>OY756209.1:123474013-128274013 GCA_963576795.1 Metopia argyrocephala
TAACATTAACCTTCAGTTTGGTGTTTTTAAATGAAAACATATACTCTAGATATGGAAAATTTCACCAAAAACTTTCATTTTTCACATATCCCTTAGGCCATATAAATTGTTTTTTTTTTTCTATAACAGAAAAACATCAAACAAAATTCTGTTCTTGTTCAACAAATTGTGAAACTCATGAAAATATTGTATTCAATCGATTGTTTAAATTTGCATTTTTTTTAATTATTTAGTAGTTTTTGTATATGGAAATTCTTCAAGTAGTCACCGTATGTAATGAATATATGAAGGCGGTATGAAATTTTCTTTGCCTGGATTAGTGTTGGTGGTATAAACAGAAAAATCTTTGTATAATGGAAAACATATCCAATCGGTATATCAATGTCATGTTATTTCTTTGTATAGTAATAGGTATTCAGAAAACGCAATATTTTTTAAATGAAAAAATTATAAATTCTGGATGTAATTAAATATCAATACATAAGGTATGTTTACAGAAACTGGAAATTCATAATGATGTGATGAATGTGCTAACTCATATGCAACCTTAAAACATTAGGGTTCTGAACTTAAATTCGGCTGTATAAAAATTAAAGATGAACTGTTAAGTGGACGCCCAAAACTGCAACAAACTCACATATCATAGCAAAACTGTGTAATATGGTGTTCTTTATATCAGAGATATAGAAATTCGTCCACTGACTTTACATAAATGCCCCTAATCATGCATATCTCGCATTTTTTTGTCGCGATAATTCTTCTATAGTTATTTTTGTGTTCTTTTCATTTAATACCAGAGAGACCGAATTTCTATGACTCAAATTGTAAATGATTCATTTAAAATCCGTTTGGCTTTCCCATTAATTTCTAAGTTTTCAGCAAACCCAATCGGACAGATCGGTCGATTTCTATTTCAGCCTAAGATTTGTTATCGCTCAGTGTCCTTCAATAAAGGCATATATATTTGGTTGGTATTCAATACGCAAAAATGATTGCAAATAACTTCTCTTTTTTTATTGATTTCTTGAACGCTGTCATTTAATCTACGAAAAGTTGGTGTGTATCGAGTTGCTTTTCACGATTCTTTTCTAGTAGTGTGACTATTTGATCAAGAGAAAACACAGAAGTTCGAGTACATTATTCTAATGCCCATTATATAAATTATAAATTATAAATTTTACACACTAGAGCAAACAAAATTTGGGTTAAAATAATAACAGCTGAGAAACAAAGGCAGCAAAAATACAAATTCGATTTCACTTTTATAAAATTTATTAGGTTTCTGCTATCATAAACCTCTACGTAGGATAATCAACTAGGCGTATACTGCAAACATGAGCACTCTGATAGGATTTCCCAGAATAGAAAGGAAGTTGAAGAGCAGTAACCAACCCCTGAGATCAAGAATAACAACAACAACTCCAATATTATTATAATATTTTATTTCTCCCCTAATTTAATGTTTATTGTGAGGGCTTTATTAGGTTAATTGCTGTTGAATTATTCAATGGTGAAGATAAAATACTGGCCGATTTCCTTACGATTTGTATTCTTAATATATTATATTAGTACTGCATGAATAAGGGTTATCCCTTAAGCGTGGGCTTCATAAAATAATGAAATTTATTGGTTATTCTCTTACACACAATATTAATCCTGCTGTTAAGTTTGAACCATTTTGGTCAATTTTTGTTTCGTTTTTATCTTTATTAGGAAATGGTGCAACATATCAATTTAAAACGTTTGCTATTGGGGTATTTTTTATAATTTATCAGTCCTGAAAAACTTCCAACCAAAAATAATAAAATGAAAGTTATATAATTAAAAATTACGAATCTTGGGTTTAGGACAATTTTGGTTCGTTATTGTTTTTTATTAAATTTTCTCACTACATGATGAGCAAATGATCTTTCGTTGCAATTTACATATAAATTTGTTGCATATGGTGCATTTGGAATCGCACTTAGTTTTGCAGGAGCTGCAAATTCCACGTTTTCTAGTTGCTGTTAAATGTCGATTTGCCATTGTTTTAGCAAAGCAAGCAAGACGGACATTGAATATAAACTGAAGTTAACTACCGCGAATGATATGTAAACTTACAAAGGGGAATCCCAGAAATAAAGGTAACTTATTAAAATACTTCAAAGACAAACCGTGTACATCATATATATATATATTTCCACATTATAACAGGCAATTGTTACAAAAAAAAAAGAATAATATGAACCAAAATGGTCCTATACCTAAGATTCGTAAGTTATTTTTGACCTAACATCAGGGTTAATATCGTTAATATAACTAAATATCCATCAAAAATTTTAGCGCATTTAAGAGGTTTAAAAGGTACAATGGGTACAGCAAGTTAAGCAAATAACTTTAATATCATTTAAATAATTTGTAGTATCAAGTTTATCTGCAAAAAAAAGGACAAGAAAAGTCTTAATTGTTTCAATTAAAATTTTAATTGTATTAACCAAATTAAAACAGTGTTCCACTAGACATACATATATATTTATATGTTTAAATTAAAAAAAGTGTAAAAATAAAAAGTTAACTACGAACTTTAACTGATAGCAATTAACCTTTTAATTGAAATTTTTTTGAAAAATTTTCTTTCTTATAAGATACCTATTTCATTTATAGTGTAATTTTGTTATTCTTTTCACACTGCAGACAGACAAACATTATTTGTTACTCGTACAAAATGTTGAGTTGTCTATTGTTTCTTTTATTTTTTATTTTATTTGTTTTTATTTTGAACAACATTCCTTAACACAATAAAAAATTTATTTAAAACACCATCCACAAATAAGTCGTAACAATTTGAATTTCTGCCAAAACATATTGTAAAAACCTGAAAATAATAAATAAAAATTTGCAAAACTTGGCCGGCATTCACTGCAGCAATTAAGGCAAGGAAACAGTTTCTATTAAGCCATTAAAATATTTTATATATATAGTATATAGAAAAACTATCAAAATATATTTAGCATTATATGTTTCATAGTTGAAACAACAAACATTTTAATATTCGTGGTAGGAATAGGGCAAAATATAGAAAAAGTAATTATAATCGCATTTTAGACTGATAAAATGTTGATTTTTTCTCCGGCTATTGTTTTTCGTTTAGCGTAATTAAATAAAAAAATATGGTAAAAAAATATTTAAAAAATAACAAACTAAAATCAAATTTTTTTTACATTTAGCCTTTAAAAATCAGTTTTTTGTTAAATAAAAATAAAAGGAAATTTTAGTTAAAAGCAAAGAATATAATGAAGCCTTGTAGCAGTATAATTTCGTAAAAATTTAAATTAAAGAAATTCTAATTTAAACAATTTTTTTTTGCAAAAATAAAACAAAATTTAAAACATTTACCCAATTCACAAAATGTTATATTGTTGTAGATTATAATTAAATGGTTGTAGATTATAGTTATAAAATAAATAGAAAAAAAGTTTTCCATCTCTGTTGTATTGATACGACATTTCGGAAACATAGGAAAATATGTCGTACATGTTTTAGTAGTTTTCGACATGGAAATTACCAACAACATTATGTACAATAGTTGTAGTTTGTCATAGTTTCTACCGACCTATGAAAACTATAACATTTTGTGAATTGGATAATTGTTTTTTCTACCGAAAGAGGTTGTTTGTCTTTTATTTTTCTCTTTTTCAATTTCAATTAAATTTTTCTACATTATATTTTATAGAACTTGTTAAAAAGGTTTTAAGAGGGTTTATCTATATAATATGTTATAATAACATGAAACAGCCTTTTATAAAAAGAAAAATGACTTCTGATTTTGAAAAAGGTTCTAGTTGCAGATGTAGAATACTACATACGGATTCATAAAGCCTACAGAATTTTATGAAGTTATTTTGTCTGTTGGCTACTGCCAAGATATTATTCTACCGGCTTGGTTAGGCTGTCAGCTATTACTTGAAGTTCGAGTTTCTTTCTGAAATATTTACTACTTATAATTATATAAGTAGTTATATAAATAATTCAACTACAAAAGAACCCGTAAAATTAATTAAAATTTGCTACATGAGTAGTCACTCAAAATTGACAATTTTTCGAGTAGTACAGGGTAACTATAGGCATCATCCACTGTCCAAGAAAACGACAAGGTTTGTTGGAAGACTTAAAAAGAATGAAAGCGTTTGCCGAAAAAAATTAAATTTGTAGAACCTTTCTTATCACTTAACTCTTTCAGTGGTTTAACCCTTACAAGCTAAGTTAATAATGACGTTTAATAAATTAACAATTTTGTTCTTGTCAACAAAAAAGAAAAATCCACAAATATTTTAATTGATACAATTAAAAACAATCATACGTAGTCTTAAAATTTTAAATTCAAAGAATAAGCGAAGTTACACATTTTTACATATCAGATGGAATTGAAAAATATTCATTGGTCTGCAGGTTTAAAATTTGATGGATTTTTATAGAGCGACACAAGTTTAAATCATAATAAAGCAATGAAATATATATTTTTTATCAATATAAAGGGAATTATTGAAAAGAAAATTTTATGAAACTAACGTTTAAATATAATTTCTGACATGTGGCCGCCACGGCTAGTACGAAAAACAGTAATTTTCTATGGATTTGAAAGTGTTTCGACAAAAGCTTGTGGTTTCTCCTCACTCTAAATACGACAGTTCTGCTTATTTCAACTAGAAATGGTCGTCATCGGAAAATAAAATTTTGAATGGAGATTTAAAATCGACATTAATTTTAGTTTGACGAATAGAAAAATTATTTTTATAAAAAATTTCAATAATTTGCCCACATTCCTCTGGTGTAAGTCGATTCATATTGAAATTTCAAAGTAAACTTAACTAAAAGCAACTATGAGCTCTTAAGTGGGTGGTCCAATAAAGCAGTGATGCCAACTCAACGTTATGACACTCTATAAAAATTACCAAGAACATTAACACTTTTAAAATCGGCTTTATTATATGCAAATTCTGACAATGTTGTTCAGGAGTTTATTTTATATGCCTAATATTCGTGTATGTTTAGTGGTTAGTGAGTTTTCTTACTAGATAAGAACTTTGGGCTCAAACTGAAAATCCGACATTTTAAAAATAAAGAAATATGAAAAAAAGTTTTCTTTCGGTGACTATCCCTTAGCAGTCTTTTGGCAAAAGTTCTAAGAATAACTGATTGTCGTAAATAAGCTACTCATGCCTGTCGTTCGAAGTTGGCATTAAACTGTAGGACCCAGTACTCATGAATAAAGATTGACACATACAACAGGGGGTCTGAAAGACGGTATGTCTTAACACTAATACGGGATTGTAATATTCAATTATGTGTGTAAGTTTATTATTTTATTTTTTCCTTTAATTAATAATTTGTGTTTTAAATTTCTTTCTTTTTTTCATAAAAACCTTATTAAGAATTTTGGATTACTTTTGCTACCTTTTGTTAATTATAAAAAAGTTTGTTACTAGATTCTGAAAATATTTTTATAAAAAATAAAAATTTTTTTTTGTTTATTTTTTTTGTGATCTTTGTTCTAAAATATTTGTTAATAAAACAATTAAATAGCAAACATAGTACAAAGATAGCAGAAAGTAGTCTAAAAAGACACACTGTGTAAAAAAAACATCATATTTCTAACCAATCAATTCCATAAAAACATATTAACACTCTGACATTCTAACGCAATTTGGTTTTTTAGCAAAAGCTTTGAGGTCAGTTGACAGTCGAAAAAACTAGAAACCAATTTAAATGTTGTGTTAAATGATAAAATGCAATGTTTCTATACTCACACATGCTTAAATAGTTAAAGAAATAATAATAAATAAGTAAAAATAAAAAACGGAAGCAAAGAATTTGAGTTAAGTCCTAACTCTATAGTTTCCAAAAACTTTAGTTTAAAAAAAAATCCAATTATTTTTTTAACTACGTTGCTTATTAAAGATTTCTAAATATCAAGAAATTGTCATTTACATAGCTACTAATAAATGATAAAGTTTCAAAGGCAAATAAACAAAAAAAAAAAAATATATATTTTTTATTATTTTTATTTTATAAAAAAAATCATTTATACAACATAATTAGTATATATAATTTATCGAGTAAGTATGTTCTGAAAAACGAATTCGAATGAAATTGAAAACAAAAGTTTTTTTCAAAGACCATTAAAACTTAACTGCGTCAATTGATTTATGATTTTGGTATTCAAGGAAGTTACATTAATGTTTATAAAGCCAATAAATACAACAAATTAATAATTATTATAAAATTTTATTCGATTTCAATTTCACTTGGTTTCGTTTTTCAGAGCATATCCGTATATTCTTGATTTAACAAGTTTCTCGCTACAAATACCTTTCTAGAACTTTTATTGCTATTTAATAGCTTCACAGCTTATATATTCTAGCATCTTACTTGTTTTACAAATACAAAATTTAAGTCTTGTAATTTAAGAAATTACAGAATAGGATTAACAAATTTCAAATTCTTCTATTTTCAAAAAAAAAAATATTATGTTGCGTATGAGTAATATTTATTTATTAAAAAATAACTCATACGTCTACAAGTAGTTGTTCACTTTATAATTATTTCTTATTATTAGTGTAGAGGAGTAATAATAAATATACCCATAAACAAAAGTATTTTAAATCTCTTTGTAAGACTGTTTATCTTTCTGTTTGGCGGTCAATTCCGCCTAATCAACTGAACATAGACAGACTCAACTACCGAAATTGCAATAAGGTATGTTTTTATCTTTTTTTTTTTAAATTGACCTAAGTACAGTACATTCCACACAAACTAAACACTGAGTGTTGTATATCTTGACAATGGTTGAAGATAAACTTTGTGAATGCGAAATTGGACAAGTGGAAGAATTCCTCCCATACAAGTTAAATATTCCGGTATGTGATGAAAAACGAATAGATCGATATTGAAATCGGATAAACTTTTTTCCAAATCCTTGCATTTTTGGAATTTAGTTTTTACTCATTAACTTACTAGCTATTGCCACCACATCTTTTATTACTAAAATTTTAAAATAATTCAAACTGATAAATTTTATATAGCTTTGAAAGTACAAGCGTTTTCAACTTCGATCGAAATTGTTTTTTATCACATAACGGATTAATTTTTATATCTTTTAAAGTGTTAAAGGTAAAGTTACTAAATTTGGTGTAATTGATTTCGTATTAAATAAATATTATCAGTAATATAAAAGTCAGACAAATACGAGTGCTACCTCCCAAATACACTAACTATTGACTTCTATATAGTCTTAAGTTGAAATCGTTTACAGTTAAACTTGAAAAAAAAAATTGTCATCTTCCTTACTCAACAAAACGAATTAGGTTTTATTAATTTGTTACAAAAATAATTCGTTATGGCCAGAATTAAATAATCTTTAGTTACTTAGTGTTTTTTTTTCAAAATTTATACAGTGGAATGAATGAATTCTATGTTTTAAACATTAAATTAGTGCTGTAATGTATCAATTATTGTACAAAATATTATGCGAAAAAAAAATAAATTGTATAGCCTAACAAATAAAGTGTTTAGTAATAATGCAAAAATAAAAGAAATATTGTCATGTTTGCTAATAATTCTTTGTATGCGATAAAATATTAATTTAAGTAATCGTGACTTATCATACTGTTGTAAACACAGTCACACCGTCAGCATACTTTTTTGTATTATTAATTATTGGTGCTATAACCGTAATCAGCTTATCTGTTTAATTATTTCCTTTTTAACAAGTTTTATCAAAATAAATTGTTACGCCTCAAATCCCTTAATAAATTTAAAATAACTTTAGCAAGTAAACAATATATCTACGTTTCCAAGGTCAAATACTACTGTGCTCTTTACTAAGATATTCTGTTAACATGTAAATTATTTCATAAAAAAAACTTCAAACTACTTGATTTTCTTAAAGGACTAAAAAAAATTTAAAAAAAGATGAACTACACTGTTAACATATCTATTAGGCGAAATAAAACAAAAAAAAAAAAAAACAAAATAACTAAATGAGGAATAAAATTAAGCACTTGTATCAATATTTGAAAAGAAATTTCATGAAGTCCAGACTAGTCATAGACAAAAGGAACTAACTATTGAGGAAAAAAAAGAGCTTTTCAAATATAAATTGCATTTTGCTTTATTTTTTTAAATATAAAAAACTTTTTATAAAATAAAGTCAAAAAGAGTTTTATTTACGAAAAACAGAAATTTGAGATAGAACTAAGAATTGAAAATTTTTATTTTTTTTTATATTTTTAATTTCTTATTTTGTATAATATTTTGATCATTTATTTATTTATTTTTTTTTTTTTTTTTTGCAACTATTTTAATTATGTTTTAAGTTTATGCCCTTATTCATAAAATATATTTTGGATTTACTAAGGTTTTATTTGACAAATTTCTATAAAATACTTATCAAATATACCCCAAATAAACATAAAATATTTTTTAAGAATACGAGTATTAATCAATAACTTTTAAAAGTATCAGTCCTTTATAAAAAAAATTGTGTTTAATACTTAAAAAAAATATAAAATATAGATGGAATAAACAAAAAACTATTTTAAAATATAAAAAATATTTTTTTGTAATATGGTCGATACTTTAAAAAATTTAATATTATAAAAACACAAAAATGCTTTTAATCATATAGGCAAATACATTAAATATATAGGAATAAACATGTGTCATCTATGACCAAATGACCCGTGAAGGAGACATGTACCCCAAAGTCGGTATCAAAACTAAAATTTCTTATCTTAAAAACTAATATACTAAATGAGAATCGTACTTCAATTCGTATATCAATAGAAAGGAAAGAATATAAACTCCATAGATCCTCACCATAACAAATATATTTCACATATTAATTATAATTAAACTTTAAAATCAGGTTCCTTGTAGTATTTAATGGTGGAAAAAAATTTTTTTGTATATTTAATCTCTTAGAAGTTTAAAATGTTATTCTTTTAATTTTGTTGATAATTTTATATTTTATTGTGCCGGAAGCAAACAATTAATCTTCGCGAATTCGTATAAAGAAATTCACACAAACTGATAAGCTTGTTACTGTTTAACATTAAAATTCTTATTTCAAAATATTATAGATTTAAACTTACTTTGTAATCATTTTGTTAATTTTTATTTTTTCTGTTGCTTTAAAGTTTTAAATAAACTTAACTTACTTAAAAAAAAACCAACAAGAGTTTGTATATAAAAAAATGAAAACTTCTTAATTCCAAGAACCTTTTGTTTTTTTATCACAATAAACATATTTTTATTTCTCAATTAAAATTTTTTTTCGTTTCTAAAATTACATGTAGTCGCCGTGGTCTAATGGTTAGTGTGATAGTCAGACGATAGCGCCAGGTTCACATATTAGCTCTGACATCTTGCAAATGACCAAAATCTGTCGTTCAGAGTCGAGTTAAAATTGTCGGTCCCGGTACTTATGGATAAAGATTAATACACACAACAAGAGTGCTGCGAGAAGCTAGACCGTAACTCTGGAACATGGTTGTAATGGCCAATTATGTATGTGTTTAAAATTACAAAAATTGTTAATCATTTTTTGCGTCTTAAACGTAGAGGACTTATATTATGTCTTTTGTTAAATTCTTCCAATTTTTATATTTAAATAAAACAGAGTGTGTGTAAGAAATTATCAATTTTTTTATTAATTTTAAGACCTATTAATGCTATTTTGTGGGGAATGTAAAATCTTTTAAAAGTCCACCACGGCTTGTCTGGGTAGATCGTACCTCACTTGCAAATGTGAAATAAGCTCGTTTATCAACATCTATTCCAACTGTAAATATACCCAATAAATCCTAATAGCGTAATTGCTCATATAGCATAAGTTATTCTTGAAACACCGATTATATGCATGTGGAATATAACAATATTCATGCATACTTACTTATGTATAACAGATTTGCGATTATCGTATTAAATAATTTTAATATATCGTCGCAAGAATTAAAGAACGCTGTAACTGACAAAAAATCGAAAATACGTTTTTTGCATCACTTTTCTCAGAAAAGAAAAAATACGCGTCGGTTGTTCCCGGTCTCAAATTTCTGCGAAGAAAATAAATTCACTTACGCCGTCTGTGTTTTGAAAAATACCACTGTCTTTGCTCTACTTTCATACAGGTTTTTTGGCTCTGGTGAATATTTAAGGTTTTGTCAGTTACAGCGTTCTTTAATACCGTCGACGATATGCACTTGCTGAAGAATACTTTATCCAACTGTTTTCTATATAAATTAGAAATATAATCTGAATAAATGACTACTAATATGAAAGACTTGGCTATCAACTTTAAAATATCGGAAGACTTTATACGAGTATATATACGTTTATAAAAATTTAACTGAATATAAGTGTGTATATATGTATATAAATAATACTGTTAATACTGTTTGTTGTTGCAGACTACAAGAAGAAATTTGTTTAAAATCTATAAATTCATGCAATATAAAAGTCATATACTCTTTTAAGCATACAAATTCGTGTGTATGTATGTACAAAATCAAGTACATACGAGGTTTGTAGAAAAATTATTATTTAGTAGCAAGTGCTTTTTAACTTATCAAATAGTCACCCTAATGGACTATTGAGAGCACATGCATTCTTGTGTTTGTCAACTTAAAAAGTCGCTATAATTGTTGACTAATATTTTTTAGTCAATTTGCAAATAAACAAGTTTAAAAAGAAATACAGTTAATTTCACGCGCTAGACAAACCACAGGTTGGTGGTTGTTTTATTAAAAAAAAAATATAAAATATTACATTTGTTGAACATTTTTAAATAGGTTGCGCTCAGTGATCTCACAATAAATTCTGTAACTTTACATTAATAATTATAGCAAACTAACAGACAACACTGAGAGATAAAAATATTTTTTAATAAGTAATTCAAAATTTAAGTTCAAATAATTATGCTAGTCACATTAATTTATAATTGAATGTTTCGAAATTCAATATATCTTAATATAATCAAATATAGTGTAATGTACAATAATTCATTGTTAATAAAAAAATAAAATAAGAAACAACAATAGATAAAATACATTAGGATTTAATAATGCTCAAACAATAATTATGACGCTAAATATGTTTATAATTGGATTTGACTGTTAATAAAATTTGCTAGGAATAACTATATAAATAACTTACATTTGATACTCCTTGGCTATCTGTGATTGACAACAAGAAGTAGTCAAACCGATCTGATTACGGTTTGTATTATATTTAATAAGAATTTTGAAAGAATTTTTGAAATAAAAATAGTTATGAGATTATGTATCGATGGGTTTAAAAGTAATTTCGAATTTTTTGGTCTGTCTTAAATTATTTAATAATGGGTAATAACACTGGCTGTACGTAGAGTTGATATTTGGACTATTTATGTGTTGGTTGTCTTAATAAAAGATTTTAAATACATGCTGTTTAATCCTCAATTAGCCAGCAATTTTTCTAATGTCTATATACAACAAGGTCCCTGGGAATTCATTTGTTAATGCAAAGAAAAATAAATTTATATTGAAAATAAGCGAAATATTGTGCAGAAAAATATATTAAGTTTATGTAAACTAAGGAATTCAGATAATCCAGTGTAAAAAAAGGATATTATAAAAGTAATAAATATAAAATCACGAAAGTTTTATAATTGTAGTCTAAGCATTTGCTCAAATATTGTACCCATAGTAGTTTTTTTAAGGTAGAGGATTGCTTAACACAAACAGGTTGTAGACAACCAAAACATTTGTTGGTAGTTTGATGTTGACGATTTAATTCTTTACGACACAAACAACAGATAATATATTGGAGCGGGCAGCCAATGGTGATGCGTTTTTATCGTTAGACAGCCTTGACACCTGTTCAGGAAAAAAGACAAATATACATGATATAAGAAATGTAAATAAAACGTTATTTATTATTTTTTTTATTGAAGCGAACACTCAGGGGACGTCTGCAGCAATACGTTACCTTTTCTATTTGTCTCTCGAATTATAACATTTGTAACTTCATCGGTTCTAATGGTAGTGAATATTGACAACGAATCAAACGCTAAAGGAAATATTTATGAGATCCTAGAGACCTTGTCGGTTATCCGCGTAGTAAATGGATTTTACGCTTTATTATTTAAATTAGATGATAACAATGTAAAAGCCAACTTAACTAGTACAAAACCGAAAGATAATATAGAGATAAATCTCAGAAACTTTGAAATTAATTAGAAAATGTTCTGCTTTTTTGAAAATGTGAAAAGTTCCTTGAATATTGTCAAGTTAAGTTGAAATCGTATCTCTCTCCAATCATTTTATTGAATTATGTTGATGCTAATTATGCAGAGCACCGGATTTAAACACCATCGCAGACATCTTAAGAAAAGGAAAAAAATATGAGATGAAAATATGTCTTTTGGCGACTGCTTTAATCAGGTTTCTGACAAAAGCTCTGTTAGTCTGTAGTACGGAGAAGACTTTAAAATGTAGCATCCGGTACTCGTGGATAAAAATTGTTACACACAACATGGGTGCTGCGAGAAGCTAGGCCGTAACCTTGAGAGAAAGTTGTAATATTCAGCTATGTATGCATGCATGTAATCCAACTCTTAAATTTTAAAGTTTATACAAGACATTTATTTTTTAATATTCCTCGCAAGTAAAAAAGAAAACTCATTTAACAAATTATTGACTACGAAAACGATTTTTTGCAAGATTAGGATTCAACGGTAGCTCAGTTTAGGGAAAATATCAGATTTATTAATTTAAAAAAAAAAAACATTCGTAATATAAAATGTTTGCATAAAATAATGGTTGCGTTTATTTCTTTTATCAAACGTCCACATTTTCCTTAAACATACCTCGTATGATTTTCAAAATGTAAGCACAGGCACAAGAAAAGTTAATATTTGTATAACGAGAAGAAAAATGTTTAACTTCAATAGTAAACTTTATTGTCAACATCAGTTTGGCAAGTTGGCAGGATTGCATATGTCGAATTAAAAACGTACATGTATTTGATCACAAATACACTTTGAAACTTCACATGCAGTCAATTGGTAGTTGTAGAGTTTTATTATTAATGTAGTAAAAACGTAAAGCTAATTCAGAAAGCATTATGCTCTACCGGAAGAACATAAAAGGTTAAAATATAAAATGATTTTATTGGATATTTATGAGGTAGCCCTTGCAATTTGTAACACATAAAAACTGACGGAGAATTGTTAAATTTAATAGCCAAATAAAAAGGCAGACAGGAAAAGATTTTTTATCTCTGAAAAGTAAGTCATAAATAATTTACTTATAAAGTTTAACAAAAAATACTCCCTCCTGGGTTTGTTAAAATCAATTCTATTTTTAACTACATACAGTAAAGCTTTGATTTAATTGTTGTTTAAAAAAAAATACTTCAGCTTTTGAAGACACCAAACTAAAAAAAAATTAAGTAGAGTAACTACTTGAATGTAACATTCTTCAAACATTCTCCTTTTTGCAATAAAATTTTATGGTTTCACTGTAATTTCTTAGAAATTTCTTAAATATTTCCATGTGTCTTAGAAAAAATAGTATTTTAATTACAAAATCATATCTGCTTTAATTACAATTTTTTTAATTGCATTTGTTTTATATTCTGTTAAGATGCTTTTGACATAAGTGACATGTGGTTAGTTTGTTCAAGGGATAATACGTGGCACTCAAGCCACTTAAGGGCTTAACGTCTAACACTAAAAATAATCATAATCAAAAAGAAAGCATTGAAGTCATATAAGGCAAATCTAAAATATTTATATTGTTGCTTAAAAAAATAATTTTATATAGTAAAATTTTCTTATATTAATTTGGTTATTAAATATTCACAAAAATATGAAGAGTTCACAATAAATTAGTCATTAAGATAAAAGTATATATGACACTAGTTAACACAACTCTGTTTTGCTTTAATTTATTTTTTTCTATTTTTGGCTACTTCTGTGGCCCTGACTATGAAAAAAATACTGGGAGATTGCCAACAGCTCTACTTTCTGAAATATAAAGTTTTATTTTTTTTGTCGAAAAAGTACAAAAAATTAATACATATTTTAACAAAATTTCTATCGAATACTATCAAATGATTTTTTATAACATTTCCTTGAATGAAAGACCTTAGGTAGATCTGGTGGCAATCTCCAGCAGTAATATCGATCTTAAATGGTTCGAAGATCTTGAAGAAAACTTTCACCCTGTTCCTCACTGAAATCATCAAGATTTTGTAGAAATCGGTCCAAATACGAGTGCAGGAAGTGTAATTTTATGCTCATATGGAAACCTATATCATAATCATGTCGACCGATCGTCAGATTTTTTCTCAGGTTTTTTTCTCGTTTACCATAAAATGTGATTTTATTTTCCGGAGTAAGCAAATGTGAGATTCTAAAATATCAGTAGTTAATAATTTAGTTCTTTCTGATTAAAGCGTTGACTTTCTGAAAGAATACATTTGTAGTCTGAATCAGAGTCTTTTCCTGATGTATTTTGTTCGGATTCAAAGAGTTTTGGATCATCAGAAAATTCAAATGTGCTGAGCTGTAACCTCTCGTGATTTAAATTGTGGTAGCTGAGTGGAAGATAAGTTAGGATACGACCATTTACTTTGATTTCCAGCGTTAATTCCGCTAATTTTCATCACGCAGAAGTAGCAGTCATCAGAATGGTTTCCAGGTTTAATAGAATATTTACGAACGTATCTTTTTCTACTGGACACTAATTGCAGACATATCACACATTTCTGACATTTTTTGGGAAATATTAGATTTTATTTTTCTTTTCTTGAAGGGTCTGAAAATCGGAGTTAATCGAATCACAGTAAATTCTTATTGTAATTCTTATTTATCAAAAGCATATGACAATTTTAAATTAATTAGAGGAAACCAGAGTATAATATGTTTTGTGGCAATACTATGACTAACGCATTACAAAGTATAGAGAAAATTAGAATTTTAATATATGATTTCTAGAGAAATCTTCTTTGAGAGAAAAACCATTTACTAATATACATAAAAACTAAAAGTGAAATGTCAAAACAATATAAGAATCCAGTGTATATTTAAAGAAATATTTTGCTTATTACAAGTTTTACATTTCTTCAAACTATTGCTCGTTTTTAACATTATTGACAAGATTGATTTTCTAAACAATTTTTTAGTATCACACATATAACATCTTTTGAATATATTTGTGGTATAAGTTGTTGTCTTCTTCTTGCAGATCTTGTTGGACATTGCAATTAATTTTTTAAGGCTCACGTCTGAACTTAATGCTACATTTTTAAATTCTAATCTCTAGCAGATGAAAATATGTAATATTTCCTAATTTTGTTTAAGAAATTTTTCAAAGCATATCTACATAAATAAAAATCAATGTGTTTCGTGTTTTTTTTGATTTTGACGATTTTTTCTGTGTAATGATCGCCGTGATCCAACTTAGGTTTTTACGGAAAAAAAATTTAGCCCCGCCCACGTTTACGCCTACTGTTTTTATTTACCTAAAATCAGAAGACGGTTTCATCGATTTGCTAATTTTGTTCAAATGTTTGTTTAATTCATTTTAAATTTTCATCAAGAGAAAAATTTGCCAGGCCTACTTTTAAGCCAACCTTTTCTATTTAAATCTAAATATTGATTTTTGTATACCTTCAGAACGGTTAAAGCTAAAGTTTCGGAATTGTTCCTGAATAACTTCATGGACAAGGCAAATTATCATTTAGACAGTGGGCAAAATTGGACAAGTGGGTGTGACACCTCCCGTACAAGTTAAAAATTTATTCCTTTTTTTTTAAATTATTAGTAGAAAAAAGAGCGGACAAGTAGATGTTGCAGCTTCCAGACAAACTAACTATTGATTTTAGTATATCTTGAAATCAGTAACAGTTAAAATTTTTGAATTTGGTCTGAATTACTCCATAGTCACTAAACATCATCAGTCGAAAAATGTGAACAAATTACAATAGAGGTAGCGAAGCAATCCGCGTTTAAGCTAGTGTAAAATAAAAACCATAAAATTTTGATGTGATACGTTTGATAATAATTATTAGAACTTAGTTCTGACTACAAATTCTACGATGGCGTTTAAATGCCAGCTCTGACATTTAAAAAAAAGATATTTGAAAAAATATTTCTTTCGGCAACTTCCTCTCAGCTCTCTTTTAGGAAAATCTCTGAGAGTAACTAATTGCCCCGAAAAATTTTCTCAAGTCTGTCGTTAGGAATCGACTTTAAACTGTGGGGCCCGGGGCGAGAAACTAGGTCGTAATCTGAAAGCAGTGTTGTATTTGCCAATTATGTATGTATGATAAGGCAATTTTTTTACTTCTTTGACAAAAATAAAACTAGATGGCATTTCTCTGAAAATTACGAAAATTGCTAATTGCATAGGGAATATTCTGGACTTCATATCCTTCACTAAGTGCAATGCTGAGAGATGAATGAAAAAGTCATTCTTTACTCTTTTGATATATAAAAATGCCCTTGTTAAGAAATAGAAACTTAAATACTTAAATCTACTTACTTCGATTGAATATATGTATGCCACATACGTCTAATCCATAGCAAAGGCGTTGTGATCTGGTTTCAAAAGGAGAGCATAGCACTTCATTGCAAAAAAGTTAAAAAGCTGAGCCAGGGGCCCTGTTCTGTAATTATCTTATGCTAAACTCCTAAAATGCTATAATTTTTTAAACAAGCTGGGCGTTAGAATATATAAAATTAAAATTGTAAAAGATAATGGCATGACGCTTTTAACCTTCATCTGCTCCTCAAAAAAAATTACATTGTCTACCCTGGCGTCGTTTTCGACGCACAATATATTTCTTATGGTTTTTAGTAGAAAAACGAGAAACACACATGATGAGAAAACTAAAAATTGGTGGTATTTATATTTGATTAATATTAAAACATTGCTTTTAGTTTTATTATATATTAAAGTGAATTATTATCGATGCATTTAACACATACGTTTTGGTTATAAGTATATGTTTTTATATGCACTTCCACAAAAGCGTAGGCATGTTATTTTTTGAAGTTGAATTCCTTTTAAAACATATTGAACACCCTTAGTCTTTCTTTAATTTGTGGAGAAACGCTTTTTGATTTCTTCGGTGCATATGATGAAAATTGCATACCAGCAAAATTTACAAACGACCTTGATCGTAGCATTCCTGTTCTATTTGGCATACTAAGGATAACCACAGTTCCCGTCGAAAATATCTTCTTATTACAACTTTATGCGTTGTTTGGCAATTAGGGTTAATTTTTTTGAAAATAATTAATGCATTTAATGCAGCTATGCAACTGTAGCAAGAAAGCATCTTATCGACACAGTCTATATTGAAGTAAAAAAAATTAATTAAAATTTGATAATTATACTCATAGAAAAAATGAATGGGAACGTCTCTATGAACAAGGCTGTTGCCTTGTTATAGTAACTCATAATTGTTGGCAGCCTTTTGATCTCCGGGTTCAACTTTTCTAGAGTTATGTAAAGTACATTGTAAAATTGTACACTTTTTTTCTATCAATGCATGCATTGCCTGTAAATGCAAATGTTGGTTTGTCAAAGGTGAAAGCTAATGGTATTATCCAAAGGAATAACTTCATTTGCATATTCAAAAGTGTTTTTCGACGTAATTGCCCTTAATATTATACGACTATACTCTGCATCGAATAAATCTACACTTGATTCATTTTTTTGATCTAAAAATATATACAACATTCATGTATAATGAGTAGTTATTTTACCTATACTTATACACGCCAGCTAAAATCAAAACACCCATAGAAGCTCTCAACAAGCTGAAATCAATTCGCAAGAAATCGTCGTCATACTTAGCTTTGGCATATACCTTAGAAATATCCTTTCAAGATGCAATTCTTGTTACAACGGGCGGAAGATTGATAACATTTTCAGTTCTAATCCTTCCATCTTGTGGTTGACTACACCACTACTAATTACAGGCTTTCTGACATCAGAAAAACTGTAGTTATTTTTAGCTTCACTTTCATTTAGAAGAACTCCTATTTCTTTACTTGACAAATATTTTATTTACTTTTTTTTTATTTGTTTGATATATTTTGTTTATAAATTAGTCAAAAATTACTTTATCACCTACAAAAAGCACAATGACTAGTAAAAAAACAAAGTTGCCCGCCAAAAAACATACGTTTTCTCATATGTGTCAAAAACGACGCATGAGGGTAGGCAACGTAACTTTTTAGATACAATACAAAAAAATTGAATTTATAATACGAAAATAAGTCTAAATGTGCACATTTATGTATTCTACAAAGTCAGAAAGTTCTATCAACTTTTAGCCAGCCATTTTAATAAAAATTCAAAAATTGTATTGGATATGCGTCGTTTTCGACGCAAAGAGCAGATAAAGGTTAAATTACTACATACATTCAAGAATTGTATTCGTAGACAAAAAGCCCTAAATGAAGTTTATAAATTTTTAGCGATAGAGCTTAGGAGAGTTACAGAATAAGGCCTCAGAATAGCTTTAGCTCATTTCATTGGTTATACTTTTCAGGTCTATCAATTAAATATCTTTAACAAATTCGTCTTTGGTGGCAAAACCTGACGTTCATTCGCAAAGGAATTTATATGTTGATTGCTTTAATATTTGTGTTTGATATCCAATGGCATAACTCAGTCCCTGCATTGTAACTGATATTTAAGATGAATTGAAAATCAATCGGGACAATCTTAGAGCATTACACAATTTTTACGGTGACTTTTCTTAACTTTTATAGAATTCTTAGAACACGAAGTTGTTCTTGCTGTTCTTGCTGTTCTTGCTGTTCTTGCTGTTCAATCCATTATTTTAATACTACCTTTAGCAACCTATTTGAGCAGCAATTTGTAACGACAAAAGGCGGCGACCTTGTTTTTGTTCACACCGTATCCATATCACCGACTCGTCCAAGACACCAATCTGATTATTTTTATTTTTTATCTTTACCAATAGTATTGAATTATTTTTACAATACAATAGTATTGAATTATACAGAGTTATTTTATTATTTCTTACTGCAAGTATTTTTTATTATATATTAATGATATAAAAATGTTTTGTTTATTGAATTTATAAGTCCCACTGTGCAAAAGGAATTTCATATAAAATTGTTATGAAGGGTTATTTACTTTATTTGTTTGTTTCTATTAACGGTTGTTATACGACATACAGAGTACATACAAAGCCTCTCTGCTCAGTGGTGGTTGCTTACTCTCTTAATGATATTGTGTAGAGTATGAGACAACATGTTTGATGTGTGAATGTGCGAACACATTTGTTTGCATTTGTCTATTAATATTTTTGCATTAATAAGCAAGCGCAACTGAGTAGAGAGGCAGTTGGTGATAAGCCGCTGATAGGTGAGGTCGGTTTTATTTATTTTAAATAACATTGACTTTCGCTTAGAGAAAAATAAATTATTATACTAGTGGCGTGGTAGACCACACTAGCATAAAATTTATTTATCAGTGGCGCATTGACAACTGACTGGAAGAGCCTGTACAGCAATTGTTCTGTGCGTAGGCCGTACAATTGTTGTTCGGGAAAATCGTGGAGGCTAAGGAACAGTAGTCATCCTGTGCGTATGCCGTTTGGCTGGTGTTTTGGCACCTCCACTGGTTTAATTAGACAATTTGATCTGACGTCCGTTATTGGGACATCAAGAATCACAGTTATCCTGTGCGTATGCCGTTTGACTGTTTTTCTGATCTTCTCAATAAGACAGGACAAATTTGATCTGACGTCCATTATTGGGACATTAAGAATCACAATCATCCTGTGCGTATGCCGTTTCATTGTTATTCTGATTCTCCCAATAGATTGGACAAATTGGACTGACGTATACTAACAGGCTGTTAGAGCAACGGTCATTCTGTGCGTATGCCGTTTGATTGTTGTTCTGACACCCGTTTGCTGCATTGGACAATCGTACTTGACGACTATTAATCTAGCCGGCTTAGGGCATATAATTAATTCTTTTTTTTTTATTTTAGTAAATTTAAGTTCTATAATAATTTAGTGAGTAGAACTATTTTTGTGAATAAATATTTAAACAGACTTCAAAGAAGTGTTTTTTTTTATGTAACCACTGGACGCCGCTGAACTACCCCAGCAAGAACAGAGAAAAAAAACTCTATAGTAGAACTTTACTATTCTGTGTGTCATCACAGCAAACATGGATACAAATTGTTGGGCATGTCATTCAACTACAACTTAAGTTAAAACCTAAAATTTCTGCTTGTTGTTAAAACTACAACAGACAACAATAAATTTTTGTGTTTTATTAAAACCACAGTGTAATTTTAAAATACCTTTCAAAACATATGTTGAAAATTCTAGTCATTTTGTAGATTTGATCAGCATACAAGCATTTTTGGCCATAATTGAATTTTGATGAGAATTCACAACGACACTATTTTTGAGTTCAATGCCAAAGAAATAAAAATTCTTTTTTTATTATTCGAATTTTTTTCCCACTTGACAATGAAAACGTGATACCGCACAAACATTTTTAATGCTTTTACTACTTCTAAACACAGATAGTTGCAGGCACAGGAACAATACACCGTATAAGAATCCATAGAATGTATATTAAAAAGTTTTTAAAATACTCGTACGTGCTGTTGAATTGTATTCACTATACAAAACGAATAGTTTCTTTAACAAAAATCAATATCATTATACTTGAACTCAGTTTTTTTTTCTTTTTCTTTAAATTTAAATATTAAACAGGTGTTAGAATAGACATATTCATAGTATGTATTCTATTTTAAGTTAGATGTATATGATATGAGTACAAACAAATATAATACTTTTAAAAAAATTATTCTATCAAATTCTCGTGTAATCCTTTTAACACGTTAACATTCAATTTTGTCGTTGTAACTTTTACAAACTCCACTTAGCGTCTTGTTATTTTTTCTTTCTTCTTTCTTTCTTTTTTTTTCTCTTTGCTTTGTATTTAACTTTGGAAATATTAATAAGCATCACCTTTAAACTTTTTAAGCCATATGATATAAACTATTGTTGAATAAAAAATTAAAAAGAGCAAACTTTCTCCATGCATTCCAGAAATTGAAACAAATGAAAGCAACAGGAGCTGTTTGTTTGAAAACGTAAAAAGTTGATCTTTTATTTATTTATGGAAAAAAGGGGATTTTATGGTGTTAGATTTTGAAAAAAGTTAATATTTTTTTATAATTTTGCTTTGTTTTTGATGTACATAGATACCTCACCACGTGAACAGGGTGTAAAGTATAATAAAATTTTTTCGTTTACCCGTTTAGGTTTTCTGTATTTACCGGTATTTTTCTTACTGATTAATATTATTCTGCTTATTTATAATTTCTTTCAACTACTTATGTGTAGCCAAGAAAGCATTGGCAACATAAGACATTTTGAAATGTAAGTGTAAATTAAATCATTAAGGAATGCCCAAATGTGAAAATGAATATGCGGCCAATGCACTTAAAAATGTAAAGTAATTTAGTAATGTAATTTGAAAAAGTTTACTGTTTAATAAATGGACATTGTACTTTCATAACAAGGCAATTAATACTAAGAAGTTTCAAAAAAGAAACTATCAGATCTAACAACTACCGTTAATAAACTATACAAAGACAGATATATGTGGCTACGAAAATTACAGACTCCATGAGTCATATTTTAATAAAACACTTTTATAATTTAAATATCTTGTTCATATGAATTGAAAAAAAAAAATAGACCAATGGTACATAGTACTCATGGATAAAAATTAACACACACAATACGAGTGCTGCGAGACAGCGTTGTAATGGCCAATTATGTATGTACCTATGATATTAGATAGGTATAGGTAAGCACAATGCACTGCATGATTAGGAGTCATTTCCTGAGCGCAAACCTCATTAAAAAAAAATACAGAAAGACATTAGACGTCTTTTAATACAAACAAAGCTTTCCTGTAAGCAAATCAGTGCTTATAAAATCGCTGTTGTAGAATTCCTATTAGGAAATAAACAACCCTTCTGCCAAATTTGTTATGTTTGGTTTGCCAGGTTGATACATTTTGGCATCGCCTTTCCTCATTCGAAGTCTACAGACACCTTAACTAAAAAAAAAATTTATAAATTTTATATAAAAAAATGTTTTTTTTTGTGCTACTTAATTTTCTTAATTAATTTTTTATTCTATTGAGTTGGGGTTTATTTTATTTTGTTTTATTTCATACATTTTATGTTTTGACTTGATACCAATTTATACTTTTTCTCTACATATTTTACTGTATTGAATATTGTTTCATTTCATTTTTTTTATATATACTCGTATAATTTGTGTTATAATTTTTTTCAAAATCAATACTCAGAGATGAACCCCTTACTCGTGCAGTGCATTGTATTAGAATATTGAAGAGAGATAGATTTTTTCATAAATATATATATTATGCGTCTTTTTTTCTTTTTGTTTGATGAGACAAGTTGCTCTCAATTTGACCACACAAGACCCAGTGTTATACCTTTACCCCTAAATGATCAACATCAACTGCCCCATCTGACGGTGGTTTTTGATTGTGAGTGGTAAGTGTCTTCACTAAATCATTAAATTTTTCTTATTTTTTTCTTATTCTTTTCGTTCGCAGACAATTCAGAAGTAGAGAAATCAAAATCAACTCACTGATAATAGGCTATAAATAATAGTAAATACAATCAATGTTTCAAAAATAGTGGTTACGCTTTTATGTCAAGTATTTACCAAATGTAAACGTGCCTTAATATTATTTTAGTTAATTATATTTTATTTTAAAATTGAACATCAGTTACCCAGGGCTCTATTACCTGGGCATAATATTCGCTTTGTATTATACCACAAATAATTACTGCTGACATCTGCAATTGAACACTATCCTCGTGTTTGGGGATTATTGTTTTTTTTTTTTTTTTTTTGTTTTGAGACCAATACTTAAGGGTAAACCCCTAGTGATGCTATACTTTGTATTGGAATATTTTTTGGAAAATACAGTAAATATTTTTTCTTATATTATATTTACCCAATTCACAAAATGTTATATTGTTGTAGATTATAGTTAAATGGCAATTTATTTTGTGAACACCTTGTCGTAAATATTGTTTTAGATGTTATTCAGTGTTATCAAATTTCTTGAATAAAAAATTTAAAAAGAAGAAGAGAAGAAAAACATTTCAGAAAAATTTTTAAACTACATTTGAAAAATAAAAAAAATAAATAAGAAAAAAGTTGTCCAACTCTATTGTATTGATACGACATTTTGGAAACATAGGAAAAATTGTCATACATGTTGTAGTAGTTTTTGACATGGAAATTACCAACAACATTATGTACAATAGTTGCAGTTTGTCATAGTTTCTACCGATCTACGACAACTATAACATTTTGTGAATTGGGTAATGATGATTTAGCGGCTTACGAATGAAACAAATTGCTTTGAATTGACCATTCAAACCCCAGTGTTATACTTTCAGCTTTGAATGATCAACTGCATTTGTTTCATCGTTGCATGTTGCTTGTCTGGTGAGTGTCTTCGCTAAGATGACTAGATGTTTCTGTTGTCGATGTTGGAAATGTTTCTACTTCATCATCTTTTTATCATATTTAAATGAAATTCAATGTCTTTACACTTCTTTCTTTTTCTTTTTTATGAGTCTTGCTAAGCTCTATTCCAATCGAGTTGGTTAATCAATGTTGAACTATATTTTTATTCCATTCATTCGTATTACATATTACTCATACGCTGTGTAGTGCATGAATATATGAACATTTCATTCGCTATTGTATCACATATCACTCATACGTTCAGTGTACAGTAACGCAAGTGTACTTTAGTTGCTTAGACAGATTCACATAAAATTTGTTACTTAAGAAGCCATAATATTTAATATATAATTATATATTACAGATAGAAAAAGAAAGAAACTTCACTAACAACAGACAGTGTATTAAATTGATGTAAATTTGTTGTTAAAATTATTTAACAACTAAAGACATACGGTATTTTAACAAGTTTTAGCATTTCATTTACCATTTTAAATGCAATATTCTTAAGACTCTTTAACTGCTCTCAGTATCATTTTGGTTTATTGCTAGTTTCCATAGTATTATGCCCGTATTTATTTTTAGCTAAACAATAGCATTTCCTTTAAGTAAATTTTTAAATTGCATTTATTTTTATTTAGCTTTAAAAACAAAATGCTCTCTTAATAAAAAATACAAGTTATCCATACTTTTCTATTTATTTAGTAAAAAAAATTCAAAACTTATTTTTAATAATCTAACTAGTAAGCTTCAAAATAGTTAGAAAAACCAGCAAAATTCAGTTTCGAAAAGGCCATTATTACACGTGTCAAGAAAAAAAAGTAACACAAAAGAAACTTTACAAGAATAATAGTGTGCAGGTGTGCTTGTGTGTGATGATAATAAATAAGAAAAAACACAAGCCATTTGCTAAAAGAAAAATAGAAAAACTTGTAAAAAAGAAAAATTAACAAAAAGAAAAAAAAAACAAAATACTTTCCAACATATTGAAAACTTTCTGCAAATTAATTCAAATCATTCATTTCGTTATTCTCAAGTACTTTTCCATGAAACAATAAACTTGTCTATTGCTTTCATCTCTGTAATATTTTTAGAGAAAAAGCATAGCAATCTTTTTTTACAAATACCACATGTAATTTATAAAAGTTACGAAGAATGACAGAGTGGTAATTTAGTTTATTTGTTTCTGTGCGTTTTTGCTCTTTCATATTATTTCGTTGTTATTTTCAGTTGCAAAAGTATAAAATTAAATTATGATATGCAATAAGTTTTACACTTTTCCTTTAGAACAAGAAATAAAATTTATGTTACAAGTGAATCAAATCTGTGGTGGACGTTCATTTTTGTTATACTCATGATAAATAATAGAGTTTTATATTAGTTTTTGGGTAAATTATTTTATGATATAAAAATTCACTAAAACTGAATTAGATGAACAAAGACAACGAAAATTTATATCAGTTTGTTTTTCCCCAGAATTCTCAAAATAATAGGAAAGAAGATAGCATACCTAAACGAATTTTGGCTTTTCTCTCTAAATATTATTACCATGGCAAATAGTTAATATAAATCAGACTTGATGGAATTTTGCACAAAATAAAGTACATATTTACAAAATACTTCATTAAACCAAATATTTTCTAAGTAAATATTAACTAACAAGGGAATGATAATAGACGGTATTGCACTGATAGTGCTTAAGGCTGATTTAGAAATGAGTGCACAAATTCTCTATCCTCAATTCAAAGAACCTGGGTAACCGAGTGTTTTTCAAATGTGTGCAAACCCCATGACATCAACTCCAAAGCTGCTACATATACGTAATTTTAAAAGTGTTACGCTGAATTTTTTTTTTAACTTAGAGTAGAAGATATTAATTCTAAACAACGAAATCAATAGACAGCATTTTTTCGTGGACAATACTACCTGCTTTCGACACACACTGTAGCACATCAGTAAACTACAAAACTTTATTGATTCAGCACTCGCACAGAAACTCATACGATCGAAGTTCAATCCCAGCGAAGGACAAAATTATAAAAATAAAAAATTTTCGTTTTCTAAAATTATAATTTAAATTAAAAATTAAATTTAAAAAAATAGAGGTTCCCCCCCCCCCCTCCCCCTCCTCCAAGAAATCCATTTTCAAGAAACAGCTCCTTGACATTTCCAATCAATTTCATCAGAAACCAATTATCAGGAATACAGCTCCACCTTCTGGGAAGATAACACCTAATCTACTGAAGACGATCACCGTTCACATTGAACATCCACCGACAGATGAGGCAATTGCTGTTGATCATTCACTGGCCCTTGAGTGATCAAATAGACGGAAACTTGTCCCATCAACAAAAAAGGCGCATAATAAACAAATTGCCACAAAAAAAAAGCAAAATTACAAAAAACAAGTTTTCTATCTATTAACCATCTTCACATTTCAATACAATGCCCGGCATGAAAAATAAATGGCTTCCATTTCTTTGCAAAACTAGAGCAGCTGGAATGTATACAAAGCGGTGTAGAGAAGTACATGGAGAAGTGCTATCTAATGTTATATAATTATATAGAACACATGTCTGACAACCGTGGATGACCGGCTCCAAACAAGGGTTTTTTTTTGGTAACAAATAAGTGTTACACGTTCTTAAGACCACAGTTAAGCTTCCAGTATTATGTTGATAACCCAAAAAAAAGAGAAACATTAGTAATAGACTAACCAGCTTGTTAATATGTATATGCTAACAAATTTCAACCGAAATTTAGTGTCAAGAGATATGCATTTGGCAAATGTGATGTTTTTTCTGGGTAATGGGCGTATTGAAGAAAACGAAAATCACACCAGATAGTGGTCCCAGGAGTAATATCGACCCAGCAGGAAAAAATTGATTCTCTTATTTTACAGTTCATTCAATAATACCTGCCTTTAGAATATATGCATTACTTTTAAAATCTAGAAGGTATTTAATGTGGCACACAACTAACTGTTGATTACCATGTGTAGTCCCACGTTTTGAGAAAAAGGAATTTATTAAAAAAATTTATCATTTCTCGTTGTTCCTTCAAATTATTAATAAAAACTAAATTTATGCATTAGAAATAATGAATTCTAATACTTATAACGGAGGGACATTAAAAACATTCCTTGTATTACCTTCTCGATTTTCATTGATTACTATTTTCCGCTTGGGACTCTTCAGTTATGAGGTCAAAAGAGACTTTTGTTAGACTATGAAAAGTGTAGCGATTGGGACAGCTATTATTTTTGTTATTACTTGCAAACAACATCTGCATGGTCGATGAGAATCTGAAGTTTAGTCTGCTATATGAAAGCAAAATATGGCTCGTGTCTGTTGAAATAACGATTAACCGATTTCTTATGACTTATGACAAATAGGTTTCAAAGACAGGAAAACACCCGTTGCCCAAAAAATAACAGTGAAAAATAAAATATAGACAACAAGATGTTAATCTGTGTGGAATGCAATAAACATATCGAAAACGATATAAATTCTATTGATGACGAACAAAAATATTATATTATATGAATTTTTATTTCCGCTATCCTAGGACCAATACAAAAATTATACAATAGATTTGCATAATAAAAATCCAGTGATTCTAATTAGGAATTCAGAAATAAAAACATTTAAAATTTTTGCAAAAACTTTTAAATTTAAATTTACACGTAAAAACCTGAAAGTTTATGACATAGTTTTGACGTATTTTTCCACAAATAGCTTTTAAATCGTTTAATAAATTATGGTTAAATTGATAAAAGATTATTAACAAGAAGTGGCGTGTATTGAGGATATGCCTGTTCCAATAATATTCTCAATATTAAATACAGATACAGGATATAAAAAATCTGAACGCAGTATGTACCAATCTTGGCTTTGGTTTGGTAGCAAGTTTTGTGTGGGAGCCTTATGTAGATGTACTTATACTTATAATCTAATATATAAAAATTAATGTACATTTTTGATGTCGTAACTAACCGCGGAAACGGATATATCGATTTCAGCCATTTCAAGGCCCGTTGGGGATAGCCTCTAGATTGTTTATATGAAGTTCAAATTCAATATAAAATGTTTTCATATTATATTTAACTTATATCTTGAGAGCTGGTAAAGCTAAATTTTTTTTAACTTGGTCTAAACGATTTCAATCATGGTCAAGGAAAATCATCAAACAGAAAGTAGACGTGGTACTTAGTTCCCATTCAAGTTAAATATTAATTTCTTCATATCTTGACAAGTGTTAAGGCTGAAGTTTCTGAGTTTGGTGTAAATGATTTCAAAGTAATGAAAAATCATCAGTCGAAAAATGTGTACAAATGGTAGCGGTAGGTGTAGCGCAGCACGCTGGGCTTAGGCTAGTACAATATAAAAAAAAATAATAAATATCTTAGAAAATTAAATAACAGACAGCAACTATGAGTGTATTAGTAAAAGAAAGAAAATATTAAACGGCATATTTCTGAAACCAGTCTAAGATATTTAAAACTAATTTGACGTGAACTGAACAAAAATCTCTTAAAATTTAGCAATTTTTATGCATTGTTTGCCTATAATCACAAACACTCAATACACATTTATATTACTGTTCTGTTGTGTAATGTAATGAAACAAACAAACAAACATACTTCTATCTTAACTTTATTATATTCTCTTAATGTTACTCTCACTAGTTATAATAATCATATTTTAAGTAAATTGTATTCTTAATATTATTCAATAAAGACAGTTGCTTTTAAGTCAATATCGAGTACGTATTATGTTCAAGCTCAAAAATAATTTTTTTTTTATTCTTTTTCTAGTCGAAATATTACCAGGTTTGCAACGGTTCTAAGTCATGTTAAAAAATTATTTTTTAACTATTATTTTGAGAGTCTTTTCAAAAGAGTTTAATTCATAGAGGTATTTTTCAGCCGAAAAAAAAATTAAAAAAATAATTGATTAAAAATTATTTTAAATTAAAAATATTTCTGACATGAAAATCTCATATGGATCGTTTGCTTTATTTCCAATAATACCACAAACATGGTGAGAGCACCATAAGACAAATCATTTAATGAATAAAAGAATGAAGCTACAGCCACATCAGGCTAATATTTGACGAAGCAAGCGTAACCACTATATTTTTCTTTTAAAAATATTATTTTTTTTAATTGTTTCATTTTATGTTAAAATTTCTTTAAAAACTATATAAAAATAAGAGCAAAAAGAAAAAAATATTTTAATATTTAAATAATTAAACGTAAATGAATGAAAAATTTAAAAATCAATGAGTTCATAAAACAATGGTAACGTTTTCTTCGTTTAATATGTATCTTAGCACAATATTTTTTTCTGTTTAGATTTTAAATGATAATTTATTTGTGTTTTCTAGAATATTTATTTAAAAATAAACCGCTCCCCGACATATAAGGTCTATTCCACCAAGAAACCAATGTTCAGGAGTACAGCACCACTTCTATGAAGATAACTAATCTACATAAAAGATGCTCACCACTCACCTTTAACGTTCAGATGGGCCAATTACTGCTGATCATTCAAAAGTGAAGGTATAACACTGGCCTTTGAGTGATCAAATTGACAGCAATTTGTCCCATTGACATAAGGCGCTTAACATCTATCAACCTATATCTATATATTCAACATTCCAATACAATGCACTGCATTTATTAAGACAATACATTAAAATCTTAAATGTTCTATATTTAAATAATTTTGTAATGTATATTTTATTGTCTTAAAAAAAGACTCAATAAATTAAATTGAAAATTGAAGTTGCACTGCATTTAGTAGAGGTTTACCTCTGAGTATTGGTCTTAAATAATAAAAAATAATAAAAAATCATATCATGCAAATAAAGTACACAAGTAAAACAGCACTGAAATATTTACTTCCATTTTGGGGTAGTCTTTATTACAAATACAAAATTTTTGTGTGGGTAGACCTAACCAAATAATCATGAAAAATTAAAAGAGAATCTAAAATTCTAAAGCCAAAGCTATAGAAAAAATATGATGATAGAACATGAAATCAGCGTAGAATAGTAAATGCAGTAGAAAATTTAATCTCAAAATCTTTAACAAATTTTAAAAATAACAAATCTTTTTTTTTTTTTCTTTGTAATACCTTTGCATAATTTTCAATTACTTAAACTATTTAAAGCTGAATATAAGCCTTTCTCGAATACATATTCACATGTCATGGTAAATTTATTGCGGTATCTTCTTAATGACAATACGAATACCGTAAAGTTGTGTATTTAAACAATGCTGAGAATTTACGACTTAAGAAGCTGTGAAAAAAAGTACAAATGCCACTAAAGGAAACTTGTTAATAAAACTGCCAAAAATATTTTTTTCTTTAGCTTCCTTGGTTTTCATAAAAGGTTTTACTTTTTAATATCCCCCCTCTCCCCCTCTTACCGAGTTCGGCCTGTGAGAAGATTTATGTAAAAATGGTTTTTATTACGTTTTATTTGGTATGTCTTTAGTGGGTATGGATTGCAGTGATACGTGTTTTATGTTGAAAAAAAAGAAAAACAGAAACAACAAATGGAAACAGAAACAGAAAACATTGTAAAAGTTTTCCATATATTTTGGGGCTACATAACACCAACCAACTTACATACAGACATACATATGTACAGTGAAAAACTTTTGTGTATTTTTAATTCATTCGTGCATAAAAACGTGGTTTAACCCACTAAATAGCAATTATTCAGCAAAAAATATTTATAAAACTATACTTATACAGCTTAAAAACTTCTCTTGATTTTTAATAATGGGTTAATGTGAACCATTACCATTTACATGCATTCCTATGTAAATATTTATGTTTGTTTGTAGGCATGTGCTAATTTTTATAAATATATTTTTGTTTATTTTTCTTCTTCCCTTAAGCTAATGAAAATATCTAATATGCACAATTACAAACCCTTATACTTGAAGTAGAATGAAGGGTATTAAGACTGCTTTTGGCATACTTTTAATGAATTTAGTTTTCTGCCGAAATAAAATGTAATTAATTTTCATATCTGTGAGGTATTTGCAGCAGCATAAGTATTAAAAGAAAAAAAAAAAACGAAAATTTATAAAAAAAAAGAAAAACTCTTTAAGGAATTTATACAGAATATCTCAGCTTTGTATAAGATTAAGTTGCATTTAAAAAATTAAGTAATTTTATAATTATTTTATTTCATTTTGGGCTTTTTTTACTTAAAGTTTTAAACATGTTTTGATTTATTTAAAATAAAAATAACTTTGACTGGTATTTGTAATATGTATGTTAGTGACAGACATTATATTGTAAAGCATAGACAACTGCAAATAAAACTATACTTGCCTTAAGGAATTGTACAAGTTTTGTCAAAAACATATAGTTTTTAAATATTTGTATAAAAAAAATACCTAAAGACAGTGGGCTATAGTCATAGTCAAATAAAAAAGTCGGTTTTTTTTAAAAACAGTTTGAAGTTAGTAAAATGTTTTTATTTTGTTTGTAACTATAGTCAAAATAAAAGTATATTTTAAATCAAACCGGCTTTTAATGGGTGCCAACTCAAATGTAGAAATCGTTTTCATACGGAATCGTTTTAAAACGGAAACCCAAAAAAAAAAAAAATTTTAATTGTTGAATTTTTAAATAAAAAATAAAAAAATTGAAAAGGTAAGATATATTTAATTCGTTTATGGAAAGCACTTTTATGAATGCATGCTTTCTTCTAGTGATATCGATGTTCATGTACAAGTCTATTCATTCATTATTTAATACATATTATACTGTTTTGTTCATTAACTCATTTATAATCGAAGATTTTTTTTTGTTATTGAGTTATGCGTTTTATGTTTTGCTGTCTTAGTATTAGTAACAGCAGCTTTTATGAATCAATTTTTGTTTGAACTTCTATTCACACATAATACGAGTACATATATATAAAAATGTAACTAATTAAAAAAAGTAAAATTTTGGTTAATTCTTAGAAATTGTTCTAAATGCATTCCAGCCAAGGTGCGTGCAATCGATGTCTCCTATTACGTTTGGAAGTCACTCCAATTGGTGAAATTTTCTTTTTTCATCAACGGGTTCAGCACTATTTGGAACCCTTATGAAATACGAAAGTAATAGTGCAATTTTTTATAAATATTCTTTATGACTCTACCGACAGTTACCAGAGACATATTTTTTTTATTTGAGACCAATATTCAGGGGTAAACCCCTACTACATGCTGTGCATTGTATTGGAATTTTTGGAAACTACAGTACATATATTATTATTAAATATATTATTATTAAACGCCTTAGGAATAAGACAAATTGCTGTGAATTGATCATTCAAAGGCCAGTGTTATACTTTCACCCTTGAATGATCAAACGCAATTGCCTCATCTTTGCATGTTGATTGTGTGGTGAGTGCCTTCGCTAAGTAGGTTTAGCTGTCTTCTGCAACTTTCCAATAGTTGGGATCTCTGGAGATCAGCTAAAAAACTACTTTAAAGTACAATGCCTCCGAGCTCTCTTATATTTTTTCGTTGGTGTTTTTTTATCGCGTTTTAAAGTTAAATCAAAATATTTTGTTTTCTAAAAAAATTTTGGCATCATCAAATAAGCCGATGGCCGTTTTACTTACTAATGTCGCTTTGATGGGCATTTTTTCCCAAAAACCGCAATGTTGTTAAAACTTGGAGGCTTTTGTGGGAATGGGTAGGTTATTTGTACGTTATTCGTCATCCACTAAACTTAGTAAGAAATGTGTTGTTTCCTTATCTGGCAAACAATTCGCCATCATCTAGCTAAAAAGGCACAAACCTTTTCCTATAAATTTTGTGCTTTCTTTCATGTCGCAAATTCTCCAAAATATCAAATTACCTTATAATTCCATCAGTTGAGCACATTTTTATTTCACTTTATACACACTTTCCACAAAATTATTTAATTTTTTAAAATTCTTAATTTAAAATTTTAGTTTTTGAACTTTAAGTTGGATGTTAAATAATTTAAAAACGACATCAGCATGTTTTAACTTTAAAATATACTTTTTCATTTAAAGTATGTTTTATTTCGTCTATGGTTAACAAGAAGTGTACTTAAAAAAAAGTCGACTTAAAGTATGCTTTTTTATTGACTATGACTATGGCCCATAATTTTTAAATATTTTGATAATCAAAACTAAATAAAGTGACATTATGACAAAATTGAAATATGTTTCTAAACAATAATAATTGATTTTGATAATATTTTTTTAAATTACAGTGCGAGCTCAATTTGATCAATGCACGCTTATTTAACAATTAAAATTACTGCGTGAGATACTTCCTGGACTTGTACTCTCTCGTTTTGGTATCCCCCTAATTCAAACACTAGAAAATATCTTTTAACAGAGTTATTTGAGATCAAAGGTTTATACCAACAAACTTACAACCACCAGGCGCATTACAAAAGGATATTAAATGCTGCATCAACGAAATTCAGCCACAACTATGCCAGCATAAACGTTTAAGCCATTTGTATAATGTGTCTATGCCATGATCTCAAGACAAAAGTTTCTTTAGTATATTCTTTCTTTTATATTTAAATCAATTCATACGTTAACATTGTTACAAAGCAGATATTTATACGGCGATAATCTCTTGGAATTCTGGAAAAATTAACTACAATTTGCATACAAAAGATACAATACTTAACAGGAATAAATACAAGTATTTCAACAGTTCGTTGCAATGTTTTAAGCACTGAACATTTACAGCTTTAACAACCTACGAAAAAGCCAGTAAAAAGCCAGGAAAAAGTCGTACCAAAAGTTAAGTTTAAAGACAACTACAAGTGATAATATTTGGTTAAGATTAATATTTTTTAAGTATTATATACGTAAAGAGGAAAAATTTCTGAGCCACCATTACATTAGAGACCTGGCATTTTGGCTTGGCCTGCAGTTTCATACTAGGGCGCTTTTGATTTTTAATATTTTACATACACAATTGACCATTTTCTTAGTTACGGACTAGCTACTCACAGCATCCATATTTTGTTCATCAAGGAGCGTAGCCGTCCGTAGACACAAGCATATGCCACCCGGTTGCATGGGTGGAGGTCAAATACACTGCGTCTGACCAGCACCATCCAAAGCCGATGCCTTCTAATTTTGTACATGCAAAAGAAACGCCGCTCAGAAGAAATCCCTATGGACAATGGATTAACAACTTGATACAACCACTGCCTGGGTAGTAGCACCCTCCCTTGTTCAGGAGGTAATCTAGCACTCCCACCACTACGTGTACTCGCCGAAGGGCCGCACCTAAAACCATCTGGCTGATTAACCTCACTCTCCGAATGACAGCGGAGCGCAGTCAAAACGGGGGCTCCTGATGCCCGAAGTACCAAATTAGAGAGGTGTGTCTGGTCAGTCCCTGAAAGCGTCAGTAAATTACCAACCACTATCTGCATATAGTAAACTCCAGGCCACCCAGTGCTAGGTCAACTCCATATTCCCCGGTGAGAACAGACCCCTGGTTTGACGTATCACCAGAAGCAAATTATTGTACCCCTTGGGGGACCGGGACCTACAGTTTAGCATCGAATCGGAAGGACAGACAAGGCTGCCAAGAGATAATCGCCGAAAGAAATAAGCTGGTGTTTAAATTCGGAGCTCTCTTCAAGTAAGCCAACACACGTCATACACACTAAACTACGGCGACTACAGTAAGCAAACAGTGGAATAAATTAGTGTATGCATATCGTTAGTTACGCTTTTTTTGAATTTTTGCAAAGGAAAGTTGAATTTTCGGAACAATTTTTTTATTATTATTATTATTATTATTATTATTATTATTATTATTATTATTATTATCGGAAGGAGAGAGACCTGGCAAGGTCGACAGAGCCGTAGGGTCCAACCGGACCAGCATATAAGGCTCCATCCTGAAGTAATGTCATAAATTGACGGTTCCAGGATGGAGCCTGGTGATATAGAGAGGGGTTTTAGCCGGTAGGCACGCAATAACTGCGTGGAGTCCGGCACGACGGGTGGCAAAAACCACCTAAGTGCGTAAATGCATTTCCCCTCTCACCAAAAAAAAAAAAAAAAAAAAAAAAAAAAAAAAAAAAATTATTATTATTATTATTATTATTATTATTATGAATTTTTCCATCTCAGCTTGGGTCCGCACATGCTGGAGATTACTTATCCCGGGTTTCGTAACCAAGGGATTAAGCTCTGAGGGGGTGCAGTCCAGGTTCTACACCCGTAATATTAGGATTTGAACATTTATCCCTATTCCAAGACTTCCCTGACTATTGAGGATGTCGGAATCAGGACAGCCTTCTGCATCGTTATCAAAATACTCCTTTTCAGTTTCAGAGAATCTATAGACTCGATTGTTCTCACCGGTATAGTTCCTGTCGACGATATCACCACAGGGAGAATATCTACTTTATCCAGATTGTGTATTCTCTTCAAAAACTGTGACAGGGGGAGGTATTTTCTAATCTTCGTATCGACTGTGTTGATGATATTGCCATCAAGAGGATTAGCGAAGTCGATAATGGCCGCGGTTTTATCCAACTTATCCATAATTATCATGTCCGGTCTGTTAGGTATCGGCGTTCCATTTATTGTCGTATCTGTTAATATAGATCGATCCCAATAGATTACCATTTGTTCATTTTCCAGGATGGGCTGTGGTTGATATTCATAATAAGGGAGGACTTCGACTATAAATTTGAATTGCCTGGCAATCTCCATATGTAGTATTCTGCCCATTAGATCGTGTCTGTACTTATAATGAGTTGCCGCCAAGACTCTACAACCATTTATAATATGGGCTACAGTTTCCTGCTCACTTCCACACCTTCTGCAAAGGTCGGAGGTAATATTCCGGTCCTTGATAATATACTTCATATAATTCCGAGTACAAATAACGCCGTCTTGTATTGCAACAATGTGACCTTCCGTTTCGGGGAATAGTGTGCCGTACTTTAGCCAGCTGTGGGTACTATCCACATCTACATATTCCTGTGAGATCTCGTTAGGGTATTTCCCATGTATCACCTTAGATTTCCATGCAAATTCCAGGTCGTTCATTGTTGTTACTTGCAGCAAAGAACTCTGCCTTAAGTTCAAAGGTGTAAGGTTATCATCTGCATCCTTCAGTGCATCATAGAGGATGTTATTTCTTGCAACTGAGGTAAAATACTTCCTTAGGCTGTTTATTTGTTTGTCGTGAAGTATCTCTATGTTCAAGATTCCCCTGCCTCCTCTCTTTCGGGGAAGGTTAACCCTCTCTAGGGCTGAACGTGGGTGGTGGTAATTGTATTTTGTAAGCGTAGTACGGACTTTACAATTCAGTGTACTTAAATCTGTTTTAGACCAGGTTATTATTCCAAAAGAATATGTAAGTAACGGAATCGCATAAGAGTTTATGGCTTTGGTGATATTCAAGCTGTTCAGTTTCATCTTACATATTTGGTGTAATCTTCGGATAAATTCGGTGGTTAGTATCTTCTTCTGCGCAGAATGTTCAATTCGCATGCTCTGTTGAATTCCCAGATATTTGTAGTATTCGTCTGTCTTAAGTGATGTTATTATTTCATTACCTGATGTGGTATAGTTGTGGGTGTATGTAAATTTCCCCCTATATATATTCTGTGTCCTACATTTCTCAATTCCAAACTTCATACCGACATCATCTGAAAATATTTCAACTATCCGGAGTAATTTTTCCAAGCTTTCCCTTGTTCCAGCATATATCTTTAGGTCATCCATGTATAGGCTGTGTGATATTTTAGTATCACCATTAGAGGTTTTCAGTCGGTAGCCATATTGACTAGTTATAAGGAGATGCGAAAGCGGGTTCAGTGCCAAACAGAATAATAGAGGACTCAGTGAATCCCCCTGATATATACCTCTATTAATCGCTATCGTGTCTGATGTTATGATTCCCCTCGAGGTATATACAGTTAGTTGCGTTCTCCATGCTTTTCTCATTGTCTCAAGGCACCCATTAATATTTGCATGGAACTTGTATATTCTAATCATTTCTCCTAACCATGAGTGGGGTATACTGTCAAAGGCCTTCTGGTAGTCGATAAACGCGGCATACATATTTCTCTTGTCCCGTATCGCTTGATTCATTATTATGCTATCTATTACAAGTTGGTCTTTGCAGCCTTTAGTACCTGCCCTACAACCCTTTTGTTGCCCTGATATTATTTTATTCGACTCACAGTGTTGGTTGATCAAACTCGTTAGACAAGCCGTAAACAATTTATACCCGGTGTTCAGGCATGTAATAGGTCGAAATTGTGATGGGGATGTTGGATTATTAATTTTAGGCTTCAAGTATGTTATACCCTTACACATAGTAAGCGGGATTTGTTCTGAGTTCTCCAAGAAATCATTGAATATATTAAGTAGAGGTTGGTGTAGGCTTCGGAGATATTTATAGTAAAAATTGTGTATTTTATCCGGGCCTGGTTGCTTCCAATTATGTAGTCTAGAGACTGCCTTCTTAAAGATGTCGGTGCTTATCGTTCCAGTTGTCATCTCGTTGATATTCGATGCACTCGCGATAATTTTCGGTAGCCACGAAGCTTCCTTATTGTGTTCTATTTCGGTGCTCCATATACTGGACCAGAATGATTTTATAGTTTCCATAGGTATAATGTCAGCATCTACCGCGTCATTGTTATTTTCCTGTCTTTTTAACATGTTATAAAATCGTTTCTGACTATTGTTAAAGTTGGCGTTATGTGTTTTTCGTTTATAGGATTTCAAATATCTTCTATATTTGTCCACTGCCTTGTTTAGCTTCTGCCTGACGGTATCTATTATTTGTTCTATGGTTTCGTTATTTGGTTCATGTCTTGTGTGTATGCAGTGTCTTCTTCTTATTTTTTCAAACTTGCCTCGCTTTTTAGCACTGACTTTATTATCCTTATAGCTTGTGAGGTATCCTAGGTCTTTCCGTATATCCTCTATCTTTCTTTCAATCCTTATCTGCCATTGCGGTTTTCCGCATGATCTTCTTTGGGATGGTATAGCCCCATTTCGATTTGCTTGATGCGCTCTATTTCTGTGGTTATATTGCAAAGTTACTATTGTATATGCACTGTAGTATATCAGGTCTATTATTTGATCATATTGGTTGGCCCGTGAAATTTCGGGTGGTAAAATCGTTGTATTGAGTATATTGATTATCTGAATTATTCGTTTGTTTACTGCCGGTTTTGGTAGATATGGTCTGCATTCTGGATTCATTCCTGTGAATTGCGCTTTAGCGGTGTTAAAGGTTTCGAGGGTGGAGGTAGTAAGTTCCTCTGCCTGAGTATTCACTTCTTCACTCTGTTGATTTCGGGTATTACTCTGTTGGGTAGTTACCATGGGAATCGTGTTGTTAGCAACATCCATTTCCGTTGGTATTATTGCAGTTGAAGGATTGTCATTAATTATGTTCTCCAGGCTTATTTCCTGCAGTGATCGTTGATTGGGTTCATTTTGAACTTCCCTACGTAGTTCCTCAATTATTGTGGAGGGTAAGAGATTCCGGCGTTCTATTGCTCTCTTCCTGTCTGATAGATTCTGCAGTGATAAGAGGTTTAAGTTTGGGTAGTCCATTAGAAAAAATGTTCTCATTTGCTGCCTATAATGAAGCATATCTGCTCCATCACGTGTAGCCTTAAAAAAGGCTCTCATTACGGACACATTCATATCATAGGTCCATCTTAATCTACGTCTCGGCAGCCCTGCCTGGGTGAGCTCCTCCATATTAGGCGCAGCACTTTCGGCAGGTGGAGATCCAGCTATAATTTGACTCCTCTGTTCTGTCGACTGTATTTCGGGGTGTCCCCGACCGAGTCGTCGGCTATCTCTCGGTCGCTGGTCACTCGCATTAACCTCCGTCCCAGGACCAGCTCCAGTAGGGGTGCCCTCCTCGGGCGTTCGCATTTCATAATTATTATAATCCATTTCCTTTCTCCATTAAATCTGGGTTCCATTTAACCCCTGGTTGGGGCCCACGATCCATAGGGCACGTGGGGAGTGTACAGTTGCTCAATATGAGTCAGCACTGACCAGGAAGCCGCCCATTTTGGGAACCGTCGCGCCTGGATTTCCATTTAACTAGGGTCCGCGGGGTCATAACACCCGTCATACCAATCCTTAGGTATGCCCCTGCGGGGTTATTATTATTATTATTATTATTATTATTATTATTATTATTATTATTATTATTATTATTATTATTATTATTATTATTATTATTATTATTATTATTATTATTATTATTATTATTATTATTATTATTATTATTATTATTATTATTATTATTATTATTATTATTATTATTATTATTATTATTATTATTATTATTATTATTAAAGCCTGCACTCAGGGAACGATCCCTAGTCGTATAGTACATTGTCCTGGTCTGGAAAATATGGGTATGGGAAGGGAGAAAGAGTGAGTTGTTCTTGTGGATATTTGATTTAAACTAACTGATATCGTAATTGGGAGGAAAAAAAATGGCTGGAAGATTGTTTCATAAACGGCCGGTGCGGCTTGTATTGGTGTGTAGGGTTAAGACACCAAGCTTATGATATTTCCTTAGAGTAAAGGGCAATTTACTATGGGACAACAATAGTAAGTGTAACAACTCAAGAAAGGGTTAATCATAATTAAGTAAAACACAGAAAACAAAATATGTGAGCGAATAGATCTTATTTTGTATTCAATATTTATTTATTTTTACATTTTGTTTTATATTTAACTCTTACATACAGTATTTCATTTACCATTATCCTTTTTTATTATGTACATATTAAATTAAAGCTCCAAATAAGACTCTATTTCAATAATAAGTTTGTAGGGTAGTACTAAATACATTATAATGTAAGTGTAGATTAAATATGGATAATAATTTTAGCAATAAAAAAAAACTTAGACAACATATTAATGAAAAAATAATATAAATAGATTTCTAATAAAACTAAATTCCCGGAGAAAGAAGAAAAGTACACGAAAAAAAAAACAAAGAACAAATGAAGTCGTTGTAAATGTCAATTGACAATTGCAACGAGTACTGTATATTTACAGTGAGGGCAAAAACTTATACCAAACTATTAAAGCATAAAATATTTAAATAAATTCTAATTTTAAATATAACTCGTTTGTATTAAAAATATAAAAATATTACAATTTGAGCCAGAGAATATTTTTGTCCAAACATATTTGAACACGGCTAAAGAACGAATTGTCTCTATAATGCATTGTGCGATTCACTGGGCATAAGTCTTATGAAAGTCATATGAAATGTTTAAAGTTGATTGAGATATACACCTAATACTATACAATATTTCCTATTAAATATTGGTTCCCAAAAGTATGCAAACAATTTTTTACTTAATTTTTAAACGAAATTATCGGTCCAAAAACGAATATGTTTGAAAAGGTATTGCTCCAATTTTATTGTGTAATTTAAGAAATTCAGGTTTAAAATATTACATTATGTTTACACCGCAACGAATAAATAAATTAACCGTCTACTACAGCTATTTCATCTCAGTGGTTAGTATAGAAATGAAAATTATAAAAATTATTTTAAAAGTTGTACATATTACAGCAACGCAAGCAAATTTTATTTGCATGTAATGATTTGTTATATTTAAAAACAATAAGATATTGTATTTCTCTCGATTTAATTGACAATAATGGTTTTATCTGTTCTATACAAACCAACCTCATGATCTGTAGTTGGTTTGCAAACCAATTTGGGTTGCATATCCTATTTGATTTTAAACGATTTTCTCAACTGATAAAATTGTATTGTGTTGGGTTGCATAGTGCAAAATGCAGTCTTCATTATTCAGGACAGTTGTACAAATTCAATAATAAATATAATATTGCGGTCCATTATAGCTGCCATTATTCGCTTTTCTTTTTTGCATTCTCAAAAATAAAATTTTTTTAAACGCTTAAAAAAATAACAACAACTTGCAAAAACAACATGTAATTGATGTTGATGTTGTTACAATAAAAACAAAATATTTAGTAAAATGTCTTGGTTTATACCAACTTTTTTTCTTTTTATATTGAAAAAAAAAAAACAAATAATTCTCGATATTTGTACATGTTTTACAATTTTTATGCTCTAGTTGTTCAATGTAGTGTTTATTTTATTTTTTTTTTTTTTAAGTATTTCATGCATTTAGATTTTCGTTATATATTGTTTTAACCTTTTAATGCTATAAAATCTATATAAAGCATTAGTTTTTGTGTTTTTCGTTTTTTTATTGTTTTTAAATTGCATGTTTCTGGACAATTTTACAATTGTATAACAATAACTAAAAAAAAAGCGATTTTGTTAAAACAATATTTAGTTTTTGGCAAAGATTTTCGTTATGAAAACATCACATTCTAAAGAGATTGGCAATAATTTTAATTTAGTGAAAAATGGAGTAATAACCTTTCTGTTAAATTCTTATTTTTTTTTTGTATTTCTAAACGGCAATAAGAAAATTATAGTCTTCATATAGCAGAATATTTATTGCTGTGATTTAAAAATAGAATAAAAGTCAAAAAAATTTAATTGTTCTATTGGAGTTGTGTGTGTTTTATTATTATATTTAAAAGGTATGTGTTTGAATCTTATTGTGAGAAAAGTTATTTTTGGAGATTTTTTACTCTATTTTTATTGATTAACAAAGACTTTTGTGACTCTCAGTTTATACGAGAAAAATAAAGAAAAATTTTGTTTATTTCTGTTAAACATACGGACCTTAAGACAGATCAGTATATGTAATCAATGTCACTGGACTTAGAAAATCAAACTTATGAGTATGGTTTCACTTTCGTTACCAGAGATATTAAGATCAACTCGATGTTTATACATAACTAGAGTTTAATAAAACAATACATAAGGTTTTACACAATTTTCAAACTATATGATAAGTTTGTACTCTGCTGTCCATACATAACCTAGAAAATCAACAGTATCATCACTCAGCCGATAAAAAGTTTTATTAACTAGTGCCCGAAAAAAATTAAAAATATTAATATTCTGGATAAAAAACGATATGATATATATATACTATTTGCAAAAAGAGTTTTTAAAAGGAATCCACAGTAGATTGGTTATACGATAGAGAGAGGACAACATAGTTAAGCAAACTCTTGGCTGGAAACCTTTTTATATGAATGGACAATAACCTAACAGACCCTATATAATTTGGCATTACTCAATCGCAGATGAAATAAAAAAATTTGCATATTCTGAAACGAATTTCATTAACGTTGGCGCTCTATGCTCCAATGAAGATTAAATAAAGCCAGGCATACATATATATTATGTTTTTTAAAGGTTCTTGTGATTGGTTTTCATTTGTAATTATAAAGGTTCTGTTAGTAGTGACTATAGCTTAGATTGTAAGGACAACAGCAAAGTTGTGCTTAGTTTTATTTTTTAAAAACTATTCGGGCTGAATGGGAACGAAACTGAAGCTTCAACTTAAAACTCCATGGCGAATAACAGAAAACCTTAGTATATAGCATATATGTATATGCTGTACTCTATGCTGTACGAAGTCAAATATTACTTATATCTACATACATACATACAAATATACATAATTGACCTTTACAACCCTATTTCTATATCGACTACAAAAGACAAGCTTAAGAGGGAGTCGCAGAAAGATATATTTTTTCATATACATATATATATTTTTAAGATGTCATGTCTGGGGCTTGAACCCGGAGCTTATGTTTAGTAAGCCAACACACTTACTTCTAGTCTGCGGCGACTACAAAAAAGAAAAAATAAACAATAAAAAAAAAATATAATATGAAATGTATGCTCTTGGGGATAAGCATGTCTCTATGGTCATTTCGTCTCTGCTTAAGAGACTCGTCAGGAGACGTTTTCCCAAAGGAGGTATTCAATACTATAAATACATACATACATAACTGGCCTTTACAACCACGTATCAGGATTACGGCCTATCTTCTCACAGCACTCATGTTGTGTGTGTAAATTTTTATCCATGAGTACCTGGACCTACAGTTTAATGTCGAATCCGAACGACAGACTTGAGAAGCTTATTCATGGCAATTAATTACTCTCAGAGCTTTTGCCAGAAGACTGCAGAGAGGTAGTCGCCGAAAAAAATATTTTTTTCATATTTTTTTTTTTTAAGAACCCAGAACTCATGTCTTGGTAATCCAACACACTAACCACTAGACCACGGCGACTACAAAACTATAAATACTTATTTTAAAATAGTTATAGACTAAATGCGAGTCATATCCCATTTAGTATATAGAAACCAAACAGAAGTATTTACAAAGCAATACATTGCTGTTTTTCAAAAAATGCAAATTCTATTTCTCTGTTCTACCACAGCAAGCCATTCAGCGGTTGGTATAATGTCTGTAGCAAATTAATAGAAAAACAAATATTTTCTTATTAAAAAACAAAAAATATATTTCGCCTTATTGGCAAATACATTCAATATAATATCAAATGTATGCTTTTGACAATAAGGCGAAAAATAATTTTTATTTTTTAAGTAAAAAAATATACCTATATATAAAATTAAAGTCGTTTTTTGACATACGTACATAACTGGCCTTTACAACCCTGTGTCAGGATTTCGGCCTAGCTTCTCATGTTGTGCGTGTCAATTTTTATCCATGAGTACCGGGAGCTACAGTTTAATGTCGACTCCGAACGACAGACTTGAGAAGCTTGTTCATGGCAATTAGTTACTCTCAGAGCTTTTGCCAGAAGAATGCTGAGAGGTAGTCGCCGAAAGATATATTTTTTTTCATGTTTCTTTTTTGAAGATGTCGGAGCCTGGAGTCGAACACAGGGCCCATGTCTTAGTAAGCCAACACACTAACCACTAGACCACGGGTGAGAAATACATTAAAATTAAGTGGAAAATATTGTTGAGAAGAGTTTTCTATTACAATTTTAAAGACCATTTTATAGCATTTTGTTTAGATATAATTTCCGGCAAATGTCGGCGACGACAACAGTGGCTTAGTAAAATTTTTGACTACATTTTTCAATTAAAAAATTGTTTATGCCAATTAAAAAACGACTTATTTTTTCACCAGTAAACAAATTAATGCTATCAATTAAGCTGAGTTTAATATTAATTAAAGGTATTAAAAGTAAAGTTGTATAAAACATGAAAAATTTAATCAAACCAATTAATTATTTAATCAAAACAAATTTTTTTTTAGTAACCATGTTAATAATACATCAATAATTTTTTTCTGTGTGTAGGTTGGCATTAATCGTTGCTTGAATAATTCAGAATTTGTTGTTTTTGGCCTAAGTTGATGACTTTGCATATCCTCAAATAAAGTAAACCAGAAGCGTTAAATCGAGTGAACGTGGAAACTAATAAAAATTACTAGTTCTGAAAGGAATGTTGCCAGCAAATTGATTTTGCAATAAATCGATAGTAAAGCACACGGTATGAAATGTTGCTTGATTTTTTTCAAAGAAAATATTTATGATGCTTAACTGATCAATTTCTGGAAAACATATCATCATGTGGGAGTTTATGTGCTCTATCCGCCATTTTATATTTCTCGATGTAATGACGCAACTTTAAGTTTTTGACACCCAAATTTTTAAAATCTGCAATTCATTTTTGGTTATTTATCTTCGAAACTGGACGAGATATCTGAAAAAAAATTTCAGACTTGTAAAATTTGGGGTCGAAAACCTAAAGTGGCATCATTTACTCGAGATATATAAAAAATATAAAATGGCGTATAAAGTACTCAAACTCCCGCATGACGCTATGTCAGGACACATTACTCCTTAGCGGCAGCCCCTTGATTACTTCAAAAGGTATAATGACGCATTTAAACCGCACCAAACGATCAATTATGATGGTACATGATATTCAAACAGAAATGGGTGTTATCACTAAACAAAATTCTTTTATAAAAATACTCATGGGAAGGCCAGTTCAAATAAGGCCAATTAGTAAAAACAATGATTTTTTTGCCTCAAGAGCTATAGTTTGTAGGCATCCAAGTCATATGTTTTAACACGAAACTTTTAAGTAGTCGTAGAATAAGGGTCATCAAAATGCTTTCGATGACGACTCGATATTTTGGTGTCTTAGAGAAGACTTTGTGTGACAATATGCACTTCAGTTCTGAATCGGGAACAATAAAGCAAAAACTTCTGCTGCACCACTAATGAATTTTTCAAATATAGTTTTTTCTTTTTTATTTTTTTTTTTCAAAATAAATATCCAAACATTTTGAGCACTCTTCTTGTGTTCAATAATTTATACTTATTTTCTTATTCTTTCTGAACAGAAATGTCAATATTGTCAGCTTTCTAATCAAAGTTATTGATAGTGATAGCTCGCGTGTCGCACACAAATACACCATACTTTGCTAGTTAAATATCTCAACTATTTATGTTTTCAAGTTTGTCTACTTTGACCTTAGCATGCTTCTAAAATCTATTCCGAAAACTTTATGTTCTTTACAAACAAATAAAGACTAATTTCTTAAATATTCCCATCAGCATTTTTATTATTAAACACTAGCTGAGAAAAACAAATTTCGTTAATGTTTGTAGGCTTTTTTCTTTGCTTTCATTATTTCTTAATATTTTTCCCTATGCCGTACAACTTTTCTATGATAATTAGTTTAAAAGTTCTGACAGGTAGATCGCACGTGTGTCTGGTCAGCAAAAAAATAGAAGAAGCATAAGTATACATATGTATCTCTACTTATAAAAAAAGAAAAACATGTAAAGAAAGAAATGTAAAGTAATGAGAATAATGCCATTTTTCTGTAAAAATACAAACAAAATAACTTTTAATGGTTTTAATATGTCGGTCCTAGACTTTATTAATACTTTGAGGGTCATTATTATAAATTGTATTTATAGTTCGTATTAGCAAAATGTAATTTTAGATAAACTCAAGTTTAAATTAAATTATTTTCTTTATTGTCAGGTACTTGGCAACTAAAGCAAACCTTTTTTTATTCACAAATAAAAAAGGTCTTTAAACACTTGTTGGTCTTTAACAACGTGGTGTTTGCTTACACTCTTTTGACTTTCCTTTTATTGTTTGTTATTAAAATTAAAAAAAATATCATTTTTCTTTCAATATACTTTGAAATATAAATTTATTTATACTTCAATATGGCAACTTTAAACATAAACACATCTTCTTCACTTCTTCAGCATAATGTTCACTTTCACCTTGACCCTCATGCATCCATTGTAATTTTGAAATTCCGCTTATCGTTATTTTTAAAAACTGCATATTTCTTAAACTATTCAAAAATTATATTTTAAGCTGTGATAACATGTTTAACAACAATTCCATTAAGCACCCTACGGTGAATTGCACTCATTTAAAAGCCATGTTTGGTTTGTTTACAAAAGCTAAAACGCAGAGCAAAATTTTGTAACGCTTAAACTGTACTAGAACACTATTTGATAAACAAAAACTACATTAATACTTCTCACAAAACAATAGCTGAGTTAGAGGAGTAATCAAAGCGTGTACATCGGTTAATTAGTTTAATGGTTTCAAAGCCTGAGGTCTGGCAAAGCTGTCCACCTGTTAGATGTCTGTTGTCTTGATGTGATTTATTTACTGTTGTGTTCTTAAACCGCCAGATATAAGTCCAATAAAAAAGAAGGCTAGAATTTTCTATTAAATATATGACGATATGACGATGTTCTTTATTGAAGAGTTACTAATCGACAGACAATCAAATGTAAAAAATAATCCATTACAAGTTGCAGTTATAACTTCTATATATAGGGTTATCCATTTTGCGGTTTTAAAAGTAAACGTAAATAAAACACATATAAAATTTTTTTGTCATGATGAAACACTACATCATTTGTATGACCTCCACGCGAAGTGTTGCAAGCGTTGATTCTTTTGAGCAAATTTCCACAACTTTTTGATACATATTGGGCGGTATCTCAGCCATAACTTGACGAATGTTGCTTTTTAAGTGCTCAAGAGTTGAAGGTTTATCTGCATAAACACGGTCTTTCGCATATCCCAAAAAAAAATTGTCTAATGGTGACAAATTGCATGATCTTGGTGGCCAGTTGATATTGCCACGACAAGAAATTACCTGGCCAGGAAATGTCTCTTGCAATAAAGCCATATTAGCTGGAGTTGTGTGGCATGTGGCACTGTCTTGTTGAAACCACATATTCTCCAAGTCTTATTCTTTAAAAGCAGGGAAAAAAGTGTGGCGTAACACAGTCCTAATTCCTGAAAACGACGAGGAATCGACACATTCGGGTCATTACAGCAGCGATATTTTCAGCGGAAAAAGTGAGACGATGATTCACGGGCTTACAGTATTTCTAATCGCTCCAGTCTCTTCAAGTTTCTTCACAATTTAGCCAATTTCTGGCGTAGTTGGACGATTATATAAACCATAAGCTCCTCCTCTTAAAGCACGATATGTGGCTGTGGCAGAATCACCATTTTTGTATAAAGTTTTGATAATTTTTATGCGTTGTGTGATAGTTAAGCGATCCATTTTTTTCAATGTCAGACTTTCAACTCAAAAGAAAAAAATTGGTTCAACAACTTAGTTTGATAGATGTCGAGTTCCAGTCCCATACTTTTGAAACCACGAAATGGATAACCCGATATATATAAAAGAGAATATGTAAAGCCTTCGTTTCAGGGTCACAACAGTTACACAAAGGTTTTACATTTAACCAAAAACGAAGGAATGAAAACTCTTAAAATATCTTCAAACGTAGTGTTTCAAACATGGCCACGTCTTGAGGATTATGCAATGATTGTCGTCATAATAATCAATGAGATTATAAAGAAATTTTAATACTAGGGGAAGTTGTCTAGGTTGTCTACTACTAAGAACGATGCTTCGGATTTAACTTTATTCCATGAGAAATTTTTCGCATACGTTGTTTCTGATAAATGGCTCTCAGCAATTAAGCCTAGCTTATGACTTTTGTTTCTCCTACGCTAATATTTAAGCCACCTGATTATTCACAACGCCACAGATTTATTAATTGGGTAAGAGAGCAACAGGCCTTTAATAATTCATTTTGTCATAGAATTCTTTTTAGCGGTGAAGCACATTTCTCACTTGATAGTTACCTCAGTAAACAAAACTCAACCGCATTCAGCTCGGAGAAACCATTGTGAAAAAACCCGTCCATGTTAAGCAGCAACTTATAAATATGAAAAAAAAAATATTTCTTTCAACTAATAACTCTCAGCAGTATTCGGGTAAAAGCTCTGAGAGTATATAACTAATTGCCATAAATAAGCTTCTCAAATCTGTCGTTCGGTGTGGACTTTAAACTGTAGGTCTCGTTACTTTTGGATAAAAATTAACACACACAATATGGGTGCTGCGAGAAGCTATGCCATAATCCTGTAACAGGATTGTAGTGGCCAGTTATGGATGTCTGTAGATGCAATAATTTAGAGCAATGGTGGATACCCTATAGTATACGTTTTGGAATATTTTTTTAAGTAAATATATAATAGTATAGCAATGTAAATGTTGTCGCCGTGGTCTAGTGGTTAGTGTGTTGGCTTACTAAGGCATGAGCCCGGGTTTGACACCAAGCTTTGACATCTTCAAAAAAAGATATATGAAAAAAATATTGCTTTCGGCGACTACCTCTCAGCAGTCTTCTGGCAAAAGCTCTGAGAGTGACTAATTGTCATGAACATGTCTCAAGTCTGTCGTTCGGAGTCGACTGTAAACTGTAGGTCCCGGTACTCATTGATAAAAATTAACACACAACATGGGTGCTGCGGGAAAACCTAGGCCGTAATCCTGACACAGGGTTGTAAAGGCCAGTTATGTATGTTATGTATGTAATGTAAAAACAGGATAAAGTCCAATCTTACAACACAAAATTACTTTAGAAATTTAAAGTTATAACGTACTATTAGTAATTTGTGTTTCCGCTTTTTTTTTATTGAGAATAATTCTCAGGGGTAAACCCCTGCTAAATGCTGTGCATTGTATTGGCATTTTCGTGGAAAGAACAGTACATAATGACAACAGAACATATATTTTGCTTTCTTATATTATTAAGCACCTTAGGAATGAGACAAATTGCTGTGAATTGATCATTCAAAAGCCAGTGTTATACATTCACCCTTGAATTATCAATAGCAATTGCCTCATCGTTGCATGTTGATTGTGTGGTGAGTGTCTTCGCTAAGTAGGTATTTACCTGTTATCTGCTACTTTCGCCTTTATTTTTAATAAAAGCGCGGTATCGGTTGAGTATGTCATTTGAAACTTCGTTAATATTACAGGAGGAAATCTTGTGTATTGATTCTGTATTTATGCTTAAAATATTGTGAGGCTAGTCCTACGTCTTATTGTTTTTTTTTTTTTTTTTCAAAAACTATATACATTTTTCTTACGCGTAAAGTACATCCATTTATTCTCTTATTTTATTTCATTTTTTTTTTTTTTCTTCAACAAAACATATGACTTTATTTTACCTTTTAACAAAACAAATTGGTTATGACTTCTAATTTTATGCTCCGTAGACTTCAATACCACATACGAGACCAGTGCAACAGACAGTAATTTTTCATAGAAAAATTAAATCTGTCTCATGTAAAAGTTCAAGTGGCTGTACTTATCTCTAAAGTGTTATTACAGTACAACACCGTTATAACAGATTCGAACATATCTTTTAAGGAATTAGACAAACTACCCATCAAGTTACAAGATGTATGACATCTTTTTGTAGAAGAGAAATAATACGTAATATTTGTATGTTTTAGATTTCGACTCACAATCTTGTAAATTCCCATAATTACTAAATTGGTGTTCTCAAATCCATGTTCTCAAAAAGTAAAGAAAGTTAGTTCAAAGTTTACGCCAAAGTTAAAACGGTCACATATCATGTACTTTCGTTAAAATTAATGTTTGTTAAAATCGCATATTACTGTATAATTTGACTTGTATAATTCGATGTTCGTTAAAATCGTATATTACTGTATAATTTTACTTTTAACATATGTATCTAGAAAGCATACATTTAAGATTAAATGTATATTTTGTGTCTTTTGCTCATGATAGCAAAAAGTCACTGTCTTATAAAGAATTTTCAAGGTTAACGAAGAAAAAAAAAAAATACCAGCAATAGCAGAAACAAATTTAAAAACAAAGAATTTATTTGAAATACAGCATCTAATCAGTACAAAAGTGAAGAAATTGTATTGCCATAATGAAAGTGTGATTTGCTAAGAATTAACTTTAGCATTCATTGACTTTAGCCAAGAGAAAACTTTTAGAAGAAAAGTTTTAGAAAAATGTATTTGTTCTGAACAAACAAAGAACATAAAAATACTTTCAAATTAAATGTTTGTACTTCTGTTTAAAAATCAGTTATACACACTACCATATGTACCTTTTCGGGAAGCATGTTCTTTTAAAATTTCTGCTTAAAAATTTAATGAAAACTTATACGAACGTTGTATATGCAAATATACCATATAGACGTTTGCAAATTCAGATACCAGTAAAACACATATAAATTTAAGATAAAAATGCTCATGACTTCCCTTGCTTGATTCTGTTTCACAAAATACTTTTATTGTCTAACATTTTTGCTTAGAGAAGGAAAAGAAATACAACTTTATTGCTGACAACAGATGTGTATATACTTGTATTTCATTTAATATAATACTTTCAATTCTGTAAATTAAGTGAAGAAAACGGTTTGGTTTATTATAACAATAAAATAAAAGAAATATATTTACAACTGGTATAAAATATTAGACTTTTATAATCAAATTTTGCAAAAGGTTACCTAAAATTTTTTATTACCTATTCGTATATAAAAATCTCTGGGGACCAAAATACCAATAAAATTTTACTCGATTAAGAAAATATAAAAAATAAATGTAAAAACGAAAAAAGCAAATGTTTAAGGATCTGTAAAAAATAAAGGATAGTGTTACAAACTAAAGACGTGCACTGTTACAACTGTTTGTACAAGTTTGTGTGTGCTTACTGATGTCTGTGAGTATAGATGAGTAATTTTGTGTTTCTGTTATAGGTTTGTATTGTTATTATTTGTAGCAGATATAGTGTGAGTGGATAAAGAGAAAATGAGAGTAACACATTTGTTTTCCTATGTTTCGCACAAGCAAATACTTGTAGATACTGGTGGAATACAATAAGTAACTTATTGTGCGATGCAAATAAAAATTCGTATTGCATGCTTTACAAAAATTTTACCAAAAAATAGTTACAAAAAATCTTATTAAATTTTATTATGTTTTACTTAATATTAAAATCATATAAGTAGGTATATATTTATATGTAGGTTTCGATTACTATTTTAATTTATTATAAAAAAAATATTTTTTCATTTAATTTAAATTATTAAATTTTATTATTTTTTACTTAATATTAAAATCATATAAGTAGGTATATATTTATATGTAGGTTTTGATTACTATTTTGAATTGTTATAAAAAAATATTTTTTCATTTAATTTAATTAATTAATAAAATTAATATATAATAATAGTAATTTAAATTAAAAATTTTAATTTTGTAAATTTTCCAGTCTTCTTTGTTTTTGTTGTTTTTTATTTTACAACCCTTTTCTTGTTTTTTATTGTTTTGTTTGGTGCCGGCTTGTCGGATTGTTTGCAAATTAAATTTTTTTAAATTTTGCCTAGCTGCCCTCGGTATTCTACATACATACATACATACATAACTGGCCTTTACAACCCTGTGTCAGGATTACGGCCTAGCTTCTCGCCGTAGGTATTCTGCTGACATTTTATTGTGTGTATTTATTGATAGGTTTTCTTTTACTATTTTTGGCTTGTTTTGTTGATTGTGTGTCACCCTCGCTGTCTATATGGGTAAAAAGAGGAAGCCTGCAAAGGCTAAGGCCTCCGAGTTGCTGAATGTTCGAGAGATGAGTCCTGCTGTGCCTTCTTCGTCTGAGGAGGATACGGTTTTGGGACCTGGAGTGACTAAGCGGTGTAGACGTATCTCTTCTGGAGATGATTTAATTAATTATTAAATTTAAATTAAATAAAATGCAAATTGTTACCTGCTTTATTTTGAAGTAAACCGTTTATCTACAAATTTTGGGATTTTTCGATTATTTCTATAATATTGTGTAATGTTGTGTGATGGATTGTCCTATTTGATAATTTTTTAATAGAATTGAGCATCGTTTTTTTTCTTCACATATTTATAAATTAATTCTTATTTCTTTATTAAAAAAATTTTATAACTAAATTTTAGTTTTTTTTTTTAAATTTGTAAAAAAAATATTTATTCTTTTATATCAACTGAAAAACGAAATAAAATAAATTTTACATAAACAACATCTTAATTAGGTATAATTTCTTAATTATGTATATAAATTTTTTTTAAAAATTATATGTACATACATAAATATGTTTATACTTTATTATTATTCTTTTAGAGTTGAAAAATTTTGCAAAATCCTACTTAAACATTTTCATTCATTCTCTTAAACCACGAATTCAGATCAGTTCACAAAAGTAAAGAAAACCAAAAACACTATCAGAGCTATATTGTATATTTGCTTCACCAGTAGTATTTTGAAAATACTTATGGTGACAATAAGTATTTGAGAGCAAAAAAAAAAATCTATTCCATACTCAACTCAAAACCATAAACAACTGTTATTGTTTATAGGAATATAGTGTGTGTGAAAAAGCAAAAGCATACAATATTGGTTACACTCGTTCTCTCATTTATATCCATAGTAACATAGAAGTATATGGTATATTTGTTTTGGCAATACTTTATGGTATACTCTTGCACGTCTTTATTACAAACCCTTTTAGTAAAATAGAAAAAAAATATTTCATGTTTGATTTCAATTAAACATTTAATTGATTTTAGTTTCCAGTTTAATGAACACTTTTAATTGATTTAATTAAATATTCAATTATTGATTAAAAGAAAACCGATGATTGCAAAAATAAAAAAAAATATATATTTAAACCATATATAACCAAATGTGTTATGAATTAGCAAATCGTACCTCACCGAGTTCGCCAAATTCGAAAAGTAAATATGGGCATTAGGGTGATAACTTTTTTTGGACAATATTCCCCCCAGGGGTTTTCTAATGGCAAATATTGTAATAATGATAAAGAAAACTATTTCAGTTCAATTTGGTAAAAAAAAACCTTACGCACCGACAGCGATTTATAAAATGCCTTTTTTAAATTTTTTTTTTTTTAATTTTCTTTAATAACAATTTTTTTTTTTAAATATGGTTTATACATATGTAAGTATGTAAACAAATAATAATAATAATAAATGATTAAAAGTAGGTATTGTAAGATATAAACTTTAGGTTCAAAGTATTCGATGTTTTACAAAGCGGATATATATCTTGTACTATTTTTATTTTTATATAAAAAACTGCAAAAAAATTGCGGAAATTAAAATCAAATTTGGACGAAAACTATTCCATTGACTCGAAAACGGACTTTACTATTGAAATCAGCATGTCTTAGTTATATAGATGTGATGGTCAGACGTTAAGGCATCAAAAAAAAGTTTTTTTTTTAACTTTGTTTGATTCAAAACTTTAACGCGTTTGGTGCGTAACGTTTTTTAACGATAGTGAAAAACTAAAAACGCAGTTCTTAATATTTGTCCATTCCGTACACGATTTTGTCTGGGGAGATTTGATATTTGCAAAAAATGCAAAAAGTTATTACCCTAATGGGCATACGAATGAATTTTAACTGTCACTAAAGCTAATTTTTTTGTTATTAACAATTAATGTTTTGAAGCTTTATAGTTTAAGGTTTTAAATGAAAATGTTAAATAAGAGATTGACGTCTTGGAATATTGACGAAATCTGGGGAGTTGACGTGAGTGTATTGTATTCCCAATCAAATTAGATATTAAGCATACGTGCAATGTGATGTATGCTTGTGTTGTTGTTCAGTGTATACTTAGTATCTTATTTTATTTTTTATTGATCTATAATTTTTATTTATTTGCCTCTTAAAATCGCATATATTTCATTTATTTGCCTCTTAAAATCGCATATATTTATATTTTTGGAATCATGGTAAGAGTGACCCAAAACCCAGGTAGGTAGGTAGATGGGTCAAATGGCCAGTTAATCAAAAATGTGATTAACTACAATTAGCGCAAGGTGCCGTTTTGAAACTATTGCAGGACCAAACTGAATTCACTCAAAACAGGAATTGAGCTAAAGCCAACCAGAGCTGCCATTTAAAGTGGATTAAAGCAAGTGGGTCTAGATTCGCCCATTACGCCAAGCTATCGAATAAAGGCACCCCTAAAAACTTCAATCGTTTGGCTGACAGACCTGGGCAATCACAAAGGAATGAACTACAGTCTCACTCTCAGAAGTATTCCCGAAACTACTACAGTGCGGATTAAAGGGCAGGCCCAGCCTCTCTGCGTATCTACCGATTATCTAGTGACCCGTATACACCGCCATAAGTCTCGACAAGGACTGACCAGGAATCCCCAAGACTTAAATAAAATATAAGAGATAATTTTTTTCATTTAACTATAAAGTTCAAAAAACAAGTAAAGAACGAGGTTTTCAAGTCTATTGTTCGGATTCGAAATTAAAATCCAGGTCCCTATCCTCATGGATAAAAATTGACGCACACAATATGGGTGCTGTAGGAAGCTACGCCATAACTCTGGAAAGGAGTTGTAATGGCCAACTATGTATGTGTATAAAGTACAAAAGATGTGACTATTTATGGAATAACACATCAGCCAATGTTGCATAACATTCGGTAAAAACTTTTTATAATTTTTCTGCATATTTGTGACTGCATTTTGTTTATTCAGAATTTAATTTCCTCTTGTAAAACACGTTTCGTCGCTGCTTGACCAGTCTCATCTTCACAAAACTATAGTCCACTGATGCCTACTGCCCAAACTCTGTTTCAAATAATGACACGTTGTGGGTGCGCAAGTTGTTTCTCAATCACATGTGTATTTTCTGAACACCAAATACCCCATGAAAAGTGAAAATGTGCTACATCGCTTGAAAAATCATCGTCCACTTGTTAATGATTAATAAGATATTCAACTAAATCTGTTCATGGTCACTAGGCTTCAAGCGTTGTGTTCATTGAATTTTGTAGACATAGATATCTCTTATGAGTATACGCTATAGAGAGCTATTCTTGTTCATAACGCTTCAATTCTCTCCAACACTATTACGCACTACTTTTATATTGATAATTGAACAGTTTGTATTTCGAAGACCGCTATATTCATCGTTTACAACTAATCCAGTCTCCCACTATTTTTCAATTAATTTTTTTGCAGTTAACGTGATTAAAACACTGTTATGATTATATTTTATACAAAATTTTAAAACTGCAGTTGTCAAGGTTTTATTTATTTTAGAATATTAAAATATGTCTCTGTATCATATAACACTTCATTTATACTAGTGCTAAACTCTCAGCTGTCAAACTGTTTCTATGACAGGGTCGTCAACATCTTACTACAAAAGCAGCTGCAAATTGAAACTTGCATTATAATTGTGACAATATTTATTTTAAAACTAAAATTTTTAGGATTTTCTAGTTATGTATCGGGTCTGTTAGTAATCGTTTCCTATCTTTAAATTAAAAAAAAAAAAAACAAATACGAATACGAATTGATATCATTGAATTTTTTTATTTGTTTGAAAAACCTATTTGATGGCATTATGTATCATATATTTCCACCATGGCTGACCCATAAATAAAGTCGATTTTAAACGTTCGCAAGTGTTTGATTAACTTTGACAATTACTGTGGTCTATATTTACATACATCTGCAACTTAAAACACATATTACAACAAAAAAAGTACCAACAGGATTAAACCGCATGATCTCGTTGGCAAGTTCACATCACTTCCAGATAAGAGTAAGTTGCCAAATCGGTGGTTCAGAATATTGAATCTATGTATGTATGGCTCAAAGCTCCATCCTCATTCAGGTCCAAAGAAGTTGACTAGTGTTGACCTATAGCGCTGTTATTGTATGGCCAACGTCATTCTCAAAGAATGGCGTCAACCAAAAATCCACAACAAACAGTAAGTTTTCAAGTATGCATTGAATGCTTTTAGCATTCTAGGGAATTTGAGACTATACCAATTTTGACTATTTTGTTTTTTCACATACCCATTATTTCAGAGAAGATCCTCATCACTGAAAATTATTTAGCGATGAAAAAATTTGTTTACGTTGTCCGCGTTGTTGTAGGCTATTTCTGTCCACAATTCGTTAACAGAAACTTGGCGTTCGTACAGAAACTTACACGACCAAGGTTCAATCCCAGCGAAGGACAAAATTATAAAAATAAAAATTTGCGGTTTTCTAAAATTCTAAAATTAAAAATTAAATTAAAATTAAATTAATTTTTCTTATACTTATATTGAATTTATTGCTGTCGTTGTGAAACTTGAGAAAATAAAAATTTACTTTACTTATTCTTACGTACCTCCGAACTCAAACTCTTCCGTTTACAATGATCATATTAAATCCATCGAAGCAGTAACTTTACTTGCAGGTAAAAATGTTTTAGTTTTTGTTATTTGTGACTTTAATCTATCTGCGATTACGTGGAAGCAACCACCATACACATCATATTTAGTTCCAGTGAAGAATAGACCTTGCTATGATGAGTTCTTGAACAGCATTTTTGATCTATCTTTATATCAGACGAATTCGGTAAATAACAGCTTTGACAAATTACTGGATTTAGTGTTTACTAATGATTTAAATAATTGCAGTATTAGGCGAACTGATCCTGTAACTTTGCCTGAAGATCGATTTCATCCTACTATTGAAATAAGCTGTTCAATTCTATCTGGAGATAAGTTAATACCGTCTAGACCTGAAAAAGTATTTTGTTTTAAAATTAGCAATTATACTTTATTTAATGAATTAATGGAAAATACGTGTTGGAACGATATTCTATCAATTCCTGGTAACAATAATTTAGATATTGATTCGATGACTGCTTCTTTTTATAATATATTAAATTCATTTTTTGAAATTTGTGTTCCTAAGCAGAGTGTTAACAAATTATCTGGTCCGCCATGGAATTCTAAGCAACTGTCTCGGCTGAAAAACTTGAAAAATAAATATTATAGAAAATACAAAAGATCTGCTTGTTCTATTGATTATGGAAATTATTCAGTTGTTCGTTCCAAATATATTATACTTAACAAATCTTTGTACAAAAACTATTTAAATAAAGTTAAGGGAAATTTTATTCATGATCCAAAGTCCTTCTACAAGTTCGTAAATTCTAAAAGAAAATCAAACGGATTTCCTTCAGTTATGAAATTAAATAACCAAGAATCTGGCAATATTGAGGATATATGTGACATGTTTGCCGACTTTTTTGCGAGCACTTATTCTGATGCTGTCTACCATGGCAACAAGTATCCATATACCATTGCATCGAACCAGTTTATAACCTTACCAATTTTTAGCAGTAGTGATATATTACTTAACTTAAAAAAGCTTAAAATCTCATTTATTCCTGGTCCTGATGGGGTTCCTAGCAGTATCTTACGTCACTGTGCTGAATCTTTTGTTACACCGCTGACTCTTTTATTTTGTACCTCTGTTAAGTTTGGATTTTTTCCTACTATTTGGAAAGACTCATTTATTATTCCGCTGTTTAAATCTGGGAGTAGGACTGATATTAAAAATTATAGAGGCATTGCAAAATTAAGTGTTATTCCGAAAATGTTTGAAAAATTGGTTGCTGATTTTCTCTGTCATCACACTGCATCATTAATATTACCTTCACAACATGGATTTAGAAAAGGCTGCTCTACGACAACTAATATTCTTCATTTTACTTCCTTAGCCAATGCTGCGTTTGTTCGAGGGAAGCAAACCGATGTCATATATACTGATTTCAGTAAGGCGTTTGACAAGTTTAATCATAAGCTCTTATTGATTAAACTTGATTTGTTGGGTGTATCGCGAATTAGTTTGAATTGGCTGGAGTCATACCTAACAGGAAGGAAACAGACAGTACGAGTTAACGACTGTGTATCTAAACACATATCTGTTCCTTCTGGTGTTCCCCAGGGCAGTCATCTTGGACCACTTTTATTTTCCTTGCTAATCAACGATCTTCCAAATGTTTTTAAATCCGCTGATATATTGATGTACGCTAATGGCGTTAAAATTTTCCTTTCTTTTGCTAATCTTGATGATCATGCCTTTCTCCAAAACGACCTGAATGACTTCTTCATATGGTGCGAACACAACATGCTTGAGTTAAATATAGGAAAATGTAAATGTATGCAATTTGGTAGAAACAACATAAACATAGTTAATTACTCTCTGGGTGGGAATTATTTGGAGGTGGTTGAATCAATCATTGATCTTGGAATCCTACTTGATGCTAAGCTGTATTTCAATGCTCATATTACTATGGCTGTTAACAAAGCAAGAAGCGTTCTTGGTTATATAAAGCGGTGGTCTAGGGAGTTCTCCGATCCTTATATTACTAAACAGCTCTATGTATCTCTCGTGAGACCCATTTTGGAATATGGATCAATTTTATGCGATCCTTACTATAATATAAATAATAATATCATTGAATCTGTGCAGAGGCAATTTTTGTTGTTCTGTTTGCGTGAATTTCGTTGGAATTATACCAATCTTCCTTCCTACACTAGTAGACTTGCTCTAATTAAACTACCTACTCTTAAAAGTCGTCGTGTTATGTTGAACGTGTCTTTTATGATGAATCTGTTAAATGGCAATATATGTTGTGAATTTCTATTAATCTGTGTTAAATTAAATGTTCCTAGTCGTTATACTCGTCATCATACACCTTTGTACATTCCATTATGTAGATCTAATTATATGCTTGCTGACCCTTTTATAAGAATTTGTCGCCAATAAAATAATTTGTCAGAATTTGTTGATTTTTCTTTGAATTTAAATACTATTAGGAATAAGATAATTATATTTCTTAATTCATAACATTGTCATTCACATTTACTTTTATTTTTCCTCTTGTACACTTTTGTTTCAATTTTATTATTTAAGCATTATATGTAGTGTTATTAGTCTGTACGGATTATCTTCCATAGACTTTAATAATTAATAAATAAATAAAAAAAAAAAATAAGAGGTTTCTTTCCCCCCCCCCCCCCGTTACGCAAGACCATCTGCAAGAAACCCCTCCCTGACATTTCGATTCTATCCCACCAATGATCAGGAGTACAGCGCCACCTTATGGGAAAATAACAGCTAATCTACTGAAAACGCTCACCATTCACATTCAAACATCCACCGACAGATGAGGCAATTGCTGTTTGATCATTCAAGGGTGACAGTAATTTGTTTCATCACCAAAAAAAGGCGCAAAATATACAAACATCTATGAAAAAAAAACCTTCTATCAACCATCTTCACATTCCAATACAGTGCACTGCATGAGTAGAGGTTTACCCCTAATTATTGGTCTTAAAAAAAACATATATTAGTAGGGCTTTAATAAGCATCCATATATACATATACATACATAATTTGCCATTAAAACACTGTGTCAGGGTTATGCCCTAGCGTATTAGCGTATCCAAGAGTAACGAGACCTATAGACTTCAGAAGCTTGTTCATGGCAATCAGTAACTCTTAGAGAAGCCAGAAGCCTGCTGATAGGTAGTCGCCGAAGGAGAAAATTTTTTTATTTTATTTTTAATTTCAAGATGTCAGATCTGGAGTTTGAACTCTGGGCTCATGCCTTAAAAAGCCAAAATATTAACCACTAGACCACGGCGACTAAAAACAAATATTTCTTTTTTATTTCGTAGTTCTTATTTTTTTATCAATTTCTAAATATTTTTTTTTTATTTAAAGCACTCTTTACAATAGTGTGCTGGTTTTTTTCTCAGTTTTCCATTTTAAATATTATTTTAGACAACACATAACAATTTCATTTGACTTGAGGGCAAAAGTCTAAATGTATTCAATTGTTTAATTTGATTGTGTTACTTTACAATAGACACAATGTATAAATTTATTTGCTTCAGGTATATTTCCAAAAGGTGTTTACAAATACAAACACAATAAAACACCATAAGATTTATTTGTCTCAAGTCAAGTTGTTATATTTTTGTATCTTTTTTTTAGCTTTATGGAGACGTAGTTGAAGGAATGTTTTAATAAAAACCTACAAAACAGGCAAGATTTAAATTAAAAGTAAGAAAAAATAAAATTTAATTATTTATACAAGCTGGCGAATATAAAATGGGTTTCAAACTGTAAAGAGCAACCGGTTAAAAAGGTTCGCTCGAATTTTATAAAAATTTCTACGTTCTTAAAGTTTTATTATAAAGGGAAACTATTGAAAGAATTTCTTACCAATAAATTTAAAACTCTATTTCCTTAAAAAAAACATTTTTTTTAATTTAAAATTATATTGCTGACAAGTAAAACTATTTTTCTCATAAACTGTCTTGTCATTTTTAAAAACATTCTATAGAAACTTAAACAGCCATGAGAGTTTATCTTGACACTATAGAAATTTTTTTGTGCTTTATGGCTGATGATATTGATTTTCTAAGATTTACTTGAAGAAAACATTTTTTTTGCAGTTTCTTGTGGCATTTTTTACTTTCCTGAAAGAACTGCAAGAGTAACAGTTAATTCGCACTATTATGGTAAAAGAATGTCACTTAAAAAAACTTTCTAAATTGGCAGAAAACAAAATAAAAAGTTAACACTTTTTCTATTAAAGGATTTGAAAGAAAGAATATCTCCGAACACAAAATCTTTTCTTTATATTGTCGATATATACATATACTCCCGCTTTTTTATTTTTTACTATTTTATTGAGTTTATAATCGTTTCAGTTAACATTATATGTTTTCTGTTTTATTCAAAATTGTTAAATTTGCAACAAAACCCCATTATCTTTAATTAATCGTTAATTTTTTTATCCAAAAGAAATTAACTGTTACGACAACAAAAATTGTAATAAAATTTCCTTTTTCCTTTTTAATTTGATGGTTTTTAAACCAAAAAGGGTACTTTTTAGCAACTCTTAATACATTTAGAAATAAACAAATTAGAATCTATACAAGCCAAGGAAAAAATATAAAGAAAAAAGCAAAAAATTAAGACAACAAAGTCGTAGACTTTAATGTCTACTTATGTAAGAAGAAATTAAACCATATACTGAATGTAAACAGTTAAACAAAGAAACCTCTTTGAACCCCAAACAAAAAAATAAATATTAAAAAAAAAAAAAAAATTCTAAAAGTACACAAAAAGTGTTCAGCTTAATTAAAATTTTGAAAGAATTACAAAGTTTGAGATTTTTTCCTTAAAAGAGAAAACAAAATAAACAATTAAATCAAATTAATAGAAATATATTTTAATAAAAGTCGAATAAGAGACAAGTAATAATGTTGTTATACCATTAAAAACAATTACAAACGATAAAGGATAATGAAGGCAAAAAACATTAATAGACTAAATAACTTTTTTATAAAATAAGGAGGAGTGAGATTCATAAACACTCCATGCATAATATTAACTTATTAACGTTTTTATTTAGTTAGAATAGAAGCAAAAGGGACTGATTGAAGTTTGTTAAACCCTGAACCTATCTTATTCCTTCTTTCATTTCAAATCCATGTCTACTTATCTCTTGGTTGTGGCACCTGGTACAATTACTTTAACAACTATTATAAGTAAGTAGTAATCCCTGAGTATCTTAATATGACTCAAGAACGTTACATCCTCTTTCCTTTCCTCTAGAAACTATTATCAAAGTACCAGCACAATGCACTTCAAGAATAGCGGCCGTCGTCTATTTGCCGGCCATGTAATATTCTATTAATATAGGGTCCGCCAAATAACTTTGTTTTTTATGAAAATGCTATAAAAAAACTACTGAATATTTTCCCAAATTTCTTTTTTTTATTTGAAAGTACAATCCTTCTGGTTAATAATGGAAAATAACTTCATTCAAATGGCTGCCTCGGCTGGCCATGCAGTAGCCTACACGATCTGTCCAATTTTTAAGCACATTATCGATTGTGTGCAGCTGTATTTCACCAATGGCTTCACGAATATTGTCCTTTAAAGCGTCAATTGTCTCTGGCTTGTCGGCGTAATAATTATCTTTGACGGCACCCCCAACGGTGTCAAATTGCAGCTCCGAGGTGACCAAACGACATCAGCTCTGCTTCTGATAACGCGACCTTAAAAAATAGGGCGCAAAACATCGAGTGTAACTTCGACTGTGTGCCACGTAGCGCCCTTCTGTTGAAACCAAATATTGCCAATATCCCCCTCTTCAATTTTTGTGAACAAAAATTCGTTCAACATGGCCCGATAACGATCGCTATGGACTGGTAAGGCCACTCATTGCTCATTTTCAAAAAAAAAAAAATTGGCCCAATTATGCCTCTGCACCAAAATCCTCACCAAATAGTAGCTCATTTTGAGTGCATCGGCTTTTCAATGTATGCGTGCGGGTTTTCTGTGCCCCAAATGCGACAATTTTGCTTGTTTACATACCCACCAATTTTCTTGGCAAAATCATGCCATGATTTTCAAAGTAATGTCGCAATATTTCCCAGCGTTGTTCAACCGTATACACAACCATATTCGTACAGCAGAAAGACAAAACTAATTATCTGTCAAATCAGACATGAGCTAAGTATTACCGTTCACGAAATAAGCACTAGTTGAAAAAAAAAACCGTTAGATGGCGGACCCGATATTTTTCAGACATTTTTTTACAAGCACCTGCAAATGCATGGTTTTAGAGTTGGTTAATTTCTATTTAGCAAAACTACGGTAGAAGAGATTTTACGTCCGAGTTTAGTATTCATATTCTCTCGAAATGTTTTCCCTTCTCCTAAAAGCATAGGAGACATTAAATAGATATTGTCCTTGTTAAGTACCAGTCTATGTCAGCTGATTCTAATTTTTCATTGACTACAGCCAGAGTAGGAAAATAAACAAAACTGAACGTTTGATCTCATTTTGTTGTATTCTTTACAATGAGTAAAACAAAAATAAAACAGAAACAGTGAGATAGATTGTCCCATTTAATTTTGTATATTGTTTTTGCTTTGAGTACTACAAATACACTAAGTCAAATGTGTGTAGGTACAACAAAAAATGAATGAGAAGAAAAAGGAAAGAAGATGAGAAAAAGAAAAGAAGAAGAGAAAAAAGAGAAAATTATACGAATGTGTTTCATTTGCGCTCTTTCTCATTAAAAAAATTTTGAAAAATGTATGACTTTGTTATAACGTTTGCGAAATGTTTTGTTTGTTTGCCCACTCTGATTAGAGCACTCAGGAAAGCCTACTATTGCAGTACATTGTGCTGTTTGACGAAAATTTGTTGTGAGAAGAAGGAAAGAGTGATAACTATTTGTAGACATTTGATTTAAAATCGAGATATCATAACAGACAGGAAAATCTTTCGTGAAAAGGTGATTCGATAAACAAACCGTGAGGCTGAAAAATGAGTGTCTCTATAATGCATATTGCGATTCATTAGACAATCAAATACAAAAGCATGTCCTGTCAAAGGGTTGCGTTAAGTACATAAGAATATGCGATTATTTGCAACTAATGTCAACACAGCATCTTCCATTATAGTACCGACAGAAATATAAAGACAATAATGCACCCTTTACATTGCACCCATGCTTCAGTTAATCAATATTTTGGATACATTACGGTCACTAATAAGTACCTTCTTCGTTTCCTGTACATGACAAAGTAACTCTAAAACAGACTTTTAAGGACCGACCCATACATGAAAGTTAAATGTAATTTTGTTTTGGATAAAATTGTTTTAAATATTAAAAAGGTCAATTGAAGTGAAGTATTTCTTGAACCATTTAAAAAAAAAAAAAACGGGGACTTGACGGACTTTTTTTTCACATTTGTAAAATGTGATCATTTTAACGAATACCACAGATAATTCTTATGCTAAAATTATCAAGAGCGTTTGTCTCCTCAATGTTTACATTACCTATCGTTTTTTTTATGCGGCAAGGAGCGAAAAAGCTTTATGCTTCCGCGAAGGTCGTCACCTCGCATGATATGTATGTCGGACTCATCCAAAATAATATACCGACTAAAACCCTCCTTATCACCTCACCAGGGGAAGAATACCACTTCGAAACCACATTCGCATTACTTTTTGGAACGGTTGTCAGTTTCGTCTAGGTTATTCTGCGCCCAGGATTCACAGTTTCAATAGGCTCAAGGTCCTTTTTTTTTCTCCTTAGGATACGTTCAAAGTATTCTGCACTATATGTCCAGTTCGTCATGTTATCATAATATCAACGATATTATCGACGCAATTCTAGCGTCTGACATTGCTTTATCAACCCTATACCTATGAGTGAGAAAACAACAGTGAGTCTTGCGCGCTACTCAATTGTCAGCAGGTTATTTGTAAGTTCGTTGTTTGTATTCTGGTTCGGTTTACGCTCAAATAAATATGATGACAAATGATAGGAATTGAAATTTAAAAGAGAAGATAGCTAAAAACACTGAACACTCATTAACAATTTTTTAGTCTATTTTAAGAACCACTTATTCTGGCAACAAATCTACAATCGGCAGATCTGAATTCGGTAATAGTACCAGAGGCACTATGAGAGGGATATTTTTTTTTTGGGATACAAGCACAATCACCTGGTCTAGATAACGGTATCTATATAATTAATGTTGATGCAAACGAACGCTTTCAAACTCATAAAAATTACAGAACTAAATAATTACTAAGCCGACAGACAATAGAAATACAGGGAATCTTATCGTCGGCTACAGCTATTATATATAAAACCAATACATTGGAGACGTGACGGCTGTGCCAAAAGATGCATCGAATTATTGAACATAATGTGCCAACTCTAAGTCGATTTCTAAACTGAAAGTTTTTGTTATCCTAGTGATTGCTTAATTAGAGCTTCTAATCTAAACTTTCGGATGGATGCCACCGACATGCAGGAAATTTCTGTATGAAAATACTTTCACAGCATTTCTTTTGGTTTTAAATACTTCATTTTCACTGCACATTACGCCTCCGTAAAGTTATAATAAAAAATTTTTAAAAGCCTATCCAAACAAGGGATTCTAAAAAAGTTAAAGCAAAAGTAATTATGAAAAAAAATAAAATTTTAAAACACAAAGTAGAAATTATTATTTATTTATCTCCATCGAAGTAATCTTTTTTTTTTAATTTTTAATTCATTTACTTCGCTACTAAAAGATGAAAGAATTGTTTTCTCTTTTTTTGTTACAATTCTGTTTTAATATAAACGAAAAATTTGAAACAATTTAAGTAGAAACTGGTTTCAAATAATGCCTTTTTTATCGCATATATGCCTGCATTTCCATTTCTCGGATTTTATTATTTCTGCTATTTTTGAATCATTTTTATTTAAATATAAAAATAGAATATTGCACAGAAAATTTGAATATTTTTTTCAAAAGGTCATGAATATATAAAACTAAAACTCCAACCATCATCCATCATATATGGGAGATAGACTATAGAGCAGAATTTATTTTTCAATTACCATATAACCACATAAATATTTTATGTTAATGAGTTTATTTCATGGTATCTTTCATTCATTTTTATTATTTTTTTTTTTATTTACTTGATATGATGATTTAGTAATAAAATGATTTGATTATTAGAAAAAAACTTTTAAACAGAAGGAAGTACCAAACTATTTTATACAAGATTTGAAATATTAAAATTTGTGATTCGTCTCAAAGCGTGTCGAAATGTTATTAAAAGCAAAAAAATTATTTTTCGGAAAGGTAAACTGAGTGTGAAAATCTTAAATAATATTTTAGTATTTGCTTCAAATAAAGAAGTTCAAATCTATTTTCATCACCAATACATTTTGTCAAGCTGGCTTCTTCCTTCGACTAGGAATTTAAAACCAAGTAAAACACCACGGTTGTGAAGGCCTTAATCAATGAACAGTAATTTTAGTTTTTTTTTCCACTTTACTTTTATTTATTACGTACAATGTTTTTTTATTATTTATTTATTTTTTTTTTTATTTGATTTGAAATATAATAAAAAGAAGCAAATTTTTTTTTCACTATTAATTTTGCTTTTCATTTATTCAAATTGATTTGCGTATATATATGTAGACATGTAGTTCTGTACACACATATAAATTAAAAATTATTCACAATATGATTGTTAAATAATGAAACAAAATTTACTATGAATAGCAGATGAAAAATTATAATCGCCTCCCATTTTAACAAATGAAAAAGCATTAAACAAAATTGCAATGTCGATATATTCGTGTTTTATTTTAACCAAAGTATTCAAAAGAAGGCTTTTAGATGCAGTTATTGTTGTTATGCATGTCAAAACAATTTTTGCTTGTAAATTAGAAAGAAATTAGACCAGAATTATAAGTTGAATAAGTACACAAATGTGGAAAAAATTTAATAAAAATGAAAGTGGTTCATTACAAAATTGCGCTCTATTACCCTGTAAAGAGTAAAAGGAATTTTTAGAAGTCAAACAGACATATATCGAAGATGTGGACACATATTTCGGTGGAGGATACAGTAGAATCTCGCCGTCGTTTACAAAACAAATTTCACCTTTAACTTAGCACGCTATACATCACAACCAACTACATTTACCTACGCAAGACAAAGCAACACAACAACCTACGACATCGCCCACAATACAAATCAGCATATCAACGCACTAATTAGCAACAATATATAAACGACTAATGCAACTTACGAATCTTATGTATAGTACCATTTTGGTTCATATTTTTTTTTGAAATAATTGCCTGTTAATAATGTAATGTCGAAATATATAAGTATATGATGCACCTAGTTTGATTTTGAAGTGTTTTAATAAGTTACCTTTATTTCTGGGGTTCCCCTTTATAAGTTTACATATCACTTGCGGTGGTTAAATTCAGTTTATATTCTGTGCCTGACTTGTTGACTTTGCTAAAACAATGGAAAATCGACAATTAAACTGCATTGAGATGAGATGAAAAACTTTAATAATTTCTTTTTTAGGAGGTGTTCATACCGTCGATCAAATGTTTGGATACTACAGTGTAGTAAGATTTTGAAAGAATAATCCTTTTCTACAACTTCATGTTCTATTTTAAATTTCATGAATATTTCTGGGATATTCCTATTAGAAGTCCTGATGTTATTTACATATTTCACAAATTGTATTATACTTAATCCGAATTTTTTTTTATATACATTTATTTTTTCAAATGTTAGAGCTGAAGTTTGAACTTGGAGCTTAGTCTTAGTCTTAGTCTTAGTAAGCCAACACAATAACCACCAGACTACAGCGATTAGATTATTTTTCCATGCATATAAGGGTCAGCTTCCAACCATTTTGATAAAAACAAGTCTATTACATGTATGTATTGTTAAATACTAAATCCGTCTATAGCGATTTAGCAAAACAGACTTATTTTCCAAACAGTATAAGAGCGAATTTATAGAGAATAGCGATTATTGAAGATGATTACAAATTATGTTTTCAGTCAACAAAAACAACGAACACATTTTGAGTGAAATTAGAACACTAAAGTTTTAGTATAGGTAGGGAAAAGTAGTAAGTCAAATTATCTTTCATACAAGTCGGGTCTCTTAAGACTGAAAATAATTTGTGTAACTAAGCCCCGAATAACAGTAGATTAATCATGAAACTCATATGTCCCCTTATGTGTTTACTCTTAACTATAGAAAGAAAAGTAGTATTGCTGCCAAAAGAATTATTAACACATCGTGTCATAAAACCTTTGTAGGCTCCATTACTTTAACACCTATTTTAATTATTATAACTAATTATAATAATAAAGCAGATTAATACTAATTTTACATGGTTTTTGGAACTAGAACACTCTGTGCAATTGAAGTAAGATGTAAGAAAGGAAGCGATTAAAGGCATATTGATTAAGAACTATCATCAATTGGTGTGAAAAAGACACGCGCTTAGCAGAGACGAATGGAGACCAGTGTTGAGGCAGGCCGAAATCCATTAACGGGTTGTTGTGGCCAGCTAAGAAAATGATTAAAGAATAGTAGGAAAGGGCATTTACGCGTTTTAACACAGATACGATTGATTCAATCAAAGCCTTTTCGTGTCGAATCAATCAAAGCTTCACATTTGACTCGAACAGGCTCAGTGACGTAAGAATAGAATTTAATACCCAGCAGAAAATTTTTAAGATTTAAAAGCAATAAATAAAATTGTAAGCAATTATGGAAGCATTATATTCTTTTTTATATATTAAAGCTTCCAAATATGCTACAGGATAAGGTATTATTTTTCGTTTTTATACTATTTGCTTACTGGTTGCAAAAAATTTGCATTTCTATTGCATTTTAGCGGCTCATTTCATATAAAAATTATACATTATTGATGCGCACGAGTAAGGGATTGTTCACGATTTCGCCCTTACAAAATAGCTTACTGGTAAGCACTAATTTCTTCAGGGTACCTCATTGATAGTAAAAACGATTCACTAAATCGAAAAATTTGTACTTGAGAGACATTATATTACTTCAGGAAGGAACACCTACTGGCTCATTAGTTTTCAGGTAAAAATTTGTTGTGGGGACAGAGTTGGGATCTTATTTTTGGAAAACTTTTTACTTATGTCTGGGTAATATAAGATTTTTACAGTTAGCTGCACTAATGGTATACACATACATACATACATATCTTTAATGAATGATATATCATATATTCTAAGTATTTCTCATGTGAATATTTGTTTTAATTTTTTGTTAAAGCATTTAGTTTTATGCCTCTCTTATCTAGTGTAAAACAAACGGCTTCATTTATGTACACCCTCTAAAAATAAAGTTTTTGCATCGACTACTTTTTATGTTGAATTTATTTGTACGGAAACTATTCTGTTAATTTAGTTAAAATTTTTTATTCCAATTATTAAAGCCTATGCTGCATAAATTATAATATAAAATATTTATATATTTTTTTAATGAATACACATGTGTACGTTAAAATAAATAAATATTTTCATTAACAATAAATTATATGAATTTATGTTATTTTCCATTTATTTTTAAACAGAAATATACTGTATGGCCTTTTATTTTGTTTATCCAAACAACCAATATTTTACAATAAATATTGAACAGAATTTTTATTTATTTTAGATTTCTTTGTAATATATTGACTTGCTTTCTTTGGTTTTTGTTAATATTTCATTCTCATATTTTATATATAAATATTTTCGTTTTCTTTACTCAAAAGTAAATAAATCTTTCTTTTTAAGTATGATTTTATGACTATCGTCAAAGCAATTTTTTTAATAATAAAATAAATTGGAATAGAAAATTTCAAGGAACAAAATGTTTAAATATTTTTATTTAAGAAAATAGAATTGCTATTAAAATAGAACATTAAAAAGCAACCATTTTCTGTTTTTGCAATAAAAAAAATAGTTTTGAAAAAGGTTAAATAAAGATTATTTCCAGATATGGAAACTAATAATTTTATGCACAACACAATTACTGGCTAAAGACTTGAAAATGAGCTGCTATATGTTACGATATTTTAAAACTTTATTTGCGTTATACTAACCAACTACTTCTTATTTTCTTTACCAAATCCACGAAACTTTTGAATGGTTTTTATATATTTTTCTTTAATTTCATTCATAGGTTTTTCTTCTTTATTTTTGTACAAAAAATTTTTTAAATCTATTTTATTAAAAATTTAAAATCAGAGTTGCTTTTAAAGTACACAACTTGGTATTTCTGTTTTCATGGTATTGCTGTTGCAGAACGTATAAAAATAGAGATGCCTAAACTTTATGGCAACGAGCCAAATCGATATTCTCGTTAGCAGCTGACTAGCTACTGTGTACAACCAGCTGCTAACGTTTCGTTAGGCATACTGTTGTAAGAATGTAATCGCATTTAACCCGCATGAAATAGTTTACTATTAAATCATTTGAAAAATTAATATCAAGGTTGTGCTGTTGTATTTCTCTGTATATTACACCAGAGGAGGAGAAGGGATTGTTTTAGTTGATTCACCACTCGAAGCAGCTGGTGATGATCAGCTGTAAGTGCGAAGGAATTTTAAACCCTATCTCACACGCCAAAAAAAAAAAAAAAGAAAAAATAGTAGCACTGCGTATTCTTCAACCTAAAACATGATCGTTACACGACCACACACCTTGTTTACCCAATCAGGAAAAAAATTACAGTCAAATAGAGCTGTGTATTCAGGAAAGCATAAGGATGATGTCTGGGCTTGCGTTTTGCGCCATGTTATTGATAAAAGACACCTCAAAAAACCTTAACCGTCTGACTGATCGACCTGGATAATTGCATAGGCGATTACTCAGAGTCTTCTATTCAGCAGTATTCCTGCAACTTTCGCGGTGAGAGTTGAAGATCCAATGGCCCGTATATACCGCTATAGACTTATAGAAAAAATAAACGAGGAATTTCCAAAATTTGTAATATCCTGCTCGATCATTCCAACGTCAAAGTGTCCTAGAAACAACACAGCAAATAATGAAACTTTGTCTCTGTCTTTAAAATATTCTATGTAATGTCAGGCTTAAAGAGCAGATCCAACCATTAGTTGTGCCTACCGATCATCCAATGAGCCGTATACCCCTCCATAAGTTTAAAAAATATTTACCATGGATTTTGTAAATATTCAGCATCCTACCTGGTTACACTAAGATTGAAGTATTCCAGAAACAACAGAGGAAGTAATGAATCTACATCTGTTTTCTTCTTCTTCTAGAAAAATTTTGAAATATTTTGCTTAATGATAGTCATAGAGCAGCAGATATCAGAGTAATAAGTAAAGGACTTCTCTCTGGCAAAGATGCTCTTAGCAAGCTCATCAACATCCTTTTTCACAATAATATCCCTATGATCCAGAACTTTAGCTAAGGGAATACTATAATTATCGTTAAGAAGGTTCAGTTCCTCAGCTAATAATCTAGACATAGCTGTCATTGAATGTAGCACTCATAGCGAGCTTGAATATCGCAAGAAACACACATTTCACCCACAGAGCGCTGCTCTATGAGTATTCTTAAAGCGTTTATAATAACAAATATCTCAGACGAGAAAACTTTACACTTGTTTGATAATCTAAAGAATTTCGCAAATCTGATAAACTGACCCCACATCGAATTTCATCCACAAAGCATGAACCTACAACACATGCCCGTTTCCCATTCCTCCCTACAACCCAATAAAATTAAACTTCTGGAGAGCCAGATCCGTACCTAATACTTTTAAATGCAAAAGCATGGGAATCAGTAGGCCATAATCACAGAGTAGCATTCAAATCAACAGTGGGTTAAGTTCTTTGTGCTGTAGTGATACCTAAACGAAGTCATATATAATTTTTCATGTTTGTGATAATATAGCTCGTAGGAAGAGCTATCCACCGTACCTATCAACGACAGGTATAAACTAAAAAAATTACAAGGTTACCTTTCGTGGTTTATGTTATATCCATCCTCCACGCTTGGCAATATTTTTGCTATATTTTCAATCTATGACTGAATATAACTTTTAAACACTTTTTTAATTCCAAAACTTTTTTCTTTAAATGTCACAAAATTTTATTATTTTATTTATACACTTTATAATAAAATCTAGTTTTGATATTAATTTTTTTATATTCAATAAAGTAACAAACAAATTTTTAGGAAATTTGACTATTTATTATCCTTTCAACTCTTTCTCTCTACATGTGCGTTAACTCTGACAAGACAAATATATAAAACGTTTCAATGAAATTGTATTTTGAACTCTAAAAAACATTAGAAAAAAGTCAGAGTTGAATCACTCTTTTCAAGCAAAAACTAGAAAAATAAAAACTTTCTTTAAAAAAAGTATTTAACTTTTTTATTACTGATTGCTAGTGATTCAACAAATTATATAAAAAAAAAATACAAAACTTGCAACAAATAAATTCGTAAATCAATTTATAAACATTCTAACTCTATTGTCAGGTTTTGTTATTGAATGTGGAGAAAATGTAAAGAGCTGGTGATTATTTGTGTGCCAAAAAATGTGTTTTAAAAATATTAAACAGCAGATAAAAATGACAAATTAGAAACTTAAATTACAAACAAATTTACGAGTATTCGTGTATGTAGTTAAAAATGAAAGAAAAAGTTTTAATTTATTTACTAAATTACAATTGAGTATTAAATTATATTCTAATCAATTAGTAGAATGACAAAGACCATAAACTCAGTGTAGTGTCGCAGACAAGGGTCTTTAGTTGGAATTGAAACCATTACCCTCGTACTAGTATTCTAGCACATAAGCCTTTAGACCACTGGTGCACTCGGGGATAAAATTATTATTATATTATTTGCTTTATTTTAAGAACCTATAAATTGAAGTGCTTCACTATTAATATATGACAAAATTGTAGCCACTGTAAATCTGAACAACTTCTGTGAACGAAGGCACAGTGCATACAGTGACGAAACTCCAACAACTATAACAAGAACAACACACAGCAAGATAGCCACAACAAAATTTTTGCACACACAACATCACAGTGTATTAGAAGGTGTGCATCTTCATTACAGTGTATAATAAGATAGCCACAACCAGAGTGGGCAACAAACAAAACATTTTGCAAACGTTACCACAAAGTCATAAACTTTTCAAATTTTTTTAATGGTATTATACATGAGCAAAACAAATATTTTCTAAATGAGAAAGAGCGATAACGAAACAATTAGCTTTTCGCTCTTGTGCTTGTTTTGTTTTTCCGTTACATTCGTATAATTTGCTCTTTTTTTTCTTCTTCTTTTCTTTTTCTTCTCATTAATTTTTTGTTGTACCTACGCACGTTTGCGTTAGTGTATTTGTAGTGCTCAAAACAAAAACAATATATAAAATTAAATGCGACAATCGTTCTTATTGTTTCTGTTTTGTTTTTATTTTACTCATTGTAAAGAACAAAACAAAATGAGATCAAACGTTCAGTTTTGTTTATTTTCCTACTCTGGCCACAACAAAACACAACTGATTTTAAACTTTTTGAGCTGTCATTTCCTCCATCACTCTATACACTGTGACGAAGGCATCCGAAATAGCTTACAAAGACCACTTTGTACCCTAAAAAAGTTATTTTTAATAAGTTTTTAGATTAAACCCATTATTGTTTTATTGTAGTCGCCGTACTCTAGCTCACTAAGACTAGAGCTCCTGTCAAACCCCGACTTTGACATCTTGAAGCAAAGAAATATGAAAAAATATTTTTTCAGCAATTACCTCTTAACGTTGTTCTGGTAAAAGCTCTGAGAGTAACTGATTGCCATAAACAAGCTTCTTAAGTCTGTCGTTCGGAGACGACATTAAACTATAAGTCCCAGTACTCATGGATAAAAATTGAAAGACAGGCAGAAGCTAGGCCGTAAAGCTGACACAGGGTTATAAAGGCCAATTAATTATGTATACATATATATAATTATTGGGTACATTTAAAACATTTTTGACTTTGAGGTTTTATCAGAAAAGTCAGAAGACATATAAAATTTTTCGCAATTTTCATATTTATCATTATCATCTGAATCCTCGAAGCCTTCAAGAATAGTGGTTCACGATATTCTTCAGTTTCCTGTTCTTCACCTTATTCTGCCATCTGCTTTGTCCTTTTTTTGAAATCTAGATCTTCAAATATACATTTTTTGCAATACGGAATTTTATTTTTTACGGCTTCCGGAGACCTGTTTTTTCTATAAGTACAGCTATAAAAAACATTTCAGAAATTGTAAAAAAATATATTATATTCGTAAACATTCATAAACAGTGTTTATTAACATTACCAGAATTGTTCATGGGTAAATATATATCTGTGCCACTAAATTGCTAAGTTCATAAATGCTTTTATTGATATATAAATTGCATATTTATATACTTTATACTTCTATTTTCCATAGAATAAACATTATCACGAGCATACAATAAAAACCAAACATTTATTTGAACACAAATTACTCCTCATTTGACTATGAAATATTTACATTTGAGTGCAATATGTATCACCTGAAGTATTTCTCTAATCTTTTGTTAAAATTATTTATATGTTTTATAGCATCGACGTGTTTTTTTTTTTTTTTTTTTTTTTTTTTTTTTTTTTTTTTTTTTTGGCGTGTGAGGTAGGGTTAAAAATGCCTTCGCACTTACAACTGGTCATCACCAGTTGCGTCGAGTGGTGATTCCACTAAAACATTCCCTCCTCCTCCTCTGGTGAGAATACCTTCCCGGAACCGCTTCCTGCATTACTTCGGGAAGGCCCAGAGCGACGTCCTGAAAAGGACCGTTTTCACTCTCCCATGTCTGGGAACGCCATAATTGTAGCCAGCATCAAGCTATCGGCTCATCTTCCTATATCCCATTTTGCTGCAGAGCATCGAAATCTCTCTTCTTTTCGCGCAATATGCACTCGATGTAATTTCTTACAGCATTCCAACTGTCCGCACATTGAAGCATTTTCTCCACTATATTCTCTGGACTGAAATGTCCAATTTTCTCCGTCAGTATGTTGCTCTCAATTTGCCATCTGGTGCACTCGAAAAAAGTATGTTCCGCATCATCGCTTGTTGCGTCGCAGTAAATGCAACCAGGTTCGCTCACCTTCCCCATACGGTGTAGGTACTTCCTGAAATAACCGTGGTTGGAGAGAAACTGGGTCAAGAAATAGTTGACTTCCCCAAAGGTTCTTCTAATCCATCTCTCTAGGCTTGGAATAAGTCTAGCTGTCCATCTTCCAGTTGCCGCTGTACTCCATCGCTCTTGCCATCGTTGTAATGTCTGAGATCGCAGTTCGTCCGTATTAATGTTGATGTTTGCTATCTTAGCATCCCAAGCTCTCCTTCGCTCACTCGCCAGAAGGTGAAGGGGTATCTCGCCGCTAATTACGAAGATTGCCTCAGCCGAGACTGTGCGGTAGGCTGAAGCAACTCTCAGTGCCGCCGTTCGCTGCACCGCTTCCATCACCCTGCGCTTGGTCTTCGATCTCAGTACGTCTCCCCAAATTTCGCTGCCATACAACAGTATAGAGTTCGTGGTAGCCATAATCAATTTCCTTTTGCTCTGCGTAGGCCCTCCAATATTTGCCATCAACCTGCTCAACATACCAGTTACTCTTGCCGCTTTGTTGACTGCATACTGCACTTGGGCCCAATAAGTGAGTCTACAATCAAGCCTTAAACCCAAGTATTTCAGAGATTTCTGAGTGACGAGGGATAAATCGTCCATCCTCATGGTTACCTCGAGTGGTATATGAGCTCGTGTCATCAGAATCACCTCGGTTTTATCACCAGCGAGCGCTAAGCCATGGTCATCCAGCCATATCCTGGTTCTGATCATAACCTGGTTCAACTTCATTCTAGCGTCCTCCATGTCTCTTGCCGAAATGACCGCTACTATGTCGTCGGCGTATCCAACCAGATGTGTATTTTCAGGCATCTCCATATTTAGAATACCATCATAACTGAGATTCCAGAGATCGGGACCGAGGATAGATCCCTGAGCTGCACCAGAAGTTATGTCCATCGTTCTCTGGCCTCCAGGTGTGTCATAGAGGAGTTTACGGTCCTCTAGATAGCTCCGAATCATCGCCAGCAAGTATCCTGGGATAGAAAATCTCTCCCGAAGTGCTTTAATGATATCTATCCAGCGTAGGCTATTAAAAGCATTTCGTACGTCAAGAGTTGCCAATACAACTATGCGCTTCGGGTAATATCGTCTCTGCTGGGCACGCTTAACGATTTCCACAACATCCGCTATGGCATTAATAGTCGACATACCTGGTCGAAAACCGTACTGTCTTCTCGATAAGCCTCCAGCCGCTCCGATAGATTCTGCCAATCTATGCTTCAAAAGCCTCTCCAGGAGTTTTCCAGCACTGTCCAGCATACAAAGCGGGCGGTACGCCGAGGATTGAGTTGGATCGCCTCGTCCCTTGCTAATTAGTGTCAGCTTCTGTATCTTCCATTGTCTGGGGAAGATACTCTGTGCAAGGCAGGTATTATAAACTCCAAGTAGTACGCCCGGGCGCTTTTCCGCCAGGAGTTTGAGTATCTCAACTGGTACTCCGTCTGGTCCGGGGGCCTTATTGTTTTTAAGGTTTCTTGCCGCTGCTTTCAGTTCCCTCTCATTAAAGAGTAGGAGAGACTCATTTGGATTGAGTTCGCGTTCCACTTCAAGCGGGGGGTGTATGGGGAACAATCCCCTCACGATACCATCGATGATCTCAGTACTCAAGTTGGGTACTTTGGAATATGCACCCAACTTACCGCTCACAATTTTGTACCCAAGACCCCAGGGGTTGTTGTTGAGATCACTTCGGAGCTCCTCCCATTTTGCCTTTTTACTGGCAAGAATTGCCCTTTTCAGCTCCGCACGGGATATTCTGAAATTTTCGGCCTCCAATAGTGCTTCGCCGGTTCTTCTCGCCCTAGTGTATTTCCTCCTATTCCGGAGGCAAATTCTCCTGAGCTCAGAGATCTCGTCTGTCCACCAGTATACCGCACGCTTCCTTGATTGCCGTAAGGTTCGGGGCATAGACGCATTGCAGCTTTGAACAATACGCCGCATGATATCCTCCGCTCGTGAGTTGGCGTCATCTTCAGTGTGTTGAAGTGTAAGGCTATCAAAATTCGCCAAAAACATCTCGGGGTCAAGTTTATCCACGTTCCACTTCCTTGTACCACGCATTCTTGGAGCCATGATGGGGTTTGCTCTGTCTAGAATCTGGAAAGTTATGTAATGATGGTCGCTTCCAGTATAATCCTCTAAGACCCTCCATTCCACAAGCGATCTAGCTAGGCTTTCAGTTGCCAGAGTAATATCCGGTGTGGTATATGCGCAACCCGGTCTTCGAAACGTAGTAGCATTACCAGTATTCATCACAACCAAACCTTGTCTGGCAGCCATTTCCAGTATCCACCTTCCCCTCGCGTTTGTTGTCGGTTCACCCCACTCAACCGCCCTGGCATTAAAATCACCGGCGACTAGAAATGGGCCACCAATTTCACAAATTTTGTCCTCGATCTGATCCAACTTCAACCTGAATTGCTCCAGGCTATCGCTGGGGGTGAGGTAACAGCTCATCAGTGTCAGGTGCTCAGTTTGGAGGTATGCATAGCCATAACCGGCACCATAATTCAAGGTTACAAATTTAGCATTTCCAGGTGTCCAAATTGCAGCAGTTCCAGTCTTGTCTTCTAACCATGAACCACGAGAGATTTGCCCATACTGCTCGCTAATAATAACTACATCCACATCTTTCTCAACAGCCATTTGCTCAATCAGAGCATCAGCCGTCCTACTCCTATGCATATTTGCCTGAAGCACCTTCATCATTTCCTGATTAGTGGGCATCTACTAGAGCCCGTCAGGTGGTTTATTTGGTCGCGTTTAGCGTCCACGCACAGGATGCATCTAGCGGTAGCTCTGCACTCCTTCATTTTGTGCCCGTTTTCTCCGCATCTAAAGCAAATATTTCTTCTGTCCGGACCAGAGCAGTTTGACTGCATGTGACCTGTCTCAAGGCAGCGATAACATCTTCTGACCTCCTCGCACATACGTACTCTCGATCGGATAAATCCTATCCTGATATCTCCAGCTTCGATCAATCTTGCTGCACTTTCTGCAGACAATGAGATAAAGGCCCGTACTTGCTCTCTAACATTCGGTACCGTTATTCTCGTCCGCATATCCTCCTCCTTGTTTGCAAGCAATTTACGCACTGCAGTCTCCACCTCTTCCTTATCTGTCAGGGAATCAAGATCACGTATCTCCACCGTGACAGTGGGCTTCAGTTGCGCTATATGGGCTGTTTCTCGAACGGTATTTCGCAGCTGCTTAACAAAATCCGGCTCGACTTTCTCTCCTTTGGCAAGTTCCAATAGAATGGCTCCGGTCATTGTCTTCCTGATAGACCTAATCTTCGCCGAGTCATCTGCTACCATCTTGGCGCGCAAATTTTTTAGAACCTCCGCATAGCTCCTACCCTCTGCAGGTCTAACAACTATTGCCTCCGGTTTCAAGGGTTTCGAGCGCGGTTTGTTCCTATTTTTCGTCTCGGCCACCTTTGCTTCCGTTTTCTTCTTCGGTTTCTCGCTTCTCTTCTCTTCTACTTGAACTTTCTTTCTTTCGAATTTTCTAGCCACTGTCTGCCATCCCTCTTCATTCTTCTTGGCTGTGTCACCTTCGTCAGCGCTGGGTGTTTTCGCCTTAACTTTTTTACTGCTTGCAGGAACTGCGGGGCTGGTGGCCGCTCTCTTCGGGTTTGTTGTTTTTGGAGTAGGAGCATCCACTGACTGCATAGCAGTAACATTCCTACGAAGATCCGAGAATGCCCTCTCCCCTTCCGCTATTTTCCACGTGCGCCTGTAGTTCATCATAACGTCGAGAAGTTCCGCCATCTTGGATATTCCGGTCTTTACCTCGTTGCTAATATTCTTTTGTCGATTGATAACCCGTTGCATACCACTCAGTGTTATCTTGCACTGAGAAATAGCCTCCTCCTCCATTTTTCTCATTTTGTGGATCATTTCCAATCGAGGTGAACTTTTCTTCGTCGTGGTGGGTATCTCCTCCTTCGATGCAGTTACCGTTTCTTCTCCCACTGGAATAGCAGCCATGGACTGACTGCGCTCGCCGTGGGCATCTAATACAGCACTATCGCCAGGTGTAAGTTCATCACACGCGCCCTCTAAGGAGCCCTGAGGAATAGTGGGAGTATCCGGTAACACCCCGACATTCTCATGTGTAGAATGACTTGGCCCGCTCATGTCATCACCAGAGTTTAATACCTGCCCCCCCGGTGGAGATCTCATCAGCAAGCTACTTCTCCTAAAAACGTTGATCGAAGCCTCATTTTCCTCACCATATTGAGCTTCCTTTACTTCTTCATTTCCCTTCATCTTCATGTTTAATTTTTTAATACTCATGTCAGCTGGGTCCCGACTCCAGGCCGCTATCCACATGCGGATGTGTAGTATTCCATGTTATCCCCGTGGTTATCTATGCAGGCAGGGAGGCCACGCAAGGGTTGACCCCATGCCTCATGGGCAAATAGGGTTCAGAGCCAGGACGGAAACTAATCAGGAGGATTCCTCAACTGAACCTACACCACCAACTCAATGGCGACGCATGTGGAACGTACCTGGAGGCTTGCCAAAGTTTTAACAGGACGGAGACGCTGCAGCATTAGCCCGAAAGCCATTTCAGCACGATTTCACTCCTGCCTACTAAGGTAACAGAATACTGCAGTCGCCAGCCCGCAACGACATAAACCATATAGCAATCCATCCCATAGGCCATGTCCAAAATTATCCGTCATCGTCAGCTTCATCGGGCGTGATGAAGCTGCCCAGCTTTTGGTCCACGGGTGGTATTTTATTTCCCACCTTCCCTGCAAACCTGAAAAGATCTGCCGAGATTTCCCCTATCCGCCACCTGGGGACGTGTCCGATGGGAGGCTGGGAGAACTCCACACGGACGTGTTTAAAAGCTATATACTTTGTCATGATTTATCGTTAATCAACAATAATGCTGTGAAGTATACTTAAGCTTTCAAATAATTTAAAGACGATTTTCGTCAGTAACATATTACGAGTATATTAGTGTGTCATTAAAAAGATTTAAATTTTCACATTTTTAATTTCGTAAGGATTCTGATTTACTTGTTCAGCTTTTAAACGACATTTGAAATAACATTTCACCTCTAAGATTATACATCGAACATTTGACTAGTAAATGTGTAACGAGATTGAGAAGAACAGATAGTTGACAAAAAGAAGTCGTGAGCTGTTATAAACTATAGAGTGTACGCCGGGAATGTGTACTAAGTATTTCGTTTGTTAATAATTTTTGATTAAATGAAAGGGAATGGATCTAATATTAATAAATTTTTTATTCAATGTTAACAATTATGTATGGAATACAATATCAGATAAATGTTCGTCTCTGTTAGTGTCACAAATGCGAGTCCTTTTGAGCACCTTTTTTATTAGATTCATACAGATTTCATGCGGTATTTTATTAATTTCATCACGCATACTTTGTTTAAATTGTATAAACCCTGCTTTTAAGATAGAAGAAGTTCGGAGCAGTTAAATCAGGCGACCGTGGAGGCTAAGCAACATCACAATTCCTTGAAATAACGTGTTGTGGAAAGAGGTCTCGCAGTAATTGCATTGTAACCCTGGCTGTATGCGATGTGGAACTGTCTTGTTGAAATCACATGTTAGTCAAATCCAAAGCATGCAGTTGTGACATTAAAAAGTTTTCAATCATATCACGATAACGCTTCCCACTGACAGTACAGACCTGTACGCCGTTTTCAGTTTCAAAGAAGTAAGATCCATTGATTCCTCCTGACGAAATTGCACACCAGACAGTCCCTTTAATAGAACAAAGGTGATGGATGAATAATTTGAGGGCTTTCCATTGCCCAGAATCAACTATTTTCGTCGTTTATTCGTATATCCATTCAAATGAAAATGTTCCTGGTCACTCATTATGATTTTTTCCTGAAAATCGGGGTTGTCATGGGCAAGCTGTAGAATCCTATTGGCATATGTACCGGCCACGAATATGGTGCTCTGGTAGAAGATCTTGTGTTAACTGAATCTTAAATGGAAGAAAATGCAAATCTTTGTGCAAAATTGTGTCCAAAGTTGTTCTTTGAAGACCAAGCTTGTGACGTAGCACTTATATTGCTACTTTACATACTGGGTTGGATACTTTATTATATGGACATAATTGTGTCAACCATACACGGTACAGCATGAATTATTATTTTTAATTCTTATAATATAGATTTACTTTGACTGCGATAGTTCCCATTGAGTTAATAATTAAATTTACATATAAGGTTTCGGATTTTTAGACAACGGCAGCCAGAATTGATACAGACAGCAGTTTCCGCAAAGTTTATACGAGGCGACTCGTGAAAGATCTAGACTTGGCTGTGCCGACGGGTAACACCTTACGAAGGGGTACTCGTTACCTACTTCTCCCGAAGGGGTCCTCGTGACCTACTACTCCCGAAGGGGTTCTCGCAACCTACTTCTCCCGAAGGGGTCCTCGTGACCTACTTCTCCCGAAGGGATTTTCGTGACCTACTTCTCTCCTATCTTATCTTTCCAGATCGTATACCCATCCGAATATGTAATAACGACCGAGTTATACCGAACCCGAAGTGGTCGCTACTGAATCGTACCGACCCAACTAAAGGTCATACTATACCGAAGACGACATTCTACTGAGTCAAAAGATAATGCATCCAGTTAGAGATACCGACTGCCGCACCGAAAGGAGTGTACAACACTAAACATAACCACCTGCCATTGCACTAAACTTTGTTATTTTATTTACTATTTTATTAAAAAATAATTAATGTTACTATTGCCCACGAATGGAACGAAATTGTAATTTCTTTTATTCACTTAAGGTTTGTGACCTGCAAATAGACTCTGGACACCGTTGAGCGGCCTCAGCCTACGACAAAACCACGTTACAAGCTAATAACCATTGCTTCGAATTGAAGTTGGTGGCTTGTTTTGAAAACTTTCTTGAACAGTTGTATTATACAGTTGTATTATACAGTCCCTCTTTCTTCTAATCTTTCACTACACGATAAATAGTTCGTCTTATTGGCACGTTGTTTCTCTTAAAAATTTCATATATAAATATTTTAACGATTAAAACACATTGGTTTTTCGAATATTTTTCCATAATCAATTTGCCACGTCTCTACTTCACGACCGCCAAATATGAACTGTCAAGTATATCTTCCCTTCGAACACCCTCTAGAAAGTTTTTTTTTTAGGAAATTGTGCTATTCTGAAATTTAAATTAATTTTAGATTTTTATAATTCTAGTATTCTATTTAAAACTCCATTAATAGTAAATTTAATAATTATAAAATTTCTTTGAATTTACTCATAATAAATAACAATTTTGAAATATAATTTTACAAAATTGCATTGTTTTTAATTTACTTGTATATACGAGTATACATACGAAAGTAACATTTTGGGAATTTGATTTTGTAATGATTTTTGTTTATTTTCAAGAGAATTCACAGGAAAATATTATTCGATATTCAATGGCTAAAAGTTTGTTCTTATTTTATTCATATGTTACGAGTATCTGATAATGAAAATTTAAATTTTAAATACACGTGAAATGGAATATTTTATTTAATTTTTTCATATCTACTAAATCTGCTAAACAACCAAATTTAAAAGGCTTATATTTGTTTAACTGATATCATTAAAATCCTTATTAAGCTGGCTTGCACTTGTATGTATGTCATGGTCATAAGCGGGAGGGCCAGCTATAAAAACACATATCCCTTTAATTATGTAAAGTAAAAAGTACTGGTGCAGATTAATGTTAATGTTATGGACACATTGAATTTTTCATGCTGTTGCACATGCAGCAGCCACTTCCCTAATTAGGTTAAGTGGCTTATGGTATATGAACAAACTATTTGTTTACCATTAAGGCACGGAATCAGTAACGTAATAAAATGAAAAAAAAAATGTGCATCAACAACAGGTCTTTCAGCGAAAAAAAAAAAAACACTGCACTGTTCAACAAAATTTAGAAAATTATAAAATGAAGGCAAGTTTCATTAACAGTACAGGTGTGGTAGTAAATTTGTTGCAGTTTCATTCCTTTATGTTACTGTGAACGAGTCAAGTGCTGCAGTTAAAATTTACCTTGAAAATGCTTTTGATATAGTAGTTAATAAAAGAAATTATTTAAGTAATATATGATTTATAATTTAATATAAACATAATAAACATGAAAGCATGGTAATGGCAATTATGTCCTATTAACTGTGACCATGAGTAATGCTCTTAACCTGGCCATAAGGACGTACCGGAATGCATGCTAAAACATCATACTTTTGAGTTTAAAATGAATAACTCAAGTGTTAAATTTTCAAAAGCAATGCTAATATGCTTAATTCCATTAAATTTCCTTAATTATTTTAAAGGCCTATTTTTAATTTTCATATAAAAAAAGTATTTAAAGACTATTTTTAAGTTTTTTGACCGCGTACATTTAAGAATCAAAACTCCTGTAAATTAAAGTAAACTACTTAACTTTACTGCTTTATATTCATTCAATTTACACAGACAGATGGGTCAATTGCTGTTGATCATTTCAAAGGTTAATATGTAACACTGGCCTTAACTTGATCAACTGACAGATTTGATCAACTTACCTCATTTGCCTCGATTAATAAAAAAATACACCTCTGTCCTCAATATTCTAATAAATTGAACAGCATGAATAAAGGTTTACTAGTCTGAGTATTGTTCTTAAAAAAAAATTATTAGATGATCATTATTCATTTTTGTAAAACGAAATAATTTGGTATATGGTGGAAATTAATTTCGATCGAAATTGAATCCTTTTTTCTTATTGCCTTACTAACCATTGCCACTACATTCTTGATTATTAAAATTAAATTTTAAACAGACAAAATTTATATGACTTTGAAATACCAACGATTTCAATTTTGATTGAAATTATTTTTTATCATATACCGGAATATTTCCGTTGAATATCTCCATTTGTGGTTCTTTGTTTGGGCATCTACTCATCTCATATTATCGCACTGTGGTTTGTGCAATAGCCTTGCTTTTTCTGTCAAAATCTTTATAAATAAATTCAAAGCAGTTACTAGATTAGGATAGGAGGAAGTGGCAGCCTCGTAATTACAAGGCACACTTGAGCACGCATAGCGGCCCGTTGTAGTTACTTCTACAATTTAGTTAAAGTTTTTTTTTTTTTTTTTTTTTTTTTTTTTTTTTTTTATTTATTATTAATTAAAACATTCGATTGCTTTACTTTGAGTTTCGTAAAAAATAAAAAATTAATTGAAGTGTTGATTGTAATTGAAGAAGATGAAGTTATTCTGATAATGTTGTTTCTACTGAAGACGCCTCTACAGATGAAGAAAATAAAAATTCGTTGTAATATACAGCCTAAAACATTGTGAGAAACTTGCAGCAGGGAACCATATGCCGCATAGTGTGACAGCACCATAGTAACAGCGGCAAAAAAATGGTTTTTGCTTGTCGTCCAATTTAGATCAAAGTTTATATTAACAGGTATATGAGTAATAATTCCGTGAAATTTCAGCCTAATAACTTCATTATTTTTTGGTCTAGAGGTATGCCAACGCGCTTGAAAAATGTTAGTTTAATATGTAATATTCAAAAGCTTATTAATAAAAAAATACATAATAAATATAACTTTAAAGTATTTTTTTAATTAATTTAGTTGTTGTAGAATGAGTAGATGAAAAAATAAATTTAAAAAGATAAACACAAAAAAATTTTTTAACAACAGAATTGTGGTGTGAAAATTGAACATTTTGCATTTTCAATGGACTAGGAAATAAAGAGCAGCCCCTCGCCCTAGGTGCAGACTTATATCAAATGAAAGATTGAAGTCTCAGCTTTTATTTAAAGTAAAGAACATATAGCAAAAGTTTGCAAAAGTACATTAAACATACAAAAAACTACAAAAAATACGCATTCTGTCGCTATACGTATATTAGCATGCCATAGCATGTTTACAACAATTTACTTTTATTTATTTTTTTTAATTGTTTACAATTTTTTATATTAATTCATTTAGAATGAGAATGAAATTGAAAAAATTAGAATACCATGATGATATTAAAAAATTATTCATAGAATGAAAAACAAAATTTTCTTTTTTATTGCATTTCAATGGGTGGTGGGCGTAATAGTGGGCGTGTTATTGTAATTTTTGCATGAAAGATTTTAAATGATATAAATTACAGTAATATCAAATTTGAATGTTGTACCTAAAATATTTTAGAAAATACGGCAGTTTTTATGTTGAGGTTGTATGGGTGGTGGGGGTAAAAGTGGGTCAAAGTTCAAAAGTTTTTTCCGATAATGTTTGCAACAATATAACATTCAAGTATACCAAAATTGAAAGTTATACGTAAAGTATTACGCACAATACGGCATTTCACAAATTTCGATTGTATGGGAGGTGGGCGTAAAAGTGGGCGGATTTTCTTAATTTTTTTTTTTCAGAGAACTGGAATTGGCTCAAAAATAACCTGTGCAAAATTTCAGACCTCTACAATGACTCCTTGTATTTAATCCGGCGTTGTCACGCTGTGTGCCGTTAGTAGGTTGAGACGAATGCTTATGAAATTAATCGCTAAAACTGAAAAGCAACCAAATAATAAAAAATATTCCACATGAACTGGCATTACGATAATGGTAAGATGTGGCACTACTAAATTGATCACAGAAATTTTGACTTCTCCCGCTTCTTGGCAGCACTGCCATGCTAGCGGTTGCCGGCTTAAGCTTGCCGAATGGAGTGGTTCTTCGCCAATTTGCCGTAAGTTTGCAGATTACCACACTACAAAAAAATTAACCATGCTAGTTTTTAATAAAAAGGTAACCTATATATGACTTAATAAGAAGCTGAGCTCCGAGGTATTCGTCGCTTCTGGTAGAACACTACAAGCTTTGACTTCTTCGACTGATGGTATGCTGGAATATCTCCTCCCTCTGAGACTCTAGGTCTCTCTCCAGAAGCGACGAATACCTCCGGCCTCAACTTGTTAATTAGTCATATTGGTGTATTACCTTTTTTTTTTAAACTGGCAGGTGTGGTGGTGTCAGGTGCACTCTTCGACTGAAGATGTTACCGATAGAAGTTATAATGCAGTTGCCATAAAACTACAATAGTCAACTTCCAGCTAAAATTCATAAAATTTTCATACATACATACATACATACATACATACATATCTGGCCTTTACAACCCTGTGTCAGAATTACGGCCTAGCTTCTCGCAGCACTAATGTTGTGTGTGTCAATTTTTATCCATGAGTACCGGAACCTACAGTTTAATGTCGACTCCGAACGACAGAATTGAGAAGCAATCAGTTACTCTCAGAGATTTTGCCAGAAGACTGCTGAGAGGTAGTCGCCGAAAGAAATATTTTTATCATATTTCTTTTTTTTTGAAGATGTCGGAGCTGGGTGTCGAACCCAGGGCTCATGTCTTAGTAAGCGAACACACTAACCACTAGACCACGGCGACTACAATATATCCTATAATATAGGACAGTTTCAGAAAAATAAACTCATCAGCTAGATCTTAAAAATTTTTACATCCTTTCCAATAACGCTTTCGTAATATTTTGTAGACAACAATATTGTTGTCAACTGTATGAAAGGCATGCTCTCAAAAGTGATTTTGGTACACCAAAACAAGCGCTTCTTTGTCAACAAAATTTTTTAAATCTATAAACATCGGAGTTTAGCAACGTTGCTTCCTTTGTTTGTAGGATTTTATAAATTTTTTTAAATCTATAAACATCGGAGCTTAGCAACGTTGTTTCCTTTGTTTGTAAGATTTTATAAAACTTTTGTTTTTTTTTTAAAACACTTGTAATCCCTTCCTTTTATCCTGTGTTGTTTTCTTAACTTATCTTTTGTTTAAAAACCAATTCTTTAACAGCGAAAACAAAGGATTTTAATATTTTACAGTGTTATGAAAACGTTCAAAAGTTGAAAACAGAAATCAAAAACGTTACGAAATTAAATTCTGTGACAAAATTTTTATAATAAAATTGAAAAAAAAATTAATTTTTTGTAAAAATTAAGCTACGGTTAAGTAAAAAAATGTGTCTAAAATTTATTTAAACAACTTAATGCCTGATTTCTATTTTAGGACTATAAAATGTTAAATCCGAAATTAAATTTTGGCCTTTAAAAAAAAAATAAGAATAAGAAGACCATTTACAAAGAATCCGCTCACTGACATTCCACTCTATTCCACTTTAACAAATCGTCGTGCGGGAGTTTAAGTGCTCTATCCGCCATTTCATATTTTTTATATATCTCGAGATAATGATGCCACTTTAGGTTTTCGACCCCATATTTTTCAAATCTGTAATCCATTTAAGGATATCTCGTCAAGTTTCGGAAATAAATAGCCCAAAACGGATTGCAGATTTTAAAAATTTTGGTGTCAAAAACCTAAATTAGTATTATTAGCTCGAGATTTAATGGCGTATTGAGCACATAAACTCCCGCACGACCTAATGTCAACAAAAAACGGATGCTCAGGAGAAAAGCGCCATCTATTGGGAAGTAGCAGATAACAGCTAAACCTACTTAGCGAAGGCACTCACCACACAATCAGCATGCAACCATCATTCAATTGCTGTTTATCATTCAAGAGTGAAAGTATAACACTGGCTTTTGAATGATCAATTCACAGCAATCTGTCTAATTCCTAAGGCGCTTAATAATAATATAAGAAAACAAATGTATATATACTGTCCTTTCAAAAAATTCCACTACAATGCACAGCACTTAGTAGGGGTTTACCCCTGAGTATTAGTCTCAATAAAAAAAAATTAATCCATCTACAAGCTGCATAATTTTTAATATAAAATCTGAGGAGTTGATGATACTCGTAACATTTATTACCGCTCGTAATACTACTGCTTTTACAAAACATTTGAATATGCAAATCTTGTTAAACTGTATAAATTATAAAGCAGTTGTAATTATTTACAAAGTTTCTAACACTTTTAATAAGTGCTTGATATTTTTTACTTAATCGTTTCTTAAAACGCTATTAAGATGTGCGTCACTATAAACTGTAACACATCAAAAGTCAAATAAAAACTGACTGGAGTAAGCTAGAGTTAAGAATAAAACAGTTTTATTTTGCATTTTTATTACAGATTTATATTCTGTATTATTTTATTTAAAAATTAATTTAATTTTATAAAATTTTTTATTTTATTCATTATGCCATCCATAAGCAATGTCATAGTGTTTTCGGTGATTTTTTTGGTACCAGCTGTCCATTTATATCGAAAACTAGTAATGGTTTTGGGAACAGATGTACTCTTCTTTAGTTCTCTTTTGACCAGAGCCCAATATTTTTCAATAGGCCGCAGCTCTGGGCAGTTTGGTGGGTCAGCCTCTTTTGGAACAAAAATAACATTATTTTTATTATACCAGTCTATTGCGCTTTTACTGTAGTGACATGTTGCCAAATCTGGCCAGAAGAATGTTGATATGTTGTGCTGTCTTAGAAATGGGAGCAACCTCTTTTGAAGACACTCTTTGATATAAATATCTGAGTTTATTGATCCCAATGTAACAAACGATGCACTTCTGTTGCCGCAGCTACAAATAGCCTGCCAAACTAGGAACTTTTTGGGAAATTTTGATAGTTTTTTAGTTCGGAACTCTTCAGAAACATTGCCTCTACTATCCGCTACATAAAACTCTTGGCCAGGAAGCTGCGCAAAGTCTGCAAAAACGTAAGTTTCATCACCCATTACACAACATTCGAACTTTTAAAAAAATCTTTTTTGAGGAGTTTTGCTCTTTTTTTTGCTTCAATATTCTTCTTAGCATTTCTATCCGGAACTTTTTGGACTTTAAATGTTTTAAGGCCAGCTTTAGCTTTAACTCGCCGCACAAAACTTTCCGAACATTGCACGCGCCGGGCCACTTCGCGACCAGAAATGTTTGAAAGAGCCAGCAAAAGCTTCTCAACCTTTTTGGCTATCGCATCGTTCGTTACCAGTTTTGCTTTACCTGTTCCAGGCTTTCTTTCAATTTTTAGGTCTTTGTTGAACTTTTTGACCACTCTGGAAACACATTGCCTGGTCACGTGGACTTCCCTAGCAACTTTTGTATAACCCCAATATGGTTTTTTTGAATTATTTGAATAATTTTTGTATGCACTTGTCTTTGATTATCCATTGTGAACTAACTAACAAGTCAAATTTGACAAACTGATACATTTTAAAATCTGACACATTTTTCAAAGAAATTGTGATTAAGAACAATAATTTTGATTAAAGGTGAAAAAAGTTATTAAGAAAAATGGGTGTTACACTTTATAGTGACGCACATCTTAGTTGGATATTCCAAATTCTAATTAATTAAAAAATGTAATCCTGTTAACGCAGCCATTGTATTTCACCCCTTTTTTTTTTGGTATTCAAAATACAAGGCAAGAAATAAAAAAAATATGCAGGTTATTAAGCAGCAACAAGTTTTAGTATTACATAGATTGTTATGCTTAACATTCATTAGAAAAGTAATATATTTGTTTAAGATTTTGTAATTCATTTCCAAATAGTTTTGCAGCAATACTGCGCATGTCAATAAAATTCCTAATATTTAATTTCTCATAAAATGTTCAAATATAAATTGATGTGAAAACATCAAAGGCTTTGATTTGCTTAAAACTTATCAATATTTATAATGTTTGAAATGTAATTTGTTTTTAATAATGATAAAAGTTATCAGACAGATTACACATTAATTTAAATACTTATATTATAATTGTAATCAAAAAAGAAAATTTAAAGTTTTTTTTTTAATTCTTTTTAAATCGAAGTATATTTACTCGTAAATTAATTAAACTACTGGCAAAGTAATGTGATATCAAAAAGTAAAACGATTATGAAAATTAAAAATGGATTGCTTAAAGTATTAATGTAATTCATATGTAGCCACATACATATCTAAGAGTGTGAAACTAAATCACCTAAAATATATTTAGAATTATTCCCCGCTGATCTGAAAAACGTCATTTGTTTGCTTTTACTAATAGTGAATTCTATCAAGTTATGTTAATTATGAAATTACTGTGTATGCGTTTATATCGGCAATTGTCGAAAGCATTTTCAAAGGGAGATCGGTGAACTGAAATAGAACTCCCTGCCCTCAGCATGGAAATGGTGCAGAATGAAATAATTGTCAATCAACAATGTAAAAACAGTCACTGTTTTATTTTCCACGATAACTTTGATAATTCATAATATTGACTGTTTTCTCGGAAAGAGATAAAATATTTTAGCATCGGTGATAAAAAGAAGCCTTTAGAGTATGGGGTTAAATATTTGGCAGTTTCTACGTTTGTAGTCCTAATATGACTTACAGGATATGAAATTGTAAAAACAATAACATCTGATATCTTTACAATGTCAACAAGCTCGTGCACTTTCAATTTGCGTTTGTTCATGATCAATTTGTGGATTTGTTTGAAGTTTTCTGAAATAACAGCCTCATTTGAAAGTTTAAATTCAGCAATTTACCTCTATACTATTAATCACGATGAAACAGAGTTCGGATAATATTTGTCCAGTAATCATCAGGAATCAATCTTTTATCAAAAATTTAAATTCATTTGTTTGCATTTTTTTTTGTGCTTCACATTGAATGTTTTAATAATAAAGTTACTACCAAATTGATATAAGTATTTATGTATCGTTTGAAGGTTTTTCCTAAGTAAACATCATATGTAAGAAATAATATGTATATACTTTCTATATAACATTCTATGGACTTTTTGAATGGAATGTCATTCTATGAACTTTTGGAATGGAAAGTAAAACTCTAACGACCAGACCAGACAAACCCAGATTGCACTGTAGTTTGGTGCTAAAATACCAAATAGGATTGCATAGTACAAAGGCTTGCATACCTACGCATTACAAAACTGTCAACTCTACTACAACAACACCCTCAAAGGTTTCTGTAAAGCCTTTTAATGTGATGACACGAGAGAAAGTAGGATTGTAAACACTCTCCATTAGTGACAAAGAAGAACCTAAGGCAGGTAATAGTTTTCATATCCCAGGCGTATGATTTTATAGATCATGTGCTTAGTGTCATTATAAAAAACAGAGTTATCGTTCCGACTACAAAAGTAATGCACGTATTAATTCAAAAATGCTGAGCAGGTATATTAATAATTTTCAACAATGGCATCATAAGTTTTCAGGCTGACTCTAGAAAATAATGCAAACGCTGAGAATGCTGTTTGGAAGAGGTTGTAAGAATTATGATAGTCTGGGATATATGCCTCTTTAAACTCTCAATAGTATCACATTCACCTCCAAGGCTTTCTGAAGGTTGAAGTGTGAAGTAATTTATGTCAGATCATAAATTCAATTCAAAATTGTATGCAAAAGTTTTTAAAATAAAGTTTGGGAAAGAAAATACCTTAAGCGTATAACCGACAAGGGGATTTATAATAAATTAATAGTACATTTTCATTACTTTGCAAAATTGATTAATACCTTACCGCTTAAGTACCGTTTAATTTAATCTTTTTTTTTTTTCTAATAGAAGTGTTTATTAATCTTAAGGTTTCTACTTCGACAACAAAGTACTTCAAGGATAATTTTTTGATACACATACATACATACATAACTAGCCTAAACCCGGCATGCTCGCTACACCTACCGCTACCATTTGTACAGATCGACTGATAACCTTTAATGACTACGAAATCAATTACACCAAACTCAGAAACTTCAGCTTTAACACTTCTCAAGATATAAAGAAATAAATAAATATTTAACCTGCACGGTAGGTACCACGCCTACTTTCTGATTAATGATTTTCCTTGACCAAAAATTTGTTCAGACCAAATTTAGAAAATTTAACTTTTACAGCTCTCAAGAGATAAGTTAAGTATAATATGAAAGAATTTTACATTGAATTTTTGTGGCAATATATAGGAAAATCTAGTCTCCGTAACCAATGCGCCGATTTCGCGCAAATTCGCATAAACAATCTACAGTGTATCCCCAACGTACCCCGAAATTTTGGCTGAACTCGAACCATCCGTTTCCGCGGTTAGTGGTGACATCAAAATGTACATTAATTTTTATATATTAGATTAGCCTTTACAACCCTGCTTTAGGGATATGACCTAGCTTATCAGAAATTTTGTGTGTGTAAATTTTTATCCATGAGTACTGGAACCTACAGTTTAATGTTAACTCCGAACGACAGTTACTCTAAGAGACTCCAGAAGACTACAAAGAGGTAGTTCCCGAAAGCAATAATTTTTCATATTTCTTTTTTTAGTACGTTAGAGCTGGGGTTTGAAACCGGAGTTCTTGTCTATTGCGACTACAAAAACTTTTGCATTTTTTACAAATAAGACTTTCCCCTATATTTAACTTGATTTTTTAAAAGATTATGTGCTTTGTGCAAAATAATTATTGCTTAATAGGTGATATATGATTATATTCTTACACAAAGAATTCAAATCCCCTATAAAGTAAGTAACACATAATTACTTCGAAACAAGTGGGTATTTTATTGTAACTTTTTTGTTAAAACATTTTTATTAAAAACAAAATTATTATTATTCTTCATGAAATATCATTCATTACATAGTCACAGTGTCCCATATGTTTCTTTGAAACTCAATTACTTTTTCTCTTAATTATTTATTTGCGGTCACTGCTCGTATTAAATTTGTGCAACACCATTGCTGTTTAAATTGTTTCAGTTTAAGCAGCAATTTTTCTCGATTATTTTTATTTAAAATTCTTTTTCACAAACGTTGCGGTTACGTGGGGGTATTCCATTTAAACATTATTGCTGTTGTTCTTCAGTTTATTTTTTGTTGCTTCTTACTGCTTATAATTTGCCACATGTCAGCATTGTTATTAATATGGCAGGGATGTTGTCAAGGCAAATAAGTTTGCGTGCATGTGTGTGTATGTGTGTGTTTGTGTGGTCTAAGTACATACAAAGGCTTTTAATAACTGTTTCGCTTGTGTTTTATAGAATCAAAATTATAAAAACAACAAAACTGTTGTGGTGTTTGAACACATAAAACGTGTTTTGTTTTAATTTGTTTTATTCGTCATTATACTTGTATTTAGACGGCAGTTTAAATAACAGGCTTGTGTTTAAAAATTCTCTATCAACGAGTGTTGAATAAATTGCGGTATATTATACTCTAATTTAAATTTATTTTTAAATGCATGGTTTGCAAGAAAGTCCATAGAATTTTTATATGCTTATTAATACTGGCGTTAACGAACAGACAATATAACTACTTTAGTTTTAATCAGTGTTCTCTATCTAATTCTAGTTCCCTTCTGTTCTCTAAATTTTCTGAGCTAGATGTAAGCCGATTGTCCTCTTTTACTTTTTTAAGGTTATTTTATTAATATGTTGCATTTGCAGATATGTTTGTAATCACAGCAGCAGGTTTAGTTACAAAAGTGAAAGGTATAAAGAAAAAAAGCCGCAATTATCATGAAGTTTTATAATGCCACAGAGTTTTATTTGATTATGCGGCTGAAGAAATTCTTAAAGCATATAAAAGGCGATATTTAAGCATTAGTGCTGCATTTAAAAACAATATTTACTTATGTAGCTCTAAAGGATAAAAATGATTTTAAAGAATATTTAATGTAGGTTTTAACTACGAGAACTATATATTCTAAAAAAGAATATTTCAGTGTAGCAAATGTGAAATATTTTCTTTTGGTTTTACAAGTACAAACTGTTTAAACGAGCCCGTAAAATAATGGAAAACAAATTTTTCTATACAAATAGTGTAAAATGAAAAGTCTGGGTGAACGATAGGGCCATACACCCACTCCACTTTTATATAAAAACTTTAATAATTGCTCATAAAGATCGCATATTGTCGTCCTAACAATTTAATATTTATGTTGTAGTTCAAGTCTAATGTTTTCTTGGCTACAGTCCTGGCTGGTCTTCAAAACATCACTCTAATTGCTTCCAGATCTGCGGCGTTATTTGTTAATATAGTAACAAATCTAAATTGAGTAGTCTATAGACGCAAAGGGCCTCTGTGTTGGGCTTGTTTACTTTGCGCCCTTAGTTGGTTTGTCTATCAAGCGCGTCATACAAATCCCACATCCTCTTTAGAAGAACTTTTTAAATTACACAAAATGTTAATATAAATGGCCCTCTTGCTAGAGATGTAGCAGAATGGACAAAGGTAAGTGGATCTAATCAAAGGCTCACATTTGAATTCTACTTCCAATTATCGATTACATGTGAATATGAGTTGTGAAATTTTTGTAAAATCCCATTTGGAAATGACTTTTCATATCTCCAAACTAGGTAATAGCAATATCCACACACATCCTAAATTTAAAATATTTAATTCCCAAGGTCTGACGAGACCTTATTCCCATACTACGTACTACTAAACCAAAGGATATTTTTGCTCTCTCTACTCTTATATCTTGTCAATTTGGCCATTAACCAAATTGGTTATTCTTTAAGTGTTTCTGTGTAATTTCATTGTGCTCTATGGCAAATCTACGTTTCGTGTACTTTAAGGTTTGGCAAAATAAATATCAGTGGAATAGACTTTAAATATTCCCATAGAAAATAATCCAACGGCGTTAAGTCGCATGATCTTAGATCATGGAGACCGCAACGTGCAATTATGTCGTTACCAAACGTTTCCTTTAATAAATCTATTGTTGTTTCCTTGTTGAAACGCTAGCTCCTGCACCTTATGGTGATTCAATTGATGAACTAAAATTTAAGTAATCATACTTTCATAGGGGTCACCATTGACTTTAATGATCTCAGCAGCATCGTTTTTGAAGAACAACACACAACTTATAACACAAGCCTATAAAACATACCAAACAGTCAGTTTTTCTGCATATAAATGTGTCTTATTTTGTAGCCGACTCGGTCTAGTGGTTAGTTTGTTGGCTTAGTCAGACAGGAGCTCTGGGTTCAAACCTCAGCTCTGATATCTTGAAAAAAAATATGAAAAATAACTCTGAGCAGTCTTCTGGCAAAAATTCTGAGAGTAACTGGTTACCATGAACAAGTAATAACCATTTTTAGAATATATAGCAATGACGGTTTCCCCGGGAAAAACTCTCAGAGTAAGTGATTGCCATGAAATAGCTTCTCAAATCTGTCGTTCGGAGTCAAGTTTAAACTGTAGGTCCCGGTACTCATTTATAAAAATTAACACACACAACATGAATCCTGCGAGAAGTTAGGCCATAACCCTGAGACCGGGTTATAAGGGCCAATTATGTATGTATGTTGATGTGTTTCAACATATACTTGACGGATATTATCACTCCCGATATGGCAGTTTTGGTTAATGATGTATATATTCGAGCAAAAGTGAAATTAATCTCTAAACTAAATTCCACTGTTGGGCCCATCCACACAATCTACCAATTTATTGATGGTCAGTCACTGCTGAACCAAACTAAACATAAATCGTTAGATAGCTAACAAAATGGAACCATTTCAAAAAGTATTTTCAACTGTTATTAGAATTATGATTTAGAAATTTGATTATTTTTATTTCAGTTTGGTGGGGAGGGGGCATGGTTTAGTGGTTAGAGCGATCGCACAAAAACTCAAACTTTTTGTAGATAGTCTTCAAAAAGACTATCCACAAAAAAACCGCTCCTCAACATTCCCCTCTATTCCATCTAAACCAATGTCAACAAAAAAACGAATGATCAGGAGAAAGACGCCACCTGTTGGAAAGTAGCAGATAACAGTTAAACCTACTTAGCGAAGACACTCACCACACAACAAACATGCAACGATTAGACAATTGCTGTTGATCATTCAACATGAAGGTATAACACTGATCAATTTACAGCAATTTGTCTCATTCCTAAGGTGCTTAATAATAATATAAAAAAATATGTATATGTACAATACTTTCCAAAAAATTCCAATACAATGCACTGCATTTAGTAGAGATTTACCCCTGAGTATTGGTCTCAAATAAAAAAAAAATTGTTTATTTTAACTGAAATTTAGTTATAAAATAGTATAGGCCTTGCCATTATTGGTCACCGCCTAGTAAAATTTGAAGAAATTTTTGACATCTGGCCTACCGAAATTTTGTTCTTGATGAGCTTACGGAAATTGTGTCTAAAAGAACAACAGATATGTACTGCCCACCTAAGAAAGAAATTCACAAGTGGTAAAACTCCAAAACTGAAATAAGTTTCAGATTTCTTATATTTCTAAAAACTATGGTCACATATACCGACCCTAACATACATCATAGTCAGAAGACAAAAAAAAGATTAACTAGCGTATTTATAAAAAAAAAGTTGGTTTATAGAGAGCTTATTTGACATATTTCTATGGAGAAATTATCAAACAAACAATTAATAAAACTGTTCTATTTTTTATGAATACGGGCGGAAATATTTCAAAACTAATAAAATGGATTTATTTTAATAATTTTTTTTTATTTAATTATTATTGCACCACAATTTCTTCAGCTGGAAAATTTTTAAATGCTATGAATTATAATTATTTATTTAAAAATTTCTATTTCCTGTGGTTTGTCCCTTCATGCAAACAGAATTGCTTTAATCGTAATACAATGTGAGTGCTGAAAACTCAGCACTTATTTTTTCTTATAATTTATTTATTACAAAAAAATTTTTTTTTATTATTATATTCGGCATTTTTTTTTTATTATATAACATACATATCTGTATAATTCTTAAATCAATTGTAATAAATTTTACATTTTTTTCCATAAACTCATTGATTGCAAAAGCAAAAAAACCATTATATTTCGGTTTTTTTTTTTTTTTTTGTGACAAAAAATAAAATTGTGTATGAATAATTTAACACCGTTGAGATCTGAAAAGTGGTTTATTTGTTCATATGAAGACTTTTTATAAAAAAATAAAAAATAAATAAATAAAATCAAGCAGTAATTTTACGCTTTTTTTTAACAAAAGCTTACATTTCATATGTTTGTTAGCCTGGTTATGATGCATATAATAAGATTACAGAATAATAAAAACACAACCACAATACTATAAAATAAACATTCTGTGGGAAAAAGGAAAAATGGAAAATAATTACAAGTCAAGATATCATATAAAACACTTAAAATCTTGTTTTTTTATAAAAAAGCGAATAAGCGAGTAAATTGGATTTTACTGTCAAAGTAAAATAAATAGTGTATTCAACTTAAACTCATCTCTCTTATACGAGCATCCTTTTGATGTCTTATCAAAGAGAAGATCATTATTATGCTAAAAATGAAACATTTATTTATTCAGAGTGTGGAAGTTTGTATTTTTCGTTGTATGTTAAAAGTTAGAGGAGTAATAAAACGTTTGTGATATAGCCATGATATACAAATATCGTATGTATGTATTTTGTGCTAATGCAGAATGTACGTCCATGAATAGGACACGAATTAACATTTCGTTGTCAATGCTTGTTTACAATTATTTTGAATCGCAGTTTTGAAAACCAAGCTTAGCCTAATACCGTAGACAGATGATAGCATTTATGCTCATTAGCAGTCTTAATAAAAACTGACTTGTAAATTATCGCTTTCTTAAGCGCATTAACCGTGGAATAAATAAAAAATAATAATAAAAATAAAATCAGGTACTTTTTGCCTAATAAAAATGGATAGAAAGTAAGCAAAGTTACATGTCTTTCATTTCCTTGGGTGTACGAGCAAATCAGGACCATACGGCGGACGACTCATCAAATCGATGTTTTGCGTGCACACAAAGGCAGTTGTTTGAGCCGATGTGTGAGAGCTCGCACTGTCGTTGTGAAAAGTGATCCGTCTTCGGCGACTGGCAAGCATATGGTTGGAAAGTGAATTTCCTTGACTACCTAGCTCCCGTATGAGGATGCGGATAGCGTCAAGAACCCCGTGCCGATGGTCATATGTGTATTCTAGGGGGCATTTCTGATCATGCGATTGTGTGTTCGATCACGGACTATATGAATTAACTATCGAACAAAGGTTCGAGGTTAAATTTCCAGATCGTAAAGACTGAGAATCAGGAGAGCCTTGTGTTGATCCCAGGAGCCTGTGTTGGTATACGGAGAAGATTTCGGTTCCCATGGGCACATGGCTAAGTGTCTGTCAGGGTGAGATTCAGGCGATCTCGATATGTGCTGGGATAAACCTTCAGAGGGGTATCAGGTGTGCTCATATCGCTATATTTTCTGATAGTCAGACCGTGTTGGGGGCATTGACTTCCTATGACTTGAAATCGCAATTGGAAGAATTCTCTGGGAATTCGACAGGCCAAACGGCTGGTAGAGACTTTCTCATATGGAGAAGGGCTTATTAGATTACTGAGATCAGATATTGGTAGGATAGTGGGTTTCCTATCGGGACACTACTATCTCAAGTATCACTTGAGTAGACTACGTCTCCTGGATGAGACTGAGTGCAGGCTCTGTCTTGAGGAGAAAGAGACGGTAGAGCACATTCTGTGCAGCTGCGAGACACTGAGTAGAACTAGACTACAGATCCTCGGCGCAGATCAAATTGATACGATGATCAGATCTTGTTCAATCAGGGTTGTACTTGACTTCATTTGGAGGGGGAGAAGTCGTTGTTCGAACACAGTTTTAAAACTGCTCATTTATATTATGAGTAACGATTGTGTAGATGATGCGTGGACGGAATGGTTGACCGGACATCCTCACCGACCGGACAGGACCTGACATTGAGCAGGGGTGATCATCAGGGTCATCATAGGTAGAGCACAAAAGATCCTTTGGGTCGCAGTGTCTGCCTTTGGGCATGTTTACTCCTTGATAGTAATAATAATAAGGAAATGGTTGTGTACCACTCAGAATTGAATGTTCTGCGTTATTCTAGTGGTACGATTGTGACATATCCAGTACTTCCGATAAAACAGGCGACCATTTGCTTGGAAGTGCTTCGCGAGCGAAAAATTTTTGTTGGATTTTGCTCATCTTGAAACACCCATACAGTCGACTGCTGTTTACTTTCGGCCTCATATGCGTAAATCCACAATTTATCATATATCACGATTTCATAGACGCGTTTTTAAGTACGGCGATCGTATTTTTTGTGCCTTTCTTTACACCAATCGACACGAGCCTTTTCTTGAGCGATTGACAAATTGTGTGGAATCCAATGAGAAGAAATTTTTTTTGACAGTCAAATGTATGTCAATAATGAATAATAATAACTAAAGTTGTCTGAATCTCACGATAGGACACAGGACTATCTTCCAATATCAGTTCGCACACAGTATCAATGGTTTCCGGAACAACAACTGATTTTGGACGACTTTCATGATATTTGTCTAAGAGTGAATTCCGAGCACGACTGAATGCACTATACTACTGATAAACACTGGTACTTGATGGAATTTAGTTGCCAAAAATTGAAGTAAGTTATTCCATGCACTGTTGCTGAAGGTATCCACGTCGAAATTTGTAAAAAATAATCACACGAAAACGCTTAGGGTTGCATTTCATTTTTGGGTCGAGATGAATCTTTTAAGTTACGGTAAACAACACAAATAGCTCTCATATGTCAAAATGTTCTGAGCAAGTATAACCTCAAAAATATCCAACTTTACGAGAGAGCTGTCAGTTGCCAGATTACAACACTAGAATTGCCAAATCGAGAAATAGGATAGGATAGGAGGAAGTGGCAGCCTCGTAATTACAAGGCACACTTGAGCACGCATAGCGGCCCGTTGTGATACCACACGATGTGGGGAGCCCTGATAGGCAGGGGCTCCACACAAGAAGCATTACTTCCCCAGAAAATTATGCTGGAAACCAGCCAGAGAGCCTAATAAATTTGGCAATTGATCCAATATCCAGGATCGACAGGTCAGTCAAGCCATCGATTGCCAGATTGCAACACTAGAATTGCCAAATCGAGAAATATAAAAGGGAATAATCATAAATAGTTCATAAACAAACTAACGTATTCGTCTGTTTGCGCTCTAAATGCAAAAATTCTCTTCTGTCAGCCTTGAGAATGGAAATAATTTCAAAAATCATTCAATTTTATAATTTTAAGAACAAAATATAGACAAAATGTTTTTAAAAAGTCTAAACTATTCATTATTTCAAAGGATTTTTTTAATCAGAGCTGAAAACTTAATATCTTAATGTTTAATTTTCTTTCTAGTAACCGTAAAGATACCTCTGTGAAATTGAAAACTTTAAACATATTCTTATAATATTAATAAAAATTTTTTAATTATATTACAGACTTTAAATAAATTTATATTTCAGAGAAAAAATGATTGTAAAATATAACATTTGTTGGAAAAAAAAACATACAAGTTTTGTATTTTTCTTTAATGTTCTTATAACATATAAAGATTTCAGACATTTTAACTTAAAATAACAAAAGAAAGTGTTTCTATATTTTCAGCAATAAAAAATAAAAAAATAAAAAAAAATTGTACGTATTTTCCAGCCGTTTGCTGAAAGTATCAACATTACATTGCAGGTGTATTAAAGAATTTAGATAATCCCAGATAGAGTTCAACAATAAAAAGCCATTTGTATGTCCAGTAGAGGTGTCCATGAATAAGTGAAAACAAAAATAAATAATATTGAAAACGAAAGTTTTATTTAACTTTTAACTTTTAAAAATTTACTTACATTCACTTGAGAGCTGTAGGAGGAAGCCTATTTATCGTCATTTAATAAGATTTATAGCTGCTTTCTAACTATTAAAGGCATTTTAATGAGCTTCGCTAACTTGAGTTTGTTAACCATTACAATTAATTTATAGACGTTTTTTGTTTCATTTAGTTTGTATTTTCATTATTATTATAGTGAGGTTTATATTTTTAAATACGATTATTTCAAAAAGTGATAAACGATTCGGAGGGAGGGTATTACATACATACATAACTGGTCATTACAACCGTGTGTCAGGGTTACGGCCTAGCTTCTCGCAGCTCCCATATTGTGTGTGTTAATTTTATCCATGAGTACTGGCACCTACAGTTTAACTCTTAAATGCATGAATTTTTATTTCTCAACTAAAGTGTCAATGAAGAATTTTGTCGATAATAATAAAACTAGCTGCCACAGGCCCTAGATATGTTTAACAATGATAAATCCCCTTTCTTATTATTCAAAAAAAAACCAAAAACACTTTATAAAAGTTTCTTCATTGCAAAAAACGAGCGATTCAAAATACGATGTAGATCTACATCACATTGCATTTAAGGGTTAAAGTCGACTCCGAACGACACATTTGAGAAACTTTTTCATGGCAATCAATTGCTCTCAGAGCTTTTGTCAGAAGACTGCTGAGAGGTAGTCGCCGAAAAAAATTATTTTTTCATATTTCTTTTTTTTTTTAAGATGTCAGAGCTGAGATTTGAACCCAGGTCTCTCGTCTTTGTAATTCAACACACCACCAGACCACGGCGACTACGAGGGAGGGAGGGAGAATATTGCTGTTGGAACTATCGGATTTGTCAATCACAATGTCGCAGTGATCGAATTCGCTGTGGAGACATTTTTTTAGTAGTAATAAAGATTTTTACGTAATTGTTTGTCGACAATTTTGTTCAAAGTTCGTTACTTGGCCAATACGTAATGTCGTGAAGTGTAAATTTAATTCGTTTGTGTGTGCAGAGATACCGCAAAAATGCTTCGTTTATAAATGTTTCACAGTCAGAGCCCAGTTGAAAGCAGTTTACGTGAAAATCCACAACTTTCAATACGGAAAATAGGAGCTTTACTGGGACTTTCAAGAGCGATGATTTATGAAATTTCAAGAAAGGATCTGAAGTTCCATTCTTTTAAAATTTAAATTGTTTAAGGAATGAAAGAAAATGACTTTGAGCTACGCAAAAAATTTTTGTGAAACGATGTCGGAGCAGTTTTGCACTGTAAATCCCATTTTTTTTTTTTTTTTTGGGCGACGAGGCTCATTTTCATCTAAACGAGGGTAATTGTTTGGTCCGCCTTATCCACACATGAGATAATTGGACCATTTTTCTAGAAAATTATTGAGGACAGGCGACAAATGTCAACGGCGAAAATTATCGACGCATGATTACGGATTTCTTGTTGCCAAACCTGCAAAGCTCATCTTCACGCACGTGGTTTCAACAGGATGATGCGACTGCATTAGAGACAAAGGAATACTCAAACATTAGGTAAGCATGAAAAATCGTCTTGAAAGGAGGTGAAGATATCTTGCAAGCAAGGTCATCGCTTCGATTTTTTAGCTATTAATGGCATAATTTTAATTGATTTTGTTTAGAAAGAACAACAAATCAACCGGAGATTTAAGGATATTAAAGAAAGAAAAAAGATTGGATTTAGCAAAAACAAAATTTGTTTCATCAAGTCAATGTACAAGTTCAAACGTTCTCTATTGCAAAGGCTAAATTCAACGAATTAAAGATCGAATGGCTCATTATTCTTTACTCGCCATATTTGGCGCTCTCTTAGTTTTTTTTTTTTTATTTCAAATTTTTTAAAAATAAATTTGTGGCAAAAGAATTGCCAGCAACTTTAAGGTAGAACTTGTGGATGATGGCTGTTTTCAAGACAAAAAAAGCTGTTTTTACTGTTGAATATCGCTTCTGAAAATTGTATTAAAAGGAGGTTATAAGTATCTTGAGAAATAAACACAATTTTGCAAACTGGTTGTGTGTTCTTTATTTTTTCAACAAACTTTTCAAAACTCTTATTAAAAAATATCAGTGCCATTGGTGTCTGGAAATAATTATTATAAATGTGCTAGAAAACAAGAAAATTAACAATCATTAAATATTTGGCAACTAAGTAGTTGCGGTTTTTTTTTTTTTTGAAAATAAAAGTCAATTTTTTCATGGAATGAAATAACTTTATTATGTAATGTATTGCCTATTTTGAGCAATGACCTCTTGCCATCTTTCAGGCAGCATCATAATTCCGCGTTCATTAAACTAGTGAGTTTTATGAGAAAAAAACTGAACAAGATACGATTTGACATCATCATCATCATTATTGAAACTTTTACCATTCAAGGAGTTTTGCAAAGATCGAAATAAAAAGTAATCAGATGGTGCAAGGTCTGGACTATATGGTGGATGTGGCAAAACATCCCAACCAAGCTCCAATAATTTTTGCCAAGTGTGCAAAGATGTGTGTGGCCTTGCATTGTCATGATGGAATACAACACCTTTTCGATTTGCCAATTAAAGCCGCCTTTCTTCAACTGCATTGTTCAATTTTGTTAGTTGTTTTAGAAATTTCTTTCGATGAATATCAACTCCACGATTTTTTCCGATTGACATTGTTGTAAAGAACCCATTTTTCATCATCAGTTATCAATCGTTTTGAAAATGGATCGTTTTCATTACGTTTAGTTAACAAATCGCAGATATGAATGCGTTGTGTTAAATGAATTTCTTTCAGCTCATAAGGAACCCATACATCAAGTTTTCGTACATAGCCAAGTTGCTTTACGCGATATGCAATGCATGTATGTGATACATGAAGCTTCCTTGCAATCTCACGTATTGTACTGTGACGATCCGAATCAATTATTGCTTTGATTTGGTCGTCGTCGTGGAGCGTTTTTCATCTTTCAGTGAAAAATTACCAGAACGAAATTTGGCAAACCAATTTTGACACTGCCGTTCTTTTAAGGCTTTGTCACCATAAACAGCACATAACTTTTTATGAGCTTGCGAGGCGTTTTTTCTTTCTTTTCTTTCTTTTGATTTTCCATTTTTCAAGACGCCAAACAAAACTACGCAGCCGATCAAACAATTTTTTTTACTGATTGATAGCTGAAGTACCGACTATCAAATAGCAAAATGTATTTGATATTTCAATTACGTCATCTAACCTAAAAATTCAACTAATGCCATCAATGAGTAAAATCCGCATTTACTTAGTTGCCAATCCAATACTTTGTAAAACTTTGAAATTTTAATGTTTTAGTGTTTCGTATGGCTGATATTCAATACTTACGCATTGCACAAAACTGAGAAAATAATTTCTTGAAGTACTTAAAGTCTAGTAAAAGAATCCGGTGAGTAAGAAACACAGACATCCTTTGGTAGCATTGATAGAAACCATTTAGTCACATATCACAATAAAAGTTATAAGATATTTAAGGGCAATTCGCAAATATGTTCTCGTTATACATACACACTCTGGTTATTATAATTCAATTACGCAGTAACTTTTTTTCACACTTATTTTATTTTCCCCAATAGAAGAACATACTAGAAAATAATATCGTAATATTTGTAGTAAATTAAGCATAAAAACACTTTCACCTCATCTTAATCAAATAAATTATTTAATATTTATTGTGACCTCTAAACCACCCTAATGTGTACTTTTAAAATAAACAAATACTCACCTTATGTTTAAACATGTTTATACAGATTACTTTGAATTAAATACTTAAAAGGTACTTTAAGAAAGCATGTTACAAGTGCATATGTACATAGAACAATACTACCTTTAGAATTTAATGTGGGAGAAAATATAAAATGCTTTATAAATTTTCAGGTATTACAATACATTTATTTTAAGAACTAGAGCACTTGCGAATACGATACATAACAATTTGTTGTAACATTACACCGACAGTGTGAATAAATGTGTCTGTAAAGGCGTATTGTCTCTACTTATGTGCTTGAATTTATGTATTTAGTTGTTCTTAACATTAGAATCCAGACCCTAAATTTAAAAAGAGAATATGTTAAAGAGCAATGAAAAAATATTCTGTCTGTTAGGTGGCAAAAAATAATTTTTTAAGACGTTTATACAACTGTGTTTGTATGTGTATGTTCATATAAATACCCAGTTGGCACAATAAACGTACACGACATTGTCGTCAAGGATATATTAAAGGCATGTCACTAACAGTTGTCGACAATATTGCAGAAGTGTCCGTGCACGATATTTTGTGGTCTGTTTTCTTGAAGTTGTCGTCGATAAACAGAACAAGGACGACATGCTTACATAGTTCATACAATGTCGGTTGATGACAACCTCAGTGACATTGTCGCTCAGCCAGTCGTGCACGATTTTTGTGACATTTGTTTGAAAATGCCGTTGACGAATTGTTCTGGCTGTTGTGTATGCGTCATGCATGATAGTCTGTTGCTGTGCACCCATCCTCGAGGATGTCTTTAACACAGAGCCAACTGGGTACAGTTAAAGACATACATACATACACACATACAGCATATTTGTTCATATTTAGTATCATAAGAAGGCTTTTGAAGTATCAAAGTTGTAATAAAACAAAATTGATGCTAAAAAAGAAAATAAATTACATTTTTTTCGCAAATAATGTTCAAGCTCCCTATCATTTTAAAATGTTACTCAACAAAATATTTGTGATTATATGTCAATTATGGAGCAGATTTTTTATTTTTAAATTGCTATAATTTTCTTTAGTCTATTTTTTTTTATTTTTGTCACTTAGAAAAATAAAATTTGTGCTTCAGCTTAAGAGGGAAGAGAAGTATTAAGGAAAATTTGTAAAAATTAAAAGCCGATTTTTATTAGTTAACGATTTTCTCTATGCAACACAATGCTAGAAAAGCTGTAAATAGTGTTACGAATTGTCTTTTAGAATTTGTTTTATATTCAAGAGTTCGATAGTGTAAACTAAAACGCCGATACTTTTCGTTTTTAAAGCTTTATTTACAAACTCTAACGTTTTATATAAAACCAACTCAAAACATTAATGTGTAGCTCTATTTATAGCTCTACAGTTCTTCTAGTTATTTCTATTGTTTATATGTATTAGTTTGTACATAATTCTACAACATCTATTTTATTTACAATTTAATTTTTTTTTTAATTTTAAACATACTTACTTGATTTTCCTACATGCATTTTGTTTTTGCTATTTTTTATATGCCTTTAACCCTAACCCTAGGGGCACGGGTACCCGCATACGCGAGCGCTCTTACTTAAACAAAGTAAAATACAAATTTAAAGTTTCTGAACTTCCTTTAGCTTAGCATTTCTTATAAGTTGTTTTGATTCGTGACCTTCCTGCATAGCATCTTTAAGTCAAATAGTCTTTACCCTCCTGGCAAGGGTACCCATGTACATGGAATATTATTCTTACAGTTTGTATGAAGAAAGTATTAATAATGTAATTTTTTTAATTGGTTATTGAATTAAACACATATTTCACTTCTAATATATATGAACTAAATTTATTACAAAAGAAATCAAGACTCAGTAAAACGAAGAGAAATTTTTTCGCTATGTGTGCTGTAAATTGGCCGCTTATACCCAGCATATACATATATAATTTGCGTATTTTTCGTCTAGATCTGGGATCATCAGTTACAATGACATAGTGAGAACATTTTAGTGGAAAACGATAAATTTTCTTCCCCCTCATCTATTTTTATAAGCCTGCACCAAGCTGTCATACATTTATTTCCCAAGTGTTCACACGAGAGTCTTATGTGTAAGATTTTAGCTTATTCTTCTTTAAACTATTATCGGCATCCACAATACAATTATTGTTTTTGACGTCATATATGCTAAGATTACACGCATAAGTACAATTATAAATAAGAAAGTAAAGCGTATCATAAGTACAATATAGAATAATCGCGTCTATTTCGCCTATAAATAAGCATTCTTCGAAATACGACCCTACGTTTTGAACACAGTCTTAAAAATGGCTTTATATTGTATAATCTCCAAATATATTAGATAATAAGTGTCGTTTTGTGTATGTTTTTAATTGTCATCTCTACACCAAGTAATCCTCACCGATAGTTAAAATTTTTTGGCTGTAAGATTGCGGCTAAAACACACAAGTGAATCATGTTGCAAAAAATGCCTAGTAGATATATAGTAGACAACCATTAGACATTTATCTATTGCTTCTAGAGCTTCATTTGAGTAACATAAAGTTGTTTAACCTCGAGGATAGTGCGTTGTTGAGAATACACATTATTCATATTTTTTGTCTGAACCGTAAAAAGAGTCGTTTTGGTTAATACTACAGCAGAGTGTACATATGTATGTATACTAACTAAGAACTTTGGTTGTAGTTCTTTTGGAAAACACATTGAAAGATAACGACGAGACGTGAAGCCAAAAATAATTTGTTATTAAATTAATTCCAGATTATTTTTAAACATCAATCACAGCAAAACGAAAATTTTTTCTTACACTGATATGGCGACAGCCAGAGGTTTTGAAGGAATTAATTATTATATATCGGTTTGCTATAATGTGATACCGGACATTTTCATCCGTACCGTACGATATCCTATTTATATATATTTTAATAACTTGTTCTAGTTTAGGCGTTTGATATCTATTGGGTAAACTATTCAGTCTTGTTGTTAAATACGTATGTACTCGTATTTTATATATAATCCGGATAACTAATATAATGTTTTAAAAAGAGAAGCATATAATTAATTTGTAATTTACATCTAAGTAACACTTTTAATATTAATACACAATATTTTAGCGCAAATTCAAATTACTTAATAATTTAAATAAAGGATACACAATTACGGGTACCAGGGTATCTTTGTTGTCAGTACGGTTAGTGTTAATATAATTTTTAAGCATACTCGACTGTTCTATGTGTATTTTGTTATTGTAATAATTAATGTATAAGTATGTAACTTAAATGCTAGACATAATAAGAAAAACCAATTTAAATTAATGTTGTAATGATTTTGCTTTATAAAATGATTTATTCGTTAGAATAGTTTAATTTAAGACTATTTTTCGTAACAGCAGAGGACTATCGATAAAGCCAAATAGATTTCAGTAAAAAATAGTTCACTATTGGTGTTTTGAGAGACGGATGTGAGTTGAGGGAAACTTGCTACAAAAGATAAGTGGTAGATCTTGCTAGTTTAAAGGTGAAGACTGAGTTCAGTGGACTAATATGTAATAAACACTGCATGCTTCAGAAAAATTACGTCATATCAATGTGTGTTATAAGGATAATATAAAATTTTTTGGCAAAAAAAAAATCAATATGCAATATGATCGAGAAATCAAGATTAAACTGGTCACTTAAATGTAATTTATTCAGTGTTGATCTTTTTTGCACTCCTATCAATAATCAGGACTACGTCCTTTAGTGACACTTACTGTCAGTATATTTATATGTTCAAATACAGCGAATTTATTTTTGTGTACATGTCTAGTTATACCCATATACCTATCTATACCTACACATTATATTTTTTATGTACAACAATTGTTCCCCACACAAAGAAATATGCAAATATTATCTTTTCTTATTTATCTTATGCCTTAAAACATCCTTTAAATAAATTCTAAAGAATTTCTTACGCTTTAGGATACGATTTAACAAGATTATTAATACTTTATTTTGTAACACTTAAAAAAAAAAAAAAAAAAAAAAAAAAAACATTATGAAGTTTAGAAGTCTACATTGAACACACCCATACTGTTTGGATAATAAGTACTTTGATTGTGATTATTTAATATTTTGTGCAAAAGCCCCACCTTTTTATTACTTTTACAAATTACCACGCACTCAAGGAGGTAAATAAAATATTAAAAGTAAATTATCTCTTTGGTACGTTTTCAGTTTACAAACAATATTGAAAATATTTCACTTGAACAGATGTTCATAAGAAGAAAAGAAATTCTGCACATTATTGTAGAAATCTGTACTGAAATCAATACTGGCAACGAGTGTTGGTTTAGAAAATTTACAGCATAATTTGAATTAGTTGGCAGCAGTTTTAAATATTTTTTTTTCTTTTTTTTACATATTTATCGGCCAAAATTCTCATCTATTAACAATTATACTTGAAGAAAAAATATTAAATATGTTTTTCATTTGATATAGCACAGAAATACAAAGCTTATGAGCGTATACCTAAGCGCAGTAAAATATTACATGGCAAAAAAGTTATACAATTACGGATATTAGAGGAGTGCTGTCTCCGTAATTTTAATGTCCCTTGTGCATTTGTAACCAGGTTACCATGCTCGTCTCTGCAGGAGGTTGCTCCGGGCTTAAAACCAGTAGTAAGACGCCTTATCTTTTTACAAAAATTTTTAGCATCATTTCTACTCCCGCAATTCTCGATTTCCTCATGATTACGCCTTTCTTGCTCCCTTTTCTTTCTTTTAAATAGGAGTCTCTCTTCCCTTCTTTTCTCTCTGTACACCACCACTCTTGTAGTGGTGGACTGCAACGTTCTCCTGTAAACAGCAAAAACAGCAGCCGCAGTGGCCGCGCGACACTCTTCATCGTACTATTGGTTTCTGGAGGGAGAACGCTCAAAACCAAGGACTGTTTCGGCAACGTTGCCCAGAGATTGAGCAATGTGAGACCACTGTTGGGATGCAATGGAGCTCATTAGAGAGACGATCGGAAAACCACCTGGCCGTCTCTTTTTTATGTCCAGCTTTCCTCGAACACTAGAACGTGTCGTATTCGACGCGCTTATGCGCAGTCTCATCTTAGCTGCGACAAGATAATGGTCCGAATTCACATTTGAACCTCTAAATGTGCGCACGCCTAGAACACTGGAAAATTGTCTTCCATCAATCACAATGTGATCGACCTGGCTGTCGGTAGATCGATCAAGAGAGTGCCAGGTGGCCTTATGGATGTCGAGATGCTGAAACCTGGTGCTACAAGCTACCATGTTTCGCGCCGCCTCAAAATCTATCAGTCTCAAACCGTTCGGCGAGGTGAAATGATAGAGACTGAACTGGCCCACAGTGGGACCAAAGATACCTTCTTGTCCAGTTTGTGAACTAATAGTATAAATTTAATTAATAAGGGTACTCATGATTGAATCTGTGCAAACTAAACTAAGCAAATTTGCTGTGCAAATGGCTATAGATCGTGAGCGTCCTTTTATAATTAATTGTATTTTTTGAAGTATTTGTATGACTTAGTGCTGCCGGATTTATAGACTCAAAAACATCTGGCATCTTCCTCTAAAAATGTCAAAAACAACGCTTATGTGTTTTGTATGTATGAAGTAATATCATTTTTTGGTTTCATTCGTAAATACATGGCTGTAAAAATGTTAAAAGTTTTTGAGCAAAAATACACAGTCAAATTACTTAAGGTTTTTTCAGTGCAATTAATGCAAATTTCAATTGCGTATATTTTGTTGTTGTAGAGAAAAAATTTTATGTATTTTTACACACTACATCGTTTGCACAGTTTGCAAGGCCCTTCGTGAGTACCCTTAATATTAGATTATACATTTTATGACTTTCAATCTTACAAAATTCTAATACATTGCTTGCATTGGCTTAAAAAAACTGATTGCTGCTGCTTACTACGTTTAATGACAAAAATCACACCTTGAATTTAAAAAGTAAAATGAGTTTTGTATGCTTGGATTGTGCAAGTTGTTGACACATTCCTGTCAAACCTTTAAACTTTTTTTTGTTTGTAAATATTCTTTTCTTTTTACTGTTTTCTTGGTTTGACTTCTTCTTCTAAAGTTCTTGTCCTTCACCTTTGCTATACTTTGCAATTAGAAAAATTTTTCGCTCTAACAATTTTATAGAACATCATCATTGTAAACTTTCTTGTTACTTTTCGTTCGTTTGGAGGCAATAAAAGCCCGATTAATTTAATAGCAAATTTCTTTTTTCATGTTTTTCATTTACATTGTAATTACATGCCACGTATTGTGTTAATTAAACGTTCAAAAAGATTTTTTATTTTTACTTTTACACCTCTAAACAATTCAAAGGCACATTCGAACATTGTGAACATTAACAACATCGTTAAACTGCCAGTCCACATGATGTGAATTAAAAAATAAGAAATATTTTCTGCATACACGGGTACCTTTTACCAATATATTCAAGGTTTACGTTTAAAACGTTTCTTTGCAAAAATTCAAAAATGCTGTTGGGCTCACATGTTTTCTTTTTTTGTTTTTTTTTTTTTGTTTTTTTGTTTTTCGTCAGCTGTGAATGAAATTAATTTTCTGTCAATTACAGACGCGCAAACTTCCAACAAAAAACTTTTTTTGCCTTTAAAAAAAGTTCTTTTTTTGTTTGGAAAATTTGTGTGTTTTTGTAAATATAAGTCCGTCTAATACTGGAACACTTACTTGCACATATATGAGGCTTTTGCCAAAATTTAACTTTGTTTGTAAATGTTTATTTAGTCAATTTACATTTAAAAAATCTTTTTCCCTTTTTTTATTATTTAATTGCTATTTTGCAGATTAAAAATATTTTTTTTTTATTTTTGTTCTCGAATAACTTTCAGCTTTTCAACACAATTGTACGAGCAAATGTATGTTGAAATGTTTATGTACATTTGCTTATAAAATTTGGTTGTATTTTGTTCTTTCTTTTATGGTAAAACAGAGTTTTAAACTTTTAAAATTCTGCAAACCAATGAGCATTGGATGTTTCATGTTATTTTTTTTTTTTATTTTTAATTTAAAAATGAAATTTTATACAATTATTGGTGGTTCACCTACAGCCTTCAGCAAATAAAAGCCAATTTAAGAACTTCTTTAATATGTTTTGATAGCTCTCAATACTAACACTTGAAGAGATTAGAAGAAAATGCTTTTAAAGTGTGTTTGAAAGTTAAGGGGCTTATTCATAATCTCTTACAGCCAGGTTCAAATTATGAAGCACATATACGTTGAACCACCTCAACTTAACTTAAAATATGCCGTTTTTGAAATGACTGTTTCCGAATTTGCTGATTTTTGGTAAAAGAGAACTGACGTTTTTGGATCGGGAAATATGAGGTCTTGAAGATAGGAAAAAAAAAATACAAAAATGCACAAAGTTACACTTACTTAATTGGAATTTTCTTAAAAAGTATTATACTTAGGTATGCATGTCGTAAAAGTCACATTTAAAAGGGTATTAAATTACGATGGAGTGCAATAACGACATACGAAATAAGGCCTCTAAGGCTTTATTTTTCAATGGAAAATGAAATAAGGACTTTATTCTCAAAACGGTTTTATTGCACTTTGAAAGTAAAATAAAGTCGTAAAGGTCTTATTTCACTTAAATTTCTTTTTAAATGAAGCAATAAAACTTCTTATTCTTCTTGTATTTTATTGAAAGGAAATGTCTGGGAAAAAGCATCTTTGCTTTATAAAGAAAAACGAAATGCTGTTATCAACAACAACAAAAAACAATAAATTGAACAGTGTAACAAAAGAATCACAAAATATAAAATAAAGGCTTTATTGCACCATTACCAAAATTTCAATAAAGGCCTTATGTCACTTTCAAAGTGCAATAAAGCCCTTTTCGCAATAAAGGCCTTATATCTCAATTGGAAGTGCAATAAAGCCTTAAAGGCCTGATTTCGTAAGGCGTTATTGCACCCCATCTTAAATTACCTTAGATTTAATATGCAACATAATTTTTATTTTTTTTATTAATTTTTTTTTTTTTTTTTTTTTTTTTTTTTTTTTTTTTTGAAAAAGTCAAAGGTGAGTTTTCTTTACCTTTTAGTCGGAAGTCTATATTTCCAAAAGCGACCTTTTTAGAACTTTGAAAAAAAAAATTATGCCAAGAATAGTTTTCTTCTCTTCAGTTGTGAGAAATTTCAAAGTGGAGGTCTTTTTGGATCAAGAAATAAAAGTCAAATCGCAAAAAAAAAATTAGATTACAACTGTTCTGACAGGGGTGGGATAGTATACAATTTTTCGATATCACTTAGCTAGAACCGCTTATTTTGTGAGTTTCAACAAAAACGTACATGAGTCAAAATGAAAGGATGTGGGATGTGTGATGGGGGCAAATGGTTCTTCATCGGGGTCAAAGGTTGGGTTGAAGAAATAAAAGTCCACAAAAAGCAACAAAACTGCCCTGGAGTAGAGGGTAAAATGTAAGAGCGACCCTCACTAATACTTTACCACCAATTTTTTTTCCGAACATACCTACCACCTATCTCCACTCCCTAGAGTGGTAGGAACACAATTTATATAAAAATGTAACTTTATACTGGAGCCCCCTTAGGAAGTGGAGGATGTTAAAAATCTCTGGCCAACTCTTACAGCATATTAGTGTATAAAACTATGTTTTCCTTAGATCTGAGGTGTATGGTAGGTTTAGTAACTTTGTACAAAGTATTACGGCAAATATTTTCGTAGAACATATTAACCCTCTAACTTCGCCGCATAACTGCGTTTTGTGGCCTTAATCTAACTAATCGTAAAAAGTACCCCGAAAAAGGGGAGGGGCGGGGATGAAATGTTCTACAAAAATATTGGCCATAAAATTTTACTTTATATGTCAGAACACACCAAAACTCAAAATTTAACGCAAACACCTAAAAACAATCAAATTTAAGATTGGCCATTTAGGGTTAATTTAGTTATTGTTGAAACATGTAGATCACCCCATACCTGACGTTAAGGTTTAACATTAAAATACTGAATACCTTTGTATATAGGTCCCTATGACTTCAAATTTGTGCCAGCATTCTTTGTTTGTGTCTTAGAAAATTTAACATAGTGATAATAGTAGTAATAACTTAGCCAATACAAAGTATCAGCTAAAGTGGGAATGGTGCCTCCATATTGAGAACGATTAAAGGCAAAGCTTGGTTATATGATCTCATAGTCAATACAAATCAGTCAGAAAATGAACAGAATTTGTCAAGTATCCGTGGTACCTCTCACACAAGCTATACGAGTATATTGGTATTTTATATCGTCGCAAAAATAAAAGAACGCTGGAAATGACAAAAAATCTAAAATACGTTTTTTGCATCATTTTTATCAGAAAAAAAAATTCGCGTCGATTGGTCCCGGTCCCAGATTTCTGCGATGAAAATAAATTCACTTACGCCGTCTGCGTTTTGAAAAATACCAGTGTCTTTGTTCTACTTTCATACAGGTTTCTTGGCTCTGGTTAATATTTAAGGTTTTGTCAGTTACAGCCTTCTTGAATTCCATCGACGATATATGTATCTTGAGGACGTTAGTAATGAATATTTCCAAATTTGGTGCAAACAATTTTGTTTCCAATATACATCAGCAATACATGATCATATTTTTGCTATTAAGTACATACATAATTGGCCATTACAACCCTGTGTCAGGGCTACGGCCTAGCTTCTCGCAGTACTCATGTTGTGTGTGTTAATTTTTATCCATGAGTACCGGGACCTACAGTTTAAAGTCGACACCGAACGACAGATTTGAGAAGCTTTTTCTTGGCAATCAATTACTCCCAGAGCATTTGCCAGAAGTCTGTTGAGAGGTGGTCCCCGAAAGAAATATTTTTTTCATATATATTATTTTTAAGATGGCAGAGCGGAGATTTGAATCCGGCGCTATCGTCTTAGTAAGCCAACAAACTAACCACTAGACCACGGCGACTACAAGTTCATAGAATACTTTCTCGTTAATAAATCGGCTCTGAGTAAGCCATTGGTGAAGTTAAGTATTAATTTAACTTTGCTCTATTCAAAACTATCAACAATACAAAGAAATTTTCGTACTGAAAAGTATATTCCTATTATGGCGCGAAGGCTTAAATTGATTTGTCATGCTCAATGTCAACTTGTTGTGGATTACATGCCTATAAAATACAATTCATGCACAAATTTATGTAAAAATGGCCTTTTTTTATACAAGAATTGTGTTTATTGGCGAAGTCTATTTCTGGCTTACTCTCTACGTATGTAAGCACATCGTGCAAAAATAATTTTCAAGCCGTTAACTAATCACTATCACATCCACTGAAGAAAATTGTCTGACACTGTTTAGGTATTGATGGTACCGTCAGTAGGTATTGCTATTCAAATAAGTAGAGTTTGCCGGTACTGTATTGATTAAAGTCTGTGACATGGCTGTATATTGCAAACGTATGTGCAATAAGCTGTCTTTAAAATTCTAAAAGTGATTTATATACTGAAACTACATTTTAATTTCGTTTCTTTAAAAGTTAATTAACGAATAAAGTTAGTTTCAATCTAACAAGTTACACCTTTTTTTGTATATGATATCATTAGTAATATTTTGGAAAATAAATTTATTGATGCAATTTGCTTCCGGCTTTGATTGTTGCTCAAATTTACCCTTCGTTAGGTTCCTTTCAAATGAAGTGGAGTGAAGAAAGTCTATAAATATACTTTCTGGCTGATGCATAAACACAAAAAGATATGAACTAAATCAACACTATCAGATTTATTTAAATAATCAAGGAAATGTAATTTGAAGGTGAATGTAATTTTAGATAAAGGTAAGTACAGGCTGGAAAGAAATATTTCAGCTAAGAGGTATTTTCAAAACAAACGAGCAACCTTGTCACGACCACATAGAATTTTTTGGACTCGTAGTAATATAATACGAAAACAAGGGACTTATATGTACGAGAGAAATGTAAGCCAGTAAACAGTGTAAGACTGCGAACATCTACTGATGAGATTGCTAAAATCTATGGGAAAATAGAAGCAAAGGCGACAACGGCCAGCATAAGTCTGGAGCATGTATTTGTTATTCCTGATATTGTCGACGAGGTTATTATAGGGATCCATGCTATCAGCCTGAATATGACGCAACAAATGATAAGTTGATGTAGTCGCCATGGTCTTGTGGTTAGTATATTGGCTTACTAAGACGAGAGATCCTGCTCAAGCCCGGTCTTGATATCTTAAAGCAAAGACATATTAAAAAAACGATATTTCTTTCGGCGATTACCACTTAGCAGAATTCTGGAAAGAGCTCTGTGAGTAACTGATTATAATAAACAAGCTTGTCAAGTCTGTCATTCGGAGACGACATTAAACCGTAGGTCCCGGTACTCATAGATAAAAATTGGCACACACAACATGAGTGCTGCGAGAAACTAAGCCATAATTATGACACAGGGTTGTAAAGATAGTTATATTTGTAAATGATAAGTTTGAGTAACATTGATATACCTCAGGATACGATACGACAAATAAACTCAATCAAGAAAACCAGTTGCTGTTGGAAGAGAAAGAGCGAAATGCGAGCATTGTATTAATTTGAAAGAAAAAATAAACCTTTATCACGAATAGGAACCAGCGATGACTGGTCAACGACACAGAGGACGGATAAAATTTTGGAAATATCATAGCGGCTATGGAAAATAATACACTTCCTACTTGCAATGAGATATTAGCTGAAGGACGTCTAATGAAAGCGTATTGGGCCCAGTGGAGAGCTTGACGCTTATAGGCAAATACTTATAGAGAACTTGCGAGAGTACAGATGGCAAACAAACCTCCAACTTAATTGTGGTGCATTCCTCCAAGATGAATGAAGTTTTAAAAGAGTTCCATTACGGTTCAAATGGTGGTCATCTTGGTGTAACGAAAACTCTGGAAAAATTTAAGCGCCGGTTCTATTGGGTTGGATGTAAAGAAGCTGCAGCTGACTGGATAGCGAACTGCACACTATGAATATCAACAAAAGGTCCAGTAAGAAAAATTCAAGGCAAAATTCAGCAATATAACTCTAGAAATTAATATATCAGGCTGTTTTACCGTCAGCAATAATAGAAATCGTTCCAGCGGTGATCGGTTACTTCAGAAAGTGGCCAGAGTTGTATATGCTATGCCCAATCGGGAGGCGATAACGCTTGTGGAAGTCTTTGTAAATAACTGGTTATGTCGCTATGGAGTAACATCAAAACTTCATTCCGACCAAGGCAGAAATCTTGAGTCAACTGTGTTTAAAGAAATGTGCGAGAGGTATGGCATCAAGAAAACTAGAACGACTACTCTACACCCGCAGTCACATGGCTTGGTAGAGAGATTAAATCCTATCCTAGAAGAACAATTACATAAAGTGATTAGTAATCAATAAAAAGATTGGGATGAGAGAATTTCTAAGTTGCTACTGCCAAATGGATCAGCTGTACATAACTCAACATTAGAAACGCCAGCAAGATAATTTTTGGAACCGATTTGAAGTTACCAGGTGATGTGGTAATTGGTACCAAGCCAACATACGCCAAAAAAGAAGAGTCAAGCAAAAATTAAGCCCAGGAGAATTTGAACGGAGTACTTAAGGTTGTGCTTAATCGATTAAAAATGGTCAAAGACAAAATGAAGGTCAGATATTACAGAGCTGTGAATACTGAGGGCTACTATGTAATAATTTGTAATGTGTAAAGCCATTTTATGTAATGTGTAATGCCATCTTTTGTAATGTACATTCTGTACCATGCAAGCTCCATTTTGTTCCATGTTATGCCACAATCTCATGAACCGCCATTTACCATGTAATGAACTGGTCCTGAAACGCTTCAATGACAATATACACGAACAATGAACCATTACCATTGTTCGAACAAAGTTCACTTGCGTTTACACCAAGGTGTTAAGACTATGTTTAAACGTAAAGTCCTAGTACAAGATAAGGTGAAGTCGATGGGAGCCTATGATACGGTAGCTAGCAGTCGGTCGGGGGAGTTCGTGACTCATCCTTTCTTGACAATTTCAATTATACAGATTTTATAAAGACTCCCGAGGAAAAATATATTTAAGTAGTTATAAACATTAATGAATGGACCGTAATAGCTTAGAAAAAAAAATACCCCTACTAAGCTAAATATATTGAAAAGTAAAAATATTGATCGTATTGCGCAATTGCAAAGTTTCCAAGATGTTATGAAAACGTGTCTCTTAACCCACCCTAACCATGATTCTACTGACACTAATATTCAACGTAGAATCCCTTTTCGATTCCCCTAACGTATTATTTCAAACAGAAAACGTTCTGATATCTTTAGCAAATCATATTTAAGAAAAATGTACCTGTTTTATTAAAACACATATATCTCTTCTATCAATTTCATGTTATTTAATAAAGGATATTTAAAAAAAATAGTTACTTAAATAATAAAGATATAAAAATATATTTAAACAAATTACAAATTAATTTATTTTTAAATATAACGAATTTTATCTATTCAAATGATAATACTGTTGATCTGAATCATATGTTTATTACAGTGTTCTAAAACAAAACAAATTACTAATGAAGAAGAAAAAAGGAGAATAAAGCAGAATTAAAATAAAAACAAATGCTTCTTCTTGACAGAAAGGTTTGGTATGTTAAAACCAAATAAGTGATTTGCGCATTCTCTTTTCTTTTATTTAAATTTGTTATCTTGAGTCTTTTTAAAGAAAAAACATAAAAAGTTAACTATAGTTCTATCTCAAGTTCCTGGTACACTAAAGTTGACAAATAATGTTAAATGTACATATAGGTATTTACATATGTATGCAAAAAAACAATTTCAACTTATCAAAAAAAAAAATTCCACGAATCGTATGAGTGGCAAACCACCAATTAAATGCGATCCAAAAATATTCTATTTTTCTTTTTACTAATTATGACTCAAAGTGGATGTTATGCCAATTTCATATGTATTTATTCTTTTGGATTTCATTCATTGACGAAATTATCACGTTTTCCAATGTAAGAATATAATGTGTATCAAATATAGTACAATAAAAAAAATGCATTGACTTACCCCAATATTCGGCTGGACGATGAGGCCTCCTCGTTCAGGACTACTAGGTGGTAAAGCTGCGCTAGCTGTTTCAACAAAATTATAATTTATATTCTTACATGCGGATCTCGTCGATAGGTTTTACTTCATTCAGATTTTGTCTAAATAGTAGTGGTCGTTATATAAGTAGTTGAATAATGAGAAAATCACTTCTATTCTTTAATTAATTCTAACCTTTTCTGCTTCATTATTATATGAACACTTTAAAAGAAATAAAATAAAATTTCAAGATCTTTCTATAATATTTAAATTACTAGATACTTAATTTAATCTTTACAACTATTTAATCCATATAATTAAATTGGTAAAGTTGCTCCTCCTTCAAACACATGTATGTGATTTACAGACGGACAAAGGGTTCATCTGCAAAAGCACTCGTCAGAAAAACATTCTAGGGTGTTAGGCAGCCCCTTGAAGTTATAGCAGACAAAGCATATTTATCATTTATTCTTCCTGCAGTCCCAAAGCAGCAGGTTTCACAGCAACTGCGTTGAATACTTTACATAAATTGACTTGGGAAATAATCCTTTTGTAAAAATATCTATTTTTGAGCAGGATGATATTGCTCCACACAGTAAAGTTGATGTGCTAGCATATGCTACGCATTTTCCTGGCCTGTATATTCCCAGTTGACCAGTATAAAAATTTTGATGGGTAATAATTTACTTTATAATTTAATCACCATCGTATTGACTGCACTTAACCACAATGTCTGACTATATTACTTTTCAGGCAGAAAGCCTTAACCTGATGGTAGGTGTTGTGTCTTCAAAAGTTTTACAGGAAAGAGGAAGTTAAAATTGCTAGCACATGCTAAGTCAATTGTGTGAGAAGTATTTGGGCTCTAGAAATTGCCAAAAATGACATTTTATTGCATCGTTGCATCAATAAATGTAATAGATTACTATTGATCATATGGTATAACTGACCTACCGAATACAATAAAGCTGCAAGTATTTACATAAGCAAACAAAATTCTCTCAATGAAAAAAAAAAAAAATGAAATGAAACTGCGTTCTCTCTTGGCAATTACTTGACAAAGAATATAGTAAAACGAACACAAGCAATACTTCACATAAAAATTTACTTTCGTGTAAACATTTCTCCAAAAGTTATCTATTTATTTAACTCTCTAAAAAAATATGTGAATAAGAAAAATAAATATTCTACAAAACCATGTTATACCGCTTTGGTCAAATATCTGCCTAATCTGACTGTAGTTTACCAAAGATAAACAAATTCAAATATCGCAACACTGTGCTCTAACAAAAAGGTTCTCCTCTTTTCCACGATATAATACAAAAATGCAAAAGTTGATGAATAACAGAAACATAAATAGCTGTCAACATTCTAGTTTTATCAACATACTTGCAGTATTAAACACAGTATCTCTCCAGCAACATACCATTCTCCTTCACATATAATGTTTACTCACACATGTTGTCATTACATGTAAACATATTTTGCCAATCCATACACATGGTGTCCATAAACATACTCAAAAAGCTTTATTAGGTGGGGTAAAGATAAATTTCCAAAAAAAATTTTTTATAAATATTTACAAAATAAGCTGTCCTTTACAACTATGAAGGCCAACTGGTTCCACTCTATAACCAGAAAAGGAAGAAAAGACTGTCTGCCAAGCTGCAGACACACTTGAATTGAACCTACAAAGGAATCACGAGAACTAATGATGTGGTTTACAGATTACAGAAGCACAAGAGCCCCAAATCAAGAGAGAAGGTTTTACATCTGGAAATATAAGCAAGCTACGGGAGAGGTGCAAATTAGGTGTAAATGCGATATTAAACAAACATATGTTGCGTATGAGTAATATTATAATAAATATTAAACCCAATTAATCAAAAGCGTACCTACTGTTTTATTGTATAAAATAAAAAGGTATAAATTTCTTAAAAACTCGTTACAGTTTTTTTTTTATCTTTTAAATTAAAGACGGCTTTTTAAAATTTCAGCTTATTTTTGTCTCTTTTACAATGTAAAGAAATAAGTTAATTAGTTCGTTGCAGTCTTCATCATTTCATATATTTATATTTTCTTATTACATAGTTGACTATACTTTTTTGTCTGAACTATTATTTGCTACACATCATTTCATGGTATTTTATGCGTATTCTTTATAACGTACACGCATGAACACTCATGAACGCACATGAATTTATTACTTTTGTTTTTAGTCATTGTAATAACTTGATGTCTATCAGTTGAATTTATGATTGTGTTGAAAGCATAGTTAACAATACAAAAACTGTAGAATTCAACTATGCAACAGTAGTCTAATTTTGTTTTATGCCAAAGATTTATAGACACTAGTTTTACACAATATGTTCTCAAGTAAGTAGACAAAATTATTAGTACTTTTGAAAAATATTTCATTTAATACAATAATAAAAATTAAGTAGTTTAAGTAAATCTAAAAATGAAGAGTTAATTTTAGTCTTTAATCGTGATTTCTATCATGACTTGTAATAGACGTGATAATAATGAATTTTAGCAAATATGTGAATTAAATTGGGTATTATTTATTTTTACTTGGGACTCATAGCACTATCATTTGATAGAATTTTATTCAATGTGACTGCAATAGTTCTTCTTTTAAGCGTTTATTAATAAAAAGTATAAATTTTTATTTAAATTATTCGATTTTTTTTACAAAAAGGCCTTGACAGTTAAATATTTCTTTATCTCAATGTTTATGACCGCAAATTAATTACAAAACAAAAATTTTAATCCTATAGCAGAACACAAAAAGTACAACTCTTTTAACAAAAAAAAAAAAAAAAATTAAATTTTTTGTACGCTATTAATTATACAATCGATAAAACGAGAGTTGTACGGTATATCTTTGGCATTGGATGCCTGAGTGAAATAATAAAGATTGTGGTTTCTTTCACTGTACCTTCACCGAAGATGGTATTTGGCACTCCGCTTGTAGTTCTTATTTCAAATAAGAACAAATTATTAATATTATATTCTAAATATTACGAGTAGAGTGGCAGAGAGCATACCTTCAGTGTAGTGTTACAGATCAGAGTCTTTGGTAGGAATGGATCCAACAATCCTGGCACTAAGAACAAAGTGAATAAGTAAATAAATAAATATTTGTGGCATTATACACTTAATCAGTTACGTTTTTCACAGGAATTTAAATTTCTAAAAATAGGAGTGAAAGAAACACCAAAGTAAGCTGATAATAATTAGTCGTTTCTACCCAACGACAACCACATGCTGCCAAGAAGTATTAGTGAGATACAACACGATAGATCAGCGCCACCCAATGCCGGAACTCCCAACCACCGAACATAGCTATTCTACACCACTCACATAGACAGCCGTATGACAAAGGATTAGCAATTTTGGTACTACCATTACCTGGATAGTAACATCCCAACTTGCTTAGGAAGTGAATACTATCCAGCACTACCACAACCACTATGTGTACTCCCCGAAGGGCCGAACCTAAACTATCAAGCAGCACAGATTAGAGTAGGTGTCTCTGGGCAGTCAATGAAAGTGCCAGTAATTTACCATCCACTATATGGAGTGCCAGGTCACTCAAAGCTAAATGAACTCCATATACCCAAAGAACACAGGCCCTTGGCACGAAGAATCGCAAAAGCCATAAGTTATCCCCAGGGGGGATCTAACGACAGATGGAGCAATTGCTGTTGATCATTCAAGGGTGAAGATATAATACTGGCCTTTGAAGTTATCAATTGACAGCAACTTGGTTCATCAACATACTGTGTAACGTAAATAGGCCGTTAATAGAAAAACAAACAAAATAAAAAATACTCAATCTACCTTCCACTTCGATTCCAATGCAATGCACAGAATGAGTAAAGGTTAACTCTTCAGCGTATTAGTCTTTGGAAAAAACTAAAAAATAAATTAATAAAATATTAAAAATCAATTAAAATATTCGTTCATAATCAATATCCATTTACTAGTTTACATATGTTCTTGTCATCTATTCAATATTTTACAATTACATATTACATTTGCGTTTCCATTTATTAAAGGTCCAGCTCAATGAACAATTAAAGCCCTCTAACAATACATAGCGCTGTAGATATGCTTTTTGAATGATAGTTCCTCACGGGCTAAGGCTCGGGCAACCTAAAAGTGATTGTTAAAATCTCTTTGCATATACAAAAAAGTGAAGGTTCGGTGAGCACTAAAGGCTGGAAGTGTCATTGTCATTTCAGTAGAGGAAACATTATAGTCAACTTAGAGTTCTATGCTAATTTTAGATTTATTGCATGAATAATTCCTTCATTTAATGACATCAATTGCCAATTACATTAAGAAAAAATTTATCAATTTTTTTTTAGGCCAATACTCAGGGGTAAACCCCTACTCATGCTGTGCATTGTACTAGAATGTGAAAGTATGTAAATAGATCTTTTTATTATTAATAAGCGCCTTTTTTGTCGATTAGAAAAATTACTGGCATTTGATCACTCAAAGGCCAGTATTATACTTTTACCTTTAAGTGATTAACAGCAATTACACCATCTGTCATTGGATGTGGATTATAAGTGGTGAGTGACTCCACTAAATAAGTCAGCTAGCTGCTATTTTCCAGAAGGTGGCGCTGTACTTCTTATCATTAATTTTTAACGCCTACCAATGGTGGAATAGAGTGGTAATGCCAGGGAGCGGTTTCTTGTTGATGTACAACTTTGAAGGGAGCAATCAAACTCTGATTTTTGTATAGAGGCAACGTCTCCGACAACGCGATTTCTTATATTGTTTAGGAAACTATCTACCTCATTGTAGGAGGGTTACCTGTAGTCCAAAGGAACAAAAAAATGTAAAGCACTATCGTGAACAGTAGTCGCCGTAGTTTAGTGGTTCGTGTCTTGGCTCACATGACAAGAACTCCGGCTTCAAAGCCCAGCGTTGGCAACTTGAAAAAAAAAGAAATATAAAAAAAAGTATTTCTTTCTTTCGGCGAATACCTCTAAGCAGTCTTTTGGCAAAAGCTTTGAAAGTAACTGATTGCCATGAACAAGCTGCTTAATTCTCTCGTTCGGAGTCGACTTTAAACTGTAGGTCCCCGAAACTTATAGATAAATATTGACACACACAATATGGGTGCTGTGAGCAGATAGGCCGTAACCCGGGCTAATGGCGAATTATGTATGTATTACGAACAATACCGAGATCGAGTGTGCGTTCAACGAACTCAAAATTTTAGCTTGTAGTTGTTGTATAAGTGTATGTATCCACGATTAAGATTACGAGGTTTACAAACAGTCATCTGAAAACATTTCGTTAAAAAATAGAACTTTCCCCCTTCCCGTAACATATGTATTTTCCAAGACCAGCACAATGTACTGCATGAGTATGGATCGCACTCTGAGGGCTGTCCTTAATGAAAAAAAAATATGGGCTACAGATTATTGATGTCTCTCCTTGAAGATTTGTAGATCATCGGCATGTAATGAAACCTGTTATATAAATAAAAACAACCCTATTTATATAAATAAAAACAACCCTGGGCCTAATACACAACCCTATGGTACTTGCAAGGTGACAATACATAGCGAGGAGATAAATATCTCAAGAACAGCAGTACACTTAGTTGAGTATGAGTCTTTTATTTATTATGAATACAGCCAATATTCTATAGTTTTACCTACAACCGATGGCCTGTGTAGCTAGTGCTCCTCCAGATTATATTATATTTACTAATTGTCCCTTGGCTTACTAAGACATGGGCCCTGGGTTCGACTCCAGGCTCTGACATCTTAAAAAAAAGAAATATGAAAAAAATATTTCTTTCGACGACTATCTTTCAGCAGTCTTCTGGCAAAAGCTCTGAGAGTAACTAATTGCCATGAACAAGCTTCTCAATTCTGCCATTCGGAGTCGACATTAAACTGTAGGTCCCGGTACTCATGGGTAAAAATTAACACACACAACATGAGTGCTGCGAGAAGCTAGGCCGTAATCCTGACACAGGGTTGTAAAGGCCAGTTATGTATGTATGTATGTATGTAATTGACCTTATAAATCTAATAATAATATATTTTTACAACAATTTCTATAATAAAGAGCAAGAAGTATTACCAAATCTTTCCAACATCTTGTGAGCTAAGCACCAAGTGGTTCAAAATAAACCAGACAGATTTCAATTGATTTAACTTATGACACATACTACGCTCATATAAATTTAGATTTTTGTTTAATTTTAACAACAATTTAAACATTATTTTTATGTTTTTTTTTAGAAATGTTGTTTTGCTTTTGTGGGCAACAAAACAAAAGAGCTAAAAATTCACAAAAAAAGGTTAAATTTGCATTTATAACAAAGTACCAATTTGTTTAGAAACACAAACATATAAATTATTTGAGTTGCTGTATGAACAAAAGTGTTTGTGTTTTAACAAGGAAGCCATTTTGAGAAAATCAAAACTTTTTACTGAATTTTTTATTTTTTTTTTTTTAAATAAATTAAATTTTTCATCAGAAAGCAGTTGGTAAATTATTTGCAAGTTTTTTTTTTTATCATATAAAAGGAAATTATGTTTAAATAATGCAAAGAGTTTAATTTATGTACTTGAAATTGTTAAAATTTTAGTCTTTTTTTAAGGCTTTTGTGTTGAAAATATAAACCGCAACAAAAATGCCAGACTTACATATTTATAAGCCTAAAACAAAAATTACGAAATATTTTGGTATACGAGTAGGCTGAATTTTTTTCTTTCTACAAACTCATGAAAAACTTTTACGGAACAAAAAAAAATAAAGAACAAAACTTTTGTCGTGTTTCAAGTTGTTTAAGTAAATTAATCTTAAATTTGTCATGAGCTCTCAAGAAAATATAAAAAAAATAAAACAAATGAATAATTTATAACAATTTAATGTAGCAGATATGAGAAATAGCTACAACAAATGAAATGTAAAGGTCAATAATTGTAATCATTATATACATATACTATACAATACGAATTTCTATGGTTCGCAAAAAAGCAAAAAGGCGTAACTGATAAAAAATCAAAATCTAATTTTTGATTAATTATTATTAATACCAGCAGACTATAAATCCTGCCAGAATCTTTCACTTCTGCGATGATTTTATGATGAAAAAGAAGTATTACTCGTTCAACAATGTTTGCCTGTCCCGTAAATTTACTCCTCTTTCCATTTTTGTCAATGAAATATATACTAATAAATAAAACAACAATTCACTTGTAACGACACGTTCTCGCTGGTTGCTGGGGTAGTTCAGCGGTGTCCAGTGGTTACATAAAAAAACACTTCGTTGAAGTTTGTTTAAATATTTATTTACAAAAAAATATAGTTCTATTTACTAAACTATTATAGAACTTAAATTAAAGAAAATAATAATAAGAAATTAATTATATGCCTTAAGCCGGCCAAATTAATATTCGTCAAGTACGACTGTTCGGGTGTCCTAACATCGATCAAACAGCATACGCACAGGATGACCACTGTTCCAACAGCCTCTTATTTGTCCAGTCTATTGGGAGTGTCAGAATAACAATCAAACGGCATACGCACAGGATGACTGTGATTCTTAATGTCCCAATAACGGACGTCAGATCAAATTGTCCAATTAAATCAGTGGAGGTGCCAGAATAACAGCCAAACGGCATACGCACAGGATGACTACTGTTCCTTAGCCTCCACGCTTTATTTAAGTCAGTCCCAGGAAAGATTTTCCCGAACAACAATTGTACGGCATAAGTACAGAACAATTTCTGTACAGGCTCTCCCAGTTAGCTGTCAATGCGCCGCTGATAAATAAATTTTACACCAGTGGGGTCGACCACGCCACTAGTGCTTTAATTTATTTTTTTTCTAAGTGAAAGTCAATGTTATTAACAAATAAAATCAACCCCACTTATTACCAGCTCATCACCAACTAACTCTCTACTCAGTTGCGCTTGCTTATTAATGCAAAAATACTAACAGAAAAATGTAAGCAAATGTGTTCGAACATTTGCCCATATCAAACATGTTGTATCATACTCTAGACAATATGATTAAGAGAGTAAGCAACCACCACTGAGCAGAGAGGCTTTGTATGTAAATTGTATGTCATACAACAACCGTTAAAAAAAGTAAATAACTAAAAGTAGATAATAACTTTTCATAACAATTTTATACAAAATTCCTTTTGCACAATGGTACTTGTAAATTCAATAATAAAACTAATTAATAATTACAATAGGAAATCATGCAATAATTCCAAATGGGAATAATAATAATAATGCCAAGGATAGTAGTACATATAATTCAATAATACTGGTAAAATAAAAAATAAAATCAAATCTTCTGGACCAGTCGGTGGAAATAGGTACGGTGTGGATAAAAACAAGGTAGCCGCCTTTTGTCGTCACACACTTTAACCTTTAAAAAGACTACAGAGGGTTCTTGCATTAAAAGGTGTTTAGGGATCAACAGGACCACTGTATTTTATTTACTATTCCATAATGCATTTTTTAAAAGTAATACAACTAACCTACTATATGCGAGTTTTCTATTAAAGTAAGAAATGAATACAAAAGTTATTGGTGTTGAAAATTTAAACTTTTTACTTTTTTTTTTCTTTCAAAGCCAGTATTCAAGGAATTATCCCTATTCGTGCAGTGCATTATATTGGGTGGTTAAATTTTAAGGACAGATATTGAATGTGAACCACAACTAAACGTCAAGTTGCTTTTTGCATTTCATTTGACGACATTTCTCAATTACAGACTAACCCAATTTGAATCATGGAAAGATACACAATCGAGTAATTCTTTAAAGTTATACAGACTTATTATGAAACTGGACGTTCAAATCAAAATGCATATCGTGCACCTCTTGATTTTTTCCATCAATTTCATCTCCTAAATGTGCGTACAATCGGAAAAATCGTTTAAAAATTTGAGCAAACTTGGTCTATGGGAGATGCAAAAACACCAGTGCATGCTCGTACAGCCGGTACTGCAGAAAATATTACTGCTGTTAGCGATAGAGTGGCTGAAGAGCCGTCCGTTTCAACTCAACTCGTGGTCGTGCCCAACAATTGCACCTCTCAGACGATATGGTCACTTTCCATACAGCTATCGAAACAATGTCTCTTTTATTGTGATAAATTCAATGGCCGAGATATCTTACATGGTGGCGATGTCAATTGGCCGCCAAGATCATTGATTTGACACCGTTGCACTTTTTTCTTTGGGGTTATTTTAAAGAAAAGATGTACGTGGATCAGCCAGCAACAATTCAAGAGCTAAAGGATGACATAATTCGGCACATTAACGGCATAGAACCGCCATTAAAACTCAGCGTTATGAAAAATTGGAACCATCGGATGGAAGTGTGTGACCTAGGCGGCCATTTGGCAAATAATTTACTCCATGCATAATTGAACCATACCAAGTTGTCATAATAAAGAGAAATGACAATAATTTCCGAAATAGTTTGTGTTTTATGCAAAATCAACATCGTCCTCTAAAATTTAACCAACCTTTACTAGTGTTAGGAAACTACAATATGAAGAAGAAAAATTTGTGTTTGTGAATATTTGATTTGAAATTGCTCACTAAGTAATCAGGAGGAAATGCATTGGCAGAACGGATTTTCTTGATAATGTATTGTGCGATTAATTCAGCGCTTTACTACAAAATTATTTACTCTGTACGAGTGGTACGAGAGAGTTGATATATCGTGCGCACCGTCCGTAGACATATCACACGCCGCCCATGTCCGGGCGGTAGTCAGAATATAATCGTCCAACCAGAGCCACCCAAAGCCGGTACCTTCCCATTTCGCATATCACCAAGTAACACCAATCAGAGGAGAGCCCATGGACATTGAGTTAACAATTTCGTCACTACCATTTCCTGGATAGTAGCAACCCCCCTTGTTCAGGAGGTTAAACTACTACCCAGCAGTACCACGGCCACTACGTATACCTCCCGAAGGAGGACCTCACCATCCATCAGGCCGACTTATCTCACTCCCTGAATGACAAGGGAGCACAGGAAGTCGGGGCTTTCCTGATGCCCGTAGTACCAGATTAAGGCATCTCTGGTTAGTCCTTGAGAACGCCAGAAAATGCCAGCCACCTACACCTACATCGACAAGGCCAACACCACCAGGAACAAACTGTTGCCACCAGCACAACAGCCCCCAGGACTGATGCCAGACAAGACTCCGATAGCATACGCAGCGTATATGCACCACCAACCATACTCTACCTATAGCAAGCGCCAGGACACTCAGAACTAGATTGAACTCCATATTCCCCGGGGAAAACTGGCCAATGATGGAGACAATCACCAGCAACCTTTTTAGTATCCCCGGGGATGGGTACGAGTGGTACAAAGAATATGCGATTATTTGGAATTATTGCCTCTGTTTTATCAGAGCAATTTCCGTGGCATTACCAATAGAACAGTAAAATTTACGCTATAATTCGACGTTGCTGCAATGAATAGAGAGAGTTAAAGACATTACCGCCCCATTGATAAGCATCTTTACTCTTTCCTGCACACGATCAAGAAACTCTAAAATGCAGGAAAAATCTGTTTCATCCTCAGTAGGATAAATTATTTGTAAATATTTAGAAAGAAGATCAGGCGGAGTGAAGTACTCGTATTTATTGCATCGCTTTCACAAATAAAAGCATTTGAATTCCTCTTTCGATACTCCAAAATTGTAGTCATTCTACTGAATATCACATTTAAATTATATGCCTAGAAAATCAGTCCAATTCCATAATATTTGCACAAACCATAGTACCAGATGACAGGATAACATCTTCATCACCATACCTTTGTGTGAGACAACAAAATTGAATCTTGCAAGAATTAAATTTGACCCTCTTTACGTAACACTACTCAGTGATTGTCGTCAGGTCATTTGCACCAAGCACCAAAAGCGATGGTAGTAGAGAGAAATAGTATTTCATATTTCATTTTTTTAATGTCAGAGCTGGGATTTGGTCCAAAATATTTTGTTTAGTAAGACAACACCCTAACCATTAAACTACACGACCAAATATAACACTTGCCAAAATGAGGGGCGCTTGTACAAAAACACAAACTTCCCAGGTTCAAATCCCAGTAAAGGTGAAAAAATAAAAATAATTAAAAAAAAAGTGGTCCCCCGCCCATCCCCTCCAAGAAGTCAATCAACAAAAAAACCACTGCCTGATATTCCACTTGAATCCGTAACCGTAACCATCAACAACAAAGACGAATGATCAGGAGACAAGCGCCTTGTATAGCAGATGACAGCTACACCTACTTAGCGTAGGCACTCACCAAATAATCAACATATAACGATGAGATAATTTTTGTTGATCTTAAAATATAACACTGGCCTTTGAATGATCAATTCACAGAAATTTGTCTCATCCTATGGCGCTTAATAATTATATAAAGAATATAAGAAATAATATTTACTATCCTTTTAATAAATTCCAATACAATGCACATAATAAGTAGGGGTCTACCCCTGATTATTGGTCTCAATAAAAAAAATATATAAACATAAATAAGCCAGTTCTAAACCGACTTACAGCAAACTGTTTACAATACAACCCAAAAAAAAGAAAAAAAAATCTGTATAACAAATATTCAAATTTAATCTGTAATAATTCATAAAATATTTATTTGATAATTACTGAAACAATTATAATTAATGTGCTTTCTTAATTATTATTCCATTCCTTTGGCAGACGGTGTGTTATGTCATAAGAAAAATGAACGACTTCGCTCATTTACATATATCTAAAATGAAATTGATTCGCATTAAAAATTTACATCATATCCGTTTTCTGATTATGTACATAAATCGCATGTTTGCACAGATGTTTAATTTGTCCTTTTTTTAATTTTTGCTTTTTCACCTCCTACGCTGTGAATACTCGTGTATTAGTATTGAATGCTACAGACTTCATTTGGTTTATCTATTGAGTTTGTTTTGATATTTTTTTTTTTATATCTGCAGGGAAAAGTTCATATTTGATTAACATAATATAACATACATATAACTGGCCTTTACAATCCTGTGTCAGGATTACGGCCTAGCTTCTCGCAGCACTCATGTTGTGTGTGTAAATTTTTATCCATGAGTACCGGGACCTACAGTTTTTAATGTCGACTCCGAACGACAGACTTGAGAAGCTTGTTCATGGCAGTTAGTTACTCTCAGAGCTTTTGCCAGAAGACTGCTGAGAGATAGTCGCCGAAAGAAATATTTTTTTCATATTTCTTTTTTTGAAGATGTCGGAGCCTGGAGTCGAACCCGGGACGAATGTCGTAGTAAGCCAACACACTAACCACTCGACCATGGCGACTACATATTTGATTACAAGAATTTAATTGGAACCGTGTGTTTGTTAAGAAAAAGTTATTGGCTTTAAAAAGTATTAGATAACGTAGATCACGCACCACTTTTCTGCTGTATGAATTTATTAACTATTTTCATTAAATTAAATAAATTCGGTATGAAAACAAATTCTAACGGCGCACACTGGTTCAAGAGCGGCATTAATTCATTTTTTTCATGCCTTCTGATCTACCTGATTTTTTACAGTTTATAATAGACAATCTAATTATCATGTACCAAAAATATTAGGATTATAGCTTTATAACTCTTCTGTCCAGACACATCCAAAGTTGACCTAAGTGAATGCGTTTGAAATGACCGTATTATAAACGCTACATTCTATCGCTTCATGCTTTTAAAATACTCTTGTAATGACACTAAAAAGATTTTTTTTTTCATACAATTGGAAGCTTTTTATGATATATATGCAAATACAAAAAATTTTCAAATTTAAAAAAAAAATATTTTTTTACTACAAAAAATTGTCCAAAAATATATATTTTCTCCAAATTCTATGGATTGCATCTTCTGAGCTCCAACGAGATGCTTATATCAAGTTAAAGCCTGAAGTCTCAGATAATTATTTATTAAAAATTCAGCTGCCCGTTTTTGCCCCTAAGCAATTCCGGTTTAAGAAACTAAAATTAGTTAGGAAAAATTTCCTTCACAATCATGTAATTGCAGTAGAGGTTTGTATTAAAATCTGTTGCATACTCTTAGGATTGCATTTCTCTGCAATAGGTTTTATTGCAACTTGTCTGCAGTTTTCCCGGCCATTTTAAGAAAATTCTTTAGTTTGTTTAACGATCTGTAAAAACTTGTGGATTTTTTTGGTTAAATTCAAAGAATAGTCTTTTAGGGTTCATTCGGTTACAGTAATATAGCCGGACCTATCTTCTATTTAAAAGAAAAACTGCAAATTTTGAGGCCTAGAAGGCAATTTCAATTCGGTCATATCTCCTACACTTCATACGCAATCTAAACAACTTTTTCTACGAATTATAAAGGAAGTACTGTATTTCAATAAAAACTGCCTTGAAAAGTTATCAATTGAAATATCTGACATATACAAGCTACTGAACTGTGTAAAAATTTTCCTCAGTTGTCGTTTTACAATATTTAAGTGAATTCAGTAGACTTTTTCTGAAACAAAATATTTCTATATATTGTCAACAAAATACCGCCTTTGCAGAGTGCAATACGGTGCGATGGGCGTGGCAGATTTTAGTGAAACTTGGTATGCATCTTTTGACTTTTCTAAGAAGTATATGTACTAAATTTTAAGACTTTTGCGTTTATACGAAAGGTTTTATGCGAAAATATCCATTTTGATTGTATGGGCGGTGGGCAGTGGGCGGTGGGCGATGGGTGTGGCTGCTTTTCATGAAACTATTTTGTTTTCTTAATTTAGTCAATATAATACTCCGTGCCAACTTTGAAGTTCCTAGGTCCACTCCTTATATTTTTTGCACAAAAATGTATGAAGCCGAACCAGTGTGCGGCGTCCAATCGCCGTTTCAAATGCAGTAAAAAAAAAAAATTTATTATTTTATGAGATTTTCAGGCTCCAAATACGTTGTCATCAAATGACAATTGAGCTTTGTCGCCTGTCAGCATATTTATACAGCATAATGAAAAGTGCAAAATATGCCGTAAATCGCCGTAAGATAGGCATAATTACTGATAACGCCTTAAAATAGACAAATTAAGATTAGCTGAAATACATTTTTTTCATTGTATTGGAAGTTGAAGGTATGGATGGATATGCAGTTGTCAAGCGCCTTATGCCAATCGGACAAGTTGCTGTTAATTTTATAGCTCAAAGGCCAGTGTTATACCTTCACCTTTGAATGATCAACAGCAATTGCCTTATCGTTATATGTTGATTGTGGTGAGTGCCTTTGCTTAAGCTGTTATCTGCTACTTTCCAATAGGTGGCACTGTACTCCTGATCATTATTCTACTAACGTAAGAATTTAATTTAGCAGGTCTATCCACGTGTGTAATATTTTTAATCTCTTAAATTTTTTTATAATTCTGCCAACTCTTTGCAATACTCCATCCGTAGTGCTCTGAAAACACCATTTTTGTAGTAGGTTTTAACTACTTTAAAACATGTTCTCGGACTGTTATACAATCCACATTCGCAAATGACTAGATTCTCACTAAATAATTAACACTTTAGATGACAGATACTACTTAAGGTGCGTTTACACTATCCTAAAGGTCTTAAGATTTTCATTGGATTTTGTCGAAACAAAATCTAATGGTTTTTGTTCTGATTGTCAAAAAATCAAAAGTAAAATGTTTTGTATTACATTTTGCTTTTACACTATCACATTTCAAATAAAATGGAAACAACAGCTGTTTGTGTTTTCCAGTTTTCCAACCCTGATTTTTTCTTATAATTGGGTAAAAAAGCAACTCCGATAAAATGAAAAATCTAATGATTTAGAAAAATTTCTAAAAATGATGAGAGCCATACGACTCTCAAATTTCTATCCGTATTTTTTGACAATTCATTACATATTGTTTTTACACTATTACACTTCTTAATTTTATTTAAGTTTTTGACGTGTTGTTATACTCAGTGGGATAGTGTAAAACCAACTTTAAATAGGTTAGACGGTAATACAAGTCGAACAACATGTCAAATGACTGTACGACATTGAGAGAAAATACAGATGACATTTTGACAGTAGTACGGCTCTCTTTGTTTTTTGTAATCTTTTAAGAAACCATCAAATTTCGTCAGATCAGGGATGCGTTTTAATTTTTTGAATTCACAATTCGTGTAAATTTTGTGTGCATGTTTATGTGCATTTTATGTTTTTTGTTTTGGTATTTTACCAACCGTGTAAACGTAAAAAAAATCTATCGTAAGATCTTTACTCTTATTTTTAAACTACGAATGAAATTTCATAATATTTTTTCTTTGATTTTACGTACGTAAAGTATTACCGTCTACACCCCCTTTTCAATAGCAGACAGCCTCGCCAGATCGGCTATTTAGGCAACATGAAAACATATAATTTGAGCTCTTGCATAATAAAGTTTTGCTTTAAGTAAGTAATTTTAAGTAAGTAATGTATTAAACAGTCCAAATTCATCAACTATTATTTTCATAATTGTTTTCTTCCATATTTTCTTCCATTTTCTAGCAAAACTGTCATCTAATTTAGCAGCTGCTGTGGAGTGAGTATGATATATATATAGTATGGAAATTATATTTTTTTGTCTATTAATTCCTAGATTATCATATGACATGATGATGCTAGAATTTCAAAATGATTTTAATCATATTTGATAGATATTTTTTTAATTCTATTTTTTATCTACTTTTTTTTTTTTTTTTTGTGTGACATGAGTCTGCTCGTGTAGCAAACAATGACAAAATTGTATTGATGTACGAAACGTTTTTTTCTTCTCTTTACGCTTATGGTGACAGTGATAAATTATCATTAGATTACGGCAGTTACCATTAAGAGAAAAAGAGGAGAAAAAAATATGTAATTGTTAACAGACGCTTTAAGTACATTCATATTTTTGTAAAGAAAATTTAATATAAGCTTAAATAAATATTTTAATCGAGTGTTAATCGCATGGTGGTGTATCCTAGACGTTCGTAGTTCTGAACTTTTTTCCTTAATTAAATATTATTTTCAGTGGTAATTCACAAGCTCCACTTACTAATTAATTAAAAAAAGTTTAACCTGTAAAACTAAAAAAACTACAAATTGAAATTAGAAAAGAGGTGGGAAAAAATTGCTTCCCACTGTACTTTGAATAGAATTTATTTAATTAATAAAAATATGTTCGCTTTTGAGTTGTGTTTCTTTACGGGCATGTTTATAATGAAAAGGTAGCATGTCGTTAGAGTGTAGGACAAAAAACGGGAAAGTTTATCACCCGCTATAGTGTGTGATATTATTAAAACTTTCAATATCTTTTATTTGACAACTGGTCAGAGAATCCAAAAAATTAAAGAACTCGTACATTTGAGTAAGAATTTCCATGTAAAGGCATGACAAACTTAGCCACTACGTACAAGGAGCTGCTAAATTTTCATTATAAATAAGGCTGTTAATATCTAAATCAATTTTTTCACAAATGATAGACACACCAGCCTGATTTGTGTTATGGGCAATACTAAAAACTATCCTCGTCCTATTCGTTTAAACGAAAACGTGTGAAAACTAGTAGTGCCTCATTTGGAGCTCTTATGGCACTTTAAGCAGTACATTTCGTTTTATTTCTCCTTTAATTAATACTTTACTATGTGGACTTTTTGGAGTTGGTTACTGTTGGATTATTTAGTGGTGAAGGTATAACACAAGCCATTGAATAATCAATCAACAGCAATCGATTTCTTTGTGGTTCTCATTTTTTAATGAAGGACCTTTGTAAGCCTTAGTAAGTGCACCCAGTCTTTCCTCTCATATTTTCCTAGGCCAGCACAATATACTGCATGAGTACAACCAATTTAACAAATAAAAAATAAAGTATTGAGAGACCCATGAATACACATGTATACAGTTTTTGTTAAATAAAGTTCAGATTATTTCTGCAGCGTGTAAATTTTGTTGGGTTACTATATACGTTGAGTGATTAATTCCAATAAGGATCTGTACCTTCTATTACAGGAAATTTTTAAAAACAAAACTGTTTATTTGCCGCAGCCATTGTATTCTGTCACTTGTTTTGAACTATTATGACGCCTTGTAACCACCACTTTGTGGTCGTATATGAGGGCAATGAAAAACTGTTGTAATTCTAATTTTTTACACTGATGGAGAGAAAAAAAGAATATGAAACAGCAAAAAACGTAATATGTTGACAAGATTTTGAGTTACTCATTACAAGAGTAGGAAAATAAACAAAACTGAACGTTTGATCTCATTTTGTTGTATTCTTTACAATGGATAAAACAAAAATAAAACAGGAACAGTGAGAAAGATTGTCCCATTTAATTTTGTATATTGTTTTTGTTTTGAGTACTACAAATACACTAACTCAAATATGTGTAGGTACAACAAAAAATGAATGAGAAGAAAAAGGATAGAAGAAGAGAAAAAGAAAAGAAGAAGAGAAAAAAAAACAACAAAAAACAAAGCAAGAACAAGAGCGAAAAGCTAATTGTTTCATTTGCGCTCTGTCTCATTTAGAAAGTATTTGTTTTGGTTTTGCTCATGTACACTACCATTAAAAAAATTTTGAAGTGTATGACTTTGTTGTAACTTTTGCGAAATGTTTTGTTTGTTTGCCCACTCTGCTCATTACATACATGTTTAAAGAAACTATAATTACAAGCAGAGTTTAAAATTTAGCATATCAAAAATGTTTATTGAATATCTGCTAGCAAGATATATGAACCCAATTAATTCTTCTCAAATTGCTAGCAAGATATATTCATCTGTGATGATAGCATGCTATGAAATTATTTTATCTTAGACAGTTGCGTGCTGGCGCAGCAGTATCAGCATTTTGTTTGAATTTTGATATGTGCTGTGGTAGTCATATACATATGTTGCAATATTGTATTCATTTACATACTTACATATATATATTTTTTTATCCTATGGTAATATTTAATATTGTGCTGCTGTGGCTGTGGCAACACATACATTGTGTTTTTTTTTTCATTAACGTATTTACAAAGCATTAAAGTAAACTTTGGGGAATCCCATTTATTTTCCTCATTTCATTTTTTCTTTTCAAATTTCATTAAATATGCTCACCATAGGAGGAGGAAGGAACTCTTTTTTTATATGTATATTATGCGCTTTTTATTGATGATACAAGTTTCTGGTGGAATTGACTGGACTGTAAGGAGCGGTTTCTTGAAGATGGACTTCTTCTTATTTTTTTAATTATAATTTAGAAATGCCTTAAATTTTATTTTATAATTTTTGCCCTTTGCTGGGATTGAACCTCGATTGTTTGAATTTCTGTGCGAGCGTCTTACCACTATACCACGACATCACAATAATTGCATAACTTTTATTCTTTTAAATAAAATAAATCCCATTATAACGAAATACAGAAGAAAACAATAAAATACGACGCAAAATAATTATAAAAGCAGTCGTATTTCGAACGTCTGCACGATTAATTTATGATTCCGCACATTTAATCAGTTTTTGATCACCTAAGGGAGTCGTAAAAGACTCATTTTGGTGATTGTTGATTAAACAATCTTCCAATTGCTGACAGGGTAAGAAGTAATTTCATAGGATAATGTGTCGACAGTTTAAATATCCATATCTTGGACGTTGCTATTAAATTATGAAATTTATAGCAAATCACGACTACTACAATATTAATTGTAAACTCTGATTACAAGATAATATTTCTACAGAAAAGTTGAATTTAAATGGTTGATAATTTTCATAAATGTGTACGAAAGACAAGCAGTTATCCATGCATTTCTTTAGTTGAAGCCGGGAACATGTTCAGTTTGGCTAAACTACTCAATATTTCTCATGCTTTTAAACTAACACCTTAATTATCATGTTACCTAGTAAATTTTTTAATAAAAGATTATTATATATGTAACAAGTAACATAATTAATAAATTATTCCTACTGTGAGTATTAAAAAAGACAAGTACGCCGTCATTTCTTGTAAATAAGATTTTATTTGATTCTTTAAATTAGGATAAACTTAAATATTTATTTTTCTATTCGAATGAAATTTTAAATTTTCTTATAGAGTCTAAAGGTAGAATTAGCCGAACGTTGATGTAACGTAACGCAACGTACGTTGGTTTCTAGCATATGAAAACAATGCAAATGATTATCCAAAATAAATGTCACGTTGACGGGACGGAAGAATCTGTATAAAATAGAATTTCTAAACGTTTTTACGTGACATTTCAATGAGAGTGATGGGACTATTGTATGTTAAATGGCAATGTGGCCCAAATGCCCTTTTTTGTACTTTTATGCTTATAAGCAAATCTTTTTCTTTTTTATGCGTACAAAAAGACTTTAATTTTTTTAATATTTTTTAATTTTTTTAATTTTTAAAGTCTTTAGATACATATTATGATATTTATGTGAATAATTTAAATTTTTATATGCATATAAAATTTATTTTTAATTCTTTTTAACTTACAAGTCCCATGTTTTACTTAATATATCTTCGACATTTTATGGGTTACGCCGGCGAATTATATACATAGCAAATGAAAAATTATTCGATTTTCTAAAAAGACGCATATGCGATGCATCATTGATTTAGGTGCTAGCTCGTTACCGAGATAATTCAATTTTTTTTACAAAAGTTCTACTTTTTTCGTTTTCGGTCCACAATGAACCAATGGATCCGATTCAATAAATAATGACTTTAAACCAAAAATTTAATATTCAGTAGTAGTAGAAGAATAAATCTTTACGAAGCATAAAATATAAGAAGTAAATATAATATGCTCTTATTATGGTACTTCTGGTACTTTTTTAACTTTGTGTTATTTTAACAACATTCATCACTGCTCTAAACAGCTGGCTTCATATTGCCATTTAAAAATTAAAATTTTTTATTTGTGCTTTGTTTTGTGAAAAATAAGTAAAAAAATATAATAAATTATATAATCAATATTAATAAAATAAAAAATTATTATATTTTGTTTTTAGTGGGCGACGAAAAATTAATATTATTGGTACAGGCAAATGAATGCCTTTATAATTTTTTTGTGTGTTTTGTTTTTATTTACATTTTCTGTTGACATATGACACGTTTGTATAACTGCACATACGTACGTACGTTAACGTACGTACCGTTTTTACGACATCAACGTTTGGCTAACCAGGCCTTAAGGTGGGAATATATTTTTACACATTTGCTCTTTTTATTTTTCTTTTTTACATTCTGATTGATCTTTAAACGGGAAGAGATGGAAGAAAGAGATAAAAGAGACATTCACTGTAGTCCACCTTAACCATTGACAACAACAAAAAACGAATGATCAGGAGAAAAAGCGCCATCTACTGGGAAGTAGCAAATAACAGCTAAAATATACCTAGCGAAGACACTCACCACAATCAACATATAACGATGAGGTAATTGCTGTTGATCATTCAAGGGTGAAGATATAACACTGGCCTTTAAATGATCAATTCACAGTAATTTGTTTCATTTCTAAGGCTCTTAATAATATAAAAAAACAAAATATATATTCTGTCATAAATGTACTATCATCTCCACAAAAATTTCAATACATTGCACAGCATCTAGTAGGGGTTTACCCCTGAGTATTAGTCTCAATAAAAATAAAATTTGAAAGAAACACAAAATATTTATTTTTATTATAATTTAAAGTAAGAGAATAAAAACCAATTAAAAAGATAATGCTTAATTGTTTGATGCTAATTGTCCATGAGTTAAACTCTTTTTTAAATTATATTGTAAGAGAAATAAATTAATGGCCTGTTTTGTTAAAAGTATTCTAAAACTAAACTTATTATTATTCTGCAAGTTTTTAATTTTCTTCACATATTTTTTATTTCACAGCCCATAATAGGCATATAATGTATGTGTATGTATGTATGTAAATACATACTTTACGCTGACTCATTTCTCATAAATTTACTGAAAAGCCAACATACATATTTATATTTGGCGCCGCACAATTTTTTGCTGACGGCTTTGCATACAAAAAAAAATTGCAAATTTTTTTTCTCTCACTAAACCCTAACAATTTAAACATATTCAAGACTACAAACAACCGACTACAAAACTTTAAATGCGACTAGTAGATAGATTGATGGCAGCGACAAAATAAACCACTGATCTGTAATTGCTGATGACTGATGCATTGCATTTTTATAGCTGCTATTTTGTACATCTTATATTCTCTTGTTCATTTTAGTGAATAAATATATTAACTGATGGTTGTGTAATCGATTAGACGTATTGTGTTTATGTTCTACTTTTGATCGGTTATAGTCGAAAGCCTTGAATGTGTTTAAGTATATAGTAACAAGAGTAAGTGTCGGGTCACGTAGCCGTGTTATTGTTAAAATTACTATTTTCGTATGCACACAAATATTATATTTTTGACAGACAGTAGTCGATAGCCTGTAGTTTTGAATGTGTTTAAAGCGTAATGAATAAAAACCTTATAATTCTGTGTAAAAAAAAAAACAAATTTCCTACATAATGGCTTACACATTTAATTAAATACAATTTGCATATATATTTTCCAATTAACATGTTAATTAATGTGACACAATAATGTCCAGCAGAGAATTTATCTAATCGATATTTATCAAATTCATTGAAAAAAAAAAATTAATTTAAGTTTTCTACGAATTTTGCAGTTTTTCATTTATATACATATATAAATGATACAGTCACAATCATAAGTATTTACACAAGTTTAAAATTAAAATATGCTTTTCAAATTTAACCACATTTTGCTAAGCTATATACTTATATATAAAAATGGTGGCTTACGAATGTCGCCGCATAACACTTAAAGGCATGAACCGACTTCAAATAAACGTATGAGGATCATCATGTATGGGCGAAATGATTCTTTCAGCCCATAAAGCATCAACACAGTAATTTTCTTAGGATGCAATGGCTATTGATTATCCTCACTCCAAATATGATAATTCAACCAACAATGGGCTTCATTGGATTGTAGCATGATCACGTTGTGAGATGATTGCACTTATACTTTTAACGCACATGAGCACATCTTTTGTCGGTGCAACTGACCGTCGACCGACATTGCGCTACAAGTGCTAGCGCCTATAGACGAATATCATGTTCCGTTCAAACTCAGATGACATACGAAACCTTTTGTTGGTGCCATTTTATGGAAGAACATTTAACAATATTTCCCCCTCATAGAACTCCAATGCATGCACACACAAACTAATATTGATTTAGTAATAGACAATTTAAATAATCTTATTTTCTAAACAAACACACAAATGTAAAGTTAAGGTAGTATTTAAGCAAAACAAAAATTTAAATAAAGAATACTTCTTAGTTAATATTATTCTTGTTGCACAACATCGTCGTTATTTTCATTACTAGGCATATAAATCTGCCACTAAATTTATAGTACCAGAAGCATTTTTAGGTGCCCGTAAAAATCTTTAGGCAGGAAAAATAATTTATTTTTAATTGCAAACCTTTAGATGGCGATCCTGCCAAATAAATAAATCAATCAATATCAATTTGTGCTTCAGCCCGTCCACTCTATGCATGGTGCTTAAGATGGTCCTGCACAGATTAAAAAGTAAAAACTTGTAAGCAAAAATTCTTAAATAAAATCTTTCATAAAATGGAAGGTAAAACACTGAATTGCTGAGAACAGCTTCTTCTGTGCACACTATTTGATATTTAAAAGTAAGCACATTTTCAATGAGAGTAAATAAGTAGAGAAAACGATCGATAGTTAGTCGAATTAGTCACTCTACAGAATAATGATTATGTACATCAAGGCATGAACGAAGTGCACAATAAATTATTATTTTTTTTTAGTCTACCCATAATAGAATGTCAAATCAAACTATGGTGAAATTAATTACCAGGTGGTGCTGTAAAAGCAGCTGATTTTTGTTCTTTTTTTTTTGTGACACCGCACCTACCAAGATTCGTGTTTGTATTTGTGTTTTGTTTATATTATGCTTTATATGTATTCGTGTTTTTGTTTTGGTGTAGAGATATATCTGCTGTTAAAAATACACAGACACACACACACTTCTAACATCTACTTTTTTAATTCACCATATCTGCTTTTGACATATAAGACAATAAAAAACAAAAAAAATTACCCGTCGTTTTTGTAATATTTTATGCTGCCACCTAATTCTATAATTTTAACATAAAACAATCTATACAAAAAGCATCTATGTATCAGCTGTTAAATTGTTTGTCAAATAAATAAGTGTTGTCAACACAAAGTTGTGAACCTCTACAAAAAAGCTCCATTACATGAAATTGTGACTCGGTTTTCAATTAAAAACCTGCCAAAATGTTACAATGCGCATGGTTTCAAAAACAATTTATAAATAAGTTAAAGCACGTAGAACTTTTTTTTTGATTTACTTATATTGTAAGTTTGTGCTTCTCGGTTAATAACAATAGAGCAATTTCTCTACTTTTCTAAAGTTTGAAGAAAAAGTTTTCGAAAACTTCTAATTGCAATACTGCAATACAATAAAGGGCTTTACAAGCCTGTGTCAGAATTACAGCCTAGCTTCTCGCAGAGCCCATGTTGTGTGTGTAAATTTTTATTTATGAGTACCGAGACCCACAGTCTAATGTCGACTCCGGACGACAGACTTGAGAAGCATTTTCATGGCAATCAGTTACTCTCAGAGCTTTTGCCAGAAGTCTGCTAAGAGGCAGTCGCCGAAATAAATATGTACTTTTTTCATATTTCTTTACTTCAAGATGTCAGAGCAGGGGCTTGAACCGAAGCTCTCGTCTTAGTAAACCAAGGCAGCGACTTGCAATATTACATGAAAACAATATATAATCTCTACGTATGTATTCAGCTCAACCAAGTTCTACCAAAGCATGAATAAATTATTGAAAAATTCAAGGAAGTAGCCTAATGCTAAAGTATTCATATAACATCATATACATATTCGTATATTACTACTATTATAAGAATATATGTATGTGCGTATGTCTGTATATACAAATAAATTGAATTTTCTTTTTAATATTTAAATAGACAACTTCTTATTATGCAGCAGTCATTGTCACTTAATAACTTTCCACTAGAAATTCTCATTTATCCGTTTCAAACAAAAAATTATTTTTAAAAGCTCTTAATGCGACTGCAATCTGTTAATGGTCCCTCAGCTTTACAAAAAAAAAAAAAAAAGAGAAATTATTAAAAGTCTGTGTAACACTTTTGTCAATGGGGAAAAGAAGAAAAAAAAAATGCCAACACAAGGATAAATGAAATTCTATATTTCAATGTGAGTTGACATTAAAATATTTTATTTCTTTTTATAATGTTTTGGGAATGACTATTCAATGATGTATGCAAGTATGTATACTTTGAATAGCAAGGCTTCAGTTTTTCATTTTTAAATACAAAAATATTTTAATAATCGTTACAATAAAAACAAAAACAAAAAAAAATATTTTATTGCAATTTCTTTTTTATTGTTTTATAGTTGAAAAAAAAGAATTATTTTGAATGTTAATGAAAAATATTGTAAAGCTCTCTTCACTTATTTTCAAATGGATTTCTTTTTTTATAAAGTTTGGCATAAGGAAGGAATATTTAATTTTCTTTTTATTTAATTTTGTAGTTTAGAGAAAACGCGCCAGAACTTAACAATTGATGGACTTGCTCCAATGAACTCAAAATTGATTTGGAACAGATTTATTACTGATTTTCGCATAATAATAAATATTGATGAATAATATTTTTTTTTAATGATAATGGAAAATTTGGCGGGCCAACTGTTTTATATATTAACTCGTAGAATAATTAAAAATATAACTTTTTTTTTCTCTAAATTACATTCAAAATCGGTTTACTCTTAAGTGTTAAATGCATAGACGACAGCAAACAGCAAGATAGCAAGCAGCATAGCAGTATTTGCTGCCCTGCTATCGTCAACATACATAAATGTTTTAAAAGCAGCAGCAGCAGAATAGTAAAATTCATCAAATAAAATAATGAATAGCTGTTTATTGTGGCAGTATATATTTCAGTGAGAGTTATCACATATCAAGAGTACGGAATCTTAAAAATGAAATTGATCCCGCACATATCGTCGTGGAGTTATTGGTACGTACTTTTTCTAAAATCGGGTCTGGTCAGAATGTTACAGTAAATGTATAGCTATGATTATCGAATTTTTTGTTTTATCACTTGAAAAATTATGATGTGCAGGATCTATGATTTCAAAAAAACGGAGCAACGTGTGACACAGCACGTGTCATAATTAATTTATTGACGGAAACGTTTGGTAAACGTACTATTTTAAGTTTAAATGCTGTAGAATTGCGTCCAAGATAGACTATTTTATGTGAAAATGTGTGAAGTCGCTAGTCTACGCTGATAAGTTCGACTTGAAATCTCTTGGACAAATACAACCGCCACGAATCGAAAATTAGACCTTCAGTTTAGACCATTAAGACGACAGCGCCGTGTTCAAATCTCAGCTCTGACATCTTGAAAAAAAGAAATATAAAAAAAAAATATTTCGACTAACTCTTAGCAGGTCGCCGCGGTTTAGTGGTTAGTGTATTGGCTTACTAAGACGAGAGCTCCGATTCAAGCCCCGGCTCCGACATCTTGAAGTAAAGAAATATGAAAAAAGACATATTTATTTCGGCGACTGCCTCTTAGCAGTCTTCTAGCATAAGCTCTGATAGTAACTGATTGCCATGAATAAGCTTCTCAAATATGTCGTTCGGAGTCGACTTTAAACTGTAGGTCCCAGTACTCGTGGATAAAAATTGACATACACAACATGAGTGCTGCAATAAGCTAGGCTGTAACCCTGATACAGGGTTGTAATAACCAATTATGTATGTATGTATGTGATTAGACCACGTTCGAGGTAGCCCTCGTTGTCATATAAAATAAGTTATTTTAAAATTATAATGTCATAAGATTATCTTTTGAATAAAATACATTACGTGTAGGTGTAAAAAATTTATTCAATTTTTAAATTCTTTAAAAAGGTTTTTTTGCTATCTTCTTTGTACATGAAAAGCGTACGAACGTACGTTCGTTACCCCAGGAAATGCCCATATATAAAAAATACCACAATGTTAACCAGGTGGGTCTCAAGTTGCTAAAAGTTATCGAGCTTTATTTAAACAGTTTGCTGTGAATAATTGGTCAGTTCCAGATAATCAGGGATTGTTTACTTAATGATGAACATCGGCAAAGTGAGTAGACAATAGCTTTCAATTTGTTCTTTAGAATTACACCATTACTAACAGCAATGATCTTTGAAGCAACTACGCGTGGACGTCTGTATTTACATTAAGCAGCTCGCTATACAAATACACGTGATTACTATAAAGCCGCTCAATAGAGATAGAAGCCGATCAGGCAAGCAAATTTTCAACACTGTTGCCCTAGACTATAGAGTTACATACAGCTTAAGTTCTAGTTTCAATACGATATCTCTAACAACTATTCGTTTTATAATAATGAGGTTATAGACATGTCAAAGTTCATTACATCCACAGGACAATACTTGTATGGGACATTAACCCATCTGTATTAAAAAATTATTTTTCATACCTCACACTATATCCACTACAATGAATAATGAAACTTCACATGAATGGCTATTTTTATGTAATTAAAAAATTTTATTGTATCAATTAAAATTTTAATTGAATTGTTTCATGTAGCAAAACTCCAAATTAATTGAAATTTGTTAATTGATGTTCTTAGTATAGTTTGTAAAGGCAATACCAAAAGCAATTTGTTTGGTAGTACCACTTTATTAATAAAAATCGATTTCCTTTAGAGCAAGGCTGATAATTAATGAACCATCTAAAGATTTTGTTCTATGTTGTTGTGTAAGTTTGCTCGTTTTCGAAAATAAACCAGAAACAATTGAATACTCTGAAAGCATTGGCAATACAACTTAATTTACAATTAATAATGTACAATTTTATATTCAAAAGATTGAAAAAATTTTATTGATGTTAAAAATAATTTTCTGTCCTAAAAAAATCTCAAAAGTCTGTAACTCCGAGTCCATCACCCTTTATTTATTTCTTTTAAATACCAATTTAAATAATTATTTTACCTAACACTCATATTCAAGCATAACTTTTACTTTCCCATATTATATAAGTAAATTTATTTCTTTTTTTTTATCATTCTAAGAAAATCACATTAAAAAGTTTTCTTTCCTTGCATGGCGAATGCGATATAAATACTTTTGATAGTAATTTATCGTGAAACATAAATTATGTTAATTATGAGAAAAACATTATTTTAATAAAATTAAAATTTATTTTAATTACAAAATTTCTAGAAATGTGTGCAATATAATAAAACAATTAAATTATTATTCCTTCCATATCTCTCTCTGTCTCATCAGTTCTGTTTAGTTTGATATTAAAAGTGGGACAAAATAAATTATTGTTATTATTATTATTATTTATCAAATTTATGAAATATTTCTTCTATTAAAATTATATGGAAATAATTTCTTCAATATATTTATAAAACATATGTACTCGTTTAATAGAAATTCACAAGGTGTACTTATATAACAAAAGGCATACTAATAATTCAAAGTAGTAGAATATATCGTAATTTATTTGATCCTTTTTAGAGGCAACATATAGAAAAGAGGTAAATATAATATGCTGTTAGAGAACTACTTAATTACTGAGAAGCTTTTGTTGTAATGTACTACGACTCTAATAGTACTCGGAAATTTTAAAAGCAATACAAATAATACTTCTGTGTTACTAAAAACACCTGAAAGGAACAAAACCCTTCCTAATTAGGTATTGGAATACAAAAATAAACATTATGAATTATAAATCGAAATATTTAACTTCTTTACATTCCAAATTGTAATATAGCAGTTGACGAATATCTTATGTACACAACAATACCCCGATTTGCGTCGCTTCAGTTTGCGTCGCTTCGAAGTTGCGTCTTTTTTTAAGTTTCTGGAATTTCAATGTTGCGTCGTTTTTGTTTCAGTTTGCGTCGCATGGCTTCACAGTTGAGTCGTAAATGCTTCGATTTGCGTCGTTGATATAAAAATGTTTTTACAAAGCTAAAGCAGAAAAAGGGGATTTCCCGTTTAGTAGAAAGCAAATTTGTAGGTGTGCGTTGTTTGCATGTTAAGCGTAGTTATTAGTTTCGAATTATATGTCGTGGAGTGAAATTCATTCTGAAAGTTAAAAAAATGAGCCAAAAAAGAAAGCAAATAACTTTAGAACAAAATTTTTGATTTAAAAACCCTTTTTCTAAGCTAAAATGTTTAAAACCTGTATTGACTAAACGAAAATCAAATACGTAAACAATTGAAAATTCTGCTTCAGTTTGCGTCGTTTCGGTTTGCGTCTTTCTTTTTCGGTTTTCTTTTTTCAGTTCCAATTAGTGACGCAAACCGGGGTATTGGTGTAGTTACCTTTTCAAAGTATAAATATAAAGTAAACCTTTAAAATATGATATGATATCGTATCAATTATCAAATACATATATTCAAATATCTCAACAGTATAAAATTTTTGTATTTCTCTCAAAACACATACATACATACGTGTTATGTAATTGGCCTTTAAAACCCTGTTTCAGAATTACGACCTATCTTCTTGCAGTACCCATTTTGTGTGTCAATTTTATCCATGAGTACCGGGACCCACAGTTTAACTCTCGGTTGGCTCTATACCCTTGAAAGATTGAAAAGGTACAATTCTACCTCTACATATCTGTGGACATTTGACAAAACGTCTTCTTTCTAAATCAACAACTTTTCAGTAGAGCAAACAGTTAAAAAGGCTAATAGAAGTTATTGCTTAGAAAATTAAAGAAATTTTGAACTTGGATATTATGCACAAACACTTAACGAATATTATACGACCTTTTTTCCCCTCTAGAAGCAATAGTTTTCTTTAAAACGACAAAAAATTAATTTAAGACTTTTTGTTATATAGATTTTAAAGAAAAAAAATTAGCTTCCACCATGCGAGTCGTTTTGTCAAAATTTTTTTGATTAAATTTGAAAATTATTAATATAAGTCAAGACAAGCTGTTTTGTTAAAATGGAATATGAAAAAAAGGTTAAAAGAAGTTGATCTGGAAAATATATTTCGGTTTTATAAAAAAAAAATATTTCTATTTTTCTCTACAATATGCAAATAAATAATTAAAAAATAATAATTATATTTAAAAACAAAAAATATTTTTCGCCATATAGGCAAATACATTTAATATACATAATATATGAAATGTATTGCTTTGGGGATAACTATTTGAATATAAGTATTTATATTTTTGGTTACCACCTTTGGGATAAAGTCTCCTGACGAGTCTCTTAAGCAGAGACGAAATGGCCATAGAGACATGCTTATCCCCAAAGTAATACATTTCATATATTATGAATAATAATAATAACTAAATAAAATTTTTTATAGAGATTCTATTTTTCAAATTTTTCTGAATTCGCTGAAAGAAGTCGTCTTGTCAAATTGAAATTGGGGGAAAGTCTGAAAGAGGTCCATTAGTCAACTGAATATCTTGCGTTCCAAAGGTCGTAGAAATACGGGGATTACAGCAAAAGAAAGACAAGGAAATTCTATATTTACTATAAAAATCTTGGAAAATTGTTCTATTTCGAGAGAAGACGTTTTTTTTTTCAAAATTCTACAGAATATATGTACGAAAGGAAGCAAACGAAAAATAAAAATAATTCAAACTTATTGTGGTTTTTATTAGTACGCTCCTATATACATAAAAACATGAGATTATATAAAAAAATAAAAATGTTTTATTGAATTTGCTTACATAAAATATAAGTTGTATTTAGAATTGAGTGTTCATAACAAACAGATTTCACACAGACTATGCATGACTTTCTAGTCTTACTTTGTTTATGTTTTTCGCACTGGCAAAAGTAACAACTGCCAACTACAGGTGTAGCTATTGATTGGACCAATATGGCACTTCCTGTTAATCATTTATATACATATAACCAATTTGTTTCTAATACGATCTTCAACTACTGGCATACATAACTTCTTGGAAAGATTTTTCTAAAAAAATCTTTGCTGATCTTTTGTCTTGCAGCCTGGATGATGTTCTCTATTTATTAGGTACGAGCTTAAACAGCGACATCTATCATATTATAAAATAATGTAAGGGATAAACGCAATGTTCGTTGTTTCACTGTATATTCACCCAACATTTAACCATTACGTCAACTCTGCCTTTTATTTTATTGGAGTAGCTGATTACTTCGGGCTAGACTAATTTGGAGTCTTCAACTTTTCTTGACGTGTGCAGTAAAATGTTTTGTTTTTTTCTAAACATATGAACAAATTGTGTCCTTACTCTTATAAGCAAAGCCAGTTGAATAAATAGGCCGGCCCTTTTTAGGCTGCTTCTTCTTTTTTTTCTTACCGTACCAACTAAAGTCAAATGTCAAAAATTTAATTTCTTTGCCAATTCGAATGTTGTAAAGATATTACCTGTCACTGTGTTCCTTCCAGAATCTTTATATGTTCCACCAGTTTAGAAATTAAATAATGTTGAACACGAACAGAGTAACTGGGTTAAGGCAATTTTAATATATTTTTTTTTTTGTCATGATTTTTTATACAAATTATTTGCGTTTCAGATTTACGCGGCTTTTTTTTTTTACGGAACGTGTCTATCGTGTAAGTTGAGGGTTGGTATACAAATCGAGAATGCAAATTAAAGTCTGCGTGTGAAAAATGTATTTTCTTTAAAATTCTTTTTGTTTTTTACAAGAGACCTATTTACTATATTTTTTATTTTTTTAGTGTATAAAAATAAAACCATACTGACATTGTGCACAAAACCGTATATACAATTTAAATTGTCCACAACAAAAATGAACTTAATTTACATATCAGAAAAATGAAGAATACATATGTATACCAGTGTATACTTATATAGTATATACAGGGTGTCCCAGAACTCAACGTCAAGCCGATACGCACAGTGTGACAGCCCCATAGTAACAGCGGCAAAAAATGGTTTTTGGCGTGTCGTCCAATTTAGATGAAATTTTCACAGTATATTAACAGGTATATGAGTAACAATTCCCTGAAATTTCAGCCTCATAACTTCATTACTTCTGGGTTTAGCACAAGTCAAAGTTGAGGTATGCCAACGCGCTTGAAAAATGTTAGTTTAATATGTAATATTCAAAAGCTTTTTAATAAAAAAATACATAACAAATATAACTTTAAAGTATTTCTTTAATTAATTTAGTTGTTGTAGAATGAGTAGATTGAAAAATAAATTTAAAAAGATAAGCACAAAAAAAATTTCTTAACAACAGAATTGTGGAGTAAAAATTGAACATTTTGCATTTTCAATGGACTAGGAAATATAGAGCAGCCCCTCGCCCTAGGTTCAGACTTATATCACATGAAAGATTGAAGTCTCAGCTTTCATTTAAAGTAAAGGACATATAGCAAAAGTTTGCAAAAGTACTTTAAACTACAAAAAATACGAATTCTGTCACTATAGGTATGTTAGCATGCAATAGCATGTTTACAACTTTTTACTTTAATTTTTTTAAATTGTTTACAATTTTTTATATTAATTCATTTAGAATGAGAATGAAATTGAAAAAATTAGAATACCATGATGATATTAAAAAATTATTCATAGAATGAAAAACAAAATTTTTCTTTTTTATTGCATTTTAATGTGAGGTGGGCGTAATACTGTCCGTGTTATTGTAATTTTTGCATGAAACATTTTAAATGGTATAATGGTTGTTCCTAAAATATTTTAGAAAATATGACACTTTTTATGTTGAGGTTGTATGGGTGGTGGGAGTAAAAGTGGGCCAAAGTTCAAAATTTTTTTCCGGTAATATTTGTAACAATATAACATTCAAGAATACCAAAATTGAAAGTTATACGTACAGTATTACGGACAATACGGCATTTCACAAATTTCGATTGTATGGGAGGTGGGCGTAAAAGTGGGCGGATTTTCTTAATTTTTTTTTTCAGAGAACTGGAGTTGTCTCAAAAATAACCTGTGAAAAATTTCAGAGCTCTACAATGACTCCTTGTAATTAATGCCGGCGTTGTCACACTGTGATACGTAATAAAAAAGTAATAAAAAACATTTGAACTGAGTAAAATGGGTTAGCAAATATCGAGTTACTTGAGGTTTTTATTCGTTTACTCGTTTGTTTTTTCTTTTTTTTAGGTGTAAAACTAATATGTTTTGTAACATTTTATAATCCTGATTAAATGCACGAACTTTTAATGGCACTTGCTAAGGCACTTTAGTACATTTTTGTTAAGGAGAGCCTCTAAAGGCTACAAATTACATTTTTTTGCGACCAATGCTCTTACTAACCCTACATAGATAACGTACGTCTATCAGACGTATACCTTTTTAATTTTTGTTTCTCTTTTTGTTATTTGTTATGAGAGAGAGTTATAATGCTCAGTATTCTCAGTCGTTATAAAGAGCTTGCTAGTGGAGATTGTTTCTGTGCGGTAAGTTGATTTGATTTCTGAGAATTGACAAATCATACGTCTCCTAGACGTATGGTTATCTTTAGTCACTAAAGTTTAGTGTAATGTCTTAGGTTTTTTGTGTTCTTATTTTTCTCAATATTTTCAGTTATTATGTATTATTAATTTTAAAAATTTGTTAATATAATGGCGAGTAAGAGAGGTTTGGACGATGAGCAAATTGATGAATTGTTGCAGGGTGTTTTAAGTGACTCAAATTCATCTGAAAGTGAAATCCCAGAGGAAATAAAAAGTTCACGAACACGACGAGTAGGAACTACCATGTTTTGTTACGATGGTCCTTTAACATTGCTATCATCAAAGCCAAAGCCATCGAAAATGGTATATTTGCTGTTTTCATATAATGAGAAAGGTTCTATAGATGATAAAACATGTTCAAGGAAAACCTGCAGATGGCCTATGGCAATATTATAAGGAATGCTTAACATGGTATTTATAAACTCATATATGATTTATGCTAACAATATAATTTCCATTGATCAGAAGCCTATAAGTCGCAAAAAATACATGAAAAGACTTTCCTCGTCTTTGACAACTCCTTGGATGTGAATATGGCTTGAAACTCCCAGTTTGTCGAAGTCTTTGCGTGACAATATCCAAAATGTAGTTCGTAACAATACCGAAAAAGATTTTAATACTTCTGAAGCGCAACCAGTTCTAAAACAAAAAGATACTGCGGGTTTATCCTTCAAAAATTCGTGGAATGTCAAAGATGTTATGTGATATAAAAAACTAGTCTGCAACTCTTGCATATAAACGTATTAAAATAAGGTTTATGTGTTAGAAATATCTTACACTATGTATAAGTACCTTAACAAATTTAAGAAAAATTTAAGTTTTCGTTTTTTTTAATTGTTTATGAGTCCTTTGGAAAAGGCTATTTTTTATGCTAGTTCTTAATATTCATTGAATTTTTGGTATTTCTTTGTGTTATTATATTTAGTTACAAAATTTTTGAGTTAATTAAAAAGAAAACTTATTAAATAAATGATCCCAATAATACTTATATAAATCTTTAATTTTTTATGTCCTTAAAAGGATGCTAGAAATCATACGTCTTTAAGACGTATCGTTATCTTTAACGTATTGTATTGGAATTTTTAGGGAATGACAGTAAATATTTTTTCTTTCTATAATATTATTATTAAGAGCCTTAGGAATGAGATAAAGTGCTGAGAGTTGGTCATTCAAAGGCCAGTGTTGAATGATCCACAGCAATTGTCTCATCTTGGCATGTTGATTGTGTGGTGAGTGCCTTCGCTAAGTAGGTTTACCTGTCATCTACTACTTCTCAATAGCTGGCGCTTGTCTTCTGATCATTCGTCTTTTTTGCGTTTTCATAATTTAACAAATAGTCTTAATTCTACAAAATTTTGAGCAATTGCGTCATTATATGTGACTGTAGATCTAGAAATGTTATTTAGGGTTACAATTCCAAAGTTTAAGTAAACAAAAATAATAGAAATTAACCACAGTAAACGAAAAATGGTTACAGTTTGACCAAATTTGCAAACTAAATGGAATAGTTTTTCTTTTTTTTTCTGATATTTCTCTTGATGGTTACAACCAGACCTGACATCTTGAAATAAAATAGAAATTGAAAAAAATATTTCTTTCGGCGACTACCTGTCAGCATTATTCTGGCAAAAGCTCTGAGAGGAGCTGGTTGCCATAAGCAAGCTTTTAAAATCTGTCATTCGGAGTCGACTTTTAAACTGTAGGTCCCGGTACTCATGGCTAAAAATTAACACACACAACATGGATGCTGCTAGAAGCTAAGCCGTAACCTTGACCCTGTAATGACCAATTATGTACGTATGTATGTATGGTTACAATCAATTTTGTCACCTCGTTTCGGATTGATTTTGAGTTCTTGGACACCCTGTATTTATATATACTATGTTTTATTTATTATTTTTTTTTTGTGGTTGTCATGTTGTTCCAAAACTTGCTCAAATATTTTTATAAAATTTTTGCATATCTAAAGTAAATTTCATTTTAGTTTTTCCTTTTTCGTTTTAATAATAAATTCAACATTTTTTTCATTAATTTATGTAAAATAACACTTTCCTACATTTTTCAAAAAATGAATTTGCATATAAGTTTGATAAACAAGCTGGCATGTTTGTACAAATTACTGAATGATGTTCAGCACTAAAACAAAAAATCCTCATTGACAAATGATTGTGATTGTGAAATTAAGCTTTTTTGTTTAGCCTTAGTCGGTTACAATTAAATTGAAGTTAAAAAATTATATGTTCTTCGGTTTGCCACTACTCTAATTAAAAAAAGTTAATTTTTTAATAATTGCCAACAGGCTATGGGCATTCTTCATTCGACTATTAAGTATTTTTTTAATATTTTCTAAGACGAAGCTGTTTTCAAGGATAACTCTCATGAAAATAAAAACAATTATTGACACCAAGGCACTAAAGAAACCCTAAACCTGAGGGCCACACATCAATGCAACAACAAAAGTAAAAAAATAATAGTAAATTCTGTAAGTTCGGTTGGATATTTTTATTTATTTTTTTCTTTAGATTTTATTAAATAAAACTAATTTAAGTTCTGCCTTCTCTTCTTAGTTTACACATTATTTTTCAAGTGGGCGTAAAACTATTTTAATAAACAATTTGCCCAGACAATATGCGACAAGAATTTATTAAAATACTACAAAAATAACTTTCGCACATATAAACAAGAATAAATAAATAATTTATGTACATAATCAGATGTCATATATCTTTAAACCCATCAAATAAACTCATGGGTGTGTGTGTGTGTGTGTTTGTGAACTAAAATACACAGAAATATACATCTCCTATGTGGTAAATATTTAATCAAATTTAAATACTCAACGTTCAACCTTGAATTAAACTGTTATGAAATATTTTTGTTATTTTGGTTTTTTTTTTTTGTCCATCTTAAAATGTTGTCCTTAAGAAAAATATTTTAAATGCAATATTGAAAAGAAAAATATTTTACGAGGGCAGTCTCATAATTATCGGACTTTAATGCAGGAAAAAACCTTTAAATAATAACGGCGGTATGTATAATAAAAAGTTAGCAGCTCGTTAGCACAAAAACTTGACTTGACAAAAAACTGTCAAGTTTCTCAACCGCTATAAACTGATATCAGAGTATCCTAGTCAGAGTATCCAAAATATTAAATACCTTGTAAGTTTGAGTAAGAATTCTCAATTGAGGAATGACAAACTTAGCCACTGTGTACAAAGACCTACTAACTTTCTGTTATAAATAATTCTAATAATCTTTATTTTTGAGCCTAATAAGTAGTTTCGTTTTTGTTTAATTAAAAAAACAAAACATTTTAATTTTAAGTATAAATTGCAAATTTATTATTACAAGAATTCACTTTGTATGAGACATACACTTTACACTTTCAAAATCTAAATGAATAATAATGCTTTTCTCTTAAAAGACTTCCTCTTTTATATCATGATCGTTCATGATACTTTTTTTAGCGTACAAGATAAACTGTAAATTAAATACATACACGTACGTACGAGTACAAATTACAAAATAAATATAGAATGATATTTGGGCATACAGAAATATTAATCGCCCTTAGAAACAGAAAATAATATAAGAAATTATATTGAAGCATATACAATCAATGTTACTTCTTTTTACATTTATAGTTCGTAAACAAGAGAAAACATGATTGTGCATGATCAATCATGTTTACTAACGAACATGTTTACCACTCAACTTGCATACACATTTATGTATGTAAGAAAGCAACATGTTCGATCGAAATTGTAAACTACAACGGACGGATAATAAAAAACAAACAACAATAATAACTATAAATATTGGACATTATCTTTGTTGCTGCAATTATTCATACTGTAGTAATAATTATACAGTAGGGGTATTCATAAATAAATATACATAACTCCTAATCTCCATTTATCGCTATAAATTTTTTTTAGCGACAGCCAATTAGTTTGACACCCTCTAGTTCCTTCAATCTGTGCCATTAATGCTGGAATATTTTTTATTTTTGGAAATAATAAATAATCTCGAGGCTGATTTGTCCTATCTTTGATATTATATGTACTAGATCACAGTAGAAACGTTGTGTGCAGATTGGTGGCTATACAAGCTGGACACAGGCTAATTGGAAACCATGCTAGCCGTATAGGTGTGCAATAAAATGATTCAAGTCGCAACTGTGGTTATATGAACAAAAACAAGGCAGTTGAGCACTTTTTTGCAATTTCCCAGCAATCTTTAAACGTCGTCTTGATGATCTCGTTTTAGGCTTTATACAGGGTATTTTCAAAATATCGGGCATAGACCTGGGAAACATCCTATAATATCTAAACCAAACTAAGTGGGGACACTAGTATTTTAAATTTGTTTTATAAAATGGAAATATATATTTTTTAGTATTTTAAAACCGATATCTGACTACAGAAATTAGTTTTATTGTATAAGACAGAATTTATGTAATGGTTTATACAGTTTTAAGACACTTATATACTACAAGCATTGTTTGGGGACATATCCCTAATATATAATTTAAAAAATTGAGATGTTAGTTCAAGATAAATCCTAGATTTTTAGCTCCTTAAGAACTTTCTGTAGTTGTCACTAAGTAACAGGTGTAGAAGAAAATTCATAATATGAGCACAATTTGAAGATATTTCGGCTTTTTTTTTATTTAGGACCAATACTCAAGAGTAAACCCCTACGAATCCAGTGCATTGTATTTCAAATTTAAAGATATGTAGACATATATTACATACATACATAACAGGCCTTTACAACCCTGTGTCAGGATTACGGCCTAGCTTCTCGCAGCACTCATCTTGTTTGTGTTAATTTTTATCCATGATTACCGGGACCTACAGTTTAATGTCGACTCCGAACGACAGACTTGAGATGCTTGGCATGGCAATTAGTTACTCTCAGAGCTTTTGCCAGAAGACTGTTGAGAGGTAGTCGCCGAAAGGAATATTTTTTTGATATTTCTTTTTTTTTAAGATATCGGAGCTGGGTGTCGAACCCAGGCTCATGTCTTAGTAAGCCAAGACACTAACAACTAGACCACGGAGACTACACTTTTTTTTTGTTGATGAGACAAATTGCTGTTCAATATACTTATTATGATTTTTAGCAGAAGCCTATCTCTATACTATATACTCGTATAAATATATATAATAACGACTTATGTAAAGCTGTCATTGTAGTGGAACATCGCCATAAACTGCACTTAAACATTTTCTTCATGCTGTTTTTCTTCTCTAGTGAGTAAACATGGAAGATATCTTGCTGACAAATTTCTCAACTTCAGAGTTGAAGTCAGGAGGCGATGTATACCCCTTCCTGAATTCGTCATCATTACAGTTACGTATCTTTAACCGGCGATCATGCAATACCCTTTTGCAAATTTGCTTAACCAGTTCTGATGTGGGCACTTCAGTTGTTTGGCTTTAGTATTGTATGCACTGATACGTTTCAAAAGAACATTTTAGATTACACAGTATATTGAAAAAATATTGTGTGCATATACATATGTTAGCAAATTGACTGTGATATATTATATCTTAAGTCTTTAAAAAAAATTCAAAACAAAGCATCATCTAATAAGTTAAACCATATTTTTTTTAAATGTACCACTATTTAAAGCAATTTTAATTTCCTTTTATTGCCACCATCTATACATCAGGTCGGTTAGTCTAGTAGCCGCCCTCGTATGTATTCACACAAAGAAAAACATTATTTTGTGGATTAGCTAAACAAAATGTTTAACCTTAAAAAAAAATAAAAATAAAATAAGGGGGAAATTATTAAAAATGTCATTGTTGAAATTGAATAAATTATTTATTTAATAACACATTTAATAAATGAAAATCTTAAGAGCTTAACAACGTTTTATAAAGGTCAAAACCTTTAATATTTAAGACCAAAAAACCAAAATATATAATTTTTTAATACGCCAGGTCGAATTTTGTGAATAGGAAAAAAAAACTCTGCATTAAATTAGTAAGATGATCCCACAGACACATATAATAAAGTAGGACTTTAGCTTAAATCCTAAAAAAATTTGTACTAAATCGTTTTCGGCGACAAGGACGCAAAAGCATCACAGAAAAAAACAGGGTAGTAATGGCCAATTATGTATGTATAATAATGTGAAATGAAAAAAAGCAAATTCTTTTTACAATTGCTTATATTGCGAATCCCGATTGTTTAATGAAAAATTGTTTCATTTCAACTGTAGCCTTTTGTAAACATGCACATATTCAAGTAAGACTAATGTTTTTAGTCCTAATTATTTTTGAATATTTTGTACTCGTGTAACCATAAGAAGATTATATCATTACAATGCTTAAAAAAAATATTTAATTATTTACTTATCGTAATCGAACAGTGGTTTAGTGGTTAGTGTGTTGGCTTACTAAGACGAGAGCTACGGTTCAAAGCCCGGCTCTGTCATCCTGAAGCAAAGAAGTTAAAAAAAAAATGTTTACTTTGGCGACTACCTCTTTGCAGATTGCCATGAATAAGCTTCTCAAGCGTATCGTTCGGGGTCGACATTAAACTGTAGGTCCCGGTACTCATGGAAAAAAATTTACACACACAATATGAGTGCTGCGAGAAGCTAGGCCGTAACCCTAACACAGTGTTGTAAAGGCCAATTATATACATATATATGTAATCGAAAGTTATCAGGTCTGGCTATAAGAATATTATAAAAAAATTAAATTAATATTAGTTATGTAAAACAGAAAAAAAACTGCTCAAAAATGTTGCCAAAAAAATGTTCTATATTCACTCTTTGCTACCAATTTTTTGTTCATTTAATAATTTAACTTTTACTCTAACATGGCAAAAACTAATCATTAAATAACAAACAAATGTGTATCACTATTGCCATAAACAAAAAAAAAATCTGCAGCACACATTCACTTTTAATTGTATTAACAGTCAAAATGATTTTTATTTTTAATAAGTTTTATAAAAATAGAATTTCAACTTTTTTTAATTAAAAAAAATAATACAGTGAGAGTCAGAAATGGTGACAAACATATATTATATGTAAATACATCTATGGCAGCTATTCAATCTATATATTTTAATAAGTTTCTGTTCATTAATTCAAGCAGAAATGTGTTATTTTAGTTTTATAAGTTCAAAGGCAGCTTAAAAGGTAATGGATTTGAACCTGGACTGCTTTGTGTTGTATGCGAACGCTCTAGTAACTACACTACGCCATTTAGTTAATTTTTTTCCTATAATAAAAGACATTTTTTTTTTTACTCAGGAGATAAAGCCCTACTCATGTTTTGCATTTTATTGAAATTTTTGAAATGATAGTTTTTTTTTCTATTAAGCGCCTTACGAATGAGGACAAATTGCTGTCAATTTTATAACTCAAAGGCAAGTGTTTATACCTTCACCTTTGAATGACCAACAGCAATTGCCCAATCTGTCGTTGGATGTTTTTGTGCATTAATTCAAACAGAAAAGTATTATTTTATTTTTGTAAGAGGCAAAGGCAGTTTAAAAGATAATGGCCCATAACCAGGCTTCCGGGATTATACACTGGTAAGTCAATAGATTTTACAGCAAAAACATACTGTTTTATTTTTCGTAAGTGCGATTTATTTTCTAAATTCAGAAAATAATTAAGTGAAAATAAAAAAGTGAGTTCCAATTTTTTTAATACTTTTTCAATTGAATGAATTAAATCTGGAATCGATTATGGATTTCATTTGCAATTAAACATTTTAATTCATTCAATTGTAATGGTTTATTGATTTTTTATATTGTTTTCAATTAAGTATATTATTTAATACTATTAAAATGTTAATTAAGATATTTTCAATTAAAATTGTAATTTATCTACAAATAGTTTAATTGAATTTCTTTTTTTATATCTGTCTAAGCAACAATAATTACTCCATATAGTAAACTGGATCTCTCTGACTTATTAAATATTGTTGTATACTCGGGAACATAAAATAATAGTGATGGAGAGATATGGTATCAGAGGAAATTCTCTTACTTGGTTTAAAAATTATTTATTATGCATATCCTAAAGAGTGAAAATAAATAATGATATAAGTAAAGAAGAGACAATAAACTCTGGAGTATCACAAGGATCAAAACTCGGACTAATACTGTATTTAATACATGCAAACGAAATGATGAGTCATCTTTCCAACAACACAATTTTCGCCTATGCAGACGATACAGCAATCATCGTTTCTAGTACAAATATTAACCATGCCACAGAAAACATGCAAAAACAACTTGATTCCGCAGTCAAATGTTGACATGATAACGGACTTATTATAAACGCTTCAAAAATAAAGTTAATGCATGTCAAACCACGCCAACTCTCTTCTGTCCCAATAAATATAAAATTCCACAGTCCTGAGTCATGACCGTCTCCATAAAAATGTACAACAGACTAGCAAAACAAATAAAGTATGTAGTACTCAAATAGAGGTAGTTGAAACTTATAAATATTTGGGAATTTATATAGACCAAAATTTTAAATGGAAGACGCACACAGAAATGCTTCATAAAAAGCTTCGTAAAGCCGCTTATATGCTAAACAACATAACACACAACCTTGGAAGGAACAAAATTATACAGAGAACAAAATGTTTAAAACTTTCAAATAAAATTTTTGCGTGAAAGGGGCGTGGTGGCGTAAGAAATGTTTATTTAGACCTACCGTGACCATCCGTTCTGTATTATACAGAACAGTTCTGAAGTTGAAACCCGTGTTCTGTATAAATTATTCATTAGGGAAAAACATTAAAATGTTCTGTATTTTATTTAATGTTTAGTATTTGTGCTGTATTTTCATGCCTCAATGTAGTATTTGTAGTTTTGATTAACACCTTTAACAAAAAGTCTCCAGACGAGCATCTTAAGTAGAGACGAAATGGCCATAGAGACATGCTGATCTCCATAAGCAATACATTTTATATATGTATGTATATTTTGACGGTTGTCGAGTTCAGTTTGTGTTTACCTGGACCATATGGACCATTGAAAAAACTCAAATGAAATTGGAAACCATCCAAGCCATTTTGATCACTAAATTAAACGATATAGTTTAATCATATGCATAGGGTTTAAAGAATATTTAAAGGTAAATGATAACTTGGTAAAACAAATTTATCCATCAGAGAAATACCAAAATTGGTTGTAATTTATTTTACCCTTTTAATGCACCTTTCTGTGAATCTACTTTGAATGTTTATTTAATGATAAAAGCAAAATATAATTTTTTTTAATTTAACATTTAGTTTGATATCTAGAAACTAACTTTTATTTTATGGTATTTATATGTAAGTATCTTATTTAATGATCTCAGGAAATTTTAGTTATTTCTGAATTTTTGAATAATTTATTTTATTTTGTTTTTTTTTTATTTTGTTAATTTTGCATTTAAATAATATATATAATAAATACATGCCTATGTACGTACGAAAGGCTGTTTGTTTACATTTTATAGTTGTTATTGGTCAGATATTTCCTTGTTCTGTATTTTGGTTTAAAAAATATGGTCACCGTATTTATACCTCGTCTGGAGTATAATGCGTATACAATTTGAAGTAAATATGATAAAAGCTATATGGGAGCAATTACATAGTTTTAAAAAAGTGGGCGTAAAAGTGGGCGTGGTCGAAAAAAGTACCCTATTAATCATGTCAGAGTCTCAGTTAAATGCTGTGAAAATTTCAGGAAGATCGGTCTAGAGGTTTGGTCTCCTATAAGGTACAAACAAACAAACAAATAAACAAACACACCTTCAATTTTATATATTTAGATTCATGCTTTTCTTATTTTTTTTAAATGCATAATTTTTCAACAAATTTTCTAGCTTTAGTTTAAAGATGTGATGACTCTTTTTAAAAGTAGAATTTATTTTTAACACTGGCTGTCCATCTAAAATAATTTATAGCAGTTTATCCAGCTGCCACCATCAATTTAAAATAGTACTAAAATTTCCCATTTGCCAAGATATTTTTTTCCTCATCGTAAGGTTTAATTTACGACTGAACCCTGTGTTAAGTTACGACCACATGGCCCTTACCATCATATAGAAAACAATGAGATTTTACATCTTTTGTTTATGCTCCATAAAAACACTTCATTGTAGCCATTTAAAGTTAGAAAAAAGTAAACATATTTTGTATGTTTCTTTGTATTTTATTATTTTTTTTTTTTTGTAACAGAGGCAGCCAGCATTACTGAATTTGTACTCGTAGTTTAATTCAATTTTTGTTCTTTGCTGTTCAAACGGTATTTTTTTCGTTACTTTTTTTTTTCTCAATTCAATGAACAAAAGGGTTTAGTTTAAACAATTTTTTTTTATTCCTTTTAATGCAGTGTATTTACCATTGACCTTTTCAACTTTCGCCTTTTAGTGAAAAAAATAAATCATTTGAAAATCCTTTGATTTTTAACTATTGCTTTTGTTACTTGCAATTCTTTAGCAAAATTCTATCAAGCGAACATGTGGCATTAAATTAAAAACAAAAAGAAAAAAAATCTCTAAACAAATTAAAAACTGTTTAACCAAATGGAAAAATTTTTAATTAAAAGCTTAAATTTTAAGCAATTGATTAAACAATTTAATTTTTTTTATCAAAATCAATACAATTCAATTCATTAATTAATTTTTAGTTAAAAGTTACTTTAGTAAGCAGTTTGTGAGAATTAAAAAAAAAAAACAAAACCAAAAATATTTTTCTGTATAAATTTTTTATTTTTAAATATACTCGATATTTGTATAATTAAAACAAAACTTTTTGTAACAAAAATACATTTTAAATAATTTGTTCACAATTAAAACTGAATAGTGAAAATAAAAGGAAGAGAAATATATGCAATTGCCATATGATTTCGATATTGATATTTTAGCAAACTCAATGAAATATTTAGTTTCTTTCATACTAGTTGTGAATGAATTAATTTATCCCTACTCTGTGTAATATATTTGCAGGAACGGGTGGCAATTTACAGTGGACAAGAAGTGGCAACACTTATTACTAACGCAACTCTGAGCTTAAATTGGCCACATTTTATTTTAAATCAACTCTGAAATTTAAAAATATATGGCAGGAAGAAGAAACATTAATTGATAGAATATAGGCGAAAAAACTAAACAACTACTAAATTTTTATTTGATATGAAATTTAGTTTATGCGAAAGATCATTTTCTGACATTAAATTAAATATAATTTCGGGCTTGCTCGGTTCGAGTTGAATCTCGAGGTTAAATTTTCGATGAGTTTATCTAGCATATCGGGAATAACGGGGCGAATGTTATCCGAATATTATCGTCAATCGTTTCGGGCTTATCGACGTAGACTAGTGACTACACATATCTTAACAGAAAATATGTAGTCGAGTGCCATTAAATCGCAGGAAATCGTCGTGCAGGAGTTTATGTGTTCTATCCGCCATTTCATATTTTTTATATATCTTGCGTTATGTTTTCGACCCAAAATTATTCAAGTCTGTAATCTGTTTTCGGATATCTCGTGCAGTTTCTGAGATAAATAGCCAAAAACAGATTGCAGATTTTAAGAATGTTGGTGTCAAAAACCTAAAGTGGCATCATTAACTCGATAAGTATAAAATGTCGGATAGAGCACATAAACTCACGCACGACGAAATGTGATATGGAAAACTATGCCGTTAACAAACGTTTGCTTTATGCCACTAGGTGTGCGACATGCTGCGCCGTCTTGTTGAAACCGCAAGTCCTGTACATCATAGCTGTTCAATAATAATAATAATAACCGTCATAGTCACCATTGACTGCAATATTCTGAAAAGCATCATGTTTAAAGAAATACGGTCAAATGGCCATACCGCCTCAGCCCAGAAAACAAACCAAACAGAAAATTTTTCCGGATATAATGCTGCTCTCTATTATAACTCTAAATATGACAATTTTGTTTATTGATATACCAATTCAAACAAGAGTGAGCTGCGCCGCTAAACAAAATTCGCTTATGAAATTAGGGAATAACGGCAATCATACTTTGTGCCTATTTACAGAATTTACTCCTTGCTTGATGATTAGGCAGTCTATTCATGTTGAAATCTCATCTCAAATTAAATAGAAATCTCTCACAGCTAACAAAATAGCCTTCAGTAAAAAACGTGGTGCGAAATTAAATTTGTATACCTCCCAAATGCTATGCTACTTATAGAAGAGCGCCTAATTAAATTTGAATAAAAGTCGGTCTCAAATCTGTCGTTCGCAGCAGATTTGAAACTGGAGGTCCCGGTACTCATGGATAAAAATTAACACACACAACATGAGCGCTGCGAGAAGCTAGGCATTAACTCTGACACAGGGTTGTAATGGCCATGTTCGAAACAAGTTAATAATTATTAAAATAAAATACAGAGTTGTATTTTAGATTTGATTCTGATACAAACGGTACAGACTCACCTTCGTTTATTTATAAATTTTTGATTTAACAAAAGGGAATTTATCTTATATAGATAAATGTGTTATTCCTTTATAAGCCTCACAAATTCGAGCCCTCTTGAACACATTTTACATTACATTCTCACACATTTCATGCGGTATTTAATTATTTTGTTTGAGGTGCTCCAGCGTTTCTGGTTTTTTTTTTTTGCATAAACCTTGCTTTTCAGATATTGCCCCAAAAGAGATCCGGAGCAGTCAAATCAGGCGACCGTGGAGGCCAATTAATAACACCATTCCTTGAAATAACTTGTTGTGAAGAGAAGTCTTGCAGTAATTCCATTAAAGTCCTGAGTGTATGAGATGTGACACCGTTTTGTTGAAACAACATGTTAGTCAAGTCCAAAGCATGAAGTTGTGGCATTAAAAAGTGATCAATCATATCACGATATAGCTCCCCATTGACATTTACCGTTATGCCGTTTTCAGCATAAGAAATTGCACACCAAACTGTTACTTTTAATGGATGCAAAGTTGACGGATGAATTATTTGAGGGTTTTCCATTGCCAAGAACCAGCTATTCCATTTATTCACATATCCATTCAAATGAAAATATGCCTCGGCACTCATTATGATTTTTTCATGAAAATCAGGGTTGTCATGGGTGAGCTGTAGCATCTTATTGGCATATGTACGGCGGCGTAAATGGTCTTCTGGAAGAAACTCTTGTGTCGACTGTATCTTAAATAGGGAAAGAAGTGCAAAATTGTGGCCAAAGTTGTTCTTTGAAGACCAAGCTTCTGACTATAGCGTCGAATTGAGGTTGATAGATTGTTTTGAACACTTTTTTGAACAGCAGTAATGTTTTCAGATAATCTTGCAGTAATTGGTAGCCTATGCTTGGGTCTATCAGCTACAATCCCTCTTTCGCATTATTTAATGATTGATTTTGATAAAATATTTTAACGATTAAAACACGTTGGTTTGCCGAATATTTTTCCATAAAAAAATTGCCCTGTGTCTACTTTACGACTGGCAAACATGAACTGTCCAGGCTAATGTTTACCGAAATGGCGGCAAAACAAAGTAGTATACCGGCCCGTCGGACACCCTTTAGATATACTTATTAATTAACTATACGGCGCTTTAAACAACAGCAAAAACTTATACTCTCATTCTGTAAAATTTCTCTTGAAAACGTTTTAAAATTTATATTGAAATTTTGTTTTTGTTTAAAATATAAAATTTAAGAAATTTGAAAAAGTTCTTTCAACAGGATAAGCCAGCCAAAATATTCTTTTGCTATAGACCCTAATAAAGATACCTTATTTTTTATGAGTAAGGAACTCAGTTATAAACCAAAATTTAATTATATTTGAATAAAAATAAATCAAATGATAAAATTATAACTATATAGCCGAACCTGTCATGTTTAACAACTTCATTTATTTCTTTCAATTTTCATTTAAATAGAACTTGTTTTTTATTTGTTCTAGAAATCAATTTCTCCATTAGCTTAAAATACAAGTAAATTTGTCTTTACTTTAAAGTCAATTATTAATTTTAAATAAATTTATTAACTTCATAAGCATTCGAACATAAACTATGAATACAAAATTCATTTACAGACCAACTGTATTAACTATTAAAACATTTCAATGACTGCATAAAGACTTGGGATGTGGTCAAGTAAATAAATGTTCTGACACTCAATCATTGCAAACTACTGGTTTGTTTATACGTGTTCATAATTGGAAAATTGTATAAAATAAAATAAAGAAAAAAAAATAATAAAAAAAATAAAACAATAATAAAACATGACATGCTGACAAAAATGTAGTTTTCGGTCATAAATGTCAAAAACAACTGTACGTTTATTGTGTTTGTGTAAATGGGAGTTAAAACCATATCATGTTTTTTATCCAATTTGTCATAAATAATATTTCATTGTACCCAAACTCTTATACTGTTAAATTGAATTTTCAGAATTATTTGAAAATTGTAGAAATATGAAATTTATAAAGGGTTGCGTTGCTTTATTAACACAATTCCTAAGTGACATACATAAAGTGCTATAGTAGCAGTATATAATAAAAGATTTCTATAAAATATGAATTACACCAGCTAACTAAAAAGTTTATTCACTCTAAGTAAACAAAAGTAATAACATACAGAAGAAATATTACTGAAATCCGCACTACTTTTTAGGAGCACAGGGTTAATAGAAAATATATATGGTATCAAGTAATGAAAATATTTCAATCGACTTGCTGGTTTTTCTAAAAACAAATCGGTGCTACATTGTTTACGGATTTTCCCGACAATGGGAGTATTCTTATATGATTTTCTAAGATGTATCGTTTCTGTCAGTATTTCTTTTCTAACGAAGTTGAAGTTTTGGTGATGGGTAGTCTACTATAGATAGGCTGAGAAATCACCATATCTGGAGGATAGATCAAAGACAAAGGTCACTACTGATGACTTCGAGCCGTAGAGAAGCACAGCAGGTATTAAAAATTCCGCATATTTTCGCTTTTTAGGTTTTTTTAAATTTTTTTACATTAGCTGACCTTACAAAAGTCACATGCGCCTATTATTTAACTTGTAATTTCTTTCTTTAGTTCCCTCTTGATTGAGCGATTACTGCCTATACAAAGCTTTAACTGACAAAAAATCTAAAATACGTTTTTTGCAGAATTTTTATCAGAAAAAAAATACGCGTCGATGGGTCCTGGCAAAGTACATACAGTGATGAAGGAAATGACAGTATAAAATCAGCTGTGTTTTATTGTGGCTATCGTATTATACACTGTAATATTGTGTGTGCAAAAATTTTTTGTGGCTATCTTGCTAAGTGTTGTTCTTGTTATATTAGTTGTTGGAGTTTCGTCACTGTATACACTGTGGGTCCCTGTCCCAGGTTTCTACGATGAAAATAAATTCACTTACGCCGTCTGTGAAATGAAAAATACCAGTTTATTTGTTCTACTTTCATACAGGTTTTTTGGCTCTGGTGAAAATTTAAGGTTTCGTCAGTTATAGCGTTTTTTAATTCCATCGACCATATAGTGAAGATCAACTACCGACATCATTGGAAACTTCAATACATTCAGAAGAAAAAAGTTTATAATACCCCTCTTAAATGGAAACAAAAATTAATCTTCACTTGTCATAATTTTTAATTTTTTTTTTTTCGAAGGAAGTAAGAAGTAGAAAAAAGTGACCAAGATTTCAATTTAAAAAAATAAGGATAAACCGCGAAAGGACAACATACATACTTCGAAGAATTTTTATTCGTATGTGGGTTCGTATTTGTGATAATAATTAAAAAAAAATTTACTTTGAATGTGTATGCCACTGCTACTACCTCACTGATGAAAAAATACCGACTTCGGGTAGCATTTTTTAGCTCCAATTCAATATGCAGCTTTTGTGTAGCAAATGATGCTTTCTTTGTAAAAACTAACTTTGTACCTCTGTGTCAAGTCTGCCGTTCGGAATCGACTTTAAACTGTAGGTCCCGGTACTAATGGATAAAAAGTAAAACACACAGCGTTGCAATAATTTTTATTTAAAAAACTGCAAATTTAGAAAAAATAAACTGGTTTTCAGGAAAAAGAACTGCACAAGGAAACAAATCAAATTAACGATTTTAATAATAAACAAAAGAGACAATTATCCATTTTTATATATAGAGAAATAAATACACAACAAATTAAATAGAAAATATCAGAGTTGGGTTTATTGCATTGAATTTATAATGCATTATCGCTTCCACTACCACTAAACGAGTTTGTATTAATGCAGCAATATTCCAGCCACCACTAAATGCAGATGGAAATAATTAACCACTAAATAAAACCATTTTAGTGGTAGCGGAAAACTAATGCATTAAATAAAACGAATTTAGTGGTAGTTGAAATTTAGTGCATTGAATACAAATATTTTAGTGGCAATGGAAATTTAATACATTAAATATATCGATTTTAGTGGTAGTGGAAATTTTGTGCATTAAAAAAAGCAAATTTAGTGTAGTAGTGGAAATTTAGTGCACTAATTTTGAATAATTAGTGGTAATGGAATATAACTCCATTGGCACTATAGTGGAATGGAAATTTAGTTCCACTACCTCAGTTCCACTATCGTTTTAATATACCTTCATATATGGATATAATATTATTATATGCATATCCGCCTGTATAAAGTAAATAATTGTTGTTATTGTTTTAATAAGAATTTTAGTACTTTCAAATGTAATATAATATTCAGTTCACCATAGGTAAGATTTTAATCGCGCGGACTGTTAATATTGCCAGCTGCTAATCATTCAGAAGTAGTGCAGTAAATTTCGATTACCACTATAATCGATTCATTTAGTGCACTAAATTTCCACTACCACTAAATTTGTTTTTTTGTAATGCCATAAATTTCAACTACCACTAAAATCGATATATTTAATGAAATAAATTTCCATTGACACTAAATTCGTTTTATTCAATACACTCAATTTCCACTACCAATAAATTTGTTTTATTCAATACACTAAATTTTCACTATCAATAAATTTGTTTGTTTTAATGCAATAAATTTCAACTACCATTAAAATTGATATATTTAATGCATTAAATTTCCATTGCCACTAAAAGTTTATATTTAATGCACTAAATTTCCACTACCACTAAATTCGTTTTATTTAGTGCATTAAATTTCCACTACCAATAAATATAAGAGGCGACAATGCACTATTTTTACCACTACCATAAAATTTAGTTTAAAATTAAATCTAGTGCAATAAACCCAACTCTGGAAAATATTAATTATTATAAAAAATGTACTTACATTTGTATTAAAATAAACAAAATAAGTAATTCGTCTTTTTATCGGTTAAGTAAAGAATGATGATATGTATTAACAAAAATCTTTTTAAGTAATTTAAAACTAAGTTTCTGTACACTCTGGCACTTTTAAAACTAAATATTGGTGGTAATGGCCAATTATGTATGTATATACCTATAGACCTCTGTGCCGCGTTTTCTTTTCAAGTTAATCAATTCAGACTGAGTACAATCACAATATAATTTGAGATAGTTCTCAATGAAATTTCAATTCTGAAAATGTGCGAAAGCCGAGCGAAATATCATTTTGTGTTTTTGTTTGGCTGTTTACGATAAGTCAAAAGAAATAATTTTCAAAATTTAATTTTTTTTTTAAATAAAAGTAATGAAAAATAGCAAACTTTAATAAGTCTGCATATTTTGTGTCAACCAAAAATTAATTTCTACTTGCAGTTAAGTGATAGCAACATAAATTTAACAAAAAATTAACAAACCAGTAAATAGGAAACATTTAAAAATCAAATCGTTTATGTATGTCAAAAAAAAATTTTGTCTGCGAAGTGTGCTGACCTTAAATACTTTACTTTAGTATCTTACTTTATCGATACATACATACAAAGTATATGTATAGTTTTATTCAAAAACAAAATCCGAACAAATTATATAATACTTTTTAATAAACAAATTCTTTTTAAAAATTATTTTTTTTATAAAAATACATAAAAAACCTTTTTTATGTGGAGAAGTAAAGAAAAAAATCAAATAAAATTTTAGTAACACTTAAGGAAGTGTTAGTTGCTGACAATAAGTTATTTCCTTTTGCAAAAAATCACATCATATTTAAATATATTTTTATTTCGCACATTTAAGGTTATTGTTCCTTTGCAAATGTTATCGCACAAGGCATCTGTCATAAGCACAATATCCGTTTTGTTTTAAAATACTGTCTAAACTATTGTAAGAAAATAACAAAAAAAGAGAACTTTGTGACAGTTAAGCCCAAGCCAAACACAATAGTGATGGCTTGAAGCAAAAATATGTAAATTTTTCAAATTAAACAAATCACTTGTACGCAACACTCACTTACTACTACTCATGTTCATCTTGAGGAGTTTTTAGTTATTTTTATTTGTACCCTCATCATTTTCACACAATCTAAGAGCACTGTGATTGTAAGCAGGCACTTAATTTATAACTGAATAAAAAAAAACATATTTAACAATAAAAAAAAGAAATGTTTTTCTATATTATTTTCACAAGTTTTTTGCCTAAAACAAATATGAGAAAGTTTTATTACTTTTAAACCCTTTCTGATAAAAATTATGCAAACTAGCCAATGGAAAAGTATTGGGTTATGATTAAAGTCGTTTCCCTGTTAATTTACAAATTAGAACTAATCTTGGTGTTACAGGGTTTTATTTTTTTTTTTTTTTTTTTTTATTTGAGACCAATACTCAGAGGTAAACCCCTACTAAATGCTGTGCATTGTATTGGAATTTGGAAAGGACAGTACATATATTATTATTAATTATATTATTATTAAGCGCCTAAGGAATGAGACAAATTGCTGTGAATTGATCATTCAAAGGCCAGTGTTATACCTTCACCCTTGAATGATCAACAGCAATTGCCTCATCGTTGCATGTTGATTGTGTGGTGAGTGTTCCTTCGCTAAGTAGGTTTGGCTGTTATCTGCTACTTCCCAATAGGTGGCGCTTTTTTCCTGATCATTCGTTTTTTGTTGACATTAGTTAAGGTGGAATAGAGTGGAATGACCGGGGAGCGGTTTCTTTGTAGATGGTCGTCTGGGGAGGGGGGGGACCTCTTTTCTTTAAATTATAAAATTTAAAACAAATCTGATATAATTCTACAGGTTTTTATGATCTTTAATAACCACAAATGATTCAAATATGCAACAAAAAATTTTCACTTTGCATTTATTTACAAGTATTCTACTTTAAAGCTATTACTTATTATAGAAAGAAAAAAAAGAAAGCAATCGAGCTCATTGCTATAAAGAGAGGAGTATTGTTAACTAAAAGCTAGGCTATTTATTAGTTTTTTTTTTAAATGACAGCTCAGATGTCATGACTCAAGTCTGTGTGAAGCCTCAATATAACTAGTAATATTCTACTATTAAGAACTTCGGGTTTGTGAACTATGTTGCTAATGCAAGAGTACTACGATAGTGCGTATGTGGTTATTCTTGGCAACTCTAATTAATAAAATAATAGCAAATGTAAATGTCAATCTATTATAACTCTTGAAATACATTCACAACCAATGATCGTGTAGATAGAGATGATGTGAAAATAATAATTTATATATACATGCAGGTACAATATTTTTGACAGGTAGAAGTCGGTAGCCTGCAACCTTAAATGTGGTTTGTTTTTGGATTGAGTTAAGTAAGTAATTAAAAAAATTGATACTCCGTCAATCTAACTTGACTGATGACCATACGTTTCTCACTTCATATTTCTAATGAATATTCTCTTGAAAAGCTTTGACAGTCCTAAGCTTGGTGTTAGAAATTTGCAACATTAGAAAACCCACACGATCTTGATGGTTAATGTAAATTACCTATCACAAGTACGTAGTTCACAGCATTCGTGCCGCTCACGGTTTTTGCAAAACATAAAATTACGTCTTCACCACATCACATAGTAACTTTGGAGCGATGTAGCGATGTCTTGTGTGTTACACGTGTATCTTTGGTGACTCAGAAGGTATAATCTTGTTTACTTATGTCTCACTGAGTATAATGAAGTCAAGTCACACATCATGATTTTCTAGTGGCTTAAATTTCTTGAGCATGGCATTGCATAGCTAATGCAAGGTCTGTCCTTTTTCAGTCTTTCATATTTGATTGATTTGTGAATTATCACTTTTTACATATATTTTCATCAGACTCTTATATTCTTCCATGCTCTTCTACGTAAGCATCTTAAAGCTTTAATATTAGGCGTAGAACGATCGTGAAATTTCCGTTTAAATTTAGACTGCATCAACACAACCAGCTACTTTTTATTAAAAAAATTGAAATTTTTATTTTTATTATTATTTCTCAAGAATATAGTTCATATCTTATAAATGTAAGCTTTGTATTTGTTAACATACATGTTAAACATACACTAAAATAAGGCTCAGGTGTACCGCTGCTTGCAAAAATTGTAGAATTAAACTTGTGCGTCCTTGTATCGAATGGTTTTATAATCGTACAAAATTTTTAGTGGACAACACTTCCTTAAATGGCGGTATTTTTGTCAGCTGTTGAGTGATTTTTGCTTAGTTTGGTTTCACATTTCACCATTAATAGGGTGACTAATAACTCAGAAGGGCGTACATTCTGTAAATGGGCCCACAACAAGATTGCCGTTGATTTCATTTTTCATAGGCAAACTTTCTGTAGCGATGTAGCTTACTTTTGTTTAAATGAATACATTAAGAAACAAAACAGCCGTATTATAATCTTTTATAATCTTCGACTGTATATTGAGACATCATTTCTTCCAGGCATACCTATTTTATCATTTGGTGGAATAATTGCTCCGTATTTCTTTGAAAGCGATGCTGTTTAGAACGTTACAGTCAATGGTGATCGCTATAGAACCATGGTTACTGCCTTTTTTGTTCATCAATTGAACAACCAATTAATGTAAAGGAGCTGTAGTTTCAACAAAATGACTCAACATGTAACAAAGCTCTTGACTTACTGAAGGAAATGTTTACTAACTATATACTTTCAGTTTTAGGTCAACTGAATTGGAGTCCAAGATAGTTCAATTTAATGGCTTTAGATATGTAGATGTTGGGATATGAGAAACGATTAATCACTTGGAGGGCAATATTCGCCACTCTATTGCCGAAATATGGCCACAAATGTTGGAAAAGGTCATTGAACCTCTAGAATTGCTTACGTGCCCGACAGTTCATATGCCAGAAGTTTCATTTAAATTATAATGCCAGAATATTTTCTTTGTCTTATTCCTTTACGAGGCTCTATACATCTATACGAAATAGTCTTTAAATATAATTTTAAATAAATTTTATAAAGCATGAACACACGAACTGTAACGCATAAACCAAAAGTAGATTATTTGTAAAAGCAATGGTCAATTGAGTGAAATAAAACACATTTTGCTGGATTGTTTGAAGACCAGCTGAAGTGTTTTCTAATACTTTTTTGTTTATTATACTTACAGAACTTTATTAAATTTTATGAAGACCTTTAATTAGAATACAAAAAAACATATTTTTATTTGGTTTTATTTAAATGTTTTTTTTATAATATCTATAAAAATTTGAATAATTTTTTGTTTTTTGTTTTTCTTTTTAGTAAATTAGTAATAAATAATATTTTATGGCATTAATTTACATCTGTTTTTGAATACTAATAGAGTAAAGTAATTGAAGAAAGAAACAAAATGTACATAAAACAGCACATTATTTAAAGGATTTTCTTTTATTTTTCAACCCGTTTGCATAAATAACGTTTTATTAACGAAAAACAAGTCAGCCTACTGGCATTAAGACCACCAAGAGTTTATAAATGAAAATTGTTTTTCTTGTTGAGAAGCATATTGGCTTTCTACTTCACGAGCTATAAACTAGAATCAAGTTGTTAAAGAGAAAATTATTTTGTTGCCTAAAAACACAAAAACTTCAAGTTTAAATAAACAAAAAAGGGGCATTATATATAATCGTACTTAAGAATGTAGGCGACTGACTTTAAATAGGCATTTTTGGCTCCATTTATGCCAGTGTATAGCAACAACATCTACAAAGTTTTTTTTTTTTTTTGTCAATGGCCGATTTGTTGGAATTCCTTTTTTTATTCTCTTTTTCTATTTATTTCGATTTTATCATTTCCTTGTTTTAGTCTTATTTTTATATTCTTAAGTATTGCAAGTCTGTTTACACTCGATGATGTTGGGTAGTGAAGTGTGTATGTACTTTGCGTGTATATTCATTTCAGATTTAATTTGGCAAACAATTTATTTACTTTTTATTTCTTTCTCTTTGTTTCGTGGCAAATGTAAAACATTTAATGTAAATTGTGCCTCAGCAGCGTTTTTTATTTAATGGATTTTATAATTGTTTGTTTTAATTTAATGGATACTTTATTATTTTTTTTTTCTTTTTTGTCTTATTTGAAAGCATTTAGTTTGATTTGTATTTGTATTTAAATATATAATTTTTTTTTTCTTTTTAACAAACCTTCTTGGTTTTGCTTTTAAAGTTTATGACTTTGATGTCGTAGCAGCATCACTTCTAAAGTGCAATTTTAATAACAAAACATTGTTAATACAAGGGATTATAGTTTTATTTGACAACGCCTGTTATATTAAAATAATTTTTGCATTACTTGCGGGACCTGAATTTAAGAAAATTTGATGTTTCCAGTATATTGGTTAGAGCGCTCGCACAAAAACTAAAACCCAGGTTCGAATCCCAGCCAAAATGAAAAATTAAAAAAGTAGTTTGCGGGTTTTTCAAAATTAAAATTCAAAAATAAGAGGTCCCTCCTCCCAAAAGTCCACCTACAAAGTAAAAGCTCCCTGACATTCCACTCTATTCCATTTTAACTTTTGACAACGAAAAAACGAATGATCAAGAGGAAAGCCTACCTATTGGGAAGTAGCAGATAACAGTTAAGAAACCTACTTAGCGAAGGCACTCACCGCCATTAACATGCAATAATGGGGCAATTGCTGTTGATCATTCAAGGGTGAAGGTAGAGAACTGGCCTTTGAATGATCAATTCAGAGCAATTTGTCTCATTCTTAAGGCGCTTAATAATATAAGAAAACTAAATATATGCTCTGTTGTCATAATGTACTGTCCTTTCTACAATACAAAAATCCAATACTATGCACAGAATTCATTGGTCTCAATAAAAAAAAAAAATTAACATTTTTTTATATTTCTTCTCTAATTTGATTTTGTATAAAATCAAACAAACAATAAAAAATATCTGCATTATTAATAAAAAAAAAACCTGTAAATAATTAATAAAGGAAAATATAATTCGAGCTTAGTCTAGACGATGTATTTTATATGTTTACCAGTATCAACATATCATGTATGCAACACAAATGTATGATGCTAACTATTAAAAACCGTATGTTTATCATTTAAACATATCGTATAGATACCATTGTTTGCTTGTCAGGTATTAACAACTAAAGCATTAAACACATAGACGACAGCAAGCAGCAGGCAGCAAGGTGTTAAAATTAGAATACACATCTAATATACTTATAAAATTCTCGTGTCGCGGTGTTTGTTGACAAACTCCTCCGAAATGGCTCGATCGATTTTTCTGAAAATTTTTGTACATATCGTGTAGGTCTGAGAATCGGTCAAAATCTAATTCTCATACTCCTAAATGTTAAGGTGACTCGCCCTTAGGAGAAATTTATGCCTCACCTTAATAACGTACCGAAGTCGATGAAATTTTAAACTAGATATGTATATCTGCGTACCGTAGAACATATATGGTTTACGTTTCTTTTATGAAGCACACACGGATTTGGGCTATAATTTGTATTTTTAATCAATAATAATTTAATGATTTACTCTCAGAGCTTTTTCCAGACGCCTGATAAGAGATAGTCGCCGAAAAAAATATTTTTTCATGTTTTTTTTAAGATTTTAAAGCCGCGGTTTGAACCCAGAGTAAGCTAACACACTAACGACTAGACTATTAAAACACATGATTATACTTACTTGTGCATATGTTCTTCTGTTTTGCCTGATGCTAAGGACACAGTTGGGGTGATGCACAAATTTCGAAAAACAACTCGAATTCAACAGAAAAAATTTGTGGTATAATTGTTAAAGTTGATTATTGTTCAAAAAACAGAAAAAATTTTTTTTCAGGAGACTTTTTTCTAAAGATGGCAATCAAAATTATGATAACTTACATATGCTCAAAAGGTTATAAACTTAACGAGAATCATATCCCATTTAGTACATAAAAGAGAAGCAAACGTATATACAAAAAACCACATCTGCTTTTTCAAAAGTTAAAATTTTATGTTTTCTTTATGGCAAAAATATTAAAAGAAAAAATTTATTTTGTATTATATAAAAAATTTTTTAGACAAACTAAATGAATTTTAATTGAAAAAAAAAATTTAAAAAAAATTTAAATTAAATGAATTAAACAATAAAGTTAAAATTAAATAGGAAATTAATTAAAATTTTAAATGCGTACTAAAAAAATACATTTTTTAAAAAGAGATAAGAAAACTGTCCGTTTTCGTTTTTTTACTTCTTTAATGCTATAAACACAACAAAGGCTACCGACCATCGACTAAAAGCTGTCAAAAATAGAATGCATGTGTGCATATGAGAATAATTATTTTAACGGCTACACGACTACCGAACACACGACTACTTTTGTAGCCCGTAGCCAACTTAGGCTAATTTCTATTTTTCTTGGCGACAATAAACAGTTTAGTGCTGCCAATACAATAAGATGCATGAAAAAGGTATTTAAAAAACGCAATATATGAAATATATGCATTAAAAATGCGAAAAAAATTTGAGATGCACCACTGAAAATAAATAATCATTTGTTTACATTTTTTGTTTAGTTTTCATTTACTTATTTCATTTATATACATCAGTTTTTATTTTATTTTTAATTTATTATTTAATTGCCTTTTTAGTTTCTTAAATTTTTATAAGTTTTTTTCAGACATTTGTTGTTTTTTATTTCCTCACAATTTCACTTACAAAAAATATATTTTGTTTAGGTTATGTTCAATGTGTCAAAACAGAAGTTTATTTTGTAGCTGTAGTCGTTATTATAATTAAGTAGCTGGCTACTTGGCTACTTTCGTAGCCAGCGATTTTTGTAGTCGTGTGTTCGGTGTTCGATAGCCTTTGTTGTGTTTATAGCATAATATTTTCATCATTTTTTTTTTATTTCATTAAGGCATATTATGGTCATATTCATTATATCGAAATTAAATTCTAAGCAATACTTATATATTATAAATATATGTTAAACACTACCATACGGTCTGTTTTAAAAAACCAAAATTTTATCCTTTTAGCTTAAGAAGATTATAGAATAAGGCCCCTGAATTTATTACAAACGAGTAAAACTTCTTACTTTTCAAGTTCATTTAAACATTTATCATAAAGTATGATTTTTTAAGAGCTATAGGAAAGTATTTCAAAAACAAAAAAAAAAAAAAAAAAAAACACATAAAATTAGAAAAACTAATGAAATCTTTTATCTTTATTTCGATACTATGGTCCATATAATTTAATATTTGAAGATTATTTCAGGCAAATCTTGATAGTGACTGCGCCTCAAGTGGTCCATCCGCTTAGATCAATTTTGGTCTACTCTTTCCAACATTTCGGCCGGTATCTCTCGAATAAATACTTCAATCTTGTCTTTCAATGAGTCAATTAAAGCGGGATTGGCTGTATATAGCATTGTTCCACAAAAAATAGTCCAAATCGCACAATCTAGGCAGCCAATTGACCGGTCCCGAACGTGAAATAAAATATTCACCGAACTGGCCTCTCAATAAGTCCAATGTTACGCGTGCTGTGTGGCATGTGGCACCGTCTTGTTGGAACCAAATGTCATGCAAGTCGAGCTCTTGCATTTTGGGCAAAAAAAAGTTGGATATTATCTCACGGTAGCGCTCACCGGAGACAAATCGATAATTTATGGTCATCATTAACAATGGCCGATACAGCTGCGATATTTTCTTCATTTCGCATTCTACGTAAGCGTGTTGGTGGTTTAATGTCTAACAATGTAAATTTAGTGCGAAATTTAGTCACAATAGTCACAAATGGAAGAAGCGCGCGATGAACTTTCTTAACAAAGCATGCATTTTGATAATAAAATTCAATAATTTGCAAGCGTTGTTCGTTTGTAAGACGATTCATGGTTAAATTATAGACCAAACTGAAGATATTTGACAATGAAACAAAACACGAAACGTGCGTCAACTGTTTAAACCAGTACACAGTGGCCAATTTGGCTTCGCTAGCGGTATTTTCAAATTTGAAAAACCGTTAATTTTTTTTTAACAATCGATAACAAATACATTCACTAGATTTGTATCGATTTTTAAAAGCTCAGCTTACAGGTGATGAACAGCTGTGAGCTGTCAAAATCAGCATATGTTTCTGCAAGTGTTGTGCAAAATATTTCCGCCTTTTTGATCATCGTTTTGCTTTTCGTGTTAAACTTGCAAATTTTATAATTTTTATTAAAAGTTTTGTTATATACTAACGCCAAGGTATGTATTATATAAAAAAAATTGTGGTTGTGATCTGTGTATACTTATGTTATTTATAAAACGTAATCGTGTTTAAGTGTATTAGCAACTCGCCCATTGTAACGTACACCTGTCTTTCGTGGAGTAGAACTTACAAAATTCACCTGCATTCAGTGTAATTGTAAATTTTCCTATATGTGTAAACCATTGTGTATCCAAAATGTCCAAAATTTACTGCAAGTACCTGCGAGCCTTCAATTTATTGTACTTTTTAGGCAAAATGTCAGTGACAAAACGCACCCTTTTTTTAATATGGCATGAAGAAGCGATCCCCAAGAAGTTTCTCGCCGCGGAAAATTATGTTCTTGGTTCCGTTTTGAGCAAAATTACCTATACTGAGAAGGAGCAGTGCGAAATTGGAAGAAAACTGCGAAATTTTGCTAGTAGGCTTATCCAAAAGTGGAAGGCCTGTGGCAGAAGTAAGGTGTTCTTCGAAAAAAATTAACCAAGAATGGCTAGATACACCATTGGTATTAATGGGAAAAAAGCAAATGAAAATATTGGACAACGGGAAAAAGAGCTTTCCAAGTGCTGCAGAAAAACGCAAGTCAATAAGTCAATCAAAAAATATAGGAAAAATACAATGGAAGATATAATTAACGCTCTTTTTGTTTCTTCTGATCCCTTAATATCTTCATTGTCCAACGGCTCATCAATTTCCTATTCCAGAAATATTATTTTCGATAAGGAAGTTAAAAGCTAGCTTATAATGCATCATTTTGAAGATGATACATATCTTTGAATCTGATACTAAGAATCTGATTAATATTTCTTTTATAATATGGTTTCTCTGTGATTTGACAATTTTTTTTATTTTATATATGAATATATGGTGGAAAATGTTTATTGAATTAAAAAAAAATAAAAAATTAAAAAAAAAATTTAAAATAAAAAAAAAAAAAAATTAATTTTTTTCCAAAAATTGTTTCATTTTTTTCTGAATTGAGAAAAAAAATTTTGAAGATATCTTCTTTACTTTGGAAGCTATGAATAAAATGCCGCTAGCGAAGCCAAATTGGCCACTGTGCAGTGTTGCCAAAAAGATAATAGATAAAAAATCACCCTTTACTAGGCTCACCAGCCGGTTTTAATAAATTTTAAACGGAAACCGCGGTTTTTTGTTTCATCGGTTGTTAGCAAAGTCTAGTTTAAACAATAGCTCTATCACACAGAAAGAATAAACGCAGTGTTAAACAAATTTGTCAAAATGTAAGGACTAAAACAGTTTATATTATTCATTTTTATTAAATTTATGAAAAATTTAACTAAAGTTTTTATTTAATTTTTTTTTATATGAATCCTTGTTTAGATTTCCTTAAGACTTAAAATACTGCTGACTTGAAATTTGTTTAGAAAATATTTAGACTATCATGTTTAAGATCTTAGAAAACCAATCTAAGTAAAACCAATAATCAGTTTTATCCCTTATTTTAAATTTCTCACAAAAAAAAAAGAGAAAAAAAAAAATAACTATAAAAATATTGATATATAAGTATATTTTAAGTAATATTATCCTACAATCTTCAATATTAAATTGGTATTTGTATGTCATCATCATAAAACTTCATCGAATTATACAAAACATTTACTACAACAAATTTTGTGTTTTTATTTACAGACTTACATACATACATACATATGTATATACTTTAGAGTACATAGTACATACACGTATAAAAATAGTATTATTAACGTAAACGATTTTTACAACCAATTTTTATTACAACTTTTTTCTTTTCTCATTTTTTTTCCTCTCCAACATATCAAGTTATGGCAAATGTAACAGAAAGAGAAAGTATGTATAGGATAGTACTCTCTGCGGAAACATTTAGTAAACTGAAAATGTTTAAGATTAACTTAATCGTTTTAAATAGAACAATAGCAGAGAAACAAATTTAAACTATAATTTGATATCGTAAGAGAAACGTAAGACGCCTTAAATATATGAACTTCTGTTAGATTGTCCGGATAATACAGTGAAGAAAACAAAGAAAGAGTATCAAGATAATAATAATGATGACGTTTTTTTTTTTCTTCTTTTCTTTCTTTTTTTCGTTTTTTCACTTCTGTAGTGAAAAACAGCAGATGTAGGAAAAGAAAAACAGCAATGGCATATCATATTATACACATGGGAATGATGGCTTTTGGTTGGCAAATACTTCGACTAACAGAAGAACATACCCTTAAGAGGCACGCTAAACAGAAGGAAAGTATTGTCAGTATTTGTTCGTTTAATGAGAAATAAACAAAAAAAAAAAAAAAAAAAAAAATTAAATCTTTAAAAATCCTCAAATTAAATAAAGTTTTATCTACGCAATAAATTGCTTACAAACGCTTAGCAGTGGATATACTCAAGACGATGCAAAAAATATGGAATTGTTGTAAAAATAATTCAATGCGCTGATAAGAATTTTTAATTTGTTTCTTGGTTTGCTTAGTGGTTTTCCAATTTATTTGTTTCTTTTTCTTTTTGGTGGTTTCAAAAAAGAATCTATTTTATACAAATTATTAATTATGGCCTTAAACTAGTGACTAGTAACCATGATTTGTTCAATTTTTATTTTTTCGCCCACTTTATTATAAAAGTTCAAATGTCATATTATGGGAGTTATTAATATCCCTAAAACAGCAATTTTTTTCTGGGATGATAAAACTTAATTTTTGGGATTTATTAAGGAAAACCGAAATATTTTCGGCGATTTTTTTAATTTTTGTTATTTATTTAATAAAACCCTATTGATCTATATAACATAAGTAGTAGCAATTGGAGTCAATCTTATGCATTGTTTTTAAACTGTTTTTATATACATGTAAATTTAACGTGTCAGCATATGCGACATACATATATCCTTAGCGATGAATTCTAATTAATTGTTTCAATGATGATAGCTATAAAATAAAACTTCATAGAATTAGTGTTATATTTTAATATTTTTTCTAATAAAATTAGTGTGTGTGTATTTTTAAATATTGTTTTGTAAATGCATACATATGTACATAACTGGCCTTTACAACCCTGTGTCAGGATTACTGCCTTTTCTTCTCGCAGCACTCATTTTGTGTGTTTCAATTTTTATCCAAGATTACTGGCAGCAACAGCTTAATGTCGTCTCCGAACGACAGATTTGAGAAGCTTGTTCATGTTCATGTTGATACAATAAAATGTTATTGTAAAAATGAATAAAACAAAATGAAAAATAACACTAGCAAACTATGGATAATTTTACAAACTCCAGTTATATAAATAATTATAATCTGTAAAACCAAGTATTGTGGGCAGCAGTTCCGCAAAGGTTTTCGCACCAGACGAGAAGAATGGAGTGTATTAGTGGATCCACCCCTCGAGATAAGTACTGGTGAATAGCTGTATGTACAAAGACATGTTTAACACTACCTTACATGCCAAAAATAAAATATATCGGTGTCTACATATATGTACCCAGTTGGCTCTGTCTTCAAAACATCCTAGAGAATGGCTTTATAACAATAGGATATCCTGCAAGACGTATACACGACAGCCAGAACAATTCGTCAACGTTATTTTCATACAAATGTCGTAAAAATCGTAGATTGACGACTGGCGCTGAGCTTGTCGTTGACCGCACTATGCAAGCATGTTGTCATTTTTCTGTTGATCATCGACAACATCAAGAAAATAGACCACCAAATATAGTGCACGAACACTTCCGCAATGTTGTAGACAACCGTTAATATCATATCTTGAAGTTATCTTTGACGACAATGTCGTGTACGGCTATTGTGCCAACTGGGTATGTTTACATGCTATATAAAATATATATATGGGCAATTTAAAAAATTTTCGACATTTTGATATTTTTTTTTTCGAAATTTTTTTTTTTGGATGACACGAATGACGCTTTGGTCACGTGAAGGGTGATATTTTAGCATACCAAAACAGTTCGCGTTAATCATTTATTGCAAACGGCGCGAAAGTTATGGAGGTTTTAAGTTAAAATCTCTTAAAAAAAGATTTAAAGTTAAATTTATTGGTTTATTTTAATAAATGTTGTATGGATGCATGAAACTCATTTCAAATTCATCAGTGCAGTCAAGATTCATCAATGCACTGATAAAATACATAAAAAATATCAATTATAATTAAAATTTCTTAACATTAAAAAAGGCGAATTTTTGCAAAAATGTGAATGTTTCACCGATTGTTATAATATGTGTTTATATAACGCATAACTAATTTAGAGACAAACAATATTTTAACTTGCAAGTTTAAAAAATAAAAAAATTATATAAGAATTATTTTTGAGGTTAGGATTTTTTATTTTGATCTGTAAAATTTAAAATCATGAAAATTTTTTAATGCCTATTCGGTTTTATTATCAAGCTTAAAAAAACCTATCATTTGCTGTTAATCGCGGCGGAATCCATACATAACTGCAGATGTCACAAAGCAAAATGTGTTTGAAGAAAAATTCCACTGTACCCTCTAAATATGGACCGAATTCAACCGTATTTATATATGATCTTTAGTTCACCGCAGCACTTCATTTCCAATACTTTACATTGATTTTAAACCACGGATAAATTAAAAAAAACGTGAAACAAAATCATGAAATTTCGCAAAATTTTTATTTTCTTTATAAAATTTTTGCGTTTCAAAATATTTTAACGCCTTCCTGACGTTGAGGTGCCATTTACTAAGAAGTTTAGATCACGCTATACATAAACCAGTTTTAAATAAGATTGCAAATGTCAGGCGCGAAAAACTGTCATTTTTGAAAAATTTACGCCAATTCTATAAAAGTTTGAGGTCATCGTTCTCAGCAACTAGCAGCCTGACATCGACGTGATATGGCGCAAATTTTAGCAAATTATACCATCTTTTAAATACTGTTGACGAAAAGCAATTTTCTTGAACGGCGCAAAAACGCTATAGAAAAAACTGCGAAAATTGAAAAATCGGAAAATTTTGGTTTCAAAAATAAACCGCTGTACAACTTTTTCCCAAATAGTAGTATTGGCATAACTTTTATAGTGTAAATATCTACAAAGTCTAGTGACTTTATTTTATATCAGTGAGTATCGGAAGTTTAAAACTAAAAGTAGAAAAGTGATGAAATATGAAAAAACTCTTGTAAATTTCAAGCCTGTTTTTGAGTTTTTCAATATTTGGGTGCCCATAACTTTTAGAGATAAAGAACTGATGGTCTGAAATTTTGAATTTCACAGTTTTCTAGTGTGGCCTACCATTCCCTTTTGACCGTTTTGGTCAATTTGAAAAACTGGAGAAATAATAAGCATCTGAACTCAGTTTCAACAAATATTGAAAATTTTTGAAATTGCCCATATACATATCTGTGGAATTTTGAAAAAACGTCTTCTCTCGAAATAAGACAATTTTCTAATATTTTTATAGTATATATAGAATATCCTTGTCCATCGTTTGCTCTAATCCCCGTATTTCTACGACCTTTGGAACTCAAGATATGCAGTTGACTAATCGATCTCTTTCAGTCTTTCCCCCAATTTCAATTTGACAAAACGACTTCTTTCAGAGAATTAAGAATAATTTAAAAAATTGAATGTCTATTAAAAATTTTATTTAATTCTTATTATTATTTTTTAATTATTTGCATATTGTAGTGAAAAATGAAGTAAATTTTTTTTTAGTGAAACCGAAATATTTTTTCCAGATCAACTTCTTTCAAACTTTCTTTCATATTCCATTTTAACAAAACGACTTGTCGTGACTTATGCGATTAAATTTATTTCCAAATTTAATCAAAAAAATTTTGACAAAACGACTTGTATGTTGGAAACTAATTTTTTTCTTTAAAATCTATTTAACAAAAAGTCTTAAATTAATTTTTTGTCGTTTTAAAGAAAACTATTACTTCTAGAGGGGAAAAAAGGTCGCATAATGTTCGTTAAGTGTTTTTGCATAATATCCAAGTTCAAAATTTCTTTAATTTTTTAAGCAATAACTTCTATTAACCTTTTTAACTGTTTTTTTGCTCTACTGAAAAATTGTTGATTTTGAAAGAAGACGTTTTGTCAAATGTCCACAGATATGTACGTCACCTGCATATGTGTTATCTTAAAATATTTTATAAAGACTTCTTAAAACTATAAAGGTTCTTGTTAAGAAGTAGTTAAAATAGTGCTTAATAAATTGTGTAGCAAGTTAACCTTTAAATACTTCCTCATATTCTTTGCAAGACCAAAATTTGTCTTTGTGTTAACCTAATAATTACCAACATTTGTATTTTATGACAAAATATTTTGTGCATATCTTCAGTTATGATCTTGTATCATGCTTTGCGGTAACTTTTTATTGTTGTTTCAATGACATACATAATTATGAATAATTTGGGTCAGTTAATGACTTTTATTATATATTTTATGTTTTTAATCACTTTTATTTCAGCAAAACTTTTGTAATTTTGTTTTTTTTTTTTGTTAACTTTATTTTTATGTTACACAAAAAGGAACATTTTAATGTCATTTCCTGTAAAAAAAATTCTTTTTCCTTGAAATTGTTTGTACAGTTGTAGTAAATTTATCATGTTTTTAACTCAAGTGTGCAGTGTAAAGTGCTGTAGTTGCTCAAAAGTGTCCATTGTAAATATTTTATATCATTTATTTCTTTTTGTACATTTTCTGTTTTTATTTTATTTTTTATTTTTTATTTTTAACAGCAATTGTGATTTATCTTTATATGTACTTACATATATACAATTTGTTGTGGATGAAAAAGTTAAATTTAAAATGTTTGTCCACTTGAAATGTTTGTTCCTTAGAATTGAGTGTTCGTTGTTTGTTGTTGGCAAAACATTTTTCACACCTTTTTTTTTCGCCGAAAAGGTGTCAAAATGAGATAAATTTTAATTTGTAAAGAAAATCTTTTGGAAAAAAATAAATTGTTGTCATATACAAGGATTTATTTTGTTTGCCTTTATTTGAGGCCTTCATAAATAAGACTTAAGTGTTAAGTTCACATTTTTATCCTTAAGAAAAATTAATGGAGGTTTGCTTTTTTTTATTTGTTTTGTTTTTTGCTTAACTTTTGAGCAAATGGTGTCAAATACTTATTTTAAAGCAAAAAAAAAAAAAAGTAAAATTAACATTTTTATCAGCACTTCAATTCAGTTAAGTGTTCTACTAAGAAAACATTAAATTGTTTAATACTTTAAACTATTCTGGTAGGTTTTTAATAAAATTATATCAATTTGTAGTTTCATTCGAATTCAGTTTTACTCGAGTTCGTTTAACAGAACATATCTGCTTATATTTTATTGTAATTTTTATATAGATATACTTATGTACAATGTAAAAAAAAAATTATTTTTTTTTCTGCTAACATATTTAAGACTTAATAATCTTTTAAACTGCATCATTAGTTTTTTTAGTCTTTATACTAATTTTAAAAGTTATAAACCATTGTTTTCGATATTTGTTGAAAATTTCGGAAGAACTGTTATATAATGTATCAAAATGTGCAAAATCATTACCGAAACTTATTATTTATGCACATAAAATTAAAGATCGGAATATTTTCTTTGACAATATTGACTCAGAAGTCGAGAAAATATCGATTTTTACCAATGCATAACCAAAAATTAAATAGAGCTCAAAAAGGTTGATTTTTGATCAAAAATCAATTTGCGCGACCTCTAAACCACTTCCAAAAAATCGGAAAAAATTCTCAAAAATACTCTTCCTCATGAGAATCCAAATTAAGAATGATCTTCCGACGAATTCCAATTTTTAATTTTATTTGGGATACCCTAATGTACATGTATATATAGGGAACAAGTTCTTCTTTTAGTATTAGTAAGGCCAGCACTCAGGGGACGGCTATGGGAAGGAGGAAAGTGGGAGTAGTGCTTATGGATATTTGATATAAACTTACTAATACCGTAACTGACAGGAAAACCATTCGCTGGAAGTTTGTTCCATAAAAGAGCTATGTGGCTAAAGAACGAAGACTCTCTAGTAGAGAGTCTCTACAATACATTGCGAGATTCAACTTCAAATGGATGTGCTCTGTGAGAGATATGAGTAGTCTGCAAAAATATAAAATTATCCGGAATCAAGTCCTTTATTTCACCAGAGCACTCCTCATGATAGTATCGGTAAAACAATGAAGTACACGCCACATTGCAGAAATGCTCCCGCGAATCAATAGGGTAAGACACCCTACCGTCTCTGGTAAAGAGCCTTCGCACTTTCCTGTACGCAGTCGAGCAGCCCCAAAATCGACTTAGAAGCGCCGGCCCATACATGAGAGTTGTACCGTTTTAAAAAACTGAGACACTTGAATGCTTCTTTCGATACACGAAATATGTGATCAATCCAACAGACATCACAGTTAATTCTCATTCCCAGGACATCAGGATCGCGTGCCTCCTTAATACTTACATTTCCTATAATTACAGATGGCAGGATTAAATCATCAGCACAATGTCTATGCGTGATAAATAACATTGAGTCTTGCGTGCATTAAATTCGATTTCTGTTCGTAAAACCCCACTTGGAGATTCTTTGCAGGTCATTTGAGAGTGTGTCATTAATATTCTGCCTTCTTACCTATATCTCCTAAAGGTTCAGCCTAAGATCTAATGTATATGAGTTACAAATGTAACTATCATCTGCGAAGGAGTAGATGGTATTTGAGATCATCAAGGAAAATTAAAAATAATTTAGAAGATAGCACAGAGCTTTGCGATACTCCCGAGTTTAGTTTGAACCCGTTTGAGAAGACACCGTTTATAGCAATTCTTACAGAACGGTCACTGAGAAAGCTCGTTATGAAACGACAAAAATAGTTGCCGACAAAAAAGGCAGCTTGTTTAGAAATAAGGGTATCGTATCACACCCCTATAAAACGCCTTTCAGATATTCAGAGCAACAACTTTACTTTACGAATTTCCGGTATCAAGTCAATCATTTCATCAGAACACCTCCCATCATAGTATCGATAGAATAATGAAACACACGCCATATTGCACCGATGCTCCAACGAATCAATAGGGTTAGATACTCTACCGTGACTAGATTTACTCCATCTCTCAGAGAGTAATGCCAATAGATCACCAGTGGAGCGACTACTACGAAAGCCATACTGAAAGTAGCTCAGCAAGCTATTGGACTTTAAATATCCCATAAGGTGATAATATATCATACTCTTCATAATTTTGGTGAGTGCTGAACAAACCGCAATTAGGCGCTAGTTTTCGGGATTACTAGTCTCATACCATTTAGGAATTGGCGTTGCATTAGCAAATTTGCAGTTAGATGAAAACACACCGGCACGATAAGCCACACTGAAAAGGTTAGGAAATGAACGCGCAAGCGTCGAAGAGCACTGTTTCAGAACCAGTGTTGGTATACCATCCATCCCAGAAGATTTATGTATATTGAAGTCTATAAGAACCATTTTGACAGCACGGGTTCGGAAGATTATACTAGGAGTAGTCACTGATACTCATTTGAGCTCGGGCAGCGGTGGACCGCTTTCCAGCAAACGTGAATTTTTTGCATATAATTCAGCTTAAAGGTTTGCTTTTCCAACCGGGTTTGTGTAAGACTTGGAATCAAACTTATCCGCTTAACGAAAGACCAGAAGCTCTTACTCTGCCTAGGAAAAGAAAGAAATTTGGCACGAAGACTCTGCTCGTGTAAAGCTTTTTCGCGTCTAAGTACTATGGCACACGAAGATTTCGCCTGTTTGCGCAGCGAAGCAGTACGTGCGTACTTATTATTGCGCTAATTCCTGCACGCTTTATCTCTGAATCTGACTGCCAATCTGCACGTCTGTTTAAACCAGAACTGGTCTCCTGGTTTAATCGAAATATTTTTGGACGGGATATAGATCCCCATCCTCAATATTATTATACTCGTAAATAATTATAATATTCTTTTTTGGATATAAATGCGACTACAGTCCTTTTTCACAGTTACGGCCTATCTTCTTACAGAACCCATATTGTGTGCGTATATTTTTATCCACAACTACAGATTCCTACATAGCAAGAGTCCCAAGAGGTAGACGCCTAAGGTAATATATTTTTATATATCTTACTTTTAAAATGACAGAACTGGGATTTGAATCCGGAGTTCTTGTCTTAGTTCGATATTACGCCTATAAGTGCTTTTTTAATTTAGATGAGCTCTTTGTTAAAAAAAGTTGTCATGACTGGTTCTACAGTTAAACTTTGACTTGACAACCTTGTTTAGGGCAATTAATTACCCTTAAAACTTTTGCCAGAACGTTGCTGAAAGGTGTTTACCTAGATATATATATATTTTTTTCGAGATTTTAGAGCTTTGCTTTGAGCCCTAAGCTTTTGTGTAGCAAGCCTAAACACTACTCATATTTTTTTTTATTTGAGACCAATACTCAGGGGTAAACTCCTACTAAATGCTGAACATTGTATTGGAATTTTTTGAAAGAACAGTACATATATATTTTTTTATATTATTATTAAGCGTATTAGGAATGAGACAAATTGCTGTGAATTGATCATTCAAAGGCCAGTGTTATACTTTCACCCTTGAATGATCAACAGCAATTGCCTCATCGTTGCATGTTGCTTGTGTGGTGAGTGCCTTCGCTAAGCATGTTTTAGCTGTTATTTGTTAGTACCCAAAAGGTGGCGCCTTTCAACTGATCATTCGTTTTTTGTTTACATTAGTAAGGGTGAAATAGAATGGAATGTCAGAGAGCGGTTTCTTTATAGATGATCTTCTGGACGGGGAGGGAGGAGTGGGGATTAGTTTTCTAGTTTTAAATTATAATTTTGAAAAAAACCGCAAACTAGCTTTTTTCATTTTTCATCTTTGCTGGGATTTGAAGCTGGTCCGTTTGAGTTTTTGTGCGAGCGCTCTTACCATGCAGCCCTACTAGTGACCACTTGCTTGTTGCTTCATTTTACATACATACATACATACATACATATCTGGCCTTTACAACCCTGTGTCAGGATTACGGCCTAGCTTCTCGCAGCACTCATGTTGTGTGTGTAAATTTTTATCCATGAGTGCCGGGACCTACAGTTTAATGTCGACTCCGAACGACATTCTTGAGAAGCTTGTTCATGGCAATTAATTACTCTCAGAGCTTTTGCCAGAAGACTGCTGAGAGGTAGTCGCCGAAAGAAATATTTTTTTTCATATATCTTTTTTTTTTGAAGATGTCGGAGCCTGGAGTCGAACCCAGGGTCTTAGTCTTAGTAAGCCAACACACTAACCACTAGACCACGGCGACTACTGCTTCATTTGCTTCATTTTGCTTTTCTTAATTCATTGTAATTTTAATACTACTGTGTACGATAGACGGAGAGAGAGACTAAACATTTTGGTGGTGTTCTAATTTCCACATTACAAAAGTTTTAGGCAACTTAGAATGAAAATATCTGCCTTCTAATTTTCACATTGTAAATGTGGACTTACTCTACACCATAGTTAACCAAAACTCTCAATAAATGAAATGCGTCAGTAGCACAATTGTGTGCAGAAAATGAAGATTTGGATTACATTGCTCTACACCAAAAATGATAACTAAAGAATTTTTTATGTGTGATTATCTCTTTGGTTTTAAGTTTCTTAAAACTTATTACATCTAACTTAAGGACTTAAAGTATTTTAGAATTAAAAAGAAAAAAGGATTTAAAATACTCACTTACCTTTCAAAAATATTGAATTTTGCTTAAGAATTGTTTTTCTTTTATGTTTTATTTATTTGTTTTATGAGAAAAAGAATTACATTCATTATATTTACTTAAAAGTAAGTTATGTTAACATGGTTGTATTTATTTTTAATTTTTTCGTTTTTAATTTTTTTTTTTTTTTAAGAAAATATTTACAAGTTTTTCTCTTTTTAACTATAAACTGCCTTTAAGGTGAATAACATTTCATTCAAAGTTATTGGTTTTTTGTAATTGAAAAGTATTGATTTTTGTTTAGTGGTCTACAACAAGAAATCAGTTTTAGTTTTAAATTAACTGAGAACGTAAATGAACAAAAACTTTTTTAATGTACAAAATTCGTACAATTTAGGAAAAATTTTATTTTTTTTTATTTCTTGTATTATTAATTACTCTATTTTTAAATATTATTTTATTTTAATTTATTAAATGCACTCATATTTTATGAATATTTGATTTCGATTCTTTAAGTTTTAAGTTTTATAAAAAAGTTTTACTAAAAGGTTAATTTTAAAAATGTTTACCTTACAGAGGTTGTTTTATTTATACTTTTTCTTAATATTTGATAGTTGTTTTTAATATTTTTGTTCGTTTATCTTTTATTTATTAAATTAATTTAACATTTATTGATATTTCACAACTTTAAGTTTTTATGTCGAGAGGTTTAAATATAACTTTAATATATCGGTATAGTTATTGGTTGTTTTAGTAAAAAGTATTCCTAATACATACACGTTGTAGGTGTTTTTTGTTTTCTGTTTTGTTTTGATAATTAAATTTAAAGTCACTTAAAATTCTTCTAATAGTACATTATTTACATTTGAAATAATGTTAGACATTTGGACTTAAAAATACTACACAGTGTTAATTTGAATGTAAATACTTACAATATACTATTAATACGTATGTACCTACATACGTATTATGCAACATATGTATGTATTTATTTATTTATTTTCTAATGGTAATGGTTATATAGATACGATTATTTAACTATTTATTTAAACTAATTGTTGTATTGAAATGTTTTCAAACAACAGTCACGTCTTGTGTAACAACATCAATATAAACAAAAGCAGCAACAGATAAGAATCATTTAGTGTGTAATTTCCTGCTGCAGACATTATGGCAGATGCTGAATATTCACCTATAAACAGAAAGAAAGAAAAGAACAATTTTTTTTTTATTGAGAAATATTTTTTCCTCTTCTTTTCCTTTATAAAGATTATAAAATTTTATGACTGTTAAAGTTATTATACATATACATTGAGATAAAACGTTATAATAGGCAAAATGCACATTTAAAGATGGGCTTGTTTTCCAATATTTAAACACGCAACAATAATATATATTTTAATGTTATATGTACTACAATTTTATACATAAAGCAGGACTCTACTCTTTAGTAATGGCGCTCTTAGATGTGTGAACACTTTGAAAATGATTTTTTTTTAATTATTTTTCAAATCATAAAATTAGTTTCAGTGGGTTTTCTAGAATTTTGAAACGCTTCGGAGTGCGCACGATTAATCGCCACTACGACTCCATAATTTCTAGGTATTACTCTTACATTAAAAATTCTACTAAATGATTTCCGATTGATTTTTTACATTGTTTTTTTAATGGGAGGAAACAATTACATCCCTGAAGGAATCCTACTCTAGCCGAAATGAACGTGTTTCTACTTTGACTACGATAGTCCCATTGGAGATCTTTGGACTTGTACATATGTACGACAATCATCAACTACTTACTTAACAAATACCCTCAATGGTCAGAATGGTGGCAAGAAATGGCAACAGTGGATGATAAATTTTCGACTAAAATCATCTTCATTGATGAGGTACATTTTGTAATGCAGTTTATGTTTCCAGCTGAGGTATGACTCAGTCTGTCCATGTTCGAACTTTAAGGTCTTCTTCCTTTAAATAAAACACAAAACTCCTTTCTTGTAATATAATATGAACAAAGCTTAATTAACGAAAGCTTAAGCTGACTTATGTACTACTTATTCTATAAAACAGATTCACGACCTGCAGGATGGTGGTATTAATTATGTTACCTCTGCTCTCAGGAATACTATTGTCTCATTCTACAATATCACTATGACTACTATGTTGCCTCGGGATGAGCGCACTATCGCCTGGTCTAGATAACGAGAAATATGAGAAAACAGAGATTGGATTTATAATAATTGTTGATCTAAGATTTGGGAATACAAGGTACCACGAAGGCAAGAGGTATTCGAGAGCACTTGTCATCAGCTAGGTTAGTACGAGTACAAAAGGAATTCGGGGTCTTTTATAGTCGGCAAAATACTTAATATAAGAATGCAAAAGGATTTCGGAAGCTTTTGCATTCAGCTAAATAAAAAATAACTACTATCAAAACTGCAACCATGGAAACTACTATCATGAAACCACGATCATAAAATTACGATCATATATATATAACACGTGTCGACTACACCGGGGAGTAAGTATCTTGCTGTTGGCCGTCGTGTACCCACTCTTGTTTTCATTGATCAAATTCTATTATCTTATACAAAAATATACTTTACTTCAATGAGAATTATATGCATAATCATATCATTACAATCTCATTACATGAAATATCCATGTTGTTATTATCATTGGTATTATCATCAATTTGCCCATTCCTCTTTGTGCGGTGTCCGTAGGTTTGATCGTCATACTGCTGTTTATGCTTATAATAACTGGAGTTGTTGATGTTTGTTATATTTACTCGATAGTAGCAGTGTATGTGGTTAATGTACAGACCCTATTCATTTTATATGTTTACATATATTGGACTTTTGTAACGCCACGTTACAATTTTCACCTCAATGGGTTCGTCAATAAGCAGAATTACCGCATTTGGGCGAATGATAATCCAAGAATGATTTTCAAAAAACAAACGCACCCACAAAGAGAGACTGTTTGGTGCGGTTTATGGCGTGGCGGCATCATCGGTCCGTATTTTTTCCAAAATGAGGACGGCCAGGTAGTTACTGTGAATGGTATTCGCTATCGTACGATGATAACGAACTTTTTATGCCCCGAATTGAAAGATATGAATGTGGACGATATGTTGTTGCCACTTGCCACACAGCTTGCCCTAACAATGGCTCTTTTGCGCGACAAATTCAATCGACGTGTTGTCTCACTTTTTAGCGGTGTTATTTGTCCGCCAAGAACATGTGATATGACACCGTTGGACTTCTTTCTTTGGGGTTGTTTGAAAGAAAGTTCTACGTCGATAAGCCAGCAACAATTCAAAACCTAAAGGATGAGATAATTCGGAATATTAAGAGCATAGAACCTCAATTATGCCTCAGCATCATCGAAAATGTGGATCATCGGATGGAGATCTGCCACCGAGTTCGTGGCGACCATTTGGCTGATATTTCACTACATACAGAATTTAACCATATCCAGTTATCTTAATAAAGATAATTTACAATAATTTCCTAACTAATTTATGTTTCATCAACATCGACCCTGGTAATTTAACTACCCCTTGTATTTTTTCTACATGCGTTACGTTGTTAACAGCAGTTTAATGAATAATATAAGTTAACTGTATAACTGTCACTCCATCTAAAAGCTAAAATTTGTCAAACTTTTATATGTTGAGTACTTTGCCAATTTTCTAAGTAACTTGTTCTATGAAAAAACACTATCTTAACTTTTTTTTGATTTGGTACAACGCGGTCTATATGTTTATATATTGTCAACAGAAAAACCTATTTCAATACAGATCTTCTAAAATTTTAAATTAAAGAGATTTTATGAAAACTTTCCACAGTAAAAATGGGAATTCCCACTGCCAGTTTAATTTAAAAGTATTTTTATCGTCGGCTGGGGTAATTCAGTGGCCTCCAGGATCTACTTACGGGATCCAAAAACCCTAAGTACTTAATAATAACACAATGATTTAACCCTTTGTAATGGAGTTACTAAAATATTATTTATTGAATGAAATATTTTACAAGTACTAGCCAAGTCGGTTGATGCCGAGTGAGTACGATTCGTCGGTATATCGATAACAACCAGCGTGGCAACTAGAGCAATAGCAGCTTTGGTAGTAGATTCGGCGATCAACGAGGCGCAGGTTCGGCAATTAGCGACGTGCACTTTTGGTAACACGTTCGACACAAATCCTTGCCGCAGGTTCGCTGATAAACGCTGTCGGGTATCGGGTAAGAAGTTTGGCATTAATCGCTGTCGGAGAAAGTATAATGTTTTTATAACAACGCAATAAAATTTCAGAGTCATTGATTCATATTTGATTAGTGTCAAAAAAGCACTGATCCACTACCAGTAGTTAGAGTGAAGTTTTTTGTAAAAATAATAATTAAATAATATTTAGTTCTTTTTTCTATCAATAATAATCAATATTCGTGTGGAGTTCCTAGAGAAAGGTTTTTGATTGGACAAAACGGAGGTAGTATTTCTTGTGTACACATATTAGGGCGGATCGAATTGTAGGGACAGAAGAAAAAAATCGCCCAAGTGACAAGGAAAATAGTATTCTAGGAATCAAAATAACAAACCTTGTACAAGGAACGATACCTCTAAAATGATTTCTGATGTTCCTTATTTTGACCCAAAAGCCAAATTTTGGAAAATCCACTTTGACCCATTTAACACACTAACTTTGAAATATACAATTAAATGATTTTGAATTAAATAGTTTTTTTTACCAAAATTCCGCTGTCGTTATGTTAACATAATAATATTAAGAGGGCGTATACTTTATATTTATTTTATAACAATACAAAGACTTATATAGCTCATACGCCTTGGTGTAATTTTAGAAATTTGATATATGCAACAATTTCTTATGTCCATAAGTTAATATAAGTTGCCGTGGTCTAGTGGTTAGTGTGTTGGCTTACTAAGACATGGGCCCTGGGTTCGACTCCAGGCTCTGACATCTTCAAAAAAAAGAAATATGAAAAAAATATTTCTTTCGGCGACTACCTCTCAGCAGTCTTCTGGCAAAAGCTCTGAGAGTAACTAACTGCCATGAACAAGCTTCTCAAGTCTGTCGTTCGGAGTCGACATTAAACTGTAGGTCTCGGTACTCATGGATAAAAATTGACACACACATCATGAGTGCTGCGAAAAGCTAGGCCGTAATCCTGACACAGGGTTGTAAAGGCCAGTTATGTATGTATGTAAGTTAATATAAGTAGTTTTTTTTTTGTTTTTTTTTTGTCCGAATTAAGTTATTTTGAATAGTTTAATGTTTTCTACCTAAAACCAATATGAAAAGAGGGTACTTTTTTACAGTCTTAAATTTTTAATTTCGTTATTAAAAAAAATTTTATTAAATACAAAACTTGCTTTTGAAGTTCTTTATTTTTGGAAACCATTAAAATTTTAGTAAATTTCCATTATTTTGCTGGTTTATAAATTTTTTTACTCTATAGACATTTCATTGTTTGTTTCATGTAAAGTGGAAAAAAACCTGATTTTTTTAAATTTTTGTATGGAGTCCCCCACCCAGGGGGTTCCACGACGTCTGTCACTAGCATGGGTGGATCGAGCTCCCAAAGTAAGTGGGGTCGGTTATACATTTAGAGTCTATTGGGTAGTAGAATTTTTCAAGATTTGACCTTTAGGTCAAAATAAGGAACATCAGAATTCAGTTTAGAGGTATGGTTCTTTGGGCAAAGTTTCTTATTTTGATCCCTAGAATACAATTTTCCTTGTCACTTGGGCGAGTTTTAAATCTATACATATACTAGTGAGTATCTATCTATTTTTATTACTTTATATTTGTAGTTTGAAACTAATGAGTAAACAGTGAAAGCGTAATGAAACGGCAAATATCAAACAAAAGTTTAACAGCTTCAAAATAGTCGGAATTATGTTAAACGTAAACGAATTATTTACATAAAACAACGCATCAATAATTGCAAATTAATGCAGGGTTTGCTGTGTTAATTTGTAGACGTTAGTGCTTAGTTCGAAAACGATATTGTTTTCGATATTTCGTTGTCAAATTGACAATGGCGTGTACAAAAGATGTTGATACACGTTTGACAATGAATGTGTTCAGTTTGTTCACGTGTGGTGTCAGCTTTTTTCTGGATGTAGCGATAGTGATCTTCAATAATACGCTAATATTAGAAGTCTGCATGCTTCTTGCAAACTGAACGTCTACATAATATGTTAAACCCATGATTTCATTTTATTTTTGTTATATATTTACTATAATATTTTACTATGAATGTGAAAAAAAATTTTAGAAATCACACACATAAATATATATAGTATATACATATGAATATACATATTTATAATTGTTTTTATTAAAACACTCTTTAAAAAATATTTTTTCTTTTACTAATTAATTATCATCTGTTGTATGTAAGAAATAAATTTTATATGTTTCTATAGTCTTTAAACATGAAACTTAATATGCAACTGCAGATGAGTGATAAAATAAGGTTTTTAATAAATAGATATGACTGAACAAGGCTTAAGTGGGTAAAACGTATCAAGTGGTTGTGCATATATGCGTTCGTAAGTGGTTATAAGTGCATACGTTTAAACGAAAACATAACTATTTGGTTCAATTATAGATTAAAGTTCTCTACCATTTGTGGTAGATAGTCTGTGAATGTAAATTATTGAGCAGTTAAGGAGGTTTTTCTTCTCTTTATTATTATTATTATTGTTATCTTTAAACATGATTGTGCATTTAAATTTAAGAATATATGCACTTTCTCTAGTCAGCTTGTTCTGTAAGTTTTGCTATAAATTATATCAGAGAAGAACAAATTGTAAAATAAATTAAATTATTTTATGCATTAAAAAAATCACTAAAATACGTATTATTAAGTCGTAAATTTGAGAAACATTTTAAGAGTCCTTATGAGTATTCCCTAATTTAAAAAAAAGTATTAAAATTCATTTACATTATTTTTTTAATTTTCGAAGTTTTAGTTAGTATTCCTAGTATAAGTTGGTACTTCACAGAAAAAATAAGGCCTATAGGACACTGAAAGTTGTTGTTGCCATGCTTAAGATTCTTACACTTTACGAAATATCTACACGTTCAGTGCCGACGCAGCGTCTCTTCGTTATATGAATCATTGAGCTGCGTAGGGTCAAACCACCATTACCAAATGTCGACTATAGTCAAAATCTTCAACTTTATTTACGGCTGTTGACACTTTTTTAAGTTTTTCTTGTTAAATTACACAAAACAATAAGGTTTTGGATTGAAGCTACAAAATATATTTCTTATGGTAATTTGGTGGGCTAAATTCGAATCTGTAATTTTAAATTTTCTATCATGTCAGGTTTTCGTTATAAAAATACTTATTTATTCGTTTTTATATCAAAAATCGTTAGTTTATTTAATAGTCTCCCAACATGATTTAGTCCCAAGATATAGTTTTCATACCCATTATGCAAAAGAACAGCCTTTAAACTGTAATAAGAGCCATCAATAACTAATCTCGACTAAGTTTTCCTACATGGCTGCTTTATTTAAATAAACCGTCAATATCAGTACAGTGTAGAATAGAGTGCTTCTTATAAAAATATTCCAATTCCAACCTTCTATAGAATGTTACTTTCTTCCCAACTGCAAGATGACCTCACTGATGCATGCGTAACGCTTATAATTCTTTATCTTGTGTCGTTAAATTTACGTACCGAATTAGACTAATCAGCTTAGTTTAAGTCACTAAATGAGGTTCATCATCAGCCTTTATACAAACTACCACTGCTGCTAAAACATGTTTCGGACTTACTGCTCGTAGCCCTGGCAATGAGTGGTAGTAGATCAGTTGGTGGACGTTACACTGGTTTGGCAACTCATATAAGTAATAGTTTTTTGATTTTCGTATTTAATCTAGCATCTTTTGTGTAACAGAAACTTGGTTTTGTTGTTACTTTACTTTCACCAAAAGTAATGGAGTTGAAAAATCAAAAAATTATTTCCCACCATTTGACCACTTGTCAAAGTTTCTGACAACAAAACCAAAGTAATATAAATATACATATTTAGTGACTTTGATATTGCCAAACTTTTTTTCTAACAAAATATTAACCACAAGCAAACTAAAAATAGCTTAAATCAGTGACGCACGATCTTCCTGACATGCTTTAACGCTATTATTATGAAGGTTTAGAATGAATGTGGGCTTCTGTTTGCTATGAATAATATTTTACAGTATTGACAGCATACGGTAACAAGACGTGACAGAACAATTTTCATACCAGATTAGAATTCAACGCAGTCAGGTTAGGGTAAAAACATGCCGCATTTCTGTAGTTTTTTTTTTTTTTTAATTTGTAGACCAGTGTTATCGATATTAAAATTTTTCTATTTTGTGCATCCCAAACTTACGAAAATGTGGATTTTCTATTCTAAAAAATTATTTTGTTTCATATTTCTGCGGGACAATTTAATTCTCTTGAAAACATAAGTATGCCGACAGAGGTTCACTCCCAGCGAAAGACAAAAAATTATAAAATTAAATTTGCAGTTTGTCTAAATTATAATTTAAAAAAATAAAAGGTTCTGCCCCCCTCCAAGATGTCCATCTGCAGGAAAAACCGCTCCCTGACATATCCAGTCTATTCCACCAGAAAGGAATGATCAGGAGTACAGCGCCACATTCTGGGAAGATAACAGCTAACCTGCATATAAGAAGACGCACACCACTCACATTCAACATCCAGATGAGGCAATCGCTGTTGATCATTCAGAGGTGAAGGTATAACACTGGCCTTTGAGTGATCAAATTGACAGCAATTTGTCCCATTGATATAAGGCGCTTAACATCTTTACATCTATCTATTGACCCTGAGTATTGGTCTTAAAAAAAAAGAAATTACACAAATACTGCTGAGAACTGTGTTTCCAACTCATATAGCTGCTTATAGAACAATAAACGACCTATCAAAACAAAACGGCTACCATTAAAGATATTTGCGTAAAAACAATTTTTTTATGTTTTGTGACTCTTTCATAGAAAGGAAGTCTGCCTTAATTTCCAGGAAATATGACGTTTCAAGGTATGTACACTTTTATCCTACACTGTATACTACCTGTTATATGTGTTGCAAATGTTATATATAAGTAAAGAAATTCATGTTTATGTGACTGTTTGTTATTTATATATTCGTCATCAGTGTTCAATAGAATAATTTTCCATCATCCTTAAATAAGCTGGTTTATACAATGGTACTTTCTAAGCTCTTGTTTCTGGATATTGTTTAGATTCCAAACAACTATCTTTTTATATCATTCAATATGTTAAAACACTTTTATTTTCACAGAAATTGACGACACAAAACAGAAAATTTAATTTAAATTTTTTAAAATACATACATACATACATAACTAGCCTTTACAACCCTGTGTCAGGATTACAGCCTAGCTTCTCGCAGCACTCATGTTGTGTGTGTCAATTTTTATCCATGAGTACCGGGACCTACAATTTAATGTCGACTCCGAACGACAGACTTGAGAAGCTTGTTCATGGCAATTAGTTACTCTCAGAGCTTTTGCCAGAAGACTGCTGAGAGGTAGTCGCCGAAAGAAATATTTTTTTCATATTTCTTTTTTTTAAAGATGTAGAGCCTGGAGTCGAACCCAGGACCCATGTCTTAGTAAGCCAACACACTAACCACTAGACCACGGCGACTACTTTTTTAAAATCCTTTTCATTTATTTTTCTCTGCAAGCTGAAAAAAGACAAGTCACAGAAATCTTTAAAGCAGAGCAAAATTATTAATTTGCAAGTTCTGTTTTACTTTTTTCGTTTTGAAAGTGTTGTGCCTTATTTAGAACTTTAAACTTGTAAAACTTTAGTTTTTGCTAAATTCAGAAAAAAGAAAATTTCAGTAGTTATTCTCTTAAACTGTGAGCAGGTCTACCAATTACCTGATACCTGTTATGGTAAGCATTTAATATTTTTTTTTTCTTTAACACATTATGTCATTTATATACATAGACTCTTAGCTTATGTTTCAATCAACATATAAGTAAGTGGTGTAAAATTAACATTTTAATTATGTTTTAACATTCATTAACAATTCTCTTTGATAATCTTTACCAACGACAAAAAAAAAGGAAAACCTTACAGCTGATTACAAATTCTGTTTCAAAGATAATAAAAATAAACGCAAAATATAATTGCAACTTACCACTAAGTACATGTAAGTCAACTGACACAGATGCACTATTTGATGGCTGGCATGTGTAATTACCAGAATCCATTTTGCGTACAAAAGGTATTATTAAAGAGCCAATCTGAATAAACGTTTACAAAGTAAGAAAAAAAAAAAATTGTAAATTAAATAAAAAGCTTAGATTGTTTTTTACTTATTTTTTATATTTCAATTTTATATTTTGTGATATAAAACAATACAGTTTTATTCGAAACAAACTTACCGTATTTTGATTATCACCATTATTACCAAAAATATTACGATCTAATTGTGTATACCAACCCATTTTATTGCCTTCGTCTATTTGTGTTTTACCACGATACCAAATTATATATTGTGGAGGATCTAATGTACCTCGAACAATACAGTGTAGTGCCACTTTACTGCCGGCCTTAACAAAACGTGATTGATCACCAATTAGTTCTGTTACTGGCACTGTATTTAGAAAATAAATTTTGTTTTTCTATTGTGTGTCCCAAATACAGACAATTTTGATAGAACTTACCTATAACTTTGAGATAAACTTTTGCACTCATTTTTGGTTCTGAACTTGCCTGACATTCGTACCAACCCTCATCTGTTTGTTGAACATATTTTATTTGCAAAGACCAGGTAAATTCTTTGTCATCTTGAAATATGGCTTGAAATCTTTGATCGGCTATAAAAGTTGTTTGATCCACTGATATGATATGGCCATCGCGTAAACGAACCCAAGAAACGGGTTTATTTTGAAGTCGATGTATCTGCAAGAAATAATTTTTTATTGCATCATTAAACATACATACATATTTTAATTTTTAAAGAAAGTTTAAATTATATATAAAAAAAAATAAATTCAAACGGAAAAATTACAGGGTGTTACAAAAATATATACACATGTGTATATAAAGAGTACCTCTATTTGGCAATTACTTAAGGTCATATTAACTTTCTAAGCTGATTGTTGTTTTTTTTTATTAAATTTGTGTTAATATATTTTATAAACAGCGAAATCATACTAAAAACATCAACTTAATTGTCATTTACTAAACATAAGAGATTCATTTTCAATGAAAAGATACTTTAAGTATATATTATATAATTTTTTATCGAGTATGTTCTGTAACACAAATTCGAGTGAAATTGAAATCAAATGAAAAGTCTAATTTTGGGCAATTAAGTTCTAGTTGTTTTAGAAAACAGACTCGATTTCGCTTTCACTCGAATTCGTTATTCAGAGCATACCCATATATTTTTTTTTTTTTATGTTCATAAATTTCAAATTTTTCAAAAGCCCTTGCAAGCCTTGCAAACAAGCATTCGTAGCATGTATGCCTACATTTATTAAGCTATATTTGCACCACCTAAATTCTCATCTGACTTTAACAGATTATAACAGCAATTTTTAGTAGATTTCACTAGAAAAGTAGCCAAACAGACCTTATGTTTTTTTTTTTTTTATTTTATTTTCTTCAGCCAACTGTTGTTTCACAGAAACTACAATGAACAACAATAAAAATGCCCTGTTGTTTTTTGTGTTGTAGATGTGCGACTACCTTACAATAATTATACCATGAAACTATCTAAGTCTATCTGAGTGCGCTTTTGATATAAAATTCAGATGAGAACTTAGATAGTGGAAATATAGCTTTATTGTTTGACATTGTTTGCTACGTTTGCAACACTTTATAGGGCGTTTGCAACGAAGAGTGATTACCGCTAATAAGTTTTTATTTTAAATTTTTTTAAATAATCAACACAAATTGTACAAAAACTGTTAAAAACCACATAGATATTGAATGATGTAAAAATTTTAAAATCAACAACGGTTTTATTCAATATTTTATATAGAAAAGGTGTCATTTTTATATCATTTGAAAAATTATATTTTATAGAGACGAAGGGACGATTTATAGCCTCCTTCTGTAAGACCAGTAATTTTAAAGGAAGAATTTAAAAATTAAATAAAAAGCACTCTCTTTTTTTTAATAATTTTAAGCACTTTTCATATAAATTTTTAATTGTTTAAATTTGACAGTCTTATAAAAAGAGGCTGTATGTGTTTTTTTTTTTTTAGTGAGACCAATAGTCAGGGGCAAACCCCTACCAAATTCTGTGCATTGTATAGGAAATTTTGTGGAAAGAAGAGTACATATATGACAAAACATATATTTTGTTTTTCTTATATTATTAAGCGACTTAGGAATGAGACAAATTGTTGTGAATTGACCATTCAAAGACCAGTGTTAAGCTATGTACAGAGGGTTGTCAGATCTGAAAATATTGTTAGAAAAATGTACAGAAAATTTCTTACAAACATGTGAACTTACAATTTTTCTGTTTCAACATTGCTAGATAAAACATTGTCAGAGCATTGTCAAACTGGAAAAACTGACAATATTGCCAGACATCTGGCAACCGTGTAAACGCATTTCTTTGTTATTGTCGTATCATTGTCAGGCATTGTTAGATGCGAGAATATTTAACATCTGACAACGACATCATTGTCAGAAAAAAAGACATCCATAATTTATATGTATGTATATTTAAATTTAATTAATAAAATGTGTACTTATATCACAATTTCCAAATTCTCTCACACATATTTTACAATAAGTTTATTCTGTTAATTGAGCTAAACATTTTTACTATATACGTAGCAAATCTGACTACCGTGTGAACTGACAATTTTTTTTCTGCCAACGTTCTCAGAAACAGTTATTGTCGGAAAATTGTCTGATAAATAAATTGTAAGTTTTCTAACACTTTTATTACAATCGTGTAAACAGACAATTTATTTAGTGCTGACAATTATTCATTGTAAGGTTACTGTCAGCATATTGCCAGCTCTGATAATATTGGTAGATCTGACAACCGTCTGAACTGAGCTTTATACCTTCACCCTTGAATGATCAATGCCTATCGTTACATGTTGACTGTGATGATCGTTTCTTTGTAGATTTTCGCCACCGAATATACTCAGTTATCCAAAGGGCAACCAATATCCCGAAAAAGTAGCCTTCTACCCTTCAATCCATTTATTGACACTGAAGGAATAATGCGAATCAATGGTCGATTATCAAATTCTCCCCCCTTGAATTATGACGAACGCTTCCCAATTCTTTTGCCCTATCATGCTCGCTTTACTCGCCTCTATCTTAACTACTTACATAAATACTCGCTTCACGGTCAAAATGCACTTTTATACCGACTTATGAGGACCCATTATTATGTGCCAAGACTCAAAACATTAATTAAAAGTATTCTCTCTCAGTGCCTAATTTGCGTAAAGCAAAAGCGTCAGCAGAGCAAACAAATCATGGCTGCGTTACCCCCCGAGCGCACCACTTTAACCCGTCCATTTTACAACACCGGCGTGGACTTTGCCGGACCGTTTGATTTAAAATCTAACGTGGAATAGAGTGAAATGTCCGGAAGCGGTTTCTTTTGTAAATGGACTTCTTGCAGGGGGCGGGGGAAGGGGATAACCTCTTATTTTTTAAATTATAATTTTGAAAAAACCGCTAACTTGTTTTCTAATTTGTCACCTTTGCTGGGATTTGAACGTGGGCCGTTTGAGTTTTTATATGGGAGCACTCTAACCACTATACCTGTTAACTAATTTGGATGTTTTTAATTTACTTCTTTTAACAACATGAGATTTTTTTCTCTCCTATCACCTAAAATAACTTATTACTATTAAAAATCTGTTGATGCTCATTCAAGTTATTATTAGATTCGTAAACAGGAAATTTGAAAATTTGGAGGTACACATTACACAAATTGTAAAAACATATTCTTGCTGTACTAAAGAGTACATATCAAATACTAAAATAAATATTATCACTTGCCAGGTGTTCAAAGTTTGTTGGTTTTGTCACACTGTATTATTATATTATACTAGTATATATTTTTTGCCTCATTTTAATCTTAAAAATGTTTTATAAATTAAATAAAATTTTTGTACAAAATAAGTACATTTTGAATGAAGTTGATTCATTTGAATTGAGCTGTCTTTTTAGAATACTTTTCCTTCTAAATACAAAAAAAAAAAAGAAAACACACATAAATACTCGTAAGTTTTACTTTTTTGTATTAGTCTAGTTAGTTTTGTTGCTTAGTTTTTGCTGACAATGATAAATGTTTATTACATTTCCTCTCAAATCAAATTTTGTTGAAAAATTAAATTATCCTGTAAATGGTGCTCACAGAAAGCTGGATAGTAAATGAATAAACTTTCCCAATAGTTGAATCAATCAACGAAAAAAATAATCATTTATTTTTTTCATTCAAATTGTATTGCTTAAATGAATTTGGCAAATAACACAAAAAATTTAACAAAACAGTTGAAATAACGTAATAAAAAAAAAACAAAAACATTTTATACTTATAGTACATGACCAGTTCTGATGAATGAATTTTTGAATCATATTACCAAAAAGCCGTAAGTTTTATGGACAATAGTTAATGTCAAGCCATTCAAATAAAATAACTACTGAAAAGTTTAATATATTTTTACAATACAATGCAATAAATTCTCCAAAAAAAAATAAAGTTTTATTTAAATATGGAAAATAGCTGAAAAAAAACTATCCAAATAATACCACATTAATTAAATGTATTGCTATGTAATTATTTTTTTACGAAACCTGAACTCAGCGGATGAACTCTACTCATTGTGCTGGAAACAAAAACATTTGCTTATGAGTAGGAGAAAGTAGAGATTTGTGAATGCGGATATTTAATTTGAATATATTCTTATGACAACTAGCAGGAAAAACTATCACGTAGGGATAATTTAATAAAAGAATTAAAAAAAATCTCTCTGTTATGCATTGTGCGATTCTCTAGACAATCAATTACAAACAAATATACTCTTTGTGTATGGCATTATTTCGTTAGAAATCTTCTCTTTGCTGTAGAATAAAACTAGGGAACCAATGCTTCATTTCATAGATTCTCTAATAGTAGTTCAAAAACACTTTACTGTCATCCTTTCCTCCAAACGATTGAAAAGCTATAAAACCGCTAAATCTTGATACACCGGCCTAGACATGAGAGTTGTATTCCTTCGAGTTTGGAAAATGGTCTTTAAAATACAAACAATTTTCGAATGGATAAAAAAACGGTATAAGCACTAGAGGACCGCGCAATTCAATTTTCATAGCATACTTTACTACTTATAAACTATAGAAAACCAAATGAGAGTATTTGCTGTAGCTTTCATAGCAAACCCAACGTTTTAATTGTTTTGTTTCAAAAAAACTAGTACTGTAGCATTTCAAATGCTTTAGTATTTTATTCTACAATAAATAAATATTAGCAAAACTATAAATGCTAGAATGAAGACGAAATTAAGAATAGAATACAGTTTTCTCATAATATGAATTACGAGAAGATAGTAAAGGGATAGATAAGCAGCACAGAAGACTAAAATCAGTTACAAAGCTTTAAAATTAATCAGAATTTTATAAAATAAGCCGACTTCCTTAGCGCAAGTTGCAAAGTAGACAAATACTAATGCTGATGAGTAATAGTGATTGAAAGAGTTCACGTAACCCCTATTTGCTCTGATTTGTTTTAAAAATCGCCTTTCAAGAGAAATCTTTTTTAACATAAAGGTTATAGTGGGATAAATTTAAGTCTCTTTCCAGTTTCTCCATATCCTGCTTCGATTTTTTAATAGGCTTGTTTGACTAATATTTCGTCCAAAATAAGGTGGTTACGCCTACATAGTTCATGATTTAAAATGATTATATTTTGCATAAACCCTAACAGATTAAGAATTAAAGTTTCATTTACTCATGCAAGTAAATTTATTTTACATTTTATAAATAACTCAGTTATAAGAGATGAAAATCGTTTGTCTAACATTTTGAATTATTAGGCTATAGTTGGCCGTTAAATTTTCTATTAATTTTTTTTAACAAATATTTTTCAACTGAAGAACCCTTTTAGATAAAATGTCAACATCCTTTGACAGAAAGCTGATTATGTAGTGCCGATTGCACATATCAATTCCCTTGCCAAACCGATTAACTGCATTTCCAGAATTTTATTAGATAGTAATTTCAAGGCATTTTATTTAGTCAAAACAAATTTGTCTGATAATAGTTACTTATATATGTATATATTACAAAATAATTCTTCAGATTAGAGATAATTTTATGTCAGTAAAGTATTTTAAAATTACTACTAAAAAAATAAGTCAAGTTCTCAAAGGGGAGTTAATGGATTTGGAAAGTGTTAAGTTATTTGCAAAAAATATAATTTTTGTAGACTGGCCTTACATATTAATTGTTTTAAAGTTTATGCTGCTTTACACCTAAAAGAGCATGTTGACATCATTTATTATCGAATTTTGTTATGAATTCCTATGAAAGGTAATATTTTCGGGAAGTGCAAACATACTTGGGCGTACCAGGCCCTCACTCCCTTTTAAGAAAGAAGTCCATCTTCACGAAACTGCTCTCTGACATTTCAAGTCTATTCCACTAAGAAACGAATGATCAGGAGTATAGCACTACCTACTGGGAAAATAACAGCTAACCTACATAAAAGATACTCACCACTTACAAATATCTAAACGCTAGTATAGATAAGAGAAGACACAATACAGTCCTGCATGACACCCCACAATTAAAAAATCTTGCAAAAGACCATCAACTGAAAGAAGAAAAAACCTGCTGTTGATCATTTAAAGGAGAAGGTATAACAATGGCCTTTGAGTGATCTAATTGACAAAAATTTGTCCCTTTGACATAAGACGCTTAATATCTTCACATCTATTTATCTCTATATTAACATTCCAATATATTGTACCGTATTTAGTAGGGACTTACCCTGAGTATTGGTCTTAAATAAAAAATATATGTAAGTGCATATCGCTCTTTCTTTTTTTCATTAAGTGGCAACCAAAAGTGTCTTCTACTTTTTATATAAGTTTGCCTGAAATAAAATGTTTAAACATATTTATCTCAAAATCGCTTTTTTTAGATATGACACTTTTCTCCCAAATGAGCGATATGTATATATTCAATAAGTCAACTTAAAAACATTGAAGTCTTTGGTCACTAATCTATGGTGCAAAATACGTTTTAAATTAAATTATTATCAGGCCTGTCACAGATTCCGATCGGAATGGTTTTCATTTCGTATTTTCAATTCCGATCGGTATTGTTTTAGCTTCTTCAGATTCCGATCGATTTAGCAAATTCCGATTTTTCTATTTTTCTCTTAAAATATGGCAACATAATGTATACCAAAACAAAAATAATGTGTTTTAAGCGAATAAGAGCAAAACAAATTGAAAAAATTTTAACAAACTGCACATGGTACAATCCACGGCGCACTTATCATAAGGTGCCTTTGAGATTACAACAAGTAAAACAATAATAAAAACAACACAGCATTTTAATGCTGATTAGGGTAGTTAACTGTCAAAACAAAAAGTATGAAAACAAAAACAATGTACATAAAACAAAGCAAAAATTGACAACAATATTCACAAATTGTCTGAAAAAAAAAGTTGCTCAGCTGGCATGTCAAATGCACCTTATAATCAATACGCCATGGTACAATCATTGACAAGGTAAACTTGGTTTACCAAAAAAAAATCATATGTTTTGTTTCTATGTGTCAAAGTTTTTCATTTGCTTTATTTCACTCATTCTTCTTATTTGAATGTTAATTTAAAACGAACGTTAATTTTTTTCTTGCTAAAAGTGAATCTGAATAAAGTGATTGCGATTAGTGATTTTTTAAGTTTTTCTCTTACTTGTTTTAATCATGTGGTAATTTTAAAGGCATATAAATATTTTTTTTTTGATAAATAATTGATATTTCATATTAACATAAATAAAATTATACTCGTGTTTTTTTAACTTTTTAATGTGTTTTATTTTTGTATTGTTTGCTTTGCTTTGTTTTTTCCTTGTCTGCTGTGTTGCATTTTTTTGACGTAAAAGGTCTTAAATACACAGTGTTGTATCAGATTTCAAACCAGTTTTGTCTTGTCAATGATTGTACCATGAAACTGCATAAAAAAGTTATACAGATAAAAATAATTAATAATAAATGAAAAATGCCAGGAATAGAAATATTTCTTTTTATTTTGGTTTTGATGTTCCTATTGCCGGAATATAAGCTTTTTGAAAATTTTTAATTTTTGTTGAAAAAAAAATTTGTGGTTTAGCTTCCTTCAGAAAAAAATTACAAAAACTTGTATATTTTAAGGAAAATAAATTATTTTTCAATAAAATAAATTAAAAACAAAATTTGTTTCCCATTAAAAGTGCTTTTAATTCATATTTTTTATATTAAGTCACTGAAAACAACAATTCCACTTAGGAAACTAAAAGTGGTTTAATTCCGCAAAAAATTTTCGTTTTAAGTTTTCTGGAGAAACAAAATACTGAATTCATTCCACTTTCGATCGGAATGGATTTCTGTGACAGGCCTGTATAAATATGCTTAAATAACACAATAGGAAGATTAAACTATACAAAAATAAAAAATAAAAAAATAGTGCAAGAGAAATATTATTGTCCCAGAACTTAATAAATAAACAAACAGCCAGAAATATTCACCTTCGGTACAAAATATTTCAATAAAAATTAAAAAGACATTTCAATACAATGCCTTATATTGCACAAATAGGTTTTTTTAGTATATTTTTTATCTTATTATTCTTATTCGAACTGAGTTCTTTAATTTTTACATCAAACACTCAAATGTATTCCAATTTCTGTCATTTGAATAAATTTTAACTATTCTCCCTGAATGAATTGAAACAAAACACAAATTTCTAAAACAAGCAGGGCACAGATATGAAAGCCATAAGCAAATCAAAAATGAAAAAAAGAAAAAAAAAATAAAAGTGCAAGGCAATTATAAACAACTAAACTAAAGCATAAGTACTCACATGACATGGCAGATAAGCATGATTGCCAACTTGTACGGTTATATTTGGCAAAGCAGTCATACTGGCATTTCTTCTCGGTACTAGCAGCTTACGATGCTCATGCTCATGCTGTCCGCTAAATTGATGGTCTGATAAATTGTCAAAATATAAAAGATTTTCTTGTGAATTCTGATCATAACCATCCGATGGCCGGAGATGGTGGGACGGTGATTCCGTGGTTGTTGTTGTTGATACTGCATTTAAATATGCCGGTAAATCAGCAACAGCAAATACAGGAAACGGTGGCAAATATGTGGGTATTGAAAATCCTTTAGTTAATAAATCTTTAGCTGCCTGTTCGGCTTCACTAAGAGGTGGTAAATCACTAGTATTGTATGTGTTTAATACTGATGTTGAAAGTGATAATTCACTGTTCTCATTCTCGTCCCACTGCATTGACGATAGTGAGGGTGATTCGGTTTGTACGGTTACATCTGTGTCCATACCTATTACTTCGGACCGTATAACTGATGATGACCCATCATCTAGTGCCACTGTTGTCAATAATGAGGTTGCTGGTAATTTTTCTACTAAAGCAGCCGATTCCATCGTTTGCAATGGTGGTCTTATGTCTATTGATGTGTGTGTTAACAATGTTGGTGATGATGATAATGATGATGAGGAAAATATACGTGTTGCTGTTGATAGTAATAATGATGCGGATGTTGCCTCAGTTAATGTTGTTATCGTCGTTGAAGTGACAGGTAAGTTTTGCAAATTGTCGTTGATGTTTGCAGATTTATTGGTTTTTACTGTGGGCAGGTGTGTATCATTCTTCAATGACAACGTATTTAATTGTTGTTGCAATATTTCACTAGCGCATATCGTAAATTCTGAAAGAAGCAAATAAAAAAAGAAAATATTGAATTGTATAGGTATAATAACATTAAATTGTTATTTCAATATGTATGTATATAGAAACACATTCACACATTAGCATACATAACTTGCATAACAATTTCATACAAACGGGTATATAATAAATTGAATTAAAACTTTCAATCAATTTCTCTTTATTGTTAACTGAAAATATTATGACACAAATAAGAAAAAAAAGAGATAAAAATTAACTTTTAATTGAACATCAGACTGAAAGCAAACAAAATAAAGGATCTTAAGTCATAAGTAAATGCCTGCATAAGTATATTTGTAACCTTAAAATTTCCTATATATGCTACAGTGGCTCAATTTAATATTTAGAGGGTCTTACTGCACAATTTTTATTTCCCAATTATGCAAAGTTTTATTCAATAAACATTAAAAACAAAAAGTAGTTTTATATTTGTTGAAGTGGCCCTAACCACAGTTGAAGTGAAAAAATATCAAGGTTTGTTTTTGTTTATGATTTTTAGTGTCCAAATTCTTTGGTTAATCAGTTGATGTGTGTCATCACTATGAATTGTGGCACCTTTAAACAAGACAATTCCGATGTATGGTGGAAATATAATCCAATATCTTCCAATCTTGAGTGTGGAAATACCAGAAATGTTTCCAACTGTCTCGTTCGGGTGAAGCCTTGCACAGTAGTCGCCGTGGTCTAGTGGTTAGTGTGTTGGCTTACTAAGACATGGGCCCTGGGTTCGACACCCAGCTCCGACATCTTAAAAAAAAAAAAAAGAAATATGATAAAAAAAATTATTTCGGCAAAAGCTCTGAGAGTAATCAATTGCCATGTACAAGCTTTTCAAGTCTGTCGTTCGGAGTCGACATTAAACTGTAGGTCCCGATACTCATGAATAAAAATTTACAAACACAACATGAGTGCTGCGAGAATCTAGGCCGTAATCCTGATACAGGGTTGTAAAGGCCAGTTATGGATGAATGGAATCAGTTGATGTATTATGATGAAAAATTAGTCAACAGATTTAAATTTTAAACGTAACATTGGGGACAAAAGGAATTTACCTGAAACTTAAATGTGATTAAAAGTCTATATTGTGTTCAGATAAATATAATTAAAGGCCGTGATACACCATTCTATCGAGTCGTACGACTTGTCAAAAAAATCGTGTGTGTTAAAAAAATATAACAGTGTGGAATAAAAATGCATCTGTTTGACAAGTTTGTCCGACTTCATAAGCTCTTGAAAAAATTCATAAATTTTTTTCCATGCGATCAGGGTTGCATTTTATAAGATCTTAGCAAAAAGCAACTCTGCTTATGGTTTGCATCTTATTTTGTAAGATAGTGTGGCACTAATGTTGCCATTTTGATGCGACTTTTAGAAGTGTGACAGAAATCGATAAGATTTTCTTGTGAATGAATCGTACTAATGTGTATGCTAGTGTATCATGGCCTTAAAGAAAAACACTAGCATCTTATAAATACTTCATGAAAAGAATATGTATTACAAATTTCAATAAAATCAGAAACTTTTAAACAATATAAAAGCAAAAGACAAAAAACATAAGTGAAATAAAAGTAAATTACAGGAGATCCATCATAAGGCTCTGAAGCAACTTTTAAATAATCCGCATGCTCACCGACTTTATTTATTTTCTTTTACCCACTGATTGTGCCATTTGCTCTGATAGTGGCATCCTAACTTTAAGTTCTGTGTAAATAAAAATATACACGTGACTGATAGACTGTGGATTGGTCACGATTTCTTTCATTATGATTTTTGTGTTTAGGTGGAAGGTATAGAATAGAATATGCAAAGAAATAATTTGTGAAACATGTTGAAAGAAAACTATAAAAAGAAAGAAAACTTTTTAAACAAACTACAATATATAAACATATATACCTATGTACATATAAATGGTATTTGTAAAAATATGTATAAGGTTGAAATTTTTTAAAAGTGGAATTTTTTCAACAGCAGATTTAGAAATTTACAGCATGTTTCCAGGAGACAATTACAATACCATACAAACGATTGACACACTAACAATAACGTAACTAATTGGGTTTCTGTAACACAACAGAATATTTTTGTCTGGCTTACGTTATACAATTTTGCTTTGTCAAAACCATTATTGCCGTTACTTTATTTTATAGTTTTTCTTTACATTTTTTCTTGTAAAAAATACTTTTTTATGTTATAAAATGGTAACTCTATCAGTCAGCTGATAAAATATTGTCTATACCCAAATGTTTGGTTAAATTATTTTTGTTTGTATATGAAAGCATACATATGTATGTATCTCTAAATAGTGTTTTGTGAATATAAGTGCTTTAATAAACAAATATCTTTTTTAATGTCATTATCTCTAGATATTCATCCATTATTTTTAATTATTTTATGAAAAACAATTTTTTTTTTTGAATAAAACAAATTTTTAGAGCAAACAAATCAATGACAATGAGTTTTTTCTGATCGGCACTGATGACAGAGCCTGTAAAGGAAAGAGATGGCATATGTAACACAAAATAAAAACAATTTTTTGGCCATTTAGAAATTTAGTTTTGTAGAGAGACTGCAACCATTTGCTATTATACGAAAATTTTTAATTATATGAATTTAAATATGTACATACATATCTGTGGACTTTTGACAAAACGTCTTCTCTCTAAATCAACAACTTTTCAGTAGAGCCAAAAAACAGTTAAAAAGGCTAATAGAAGTTATTGCTTAGAAAATTAAAGAAATTTTTAGCTTGGATATTATGCACAAACACTTAACGAACATTATACGACCTTTTTTTCCTTCTAGAAGCAATAGTTTTCTCTAAAACGACAAAAAATTAATTTAAGACTTTTTGTTAAATAGATTTTAAATAAAAAAAATTAGCTTCCACCATATAAGTCGTTTTGTGAAAATTTTTTTACTCAAATTTGAAAATTATTTTAGTCGCTTAAGTCAAGAAAAGTTGTTTTGTTAAAATAGAATATGAAAAAAAAGGACGAAAGAAGTTGATCTGGAAAATATATTTCGGTTTTATTAAAAAAAAAATACTTTTATTTTTCTCTACAATATGCAAATAATTAAAAAAATATTAATAAAAATTAAATAAAATTTTTAATAGAAATTCAATTTTTCAAATTATTCTTAATTCTCTGAAAGAAGTCGTTTTGTCAAATTGAAATTGGGGGAAAGTCTGAAAGAGGTCGATTAGTCAACTGCATATCTTGCGTTCCAAAGGTCGTAGAAATACGGGGATTAGACCAAAAGATGGACAAGGAAATTCTATATATACTATAAAAATATTGGAAAATTGTCTTATTTCGAGAGAAGACGTTTTTTCAAAATTCCACAGATATGTATCTATACTTGCAACTATATAAGTTTTATTCATTGTAATAATATATTATTCCACTTTTATTTATACAATATCCAATCTAACTCACAAATGTCGTGTTATTGTACGGTTAAAGTACCTAGAAACGTACAATAAAATTTCTTATTTATAAATGGTTTATGACAGCGTTATGATACTGTTTCTTGTTTATGAATACAAAATTAAGAGATTTTGCTTATAAGGCTCTTATAACCACGTTTTATCTCATTATGAATTAGACAGTTAGTAGTTAAAATAATTCAGTAGCTGGTTACTTGGCAATTTTTGTAGCCATCGTTCTTTATAAGACCCAACCATAATGTACTTTCGTAAACGTATGCTAATGTCAAAAATCAACGAAACGTCTGTCAAAAATCTAACGAAACTTTCGAGTGGCTATAATGTACTTTTTGAACTTAAGTGCAAGCTGTACTTAGTTGCAAACATTAGTACTTATATTAAACTTGATTTGTCTCTATATTTCACAAATATACAGAATTTTATCACAAAATGTTATTTAATATCTACAACGTTTAAATATTTTACCGAAAACACGTCAGTTATATTTATTTTTGTAAATTAAAAAAAAAAAATCATAAATAAAAAATAGTCGTAAAAATGCAACCGTGCGTTCATTCCAAATCAGAGTGGGCAAACAAACAAACCATTTCGAAAAAGTTTCAACAAAGCCATATACTTTTCAAAATTTTTTTAATAGTATTATACATGAGCAAAACAAACACAAATACTTTCTAAATGAGAAAGAGCGCAAATGAAACAATTAGCTTGTCGCTCTTGTGCTTGCTTTGTTTTTTCTTGTTTTTTTTCTCTTCTTCTTCTCTTATACTCTTCTATCCTTTTTCTTCTCATTCATTTTTTGTTGTACCTACGCACATTTGAGTTAGTGTATTTGTAGTACTCAAAACAAAAATAATATACAAAATTAAATGGGACAACCTTTTTCACTGTTTCTGTTTTATTTTTGTTTTTCTTATTGTAAAGAATACAACAAAATGAGATCAAACGTTCAGTTTTGTTTATTTTCCTACTCTGTTCCAAATGTAAACACAAGCACATTTGTTTACATTTTGTTATTAATGTGCTACAAAATGAACAGAAAAGAAAAATATTTAAATGGTTGAAAATGAATAAGATACACATTTGCCACAGAGAAATAGTTTTTTTTCATATTCTATTAAATTTTCAATAAAGTTATCCTCGGTTTCCATTGCACACTGCCGTCTTTTGTTATTTACACAAACACAAAAACAGCTGTTTGCGTACGTTTGGTGCGATCGGCTTCGCTTCAAACGTAAACAAATGAAATTGAACGAAACTCAACGAAACGTTTGTTATGTACATTATGGTTATACACATTTAATTGCATGCATTCGCATAGTTGTTTAAGCTAGCCTAAGCACATTATGGTTTGGCCTATAGTTATACTTTGGCTATTTTTTCAATTAGAAATTAACTTTCCCACTAGTATTTGCCAATAATATAAAAACTCTGACATACAGTTTATTTAAAAAAAATTCTCTTTTTAGATTTCTTCAATCATTTTGTATGAATTCAAATATTTGCCTTAAAAAAGATACATATCTGCATAAATATATTCTTTGTTACATTTGGTAAAATTTTGTAATTGTTCATAAATAAACACTTCATAGTAATTATACGAATACTTGACACCTTAGAGAATATGCAGGAAATATAATTCAAATATATATACAATTTTGTTTTACTACCAGTATCATTTGCTCGGTAACAAAATTTATTTGAAATATTTTTATTTTGATAAAAATAAAATGCACATTTATACAGAGAATTTCTAAAAAATGCAAATATGAAAAAAAAAATAAGTTTTAAAATTATAAGTTGTTATCATGGACATTGTTGGTACAAAAATATATACATATAAGGTGTGCGTCACTATAAACTGTAACACATCAAAAGTCAAATAAAAACTGACTGGAGTAAGCTAGAGTTAAAAATAAAACAGTTTTATTTTGCATTTTTATTACAGATTTATATTCTGTATTATTTTATTTAAAAATTAATTTAATTTTATAAAATTTTTTATTTTATTCATTATGCCATCCATAAGCAATGTTATAGTGTTTTCGGTGATTTTTTTGGTACCAGCTGTCCATTTATATCGAAAACTAGTAATTGTTTTGGGAACAGATGTACTCTTCTGTAGTTCTCTTTTGACCAGAGCCCAATATCTTTCAATAGACCGCAGCTCTGGGCAGTTTGGTGGGTTAGCCTCTTTTGGAACAAAAATAACATTATTGTTATTATACCAGTCTATTGCGCTTTTACTGTAGTGACATGTTGCCAAATCTGGCCAGAAGAATGTTGATATGTTGTGCTGTCTTAGAAATGGATGCAACCTCTTTTGAAGACACTCTTTGATATAAATATCTGAGTTTATTGATCCCAATGTAACAAACGACGCACTTCTGTTGCCGCAGCTACAAATAGCCTGCCAAACTAGGAACTTTTTGGGAAATTTTGATAGTTTTTTAGTTCGGAACTCTTCAGAAACATTGTCTCTAGTATCCGCTACATAAAACTCTTGGCCAGGAAGCTGCGCAAAGTCTGCAAAAACGTAAGTTTCATCATCCATTACACAACGTTCGAACTTTTAAAAAAATTCTTTTTTGAGGAGTTTTGCTCTTTTTTTTTTGCTTCAATATTCTTCTTAGCATTTCTATCCGTAACTTTTTGGACTTTAAATGTTTTAAGGCCAGCTTTAGCTTTAACTCGGCGCACAAAACTTTCCGAACATTGCACGCGCCGGGCCACTTCGCGACCAGAAATGTTTGGAAGAGCCAGCAAAAGCTTCTCAACCTTTTTGGCTTTCGCGTCGTTCGTTACCAGTTTTGCTTTACCTGTTCCAGGCTTTCCTTCAATTTTTAGGTCTTTGTTGAACTTTTTGACCACTCTGGAAACACATTGCCTGGTCACGTGGACTTCCCTAGCAAATTTTGTATAACTCCAATATGGTTTTTTTTGAATTATTTGAATAATTTTTGTATGCACTTGTCTTTGATTATCCATTGTGAACTAACTAACAAGTCAAATTTGACAAACTGATACATTTTAAAATCTGACACATTTTTCAAAGATATTGTGATTAAGAAAAATAATTTTGATTAAAGGTTATTAAGAAAAATGGGTGTTACACTTTATAGTGACGCACACCTTAGTATATATTTTTTTTTATATGAATATGGTTATGTTGTTGTGTGCTTTGTGTTATTTTATATTCGTATCATTGTCGTTTAATTTTATTATTTTTAGTTTTTCATTTTTATTCACACATGGTTTTATGCAATATTTCGTATACAATATTCCGTAATTGTTATGGTTTTGGTTATCAAGAATTCTCTTTAAATACCAAAGGGCTTTTGGTCATTTCCATATGTTTATTGTTCAAGACATAAAATTATTCTTAAACTTGATATTAAAAGGAAATAAAAGTTTATTTATTTCTCTCTCTTTAATATCAACATTGTTTTGCCAGTAATATAAAAATTTTTGTCTAGTCCAGTTTGGCAGCAAGCAAAAATGTAATAAAAATTAAATTGTAAAGTTTAATTCACAAATAGTTGTTGTGCAATTTACGCTAAAGCACACAGGCGACAGCAAACAACAGAGTATATGTATTTATATGTAAAAGGACGATTATTCAAATGGCAGCACAGCAAAAGCCTAGACAAAAACCATAGCGACACTGCTGCTCAACTTCGGCCAATTTCAATTTTTTTGGGATACCAAAAATTGAGTAGTAATACTAGTAGAGTAGTGCTAATATAGGTAGAAATAGTAGGAGTGCTTGTTTGCAAGGCTTTTAAGGGCATTTGCAAGAATGAGTGATTACTTCTAATTTGAAATGTTATATAAATACGTTCTTCAATTTTTTTATACTACAAAGAAAAACAAAACATACAATATTAATTCTTTAGCATTGGATTTTTTAGAAAAAGTTGAAATTAGCTTATGAATGATATGGAAAGTGTATCTCGCAGTTTGTAGAGCAATACAGTCTTATGCAGCTCCAGTGTGGGGTTTTGGTTGTTTCGAGGAAGTAAATCGGTTTAATGATATTATATGGAGAAAATTTTTAGATTGCCAAATTTTACGTCAAACTATGCACTACAGCTTGAAACTGGAGCAGAGGATAGTCATATATATACACTTGAAATATCTAGAAAAGCTTCTATTTAGGTATTCTGAAAGAAAACTGCCAAAACAACTGTTAAAAATATTGTTGAAAGAGAAGTTTATTGTACTAAAGAACTAAAAACTTGGGCGGAAACTCTTAGCGTACAATGGCCGGGGTCGAATTCGACAGTACTACAATGGACTTGTTTTAGTATGGAGATATAAAACAACATTAGAATTAACAATTTAAATGAGCTATTATATGTTGTCGCCGTGGTCTAGTGGTTAGTGTGTTAGCTTACTAAGACGTGGGCCCTGGGTTCGACTCCAGGCTCTGACATCTTCAAAAAAAAAAAGAAATATGAAAAAAATATTTCTTTCGGCGACTACCTCTCAGCAGTCTTCTGGCAAAAGCTCTGAGAGTAACTAATTGCCATGAACAAGCTTCTCAAGTCTGTCGTTCGGAATCGACATTAAACTGTAGGTCCCGGTACTCATGGATAAAAATTGACACAGACAACATGAGTGCTGCGAGAAGCTAGGCCGTAATCCTGACACAGGGTTGTAAAGGCAAGTTATGTATGTATGTATGTATTATATAGAAAGTCTCAGAGTGATACCCGAAAATATATACATCTTGATATTGCTAAAGGCTAAATGATGAATGCAGTCAAGAGAAAATTATGCATGTTTTTAAAGCACAATGTGATTTAATTATTCTAAACGCTAATAAATATGGTACGCGAGACTAAGATAAATACAGCAAAATATACAGTATGCAACTTTACAACATTTCATAGGTATGTGTCCAGCTTTCCCAGAGTTTAGAAGACGTTATTTCATGAAACCAACTTTGTTACAGACTGAGATTATTTCGGTTCTCGAAGGTCATGAAAATCGATGGAGTAGTTTGGTTACATTTTTAAAATATTCGTTAACATATAGAAAATATCTCACAAATGATTTTAATTAATTTATCCATACCATAGACATTTTATTTGAAACATTGTCGTTAAAGTTATTTTTAATATTTATTCCTAATTGTTTAATTTATTTTGTTGAATTTTGTGATATACAGATATTTTTGTCAATAAAGAATTACTATATTATATCTGTGGCATTTTGACAAAACACCCTAAGTCGAGATAAGATAGCAAAAAAGTTTTTCAAAAAAACTGGGGGAAAAAATTATTTTTATTAAAAAATAAAATAAACCGAAATTAAAGAAAAATTTCTTCTATAATACAAAATTTTAAAAACGTACACAAAAATGTTTTTTGAATAAAAATTCGTATCACTAACAACATTTTTTTCAACTTTTTAAATTTGACTTAAGATGTTTTGTCAAAATGCCACAGATATATATATTGTATATTGTAATACTTGGCATTGTAAGTAGTAGTTGCCGTAGTCTAGTGGTTAGTGTATTGGCTTACTACACAAGAGCCTGGGTTCAAACTTTACCTTTGACATTAAAAAAATATTAAATATGAAAAATAATTTCTTTCGGCGCACACAGGGTTAGAATAGCCTGTTTTCTTGGATTAATTAAAAAAAAATTTTTTAGGTATCGTCAAAATTTTTTGTACCCGGTTAGAGTATATAAAATTCTACATCACTTTTCGTTAAAATAAATGTTAAAAGCGCTTTGGTGTTTTTCTAGTGAAACTTCAAAGTCAAAATTTTTGTGCAAAAAAGGCTAAAAAAGTGAACACTTTCCCGTGAAAAATTTTATTTATTTTTAAAAGTATTGCAAAAGTTAACAATTTTTTAATGTAACCATCAAGTTCAGGTAATTTGGAAATACCTCGTTAGCACTTGAGTATCAAATTGTGTGTGGAAGTGTTTTAGATTTAGTTATTTATATTGGAAATGTCAAAAAAATTAGCATTTTAAAATTTTAAATGGACATATAGTAATTATTCGTCCACATTCATGTCATAATTTTTAGTTTATATTAATGAGGGCATAAATCTCTATTATAATGCAAAATTTTACGCTGCCTTTTTGTGCCTTTTAGAAGTTATGCATTGTTAAATGCAAGTGTTGCAGCAGTTAAATAGCTAAAAATCACATTGGTCTCTCGACTGATGCTATTGTAGTGTGTTGGGTTTTGTTGGTTTTCATGTTACTTTTTTTTACTGATCGAAAGACCTGTACATGTAGACAATTTAAGATTTGGTCTTTCCATTCTTCATGTTTGAATTCGATTTTTTAAATGTCTTTTGCGCGTCTTATGCACACAATACAGGACGACTTTTTGTTGAAACGTATCCTTGGTACAATATGCCTTCCACTTTGCACAAGTATTTATTCACGGACGCGAAATTGTGTCAAATGCCATTTTCCTATTGAGAAGTTATCAGAAGAAGCGCAAGAAGCTCGAAATAAAGATTTTAAAAAATATAGGGAGTTTCATTCACGAAAGTGCAGTCGCGAAAAGTCAAACCAAGACATTTTTAATATGTTTTTGATAACCTCTGACCCCATTATTTTAAACATGCAAAAATTGCCTACAAAGAAGGTTCAAAGCTTTCTAGAAGAGAAAATGAATTTAATTGATCCTGCAGCTCCGAACAAGAACTATTTCAGTAATGTTGAATTTGCTGATGCTGCTGATGATGATGCTGCTGATGATAATGATGATGATAATAACGATGAAGATGATTATGATGATGGTGATGATGATGATAATGATGATGGTGATGATAATGTTAAGGATTAACTTTAAGATGTATAAAATGTAATGTTTAAGTTCTCATACTGTACTCCTTGCGCTATATACCTACTCTTATATTTGGCATTATTTAATAAAATTATACTAAAATATACTAAGAAACCATTTTGTTTTACTTATTTAAATGGTATTAACTGAAAAATAAAGAAAAATTATCCGAACATAGCTTCCCTGATTTGATAAAAGAAAACATGCTATTCTAACCCACTGTGCGGCGGCCACCTAAGTCTTTTGGCAAATGCTCTGATAGTAACTGTTTGCCATCAACAAGCTTTTTAAGTCTGTCGTTCGGAGTCCACATTATATATTAAACTCGGTACTGATAGACAAAAATGAGACACAGAATTTGAAATCTGCGAGAAGCTAGGCCGTAACACTGAAAATGGTGAAGGTTGTAATAGCCAATTGTGTAGGTATTGTATTTATTAAAATATATGAAGACAATTACATTACAAGTCGATATTGACTTATTTAAATTTAAGATTTTAAAGTGATATAAATAAATGTTTAAACAAGCGACTTTAATTTAGCAATTTCGTATACTTGAACGTGTTATCTTAATTTTTTTTTATCACTTTGCTGTTGCTGCCTTCAACATATGTATGCTGCCGACAACTAGTGTCGGATGCATTTGCTGCTTACTTTTCTCTATGTATTTAATCCTTTCATTCCATTATATCATACAGAATAAAAATTTTCATCCACAAAAGGTCATTTAAGTCGCTTATAATTATATTTCAACTCTATGATTTTTTCTTTATTTCGTTGCAGTAATTACTACCTTATTTGCATTAAAATGGTTGTTCTAGCATAGAATGGCTTACAAGAATGTATTACGCTATTCATCCCCGGCCATACCTAACCTACAATTACCTGACAATACGTAGTAGTAGTTGATCGATAATATCTTAAAAAACTTAAAGGAATTTTCTGTTCGGTTTTTTTTTTCAAACCACTAAGCCTTCCTTTCAATCCAAGATCTGAATGCATCAAAGAACAATAAATTTGCCAAATATACCAAAAAAAAAATGGAGTACCAACAAAAGCAATTTATGAAAGGAATCAATTTGCCTTCATGCTCTATTGTTGGCAGTTGAACTCTTTAAATATAGTTGTGGAATTATTTAAGTAAAATTTTAATACTACAATATTAAAGTAGCAACTTATATATGGGTTAAACCATATCAACTCAACTTAAAATATGCAGTTTTTGAAATGACTGTCTCCGAATTTGCTAATTTTTGGTATGAATAAAGTATATCATAACACTACGACAAATATAAAATTTAAGGGTACTGACACTTCTGGATCCGGAAATATGAGGTCTTGAAAATCGGAAAACAGTACAAAAATTCACAAAGTTACACTTACTTAATTGAAATTTTCTTAAATAGTATTATAGCTACGCATCTCGTGAAAGTCGCATTTTGAAGGGTATTAAATTACCTTTGATTTAATATGCAACATGATTTTTTCTTTGAAAAAGTCAAAGGTCAATTTTCTTTATCTATAAGTCGGAAGCCTATATCTCCGAAAGCGACCTTTTTAAAAATTTGAAAAAAAATTATGCCAAAGATAGTTTCGTTCTCTACAGTTGTGAAAAATTTCAGAGTGGAGGTATTTTTGGATCAAGAAATAAAAATCAAATCGCAAAAGAATGTGATTAAAACTAGTCTAATACTGGTTGGATGGTATACGATTTTTCGATTTCGATTAGTTAGAATCGCTTATTTTGTGACTTTCAACAAAAAAATACATAAGTCAAAAAGAAGGGATGTGGGATGGAGGCAAATGGCTCTTCATCGGGGTCAAAGGTTGGGTTGAAGGAGTAAAAGTCCGCAAAAAGCTCCACAACTTCCCTGGATCAGCCCTTGAGGGATAAAATGTAAGACCGACACTTACTAATATTTTACCCCCCAACTTTTTTCCGAACATAGCTACCCCCTATCTCCAGTCCCTAAGGGGGCTCCAGGTCAAAGTTTATAAAATTTGCTCCTACCACTCTAGAGAGTGGGAATAGGGGTTAGGTATGTTCGGAAAAAAAGTTGGGGGTAAATACCTACCCCTACCTATATACCTATCCAATATCTCTGCTCTCTAAGGGGGCTCCATTACAAAGTTACATTTTTATATAAAATTTGCTCCTACCACTCTAGGGAGTAGAGATAAGGGTTAGGTATGATCAGAAAAAAAGTTGGGGGTAAATACCTAACCCTACCTAACCCCTTCCTACATACCTACCCCCTATTTCCACTCCCTAAGGAGGCTCCATTACAAAGTTTATAAAATGTGCTCCTACCACTCTAGGGAGTGGAGATATAGGATAGGTATGTTCGAAAAAAAGTTCGAGGTAAAATATTAGTAAGGGTCGGTCTTACATTTTATCCCTCTAGGGGCTACTCCAGGGCAGTTGTGAAGCTTTTTGTAGATTTTTATTCCTTCAACCCAACCTTTGACCCCGATGAAGAACTATTTGCCCCCATCCCACATCTCCCGTTTTTGTTTCATGTATTTTTTGTAGAAACTTACAAATTAAGCGGTTCCAGCTAATCGAAATCGAAAAATCGTCTACAATTCCAGCACTATTAGACTAGTTTTAATCACATTCTTTTGCGATTTGATTTTTATTTCTTGATCCAAAAATACCTCCACTCTGAAATTTTTCACAACTGTAGAGAACGAAACTATCTTTGGCATAATTTTTTTTCAGATTTTTAAAAAGGTCGCTTTCGGAGATATAGGCTTCCGACTTATAGATAAAGAAAATTGACCTTTGACGTTTTCAAAGAAAAAATCATGTTGCATATTAAATGAAAGGTAATTTAATACCCTTCAAAATGCGACTTTCACGAGATGCGTAGCTATAATACTTTTCAAGAAAATTACAATTAAGTAAGTGTAACTTTGTGCATTTTTGTACTGTTTTCCGATTTTCAAGACCTCATATTTCCGGATCCAGATGTATCAGTGCTTCCAAACTTTGTATTTCATTTAGTTCTATGATATACTATATGTCTACAAAAAATCATAAAATTCGGAGGGGGTAGGTTAAAACCATTGGTTGATTTGACTTGGAATATCCCATATAGAAAAAGAATTACCTATAACATACATATAAATATCAATGTCAAGCAAATTTACGTTCGTTTAAAATGAATTTAATATTTTGTAAAAATAACGTAAAAACTGACGGATTAGTTTCGTTTTTGTAACACAAATTATTTGGGAAAAACAAGAAAAGTAACCAAAAGTAAAGAAATTCAAAATTTGTACCTATAAACTTCCAGAATTCGGCCAAATGATGTTTGGCAACCTTGTAATGGGTGTTTTTTATAGAGGCACACAAGTTTAAATCATAAAAAAGCTATGAAATATATTTTTATTATCAATACAAAGGGCTTTATTGAAAAGAAAATTTTATGAAATTAATGTTTAAATATGATTTCGGCCATGTGGCCGCCACAGCTGGCGCGTATAAAGCGCAATCTGGAACACCAATTTTCAACAACTTTTCGCAGCAATTGCGGAGGTATTTCCCCGATAATTCTTAAAATGTTGATTCCCAGGTGTTTTGAGGCTTATCGGCGTAGACAATTGACTTAACTGTAATGAAAATAATCCTATGGGGTTAAATTACATGATCTTGCTGGCCAAATAGTTGAGCCATTACTTGAAATTATTCTTTCAATGAAAGTTTCTTTGAGTAAATCAATTGTAGCGCTCACTGTGTGGCATGTGGCTCCGTCCTGTTAGAACCACATATCAGCAACATTCATACCACGTAATTTAGGTACGAAATTGACAGTAACATTCCGACCATCATCGTTTTTTAATACATATAAGATAATGACTCCGCCGGCCCACGAGGCGCACCAAACAGTAATTTTCTGTGGATATAATGATGTTTAGACAAAAGCTTGTGGATTGTTCTCACTCCAAATGAGACAATTCTGAAAAAGTCAACATCAATAAAGTACAACAATTATTTTTATTAAAAAATTTAACAATTTGAACGCGTTTGTCTGGTGTAAGTCTATTTATGTTAAAATTTCAAAGCAAACTTAACAAAAACCAACTATCAGCTGTTAAGTGGGTGATCCAATAAAGCAGCGATGCCCACTCAAAGTTGTGACACGCTATAAAAAAACACCCATTACAAAATTCTTGGTCGTGGCATAGTCGTTAGAGCGTTCGCACAGAAACTCCACTCACCGAGGTTCAATCCCAGTGAAGGACAAACATTTATAAAATTAAATTTGCGGTTTTTCTAAATTATAATTTAAAAAAAATAAGAGGTTCTCCCCCCCCGCCCCTACAAGATGACAGTCTGCAGGAAAAACTGCTCCCTGACATATCTAGCCTATTCCACCAGAAACGAATGATCAGGAGTAAAGCGCCATTTTCTGGGAGCGCCCACCACTCACATTCAACATCCAGATGAGGCAATTGCTGTTAATAATTCAGAAGTGAAGGTATAACACTGGCCTTTGAGCAATCAAATTGACAGCAATTTGTCCCATTGAAATAAGGCGCTTAACATCTTTACATCTATCTATATATTCAACATTTGCTAAAGATTTGAACTCAAAATATTTCCAAATACAGGTAGTTTTTATGCATTTTTTAATTAAAATGAATTTTCCGCCATCTTGCGGCAATAATTTGTACTCACTATGTAAAGAAATCTGAAAGGTAGTTTAAATACCACGACGTACATTGGGGATTAAACATACTCTTCATGCAATATGCAGTGATAATTTGACATTTTAGACTAAATACATACATACATACATAACTGGCCTTTACAACCCTGTGTCAGGATTACGGCCTAGCTTCTCGCAGCACTCATGTTGTGTGTGTCAATTTTTATCCATGAGTACCGGGACCTACAGTTTAATGTCGACTCCGAACGACAGACTTGAGAAGCTTTTAGACTAAATGGTACAATCAAATCATAAAGAATTACTCCGATCTGACTGCCAATTTTTTTTTTTATAGCCGTCTCAAGCTCAGTACTTGTATATTTTACCGAACCAATTTAATTTAAACCTAAGAATGTCAAAGCGAATATTCTTTTATTATGTGAGCCAACGGTTTTCTTTTTATTTTTTATTTAAAGTAGGATATTTCAGCATACCAAAATTAGGAAAATTAATTTTGCAGAGACTGAAGTTTTTTTTGTGGGGCACTTATCATAAAGAGCTTTTGAGATTACAACAAGTGAAACAGTAACAAAAACAACACTTCATTTTGATATTGGTTAGGGTAAATGAATGTCAAAAAAACCACAGCAAAAAGTATGAAAACAAAAACAACATATATATAACAAAGAAAAAATTGACAACTATTTTCACAAATTCTCCAAAAAAAAGTAGCTCAGCTGGTATATCAAATGTACGTTATAATCAATACGCCATGTTAAATACCTTTCCAACAAAATAATATTATCGGACATCGACGAAAAAACTTTAAGATAAAAACAATATCAAATTTGCATATATTGAAATATGTATGTAGATATATATCTGGCATATGCAGTATTTAACGGACAGACCTACCATGGCAATACTGACGTACTAAAGAAAGCAACACAGTAGTAGGAAATACTGCAACTGTGTTGAAAAGAAATAATATGAAAAAAGAAAGACATTATACAGTTGTAAGTTGTAAAACGTTAAGTAAAACTGAATTAAATTAAGTAAAGTTGATCCGTAGAAAACAATTAATGCTAGAAACACAATTGGGGCGAACGGCGAATTTCGCTTACCTCGACGAAATCGTCAGTTAAAATTTGCTGCATAAATTCATCGTATGTTATGCAATAACGACTAATAAAAACGTTGAATTCATAACTAGTACCATAATTGTTCCTTATATTTCATTCTTTTTTTGCACATTTTTATAATCTTTTGTTGAGTTATACATCACGAATCCCTGCATAATTCATGACATTGCACATGTTAGATTATTATTTCACTTTTTTCCATTAAATTTATTCTAAATAAACTTGTAAATTGCCTCTACTCACAGAAATTCTCTTTTGTTTTTGAATCTTATCTGATAGTGTGACCATAAAACACAAATAATACTTAAAAAATAAATTATTATTATTTAAATGATTTAAAATTAGCAAAAAACAAGTAGGGCACTTGAAACAACTTTATTTACTACAAAACCTAAAAAGCAAAAGAAAACATGGTCACCCTGAACTGATTAGTTACCCGGCGAATGAATTAAATTAAATATAATTTGAGTTCGTAGCTAGCGGTGAATTTCGCCTTAAGGCCTATTTAGCCAAACGAAAACGTAAACCCGTAAATGTAGTCGTGTCAGCTGATCGTTTTTTATATGAAAAGCTATACAAGTGGTTACTAGAGCGTAGAGTAATGTAAACGATTCGTAGCAACGTATTGAAAATAGAATTCTACGTTACTTTACGTGACATTTGCCAAGCAGTGTTGGGCTGTTTGTAATTGGAACAATATGGGGGTAATTTTACTCTTTATTTTCTTGGTACTTACATTTTTTGGTACATACATAGTCGTAGTCGCCGTGGTCTAGTGGTTAGTGTGTTGGCTTACGAAGACGATAGTGCTGGGTTCAAATCTCAGCTCCGACATCTTTAAAAAAGAAATATGAAACAATTATTTCTTTCGGCGACTACCTCTCAGCAGTCTTCTGGCAAAAGCTCTGGGAGTAATTAATTGCCATGAAAAAGCTTCTCAAATCTGTCGTTCGGAGTCGACTTTAAACTGTAGGTCCCGGTACTCATGGGAAAAAATTGACACACACAACATGAGTGCTGCGAGAAGCTAGGCCGTAATCCTGACACAGGGTTATAATGGCCAATTATGTATGTATGTATGTATGTACTTACATTTTTTGCTACATACATATATATTAAATAAATATAGTGTTTCAACATACTTATATATAACATATACGTAAAATATATATAAAATACATAATATATATGTACCTATAACCACAAAACATTGTAGTAATATATGTATGTAAGTGGAAAACTAGAATTATAATTTAATTGCATATAAAAGTTATTCTATTATTCTGGTTTTTCGACTTTCTTAATTAAATATTAATAACTATCCAAGCCAAGGATACTTTTTAATACAAGTATCTTTATTTTTTATCGATATTTCGCTACTTCTTTGTGTTGCTTCGGCAAAAAATTTATTTTATTTATTTTCAGTTTTTAATACTCGTACATTACATAAGTACATGTATATATTGTACATACACAATTATATGTTTAAATAAAAGAATTCTTATTTATGATGCCTTATGCTTCAAATATTATTAAAATATCAATACAAAAGTTTTAACCATTACCATTTAAATAATTTTCATACTTTTTTCGCGTAATGTGCACATATTTTCGTACTTTTTCAAACAATAAAAAAAAAGTAACAAACTGAATTGCCATCTCAATGTTTATGTATGACCAAAACAGCTGACACGATTTTACGTTTGTATAAGTGCAACTACATTTACGTTTACACTACATGTACATTTACGCAACATTTACGAATTCTACGTTTGGCTAAATAGGCCTTTACGCCATGATTGTGAGCATTTTCATATACACAAATATGTTTTATTTTTAGCGACAAATATTCGCGACCAAAAATTCGTCGTTCGCCCCAATTGTGTTCCTAGCATAAGGTAGCTGACTCTAACCCGAGGCATCAAGAATCATTCAGAATTCATGGCTTGAGAATGAAAAATTCGTTTTTTTCGTATATTGCTAAATATACCAACTTTTAAAATAAAATTTTCTATTATTTTTTTTTTAATTAATTTAAATTTAACTTGTTTAAGACAAATCCTCTATAACCTTGAACTATCGCTTAATACTGCTAAATTTAACTCTTAATATTTAATTAATTTTCCAAAACAAAAAATTAATTTAATTCTCATACAAAAACAACTACAGCACAGCAGGTTATGATCTAATATACCATTAAATCAGAAAAACATTAAACGGATTTAAAAATATTTGCAAATATTGTTGGTACATGTAATATTAGCCACCATAGCTGGTAGCTAAATTGTAAGTCAGTTGTGTCAACACATACAAAATTAGTTATGCACACAGAGTGGCAGATAAGACCTATGTTTTTCAAGTGCTCATAACCATACTCGTAATAGGCTTTATTGTTTTATTTTCCTTCTGCGGTTATTTCTGTTTAATTCTATGGTGAATGGCATAACTTAACTAAGAAACACAGTTTCAGGACACTTCTTAATTACAATAATCAAAAGGAGAAACAAAAAAGTGAGAGAGAAAAAAAAAATAAAAATAAAAACCCTAAATATAGTAAAACGGTCTACTGAAATGTCCCAGGTGAATATTGTCTAATGCCTTTTGGGTATTTGCAGACATAATGGAAAATTTTAGCAACACTACATGGATAACAACAATACCATAATATTTTTGTGTTTTTTTTTTTTTTTTTGTTTTGTTTGGTCTATTGACTAAAAGGCATTGCCATCTATTGTAATAAGTTCCATTACATAAAAAGAAAAAAAGAAAAAAATCAGCAAAACTTTGCCTATAAAATGGAAAATCTATGTACGTCTGTATGTCTGTATGTGGTAAATGTTCGTTAAAGATAACAATGTTTGGAAAAGTTTCGTAAGTACGTAAGTACCATCGTTCTGCATACATATCATAGTCTCTGTGGAGGAAAGAGTTAGCGTAAATTAGCTCCCTGTGTGCTGCTGTGAGTTTTGGCCTTTACTTTAACCAAAACAACTCAAACTAACAAGTTTTCCTGATGTGGCTGATAGCTTTTTGAACAAATAAAACACACAATGCGGTAAAGAATTGAAATGCATACACTACTACTATAATACTATTGGGGGATTTATTTGAACAGAGGAAATTACTAGAAAGTATTTCAGTTAAAGTGCTTGTTTATTGTTTTACAGAAATTTTCATTTTTGTGAGAAAAAAACGTTTGGAATTTAAACATTTTCTTCATTTAAAACTATAGAAACTGAAATTTTTTTTAGTGAAAATTTAGAAGGAAACATTTATTGGACGCTGACCTGTTCTGGTCGCAGGAAGAGTCTTGTCAAGTTGTTAGACTCTCCTGGCCTAAGCTGGACTTGAGGCGTACCAATCAACAATTGTCAAATTTATTAGGCTCTCTGGCTGGCTTCCAGCATAATTTTCTGGGGAAGTAGTGCTTCTTGTGTGGAGCCCCTGCCAATCAGGGCTCCCTACATCATGTGGTATCACAACGGGCCGCTATGCGTGCTCAAGTGTGCCTTGTCATTACGAGGCTGCCACTTCGTCCTATCCTATACTTTAGTGAAAAATTCTATTGCTTTGAAATAATTACAAAACAATGAAGAAAAAAATAATTATTAAGAAATTTAAAGTCGTTAAAGTTTGCTAATATGACAACGGTTCTAAAAATTCTTCATTTTAAAAGTGTTATTCAAACAATTAAATTTGTCGCTAATTAATTAAATAAAAATAATAATCTATATATGTACGTGTATATAATAATTAATGTCTGTCTGTCTGTTTGTTTGTTTGTGTTTTATGGGAGGCCAAACCCTTGAACCTTCCTGAAATTTTTACAGCATATTACTGTGACTCCAGAAGGAATAATAGGCTACATGAAGTTTTGATTGGACAAATAGGCGTGGCACCGCCCATATAAAATAAAATTTAAAAGCGTCATATATTGGGCATTTTTTGATCAACGGCGGCAGTATTTGCTCTATATGGTACGAGGGGAGTACCGAAGCACACCGGGTTTGGCTAGTCTATATATATAAAAGAAAGTGGCGTTAGTTACTACGCTTATAACTCAAGAACGACTGGACCGATTTCGATGATTCGTACCAATTTGGAATGGTCTCTGGCCAAATAAGAAGAATATCAAAAAAAAAAAATTTTAAAATATTCCAGAAAAAAAAATTAACGTAAGTGTGTACTTTTAAAATATGGGGTTCACACAATGCCTTTCATGACTGTTCACATTAGAGTTGCATGACTGTTCACACTAGGGGTTCACACAATGCCTTTCATGATTGTTTACATTAGAGTTGCATGACTGTTCACACTATGTTTCAATGGTGTTCACACTAAAACCGATTTTGATGTTTCGTACCAATTCGGAATGGTCTCTGGCCAATTAAGAAGAATAGCAAAAAAAAATTCTAAAATATTCCAAAAAAAAAAAAAAATATAACGTAAGTGTGTACTTTTAAAATACGGGGTTCACACAATGCCTTTCATGACTGTTCACACTATGTTGCTATGGTGTTCACATTTGAGTTGCATGACTGTTCACACTATGTTACAATGGTGTCCACACTAAAACCGATTTCGATGATTGTACCAATTCGGAATGGTCTCTGGCCAAATAAGAAGAATAACAAAAAAAATTTTTTATATATTCCAGAAAAATTAAATAACGTTTGTGTGTACATTTAATATCCGAGGTTCATACAATGCCTGACTGTTCACACTATGTTACAATGGTGTTCACAACAGAGTTGCATGACTTAAAAGAAATAACATAAGTGTGTACTTTTAAATACGGGGTTCACACAATGCCTGTCATGGCTGCTCACACTATGTTGCAATGGTGTTCACATTGATAAGAAGAATAGCAAAAAAATTTCTATGTCGCAATGATGTTCACACTGGAGTTGCATGACTGTTCACACTATATTACAATTGTGTTCACACCAGAGTTGCATGACTGTTCACACTATATTACAATTGTGTTCACACCAGAGTTGCATGACTATTCACACTATGTAGGAATGGTGGTCTCACTAGAGTCATGACTTTTCACACCATGCTGTTGCTTTCTTTTATATATATAGATGATCTACCTTATCAAAATTGGGGGAGAGTATCCCCGTACCGAGAAAGTGGGTTTTGTCGTTAGTTTGTTGCTCATAAATCTCTCAAACTTGGTAGGAATACTAAATTTTATATTATTTATAATCTTGCTGAGCTCGAACGGAAGAGAAGCATAGAAATTGAGCTTATTTATGTACGGACTAAAGAACTATACATGGGTATGTTAAGCGCTTAAGTTAAAAAAAAACCTTTAATTTAAATAGAAGTCCACTGTCAAATATTTATTGAAAAGGATTTATGAATAAACAAATAATTTTTTAATTATTTTTATATATGTTGTCAAAATTTGATTTACTTTTTTATTAAATAAAAAATATAATTTTATTTTGTTAAAAGTATTTTTTTCAACTGAGGGCTTCTAAATTATTTTCGATCTCTTATAAAAATATAATTGACTTCAAAAATCTTGGAAAATAGTTAACTTTAAATTTTTTGGCAAAGGGCCACAGTTCAAATTCGCTGCTAATTTCATTGGTAATTTTGGTGTGAAGCTCTATTTTTAAACGGTAAGTTAGCAACAATATGATATTTGAGAACATATATTTGCGAGGTCCTGACATCTGTGCACATGTATATATATGTATCAGAGTTGGGTTTACTAAAAATATTATGTATTTGCCCGGCAACGCCGGGTCACACCAGCTAGTATTTTATAAATATAACGTCGCTTACTTTTTGATTGATGACGTGTATTGGCAACCAAGTTGTTTGTAATATTGTAGTAATGTTTAGAAAGTTTCTCTTCAACAGTTCTGAAGCTGTATAAAAATCAATATTTACTTTAAAATCAATATATTCTTATTGAAATCTGCCCATTTTATAGCTTATGATTTGTATTGATCATCAAGGTCGTTGGACCTAATTTGAAGACTTCTGCTGTTGCGGTTCCTAAGACGGTAATAACTTAATATTTACTTTATATGAGAGGTACCACGCCCACTTCTTTTAATCTGCCCATTTCATAACTGATAATTTGTATTTATATCAAACTACAATATTTGAGCTAAATTTTGAGACTTGTGGTATAATGGTGCTCAAGCCATCATAAAGCAGTAGGTGCTTTGTATGGAAAGTACGATATGATGAATGCTAATGATAATCTATGAGATATATGGTATCGAAACCAAAGGGAAACCATCCCATTGGAAGAGCCAAGAAGAGCTAAGTCCAAGAAAATTACGCCAAGTTGAATCAAAAGTCAAAGTCTAATTATTTTCTGCGATTACTTCCACATGATCGTTATAAGTTAATAAAGTGAATTATTTTTTATTTGTGTAACTTTTACGAATATGAGTATGAAAAAAACATCACGATATCGCACCTGTTTGCTCGTCATTGATTTTTTGTAATTTTGTCATTGTAATTTTTTGGAAAAAATTAATGCCAAATCATGACTCAGCTACCCCACCGACGGTATATACTAGATTTGGCCCCTGTTTCAAAAATTAAACAAAAAAAAAAAAAAAACCATGAAAAACAGAATTTTGCTACCATTGAGGAGATAAAAATCGAAACCCTGAGAGAGCTCAAATCCGTACTAAAATTTGTATTTCTAAACTGTTTTCAGGACTTGGAAGTGTATAAGTGTGATATAAGTGTAATTATAACTAAGGAAAATTACTTTGAAAAAGACAAAATAGCAATTCATAAACAAATAAATATTAAAAAAAAATAACCTCGTACGGAATTTACTATGGCTTACGACAATTTTTTCCCCTTCTGCACTTGGTATCTAAATGCTGATATTGAAGTATAGGCAGGCATTTTAAAGGATATAGTAGTGGCTGGAAACTATCAATAGTATTATCAGGACTATCGATAATTTGTGACTATCGTTTTACTATCGATAGTTTTCGATAGTACTTGCTTTTTTTAAATTGTACTCTGTTTGTTATATGTGCTGAAGGCCCGAAGTTCGAGCCCCAGGAAAAGTGTGATAAATTTTTTTATTTAATTCTTTTCTCGTTAGAAACGCTTTAATTAGATCAAAATTAACTGCAATGAATATTTTTGGTAATTATTTGTTTGTTTTTTGTTTAAATAAAAGAAAAATTGTTATACATGTTTGAAAAAACATAAAAAGAATAGATTTTTTAAAAGAATTGCAAAAGTAAGTAATCCAGAAAAACAATTGTTTTAAAGCAATAATTACGAAGGTGATTATAATAATCAATAATCAATACAATAAAAATCCCAATGATGAAAGTAATTGTTTGTGCGTGTATGAATCTGATTATAATATGCATGATTATGATTATACTCGTATGATTATGAAAAACAAAAAGATTTCAACTCAACCTGGAAGAAATAATTGATGAAATTTTTCAATTCTAAGAGAAAAGTAATCGATAGTTTGTAAAAAAACTATCACCAACTCTCGAACGTTTCCAGCCACTACAGTGGCTTATACAGTGCTTATTTACAAGCAACTTTTGGTTTTACTGTAAAATCAGCACTAAAATGTGTAAAAGGTCATGAGCTACAGTAGTGAAGTTTGAATTTTAAGTATATTTTAAATTTTTTAATAATTAGAAGTGGGAATTTATTTTGCAAACTACACCCCTGTGAACTCTAAATAAAAGCTAGGCTGAAGATAAGTTTACGTTTTTCTGATGTCAGAAAGAACTGTATTTAATAAAGGTAGAAAATCTAATCAATTTTCGGCCCGACGTAACACTAATTGCAAAGGTAGTTATAAATATGCATTTCACCTAGTTTTTCCTATATATAAAGTATACAAATTCATTAGCCAAAGCTAAGTATGGCGCCGTGGTCTAGTGGTTAGTGTGTTGGCTTACGAAGACGATAGTGCTGGGTTCAAATCTCAGCTCCGACATCTTTAAAAAAAAGAAATATGAAAAAGTTATTTCTTTCGGCGACTACCTCTCAGCAGTCTTCTGGCAAAAGCTCTGGGAGTAATTAATTGCCATGAAAAAGCTTCTCAAATCTGTCGATCGGAGTCGACTTTAAACTGTAGGTCCCGGTACTCATGGGAAAAAATTAACACACACAACATGAGTGCTGCGAGAAGCTAGGCCGTAATCCTGACACAGGGTTGTAATGGCCAATTATGTATGTATGTATGTATGTAAGTATGGCGATGATTTTATGCGAATTTATTCCAGTTTGTTGAAAGCTTCTATTGGTATTTTGATTTCAGGTGGCTTATATAAATATAGGTAAGATAACGACTCGTTTTTGGAAATCCATTGCACATGAATGTTGTATATATTTTAAGATAACAAAATGAATCAACTGTTGATTTATTCGATGCGGATTATAGTCGTATTATATTAAATGCTATTATGCATAACTCTAAAAAAGTTGAAACCGGGGATTAAAAGGATACCAAGAATTATGAGTTATTGTAACGAAACCACAGCCTTGTCCATAGTTTTTTTTTAATTCAATATAGACGATATGGTCTACAAGATGCTTTCTTGCTTGCTACAGTTGCAAGAGGCCGATGGCTGTACTTACGAATATACTCGATTATTTTCAAAAAATTAACCTTAATTGCCAAACATCACATAAACTTGCAATAAGAAAGAATTTTCTACGGGAACTGAGGTTATCCTTTGTATGACTAATAGAACAGAAAAGCTATGATCAAGTTCATTTGTAAATTTTATTGATGTGCCATTTTCATTATATGCATTAAAGAGATAAAAAAGCGTTCCTCCACAAATTAAATGAAGACAAAGGTGTTCGATATGTTTTGAAAGGAATTCTACTTCAAAAAATAAAATGCATACTGCTATTTGTGCCTTTTGTGCAAAAAGTGCATGTAAAAACATATATTTATAACCAAAACGTATGTGTTAAATACATTGATAATAATTCACTCTAATATATAATAAGCCTAAAAGCAGTATTTTAGTATTAAGCAAATATAAATATTAGCAGTTTTGTGTTTTCTCATGTGCATTTCTCATTTTTTTTACTAAAACCCATAAAAAATATGTATATTTATTTTTAGGAGCAGATGAAGATTAAACATACACACATATGTATGGACTATAGAAGATAACCGAAAGTGTTAAAAATTAATTTAAAAGATACCATATCTTAATTAAAAAGATCTCAAAGAAGTGTTAACAGATAAGTAGACTGTAATTTTTTATTGCACTTAAAAGTACTTCTTACAGGTTTTGTCTACTGATAGGATTGTTTATTAACGTTACAGACATTAAAACCTTTTCTTGTTAACTTTTAGACAGACATACATGGACTCTTTATATAGGCACACACATATTTATAATTCTGACATGTTAACTACCCTACGTGATGAGTTAATAATTATAATAAATTGTTCATAAAAAATAATTTGATTATATAAGTACTTTGCAAGCAAAAAACAAAAAAAAAAAAAAAACTAGATATTAATATCTAAATATTCTATTCAGGCACACATTCTTTTAGTTGGCCTAACAAACGCAAATATTCGTACGTATGTATGTATGTCTGAATGTTCATTTACAATTTATTATAATACTTACCCAGGCTAAAGACAACAGCCATTATTGTTAGTATTAAATGTCTAAAGGGCATTTTAATGCTCAAACATTTTTTTCTATATGTTTTTTCAACTGCAGTTGATAGTATTGGAAAATATATTGCTGTTGTTGTTGTTGTTGTTGCCGGTGCTGGTATTTTTGTTGTTGTAGCCGTTGTTGTTGCTGTTGCTGTTACTGTTGAAAATGGAAAACTGTTCTTGTGCTGTTGCTCAATTTGTAGTAGTGGTAATAATAATAGCGGTTTGTCTCTATTATATGCTGCAGTTTTTACCAATACTGTAGTAGTGTCTGCTTTTTCTGTTGCTTTTATAGTTTCAACATCTTTGTTCATAATATTTACCCGACTCGTTAGTATCTGTTTTTGTTCTGATGACATTGATGTAAGTGGCAGTAGCATCACCTCTTTTTTCGTATCTGCTTTTGCTGTACTTGTAGTAGCTGGTGTTTGCTGTACTTGTTGTTCTTGTTGTTGGTCTTGTTGTTTTTGTTTCTGTTCATATTCTGATAACGTAAATGGTTTTTCTTTATTTTCTGTAAAAGTTTTTCTTGTTGGTACTTTTGTTTTCCACATCCCCATAGAGCAGTAAAAATGAGTAATTTTCTTGTTATGTGGTGACGTAGGCATTGATAATTCTTCGTAATAGTAGTATATGGTAAGAAATGGTAAGCAGAAACAGGATGTATAGAAAGGAGAACAAGTAAATTTTTTTCTAATGCTAACGTTGTGGTAGTTGCCAACTGATGATGATGATGTTGATACTGATGCTGTTGAAAGTTTTTCTGTAACTGTTTAGATTGTTGGTGTTTTAGTTTTAACATTTGTGCCTGTAGTGTTTCTTAATTTGGAGTAAATGTTTAAATGTGGTAGTGGCATAAGAATGACGATAGCGATAATGATGATGATGTTGTTGTTGTTCTTGTTATTATTTTTACTGTTCTTGTTAAATTGTCATTGAAATTCATTTATATTTCAAAACACACTTTCAGTGCTTCATTTTTTTCTTTTTCTTCTGCTTTCTTCAAGTGTGCTTGTTAACTTTATAAAATAGAGATGGCACGTGTGTGTAAGTGTGTGTCAAGAAGTTTTTCTAAAACTTATTTGTTAAAAACCATATTTTTTCATTTAATTTTTTTTTTATATTTTTGTTTTCAATATATTCAGCATCATACCCTTCAGAGGTGATGTACACGTTTTTCTTACTTTTTTTTTTTTCTTTTTTCTTTTATTCACTTTTTTTAGAATTATTTTCTATTATAAGTATTAAACAGATATCTACTCTGTATCTGCAGTACTAGTTTTTGTATTCATTCTATTGCAAAACACAAAACAAGAAATAAAAAACATTTTCTTATTTTTCATATTTTATAGTTTTTTTTTTCTTTATTTTTTTGTTTAAGATCACGCTTTTTATAATTTCTACCCTGCGTCATACAATATCATCAGTATAGCAGCAGTACCTCAACATATTTCATGTTGGTGCTTGGAATTTCAATGACTTTCATACAACTCATAACTTTTTTTTTTTTTTAAGAATAAAACATTCTTCTTTTATTTGTACACCTAAACCTATTTTTTTTTTTGCATTTTTTCTTCACTTGAACGATTTGAAAATAACAAATTTGACACAAGTACACTTGTCAAGTTTAGCAGGTTTTTTTTTTCTCTTTTTTTTTTGTGTTGACAAGTATTGCCATTTACCTTAAACAACTTTCTCAAATAAAAAGTTCGATAGCAAAAATTGGGCTATAACATGTAATATCTCTGGTAATATATAGATTGTTTAAAAGTCTTTATTTCAAACTTCATTGAATAAAAAGTCAGAACACTATACATTTAACTATTCTGTTAGGAAGAAGGTAGACATTTGTCCAATGCTGCACACTAAAATGTATAGTTTAGGGGGAAGATAGGTAGGTAGGTAGGTCAAATGGCCAGTTAACCCTGGAAGGTTACTGTTTGTCGAATTGACGAAGCTCGGTTAATTTTTCTCATATAACTTTTGTGTGTGTGCTCAAATTACGCTCATTTTCCTTACAACGTTAGTTGGCAGCAAAAGCTTGCAGTGAGCGGAGGAACGCTGGATACAAATTTTTTTTAAGTAGTGGTTCGTGGGTGTGTGCTCGTCGCATCGACGAAGAGTAACTTTAGTGTGATTTTTTGCATTCATAAGGTAAGAAATTTTTTGCTTTATTTTGTTGCGTTGTTTTATTGTTTTGTTTAGTTGTGTTAGTATTATTACAATATATTTTATTTTAAACAATTTATAATTGATTGATTTTTGTAAATTATTGTTTTTATATTAATAGAAAATTAGCTCTAAGAAAGTATGTACTAACAGAAGCTGACATCGAAAGATTTTTAGAAAATTGTGATGAAGATTTCGATTTTTTGGAAGCTCCAGAGCAAGCCGACGATAGTTACTCCGATGGTGACGGAAACGGTGATTCAGAAGCAGAACAAATGCAATCTGCTGAATGTGAAATATCATTGTCGTCTGAACTTTCCAATAGGTGGCCACTGTTTGTATTTTTTGAAATTTTAAATATTACATTTGTAAACAGCTACGTCATTTATTCCCACAATATGTTCCGTAATGGTCAGACGAAAATACCTGAAAGACCTTCATAAATCTCTAGTGGCTCCTTATTTTAAAGTTAGACTCGAGACGCATACCTTGCAGAACTCAATTAAAGAAAAGTTTCTAAACATTATACCAAATCCTCAAGAAATTAACACAAATGTTGATAAAAAACCAAAACAGCGTAAAATTTGTCACCTCTCTCCGTATAGCAAACGTAGATTGACGAAAACTACCTGTAGTATATGCAACAAAAGCACCTGTGGCGAACACAAAGTTGAACTTTGTGTCTCATATGATAAAAGAGGCTAAAAACTAAAAATGTTTTCCCTTTTGCATTATTTGACTGATTGTCTTTAAATGCTGTATATGAAATACGTAATTTTATTTTTATTTTTTAAGTTTTTGTAACTTTACAAAGTTAATTAATTTTAAAAGACCAAAAAAAAATTTTGTAGTCGGCGTGGTCTAGTGGTTAGTGTGTTGGCTTACTAAGACGATAGTGCCGGGTTCAAATCTCAGCACCGACATCTTGAAAAAAGAAATATGAAAAAAATATTTCTTTCGGCGACTACCTCTCAGTAGTCTTCTGGCAAAAGCTCTGAGAGTAATTAATTGCCATGAACAAGCTTCTCAAGTCTGTCGTTCGGAGTCGACATTAAAACTGTAGGTCCCGGTACTCATGGATAGAAATTTACACACACAACATGAGTGCTGCGAGAAGCTAGGCCGTAATCCTGACACAGGGTTGTAAAGGCCAGTTATGTATGTATGTATGTAAAAAAAAAAAATTTTCAAATTCGAATCGAATTTTAAGAGAGAAAAAGAATTTTTATTTTTATGTTCCTATTTTTTATTTATTTTTTAATATAATTTTTAATTAAAAAAATTTTTTTTTTACTTTTTACTTCAAAAATCTTTCCAATAAAAATTTTTTTTATAAATGTTCGTCAATTCGATGAAGGGTAACCTTAATGTACTAAAATAAAGATTAACTTTCCAGGGTTAATCAGAAAATCTGATCAACTACAATTAGCCTAAGGCGCCGTTTTGAAACTATTGTAGGACCAAACTGAAGTTACCTAAAAATAGAAAAAGAAGAGAAAATAACTACAACCAACCAGAGCTGCCTATAAAGTGAAGTAAAGCAAGGGGGTCCAGGTTCGCACATTGCCCAAGCCTCGACGGCAAGGGCACCCCAAAAAATTTCAAACGTCTGACTGCCAGAACTGGGCAGTCGCAAAGAAAATGTTCTACAGTTTCCCTATCAGAAGAATTCCCGCAACTTCTGCAGTGGGGATTAAAGGGAAAGCCCAGCCTCTCTGCATGTCTACCGATCAGCCAGTGACCCGTATATACCGCTATAAGTTTGGACAAGGACTGTCGAGGAATCCCTAAGATTCCCAGAAACAGCACTGGTAGTGTTGGAATGCCACCTACTCTGTGCTTTCCCAAGGAAAAACTTGGATATCCTTTTCTTAATGGTAGTCATAGGGCAGTGGATATCCAGGTAGGAAGCAATATACTCCCCTCCGGCACAAGCTTCCCTAGCGAGCTCATCTGTCTTCTCATTTCCCAGGATATCCAGGGGGAAGATACTGTAACTAGAAAAATAGCAACGATATGGTTTGCTAATGTTAAGGATGCATGTTGTCCTGGTCGTTCCAATCAATTAATAAGTCATGATTTCGTAAACAAAATTGAGAAAAACCAGCTAATAAGTTGTCAACAAAATTGTTGTTGACCATTTAAAGAAAGTTGGAAGCAGAAAATGCTCAATGTTTGGCTACCATGTAGCTTAGAATTTAATGGAACCGAATATCATTTGCAGTTCACTGTTAAAAGGCAAAAAATCGAAACATGTCTCCAGGATGAATTCTGAACATTAACAAACAATAGATAAGCCAGAATTGACATCAGTTAACTAAAACTATGTATCAGATGTGATGGCAAGTATATTAATTCGGCAGTAATATTGTATGTACATATAAAGAAAAATCTCATATTACACATGATTGTAATTTATTTCAATCTAGGTCAAATTTTTTAAATGGTATAAGGCTTGCAAAACAGATTCGTATCCTAGTTCAGCAAAAAAAAAAAAAAACCCAGAATTTCTACACAGATGAAATTATGCCTTGGCCATAAAGTTGAAACTTAATTAGGTCCAGCTCTAAAGGTGGTTCGTTCCAAGACCACTAAATCAAATGATAGAGGAACTATATATATATATATATATATATATATTTTTTTTTTTTAGTTACAATTGCGTTTTTGGGTACACCCAAACTAAACTGTACTATAGAGCTAATACCAAGAGCTCTAATTTATAACACTAAGTAACTAAACCAGTAATAAAGTATTGCAATTTAATTGAATGCAAAATTTCAAACTTCGTTATCTTTTATATAATGAAGTTCACAATTTTTATATATTACAAAATTAAATGTATTTTTTTAAGTTTTAAACGATGGTTTAGCTTGTTTTATTTTGCATGACCGATATTTAATGTAACATTTCTATGATGCAAATACAGGATTAGGTGTATGTGTTTGTTTTGATTTTTATGCTTGTAATGACTTTGTAGTGGTATAGAAAGTTTTGTGGCACAAGTACAGTGCCCAATACCTGTATCCGTATATATTTTAAAAGGGGAATTTTTCTTTGTGTAATTTATAAGAACGGCATCAAACAAGTGGCTACAAAAAGTTAAATATTTCTTTGTAAACTTAATATTATGGAAAAATTTAAAACAATCTGTTGTAGAAAATAATTCGAATTTTGTATACTCCAATAACATATCGTCGTGCATGAGTTTATGTGCTCTATCCGCCATTTTATATTTATCGAGTTAATGATGCCACTTTAGGTTTTTGATACTAAAATTTTTAAAATCTGCCTTCCGTTTTTGGCTATTTATCTTCGAAACTAGACGAGATATCCGAAAAGAAATTGCAAACTTGAAAAATTTCTGGTCGAAAACCTAAAGTGGCATCATTTACTTGAGATATATAAAAAATATAAAATGGCGTATAGAGCATTTAACCAAAATTGGTTAAAAATAATAATTATTTTTTTTGCTGATTTAAATTTTATTTATTTACTTATTTTATAATTTATTTGTCAATGAAAACCTGCGTGTATGAAAATTAACTTCGCACACTGTAAGTGAATAATAGCATTATTTTCAGAAAATTATTAATTCTTATTATGTAAGACCATCTCATTCAACGTTGTCGCAGGAAGCATCTACAACAAACAATATATTTTCTTTAAATTATTAAGACTTAATGAAGATACAAACTTAATAAAACAGAAAATAATTACAAAAAAAGGAAAAAACATATTCCGTATTTTAATGGCCGTATTTATAATTAAAGAATTTTTACATACAAACCTATATATATACATATTTTTTTCTTTTTATGAACTAAAAACAGTAAAATTAATACGGGGCTAAGTATCGTATGTGTGTTTGATAAATCTTTTAAAAATCCAAAGTAGAACTAATTTTGTATATATTTTTTTAATTGCAGATAATTATAAAGGAAAATATATAAAATGTAAGAAGAAGACCTGGTAAGACTCAACACAATATTATGCATTTATAGCTTAAAAAGTTAAGTTCGATTATTTTTTTTTTAATTTTCAAACTACAGCCAACAATAAGCTTAAAAAAATAATATCATATCGTTCATTTGCGAGAAAAGTGGCATAACTGAAAAAACTAATTTTTTGAGTTAATAATGCAGAAGTAAGAGGTGAACTCTAATTTAAGACATATCTAAAAATTGTGTTTTTATCTCTTTTTTTTTCTTTAAGTGGCGACCAAAATTGTCTTCTACTTTTCATATAAGTTTGCCTGAATTAAAATGTTTAAACGTATTTATCTCAAAATCGCTTTTTTGAATTATGCCACGCTTCTCGCAAATGAGCGATATGTACGTAAGTGATATTTACAGCGTTTTCTTTCCTACCAATATATATCAACATATTGTCTCTTTTTAATATTAAAACACTGCGTGTAATTTTTTAAGTCATGGATATATAAGCATATACGTGATAGAAAACCAAAAAAAGATCCATAGCAAACATTTCAAAAGTTAAGTAAACAGTGAACTACAAAAATTTCCCTAAGATCTCAATAAACAACTTTCTAAAACTTTCTCGTTCACGTCGCGTTGTGCAATGCTTCGTTGTAAGTGTCGTGTCGCTTTTATATTGTGTACTGCGTCTCTTGATGCGGGTGCTGGGTTTACTGTTTCGCCGGTACCGCTGCGGTCGGTGAGTGATCGCGTAAGTTGTTTACTAAGATCTTAGGTAATTTTTTTGTTACTATGAAACTAAACAGGGTAAAAAAGGGCAAAAAAGATTGAATTTTTTAAAGTTATTTGTGATTTTGGTCTTAAAGGTGAAGTTATTTTGATTTGTATATCTTCACAATTTTTGTTCTTCATGACAAGAGCTACAATTTTGGCTCAGAAAGTAAATCAAAATTCCCAAGGATTTGCAAGATATGAGACTGAGAAAATTGTCACTTGTTTTGCAAAAATGACACTGAGCTCAGAAATTTTTGGGGGCCTTACTTTGGGCAAAACTGGGAGACACGAGCCTTCTTTGTTTTGTTTTTTATCACGTATAAGTAGTTGTGTCCCTATATGGTTATTTTTTTTTTCGTATTGAACTGGGCAATTTTTAGTGTTTATTTTAAAGAAAAGACTGAAATAAGAAGATCAAAAGACTTTAAAGAATATAATTTGTTTATAAAAAATAATTAAAAAAAAAATGTTACACCTTTTCTAACAAAGAAAACGCTATTAGATTTTTATTTTTCATTGAATTATTAAGTAGAGTAGGGTTATTTATTTCTTTCGGCAACTGCCTCTTAGCAGTATTCTGGCTATAGTCCTAAAAGTAAATTATTGCCATAAATAAGCTTTTTAAGTCTATCGTAAGCCTGAAACAGGATTGTAACGGTCGATTATGTATGTATTTATGTATTTTGAGTTATTTATGAAATAAAGCAATGGCCAAATGATCTCAACAACTTTACTGGTACATATGCACTCTTTTTCGAAATTTTTCATGACCTTTCTGCATAACTGTGGCTTAATTTCGTTAATGCTTTATTACATTGTCTATTGAAGTGCACGTATGGTTGTGGGTCTGGTGACATAGACCTATGATTTTAAATAATCCCATAAGAAGAAAACTACGGGTGTTAATTCACATAATATAGGTATTAATTCTGAGAAACGGAATAGCAAAGTACACGACCATTGAGTAACTAGATTACTTCATTGGAATGTGGCATGAGGCATCATTTGGGTGAAACCATATGTTGGCCACATTAAAAGCATTTAATTTCGGCAGAAAGTGCTATGATATCATGTCCAGATATCGAACTCTAGTAAGAGATGGTGTTTGACCAGCCTCAATTTCAAAAAGTATGGTTCAATGATGCCTCCTGCTCAAAATTTGCAACAAACAGATGTGCATTTATTTGTTTTTCGCAAATACCCATGATCTGGTTTCGCTGAATTTTTCAATTCATCTTTTTGGAGTGAATGAGGTTAAAGGACTATTTATTTATCTGAGGCCAACACTCAGGTGTGTTAACCCTATTCATGCATGCATTGTATTGGAATTCAGTTCAATAGGGTAGTTTTTTTACAAATGAGACGGAGTCACGTTTTATATATTCATCTTTGAGTGATCTACAGCACTTTCGTTGTCTGTTGCTGCATGTTGACTCGGAACTGGTGAGCATCTTCACTAGGTAGCTATTATGTTCCCTGTAGGTGGCGCTTTGTCTTCTGATCATTCGTTTTTTAATGGAGGCTGAAAAAGTGTGAAATGTCAGAGGGAGGTTTTCCAAATGATGGACTTCTTGGAGGGGTGGGGCGGAAACCCCTTTTTTTAAATTAAAATCTAAAAGAACCGCAAATTTTATTTTTCACCTTATCTGGAGTTTGAGCCTGGTCTGTTTTGAGTTGTATGCGAGCCCCCGTCCTCCCATCTTGCTTCTGACCATCTCTTTCTATACAAAACTAGAGACAATTTTTGGCTTACGTAAGTCGCCGCATAATGCTTAAACATGTGTAGCGTTTTCAACAAAATTAATAAAGAGGGTGGGTATTGGGATCTTTATGATTTATATAAGTGTTTAATTGAAGTCCGAAATCGCATGTGTGCAATAAGTAAGAATAAGTTCGCCTCTAAGTTGTCCTTTATTTTAGTATCTCTTGAGAACGGTTAAAATTAAGTTTGTGACTTTAGTTCGAATGGCACCATCGACATTTTTCAAGTGATTCTGAATTTTATCTGATTGATTTCACAATCAATTAAAGTCTTCAGTTAGAAAATAAGCCGAATTTGACGAGTGGGCGTGGCAATTCCCATACAAACTTAATGTTGATTTCTGTCTGTGTTCAGAAATGTTGAAATTAATTCCTTATGTAGAAAAGTTCTGATAAAGCAGGCACAGGCTTTGCTGGTTTTGTATAAAATTTTTAAACCTTTGAAATAAAATAAAATGGAGTTGCTAAAGAATTTTAAAAAGAAAAACAGAGTAACTCATTACAAAAGGTGGGGCTGATAACATGTTCAGTTTGCTTAGAGAACAATCACGGTACAAAATAATTACACTCAGTAATAAAATTTAGTTACTGATCTAATTGGATATATTATGATGAAAAAAATTTAAATTAAGTTCTGAGTATCTTCGGAAACAGTTTAATTAGATCAAACTTATATTCTATAAAGAATTTAGATTTTTTTACAAGTTTAATAGTCAAACTGAAAATATTTTCGACTCCAGCTACTGTAGTGTAGTCTCATTACAGTTCTTTGTGTCTGTACACAGAGCACAATCATGGTACAAAACAAATACATAATTGGAGCGTTTTATAACGAAACAAATTTAAATTAATTTCTGTGTGTATTTAAACTGAGAAAAATCAAGAAATTAAGGATAAATAGAGTTTATATAACTTAAACCAGCATCTATAGAAATTAAAACTGCAGAGTTTAAAATATTACTCCAACTTTCGACAACCCTTTCACAAATATTTTAAAATGTTTCATTTATCGGATTAAATTTACCACTGCTTACACTGTCAAACAAATATACATGACATCATCAGCTCTTACAATGTGGGCGTTATAGTACAAAAAAATAAAAATAAAAACAAAAAAGCTCTATCCATTGTGGGGTATTAGTTTTATTTTGAAGGTTAAACACAATTCGTATAAGCCGAAGTCTTTATTATTTGTTTGTGGGTTAAAAGGTTTTTCATATAATGGCATGCTTTTGAATGTGTTAAGAAGAAAATAAAAAATAAAATGAAAAAAAAAAAGCCAGCAACAACAAAATTAAATAAAATTTACATAAAACAACGCAATCGTTTCGATACTCTTTTACATACTCATGATAGAAAAAAAAAATTGTAGCATATAAACCATATACTATAAGTATAAAATTCGAATACATTAAATGTTTTTATGTTAAAGAAAAACGCAAGAATACAAGAAAATTTGCATGAAAATTTCTTTCTTACTCTCTTTTTTCAAGTATTTCAACTTAAACCCGCAAGTATTTGTTTGCAGTTTTCTGATTTGTTTTATCGTAGCAGTAGCAAAAATAATTGTGGGTGGCAGAAATGGCTTCCTTTTTCTAACCGAAAACAACAGCCATAGCAACATTAAAAGACCCTAAAATAAAACAATAAGGTAAACATGAAAAATCTGGCAAAACAACAATAATTGTTGCCAAAAAGCTATAAATAATAAAGGAAAAAACAGAATTCTAAGAAAACCTTAAAAATGAAATTATTCGAAGAGAAAAACTTTTCATTTTATTTATTTAAAAAGTTATTATTTCCATTTCTTTTTTTGTTTTGTTTTTTTTTTTTTTTTTGTTTTCTTTTTTGAGAGCAATAACAAAATTTTATTTCGTTAAAAGGCTTTTATTGTTTCACTTTTTTCCCTTTTTATTCAAGAGATCTGATTTAATTGTTACCTTCAGTAATTACAATAAAATTTTTGCATAAAAATAATGTGCAATTCAAATTCTTTTTGTAAAATATTAATATCATTGCTATCATACGAGCTTTCCATGTTATACCAATAGAAATGGATTTTAAAAAATAGTGACCCCCACTTGGGTGTACTAAATCACCTGAGGCCTTATTCTGTAACTCTTTTAAGCTAAAACTCTATTGCTAATAATTTATAAGCTCGATTTAGGACTTTTGGCTACGAATACAATTCTTGAACCCATACTATACATTCTATATATTCTAAGGCCCAGGCTGTTTTAGAAATCCAAAATTTTAGAATTTTAGCTTGAGAGAATTACGGAATAAGGCTTCAGATTGCTTTCACTAAAAAAAAAAATTAAAGATAACGATCGCAAAGGACTTATTATTAATAGCGCAATTGTTGTTATTTCTATCAGATCATATCAAACTAAGTATGTACATACAAACTTAACTGGTAATTACAACACTTTTTTAAAGCATTGATGCCCAAGGTAGTAGTATTGGTGAGAGTGACGAAATATAAGACACAGATGTACTGCAAGTGTAGTTTATCTCTCTCACTCAACATGCTGATTTCCTATTGGTTGATTGACGATCAAACAAAAGAGCGTAAGTATACGTGTGAGTTTAATTTGCTGATATCATCCACTACTGGGCATCTTTGTTTTAAAGCAGGCCTGTGCAAAAGTAAAAATGTAGTTGTGTTGGTGAGAAAATGAGAATTACACTGCTGTACGTGTAAGCAGCAGCTTCTGCAAATGTATGAATTTTTTTTATGTAAAATTTCATCTAAAAATGTAATTACTTTAAGAGCAATTTATAAATACTAATCTGCCACAAAGAAATAAAAAGTACTTTTAATTTTTGAAAAAAAAAAAAAATTTTTTTGAGTTTCGTTTTTTTCATTAAATTTATTAAAAATTTTATAAAAATAATGAAAATGTCGCTGAAAAACTTTTTAACTATATTTTTAAATGTTCTATGATAAATAAGTTATTGGATTTAGAAATTCATTTATAATAGAAACTATTTGTGTGCATTGCTATTAATTTTGTTCCCACTGCAAACAATAAATCAGCGTACATCCACCACGCATGTTAACTCGTCGCTGTTTCAGTGACGACTGAAAGCAAGAGAGTAAGAATACATGTGAGTTTAGCTAAAGCACAATTGTGTATGAAATTTTTATTTTTGCACAGGCCTGTTTTAAAGTTACGATCCAGCTTCTCATAGCACAGTTATTGTGTGCGTCAATTTTTGTCCATGTCTGAACGACAGACATGACAATTAGTTACTTTCACAGCTTTCTTTCGGCGACTACCTCTCAGCAGTCTTCTGGCAAAAGCTCTGAGAGTAAATAACTGCCATGAACAAGCTTCTCAAGTCTGTCGTTCGGAGTCGACTTTAAACTGTAGGTCCGGTACTCATGGATAAATATTAACACACACAATATGAGTGCTGCGAGAAGATAGGCCATAATCCTGACACAGGATTGTAAAAGCCAGTTGTATATGTATGTAAGTAGGTTTAGCTGTTATCTGCTAGTTCCCAATAGGTGGCGCTTTTTTTCCTGATCATTCGTTTTTTGTTGACATTGGTTTAGGTGGAATAGAGTAGAATGTCGGGAAGCGATTTCTTTGTAGATGGAATTCTTATTTTTAAATTATAATTTTGAAAAATCCGCCAACTAACTTTTTTTAAGTTTTTCACCTCTCTGGGGCCTTATTCTGTAATACTCTTAAGCTAAAATGCTAAAATTTCGGATTTTGAAACAGGCTGGGCATTAGAATATATAAAATTAAAAAGTTTGGAGGTAATAGGCATGAAGTTTTGAAATCAATAAGCGTTCAAGAATTCTATTCGTAGATAAAAAGACCTAAATCAGGTTTATAAATATTTAGCGATAGAGTTTTAGCTTAGGAGAGTTACAGAATAAGGACTCTGGGATTTGAACCTGGGTTCTTTGAGTTTTTGTGCGAGTACTCTAACCACTATACCACACACCCCCAAAATGCCGAAATTTACTTTAGAAAATCACTAGAACAATAGCTAAAATGTAGTCAGTGGTGACGGAATTAAATCAACATCCAAACAAAAAGGAAATTTTATTTTAACGCTTACGTTTTGAGTGCTGGAGTATTTAAAATGATGACTCATTCCTTCATACACGAGGTATAAAGGTCTATCGCCTTAAAAACCTATTGCACAGCCCTCAAATATTGTAGTGTTTCCCTAGGATCTCAGCTAATTTCGTTGCTGAAATGAATCTCTATCCGATGTTTGGTAATCACTAAGGGGTTTCTTTTAGCTTTTCATATGTATTACCTAAGTGTTCGGTATGCGCTATGATAACTAGGGGGCTCGAGGTATAGTGATAGAGCGCTCGCTTAGAAACTCAAACGACCAAGGTTCAATCCCATCGAAGGACAAAATTATAAAAATAAAAGCTTGCGGTTTTCTAATATTACAATTTAAATTAAAAATAAATAAGATGTTCTCCCCTCCTGCAAGACCATCTACAAGAAACCGCCCCCTGACATTTCTAATCCATTCCACCAGAAACCAATTTTCAGGAGTACAGCGTCAGCTTCTCTAAAGATAACAGCTAATCTACTGAAGACACTCACCATTCACATTTAAAACATCCACCAACAGATGAAGGTATAATACTGGCTCTTGAGTGGACAAATTGACAGCAACTTGTTTCATCACCAAAAAAAGGTGCAAAATATATCTACAAAGATCTTTGAAAAAAAAACCCTTCTATCAACCATCTTCACCTTAAAATACAATGCACTGCATGAGTAGGAGTTTACCCCTTAGTAGTGGTCTTAAATAAAAAAAAAAATTCGATTGGCTTATCACAGATTTTGACAAACTTACAGGAGTTCCATTAAAATCTCCATATGACAGGACATTCATAGAGAAAATTAAATATTGTCTCCTTTTTCTCCGGTTGCTTACAGATGTCGCAGAATGAATTAATTGGAATGTCCAATCCTTTCTGCTTACTCTCCAATACACAAAAACCAGTTATCTTCCCCGTGATCCTACTGGAATTTTTAGGTTTCATGCTGAAGAATGTTTTCATTTCTCTGGATTCTTAAAAGGATATTAATATTATATGTCATCTGCAATTCCCTTCACAAAACTACAGACCAATTAAGTAGAATTGAACGTATACGAAGTGCCAATTTTTCATTAAGGACAGGTCTACAAGCATACAATCAATATATGCCTCCCCCTTTCTTTTCTTGATGTTAATCTTCTAATAAAGCTTCCTGAGTGGTGATCGTCTTTGGTAGGTTAGCTGTTTCATTCCAAAAAATGTTTCGCTGCACTCTTAATCATTCGTTTCTGTTAGAAAAGACTGAAAATGTCAGAGTGCAATTTTTCAAAAAATTTTGTTCACACTATTACACTTTACAAACACACAAGAGAATGTCTACTTATACTTTAATTTTTTTTTAAAAATTTTTTGTGGATGCCAATATATAATCAAATTTACTATTTCGCAAAACAAAAAATAAAAAAAAAACAAATTTACCACAACAACGGAATACCAAACCACTGTTTTTTTTTTTTTTTTTTTTTTTTTTTTTTTTCAAGTTTTATTTTTTGTTTGTTTTTATTATTTGTTTACTGGTCATTTGCCAACACGTCGACACTTGGTGAAAACTGTGTCAGTTTATGGGACTTAAAAAATATGCATATGAATATATAAAATGTTATATCAGAAAAAATATTAAATGGCAAAAGCAAATTGTATGTAAATAGAATGAATTGAATGGTGGCATCAACTGTACTAAAATGCAATGCATAACCATTTGCGGTTACATTACTGCAAAAGAGAGTACGTTCTATAACAATTAATTTGAACCCATTATTATAAATTAAATTATTTTAAATTAATATACCCAATTCACAAAATGTTATATTGTTGTAGATTATAGTTAAATAAATAAATAAAAAATATTAAAAAAAAGTTTTCCAACTCTGGTGTATTGATACGACATTTCGGAAACATAGGAAAAATTGTCGTACATGCTGTAGTAGTTTGACATGGAAATTACCAACAACATTATGTACAATAGTTGTAGTTTGTCATAGTTTCTACCGATCTACAACAACTATAACATTTTGTAAATTGGGTAAATGAAATTTACCAATAAAATATTTTTTTTCTACATAAATCGTATACACGTATCTGTGAAATTAATGAAAATTTAGTTTTAAAAATCAAAAATCGAAAACTAGCTGACCTTACGCCTTGATTAGTTTAATGAAGGTTATTTAATATTTTTGTTATAAAATTTCACGCAACTAAAACGATTTATTAATATTTAATTATAACTTTCTAATTGTAATCTATAATATGATTAACTTTTGAATTATTCTGACACCTATATTACAAGCTATGCATTTGACCTGAATGGTTACTACAGTACGAAGCAGAACGTCAAGATATTTTTTTTTCTTCATTTTATTGCATTACAGTTTTTTCATAGCGTTTTTTAAACATTTCCAATCGGCAGTAGCACTGGCAGTGTTATCATCAACTGTCAAAAAGTAATTGGAACCGATGCAGTGTCAGTAAACTAAATTAACTCTCGTGGACTTAATCTGAGGTCGTACGTTGGTTGGTTTTTATGGATATTCATTATCCAATTAGTATTTTTGCGTCGCTTTTATGCCACATCCTTGCTACCAACTTGTTAACAGAAATCTTTATGTACCACGTAACTACACTGCCTACCAAATGAATAGCTGCAGTGTTTTAGTAAACAATTTAAACTTGCTGCTCTCAAGATAATTCGGAGAGAGAATTTTATTGGTTTGTCAATTGAAAAAAGTGTGTGAAGAAAGAACACTCGAAAAGGTTCCGTTAGATTTTATCTGTGATTTTTTGTGTAATTTGTAAAAAAAAAATTAATTTTATTTTTGCGTCACTTGAATATGTACATTGATTTTAATGGTCGTTTGCTACAATTCAAACATGAAAATTGTTAAACGTTTGTTTAAATTGAGAACAAAATTCATTCATTTTTTTTAGTTAAATTGAAAATGGGCTGCGGTAAATCTTTAATAGCGGAAGAAAAGGCTAAAATAGATGAATATAACGATCAGGGTCTGTCTGGCCATGAATTTTCTAAAAAAAAAATAATATAAATTAGATATGGAAAGAATGGATATACACTGCACTAAAGGTCTGCACGAATGTTTTGCTTTTCTGCCAGTTTAGAATGATTCGAGAAGTGTACTCTAATTGAGAGTAAATTCAAGCATCGAAACAAATATTCATTCTATTCCTTTTGCAGCAACGAAACGAAACGAAACGAACAGCCTCAAAAAACGAATAGAATTAAATAGAATAAATCTAAATTTACTCTCATAATTCTAAATTATTATAGAGACATTCGAATGTCTTGGAATGTCTTGAATGTCTTGAATTTCCTTTGTGAATGAAAGCATGTATTGAAGTAAACGCGATAGTTTGTAATATAAACAAGCGAATGAAAACAAACAAATTGAAATCTAGCAAGAAGAATAGTGTGTGTATATTAAAGCATTTAAAGGCAAAAAAAATAATTAATCACTTTTTGAATATGTAATTTATTTATATTTTTTTTTAAGTTTTTGTAAATAAGTATGTATGTATTTTTAGAAATTAAGCCAAAAATAAAAAAAAAAAATAAAGAAAAATAACATAAACAATTATTCAGTTCATTACTTTTATTATTCAGTTCTTTAGTACTTATAATACCAGTACAAGAAATTCTTTTCTATCATATTACAAACAAGACATTCTATTCACTCTATTCATTCCAATCTATCTCTTATGCTTCATGTCTCTCATGTCTCCATACTCTCTTGTCTCTATTCTCTCATTATTAACATTCTAACTACAACAACCACTTTTTATGTTTGTTTTATTCGTTTCGCTTTTACGAATTAGAGTTGGAAGTGTGTTTGAAATTTTTAGAATGTCTTGAAGATCGTTTCAAACATACCCGTGCAGACCTTTACACTGCACCTGGAACGAAGTGTATATCTATTCCTTGTGGTTTAGAAACTAAAAAGTCGATCAATGTTCACCTAAGAGTTGTTTACCCATAGCTGATACCCCAACGTTCCATAGGGCTCTCATTCCTTCTTTTCCGGCCGCTTACAGCTATGGCAGTATGAACTGAATGTAATTCGTCATTTTGAAAAGAACAGTACATATCTGTGGAATTTTGAAAAAACGTCTTCTCTCGAAATAAGACAATTTTCCAAGATTTTGATAGTAAATATAGAATTTTCTTGTCCTTCTTTTGCTCTAATCCCCGTATTTCTAAGACCTTTGGAAGGCAAGATATGCAGTTGACTTATCGACCTCTTTCAGACTTTCCCCCAATTTCAATTTGACAAAACGACTTCTTTCAGAGAATTAAGAATAATTTAAAAAATTTAATGTCTATAAAAAATTGTATTTCATTTTTATTATTATTTTTTAATTATCTGCATATTGAAGGGAAAAATAGAACCCAAATATATTTTCCAGATCAACTTCTTTCAACCTTTTTTTCATATTCCATTTTAACAAAACAACTTGTCTTAACTTAAGCGATTAAAATAATTTTCAAATTTAATCAAAAAAATTTTGACAAAACGACTTGTATGGTGGAAGCTAATTTTTTCTTTAAAATTTAAACAAAAAAAATTTAACAAAAGGTCTTAAATTGATTTTTTGTCGTTTTAAAGAAAACTATTGCTTCTAGAGGGAAAAAAAGGTCGCATAATGTTCGTTAAGTATTTGTGTATAATATCCAAGTTCAAAATTTCTTTAATTTTCTTAGCAATAACTTGTATTAGCCTTTTTAACTGTTTTTTTTTGCTCTACTGAAAAGTTGTTGATTTTGAAAGAAGACGTTTTGTCAGATGTCCACAGATATATATTTTGTGTTATATTATAACTAAGCTTCTAAGGAATGAGACAAATTGCTGCAAATTGAAAACTCAAAGGATAGTGTTATACCCTTGAATTATCAACAGCAATTGCTTTATCGTTACATGTTGCTTGTGTGGTGAGTGCCTTCGCTAAGTAAGTTTAGCTGTTATCAGCTACTTCCAAATAGGTGGCGCTATTCTCCTGATAATTCGTTTTTTGTTGACATTGGTTAAGATGGAATAGAATATAATGTCGTGAAGCGGTTTCTTTGTAGATGGTCTTCTTGCAGTGAGTGGGGGGACCTCTTACTTTTAAGTTGAAATTTTGAAAAAACCGCAAACTAACTTTTTCCATTTCATCTTTGCTGGAATTTGAATATGGGTCGTTGGGGTTTTTGTACGAGCGCTCTAACCACTATATCATGCACGCCATGAACCATTTATCACATCCTTGATCCTACTGGCATCCCTACGTTTCATGCTCACTAACGTTTTTGTTCTTTTCGGGTCATACCATTGCTCAATTGATCTGCTGAATTGTATGTGGCGACTTGAGACTAGTTCATGGTATTCTGTATTAATCTTCTACTTTATTTCTCCCATTGGTGTAAAGATATTTATCACAAGAGATATGTCGATGGTATTTCCGCATCCAGCCAGCTCATCAGCCTTTTCGTTACCCTTAATATTTCATTCGCAAGGTGTTAAGGCTGCTCCTGCTGAAGTGGTACTGTTTTAATCTTCTTTGTTTTTTGAGAATTGCCAATCAATTTTAAATCTTGAGTTAGGGGTGGGAAACTTGTTTTCCGCGTTTTTTTTACTCTCTTAACCTAATATTGACAGTTTTTTAATTTTCCTCAAGCTTGTATTGTATTTGTAATATTTGTTATTTCCTTATTATAATTCCAAGAATGACAGAATTATTTTGAAAAGTATGCCATTTAAAATATTTCATATAAAAGCGAAAAGTTGAAATGATCTCCTTATTTTCTTGTATATCTTAAACACCACCTACAGTTGTAAAGAAATAAAGAACAACATACAAAATTCCTTTTCATTTATTTGCCTTAATTTAATTATATTTTTTTCTCTGAAAAAAAAACCACACCATATAAGATATAAATTTGTCCTTGAAGCATACTTATTTTGTGTAATTGAATTTTCTTAATACACAAAAGGCATTTAACTTGACACTCTCATTCCTATGCCCACCCACCCGTATTTTCCAATTGGGCGTGATAAAATTTCAATTGCAAAAAAACTTTTCAAATTGAATAACAGCAAAAAGTGTAAAGTAAACACATTTGTATAGACTGATGATGTTCAATAAACAATTCAATTTTTCTTTTTGTTTTTTTGTTTTCGGGAGAGAGAAAAAAATAAAACAGAAAAATATATCAACAAATGATGCTGTAAAAAGAAGTTATTTATGCGGCAACAAGAAACGCCCTAAACTCATCCTTAAAAGCTAAACTTATTTGTACTTATTTTACCGGTATTTGGTTTTATTTAAAAGTGTTTTATTTTGTCAAACAGAAAACAAAGAAATATTTATTTTTTCGAAAGTTAGTATTTTAGCTTAATATTTTTTATTTTTTTTTTTTAATTTTTTTTTTATCATAAAAGAATTTTAAATTTTATTTACATTTCAATTGAAAATAAATATCGTTTGTTAAATTTCTTACGCAAGTGTATGTATAAATATGTAGTTAAAAAAAATTAGATGTAATTTTCATAATAAATGCTGGCATAATACAAATTTTCAAATTGTATTTCTTTTTATATTTATTATAGATTTTATTGAGAATTTTTTTTTTTTTTTTTTTTGGGTTTTTCATTTCCTATCAATAAAATTATTTCATTATTTGACTATTGATTGGCACTGTAAATTTCTCAATGAAAACAAAACTTAAATTTATAGTTTTCAACCAACTGCCATCATAAATTTAAAATATTGAGACTCATGAATAAAAATTGTACAAAAATAAATGCTTTTGAAAATATTTTTATGAAAAAGTACTTTGCCAACTGCTAATAGAGTAATTGATGGGTAACAGTAAAATATTTTTAAATCGTATTTTTAAAACTCAAAGCCAATTTTATTCAACTACAACCATAAAATAAGAGCGTTATTGTTTAACATTAAAGATAACGATACATATGAGTGACATAAGCTTAATTATTTTCTTTAAAGACTGTAGGAAATGAAATATGAATGGCTTTTAAATTCTGCCTATTTATTGAAAAATATTTATTTTTTCAAATAGATAAAAGATGTTTCATTTTACACTCAAGGAAAACAATAATGTTTACGACTATAATACAGAATTTTACTGTATTAAGACCTGGTTAGCCAAACGTTGATGCCGTAAAAACGGTACGTACGTTAACTTACGTACGTATGTGCAGCTATACAAACGTGTCACATGTCAACAGAAAATGTAAATAAAAACAAAACAAACCAAAAAATTATAAAGGCATTCATTTGCCTGCACCAGTAATATTAATTTTTCATCGTCCACTAAAAACAAAATATAATAAATTTTTATTTTATTAATATTGATTATATAATTTATTTTTTTTTTTACTTATTTTTCACAAAATACAGCACAAATAAAAAATTTTAATTTTTATATGGCAATATGAAGCCAGCTGTTTAGAGCAGTGATGAATGTTGTTAAATTAACACAAAGTTAAAAAAGGTACCAGAAGTACCAAAATAAGAGCATATTATAATTACTTCCTATATTTTATGCTTCTTAAAAATTTATTCTTATACTACTACTGAATATTCAATTTTTGGTTTAAAGTCATTATTTATTGAATCGGATCCATTGGTCGATTGTGGACCGAAAACGAAAAAAGTTAATTTTTAAGTAGAACTTTTAAAAAAAAATTGTAATTATCTCGGTAACTAGCTAGCACGTAAATCAATCATGCATTCCATATGCTTCTTATTAGATAATAGAATAATTTTTCATTTGGTATTTATATAATTCGTCTGTGTAAAATATATTAAGTAAAAGATGGGACTTTTAAATTAAAAAAAAAAAATTAAAAACAATCTTTATATTCACATAAAACTTTAAATTATTCACATAAATATCATAATATGTATCTAAAGACTTAAAAAATTAAAAAGTCTTTTTGTACACATATAAAAAAAATGCAAATAAGCATGAAAGTACCAAAAAAGGCAATTGTTCCACATTGCCATTTAATATACAATAGTCCCATCACTCGCATTGAAATGTCACGTTAAAACGTTTAGAAATTCTATTTTATACAGATTGTTCTGTTCCGTCAACGTGACATTTATTTTGGATAACCATTTGCACTGTTTTCATATGCTAGAAACCAACGTACGTTGCGTTACGTTACATGAACGTTCGACTAATTCTACCTTTACCCTCCAGAACCGAGAGGACACAGAACTAACAGAATGTGCATTTGAAATTCACTGCTTAAATGAAACGAAATCAAAAAATTTCTGAGGCGGGTGACTACAAGTGAAACAAATTAATTTTATTTATTATAATTTCATTTTTGATCTACTTAAGATGGTTTATGACGAAGGAACAAAAATGAAAAAAAATTATCATCAAATTGTCGGACATCCGAACGAGGATCTCAAAAGCTCATAATTATATAAATGACAAAACGTTTATCACGTACTATAGTAATATGAGAAAACGCTTTTGCTTTAAGCAATGCGAAACTTCGCAAAAATCGTTTAAGGTGGTTTAACACTATCCCATTGTGTATAAGGACACTTCAAAAACTCAAATAAAATGAAAAAGTATAATAGTGTGAAAACTATTTGTAATGAATTGTCAAAAAATACGGATAGAAATTTTGACAGTCGTATGGCTCTCATCATTTTTAGAAATTTTTCTAAACCATTCGATTTTTCATTTTATCAGAGATGCTTTTTACGCAGATATAAGAAAACTGGGTTGGAAAACTGGAAATTATTCACCATAATTTTGCTTATAACTTTTTTATTAAATAACTACAAAAATACAAAATATAGTTAACATTTCAAGTTCTTTTCCTTTTACGTAAAATAAATTACAAATATTTGTTGTAAAAAATAATTAAATATGGCTTATATTATGAAATATTATAATAAAACATATATTGCCGTATCAACTAGTCCATCGCTGAAGAAGAGAAAAACACAAACAGCTGTTGTTTCCATTTTATTTGGAATGTGCTAGTGTAAAAGCAAAATGTAATAAGAACATTTTACTTTTGATTTTTTGACAATCAGACCAAAAACCATTAGATTTTGTTTCGACAAAATTCAATGAAAATCTTAAGACTTGTGTAAGGATAGTGTAAAAGCACCTTTAACAAGGATGTAGGATTTACACCAAGAAGACTAATGCTGTATGTTTGGCTATATTGAAAGGGCTCAAATGACTGATACAGACATTTTCTATCAACAATTAATGAAATTAAAATTAGTTGGCATATCGTCGATGGAATTATGATGAATAGAGTAGTGCTGTATTTTTGTATTTTTTGTCAGTTACAGCGTTCTTTAATTCTTGCAACGATATACTTTATTTTTTCGGAAAAGCAGAAAAAATTAATAGAAACCTTTAATGCAGCCACCATATCACACAAATATTGCAGATTATTATTTATTTGGAAAAGTGCAGAATGTTGCAAATTTGAATTCCGTAAAATGTAAGACTGCAAAACCGATTTTTTTGCTCAGAAAAGCCGGAAGTTATACTTACATGCCCCAAAAATGATGAAACGGTATAGAACTAAGCTGGATTCAAATATATTTATAGATAAAAATAGATTATTGTTAAAAAATTTTTCAATGAAATCATTTGAATATCCAATTTTAAAACAGCTGACAGATTGGTTTTCTCAAAATTTTGCCATTATTTTGCATGAGTTTGTGGTAAATTTATGTAGAACAAAAATGTTATTTGGGATTTTTTTGAGGATATATGTAGGATATCTGTTATATGTTAATGATATACAGGGAAAAATAAGTAAATATTAGTCAAATTCTTATTAATGTCATAACTAGTTGATAGCTGTAAGTATATTGTAGTACAGAAAAAGTGCATACTACTTGATATTTAAAGATCATTATATTTAATAGATGAAGTTGTAAAAGAAGACATGGTATACATGAGAAGCAAGGCAAGGTATGAGTTATAAAAATAAAAAAAAACCTGGCAATCGATGTAACTGACAAAACCTTAAATGTTCACCAGAGCCAAAAAACCTGTATGAAAATAGTACAAAGACACTGGTATTTTTCAAAACGCAGACGGCGTAAGTGAATTTATTTTCATCGTAGAAATCTAGGACCGGGACCAATCCACGCGTATTTTTTTCTGATAAATATGATGCAAAAAGAGTATTTTGGATTTTTTTGTCAGTTACGGCGTTCTTTAGTTCTTACGATGGTATGCTGCTAATGCTCATTTCATTTGCATATACTCATTTCGTTAATAATTGGTTAAAACAAACTTTGCTACCTAAATATGAAGCTTTTTTTCCAAAACGAGTCATATAATATAGTAACAGTATAGAACTCATATTGTTAACAAAAGAAGACCTAATAATTAATAAAATTCGATGAACAAAAATGAATATAAATAGGCTACGTGTTGCAAAATCTGATTGGAAACATTTAAGAGATTCGACGCATATAGCCTAAAGAATGGAATAGAATAGTTTTGTAAAAGCGTAAATCGCTTGCTGTAACTGAAATTGTATATATTGAGAGCATAAATCTGTTAAGAAGTATATATAAAAACTAGCGGAACTGAACCAGTTGACAACTCCCACTACGAATGTCTTATCACAGTTCTTTCTGTTGTACATTTTCATTATTTTCTATTTTTACAAGAACACAAGACAATTCATTTTTAAAGCAAAGTACTCTAATATATTAAAAAAAGAATCAGACAGTTGTCCATACATTTGTAATGTATAAGTACATTACTACCTCTCGACTATTGAAGAAGTGCATGAATAATCAGAACACTCTGTTCCAAGGACACTAAACTGGATTAAAATTAAAAATAAAACACGTTTTGTATTTTTGTTTTAATATAAATTTTAAAACATTGATAAATGAACTTTTTTGGTTTTAAAATTGTTGATATATTTGGGGTATTAAGAAGTTATGCTTTTTGGCTCGAGTTTCATACAGTTATAATGACAATATAACAACTAATATGCCCTGCGAATATTAGAATTATATTTATTTTTTATTAAAATGCTTAAAGTTCTTGTGATTTATTGAGCAAAATTTTAAAAATTTTGATCATATAAATTAGTATAAAAGTTAGCCTTAGTAAACTATTTATCTTTTTTTTATTAAATACTTATATTTAATAAAATTTAAAATGTGTGTGACCCAGTTAAAGAAAAACAGTGTGGTGATTAAAAGCATTTTTGCACACAAAACTGTTAAGTTAAGTAAATAATTCTCCAAAAAAAAAAAAAAAAAAGAGTACATTATGGTTGAGTTTGTGTAACTGAAATGTTCTTTTTAATTTAGTTTATTGTCATTCTCATTGCCATCTTTTTTTTTCTGTTGAAAAAAAAAGCAGAAAGAAAAAACTGAAAAACATGCGAAAATATATGTATAAACTTAATTACGGCTTCATTTAAATTTAATTATCATATCTTGCATGCTGTATGAAAAAATATATTTGTATATAAGAATATATGAAAGTGTATTTAATAAGTATACATATTTGCAAATTTTTTTCATATTATATTCCACAGAAGATGGCGACACAAGCTTTAACAAAAATATAATTATATTATTATTTTATTCATGAGATAAAGTCAAGAGAATTTTAACATTGATTAATAATAAGACACGCACTTTAATTCTGTAAGGCATTACTAAATTACTTTTTTTTTAATTTTATTTATGTTTTTATTTTTGGACTACAATGCATGCATTTAAAGCACATAAAAGTTAGTCGTGACGTATGATTAATATATATTTGAGAAAACGGGAATATATTAATCATCCGCCCCCTCTCACAGTAAACAATACAAAGTTTTAAAATATATGAAAAAAAAAGTTATTAAAATTTAGTATGAGGGAGTGGGACTCTATACTGCCTAAGAGAAATCTTTTTTCTTTAGAAGCTACAAGTTAAATTTATTTTTATTTAAATCAAATCAACGCATAGATAGCTTAGTTATGTAGAGATACACTTGTGAACAAACTAGTATGCAAGTGCCTTTTCTTTTTAGATATTATTCTATTCCCACCACTTTGGTCCCTGACACTACAGCGAGAAAAATATTTAGTCATTCCACTTGTCAAAATTAGTATATAGTATTAATATTGTATAATAATTAAGTAAATAAATAAATAAATAATTCTTTTGTATCAATTGTAATTATTTCCAAATTTGTGGATACACATTTTTAGTGGATTTCGTAGGCTCATCTGTCTAACATTTTGTTAAATAAAGCTGAAAACTTCTGATTAGAGTAGCACCATTCAATTCTTCCTAAAAGATAGAATTCCTATGGGGACGTCATTTTCTTCTTTGATAGAAGAATCATTGCACAAACAACAATTTACGTTCTTAATAGAATTTAGTTTCTGATCTAATTAAGGCATTTTACGACGAAATAAAATTTATGAAAAACAGATCATCAGAAGCTGTCTAGGATTCGATATACACATGTATATTAGAGGTTTTGTTTGAAACTGGCCCTTTTTGCAATTCACAATAAATTTTTTATATGCTCTAAATCGGCAGGGTTACAAACCAAAATATTAACTATTGGTTTGGTTCCACAGATTTTTGTGCAAAATTATATTCATAAGGAGTGGTGCTAAGTCATTGAAAGTTGACCATGAGCATTATATTGATTAGGCTAAAAATAGTGTAGAGTTTTAACAAAAAATATTTTTTCTCTTAAAAATGTTGCCGTCTAAGCACAAGTCTCTAGGTCTGGTATACGTGTTTTCTAGATAAAGAAACATGAGCTAATAAAATCGGTCACACTCATCAGTTTATAGTGATATGGCTTTTCATCTTAGTTGGCAGAGGATAAAATAGGTAGTACTAAGCAAAAAATTTAATTTCATGTACTATCGTCCACCACTCATGGACAAAAAAACTCCATTACCAAAATTTTTTTTTATTTTGTTAGGCACATCCTTTGGATTCGCTGTTTTTAATAAACTGTTGTGTTAATTTATTCAGAAGCTTAAACCGCAATATTTATGACGATTTACAGAATATCTAAATTCTTGTGCAGAAATCAATAACAGTGGGTAGTTTTTTTAGTCAAAATTTAAAGAATCAACTCTGACGTTTCATTTAGTTTCAGTAGGAGTATACACTTAGATGGAGCCAAAGTTTATGTTTTCCATGATAAATTGCAAACGATGAATTACGTAGAGTCATATTACATGGTTTGAATGCACTTAACTACAAGTGCGGATATAATTTCATTATGAAATGTATTGCTTATGGGGATAAGCATATCTCTATGGCCATTTTGTTTCTGCTTAAGAGACTCGTCAGGAGACTTCTTCAAAACTATAAATACTTATATTAAAATAGTTTTAAACTAAATGAGAATCATATCCTATTTCGTATGTAAAAATCAAACAAAAGGATTTACAAAGGAATAAATTTCTAGTTGTTAAAAAATTCAAATTCTATTTTTCTGTTCTGCCATTCAGCTATTGGCATAAATGTCTGTAGCGAATGAATAGAAAAACAAAAAGTTTTTTTATTAAAAGCAAAAAGAAAATACATTCAATATAATAATTTTTGTTTAATTAATAAGAAGGTTATGTATTTACTTATGAATAAAAACAACACTAAATTTTTACCAATGAAAAACCGACCTGGTTTACAAGAAAAAATAATTTTTCATCGCACAAGAGTATTTAACAATTAAAAAATTTAACGAATTGAAGTATAAATTGCTTCACCACCTACTTTATAGAAGAGGGAAGTGTATGAAAGTTTCAGGAGACTATTCTGTAAAATAGGTGAAACAGAACTGACTCTGTAAATGTGTAGATTTTATTGTACACATAACCTAAATACAGAAGTTGACTATTTAAAAAACCATTGAAATAAAAACTTAATTTCAATTTTGCATTTGATTAAATTAACAACTTCTTAGACCACAGCATATAATAAAGATAAAACAAAGTGTGAAAATAAAATAAATTTGTAATAGCTATAGACCAACTTTATAAACCCTTAAAATGCTCCGTGAAAATTAAGCAACATTTTAAATATATTTTTAGAAAAAAAAATATTTTCCTACAGTAGCAAGTTTTAGTATCTTATTACACAATTTTCACAGCTACTCACAGCTAGAAAACTAATCAAATGATATTTTTTAGTAAATTTTTTTAATAAACAGAGGCTAGAGAATTATGTCTGTAAATTCATTAGGACGTACTGGGCCAAAAAAAAAAAAAAAATTATTGTTTTATAACATGCACGTTTCCAACTGAGAGCACAAATTAGTTTCAAGCTTTTCAATGATTTATTTAATATAAATACTTGTACAATTACAAATTTTATTCAATATTTAATTATTTATTTTGTAATATTTTCTCTCTTTATTTCTCTCTCTCTCTCTCTCTCTCTCTCTTTCTCTCTATGCACATCTGTATGTCAGGGTTGTCTGATAGTTTTCAATTTTTATGCCCGCTTTCGAAATTATATCATATAGCCAAAAATCCCCAAAACACTGATTAGTTTACCCCTAAAAATCCACACAGAAACTGTATCACTAACTTTGCATGTATGTACGTATGTTTTATTATTTACCACTGTGTTGAGTGGAATTACCCTGATTTTTAATAAGGTCCAAGAAGCGTTTTGCCGTTGAGTCCACAAGTTTTTAAAACATATCGATTGCAATGTTCTTTCACACATCTTTAACAAATTCCTGCATACATACATACATAACTGGCCTTTACAACCCTGTGTCAGGATTACGGCCTAGCTTCTCGCAGCACTCATGTTGTATGTGTCAATTTTTATCCATGAGTACCGGGACCTACAGTTTAATGTCGACTCCGAACGACAGATTTGAGAAGCTTTTTCATGGCAATTAATTACTCCAAGAGCTTTTGCCAGAAGACTGCTGAGAGGTAGTCGCCGAAAGAAATAATTGTTTCATATTTCTTTTTTTTAAAGATGTCGGAGCTGAGATTTGAACCCAGCACTATCGTCTTCGTAAGCCAACACACTAACCACTAGACCACGGCGACTACTACAAATTCCTGCAACTGTTGCTTAATAAAAGTGGTTTTTCCACTGAGAGTAGCTTTGACAATTTGCTATAAATTTTCAAGAGGATTAAATTCCGAAGGAGATTTTGCCGACCTTGGGACCATTATTTTGCAACCAACCTTCGATTCGTCTTTAACATCCATCGACGTACCATTTCATATTTAGCATAAGGCATCACAATGTCGTTTAAAATATTTGAATAGTATAGGGCATCTATTGTACCATCAATTCTAAATAGACGTCCTGTGCAATAGTATGAAAAATATTCCCATACCATTAAGTGGAGAAGTAATTTGTGGACGGAAGAAACTAAAATTATTTTGTTAATCTCCGAAAGAAGTAGTTTAGCTATAAGAAGACTCTGTAATATGAACGAAAACATAATGGTGTGGACATGTTTTTATTTATATTAGAAAACAAAACAAACTAAAACGTAAAACACACGTTGCAAAAATTTTATTTGAATGTATGGCTTGTAATCGCCGTGGTCTAGTGGTTAGTGCGTTGGCTTACTAGGACGATAGTGCCGGGTTTAAATCTGAGCTCTGATATCTTGAAAAAAAGAAATATGAAAAAATTATTTCTTTCTTGGCGACTACCACTCAGCAGTCTTCTGGCAAAACTCTGGGAGTAATTGATTGCCATGAAAAAGCTTCTCTAATCTGTCGTTCGGATTCGACCATAAACTGTAGGTTCCAGTACTCATGGATAAAAATTGAGACACACAAGATGAGTGCTGCGAGAAGTTACGCCGTAACTTTTTATTTCATATGATATTTTAAAAATCGCCGAAAACGTGTCGATTATCTCAAATAAAATCCCCAATGTTATTCCCAATTTAGAAAAACACTCCCCATTTTGGGTATAAATCCCCCAATCTGACAACACTGCTATATGTGTCCCTTGTTTAACTTTACAATCGTTAGTAAAACACATTAAAAGTGAAAATATTTTTGTTTTTTCATTTAAAATGGAAAATAGTTATTAATTTATAAAATTGCTATTTCAAATATTTATTTACGCCCGCATTCATAAAAAGTAAAGTACACTTCTTAGGGGCTTATTCTACAAATTTCTATGCTCAACTTCTGAAATAAACTTTAAATAAACCCATAATATTTTTTATAAATACATCATTTAGTCATTGGATTAAATAATGAAATAATAAATATTAAAATATGCCTTAAATTTTAAAGACCCACACATTGGAAACAAAATAAATTGTGTTTTCGTTGTTTTAAATAGAATTTATTAAGTAACTTCTGCCATTTTAATTCCCTAAAAAGCTATCAGATGTATTGTATATCCTGGTTCTCATTTTTCAAATGATTATAAATAATTAATATATTATTACTCGTTTTTTATGTAACATACTTTTTTTTTGTATTCTTCCTTAAAATATTAAAACAGCCTCCATCACTATATCAAAATTGACACATAAAAGCATAAGCGGAAATATTTTATCATCGACAAAAACAAAAAAGCAATAAACTTTGCATGTAAATTATAATTTTTGTTCTGCTTTTTTCAGTTGGCAAATCATTTGTAAGGCAATAAATTTTATAGCGCATACAATGGGTCTGTCTAGACCACACACAATGTAAAATACACAAAATAATTTTATTGCCAATTTTTTATTTATTTTTTTTTTATAAAATATTTGTAAAATTTATTCATTTATAATAATTTTTTATTTATTATTTTTCCTTTTTTATTTGTATCGGAGTCATATGAGTATTATCAATATTTCATTCAGAAAATAAACAAGTGAGGTTTTAACATTTTAATGTACTTTTTATGCTTCATTGCATTTAAATTTTTATTACAATTACGCAGATACAGGACAAGATAAAAATAAAAAAAAGATATATATTAAATCAAAAGATACTTGTTTGGTATTTAACAAATTTAAACAATAAATTTCATGAACATTTTTGTCGGTAAACAAAATGAAAAAATTTAAATATGTATCTACTTACAAATACGAGTATATCGTATTATATTTAAATCTTTTTTTTTTAATTTTGTTGTATTTTCTGGCAGTTAATACCATGTTATAATGAATTACGGAATTTTTTCTATACTATAAATATATGACAAGTGGTTCACTTTCCCAGAAAAAAAATTTTGCCAGAAAAATTTAAAATAAAAACTAAATTACATAATTAACTGGACATTACAATTCTTAATTTACTAATTTAAAAGCTACATAGAAATCAGAATAGTGTGTATAATGTGTACGTATTACATGCATAATTGGCCATTGCAACCCTCTAGAGTTACGGCTAGCTTCTCTTCGCACCTATATTCTGTGCGTCAATTATTTTTTATGACTACCGGAACCTACATAAACTTCGCAACTGAACGAGAGGCTTGAAAAGGTTATTCATGGCAATTAATTACTTTTACAACTTTTGGCAAAAGACTGCTTAGAAGTAGTCGCCGTAAGAAATATTGTTTGACATTTCTTTCTTTGAAAATGCTAGAGCTAAGGCTAAACCCCGGAGCTCTCGTCTAGTGACGCAACAACCCACATTATAAACTACGGCAACTACAAAAAAAAAGCAAACTTAATTGGTATTTTTTTAAATTCCGAATTAATTAATTTTTGATTTGACACACATAAATAGAAATGTTTGTGTACATGTTTTCTGGTTTGTTAATTCAATTAAAGCTTTAATTAGTTTAATTAAATTTTTTTTTGTTTTTCTATTAATTTGCTACAGACATTATGCCAACAGCTGGATGGCTTGCTGTGGTAGAACGGAGAAATAAAATGTGATTTTGAAAAACAGAAGTGTATTGCTTTGTATATAATTTTGTTTGGTTTTTATATACTAAATGGGATATGATTCTCATTTAGTCTATAACTATTGTAATATAAGTGTTAACTGTTTTGAATATCGTTTTTAGAAAGAAGTCACCTAACGAGTCTCGTGAGGTGGAAGTACGTAAAAAGCGTTCTGAGCGTTAAGAGTTGCGAGCTTATGTCAAAAAAAGTTGAAATTCTTATAAGGTAAGTTACAACCAAAGTCAGCAACACTGCTAATGCAAGAGAGTTGGGCAACTTTCAACTTTTACGAGCGCTCATAGCTAACTGACTTAAAATAATTGAAATTTCTCATACATATACAGAAACGTGTTTTAGTTGTTTTGTAGAAAAAAATATATTTTTTTTGAAAAATATAAAAGAATTATTTGTAGTTTTATAATTGGCTTTTATAAAAAAAGTAAAAAAAAAATAGAAAATTTTTGTAAAAAATACATTTAAACTTAAATTATAATATACATAGTATAAATGGGCAATTTCAATAATTTTCAACATTTGTTGAAACTGAGTTCAGATGCTTATTATTTCTCCAGTTTTTCGAATTGACCAAAACGGTCAAAAGGGAATGGTAGGCCACACTAGAAAACTGGGAAATTCAAAATTTCAGACCATCAAGTCTTTATTTTTAAAAGTTATGGGCACTCAAATATCGAAAAACTCAAAAAAAGGCTTGAAATTTACAAGAGTTTCTTCATATTTCATCACTTTTCTACTTTTAGTTTTAAACTCCCAATGCTCACTGATATAAAATAAAGTCACTAGACTTTGAAGATATTTACACTATAAAAGTTATGCCAATACTACTATTTGGGAAAAAGTTGTACAGCGGCTCATTTTTGAAACCAAAATTTTCCGATTGTTTAATTTTCGCAGTTTTTTCTATAGCGTTTTTGCGCCGTTCATTTCGTCAACAGTATTTAATAGATGGTGTAATTTGCTAAAATTTGCGCCATATCACGTCGATGTCAGGCTGCTAGTTGCTGAGAACGATGACCTCAAACTTTTATAGAATTGGCGTAAATTTGTCAAAAATGACAGTTTTTCGCGCTTGACATTTGCAATCTTATTTAAAACTGGTTTATGTATTGCGTGATCTAAACTTCTTAATAAATGGCACCTCAACGTCAAGAAGGCGATAAAATATTTTAAAACGCAAAAATTTTATAAAGAAAATAAAACTTTTGCGAAATTTCATGATTTTGTTTCGCGTTTCTTTTAGTTAATCAATGGTTTAATATCAATGTAAAGTATTGGAAATAAAGTGCGCCGATGAACTAAAGATCATATATAAATACGGTTGAATTCGGTCCATATTTAGCGGGTACAGCGGCATTTGTCTTTAAACACATTTTGCTTTGTGACATCTGCAGTTATTAATAGATTCCGCCGCGATTGACACCAAATGAAAGGTTTTTTTAAGCTTGATAATAAAACCGAATAGGCATTAAAAAATTTTCATGATTTTATATTTTACAGATCAAAAATAAAATCCTAACCTCAAAAATAATTCTTATATAATTTTTTTTATTTTTTAAATTTGCAAGTTAAAACATTGTTTTTCTGTAAATTAGTTATGCGTTATATAAACACATATTATAACAATCGGTGAAACATTCATATTTTTGCAAAAATTCGCGTTTTTTAATGCTAAGGAGTTTTAATTATAATTGATATTTTTATGTATTTTATCAGTGCGTTGATGAATTTGGACTGCACTGATGAATTTGAAATGAGTTTCATGCATCCAAACAACATTTATTAAAATAAACCAATAAATTTAAATTTTTTCAAAGAAATTTTAACTTAAAACCTCCATAACTTTCGCGCCGTTTGCAATAAATGATTAACGCGAACTGTTCTGGTATGCTAAAATATCACCCTTCACGTTACGAAAGCGTTATTCGTGTCATCCAAAAAAAAAAATTGGAAAAAAAAAATGTCAAAATGTCGAAAATTTTTGAAATTGCCAATATACGTATACATATTAAAGCATCGTCTCTAAACTATGATATGTAACTTGACATGTAGTCTTAAAGTTTTAAACGCTCTGAGCGTCTAACGCGTCTTATGCACTTCCCCTTTAAGCAGAGACGAAATGGCCATTTAGACATACTTTTCCCCGAAATCATACATTTCATATTATATCAAGTTAATTGATAGTACAAACTCAGAATAAATTTGTTAATTGGAAGCTGTGTTACATACACTATATGTATACTTAGGTTTTTTTTAATTTTTGTAGAAATTTAAGACACATGGGTTAAGATAATTTAAGATACATGGGTTACGGTCTCGTGGTTGGCGTCTCAAGTTTTAAACACTCACAGTCTAAAAAACTGATTAAAGTGTCAATGACCTTAAAAAAATAAAAGTGATTTACAGAATAATTTATTTATTTTATTGTTTATCGTTTTTGAAGAATTCATTTATGAATTTAGTATTTCAAAAGAATAGAGATCTCTGTGCATTGAGGAATAGTTTGATGATTTCTTAATCAAACAAAAAAATAAAAACTAATGACAAAACAGATATTATAATTTTTTTTTTAAATAAATAGATATAGCGAAGGACGCTAGTATTTATATTATATTTCTAATAAAAAATGTTACATTTGTGTTTCGTCGTCTTTCTAGGATTCGAACTCGGGTCTTTAGACCATAAATCGAAAAACTTTTACCTATAAATATATAAAAAAAAAATAACAAGAAGATCAAGAACAACGCGGCCTCTACATAATTTTTTATGCAAAAAGGAGATTTTACCATTAGAGTTGGAGTATTTGTAATATCTAAAGCAACAAGTTTGCTCAAAAATACCATAAGTGGTCTTTAGGTTGCAAAACTTTAATCGTTGGCGGTTGTTATTTTTTTATTCATTTATTCGAAGAGAGATATATTATATATTACATGTAGGCTTAAAATAATGGTTATCGTAGTATTATAATAATTTTTATATGTTTGTTATTTTTAGATATCTCTAGCCAACTATAAGATGATGTAAATATTTAAGCCAACAATTGTCAAAATGTGTTAATTTAGAGAAGACAATATCGTCACAAGAACTAAAGAACGGTGTGATTGACAAAAAAATCGAAAATACATTTTTTGCATCATTTTTATCAAAAGAAATATACGCATCGATTGGTCGCCGTCCCGTTTTGAAAAATACCAGTGTCTTTGTTCTACTTTCATACAGTTTTTTTGGCTCTGGTGAACATTAAATGTTTTGTCAGTTAAAGCGTTCTGTAATTCTTGCAACGATACCCTGATAAAAAATGTATATTACAGTACTAAAACATACTGGTTTTAAGTGGAGATTATTAGCTTGAAAGCTAATTGTTTGAAATAACAAATCCTCATACACATATCGTCTCACTGACCGACTTTTGTTACTTTTATAATGCCAAAATTAAAAAAAAATATTCTCCGATTTGAATAATTTTATGCTATGTAATAATGTAGTTGCCGTGGTCTAGTGGTTAGTGTGTTGGCTTACTAAGACATGGGCCCTGGGTTTGACTCCGGGCTCTGACATCTTCAAAAAAAAGAAATATGAAAATATATTTCTTTCGGCAACTACCTCTCAGCAGTTTTCTGGCAAAAGCTCTGAGAGTAATTAATTGCCATGAACAAGCTTCTCAAGTCTGTCGTTCGAAGTCGACATTAAACTGTAGGTCCCGGTACTCATGAATAAAAATTTACAAACACAACATGAGTGCTGCAAGAAGCTTGGCCGTAATCCTGATACAGGGTTGTAAAGGCCAGTTATGTATGTATGTAATACTAAAATATACAACCTTACAACCAGACTTACATACTCATATATCCTTTTGCGGGAGTTTATATGCCCTACCCGCCATTTTATATATGTATCTTGAGTTAATGATGCCACTTTAGGTTTTTGACACCAAAATGTTTAAAATCTGCAATGCGTTTTTGGCTATTTATCTCTAAAACTGGACGAGATTTCCGAAAACGGATTGCAGATTTGATAAATTTGGGGTCGGAAACCTAAAGTGGCATCATTAACCCGAAATATATAAAAAATATAAAATGACAGATAGAGCACATAAACTCCAGCACGAGGATATATGAGCATGTTAATCTGGTTGTAAGGCTGTTTGTTTGCCGGTGATTCAATCCTAAACAATTAAACCGATTTTGTTAACATTTAGAACTTGGATTGCTTTTAACCCCCAAAAGTGCAGTAGGATATGCTTTAGTCTTGAAAATCAGACTTGGGCCAGGTAACTCCCATACTAACAAAACAGAAATTTTTGTTTATCTCTTAGGAACTGTTCAAGGTAAATTTTCTAAACTGGGGGTGCGTGGTATAGTGGTTAGAGTGCTCGCACAAAAATGCAAACGGCCCAGTTTCAAATCCCAGAAAAGGAAAAGTAAAAGAGTTAGTTTGCGTTTTTTTTTTTTTTTTTTCAAAATTATAATTTAAAAATAAGAAGTCACCCACCCTTCTTCTCTAAGAAGACCATCTACCATCATGGCATAGTGGTTAGAGCGTTCGCACAGAAACTCAAACAACCGAGATTCAATCCCAGCGAAGGATAAAAATTATAAAAATAAAATTTGAGGTTTTTCTAAATTATAATTTCAAAAATAAGAGGTTCTCCCCTCCAAGATGTCCATCCGCAAGAACAACCGCTCCCTAAAATATCCAGTCTATTACACTAGAAACGAATGATCAGGAGTACAGCGCCACCTAATGGGAAGATAACAGCTAACTTAATTAGTGAAAACGGTCACCACTCCCAATCAACATCCATCGACAAATGGGGAAATTTCTGTTGATCATTCAAGGGTGAAGGTGATCAACTGATAGCAACTTGTCTCATTGATATAGGGCGATGAATATAATTATAAAAAAAAATATCCTCAATATTCCAATACTATGCACTGAATGAGTAGGGGTTTACTCCTGAGTATTGGTCTTAAAAAAATAAAAATAAAAATAAAAATAAAAATAAAAAAAATGCTCCCTGACATTACACCTTAACCAATTTCAGTAAAACAAACGTATTATAAGAAGAAATGCGCCACCTAGTGGTAAGTAATAGATAATAGCTAAACATAATTAGCGAAGGCACTCACCACAGAATCAACATTATGCAACGATGAGGCAATTTCGCGTTATCATTCAAAGGTGAAGGTATAATACTGGCCTTTGAATGATCAATTCACAGTAATTTGTCTCATTTTCTAAGGCGGTTAATAATAATATAAGAAAAAATGTATATCGTCGCAAGAATTTAAGAACGCTGTAACTGACAAAAAATCGAATATACGTTTTTAGCATCATTTTTAACAGGAAAAAATACTCGTCGCTTGGTCCCGGTCCCAGATTTCTACGATGAAAATAAATTCACTTAAGCCGTCTGCGAAATGAAAAATACCAGTGTCTTTGTTCTACTTTTATGAAAGTTTTTTGGCTCTGGTGAACATTTAAAGTTTTGTCAGTTTCAGCGTTCTTTAATTCCATCGACCATATGTACAGTAGGTGTTTGCCACTGAGTATTGGTCTCAACAAATACAAAAAAAAAATAATTTAGGATCACGTCAAATCATCCGTCAGAAAGTAAACATTAATGGACCTGTAGGCGTGGTCTTTTACATACAAACTGAATACTGACTTGGGTTTATCTTGAGAATGGCTAGAATTAAATTTTCTGAATTTTAAGCAATTGATTTCGTACTCAATAAAAATCATCAGTAGTAAAAAGAGCCTACAAGTAGGCGTGGTAACTCCCACACAAACTAGTTATAGACTTTTGTTTATCTTGAGATCAGTTACAGCTAAACTATCATTTACTTCTTGAATTGTTGATTTATTCCCTCGTTATCGTGTCACTGGTGTATAAGCAGATAACCTCTTATGCATTCTAGGTTTAAAGCCAAGAATTTAGGCGAAATAATGTATTTAAAATAAATTATTTAATATGCGCCTTATTATTGTAGGCGCATAGTTTTTTTTTCTAAATTTTTATTTTATTTCAAAGTAATTTCAGATAAATCCTGTTTTATAATTATAACTCATTAGTGCTGAAACTAAATAACTTCTGTTGTTATTTTTGTATTAATTTTTACTATCTTGTTCTTATTTTTTTGTTAAATAAAACGCAACAGCATAGAAAAATCTTTAGAAATTTTAGTATACGAGTATTTAATATGACACACATTTTATTTTCTTGTCTTCTCATTATACATATTTACTTAAAATGTAAATTCCATTACTTTCACTTTTTTCGATTTTTTTTTTTTTTGCTGTTTTACATTCCTACCACTGCACCACTACTGACTGACGTTGTTAAATCAACTTTAATGATTTACATTTTTGTTTTGTTGTGTTTTTTTTTTATTAAAAGAAAACATCATTTAATGATGTCAGCCACCATATACACTGATGGCTGTAATAACTTGACACATATACGAGTATGTATTTTTTTACATATTGTCTGTATATTTTAACAAGATAACACAAATACTTGTAATCTGTATGATATTGTATGACGAGCGGAAATTATGTTTTACACGATTAGATGTTAAAGCATAAAATTTTTACCATTAATATTAAATTTATATTAAAATCTGCATTAATTCTTATAAGATTTCCTTGTGCGGTTTTTAATTAAATTTTTTATTTGTCAATTTTTTTTTTATTTGAAATTTAAAAAAATAAACTTTTTTATATTTTCTTTTTTTAATTTACTTCGAGCATATGTTCACTTTTTTTCTGTGCTTTCTAAGACAAACAAAAATATTTTAATTTTGTTGTTATTTTTTTAATTTATAATTTCCCTTTGTTTTTTGTATAAATATTTATTTTTGTTTTAATTTTAACAAACTATTAATTAATTTTTTTTTTTTTTCATTAAAATTTTGTGGCATTCACAAACAGATGTTTAGTGTCATTAACATTGCAATTAAATTTTTAGCACTTAGCATTTTAATGAATTTAGTCGTTTCATATATGACTTTTATGTGTGACATCCAACCATACTTGGCATCATATCTTAACATTTACGCGCACTAGTATATACGCCCGTAATTGTACATATTAATTCGAATCGAAGAATATTTCTTAAATCTTAAATTGCACCGAAATTGTCATATTTAAAGCCGTTCACAAGTGTGACACATGCTATTCAAACCATAGCTTTAATAAAACTGGCAGCATTTTTCATATTATTGGGTATTTCGTTTGAGTTTCGGTTTCGAAATTTATCTACAGCATCTTATCGCTGTTAAGGATGCTGGTTTAGCGTTCCTATTTCAAGTGTGTTTTTGTGTGCTTTAGTGTTTCGTTTGCCATTTGTTTGTCTCTCTTCTATTAATTTAAGGCGCATGTGCTATTGGTAACAGTGCTAACATGTGTTTTTATTAAAGTGAAAGTTTAATACAATTTTCAATTGCAGACAACAAGGTCAGAGCAGTTTTTGAACACGGTTTGTGTAAAATTTGAGTTCAACAAAGCATTGTTTCATTTAAATTTAAACTATTGAGTTCTGTTGTATATTTTTATTTCGATATTTCGCCACTTTTTTGTATAGTTTTCTTAAAAATTTCTTAAATTTCTTAAAAATTCACCCTGGCAGGGTGATTCTTTAGAGACTCCAATTAAAGATAATTTTCACAACATTTTTCTTTAAGACATTCAGTTGTCTAAAAACGGACTGGTCGAAAAATCGACCACTGGCCGAAAGCAGTCAAAATAAAATTAAAAAAAAATTTTTTTTTTTTGGAAAAAAGTATTGTCTTGGGCTTTATTTAAATTGATTTAACGACAAAAAAAAATATTTTATAAATTTTTTTTTATAAATCTTTATGGTACTCATTAAAGCATTTTGTATGTAAGTATATGTATATTACACTTCTTGCAGGTAAAAATGGTGTGTTTTTTACAGAGTTTGCAGCGACGATATTTATCTTCAGTACTTCTTATAATCAGATGTTCCTTTTCGTTATTCCTGGGATGATTTGGTAATGAATCGGTATCCCCGTTGTTGATCTCCACATCATATTTTAGCAAATGTATAGTAACTTCGGACCGAAAATCAATTTGTGAAAGAGGTTTTGTCTTTTGGAGCTTTGCCATTATACAGTGCATCTTCCATTTATTGACCATTGCGTTACCTAAAGCATTAGTTCAAATTGGTCACCATAGTTTATTTCCTCTAATGCAGATGCGATAATTACCCACGGCATTGTCATGAAGATCAACACCTTCCATTATATTGTTATACTCTTGAATCACTTTTGCCTGTGGAATAGTGATAATCTTCTTTTGTCTACGGCAAAACCGTTTGGAATTTGTCATTAGTTCAACTGTGGAGTTATTAGTTATAAAATTAACGACAGAATTATCGTTCCAACACACCAACAGTATTTCTTGTTGGTCATCGATCAACTGATCAAATTCTCCGTGCTTGCATTTTTTTTAAATTTTTTTGGGAACTTTCAACATTCTGTTTTCTCGTATCGTACCAGTAGCATAAAATTTGCGCTCATTCAATAGACACATAAGGTGATAAGATGAAAAAAACTTGTCGAAAAAAATTATATGGCAAACAGGGACAGGAACGTTTGCCAATAAATCCAGAACAGTTTGAGCCCCAAGACCAATATCCTTATTGTGTGATGTTGCTGAAGCGCCATATAAAATACTGTGAAATAAATATCCACTTTCAGAGCACATGCACCATGATTTAAATCCAAAACGGATTGGTTTCCCTTTAATAAACATTTTAAACGAGTGTCGCTCGAAATAGGGAATCATCTGCTCGTCAATTGATAAAGTATGACTGAAAATGCCGAATTGTTTAAAATTTTTATTGAGAGCTTCAACAAGTGGGCGAACTTTGGCAAAACGATCTGATGTGTCTAGGCAGTTGTTGTCAGATAGATGCAAGTATCTTTTAATGGTTCTAAAACGATTGCGGCTCATCGCCTGCTTTACCATTAAGAATCCCATTTAGGGTCTAGTAGACCAATAATGATTTACATGTGGTAAAGTATGATAAAAATTCGTTTAATAAAACTTATGTCAAAGTTAATAAAAAGTCGAATTAAAACTAAATTTCAACAAAACTAAATATTAAAAAATATATCAAAATTTTATATATACACCTATAACAGGTAGGGCAAAAATCCCGCTAACATTTTGATTTCTTACAATTTTTTTTTTTTTTCAAAGAAGAGATAAGTAAATTTGGTTTTGTTAAAAGTTAATTTGGTCTTATGAGAGGAAAATTACATTGGCCAAATGATTTTGGGACCGCGATTTTCTATGCTACTTTCGGCTCTTTTTAAAACATTTCGCGTGACATTTTTTATAAAGTTGTTTTTGGTGGATGAAATTATTTTTCATGATATCGTTGAGGATTTTGTTTTCCCTAAAACCGTAATCAAAGAACAGGCTGTTATTCTCCTGTTATCATTGCTTTTGAAATAAAATAAAAAATAAGTATATTTTTAGGCATTTTCTAATGCTTCTTTATTTCTGAATTTAAATTAAATTACTGAAATGAAAGTTTATATTATTGACCCCATTACGTAAGGACGTAAAGCATATTTTGTGCGGTATCAAAAATTTATATTATTCATTTTGCTGGTGCGGATCATTTTTACCTTAACGAAATTGCTCTCTTACGCTTACATATATTTTTAACAGTAAGAATGAATATGTGCAGAAAAAAAATATTAAAACAAGACATATATTTTATACAGCAACAATGAATTACTCCAATTCGAATATTGAGAGATAATTATTTCCGATAAATTTTCTTTCCTTGTGGAATAACTAATATCACCCAATATTTGAAATAGAAAACTACTTTATGGTTCAGTGTCATCACTTTGTAAAAGGATTTTATTTTCTCAATAGTTGAAAACTTCACAAAGAAACATGCAAATACATACATACACTCCAGACCGGATGATTAGAGTCATACGTATTTAAAATTTTTTATACACAGCAAAATGAGAATTTTCAAAAGGTTAAATAAATAAAAAAAGCAGCTTTAAGGACATATAATGCAATAATATTTTAAAGACTTCTTTCAAATATAAAAGTTTTCAGTTACAATGGTTCCAAACACTTTAAATGTTAAAATTCTTTGCAAGTAATCGTCCTTGACTTTTGCACTACACTGGTATTATTTTCTACTAAAACTAAGTGAAAAATGGTCAACAAAATTATTATATTATTAATGAATATTGTATTTAGCAAAATTAAATTCCGTATACATTTAAAATAAAATGAATTTATGAAAGTCTTATTTGACAAGTATTGCATAGAAATGCGTCAAATAAAGACTCAATAAACATGAAATATTAGTTTGAAAATATTTAAGCAATATTTTTTCTGTGTTCATGTACAAAATGAATTTGGATTATTTAGTGGGTATTTGAAAAGATAGTTGCAGGTAATATCAGCCAGAATTTAAGTCCATAGAGAATCATTGCTGAACAGTAATCAACTATATGCGTTTTAATTTTACTTGATATCTTAATTGATCATAAATTGCAGCAAAGCCGTATAAAGGCTGACATTGCTTTATTAACCCTCCGTCTTACACATGTTTTCGTTTTCACATTCATAACACATGAGTCTGGCCAGACCTACTTAGATTTTCAATACAATTTATTAAAAAAATTTTGTTTTTTGAACAAAAATAAAATAATTTTTGAATGAATTACTCCACAAATATATAAAAATATATATTTTCTTTATGTATTATACACACATTAACATATTTTTAGCTGAGAAAGTAAACCTGAAAATGAAATTGTTTTAACTCAGCATCGGTATTGTTAGTTACTACTGGTGTAACCTAAAGTAGTCGAGCAAAAATTGCTTTAAACACAAAAAATATTTTACTAAATCCGACATGTATTGGTCTTCCTAAAAAAGAATCCATAGCTGAGCGCGTACTAAATTGTTTGACTACATGAATATTATTCATTCTATTTTCAATATTTGCTGAAACTAAATTTTTTGACAATTTACATAGAAAATCACGTCTAGCATCGTTCCTTTCCAAACCATAATGTCCAACTTATTGGAAAAAAAAAAAACAAAAGTCCATCTTTTTATAGATTTTTGGTTGTAAAATGCAAAACCATTTTTGCATTGTAAAACAAAATCTCTTCTGATTTCATCACTCATGTACACAGTGTGTAGAATAATGAACGGTTGAATGCAAATTGACACATTTGTTCTATAAATTGAAATCAAGTCTTTATGGAATCCAAGCAATGACGAGAGAACACATCGGGAAGATTGGTTTTTCATTTCTTTAGGAATGCAAGCTTTATTTGAACTGATTGTAACAACGAAATCGAGTCCAATTTGGTAAGACTCTTTACCGTCCTTTTACCGTGTTGCGAAAAACTTATCTGCAACAATTGTGCGGCCACTGTTATTGTACGGCTTTGAAAGTTGAAACATTATATATTCGTTCCAGTTCAGTGTAAAATATTTCTTGCAGGGGATATTTTGTTTTCGCATCATAAGCCCACCATAATTTTATGCCGTACTTAGCTGGTTTTGATGGTATATATTCTGTAAATTTAATTTATCTTCGATAAAGAAACAACTGATCGTCAATTGTTATGGTGTCATGTGAGCTATAGTTTTTTGAAAATTTTTATTCAAAAAATTCTATAATAACGTATTGTTGTAGCCTTCTTTTCCTTAATATAACACCCTGCTGCTCTGAAGCATTACCTGCCAGCAAAATTCCGATGAATGCATATAAGTATATCACTCGCGGTCAAGTCTTCCCAAACTTTCCGACTTTTTTTTCACTATTTGAGGTATTTCATTTCTAAAATTCTATTTGCCCATACCGATTTGTTTTAATTATGATTATATAACTACAATATTTTGTGTCAAAAAACTCCTCAATACTTTAATTGGGATAGAGCTTTGTCCAGGTCGAAAATGCATTACGGTATGATGACGCAAGCGTACACCAGCGTTTGGTACTTTTTTATTCCACTTTCCATCCTTGCCATAGAAATATCCCCTATGCTGTTCAGTTGGGGCAAGCAGTTCTTCCTCATCGTCCTCAGAATCATACATGTCATTTGGTTCAATAACAATGTTAATGTCGGATGTATCATTCGGAATGTAATCCACATCTTTAGTCCCTTTATTTGCAAACGGTTCAGCCTTAATCAGGAGCTCGTTCATGCACTAAGTCATTAGCTAAACCTACTTGCATGTACAAATCGTCATCTGGATACGTGTTCAAAATGCTGTTGTATTGTGTATTGTATTTTTATTCATGAGTGTCGCGAATTGTAGTTTAAAGTCGACTCCAAACCACAGATTTGAGAAGCTTGTTTATGACAATCAATTACTCTCAAAGCTCAGGCCAGGAGACGGCTTATTGGTAGTCACTGAAAGAAATATTTTTTTTAAATTACTTTTATTTTTTAAAATGTCAGAGCTGGGTTTTGACTGCCAAGCTCTTGCTTATTAAGCCAACACACAAACCACTAGACTACGGCGGCTAAAATTATTAGTGCCTTTAAAATGTATTCAATTCGTGTAATGATTTAGGAATCGTGAGGACATAATGTTTTTGTTTTTTTAAGACCAATGCTCAGGGGTATACACCTACTTTGTTGTGCATTGTATTGAAATTGGAAATTATAGATTTTTTTTTAATTAAGCGCCTTATAGCAATAGGACAAGTTGAGCCACTTTAAAACTTTTTCTATGATCATAGATGTGGATAATGGGAGAAATAGCAGGACACTTATTCTGTGAATGTGAGCATTTTGCTTAACTTTAACAAATAGGTGAGAAAAGACTCTTGCTCTCTCTAGTTGACACTGAATTTCAGATCTGCTGACACACAAAATGAAATTATTAAGTCTGCTTTCAAAATTTGAAAATAAATTAACTTTTTTCTTCTATTTTTAAAACTGGGACTGTGGGTAGGTCTGCTAAACCAACAGTCTACTCGAAATTAATTTTCATGTTTAGGCATCTGAACGCCTTGATAGCCCCGAACTAAATAATTTCAAATAAATTTAGAATATTATTTAATGAAAACTGTTCCACAATTTTACTGGGCTTTGAAATTTATTATATTTTCAAATTATTAGCAAAGAAAGGCACAACAAATCTTATGGAAAGCAAAGTCTTCCTACTGCGTACGGTCTAAATTGAATAAAGGAATGAAACAGTTTATTTTTGCTTGTTCGTCATGTAGCTTCTCATCCGTTATTGTTGCTTTTATATGGGCTTATTACCTTGTAGTAGTGTAGAGGCTTACACTGCAAGAACTCAACTGGCTAAGCTGGCGGAAAGCAATAGCAGGCAGGGTCTCCCCTACCTGAAAGACAGTAAGGGATCAGTAACTAAGGATTATATCCGGGGCTGGATCAATTACAAGAAAACAATATAATTATCAATATCATTGCCGTCTTTTAATTTAAAGCTCTAATTTAAACTTTACTATACGGGTTTCTTGGGGTTGATTGCTGTTTGATTATTTAGTGGTGAAGGTATAACACCGGCCATTGAATAATCAATTAACAGCAACCGATTTCCTTGCGGTAGCATTCTTAAAATAGAACTTTTGTTTGTTCCTGAGAGATATCAGATAGTATTAGTAAGTTTAAATCAAAAGTCCATACACTCTTTACTCCTTCCTTCTATTTTCCCAGACCAGCACAATGTACTGGTCCATCCTGTTCAATATCCATCCTTCTTTGAAGTTAGAAATTAAAAATTTTTTCTGACGTCTTTGATTCTGCTAAGAGTAGTTCTGACAACAAACTTTACTGGGAGTATTATTTCTTTTTATCTTCACTACTCTATTGTTTTTCTTTTCCATAATTGGATGCTTTAGTTTCATTGCTTATGTTTATTTCAACGGTTCGGTTAGAAATTTGATTTTAATGGGTTCTCAAATCGTTTTTTCTAACTGCGTTCTTGGTCTTGACTGCAAAGTTCTCATATCTTCCCTCCTCATATTACACTCAATCCGTTAGCATTATATTTAGATCTGCGTAAATTATCGATGCAACAAGTGATTTAAAACGTTTTCTTTAACCCTGCTGTTAGGTTAGGACCATTTGGTCCATTTTTTTATTGTTTTCTTTGTAATTTTTGTACGGTGACATATAGTGATTTAATTTTTTAGCTCATGTGGTCTTTTTACAAAACCATGTTATGTACAAAAATTCAAGGTTCTGACTTAAACCAGGACTGAGAAAAATAAAAAATTACGAATCTTAGGTTAAGGAACCATTTGGTCCATAATATATTTTCTTTGATTTTTTTACATTTATTTAAAAAAAATTAGTATTTATTAGTTGGTATTTATTAATTGCCACTGCATGATAAGCAACATATTTTTCTGTTAGTTTTGCAAATAAACTTACAGCAAATCGAGCATTTTATATCACACTTAGATTTGCAACAACTACAAATTCCACGCTTTCGAGCCCCTGAATTAGAAGTATTATTTGAAGAGTCCACTTGAACTATGCATGGTGATCGTATTTCAGTCAATAACTGTCCTGAAAACTATTGCTGAGGTAATCTAGTTCGTTTCATCATATACGCGTTAGCCAGAGAAAGTGATAGTTGCCGCAATAACTCTGGTCTCCTGCGGTTCCGATTAGCTGGAGCCCATGAAACGTCGATTTCAGAATATATTATGTACGCATTCAATGCAGATATATCAATTATATTTGCAAACACAATGTTTGGCCATCGATTTGTTTTGCGTTTTGTGCTGTAGGAACCAACCATTTGATCAGCAGTATCTACGCCACCTAAAAGAGATGAAGTATTAGAAATTATAGGAGAACATAAAAATAACATACCTTTTGTTCAATTGTAATACGAAACAATCTCTGGTTTTTTCTTCAATCCAATCTTATCAACTGCAGCTGTCTTGTGCATTGAACTAATCAATATTGTTGCTTTGTTCTTGTGGCTGATGTATGATACTAATGTCGAAATGTCATCGAATGCAAATGTAGAATGGTATAATTGGAGATTTTGACAGTCAGCAATTTCGGAGGAATGAATGTTTTATTTTTGCGTACTGTTCCTACATATGTAAGTTTCCTTTCATGAAGTTTTTTTACCAGCCCAAAAGTAGACAAAAATTGTCGCCTGTTACATTTTGCCCTTTTAAGCCTTCTGTTAATTCCAATGCAACGCGTTTCCCTTGGTTCTTTTCAGGCTGTGCATTTCTAGACTTACCAAGGTATGGTTGTATTTTCCACACGTAGCCTGACTTGGAGTCCACCAATAACCAAAATTTCAAACCATATTTTGCTGGTTTTGATGGCATAAACTGCCGAAAAGTACATCGCCCCCTGAATGCAACAAGTTGCTCATCAATGGTGACATTTTCGTGACAATTGTAAAACTTTGTAAGAAGTTGTTCCCAACGATCTCAGCCGTAGCTCCAAAAGGCTGAGGTAATGGAGTGGCACTCCAAACCATATTATTTTTAGCAATAAAAAATGGATCAACAGAGCTAGCTGCAGCTAGGACGGGTTCATGTTCAGTATCTGTTTCAGAAGAACTTGTTTCGCCATTTTCTGGAATATAATCAAATTCAGTATCTGAAATATCGGAGTCATTTCTGCACTGAGCAGTTCTCGTATCTGATCTTCGTTTAGGTTTGCCATGTCGTAAGTAAAACACTTCTGAACTATTGAAAACAATTCACAAAATGAACTAAGCAGTTCAACTGTTTGTCCTTCTTTACAATAAAAATCAAAAAAGGGAAATCCCACACTTGTTTTTTACATTAGCTGTTTATGTTGAGTAAAGAAAAATGCAAAAAGGGGAATGCCTCAATAAATTTTTACATTAGCTGTGTCGAGTAGAGATTTGCACTGGTCACGTGATTTGTGTGGTTCATGTGAATCACGCGTGAGTGTGAGTAATTTTAGTTTTACTGACGTAAGTAGTGCGTGAGTAAAGAAAAATTCGAATGAGTGATTCATTAGAGATTATAAAATTTCTTGCGTGAGCGTGAGCCAAAATTTACTCACGCTCCCATCTCTAGCGATCAGTAAAGCTTAAATTAATAATATTTAGAAAGAAGTGATTCAAAATAGATATAGAAAAATAGAAATATAAGATTAAATGGTTATTTTGTATGAATATTTAAGTATGGACCAAATGGTCCATTAACCTAACATTCGTAAGTTTTTTTTAACCTAACAGCAGGGTTAATCCATGAATATTTTATTGCTGAAAAAATTAACTGTTAATAGGTGTGGCAAACCTGTTAATACAAAACTAAAAATTTATAAAACTTATTATAGTAGGCTGGTAAATAAATGGCTATTTTAGTAGGCTATGAGAAAATGGCATAATGGTTGATTTGTATGAATAAAAATAGTTTCGCATTGGATATCAAATTGAAAAGTCGTGGTTTTCTTAAGTGTATTGTTGTGACGGGTTGTTACAATAGGTTTTTTATAAAAGTTAACAATTGAAAGTCTTAAGTTGATCCCATTTAAAGGAACACGTGCCATATAGAGTATCCAAATGAACATCAATCACCTCAATACAAAAATGTAAAACGAAATTTCTTTCATTCCATAGTGAAGTGAATCTTAATACAGCTTTAGCACATTTATCTTAAAAATTTCGTTTTAAATGACCCCCGTTTTTTTTTTTTTTCTTTTATTTTGTGCTGTAAATTATACTGGTTTAAATAATTTCTTCAAAACTTATATTTCAAATACGATATAATCCTTGTCATAATTCACATGCTATATGAAACCCTAAAGAATATTCTGTAGTAATAATAGGGCGATAATAATGTAATCTAAACAGTGTTTAAGAATATATTAAAAACTAAATTGATATTTATGAACATTGTTTCTAAGAAAATAAAAATTACAATTTAAAATAATATCTTAAAAAAAAAAATATGATAAAATATATACTGCTAACCTGAGGGTTTCAGCTCGATCTAAATTATGCACAAGTTTCAGTTGTTTTTATTTTAAACGTTTTATTGCCTGGTGGATAGTAAATATTTTTTTTTAATATACTTATAAATCATAAAAATATATATTTTCTTAAAAAGCAACAAAATAAAAAATTTCAAACCTCAACTTCCGTTTTAACTAAGGTTACCCTATATATACACACACGCATACATGCATATAAACGGGCAGAAATACATACATACATACATTTATAAAATTTCCCTCTTGTTTTATTTTATTTAAATTGTGTGAATTGTTGCGTGTTCATTGTTTTCCCCAGATAAGTTTTATTTTTTACTTATTTATTTTGTTGATGACCTCAGGCAATTTTGCCATTTTTTTCCTTTTCTTCTTTTTTTTTTTGCAAGTGAGTGTTTCTTTATTTGTAAATCGACTGTAGTGCTGTGTAAATTATTTATAAACAATTTTTCAACAAGTAATTTATACACTCTCATGCATAGAAGTCACACAATATAATTTGCAACAAACACTTGTTGCATAGGGCGAGGTAATAAATATTCTTAATTGCTTTAAAGAGCTTCGCTAAACTGGGAACAGTCATGCGTGTTGTAAAAGGATTTGAAACATTATTTTATTAATCTTTGTATAATTGAACATTGACTTATAGTAGAGAAACTAAAAATCTAAGTCATCTGTATGAATGATAGTTTTTTTTTCTGTGCTAAGCGCACATAAATTAATACCTTAACCGAGCCATAAATTAGTAAAAGGAAACTCCATAAAAAATATTTATGGTCTAAAATGACTTTAATAAGACATAACCAATATAACATTGTAAGGAAATATCTTTATATAAGCATTATTTTAAAATACTTAAACAGAAAAAATACAAAATAAAACATACCAACACACAAGTACCAAAAGACTGCTGCCAGATTACTAAATAGTGTCCTAGCAGTATTGGAAGCAATAAATAATTATAAGCAATAATGGAAGCTTTATATTGTTTTTATACATTAAGGCCCATTATTACAACTTGCTGTTAGTTAAAGTTAGGATTTTATCGCTTTTTGTTATTAAAACTAAACAGTAACCTAAAGTGATCGATAAAGTTATTGGAAAGGTTGCCTTTCCTTTGGGATAAAGTTCACTAGTAAGAACAAAAAGCAAGTTATCTGTCCGATAAAATCCTAACTTTAACTAACGGCAAGTTGTAATAATGAGCCTTAAGCTTTTAAATATGCTACAGAATAAGGTTGTATTTTTGATTTTTTGTACTATTTGTTTACTGGTTTTCATAAATTTGCATTTCTGTTGAATTTTCGCGGCTCATTTCATACAAAAATCATGCATTATTGATTCGCACTAGTAACTGATTGTTTACAATTTCTCCTTTATAAAATAACTTACTGGTAAGCACTCTTTTTTGCTGATAGGTTCTGTTGTGTTTTTTTATTGCTGTTGCTCTAAAGCGTTAAACACATAACGACAGACAGCAGTTTGGCAGGTGGGCTGCGATGATGTAGGCTTCTTAAATATTTTGAAAGCACAATAGCAGAAAGAAAAAGAGTTGACACGAAACCAAAACAAATAAAAATAATAAACTTCTTAAATTATGAACGGCTGTTTTTTAAGAAAACACATATTTTTCAGTGATGACACTTTTAAGTTACTTACGTTTACAACAGTAAAATCGCTTATTAAGAATATCTCACTAACTTTAACGGCTTTAACAACGTGACTACAACTTATCTGATTGAGTCTCCAAAATTGCTGTACTTATTTATTGAAACTGCATTTTATTTTAGTGAGTTATTGAAATAACATTAAATACCATTAAATTAAAAAGAGAAATGTTAGTAATGGAGTTTTATTTTATATGAGTTGTGGACGATAGAATAAGAAAATACATTTTTTTCTTAGCACCAATGGAGTATATCTTGGTTTGTAACTCTGCCAATTTAAAGCCCATTAAAAATTTATGGTGATTTGCAAAAAAGGTAAGTCTTAACCAAACGACAAAATACATATAAATAAAATATAAATAAAAATCATTTTAGAGATATTTTACGGAAAAAACGGAATAGCAGTACTCTACTCAGCACTTTTCAGATTTATTTTATAAAATTTCAGACATATGAGCGTAAGTAAAGCGTTAATACTGGTATCTACTAAGCTCAGAAAGTGATGAAATAATTATAAATGAACGAAAATAAATTTTTTTTAAGTTATATTTTACCATAAATGACCAACTGGCTAAGACCATTGCTCGGTGTAGTGTCAGAGAATAGAGCCTCTGGTAAAAATCGAACCCACAATCATCTCCCTAGCAGTGTAGCACACTACCCACTAGACTACTCGGGTAGCCAAAAAAAAAGAATTAAATTATTATTTTGTCAAATTATACATACATACATACATAACTGGCCTTTACAACCCTGTGTCAGGATTACGGCCTAGCTTCTCGCAGCACTCATGTTGTGTGTGTTAATTTTTATCCATGAGTACCGGGACCTACAGTTTGATGTCGACTCCGAACGACAGACTTGAGAAGCTTTTTCATGGCAATTAGTTACTCTCAGAGCTTTTGCCAGAAGACTGCTGAGAGGTAGTCGCCGAAAGAAATATTTTTTTCATATTTCTTTTTTTTGAAGATGTCAGAGCCTGGAGTCGAACCCATGGCCCACGTCTTAGTAAGCCAACACACTAACCACTAGACCACGGCGACTACAAATTATACTTTTTTGAAATTGATTTTTTATTTTAATTCTATAAATTTTGAATTGCTATATTGCTCAAAAATAAAAACGAAATAGTTTTAAGCTGTTGACATTTCATATTGTAATGGCATCACTAATCTGCTTTCAGTTGCCCTCTAAGGTGGTTGTCTTGGATTTTTTTGTTCTGCCGTTAAAATAATTGTGTTCGTATAAACGTATGAAATCTACTGTAGAATATCTGCTGTTTTTGTGTTTAATATTTATTGTGGAAAATAAGACGAAAACAAATCAACAAGTTATTTAGATCTATTGACTTTATATCGTATCTTTGGCTCTAATTTAGTTGTCCGCCATGCATGAACGCAATATAATTTTCTTATGTTTATTAACCTATTATTATTATTCTATCTTATGTTTATTAACCAGTAAACAGTACAAATCCACCTCTCTGAGAGCTACTTCAGTGGAGCGGTCAGTTCGAAAACCGTAACGTGGAAAATTCAGCAAGTAATTATATTCTAAATACTTAACAAGTTGTTGATTTAATATACTCCCCATAATCATGGAGAGTATTGAACAAAAAGTTGTTGGGCGGTAATTTTCAATATTACTTACCTCACCATTTTGAGATACATACATACAAATTTGACCATTACAACCCTGTTTCGTTTTTTTTTCGATGAGTACCGGGACCTACAGTTTAACGAAGACTCCGAAGAACAGACCTGAAAAGCTGAAGAAGACTGCTAAGAGGTAGTCGCCGAAATAAATATTTTTTCATATTTCTTTTTTTCTTTTCAAGATGTCAGAGCTGAGGTTTAAAGACCTAGTAAGCCAACACACTAAGCATATCCTTTTTAGATAAACAGATTTATTAAGAAACATTTAAGAATATGTCTAAATTTCATGTGTGATTTAAATTTTTTTTTCATCGCAAAACAGTTATAGGGTGTGGGGGGGAAGTGCAGAGTATAGTGATTAGAGCGCTCGCATAAAAACTCAAACTACCCAGGTTCAAATCCCAGCAAAGGCAAAAAGTTAAATAGTTAGTTTTTTCAAAATTATAATTTAAAAATACGAGATCCCCCCTTCCCCCTCCAAGAAGTCCATCTAAAAATTAACCGCTACCTGACATTCCACTCTATTAAACCTCAACCTTTGACAACGAAAAATTAATAATCAGGAGAAAAGCGGCACCTATTGGGAAGTAACAGATAACAGCTAAAAACTTACTTAGCGAAGGCACTCACCGCAATCAACATGCAACAACACTAGCCTTTGAATGATCAATTTGTCACAGCAATTTTTTCATTCCTAAGGCGCTTAATAATATAAGAAAAACAAAATATATGTTCTGTTGCAATAATGTACCGTCCTTTACACGAATATTCCAATACAATGCACAGCATTTAATAGGGGTTTACCCATGAGTATTGGTCTCAATAAGAAAATAATAAAAAATACAAATAAAGCTCAAAAATCTAAAAAAGTGGCTCCAGAGTTATTAATTTCCGTCTTTCATTTCATAGTTGTTTTACTATCTTTTTTCTTTTTTTAATAATTCTTATTTTTGATTAAATTACCTCAGCTTGAGGTTTCCTTCAAATATCCATATATTCAATGTATTTATTTTTGACATTTCGCTACTCTTTTGTGTAGCATCATCAGGAATTAATTCATTTCTTTTGCAATATTTCTTTGCTGCCATTAATCCAGCGACCTGAAAGTTCTTGTCAGTCATTCAAACAACTATAATGCCCAGGCTTAAATTCTGAAATAAGTAGATAAACTACAAATAATGGTAGAAAAATAAAAATAATCTTGATTTTTATTCTGTTTCCTATAAAAGAATGTTTGCTTTTATGACTTGAGAGTGCCATATGTGTAAACGTTATGACGTTAGTTTTTTTATGATATAATTTCTTGGTTTTTGATTTAGCAAAATAGTGCGCAATAAACATTTCTATTGTGTTTCCGATCATAAAATATATATAATTTTTTTTTTTTTTTGTGTAACCACTGTCACAGTCTTTAAATTTTATGGACATTTTCACATTTCCTCGGATACGTTGTTGTTATTTATTCCTAGACAAAACCCAAACACATAAAAAGAAAAAGGAGAAGGAGAACTTTAAAATTAACTGAGATCATGTATGTGGAACAGAGATTTTTATACACTTTTTGGTTATGCAACACAGAAGACAACAACCACAAAAGTTACATATTTAATAGCCTTTATATTTTATTTGTTTTTGCTTTAACAGTTTTCTTATTTTCAAATTGTTATTTTCGGCCAATTTAAAGTTTCTACTCAAAGGTGTAGATTTCAAATAGAAACAGAAAAAGAGAAGGAAAAACTTTTTATTTCCGTTTTAGATGTATGTTTGCCTGCTGCAAAGAATATTAGAAATAAAAGTTGTTTAAATAAAAAGTTTTTTTTTGTTCTTTTTCTTTTTGTAGTTTATGTTACTAATTTGGCCGGAATGCATTGAATTGAAGTTAAATCCTATGCACATTTATATACATGATATACTTCTATACATATGTGTAAATAAAAGATATTTGTATGCAAGTGTGTGTGTGTGTGTGTAGACATAGAGTAAATATTTGTAATTGTTTATTTATACGAAACTATTATCTTGGCCATGCAGCAAGCACTTGAATGGTCAAAAATATCACAACTAAAAAGTCTCACGTAGTCTTGAGTATGTAAACGTTTTTGCCCGTACTGTGATAATGCTTCATTCATTATCTTGTAATAATTTAAGTTTTGACTTTCAAATACTATCTTTCATAGTGTCTGACTTCTTCTTGTATAAATATAAAAATTTGTACATATTTGTGTGTATGCGAGAACTTTTAAATTTTTTTCCTTTATTTTTTTTTTGTTTTACAGGCAATCACGTTTGATAAAGTATTTTGATTGCATCTTTATAGTTTGAGAAAATTAAAGTTTTACTGACTCTCGGCTACACATATGTATGAGCGTATGTGAAAAACTTTTTAAAATTTTTCATACAAATTTTTTAACAGGCAATCACGTTTGATACACCATTTTGATTGCGCCTATGACTACAGAAATTTAAACTTCACTAAAAAAAAAATACACAAAAGTTATTCAAAGTTATATAGAAAAATTTAATAAAACATGTACAAACTCAGTGAAATGACTAAAAATATTTGAATTTCTGTCTTTAGAACTAATTTAATAAAATTAAGCTTTAATAAGATGGCTTTATAAAGATAGAAGTTCAATCTTTAAAAATTCATACATACATTACCACCCTGTTTCAGAGTTACAGACTAGCTTTTCGGAGCGCTCATGTTATGTGTGTCAATTTTTTGTCCATGAGTACCGGGACTTACAGTTTAAAGTCGACTCCGAACGACAAGCTTGAGAAGCTTGTTCATAGCTATCAGTTACTCTCAGAGCTTTTGCCAGAACACTGTTAATTCGCCCAAAAAATATTTTTTTTTCTTTTTGTATTTCTTTTTTTTTAATGTCAGATCTAAGATTCGAACCCAGCCCTAGATTTACAAATAGGGACACTAGGCACCTGCCTAGATCGGCAAATTTACAGGGCGGTAAAAAAATTTTTATTTTAAAAGTAAATTTTTCGTTCCACTAGGATTGAACATATAAAAATTAATGCACAGAAAAAGTTTATATAATGCCATATTGTACATGTACATTTTACTGACCTGTCCACCCGGGAGATTGGTTCAATTGCCAAATTCATTAGGCTCTCTGGCTGGTTTCCAGAATGATTTTCTTGGGAAGTAGTGCTTCTTATGTGGAGCCTCTGGCTATCAGGGCTCCTTGCATAATTTGGTATCACAACGTGCTCAAGTGTGCCTTGTCATTACGAGGCTGCCACTTCCTCCTATCCACCTATCATATGTACATTAAGTTGTGGAGCCTGAGCCGGTTCTATGCGAACAGAGCTTAAAAATGTTCGGGCAAAATTTGAGCACAATAAGCCAATATTTATAGGTTGCGGTAGTATAATAATATTTCGGGGTTAGATAAAAATATAATATACAATGATTGTTGTATGGTGATATTCGTTGTGTATTTAAAAAATAAAATATTTAATAACTCAAATAAATAAATAATTAATATAACTGGATATTAAGTACAAATTATCATATACCGTCATTCCACTTTGTAGGGCCCTAGCTGGAGATTTTTATCATAATTTTTTTAGTTTCATATCGTCAATGGAATTAAAGAACGCTGTAACTTTAATTCTTTTATTCCATCGACGATATGTAATTATGGAATCGAAAAAGGCAAGACCAATTAAATTCAGAAAACTACCATAAATGTCGTGAAATGCTTTTACAGCAGCTGTAACATTTTTTTCTTTTAGACAGTTTTCGAGTTGTTTAAAGAGGTTATGGACATAAGAGGAGTATTTTTTCTAAAAGAGCTTCATTCCAGTATCGGCCCTATAAAAGACTTAAGTATAAGCAAATTTATTTTCCTATCTGATTTCTTTTTCTCGTCTTTAAAATCAAATTGACAAATTTTTATGCAATAGAAAATGCATTTTGACGAATCCGAAGAAGATGAGTTTATAACAGATAGTCCAAATGAATTATTTAAAAAGAACGTATTTGATAAAATTATATTTGTTTTGATAAACGAATTAAAAAGCGTAAAAATGCATACAATTTTTTGAATGAAAAGTTTGATTATATCGAAAATATATGTTCGATTGATACCAATATAATTAAAAAAAAAGAATTGTACGTATTTTATGAAATGGATTTAGATCGTGAGGTTCTAATGGAAAAAATTCTTCAGTTTAAACAGCTTTTAGAGAAAAGTGATATATCCGAATATAAAAGAAGTTAAATTTTTTATTTACCAAAAATATATAATAACACGTAGACTTGGAAATCATCTTCAGAATTTATCTGTCACTAGCAGTAACAAATTATTCTGCTGAAAGATCGTTATCTTATTTAAAAAGAATAAAAAGTTACTTTCGTTCACAAATGAAAAAAACCGAATTAAATGACGTTTCGATTTGCACATCGAACACAACGTTTTAGACAAAATTGAGTTTGAAGACATATTTAATAAATTTGTAAATCAAAAAATTTTAAAGAAAATGTAAATAAATTAAAATCATTAAAAAACACAATGTGCTTTTTATTTCAATTTAAATTACAATAAAATTCTTATAGAGTGCCTAAGGGCGGCACATTTTTAAATCCGCCGCTATTCGAACCCCCAAATTTAGAAATTTTTTTAAAATATTCTTGTCTGTAAATTTTGTTTTCATTGTGAAATATAGGATCTTAACATTTATAAAAAAAAGAAAAAGATTTGTGTAATAATTATATCGGTTTTAAAATATTACAACCAGTATTCTTCTTAGATAGTCCCATTTCATTTAAAATCATCCTCGAAACGTACTATTTTTTTTTAATTTTATAATTATTATTATATGCCTTTAAGGACGTCCTTTAAATTGAAATATTATATTCAAACCGGGGGTGCGTGGTATAGTGGTTAGAGCGCTCGCACAAAAACTCAAAGGACCCAGGTTCAAATCCCAGAAGTGGTGAAAAATGAAAAAAGTTAGTTTGCGGTTTTTTCAAAATTATAATTTAAAAATAAGAGGTTCCCCCCCCTCCCCACCACACTGGCCTTTGAATGATCTATTCTCAGCAATTTGTCTGATTTCTAAGGCGCTTAACAATAATATAATAATTAATAATAATATATGTACTGTCCTTTACAAAAATTCCAATACAATGCACAGCATTTAGTAGGGGTTTACCCCTGAGTATTGGTCTCAAAATAAAAAAAAAAAATAAAAAAAACGTATAGATACTTATTTTATAAAGAGTAAAAAGTTGATAGGGTATCCAGTTACTTAACCCTGTTCTTAAATTTTTAGTGTATGAAATGGGCCCCGTAATAACTAATGAGGAACACTTTTACAAACATTTGATACTCTAGAGAGTGAATGGGTCTATTTAATTCGCCACAAAACAACAACAAATAAATTTTTAACACCATAAAAAGCTCTTTTAAAATTTGTTCTCTAAAGTTATGTTGCACACTATTCTAAGTGCAAAAAAAAAAGAAAATTTATTAATTTCAAGAAAATGAATTCAACAAAGTGTAAAATTTATGAATAATTCGTTTCTTTTGAATTATTTGATTTATAAAACTATTAAAATTCAATTACAAATATCGGTAACAAAAATTTCTTAAATGGATTTAAAGTTCTTTCTTCCATTTGTTGCAATCTTGTTCAAAAAATAAAAAAAAAATAATTTTGGTGTTAAAATATACGCTTGAAATATTCATTATTCATCTCAGACAATGGCATTGTCACTTTTTCCATAATTTTTAGGTCATTCTCAAAAGGATTATTTCAAATAACAAATATTTTTTTCTTCTTTTCTTTTATTTTGTTTTCTTATGATTTTCTTATTCTTTTTTTTGTAGTTTTTGTTATTCATTAGGTAAACTGCAGGAAAAAGAAAATGTGTGACAATAAGACAAAAAAATATGCAGCGATTATTGTGTGACATACCCTATAAATACGATACGATTGTGTGTCAAATATCGATTTTTACGTTTTTTCATAAAAAATATTTTTTTGAAAAAAAAAAAAAATAATAATAATAATAAAAGCGGTATCACTCTTTGATCAATTAAAATTGTAGTTCTATTGATTAATTTTTAATTGCTTAAAAAATGTAGGGTTCATTAATTTTTTAATTGTACCAATTAATTTATTTGCTTAAAAACTACCTGGATTTTAATTATAAGTTTTTTTGACCCAATTAAATATTTAATTGAAAATATTTTTTTGGAACTAAAAAAAATTTAATTGACTCCTTTTTTGTCAAAAACCTCGACACTATTATTTTTTAATTGATATTATTAATATTGTTTGTAGGGGCAGAACTAGTTAACAATTTAATTGGTAGTACGAATTTGTTAATTGAAATCGATTTTATATTTATTCTGTGTACATAGTTCAAATATTTCAAAATTAGTTTCTTTTTTATCATTCATAACGTAAGTAAGCAATCAGTTTATTACTGTAATGTTTGCATGAATTAAAAGAAATTACTCACAAACGACAGTAGAGTAAGAATATTAATTATTCCATTCCAATGTGATATGCTTTTGGAAAATAAATAAATTTATTCTAGAATATCATACTTTTAATTGCCAATCTTATAAATCATTGATTTGGTTGATGTTGATTGGTTTTAAAGAGTTTTTTTTTTAATTTGCAACGCAATCTCTGTTAGAAAAAATTTACTTTGCCAAATACAATATACTTAAAAATAAATTATAAATTTAAATTAAATTGTAATTTTTCAAGCTTAAAGTAATATACTGCAAGAGTAAAATTTGAACTGTTTAACATGTAAGTAGTTAATTTTCTATATCTTTTTTTTTATTACCACCAGCACTCAAGGAATAAACCCTACTCATGCAGTACATAGTGCTGGTCTAGAAAAATATATGGGGTAGCGAAAAAGACTCGGCGGACCTTTGCTTTAAACTTACTAATATTATATCAGTCTGATATTAGTTCTACTTTTTGCAAAACCGCAAGGAAAGTGATTACCTGATTATTTAATGGCCAGTGTTATACCTTAGCCTCTAAATAATGTAACAGCAATCAATCCCAAGAAGCTCGAACGGTGAAGTTGAAATTGGGGAAGGAATAAAAATTGAGAACGATTAATGATGTTAATACTGTTATCCTAATCCCACCTCCATGGATAATTCTTAGTTACTGATCCTCAACTGCCTTTCTGGCAATTAAGATCTCAGCCAGCTTAGTCAATTAAGCCCTTGCAGTGTAAGCCTCTACTCCTACATAATCTACCAGAAATAATCTGTCAGAACTTCCGCCAGTGACTAGCTCGCATTTCTGAAGCATATGTTCTTCGTGGAAATCAATAGTCTTAGTTTTGTATATATAAACTCAAAACTTTAGGAAACTTTCCACCAAGTAGTGTTAAATCTTATTAAAACGTAAGACTATATGACTTGAAATAACAACCCGCAGAAAGTCTGTGGAACATCGTGCAGTGTGATCCTTTGCTTCTTAAAGGAACTACAAATTTTATACCCAAATCGTATAGTTGAAGCAGATTGATGATTGATTTTTAGTTCTATGCGTTCACAGCAGTCTTTTGCCTACCGACGTTTTAAGCAAGTAAGATTCTGTAATTCTTCCAGAGAGGAGTTTTGAAGGGCTTTAAGGAACCTTAGAATGTAATGCGTTCATTTATTTTATTAAAAAAATATTTGAGTTAAATCATTACATACAGAATATTTGCATAAGCTCTACATGATCTTAAAAGGCATAGCAATGCTCGCTGTATCAATATATCTAACGTGGCGGGTGCGTGGTACAGTGGTTAGAGCGCTCGCAAAAAAACTTCAACAACCTAGGTTCAATTCCCAGCAAAGGCGAAAAATTAAATGGTTAATTTGCGGTTTTTTCAAAATTATAATTTATAAATAAGAAATTCAACCCACCCTTCCACCAGGAAGACTATCGATAAAAAACGCACTCCGATATTCCACTCTATTCCACCTTAACCAATACCAACAAAAAACGAATGATCAGAAGAAAAGCGCCACCTATTGGGAAGTAGCAGATAACAGTTAAAACCTACTTAGCGAAGGCACTCACCACACCATGAACATGTTACGATAAGGCAATTGCTGTTGATCATTCAAGGATGAAGGTATAACACTGGAGCTTAATAATAATATAAGAAAAAATATACTTACATGTACTGTCCTTTTCAAAAAATTCCAATTCAATGCTTAGCATTTAGTAGGGGTTTACCCCTGAGTATTGGTCTCAATTAAAAAAAAATTGTTATTTTTTATCGATCTATATGTAACAGTGACATTTAATTTTTTTTTTCTTTTTGTCTTTTATAGCATATCAACTTACAACTTTAAAAAAAAAAAAAATAATTGAGAACTTATAAGAAATATGAGTCTTTCGACTTTTCTTCCCTATTTTCTTACACTTACCTTTTGTGTATTGAAAATAATTTATGGAAAATTTGTTTACACACTTCAAGTTAAATTTTCCAAAGTGTTAAATATTAAATTTCTATTTCCAATTAGTAATAAATTTTCAATTTTATTTACTTTCAACAAAAAATATTATTTTCATCAAAATTATAAAGCAGTAAGAAATCTACGTGTAAACATTATACGTATAAACCATATACAAGCCACACACACATACATACTCACATATCCACATAGAAAATCTTAAAGAGTAAAATGTTGAAAATTGTTTTGCAATTGAAGCCATTAAGGTTGCCATAAAATTATTTTACTCAATACCCTTGACACAGTTCATATATGTTGGATACCAAAGATTATAAAAATATTACTGTTTACACATTTACTTGCATACATACATACATACATACATGCATGTCCATACATGTCGTTGTCGTATATAATCTGTTGTTTTCTATATAAATATGTTGAGTTTGGTCTTTTTTTTCAATTTGGATGGATGGACGGATTTAACATAAAGCATAGATAATGATGGCCATTCACATGTCATAAATATTAAATTATTGTAGTTGCTAAAACGTATTGTATTATAGACCACAAAATAGAATATAATAAAGAAAGAAAAACAAAAATATTTATTTGCAAAAAATATTTCTGTCTTAAATTGTATCTCATGAATGTGGTATGAAATGAAACGCAAAAAAAAAAGGATAATAATTTTAAATTATATCGAAAAATATGTAGGATGCTAGTTTTTATAAATCTTTGTGCTATCGTTTACATTTAAAAATATTTGTTTGTTTGTTTGTTTTAATATATTAGACCTTTCAACCGCTTGACAGATAATTAGAAGCCTCAAACTACTGTCACATTAGGTAAATATTCATCGGAGAAAGTGTAGCCTCTAATTTTTCGACATTCTAAATGCAAAGGTCCTGAGCGAATATTTTCTTTAAAAATATTTAAAAACAAATTTTATTTAGAAAAAGTAACTTTTTAAATGTAGGTTTTAATGATAATCGAATACATGTTAGATGTTTAAATAATTTTTTTTTATCTGAAGAGGTATATTGGTATAAAATGTATCAGGATCATTGCAAAGAGGAGCTGAAGTTCCTTGGGAATGCTTGTAGCATATTCTGAGTCTGAGTTCCGGGTCATAGGGATATCGTGGGGAATGTGAAGATAGATAAGCTTGTTAAGAGTGCCTCTACCGGAGGGGAATCTGTTGCCTCCTACTCAGATGTCCACTGCCCTTTGACTGCAATTAGAGAAGGGATATCCAAGCTTTTCCTTGCGAAAGCACAGAGCAGATGGAATTCCATCACTTCCTGTGATGTTTCTAAGACACTTTGGCCTCGTTATAACAGCGGCAGGACTCTGGAAATCTTGGGCATTTCTCTTCCGTCCCTGTCTAGACTTATAGCTGTGTATACGGATCACTGGCTGATCGGTAGACATGCAGAGAGGTGGGCTCTGCCCTTTAATTCACACTGCAGAATTTGCGGGAATACTTCTGAGAGTGAGACTGTAGTTCATTTTCTTTGTGATCGCCCAGGCCTGGCAGCCAAATGATTAAAGTTTTTAGGGGTGTCTAGACCCCCCTGTTTTACTCCACTTTATAGGCAGCTCAGGTTGCCTGTAGCTCTTTTCCTATTTTAGGTAAGTTCAGTTTGGTCCTGCAATGGTTTCAAAACGGCACCTTGTGTTAATTGTGTTTGATCACGTTTTCGATTAACTGGCCATTAGACCTACCTACCTACTGCAAAACTCAATTTCCTAATAAATAAGTGATAGTCCCTTTCTTTTTGAGAGCAACGATAAGTAACAGTGAACTCATATGATATGATTTTGTTGGTCTTCTTTGGTTTAAGAGTATGTATTAGTTTATGTCAGAGTAGGAAAATAAACAAAACTGAATGTTTGATTTCATTTTGTTGTGTTCTTTACAATGAGTAAAACAAAAATAAAACAGAAACAGTGAAAAAGATTGTCTCATTTAATTTTGTATATTGTTTTTGTTTTGAGTACTACAAACAAACTAATTCAAATTTGCGTAGGTACAACAAAAAATGAGTGAGAAGAAAAAGGAAAAAAGAAGAGAAAAAGAAAAGAAGAAGAGAAAAAGAGCAAATTATACGAATGTGACGGAATAACAAAGCAAGCACAAGAGCGAAAAGCTAATTGTTTCATTTGCGCTCTTTCTCATTTAGAAAGTATTTGTTTTGGCTTTGCTCATGTACAATATCATTAAAAAAAATTTTGAAAAGTGTATGACTTTGTTGTAACTTTTGCAAAATGTTTTGTATGTTTGCCCACTCTGGTTTATGTATGTATAAGTTTTTAAAAAATAAAAAAACTTTAAATCCCACTATCAACATGATTTTTACTATAAAATTCATAAAAGTCCATAACATCCTTGGTTTTAGTTGACGTTACCCTAGTGCACTGTGTGGTATTATTTTGACCATTAGTGTATATCGTCGATGGAATTAAAGAACGCTGTAACTGACAAAACCTTAAATGTTCACCAGAGCCAAAAAATCTGTATGAAAGTAGAACAAAGACACTGGTATTTTTCAAAACGCAGACGGCGTAAGTAAATTTATTTTCATCGTAGAAATCTGGGGCCGGGACCAATCGACGCGTATTTTTTCCTGATAAAAATGATGCAAAAAACGTGTTTTCGATTTTTTGTCAGTTACAGCATTCTTTAATTTCATCGACGATATAAGGTGTAACTGTACACACAAGCTATAAAAAGTTTGCGGAACTTCCTGGCATCCTACCATTTTGCAAAATTTTTGTTTTGTTTTTGCCTTGACTAAGAAATGGTGCAACATATCAACTTAAAACGTTTGCTATTGGGATATTTTTACATTTTCTTACTCCTAAAAAACTTTCAACCAAAAATAACAAAATTGAAGTTAGAAAAATTAAAAATTACGAATTTTGGGTTTCTTACCATTTTGGTCTGTTATTGTTATTGTTTTTTTTTTTTTAAACTTCTCACAACATGATGGTGCATTTTGTATCGCACAAAGTTTTGCAGCAGCTGCAAATTCCACGTATTTTAGTTGCAGTTATACGTCGATTTTTCATAGTTTTATCAAAGTAAACAAGTCAGACACTAAATATAAAATGAAGTTAACTACCTCGATTGATATATAAACTTACAAAGGGGAATCCCAGAAATAAAAGCAACTTATTTTAAATACTTGAAAGACAAACTGGATGCATGATATATATATTTCAACATTATAACAGGCAATTATGACACAAAAAGAATAATATTGACTAAAACGGTCCTATACCTAAGATGCGTACGTTTTTTTTTTTTTTTGACCTAGAGGTACAACGTATATGTATAAAGTGGGCGTGGCAAATTTTTTGATTATTTGAAATCTTATTACTGCTTTCAATTCATATTTCACTAAAAACCAAATCAACTTAAAAAAAGTCCAATAAATACATTGTTTATTATTTCCTATTGAAGTTTACACTCAAACCATAAACTTTTATGAATATACGTGTGTGCGCGCTAGTAAATAAGTAGACAGGGCAATGTCTGCCGGGTTTGCAAGAAAAAATTTTGTTTAATTTTTTTATTGTACATATTAACCCAAATTTATGGGATCAATATTTTACCATAAACATACATATGTTTATGGTTTCTTATATGTATCAGCACATGATTACATCCGGAAAATATGTTGTTGCCCTTATATGACCATGTCTCATTTTATTTTTTTCTCTTTCTATATTGATGTAACACAAGCAAAATGGAGTAATTGTTTATATTTACCAGAATAACGCAATTACTACGACGTGATGAACGCAACGAATGACACAATGAAAAATTTTATTTTTCCACCAAGTTTTTGTACGAGTACGTAGAGCAATAATTGTACGTCAACAAATTTCCTGCAGAGATAATCATGTTTATACTTATAGTAAATAAAAGGTGAAGAAATTTTTAATGAACGAAAATTGGGAGAAAAATATTAAAGCAATTTTAATATTTTCGTTGATTTCGAATTGAATATAATTTTGTTTATGAGCAAAATATTTTATGCACCATTTTTATTAAAGACTTAAAGATGTAAGATTTTGTTAATTATACATATATTCGTAAAGAACAATGTATATACTACAGCTCTGTTATATTAAACCGTCGTCCATAAGATATATACTCGTAGCAATAAAGCAATGGTACAATTTTACTTATGAACTGATTAAAATCTGCTTGAAATATACCTCAACATTTTAAAATTCACTTTTGTTCTTAAATAAAAATTTTACTAAATTCTAAATCATCATTTATCAAAAAGAAAAAAAAAAGAAAAGAGAAAAACAAACTAAATAATTTACTTCCATGTGTCTGACTTATCACTAAAAATTTATCATTTAAAAAAAAAACTGTTTTATGTCTGTTTTATAAACTTTTTCTATATTATTTAAAAATAAAACACTTTTCAAAACATTCTAAATATTGTTCTGTAGGCATCATAACAAAGCCACCAAGTGAAACAAAAAACCGAACGTCATTACATATAATGAAGACGAACTTTTTTTTAAAGAAATATTATCTCTACAATGGATGATGACTTAAGAGTACAAATAACATCATCAGCAGTAGTCTCATCTTGTCATCATTCTGCCCACATTTTTTCCATTTTCATTTTCTTTTTTTTATTTTCCGCTATGAACTGTCATAAAAGAAATCACATCATTCCAAGTAAACCGGAAAATGGGGCAATGCTATCGTTAAAAAAAAAACTTAAAAAGCCAAATTTAAAAAAAAAAATTAAAAAAAAAAAACAAAAAATACTGTTAACGACGGTAAGGTTGATGAATGCTTAAAGTTATTCAGCTGTTTCCGGTATTTGAAGTGTGAATTTAACTTTTTTTTGAGAATTTAAATTTTCCTTCTTTTGTAAATTTAAAAGAAGGTGGCTCAAGTGGTTTTTAATATTTCTTATGATGAGCAACTAAAGTTAAAAATTAAGGTATTTGGATGCCTGTTTATTAAAGCCAAAAAAAGCAATAAAATAAGACAACATACACACAAATATGTAAAAAGTGTTAAAATTTTGAAACAATTATTTTAAAATCGATATTATTGAATCAAATAATTAAAATTTTTACCTGCTGAATACCTGAAAAAAATTGACGCAGTAAATTCAAAGGTTTCTGTTATCTGTTAATGAAAAAAAAATTTAAAAATCCAACCTTTGCTATGTTGTAGTTAAACTATTTCTTTTATTAAAGACTTCTCGTATATGTATACCAACATTGCAAAGTACAGAAATGTTTTAAGTTCATTCATTTAAATTTTCCAAACAGATAATTTTCTAAAGTAACCTGTTTTATTATTTACTTGTATATAAAAAAAAACTAATACATGTGTATACGACGCTTACGCATGCATTAAAATTCAAATATGCCATAAACAAAAGTCCAACACACATAATTCGTAAGTGCACCACATTGTTATATGAGATATGAGTATCCTTTAGAAAATAAGAGGTTCATTTATTATCCCTTACTCAACACTCCCGTATAAAGTAACTAAAATAAGAATAAATAAAATGAAAAAAAAAGAAAAAACAGAGATAAATATACAAAATGAAAATATTTATTTTTTTTACGAATATATAACAAAAATTCTTAAGCATACAGGTAAAAAGTTATACGCAGGCTGTTTGAAAATGTTTTCAAATATAATCGAAATGATGCTGAAATGACTTTCTCTTATTATAATCTGACAGACAAGTTCATGGCATTTATTTTTTAAACATCTTTAGTGGCATATTTGCGCCATGGCTACTAGTTACTTTTTCCAATAATTCTAGCGTCAAAGACGAACTGAATATGGATATGTAATGCCTTAAAAATTGCTAGTTTGCCGGCATATCCAAATAACTTTACATAACTTCATAAATAAAAATCCAGTGTCTTTAAATCACATGAGTGAGGTGGTAGTTGTTTGAAAATTATTCTACAATTTTTTTTTTCTTTTTGTTTTTCACGCTCGATTCTAAAGATTAAAACAAAGTTTCCAATGACTCTCCAAGGTTAAAAAAATTATAAAAATAAATTATATAGCATATAGCATAAATCTGGCCAGAATTAGGATTATGTTATATATTCTATATCTAGATTATTATATAGCTCGTCAAATTCTTAACATTACAAAATCTATCTTTTAAAGGTAGAAATTTCAAATCCAATCCAAAATCAGATTTTAAATTTGTAAGTTCAAAACAAAAAATATTTTGTTTTCCATGGCGTATAAACTATTCCACACCATTCCACCTTAACCTTTTCCAAAAAAAAAAAAACAATTGATCAGGAGAAAAGCGCCACCTATTGATAAGTAGCATACTTAGCGAAGGCACTCACCACAATCGACATGCAGCGATGGGCTATTGCTCTTGATCAGTTAAGGATGAAGGTATAATACTGGCCTTCGAATGATCAATTAACGGCAATTTGTCTAATTCCTAAGTCGCTTAATATTATAAGAGAAAATAAAATATGTATGTACTGTCCTTTCCACAAAAATTAAAATACAATGAACCACATTAATAGGAGTTTACCTCTGAGTACTTGTTTCAATAAAAAAAATGAAGATTAAAAAGTAGTAGCATGATTGCAGATGCTTCTTGATTTTCCTATTCAATAAAAAAAATGCAGCCAATGATTTAAATAAAAAATGATACCATGTTCCTGAATACACATAAATCACATATCCGAATCTACACCCACCGACTGCCCAAAAACCAATACTAAAAATGAAAAGGCTGTAAATATTAGACCGGTAGAGTTCCAAGCTACCTAAATGCTCACAAAAGTTGGTTATGCCGCTTACAAATCTGTGCCAAGATTACGGCCTAGCTTCTCGCAGCACTCATATTGTATGTATCAATATTTATACAAGATAAGGCGCTTGATAATGTAAGAAAACAATACTTATAGAATATAAGTATAAATTTTTAAATAATACCAAAAAATCAGGGTTTCTATTTAAATTGGTGCATTAAGAAATCTCTAAATTTTAAAAATTGCAAAAATATTAGTCAAAAATTTGTGTTTGGCGTGCTCAGATGAACATTTTCATGTAATTGATGAAATAAAACTAAGATATAGAGGGTGTCCGCCGGAAAGATGGAAAAATCAAAGATTGGTTTCAAGGTTTCAAAAATGTTTCGATGTTTTCAAATCATATACTTATTATTCTCAAAATAGATATCAGAGACATAGTACACAGTATTGTTAGTAAACAAATACATTTTTTGTTTTATCACTGTTTTGTTTATAAATAAAAAAATTATAAATTAATACGCTGAAAAATTTCCTTATAATTTGCATTATTGATAAACCCTCGTATTTCATATGGTATTATTCTTTAGTGCCATTGGCTTATATAACCAAAGTAACATAATGCTTTTTGTTAAAAAGAAGAAAATAAAAAATAGGATCGCTTAGTTTCACGCAATTAAACATACACTATAAACAATTATATATGCACAGGATGAATAAGTAACATAGAAAAAGGATATATACTCGTACTCACAAGTATACATACAGCAGAAAGGTTATAATCTTACAATATATGTGAATAATATGTCTACAGTAAATGCATAATATTTTATGTGAAATTACTCCCACAGTAGGATTACTATTAGAAATAAAAGATTATATTTTTTTAAATATTTTATTTCCATTAAGAAGGTTGGATTAAATGGAAAGCTGTAAAATGGGTTACTTTTGTAGTACTTATATTTACTTTTTACCTCTTATTTAATATTTATGTATTATACATATAAGGATATACAATGTATTTTTTTTTTTGATATGTGGGTCTGCGGCCTTGAGAGATTAAAAGAAACTAATGCATGAATTATTTTATTAAATATTTCTTACAATTTATTTAATTACACAGTGCAACAGTGAAAAAAATGCACAAAATCTACATTATAATATCGATTGTATTTCCAAAAGTTAGTAAAACCCTGTACTCGGTTTGGTCAGATTGACTACCAATTTTTTTTTATGGACCTTAAAAGATTTTGAAAATCACTGCATCACTCAAAAAAATGTGTTTTTAGTTTTTGGCCAACAGCTAACTAAAAATTAAAGAAACTGTTTAACTATGTTTGGCATTATTGCCAAACTCTACTTAACAAATTTTAAAATAAAAGTTTTTTTCTTGAACTCTTTGCAAAAAAAGTACGAAAAATGTTTTAAATTTTTACTTTTTTCAACATAATTTACAGGCGCTCGTAATTTTTCACTAATAATGCGAGTATATAACAATATTGTAGCCATTGTAAATCTGAACAACTTTTGTGAACATATTAAAACAATCGGAACGTGTCTAGCCCTAGCTCTGGCACTATTTACATATGTAAATATGTCAATTTTAAATAGGCTATAACTTGTGTATTTATGGTCCGATTTGGATATGGCATGGACTCAGTGACTAAGTTTTTATATTTCATGTGCTGTTGTAAAAAAATGTTCTAGTAATTTTTTTACCGTTATTTTTTGTGACTTTGTAATTTTTTCTCTGTTATATAGCACTATTAACATTTGTAAATATATTACTACTCTATGTTATTTGCACCAAATTCATGTCAATTTATTAAATTTTTACAGAATTTATAATAAAAAAGAAGAGTTCAATAATTTACACATTGACTGCACTTCGTATGCACTTTGCTGTGTTCAATACAAAGAGGCTTTTTACATTGGCCGCATATATTCCGAGTAGCACGTTTTCTTTTGAATGTCTTCGGTCATCTTTATCTGGGCGCGAAATTCTCTGTGGTGCATTCTTTTAGTACTTCAATAGGAACGCCCATTATGCATTCGAATTCACTTTCGTCGAAAAATATGCTATTGCTTAAGGAATTTTTGTTCTTTTTATAATTATTGGCTTGAACAGTTACTCGCTTAGTTGCTGAAGGAACAAACGGTGAACACCTTTTTTAGGTTCAAAAAACTACCTTTTTTGACGAGAGATGTGGTGGATAAGTTTGTGAATGTATTATATGGGCTGCAAGCACCGATACGTCTAAGATATTATAAAATAGAGCAATGGACAAACGATATGTTTTGCGCTTCTTTGAGTATTGTGTTAACATATTACATCAATCCTCCTTTTGTGCTAAACAATAAAACAATATTATGTTCGGTTTTCCTTCAATGACCAAATAATATGGCCAAATGTTCTGCTTTTTGGGAGAGGACTTAAACTGCGTAGGCAAATATGATTTATTTTCTTCATTGTTCCAACCATAGACAATTTCCAACTTGTCAGTGTATTGGGTAATGAAATAAGTACTTGTAAAACAAATTGTCACATATGACATTCCGTCCTATGTTTTTGTATTGATTTATCCAGTCTTTTACTAATCTTTCTCCTTGATTTGTTTCTTTAACGTTTCCCGATTTGGCAGTTGTGAACTGTATATACTGTGTAAACTTGATACGCCCTCTGAAAGGAAATTGCTGTTCATCTAGGGATATATTTTTGTTTGGTCTGTAATTTTGACATAAATTTGGATATCAAAAATTTCCGTAATTGGTGCAGCTTTGTCAGTTAGGGATCTTTTCTCTCTCATATTTTGCTGATCAAATCTGATAAATCTTGAAATATTCAGGAATCGTTCTGACGATATAGTTGCTCTGTACAACGGAAAATCACTTTTTTTTCCAAGCGTTTTAAGTCTTTCACTAATGGAAATACTGCTTCCCATACCAATAACTATGCCCAAATATGCACTGAGCAAAAGATACTAAACAATAAAGCTCAACATCTTTATAGAGGCAAATCAAATGTAGCGGTATTTCAAAATACAGACTATATCAACATAAAATTCGTCATGTGTCTTTTAAAGCATAGTAGAATATCAAAACCAAAACAAATTGCAAAATCACAGACGAAAAACATGAAAATCAACGTATTTACAAATGTAAATAGTGCCAGGATTTGTAGAAAAAAAAAATGGTGCCGAGCTAGCGCTAGGCATCTAAAATGGTTTACAAAGACCAACTTTTTAAACTAATTTTTTTTAAGTTTTAAACGTATACTGTGCAAGTCTTCGTTTGTTGCATAGTTTTATTTATATTTTGGTTATTGTGATTGCTGAGGACCCCAATACTATGTTATCATACTGCAAAAAAACTTATATTTCAACTAACTTAGCTATGTAGAAAAAATTTTTTTCTGGCAAAAAATCAAGACCGAGGTGGCCAACTGACATAGCCAAAACGAAAAATTAAGCTGCCGAAAAATTTCTTGTTTGGCTAGCTTTGTGGCTTGTGTTGCCATCCTTCTAAAAACAAAGGTCACTGATGTCAACATAAACTAATTGTAACTACAAACAATCGATTATCATGGTTTGATAGTTTATGGCTCATCTTTGTGATTTAATGCTGCTGGATTGTTTTCTCTGTAATTATTTAAAAGACCGGGTTTACGTGACCAAACAACAAACAACTGAAGCTCTAAAATATGAAATTCGACGCTGAATTAACAAGATAAGCAAACCATTGTTGCTAAATGTGGTTCAAAGCATAATGAAAAGAATGGATGTCTACCGACGTGGTGGAGGTGAACATCATATTTCATTATTAATTCGCATGTTTAAATTTCACATTTGTAGCAATAAAAATATTAAAAATTTATTAAAACACACGTATTTTTAAGCGGATTTACTTCCTAACCTTCAAGTTTGCCCACCGTTTATAAAACAAAAAAGTAAAAAAGTTTGAACAATTATTACATGTCTTTATTGTTGCAAAATCTGTCAATCCAAGTTCGAATCCCAGCAAGGAAAAAATTCTTATTAATGAATTTATATTTGTTTTTTTTTTTTTTTTCAATAATATCTCCATCAACGAATAAAAGGGTATCCAATTGAATTGAACATGTTTTAAACACCACCTATGGAAAACTCGTCATAGGTCTTCGTTTTCTACATACATTTATGACAATCGTCAATCATATAACTCACATTAAAACAAGCAGTCCAGGCAAACAAAAAAAAATAAGTTTTCTACAAGATATTGAAGAATAGTGGTCGCCGTAGTCTAGTGTATTGGCTTACTAAGTCGAGAGGTCCGAGTCAAGGACCGGCTGTGAAAAAATATTTATTTCGACGACTACCTCTTAGCAGACATCTGGAAAAAACTCCATTTTTATGTTAAAGTTAAATGTTTTTTTAATATTTCAATTTAATTTTTATTATTTTAAATCGTTATATGATTTGTTATAAATATTTAATATTCTGGGGTTAATGATCTTTTAAAATTAGCAATTAATTCAATAAAAGCACATTGTTTTACTCCACCCAACATCAGTATTACTAACATAAGTATGTACGTCGCCACAATTTCGCTTTGAGAGGTGGGTGAAGGAATAACAAGTAGATTTTAACAATTTGAAGTATTCTCTTGACAGTATTTTTTCATTTAACAAAAACAACAACATCATCAATAAGCATATCCCAAATGAAAACATTTGTATTCAAAAGTATTCAAATCATTACATTAAGCTGACGCCAATGAAAATCAAATACGTTTTAATAATTTCATTGCAACGAAGTTAATGTTTCGTTAACACGTTTAGATTATAAACTATTGTTGGTGTTAAGGGAAGAGGCAACATTGCTAGAATTGTTAGCTCTACGAAAAAGAAAAGTAAATGAGTAGGATTTGAATGCATAATTGTTACACGATTTGGCAATTATGTCAACTGTAATTATTATAAATATCTTTTGTAGTTTTCTAGTGCGATAGATGTGTTTTGATGGCAAAACATTTAAAACAGACAGGGCAGCATTATTGTTAAATTACAACATGTATGACCAATGGCGCATGAATCGATTAAATACCAATTGTTATAAATTTTGTGATATTTAGTGAACAGAAAAAAATAGAATAGAATATACATAAGTATTTGATAATTTTTTTTTAAGTTTATTTTCAAACTCAATGAAATGTAAATTTAAATATTTAAGTAAAAAAGCAAGTTATTTATGAAAACATTATTTCTTCGTTTAAGTAATTGTTTTTATTTTTATTTCATTTCAAATAATTTTTTAAAAAAACAGAGAAAAAAAATTATTTTTAATATATTTTTTCCTCAAATATTTGGCAAATGTTACGGTATTTTTCAAAAAGAAACATAAATTATATACAGTCGGGCCTCGAATGTGATGTTCGGGTGTAGAAGCATTACGGATAATAGATTTTCACGGTTAATCGAATAATAATTTTGAAAAAAAAAATGAAAAAAAACATTTTTTTGGTTCAAGATAGCAATATTAGAAACGGTCTGTATACCAACTTCGTATTTTACAGCTAGTATTTTAATACTCACATTATTTTTTGAATGATCGTTAATTATTTCAACTTTATCTTCAATATTTAAAACGTTTCTTTGTCTTTTTACTACCTGTAACGATGCCATTATAAATATGTAAATTTAGATATAACCACCCGCACTTCTCAAATTTCAAATTAAACTAATCAATTGTAAATGCTTTGAGTCATCGTATGCAAACAAGGGAATTCCCCGTTTTCATCACGGATAATAGAGGTAATCATAGTTAATCGAAGCGTACAATTTGAAAATATTGCAAACAAAAAACAATAGATTAATTTTTGGTCATTACAGTTATTCAGGGTTACTAGTTAACTAAGTAGTTCACGAATAATAGAGGCCCGACTAAATATTCATACATAATATAGATATAGAGGTATATAGTATATGTATGTATGTGTGTATAAAATTTAAAGGGAAATATACTGCCACGAATGCAATTCGAAATGTTCTTTGACTGAAGGCTCCCTGAAAAATAGCCCCAAAGAAAAATGACCCCAACCAAGAAAATAAAAAATGATTGCAAAAGTTTTAATGGAGCAAAAAAAACATGAAGTTTTGGAGTCATTTTTCTTTTTCTTTTTGGGTCAATTTTCATTTTGATAATATTGCAAAATAATTTAAAATTATATTTTTGGAGAAATTACTTTATTTAAGTTATTTTTCTTTTTTATTAAATTTTCTTTTTTATTTGTTAATTTTTCACTTCAATTTGGGGCGAAATTTTATAATGATTATTGGGTCGATTTTTCTTTTTGAAAGATTGCCATAAAAATGGGGCCAATTTTAATTTTTTGCGTTGGGGTCCTTTTTCTTTGGGGTCATTAATCACTGGGCCTAGCCACAAATTTTTTTATAAAACTTCCATTTGTCAGCTTCTAATAAATGTTTATCTTGGTAAATTTCATTCAGATGTGGCAACTCTAATTGTTGAATAAAAGAATTTCCTCTAATTTTGAAGAATTAAAAACCTACACTCGGTAGAAAACCTACCGTGTCGATTTAGTAGAGCTGAACCTTTGAATATTGTCGCAGTTACTCTAGTGCTCGCTATACAATTTCCGGTCAGTCAGTGCCCCCACCTAAGCAAAGCTTACTTGGCTTATATAAAGTCACATTGTTACACTATTATACCCATTTTGTCATAAACCCACAATTCCTGACTATTTCTTATCCATTCTATCAAATATTGTAGGCATAGGTGATATACTTAGAGATTTTGTGTAAAGCAAGTTTAGCCAAACAAGTTCTGTCAATAAATTCTGGGTGCTGAAAAATCTTCTGGCTGCCTTATTCTAATATGTATGTTTGTTGGCTTACTAGACGAGAGCTTTAAGTTCAAACCTGAGCTATAAATTCTTAAATCTTAAAAGAATAAAATATGAACAATATTTTTATCGTATTAGGTGGATCGAAATAGAGGAGAAAATTATTCGTTGTTCCCTTTTCTTTTACGTCATTGTAGAATTGGTAAAAGACTCTGCTAGAGATTTGCAATCTGCGGACATGTTCCAGCGTTTTTTGTCTAGTTACGACTTCTATGAGGCTCCTAATATGTAATTTGTGTTCAATATAGTATTTCTTTAGAATTGATTGATTTCAGACTGAAAACTTCTATTTTCAATTATTAATTGATAATATTACTAATTGAAGAAAATTGCATAAAACAGCTCCGGCATGAGCCAACTTGCTCTCCCAAAATCATTTTTATAAAAATTGCTGTACAACCAATTTTAAATTTACAATTTAAGTATTTGAATCAATTCCGAAAGTTGGCCGAAGGCCACTTCGTTCCTGTATTATATATCTTCATTTATGTATGAATGAATGGATAATACATATATATCTATCGTGGCAACTCAAACGTCCGAGGTTCAAATAATAGCGAAGGAGAAAAAATTAAAAAATTAATTTATGGTTTTTCAAAAATTATAATTTAAAAATAAGATGTTCCCCCCCTAATATTTCCGGTCTATTCCACCAAGAAACAAATGATCAGAAGTATAGCGCCACCTTCTGGGAAGATAACAGCTAACCTACATATAAAAAGATGCACACCACTCACATTCAACATCCAGATGAGGCAATTGCTGTTGATTATTCAAGGGTGAAGGTATAACACTGGACTTAGAGTGATTAAATTGCCAGAAATTTGTCCCATTGACATAAGGGAAAAAGAATGTGATAATAACTCAGATTAGATATCCTATAAAGAAAACTATTAATCTTCATATTATTTTTCATTTTAAGAATCTTTAAATTAAAAAAAAATTATACACAGATACTTTAGTGCTATATAACATTAAAATAATGAGTTAAATTTCTGCTCATATCGATGTATAATTTTTAAACTTTAATTATAAATGATACAATAATATTTACTTAAATAGAATTCATTATGTGTAATGATAATTCCACATACAATATATTTTCTAAAAAAAATTTTTGTTTCAAGTTCCTTTGTTTTATGGAAACAATAAAATTGTAAAAGCTCAGACAACCGTAACAATCATTCAACAATAACATTTTGCAGAAAATAAAGTGATAGCAATAAAAATTGTTTTGAAAGTCTAATGAATTATCCGTTATTGCTTTTACTATTTTAACACACTGGCAGTAATAGTAATGGCAGGCAACATTTCACCTTTACTGGCCATAAAACAGTATGAGGTCGATAGTTACAAATGCAACACCTGCTGTGCGTGTAAATACGAGTATAGTGAATAGAATGAAAGAAAGAAATTTTATTATAGTTAGCAGTTAGCCATTTCAATAAAGTGTTATAACAAAATAGAAAAAAATATATATAATTTTCTTTTTCACAATCATATTGAGAATTGAAAATTTTTTAATTTACAGGTTTAGGTTTAGTTTTGTTTTTAAAGCTAAAAAAGTACAAATGAACACTATTACGTTAATCCAAAGGTTGTACTAATTAAATTAAAGAATATTAAGAAGAATTACAAAAAAAGTCTGCAGTAAAATTTTAAACTAAGAAATTAAAATTTAATGGCTGGTTAAGAAATATCAAAGAAAATTTGATTCAGTAAAATTGTGTCTCAATTATTACCTTACTCCCCGAATAACAGGGGAGCATAGGCAAACCGGAGGCTCCTGATGCACATAGTACAAGATTAGATAAGTATCTCTGGTCAGTCCCTGAGAGCGTCAGTAATAAATTACCAACCACTCTTTGTCTATAGTGAGTGCCAATCCAAGCAGAGCTAGGTGAACTCCATATTCCCCGGTTAGTACAGGTGTGACGTATCACCAGAGGGGGGGGGGGAGGGTATACACACACAGTTAGAATTTTTGAAATTTATTTAACTCTTTCTACCTTTCAGACATACAGAGAGATACTGTAAAAATTTTTATAAAATATCGATTTAGCCGTTTAACTGGATAACCATTCATTTTTATTTGAAATATATTTACGAGAAAGCTCAAGCTCAAGATAATTTAAAGTTAACAACACAATTGGCTGCCTGCCATTTTGTCAGTTTTTAAAAGATTTATGTTAACCTTCATAAGGTCCTCGAAGTTACTGACGTTAACGGTCTTCGGGTCAAATTTGACCCAAGTAGTAAATTTCTTATTTGGACAATAATTTGCTTTACTAAAGTGAATTAATAGAGCTTAAAAGTTATTTTCTACAATATCCAGGAAAAACTGTATTTTTATAGGCATTTATTTCAAATTTATATCAATTTTACAAAATTAATGCAAGGACTATATATATGAAATAATTAATTTAATTTGCATTGGGTACATAAAATTATCGTTTTAGAATGCTGCTTACATACAATTTTTTTACAAGTAAGATACACTAATGGTGTTTTGTTATCAGTTTTGGGACCTACTTGACATCGACTTCTCTTAGTTGCCTTTTCGACCGGGTCACTATTTCTTTCTTCGGATTGGGTTAAAGTTGGCGGTTCTTGATATCGTTGGGACAAATAGCGTATTTTCTTTGCAATATCTCGTGAAAATGGTACTCTTGGTAATGTTTTTCGTTTTTTCATATAAGGAGTAATAAACTGCATACCTAAATTCTCTAAGAAGTATCGGCGTTTAGCTAAGCAGCCTTCGTTCCAGCCCTGACTAGCGGATGTAAATAAAATAAAAGCATTGTACGCTGATATATCTAATGTATTACTAAATACCACTTGAGGCCATCGATTTGTCTTCCTTTTGCAAGTATAACAAGAAACAACTTTATCCAATGTATATACACCACCTTTGCATTTATTGTAATCTAATATTATTTGTGGCTTTTTGTCTGCTCGATTACTAACTTCGAGCTATGATGCAAAGTACTTAGAAGATTTACTGACTTGTTTTTTAGGGATATAAGACAAGAGGGTGGTGTCTTTGGTAAAACAGAAAAATTAAAAAATTATCTGTCGTGACGTTATGACCTTTTAGACCAGCTATCAAATCGAGAACTACACGCATACCTTTGTTTCTTTCAGGCATGCCTCCTATTTCTTTGCCTGTATAAGGTTGAATATTCCAGGCATAACTTGTAACAGGATCACAAAGAACCCAAAATTTTATACCATATTTTGCTGGCTTGGATGGTATGTATTGCCGAAATGGACATCTTCCTCTGAATGCTACGAGCTGTTCATCTACAGTTACATCTTGAGAAGGATTATAAAGTTTAGGCAATATATCAACATATTGATTGCACAATTCACGAATGGGTGCAAATTTGTCTAGTAATCGTCGTTCGCTTCGTGTGTCTCTATTATCAAATCTTATTACTCTCGATAATTTTTTGAATCTTTTTATTGACATGGCTGCTCCAAATATCGGTCTACCTTTCTCAGAATCCCATAAACTTTCTTTACTTTCATTATTTGATCGAAACACTCCAGCTAATAAAAGTAATCCAATAAATTCGAACATTTCGTCATCGTCAAAATCACTCCAATCATTACCAAAGACACGTTTACACTCAATATTGGTATATTTCATAATAGTCTTCATTACGGAAAGTGGAAAAAATTATTGAAAGCTAGATATCTCTTCCTCTGTAACCTTGAACAAGAATATCGTGTCAAACCTGATATCATGCTGATAACATTCTCCCCCGAAACTCTTCCATTTGCACTTGTACAGGGTTCCTTGTAGTGTATTATTTGACCATTTTTCTGATGTCATTGTCGGAGCAACTGCAACTTCACCATCACTATCAGTAGAATTATCAGATGGTTCAGCATACTCTACATGATCTTCGTTTTCTGAATAAGGTTCATCACCGTCTGATGATTCATTTAACATGCTTTCTATTTCACTATCCCTCATTAAAAAATATAAATAAATAAATAAAAAAAATACTGACCACTAATTTTATTCTTAGACACGTCTTATAATTTCTTTGTTTACTCTACAACTTCAGCAATGTTGCGGTAAACAAAAAAAGTAGTTTGATACTTAGCACTTTATTTTTACATACAAACCAAACAAATTTATGTGTATCAAAGAATAAAAAGGGTCAGTGTGATGAAATGAAAAGCCAAAGATATGTAGCTATGAATGTTTATTTAGAATTTACTGATGTCAAAGTTATCGTAAAAATCGATTAACGACCAATGAGCATAAGAAAAACTAACTTTTTTACTCCGGGTCAAATTTGACCCGAGGACCTTGTGTGTAAAAAAACTTGTAACTAAAATATTTTCAAAAATATTCATTCAAAAATATTATATTCCTATTTTGTTTTAAAATTAAATAAAAGTCACAAAATATAAAAAATGAGACTCACTCATTCATAGAAAAAAATCAGTTTTTCTACTAAAATGGGTCAAATTTGACCCGAAGTCCTTATGAAGGTTAAGCTTAGTTTGACATTTCACTGACTGATGCCTGAATTGCACAAATAAATTTTGAAAGACATTTATTTGTTCCAAATTCATTCCCCGAATTTCATCAGTGAAATTTGTTTAGCGATGAAGCCTCCTTTTGTTTGAATTGATAGGTCAATAAACAAAACTTGCATATTTGTAGTGCTAATAATCCTAAAGTGTGTGTTAAGACACCGTTACATCCAGAAAAACTGACTGCTTGGCCCGTATTTTTTTTAAAACATTGCGGGACAGAATGTTACAGTAAACGGTGGCTACTATAGAGCCCTTATAATCAACTATTTCATTCATCAATTGAAAAATCATGATGTGATCGAGCTGTTTCAACAAGATGGCAGAGAACTTGGGTCTCCTCTTGTAATAATTATAATATAATATTGTACTGTAATTTAATAAATAAATATACTTTTATATATGGGCATTTCCTGGCGTAACGAACGTACGTTCGTACGCTTTTAATGTACAAAGAAGGTAGAAAAAAACTTTTTCTAGTACTTTTTTTTTGCGATTTGATAGCATTTTAGTAGCTCTATATGTAGTGCAAAAGATGGATTTCATCGAGTTGAAGTTTTCATAATAATAGTTATAAAGACGTGGTCACGAACGTACGCAAAATAGAAGTCAACTTTAGCTGACAGTAGTGAAATGTAAAATTCTGCGAAATGCAACGGAATATTCCAAAGCGATAAAATAATTTTTAAAGCATACTAATGTAGGTCTCTATACAGTATTTACACAATAAAATATCTCTATTGGTTTTCGTTTAATTGGCTTAAGTATCGGTCGCGAACGTACGGGTCGCGAACGTACGATATTTCCATAGGTTTTTTTTGTATTATCACCATGCTTAATCCCATAAATATCGTCAAATTTCCTTTACGAAAAACGTAATTCTCTATTTATAGTGTGTGGTAACTAGTACTGGCAAAGTATTGAGTAATGAGTACCACGTATCGAGTATTTTTACTAATTTTTGAGTACTTGTACTTTTACATTAAAGTTGTGTGGAAAATTAAAATTTTAACCAGCAAAACAAAACTCCGTCTAAAAATACATTATTACGTTATTACAGTTAATGATCAACAAGCTCAATTAAAAATTTGTGCAAAAATTCATTTACTAAGATTATATCTTCCTTCTATTAAGTGGTGACACATATGTAAATATGATATTTTTGTAATATAATTAAGTTAGAGCATGCCACTATTCGTTTACAGATACTGATAAAAGAATAAGAAAACTTCTCGAGAACATAATCCTTCTGATAAATAGATTTCAGTAAAGCACTTACAGTGTTTTTTAATATTTGTTTTATTAATAACAATTTTCAATATAAAATAATAAAATTTTAACAATATTTGTGATATTATTGTTTTTACTCAACAGGCCGTTAAAATTGTGCTTATTTTAGGTCCTCTTCACAGAAAATCCAGTGCATCATTCTAATACTGGAATATTCGGTGTATCATTTCACTTTTAAAGTAAAATTGGAGACATCTTATCAATTATAAACTCATTGCTTATAGAAAAAATTTACTTACGGTCGCGAACGTACGAAACTTTGCAAACAAAAAAAGTCTATTTAATGGTAACCCAGAAGTTTCTTTTATTTATATACAAATCGGTGACACCGAAATTAATTAAAATGTGGTGTGCCTTTGCACCTATTGACGTTTTATGCAAAGCAATAACAATAAAATGATGTTTTCGGTCGCGAACGTACGATTAAAACCTAGGCAAGAAACAAAGCAAAAATTTACCGTTAATTGAACTTTTTTTTTTCTCCCTACACATTTCCCTTCTTAATTGTTTGTAAAAGAAAGATTTTGAAGAAAGAGTGCAAACATAATACAGTTTTCGCATGTAAAATAATTAAATATAAAAATGTCTTTAGAAGTAGTTTAAAAATTAAATTTTCAATATTTCAGTTTCTAGCCCAATTTTCTCAAGTAAAACACCTGAGATATGATAAGAATCCAATATATTATAAAAATATAGACTCTTTTTTATAATTATAAGCAATAAAATGCTATGATTACCAACATATTTTTTTTCGATCCTGGTTTACCATTTTGAGGAAATGCCCATATATGAAATTTATTTTTGTAACAAAAACAAATTGTACATTAAAAGTGACTTATAAAATCAGCTCATAATATGATATATTTTCTTAATTTTTTTTTGTTTTGTTTAAGTAAATTCATTTATTGGATTTTAATATAATTCAAATCAAAAAAATTATATAATTGTTGGACCTATTTCCAAATTATCCAAGTAATGAGCAAATACTTTTTTCAAGCTCAAGATCAAGTTTATTTTCAATTTAATAATCAATATTTCGATATCCTTCGGATATCATCTTCAGGATTTCTAAAAATTAAAATAAATATAAACAGATAAAAATACACTGAAATCACTGTTCCAATAAGAAAATATCAGTTACAAAAACAAATATATAAATACCGATCATATAACAATCTACAAAATGTAAACAAACTCACAACATCAGTAATAAAAATAAAACAACAATTCACATAGGATAAAAATATAAACCAAAAAAGAACTTACAAAAATTATATAAAAACAACAAAATTAAAATTAATATATATGTATATCACTGCACCGACGTTATCACATTACATATTATACTAAGTATTGCTAATATTTCCCCTATTTATTATATATCTATAACTATGAGCACAATTCTCGGTGTCTGTTTTGTAGTTCATTCTTCTCTCCTTTGGTGTATTTATTATGTGTAACATCTCTAAAGAAAACCGTTTTTTATATATATTTTCTCTTTGTAATATTTGCACCTTCTCCAAATCTGGTGTATGATTATTATCTGCACAGTGGTTCGCAAGTACTGTTTTTTGTGTACTTAATTTTTCTCTATTTTTAAAATCCGATTTATGTTCTGCCATTCTCCTTCTTAGCTTATTTTTCGTTGTACCGACATACATTCGATTGCATTTGGTTTTACCATCTCCCAGACAATTTACTCTGTATATTACATTATATTTATCCAATTTCTCCAGTTTTGATTTAAAGACTTCATAAATCTATAAGAAGAAAAATTATATAAAAATTAAAAATAATATTTATTAACTTGCAGTCTTTGCTTTGATTTCACCAATAAAGCAAACACAGTTTAATATTTTTCTTGAAACATTTCATTACAAAGTTTTAATGATAGAAGACATATGACAACAGATATTAAAAAATTTTTTTAATTTATTTTCTTTGTTTTTCCTATTCTGCATACTACGTTTTATTGCACATAATTGCTGCATTTTTTGCAATTAAGACAATAAACAAGTTTTCTCTAAAAGTTGTTTGCATTCCTTCGTGTTCTTTTGTAAGAATATTTAAAAAAAAATATTAAATTTATTCACGCATTTAACTCATTATGAAATTCTATTAAAAAAAAGACATCTTTTTATTTAAAATTATAAACTCAAATGCACTCTAAACTACTCGAACTTCGATAAAAAAACGCAACTTCTTGAATTAAGACTTTTTTTGTTGGTTTAATTAAGTAATATTTGTGCCATTTGGCTTATTAAATAAGAACATCTGATGATTTGTTTCAACTAAAACCACTAATTGCATAAAATAATTAAAATTTACCAACAGAGAAATGCATATTTTTCCTTTGAAAAATAATTGAAATTCAAATTAAAGAAAAAGTTTATTATTCTATTCTTTATTTTAACTGCACAATTTTTAGCGCTAATAAAGTCTGTTGAAGTTATAAGCAAGTAGTTAAGATTCGAGTTTGTGATATTGTTCTACAACTGGAAGATGTTAGAATTTATGAGTCACACAAAGTTTTATTATTAAGTCTTTATTTAACCCATTATGGTCGGATGATTATTATATAAGTATATGCAAGTATTAGTTATAGCGGGCTTAGATGGAAATACAAGTCGTACGACATATCAAATTTTTGTGTACAAAAGAGTGAATAATATCGTGTAAACTTGATATGTAATCAGACATTACGACATTGAGAGAAAATACGGATGAAAATATTTTGTTTTTTGAAATATTTTAAAAAACCATCACATTTCATTAGATCAGAGATGAATTTTTATGTTTTTTTTTTTTTTTGTTAATGCTAAATGTATTCACAATAAATGCAAATTCTTTCTGCATGTGTATGTGCATTTTATATTTTGAATTTACTTTGTTTACATTAACGCATTTTGCTGGTTTTGCCACCCGTCGTGCCGGACTACACACAGTTATTGCTTGCCTACCGTCTAAAACCCTCTTTATATTATCTGGCTCCATCCTGGAATCCATCCATCCACTTCTCAAACTCAAAAAAGTCGAATTGTGCACCTTAGTAAACGCATGTGGGACTCACAGCTTTTTCCATTTTAAATAGGAAAAACCGAAAGTGCTCATCGCCTGTCAGCAAATGCATAAGATAGTAATGTACTTCATTGAGGGATAAGGCTGTTAGTCCACCTTCCGCTTGAAACTATTATATGGATAGCTTTCTAATTAAGTGATTGAATCGATAGTATTTTAGTCCAAGTGAAAGTCCAGCAATTTTAATTTTGTTGGTATATTGATAGGTTGACTTTTCCATTTTTGTCCCACACATACATACAGACATAATAAGCCATTAGAATCCCGTTCCAGTGTCGCGGCCTAGCTCCTTGCTTCTTGCTGCACCCATGTTATGTGCGTCATAAGTATTGGGACCTACAGTTTAACGGAAATTCCGAATGGCAGACTTGAGAAGCTTGTTCATGGCAATTAGTTACTGCGGGGGGCTTTGCCAGGAGACTGTTAAGAGGTAGTCGCCAAAAGAAATATTTTTTGAAATTTTTTTTAAGATGTTAGAGATGGGGTTTGAACCCTGAGCTCTTGTTTAGTAAGCCAACATACTAACCCTTAGACCGCGGCGACTGCATTCCAACACGAAAATCAGTGGACAGCATTTGAAGAAAAAGCTTCACGTTATCGGATTAAAAAACATTGGTAATCTTTGGATTTTGATTTTCCTGATTTAAGATTTTAACTCTTTTATAGGTACCGCTTTGTAAAGAACTTTACCAAATATTTTAATATTACCCACATAGTTGTAAAGTGTTTTGGTTACAAGTCTATCTGATAACAAAAATTCACTCTTATTTGTATTCAACTCTGACAATAATTCTTATAAAATAAATAATTTGTAAAATTTATTATTCATTTAATACTTTTCTCTTCTTTTCTTTTCTTAATTTGTTGTTTAAAGAATAAAATTATTTTATAGGCTATCAAATGCAGTTCAATAACTTTTTCAAATAAATATGCAATAAAAAATCAATTGACTGTTAAAGTTTAATTTTTCCAATTTCCTGTAAATTTTAAAGAATATTTTTAATTTCTTTACGCCAATTTCTTTTTTTATTGTTATTATTGTTAAAGCTAAGAAGTAGTCTTAGTTGTTCTTAACATTTTATGAATTCTTCGTTTTCTAAGAAATTCCTTTTATTAATGTATTTGCAACAAAATGGAGAAAGTTTTTCACATACTTTCTACAAACAATAACAGAAAAAAAACAACAATTTTACATGGACAAACAAATAAAATTGTCTAGAATAGCACTTAAAACTGTTTTCATCTTTTTTTGTACTCGAGTTCTTATTAAAGGCACTTTGGCCATTGCAAGTATTTGTATGATGATGAAAGTTGTAAATCAAAGGACCCTTCACAATAATATAAATTTTATTATCTTGATAAAATAAAATAAAGAATAAAAAGTAAATAAACTGCAAATCGATTTTCTTTAAACATTTTTTATGGCCTGCATAAGGCTTTGATTATAAGTTGGAAGTTAATATAAGTACTGTGAACCCATAAAGGTTATGCTTTAAAATTGGCTATAAAGTATAGTATTAAATCAAGGATGCTTGATTACTTTTAGTTAAACGAACACACAATAGAAGGTGAAATTAAAGCGCAAAATTTATTGTATTACGTTTGAGATCTTCTGGTAATCAATTAAATAAAAAATTAATTTTAAATGCTTTTTCTAATAAAACCGTAAGCAAATAAAGTGTTTATTTATTGTTTATATTTTTACGATGGCCTTTGAGATATATAACACATCTAAGATAGCAGAATTAAAGAACATTTTCAATAATTTTAATTCTGGTTTTTCGACCTTTATTATTTAATGTAAAGAATTACTCAAGCTTATGGTCTTTTTTAAATAAAAATCGTTTATTTATTTATCGATATTTCGCTACTCCTGCGTGTAGCGTCTTCAGGAAATATTTATTTTTAAATTATTTTCAAATTTCAAATACAGAAAATGTGTATTTATAAATTCAAAAAAAAAAAAAAAATATTCTACCCAACAAACATAATAAAATCAATAATATAAACATGTTTACAAAATCATGAAATAATGTAATATTAGTGTAAATATGTAACAAATTAATTAAAAATATTAAATGAAATATTAAATAATAAATCAAATTAACAAGAAATTAACAATTTAATTTCTGTTTATTAAATGTCTGTATACTTGTGCTATGTTATCTGTGTCAGCCTTAAAGTTAATTCTGTGTGTTGTTGGTACATTAATGATTTGTAACATTTCTAACATTAAACGTTTTTTATAATTATTTTCTACATTCAAGATAGAAACATTTTCAAAATTTGGATAGTGATTGAATTTTGAACAATGTGCTGATAAAGCCGTCTTTTGTGAATTAATATCCCTTTGTTTCTGGTCCGATTTATGTCCAGCTATTCTAGTTTTTAACTTATTCTTGGTCGTACCTACATATACTTTATCACAAATTTCACTATCATTACCGTTACAAGGAATGCTATAAACTAAATTTGACTTGTCCCATTTCTTTACCTTATCCTTTGTCTTGCTAAATAATCTTCCTAAAGTATTATATGTTGTATAACTCAAATTATACTTATCCCGATTTAAAATACCTGACATTTTCAAACGGTCTGACAAAACAGGTATATAAATTATCGATTTATAAATTTTATCCGCCGTTGCATTATCACCATTTCCATTTCCCCTTCCCTGAATATTATCATTAAAATCGGCAACACACCTCATGTTATCCTTACATTGTCTAATTAATCTATGAATAATACTTAATGGGAAACTATTGTCAATTAATATATTCCTAACTTTAATAATGTTAGCCTTATGAAATTCCTTGTCACTAATTCTAAGTACTCTCTCTATTAAATTCTTAGCTGTGTTAATAATTACATCCTTACTATGCTTAGAAAAATAGTTAATAAGCCTTCCAGAAGCTGTTGGTTTTTGATACCAATCAATTACTAGAGTCCTACCCTTTCTTATTAATAATGTATCTAAAAACGAAATCCTAAAATTAAATTCTCTCTCCATAGTAAAGTTAATAAAAGGATTAAAATTATTGAGTGTGGTCAACATTCTTCCAATTCCACTTTTTGGTATAATACAAAATAAATCATCTACGTATTTCGTCATAATCCTAGGTTTAATTTCCAATTGACCAATACAATCATCTAATAATTTCTCCATAACTATATCTGCCAAAATTGGAGATGCGAACCCATTGGAAGTCCTTCATGCTGCACATATATCTTCTCATTGTATTTGAAATATCTATTTTGCTCAATACAGAATCTTATTTTTACGGATTTTAAGATTCTGTATTGAGCAAAATTTTTTTTTGAATTTATAAATACACATTTTCTGTATTTGAAATTTGAAAATAATTTAAAAATAAATATTTCCTGAAGACGCTACACGCAGGAGTAGCGAAATATCGATAAATAAATAAACGATTTTTATTTAAAATAGACCTTAAGCTTGAGTAATTCTTTACATTGAACATTTTCAATCTTTTTCAGGCTTATTGCAATTATTTATCAGGAGGAAGCAATAATACACACGATTTTCGTCTCCACTACATTAAACCTTATATCAATCAATTTGCCCGACAAAGTGCATGATACTCAAATATATAGCAAGTGCTGAAAGCTGTAAGACAGGATACAAATACTGTTAGCGAAATCGAGCTCGAGTCGTATAATTATAAATTCTTTCATATATACATACATATATATGTATATAGCACCGGCTGTGTAATCTTTATACTACACTTTGTCATGTATGCTGCGTTTCTAACAGGTTAGTACAGTCCTAAACTGATAAAAGGTCCCAAAAATGGGAGTCTTACTAAAGGCCGTGATACACTATCCCATCGCATCGTACGATTTGTCAAAAGAATAGTGTGTGCTAAAAAAGTATAAAAAAGTGGCATAAAAGTACATCTGTATGACAGATTTTTTGACAAGTCTGTCCGACTTCATACTTTTTTGAAAAAATTCATAAACATTATTTTCTCTATACGATCAGGGTTGCATTTTATAAAATTTTAGCATAAAGCAACTCTGCATATGCTTTATATCTTATTTTTTGTGATGGTGTGGCACTAATGTGTCCATTATGAAGCGACTTTTAAAAGTGTAACAGAAATCGATAAGATTTTTTTGTGAATGAACCTTACAACTGTGTATGATAGTACTCGTATATCATGGCCTTAAAATATATTTTTTGTCCTTATTTCATTTTGATTATTTCTTATGAAATAGAACCCCAAAAAATAAAACGAAATAAAGAAAAGTATGCTTTCCTCATAAATATCTAGGGTCTTGCTATATTTCCGATTTGGAACCTTATTTCTCGAGGTTGTATTTCACGCCGCCTTCCTTATCACTTTGTGATATACATACACACATAATTGGCCTTTACTACCCCGTTTAACGTTTTCAGACTAGCTTTTCACAGCTCCCATATTGTGTGTCAATTTTTTTTCCATAAGTACCGAGATCTACTGTTTAACGTTTAGTCCGAATGACAGACTTGAGACTTCTTGCCTTCATAGCCATCAGTTACTCACAGACCTTTTGCGGGAAGACTGCTAAGAGGTAGTCGCCGAAAGATATATTTCTTCATATTGTTATGAAAGTACAATGTCCAATAACCTTTTCAAAATTACATTATTAAATAACTATACACTTTTAAGTGCATTGGCCGCATATTCATTTTCACATTTTGGCATTCCTTAATTATTTCATTTACACCTCAGGTTACGGTCAATGTTTTATACATTTCAAAATATCTTATGTTACCATGGCGTCACACTCGTAGTTGTAATAAATTATAAATAAAACAGAAATTATAAACAAAAGGGAACAGAACCAATCCGAATACAGTAATAAAAAAATCATTAAACAAAAATAAAATTATTAGTTATTATTTATTACAATATTTCTTTTTTTTTTCAAGACGTCAGAGCTGGGGTTTGAACTCGGAGCTCTTGGTTAGTAAGCCAAAACACTATATATGTTTGTTATATAGCTTCTCTAAGTAAACGGAACATAAATGTCATTTAACAGATTGCTCCGTGATGACCATATGCTTATTAATTTGGTCGAGACTGGACTTATTTATACTGCCGAAATGTAGCTAAACTTTATTAAACCTCTTGGGAAAAGCAGAATAATAAACAAATGAAAACACAAATACTATGAAAAAAAAGCAAACTATATCTACTGACACAGCCTAAATTGTTGGGTTTCAAATCTATTTTTTTTTTTTTTCAAAAATTAAAAATAAAATTTAAAAAATTTTTAAAAGTAAACTTTAATTTCTTAGTCAAATACTCTAAGCCAGGGATGGCGAACCTATGGCACCCGTGCCCAAAGTGGCACGCAGATTTTCGCTGGCACGTATAATATTTTTCATTTTCATACATATGTACTGACTAATCCAAATGCATTTTTGATATTGAAAAAATTGTGAACTCAATTCAAATTTAATGCATAAATTTTGATATATAAAAACAAACTTCCAGATTTCTGGCGCCTTTATTCATAACGTTAAAATATAATTATATTATTTGCGTCTGTGGTAGAGGTGAGCACAAGACGCTACAATTGTACAGTATTGTATTTTTCTCATGAGCAAATACTGATTGCAGTTGCAAATATAAATAAGTGTAAAGCAAAAACAGAGAACAAAAAGCAGCAGCACACAAAAGCCATTGTACAACATTTTAATATACAGTGTGACAACTGCATTTCTTTTTAGTAGGTAATGGGAAACAGTGTTGTCACGACTTTTAAATTTTTGTAACCAAATTTCAGCAAATATCTTGCCAAATTTTTAAGTCCTAATTCTAATAGAAATAATTAAGAAAATTATGTTAAATCAATTATAACTATTTGGTTTCTTGCAATATAATGTAATATATATACTTTGATTAATCTGTCAAGACAATTTTACTTTCTGGTTATATGGGAGAAATGGCAAAATATATAAAACCTCTATTCGCATTCACATTAATCAAGCTCATAAGTATATTAAATCAACGCACAATAGTACAATGATGAAATGAAATTAATGTTTTTAACGGATATTTCCAAGCATTTAAATGAATTAAATATTAAATTGCAAGGTCCCGGAAAATCAATTGATGTAATGTTCGATATTATTGAAGGTTTTGAGTCCAAATTAGTAATATTTAAACGCGATATTGACAACAATAATTTTTAGTATTTTCCTTTGTTGAAAGATCACCTTCAAAAATTGTCTATTCATGGATTCTATGAAATTAATATAAATTTTTATAGCCAAGTTCTAAGTGACATACTAGACAATTTTGTTAAGAAAAGAAATTTATAGAGTTGAGGCAAGAAATAGAAAACAATGAAAAAAAAAGATTAAATGACGAAGAATACGAAAACATGAATAATATGTTGTTGAAGAAATGGTGTGCGCTCCCAGAAACATTTAATGCGATGAAGAAATTGTGTTTAGGTATTCTAACAATATTTTCATCAACGTATAGCTGTGAAAATCTATTTTCGATTATGAATAATATAAAATCTGATGTACGAGAAAGACTTACTGATGATTGTGGGGAGGCTTGTATTTCATTAAAATTGTCAAGCTATGATTCGGATATTGATGCATTATCGTGAAATATTCAGCAACAAAAATCCCATTAAAAAATATGTCAGCATATTATAGAAATGAATCTATATATAATTTTTAAAATGCATGTATTTTCATTTAATAAAAATAATTTTTATTGGCACGCAGTCAAAAAAAAGGTTCACCATCCCTGCTCTAAGCCATCAAGCATATGTATTAAAATAGAACAGTTGCGAACACTACTACTAGGTCTACTAGGCTTTTAAAGTTGAAAATTTAAGCACGAGTTCTTAAATAGTATTACAATTGTATGAAAAATAATATGTTTTTATGGTATATACTTCAGTTTTATTTTTGTTGAGTACTTGTCGTAATTCTTAATATTATGATTGTGTAGTTTTGTAGTCTCAACATAACCAATAAGTTCCATTGACCAAAAGTTGTGTTTTGGCACGAACTTGCATTGAAGTTTAGATGGGAGAGTATAAGTATGCCAAAGCGCATCTTTATATCTCACCAGCAATTTTTCAGCAAACTCCCACAATTATCATTTTATTTTAGCAAAATTTTTGATTAAATGATGTACAAATAGAGTGGGGTCGTCAAAATATCAACAAAAATCTAAATATTCTTAAATAAATCAAATAACACAAGTTGATCATATTGTATTTTCTTTATAACTTTTATATATGGGAAAGAAATCATTAATTTCAATTTGGGTATCTTTTCGTTTAGTGGTCGTAGGATTTGGAGGTGGACAATTTGATAGATAGATTTATTTATTATTTTTTTTTTTTTTATTATGTGCCTCTTTTGATGAGACAAATTGCTGTCAATTTGACCACTCAAAGGCCAATCACCCTTGACTGATCAATTGCTCCATCTGTCGGTGGATGTTGAATGTAAGCGGCGAGCGTCTTCAGTAGTTTAGCTGTAATTTTTACAGAAGGTGGCGCTGTGCTCCTGATCATTCGTTTTTGGTGGAATAGACTGGAAATTTCAGAAGATGGACTTTTTGGAAAGGGGGGGGCGGAATTAGTTTTTTTTTTATTATAATTTAAAAGAGCCGCAAATTTTATTTTATAATTATTGCCCTTCGCTGGGATTAAAGCTCGGATCGTTTGATTTTCTGTGCGATGCCATGATTTAAAATGACGTACCCAACGCTGCCTTTTGTACGAAAACCTTGAAAAGTTCAGTATGCTAATTATGTTTTGCTGTTTGATATCTAAAATGTCTTCCTTTTTTACTTATTCTCTTCGAACACATTTTCAGCGCTTAGGCCGAGATATATTACTTGTTTGCAAAGTCTGTAAGGGCACTTACAACGAAGAGTGATTACCATCATGCTTTAATGTTCTTATTTTTATGAAGTAATTTTTACTAAATTTAGAAAAATTTTTTAGTAAAATTTAGAAAATAATATACAATTGTGTAGCAATAATAACCAGTTTTTTATATTGTTATCTAAAAGCAAAGATAAATACAGGAAATAAATACAGAAACATGACTTTTCTAGAAGAAACAAAATACGTATTTAAAAAAAAACGTTTATTTTGTTTTTGTCATTTACATTAAATGTGACAATACAATAAATAGTAATAATATTTTTAAAACCAAGAAGAGCACAAATCTAAACACATAATAAATAAATAAATAAATAAATGTTTAGGTATTGGTTTGTATCCTGTATTAGTCAATATAAGCATGTTTATTGTACAACAACTAATGAATAAATCATGAACCGGATAATAAACTAAAGACCATACACTTTCTATAGACCATAAACATGATTATACAGTATCTTAACATAACTTAATACAGATATGAATTTTTATAGACATACTCGTACACAAACTCAGGCCTCCTATTGTAAAGACCAGTAGCTTTTATTCTCTTTACTTTCCAACATATTCAAACATATGGTTTTGAATTTTCTAATCATTTATATTCATTATTAAAAAAATAAAAATAAAAATAAAAGATAAAAAATATAAGAAAACTATCTAAAAGTAGAATATTTCTAAGAAGAATAGGTTTGTAAATAAACTTTTTCATCTGTAGTATTTATGTTTTTAGGCTCTTAATTCAAATTTTTTAGGCAAATTACTTTATTTAAAGATAAAAAGCAAATATAAAATATTAAATTAAAGTTTCCTGCATACATATGCATATTTTTCCTCTTTTTTTTAACATTCATAGAAAATTTTCTCATAAATTTTCTATTCTTTGTGTGAGACACAAAGGAATGTGTACGTATGCAGACGTTTTCTATACAATATAAGTACCCTACAGTAGATATTGAGTGCTATACATACACTTAAATCGTAGAAATGTTGTATTTATAAAAAGAAATGTTAAGTTTTTTAGTGGTTTATTGAGGAATATTATAATATAAGTCCTTAATAAAATATATTTTTATAAATAGGGCAGCATAAATACAAGTATATAGATTAGAAATAAAGTAAATTTGATGACATCTTATAGTAGAATTTGATTGCATAAATTTATAAGTGAATTTTTTTTTAAATATATGCAGTATAACACAATTAATTTCGGATCTTAATATATTTAATACTAGTTACAGTGCTCGCACAAAAATTTAAAGAGACCAGGTTCCAATTCCAACAAAGCAGAAAAATGAAAAATAAAAATTTTGGGTACTTCGATCTTTTAATTAAACAAGAGATTCCACCTCCATGAAGATCATCCTCAAGAAACCCTTTCCTGATATACCACTCTATTCCATCTTTTGCATTGACATAAAAAAAAACTAATGATCAGGTAAATCGCACCACTTACAGCTAACTAATCGTACTTATCGAAGATTCTCAACACAATCAGCATTCAACGACAGATGGGGTAATTGCTGTTGATCATTGAAGGGTGAATGATCGCAATCTGAGAGAAACTTGTATTATTCTTAAGGCCCTCAATAAAAATATTCTTATACTTACTTACTTACTTAGATGGCCATAACAACCCGTTAACGGGTTTCGGCCTGCCTTAACACTAGTCTCCAGGCGTCTCTGCTAAGCGCGCGCATTCTCCAGTTGGTTACACCAATTAACGACAGGGCTTCATCAACTTGGTCCTTCCAACGTAAACACGGTCGTCCTCTACGCCGACGTCCAGTGACCTTTGCATCGAAAACTTTTCTCGCTGGTTTCCTATCGGATGGATGAATCCGCTCCAGCGAGAAAAAATACTCTTATACCATATATATAATACCATTATACTAATATCAATCTTTTGAACAAACAAACAAACAAAACAAAAGTTCACTACAAAGAACAGAATTAATAGGGATTACTCTCCCCTACCGATTTCAATTAAAAAATGATGTTTCTAAAAAAATTAAAGGTTTCATTAAAAACGAAATAAGAAATCAATTAAAATTTTTACTGTATCAATTAAAAAGTTGAGCTCAAGAAACGAATTAAACTGATTTATAGAATTCATTCGCAATTTCTGGCAAGCAAAAATCAGACAATAGAAATTATATCTGCCACAAGAGTGTCCGCGTCTGCTCATTACAAAGTCGGTTCAAAGAACGGAACGTGCATTAACCATAGTGTCTGTCCGAAGGGAGTGTCTGTTATTGGAGATTCCACTGTATATATAAAATTGTACATTTAAAAATTGGAATCATTATTATGTGTAGTCGCCGTGGTCTAGTGGTTAGTGTGTTGGCTTACTAAGACGATAGCGCCGGGTTCAAATCTCAGCTTTGACATCTTGAAAAAGAAATATGAAAAAATTATTTCTTTCGGTGACTACCTTACAGTAGTCTTCTGACAAAAGCTCTGAGAGCAATTGATTGCCATGAAAAAGTTTTCAAATCTGTCGATCGGAGTCGACTTTAAACTTAGGTCCCGGTACTCATGGATAAAAATTAACACACACAACATGAGTGCTGCGAGAAGCTAGGCCGTAACCATGACACAGGGTTGAAATGGCCAATTATGTATGTATGTATTCATTATGTAAAGCTATTTTTTAGTTATTATATCGGTCCTAAAATCCTAAAACTGGTACTCTCTATGAGAATTAACATCCGTTAAGAAATATCTATAAACACTAGTGCAACCAAACAGGTTTTTTACCACCGGTGCACCGCTACTAGAAAGAATAAGAAGTATAATTCGCATAATCTAATATAGTGAAATAAATAGAAAATAAAAATAAAAATTAATATAATTTGAAATGTATGCTTTTGGGGATAAGCATGTCTCCATGGTTATTTTTATTATATTGAATGTATTTGCCAATAAGGCGAAAAATATTTTTTGTTTTTTAATAAAAAAAAATTTTTGTTTTTCTATTCATTTGCTACAGACATTATGCCAACCGCAGGTTAGCTTTCTGTGGTGGAACAGAGAAATAGAATTTAAATTTTTTGAAAAACAGAAATGTATTGCTTTGTAAATACTTTTGTTTGGTTTTTATATACTAAATGGGATATAATTCGCATTTAGTCTATAACTATTTTAACATAAGTATTTATAATTTTGAATAACACCACTGTCTCCGAAACAGCTGTGGTGGTAATAAGTGCGACAATACCGATTGATTTACTTGTTTTGGAGCGCAAAAGCAAATAGCCATAACGCAACGATATGAAATCTTAAATTTGCGATTAGAATTTACGACTGCAAACTATCCAAATACTCCAGCAGAGTTGAAAAAGCGAACGATATAGCAGTTGGGGGGCTAGTCTTATCCTGATCATAGACTTGTGGATATACAGACAATACGGACAGGTAAACTTCCTGCATAATATGGTAAATTATATATATTCGGAGATTCCAACGAAGATGATGCGGGACATATGTTCTGTCAATGATGCGGATGGGAGATCTAAGAATAACAATCGCATAACCTTTTTTTAAGAGAGAGATTTATTTAGCGAGCACAGTTGGAATTTGATTTCTCTATTTGTCGAGCAGGTTTTTCCGTAGAAGAAGTAGGAGTTCGACCAGGTTTTCAATAGTGGTGCTTATCCTGTCAATATGTAAGAGAAACATTACTATGAAATCCAAACTATGAATCTGAGAAGGCAAAAAAGTAGAGGACTATCTTGGTCATAGGATAAAGCACTTTAGTATTAATACAATTAGTAATCCCGGGGAGACGAAAAATTCCCACGTGGTAGGGAGGTGATTTCAGTTGGTAGGCAGTCGTATAGAGAGGAGCCGCGAGTGTAACGCAACAGCATTTCCATCGCCCGGAGAAAATATCAATTAAGAAGATTAAAATGGGCGGCGATCATAGGATTAACTCTAGAGGGTAGATCTAACTAAAATATTATACGAAATTAATTTGAATATATGATGAATTACCGGTAATAGGGCACAAAACTCTTGCATGCTTCTACACTAACTAACGATGCTTGGAATTTGTGAACATTTGTGTACGAGTATTTGTGATTTTCTTCAAATGGGATTCTTAACTTTTAACATATGCTTCCCAAGTACCTTACATATGATGTACATAGGGCGGTATGATATATCAGTCAATGTTTTGGTATAAATACATACATGGTGCTAAGAGATTAGAATCTGGTTATGATCTGCAGATATACATCACACTAGGCTTAAAAACTTCATACAATAAACTATTACATGTTGCGAAAACTTTGTCATGATGTTCAATAAAAAAAACATAACAAATGTATTCACTTATTAATTTGCAAAGTTGTGAAGGGCTCTTCTCTACTCAGTACCTTTTCGAATAAAACACAAAATTGTTAAAAATCGAGAGACGAGTTTTAATTATAAATTTAAATTATAAAACCAACATATAAAGCAGCATTAGTATTTTCTGTTAAAATAAAAAGAAAAAATGTTCAAACAATTCGGCCTTAACCTATTACAGAAATTGGTTTGCTTTCTGCTCTCCGAATGAAACAGAAAAACAAAATTATTTCAGTTTCTTTTGTCCGAAAAAAAAGGAAAAGTTTTTTTGCGTAGTAACATAAGTTCTATAAGGTATTTTTATCTTACAGTAATTTATTTTATTTTTATTTTCTTTGGTATTCCATTAAAAATGTTTTGTTACTAGAAAACAAAACCAAAAGCATTGCATATCTCTAAAAAAAAAAAAAAAACACAGAAAAGTTTTGAAAAAAAGAAGAATGAAATTGCAAAAGAAAATAAGAATAGAAATTTAAATTAATCTGAAAGTAAATTGTTTCAGTGAAATATAACATTTACTAAAATATTTTTGGGGGAAAAGAACAGAAAACAAACAGAGGCAGGCAGATTATATCTTCATAATTTAGTGCTTAAAATTGAGTGCAAGTTATTATAAAACTCTGTAAAATGGTTTTTAATAACACAGAAAATAAAAAGGAATTAAAATGAAAATTAAAAGCTAAAAAGGCCAACTTAAGAATTTATTGAGCTCTCTAATACTCTACTTATAACATGTAACTGCAAGCTGTTTATCTCAAATATTTTCAGTTTATCTTCAAATCTCAAACAAACAAGAAATTTGCCAAATGCAAACATACAATTTTCCTTATTTTCGTTTTTCCTTTTTTAATTTTTTATTTTGTTTTTTTTTTTTTTTTTTTTTTTTTTTTTTTTTTTGGGAGATACTATTAAATGCCTTAAGTGGTACATTCAATATGTTGACCATAAGGGTCAATTTTATTTTCCTAAAGACTTTTTCTCTTTTACGGCCAAATGTATATGATTTTGTTTGTGTGTGTGCGTGAGAGTGTGCTTTAGTACATGGGTTAAAACCAATTCCAATTCTTGAGATTTTAAATACAACCTGCTGTTTTATTTCCCATATTATTTGGCCATATATTTAAGTGCTAGTGTATGCATAAGGATTATATACTACATACATACTTACGAGTATATATATTTACTATATACGTTATATAGTATAACAAAACCTAAATCTAAATGTCAAAATAACCTATAAGTCCATGTGTATGCGTCTGTGTGTGTAAATACTGTATTTGTACCATATGTTTACAGAAGCATTTAAGCATTAATAAGTCTCTTAGATGTTAATCTGAACATGAAATGAGCATCTTGTCCTTTATATTTGAGTTTGATTTTATGGTAAATGCAATTGTCACATATTGTTTTAAGGATTAAATCAAGCATTTGTTTGATTAACAATTGATTTTAAAGCAGCATTTTTTAGTTTTCTCCCAAGACGCAAACACTTAAAACTCATTTAGACACTTATAAAGGAAAATATTGTATTGTACGTGTCACAGTGATTAAAATTTTATTGGAATTTAAAGTGGATTATGTCATCTTGTTTGGTTTAAACACTTGTCAAACATATGCCCTGTGTTAGTAGCTATAGGATTTCAATTGACTGTAAGAAAAGTAAAAAAAGAAATAACAAAACAAAAACAATTATTGTTAGTTTTAAGGTCAAAGTTAAATTGATATATTTGTACACAAATAGCTTAACATGGATAAGAAAACATATTAAATTCTTACTTTAAAGGGAGAGCTTCCTTTCCAAATGACCTGAATAATACTTTAAGAAAACTCTTAAAGTTATTTAAAATTAATTACTTGTGATAGTAAAAGGTCATGGTAATGTTACCAAAGAAATTTTATAAAAACTAAGACTTGAATCATTGAAAAGAAGAGTTACATTTGATTTAGAAAAGCCAAGACAATTCGTGGTACAAAAAAAAAAAAAAAGCTAAAGAGCTAATTTGTTTTGCTGTATAACATTGATATTGGAGTATCCTCAATATCAGTTAAAAAAAATGTTTTTTCTACAGGGTGTATATCCCTGCAGTTTTATTTTGTCAATTGACCCATTTTTCGGTTAATTTTCTGACTCAACGTTGTCTTTCGCGATGTCAATTCACACTTTTCTGTCCCTTTGTTACCGAATAAGTGTCAGTTCACACTTTTCTGTCCCTTTGTTATCGAAGAGGTGTTAATTTGAAGTTATGCCTGTACTCAGAAGCATTGTCAATGAAAGTTGAATTTTGTTGATATGTGAGGTAAATGTGGTACGGCGGCATCAACCACGGGATTGATACTGTGGTACTATTAATTTCACCAGACCGAATTATCCAGTTAATTTACTGGTACGGCGGCATCAACCACGGGATTGATACTGTGGCACCGGTAAAGATACTGTCCCATAGTTATCTATAGGGGGTCAATTGACTGTTTCTACGACTACCACATGTTAAAATCTCCGGCCGTTTTACCGGTAAAAAGACTAACAGTGTCCCTTAGTGATAGGTGAAAGTACCAATTTGGGACCGGTCCAGCGCACTGTAGGGATATTTTTTTAATACCAATACTTAGGAGTAAACCCCTACATATGTAGTGCATTATATTGGAATATTGAAGATACACAGAAAAAATTTTTACTGAAAAAATTTCAATTAATAAATTAATAAATATGATTTAATTTTTTCAATTAATTTTTTAATTAATACAATAAATTTTTTAACTGAAGCACATTGAAGTATACTCGTATACATAAAAATACCAAAATTCATTTTAGTTTAAAAGTAACGACGTTATCGTTTAAAAAAAATTTTTTTTGTTTTATTTGTGAGTGTGTGCGTGTATGCCTTTTTTTGTCTATTGTATACATGGTACAATTTTTATAAGGTAGTCGCATATCTACAACAAAAAAACAACAGGGCATTTTTATTGTTGTTCACTATCGTTTCTGTCAAACAACAGTTGGCTGTAGAAAAGAAAACAAAAAAAAAAACATTATACATACATAAGGTTTGTTTGGCTACTTTTCTAGAGAAATCCACTAAAAATTACTTAGTAAGAAATTTACAGAAAATTAGATAATATTTAGTCCCAATAAAATAATAGAGGTTAATACATAAATGTGCGATTTCAGTTCCATCAATCATTTTTGGAACATTGTTTTGATCATATTATTAAATTGATAAATAAATTTACAAATAAGAACGTAACAGGGGAAGAAATTTACGATTAAATATTTTTTTTCAAACTAGCGATCCACAACAGCCCAATATAAAATCGATCAATATAATAACCAAATTTCAATGTACTTATATGTTTTGTTTTTCATGTAGTATATATATATGTAGCTCTATCAATTATTTTTTATTTAAATTGCAAATTCTAAATTTCAAAATTTTTCAAGTAAAAACCAAAAACTTCAGTTTTTTTTTTTTCTACTTAACGACTTTTTATATTAACAAACACGGTCCAATAAAAACTTTTATAAATTAAAAAAAAAAAATGTTTGTGTACGCAAACAGACCTATTGTGAAAAATTTATTTAAAAAAAAAAATAAAAAAATATTTATTATGAACAAACAAAACAAATATAAAAATTATTAGTAAAACACAAACAACATTTGACAGAACCTATAGCCAAAATAAAACAATCAGCTGACGATGAAAGAGTACCTAATAATCATAGTATCATGATTGTATACATGGTATAATCATCATAAGGTAGTCCCAGTTTGAAATAGCATAGAACCCTGTAGTTTTGCAACCCTGCTGCTCTTAGAATTGTCAAATATAAGCAACACTGTAGTTGGCCGTTGTACACAAATAAATATATTATTGTAAACAAACTCTTCCTCTTCTTTTTTTTATTTTGTGGACAATTTTTTTAAAAGTTGAAAATTTTACTTTTGTGCTGTAAAAAAATAGTTTATAAACAATATAATATGAATATTCGCCCGTTGAAAAATATAATTATCGCGAGGTACTTCATGGCGCATTGGATGGTTGCATCAACAGTAGCCCGGAATAAATAGATAAATTTTATTGTAAAAATTTATATTTTATTAAATATGCAACTTGAATTAAAAAAAATCATTTGTATTGAGTATATGTGTGTGTATGTCGGAAAATATAAATAAATTAATAAAAATATAAAAGTTTTGCAATTTATATTGAAAACAAAAATAAAAAGCTAAATGTGCTGGAGGCTCGAGGTTAATTAATTTTAATTTAATTCCTAATTTGTTGTCAAAGAAAAAAATTTAATTTCAAATTTGCTTTACGTCAAAATAACTAACAAAGAAGAAGAATAAGATTTTGACAATCCCAAGTAAGCAGCTGTAATTGTTTTGGTAAAGCGGGACTACCTTATGATGATTATACCATGATTGTATATATAAACAATTTTTTGTCATAAAATTTAAAAAAAAAAATAATTACTTCAAAAATTTTCTAGAAAGTATTCATTTTAAAGTCATGTGACCAGGCATTTTGAAAATTATAATTCTGAAAACTTCTTAAAACTTACCTATCTATCCACTGATGCTAAAGAAACAACATCTAAGTTCTACGGACTGTGCAGAATGGTTCAAACTATGGCCCGAATATACACGATCTACTGAGTATCTCTTGGTTAGCATTCAATTCATTTCTTTTCTTTTTACTCTGCATTCATATGAATTTTACGTTAAAGGAATTAATGTGTACCTTAAAATTAAGAAATTTCAGGAATTTGCCGTAGTTGCTAGGACTGGAGGAATTAAAAGCGAAATTAAATTTGATGCGATTCAAATTTTATATTAGAGATAAAAAACCTCAAATCTTCTTTTTTGCATATCTATTAGTCATTATCAATAATTAAATATGAACAAGAATGTAATTTTCAATTTTTATATCAAATATTTGTGCAAAAAGTTCCCAAAATATAGTGGTTACGTTCTTTTCGTCATATTGTATGAATGCTTTTAGCTTTAGTATAGGAATTATACCCTGATTTGTACGAAATTCTTAGAATAGTATTTTATAATATAATTTGTTTTGATGCTGTTAAACTTAATGAATTGCATTTATGCATTTTATGAACTTAATAAGTATAATTAAAATTTAACAAATAATAATATGAATTCATTTAATTTTAATGCTGTAGTGCTGTGTATTTATGGTACGGCTGTTTTTAGTTGCATTTTCTTAAAAAAAAAATAGACAACAGAAAAAAAATTGCGGTTTTTATAAATTTGCTGATTTTGGGATATTTTTAGCAAATTAAACCAGGGTGATCAATAAGAATTGTAGTTCTATTGATTAATTTTTTAACTGCTTTAAAAATGTATAGTTCATTAAGATTTTAATTGTACCAATTAATTTATTTGGTTAAAAACTACCTGGATTTTAATTATAATTTTATTTGGCCCAATTAAATATTTAATTGAAAATTTTGAAATGGAACTAATTAAAATTTTAATTGACTTCTTTTTTGTCGACACTATTAATTTTTTAATTGATATTATTAATATTGTTTGTAGGGGCAGAACTAATAAACAATTTAATTGGTAGTACAAATTTGTTAATTGACATCTATTTTTTATTTTTTCTGTGTAGAAGAGAGATACATAGATTAATTTTTTTATCGCCATATATCAGTGAGACAAGTTGGTATCTATTGATCACTCAAAGGCCAGTGATATACCTTCAACCTTAAATGATCAATTGCAGTTGCCCCATTTGTCTGTGGATATTGATAGTGAGTGGTGATCGTCTTCACTAATTTGGTTAGCTGTTATCTTCCCAGAAGGTGTTATCTTCCCCTGGTATAATAGACTGGATATGTCAGGGGGGGCTCTTATTTCTTTTTTTTTTATTTAAATAGAAAAACCGCAAATTTTGTTTTATAATTTTTGTCTTTCGCTGGGATCGAACTCGGTCGTTTGAATTTCTGTGCGTATGCTCTAACCAGTATGCCACAACATGTTTGACAGTTCATATCTGTCAGTCTTGAAGTCGAAACATGGCAAATTTATTATAGAAAAATATATGGTAAACCAATGTGTTTTAATCGTTAAAGCATCAATAATTTTTTCCATAAAAACATCATAATGAGTGACGAAGCACATTTTCTATTGAATGGATATGTAAATAAACAAAATAGTCTGTTTTGGGCAATGGAAAATCCTCAAATTAGTCATCAGTCAACTTTGCATCAATTAAAAGTGACAGTCTGGTGTGCAATTTGGTCAGTCTGGTGTGCAATTTGGATTCTTTGGAACTGAAAACTGTGTAACGGTAACTGTCAATGAGCAGCGATATCGTGATACGATTGACAACTTTTTAACGCCACAACTGCATGCTTTGGACTTGACTAACATGTGGTTTCAACAAGGTGGTGCCTCATTGCATACAGCCAGGATTACAATGGAATTACTGCAAGACTTCTTTCCACAACAAATTATTTCAAAAATGGTGGTATTAATTGGTCTCCACGGTCGCCTCATTTGACTGCTCCGGAATTCTTTTTGTGGGGATATCTGAAAAGCAAATTGTATGCAAACAAACCAGAAAAACTGCAGCAACACAAACAAAATATTCGTGATGAAATTGATGAAGTGCCGCATAAAATGTTTGAGAATTTAATTAAAAATTTGCTCAAGGGGACTCGCATTTGTGAGTCAAAAAAAGGCGCACATTTGCCAACATTTAATAAAAGATTTATCAATATAAGATTCATTCCCTTTCATTTAATAAAAAATTATAAACAAACAAAGTAGTATACCTACCCGGCGAATACCCTGTACTATTAATAAATTTATTGTAAATGAAGCTAAAGATTTTTCTAATATGATTATAAGGATGAACCAATAAGTTCGAAATATATTGATTTAAAAAATAAAAAATAAACAAATAAGTTTAAATAGAAATATAGCAGACTATAAACAAGAAACAAAAAGGTATAGAAATAAATTTAAATTTTATTTAAATCAGCAATAATTCAGTTGCATATGTATATCGAAATAAAAATTGAAAGACGTTATAGCTATGACTAGAGATGGCAAGATTAATCGCAAATTTTAAATTAATCGATTAATTTGGACCAATTAATGATTTAATTGTATCGTAGACTTGCTTTCAATTAATTGCAATTTTAATCGATTAATTGGAAAAATAATCGTTATTTTTTTTAATATTTTTGGTATTTTATTATTTTTTTTTTTTTTATTTCGAGCACATGTTTTAATCAGCATTGTTTCTTTGTTCTTTCTTACCCCAAGTTAGGGTTGCCATTCATACTGATTTTACCAGTACGCGTACTGGTTTTTATTCAATGTACTGTTTTATGCATAACACCCAAATCAGTACGCAAATGCACTGGTTTTTTTAAATTTTGCCTTTAAATAATTTTACTTGATTAAAACTGGTTTAATGCCCTTATTACTTTTGATTTATTATGAATCATCAGTTTTGTTTACTCTTAACTTACCATATACTTTGTATCCAAATAAATAGAAGTATCATTAGTGCTTTTCAAAAGAAAATGCTGTATTTGCTTTCGTTTGAAATTCAAAAACAAAAAACTTTAAGGGGTTTTAAATTATAACCTATGACAATATGGCTAGATAGGAGACCTTGTGAATACACTCATTATTAAGCCAAATAATACCTCTAGTTCATTGCGGTCATGAGCAAATTTCGAAAATTCAACCATGTCAACCAGCAGCACAAACACTGAAACAAGAAATTTTAAAGCAATTTGATAAAAGATTTGCGACAGTCTTTCCTCTTAGCTGCATCCATTATCTTGGATCCCAGACTTAAAAGGGTTACTTTTAAGGATCCATTAAGATCCATTATTAAGATATATTCGTGCTAAAATAACCGAAAAAGATGACAATATGGAAAGAGAAAGTGAGTCATCGGTTGAATCAGAACATGATTTTGATTTCTGGGCTCCACACAAAACTCTCGCACACAAAAAAAACAGAGCATGTGACGATGTGCAACCTCAAGACGAGCTCACTTTTTATTTAAACTCGCAAGTTTTGCCACTTAAGTCAAACGTAGTAGATGCTTGGGATGACATGAAAACAGTTTATCCCAAGCTCTATGAAGTCTCCAAAAATTATTGCCGCTTGATTGGAACATCAGTTTCTGCTGAAAGGTTGTTTTCCAAGGCTGGATCCACAGCAACATTAAAAAGAAACCGACTAACAACTAAGAGGTTGTCAAAATTATTGTTTTTACAAACATGGCTGAATAAACAATAAAAATTTTTCATGTAAATTGCTTTTAATTATTAATTTTTTTAATATATTTGTATTATTTTTCTTGACCTTTTTATTAATTTTATTATTAGTTAAGCTTAAGCTCAAATAATTTAACTAATAACAATATTAATTTTTTTTTATAAATCGGCAATTAATCGACAATTAATCGATTAATTCTTATTAATTGCAATTAATTGCAATCAATTATTTTACTTCGGCAATTAATCGTATGATTAATTAATCGATTAATTTTTTTTTTTTGCCATCTCTAGCTATGACACATTTAAAGCAGTTACATGGATTCAGAATTTAGCTGCTACCATTTTTATTCGCCGTAGTCTAGTGGTTAGTGTGTCGGCTTACTAAGAAATATCAAATAATTATTTATTTCGGCGACTATCTCTCAGCAGTCTCCTGGCAAAAGCTCTGGTAGTAATCGATTGCCATTAAAAAGATTCTCAAATCTGTAGTTCGGAGTGGACTTTAAACTGAACGTCCCAGTACTCATGGATTCTTATGTGGACTTCTTCAGTGCAGTCATAATGGATATATTGGGTCCTGTTCATAGCTGCCAGATATGACAATTTTACGATATAAAAGTACCATATTGAGCAGAGTGAATAAAAATGTAGCTTATGCTGCAAAGTTCTAAGTAGTAGCACTAGCTTTAACTTTTCAGTACCAGGCGCAACCTATTGGGAAGTAGCAGATAACAGCTAAACCTACTGAACCTACTTAGCGAGAGCACACTCACCCCACAATCAGAGGTGAAGGTATAACACTGGCCGTTGATTGATCAATTCACAGCAATTTGTCTGAGAACATGGCCGTTAAATTTTTCGCTCAAAAGAGGCATTGTTTCGTTATCTGTGTGGCAAGTAACACCAAACTGTTGAAACCACATATCGTCCACATCCATAACTTCTAATTCGTTCAATAAAAAGTTCGTTTTATTGATTCGTTAATTTAAATTTAAGTATTTTTTATAAAAGAAAATTTTTTATATTCGTATATATTTTTTGTAGCTTTATATCTATCACATTAACTTCTCTTGGGCCCATTATTACAACTTGCCATTAGGTAAAGGTAGGATTTTATAAGACCGATAAATTGCTTTTTGTTATTACTAGTTAACTTTAACCTAAAGGTAAGGCAATCTTTTTTTTTCAATAAATTTATCGGTCAGTTTAGATTTTATTTTAATAATTAAAAGAGATTTATCGGTCTTATAAAATCCTACCTTTAACTAACGGCAAGTTGTAATAATGGGCCTTAGACATATTAGGTTCTCGTTTTTTTGTTATGAATAATTTTTGGAAATATAATTTAAGTTAAAGATTAAAATTGAATATTTGTACTTTTTCGGGTTTATTATTTTTATACATAATGAATTACATTATTATATAAGTATATGGTTATTAAATAAATTAGTTTAGATTGAGGTTGAGAGAATATGATTTGAAGATGTTCGAGGTGATATGATTCCGTTTTGGTATCCTTAGTTATATTCCTCACCTATTGACCGACTGCCTTCAGTAGATCAGCTGTTATCATCCCAGAAGTGGCGCAGTACTCCTGGTCACTTGTTTTTAGTGGAATAGACTGGAAATGTCAGGGGCGGTCTCTTGAAGATGGACTTCTTTGAGGGGGAACCTCTTATCGCTCTAACCATTATACCACGACCCCCCACTATGATCAAGAATGGGGGTAAAGAAGCGATATTTCTTCTATAACATCAGACGAATCCCAGTCAGTAAATAATACTTAAAGAATTTTAAGTTCCGTTTTTATATCCTGACATAGGCATGATTTATAGTTCTTTTTTGACCATTTCCCATACTAAGCAATGGGAATGGATTTATAACTGAAGTTTTAGAAATCAGGGAGTCTGATTATAAAGCCATAATGTTGCTAGTGCAGAAAGAAGGGTCTCACGAACATCGAAATGGCTGATTGCATTTTATGTTACTTGTCCCCACATTTTTCTTTCCACCCTATGTAGCTATTTCGGCTAATAAAATAAATATACATACATATTTGCAAAATTCAAGTTTTATGAGTAACAGTTTCATGCAATATAATATATTTTATATACTGGAAACTAAAAGCAATAATATTAACTGTACTTATTGTACAGAAACGTCTGTAGTTATTTACGCGCATGACTGCTTTAAGAAAAGCTTTTAAAATATTGCATATTTTAACGGTTGGCAAAAATGTTAAGAACATAGGTAATGTTATAAATAACAGAGCTGGCTTAAAATGATAAATAAATAAAATTTTAGCAAAATTAAAATTTAAAGCTTTGCTTTAAAATATTTTTCGAACAATTTATTATAATTTATATTAAAAACTTAATATACATAAACGTATAATTCGTTGTTGCTTATAACTTTATGCACTTTTTTTTAAATATTAAACTAAAACTAAGAATTAAATAAAATAAATAAATATAAACTAGAAAATAATTTATGTTTCTAAACTTAAAAAAGGTGTACAAGAAGCTTTTTTCATATGGTTAATATAACTAAAATAAATAAATACAGGGGATTGTGTGTGTTTTTTTTTTATATGCCAGTCCTTTAGCTCTAACATAAGTTTAAAATGGGTAGTGGATAGTAGAGACACAATGAACACGCTTAGACTTCATTACATTCCACATACAATTGACTGCAATCGAAACCAGAACGCCCTCTACGGCCTGCTTCGTAAATTTTATCAAAGCTGCCATCGCTGGTGCGGTCCAAAAGATAACTGGTAGCATAACTATGAAAAGCATAAATTTTGAGAATAAAATAAAGCTTTCTGTTAAACAAAACTTACGATCCCAATTGACAGAAAATACTGGTGCCACCAATTTCTCGTACACATTCGGTATTTGCTTCGCACATGTAACGTTGCAAACATTTGTCATCGGCTTTACGATAAGTGCGTACATAACCCTTTAGCATGGAAATGCCAGCTACAGTGGCATCACTAACCGAATCGCGTTTACCCAAAGAACGTGCATTCAAAGAACGGTGTGAGAAGGAGGTTTTTAAAGCATCCAAAAGATTCATAACGATTTGTATAAACTGAAATGTATTTTAAGAAAAAAGTCATAATTTAATATATGCTTTCATTAAGTTAAGAACAGAAATTATAAACACAAAAGTAGTATAGAACAGTGTAGGACTAAAGTGTTGCTTGCTTTTGATATAACAAAATAAGATAAAAAATTAAGCATTAGTTATAATATATAAAATTTTTTACAGCAATTTGTTTTAATTAAAATAAAAATAGGATAGAGTTTTGTTTTAAAAATAAAGAAAAAGTCATAGAGCTTTACCTCTCCGGCTTGTTTGGCCATGGAATTCACTTGTTCCGGATCTTTTGTACCAAGTACGGTCGATAACACTGCTGCCAAGACTCCCTGTTTATATTTTTTTTTTTATTCATTTTTTATTTTTTTAAAAATATTTCAAGCATGTCACCATATATAATCCACCGTAACCATGAACCAGTATTTAATTTTGATTTTAATTATTATTGTTTTTAGGATTTTTTTATGTTTTGTGTAAAGAAGTTACAAGTTTCCAGAGATATAAACACACATTAAAAAATAATCGGGAAATTTGTAAAAAAAGAAACAAAAAGAGAGAAAAAAGATATTTTGTTTTATATTTATTTAACAGGTTTTCCGTATATTTATAATGAAAGTACATAATCGCTGCTCATAAATGCTTTTGTAACAGTTATTGAAATAGTTTTCTAAACATATAATTTAATTTTTAATATTAAGGATTTAGCTTTATAATCCCATAGCAAAGCTAGACATATTTGAGGGCGAGTAAAAAAATTCCCCGTTCATTACTTTTTTTTGGAGTTAAGCTCTGACTTAAGTAAGAGATAGTGTGAATATTTTTGTCAGCATATTATTCTGACAATAGTGATTTTAATATATTAGTCGAATCTAATTGCTATTTAGCTCATTATTGCTCAATATATTAAAAAGCCGTACAAGTAAGTAAAAGTAAAATTTAATTATAAGGCGTAAGGCGTTTCAGTTAACTTACAAGCCAAATTTATATTACTTAGCATATACCAGGGAGGTCTTAAAGGTCTTTTCTGCTGTGAAAAATAATAATAATAACCCTGTCGTCGTGTAGAGGCTTACACTGCAAAGACTCAACTGGCTAAGCTGGTGTAGAGCAATAACTCTCTAGCTAGATCTACCATGCTAGAAAGGTAGTTGAGAAGCAGTTACTAAGAATTATCCCAGGGCTGGATCATTGAGAACAGCAACAACATCATCTCCAGTATCATTACATACATACATATAGAACTGGCTTTTACAACCCTGTGTTAGGATTACGGACTGGCTTCTCGCAGTACTTATGTTGTGTGTGTCAATTTTTATCCATGAATACCGGGACCTACAGTTTAATATCGAGTCCGAACGACAGACTTGGGAAGCTTGTTCACGGTAATCAGTTACTCTCAGAGATTTTGTTAGAAGAGAGAAATATCATTATAATCTTTTATTTTACCACGAAATTAAAATTTTATGTGCGGGCTTCCTGGGGTTGATTGCGTTGAATTATTTAGTATTAATGGCATAACATTGGCTATTGAATAATTAATCAACAGCAACCGATTTCTGTACGATTTGCATTTTTACAGTAGTTCCTTTGCATTTTTCTGACTGATATCAGATACGATATTAGCAAGTTTAAATCAAAGGTCCTTCCCCCTCTCCGTCATATTTTCCTACACCAGCACAATGTATTACTTAACTAAGCGTCATCCCCTGAGTATTGATCTCAATCAGAAAAAATCTCATATAGTTAAAAAATACATTTCTCAATACACACACGTTTGACTTCCACTTATGTACACTTTTAACAGCGAATTTTCAATAGCTTCGATACCGTGTTTGCTACGAAACTTTCTGAAATTAGCTACTAGGTCCTTAATAATAACAGAAGGTAAACCGATAAAACCATGTCTAAAATTAAGGCCCTGAGCAGCAATTTGAACTTCAATTCATTGATTTTGGTTCACTTTTTTGTATGAATTTCTTCTTTTCAAGTGATTGAGTTCTTTGTCCTCTATTCACCTAAAATTTCCTTTTTTTTCCTTTTTTATGTTTGAAGCTGTGGATTTACTAATCGTTTATGCCTATAAATTTATGCTGAAATTCGCCTAAAATGCTGTGAGACATGGCTGTTTTTGTTATATTGTTATTGCACAGAAACCCAAATAAATAAAAAAAATTTGCGGTTTTTTCAAAAATTTAAATTTAAAAATTAAAGGTTCCCCCTCTAAGAAGCTTATCTTCACGAAACCACTCCCACACATGTCCAATCTATTCCACTCATAGGATTTATCGCATTTCATTCAATGATCATCATTTTAGCCAATGGCGTTTTGTAAATTTTCTTACTCATTTCTGTAGAGCGATTTTTTACAACAATCGTATTGTTTTCAACAGTAAATAACACAATAATCGATTTTGCTATTCATTAACTTTTATTTAAGATAGCCTCAATAGCTATTGTCGTCAACAAAAGTTTTTATATTGTTCATTCAGTTGGAAATTCGTAAATTTTATTTTAAAATTTTCTAGACAGACGACAACATTAATGCGTCAATGCTATTGACTTGTTTGTTTGAAATCTATTTTAATATGCTTTTTTTCCCAAAGAAAGTTGAGGCTTGAAACTTTGCTCACTTTCTGTCCACTTTATTACCAAAAGTATACAGCTAGCTAGCTAACTGACTAATTTTATACAGTGTTGCCATATGTTTGTTATTTAAATATTAAGAAACCTAGAGTTGTCGGCTATCGCTAAAGTGTACTTGGTTAATTACATAATTGCTAGCGTAAACAACAAAATCCGGGGGCTCTTGTTTTAATATTGTGTTGGCTTACTAAGTCAAGAGCGCCGGCTTCAAACCCTAGCTCTGTCATCTTAAAAATAGAAATATGAAAAAATATTTATTTCGGCGACTACCTTTTAGCAATCTTCTAAAGCTCTGAGAGTAACTGATTCCCATGAACAAACTTCTCAAGTCTGTCGTTCGGAGTCGATTCTAAACCGTAGGTCTAGGTACTCATGGATTAAAATTTTCACATACAACATGAGTGCTGTGAGAAGCTAGACCAATATATGTTATACGTAAAGTTTTATTTGACAAATTTCGGTGCAATACTTGTCAAATAAGCCCTTGTGGACATTTTACAATTGAACTTTTTGATATCGGAATTGGCAGGAACACATCCGTTAAAAGATTGTTCCATAAACGAGCAGTGCGGCTAAAGAACGAATTCTCTCTATAATGTATTGTACGTTACACTGGACAACTAACTACAAAAGGATGTGGTCTAAGAGAGGTATTGGTGGTATCGTGGTTAGAGCGCTCGCACAAAAACTTTAATGGTCCAGGTACAAATCCCAGCAAAGGTGAAAGATAAAAAAGTTAGTTTGCGGTTTCTTCAAAATTATAATTTAAAAATAAGAGGGTAAGGGGAGCGTCCCCCCTCCAAGAAGACCATCTACAAAGAAATATCTCCCCGACATTCCACTCTATTCCACCTTAACCAATGTAAAAAAAAAATCGAATGATCAGGAGAAAAGCGCCACCTATTGGGAAGTAGCAGATAACAGCCAAACTTACATAGTGAAGGCACTCACCACACAATCAACATGCAACTATGAGGCAATAGCTGTTGATCAGTTAAGGGCAACGATATAACACTGGCCTTTGAATGATCCCAAGACGCTTAATAATATAAGAAAAAAAAAAAAAAGAATATATGTACTGTCCTCTCCACAAAAATTCCAATACAAGGCACAGCATTTAGTAGGGGCTTACCCCTGAGTATTGGTCTCAAATAAAAAAAAAAATACATATACCTGTAATGAGTTAGTCGAACTGAAATAAAACACATAACATTCTATCACATTTTCTCACATTTTCTCACCATCACTGCCGATTTGAACTTCTCATCTTATTTGGATAAATCAGAATTACAACTTCTTTTTCTTTTTGTTTAATTATTATGCATTATTTTTTTATCTATTTTTAACTTTGGATTAAAAACAATAGACCAAAACGCTTAGACAAATTATTATCATTTTGTTTTTCAGATCAAACTTAATTTCAGTGAAGCTCGCTTTTGCAAATATAAAAAAAAATATTTCCTACAGCAAAAATTATAAATAAATTTCAAAGCTTTAAATTGTTAATTTCAGCGCAACGCATTATAAAAGCATTTATAAGCATTAAATAAAAAAGTTAGTTCAACCAAAAAAAAATGTTTTTTATATATAGTATATATATACATATTAAAAATAAAGTGCAGACTACTTAAAATTAAAATTAAGGAAAAATTAATTAAAAATAAAAATATTACCTGCATTGGAGAACCACCATTATCGACCTTATCAATGCCATCACTTGGGGCACCACCACCCAATAAAGCGTTAATGATTTTCAAACCTAAAAATAAACGTTTAAAAATAAAAGTAAATTTAATGCAATTTGAGAAACACTTACCCATTGAGATAACATTAGCCCAGGGTGAACCAGCGAAGCCGCCATCAACATCATCTGATTTTGTGGGAGAATTGGCGGCGCCATTAAAGAACATGGTTAAAACAGTGCCCAACATATTAGACCATGAGAAACCATTGGGTGCTTCTTGTATTTGATTGGTCTCAATATCATCTTCAACATCATCTAAAGCTACTTTTTTTGAAGCATTTGGTTTAACAGCATATTTGCGTGCAACATTTTCTTGCTCAGCAGCATACACAGGTGAAATTTGTTGCGGCTGCCTATACTGCAAACGCCTCTGATACACTTCATTTTGTGGATAAGCAAATGTAAGCAGTATACAGTTTGTTATCACAACAGCCAGTAAAATATATGAATTTGTTTTACGTTGATTCAACATACTGCGAAAGAAAACAGAAAAAGAAATAAATTAATGTAATAATAACGAAATTACAAAAATTGCTGTTCTAAAATTTAAATTTTAAATAACTTTACTCTTTTTTTTTGAGTTGAACAAGCTGTCAAAAATAAAAACTTGTTTCAAATCAGTGCCATTTCATTTGGCATTTCTCCCATATACATATCTTTTATAATTTAAATTGAATTGAAAAACGTGTTCTGATCGAAAAAATGCAGTCAATTTGCTTTTTCTGTAGAAATTTACATTTCCTTTAATAATTGCTTAAAATATTTTCTTTTTTTTTTTCTATCCACTCAAGCAACGGCTTTCTAAATTTACATACTCGTAATAATTAAAACATCACGTTTTTTTTTTTTTTTTTTTGTATAAACATAGACCAGTATTAGCACACATTTTATTTTAAATTGTGTCACACATTATTGAGATGGAAAAAAAGTAATAAAAACCAAATGACAGCTTTAAAACCATGACTATAAAAACAAGTTATTAAACCATTAAACATACCATCAACAGCTTAAGAACACTTACAAATAAACATATATGCAGCCATAATGATTCCATTTGTTTTTACTCGTATTGTGTTTAAAAAGTCTTTAGAACCATTGTAGACATATTATTTGGTATGACGGCAGTTCAAACACTAATTCACATTAATTTTGTTGTTTCTTTACTTTGTTTATAATTTCCGCTAAATACAGTTAACATTTCTTTATATATATATTTTTTTTATTTATTTTGTTATCAAAGAAACTCAAAATAGAAAGCAGTTGGTTGAATAGACATATGAAATATAAAGAAAAATTTTACAGAATACAGATTAGAAAACAACTGAATCAAGATATGCTGCCAAGCTGTTGAATCAACAAACGAACGGTATTATATAAACTAGAATAAGCATAAACCAAAAACAGTGAACAAGTGTTGCAGTCAGTCAGAGAATTAATGCAAAAGAAAATTGTTCAATCAGTGGTTTATGTATAAAAGAAAAAAAAATAAAAAACATGTAAACTAAAGCTGTTATAATTTGGTTCTATTTGGTTCTGTAGCAAATAAGAATAGAAAATTGATTTTATTTAAAGAAAATTATATTTTTCTTGTAAACAAACCGGTACATTTAAAGAATTATTGGAAATGGAAATCAAAAATATTTATTTGCAATATAAAAACATAAAACAAAAGACTTAAGACACAAACTTGCTTGTTATTTCTTTATTTATTGATGATGAAAAAAGAAAACAAGAAATGAAAGGCAAACATTTATTAGTTTCCAGTCATGATAAAATGCATGATTTATGGCTTATTTTATTTGTAAATGAGAAAAAATAGAATTTCTATTTTCTTTCTTTTTTTGGAAAAAAATGCACCACTTTTGCATAAAATTAAGAATTTGTGATTAGCGCCAGTAATTAAAAAAGAGAGAAGAAAAAAAGAATGCTATTCGAATGACTTAAATAAATTCCATTTCTTATCACAAATTGGAATTTGAATTTGAATTTGTGAATGGACAAATCGTTTTCGAATTATGTTGAAGTGTATTAGCACAGCTGTCTAACCAAGAGCCCATAAACAATACCTGAACCAAATAAAATGAAAAATTAAAACAAATTTGATTATTAAGCATATAATATTCATATCTTCGGGGTGCGTGGGACAGTGGTTAGAGCGCTCGCACAAAAACTCAAAGGGCTCAGGTTCAAATTCCAGCAGAAGTGAAAAATAAAAAAGTCAGATTGCGGTTGTTTTTTTATTATAATTTAAAAATAAGATCTTTCCCCTTCAAAAAGACCATCTTCAAAAAAACCGCCTCCCAACATTCCATTCTATTCCACCTTAACCAGTGTCAAAAAAAAAAAAAAAAAAAAAAAAAAAAAAAAAAAAACGAATGATCAGGAGAAAAGCGCCACCTGTTGGGAAGTACCCGATAACAGCTAAACCTATTTAGTAAAGGCAGTCACCATACAATCAACATGCAACGATGAGGCAATTGCTGTTGATCATTCAAGGATGAAGGTATAACACAGGCCTTTGAATCATCAATTCACAGCAATTTGATTCGTTTCTAAGTCGCTTAATATATGTACTGTCCTTTCCACAAAAATTCTAATAAAATGCACAGTATCAGTAGGGGTTTACCCCTGAGTATTGGTCTCAATAAAAAAAATATTATCTTTTAATATATTAAATTCTCATGTCGAGATGTTTACTGCCAAACTTCTCCCAAATATCACGACCGATTTTTATGAAATTTTTCGCGTATATCAGGTAGTTGTGACAATCGGTCAACATCTATTTTTCATACCCTTGACCCAAGAGACAATTCATTTATAAACACCATACCGTCTTCGAAGAAATTTTAAACTTGATAGATCTGCATACAGTAGAACACATATCGTTGCAAGAATTAAAGAACGCTGTAACTGATAAAACATTTAATGTTCACCAGAGCCAAAAACCTGTACGCAAGTAGACAGAAGACACTGGTATTTATCAAAACGCAAACGGCGTAAGTGAATTTCCTTTCATCATAGAAATCTGGGACCGGGACCAATCGACGCGTACTTTTTTTCTGATAAAAATGATGCAAGAAAACCTATTTTCAATTTTTTTGTCAGTTACAGCGTTTTTTAATTCCTGTGACGATATGGTTTTACTTCTTTTTAACAAGTACTCAGTTGAGGCGATACAAGGCCTATTTCTCCCTATCCCTAATACCCTAACGCAGCCATTGACGTTGATAATGTTTTGGAGGTAGAGTGAAGAGTATGAAATATATTTGAACTAAAAAAATATTTCCTAAAAATAATTTGAAATGCAAAACAACGTTTACCGGTTCATCCAGTTTCATACAAATTTTTTAATTTTATTTAGTTTTTTTTTTATTAAAACTCTTATTTGATTTTTGTATATTCTTTTAAAATTTCATACTAGTCTACAACATCAAAAAATAATTACGCCCAATTAAATAATTTTCACGCAAAAGCAAAAGTGTCAAGCAATCATTTTCTTACACTTCAACATTTTAACAATTAAAATACGGCAAAACAAGCAAAGAAGACTTATGCAGGCATATGCAGTCAAAGGTTTTAAATACAGACAAATTTCTAGAGAATTATACGAGTTACTATTTTCCCATAACCAGAAACAGTATTCAATTTCTGAAGAATTGGATAACGCCACTGTTGACGTTGAAGCTAATAAGTAATGTACGAGTTAATAATTCATTTATAAAAGCTCAGTTTTCTATTTAATTTTAATAGACTATTATGTGATGTAGTCTAGTATGTAGTGTGCAGGTCCTGTACCATGTCTAATGAAAGAAATATGAAATAAATGTTTCTTTTCACATTTTAAGAGTACATACAAACATATGTACCCAGCAGAAAATTTTTAAGATTTAGAAGCAATAAATAAAATTCTAAGCAATAATATTGCTTTTTATACATTAAAGCTTCGGGGGGTCGTGGCATATTGGTAGAGTGCTCGCACAGAAACCCACACGACCAAGGTTCAGTCCCAGCGAAGGGCGAAATTATAAAAATAATAATTTTCGGTTTTCTAAAAATTACAATTTAAATTAAAAAAATTAAATTTAAAAAATAAGAGGTCCCCCCTCCAGACAGACCATCTGCAAGAAACAGCTCCCTGACATTTCTAATCTATTCCACCAGAAACCAATAATCAGGAGTACAGCGCCACCTTCTGCTGGGAAGATAACAGCTAATATACTGATGACGCTCACCATTCTTCAAAAAAAAAAAAAAAAACATCCACCGACATATGAGGCAATTGGTGTTTGATCATTCGAAGGTGAAGGTATAATACTGGCTCTTGAGTGGACAAATTGACAGCAACTTGTTTCATCAACAATAAAAGGCGCAATATATACAAAACATCTATGAAAAAAAAAATGCACTGCATGAGTAGGGGTTTATCCCTAAGTATTGGTCTTAAAAAAAAAATATGCTACAGGTATTATTTTTTGTACTATTTGCTTACTGGTTTCTATAAATTTGCATTTCTATTGCATTTTACACCCTCATTTCATATAGAAATCATGCATTATTATTGCGCACGAGTTGGTGATTGTTTACAATTTCTCCCTTACAAAATAACTTATTGGTAAGCACTATTCTCTACTGGGTAATTGGCCATTTCAACCCTGTTTCAGAATTACGGCCTAGCTTCTCGCAGCACTCATGTTGTATGTGTCAATTTTTATCCATGATTTCAGGAACATACAGCTTAACGTCGACTCCGATTGACAGACTTTAGAAAGATGTTCATGCCAATCAGTTACTCTCAGAGCTTTTGCCAGAAGAGTACTAAGTTTTTTTTTTTGGAACATGTTACGTACTGTGACATTATTGTTGTTGTTACCAACACAATATCTTTCTTATAACAAATGGTGAAGCAATGCCAGCCAGTCATTTACTTAAGAACTACTCACTTAAGGTTTGTGTCTTAAGTCTTTTGTTTAAATTTAATAATAAAATATTTAAAATTTTAAGATTTTAAGATTTCGTGAAAACATTAAATTAAAAAGTTAATTTGTTTTTAAACGTAATTATATATATATATCTGATGTCTTCTTTCTTTTAAGTAAGATTTTTATTTAAAAACTTTTACTTTCTTAAAATATATTTTTGTTTTTTCACACAAATTTTAAAACATTAATTAGTTTTTTTTCACAAGCCATTGAAAGAGAAAATCATTTAAAAACATGCAATACTTTTTTTCATTTTTAATAAATTGCGTTTAAATTTCAGAAAAAAAAATTTTTTTTAAATAAAAACCAAAATTCATACGAAAAAAAAAACATGATACAGATGAGCGAGTCTGAAGGTAAAACCACAAAGAAACATTCACATTCTTTTTCTCTTTTTTTTTTTGTGTGAATAACTTAAGGTTAATGAAATTCAAAATGATTCAACTTAATGATAAACTCACAAGAAACGATAGTGAAATTAATTTAGAAAATGAAATGAAAGAAAAGACATTATTTTGTTAATTTTTTATTTACGAATCATCTTACCTTCGATATATAAGGCATGATAAGCACAAAATAAGTTTTACTTTCTTTTTCGTAATATGCGTGAATGATTTTATTGGAATTCTGTTAATCTTAAAGGCCAGACATAAAACAGAATAAAACTGTACTCATATTGGCCAACATGATAACAAGAAACTTTTTATTTTTGCTTGACCTATTTTGTTATAATTTTTTGTTTGTTTTTTCAAAACTTAAAAAAAAAGGTTTTTTTTTTTTTGGTTTTTGTGTAACAACATGTCAAGTAATACACGCTTATTAAATATTTGTATGTAATACTTATATCATAAACTGGTCAAAGACCTGCTACTTGTTGACAATGTGTAAACTTGTCATATTATATTGAATTGGCATGTAAGTCAAAATAAATGCCGCATTATTGTGCTTTCATTGTATGCAGAAAAAGTTTTCTTTGATTTTAAAAAATGTCTACGTTTCAAAATTAACATTTTTATTTTCAAATAAATATGTGAAATGCATACTAAAAGGCTATTTATAGGTTTAAATATGATGCAATTTCTATGTTTTTTTTTTTTTTTTGTTTTTTTAATTAAATAATAAAAATATGTGTTAACTTGAATATTTTCATTGCAATATTTTGCGTTAGATAATCAATATGCACACATAAGTTTACTGTCAATTATTAATAAAAAGGGCAAACAGTATACCAAAAATTTTAATAATTTAATTTTTAAGTTTTTTTCTTTTTCAACTATCTAGTAATTCCCTCTAATACATATTTAACGCAACGTTTTGATTGATACCCTTTTGTAGCTTTTAGGATATGCCATTATATTATCGGTGTGATTTGCTGGCTTCTACAAAATGTGAAATTTACATCTCGTCGTGCGGGAGTTTATGTGCTCTATACGCCATTTTATATCTCTCGATGTTAATTATGCCACTTTCGAGTTTTGACACCAAAATTTTTACAATCTACAGTCCGTTTTCGAATATTTATCTCCGAAACTGTACGAGGTATCCGAAAACGATTTGCAGACTTGAAAAATTTAGGGTTTTAAACCTAAAGTGGCATCATTAACTCGAGATGTATAAAAAATATGAAATGGCGGATAGACAACATAAACTCCCACATAACGATCTGCAGAGATTAAAGCAAGAAACTCACAGAATTAATTTTTAACAAAGAAATTTAAAGTAAAAACTTAATTGATGTCAATTAAAATAAGTGCATAATTCGATTTTTTTTTTGTGTAAAACTAACTCGAAGTTATTAATTTTTTAATTGATATGCATAATGTTTGTAAGAGCAAAACCAGTAAACATGTTATTTGATAGTAATAACGTAGACAACATTGGTTAACTAGGACAGATATCCTACACAGAAAAAATTATTTTTTTGATTCAGACACGAAATTCACTGAGTTAATAAATTTTTTGTTTAATTTCGGTCCCACAAAGAAATTTGTGAATTCGAACAACAAATTTGTAATTTTTTGGTTAAAAAAAATATTGTGATATTTATTGGAGTCACAAAAACGAATCAAACAAAAAATTTAATAGAAGTATATAAAAGTTTTATTGAATATTACGGTTCTAAGCAAACAAAAACCAATTAATAATTTTTTTGAAAAAAAAAATTTGTTTTTAGAGAAAAAAGTTGCCAATTAAAAAAATAAAATGTTAAAAATTGAATGCAAAATTGAACAAATAATTATTCGAGACAACAAAATAATGTTCAGAAATTTGACAAATAATTTTTTTACAAATTTAAATTTTTTATGATAATTTATTTTTATATTTCATTATTATTAATAGTATTATTAATATTATTATTGTATTATTTATTTTAATGTAATATGAAATGTATTCTTTTGGGGAAAAATATGTCTCTATGGCCATTTCGTCTCTGTTTAAGAGACTCGTCAAGAGACTTTTTCCCAAAGGTGTTATTCAAAACTATAAATACTTATGTTAAGAGCCGAAGACTCGGGTTCGAATCTCCGGAGAGGTGTGATCAATTTAATTTTTGGTTTTTATCAGAAAACGCTTTAATTAGATCAAATTTAACTGCAATGTTATTTTTTGGTAATTAAAGAAGAAATGATGTCCGTGAAGGAATAGTACACATAAATTTGATCTAATTAAAGCGTTTTCTGATAAAAACCAAAAATTAAATTGATCACACCTCTCCGGAGATTCGAACCCGAGTCTTCGGCTCTTAACATAAAATTGCACCCGACTATGGTGCTACGCTCTAACCACCTCAACCACCGTCGTACATATCATTCATGTCGACTAATGTGGATAAGGTGGAATAAAGGGCAAAAACAAAATAAATTTGTAATTCTGTTTCATCCAAATAAGATGACAATTACAAGAACAGCAATGATGGTAAGAAAAGGAGAATATGATATAAACTGTTGTGTGACTTTACTTCGACTAACTCATACAAATGTATGTACATACAGTAATAATTTCAGTATGCGATTTCCAAAAAAGTGTGAGTTAAATAGTTGATGTTTGGTCTTGAATATGCACAGGACACAAAGAACTCTGATGAGACTACCGTAGCTGGAGTCGAAAACAATTGTTCAGTTTGGCTAGTGTACTATTCCTTCACGGACATCATTTCTTCTTTAATTACCAAAAAATAACATTGCAGTTAAATTTGATCTAATTAAAGCGTTTTCTGATAAAAAATATAAATACTTATGTTAAAATAGTTATAAACTAAATGCGAATCATATCCCATCTAATATATAAAAACCAAACAAAAGTATTTACAAAGCAATACATTTCTTTTTTTTTGTTTTCTTTATATCATGTTTTATCAACATTGATACTTTTAAAATACATTCAAACAAAATTATTAATAGAATCAAACAAAACTTTATTTGAAAACGAAATAAAAATTGAACAAGCGTTTGTTTGAAAATATTCCTGCAATAATTTTTTCTGTGTATTGGAAACATCAAAACTTTCCATCAAAGCACTTTTAGTCTGTGCAGGGCCATTGGCGTTATCATAATAAAGTACACACTGCTTCAATTCTGGCTGTTTTAATGGCTTTACTTGGTTTATTTAAGTAATTTGTTGCTCTAGAGACCAGAACATCTCATTGTACTCATAAAGCAAAGACACATCTCGCTATTCTTTTGGTATAAATTCTGGATAGTTCAATGTTTGCACATCTTCACTCTACTTCCATTCAATAAATAAATATAATAAATATATAAAAATTCAACTTCTTTCCAAGTAAGCCGACAGTTATACCTACATAACTGGCTTATAAATCACTTTTTCAGAAATATGGCTTAGCTTCTCACAGTACCCATGTGCTTTAATTTTTATCCGTGAGTACCGGGACCTACAACTTAAAGTCTAATCTGGCTTAGAAGTTGATTGCCTTAGAGCTTTTGCCAGAAGACTTCTAAAAAGTGGTCACAGACAGAAATATTTTTTTAGATTTATTTTTTTCAAAAAGTCAGAGCTAGTATTTTTGAACCCGGAACTCACATCTAGTAAGCCACCAAACTACAACTAAACTACGGCAGAGAATCATAAATGGAAATTTGGCTAACAATTTAACTACTAATTTATGTGGTACCCTAACATAACATTTTCTTTTTTTTGTATTGAATATTTTAAATTTTTTTATAATAGTTAACCCAGCAGAAAATTTTTCAAATTTGTAAGCAATATATAAAATTGTAAGCAATAATGGAAGTATTATATTGTTTTTTATACCTTAAAGCTTCCAAAAATGCTACAGGATAAGGTATTATTTTTGATTTTTTATACTATTTACTTACTGGTTGCAATAGATTTTGCATTTCTATTGCATTCTAGCGGCTCATTTCTTAGATTTCCACAATAATACAAAACAATTTATAAAATTTATGTACCGAGTTTTTAAGCATTTATAAATCAAATAACTTTTTGCAGACTAAAGCGATTTAAATATTCCAATAAATGATTAAAATAAATCAATTTAAAATTCTTTTAACTCAGGTCTGTGCAGATTTTTGCATATAAAAGTCTGTATAACTTTTTTGCTTTTCATGTTAGAGACAAATCTTTCCATGACTTCCTGGAGCAACTGTCTCTAAACACAATGAGCGAAAAATCAGAGCTATTGTGGATCCGGGTTCGGGTTAATTCGGGTTTACAAATTTTTAGTCATAAACAGCATAACCAGGTCTGTGCAGACCTACATGGGATTTGTATGGAAATGCATAGACAGATGTGTTAAAAGTCTGTATAAATGCATTTTATGCTAGGAAAACCACAAAATGAACAATAAAAATGCAATTTTATACATCTTAGTTATCTCTTAACAGTATTTTATTAATAATATGTATACAAAGGAATTTTATACACGGCATTTAACGCAGAAGTACCTGGCATTTGAGAGTTGTTGGCATACCGCTTTATTGCAATGCATGCAATAAAAATGTGTTTTTCGTTGTTTTTTGATCAACTTAAAACACAGCAAGCACGATGGTCTTTTGGCAGAGGATGCGGCATGGACTGGACGGTCATCTATGGGCGGGCCTACAGCTACCTGCAAACAAACAAAGTTTGTCAAGTTCGTCGAACTCAACTACATCGTACAAGTAGAAGGACGGTAAGATTTGGTCAACAGCTCCTCCGGCGACTGGTAGACTTCGTGCACATCCCACGTTGAGTCGTGAAGGCTACCCTATATACAGGGCGACGATGTCTGCCCTGTATATTTTAAAAATTTTGTTGTCAAAAACCTAAAGTGGCATCATTAACTCGAGAAATATAAAATGGCGTATAGAGCACTTAAACTCCCGCACGACGATATGTAAATAACGTTTGGAAATGTTCTGGCCCAGTTTAGATTGCAAATCTTCTTTTTCCATAATTTTAAATTGTGACATAATTTTTGAATTTTGAAACATAAGGCAGTTTGTGTGTGTTTTTTTGCATAAAAAAAACACTTCGTATGTCAGTTGTTAAAAATTGTCAAAAGCATATCTTGACTCAAAACTTATTTAAAAAAAACTTTTTTTTTTTTTGATAATTTTTTAAAATAATATTTTTTTTTAAATAACTGAACTATTGGTTTGCATCTAAGTAAATGCAGATTTTAATCTTTGATAGCATTAGTTGAATTTTTAGATTAGATGACGTAATCGAAATATCAAATTCAGTTTGTTTTTTGATAGTCGGTACTTCAGCTGTGAATCAGTAAAACAAATTTTTTGATCGGTTGCGTGGTTTTTGTTTGGGGTCTGTTAAAAAATGGAAAATCAAATGGAACATTTTCGTCAAATTTGCTTTTTTATTTCCGGAAAGGAAAAAACGCTTTGCAAGCTCATAAAAGTTATGTGCTGTTTATGCTGATGAAGCCTTAAAAGAACGGCAGTGTCAAAATTGGTTTGCCAAATTTCGTTCTGGTGATTTTTAACTGAAAGGTGAAAAACGCTCAGGTCGTCCAGTTGAAGTGGACGACGACCAAATCAAAGCAATAATTGATTTGGATCGTCACAGTACAACACGTGAAATTGCAAGGAAGCTTCATGTATCACATACAAGGATTGAAAAAATCGCTTAAAGCAAAATTGACTTTTATTTTCTAAGAAAAATTAGCAATTACTTAGTTGTCAACCCAATATATCGAATACCAGTTTTGTATTTAATACTCGAAGCCTTAAGAAACAAATTTTAAAAATTCGTAATAGTTGCACCTTTAGGCTGTCATCTAAGATCTCATCAAGAACTATTGGACGCCTGACAAACCTGTGTGAAATTTCGTTGTTATTCTATTTTATAACCAACTAATAAAAATTGTGAAGAAATTGAGAAGTCGCACCATACAAACATACAAATATTAGAGCATAAATATATTTTGTAAGTCTGTAGTATGATTTTTACTTTTTTAATGATCAGCGTGATAGGTTTCTTATTTCATGTCTTTTTAGTATCTTATTTAAACACTGTAGCAAACTGAAAACATAAAAACTATTGCTCTAATTTGGATGAATTTAATAGATATTTTCTAAAATTAAATTATTTCTTTAGATTTTCAAAATCAAAAATATCTGCTCCTTCTTTTTAATCAGATTCTGTAATTATTTTCAAGTTTTTATGCAAATGTTCATATGTTTCTTTTGTTTTAGAGTTTTTCCGCAGGTACTTGAGTGAAATTTTGCTCAACTTGTTTCATGCTAGATAACAAATTTTGCTGAAATCACGAATGTGTGCTTTATAATGACAAAACTGATTTTTTTTATTTAAAAAAATATCTCTCTTGTATTATAAATTCAATAAAAGCTTATTTGACAAGTATTTTTTAAAAATTTGTCTAAAAATGGTCCTTTGAGCCGGACCATGGCTGTAAAGTACTTCTTACATTTGCAGTGAACATTTTCAGAGTTCTAGAGAAACAGCATTACAGAAAAAGTTAGACAAGCTGTTAAACAAGGAAATTAAAATAAGAATTTATCTGTTTATTAAATAAAAATGGTAAATGAATTAAATAAAGGCTATGTTTTATATATACATCCTTCGTTATTATTATTTTAAAATAATTAAGACAGATAAGTTTTATATGACTTTGAATAAACGAACGATTTCCGTTTCGATCGAAATCGTTTTTCATCACATGCCTGATATTTTAATCTAAAATCCGTTTTTTTAATTTTTTGATATTCTCACTTAATAACCTGGCGTCTACTGTAAATCATAGTGTTGTTAAGCACATTCATAACATTACAGAAAAGTTAAAATATTTTTGATATAATTGTCAGTAATTTTTTAATTATAAAAATAATAACTAAAAAATGCCATAAAAAATAAATAAATAAATAACTTATACTCACAAATAAAAACAGAAACAGAAAGAAGAAACTTTCTCCCTCAAAACAAAAAGGAATCAAGAAATATATGAAAAAAAATAAAATTCAATAGAAACTACCAAGCAGTACGTAAAGTTAAGTATCCACAAAGTAATACAAAAATCAAAAAATAAAAAAAAACTGAAAAAATAAAATTCCATTCAAACATAAAATTACTCTAAAACAGAAATATATGAATGAATGAATGAAAGTCATGATTTGAACAGCCACAACAAAGCCAACAATGTAAGCAAACAAACAAGACGTATTTCTCTTTTTTGTTGTTGTTTTTTTTTTGTAGTTAAAACGTTTAAATTGAATGAAATCAAGAAGAAACAAAACATCAACTGAAAAGTGGCAAACGCGACGTTGAAAATAAAAAACAAAAAATAAAATAAAAAATTATAAAAAAAACAGCACAAGCCAAAAGGGATTTAGGCGGTGGCATGTGGTTAAGTTGGAGGAGATAAATGTTGGTAAAAGCAGCGATAATAACAAATATACTGAATGCTCGCTCATCAACTCGTTTTATGTCTTTTAAAAACAAAACAGTATAGAAAAGCACACGCAAAAAAAAGAGCTCATATAGTGGAAAAATTGATTGCTGTTCATGTGGTGTCAATTAAAAATATGTTGAACTCTTTTTGGTTTGTCTGCTTCAAAGAAATACAAAAAAAAATATACTGCAGAAAAGAGAGCAGTCTAGAAAATTCAACTAATAGGGTAAAATATGAAAAGGAAAATTTTGTTTTATTTATTTATTGCTTTTTATTAAAGAAAACTAAATACTTTATCTCTATTGAGAGTGCAGTCGAATTGTTTTTACACCATTTTTGTTTAAAAGAAATCTAATTTTTAACAGATTAAATAAAGAAAACATTTTACTTTAAGAAAGGAAATTTTTTTATAAAGTACTTGTACTATAATGAATATAAAATGCCAGAAGCGATAGCTACTGTTCGTAATTTTAGGTGGTAATTGGTACAAAGAATTCGCTCAACTGCTAGGGAAAATGATAGATTCGATAAGATTTAAAAAGCTATTAATTGTGAAAGATAATATTACCAGATTTAAATTAAATTATTTTGACCAGGGGATCTAGTCTGTGATTCTTTTAAGCTAAAATGCTAAAATTTTGGGTTTTTAAAACAGGCTGGGCGTAAGTTTAGAGGTAATAGGCATTAAGCTTTTAATCTACAATACGCGTTCAAGAATTCTATTCGTAGCCAAAAAGCCCTAATTTAAGTTTATAAATTTTTAGCGATAGAGTTCTAGCTTAGAACAGTTACAGAATAAGGACTGAGATGACTATTTTGCCTAGAAAATTTCAGTTTATATTCCCTTGTGTGAAAAAATTTGAAAGCAATCATATATTGCAGGCTAGAATAATTTAAAATCAAAGCCAGTGATTCTGACACTTTTTTTTTTTTTGTTGCGGCACACTTTTAACAATTTAAAAATTTTACGGTACACAAAGAAGATACCCGTCTAAAAAAATTTTTTTTGGGGATCAAGCTTATTTTGGACCACTATGAGACAAAGTATTTTTGAGAATTTTTTCAGATAATTTGGATGTGGTTTAGAGGTCGCGCAAATTGATTTTTAATAAAAAATCTAGCTTTTTGGGCTCTATTTGAATTGTGGTTATGAATTGGTAAAAAATCGGTATTTTATCGGCTTCTGAGTCAATATAGTTAAAGAAAATATTCCGGTCTTTAATTTTATGTGCATAAATAATAAGTTTCGGTAATTATTTTGCACATTTTGATACATTATACAACAGTTTCTCCTAAATTTTCAACAAATATCGAAAACAGTGGTTTATAGCTTTTCAAATTTGTATAAAGACTAAAACAACTAATGATGCAGTTTAAAAGACTATTAAGTTTGAAATAAGTTAGCGGAAAAAAAATTAATTTTCTTTTACCGTTCTTGAGTTGTACCCTTTTAAAACTTTGTACCCACTGCATGAAATTTTTTATACTATAAAGTGTGAACTAGATTATACAACAATTATATAAACAATAAAAAATTAGATTTGTTATAAATCATTTATTGGGATTCTTGTGATGCTGCTCTATGCCCTGCAATAAATTCTGAAAGTCTGTTTCAGAAGTTGTGATATTAAAATAACTACTAGCCAAGGCCACACCACATTCTGCGATATAATTTACAACTTTCAATTATTGAACTTTGTGTTTTGCTTCCTGGAATGCCTTAAAAACAGTCACTGTAGTGTGAGAACTAATTTGATGGGAATATTGCGTAAATGTTCGGCACTTGATAGATTTAGATGGATGTGTTTAGGGAAACGTATAGTCGTGCGGGAGTTTATGTGTTCTATCCTCCATTTCATATTTTTTATATGTCTCGAGTTAATAATGCAATCCGTTTTCGGATATCTCTCCCATTTTCGGAGATAAATAGCCGAAAACCTAAGGCAGATTTAAAAATTTCGTGTCGAAAACCTAAAGTGGCATCATTAACTTGAGATATATAAAAAGGCTGATGGTCTCATTGGCACTCACCATAGAATAAACAAAACTGGAACAATGAGGCAATTGCTGTTGATCATTCAAGGGTGAAGGTATAACACTAGCTTTTGATGATCAATTCACAGCAATTTGTCTCAATCCTAAGGTGCTTAATAATAATATAAGCAAAAAAAATGTACCGTCCTTTCTAAAAAAATTCAAGACAATGCAGAGCATCAGTAGGCGTTTACCCCTAAGTATTGGTCTCAATAAAAAAACATTTTTTTTTCAAATAATTCAATCTTTAAAAGAATTATTTTGTTTGTTGTTTTTTGCTTAAAATTTAAATAATTAATAGTCTATTTTTTTTATTCTATTGTGCTACACTGCTAATACGAGGCTTGTGATTTCCATTCTCATCAGACCACTTATCTTGCAACACAATACCGAGTTTATTGCGCTCGGTATAAATAATTCGAATATAATTTGATATTTTAGGGAATAATTCATAATGCTTTTCTCCATTAGAACAAAACTATGTTTTTCAGCTAAGGCCAGGAAATGCTATCTGCAAAGATTTTGGGACACAAAAAATTATTTTTTATCAGCACCCAAGAAGAAGATTTTTTTAATTCTTAAGATTGATGATTTTTTTGGTCGCGAAGTAAAGTTTGTATTGTGTTGGCTTATTAGAAGTGAGCTTCCGGGACAAACCCCCAACTCTTACTTCTTGAAATAAATAAATAGTAAAAAAAATAATTATTTCATAGAACACCTCTTAGTAGTCTCCTACCAAAACCTCTAAAAGTAACTGATTGCCATGAACAAGCTTCTCAAGGCTGTGGTTCGGATTTGACATTGAACTGTAAGTCCCTGTACTGTTGGATAAAAATTAATGCACTACGAGAAGCTACAACTTAACCTTGAAATAGGGTTGTGATGGCCCATTTTGAAGAAATGAAATTAATATTAGTTTTATTACTAAGGCACTTAATATTAATATAATGAAAAAGAAATACATATATATGTATATACTGTACTTTCCAAAAAAATTCCAATACAATTCACAGTATAAGTAATGGTTTGCCCCTGAGTATTGGTCTCAAAATAAAAAGAAAATTTGATACTCCTCGTGTAGCATGATGGCTACGTTCCTTACTATCCTATGTTAAGTTGTAAATATATTTTGTTCTTATAATAATATTAAGTTAAAGATATCATAGTCGATAACAGATTTTTGTTGTTTTTAAGTTTTATTTCAAGCATTAATTTATTTTTTCTTTCTATCCTTAGAACGCTTTACTGTGGACAGGCCTTTTAGCAAACCGAGAATGCATATGTAACATAAGTCAAGCGAAAATGGCTTCAATGCAATAAAGTTAACAAAAAAAAAAAATACAAAATGGTGATACCCTGCAAAAATCTTTTTATTTTCCCATTTTTTTTATAACACAAATACTGCAGAAACACTCACAAATTAACTTCAGTCTGAATAAACACACATCACATTTAGTGAAGTGTACAGAACTAGGTTAGTGGTATCATTGTCTGTTGTATGCAAAGAACAGATACATATATTGGAGGAATGAAAAATGTGCTCTCTTGGCGCATAGTACTTTAGTACAGACAAACTCAGAAAAAGTAAATATTTGTTAATTGAATGAGTTCAAAGAAATTAAGTCTTAAAATAAATTTAAAACTTGATTTTAAATTGGCATAAATTAATAACAAAAAAAATTTATATTTTATTTCCAACTATTTATTTGAAATCTACTCAGTTTTATAGCCTAATGTGTTAACATTTTGAGGCAGATAGTTGAATGCATTTCTACAATATATGCTTTAGAAATTTTTAAGTGTGTCATTACTTTTATTTTTTTATTTATTTTTTTTTTTTTGCTTTTTTGTTTTTGTAATGGTTGGTTATTATTGTAGGAAATCATTGTTCGTGAAACTTTTTCTTTAAGTTGTTGCCGTTCTGTGGTTTGTTAAAAAGAGAAAACAAATCGAAAACTCTTCAACATTTACTCTTTTAACTTGTCTTTTAATGGTGCTTGTTTTGACCTATATGGCATTATAGATATTGTACGTATATAAGTTTATTGTATTAATCAGGTATCGATTTGTTTGTTTGTTTGTCATTGTAAATACTTAACTTTCTATTTCGTTATTATTGAGTTAGGCTGGCATACAATTTAGAAGCTTGTGCTAATTGAATGCCATATTTTGGAGAAATTTTTATTGAATACTTATTTGTATATGCAAATTAATCTTAACACTTGTAAATGTTCTCATTTAGATTTATAAGAATTTAATGAAAGCATATAAATTAGCTTTAATATGGTAAATAAATAAAAAAACAAATCTTTATTAAAAATGATTAGACATTAAAATTGTGACGATATTATTAATAAATTTTTTTATATAAATTCTTATTTTCCTAAGTGAAACATACCTAGAAATTTGGTCAGACTGTAACCATTTTGCGGTTATTGTGATTAATTTTTATTATTTTTGTTCATTTAGACTTTGGAACAGTAACCCTAAACAACATATCTAGAACCACAGTCAAAAATAATGATGTAATTTCTTTAAGTTTTATAGAATTAAGACTATTTGGTAAACTATGAATTTAAATTGTTCAAAGTTTGTCGAATTTGAAAGGCCCTCCTTTAAAAAAATTTTTTTAAGATGCCTTGGCAAGTACCATTAGGAGTTCGGGCATTTAATCAGAATTGTAAATGGCAACATAGCAAAAATTAGTGTTACTTTGTAAGGGAGAAATTGTTAACAATCACTTACACGTGCGCATCAATAATGCATGATTTTTGTATGAAATGAGCCACTAAAATGCAATAGAAATGCAAATTTATTGCAACCAGTAAGCAAATAGTATAAAAAATCAAAAATAATACCTTATCCTGTAGCATTTTTGGAAGCTTTAGGGGATGCATGAACAATATAATGCTTCCATTATTGCTTACAATTTTATTTATTGCTTCCAAATTTGAAAAATTTTCTCCTGGAATAATGCTCGTTAGTTTCATACTAAAAAAAACGATGAAAAAACCTCAATTCAACCGATCTTTGCTGAACCATTTTACTCAGTTCTGGCACACCCTGTATGTATTTTTGGCAAACTTATAAAAATAAAAGTGCCAAGTTCACAAAGAAAGATGAAATTACGACATTGAAAACACTTCGAGAATATCGTCAGCTTCTGATAGTCCTCCTATTTTATATTCCCGAATGTGGAGCTCAACACAATTTTAGAAGAATACATATAGAGAGACACTTAGTTTCAATGGGGTGGTAATTTAATACTAAAGCTGAATATATGTTGGCAGGCATTAAAACAGGGGTTACCAAAAATTGTTGGGTTGTGTATTAGTGAGTAAGAGAGAAAAAATAATTTGGGAGAATTTATTCATTTAGAAGTCATAGAAAAATTTTAGTAATACACGGTATTCTGACATTCAATTCATCAACATACATACATAAAGGTATTATTGTTTGACTATATTTAGGCCATGTTTTTTAGACATTTGCAGAGAAATAAAAAATCCATTTCTTCTTCTTAGAAAAAATATTCTTTAAAAGTATAAATAAATAAATAACTGGGCTATAAAATAAAATCTTCTACATTTATATTCTTATGACAGTTTCGTATTTGTAGAATGTTTCTTATATAGGATGAACGTAATTTGTTAATTAATTTAAATTTAAATTTTTTCAACAATTGCTGAATAAAAAACCCGTCACTAAATAGTCTACCCTTTCTAATAATTTTTAAGCTTATTAAGCTTGAAATCGCAATTTTCAATTTAGAACCTAATTTTGGTTCATAAATTTAATCTTTGAAGGTTTCAAAAACAAAAATTAATTTCTTAACATAAAATATTTTTCAAGTGTCATCGATCAGTTTTTTTTTTTTTTTTTTTTGAGTAAACCTGAAAAAAATAAAAGAGCATAAGCAATACGTGTGAATGCTTCCTGCACAATTGTGCTATGAAATGGTAATTACTGCATTAGAAAGACAACAAATCTGAAGTTTTATAATAATTTTTATAGAAGCTTGAAGTTTTATAATAATTCTTATAGATCGCAGTGTCCAGCACTTATTCGCCCTCTGGGTAAAAAAATGCTAATAATTTCTATGCAATACATGTTATCTCGTTCCGCATAACCATTGAGATTATGATTAGCACTACCAAAGTGATCGATTACTTTTTGTTTGACATTCCTTCAATCAACGATATCAATTTGAATGCTGTAGATACTTTCAACTTTACAGCTATATGTAGAAATGAATTGAATTACAGGCTATTTTCCTTTTAAAATGATATATTTAGCCATAGAGTGTGTAAATTTTTTTTATTTCTGGAGCCTTATTCTGTAATTCTCTTAAGCTAAAATGCTAAAATTTTGGGTTTTGGAAACAGGCTGGGCGTTAGAATATATATAAAATTAAACAGGTTAGAGGTAATAGGCATGAAGTTTTTAAATTACAATAAGCGTTCAAGCATTCTATTCTTAGCCAAAAACTCCTAAATCAAGTTTATAAATTGTTAGCGATAGAGTTTTAGCTTAGGAAAGTTACAGAATAAGGTCTCTGATAACTTTTCTAATTTCCCAAAAAACACTTAAATGTAGTGGAACAGTAAAATAGAATTTAAATTTTAATGCCCGTATTCATAAAAACTATTTTAGGTTTATTGAGGGTTTATTTGACAAGTATTGCATAGAAATTTGTCAAATAAGTCCTCAATAAACCTTAAATACTTTTTATGAATACGGGCATAAAAATTTAATAAGTATATATTGCCTTTAAACATTTTTGTTTGTTTTTTTATATACTAAACATATTGTACATAAATTTCATTTAGTGTATAAGGTTTTGAACTTAAGAATTTATGGTTTTGATACCGTGTTTGGATAAAAGTCTGCTGACGAGTCTCTTGAGAAGAGACGAAATGGCCATAACGACATATTTATTCCCAGAAGCAATACATTTCAATATTAATATTAATTTGTTTTTTTTTTTATTACTTTTAAGCTGTATTGAAATAGGCTTTGGCAATTTGACTTGTTCTGAGTTGAATTGATATTCTTCGATAATTTATGTGAACGCTAAAAATTTGTTTAAAAAATCAGCTTAAAAATTTATATTATTAAGTAACGCTCTTAATAGAATTATTTAATCCTTAAATAAGTACATACCAAAATTAAAAATAAGTATTAAATTGCGTTATAAATTTTAATTGTAGTATAGTTTTATTCCGAAAATTACAAATTTGAATCCAATTTCTAAACAGAACTTGTAGCACTAAGGGTAAAAGAAGAGAAAGAAATAGAGTGAGAGAGAGAGAGTAAACTTTTGCTCAGTTTGCTTACAACTATTTTTTCTGAAGACCGGTTTACTCATAATGGTTTATTCATAATATATGACTTTAAAGAACTTGTGTAACTATTAAAAATATTATAATGTTTTAGAATGAAATCAAATCATCAGAACTTTAATGAGCATATATGCCTCATTGGCCATTACAACCCTGTTTCAAGGTTACAGCTTAGCTTATCGCAGAACCCATGTGGTTTGTGTTAATTTTTTATCCATGAGTACCGGGAATTACAGTTTAAATTCGACTCCTAACGACAGACTTGAGAAGCTTATTCATGGTAGTCAGTTACTCCCAGAGTTTTTGCCAGAAGACTGCTAAAAAAATTTATATTTAGACTTAGGTATTAAATAAGTACATAGACGACAGAGAGAGCAGTTTTTCAGGCTACTAACTTCTTTTTCTGCTGCTTAAATATTTTAAAAGCAGAAAAAACAGCTGACACTAAACGAAAATAATAATAAACAATTTTAATTATTAACAGCTGTTTTTCAAGAAAACATATATTTTTCAATAGTGTCATTTTCAAGTTATTTTCGTTTACGAAAATGAAATCGCTTATTTAGAATATGTCACTTATAAGTAACAATAAGTCGGTTTGGGTTGATGACTACAACTGACTAAATGCTCGTTCAATTGTGATTTGATTAGGGTGATTTTAGGGTGTTTTTTAAATACCAGGTACTTTTTTTTTTGCTGGGTTTCACCTCAACTATATAAAAACAGTTGATATGCAATCATATTACATTTTAAATATTCGTCGGTCATTTGTCGTCTATTAGTTAAATGCTGTAAGATCATCAAATTGCCAAGCGAAGTTGTACTTTTTTCGAGTAGATATCTAGCAACAGTATTTTTAAATTTCTTTAGAAGCAATTAATTGATAAAAATTTAAGCAGTAATAAGAACACTATAGTATTTTCTTTAATTTGCTGGAAATTTGGAATTTTCTTACCAAAAAAAAACTCTATTCTTTTTAGAGCTCATTTCGTACAGAAGTTAACATTTTGTTATGCGCATGAGTAAGTAACTGTGCACAATACCTTGTTTGCAAAATAATTTATTTTCAAGAGCTATTTTCTACTATTTAATTTCATAAATACTAATGAATTGTTAATTTTATATCATTTTGAAATGGGAGTAAACGTTCGACAATAGATTGATTTTACATGCGCACCGTCCATAGACATATCACATGCAACCCGTTGTGAGAGAAGATGTCAAATACAATGCGTCTGACCAACGCCATCCAAGGCCGGTGCTTTTTAATCTCAATCATGCTAACGACACGCAGCCCAGAAGAAAACCCATCGACAATGAGTTAATAATTTCGTCAATACCATATCCTGGATAGTAGCAACCCTCCCTGTTGAGGGGGTTGAACTACTATCCAGCATATATCACAACTAACACGAGTACTCCGCAAACATCAGACCGATTTGCCTCACTTCCCAATGACAGGGGATCATAGGCAAACCGTGGGCTTCCTGATGCGAGTAATACCAGATTAGAAAAGTTTCTCTGGTTAGTCCCTGAGAGCGTTGTTACAGGTTTGCCAAGAAGAAATTACAATAAGTGTAATTCTTGCAGGACAGTCAGCATTTACAATCGGATCTTTCAATATATTTATAAAACAAAATCGTATCTTTTTGTCTATCTTTCTTGCTTCTTTAACTTGTTCGCTTATAAACAAAAGCAAATATTTTATAGTTTTAAATATCAATAAAGTTAAAGAAATGGTAATTAAGCGAATAAAACAAAGTACTACAATAATACAGTTATAGTACTTTGACATTTTATTCGATTTTAATTTCACTCGTTTTCGGATAACAGTAAATACCCACATTATAATTTATTACAACTTAATTTCAAAAAAAATTTATGTAAAAAAACCTACTCTTCCAATATGTATATTTTTTACAAGCTGATCGTATAACGTTTGTTTCTTAAGTCTTTTGTTTTATTTAATATTGAAATGCGATATGTTTTTTTTTAATATTTGAGGTTTTGTTGCTTTTGCTTCTGCTTCTGCTTTTCTATTTTTATTTTCTTTTTAGAATGCACACGTATTTTAACAAATATTTTAAATATTTGTATGCCCTTTATGGCAAATAATTGTATTGAAAAACTTTCTCTTTTAACAGTTTTTTTTTTGTTTTATTTCACATTTTTTTCTTTTTTTAAATCTTACCTGCTTATTGTTACTTTTATTTATTTGCGTTATATTATGTTTTAACAAACTGAGTTTGCAAAAAAAATTTTTTTTATGAATTTATGTATTCTCGTTAAGCTTTCTTGTACACTCTTGACATTTGTTAATCCACTACAATAAGGCAATTCCACACACCTGGTTTCAATGTTAATTAATATTTTCTCTTTTTGAAATTTAACTGAAATTTAAATTTTTCTTTTACTAATTTAATATTTTTCTTTTGCTTGTTCGTTTATTTTATGTGTTAACACTCGTATATCTTTCTTGCAACTGAAACTGTTATCGCCTTGAACTTGGCTTTATATATGTTGACCTATTTTTTGCTCTAATAGAGTTGTGTTGGATGTAAACCAGCTCTAAGAAATGCAGAAGTAACCTCAGTTTATTACCAACATTTAGTTTAAGCTTTAGCGCCGTACAATCTTGATCTTGTTGTTTGAACACACAAGTGGTGTTGCAACTTGTTTGAGCTGAAATTCATAAGAAATTTGTGTTGAGACTACAATATAAAAGAAAAAACAAAAAACTATTCATAACATGATTGCTTAGTGAAAAGGTGCACTGAACAACAGGTAGCATGAAAGAAAGACTATGGCTGTACATATGTATGTATGTATGTATGTATGTATGTATGTATGTATGTATGTAAGTGACTATGTGTTTTACAACAAGGTCTTTTGTTTATTTGTTTTTACTCTTTTGTGTGCCTCTACTCATATTTAACAGCTAGTCATGGATATCATGATTTTGATTATTTTGCTTTGTGTCTTCACTTTGTTTATTTTACGCTACAGAGTCTTTGTACTGTTATACATTTGCGCATGCGTAATTACCTGTAATATTGTTAATTCATTTAAATTTTATGTATTTACATGTATATTATCTTTTGCTGCCTATCTCTGTGTTGTCTAAAAGTAAAAAAAAAAATCATAGCCCTTTTTATTGTTCGTTGTTACTTGCAAATGCATTAAAAATATACTGATTTTACTAAGAAAATAAAATTAAACCTCAGGTATTGTAAAGTAGTCTTATTAGGCATTTCACGCCGAAAATTATTATTAGTATGACTTTTTTTATATTGAATGCCTTTTGTTATTACTTCTTTACTTTTTGGTTTAACAAATATTTATCACATTTTTTATAAATATAATAACAGAGTCGAACATGAAAAAATAGCCATTTACGGACCCCACTACGTGATAAAAGACCAAAAAAAGAAGCTCCATGTCTCCCAGTTTATCCCAAACATTTGGAGCTTCGGTATAATTTTTGCAAAAAAGTGATCACTTTCTCCAGCTCATATGGACCTAAAATAGCTCGAATTTAAAAGAATTTATGAAAAAAATTTTGAAAAATTTTTAGTCTCTTTAATAAAAAATAAAATAAAAATAATAAAATACTTAGACCATACTTAAGGAAGTAAACTCCTACTCATGATGTGCACTGTATGGGAATTTATAATGACAGATAGAGAGAGAGAGAGAGTTTTTCCTATTAAGCGCCTTACGAACGAGACAAGTTGTGGTCAATTAGGGCACCACTATACCACGCTCAACCATTATACCACGACCCCTACTTTATTCGTATATAGTGGCATGTGGTCACTATTACCAACGTTTGATACTACTTACGTTCTCACAAGTCTTGAGAGAAGTAGATTTAGACTGGCTATCTCAGAATTTTCGCAGTGGTTTTTAATTATTTTTTTTTAATAAAGTTTTTAATAACGATAATTAAAAATTCGAATTATTGTTGATTTATATTTTTAGAATTACACTCAGGTGATGACCCCTACTTGTGCTATACATTGTGCTGGACTAAGAAAATATGAGGGGAAGACGGGGCTTGGTAATCTGCTACATTAATGCTTTTAATTTATTTTTTATTTTATTTAAAAATTTTTAAAGTTAGATTTTTAAAAGTTAATTAAAAATTTATTCAATTAAAATATTTTAATTTATTTGATAAATTGGGTATTGGTCCGACATCCATTCATTATTTAAGAACATTTTGTCGAGATGTTGAATTTTAGCCCTGTACAATTCTTATAGGAAAATTTCAACATCTTCTCAAATTTTTGGTAGGTGTTAGATGTAGATAATTTCACACTTATTCTGTTACACACTTAGCCTATAATTTTTTAATTTTTAAATTATAAAACTATATATAAGTATGAAAAAAATATGTAATTATTACTGAGGTAAAGATGTAATTCAAAGAAATTATTCAAGAAAAGTAGAAACAAAATGATTTTTATTTAAAAAAGAGAATTTTGTACGCTTGGTCACAAATAAATTTGAATTCTTTTTGTTCAACATAAACATGCTTTATTGACTCTGCTACGCCTATACAGTTCACTTACTTTCTTTACTTTTCTTTTCAATTATTATGAAGGAAATGGTAACACCAAATTGAATTTTTAGCTTTTGCTTTTTCTTTAGCATTTACAGGAAACCAATAGACATAGAAATCTTTGAATTGATTTTATTTAAAACTGGTTACAAAGAATTAAAAGAGCCATATCCGATAATAAGTTGCTAAAAGCTTTGTGAATAAAATAAATGTGATAAAATAAATAGTTTCTAATATCATTTACTCGACAAAGTGTGTAAAAATACATCATATATTTTCAACGCAACAACAAAATATATACATTCGCCTTTTGCATTAATTGCACTGGCAGAACCTTAAGTAAATTGGCTGTGAATTTTTGCTTAAAAACTTTTGACATTTCTACAGTCATATCGCACACCTAGTTCAAAAGTGACACAACTCAAAACAAATTTTTTTTGCTTTATTATTTTTACGAATAAACAAGCATATAAATAAAGAAAAAAAATTTTATTACTTCATATATACAAAACCAGAGTAGGAAAATAAACAAAGCTGAACGTTTGATCTCATTTTGTTGTATTCTTTACAATGACTAAAACAAAAATAAAACAGAAACAGCGAGAAAGATTGTCCCATTTAATTTTGTATATTCTTTTTGTTTTGAGTACTACAAATACACTAACTCAAATGTGCGTAGGTACAACAAAAAATTAATGAGAAGAAAAAGGATAGAAGAGTAAAAGAGAAGAAGAAGAGAAAAAAAAAACAACAAAAAACAAAGCAAGCACAAGAGCGAAAAGCTAATTGTTCCATTTGCGCTCTTTCTCATTTAGAAAGTATTTGTGTTTGTTTTGCTCATGTACAATACTATTAAAAAAATTTTGAAAAGTGTATGACTTTGTTGAAACTTTTGCGAAATGTTTTGTTTGTTTGTTTGCCCACTCTGTACAAAACACATGCTGCTAGTTATTGCTTTTATTTATTAAAAAATCAATTATTTTTTTTCTTTTCGCTGCTGTTAGGGGTATTTATTTATAATACAATACGCAGTGTTTTTGGCATTTTAGGAGGGAGATACCAGATGTTTTTGAGTCTATAAGTCCGGCAGCACTAAGTCAAACGAATATTTTAAAAAATACAATTAATTATAAGAGGACGCTCATGATCTATATTAATAACAAAAATTAAAATGTAATTTTTAAAAATTGGTATATATTTTTAAATTTAAAGCTGAAGAGAAAATATATAAAATAGCCAAAAAATTTATTTTGTAATGGACGAAAACAAATTCCATTTCGCCTAGCTTTTTTTCCCATGTAATTAGTGGTTAGAGCGTTCGCACAGAAAGTCGAACGACAGAGGTTCAATCCCAGCGAAGGACAGAAATTATAAAATAAAATTTGCGGTTTTTCTAAATTATAATTTAAAAAATAGGGGGGGAATCTCGAAGATGTCCATCTGCAAGAAATATTCAGTCTATTCCACCAGAAACGAATGATCAGGAGTACAGCGCAACCTTCTGGGAAGATAATAGCTAACCTATTTAGTGAAGACGTTTACTTACCACTCTCATTCAACATCCACCGACAGCTGGGGTAATTGCTGTTGATCATTCAAGGGTGAAGGTACTTATAACACTGGCTTTTGAGCGATCAATTGATAGCAACTTGTCTCATTGATATATGGCGATCAATAAAATTACAAAAAAAAAAAACACTGCATGAGTATTGGTTAAAAAAAAAAGTTTTAAATTTTTACGTTTTTCTACACAACAAATTACATTCGCCTAATACGAACGCAAATTTTCTTTACGTTTTTATATATAGGCGTTATGAACACAACGTGTTTTAGGAACAGGCTGTTGCAAAAATTTATTTTTATGTGTGTTTTTTTTTTTTTTTAATTCAAAAAAATCGTCTTGAGTAGTTTTGAGTGTTTAATGCCATATTTATTTCGTTATGATCGTTGTTTGTTATAAACATGTTCACCTGTGAATATATTTTTCTGTTATAAATAAAAGCCTTAAGTTATACAATATTTTAAAAGTATTTTGTTATTTAACATATAGTTATGAAAGCTTAATTTTACAGATTATACTTAAAATATGTGTATTAAAAAGCAATTATAAAAATTCTGTTAAATTTTAAAGCTTTTCAATATTATAGATTTAGATTTTTATTTTAATCACTTCCACATTTATACAGAAATTTATTATTTTAATTCTTTCTAATGATGCTGAGCATAAAGCATGCCTGACTCATTTTAAGTTAAATCTATAATCCAATAAAATTATTATTTTTTACTCTCTACTAAACAATATTTTAATTTAATTATTCTTGCAATTGGCTGTAAAAATAAAAAATAAAATATAAAAAAAGCCAAATGCTTATACACCCTAAAACATTTTTCCAAAATGACATAGAAATTTTGTGTTTTTCCACAAAAAAGAACAACAAACAAACACACACAACCATTCAGAAGTTGACAAACATTTATGGAACAATTGCTCACTTATTTTATAAAATTTTTTACCAATTATTTTTATTTTTACCATTCATTCTATTGTTGTTTACATGCATACGTACAAAAATATTTGTTTGTTTTTTTTTTTTTTTTGGTTTTCGTTTTTCCTTCTATGTAAACTCCTTGAAAAGTTTAAAAATAAATTTCATTTACATGTATTGTAAGTACATGCAAATATTTTTGTAAAACACTTGCTTACATCTGTCATTGCTAGCTAGTTGCCATGACTATTGTCCATCATTTGAAATTGCATTTGCTAGTACTTAAATTCTCTGAAGAATAATATTTTTTTTTTCTCTTTTGGTTTGTTGTTATTATTATATATGTACAGATAATGGCTCTTGTTAAACAAGCTTAAGCCATAACAAATAACTATCGACACAAGTCCAGTTGGAGAAATGTATGATGAAGGTTTAACGAGGGTTAATGCTTTATGCGCCTTCGTATTGTACCAGTACATGCAAGTATATGCAAGTGTATTGGTATATTATGCTAAGCTTTTTACTAAAACTTTGTATTTCTTAGCTAATCTTTCAAATCCTGTTTAATATTATAAAGAAGTTTTCAGTCACTGGAGGTCTGCGTAGAGGACTACAATGTATACTTTGGAAGTAACAGGTTGATTAAACCTTGTCATCAAGTGGAGTCACCATCTGAAGAAAGCGCACTAAGCAGAGGAGCCTGGATACTAAAGTTGGGGTAGGCCGAAAGCCGTTAGCAGATTTTTATGGCCATACATACATAACTGGCCTTTACAACCCTGTGTCAGGATTACGGCCTAGCTTTCGCAGCACTCATGTTGTGCGTGTAAATTTTTATCCGTGAGTACCGGGACCTACAGTTTTTAATTTCGACTCCGAACGACAGACTTGAGAAGCTTGTTCATGGCAATTATTTACTCTCAGAGCTTTTGCCAGAAGACTGCTGAGAGGTAGTCGCCGAAAGAAATATTTTTTTTTTCATATTTATTTTTTTTTTTTAAGATGTCGGAGCTGGTTAAGTAATTAAATAAGTAAGAGTTCTCTATAGAAAGCAGCCCTGCATTACAACCTACTGCGAACATACATAAGTCAACGTAGTACTGATCAATGGGAGAAAACCCTGCTATGAGGTCAAAAAAAAAACATAAGAATATTAGGTTTAGTACCATTTTGGTCCATATTACTCTTTTTTTTTGCAATATTTGTCTGTTCTAATGTAGAAATATATATAAATGATGCATGTCCTTGAAGTGTTTTAATAAATTACCTTTATTTCTGGGATTCCCCTTTGTAAGTGTACATATCATTCGCAGTAGTAAACTTCAGTTTATATTCAAAGTCTGACTTGTTTATTTTGCTAAAACAATGGAAAGTAGACGATTAACAGCAACTAGAAAACGTGGAATTTAGAGCTACTACAAAACTAAGAGCCATAGCAAATGCATCATATGCAACAAATTTATATGTAAATTGCAAAGAAAGATCATTTGCTTATCATATAGTGAGAAGATTTAATAAAAAAAAACCAATAACGGACCAAAATGGTTCTAAACCCAAAATTCTTAATTTTTAATTTTTCTGACTCCCAGTTCATTATTTTTGGTTGAAAGTTTTTCGGGAGTAATAGAATATAAAAATATACCAAAAGCAAATGTTTTAACCTTTAACTACTGAGGTGGTGGTAAATTTTACCCCCTCCTTAGATTTTTTAATGTATTTTCTTCGGTTGAGCGCTGTTGAGTCCCTGTTTTGTTATACTAAATCTTTGATTTTGTTGTTTTTATAATCATATTTATATAAAAATGTATTTTCTTGTTCTTTTAAAAATAAATTATTAAAAAAATTTTTTTTTTTTGACTAATTTTTTTGGTAAAACAAAAGGTGGTAAAATTTACCCCACGTCAATAACTATGAAAAAATATTTCACCTCCGTAGTTAAAGGTTAAGTTGATATGTTGCACCATTTCTTAGTCAAGACAAAAACAAAACAAAAATTTACCAAAATGGTCCAAACTTAACAGAAGGGTTAATTTAGTTCTGCTTACAACAAATCAAAAATCAGTTAAATGGTATTTTGAGCTCCTAACAACATGAAATATTTTCGTTGACTACAGTATGCATGTCTTTTAAATTAAATATAGCAGCACTGTACCGGTATTCAGTAACATTTAACAATACGATATTCGTAAAAGAAGTCGCCAGTTTTTATTGTTTGCAGTAACGATTATGTGATTCACTAAGTACATTTTATCGACCGTCTACAACTGTAGTTTTCTTTATGTTTAAACTGCAATAATTTGACAGCACTGTATAAAATCAGTCAGTTTTTGGGTAGAAAGTTAGCAAAGCTACAAACCTCTAGTTTCTTTGGGTATACAAACACACAAAAATGGTTCTCAAACAAACTAGTTAATAGCGTAGGCACATCTCTCTACAAAATTTCAATATAAAAAATTAACGATTTTTCAACTGAATAAACAGCATAAAAATTTTTGGCGTTAGTTTACGACAACAGCCATCGTAAACAAAAAATAATGAATAGCAATATAGACAATTCTGTTGTTTACTGTTACTGAATCGCATCACTGATTATGCAAACATTAGCTCTCTAGTGGCTGAATAATGTTGTATAAAAATCCAAGTAACCAAAAAGTTCACTCAAATAAATCATCGTGCAGGAGTTTATGTGCTCTATCCGCTATTTTATATATCTCGAGTTAATGATGCCACTTTAGGTTTTTGATACCAAAATTTATTTTCGGCTATTTATCTCTGAAAGTGGACGAGATAACCGAAGACGAATTGTAGGTCGAAAACCTAAAGAGACATAATTTCTTAAAGATCGCTGGAATAAATTTTTTATAAATGAGATCTCCTCTTAGGAGTTCAGCATAAGTTTTAGGAAGCCTCATAATTCTGTTGTACTTCTTAATGATATTCCTTATTATCATATATATTATTTCTAAAGCACTTTTTTTTGTCGGTTACAAATATCTCCCATACCACCGCATCAAATTTAATGAATGTATCTCATTTTAAAGCTTATTTCTAACACTAATGACGAAAAATAATTAGAAATTGAAAAATTAATATTTTCATTGATAAAAATTATATTTTATATAGAACTGCATGATAATATTGTTGTCTTTATGATTATATGTTTTCAAATGTGGTAATACAGGGTCGCTTAATAGTAATGTAGTTCTACATAGTATAGTATGTATATACTAAAATCCATTCTGGCAATACCGCTATGTACTATAAAAAGCTGTTTTGGCAATACTTTGCAGTAGTTGTGCGTTTAAAGATATTTTTGTTTGTATTAAGGTTTCGTACGGGCAAAAAGTTAACGATGATCATGTCATTACCTCTAACATTGTATTCAAAGAAGTATTATAAAAGCATTTAAACATATGTATGTATGTATGTAAATATGTATGATATATTATGATTTGTAATATTTTTATACTTTTAATAAAATGTATTGAAGTTACTAAAATTTCTATTAATTATTTTCATTTTATGTTACAAAAATGACAACTAACAGTGCGAAATATTCGCACGGGTCATCTAGTCTTACTTCTAATTCATTGACGGTTGCAAGCAACATTTATTAGGTATATTCATTTGAATAAATGCTAAGGCTTTAGAAGATTTGGCAGTGGCATTCATATTTAGTCATATGGTATGTGTAATTAGAAAGTTTAATAGTATGGGTACAAAAAAAAAATGTTTTCGATTTGATAATCCTTTGAAAGTTGTCATAAAATAATACATTCTGTGCAATTATAGTTGCTTTTTGTGGAAAATCTGTTCAGTATTCTTCAATTTTTCCCGCACGATGAAATATGTGTTCGAAAATAAATGGTTAAACCCACCTCAACTAATTGTTCACCCGCTTTTGAAGTCTATACCACACATTTTCTTTTGAAAGAAATCATGTATTGCCTAACAACCCTCGTTTTATTACTTGTTTGTTTGGTTTTTGGGAATTTATAAAAATTACACCAATTTTTTGTTGCGGTTCTGCATATTACCAAAACCAATAAAATCTGCTAAAATTATAAAAATACTAAAAATTTTGGCTGAAACTCACGAAAAAAGAGAGAGAGAGAGAGAGAAAAAAAAACACACACACATTTTAAGCAAATAAAAAACTTTTTAAATGTTTTGGTATAAATTAATATTTAAATTTTTGCAACGGATGCAACAAATCACTTTTAAGTTGTTAAAACTCTTAAGGGTAGATCCATTTGTGCGTAATATAAAATGTACATAAATTTGTTTAATATTTCGTTAATATATAAGCAGTTTAAAAATTATATATGCGCATACGTTTTCAAGTCATTAACTTTATAATAGAAAATTATTTTTCATTTCGCTAGAAATAATAACAGAAAATAAACTACTTGACTAAAAATTTTTGAAATTAGATGATTTTAGTTTTAATAATAAATACTGCAACAACATTTAAAGTGAAGAATTACTAACAATCTAAATTAATATTTATAGTTAATTACTTATATTTAAAAAACAGTTTGTTATGTGAATAAATAAATTTGATTTTTCTCATTGTCGATTACAACAAAAATGGTGCATATTTGTTCATAACTAAAGTCGGAAGAAACTAAGAAGTAACCCATTAACCCATTGTTTGGGATTTTTTCCCCAACTAAAAATTTGTACTGCTAACCCTATTTAATTTTATGATCATCAATATTATAATAATTATGTATTTTTATTATTCACTTTTTTTCTGTATTAAAATTGTATACAGTTATTCAAAATATCTTCATAGGTATAAGTATATACATATGTACAAGCATACATATTCTTTTAGCAAACTACTTGTTGTTGTTCAAAAGAATTTGTATACAGTTAATTTTTGTAATGTTAATATTTTTTGTAACATTAACACTTAAAATATAAATCAAAATCAGTAGAGTAGAGTAAAAGCTGCTGAACAGAACTGCACATTTTGTGCAAAATAATAAAATCTTTACTAATAAATATTAAATAAATGATCAAGAGGATCAACTTTTTTTGAAAATTAAATAAACTCTCCTACATAAAATTGGTGCCGAAACCCGGGAACTGTCCATGCCGACAGTAATCATTTAAAACTTCTGTGATCGTGATCCTTGCTTGTGTGAAATTTTTCTTTGGACTGCCTGAGTCTTATTTCGAAGAAGCGTATACTATTGTCACCTGCCTGAAATTTTATAATACGTACGTGTGGTACTATTTTATTTGATCTAATTTTGAGAAATTAGAATCACGATGCCTTTACACCAAGCAATCGAGGATCAAAAACTACTTTTTGCTCACATCGAGCATGTAGCTAAATCATTTAATGAAACGCCTAAACATGAACTATCAAGAGGATATGTTCAAGCCATAATGGAAGAGCTGGAATCTAACTACACACTGTTTAAAAATGGTCATAGTAAGGTATTACAAATGCTGAGAGATAATTCTTTTATTGAACAAGATGTACCCTACGTAAGTGACAACACTTTTTACAAATGTTATGACATTTATATATCTTTAAAATCTACCATTCACGATATTATGTTTGAATTTGAGTCTCCACAGACACCAACCGTCCACGCAAGTACATTCGCAGCGCCCAGCCGCAACGATACATTTTTATCTGGAGCCAGACTTCCAAAAATAGATCTGCCCACATTTGACGGAGATTATATGAACTGGATTTCATATCGTGATATGTTTCAAACACTAGTGCATGACAATGCTTCTTTAACAAAAGTTCAAAAATATTTTTATTTAAGGTCTTCATGCACAGGAACTCCACTTGATTTGGTAAATGAATATCCAGCTGCAGAAACAAGCTATGATTTAGCATGGAATGCTCTCGAGAAGAGATTTCATAATGAAAGAAAGCTTGTAGAGCAAATATTGAAGCGTCTATTCTCCATCCCGAATTCTGATGGTACCTTCAAAACTATTAAAATGTTGTTAGACACAACACGCACCTGTCTTTCACAGCTGAAATCTTTAGATATCGATATATCTACATGGGATTCGATCCTGATATACATAATCACACAAAAACTAGACACATCTACTAGAAAAGAGTGGGAGCAGTCGCTGAAGGCTAGCACAGTCATCCCGCCAATGTCTGACATGTTGAATTTTTTGGAAACAACTTTTCGCACTTTGGAGTCTCTAGAAGAACAAACTCTGTCTACTGCTAATCGTCAAAAACCTTCTAGAATTGTACGAGCTCACACAGCTTCAACTGTAAAGGATGATAACTGTCTCTGCTGTCATAAACGTCATCCACTTTACAAATGTTTTAGATTTGCAAATATGTCTTCGTTGGAGAAGAAAAATTTTGTAAATAAAAATCGTCTTTGCAGAAACTGTCTTAACACTGGTCACATGCAATCTTCTTGTGGTTTAAATACTAAATGCCATATATGTCATGAGCCTCATCACACCGTTATTCACAACGAGTTCTGCAAAAATTCATCAACTACTGTTACGCCTGCATTTAATAATGAAGCTGAATATAAAAACAATCAACCTTCTAGCACTACACCAGCAACAAATTCAGCATCTGTAAGTACAAACACATCAAATCTATTTTGTAAAAATTTCAATCCAGCGATACTACCTACAGTAAAGTTAATAATAAAAACAGCAAAAAAGAACTTTTTTGTTAAAGCTCTTGTAGATCAAGGCTCTCAGCTGTCATTTATTTCAGAAGAGCTTTCTCACATACTGCCAATACAAAAATTTAAAACACGTGTAAATGTTTCTGGTATAGGTGGAAATAAAGCAGTTACAGTCAAGAAAACTGTAAGATTTTCAATTACGTCAAGATATAAATCTGATTTTGAATTGCCAATTACTGCACTAGTAGTACCCACTGTAACTTCATATGTACCCAATAAATTTAATGTTCAATCTATTCCAGAGCTATCAGAATTTTTTCTCGCAGATCCAGATTTCAGTGTACCTGAAAAAATTGATCTCCTCCTTGGAAACGACGTTTATGGAGACTTGATACTTTCTGGCATGAAAAAATTTGAAAATGGTTTACTACTGCAAGAAACTAATTTAGGCTGGATTTTATCTGGGTCACAAAAGCAAAATAATAATACTACACGTATCTATGCAAATGTCTGCTCAGTTGATGAACAACTTCGCTTATTCTGGGAACAAGAAGAAGTTCTAGATAAAAATCCTTGGTCAGAAGAAGAGGAGCTATGTGAACAATTTTTTAAAGAAACTCACTCTCGTGATAAATCAGGAAGGTATACAGTTTGTTTACCATTTAAAAAACTTCTTCAAGGTGAAGAATTGCCAACATTTTTCTACACGGATTATAATGCTTTAAAAAGATATAAGCAACTTGAAGTATCTTTCAAACAGAAGCCTCATTTTGCTAATGAGTATAACAAATTTATGATGGAGTATGAGACTCTCAATCATATGGTCAATCTCGGTGAGTATCCAAAAGCTATACCTCACAATTCATATTTTTTTCCACATCATGGCGTTCTGAGAGAAAGCAGCACAACCACTAAACTGAGGGTAGTTTTTGATGGTGGAAATCGCAGACCACCACAACCATCTCTTAATGAAGAGTTATCATCAGGACCTGCCCTACAAAATGACCTGGCAACAATTATATCTCGCTGGAGAAAACATTATATCGGTTTTACAGCAGATCTAGAAAAAATGTTCAGACAAATAAATGTGTCTCCTGAACATCAGCCTTTTCAATGCATTCTGTGGAGAAATGCTACAAATAAATTATGTGTATATGCACTTCGTACAGTGACATATGGCACAACGTCAGCTCCTTACCTCGCTATAAGAGTTCTACAGCAACTAGCAGAAGACGAGAAAATTAAATTCACACTAGGTAGCCAAATACTAAAAACTGACACTTATGTTGATGATGTCATATCAGGTGCTGATACTTTGCAACAAGCATTGACCTTACAAAAAGAACTTTCCAATCTTGTGAAATCAGGAGGATTTCATTTAAGAAAATGGAATTCAAACTCAAGTGAACTCATAAATAATATACCGGAAGAAGATCGTGAAAGTAAGAACGCATTTTCTCTTTATGAACCAAAAATGTCAAAAGCGCTTGGTATTAATTGGGATACAAAAAACGATTTATTTTGCTTCACTATTAATTTTTCATTTTCTGATAAAATTACTAAAAGTAATCTGCTTTCAGATGCCTCAAAACTATTTGATCCATTAGGATGGTTATCGCCTACCACTATAATAGCAAAAATAATATTTCAAAAGCTATGGAAATTAAAGCTCGATTGGAGAGATATTCTACCAGATGACATTCAACGTGAATGGCGGCACTTTCGGTCAAAATTAAAGTTACTTGAAGATATTAAAATCCCCCGATGGATTGGTTACAGGCCGTCTATATGTAAAGTTGATCTTCATGCCTTCAGTGATGCTTCCAAAGCAGCCTATGCAGCAGTTGTTTATATCCGTATAGAAACTCAATCTGGAGATATACTTGTAAATTTAATTCAAAGCAAAACGAAAGTTGATCCGTTAAAGGGTGACACTATCCCACGGTTGGAATTAAATGCTGCAACGCTTATGGCAAAATTAGTAGCTAAAATAAAAGCGAACATAGACTTTAATATTGAAAACATATTCTACTGGACGGACAGCACCATCGTTCTTGCGTGGTTAAAAAGTAAATCACTTCGGTTGGAAGTCTACGTAGCTAATAGAGTTGAAAAAATTCGGAGGCTAACAAATCTACACTATTGGCGGTACATCCCTTCAAAAGAAAATCCAGCAGATTGTGCAAGTAGAGGATTAATGCCCGAACAATTAGTGAAATATGACTTATGGTGGAATGGCCCTTCTTGGCTTAAAAAATCGTCTGATTTCTGGCCTACTTTTCCTAATGATACGGCTCACGATGAAATTTTAAATAATCACTTTACTTTTCATGTAACAAAGATATCATCTGAATCATATCCGGAGCTTTTAGCTAGATTTTCGAAATGGTCAAATTTGTTGCGTGTGATATCATACATTTTTCGATTCTACAAAAATTGTAAAGCGAATCCAACCAAAAGAGAATTTGGATTTTTAAAAACATTAGAACTAAAAGAAACACGTCAAAGGCTTATAAAAATAACACAAGCTGTATCATTTCATGAAGAAATTGAAATGCTGAAATTGGGAAATAGGATTTCCAATCAAAGTAATATTTTAAAACTTTCCCCGTTTTTGGATGAAGAGGGAATTTTACGAGTCGGTGGTAGACTCTTAAACTCTACTATTCCTTTTACCACTAAGCATCCGATATTGTTGTCGAAACACGATCCACTGTCTTTTCTTATATTTTCAGATGCTCATATAAAAACACTTCATGGCAGTCTACAGATGATGCAATCTTATGTTTCTAGGTCCTTTTGGATAATTTCTGCAAGAAATATAGCAAAAAGAGTTCAACGAAAATGTACTGCTTGCTTTAAGTATAAAGCGCAATCTTGTCAACAACTGATGGGAAACCTACCAGCAGTCAGACTTCAACCAACTCGTGCATTTAAACACAGTGGACTAGACTATGCCGGACCCATCAACATCAAAACTTCATCATTAAGAACTGCGTCTACCTCCAAGGCTTATATTTGTCTATTTATATGCATGTGCACAAAGGCAATACATTTGGAGGCGGTTACCAGCTTAAATGTTGACTCATTTTTAGCTGCCTTTCGACGCTTCACATCGCGTAGAGGATTGTGTACAGATCTATACTCAGACTGTGGAACAAATTTCGTTGGTGCCAATAAAGAACTACAAATCCTGTATCAACGTAATAAGACATCCCTTCCAGAACATTTAGTAGAAACTCTGGCTAATCAAGGCACTAAATGGCACTTCATCCCACCTGCTACACCACATTTTGGTGGCCTATGGGAGGCCGGCGTTAAATCAACAAAGCACCACTTGCGGCGTATAATGAAGGACCGTACACTAAATTATGATGATTATGCCTTAATTCAAGGCCGCTATGCCCATTATCAACAGACCCAGTGGATTTCAATGTACTGACGCCATCCCATTTTCTTATTGGTCAACCTTCAAATTGTATTCCCGATGATGACTTACTTGATGCTAATATTGATCGTCTAAGCCGATGGAAATTAGTAGAACGTCTCAAACAAAATTTCTGGGATCGATGGAACAAAGAATATTTATCAAGGTTACAAGCTCGGCCAAAATGGGACAAAATCGAAAGAAATATAAAAGTCGGCGATATAGTTCTCCTTCTACAAGAACGAAGTGTACCAGGTCAGTGGCCACTTGCCAAAGTTGAAAAATTACATCCTGGCTCTGATGGATTGGTTAGAGTTGTCACACTTTTCATTAATGGCAAATACATCAAGCGACCAATTTCTAAAATATGCCTTTTGCCAGTCAACGATGCCTACAATTAATATTGAAATATGTACTCCTAAGTATAAGAACAATGTTCTTCGCGGGGGAGAATGTTTGGGATTTTTTCCCCAACTAAAAATTTGTACTGCTAACCCTATTTAATTTTATGATCATCAATATTATAATAATTATGTATTTTTATTATTCACTTTTTTTCTGTATTAAAATTGTATACAGTTATTCAAAATATCTTCATAGGTATAAGTATATACATATGTACAAGCATACATATTCTTTTAGCAAACTACTTGTTGTTGTTCAAAAGAATTTGTATACAGTTAATTTTTGTAATGTTAATATTTTTTGTAACATTAACACTTAAAATATAAATCAAAATCAGTAGAGTAGAGTAAAAGCTGCTGAACAGAACTGCACATTTTGTGCAAAATAATAAAATCTTTACTAATAAATATTAAATAAATGATCAAGAGGATCAACTTTTTTTGAAAATTAAATAAACTCTCCTACACCCATATATTCTCAAGATATAAAAATCGAAAAAATCCAAATATTTTTTTGCCAATTTGTAATAAGTACCTCCTAAAATAAATAAAAATATTTTAATAATTTTTCTATTTTACTTGTTGACAGAGTTTTGGAAGCGCACCTTATATGGGGCGTTGGGAATATATGCCTACGGTTTGTTTTTTTGTAAAGAATTTACTCGTGTACTTTATGTTTATAGATCTTTTTATTACGAAATAAGTGAATTCAGTAGTAATTATACATTATACATCAACCAACTCTACACCTTCTGCATTTACGAGTAAACTTCGTATGTTTATGGCATTGACGGCATCTTATTTGCGTTTCATTTCTTATTATAGTGTTCTTTTGATCTAGTCTTCTCGTATCAGTTCTCTTTTGCTTGCTTGTTATTGGTTTCGTTTTGAAACTGAACTGAGGAAGACGGCTTAACCAGCATTAAATATCGCTGAACGATGTACCTTGTAAAAGATAAAAAATTATCAGCATAGTTGAGTATGTCTTCTGATGAAAGACGGTATAGTTTAAATACATTGTTGACAGATACATTTATAGGAAATATCATCATTTTTCAATATCATCTTTTTTGCCTACTAGCTATTCTGTACTTTCCAATATTCTGATGAAGTCTGTGCACTCGACCCATAAATTTATTATATATTTGGTAATAATGAGGTTGCTTGATTTCCAGCCGTGGTTTAACACGACTTTTAGTGCTGTAGTTACAATGTTGTTATCTTTGTAACGCACTAATGTTTTCTGGGTGTTCATATTTGTAATTTGATGCTGATTATCCCTATCTAATTTTTCATATCATTGGTATTCCTTAGTGATGCTCCTTCAAGTCTGTTAGCCCGATTTGTTACTATAGCATCATGGCCCATTTTTATAACTTCCTCGAGCAAACGTAGGGAAGTGAAAAGGTTATCCATAAAAATTATTTTTTTCTCATACAAGTACATTTTTAGCTTTAATATGACAATTTTTAGCCTGATATATAAAACAATCTTTATGAGGTCTGGCATTCCCAACGCCCCTTAAATGGGGCGTTGTAAAAAATCTCAAAATACTTTTTAGAAATGTGAAATTGGGTTATTACACAATAAATATACAATATTTGTTTGATAGTCAATGAAACTATATTTCTGTTTTCACGCAATCTTTTTTTAAGTTTAGGATTGTCAAAATTCTCTAAATTGCACTGAATATCACACTTTAAACTTTGACAGAAAACCATAATCGACTGTAGTAGTTAATAAAAAATATAGTTAAATTAACGATAAATAACAAGAATTAATGACAAAAATTAAAATAAACATACGTTTTGTAATAAAAGCTACTGCACCTTAAGTTGGGCCCTGGCAATATATGGGTAGATAACTAACGCAACAACTACTCTCAGCTGATATAAGAAATGCAACTCTTCATATTGACATGCAGAGAAGATAAAATGTCGATAATATTATAAACTGTAATTAAATCAAAAGCAAAAAGTGCATACAAATTGTAAAAGATTCATTTGTGGGTAAAATTTTATTTAAATATCAATTAAAATAAGAGTACAACGACAATAAGCAGCATGACAGCCAGCAGTAAAAGCAGCCGAGAGTATTTGCTGCCATGCTATTGGCTGCATTAATATTTTGAAGGAAGCTGCTTGCTTTGGAAATTAATATTTTAAGTGTACGGCGTTGTAAAACCTGAACTGCTTATTTAAAATACAATTGTGTATATCACTTTTAAATCTTATATATTATTAAAACAATATCAACTCGTAATGCAAACATTTGTAATTGTCATTATATATAAAATAATTTATAGTATGTATACAAAATAGCAGTCTTAAATACATCCAATATGAATAGAATAAATTCGTTTCATTGAAGATTGATAAAAGTACCATATATCGCTTATGATTCGGGTCACGAAGTATTTGCGCCAATCCACAATTCATAACTCAAAATCAGAGTGGGCAAACAAACAAAACATTTCGCAAAAGTTTCAACAAAGTCATACACTTTTAAAAATTTTTTTAATAGTATTGTACATGAGCAAAACAAACACAAATACTTTATAAATGAGAAAGAGCGCAAATGAAACAATTAGCTTTTCGCTCTTGTGCTTGCTTTGTTTTTTGTTGTTTTTTTTCTCTTCTTCTTCTCTTTTACTCTTCTATCCTTTTTCTTCTCATTCATTTTTTGTTGTACCTACGCACATTTGAGTTAGTGTATTTGTAGTACTCAAAACAAAAAGAATATACAAAATTAAATGGGAAAATCTTTCTCACTGTTTCTGTTTTATTTTTGTTTTACTTATTGTAAAGAATACAACAAAATGAGATCAAACGTTCAGTTTTGTTTATTTTCCTACTCTGCTCAAAATACAAAATGCTGCAACTTATATACTGATATATTACAAGAAAAGTCAAAGGCAGAAAAGGAATCGGACGTAAGTACCTATCTTTGTTTTTAAATATATAACAAGTGAGTACATTTTCAAAAGCAGCTAGAGATCGCAACTTATTTCCAAAATAATTAAGAATTTTCAAAAAACCGTTTTTTATGGTACAGTTTTTTTACAAACTTTTTTTTACTTTTTAAAGTAATCACACGAATTTCATAAAACGCCCACGTCAATCAGTTTTTATTATTTAAACAACTCCACGATAAATAATGACCTAAAACTTTTTAAATTTATTTTTATATTTATTTAAGTAAACACCATATTTAAGGCCACTTTATAAAATAAAAAAAAAACAGCAACAACAATATTTTAATAACATGCAAAAAAAAAAATTTAATAAAAAGAAAAACAATAAACCTTTTTAATAATTTCTATGTGCCTCCTGGGGATAAATAAAATTGATGGAAAAAAGGCAGCCAAAATTTTAAAATTTTGGCAAAAACAAATGTTGCAATATTTGCATTTTACAGCATAGCATGTATGATATATAAGAAACATCTTAACTTGCCAACCGTTTATTCAAATGACGTCATGCATTACGATAATGTTGATGTATTGACTTCATTACACAATATGTACATATAAGAACAAACAATAAGATGAATATTTCTTGGGCTACTTATGTAACATACTTTCAAATATTTCATTATTTAAGAAAAAGAATGTAAAATTTTTGACAGCTCTATGTTATTGGTATATAACGAAAGAGAAAGTAATAGACTGGTGATTGTAGAAAACCCAACTAAATTCACTTGAATTTTTATTATAAGATTTGTTACAAAAACAGACTATAAAAGTAATGCCTTTCAAAACCAGTTATTTTAAGAGAATCGTATATTTTGTGGAAAAATAATTTCCATATAGAAAGATTAGCAAAAGTTGTTTGTTGAAAATCTTATCAATTTTGATGGCTGTAAATTTGAATGGCTATGAATTTGAATAGAGTGAAAATAATTTTAAGTCATTTGTACAGGTTCTATGGCAACAAAACTAAGTCGTCGGTCGGAGCAAATATTGTACTTGTTGTACTTGGTCCTTGTGCAACATTAGTGCACTGTAGAACTACTCAAAGTGGTGACAGCAGGTACTGAATGTAAGATTTTCGTTTGATGGGACCGGTTGACATCTCTAGTTACATCAGAGCAACGAAGTTAGAGTATATTATATAGTATAGCGAAAAACAGCAGATCGCCGTATTTGTACAGTGAAATTATTGAATACAGTAAGATCTAACGACACCCATGACCATTTTAATTTAAAATTTAATACCAAAAGACCAGTAGATTCGAAAAAAGTTTTTATTAATATTATAAAACTTAACTAATTCCTAATGAATAAAACTATTTAGGACTATTTACTAATTATAAATATTTGTTTGTATAAATCTTTGTTTTTCTAAATTTCTTCTTATATTTTACATTAAAATTGGATTCGAAATTAAAAAGTAAAACTATATAACGGCTTATATTTTTAGTGAAAGTATGATTGTTGCTTTTGATATCTTCAAAGCATTTAAAAGAGTCTAAAAGGGTGCGTGGTATAGTGGTTCGAGCGCTCGCACAAAAACTCAAACAGCCTAGATTCGAATCCCAGCAAAGGTGAAAAATGAAAAGTTAGTTTGCGGTTTTTTAAATATTATAATTTAAAATATAAGAGGTCCCCTCACCCCTCCAAGAAATTCATCTACAAAGTAACCGCTCCCTGAAAAACGAATGATCAGGAGAAAAGCGCCACCTATTGGCAAGTAGCAGAAAACAGCTAAAAACCTACTTAGCAAAGGCACTCACCACAATCAATATGCAACGGTGGAACAATTGCTGTTGATTTTTCAAGAGTGAAGATATAACACTGGCCTTTGGAGGATCAATTCACAGCAATTTGTCTCATTCCTAACGCGCTTAATAAGTAATATAAGAAAACAAAATATATGTTCTGTTGTTTTAATATACTGTCCTTTCCACAAAAATTCCAATACAATACGCAGTATTTAGTAGGGTTTTACTCCTGAGTATTGGTCTCAATAAAAACGAAAAAAATATTAGAGACTCTGATTTCAAAACAAGCTGTTTTAAAGAGATTGAGCTATAAAAGATGTAGATGATTTTGATGGTTTCTCTTGCGTATTTTACTCTACTTTTAATATTTCGTACAGTCTTCCCCTTTAAATATTCCATCTACACTTTCAGAGATGAAAACAACATTTATCACTCATACTCATTAGTAGGGCAACCAAAAATATGCATTAGCATCTTTTTTTTCTGAATGTTACTGACAAAACAAACAAAATATTAATTCATTTTATTAAAAACTACGACGTTTAACGTCTATTTGTTACGGCATATTTTTGCATATTTCGTCATAAATGCATACTTTTGCATTTTTCAAATTTTTTCATATTTGTTTGGCATATTTTACAAATTTTTACATATGTTAGAATAATTTACATGTATTATCAAATTTTATTTTTTCAAAATAATGACCATATACTGACAAATTACTTAAGCATAATCTATTAAATAATAAGGGTACTTATGAAAACGCTTAAAACTAACATTGGGAAAATTGGCGAAGCTCCTTTTGAAACTATTGTGCAATAGTTAATGCCAATTTCATAAAAATGTCAAAGCAAAAAACAAATTAAATACAAAGCTTATAAATTTTTAATGCATTTATGGGAATTATCGTTTAAAAAATTGCTTAATAATGAATTCTAAATTAAAAGTTACGTATTTTTCAACGTTGTATCTATTGGAGAAAAATTGCCATAATTGCATGATATAAAAAATTAAATTAAAAGTTAGTTTTTAAATTAATTAAATTTTCGTAAGAATAGAGCGTTTTACGACAAAGCTTCATGTTTCAATTGCAAAAATAATTTAAATTAATTTTTATTCTTTTATTTTGTATTCTTGTCAGTATGAATTTTTTGAAATTTTTATATTTTTTTTGTTAAAGATAAATGTATTTAAAAATTTTAATTTAGCCAAACTGATAGGAAAAGTACAAGACACTTTTGGTCGCCACTCAGTGAAAAAAGATATAAAAATACAATTTTTAGATATATTATAAATTACAGTACGTCTCAATTTCTGCATTAATAACTCACACATTTTTTGAGTTATATCACTCTTCTCGCAAATGAGCGATACGTAAATATAAAGGAAATTTATTTTATCTGGTTGGTGGCTACTTGTTACTCTTCATTTTTTATAATTTTTGAAAAAAATATACGTAATTTTACATCAACATATTTATGTATTATGAGTTATATAGAGCATATTTTTAACGCTTAAAACTGTTTTTTCAATGCATATTTTAGGAGCTTAAAACTAATTTTATAGAGCATATTTTTGGTTGCCCTACTCATTAGTATGTTGGTCGAGCCGTTTGGAGATTGACACGAGAAGGCAAAATAGAAATTATCGCATGAACTCGGTTGAAATAAAATATGGGAAAAGGTTTTATCACATATTGACGTACAGGAGATGTTGCTGTTTTGGTGTATATGACTATGCATAAAGTAAGTATTGAATAGACAAACGCTTTTCTGGGCATGAACAGAAACTATGATGTTCTCTGAAATGATCACAAATTTCGAGAGACATCTTGGCTTGGTTTTTTAAAAAGTGTAAAAAATACTTCACACCTCATCTAAAATTGTTAATATAAAAAAAATAAAATCATTCAAATCCAGGAGGAACACAATTCTAGTATATATAGAACTGTGCTTTGAAGTCTATTTTGAAGCCCTACGACTGAGTAAATGAAGAGCGGAAGAGCCCTCTTAATTCATTGGAGCATCGGTACAATGTGGAGTACGTTTCACAGTTCTATCTGTACTACCATAGGAGGTGCTCTAATGAAATAAAAATATTAAGAACATCCTTTTGTAGATGATTATACAAAGAAGCTTTTTCATTTCGTTTATGACATGATCAAAGTTCAAATTAAATACTATTTCCTCCTTCCCACAACATATTAGCACCATTAGTACATTAGCACAATGCTCGTGAAAATAAATCAATAAAACAATATAATAAAACTCAATTTATACTCCACACAATGAGTAGCAAATGCTTTAATTTATACATTTTTTCTTTACATTTGTTTTTGCTGATGTCTAAAAACGATCTCTTTTTTAATTTCTTGACATTGTGTCACACCAAGATTCTATAAATGTTTTTATTAATAATCCCTAAATGAAGTCAATTTTTTCTTTTAAAAACTTTTTGTTTTTTTCTTTTATTTAATTTTGATTAAAAACATGCAAACATGCTATATACGAGTATATTTCTAAAATCGTCTTGTGTAATCTTTATAAAAAAGTTTTTAAACTTTATGAAATATGTATTGCTTTTCCTTATAAAAATGTTAACCAAGAAACAAGTGTTTCTGCCATTAATAAATCTATATTTTATGCAATATATTTATGTAAGTATGTGTATATATAAATGTATACAAACTTTTATTATTTGACATTTACAAAAAAAAAATTGCTCACAAACACAAGTTTTTATTAACTTTTGTAAACAATAAACTGTTGAATATTTGTTTAACAAAATCCTATAGAGATTTTTAAATCCCGGTTGTTTTTAAATATTAAAACATCGTGAACGATATATGTATGTATGTACGTTTGAATGTTTGTACATACATACATATATGTTTAAAAAATTATATAAATACAAAATAAATAGCTAAATTTTAAAATTGTAGATATAAATTATTAATAATATTATAACTTATGGAAATGAGAATTTTTTTTAGAATTTTAAACGAGCGTTTTGAATATATTGTCTGTTTTGATCCACTTAGAACCTACAATTTCAGTTGCTATTTCTTGTTTTTAACATTAACATTGCTTTTAACATTAAAAATTTGCTTTTAAAGATGTAATTTGGTTTCCATACATACATACATAATTGGCCATTACAACCCAGTGTCAGGGATACAGCCTAGCTTCTCGCAGCGCTTATGTTGTGTGTGTTAATTTTTATCTATGAGTTCGGGGACCTACAGTTTAATGTCGATTCCGAACGACAGATTTGAAAAGATTTTGCATGCCGATCAATTACTCCCAGAGCTTTTGCCAGAAGACTGCTGAGAGGTAGTCACCGAAAGAAATAATATTTTCATATATCTTTTTCTCAAAATATCAGAACTATGGTTTGAACCCTGGGCTCCTGTCTTAGTAAGCCAACACACTAACCACATGACCACGACGACCAAAGATGTTATTAGAACTTAGAATTCTTATGTTAAAAATTTTACGTACTAAATAAGAATTATCTCATTAATAACAAAAGAGCAAAAATAAGCAAAGCAGTGACGAAATGGTCAAGAGGACATGCCTATTCCCAAGCAATATATGTCATATTATTACACTATGCAAAAAGTAAAAACTTTTGGAGAAAACAGTATAGATTCGATTGTACTAAGTATGTACCAAATGTTAGTAAAACCCTGTACTCGGTTTGATCCGGTTTTTTTTGATAAAAAGCAACAGATTTTGAAAATCACTTCATCCCTCAAAAAAAGGTGTCCTCAGTTTTTGGCCAACAGCCAACTCAAACTTAAAGATACTGCTTAAGAATGTTAGGCACTAATGTAGTGAAGAGTCTATTTTGCAAAATAGCTTACAAAAACCAATCTTGTGCCCTAAAAATGTTGTTTTTCACTATTTTTTAAATTAAAATTATTATTGTTTTATTTATTTGGGACATTTATAACATTTTTGACTTTGAGTTTTCATATAGAAAAAAAAACTTTTTCTAGTATTTTTTTGGAGATTTGATAGCATTATAGTAGCTCTATATGTAGTGCAAAAGATGGATTTCATCGAGTTGAAGTTTTCATAATACTAGTTATAAACACGTAGTCACGAAAGTACGCAAAATAGAAGTCAATTTCAGCTGACAGTAGTAAAATATAAAATTCTGCGAAATGCAACGGAATATTCAAAAGCGATTACATAATTTTTAAAGCATACTAATGTAGGTCTCTATCCAGTATTTACACAATAAAATATTTCTATTGGTTTTCGTTTAATTGGCTTAAGTATCGGTCGCGAACGTACGGGTCGCGAACGTACGATATTTCCATATGTTTTTTTTATTATTATCACCATGCTTAATCCCATAAATATCGTTAAATTTCCTTAACCAAAAACTTAATCCTCTATTTATAGTGTGTGGTAACTAGTTCTGGCAAAGTATAGCGTAATGAGTACCAAGTATCGAGTATTTTTACTAATTTGTACTTGTACTTTTACATTAAAGTTGTGTGGAAAATTAAAATTTTAACCAGCAAAACAAAACTCCGTCTAAAAATACGGTATTACGTTATTACAGTAAAGTAATGATCAACAAGCTAAATAAAAAATTTTTGCAAAAATTCACTTACTAAGATTATATCTACCTTTTATTAAGTGGTGAGACATACATATGATATTTTTGCAATATAATTAAGTTAGCGCATGCCACTATTCGTTTACAGATACTGATAAAAGTATAAGAAAACTTTTCGAGAACGTAATCCTTCTGATAAATAGATTTTAGTAAAGCACTTACAGTTTTTTTTTTTTTTTTATTTATTTGTTTTATTAGTAACATTATTCAATATGAAATAATGAAATTTTAACAATATTTACGATATTATTGTTTTATTCAACAGGTCGTTAAAATTGTGCTTAATTTTAGGTCCTCATCACAGAAAATCCAATGCATAATTCTGATACTGGAATATTCGGTATATCATTTCATTTTTAAAGTAAAGTTGGAGACATCTTATCAATTATAAACTCATTGCTTATAGAAAAAATTTACTTACGGTCGCGAACGTACGAAACTTTGGAAACAAAAAAAGTCTATTTAATGGTAACCCAGAATTTTTTTTAATTATTTACAAATTATTGACACCGAAATTAATTAAAATGTGGTATGTCTTGCCACCTATTGAAGTTTTATGCAAAGTAGTAACAACAAAATGATGTTTTCGGTCGCGAACGTACGATTAAAACCTAGACAAGAAACAAAGCAAAAATTAACCGTTAATCGAACTTACTTATTTTCTTCCTACACACTTCCCTTCTTAATTGTTAGGAAAAGAAAGCTTTTGATGAAAGACTGCAAACATAATACATTTTTTGCATGTAAAATAAATAAATATAAAAATGTCTTTAGAAGTAGTTTAAAAATAAAATTTCAAATATTCCAGTTTTTACAACAATTTTCTCAAGTAAAACACCTAAGATATGCTAAGAATCCAATTTGTTATAAAACTATAGACTCTTTTTTATTATTATAAGAAATAAAACGCTATGATTATCAACATATTTTTTTTCGATCCTGGTTTACCATTTTGAGGAAATGCCCATATATCTCTTCGCCATATTCATATTTATCATCATCATTATCATCTGAAGGCTAGAAATCCGTCAATAATAGTAGTTCATCATAGTCTTTACCTTCCTGCTCTTCGGCATCGACTTTTATCTGGAAATATAATTTTTGTGCGGTAGCAACTTTCATCCTTTACAGTCTCTGAAGACCCCGTTTCTCTAATCTAAAAAAAATTTCACAAATTGTAAAAAATATACTATATTCGTAAAAATTTGTAAACAATCATTGGAGAAATGATTGTTCTTAAAAAAACTGGTGCAAATTAGGCGTGCGTTGTAAACAACTTTTTAAAGCATCAAGACATGCTAATATTCATATTGTAGGGTACCACTTAATCAGGCTTAACTGAATTTAACTATTCTTCACATATTCTTACTAGTCTTTTTAGAATTTAAAGAAATGCATCCAATTGAAACGAATGAAAATAATTATTTAACGATTTTTTTCTTTAATATTTTAACTTTCTTTTCATCATATATTTTAAGTGGTTTCAAAGAAATAAATTACAACCAAGTACTTGCAATCATAACATAAACGTAATGAACCATTGAATACGTTAACAACGACAAACTATAAAAAAATGAAAGAAATCACATATGTGTGAAGTATATAAGAGTATACAAATGCAGTATATATGTACATATGTACATACATAAGCATTGTATGTGTATACACATACACATATAAAAGTACATTTGTAAGAATTAATAAAAAAAAAGAAAAAATGAATTGAAAATTTCAAGTGTGTAAAGATTTTTCTTACTTTCACGAGCTTATAAATGACATCACAGTAAAAAATTATAAAAAACATGGTATACCTTGATTAAAAGAAGAATATAAAAAAAATTGGAAAACACCGGTGATAACGATGTCTTCAAAAGTACGTGATACAAGTGCCATATAAATACTGATCTTTTTTTTTTTTTTTCTTAAAAACTGGTAGCTGTAGAATATGTAAATTTGTTAAAAACATGAGTGTAAATACATATTATTTAACGCATTCTTATCTTAAGGGTGGCGTAAGAAGAATCAGATATTTGAAAACTTTCTATAATACGAGGCGGCATTCTTGAAGCTACAAACCCAAATCTTGTTGAAGTCAAAGAAGCGTTCGTACACTGGATAATTTACTACTACTCGGTGCATTTTACTCGTCTATGAAAATATGTTAAGAGAGAATAGTGTTTGTGTACATTTAAATTAAACTTATTAAAATTGTAATTAACAGGAAGAAAATCCGCTAGAAGATAATTCTAAGACCGAACAATGCACTTTCGATGGTAGTACCGATAGTATTTTATTTATTTATTTATTAGGACAATTTTCTACCTAGGCGATTGGCAGTTTATTCACTAATTTTTTACACAATTTGTTTCCTGAAGTTTTTCTTAGGGCTTAGTTTTTACAAAGCCTTATAGGTTTTCTATATAGTTTGGCCTTTTTACTAGTATTTATCATTTCTTTGGTTTTACCACAAAAAGTTATTGCTTATGGGGTTAAACTTGTATAGGTGGATAAGCCATTTTTATTAATGCTTAACTTAATCATGAAATTCAGATTCTTGCATTAACAATTTTATGTACTAAATGAGAATCATAAAGTTTATAAAACTCTAATAAATAAACCCATTAAAATACTGGGGCGAATGTAGTACAAAAAGTAAAAATATTAGTATATGTGACTCTAAAGAAATTAAATATATTAAAAACTAAAGTACAAGTATGCAAGACCGATTGAGCTATTCATATAATTAGTTGTTCATAGCAATCTAACGGGCGTATGTATAATGAAAACTTAGCAATCCATTAGCATATGGGACAAAAAACTGGCAAGATTATCACACGCTATAGACTGGTATTATTAAAACTTTCCATATCTTTTATTTGAAAACTAGTCAGAGAATCCAGAAAATTAAATAACTTGTACGTTTAAGTAAGAACTTCCACGTATAGAAATGACAAACTTAGCCACTGTGTACAACGACCAGCTAATTTTTTATTATAAATAAGGCTGTAAGTTTTTAAAGTAGCATTGGTTTTAGTTTTAGGAACTCTTACAAAAGTACCAATCCATGCAAAGCTGTCTAGAGTTTGAGTTGTTCAATATTATTTAGTAGTTCACAGTTTCTTTCGAAATTTTCTGCCAATAATTAATAAATACCAAGAAACAATTTAAGAACCATTGCAGACACACAAGACCACCCTTTGCCTGAGACAGCTAGTAATATTGATTGTCTTGGCAAACATAGTGAAAATTTGGATACAACTAGGCTTAATGCCGAGCATATAATGCCTATAAATAGGGAAAACGATCAGTTCTAAGCCATAATACCCGGTTTAAATGATCTATCTAGAACTGTTTTTGAAAGTCGTCGTTAAACTGATTTTCTTCAGAGTCACCTTCAACAGCAATGTTTATATTCCCGGCCAATTTCCAATCCAATTTAAAATAAGCCTCTTATATATGATACACGATCTTGCATCTATTACCATAAAAACTGACAATCAGCCCACAAAAAACGTGAAATGACTCTACTCCTGATGCTTTAGCGGTAAACAATAGTTGCAAAATTTATGAGCAGAAAATTTTTTCTGGCAAACCACAGGAATGGCCAAGAGTTTATGCTAGTTTTAAGGACAGTATTAAAGAATTTTATTATAGCCGTCGTCATAATTTAATGCATTTGCAGAAGTGCCTAATAGGGAAACAAAATACGATTATCGATTATGATTTACGAGGAGTGATTACCGCCATTTACAGGATGTGCCGCCACTTTGATAAACATTAGTTTCTATTTGGCAGTCGTGAAGTTGAGACGTGGTAAATTTATTATCGACAAATATTCAGTAAACGAGCGTATTTTAATCATTAAAACATTTTATCAAAACCAATCACCGATTACTGCGACGATGAGAATGTAAAGGGATAGGAGTGACGAGGCATATTTTCATTTGAATGGATATGTGAATAAACAAAATAGTTGGTTCTGGGCAATAGAAAATCTTCAAGTTATTCATCAGTCACCTTTGCATCCATTAATAGGATGAATCATTAGGAGGAATCAGTGGACCTTACTTTTTTTAAACTGAAAACGGCATAACGATAACTGTCAATGGGAATCGATATCGTGATATGATTTAAAACTTTTTAACACCACAACTGCTTGCTTTGGGCTTGATTAACGTGTGGTTTCAACAAGACGGTGCCATATCGCATACAGCAAAGAATACAATGCAATACCTCTTTCCACAACAAGTTATTTCAAGGAATGATCATGCTCATTAACCTCCGCGGTCGCCTGCTTTGATTTCTCCGGACTTTTTGTGGAGATATCTGAAAAGCAAAGATTATGCAAACAAACCAGAAATGTCCGAGCAACTCAAACAAAATATTCGTGATGAAATACCACGTGAAATGTGTGAGTATGTAGTGAAAAATGTTCACATAAGGGCCTGCTTTTGTGAGGCTAACAGAGGTGGACATTTATCTGATATTTTATTCCATACATAATAGTCGACATTAAATAAAACATTTTTCAATATAAGATAAATTTACTTTCATTTAACCAAAAATTATCAACAATCAAAGTAATATACCTTCCCTGGCTGATATCCTGTATTTATTTATTAAGGGATGAGAAGGTTCAGTTTATAGATGATGACAGGACCGCATATATTTATTATTAAGTAATAACTTCTTTTTATTTTTTTTATAAAATTATTTTTTTAATTGCTTAATCGAGATACTCTGGTAGTCTAGTGGGTAGTATTATAGATTGCTAGTGCGAGGGTTGTGGATTCGATTCCTTCTAGAGATGCAGGCCTGTAGCGCTACACTGAGCATATGGTCTTAGTCATTTTGCTCGCAATAATAATTACAACATAAAATTTAATATTGTATTACAATTTAGTAAATAACTAAATAGATGCTTAAGCATAGTACTTGATATTGCCTATAGTAGTATTACTTTTATATGTATTTCAGTGCTATAGAATACTATTTCAAAAGTATTTTTCTCACACACAAGCTAAACTGTTTGAAAGTGCAAGTATTTTCAAAAAACCTGTTTTTGGCTCATATAGAAAATTAGAAACATATCTTTACAAAAGTAGAAAAGAAAAAAATTCTTAAACTTTATTCACAGAAATGCAGTATATTTTCCTATTTTCCGCTTAATATAATCTTACAAGTACTGCAATTTAGTTGACACTTTTAACTTTGTATTAACATACGAGTACAATGCCGCTTAAATTTCTAATAAAAGCAAATTAAATTAAAAAAAAGCTGACCAGTGTAATTTTTTTTTTCATAAACAAAAAAAAATTCTATTTTTTATTTGCTATAAAAGGAACTTTGCTTCGCTGATCCATTTATATGAAATATGAAACAAAATTTCAGTAATTGACTTAAAACTTTTTTCTAAAATTTGGCCACCTTTCAAATACAAGTACTCACTCTACTTAATCTGTAGTTTTTATTCACAGAAAGATATTAAGTGTAAAAATACAGGTTAATGGAACACTCAAGTATTACTTTTCCATGTAAATGTTTGAGCTGTAATAGTATTGTAATCAGTAAATTAAACTTTTTCTTTTCTACTACATATGCCATGAAATTCTGTGTAATGTATAGCACACACACATACGCAAACATATGTATATACATATTTTCTTTACACACTTATGTACATATAATTATAGCGTTTATGTAAATATCTACCATATATGATAATTAACTAAATTTGGAATCTGCATTTAAAACTAAATTTTATTTACACCTTTGCATCATATTGCTAAACATAAATAATAATAATAATAATGATGATTATATTCAAGGTCTAGTTTACAAAAAGTAGGAAAATTATATGCAAACAAGCCCAACTATGTATTTGTTAGTCTTGTCTGTTTGGCTTAAGAATGTGAAATACAATTACAAGAGCATCCATTTTTATAGATTTTCAGTTTTTTTCGATCAAATAATTGTTTGGTTGTAAAATTTTGTTTGTATAAGGTTTACAATTTACTCAAGTATTTTTAACAAAATAAAGAAAACCACTTAAATATATAATCTAAGTGAGTACAATTGAAGACGATTTTTGGCTTACGTATTTCGATACATCACGCTGAAACGACAACTGATTTCAACCGACCGTATGGTAAGTGTAGGTACTGGGATCTGTACGGTTTATATATATATATTTTTTTTATTTGAGACCAATACTCAATGGTATAACCCTACTAAATGCAGTGCATTGTATTGAAATTTTTGGAAAGGACAATATACATTTTGTTTTTTTTTTTCTTATATTATTATTAAGCGCCTTAGGAATGAGACAAATTGCTGTGAATTGATAATTCAAAGGCCAGTATTATACCTTCACCCTTGAATGATCAACAGCAATTGCCTCATCATTGTGTGGTGAGTGCCTTCGTTAAGTAGTTTTAGTAGGTTAAGCTGTTATCTGCTACTTCCCAATAGGTGGCGCTTTCCTCCTGATCATTCGATGGCGATTTGATGACATTGGTTAAGGTGGAATAGAGTGGAATGTCGGGGAGCGGTTTCTTTGTAGATAGTCTTCTTGGTGGGAGGGGGGGGGGGACCTCTTATTTTTTAATTATAATGTGGAAAAAACCATTTTTTCATTTTTTACCTGGGATTTGAACCTGGGTCGTTGGAGTTTTTGTGCAAACGCTGTAACCACTATACCACGCACCCCCCCACCGGTTTATATTAATGTTTGGTTGGTTGAAATCCAAAATCTCTTCTAAGTTGCCCTTAATTTTTGAGTATCTGAGAAACGGTTAATAGTAAATTTTCTAAATTTAGTGCGGATGACTTCACAATCAAAGAGAATATTCAGTGACAAAGTGGACGTACTTGAGCAAAGGAGTGTGGTACCTCCAATACAAACTAAATATTGATTTTTGTATATCTTGGGAACGGTTAAGTTTCATATTTTATTTTGCCTCCCAGAGACACATAATATTTTGTACTAAACAAAACACATACATTGAATATAAAATAATTCAGCTAACTGGTTACTGATTTCAATTACAAATGAAACCTAGCATGAGTGTTCCCATTGTCTCGCTCAGACAGGATATTCTGAGGAGGAAACTTCAATCATTTCCTATGTCACTGTCTTGCCTTGGCCATTAGACGGTTGAAGTTTTTTATTTCTTGTAATTTTTTACTAAATTCTCGGAAATGAGGATTACCGCAACAATAAAATTTATTCTGGAATCAGGATGGTTTTCTATGAGGGTAAATTTATCCCCGGATCAACGAGGACGCTTTTGGCATCACAATTGATCAGAAGTTTATTCTGAAAGGAAGGTTAGTAACCTAACCTAATCTTAGTATATGCAAGATAGTAAGTTATTAATGCACAGAATGAACCTTGAAGAACTCCACAAGGAAGACAAACAATTTTTGACTTATAAAATTGTATAACAATTTCAAACTTTTTGCAAAATTACGGGGTTCTGACGATCGATCCCTGTAGAGGAGGGTTAATATGTTCTACGAAAATATTTTACGTGATATTTTCTGCAAAGTTACTGAACATACCATACACCTCAGATGTAAGGAAAGCATAGTTTTATACACCGATATGCTGCAAGAATTGGCCAGAGATAGAAAATTTTAACTGCCTCTAACATAAAATTCCGATGTGATCTGTCAAAACGCCGACACACGTATATACGTCAGAACCCCGTAATTTTTTTTTCGTGTTGAACAGTGTAATTGGTTACATAGATATCCAATTAAGGAGAGTATTAGAAAATATTTTTTTTTTTTTTTGTTTTATAAATAAAAAATATTTAATTGACTTTATCGAATGTTTTGCTAAAGTCTATATAGACACGAGCGCAGATCTATAAGTCAGTGAGTTTTTAAATGAAACATAATATCCTTTTACCTTAATACACTTAGCCCAGCGTTTTTCCAATTTTTTTATCACTTCAATAAAGTACGGTTTTTCGAAGTCCATAGAATAAGCATTGGTTTGATCAATAATTTCATCGTTAGAGCTAAATCTCTTTCCACCGAGCTTTATGTATCTTTACATATGGATGCTAAATTCGGAGTATCAGCTTTCATCCCTTTTGTTTTTTAGTTTGCAAAATTTTTTTACTAAAACTAAAAAATCATATGGGTGCGCTCTATCTTTTATTGTCATAATATTGTTAAACAAACGAAATTTTATAATATGAATACACCAATTGTGAAAATACCAATAATGCATTTAGGGGTATTAGATACATATACACAGATTTGAATAGCTGGAGATTATCTTTCAACCAACGATTAAAAACTGGTTAACGCTAGTCCTTATACCCAACTTTTAATACGTATACCACCCAAGTAAAGGTGTGGCCAGTAGCAATTTTTTCACGTTTTTCTTTACACACCACACATCTTTCTTCTCTGAGCACACATGTTATTCGTTAATGCAATTTTGTAGTCTAATACATTTTCGAACACTGTTAGTGGACATAATTATTTATTTCGGACACTGAAGATATCGACATTGCATCTTCAGCCTATTCCAAGTAATTATGTGATTTACAAGATATGATGATTCAAGTTATTGTTCAAGTTATGGAGAATGATAAATAACAATTTGAAACATTTGTACAAATCGAGTGAAAATATTTCCGTGGACAAGCAGTTGTTTTCCTATCATGGCCCTACCCGTACTTCGGCCTGTCGAGTCCGCAGTCCCTGCAGTAAGTTGCACGTCATATTTTTCGCCAGCTTGTCAATTAATTATCTTCAGGTAATAAGCAAATTCACACTAAACTTGGCAAGGCAAGCTTTATAAGTACGGGCTTATAAGAAAAAGCCGATGCCGTACCATAAGCGTCTACAGCTGCTTGTGTGTGGGATAAGAAACGCCAGGGTGTAACGTGCTACTTATGTTATATTCACAACTTGCTCACTAGATGTACCCGTAACATGTGTTCTTCATTTAAACGCCCGAGGTTTGCCAATTTTGAAATAATATGGACAAAAATTAAATGTTTTATCTTATAATACTAGTACATAATTAGTAGATTCAAATGGTCGTTTTAAAGTCATATATCATAAAACAATAAAACGAAAAAATATGATTGCTGTGTACAACCCGTCATAGTTTAGTATATTATTTTTCATTTAATTTTTTTTTTTTATTAATTTTATTAATTTTTATTTTTCAATTTATGACAAAATGATAAACATAGGTTGAAAAGTCTTATTGTTTTATGACTTTTTTATTCAAAGACCAACAAAAAATTTTTTTAAACTATTTTAAAATTTTATATTATATTATGACAATATAACTTGATACGACACCATTTGAATACCCCAAATATAAAAATATTATTATATATTAATTTAATAAATTACAATAAAATTTTAAATTACATTCTACTTAATTGTTATGGGCAGAGCGACTAAGAGCATATGGTCGGTGTAGTGCGCAGAGCAGGATGTCTAATGGGAATTTAACCTTAACTCTTGCTCTAGCAGTCTAGCACACTACCCCATAGACTACTGAGGCAACCAATAGAAAAATAAAAATGTAAATTAATAATACTAATGCCAAAAAAATTCTTTCATTTACATATATAGTTAATTCATAAAATAGCGTTAGGGGCCACACCCGTACTTGGGTATATGTTCTTGGGGTCTCGATTTTGGAAGCACTTCAATGTTTTGATCTCAGATTGTAATTGAGGTGACAATCGATACAAATTTATGACATTATCTTATATTCGAAGTTTCGTACGCGGTTTAGAAGGTACATTACTTTAAAGTGCCACTGGCCACAACTGCACACGGGTATAAAGACAAGGGTTAAATGTGCTCATAATTATGAAAGTGGTCTAAGTCAAAATTTTAAAAAAATTAGTTTATTAGTTATTTCATACCACATTATTTTAAACTAAATTTGTTCAATGTAATTTTTACGAAATTGTCAAAAATGAACCATTAAATAAAGGTTGTAATTTCAACATTATATGAAATTCATTTAGTGTTAATTATGAAAGTGGTCTAAGTCAAAAATTAGACCACAAATTTTTGGTATCGGGTCATTCCTTTCTACCGAATGACCGTGATTTTGGGTTGATAGAAATTAAAATAAAAAAGCAAATTCCTTATACAACCCTGAGCTTTATTATAAATTGATAGAAAAGTGCAAAAGAAGAAATAAATTTTCCATAAAGCCAAGTTCCCAGCCGGAATTTATTTCAGCGATATCAGAATCAATAGCAAGAAGAGTAAAAAATATCGCGGGTGAATCTGTCTCTTGGCTAAAAATTCAATGGATGAGATTCTTGAAAAATGAACCTTATAAAATGTTTTATACAACTTCTTTAGATGATTCTAAATGTCACGTTTTGGATCTTTCTCCTATAAGATGAAGACCCAAAACATACGGAAATATTAAATTATTTCCATTATACACCATCATTAGACCAGTATCGGAAAAAAAAACATAAAGGTATTTTGAATTTACTACCGTACATCCTTCCAGTTTTTCACGAATTATTTTAGTTAAATTATTATTTTAAATAAAACTCAAATTTCTTTATTGCTTTAAGTCATATATAGGACATTCAGTTAATTTTGAAAATGGTCTAAGTCAATTCAAACTTTGAAAACAATATTATCGAATTAAATTCACACAAAAGTTCATATTCGTAATAAATTTCCATTATTTAAGACTAATATAATTATAAATTAAAATGTCATATAATGTAAAAACATTTTTTAATTTATTCAAATGCAAATCATTAAATATCTCGAAACATGAAATATATGACTTAGACCACTTTCATAATTATGGGCACAAATAACTGTTTATAAATATTTAAATGTAAGAGTGAAGTACAATTTGATATTATAAGTATATTGTAAGTTTTGTTACACACAATTCTAGCACTATAATTCTTACTATTTCGATTCAAAAGTGTTATCTATTGTATAAACTAAGTTTTGTATTTAGAAATTTACATAAGTGTCAGAAAATAGTATTTGGAAAAATTTATTGTTATTTTTCTAATTCTGCTTGTACGCTGTAGGCTTTTTGAAAATTGTAAGTAAAACTAAAATAATATTTTGTAAAATTACCATTTTAATATAAATAAAATTTTACAATATAGGAAATATATTCATTTGAATGTGGGCGTTTTGCTATGCAATATTACCAACTCGTTCCAATACTTGCAGTATATTATAGATGTAAATGCTTTTCACAGTAAATGCAACTTCAAGTGGCACACGTAGCAAAAGTAATGAAGGAGGGGTTGGTACTCGTAGCATACGAGTAAAACAAGCAAACTTCAATATGTAAGAGATTAAAAATAAAAAAACATTAAAATAAAATAATAAAAATAACAAACAAATAAAAAACAACTTTCAGTATAAAAAGTATAATAAAAAAATTACTCTTCGAGTATGTAGATTGTTAGTACACTCGTATGTACATATACATTCAAAGATGAGAATGAGTATTTATATTTACTGATGATGAAAACAATACCAAAATATGTTTGTGTTTCATATTAATTTTTATTTTAATAGAATTTCTTTATTTACATATAAATCGTTATTTATTTTACTCGTTTCATATACATATATTTTTTTAAGCTATTAAAATATAAAATAATCAATTAAAAAGAAAGGAAAAAAAAGAACAATTGTTGTATGCATTTAGCAGATAAATATAATTGTAAATAAATACGAACAAATCTCTGTGGTTTTTCTGACAATTAAATGTACTTTTCAATACAATTCTTTGTGTTAAATATTAAATTGTTTTAATTGATTTTTGATTAAAATAATATTGAAAATTAATAAAATAAAATAATAATAATTAATACCTACATTTACACATATAATGCCAGCAAAAACTTACATTACCTTTTTGCTATTAAAAACATTTCAATGATTGAGGGCAGTGAAAAGGTGTCAGAACTGAAAACGCAGACTCAGGATAATAAGAGAATGGTAGATGATATTTAGAATCTTATAAGTTGATTTTGTGACGCGCTTGGTTTCCTAAGTTGTTTTTTGGAATAAAAATTAGAATCTAAGTTTTCGTGTCACGTAAGCTGGGCATCGGGAAGAGCTTATATCGAATCCAGGAGATTAAGCTGTTTTTCATTTGGATAAATGACTGATACTGTTGTAGTAGGGGAAGTCTTCAGATTTAATAAGATTTGTAAGATCTTACTGATTTGCATCAGAGGTGCACATGCATTTTTTATGAAAACTTTTCTGTTTCATTTAATATATGCCAAAGCGGACTAAAAATAACTGGACTTGAGGTAAAGATGGTGGCAGTAGTACAAAGAAATTGTAATTGGTCTGAAATAGGAGCATTTTAAACATATCCCTCATTTGCGAGAAGAATGGTATAACTCAAAAAACACATTATTTGAATTAATAATGCAGAAATATCAGATAACATAAACATATCTAAAGATTGTATTTTTATCTCTTTTTTTTCACTGAGTGGCGACCAAAAGTGTCCTGTACTTTTCTTATACATTAAGGCTAAATTAAAATCTTTAAATGCATTTATCTCAGAATTGCTTTTTTTGAGTTATGCCACTCCTCTCTCAAATAAGCGATATATTTTATGACAGTCTATAAATTAAGTTGTTCACGCCAGTAGCGTGATTCAGTATCTTTAAGCAATACAATATTAGCAAAAGAAATCGATGATTTTTGTTGTTTACATGCATACAGACTTACATAACTGGCCTTTACAATCCTGTGTTAGGATTACGGCCTAGCTTCTCGCAGCACTCATGTTGTGTGTGTAAATTTTTATCCATGAGTACCGCGACCTACAGTTTAATGTCGACTCCGAACGACAGACTTAAGAAGCTTGTTCATGGCAATCAGATACTCTCAGAGCTTTTGCCAGAAGACTGCTGAGAGGTCTACGGCGAAAGAAATATTTTTTCCATATTTTTTCTTTTTTTAAGATGTCGGGATACGGAGAGGTGCATATACTACTTAATTTTCTGATAGTCAGGTCACATTGAGATTCATTTGGCAATTCTTAACAACTTCTTAAGAAAGTTGTGGCTTTCTAAATTCTGGGTAGTCTTGGGGTTTTAAGATAATGAAATTTGTGACGGACGTGGGGGAGAGAAGTACGCAGCTAATATATTGATCCAGAACCCTATTGTGGAATTAATTCAGGCGTCAGCCAGGACGAAGGTAGGCAATTGAGAACACTCTCTTAACACCGAGCATTAAAGGGGTACCCTGAGAATGCGCCAGTTCGATCGCTTGATGATGCTTTCTTAAACGTAGAAGCGATTACTTGACCACCGTAGAATTAATAAGTGGATTTTCTAACGGGACCCTACTACCGTATCACCTTTATGAGTTACGTATCCTATATCTCAGACTCTGTTGAGCAAGACGAGAAAACAGAACGCATTTTGTGAAACTGTGTAGGATGGACTAAAACTAAGTTAAGTTGTTGTTTTATAATGCCGATGAAGGATAATGATTAAATGAGCATTTTTTTTTTTTTTTTTTTTTTTTGGGGGGGGGGGGTTGTGGTATAGTGGTTAGAACGCGTGCACAGAAACACAAATGACCGATATTCAAATCCCAGCTAACAAGATAAAATTTAAAAAATTAATGTGCTGTTTTTCAAAAATTATAATTTAAAAAATTTGAGGTTCCCCCCTCCAAAAATCCATCTTCACGAAACCGACTTCTAAAAAGATAACAGCTAACCTATATAAAAGATGCTTACCACTCACATTAAATATCCAGATGGGACAATTGCTGTTGATCATTCAAAGGTGAAGGTATTACACTGGCCTTTGAGTGATCAAATTGACAGCAATTTGTCTCATTGACATAAGGCGCTTAACATCTTCACATCTATCTATATATTCAACATTCCAATACAATGCATTGCATTTAGTAGGGGTTTACGCCTGAGTATTTGTCGCACAAAAAGTCTCCTGTATCGCTGAATGTGCCTTTGTTCACACTACAAATAGAATTAATCAGCACAATTATGAATTATAAACTCTTGGCAGTTTTTTCCCCTTTTCCATACTATTATTAATACTTCCACGCCTATATGAAAAACTTGACGCCATAACCTTGTCTGTAGAACGGTTTTGACTTTTTTGGACCTGCTTTTTGCACTGCTTTCTTACTTAGTCTGACTAGGATGTTAAGATCTAGACCCATGTCTCATCCACTCATCATCGTTATAGGTAGTAGTAGGGATTAGCAGTAAGTGGTAGCAGCAGAAATAGTACAAGGTAGTAGGGCCAATGTCAGTAGTATATTGAGACAAAACCCTATTACATTTGCTTCAAGAAAATAATTTTAAATTACTTACGCTTTCATATGTTTCCTTACATTTCCCTCCATTAATCAACAAATTTAAAATCTTCTTAAACAAATAATCATATTTATTATCATGAAAGTGTTTATTGCAATTTTTTTTTTATTTTGTTTTGATACATTTATTATTTTTATTATTTTTTTTTTTTTAATTTAATTTATAAGGTTTTGTTATCCTATATTTAGTTTTTGTCTTATTGTATTGAGTAATTAATTTGCATTTGGAATTTATTTATTATTGATTCTTTTTATCACTTTTTTTCTCTCTTTTATAGTTTTGATAAGCATTGTGTTTTTTGTAATTCTTTATTTGCTTTAATTTTTTTTATATTTATTGTTAGTTTAAGGGAAACTATTGTTTATTATTTATTATTATTATTAGTAAAGAATTACTATCTATGGAGTTTCAAAAGTTTCTTACATATACTATTTAATAATAATTTAAAACTATAATTGTATTTACATTTTATTAAACATGTAATGAAAAATAGAAAAGATTTAAATTTACGAGTATTAATTATTTCTGTACGTTGAGCTTTTTAAGAAAAATTATTATAAGTAAATGTACAAATAATTTGGGTATAATTTCATAAACAATTTCGAAGAAACTGATTGCTTCTATAGCAGTTTTACAGAAGCTTATTTTTGAAAATATTAGAGAATCAATTAATTTTCCATTTTGTCAGTAATGACTTAAGCAACTTGTGTGTAGAAAATAAAAATTTATTTAGTCTTAGCATTGATAAGAACTAAACTGAGTATTACAAGTTATTCTCTTTTCTTGTTGGCAAACAATTAATTAAAAAATACAAAAAAATATCTCCTAGAAAGCCCATGGTGTGTCTTAAAAGATTGAAATGTACAGTAAAAACTTCTAAATTTTTTATATAAATTTTAAATGTTTTTCATACAAAAATGTAAACCTTAAAAACACACATTAATTGCACCCATAATTATGAAACTGGTTTAAGTCAAAATTAAAAAAAAAAAAATAGTTTATCAGCTATTTCAAACATTATTATTTTAAACTTAATATATTCAATATAATGTTTAAGTTATGGTTGAATATAAATCATTAGATGTTGGTTGTAATCTCAACATTATTTAGAGTTCATTTATTGTTAATTACGAAAATGGTCTAAGTCAAAAATTGCAAGAAATTTTTTAAATACTGATAAAAAAAGAAATAAAGGTAGTTATGCACAAAATCTCAGAAATATAAGAAAATAATGGCAAAGAATACGCGATTCTAAAATTTATAAGGGGAGGGGCGATGAGTGATTAATATTTAGTTTGGCTTGCCATTTCATCATGAACAGGTTGACAAAAGAACAACGCTTGCAAATCGTGCAAATTTATTTCGAAAATAATGGTTCAGTTCGCGAAGTTTACCGCAAGCTCCGTCCATTTTATAGTCGACATAATCGTCCATCAGAGCAATTAATTTGGTTAACCATGGATCGTTTTCGCAGTACGTTTTCTCTATGTGATAATACGCATCCGCAGAGACGTCGAACAGTGCGCACCGAAGAAACAATTGCCGCTGTAGAGCAAAGTGTTGAAGAGAACCCGAATGAATCGATTCGCCACCGTGCACAGCAATTGGAGCTTTGTCCATCAACTTTATGGAAGATTTTGCGCAAAGATCTTGGCTTGCGACCTTACAAGATCCAGCTTGTGCAAGAATTAAAGCCGCGAGACCATGCAATGCGTCGTGATTTTGGTGTATGGGCCGAAAATGAGATTGATCTCGATGCAGATTTTCATCGCAAAATTTTGTTCAGTGATGAGGCTCATTTATGGTTGAATGGCTACGTCAACAAGCAAAATTGCAGCATTTGGAGTGAAGAGAATCCACATGAGACCCTTGAGACGCCATTACATCCACAAAAACTGACTGTTTGGTGTGCTCTATGGGCTGGTGGAGTCATTGGGCCATACTTCTTCCGAAATAATGCTGGAGAGTCAGTTACCGTTAATGGAGACCGGTATAGAGCCATGATAACCGACTATTTTGTTCCCGAATTGGATGGCATGAATGTGGATGAGTTCCAACAAGATGGCGCTACATGCCACACAGCGCACGTCACAATAAGATTTATTGAAGGAAACATTCGATGAGCTCATAATTTCGCGGAATGGACCTGTCAATTGGCCACCAAGATCGTGTGATTTGACACCATTGGTTTATTTTCTTTGGGGATATGTGAAGTCGCTCGTCTACGCCAACAAACCAGAAACGTTAGGGGACTTGGAAGCCAACATTCGTGGCGTTATTGCCAACATACGGCCCCATATGCTCGAAAAAGTGGTTGAAAATTGGACCTGTAGAATTGGCTTTATTCGAGCTAGCCGCGGCGGCCACATGCCCGAAATCATATTTAAACATTAATGGCATAAAATTATCCTTCCAATAAAGCCAAATTGATGGACATTAAAACGATTTTCTTGTTTTATTTCAATTCGAAGTTCTATACCTCTAAAAAAAAAACACCATATATAACAACTTTGACTATATTAATAATAATCTGCATTACTCTATTGGTATTTGTAACATAAACTGAATTTTATAGTGTTGTTTTATTTATTTATTTATTTTATATCCCTGTTTTTTCCTATTTGTTTACATTTCAGTTGCCTTTTGCGACCAACTTTACTATTAAACGCTCTGTCAAAATTGGATTGGATTGGATCCAATTGTAAAGCGTTGTATTTGCGTTATTTTGGGATGCTCCATACAAATTGTATGGGCATGAGAAATCTTGACAGCTAGAAAACGCTTGCCGCTCTTATTTAGGGATGGTAGTAAATGCTAAAATATTTGGAAATAGTAAGTGTTTTTTTTGTTCAACAAAACTTTAAGGTCGAGGAAACTAGACTCGTAGCGGCAGAAGAATATAAAGCCATAATGCGTTTATTACAATACATCCTTGCAGTTTTTAAAAGTCTTAAATACTGAAATTAATGATAAATAATAAAATTAATAAATATTTATGAATTATATTTCATTCAAGTTATTGTTTCAAATACAATTCACAATTTATGACTGTTACAAAGAAACAATGATGATGAAATGTACAAGATGATAAAATGTGTTGTGTTTGACAATGCTTTGTCTAACTCAGAGATGAGTAAAACGCGGCCCGCGGGCTGTTCAAAGCTGAGAAGACAGCAGTGTCCATGAAAATGTTTTCCTCGCCATATAATATCGATGTGGATACAGTTCCCGAAGACTTTCATATGGAAGTGATTGACATGTAGAATAATACCGAGTTAAAAAATGTATTTCTCTCAGTAAACATCGAACATGATTATAAATTTTATGTAAGCCCTGAAAAAATTCCGTTTTCGCCGAAAAATTGAAAGCATATCGTCGTGCGGGAGTTTAAGTGCTCTTTACGCCATTTTTTAAATCTCGAGTTAATGATGCTAATTTAGATCTTTGACACCAAAATTTTTAAAATCTGCAACCCGTTTTCGGCTATTTATCTCCGAAACTTGACGAGAAAATTTTGATTTCAAAAATTTGGGGTCGAAAACCTAAAGTGGCATCATTAACTTGACATATATAAAATATATAAAATGGCGGATAGAGCACTTAAACTCCGGCACGACGATATGACGTCCCTGTTCGGAAGTACCAATGTTGGAGAACAATTATTTTTAATCATGAAATTTATTTTTAATCCTGATCTATAGTTAGCGAATATAAAGGTGGACAGGGTGGAATGTCAGGGAACGGCATTCTTAAGGATGGAATTCTTAGAGTGGGGGGCACCCTCTTAAATTTTTGTTCTTAAGTTTTTCTCCAGTACTGAGCGCAGGTTAGAGGGCTGATTGGTGTTGTAAGCCAGCACTCGAACCACTGCACTACTACGCAAGGTGTATTCAATTAATTAAATATCTCGAAATAAAATATATAAGACTTAGACCACTTACGTAATTGTGGACATAATTGAAGAATTTTTTTTTTATATATAAGTTTTGAGATGTTTTTTTTTGTTTTTTTCTTTAAACAAAAATCACAATTTTATATTTTGTAATGGAATTAAATAATATTTATTTAAAATTTAATATAATTTTCTCAGTAGTTGTTTGATTTGTGAATGTGAAATAAAAACATAAAAAAAATAAAACAAAATATTTATTTAATTAGTTAATTAATTATGTTTTATGCGTTGTTTAATCATTTTTATATTTATTTTTAAGTTTTACTTTATTATGAAACGTTTAAACCGATTAACAGTACGCAACTTAATCAGGTTAAATTCATATTTACAATGACTTTTTCCCACTTTTGATTTATTTATTAAAACAACAAAGTAAATATCAAAATTTAAATTATTTAATATATTGTATTATTAAATCATGGCAGTCTCTCTTTTTAATGTAATTTCTATTTTATTATTATAATTTGTCTTTTTTTTTTCTTTTTCCTTTTTTCCTTTTAATTTTGTTTAATACAGTGTGTCATAATTATTATATGTTCATTAATTTATATATTAGTTTTTAATTATATAAAAAAAGCTTTTACAAAAGTTAACTTAAACCATAATTCTCTTTCTCTTTATTTTAGCCACCACTATATCGTCTAATTAAATGGAGTATATTGAGTATTGGTTTGGTTAATACATAATTAATAGGAATAAATATTGAAATATTGATTAATAATATATCCCATGATATATGGAGCTTTAAAGCTGCTGCAGATGTTATAGCTGATGCTGAATATTCTCCTAAAAGTAAGTTAATAAAAGTAAAGTATTTATTAATAAACTTTAATACTAAAAAAAAAAATTAAATAGCAGATATCACATAAAAATTTTATAAAACTTAAATTGTAAAACTGATTAAAAGCAAATTTTGTAATTAAACACCTAAAAAGTTTATATTTTAATTAAATTAATTTCTTTAACTATAGGTTGCATTAAGTATACATATGTATATGTAAGGAATTATTGTAATTTTTTACAAATAAAAAAGCTTTCTTTTTGCAATAGTATTTCTATTGCTCATTTAAAGTTTTAATTAATTAGTCATTTATTTTAAATTAATTTACTAAATTGATTCTTTGAAATTTTTAATTAATTTTTTTGTTGTTTTTTTTTCTTGATGACCTAAAAGGCTGAGTTGAAATTCCAGTAATTTGATCAGTTTTTATTATTTAACTTTGTTTCGTCATTAAACGCTTTAATTATATGAGATATAGATTATATTAAATGAATGCACCCTAACCCGACTGGGGCCTTATTCTGTAATTCTCTTAAGCTAAAATGCAAAAATTTTAGGTTTTTGAAACAGGCTGGGCGTTAGAATATATAAAATTAAAAAGTGTAGAGGTAATAGTCATGAAGTTTTTAAATTACAATAAGCGTTCAAGAGTTCTATTCGTAGCCAAAAAGTCATAAATCTAGTTTATATATTTTTAGCGATAGAGTTTTAGCTTAGGAGAGTTACAGAATAAGTCCTCGGAAGGTGTTTTCCCCTCCAGCTTAATAATGGACAAATTGGCATACCTATTTTTGCCATTGCTTGAGATAGTTTGGAAGTTATGGGTTAACCAAATAGTCTCCGTACTGCTAAAAAGCACCATCCCTGTGAACAATGCTTGGCTGACAAAGACCACAAACACGCTCATTTGGGTACAGTTGGAAAGCCAATTTCGGTACTGGAGCAGACGGTTTTGTACTTGATATAGAATATGTTAAAGCCAAACCACTTAAATCTATTTTCCAAATGCTTATGTAAGTGCAATTGATTAAAAATATTCCAGCTCTCGTTTTGATCAAGGTTTTGATCGACGGTTTCTGTCTTTAAAGTTATGCCCTCGGTAATCTTAAGTCTTTCATCCTTTTGCGTTTTATTTTTGGATATTTTTTTATCTTACTACTGAATAAACTCCTGAACTTAGAAATTTGAGTACATATGCACACTTCTTTAGTCTACCGTAAGGTGATGACGATGCAAATTACGCAACTAGAGATACTGTTCCAAACCCAATAAATGATAACGACTTAGGGATGCAGAAGCGTAGCCATGAAGAAATCAAGGTTGCTATACGGCGAATGAAATGTAACAAAGCGGCTGGATCTGACTGCTTAACACTTCAAGTATTCATGCATTTAGCGAGTAAATTCATTCACCAGATTCTTTGCAGAATATGGCTGCAGGAAAGTATGCCTTAACGCTAGAAACTTAATGCCGTGTGTTTCTGTCTTCCTAAAAGGGAGACTCCACGATATGCACAACCTACGTGGGTATAAGCCTCTTCCTTATAGTATATGAGTTTTTACGAGCGTATTGTGGTATGACTGAAGATATTTCATCGTGCGGGAGTTTAAGTGCTCTATACGTCAATTTATATTTTTTATATATCTCGAGTTAATGATGCCACTTTAGGCTTTTGACACAAAATTTTTAAAATCTGCAATCCATTTTTGGATATCTATATCCGAAACTGGACGAGATATCCGAAAACAACTTACAGACTTGAAAAATTTGGTGTCGAAAACCTAAAGTGGCATCATTAACTCGAGATATATAAAAAATATAAAATGGCGTATAGAGCACTTAAACTCCCGCACGACGATTTGTCATCTCATTGTTTAGATCTTACCAGAGTAGTTTCTGAAATGCGCTAAAACCTGAGGAAGACTACTGAAATTTAAATCGACACATATAACTTTTTTGTTGACTATAAGGCAGCGCTCTATAACCCAATAAGAGATCGCATATGTATAAGCTCGGTATTTCTGCCAAGCTATACCATTTCGTGTCTTTTAATACTTTGCGATGTTTCAGACAAGGCGACCCCTTATCCTGAGACCTCTTCAATTTCGTTATGGATAGGGTTTTACGAAAGTTGAGTGTGCTTCGGAATGACAGTTTTTTTAACAAAAGCTTTCAGGTCCTGGCGTATGTACACAACATAGACATTATTGGGTAGACCAAGCGAAATTGTAGCACTTAATGGTTTTAAACGAGAATCTGCATAAATGGGACTGGCAGTAAATGAGAGTAAAACAAATTACATGTTGATGACGAGTAACGACGTTAAATGTATCGGCTTCTAGGTTACAGACGGCAACTATAAACTCCATGTTGCCATTTACCTTGGAACCGCTAATAATAAAAGGCCTCTGTAAATCGTTAATAAAGAAAGACATGTCTTGTGCCATAATGTGGGTACTCTGCAAGTCGATTATTCTCCCGATGCTTCTCTATACTGAGGCTGCATGGTCCCTCTCTTGTTTTTTGCCGATACCTCTGCATCGGGAGTGTACAAGACACAAGTTCCTCTCAAGATATTTTGTCCACTAAGTTATGGAAAGAAGCTTCGAATTAGAACCAACCATAACTTGTATGATTCCTTGGCGATGGGGGCGTTGTTAAGCGCAATAACATACGCTGGCTCAACCATATTGTTCGGATAAAAGAAAATGCTCTAGCGAAAACCGTTTACAATTAGAAAGTCATTGGACGTCGGTGTAGAGGACGACAATATTCATGCTGAAAAGACCAGGTGAACGTAGCTTAATAAGAGTGACCTAAGCACAAGCGATTAGTGTTTAGGCAGCCCGGAATACAAACTGGTTGTTATGACCAGCTAAGTAAGTAATTAATATTTATATTCAAACAAATTTTTTAAAGTTTATTAAGTATATTATGAATTAGTACTCATTTATTTCCCGAACTAGCGCTTACTGGCTATTCGCAAATAAGAAAAAAAAATGCGTTTTTTCTGTGTATGATAGTAAAATAAGAAAATTCTAATATTAAACCCAATTTTGTATTTAGAGAAAATGCTGAAATAATTTTAATTTTTTAGTATGTCATCTACAGTAAAAGTAGTTTATTTACAATTTTTTTTTTAATTAAAATTATATTATTTCTTCATGCATTCAACAAAATTGACTTTTCATTTTTCAAATTAATTTGAACTCTCAATTAAAAATTTCATCTACAGCTTTTACTTATACTCTGTACACGCAATCAAAATAAAACTATTAAAGGGAAGCAAAGAAAAGTGAAAAAAAAAACCCAAAACATTAATTGAACGACTACTCTAATAAAATGGAAAAGTTAAAAGTAAATAAAAAAAATAAAAAAACACACACACATACATATTTACATGCAGAAATACACGTACTTACTTATTTACATATTTATGAGAATATATTGTACTCACCATTTAATACATGTAATATTACCGTACGCGGTTCACTGTTGGAGGGGCTGCATGTATAATTTCCAGAATCTTGTTTCTGTACTGATGGTATAATTAACGAAGCAGTCTGTAATTGAAAGGTGAATTAACAGACACAGAGTATTATACATATTCAGGTTAATTTCTATCTGATATCTGTTTTATCGTAAATAAGTAATAGTGTATGCAAAAACTGATGATGTTACTCTTTTTTTGGAAATTTTTAAAACTTTAGGACATCGAAAGTAATAGAGAGAAAATTATATTTTTATTCAAATGACAGTTTTAAAGACTTTTTAGAGACAAACAAGTTATATTCTAAAAAAAACATTTTGCTATAGATTTTATATAATTTTAAATGACTTACAATTTTTTCTGTTCTAAAAGAAATTTTCTTTTATCGCAATGCTTTACAGATGTTGAATTGAATGATATATTCCAAACAAATACGATATTAAATGGTTCTTAAAATAAAACTTTAAATATTTTTTTTATATTAGCGTTGAATTGGTTCTCTTAAGCCTTGGAAACATGTTTTATTTAGAGGATTTGAAACATAAATTTCTTAACGCTTTTTCCAAGTTAAAAAATAAATAAAAAGATGGGTTTTTATAGTTTGTTTTTCCGTCATTTTAGAGTCTAATGTACTAAATACATAGACGCTAGCCTGCAGGCTAACATTTTTCAAAAATAAAATACACATGTTTATATAAATTTGATTATTTTGAGGGCATTAGAGGATGTGTGGTATAGTGGCACAAAAACTTAAACGGTCCAGATTCAAATCCCATTAAAGGTAAAAAAAAACTAAAAAGTTAGTTCGCCGTTTTTTTAAAATTACTCTCTGACATTCCATTTTCAACCTTAATCAATTGTAACAAAAGCGAATAATCAGGTGACAAGCGCCACCTATAGAGAAGTAGCAGATAACAGCTAAACCTACTTAGCGAAGATACTCACTACACAATCAACATACAACGATGAGGCATCTGCTGTTGATTATTCAAGGGTGAACACTGGCCTTTGAATGATCAAGTCACAGCAATTTGTCTCACTCCTAAGGCTAGATAATAATATAATATAGTATAAGAAATAATAATTACTATCCTTTCTATAAATTCCAATACAATATACAGCATCAGTAGGGGTTTACCACTGAGTATTGGTCTCAATAAAAAAGAAAAAGAAAAATACAGCCACACGAACGCCACTGTTGCAAAAGCCCACTTTCGAATAATTTGTAGTTTTGTTGATTATGACAAAATAAAGTTAGTGCTCTGCTATTAAGGAAATTCGTTTCGTATGTTAAATATATTTCAAATAAATATTTTAATTAAATTAAAAAACTTTTAATGATAAAAACAATATTTCTATAAGGCACTGAGAGTATGAAAATCAGAAAATAAAATGTGCACTTTATATCTCTCAAAAAAAAAAAAAAAATATTGTACATATCGTGCATTCAGATGTTGACTTTTCTTGTGAAAAAGTTAAAGGGATTGAAAAAAGGTCACGAGTTCTGTTTGCTGTGACTCTTCGTACTTCTCTTTTCCCTCATGTATTACTATAGTTCTTGCACTTGCTTTAGATGAAAGATAAAATAAATAGAATTAAAAAAGTAATAAAAAAAGATAAAAAACCCACGACTTAAGATTTTAAAGACTCTTTAAGAAAAAAAAAAATCAAGGTGCTCATCGTCTTAATCCACGTATAGAAGCATTTCTAGTCGATAATTGTAAAACTAAGGGTTTTCGTTATTTTTTTGATTTATATTTTTTACTTACAATTGCATTTATACGACATAGGAATTTATTTTTTTAGGAGGGTCCTCAAACTACACGTTCAAAATCTGGATTAATCTACGATTTATTATTATTATTTTTTTTTTTTTTTTTGAATTTTTAACATCTTCAAAACCATAAGTAGCTGGCTAAATGACGAAAGTTTCCGCCAACAACGTTTACTGCCGTATAAATATTTCAATTCTAAGGGTCATACCGGAATAAAAGCGTACAACGCTAATTATGCGAGAAAATTAAATTAAATTAATTATATATAAAAAGGCCAGTCACGAAATTAAACAAAGACACAAGAATAAATATGAACGATTGAAACATGAACAAAATGATGAACATGAAATCAAATTGAATAAAGTTTGGTTTATTAATAAGACAAATGTAGATATACCTAGAGCCTCCCAGTGGCTTCTATCACTGGGTGAAAAATTTGCCGTTCCAACAGAGAGGAAAGAATTCCCCCAATTTAAGATGATAGCGGATGTAGAGGACTGTATTCAAACTATAGAAGATAAGGAAGAGCAAGAGACAGCAAGGACAAAATTCACGTCAATGTTAGAGGATCATATGAACAGAAAAAGTCTATCAAAACGAGAACGGTTCATACTAAGCACAGTTCATCAGACAACAAGGTTTCTTCGCAAGAATAAGAATATTGTTATACTGAAGGCTGACAAAGGAAATGTCACGGTTGCAATGGAACGTCAGGATTATGAGGGTAAAATGGATAGAATTGTAAACGACATCATGACATATAGAAGAATAAGAAAGGATCCAACATCAACATTACAGACAAAGAATAATAGGCTTGTGGATGAATTATTTTTATGTAAAAATATATCCGAGATAGAACGTAAGAGATTAAAAAGTGACGTGGCATGTGCTCCGAGAATTTATGGACTACCTAAGATACACAAAGAAGACTGCCCATTGCGCCCTATTTGTTCATCCATTAACTCACCATCCGATAAACTGGGCAAGTACGTGAAAAATATTTTAAAAAGGCTGACGGAAAATTCAAATTTTAATATTAAGGATTCTGTGCAATTTAGAAATAAGGTTAGCAATAGTACAATAGATGAGGACGAGAAGATGGTTTCATTTGACGTGGTATCACTTTTTCCTAGTATTCCAGTGGACTATGCTATTAGATTGATAGAGAGTAAGTGGGGGGAAATGGAGGGGTATACGAACATACCGCAAGACCTCTTTATGAAAATTTTAAAATTTTGTGTGAAGGACAATAGATATTTTAAATATAAGGACAAATGTTATACCCAGTGCAAAGGACTACCAATGGGTTTGCCGCTTTCTCCTATTGTTGCGGACATTGTTATGGAGGAACTATTGAAAAGATGTTTGGACGATTTGGAGGAAAAACCTAAATTAGTAATAAAATATGTAGACGACCTTTTTGTAATCGCTAAAAGACGTGCAATGGATGGAATCCTAACTAGACTAAATAGTTTTAATAAAAATATAAAATTAACCATGGAGGACGAGATGGATGGAAAATTGCCCTACCTTGATGCGCTGGTTATAAGAGACAAGGGGATACTAAAAATTGATTGGTATCAAAAGCCAACATCATCCGGCAGACTTATAAATTTTAATTCAAGCCAGCCTAAATATATAATTATAAATACTGCCATGAATTTTATTGAACGTGTTCTTTCTATAAGCGATGAAATATTCCATTCACAAAATATTCAAAAAGTGATTAAAATTTTAAAGAAAAATGACTTCCCTAGAAATACCATTTACAAACTTATAGACAAATTTAGAGTAAATAAAGGACGACGGGTAGAGCAGGAGAAAACTGAAAAAGTATATAAATCGATAATATATGTGCCTGGATTTTCAGAAAGATTAAGGAATACGAATGTTTTGGACAAAAATAGATTTATAATTGCTCAATCATCAAATAACACGCTCAAACGACTATTTACCGACACAAAATCAAAAATGGACACAATGGATAAATATAATGTAATATATAGAATAAATTGTCTGGGAGATGGTAAAACCAAATGCAATCAAATGTATGTCGGTACAACGAAAAATAAATTAAGAACAAGAATGGCAGGACATAAATCGGATTTTAAAAATAGAGACAAATTAAATACACAAAAAACAGCACTTGCGAACCACTGTGCAGATAATAATCATACACCAGATTTGGAAAAAGTGCAAATATTACAAAGAGAAAATACATATAAAAAACGGTTTACTTTAGAGATGTTACATATAATAAATACACCAAAGGAGAGGAGAATGAATTACAAAACGGACACCGAAAATTGTGCTCAGAGTTATAGATATATAATAAACAGGGGAAATATTAGCAATAATTAGTATAGTATGTAATGTGATAACATCGGTGCTGTGATACATATATATATATTAATTTTAATTTTTGTTGTGTTTATATAATTTTTTGTAAGTTCTTTTTGGTTTATATTTTTATAATATGGAATTGTTGTTTTATTTTTATTACTGATATTGTGAGTTTGTTTACATTTTGTATTGCTATATGATCGGTATTTTTATAATTGTTTTTGTTGTTGATTTTTTTCATCAAATTCTTATTGGAACAGTGGTTTTCAGTGTATTTTTATCTGTTTATATTTTTGTATTATTATTTTTAGAAATCCTGAAGATGATATCCGAAGGATATCGAAATATTGATTGTTAAATTGAAAATAAATTTGACCTTGAGCTTGAAAAAAGTATTTGCTTATTATTTAGAAAATTAAATGTTTAATGAACGGTTTATATTTTTAAATTCCCATAATCTTTGGTGGTCTACAAATTGTCAACTGGCCGGAAACTCTACAATATATTTTGCTTGGCGCAATTTTGTCATTATTTTTTAATTGTGGTTTTAGAAATTTTATTTAGAGTTACTGTTACAAAATTTAAATTAATAACAATAATAAAAATTAACAGCAATAACCGAAAAATGGTTATAGTTTGACCAAATTTCTAAAATGCCCATAACGTTCAAATTGTATGGGTTAGATTTTTTTCTAACTTTTCTCATAATGGTTACAATCAATCCTGTCACCCCATTTGGGCTTGACTCTGTATTTATATATATTTTTTAATTAAATAATATTATGGCATATAATTGCTGGCGTACAAAAAGTTCAAAAATTTTTTTGCATAATATTTTATTTTTATAATTGCATTAAAATTTTTTAATATTTCGGAACTTACTTATATATTTCAAATCTAAACAAAATAAAAATTTTTATTTTATTATTTAAAATTTTTTTTTTAAATTTTTTTTTTTTTCAAAAAAACTGTTATAAAAATACAATCGTTTAAATTTTAAATTATAAATAAAATTTGTCAAAATTTTATAATATGTAGGTGGGGATGTAAAAATCAACAAATCCTTAAACCAAAAAGGTAATTTAATTTAATGGTATTGTATGTAAATAATCCTGTTTAAGACAAAAATATATTTGCTTTCAGCAACAAATTCTACGTGCAAATTAAATGAAGTATTTACATATGTATGTGCTTGTATATATACATACATATGTATGTATATCCATATATACATACATATATAATACGTATATGCATATGGATTTGTGTTCATATTAGAAAAGTTTATTTACAGTTTTGTTGGTGGGAAAGAGAAATTACTTGAATTTTTTACAGATAAATTTAAGAGAAAAATCTGAAAAATATTTAATTCCCATGTAGATTTTAAATTATATTTTGGTTCATTAAACACTTTTATAAAATACGTATTTTGTTGGGTTCATTATGACTTGAATGTTGTGATACTAAGAATCTACTTTAAGAAGATAATCAATGAAATTATAAAACCAAATTAAAAGAGTATCTAAACAATTTTGAATTAAAATGTTTTGTTTTTACTATAAGACATATTCTGTGAAACATATGCCTTTTATGGTAGAAGAAGTGAGTTGAGTGAAAAATGATATTTTGTTTCATATTCACATCAAGATTGACTACTAATTCTGTGTAATCTCCAACTCTCATCTTCTAATTACACTCGAAAAACTTAATGAAGTATGTCGAAAAGAGGGTGAATAGCGCCTGAGTTTTAATTTAATTCTGAAACTATGTTTGGCCGAGAGGTGATTTGAGTGGAGTACCTGGCAATTATGCCAATTTTATCTGTGGTTGCTTCGTGTAGTCTCTAGGTCTGTATAAGACCTATATTGGAACTCAGCTACAAACAGAGCAGAGGACTTTGTGTACACACATTAATTACTGGACTAAGCAGAACTTACAGACCCACCTAAAATAGAGCATGAGGAGCAAACTAAGTAAATGGTAAAAATTCTCATGCCCATAATAAATGTATGAGACCAACACAAATAGCTCGGTGTTAACGCTTTACATACATTACATACATACATACATACATACATACATACACACATACATACATACATACATACATACATACATACATACATACATACATACATACATACATACATACATACATACATACATACATACATACATACATACATACATACATACATACATACATACATACATACATACATACATACATACATACATACATACATACATACATACATACATACATAATTGGCCTTTACAACCCTGTATCAGGGTTACGGCCTAGCTTCTCGCAGCACTAATATTGTCCTACAGTTTAATGTCGATTCCGAACTCCCAGAGCTTTTGCCAGAAGACTGCTGAGAGGTAGTCGCCGAAGTTTTCAAGATGTCAGAGCTGAGATTTGAATCAGACGCTAACGTCGCGCGTTAATTTGCAATTGGAAAATCCAATTTTGACGTGAAGTTAGTGGCAAAATAACTGTTGATGTTTTTTTCTTTTACAATTTTATTTGCCATTTTATTAAGTAACGACATTTCAGCTACTTTTGGATAAATTCTGCGATTTTTTTCACATTATTAGGGTCAATTAACGGTTTTTATTAAATCAAGTACGTAAATATAACTGTTCTTGGCATAACGTTGACGCTTTTATTTAAGTTACTCATTACATCATTAATGATAAGCGCAAAACTATGTTGCGCTTAACGCTCTAATTTAGGTTGGTCTGTTATTCTAGTCTGTCTCTACATTTATTGGCTATTAATCTGCGTGATATGTAAGTTCTGGTTTCGAGTGTGAACGGCTGAAGTAGTTGGCCGTCTGGTGACAAATTACGTTGGCTATAGTAATATCCTAGGGCTACTTAATTCACACGATATCCAATATCCCAGCTCTGATATCCGTTGTACAATAGCTACCTTTACAATTGTGTCACGAAGAAGCACCAACCAGATAGAGTTCTATCAGTTCCTGTATTACTTTTAGAAAACATTGGCCCCAGTATGATAGAGGGAGGATGTCGAAATGTTGGATATCCCTCGTCTTCCATTGTCCAGACTTACGGCGGAATATTACAAAATAATAATCACTGAGCCATAGTAGACAGATATAACTTTATAAAGTGGTAGAACTTTATAAGTCTATTGGTAGTACCAGCCAATACTACAATACAGTATTCCACGGATAATTGCTTCTACATAAATGCCAAAATTTTTGGGCATTAATGCGTGGAAGTCATTTAAATGAATACGTTTAATTGCCTTTTTGAGGTAATTAAACAAATACTCTTAATTGCCTGTATACACTGCCATCAATACATATGAAAAGCAAATAACTTTTATGTATAAGTATAAACTTTGTAGACTTTAATTGGAAGTTTGTATCAGAAAAGTAGTTTAAAAGTAAATATAACGGACATCTTATGCTTATGGCTATATATATGATTGAATTAAGCTGCACTTTTTAGAAAATAATTATTTTGGGTAATTAAACGAGGGAATTTTAAAGGAAATTTGTCTTTGGGGAAAATATATTTGAGGTAATTATATGAATGACGCAATTAAGCATGAGACAATTATCCAGAGAATACAGTAATAATGTTATATTAGTATTGAAGGATTTAATAACATTTCCAAATTAACGAAGTTTTTCTAATATTATGGCGAGGGAGTCAAAAACCCATCTTGCTTATGTGACGCATAACCCTTGTATAGAAAATGGTTTCATTAGTCGTTTTAGTATTGTGTTTAGAAGAACAAGCATAATTAATAATTCCAATAGCCAATCTTTCATGTATCTCACACCCTGTCGTTATGTTCAGAAGAAATTTAAAACAAATTTAGTTTATGTGTCTTGTTGTCTATTTTTCATTTGGCCGTTGACCAGTTGATACCATAAGTCTGATGGGTGATCGTTCTTTGTTTTCAGGTATAACCCTATTTTTTAAGAAAAGACTCTTAGTACCGGTAGACTATAAGATGTATGTTGATTAAAACAATTCTTATGTCGCTTCTTATATTGATCCAGGCAAAGAGAGAAATAGTCCTAGATACCCGCCCAGATAATATTGAGCAATCCACCATTGGGTATGTATTGTTTTAAAAAAAATATATATCCACTGCTATATCTCGAAACATTTATGAAACATATACATGCCTTTTTAAACCAGAGCTACGGGCTTAAACCTTAGCTCTGACATCTTGAAAAAAATGAATAAAAAAAATATTTCTTACCATTTTCTAGCAAAAAGTCGGAGAGTAATTGATTGCCATGAACAATCTTCTTAAGTCTGTTGTTCGAAGTTGATTTTAAACTGTAGGTCTCGGTATTCACGGATAAAAATTGACACACACAACATGGGTAACTCTGAAACAGGGTTGTAATGGCCAATTATGTATGTATGCATGTGTGTATACGTACCAAGGGAAGCATTGGGTTCAATTCTAGAAACTTCACAGTCTCTCTGATTATATATAATAACGTTAAAGTTCTAATCCTGATGCACAAGTCTCTATTACTCAATTTTAAATTAAGGTGGAAGACTCGACTAAAGAAAGCGATATGACCCATGTAGTCCTCTAAATCAATGATAGTGGAGTCAGAGCTCCTAAAGCTGAATAGTTCTTAATGAAATCTTTAGTGAACTAAGTGTAATAAAAGCTCATAGCGGTTGTGAAATATATGTATTTGTATTGTTACTATTATGGTTAGAGAAGTTTGCCTACTCCTACTTAACTTTAGATCAAGGTGAAAGACTCCACTAAAGAAATCGGTATGATCCATTAGGGTCAACGCTAGTGTATTCAGAGCTCCTAAAGCTGAATAATTCATAATGAAATATTTAGTGAACTGAGTCCAATAAAAGTTTATAGCGGTAGTGAAATATGTTCCTATTGTTACTATCATGGTTAGACAAATTTGCCTTTAAAGCTACAAGTACCTGTAAATGCAAAATCTCAGTTCAGTCTTGGGCCACCATACAGTTGATGCTGGAATAGCAGTTCTAACAAGTATACTTCTCTCAAGTGACAAGTTTTAGCGACAAGACTATGGCTACCACACATAGTATTGCAATCGTCAAAGAGAATAGTTTACAGATTTGCATTCTTATTTACACTCCTACAACAAACTATCAAGTAAACCTTAATATGGGTACTTGAAGAACATTTTCCAGCAATCCTTTTTTTAATGATTTTATTTATTTTATCACTTTCTATAAAGAATTTTGTTTCCCAAATATACATACGAGTACAACTTTAAATACTTGTAATATGTGATCACTTTTAACATATATATTCTTCCCATAGCAAAATAATTACATATAAAACTTTCTGTACTATATTGCATAGTTTTTAATATTTTATAAACTCAAATATGTGCCCCTATTAAAAATAATTTGTTTACTTAAATATGCATTTACTTTTTATAGGCCATATCGTTTGAACTTTTATTTTATGGATGAAATAATTTTTGTAAACATTTTACGAATGTTATGGTAGAGACCAAAAAATATATATTAAAATATTTAAAATAAAAAACAATATGAAATGAAAAAAGAAAATTCAAAATCAATTACCGTAATCTGCTTAACATCAGTAACTGACATCAATGATGACAGTATTGTATAGCCTCTTGCTGCTGCCATTGCCTCGGCTGTTTCAAATGTTGAAGCTGTTGGATTTGTGTGATGATATACATCGTCTTCAAAATTATCGCTATCGTCATCATCACTGTTATTATTATTATTATCATTTTCATCGTTAAATAATAGTGTTGTTGCTGATGCTGTTGTTGTTGGTGTTGTTGTTGTTGTTGCTGTTGCTGTTATAGAGCCAGGCAATGCTAATGGCAATATTGTTGTTGATATTGATAATAACCCTCCTACAACATCCCTTAAACCTGTTTTTGAATTTGATGACATTTCTGTTGCTGATGTCGTGGAGGGCATTGCTATTGCTGATGATGTTATAGTTGAGGTTGTTTGTGTATTTTGTGTAGTTAATATTGATGCGGCTTCAGGTTGTTTTAAATTGGTATAGTAGTTATTGTATGTTGATTCTGACACCGTTTCTAAAAGATTGCTATCATTTAATGACTGCTGTGGTGTTATTGATGTAAAAACATGCATTGCAGGAATTTCGCTTGCAGTTAATATTGATATACCCGTAGAAGTTATCATTGAGGGTGATGGCGTGGTTGTAGTAGTAGTAGTAGTAGTAGTGGTGGTGGTTGTGCTAGTTGTAGTAGTTGTTGTGGTAGTTGTATCCGGCGGCAATTCAATGCGTTCAATTTCAGTGTGCCATCCTTTACGATTATGTAAATATATTTGTTTCTGATTAAAAAACCAATTAATGAATAATGGCGGTTCCAATGCTTGACTAATTACGCACAACAGTTTCACTTGACTTCCGGCCTTAACATGCCGTGTGGGTTCACCAATTAATTCCGTTTTTGGCTCTGCTATCCATTAAATGCAATAATTATAGAAAAAGAAAATTATCCCAAATTAAAAAACAAAATGAACAACAAATAGTGACAAAATATAAATTAAAAGGAAATTAAAATAAAATTTACAAAAGCCATAACTGTGTGGTTAACAACAGATGTTAATTTTTCATGTGTTTTTATCATTTGCTTTAATATGGTTGCATTATAAGCAATTTATCATTTTTGTTTTTATTACATATTCATCCTGCTTTAATATGTTTAATTTGTATTTAACACTTTATTACATACTTACCTACCACATGCAGATAAACTATGGCACTCGCTTTTGGCTCAGTGGATACTTGGCATTCATATATGCCAGCATCTCTTAATTGCACATATTTTATTTGTAACGACCATCTTTCGGGATTTGTTGAAAAAATGGATTGAAATCTCTCATCTGCTATAAATGTTGTTTGATCGACTGTTAGTATATGACCATCGCGTAAACGCAACCATGATATTGGTTTCTTTACCAATTGTTTAACCTGAAATTGTAATAATTGTCCCAATTTAAAGCAGAATTATTAATAATAGTTTAAAAAGATAAATTAAAAATTTATTTAAAACATATAAAATGTTTCCATTTTGATTAACTAAGTAAAGCATTAATTTGGCAAAAACAAGAACAACAGTGGTTTTCAAAATTTTAGAATATTGTATATTTTTCAATAGTAGTGGTAATCACTCTTCATTGCAAGGGTCCTAAAAAGTTTTGCAAATATAGTAAACCTCGTCCAACAACATATCGTCAATGGAATTAAAGAACGCTGTAACTGACAAAAAATCGAAAATACGTTTTTTGCATCTTTTTATCAGAAAAAAAATACGCGTCGATTTGTCCAGGTCCCAGATTTCTACGAAGATTACGCCGTCTGCGAAATAAAAAACACCAGCGTATTTGTTCTACTTTTGTAATAGTTGTTTGGCTCTGGTGAACATTTAAGGTTTTGTCAGTTACAGCGTTCTTTAATTCCATTGACGATATATATGATAAGTGTGCTATGTTTTCAAGACTTGTAAGGGCATTTGCAATGAAAGCTAACTACCGCTTTAAACCATAATCAGCTGATTTTATGTTTACATTAAATTTTTTGTTTGTTTTTATTGTCTTGAATCAAAAATTGTTAGCTCGTCTTAGTATTATTTTACATTTTATAACAAAGAACAGGTAATCACATTACGCTGTAAATGCGAGTATTCTGGGTTTGCTACACTTGCCATGAAGAGTGATTACTGGTATGAATTTAAAATAATGAAACTATTAATCAAATGGTTTTTTGCTTGTGTGTATGCCTTCGCTAAGTAGTTATAGCAATATTAGCGCCAATAGATGGCGCTAGTTTCCTGATCATTTGTCTTTGTTGTCCATGGTTAAGGTGGATTAAAGTGGAATATCAGGGAGCGGATTTCTTGTTGATGGACTTCTTTGCCAAAAGACTGCTAAGAGGTGGCCTCCAATGTCAGAGCTGGGGTTTGAAAAAGAAAGCTAAAGCTCTAATAAGATAAATCACTACATACTAGACTACAGCAACCACCAGTTTTGTTCAACCATATTGTACATGCTTTCGGTTTGAAAAGCAAACAGAGTTTAAGATGATGAATGGCATTGATAGTGTAGATCAGGGATGAGAATCACGCGGCCCGCGGGCCGCTTGCGGCTCTTTCAACCTATTTATGCGGCTCGCCAAACAAATGTTGCTGCTTCTCAAAAATACACATAATATATAGACACATTAATCAACGAATTTCAATTACGAAGAAACTGAGAAGACAGCAGTTTCCATGAAAATGTTTTCCTAGCCATTAAGTATCGATGTGGATACAGTTCCCGACGACTTTCAAATGGAAGTGATGGACATGCAGAATAATACTGATGTAAAAAATGTATTTCTCTCAGTAAACATCGAGAATGTTTATAAATCCGACCACCGACCAATTACCACCGATCAAGACTGAGTAATGCACGATTAGAAACTTGTGTATCTGTAGCTGATATTGATCAGGTTGTATCGAAAAAACAGTGTCAAATTTCTCACTAAAAATTCCAAGTAAGTAATTTCGTTTTTTTTTGTTCTTTTTTGTTTGTGTTTTTTTTTTTTTGCATTAAAATTTATATATTAAATTTTATATTTTTTTATTCTAATTTTTATTATAAATAAAGTTTCGAAAATTATTAGTAAATGTTTCATTATGTGCGGCCCGCCAAAAAATTTTAATATATAAAATGGCCCGTTGATTAAAAAGGTTGCTCACCCCTGGTGTAGATACTCCAGAAAACCAGTAAAAATCGTAATATGGTACTTATTTTATATTCTCTATCATGTATGTAAATTTGAAAGAATCATAAATTGCAGTTAGAATACTTTCTCTTATAGTAGTGGTAGGATATAAGCGAGGTGATTCAATTGACTATATTTGTTTTTGTTTTTCATTGCCTTATATAATTAAAAAAACCTTTTTTTTAATTCTCCCACCATTCCATGCTTAAATAACAATATTTAAAACTTAAAATTTTTTTTTTTTTTGTAATTTGTTGCCATACAGTCCAATTAACATGTAAAAACATATCAAACACAACAAATCGTAGTTAAAAATCATAGCTGCCTAGGTACTTTAAGCGGGATAATCTCTACACAAAGCAAGAAATTTTCACAATTTGAAGGCAATAAATAAAATTGTAAGCAATAACAAAAGTAGTACATGGGATGTGAATGACTTCGAAATAATTAATACGGTAAAGCAGTAATTTACTTTTGTTTTGCAATATCTGCTTAAAGTACATAAAACTTATTGCTTTATAGTGGTTCATTTCATTTAGAAATAATGAATTATATAAAGTATGTGCAAGAAAAACCAGTTTCTTACACACTGCTTTAAATAAAAAAAACGAATATTTTAATAATTAAATTACTAAAATATTTCATTAGTTTTACTTTCTATATTCATTAATTTTATTTAAAATGATTTTGTGGCATTGGTCAAACTTTAGGCACTAATTAATATCAATAAAAATGGTTTGATGAAAACTTTTCTATCACTTAAATATAAGAAATATATAAGAAAAAAGACCAGAGACAGCAAATTTTTAACATTTTTTTTTATAATTTCACTTTCATAATTAAAAACTCTTTTCCTTTGCTTGCAAACAAGATATTTTCCTTAACTTTGTTTTTTATTACTTTATAACAAAAAAAATAATAATAATAAAGGAGAGTGACTCTATATGTGCACATATTTGCAAGCATCGTATATTAAAAAAAAAAAACATGACATCACATTGACCCAAATACTGGCCGCAAGAAGGATGAACAGGATCAAAGCAAAAAAAAAAAAAAAAACTCTGAACATGCAAAGACTTAAATTTCCATTAAAACAACAAGAAAAAAATTCAATGAAAGTATGCAGAATTTTCGTTATTTTTGTAAAGCAACAGAAACAACAAAACATTTTAAATAATGAAAGCAGTACCAGTAGCATTATCATCATCTACATCATAGATGTCAAACTTGCGGCCCATGACTTATAACTTTGAGGCCCACTCGATATAACAGTATAAAAGAACAAAAGGAAAATTTAATTATAATATTTGCTATGGTTAGTATCGCCCATTAAACAAAGAGCTAAGTAATTGAAAACCTACAAATTTTTTCGAAGCATTATCCATTGCCAGGATAAGAGTACAAATATTGGGTGCCTTGCCCAGTTAGCTGTTCTTTTTCGAGCTTTCGATACAGACTTTGATATTTAGGAATATTTATTGGAACCAGTACCGATGCATGGTACTACTATAAACCTGTTTTTTGTTTTGTTTTTGTGTTCCACATAAACTTTTATATTTTTTCTTTGGCCCGTCTTAGGATTTGAGTTTGACATGCTTGGCCTGTTGTTTTTCAGTTATTTTTTTTTAAAGACATGCTAAAGAAAAGTTTGTTGTTTCATATGCTGTTTTTTGTAAAATGCACTTTCATGGCAGATTTATTTATTAAAGTTTTGTTTCCTCCATACCCTACTCATTTCAAACTGACTTGTTTTGCAGCAGTTTTGCTCATTTTGAGTCAGTTTTCTTCAGCTAGAGTTTCCTTTTTCAACATACATATTTATGCGGTTTAACAATAGGGCAAAAAAGTTAGCAATTGCATGTGGTTTAATATTGTATGTATAGTACATACATAAGTAAATGTAAGCAAAAATGTTTCTATCAAAAAAAAAAAAATATATGTAATTACATACTTACATATGAATATATAAAAATTTATAATATTCTTAGAACGAACATTTTTTTTTCTTTTCAAAAGATAAAGTTGCATAATTTTTTTTTTTTTTTTTTAATTTTTGTCTACATACTTAGTTTGAAAGTGAAATTTATTGGAGTTATATTCACTATTTTATATGTGACTGCAACATACAGTCATAGACATATGTGTTTCCAAAAATCAAAAATTTTTACTTCATAATTTAACCAAATCTTGCAACTTCATTTATAAATTTATAACATTAAACTGCTATATTCCATTCCTTAAAACTATAATTGTTTAATATTATTTTGTTTTAAGTGGAATTGTTTAAGCATTTGTATAAATGAATAAAGTGATTTTCATTAAAATTACAAGAAAGGTCATTATCTGACATTATCTTATTAACAAACATTTTTTGCTTCTAGAAAGTATTAAGACACTCCCAAAAATTAAAAAAAAAATATTTAGTTTTTTGAAAAAATTACAGTTGTTTTTTCTAGTTATCTTACTGTTTAGATTCAAATATTATTAATAAAAGAAATTACATACATACATACCTAACTGGTCTTTACAACCCTGTGTCAGAATTACGGCCTAGCTTCTAGCAGCACTCATGTTGTGTGTGTAAATTTCTATCAATGAGTACCGGGACCTACAGTTTAATGTCAACTCCGAACGACAGACTTGAGAGGCTTGTTCATGGAAATTAATTACTATCAGAGCTTTTGCCAGAAGACTGCTGAGAGGTAGTCACCGAAAGAAATATTTTTTTCATATTTCTTTTTTTTAAGATATCGGAGCTACGTGTCGAACCTAGGGCTTATGTCTTAGTAAGCCAACACACTAACCACTATACCACGGCGACTACGAAAGAAACTACACCAAATTATAAAACAAAAGGAAAGTATTCTCGATACTCAAGCTAATGTTTTGTAAAAATTATAATGGATCGAGTGTCATGGCATTTGATTTAGTAAAAATTGTAAAGTGGAACAGAAAACATTCTAGCTAAAGAGAAATGTAAGTACAGTACTTAAAAAAAGAGTCGGAATCTGTAGATTAGGAGCCAATCCCATAGCAAATCCACTTGAATATGCTAAAGAGACGAAAAACATCATTAAAAATATCTACGGATATCTACAAGTAGAGAGTTAAATATGTCTATACCAGGCCTGTGCAAAAATAAAAATTTCATACACAATTGTTCAGTGTTGCCATTTTAGAAATGCAGAAAAGCGTCAAGCTTAAAGCAAAAAAGGGTAAAAAGGGTAAAATAATTCAGAAAACTAGGGTAAATAGCGTCACAAAAAAATATAAATAATTTTCAAATACCCATACTATTTTGCTTTGCATATAAACCATCTAAAAGAAAAAAAAAGCGCAAACAACATTAAATACAAATAAAATATGATTTATTTTATTGCAATTCATAAGTAACAAAAAAATTAATATAATTTAGTAGTTACCAAAAAGTTAAAATAAAATAACTAAAAAATAAAAATAGTTTACTATATTTAAAAAAATAGCAAAGACTTAAAAAAAATGTTGGTACCCTCGTCTAAAATTAGACTAAACAATCGATCCTTAATATCAACCTATAAGATTTAAAAAAAAATGGGCTATCACATTTGTTATAATATTGAAGCATTTCGTCCGATGTAATTTAAAATGAGCAGCTTTGCTTTCAGAGAAACTGTCGAAACAAACTTCAGACAAGTGGTCAATACTGGCAAAGGATGTGTGAGCTGCAACATACAAATAAGCACAACATGCCTTGGGCTTTATGAACATCACTAGGCTCCTTTATTTGGAAACTTATTTTGTGTTGCACAGTTCCACTATGAAATGGGTTTATTGCCTTCTCATGTTTTTTTGTTTTGCTGTGACGCAATAAGTCACTGTGCCCTGCATTAATTTCACAATGGCAACATGCACAAAGTGCCTTAGTGGAATCCTTTGCCCGTCTCAGCCACTGCTTGAGAAAAAAGTATAAACCAAAAAATATAATCACCTAGTTGTATAAAAAAGCATCAAAAGCGCCACAAAAAATGAAAAAAGCGTCAAAAAATACCCCTTTTTTAAAAAAGCGTATTTCGAAAAAATAAAAGGGTAACGAGGCTAAAAAAGCGTCAAAAAATACCCGAAAAGGGTAAAAATGGCAACGCTGCAATTGTTCTTTAGCTAAACTCACATGTGTTCTTACGCTCTTGCTTTCAGTCGTCACTGAAACAGCGACGAGTTAACATGGGTGGTACATTGCACGCTGATTTATTGTTTGCAGTGGGAACAAAATTAATAGCAGTGCACACAAATATTTTCTATTATAAATGAATTTGTAAATCCAATACCTTAGAAAACAGAACATTTAAAAATATAGTTTAAAAGTTTTTCAGCGACATTTTCATTATTTTTATAAAATTTTTAATAAATTTAATGAAAATACGAAACTAAAAAATTTTTTTTTGTTCAAAAATTAAAAGTACTTTTTATTTCTTTATAGCAGATTAGTATTTATAAATTGCTCTTAAGGTAATTAAATTTTTAGATAAAATATTACATATAAATTTTACTTAAAAAAAATTCATACAGTTGCAGAAACTGCTACTTACACGTACAGCAGTGTAATACTCATTTTCTCACCAACACAACTACATTTTTACTTTTGCACAGGCCTGATCTATACCATAGATGCCCAGTTGTGGCTGATATCAGCAAATTAACTCTCACGTATACTTACGCTCTTTTGTTTGTCAATCAACCAATATATATATTATATATTTATATATATAATAAGACACAGAAGTTCTGCAAGTGTAGTTTGTCTCTCCCACTCAACATGCTGATTTCCTCTTGGTTTATTGACGATCAAACAAAAGAGCGTAAGTATACGTGAGAGTTTAATTTGCTGATATCAGCCACTACTGGGCATCTATGATCTATACGTAATCAAGAGATACCAAAGACAAACAAAACAAAACTGTTGCAGTTTGGTATGGAGTTTGTTTTATAAAGAGAAGCTTTCTCTCTTTTTTATTAACGACAGCACTCAGGAGACGACCCTCGCTCAAGAATGACATTGTGCTGGTATAAGAAAAGAAAGAGGGAATAGTGTTTGTGGACATTTTAATTTTTTTAATTTAATCTCACTGATATCGATATGTGACCATCCGAAATCAAGTCCTTTATTTCATTAGAGCACCTTCCATGGTAGTACCGATAAAACAATGAACATCGTTTCAATTTATTTATTTATTTATTAAGTCTATAGATAACATGTCCTTACAGACTAAGCAACAATGTACATACATATATATAATTCAAATTAGGAATTAAAGTGTACATTAATTTTTCTTTTCAAAAGGCCACTACTCTCACAAAGATCTATAATATTATAACATTTATTAAAATTCAAACTAATGCGACGAAATGAATCATTATTTGCATATACAGATCTATAAAAATTTAGACTTAACAGCTGAAAGGTCCGAATAGATATAACTGGAACACTAATATTAACTTTACCAAGCAGGACTTCGGAATCAACGTCACCTCTAATTAGTCTAAGCATAAAAGAAACGCTAAGCATAATTCTACGACTCTTCAAAGTTTGTAACTTAATAAGACCAGTTAACTTTGATCTTATTAAAGCGTTTTCTGATAAAAATAAAAAAAAAATAAAAATTAATAAGACCAAGTCTACTTTCATATGACAGCAGCTCATAAGAATTCCAACCAAGGCCTCGTAAACAAATAACAAAAATTGCTTCTGTACAGATTAAATACTAGTATTGTAATATGGATGGTATATTAGAGATCCCATATTATAGAACCGTACTCAAGTATTGGACGAACTAATGAAAACTCCTTAGACCATCGTTTCATGAAACCAAGAACACCATTAGCTTTGTTTACAGTAAGTGCTATATGGCCACGAAAATTTTGTTTTAAATCCAATGTTGGTCACTAGTTCTCAACCGAAGTGTAAAACTCTCCATGACCATAGTGTATACATTAGGCTGAATTAGACCAATGAAATAGGTTGTGTTGCCAAAACAAAAAAAACCAAAGGAAAAAAATCTGTACTTTTCTAAAATTAAAGTAAAAAACATGCTTTTTAATGTATACTTATATATATATAAAAATTAAATGTTTTACTTTTTTGTTTCGTCAGAAACGCTTTAATTAGATCAAAGTTAACGGCAATGAATATTTTTGGTAATTAAAGAAGAAATGATGTCCGTGAAGGAATAGTACACTAGCCAAACTGAACAATTGTTTTCGACTCCAGCTACGGTAGTCTCATCAGAGTTCTTTGTGTCCTGTGCATATTCAAGACCAAACATCAACTATTTAACTCACACTTTTTTGGAAATCGCATACTGAAATTATATTCTTTCACATGTATGTACATACACTTGTATGAGTTAGTCGAAGTAAAGTCACACAACAGTTTTTATCATATTCTCCTTTTCTTACCATCATTGCTGTTCTTGTAATTGTCATCTTATTTGGATGAAACAGAATTACAATTTTTATTTTGTTTTTGCCCTCTTATTCCATTTTATCCACATTAGTCGGCATCGACGACATGCACGACTGTAGCCGTGGTGGTTAGAGTGCAGCGCTAGAAGCATGCGCATTATAACTTAAGGTGTTTGAGGCTCTAGGTTCGAGCCCCGGGAAAGTTCTGATCAATATTTTTATAATTTAATTTTTGTTTCGTCAGAAACGCTTTATTTAAGATCAAAGTTAACGGCAATGAATATTTTTGGTAATTAAAGAAGAAATGATGTCCGTGAAGGAATAGTACACTAGCCAAACTGAACAAACTGTACTATTCCTTCACGGACATCATTTCTTCTTTAATTACCAAAAATATTCATTGCCGTTAACTTTGATCTTAAATAAAGCGTTTCTGACGAAACAAAAATTAAATTATAAAAATATTGATCAGAACTTTCCCGGGGCTCGAACCTAGAGCCTCAAACACCTTAAGTTAAATGTTTTACTTTTTTGCGGTTTTTCTCAAACAGAATTTTCACTTTAAATGGTACAACTTAACATATAAGGTACTTATCAGTTTTTATTTTTACTAATTATTACTCTGCAGTCACAATTTATTTAATTGCAGTTATGCTAAAAACAGTATCTTCAGTTATGAGTAAAAAAAGAAGTGTTTAGAAGCTTTATTTTATTTCAACAAAGCATTTGCCAAATTTTTAAAGTAAACTTTGCAGTGCTGATAGTAAAATGTAGATTTTGTATTCTACCACTATTTAAATAATTTTATAAATTCGTTCGCAATTGCACCCTACACTTATTATCTATATTTTATATATCGTCGATGGAATTAAAGAACGCTGTAACTGACAAAACCTTAAATGTTCACCAGAGCCAAAAAACTTTTATAAAAGTAGAACAAATACACTCGTATTTTTCATTTCGCAGACGACGTAAGTGAACTTATTTTCATCGTAGACATCTGGGACCGGGACCAATCGACGCGTATTTTTTTTTTCTGATAAAAATGATGCAAAAAAAGTATTTTCGATTTTTTGTCAGTTACAGCGTTCTTTAATTCCTTAATGTTTTGGAGGCTCTAGGTTCGAGCCCCAGGTTCTTTAATTCCATCGACGATATACTCGTACATTAATACTGTTGTGAAGAAATAATTTTACAAAGAAACCCTATTTTTTTCTTATCTGAATCCAATACTCAGGCTTAATCCCATACTAAATGTTGTGCATTGTATTGGAATATTTTGGAAAGGACAGTACATATACATTTGTTTCGTATATTATTATTAAGCCACTTAGGTATGACACAAATTGCTGTGAATTGATTAATAAAAGGCCAGTATTATACCTTCACCCTTGAATGATCAACAGCAATTGCCTCATCGTTGCATGTTGATTGTGTTGTGAGTGGCTTCTCTAAATATGTTTTAGCTGTTATCTGTAACTTCCCAATAGGTGGCGCTTTTCTCCTGATCAATTGTTTTTTGTTGACATTGGTAAGGTGGAATAGAGTGGAATGTCGAGTAGTGACTGCTTTGTAGACGGTCTTCTTGGTGGAGGGGGGGGGGATTTGTAACCTCTAATTTTGTAATTATAATTTGAAAAAACTGCAAACTAACTTTTTCATTTTTTACCTTTGCTGGGATTTGAACCTGGGCCATTTGAGTTTTTGTGCGAGAGCTCTAACTACTATACCACGCACATCCTCATAAAAATATATTTATTATTATATTTTCTTGTATTATTTTTTGTTGTTATTTTTATTAAATTCCGGCAATTTCTGGAATTTAGATAAAAATTAGAATATATATCCTAAATTATTACAGTAATAAAATTTAAGTTGGCAAAAGAGGTATGTATGTAATTATAAGTATATGGTATTAAAGAATAGAAAGGTAAATGCAGTTTACTATAAATAGAGTCTTGTTTCAAAGTCGTGATTGAGTGTAAACAAAAACAAAGCCTGAAGTCAATACGAGAGTTCGTAATAAGTAGTGTTGTTAGGGCAATGATAATTAAAAGAAAGGATAACTTAAAGTATAAGTAAAAAAACATAACTTGAATGATAACTAGAAAATAAAAGAAAAGAAAAGAAAAGAAAAGAAAAGAAAAAAAAAAGAAATAACCGAAGATAAATAATAAAAAAATAAATTTTTGATAAGTTGAACAAGTTATAGCTGCCGACAGCTGGTAAAATATACTCGTAAGATTACTGAAGAAATTTTAGAGGCGTGGCACCAACAGTGTCATTCATGAATTCAGAGACTAAAAATAAGCTGAAGTATGTAGACTATCCAGTATTTTTTTTATTATTTCAAGCTATAGACATTTATATGTTTTACGCAATTTCAAAAAAAAAAAAAAAAAACAAACAGGGGAAAAGTCAATTCACGCTAATCAGTACTGTGTCAGTTCAGCATCAGTTATAATAAGCACTAATCAGTGATATCAATTTCCCCATATCCGTAATATGTCGGGTGCTTTCAGTTCAGTACAGTAATTAGTTTTTTTTACAGATGAAGTGGCTTCTTATATTATTGTGGGTGATGAATCTTTTCCTCCAAAAACCTCCCTTATGCACCCATACCCAAAAAAAGATCTAAATTATTATAAGAGCATTTTCAACTATAGTCAAAGCAGAGCCCGGAGGATCCTTGGGAACTCATTTAGAACTTTAATACATAAGCTAAAATATTTATAAGAAGAATCGTGGCCAAACCGTCGAATGCTAATTATCTAATATTAAGAGCTTGTGTTTTACGTAATTTTATAAAGAAATAAGATACCAATACATATTCAAAGCTAAACCTCAAAAATATTTAGAAATAACAAGCACTTCAAAATCTTGCTATGCAGGGACAGGGAATGCAACTAATGAAGCCTTTAAAACAAGAGAGCTGTTAACAGAATTCTTTACTTCAGAAGATGGACATGTGTCATGACAAGATTAAAGTACGATTATTAAAAATTGTTATTTAAATGAAAACCTCTTTGATAAAAAAGTCCAAATGTCTGTTTTAAATTTCACGTAATTTTTTTTTTTTTAAGACCAATACTCAGGGGTAAACCCCTACTCATGCAGTGCATTGTATTGGAATGTGAAGATGGTTGATAGAAGGTTTTTTTTTTTCATAGATGTTTGTATATTTTGCGCCTTTTTTTGTATTGAATGAATGATCAAATATCAATTGCCTCATCTGTCGGTGGATGTTTGAATTTGAATGGTGAGCTGTTATCTTCCCAGAAGGTGGCGCTGTACTCCTGATCATTGGTTTCTGGTGGAATAGATTATAAATGTCAGGGAGCGGTTTCTTGCAGATGCTCTTGCTGGAAGGGGGGCGAGGGAACCTTTTATTTTTTAAATTTAAATTTTTTCAATTTACTGAATCAAAAACCTTACATTAAAGATTACTACTAATCATATACATATTCTTACGTAACAAGCCTTTGCCTGACATCGCATAAATGTCTCCTGTATTGTGTACCGGACTCTGGGTTTGTGAAACAATAACCCCGTTAATGTTTTCCTTGGTAAATATAATAAGCACAGGCTTAAGCCGAATGTGTGCAAAAAGCATAAGACATAACATATGGGCTTTCCCATAACCTATTTTGGCTTCCTGAAAAATGGCCCTAAACCGAAAATGAAAAATGACCTCAAAAGTTTTAATGGAGCACAATAACAAGAAATTTTGGCGCAATTATTCTTGTTTTTTTTTATTTTTTTTTTTTTATTCATTTTTCATTTCTTGCTTTGGGGTTATTTTGCATTATAAAAAATGGTGATTTCAAATACACAATAAATTCTAGTTTATAACTTTCGTGTTACATATATTTCCATTATTTTTTGTCCTTTTGTCAAAGAATAAAACCGAGAAAGCAAGCTATTTGTTGAAGAACGAAAAAATCAATGCCTCCACATTCCTCAGTAGAATGGCGTAAGGTTCAAACAATATGATTCCGCTAGAGAACATATTTGAGGATAAGGAATGGAACAAGGAAAGATCTGAAGAAGAAGAAATACCTAATCTAAAACTTGGACGCAGCGACTGTGTCGTGTGTGCAGAGAAGATTCCTGATACTGTTTTCATTCCTTGTAAACATTTAAAAGTTTGCAATGAATGCGTGCTTAAACTGCAATTACATGGTATTGCAAGTAACAGGAACAGCTTCCCAGCAGAAATAGTGCTTACCAGTAAGTTTTTTTGTAAGGGAGAAATTGTGGAATATCACTTAATCGTGCGCATCGATACTGCATGATTTTTATTTGAAATGAGCCGCTTAAATGCAACGGAAATGCAAATTTATAGCAACCGATTAGCAAATAATACAAAAAATTTAAAATAATATTTTATCCTGTAGCATATTTGGAAGATTTAATGTATAAAACACAATATAATGCTTGCATTTTTGCTTACAATTTTATTTATTGCTTCCAAATTTTAAAAATTTTCTGCTGGGTTTAATTGTAATTACTGCAGATTCAAAAGCGTTTAATTAATATTTTTCTCTTCTTTTCATGGAATAAAAACTTTCATGCCTTAATGGCCTCACCATTTATATTTTTGAGAAATTACTTTATTTGAAGTTGTTTTTCTTTTTTTAAAACTTTGATTTTTTTTTTTTTTTTGGGTAATTTTTCACTTTACTTTAAGGCCAAATTTCATAATGATTATTAGGACGAATGGGGCCAATTTTCATTTTATGCATTGGGGTCATTTTTCAAATAGGGGCTATTTTTGCAGTATTACCATGTTTCAGTAGGAATCGTTCCGCGATTTCTAGAAATAATAAATAAAAAGATTTTTATTATGAATTCTAAAACTAACACACTTAAACAGGTACACGAACTTATTATTATCTTATTCAAAAAAGCTATATTTGATTTTACACATGATCTAGATTTTACATGTCGTGTCATGTTTTGGTTCTGTTTTTTTTTCTGTTTTAAAAACCTGTATGAAGCATACATATGTTATGTGTTTAAGGAGTTTACTAACATGACAATGAAATTGATAAAATCATATTCATATCTGACTACAGTGTGTTAGTAAAACACTGTTTTTTTTAGATAACAATTTCCATTTTACTTGGCCAAATTTATCTATATACAGCCAACTTAATAAAATTATTCTATCTAGGCTATATGTACGAGTATGACATGTTTCCTTACCGCAACACAGTTGTTTGTACATCACAACATACAATTTTGTCATTTACATAAAAGGGAAAATCTACTTATAAGTACAACATTTGGTTACAAACATCATCATAAATGCGGAATACTTTGTTGCCACTAATAATTTCAACTTTCCAACATTTACTAGTCTTTGGAGTTAAAGCCAAAAAATATTTATTGGATATTGGCCAACGGTTTAAAGTAGAAAAAATTTTTTTTTTTTTATTAAAGCAAAAGAGGTTGGTTTCTTTTTTCCTCTCTAAAAGAAAAAAAATTAAATTGGAATTTTTGAATAAATTTAAAGAATTTATAGTGGACTCGAAAAAAAAACAGAGCAAATGTAATACGTGACTTTATTAAAAAATAAATTTAAAAATGAAATATTTGTAGACTTATTTAGCTTGATAATGATGTATTACTTGAACTGTTGAGAACAAGTTAATTTATAATTATATTGAAAAACATTTTGTTGTTTTTCCGCATTTTCTTTTTTTTTTTTTTCAAAGAAAGAAAAGGGCTTAATATGAAAATATTTTATTTGAAAATTTTTTACAACATTTAAAACAAATATTTCAGTTTGTAAAAATATTAATAAAAATTCATATGAGAGGAGTTTATAAAGTATTTGGTGTTTAACTTGTAGGCATAAGAAATAAAAAAAAAATAATTTTTTAATAAAGTATTAAACGAAGTAAATTATAAAGAATTTTGAACTGCCTGTTATGTGAACGCATTAATGAACTTAAAATATTACAGCCTGAAAGATAATTATTAAATTTTTTTGAATAACTAAAAAAAAATTTTTTTCCACTATCATACTTCCGTGGTAAATCATAACAGTTATGAAAACTGTAATATTTTTAATATTTACACATTTATAGTCAATGTGAAATATTTACACAAAAAAGTAACTTTTTTTAAAATTTTATAATACAGATTGGCTGAAATATGAGCCAATTTTAGGTTTAATTTTGTATTAAAAACAACAACAGACTCAGAACCTATCACGAAAAAAGAAGATTGGCTTTCTCCATAAAAATAGATGTTTTTAAGTTTTTAATTATGATTAAAGTTTTTTAAATATTTAATTACAAATATCAATTCTTTATGTGTCATACAGATGATACGATGCATGTAGGTGACTTGGTTATCCCTTGGTATTATATTGAAATCAAGGCTGACATACACAAACCTAATTGAATATGCAACATCGAAGACTTCCAAAATAATTCACAGCTAAGTAGACTAATCGCAAATGTCTGGTGACCTCTCCCGAGCAGAAGAAAATTACTCATGGAGACCTGTAGTAGTATACAGCTTTATGGATCCTAAATTTGGGCTCGAATTTGACACTATTTTTTAACAAGCTGGGCACCCTACTGGTAAAACTAATTCGGTGGCATTACCGGTTTTAGAAGTTAGCGCTCATACTCGCGGTTTAAAATTTGTACGCTAAAGTACAAAAAAAAAAAATATTTTTATACTTTTAGGATAATTTTTCAATTTAAATCAATTAAATTCTGTTGACTTAACACAAGATTACATTCTTATTTTATACAAAAAATTTGACACTTAACTGCTTTGGTACTCTTGTCGTTTTTCATATTTCAATTTTTTCAAAGTAGATTGATTAAAATCAGAGTTAGCGAATATTGCTAACAAGTATTCGAATTAATTTAAAACTCGAAGCTAAAAAACAAATTTAAAAAAAAAAAAAAAAAAATTCCGAAAAAATGAGCGTAAAAAAAATTGGGAAAAAAAAATTTCGCTAAAATTTCCTATTTCTTGATATGCATATTTAATCAAAATTTCTAAATTTAAAATTAAAAAATGGTAAAAAAAAGTATAAAAATATCGTTTTTATAGTACTTTAGTTTACAAATTTTAAATAGCGAATATCGCGAATACGACTGACGACTTCTAAAAACGGCTAGTGCCATTGAATTCAGTGTACTCGAATTAGTTTTACAAGCAGGGTGTCCAGCTTGTTAAAATTTGCGACTAGCATAGTATTATTATATGTGCAAAGAACAGCAACTCTACGTGTGACGTCAACATATTGCACAGTTTTCTGCACAAGCAGTCCATATAATAGCAGAGATGATAACCATAGATGTTCAGACAATAGAGCGAATGATAATTTACAATGCGAGCACATCTGGAGTTCAAAATATTACGACTATACGGAAGGAGATTTTGCAAAGGTGGCAAACACGGTGGAAAAATGAGAAATGTGGCAGCTGGACATTTAGCTTATCAGTGACATACGAATGTGGATATAATGGAAAAATAGTGAAGTAAATTATTATTTAACTCAGATGCTACTGGATCATGGCTATTTCTGAAGGTACCTGCACCGCTTGAGGAAATTCGATTCACCTTTATCTGTATTTATGAGAAAGAGGAAGTTTTGGACGATCCTGAACATAATTTTTTCAGCTGCATTCGCTGGGCCGAAAGCCACAGGGATCTGGAAGCAATAATTGGTGCTACGTTTGCCGAAAATTTTGTGCGGAAAATGATATATAGTGAAGGAAGTTGGAATGCGGTGGCAAGATACGTGGAGGACATCCTCTGCATGAAAAAGATGGACTTAGATGCAGTGGCACAAGATGATCGGCCGCTGCCGAATTCTGAAGAATGCAACATAGGGAGTCACCTCAAGGGTTTGCGAAACTGATAAAAAATCTCTCAGAGGATACAAGTATGATTTTTAGTACGACAGTACAGAGTACGACAGATCAGAAAGTAAAGTGACAACGGTTTTGGTTTCCCTTATTTTTATTGAATTTTTTCTGCATGAATTGCATGTTGTATTTAGAATAGATTAATTAATATAATTAAGATTTATGCACATGTTAAACGACTTTCTAATAATCTTACAAATATATTGCACTCTTCCTAAAATGAATAATCTTTTTTCACTCTGGTTTTTGTTTTCTGTGTATATGTATTTATTTATTTTATTTATAATTATCAAAGAGTTATTATGCGCAGGGACAGACACTGCGATACAAAAAATCTTTTGTGCGCTCCTTCATTCACGGATCATGACCTTGACGACCACCCCTGCTCAATGTCAGGTCCTGGCCGATCGGTTAGAATGCCCGGTTAACCATTTCGTCCACCGACACTATCCAGGTCAAACGTTACTCATAATATAAATGAGCAGGATTTAAACCGTGCTCGAATAATACCTTCTCCGTCCCCCGAATGAAGTCAAGTAAAACACTGATTGAAATATATATTATCCATACTATATCCTTCTGATCCCCACGTATACCCGGTCCTACGCAGCTGAACAGAATGTGCTCTCACTTAGTCTCATCCAGGAGACGTAGTCTGTTCAAGTGATACTTGAGATAGTAGTGTCTCGTTAGAAAACCCACTATCCTACCAATATCCGATCTCTGTAAACCAATAAGCTCTTTTCCATACGAGAAAGCCTCCACCAGCCATTTGACCTGGCGCTTTCCCAGAGCCTTCTGCCACTGAGCGATCCTTAGAGAGTATTCCCACTGGTCAACCCTCGATGTAATCTCCGCCCAGCTGATCCAGCAATACCTGGTATTCCGCAATGGCACGGAACCCAGTATAATCATATTCGCCGCACCTACTTGTTGCAGATTGTTAAAGCACTCTTTGACCAAAAGCGATTTCAAGTCAATGCCCTCAACGCGGCCTGACTATCAGAAAATGCGGACCTCTGATACCTCTCTGAAAGTTTATCTTAGCGCATAATGGGATCGCCTGAATCTCAGCCTGAAAGACACTTGGCCATTTGCATATGGGAACCGAAATCTTGGTGTTCGGTCCGAAGATTCCGGCTCCTACACCAGTATCGGTTCCTAATCCATCCGCATACCACCTCAGGCCCCTGGGTTCAATACAGTGTCCTCCTGATTCCTAGTCTTCGTTCGAAAATTAATTCAGGAATCATATAGTGCGTGATCGAATACACAACCCCATGATCCGTAATGCCCCTTAGAATCCCACATGACCCTCGGCGCGGGGTTCTATCTGTATATGTGTAAGTATTTACCTTTTTAAATATAAAGTTGTAACAAATTAGTATTCCACAACTGATTAAAATTTGGTTGTCATTTGAAAGAAGATTAGAAAAAGTGAAATGTTTAGTAAGGCAAGAGCTTAATGTCAACGGTTTACATTGAGATGTTGGAATATTTTATACAAAGTAAGTAATTAATAGAATATGAAATGTATTGCTTATGGGGGGACAAGCATTGCTCTACGGTCATGTAAGAGACTCGTCCAAAGACTATTACCCATGAGTAATACATTTCATATTCAATTGATTGTATTTGCTTATATAGCGAAAAGTTTTTTTGTTTTTCAAAAAGTAATTAAACAAAAAAAAAAATTAAAAGACGCACTTTTCCCAATTTTTTTAATATAAGAAGATAACGGTTTCACAGACTGTTCTCCTAATGCACCCACTTGAAAGAAAACACAAGAAAAAAAAATAGGTACTCCGTGAGAAAGATCGGATAAGTGGTTTTGGCGTTATAAGCATTTGAACATAGAACATTCAAACACCTGGTCAATTATTTGAGTGACTGTACTATATACATATGTAAAGTACATTAATTCTGTAATTTATCAATCACTACTTAATAATGTATTTTGACTCGAAAGATGAAAATAGAACATCAATTTTTTACAACAACAAAAGACATGTACTCGCACGCATCAATTTCACTGTATCTACAAGCCACTACTATTGTTTCACTTTTAAGTTTTTTTTGTGATATTCCAGAATGCAAAAAAAATATAAAAACTTTACTGATATTTTGCTTGTTTTTTTTATTTCCTTTCTTCGTATTGAAAACTTTTATTAAAAATACTTACCTTACAAGGTAAATAGGCATGAGTTCCTGCTTGGCTTGTTATTGTTTGATAGTCATCAATAGTAGGTGGTGGCTTCAATGTGGTTGTTGGTATTTTACGTCTTTTTGTTGTTTTCATTGTAGCTCTTGAAGTAGTTATTGATGTTGCTGTTGTGGAAGAAATTTCTTTTGTTGCTACTGCTAGTGCTGGTGCTGTTGTTGAAACATTTAAAGGTAATGGCAACAATGATGGTGCTGATGCTGATGACGTTTCATTTATAGCCAATCTAGATGATGTCATCTTTGTTGTCGTTTCTGATGTTGCTTTTGATGTTTGTTTAATTGCTAGAATATCTTGGGCTAAAGAGTTATTGCTTTTAAAATAATGTTGGGTTTTCAATGCACTCTCTTTATTATTTTCATCAAAAGGTGTACGTTTTTGTTGGTAAAGATGAGTAGAATTTTCCATAAAACTGTTGTTGTTAACAACAGCTGCTAATGCTGTTGTTATTATGCCTGTTGAGGGTATTAGTGTGTCTCGTTTTAAATTGCCACCTTCACTCTCAAAACCTCTACCAGCAATAGCTCTTCTGCTAAGTACATTGAAATTGTTATTCAGTGTTGTCAAAGCAGGAATAGTTGCCCTTAAAGCAGCACTTTTATATGCTAAATACGATAATGCACTATTGTTGTTATACTCGTACTTGTGGTTTTGTGTTGTTGCCAATATTGTTCTGTTTATTGCTGTTGGTCGTTTAGTTTTGTTGAAACTACTAATGGCTATTTCTACATTTGGACCTACTTGAGCAGTACCTTCATAATAATTTTGTTCTTGTGTGTTTCTGTTAGAGTCTTTGTAGTAGAGATGATCAGGTTTATTGCTATAAAATTCATTAATACTACTATTTGAAATTGTTGTTGTCGTTGTAATTACTGGTTGCTGTTTTAATGTGAGCATTTCTTGTTGTTGATCTTTGGGGTTGTAATCAAGAGGTTTTGGCATAAATATTTCGGTTGCTGCTACAGAATTATGGTTATTTGGTTCAATAGATATTTTAGGCTGAAATTTAAAAGTGTCTTCAGCTTTACTTTTCCAATTGTTGTGGTAGTGGTTGTCTTTAGTTGAGCCATTATTAGTTGTTGAAATGAAATCTGTTGCTGCAATTACAAATGTTTTAAATTGATTTTCTTTTGTACGCTGCTCATTTTTTTGTGCTACTGTTGGCATTGTGGATATGTTTCGTATTACAGTTGTTGTGGGCATTGGCGTTGTCATATTGTCTGTTAATATTTCACGTTTTTTGTCAGTTGCTGCTTTCACAAAACTTTTCATCTTTTTTACTCTTTTATAATAATTATTCAGTTTACTGTCGTTGATTGTATCATATTCTGTAATTCTTTTCTCAGACGGCAATTTTATTGATTCTGTTGATGTAATTGTGTTCTGTGTTGACGTTGCTGTTGCTGTTGCCATTGTCAACAATATTGTATTCTTTGCTGTTGTTTGGTATGGTGATGCTGCTGTTGTTGTTGACGTTATATTTCGTATAGTTACCATGGCATTTATATCCTTTAAATCCAATTGTAGACTTTTTCTTGTTGTTTCTTTAGCACTTTTATTATTATTTTGTTCAATGCTTTCTAATATTGTACCTAGAAAAGGTATAGAGAGAAAGCAAAAGATAATGAACTTTTTATGAATTGTTGTAACATGAAAAAGACAATGCAATTATAAGTAAAATGCCATTTAAAGAAGACTTTTTGGAAAAAAAAAATTCGTTTAAATAAAGAGGTATTGAATATGGATATGTTTTGTTTAAAAAGCTTTTATGTTAAAAATCATATAAAAGTATGATTCAGTATAGCGATTTCGTACTTTGCAGTTTTGTTGGAATGTGATCCCAATGAGAGAATATCCCAATATTTTGATATGTTGATACAATTGAATATATAACAGTGCCCTAAGAGACAACATATCGTTGTGTGGGAGTTTATGTGCTCTATCCGCCATTTCATATATCTCAAATTAATGATGACATTTTAGGTTTCTGACACCAAAATATTTATAATCTGCAATACGTTTTCAGCTGTTTGTCTCCGAAACAGGACGAGATATCCAAAAACGGATTGCAGACTTAAAAAAATTAGGGGTCGAAAACCTAAAGTGGCATCATTAATTTGAGATATATAAAAAATATGAAATGGCGGATAGAGCACATAAACTCCCGCACGACGATATAGTTCTCAACAAAATAATTGTAAATTTTACATATAATATGATTCATTTAACTTTGGTGCTAGAGCAGGTAATCATGTGCCTAAAGAATAATAGCGTACCAAATATACACTCCGGTTCACTTATTTAAAAGCACAAAAAATCCTATATTCAGGAGCCGGTATCTTTTGCAATTTTTAACCGATTTCAGAATTTTGAAATAGAAATGGAAGGTAGACATCTTGAGATATAAACAAAATCATGACAATGGTGGTTTCTTAACTAAGGAACCTTTTTTTGAGGAATTTATAAAAAAAATCTAAAAATGTGGTATTTTTTTTGGTTCACTTGAATAAAGGACTTTGTTTTTTTTTATTATTTTTAAAGTAAGCGGTGATTTTTTGTTGGGGGCGTTTGTTTATTGCAATTATCTTAGTCGATTTACGAGTCAAAATGGCAAAACAAAAAATTTTAAATCTATTGAAAAGGGCTAAAATCGATGTTTACCGTTCTGAAGGATATTCTAACCGCGCAATAGCTATATAAGTAGTTGCTGTTATTGTCTATCAGTGGCCATTCAATTCTTTTGCAAAAATTTTTGTAAAAACTGCCGATTAATACTCAATTACAATGCAAGGGGACTGGTCAATATTCCATTGTTATAATATGCTGTTGCTGTTACGAGACCGTTAAGTCTGATATCAACGCATGTTTTCCCATACCCACTAACGTGTTATTTCGTAAAATCAAAAATAATTATTCCCCGCAAAACTTTAAAATTTTAACATTTGAAGGGGTTCGGCTAGGTAACAAAGGTACAAGTACAATATGAAAAAAAGCAGAGGCAGCGAAAAGAAATAAACAGCAGAAAACTTAAATGTGCTTGTAAAGTTCTAAGAAATAAAGATGTGAATATGCTTCACCGTGTTAGAGATATAGAGTCCTCTGAGTTAAACTAACTAATAATTGCCCTAAGAGCACAAAGTCAGATTCTAAGCGGCTTCCTAATACGTTTGAGGATTGGTCATAAAGCTGTCCATCTTAACCCGTAGCACTCTTAGTTGAATCCAAGATTCGTACTCTTCATTGAACTCCTCTGCTGAGCTCATTCGCAGTTTCATTATCCGAAACGGATTCAAGCAGCCTCAAACTGAAAAAGCGCTCTGTAAGTGAGTTCATAGTAGCCCTAATTTTTACATAGTTCGTTGGTTAACATGGCCGCTTATAAAATAACGTAAATTAAAAAATACTAAAGCACACCTTAATATGGTTAATATGTCTCTCGTATCCAGTTCGTTAGGTTAAGATATCTAAGCATTTTTGTCAGATCAAAATAAAATATCACTAGGACATCCGATACAAACAACAAGCAGGTGCTTGCAGTGATATCGGTTAAGGTAAAAGATTTACTTGCAAAGGAAATGCTCAACTGTTAGCTCCTTATCCTCTACACTACAGCTGCGACAGTGATAATTGTATGAAATACCCTTTCGGTGAGCATAGTTTCTTATCGGCATACAGATTCCCAGATTAATTCTTCACCCTGTTAATAAGGCACATCTCAGACAGGTAGACACACCATTTCATTTTACAAAATTCCTGCATCCGGGCCATTTTGAAGTTATTTATGGAGATTACCTACGGTTCAAGCATATTAACCATTACAACCCTGCCTAACTTATCGAAGAACTTATACTGTGTATGTCAACTTTTATCTAAGTATGAGTAACGGGACTTACAGTTTAAAGTCGACTCCGAGCGACAGATTTGAGAAGCCTGTTCATGGCAATCAGTTACTCTCAGAGCCTTTGCCAGAAGACTGCTAAGTGGTGGTCGCCGAAAGAAATATTTTTTCATATTTGTTTCTTTTTGTTTCATAATGTCAGACTTGTGGCTTGAACCCGGAACCCTTGTTTAGTAAGGCAACACAGTAACCCACTAGAGTAATAATGATTTTACAATTTTTCTTTTTTGACCATACCCTGAATTACAGTAAATTGCATTTATACTATTTTTCTTAGCTCTTGCTTTCCACCAAAGAACCAAAGAATTTTCTTTTTTACTGTTAAATTTTCAATTTATTATTACAAATTTTTTTTCTCATATTTGCTTTTGTAACAACGAGCTGCTTAAAGTAGAAGTTCTTTGAGTTGTTGCATGTCTTTTGACAGATAGATTATGTAAGAAAATCCTGGCATTTATTTTGTGTTGATTGAATAAGAGAAAGTTTAATTATTATATTTCAGAAAGTGGCAGGTTTTCTTACGTGAACAGGTCTGTAGTACGTACATATATAAGAATTTTCTTAAATTATTAATAATATCATGGAAATGAAAGTTGCAAATATTTTCTTACATTACAAAATTAAAGGCAAAAATAGCTAGAAAAACTCGTGACATTACATTTACCATGGCATAGCAAAAGTTTTTTTTTTCTTGTTTCTTAAGACAAAAGAGAATTTACCGAAATTTAACTCCTAATTAAGTACAACATTTGGTGGATTAATAATTAAGTCTGAAGGCTTGCTTAACTTGTTAACTTCCCATGAGGCTTTACATTATAATCTAAATCTACTTAATTTAAATCTTATATAAGAGTTATCACAATACACTCATAACTTTAGGTACTTGTAGTACTTACAAGTTGTAAAATCTGTCACCAATTATCAACTTCATGTTCTGCTTAGACTACTCGCTTTATTTACGAGTATATGTATACCATCCTTTTCTTTAGGTCTACCTTCCGATAGAAGACAAAAATTATTTTATTTATTGTGCAGTTGTTAGCGAAACATACAAAATGAAAAAAAAAATGTACCTAAATAGGCGGGTGGGTGGAAAACATTAAAAATTGTGAAAAAAAGGCGTTTAAACTGGCCTCATATTGTTAAAACCGCTGTTAGCTGTTTCTCAGTTTTTTTGTGTGTGCTGTGTTGTGTTGTTGCGGGTGCTAGTTGTGGTTTATTGTGTTGTTGCTGCTATGGCACGCTTTTTTTTGTGTTCTTGGGTTTCTAATATGTCCTTAAATAAAATTGGCCTATGACAGGCAGATAATCCTGCTTAAAACCATTTGTTTTTCATTTTTTTTCTCTTCTCTCTACGGCTACTTTTCTTATTGTTAACGTTAACGTTTCTGTTGTTGTGTCTTTTAATCTTCTATACTCCACTTCTAATAAAGGAAAATTTAATTTCCTGTAAGCTCTATTGTGGTTACATAAAGATTATACTTAACTAATGTTTTAAGGCACTGATAGCATGAACAGCAAAAAAATATTATAAAACCAGTAAAGGAAAATTCCAAATTAACACAGTTTTGTATTCAAGTACAACAAATGAGTCGTAAAAAGCTAAAGAGCAGTCAAAATTGTTCCAAAAAAGAGCACAAAATATGCTCAAGGTTGGAAAAATTTATAATTAATGCAAAAAAAATTTTTTTTTTTTGTTTTTCTTTTCTATCTACAACAATATTTTAGTATACAAATACAATTTTCTAATATTTATGTAAATTTTATGGGTTATTATAATAGAGAAATTACGAGTATAATATTAGTGGTTAAAAAACAGCGAAATTTGCTAAATATTTGGGTTATAATAAATGGGTCAAAAATATTTGTTTAAGTGCTTGGAATGCTCAAATTTGTATACCATTTTTTTTTTGTTTATTTCCATTTGATAGCCTCCAGCAATCGATATGCTAAAAACTAGGAAATTTAATTTGCCTTAAAACAATTAAACACACATAAGTTTTGTGAAATATAAAAATATTTTGCTTAAGAAATTTGCAATCGTTTAAAAGAATTACGTCCAAGCCAAGTATATATGTGAGAGCTTTAACATAAAATCTTTGTGGTTTCACTAAGACGAATCTGAGTTCCATGACAATACTACTGGCTGCTTTCTTTACAAGGAAACATTGTTTAAACAATGAAAAGTTGTAATGGGTGTTTAACAATTAATGCAAGATTCTAAATAAATTGAAAAGAGAGTTTTCTTTTTTTACTGAGACCAAAACTCAAGAGAGCAAACCCCTACTCATGTGCATTTGATTGGAATTTATTGATGGATAGAAAATTTTGTTTTTTTTTTTTTTATTAGGCGACTTAAATTACAGTATGAGAAATAGACAAGTTGCTGTCAATTGATTACTCAAAGGCTAGTGTTATAACTTCAACCTTAAATGATCAACAGCAATTGCTCCATCTGTCTTTAAGTGTTGATTTTGATGTGGTGGGAATCATTGATAAGTAGGTAGCTGTTATCTAATACTTCCCAGTAGATGGCGTTTTCTTGTGATCATTCGTTTTTCTTCCATTGGAGAGAGTGAAATATCAGAGGGGAACTTCTTTTTTTTTTTTAATAAAAGCCTTTTTGGACTAAAACAGCTAACCTACCGAAGGCGTTCACTACTGATATTGAACATTCACATTCACGAGTACCGGGACCTACAGTTTAAAGTCGACTCCGAACTTGAGCATGACAATCAGTTACTCTCAGAGCTTTTGCTACAAGACTGCTAAGAGGTAGTCGCCGAAAGAAATATATTTTTTATATTTCTTTTTTCAAATTGTCAGAGCTGGGGTTTAAAGCCTGAGCTTTTGTCTCAATAAGCCAACGTTCAAAATGAAAAAAAGTTAGTTTATGGTTTTTTCAAAATTATAATTTAAAAATAAGAGTCCCACCCCCCTCTCCCTCCCCTTCCAAGAAGTCCTTCTATAAAGTAACCGTTCCCTGACATTCCACTCCATTCCAACTTAAACTTTGACAACGAAAAACGAATGATCAGAAGAAAAGCGCCACCTATTGGGAAGTAGAAGATAACAGCTAAAAACCTGCTTAGCGAAGGTACTCACCGCAATCAAAATGCAACGATGGGTCAATTGTTGCTGATCATTCGAGGGTGAAGGTATAACACTGGCCTTTGAATGATCAATTCACAGAAATTTGTCTTATTTCTAAGGCGCTCAATAATATAAGAAAACAAGATATATGTTCAGTTGTCATAATGTACTGTCCTTTCCACAAAAATTCCAATACAATACACAGCATTTAGTAGGGGTTTACCCCTTACTATTGGTCTTAATAAAAAAATACACTAACCACTAGGCCACGGCGACTATAAAATTTATTTAGGATCATTATTAAAAGTTACTGATAGTAAAGGTTGGATTTTACCCATCTGGTAAATTGCTCTTTATTATTAAAAGTAGACTTCAACACAAAACTTATCATTAAAGTTATTAGGAAAAAAGCGTTTTCTCTAACTTTTAATGTGAGTGTTAAAGTAAATAGAACTTTTACTATCTGACACTTTATCCGAACCTTGTAATAAATAGCGCTTAGCTAACCACATATTGGTTCACAAGAGGGGAATAACTAGCATAATGTCTAGGCAGCATAAACACGTTAAAATAAACAATTTTTATAATTTAAATGCACCAGATTTTAAGGCTTATAATGCCGTTCCTGATGTTTGCATTTTCTTAATTTAAAGTTGTAGTTAAATTCGAAGAATTTTTTTATTTTTTATTTTACTTTTGGCAGCTTTTTTCGCTGTCAGTTAATTTGCATTGTTTTCTACGTTTCTACCAAAGTTATGCGTGAAGAAAAAACAAGGAAAATTAAAAGAAAAATAAAAAATTAAAGGCAGAAGCAGCACTAGGTGGAAGTAGCTTAAAAAAATGTTATTGTTATATACTCGTAGTTTTTTTTTATTTTCCATTTTTTTTACCATTTCTGTTTCTTAAACAAAATTTATTCAAGCAGACATAAGTGTGTGCACACTTTGCAAATTTATAGTAGAACAAAAAATGTTATGAGTTTTTCCTTTAAAAACATTTTTTCATCATTCCTCTTTATAAGGATTAACAATTTTCTTGTTGTTTTGTCGCATTTTGTTATCTTTACTTAACAATGTTTTCCTCTTGTGCACTGTTTTGTATATTTTTTAATACTAAATAAGTGGCAAACAACAGTAGCAACATTCTTTCTACAAGAGCTTAACTTGCAATGAAATATTAAAAATAAAAATAAAAAAAAAATTGAAAATATAAAGTTTTTGCTGTCATTTTCATTACTTGTGAGGTAATAAACAAGTTGTGCTTTTATTTTCGATATTATCACTTGCACTCTGAATATTGTTATGATTTCTACTACTCCATTCTACTTCTTATCTAAAACCTTAATGTAAAAAATGTATATTGTCGTAATAGTTAATATGAAAATAGTTTAAATAAAAAAAATGGAAAAGAAGAAAATCATAAATAAATTCAAACAAAACATGAAGAAAGACATTTAAAATAGACAGTATACGTTCTTAGGGTTTAAACCCCACTTAAGGCCTTTTGTATTTTTACAGCAATAAAGAGCAGTTTGTGTTTTTGCACTCCAGTTCAATTTGCTATCCAATATAATACCAGATCAAGTCAGAGCTACTCAGTTAATCTGGGGAGTAACGAACTTAGGGATTTTTTATATCTTCATGAAGAGTACTATTTTGATTTGATCACACTTGTTGTACCATTTAGATAATATTTCCAGCGTCGATTTAAGAAATTAAAAAAGCATTTTTGTGTATTCACCCGAAGCTGCTAGATCAACGCCATCTGAATAAGCCATCGTCGTGCAGTGTGTACTTTCCAAGGCACAGGTTAATAAGATTCCACAGTAAAAGTGTAGTGTGCCAAGTGCCATCACTTTGAAAATATTTAAGGCGCCTAAATTAGATTCTATGCGTCTATACCTAAAGCTATAAACCAGAACTCCCAGAACTCAAGGTCAAGCCGAAATGCAATATAAAAAGAATAAAAAACATTCCAACTGAGTAAAATGGGGTAAAAGATCGGTTTATTTGAAATCTTATTTTTTAATAGTTTTTTTTGTGTTAGTATGAAACTAACAAGTTTGTACCATTTTACAATTCTGACTAAATGCGTGAACTTTTAATGGCACTTGCCAAGTTAGTAATTTTTTTTTAAGGAGGGCCTTTCAAAATCGATAAATTTTGAAAATTTTAAATTAATAGTTTAACAAATAGTCTTAATTCTAGAAAACTTGGGGCAATGTTATTAGATTTGTTATTTAGTATTTCGGTTCCAAAATTTAAATGAACAAAAACAAAAAAAAAATTAACCAAAATAAAATAACAGGAAAATGGTTACAGTTTGACCATATTTCTAAATTTTCCTGAAATGCCCATAACTTTCAAATTGCATGGGATAGGTTTTATTTATTTGATAGTTACAATCAACCCTTTCACCCCGTTTCGGCTTTATGTTGATTTCTGGAACACCCTATATACAGTTGCCTTATAGCATTGATAATCGACTCCGGTCTAACACTATTAACCCACTATATCGAGATAGGCAATCAGAGTGTAATCTCTGTATTAAAGAGACCTTTTTATATAGCCAACTATTTACCTTTGACTTATCAGACGAATGATCAGAAGTAAGCAGAACTTAGCAAGTATCGTAATCTATCAACAACTTAACAGAAATCCCCACCACTTCATAACTAACATCAACAGATGGAGCAATTGCTATTGATCACGTCAAGGGTGAAGTTATAACACTGGCCTTTGAGTGATCAACTAACAGACCTCATTGACATAGGGCGCTTAATAGAAGAAAAACAAATATCTCTAGATCTTTTCAATTCCAATATAAAGCACAGAATAAGCAGGGTTGTAAACACCTGAGTATTGATCTTAAAAAAAAGGTTGGTTTAATTTCTTTGTGGGTACTCAATTAAAGGTTATAGGCAATATATGCTTTCATCTATTTATGTTTAAAGTACTTATTATATATATATATATAAAGTGCCTTATAACTTATCCTTTCAACGATGGTTTTTATTCACAAATTTTTTAAATCTAATCTAGACTTTAGTATTATCCCCATCTACAGAGAACTACTGCTAAAACTTTAAGAAATCGGTTTAGCATTTGAGTTCATACAAGTTTTCAAGGGTGAAGGTATAACACTGGCCTTTAAGTGATCAAATTGTCAGCAACTTGTCTCACCAACAAAAAGCTCATAATAAAAGAATAAAAAAAAAATAAATCTATCGATGATACATAAAAAAAATCTAATACAATACAATACAATGAGTAAGGGGGTATACCCTGAGTATTTGTATTAATCTTCATCTGCTCCTCAAAATAAATTACATTGCCTACCCTGGCGTCGTTTTCGACGCACAATATATTTCTTATGGTTTTTAGTAGAAAAACGAGAAACACACATGATGAGAAAACAAAAAATTGCTAGTATTTATATTTGCTTAATATTAAAACATTGCTTTTATATTTATTATATATTATTATCAATGCATTTAACACATACATTTTGGTTAAAAATACAATATATGTTTTTACATGCACTTTTTGCAAAAAAGCCACAAATACATAGTACTTAGTATGCATGTTATTTTTTGAAGTTGAATTCCTTTCAAAACATATAGAACACCTTTGTCTTCCTTTAATTTGTGAAGGAACGATTTTTGGTTTCTTCGATGCATATGATAAAAATGGCAATTCAATAAAATTTAAAAACGAACTTGATCGTAGCTTTCCTGTTCTATTTGGCATACAAAGGATAACCACAATTCACGTCGAAAATTTCTTCTTATTGCAACTTTATGCTTTGTTTGGCAATTAGGGTTAATTTTTTTGAAAATAATTGATGCATTTAATGCAGCTATGCAACTGTAGCAAGAAACCATCTTATCGACCATATCGACACAGTATGTATTGAAGTAAAAAAACTAATTAAAATTTGATGAATACTCGTAGAAAAAATTAATAGGAACGTCTCTATAAACAAGGCTGTGCCAATGTTATAATAACTCATAATTGTTGGCAGCCTTTTAATCTCCGGGTTCAACTTTTCTAGAGTTATGCAATGTACATTGTAAAATTTTACACTTTTTTTCTATCAATACATGGTAAAAGGTAAAAGCCAAAGGTATCATCCAAAGGAATAACTTCATTTGCATATTCAAAAGTGTTTTTCGACATAATTACCCTTAATATTATACGACTATACTCTGCATCGAATAAATCAACACTTGATTCATATTTTTTTATCTAAAAATATATACAAGATTCATGTATAACAAGTAATTATTTTACCTACACGCCAGCTAAAATCAAAACACCCATAGAAGCCCTCAACAAGCTGGAATCAATTCGCAAGAAGTCGTCGCCATACCCTTTCAAGATGCAATTCGTGTTACAAGGGGCGGAAGATTGATAACATTTTAAGTTCTAATCTTGCTTCTTGTGGCTGACTACACCACTACTATTTACAGGCTTTCTGCCAATAGAAAAACTGTAGTTATTTTCAGCTTCACTTTCATTTAGAAGAACTAGTATTTCTTCACTTGACAAATAATTTTTTCCTTTTTCTTTATTTGATATATTTTGTTTGTAAATTAGTCAAAAATGACTTTATCACCTACAAAAAGCACAATGATTGGTAAAAAAAAACAAAGTTGCCCGCCAAAAATATACGATTTCTCATATGTGTCAAAAACGACGCATGAGGATAGTCAACGTAACTTTTTAGATACAATACAAAAAAATTAATTTATAGTACGAAACTAAGTCTAAATGTGCACGTTTATGTATTCTACAAAGTCAGGAAATTCTACCAACTTTTAGCTAGCCATTTTAATAATAATTCAAAAATTGTATTGGGTATGCGTCGTTATCGACGCAAAGAGCAGATAGAGGTTTTAAAAAAAATACTAGATATAGGTACTTTTTGGGGATTTTCTCTTTTCGTTAGCGGAATTTAAAAAAAAATTTTGCGACATTCAAGCCATGATAGAATTATGTGTTGAAATTTAAAAACAATCGGCCTACCAGTTACGATGTCTATGTGATGTTCAGTAGGTTAGACTTAATAAGCTATTTTGTATTAACGAGTAGTACATACACCTTAAAAATCATTGTTATGTTTCTTAGTACAGTCGGGCCTCAATTATCCATGATACGGTTAACCCCGATTAACAGTGATGGCCAAAAAGCAGTCTATTGTTTTCAAATTGTTTACTTTGATTAACCGTGACTACCTCTATTATCCGTGATGAAAACGGGAAATTCGCTTGTTTGCATAAGATGAGCCAGAATTATTTACAAGTGATTAGTTTAATTTGAAATTTGAGAAGTGCGGGTGGTTTAGATCTAAATATATTTAGTATGGCATCGTTACCAATAATAAAAAGACAAAGAAACGTTTTAAATATTGAAGATAAAGTTAAAATAAATTACGAGTATTCAAAAAAATAACGTGAGTGTTAGAATACTAGCTGTAAAATACAAAGTTGGGAAACAGACCATTTATTACAATGCTATCTTTTTCCATTAAATATGTACGCCAATATTCACTTGTTAAGTAATAAAAATATTAAAACAAATTGTATAATCAAAATCGTAATTCGATTAACCGTGGAAATCCGTAATGCATCTGGTCCCGACCAACACGGATAGTAGAGTACCGACTGTATTCATAATTAATTATTAATATCGTATCACCTTCTCTAAGATTGTTGCTTTATACAATGTTTTGAATCTATTTGAGAATTTTTTTTTTCCTTTAGTAGTCAATTAAATAAAATTTTCTGTGTCATTAAATCTGCAACTCTGTACACACATCATGCGTTAAGAAAATTTTTCATTAAATTAAAAAAAAAACATAAATTGGAAATTATTTAGCTTTTTTCAACAAAACTTTTTTTATGAAAATTTGCTGTTCTATTTTTCTATTCTATTTATCCAAATTGCTTAACTTCAGTTAGTTTTTCTTAAATCTAAGAAAATAATATTTAAAAATGTTTTACTACTTTTTAAGTTTAATGTGTAAAACTTGAAAAAATAAAAATAAAAAATTCAAATGTTTATTTTATTATCATTTTTATTTTTCTTTTTCCTTTTTATATATTTTTATTACAGTGTCATTTCTAAAATTTAATTGTCAGTTCTCTGCTTTCCTCTTCTTTTGAAATTGTCTTTAGAGAAGTAGTTAAAAAAGAAAATTAGAGCAGACTCATCTTCATGATTACAAAACAATAATTTAATATTTTTTTAGAGCCAATCAAATTTGTTTATTCATTTTACAGTCGAATTTGTCTACAACGAACTTCACTTACAGTGAACAGTGTTAAAGAATTCTTAGACTTTAGCATTGATTTCCCTCACAAATTGTGAATTTAAAAGCGATCAGATTTAAATTGTATATTTACGATTGGGTTTTGGACACACCAATTAATTAATTAAATGAATTCTGTTGAAAAAAAAAAAAAAAACGCTAAAGTAATTTTAGTACTATTTAAATGCTTACAATACTATTATTAAAGTCAATGTTTTAAATATGTCAAAATAGAACCTTCTGTTCTGTTAATAAAAATACATTTTTATTTTTAAGTATACTTACTATTATTCTAAAAAAGTCCTGGAATTAGACGGCACGCTGTTATATATTTAGTCGGAATCTTTAGTTCTTGCAATAGAATAGAAATTCCATTGTACACAAATTCTCTAACAATTTCAAAGAACGGAAATACAAATATTTTATTTAAAGATTCCAAGAGTGAGAACTTTCTTTAAATACTTGAATTCATTTGAAAAACCGAAGCTTGTGGATCTTTTTTTTACAACAAATTTAATCATGTGCCTCCTTTTAAATTTAGTACAACCATATTTCGCAACTGTATTCCAAAAGAGGATTTTTCATTGAATTCGAAGTGACACTTGAGTGTTGAAAGCAGATTTTTGAAATGCAGAATCGGTAGTACACTCAGGGAAAAAAAGCGATATAAAACTACCAAATTTGATACCATTTGGTATTGAAATTGAGTTGACGGTTGGTATCAATTACCCAATTCACAAAATGTTATATTGTTGTAGATTATAGTTAAATGGCATTTCATTTTGTCAACACCTTGTCGTAAATATTGTTGTAGATGTTGTCCAGTATTATAAAATTTCTTAAATAAAAAACTTAAAAGGAAGAAGGGAAGAAAAACATTTCAAACAATTTTTAAAATAGTACATTTGAAAAATAAAAAAAAAATTTCCAACTCTGGTGTATTGATACGACATTTCGGAAACATAGGAAAAATTGTCGTACAACAACATTATGTACAATAGTTTTTTTTGTGAATTGGGTAGATATTTCAATAACAAATTGGTACCACTGTAATCGTATCAGTTATCATTTTTATTCCTTATTTGATACCATGTCCTTCATGGTTCAATAACTGGTCAATTATAATGTTTTTATATATTTTTTTTCACTCAGGGGATATCCCCTACTCATGCAGTATACTGTAATGGCTTAAGAAAATAGCCGGGGGACGCAGAAAAAGGGTGTGGATCTTTGATTTAAACTTACTAATATCGTATCTGATATCAGTTAGTAAAAACCAATGGTCCTATTTTAATAATGCCAACCGCAAAGAAACCGGTTGCTGGCAGATTATTCAATGGCTAGAGTTATACATTCACCACTGAATAATCCAACAGCAATCAACCCCAAAAAGCCCGAAGAGTAAAGTTTAAGCTAGAGGAGAAATAAAAGATTATAATTATATTGGGAATTATGTTGTTGTTGTTCTACTTGATTTAACCCCTGAGATAATTCTTGGTTACTGCTTTTTATGCCTTTCTAGCATGGTAGACCCTGCCCGAGATGTATTTCTCTCGGTCAGCTTAGATAGTTGAGTCCTTGCAGTGTAAGTCTATACACAATGACAAGGTGTCACCCACGTAAAGAAATGTAACAACAGATCGTAATTAATTTTTTAACTTATGATATTTTTATTAAATATTTATATGATTAAGCTTGATTTAATACCGAAAGTGAACGAAATGTTGTTCACAATTCGTTCTTTAATTTGATACTATTTGTTAACAATTTTAGAACTTTTTTTTCCCTCAGTATACCTACATATATATCTGTATATTCTTATTTAACATTTTTTAATAAATTTTATGTAAAATATAGTAGCCGGCTTTTGCAATAGCGTGTGTGGTGTGGGTTTATTTATCGATTTGGACAAAATACAATATACCTCTAATACGTTTGATAGAGTGTATCAGGAAAACTTGCTACCTTCCGTGTTTGTACAAAATTTCATCTACCCATTTCGGACACCACGCTAGAAGAACTGAATAGTGGCGTTGCCTCTGCCGTTATCTGTTCCGTCTACATTCAAGAGTACTGCAGAGCTTCGTTCTGTCTATTATTATATTTCTTATGTTTATAAACGATTTTCTCTTTATATCTTTAAATCTTAGTAATGAATCGTCGGTGTAGCTTGCAGATGACAGCAACATTTGTCACTCATATTCATTAGATCATACATTGAGCCTTTTGTAGTATAAATGACACGATTAATAAGGAACTGTGTAAAATCTCTGTATGAGATCGTATAAATAAGATCAATTTTAATACGTGAAAGTCTCAGTGTTTTTTCATATTTTAGTCTTGAGAATTTTAGTATCCTTTGAATCACATTATTCGTGTGTCGTAAGAAGCTTTCCAGTGCCTTGGTTCCTTTGAAACAGTGCAAGAAATACTTCACATTATTTGACCTGATTAATATTCACAAGACCTTTATCCGAACCAAAATGGAATACAACTCTCATATATAGGCCGGTGTTTCAAAGTTTATTTTGGCGTTTCTAGACCCATTAGAGGAAGAAGCGAATATGTTTGGCAATAATGCTGCGATATCCATCTCTATCGACTCACTGAATCATTGGTGCAATGTTGAGTATGTTTCACTATTCTATTGGAATTAATATAAAAATATTAAGTGCTGAAGGCTCGGGTTCGAGTCCCAGGAAAGGTGTGATCAATTTTAATTTTAATTTTTGTTTCGTCAGAAATGATTTAATTAGATCAAAGTTAACTGCAATGAATATTGTTTGGTAATTAAAGGAGAAATGATGTCCTTTCCTAGGGCTCGAACCCAAGCCTTCAGCACTTAACATAAATTGCGCTCGGCTATGGCGCTGAGCTCTAGCCACCACGTCTACAGTCGTACATATCATTCATGTCGACTAATAAAATAAAAAGGTCAAAAACAAAATAAATTGTAATTCTGTTTCATCCAAATAAGATGACAATTACAAGAACAGCAATGATGGTAAGAAAAAAAGAATATGATAGAAACTGTGGTGTGACTTTACTCGACTAACTCATACAAGTGTATGTGCATACGGTAATAATTTCAGTATGTGATTTTCTCAAAAGAATGAGTTAAATAGTTGATGTTTGGTCTCGAATATACACAGGATACAAAGAACTCTGATGAGACTACCGTAGCTGGAGTCAATTGTTCAGTTTGGCTAGTGTACTATTTCTTTACGGACATCATTTCTCCTTTAATTACCAAAAAATATTCATTGCAGTTAACTTTGATCTAATTAAAGCGTTTCTGATGAAACAAAAATAAAAATATTAATTCGAAATAACTGCATATTCTTACTTACGAGTAGTATCTAAAACGCTCACAAAGCCTATGTTTGCAGTTCACTATCCAACGAGTCGCACAATGCACTGCGGGGAAAACCCGTTCTTTAATCAAACTCTTTGTTTCTGTAGCAATCTTTAAGTGAAAGTTTTTACCGTCAACTACTTTGTTATAAGTTTAAATCAATTGTCTACAAACACTACCTCCACTTTTCCCCTTCCCATAACATACTGTCCTAAACCAGTAAAGTGCACCGCATGAATGGCGCTCGTCTACTGAGAGCTGGTCTCATCAGGAAAAGAAGTTGGCATTTCTCACCAAAGAAATAACGCCCAGTGGATGTACGAAGTACTGAGCTTTGCCTATATCTGGGAGCATATTTAAAAACAGTCTTAGAAGTCGGATATGGATGGCAACTGAATTTTAGTTGAGCTGTCAGTTACCAAAAAAATATATTATTAAAGGCAACTGTCAACTAAAATTTTAAAATTTTACTTAAAAAAAGTTATTTTTCCGGCATCTAAAAATGTTTGGTTGCCAACTGACAACACAGTTAACAGTTAAGTTTGCTTGCCATCCATAATAGATACACCCATTAGACTCTAATTTAAAAACAACTTTTTAGTGTGGATGCGACACTTGAAACGAAGCATCCTGCAACATACTCTTTCACTGGGTTGTTCTAGAAATAAAATTTTTCGTTCCTATTTTTTAGAAGTAATGTTTTGCAAAAATTTTTATTCATTACAAAGCTTTAGTATTTAAATCAATGTAATCCAAATCTTCATTTTTTTTACACAATTGTGCTAAAGATGCATTTAATTTATTGAGAGTTTGGTTTAACTATGTTTTAGATGATTAACTGGTTGTTGAAATTCAAATCTTACCTGGCAGTAGAAATAAAAATATTAGAAATATATTCCCAATATATAAAGTTATATTTAATAAATCCATATTGCTTTTTGTTTTATTAGTAATCCATTAAAGAAGAGTTTATGCCAAAATGTTGTCAATAACGATTATGCTTTTATTACACTCACTGTTACTATACATTGATTAGATTTATTTATTTATTGTTTTTTTTTTCTTTGCAGCCTTAAAGATTTATTTAGATTTGCAGCTTGTTTTAATCTTTAAATAAAATTTATTATTACTTTTTTTTTAATCAAATTACATGCGATTGCTTATTTTTGATTATGTTTTAGATTAATTTAATATGCTGGTCTGGCATATTTTTGCATGTAGAAATAAATTACGTTCATTTGCTTATAGATATTATACATGTTTTTCATGTACATAATTAATAAGATTTTCTTTCTGTTTTTGTTTTGTTTTTTGAAATCAATTTACAACAGCTGGTAGTGTGTTTATTTGTTTCTCTTTTCTGCCTTTTTTTTTCTAACACTTGTCTTCAAGGCAGTTGGTAAGCACTTCAACTGAATATATAAGACTTCTATGTTACAGATTCATCTTAAAGGCGGTGGTACTTGAAAGAACTTTAATACACTAATAAACTTCCACTTGTATCCTTTAATATTTACACACATGCATGTATTTAATTATGTAAATATATTATGCACATATATAAATATATACTCATAAGTACGCACTATTACTGAGTAACACTCTTCATATTTATTAAATCAACATTAAAAAATTTTTAAAGAAAATTTATTTATTTTCCTTTTTTTCTAAATTAATTTTTTTTTTTGTTTTTTTTTTAAACACTAATCTTTTTATATTTATATGCACTTATTTATAATTATAATTAATTTGTATTATAAAGTGATGGATGTGTTAAATATTACAATTAATTTTTTCCGCTTTTATGTTGTTTACAGTTCACCGGCAAAATTTCAACTGAAATCCTTTTCCTGTTAAATGATTACATGTTACGCCAACGTTTTTCAAATATGTTTTTTTTAAACTAAACTCTGTTGTTCTTGCTCATTTTTTTATTATTTTTTTTTTTTATTCAAACTTGTTGTTGGTACTGTTAAACCAATATAAGTATGCTTTGTTTGTGTATGTGTGTCTGTAAATAGATGATTATTTTTGTAGCCGTACATACATACATATATGCGTAGATTTAACATTTTGAAAAGTGTGTCAATGTAAAGTGTCATGGAAAAGCAATATTTTTCAACATTTTCATATATAGAGATTTAACATTAGAAGAGATTTCATAAAATTTGCTTAACATTTTAAGGGAATCAGTCAATTTAATAAGCAAATTACCAAAATAGGAAATAAATTTAAAAAGAAAAAATCCAAACTAACAAACTAAATTTAATTAGAAATTAATTTCTTAATAATTTTTTTTAATGATTGATAAAATTGTTGATTTTTTTTTTTATTTAGTTTTCATCATTATATTCATACATACATAATTAGCCATTATAACCCTGTTTCAAAGTTACGGACTAGCTTCTCGCAGCACTCATGTTGTGTGTGTTAATTTTTATTCATGAGTACCGAGACCTTCAGTTTAAAGTCGAATCCGTGCGTCAGAATTGAGATGCTTTTTCAATTACTCCCAGAGCTTTTACCAGAAGATATGCTGAGAGGTAGCCGCGAAAGATATAATTTTTTCGTATTTCTTTTTATCAAGTAGTCAGAGCTGAGATTTGAATCCGGCGCTATCGTCCTAGTAAGCCAACACACCACTAGACCACGGCGACTACGTCATTACATACACACATACATTATTGGCCAGTAGAAACGTATTTCAGAGTAACGGCCTAGCTTCTTACGGCACCCATATTTTCTGCATCAATTTTTATCTATGTGTATCGGGACCTACAGTTTAACTTCAAATGCGAACGACAGACTTGAGAAACTTGTTAATGGTAATCAGTATTTCTCAGAGCTTTTTCCAGAAGACTGTTAATAGGTGGTCGCCCTAAGAACTATTTTTCATATTTTGTGCTTTTTTAAAGTGTCAGAGCTTTTTTTTACTTTCATATCTTTTATAGTAGAAAATTGCTTTGTAAAATAATATTTGTTAAAAGTATGATTAGATCTTCATCAGCAGATAATTTAGTTGGCGTCGCTCTAGTGTTTTAAAGTCGTTTGTAAAACCAATTGGTTACATTTACGAGCAACCACAGATTTGGCTGTTCAACTTCATTATTTTGATTTTAAGAGGTTTTTTTGTAGCTCGTCTTTTTTTTCTTTCAGATTTTTGGCAAAAAGTTAACTGCGACCATCCAGGCTTCGACTTGGTGGAGATAGTCTGCGTGTTACATTTTCTTATCAAAGTATTGCTTTTGAACTAAACTGCCTGCAGTTTTTTAAAAAATTTAAAATTTTTACAATTGTTATGTTATTTCGTATTCATATTTCAAGAAAATATTTATGACTACTCCTTTATACAGGGTGTCCCAAACCTCAATGTCAATCCGATGCGTGGTGACAAGATTAAACGGGGCAATTGTGGCATTATTTTTGGCTATATTTCTAGAAATGTTATTTAGAGTTACGGTTTTTAAGCTTAAATGAACAAAAATAATAAAAATTAACCACAATGAACGAAAAATGGTTACGTTTGAATAAATTACTTGGTTATTCTTAAATGCACATAACATTCAAATTGCAAGGGATATATATATACTGAACTCAATAGTTAGTTTGTTTTTCAGCTACCACGTCTAATTGTCCACCCTTTTTCTACTGATAATTTTTAATGGCTAGGAAATCAATCACACCAAATTCAGAAATATTAACGCCAACAATTCTAGAGATACGTATGTATAAAGAAATAAAGTTTTAACCTTTATGGGAGGTGTCACGCTCACTTGTTCAATTTCGCCCACTTTCTGACTCATTATTTGCCTTGCCCATGAAGTCATTCAGACCCAATTCTGAAACTTTAGCTTTAACCGTTCTGAAGATATAGAAAAATTTGTATTTAGAGATAAGTAGGAAAAAGTAGGCGTCAAAGTAGGCGTGGCAAATTTTGCTCTCAATGAAAACTGAAAATGAATTATTAAAAACATTTGTAAGAAGAAATAGTCAAACCAATGAAGCCGTTTTCTGTTTTTAGGTAAATCAAAATAGTGGGCGGGGCAAAATTTTCTTTCCATAAACAACTAAGTTGGATCACGATGATCATTAAAAAGAAAAAATCGTCAAAATCGGTCTAGCTGTTCTCAACTGATGCGATGACCAACGAACAACATTGATTACAATTACAATTACAATTACATGTAATTTGTAATTGAGATTTGTTCAATTAATTGTAATTGATGCAATTACATTTTTTGAATTACAATTACATGTAATTATAACTGAAAATTTTCAATTACAAATTACAATTAATTGTAATTGAAAAAATTCAATTACCATTACTAAGTAATTATAATTGTAATTTACACAAAATAATTACATACTTGTAATGGGAAAAAAATATTTTTTTTGATAAAAATACTGAATGAAAAATGTAAATGTTTGTGATTCTTTTTATAAATATTATTTTTTTAATGAAATTTTTCAACATATTACGCCTCATTTTACTTTAAAAAATAAGATCAATGTAATTTTGTATCTCAAATGAATGATAAATTTTAGAAAATGGTATTAAAGAGATTGTTTGAATTGTTTTGCCATTTATAAAAAACTCATATTACGCATTATATTTATTATCATAAATAAGACTGATGTTATTGAGGTGGATGAGCAATTGAAATATAAGTAAAACAAATTATGTAACTAAAATGTATATTGACTTATTGTTATAAAAATGTAAATATAATTAAAAGTATTTGTAATTAAATAAATTTTTTTTAATGATTACTTCAAAAACTAATGATTACTTTATTTTCCACCATTACTTCATGAAGCCAATTAAACTTTTTCAATTACTTGTAATTATAATTGGAATTTTTCCAAATAAAATTACATGTAATTGTTAATTGAGTTTTTTCAATTACCATTACTTGTAATTTGTAATTGAGTTTTTTGAATTACAATTACTTACAAATGTAATTGACTTGCGTAATTACAATTACAATTACTTGAAAAGTAAATGTAATTGAAAAAAAAAGAATTACAATTACATGTAATTGTGTAATTTACATGTAATTAATTACACAAAATAATTGATTACGCACAACTCTGTACGAAAGTCATATCATATCATACTCTTCCACAGAAGTCACATGTTGGAGGTATATTTTTCTATAAACTTTGCCATGAGTTAGTCAAAGTTCTGTGGAACACAAAAATTAAACCCTGTCATATTCTTCATTTCTTTCTCACTTTGGTTTTTTTTGCTTGTAATTGCTATCCATTCCGGATAATCATAATTACAACCATTTTTCAGTGCCCTCTTTTTTCATCTTTCCACATTAGTCGACATTGACATACAATGTCGACATACAATTTTACCCATTTCAATTCTCTTTTTGGTTTTTCGAACACACATTTATACATTAAGGTTCGATGCTAAGCGCACATTTTTGAAACCCCTACTTTTACAAACTTTTTTTAGTACATCTTAGAAGTAGTAAAACTAAAAGATTTTTTAAATAATTATAAGGGAAACTAATCGGATCAGTTTTTATCACAGATAACTGTGAGCTGGTGATGTGTATTAACTGAAACTTGAGCAAAGTGAATATTAAGATATTCACTGACAAGTACTAATAAGAGTAGAAATATTGGAGACTGCAAGACGCCAATTGACGATTGTTTGGCTGTCTTGACTTAAGAGCAGATATAAAGGCGAATCTGTAGTAGTGGACCTAAAAACCTCAACCCGTATATATTGGAGGCATTTCTCCACTCATGGTCAGGAGACACATTCTATACTGATGTCAGTTTTCATATGACACTATTAAGAGGTTTTCTATTTTTAAATTTTTTTTTATATAATTGTATTAACAAAAAACAATTATCCGATGACTGCATTTTACAATTTTTATTTCTCTAAATCCAACAATCACTTTCTTGAATGCTGTCTATTTGAAGTCGTTTTACAGTCGTTTCACGCATTTCGTATTCACTCACTTGTTTAAATGTCAGTGAAGATAGTCTTCAATAAACTTACACTAAATAATGTGAAATATTGAACTTAAGATTGCTTTCACATTCAATTGTTTGTTTTTTTTTTCTTTTATTCCTCAATATAAAACCATATTTTATTGAAATAATAAAAAAAACGAAACGATAAATAAAAACTTTATAAATATGCAAAATTATTGCATGGCAATTGATTCAAACTGCAGTGGTATCGAAATAAATAAATAAAAAAAAACTTTTTCTTAACTCACATTCTATAGAAATCCTTCAAGATTTAGACAAGAATATAATGGGAATACAAATAAATAAATAAATAAATATGTGATTGTATATAAAGGATATAATAACGTGTTTGCAAAATTGTGTATTTTTTATGGTAAAAAACAGAAACCTAAAAAGTGTTGAAATTGAGGTTTTATTAACGGCGAATAAATGATTCTCTACTTTAAGAATGAATGAATGTTTCTATTGATTAATTAATAACTAAAATACAAAAGATTTTTTGTCATTTTTAATAATATTAAACATCATTCATAATAAACAGACTTTTTATTTTAATTCTATATTAAAGCTCTGTAGTGTAGGTGCTTTGGTTTACGTACATATATGTCGCCGCATCATGTTTAATCATATGTACCGTTTTTAATCCAACTTATGAAGAGGTAGGGTACTGGGGCCTAATGGTTTGTATTAATGTTGAATTAAAATCCGAAATGTTTTTATGTCATAAATAAGCCCCAAATTGCCTTTAAGTTGTTCTTGATTTTGGCATATCTTGAGAATTGTTAATATTTCTGGATTTGCTCCGAATGGATTTTTTTTAAGATCAATACTTAGAGGTAAAACACTATACATGCTGTTCATTTTACTGCAATGTGAAAGTATGTCGATAATTTGACCACTCAAAGGCCCGTGTTATACCTATGCCCTTGAATGATCAATAGCAATTGCCCCATCTGTCGGTGGATGTTAAATGTGAGTGGTGAGCGTCTTTGCTAAGTAGGTTAGCTGTTATCATCCCAGAAGGAGGTGGCGCTGTACACCTGATCATTCTTTGCTAGTGGAATAGACTGGCAATGTCAAGGAGCGATTTCATGAAGATAGACTTCATGTTCAATACAAATTATCAGTAAGAAATTTGACAGAATTGGATAAATGGGCATCGTACGACCCATTAGTATTTGGAATCTTTTAATCTGCTGCAACCCAAACTTTAAACAGTGCCCAACACAGGCTATGGTACGAAAAGCAACTGAAGCCAATTCTATGTGTTCACAAAGCCCATGACTTACTTCAATTCTGTGACTACAATACTTTCTAATTTAGGAGAGTATGTTGAGCACAGAGCTTTCAGCCTCGTTCGCCAATTCCCCGCTACTGTACTAATAGTCTTTGTATGGAACGCTGGGCATGCATGTTTGCTCAAAGTAAATTGCCAGAGCTTTAGATACCTACAGTTATCTCTTCTAGTCATTTGGTTTTCGGCTCTTTTTTTTGTGTCTATTAGGGGTCGTTTACCGATAGGTTAATATATTAAATCCTTTCATTTACTATCGTACCACTGCAAATTTAACCAATCCCTGGCTAATCACGCTTCTGTTTATAATAACCTCTACATGCCTTAAATGTAATAACACTGCTCGTTTACGAGCATGTTCTTCAATCCTCTCATTTCCATGGAAATTTTCTCTCATCTCTATTTAAAAGAGTTTTGTTTTTAGACAAGGCCTGTGCAGGCCTGCCATATTTGCCGATTTATCGGCATTTTGCCGATTTTTTACTTTAAATTTACCAATGTGCCGATTTGCCGATTTTTGCTTCAAAAATGCAGATTTTTTCAAAAAAGCCTAATATACTAGATATTTACAATTTTGAACAATACTGAAATATTTGCTACAATTATGTATCAAATAGTCCAAAAAGATTGGATCAATTTCACAACATTTAGAAGATGCTAAAAATAAAACCAAAAAAGTTACTGTATCCAAGTCAATCCAGATGGCTATCTCGAATACTATATTTACATGAAGCCTTACAAATTTACTTTTCGTAGGCTGCCAATGTGGATCAAATTGATACACAAAAAAAAAAAATTATTAAAATTTAAACAAATCAAATTGAATATATTTCTTTTTTAAAATATATTCTTAAAATAGTAAATAATATTAATAGAATTTTTTAAAGTGAATTAACAGAAATACATAACCCGTACAAAAAACGGTATTCTAAAAAATAAAAACATTTATTTAACGGATTTTATGAACACAAATAATATTTTTGAAATTTGATGGGGTGTATTTGGGAGTATTGGCTAAAGAGTTAATATCTGAATCAAAACTTCACAAAAACGAAATTAACAAAATTACTAAAAATAAGAATAGTTCTCTTACGGAAATTCTGAGAGAATTTTCTAGCTTTATTGTTAGAAAAGAAAAACAAATTTTAGATTCCGAATTCAGAAAGTTAAAATCTTTGAACTTTAAAGAAATTTTTGAAGGACTTGAAATAAATTTGTAGACTTTTTGGCAAAAAAAATGTCTGAAAACGAGGGGATGTAACAGTTGCATTTCCAGTGATGTCATACTTTGTACAACAAGCACGATCTTCAGCAAATGTGGATTGAATTTTCAGTAAACTCAATCTAAATGAAAAAAGAAAAAACATTTTGATGTTCGCTGGTAAATGAATCACTACAAGGAATTGTTTTTTCCAATAACACTATGCGACAAATGAAGACTTTTGGAAAAAGGCACGAACACCTCCGTAGAGGTTCGATTGTATTACCAAAAGTTAGTAAATAAAGTTAGATCTTGAAAATCTTTTGAGGTCCATAAAAAAAATTGGAGGTCAATCTGACCAAACCGAGTACAGGGTTTTACTAACCTTTGGATTCCGTGCATTTTTTTCACTGTCGCACTGTGTAATTATTTAAAATTTAACAATTTAAACTGTTTTGATACTGATGTTAAAATAGGTTTTAAAATTGTTGAACTCAAGTATGCATTTATAAAATATATATTCATACAAAAATTTTAAACTTAATAATTGCAATATGTAAAAAGTATATTTTTTATTGATTTTTATTTTATTTTCTATAAATGTTAATGCTGAATTGTTCTGTTTTTGTTAATAAAAATAGGTGTATGGTACTTAAAACGGGAAGTTTTAATTTGCCGATTTTTTGCCGATTTTTTTACTTTGGAGTGCCGATAATGCCGATTTTTTTTTCGAAATTTGCCGATTTTTAATTAAAATTATCTGGCACCCCTGGGCCTGTGCAAAAATAAAAATTTCATACCCAATTGTGCTTTAGCTAAACTCACATGTATTCTTACGCTCTTGCATTCAATCGTCACTGAGGCAGCGATTTATTGTTTGCAGTGAGAACAAAATTAATAGCAATGCACACAAATATTTTTTATTATAATGAATGGATTTGATGAATTTAATGAATTTTATTAAATGAATTTGTAAATCCAATACATTATTTACCATAGAACGTTTAAAAATATAGTTTAAAAGTTTTTCAGCGACATTTTAAATATTTTTATATAATTGTTAATAAATTGAATGAAAAAAAAAAAATATCTTAAAAGTTTTTTTTTTGTTAAAAAATTAGAAATACTTTTTATTTCTTTATAGCAGAGTAGTATTTATAAATTGTTCTTAAAGTAATTGAATTTTTATATGAAATATTAGATATAAATTTTAATTTAAAAAAATTCATACAGTTGCTTATACTGCTACTTACACGTTCAGCAGTGTAATTCTCATTTTCTACATTTTTACTTTTGCACAGGCCTGTTTTAGACACTCGTTATATTTAAGACGTTTTTTGGTAATAATTGAGGGCAACTATAAATTTGTTTTTCTTATATACGATCCTATGCAAAACAGCTCGAAAGCTTTACTCTAGAGGTATAAACTTCTGCTTGCGACCCGTGATTCACTTCGAGAATGACTTATCGGATAATAGAGCATGTGTTGTTATTCAGTTATTTAAAAATATCATCATCTGCGATATCTCTGCCGCTTTCTGCGCCTGGTTCTTTGTAGGAAAGATATTCGCCTATAAATTACTGGCACAATCTGAATACTTGTTCGACTATGCACATAAAATATTTAGCGGTGAGGCCACTTAAAGTCATCCGTGTAGAAATAGACTCCAGTATTCTCCTTTCTACATGTCCGCCATCATCTTCTCAATGGAAAAAGTAACTTAAAAGTGGCATATTAATACTATTCTTACACTAATATCGACTGGTGGTTTTCTATATCTGAGAATAAGTATTCCTTATATTGTTCATAAGCATGTCCTTTATCTAAAAGTACTCCTAACAAGAAAAATGATTTTTATTCCCTATATAGAGGCTAATCGAGAGTCATAGTGAAAAAAAATAGTTTCTTTTTTCCAGAAAATGGTTTCCTATTCCTACAATCTCGGCAAACGTTCGTTTATTGAAATTTGAAATGAAATTACATGCATACTGCGATAATACTTTTGTTTAGCTATGCAATCTTTTCATATATTTTAAAGGAAGTCTTTGGATTTGGAAAAAACTGATGTGCAGAAACCATATTATATAATAAAAGTTCAATAAAAAAAGAAAATACTTTCCAATGAAACGTTAAATTGAATGATTTATTCATATAAGAATATACAAGAGGTACTAAAGGAAAGCGTAAAATGGTTTTAAATGAAATCAATTCAGTTCTTAAAATGTTTTTTTTATTTTATGCAAACACCAAAACATAAGCGGTTGTAGTTGCACTCGTGTCTGTGAGAGCAAAACGAATATCATAATGTGATTGTGCTTTTGTTCATTTAGAAAAGTAGATAATAGAAAAGAAAAACAACAGCGGATCCCCAAAAATGTTTCATATTCTCTTGATTTCAGATGCCATTTACATAATTAATAGGTCCTTTGTGTCGGACTGGGTTTTTCGTTGTCTTAGTACTGTCTTTCATCTAAAGAACCTGCTAATTTTCAATAAATTTGTAAACTTCTACAACTTTTAACCGATTTGTAATTGTATTTGAAAAAAATATTCATGACCACTACCATTTCTTCGTATTTTTCGAGTGATAATTTTTAGTGACTGCGAAGTAATTCAGACCAAATTTAAAAACGTTAGCTGTACCCCATCTCAAGATGAAAAACAATAATTAGTTTGTGTGGGAGGTACTACGTCCACGTAGTACTTCCTTCATTAATAATAATGATTTGTCTTAACCCTGAAGTCAATCAACCGAATTCAGAAATTTTAGCTCTAACCGTTTTCAAGATATACATAAATCAATATTTAGTTTGTATGGGAGGTACCACGCCCAGCTTGAATTTAAAAAAAAAAAAACATACGCTATTGTACTCTCGACAGTTAAGTCTATTTATATTTCAAACTTTAACAAAATCGGTTTAGTGCTGTAGGCCTGGTTGACCGACAAATAAACAGACAAACAGGATTACAAAGATATATAGATATAATATACTAGATATGGATTTAAAGTCTTCTGCTGAATCAATCTCAGCAATGTAAATAACTTCTGCGTTGTATTTCTCTCGCAATATATTTAATAATTTTGCAAGGAGTGGTAAAAATCCGTTCTTTTTTAAATGTTCATAGACATCCATAACTACATACATACATACATACATAACTGGCCCTTACAACCCTGTGTTAGGATTACGGCCTAGCTTCTCGCAGAACTCATGTTGTGTGTGTAAATTTTTATCCATGAGTACCGGGACTTACAGTTTAATGTCGACTCCGAACGACAGACTTGAGAAGCTTGTTCGTGGCAATCAGTTACTCTCAGAGCTTTTGCCAGAAGACTGCTGAGAGGTAGTCGCCGAAAGAAATATTTTTTTCTATATTTCTTTTTTTGAAGATGTCAGAGCCTGGTGTCGAACCCAGGGCTCATGTACTAGTAAGCCAACACACTAACCACTAGACTACGGCGGATACTCATAATGAAAAATTAGCAACTCGTTAGTATATGGAACAAAAAACTGGCAAGTTTATCACCTTTTATAGACTGATATTATTAAAACTTTCCATACCCTCTATTTGATAACTAGACATGTAATCCAAAAAATTAAATACCTTGCACCTTTGAGTAAGAATTTCTACGAATTGGAAGGGCAAACTTAGCCACAGTGTACAACGCCCTGCTAATTGTTTATCATACATAAGGCTGTATGTGTTTAATGCTTAAAGCAACTGATAAGTTAGCAACAAATCAATTCTCTTAAAATATAGAGAAAGAGGTGTTTACTTTGTTATTTTATTTTTCATATTACAGAAAAAGAAAAAATAATAAATCTAAAAATTTTAATTTTCAATTTTAATTTTAATGTTGATTTTCGGCTGAAAAAATAAGTAAAATTTATTATAAAGCAATCATTCAAAATCAATTATAAAATTAGTAAATTTTGAATGTTTTTAATGTTTTTGTGAATTGGGACCTTTTTAAAATCATATGACGATATGTCCTTCATCATAAAAAAAAAACAAAAAAAAAATAAATGAATATCTGTGACAGCATTAATTGTGCTGATATGACAGTGACACATCACTGACACCATCTTTACTAAAGTTTACAAAAGTTTATGGCAATATAAAAAGTGATTAATCTGTAGTAATAAAAAACCTATAAAACAAACCATTTTATATTTTTTTATTTATAAACTCGGTGGTATGTCCAGTGGTAGTTTTATTGACTGATCATTGTATTGTAGTTTCAAATGTCACATCAATAGCCATTTAAAGAAAAAAAGTCATAATATTTTTTTATTTGTTAATAATAAAATATTTTATGAAAACCGTTGTCATTGAAGTAACCACAACAAATGCTGGTGTCAAATTTATCACATAAATAAATATTTATATGCTGCACATACATAATTAAATTGAAAAAAAATAAATATTTATTAATTATATACATTTATAAATTCTAAATTTTAATAAATAGTTTTTATGAAAAATTAATTATACAGAAAAACACTCGACAAATATAAGTAATATAGAAAATTTGAAAACATAAGAAATTTGTAAACGAACTACTAACTTTTTAAACTTACACTTCTATACAGCGATACCTTGTCTGAACAGTCTAGTTCAGGTGTAGCAAAGTTAATTGATAGTCCGAACCATTTTTTAAAATTTGAAATTAAAGTCGTATTTAGCGCTATTCTCTAAAAGTGTGTGAGATTTATGTTGATGCTTAAATCAATGTAAGAAAATAAATTTCCAGCATATCACAGCAAAATTTTATGACTTCTGTTTAATGTTATTTATGTTTTAAAAAATTTATTGAAAAAAAGAAAAGAAAAACTCAAATGGGCCAGTTTTAAATCTCAGCAAAGGTGAAAAATTAAAATGTTAGTTTGAGAATTTTTCAAATTTATAATTTAAAAATAAGAGGTTACCTCCCCCTCCTCCCAAGAAATCCATTTACAATGAAATAGCTCCCTGACATTCCATTCTATTCCACCTTAACCATTGACAACAAAAAACGAATGATCAGGATAAAAAACGCCACTTATTGAGAAACAGCAGATAACAGCTAAAACCTACCTAGCGAATGCACTCACCACAATCAACATGCAACCATGGAGCAATTGCTGTTGTATTTCAATGTTGAAGGTAAAACACTGCCCTTTGAATTATCAATTCACAGCTAATTGTCCCATCCCTAAGGCGATTAATAATAAACAAAAATTAATATAAATGTTCTGTTGTCATAACGTACTGTCTTTTCCCCAAAAATTCCTATACAATGCAGAGCATAGTACGGGTTTACCCCTCCGTTTTGGTCTCAATAAAAACAATTAAAAAATATTAAATATTTTTATCTGTTACAAATCGGAAAATACAATTCTAACATTAAATAATCTGAAAGGTAGGAAGGATTAATTACTCCCTAAATACAGAAAAATCAAGAAATAAATTGCACCGTCCTATAATTGAGTGCATCGAAGAAGTTCTGCACGATGATAATGTCCCAAATGCAATCATTTATACAACGTATTGAATTCAAGTAATAAAAGTTAAACAAAGATACACACATAATTGGCCATTACAACCCTGTTTCAGGGTTATAGCCTAGCTTCTCGCAGCACCCATGTTAAGTGTGTTAATTTTTATCCATGAGTTTAAAGTCGCCTTCGAACGACAGATTTGAGAAACTTATTTATGACAATCATTTACTCTCAGAGCTTTTGCCAGAGGACCGCTGAGAGGTAGTCGTCGAAAGAAGTAATTTTCTCAAATATATATATTTTTTTTAAGATGTTAGAGTTGAGATTTGAACCCTGCTCTATCATCTTAGTAAGCCAAAACACTAACCACTAGACCACGGCGACTACAAAAATTCAAAATTAAACACATTTGTTTAGATTATATTCAAATTTGGTAAGTAATTGAATACAGAAGCTCTCAGTAATTCTTCAATATATTGCTTAGTTCATACTGATCGATGTTTAGATTTCACGAATTTTAAAGTTGAATGAATAATGTGCTCGTTGTTTCAAATATTGAAAAAAAAATTTTTTTTGTTTTATAATGTGAATTGTGAGCCGCAGTTTGGCCACCCCTCGTCGAGATCGAGAAAATAGAAAGCAACAGCAGATTCTATACATCTTTACATACATACATAACTGGCCTTTACAACCCTGTGTCAGGATTACGGCCTAGCTTCTCGCAGCACTCATATTGTGTGTGTCAATTTTTATCCATGAGTACCGGGACCTACAGTTTAATGTCGACTCCGAGCGACAGACTTGAGAAGCTTGTTCATGGCAATTAGTTACTCTCAGAGCTTTTGCCAGAAGACTGCTGAGAGGTAGTCGCCGTAAGAAATATTTTTTCATATATCTTTTTTTGAAGATGTCAGAGCCTGGAGTCGAACCCAGCACCTATGTCATAATAAGCCAACACACTAACCACTAGACCACGGCGACTACTATACATCTTTATTGCTGGAAAATCTTTTGGCGCTCTGACATTTTCCTAAATTTGAATGAAGCAATTCGAACTTTATTTCATTGATTTTTGATTGATTTTGTCATTGCAATAGTTTGTACTCTATATTCTGTAAATGAGAATCTATATAAATTGATAGCAAAGTTTACAGTTTTACAGTTTATATTAATAATCAAGTTTTATATTAATTTTAAAAAATATAAACAACAGTTCTTCTTCTTTTATTAAATTTTTAAAAAACTTGTATTTGTCTTTGAAAATATTCTGGAATTAGTGTTGTACCGGTTACGCTTCTTTCGCCAAATATTTGCCTAATGTAGTCAAAATAAAATTTTATTTTACAAACAATTTTCCATTTGGTTTTTTAACCACTAGGAGGTGATGATGTAGGCGTATGAATTTATTTTATGTTATTAACTTACTTTTATTGCTTATAAAAAAGTACATAAAATATTGTTGGTAAGTTAGTTTTTTTTTTTAAAACGCAATACATAACTTTTTGTTATTAATTATGCAAAAATAGTTTTTATTGCAAACGACATATGTATATATATATATAAATGTTATATCGTAAAAAATTTTGAGCTAAATTTTAATTTTTTTCTATTGATATTTGCAAAAGAAAAACATAAACTAAACACAAGGTCTTTCAACAGCAACTTTCAAACTTTGACAGTTGACAAAGGTTATTATTCATCTGTCAAATTAGTTATGATTTAGTCTGTTGTGGTCACTGTAGATTAGCATGCTGTGTGGTGGCTTACTAGACAAGATCTGTGGGTTCAGACCGCAGTTTTGATATCTTGAAAGAAATAAAGAGGAAAAGGAATACTTTTTTTTGCGCCACTCCTTTGAAGTCTTCTGAGCTAAATTCTGAGAGTAACTGATTGCTTTAAAATAAAATTTCGCGGTTTGTTTGGATACAAATTTATTCACACAATATTGATGATGTGAAATCTAGGCCGTAACTCTGAATAAGGGTTGTAACGACCAATAAAACTGTTCAACACGAAATAAAACAACGGGGTTACGAAAATTGATCCTAGAGTAGAGGAGACTAAAAATATATATACGTGTGTCGGTGTTTTGACAGATCACATCAGAATTTTATTTTAGAGACGTTTACAATTTTCCATCTCTGGCCAACTCTTGCAGCATATCGGTGTATACTCTAAAACTATGTTCTCATTACATCTGAGAAGTACGCTATATTCAGCAACTTTGTAGAAAATATCACAACAAATATTTTCGTAAAACATATTAACACGCCTAACCGCGTTTTGTGGCTTTATTCTAACAAAACGTAAAAAGCAGTCAGAAAAAGGGGTGGAGCGGGGATGAAATATTCTACAAAAATGTTGGCCATAAAATTTTACTATATAAGTCAGAACACACTAAAGCCCAAAACTTCACGCAAACACTTAAAAACAAAATCAAATTAAAGGTTACCCAAAAGTTTGAAATTTTTGTACAGTGTAATTTGTGTATATTGTAGCCAATAACCAGAGATGAATATAGCACTCAAGAATTTGTTTATCAGTTTTTTTTACATTTCTATAACTTTCATTAAAAAATCATTATGAAGAATTCGTCTAATTTCTGTAAAAATTACGTGAACAAACAAAATTGACGAATTTGGGACGATACCAATCCACATGATATTCAAAAGCGCCCAATGCATCCTGAAAAAGTTACTATTTAGAGTAGATTTTGAGCTGGCGGCATTACCGGTCCATATATCTTTAGGGAAGTCATTGTTAAAGCCGTCACAGTCATGCCTTCAGGGCTTTTGGTCATTATATACCAACTGCTTATACTTGACACTAACGAAGTCTGGTTTTTACAGAACGTCATTCGTGCATCACAGCTAATAACACATTGAATATTCCGCTCAAACGACTTCAGATAATGATCATCTCATGTGAAGGTGATGTTGTAGCATGATTTTACTGTCTGTAATGCCGACACAACATAGCATTAATTTATAGTCGTCATATACATACAATGTGTACCATATGGGAATAAAAGAATATCAAACAACACACTGGGTAAGCAGCGAGCGAGGTACACCACACTGCATTTGTACAAACAATGCTTTTTTGTGACGCCGCTGACCGTATTAGTTCAAGTGCTCTATATACTACGTGTGTTGTTGTTGTGTTGCACTCTTTATCATCGTTGGCACATTAAATGTTTGTTTTTGTTAAATTGCACTGACTGTGATCGTGTGTGGCTGACACCACTCTTTGCCACTTAATTGACTCGTATCATATTGCACCCAATTATCCCATGGTACAATCACACAAACTATTAATAAATTAGATGTAATTATTCATAAATAAATACACAAACATGTATTTTAATATAGGAACCGTACGAAATTAAGGGTTGATTTGGGATTGTCAGATCAACCAAAAACTAGTATATAAGCATGGTCAAGTTTCTTGTCAAAAAACAGACCAATATTAACCAGCGACGTTTGCGTTGCGATTAGAATTTGGAAAATAAATCAACTTCAAAAATCAAAACATTAAATAGTTTCTTTCTTATTGAGCATTCCACTACAATGAAAACAGGCCTCCGAAATCGTGCTATTTGACTTTGTTAGACTTTTTATTTTAGGGTTTTCTTAAGTCGGAAGGGTATGCAAATAAGCCACAAGCCACAGTGGTTCTTAAATCCAACCTATTACATGCCATGGATCGAATTCAGCGTAATATATTATACAAAATATTGTTGGAAAATAATACATTACGAATATGTCCACCTTAGAGAAGCCATGACGAACAGTTGAACGAGATTATATTCCACACATAAAGTCAAGCATATGAATAAAAAATTTCGATCACACCTCAAAAACACTTTTTTGTTTTTTTTTTTTTTAAGACCAATACTCAGGGGTAAACCCCTACTCATGCAGTGTGCATTGTATTGGAATGTGAAGATGGTTGATAGGTTTTTTTTTCATATTTTGCGCCTTTATTTGTTGATGAAACTAGTTGCTGTCAATTGGTCCACTCAAGAGCCAGTGTTATACCTTCACCCTCAAATGATCAAACAGCAATGGCCTCATCTGTCGGTGGATGTTTTTTAAATGTGAATGGTGAGCGTTTTCAGTAGATTAGCTGTGATCTTCCCAGAAGGTGGCGCTGTACTTCTGATCATTGGTTTTTGGTGGAATAGATTAGAAATGTCAGGGGGCGGTTTCTTGCTGGAGGGGGGGGGGAACCTCTTATATTATTTAAATTTAATTTTTAATTTAAATTGTAATTTTAGAAAACCGCAAATTTTTATTTTTATAATTTTGTCCTTCGCTGGGATTGAACCTTGGTCGTGTGAGTTTCTGTGCAAGCGCTCTACCAGTATGCCACGACCCCCACTTGGTTTTATATAAACTTTTAAGATGGTAAGCACTAATTGAAAGACCCGATATGTGTACGTGCATTTCCATTATAAATTAATTGAATTTTATTACCTTAAAAAATAATTTTATGTATGTATTTAATAAACGTATTAAAATTGAAAATTAATAATGCAAAACTGAATTTGTCAGTTACACTAGGCAGGTTATGATATAAAAAAAAATTAAATATTGCTGAACAAATTATTTGTATAGAATTTAATTTTGAAAAATTATTTAATTGGTGTGCGAATTAATAATGGTCAATACATATAATATAATATAATATTATAATAGAAAGCATTCATAGTTGTTCTGTTTTTGCAAAATATTCTGCCGCAACAATTTTTAGTGCTTTCAAAATTAATGAGTAGGAAACTGGCTTTTAGAAAACACCAAATATTTAAAACATCACTAGGATTGTATCATACAACACTCTACATTCAATGCTATGTATTATAACATCAAGTTCTATAAAATAAAAACTATAAAATTTCACTGATTTTTATTATAAAAAATGATAACCTCATAATTAACTGTACAAAAAAAAAAAAAAAAGAAAAAAATATAATTCTGATAGAAGGTTCATGAATCAACTGTCTGTTAGATAACAAATAAATTCCTTTTCTTAAAATTTTATTAAAGATTAAAGATTTTACCCCACCTATTCTACATACATACATACATAACTGGTCTTTACAACCCTGTGTCAGGATTACGGCTAGCTTCTCGCAGCACTCATGTTGTGTGTGTTAATTTTTTCCCATGAGTACCGGGACCTACAGTTTAAAGTCGACTCCGAACGACAGACTTGAGAAGCTTGTTGAATGCAGTTAATTACTCTCAGAGCTTTTTCCAGAAGACTGCTGAGAGGTAGTCGCCGAAAGAAATATTTTTTCATATTTTTTTTATAAGATGTCAGAGCTAAGCCAACACACTACCCACTAGACCACGGCAACTACTATCAACGAAGATCAGTGCAATAACTAATTTATGCAATTCAATTGCAGCTCATAATATAGATGAGTAAATATTCGTATTTAATTTTTATTTAAATTCATTAACAAGAAAATTATCTTTGAAATTTTCTCGTTTTGTAAAAGTTAAAACTAATTTATTGGTATTAAAATGTTATAACAATTAAGTTTCGTCAACAATTATTAAAAATTGAAGAATAAACTCGGCATTTATAAAAAATAAAACACATTTATTATGGGCTTATTTGACAAACTTCTATGAAATGCTTGTCAAATAAACACTTAATAAATCTCTTAAAACTTTTTAATGAATATGGAAGTAAAAATATAATTTTTTTTTTTTAATTTTTATAATTATTTTTCGGCAAAAAAAAAAAAATATTAAAAATACGTATAAACTGACCTGACAGATTTCTGGCTTTTTTTGTGTAAGACCGATGCTCAGGTATTTACACCCCTAGGTAGGTAGGTAGGTCAAATGGCCAGTTGATCCGAAACTCCGATCAACTACAATTAGCACAAGATGCCGTTTTGATACCATTGCAGGACCAAACTAAAGTTACCTAAAAGTAAAAAAAGAAGAGAATATAACTACAGCCAACCAGAGCTGTCTATAAAGTGAAGTAAAGCAAGGGGGTCCAGGTTCGCACATTGCGCCAAGCCGTCGAAAAAGGGCACCCCAAAAAACTTCAAACGTCTGACCGCCAGACCTGGACAGTCACAAAGAAAATGTTCCACAGTCTCCCTCTTAGAAGAATCCCCGCAACTTCTGCAGTGCGGATTAAAGGGGAGGCCCAGCCTCTCTGCGTGTCTACCGATCAGCCAGTGACCCGTATACACCGCTATGAGTCTGGACAAGGACTGACGGGGAATCCCCAAGATTCCCAGAGTCTTACCCCGGTTATACCGTGGCCAAAGTGTCCTAGAAACAGCACAGGTATTGATGGAATTCCACCTGCTCTGTGCTTTCCCAAGGAAAAACTTGGATATCCTTTCCTTAATGGTGGTCATAGGGCAGTGGACATCCAGGTAGGAAGCAACATGCTCCCCTCCGGCAGAAGCTCCCTTAGCGAGCTCATCTGCCCTCTCATTTCCCAGGATATCCCTATGACCAGGAACCCAGACCAAGGAGATGCCACAAACGTCCCCAAGACGCTTCAGCTCCTCCTTACAACGAAGGACGAGGGAAGAGTTTCCCATGGGCGAAGCCAGGGCTCTGATAGCAGCCTGGCTATCAGAAAAAACCCTAACTTCACCCCCTATACACCGTTCCCCTAGAATCCTCAGTGCTTGCATGATTGCAAACACCTCGGCCTGGAAAACACTGCATGTGTCCGGCAATCTAAAAGACTCTGCCAATTTGGCAGACTCGGAGTAAATACCAGCCCCCACGCCGGAATCCATCTTAGAGCCATCCGTGAAGATCGAAAAACCGGGACCCATACCGACCCTTCCTAATGCCCATTCTTCCCTACTGGGGAAGACAACCTTGGCACACCCCCCAAAATCCAACTTCCGGAGGGCAAGGTCAGTACGTATATCCCGTATATGAGGAGGGAGTAGCCCTAGAATATTACTATGGCCCCCTGAAAATCGTCCCCAGAGGCCCAGCTCCCTCAATCTGATCGCACTCTGAGTTGAAATCGACATAGCCTGAAGGTCCACAGGCAGTAGGTGCAGAATGACGTTCAGAGCAGCATTGGGGCAAGTCCTGCAGGCCCCAGTGATACCTATACACGCAGTCCTCTGCACTCTTTCCAGCTTAGTGACAATATAGCCCTTGCGAAGGGCCACCCACCACACCAAGCAACCATAGGTTAAAATTGGCAAGACCACCTGGTTGTACATCCAGAGCACCATATGAGGTCTGAGTCCCCATCTTCGACCAAACATAGATTTACAGGAGTAAAAGGCCACACAGGCCTTCTTCACCCGCTCCTCTACATGAAGCCTCCAATGGAGCTTGGGGTCCAGTATTACGCCCAGATACTTGACCCTGGATGAGAGCTCCAGAGTCTGACTACCCATTCTGGGCAGTCTAAACAGCGGAGGTTTGTATCTTCTGGTGAATAGCATTAGCTGAGTTTTAGAAGGATTAACCCGAAGACCACACCTGGCGGCCCAATCACCCAGCTTACCTAAAGCACCCTCCAAGATCTCACTCATAACTGAAGGGAATGGTCCCGAAACCAGCAGGACCAGGTCATCAGCATAAGCAACTACCTTGACCCCACCGCCATTAATTACGGATAGGATCTCATTAACGGTGACTAGCCATAAAAGGGGTGAAAGAACTCCACCCTGGGGTGTTCCCCTGCTCACAAATCTTGTGACCTTGGCCCCAGCTAGCACCGCATTAATTTCCCTGCATCTGAGCAGAGAAGCGACCCAAAGATAGATATATCTCTCCACCCCTAAGTCCCTTAAAGCCCTAGTAATAGACCCAGTCCTTACATTGTTGAAGGCACCTTCAATATCAATGAAGGCAGCAAGAGTGAACTGCTTACACTCCAAGGATTTTTCCACCGAACCCACCACCTGATGTAGTTCCGTCTCGGTGGACTTCCCCCTCACATAGGCATGCTGGGCAGCCGAGAGCTTGCTCTCCAGATTCTGACGGAGATGACTGTCTATCACCCTTTCCAGCACCTTAAGAACAAAGGAGGTAAGACTAATTGGCCTGAAATCACTCGCCATAACATGCCCCCTTCTACCCACCTTGGGAATGAAGACCACCTTGGTCCTCCTCCAGCTACTGGGTACGTAGTTAAGGGCCATACATGCCGAGAAAATCGTCCGCAGAATAGGGATCACAGTTCCCTGCGTCTTCTGCAACATTATCGGCGTTATACCATCCAAACCCGGTGACTTGAAGGGAGAGAAGCTGTTAATGGCCCAGGAAATCCTTTCCGGCGAAAGAAAGGTTTCCTGCGAAATACCACACATCTCACCCTGTTCCACCGGCTCACCAACCTCCCCGGAGTTCTCCGGAAAGTGAGCGTCAACGAGTATTTCCAAGGACTCCATTGATGACTCCGCCCACGTCCCGTCTGTCCTCGCAATTAGAGTCCTGCAGGAGTGGTCCCTAGATAGGATCTTGCCGAGTCTCGCAGTGTCCTTAGTGGATTCGATGGATTCGCAATACTTCCTCCAAGAATCGCGCTTCGCATCTCTGACGGCCTTCTTATAGTCCCTCAAGCACTCCTTATAGGCTTGAAAGTCCCTGGCCGAGTAGCAAGCATTGAAGACCGCTCTGACCCTCTTTCTCAATTCAGAAAGGTCCTTACTCCACCAAGGAGGATAGGTCTTCTTACAAAAAGTGAGAGGACAAGACACCCTGAAGGCCGACTGATACGACCCCTCAAGGACCTCGACGTGTCTGTCCAAATCGCCTACGGAAGATATGTGAGATTCCAGCCCGTTCACCTTTCCCCTGAAAACTCTATTAAACAGATCCCAGTTCGTCCTCCTTGGGTCCCTTCTGGGTGAAGTGACACCCCGACCGAACCCAATTTGGTAAAAGATCAACCTGTGATCTGAAAAGGAGTCGCTAACAGAAACTCTCCAGTTTTCAACATTGAGGGAACGGGTAGAAAGGGTAATATCAAGGACTTCCTCCCAACCACTTGACGTTACCGACCCAGGAAACACAAAAGTGGGGGTCTTGCCCCTGTTACAAATAGATAAATCTTGGCTAATAATAAAATCGAAAAGAGACTCGCCCCGTTCGTTGATTTCGCTGCTTCCCCAAATGGTATGTCTGGCATTTGCGTCGCAGCCGAAAAGTATATTCTCTTTTTTGGGTAAAAGAGACTCCGTCAGTCGGAGCACTTCCTCAGGAGGCGCTGCACGGTCATGAGCCATATAAGCGGAGACCAAGAAAAAGCAACGGCTACCTGATGGTTCCACCCTAACAACCGCTACATCGGGAGAGCTAAAGTTAGACAACAAGAAGGCATTAATAGTTCTCTTAACAAGAACACAGGCCCTAGGCCTACCTGCATGTTGAACGTAAAATAGGTTAAAGGATCTATCCTGCAGACCCATAATTTTAGACTGCCAGATCCATGGCTCCTGAATTAGGCAGATATCGATGTCTTCCTCACGGAGGACGACACGGAGGTTATCAGTGGCTAATTTGGTATGCCTCAAATTAATTTGAGCCACCCTCATCATCGTAGGAGTAAACTAAGTGCAAACCTACCTTGGATTGCCCAGCTGACTCCGAGTTTCCGTCCGTCCCAGACAGACGGAGAGCGTGCCCAGTACACTCTTAGTTTCTGTACTCTGTTCATATACAAATGTAGGTCCCACGAGTATGCACGGAAGGGGTGGTCCACCCCGGCAGAGCCGGCATACCGGGGTAAGGCACTAAATACAACCGACCTTGCCCGGGCGTCGGAGGGGACCGTTAGGGACTGGTTGTTTAAAGACACCACCAGCCATTCAGCTCTCGGCACGGGTGCCTCAACACCTTAGCTTAACGTGTCTGTACCTGTCTTAGTCTGACATCTCAAAGTCAACCTGTTCGACATGGGAGACCCTACCAGAGCAACAATCAGTCACTCCGTCGACATAGCCTGACTCATCACTGATGCTCTCAAGCCCTCCCACCGCATCAAGGTCCAGGTACAAGGAAGGGATTTACACCCCTACTAAGGTAGAATAAAGGGCAAAAACAAAATAAATTTGTAATTCTGTTTCATCCAAATAAGATGACGATTACAAGAACAGCAATGATGGTAAGAAAAGGAGAATATGATATAAACTGTTGTGTGACTTTACTTCGACTAACTCATACAAATGTATGTACATACAGTAATAATTTACACCCCTACTAATACTCATTTTATTGGAATGTTTTTTAAGATATAATGCTTTTGTAGTTCCATTTAAGCGACTTATGTCAATTTTGATTTGATTTTAAATATGTTTTCAGAACACCTTTTATTCATTTTATTTATTTGATAATCACCTTGTTGTGTATTAATGTAGAGGCTTACACTGCAAGAAATTAGCTCCCTAAACTGGCGGAGAGCAATAGCTCTCTGGCAGGGTCTCTCATGCCAGAAAGACAGTTGAAGAGCAGTAACTGAGTATTATCCCAGGGGCTAGATGAAGGATAATAACAACAACATCATCTCCAAAATCATTATAATCTTTTATTCTTGCCCTAATTTAGACTTTACTGTGCGGAGTTATTGGTTTTAAATTCTGTTAGATTAATCAGAGGTGAAGATATAACACTGGCCAAATAATTAATCAACAGCAACCTATTTCCTTGCAATTCGTATTTTTAAAGTAGGACCTTTGTTTGTTATTCAGACTGATATCAGATACGATATTAGTAAACTTAAATTCAAGGACCGCATACTCTTTCCCCTTTCTCCTCATATTCTAGAGCAGTACAATATACTGCATGAGTAGAGATCCTACTCTCAATAAAAATCAAAAAAATATTTCCATATCGTCGATGGAATTAAAGAACGGTGTAACTAACAAAACCTTAAATGTTCATCAGAGCCAAAAAACTTGTATAAAAGTAGAACAAATACACTGGTATTTTTCAAAACGCAGACGGCGTAAGTGAATTTGTTTTCATTGGAGAAATCTGGGACCGGGACCAATCGACGCGTATTTTTTTTTTTTTTTTTATAAAAATGATGCAAAAAACGTATTTTCGATATTTTGTCAGTTACAGCGTTCTTTAATTCTTACGTTGCTATGTTCCTATTTTTTCCAACGCAAAGAAGACCTCTATATTTGAATTTGTAAATAATTTGTAATTAATGGATTGTATAATCCATATTAGTTAATAAGGAATAGTAACAACAATGTACATAATGAATCATTTTTTCATTTCTACATTATAGCATTACAGCATTTGACACTTGTAATATTTGTCACATAATGCTCTCAATTATACATACATGTCTCCTAAAATAATCTTAAAATAATCCTATTCGGGTATAATTATAGTAAATCCTGTATAATACGAGTAAACACTGGTTTTATTTAAAAAAAATGCATCGTGCTTATGATACGACATTGAGATGCATTAATTAGGGCTGAACGTATGAGTAATATTTACTTTGACATCATATGATATATGTGCATACAATGTAGCATACTTTTGGGCTTAAGTAAACAATTTGTGTACTACACTGCTTATGATTAATAAAATTAAAAAATTAGAAAATAGTTGAATTTTAATAAAATAAAATAATAAAAATGTCGAAAATGTAAAGTATAGGTATGTATAACAATTACGAATACGAATTCTCTGGGTGAAACATAATTAAAATTTCGCCGATGGCATCGGTTGTGTTGGTTTTGATGACCGCTGTGGGTGAGAGAAACCCAAAAACAAAAAATATAACGAGGTCAAATCGCATAAACTTAAGGGTTCTCTAAAAGCACCCCTTGTCATTGGTGTTGATATTAGCAATTCAAGTTAAATGAGCCCAGTGATGACCTGACCAGCATCATTCTAAATAAATATGGTTTTACAACTCAAAACTGTCTTAGATGCATTGGAAAAAGAAAGCATTGAATCTTATGTGGATTGGTATCTGTTATATGTCACCATTTTTTTTTTCAGGTACTCAATAATTAAGAAACGAGCCTCATCAATGAAGAAGATGATAAGTTAATCGAACAGAATACTCATTTGGCTAAAAAAATTGTATTATTTGCTTTTGTTTCTGAGTGATATATTTGCTCGTAGGCAAAACAAACTAAATATGTGACAATTACTTTGACAACTGTAACTAGATATCTTTTATCAATTGTCAAATATTTTAAAAATAATTAAGAATTAGTATTTGCTGGCTCCAAATTAAGATGAAAAAAACTAAACAAAATACTATTTATTTAAAATATGTAAACCTAACACAAACACCAACACCAGCGACAATAGCAAAATGCTTTTATAAAATAAAATCAGAAAGCAAACGAACAATTGACAAACATTTTTTTTCTTTTTTCTTTTTGTGCGGGAAGGAGAAAAAAATTTTATGCTCTTGAGGAGGTCGTCACCTTGCATGATATGTCGGAACCACCTAAAAGTTATACCGACTAAAAACCCTCCTCACCAAGGGAAGAATACCACCTCGGAACCACATTCGTATTATTTCAAGGTGGACCCCTTTTTGGTACGGTTGCCAGTTCCGTGTAGGTTGCCCTGCGTCCAGGACTCGCCCTTTCCAATGCTTCAAGGACCTTCTTTTTTTGCATTTGGATGCGTTCAAGGTATCTTGCAGTGGCGGTCCAGTTCGTCATTTTTGTCGCCATAATATCAACAATATTCTCGACCGTAATTCTTCCCACTTTAGACCCTGTTTGCCTGGATAGCAATGCCAGCGCCTGCAGTCGAAAATGGTATGCTCGGCGTCGTCAATCACATCTTCTTTCTCCTTGTAAATGCTTAAAGGGGAGTCACACTGTCGCATTCGATGCAGATATATTTTAAAATATCCGTGACTTGATAGCATCTGTGTGGTGTAATAGTTCACCTCTCCGAATTTTCGATTTATCCATGACCCTATAGTCGGTATTAGTCTCGCTGTCCATCTTCCTCAATCTTCAGCATTCCAGCATTTTTACCATTTGAAAATTGTACAGTGAGTTTTGGCCTTATATATCAGCATCTTCTTTCTGCTAACAGATCCAAAGGGATTGTGCCGGCTATGACAAGAACTGCAATTCCTAACACTGTGCGATACGCCACTAGTCTCTGGATAATATTGCCATTTTGTAAAATGAAATTGATATTTGTTAGTCGGCAAGGCAATTTAACGAAATAAAATAATAATAAGCTTGAATTAGAGTTTGCTCCACCTTTCATACTGAATGATGCCGAACAAACTGAGCTATCAACCATATTCAATACCCGATTTAAAACAAAATACAAAGCTGATACATTAAGCTGCGAATTTGATAAATCCTAAGGCACAAGGAAGTGACCTTGATCCGTCTGAGGAGGTAAATGTATTGGAATTCATTCACACATTATCACAGACTCTTAACATAATTGTAATGCCAGATTTTGCAAATTATAAAGCCAACATTAATTTCTGGGAACAAACTTTTGCTGGAGCTGTTTGAATGAAATTTCTCCTGTTACTTGGTGTAGAGGAATTTGTGAAGGAACAAAATTAGACAAATAAGTTGTTCAAATTAAAATGCTATGAATTCTTTAACTAAAGCAGTAATCACGCACTCTACTCGATATGAGTTTTTATCGGATAGGAACAGCGACAGCGATTATGACTAAATTTATGAATTATTTCATTTGTTATTAAAATCCAATTCAAAATAAAAAAATTGATTTTTTCTAATTTATTTAAATTTTTCCTTATTTTGATTTAGATACCGAATTGATTGCGTAAATGCGTGAGTATTTACATTTAAATACCCACTTTACCCTTGTCCCATCACTAATTATACCTTTTATTATCTATAAATTATCCAAATAATTATTTTATTTCAAAATTAGTTTAAATTTTTTTTAAAACGATTAATGATTAATAAATAAATGTTAAAAATTCTTAATTAAAACAGCACAAACACCCTTGGGAATTTGCATTTACTATGAAAGTGAACATTTTTTCACTTCTTGTATACCATTTTAACAATTCATAGGGTTAGTTGAAATGCAAAGATAACAAAAATATTTAATTTTACTGTCAACTTTCTTAGAAATAATTGCGATTATAAAAGCAACACAGCAAAATGCAAATTTCTTTTATACTTAATAAGATAAGAAAAAATAAAAAGAAAATTCTCAGCATATTAATAAATTAAAAGAGTTTTACTTAGAGCAGTAGCAGGTGTGAAATGTAAAATTGAATTTGTTTCTAATTACAGAACAAAATGAAATGATATTTTTTTATAAAACTAAGGCAAATTATAAGTTTTGAGGGCATGTAAAGTAATAATAATGGAAGAAAAGAACTTATTTATAATTTTTGAACTCAAAAAAAAACACGTATAATGGAAAAAGAAGAGAAATCATAAAATTGTTCATTTTATAGCATTTTCGTGATAATTTTTTAATTGGAATTGTAGTACAGAAAGGGTTATATTTTAAATATTGACGAAATTGTTTGGTTTTGATCTAATAAATATATAAAAATTTCCCCTCCTTCTATAAAGAGCATAACGTCATATACTTTAATGTATCATTATCCTCTGTCCGACGTTAGTGTCCTAATCACATTGAAGGTATCCTGTATGCGCTAGTCTTTTCTATCTACGGTTACTCAAAGGATCCCGCTGAGTAGCATTTATTGTTGCTTTATCCGTATGTGCTCTCTAGATGTGACCAGTTCAGTGCCATCCTACTTTCCAGTATTTTCTTCACAGCTTTTCATTAAACATTATCCGAGCTCAAAATAATCTCAAAATGCTCACAAAATATCGGCTGTTTTGATCGATATCTAAACAAAAAGGTGGTTAAACAAAAATACAGTGTTGGAGTATGTAAAACTTGCAAACTGCTCAAACAATTAAATTTTTAATAGGCAGGGAAATTTTGCACATGTTAAGTAGAAGAATATAAAACTCACCATACGAGGTGTAGTTGTCAACCAACTGAAGTTTATACGTTACAAACGGTGATGATGACCATCATCTAAATACGTAAAAGTCATAAGAATGCTGTGCAAGGTGCTGTACATCGCATTATGGGGAACAATTTGATGTTACTCATCAGCTGGAGACACATATTTTTATTTTACACTTCACGATTTCACTGAATATTTCAACTCAAATGATGCTCTACAAGCTACCAAGTCTTTCACGAAGATAGTTGACGAATTGAAGTGTTCATGAAAGAAGTGGTGAAAGAAAATTACAAATTTCTATCGAATGATGATAATGACGCGTTTGCTCACAATCAAGTTAAAACAACACATTTGACAACAATAAAGTTAGGTTTTTATGTAGTTTTGTAACTATGATTCATACTTATGTCCACCACTTTACACCGGAGACAGAGGAGTAATTAAAGCAGTGGACTAGAATAGAAGATTTCCGTCTAATAAAAGTAAAGATAGTTTTATCTGCAGATACGCATTTTTTAACTGGAATGCCCTTGGGATACGAGTAATTTTTGTTGATTATCTTTAAACAAAAAAAAACCATCAACAGCGAGTATCAACTAAATTTGTGAGTGATGAAATTAAAACAAAAAACCTCACATTCCTTCACAAACGAGTGTGTACTGCTTCAATATCACAAATAACTGAATTCAATTTAAAATTGCGCTATCAAATACGTTATTTCTCAGAATAAATTCCAGTTTAAGAAAAAAGCTCAAATGGGTAAAGAGTTTCCAACAAAAAAGAAAAGGGGTGGCGTAGTGCAGTAGTTAGATCACTCGCCTTTAGCACAAAACAGCACAGGTTCAAATTCCTGCCAGGAAGACAATGAAGAACAACAAATTTTCAGTTTTCGAGGTCTCCCTCCCCGCTGTCTGACATTCCTTAGGATTAGAACCAAACCGAATAATCAGAAGAAAGTACCAAGGGGGGTACATGGTATAGTGGTTAGAGCGCTCGCAAAAAAATTCCAACGGCCCAGGTTCAAATTCCAGCAAAGGTTGAAAATGAAAAGTTAGTTTACGGTTTTTTCAAAATTATAATTTAAAATGAAAAGAGGTCCCCCCCCCCCCCCCTCCAAGAAGACCATCTACAGAGAAATCTCTTTACGACATTCCACTCTAATCCACCTTAACCAATGTCAACAAAAAACGAATGATCAAAAAAAAAAAGAGAAACCTATTGGGAAGTAGCAGACAACAGCTAAACCTACTTAGCGAAGGCACACTCACCACACAATCAACATGCAACGATGGGGCAATTGCTGTTGATCATTCAAGGGTTAAGGTATAACACTGGCCTTTGAATGATCAATTCACAGCAATTTGTCTCATTCCTAAGGCGCTTAATAATAATAATATAATAATTAATAATAATATACATATGTACTGTCCTTTCCAAAAATTCCAATACAATGCACTGGATTTAGTAGGGGTTTACCCCTGAGTATTGGTCTCAAATAAAAATATAATAAAAAGAACTACTGGGAAGTAATAGATGACAGCTACCTTTTTAAGCAGAGATCCTCACTACTTCATAATTCACAGTCAACATCGAGGCGTCGTCTATCCAACGATAGATGCTGTTGATCTTTCAAAAGCGAAGGTATATCACTGGACTTTAAAGTAATCAATTGACAGCAACCTGTCTGATCGCCATCCTAAGCGGGGATACAGTAATTGGTTTCTGGTGATACCTCACACCAGAGGCCTTTACTCACCGGGGAATATGGAGTTCACCTAGCTCTGGGTGGCCTGGTGCTAGTTATAGGCAGAGAGCGGTTGGTAAATTACTGACGGTCTCAGAGACTGACAAGAGAAACCTATCTAATCCGGTACTACGGCATCAGGAGGCCCCGGTGTGATGGTTTGGGTGCGGCCATTCGGGGAGTACATGTAGTGGTAGTGGTGATGCTGGATAGCTATCTGCTCAACAAGAGGGGATGCTACTACCCGAAAGTGGTGGTATGGAAATTGTAAATCCATTGTCTATGGGCTTTCTTCTCACAGGCGTGTCTTGGATATGTGCGATATTAGAGAGTACCGACTTGGATGCTAATGGTCAAACGCATCGTATTTGACCTCCACTCTTACAACGGTTTGCATGTACTATGTCTACGGACGGTGCGCATGTAAACTCAATCTTTTGTTGTCTCATCGCCATACTGTGTAATATAAAAACATTCATTTAATGGAAAAAGAAAAATAGTCAATCCATCTTAGACTACGATTCCACAAAAATTCACAAGATGAGTAGGGGTTTACTTCCCTGAGTATTGGTCAAAAAAAAAAATCATTTTAAGCATACCAATATATTGAAGCAACTAAATGCAGCTTAGAAAAGCAGATAACGTTTAGGAGTAGAAATTTTTGTTCCAAATTTGTTGTGCTTTCTTTGTAAGTTGGGTTAGTTTTGGAACTAATCTCGTGTGTTTGTGTGTATGTTTTACACCCTATACACATGTCTCAAAACGAAATATAATTGCTGGTTTCTTGGAGCAATTCTCACCAGTAAAATGTTCAGTGTCTAACTGCACATTTAAAGGAAATATAACAAAAGTTCCTAATATTGTAAATCTTTCGTAAAAATATTCAAATAATTTTGTATTAAAGTTTTTGGGGGTACACAAATTGTTTCTTTTATTTTAATCATTAACAGTTGTTTTGCAATTTACGTCTATTGTTATTCTTTCTAAAAGATATTCTTACTTTTGCCTGAAAGTAAAGGTACAAATAGTGTTGCCAAAGCTTTAAAATTTTACAATAAAATTTTATTTAAAAAATAAATATAAACACATTTCAAAATCCTGCTTCAGTTGTGCTCTGTTGTTTAAAAAGAAAAATAAAAATAACCATTTTGGTTAGAAATAACCAAAACGGTAACACTGAGCACAAATATCAAATACAGTAACAAATGTTGTTAAAATATTAAATGAAAATATTTTTGCTTATGCAACAATAAATAAGTTGCCTTAACAAATATGAATTTGATTAGCTTACTTTTCAAAAAAGAAACAAAAAAAAACACAAAAAAAAGAAGAAAAGGATACAACGTTTTTACTCCTTTTGGTTTCGCATTTTACTCTGAATAAGAAATTAAAAAAAAAAAAAACTAAAACATCAGCTAACTATGCGCTAAAAAGGAAATCATACAACAGGATTTACAGTTTCCTGCCAAGTCTTGAAAATTTTTAAGATTTTTGTATATATTTTATAAGAAAAAATAACAACAAAAAAATAAGAAAAATGTCACTTTAAAATGTTTTCTTTTTTATTATTAAAAAATTGTCCAAATAAGGAGGAACACAGAAAGATATATAAAATATATTAAAGCTGATTTATTAGCCAACTAAATATTTTAGACAATGGCTAACAAATACTAAATTGTATTTAAACACTCAAGGTTTCTGGTTTTTATTTTTTAGAGGTGGGCTTTTTCCTTGAAGAAATAAAACTTTTTGTGACCCTTTTTTTATTTGCAGTAAAATCAAGTTTTTATCCCTTACAAGTGTTCTTCGTTATACTTTTTGATATTTTATTGCCATCGTAAAAGTTTTGTGTACATAAAATGGAAACTGATAAAACGAATAAAAAGAGTCTTTTAGTCTTTTTTGCAAGACAAATTTAAAACCTTTGTCATTGTCGATGTAATAACAATAACGTAACGCAGATTAAAACTGTCAAAATGTATTGAAATATTTTCAGGTGGAAACGGCAAAATGTATGACTTTATTGAATACACTTTAACTAGCGTTAACACCTAACGGTACTAGGAAATGACAATAAACAATCTGGTATGTAGTGAAAATCAATTTTAATCAAAATTGCTACAACTTCCAAATCTAAATATATCTCTTTATCTCTTTTAATTCATCGCTTTAACGACCATTGTTACTACCTCCTAGATTGTTAAAACTTTAGAATAACCGAGAATACTTATAGAGATGACTTGAATTTTAATTTTCTTTCTATACCGGAATACTTATTAAATTTTTTAACATTTATAAATATTATTTGATGTAAAGTAGTGTATTGGCTTACTAAGACGAGAGCTACGGTTCAAGTCCCGGCTCTGACATCTTGAAGCAATGAAATATAAAAAAATATTTCTTTCGGAGACTACCTTTCAGCAGACTTCTGGCAAACACTCTGAGAGCAATTGATTGCCATGAACAAGCTTCTCAAGTCGGTCGTTCGGAGTAGATATTAAATTGTAGGTCCCGGTAGTCATGGATAAAAATTGACACACACAACATGGTTGCTGCGAGAAACTAGTCCGTAATCCTGACACAGGGTTGTAAAGATAAATGTAGCAAAATCTAGGTGGTCATACATACATACATAACTGGCCTTTAGGGTTAATTGGGTTAATTGGCCAGTAATATAGCCGGACCTATCCTTTATTTAAAAGAAAAACTGCAAATTTTGAGGCTTAGAAGGCAATTTTAATTCGGTCATATCTCCTACACTACATACGCAATCTAAACAATTTTTTGTACGAATTATAAAGGAAGTGCTATATATCAATAAAAACGGCATTGAAAAGTTATCGTTTAAAATATCTGACATATGAAAGCTACTGAACTGTGTAAAAATTTTCCTCAGTTTTCGTTTTACAATATTTAAGTGACTTCTGTAGACTTTTTCTAAGACAAAATATTTCTTTGTAATCAAATAAATTATGAATTTGTCTCAGTGAAACACTCTTCTTTGCAACGGTATTATTTGATTTGTGAAAAATAGTTTTAAGAAATCGAATTTTAGTCACCAAAATACCGCCTACACAGAATGCAAGACGGTGCGATGGGCGTGGCAGATTTCAAAGAAACTTGGCATGCGTCTTTTGTTTTTTCTAAGTAGTATATGTATTAAATTTTAAGACTTTTGCTTTTATACGAAAGGTTTTATGTGAAAATATCCATTTTGATTGTATGGGCGGTGGGCGATGGGTGTGGCTGATTTTCATGAAACTATTTTATTTTCTTAATTTAGTCAATATAATACTCTGTGCCAACTTTCAAGTTTCTAGGTCCACTCCTTTTAATTAATGCCACCAATCGTATGAAGCTGAACCAGTGTGCGGCGGTGGTCACCAGATCGAAAAATTATGTTAATAGGAAATTTATCATGGAATAAAGGCAAAATTGGTCATATTGTACCCATGTACTCATATAATCCAGCTTACAAATTCCAATTGTAGACAAAAAAAAAAAAAAGGAAACAGCTATTATACGGCCAAAGCGCTGTGAAGTTTGCAGCTTTATTTCTGAAAAGACACCATCCAAAGTTGGCGTTGAGTAGTGGTTAAACCATTCGCTTACATCACCAAGCAGCCCAGGTTCGAGCTCTAGCTCTGGAGAATATGAAAAAACAAAAACTATTGTGCGAAGTTTTCAAATTTAAAAACCTCTCTACCTTCGAGAAGTCTATCTATATAAAGAAAGCTGCCCCCTGTCATTTCACTCTTACCACCTTTGAGATAACAAATGAATGGTCAGGGGAAAGCGCCACCTACTGGGTTAACAGCCAGAACTGGAAAGCAAGGATCAAAACCTATCAACAACGACTTAGTCAAGATCCTCACCACTTCACAACAGATAAAAATTAACATAAACAGTTGGGGCACTTCCTGTTGCTCATTTTCAAGAGTGAAGGTATAAAAATAGAGTAATTTAATGTGTGTACCCGAACGTAGACACAACCACACGCTACCCACTTGTATGGACAGAGATAAGATACAACGGATAATTCTCATGGGAAAGCCATTGTCGTATAATATATTGGTGATTTTTTCTATGTTCTGTCGATGGAATTTTTTGTCACTAATAGCTAGAATTATCCGCGCCCTAATTAACACATATAAACCCACAGATAACAATAAACAGGACCACCCTAATAATAACAAACTGTTCTGTAGTGTTAAATATATACCAGGTCTCACAGACAACAAAAATATAAGATACACTTTGGACAATAACAACATTAATTTTGCCTACAAATCCAACAAAACATTAAATGCTGTTTTTACAAAAACAAAAACACCGATAAAAATTCTTCAACAAAATAATGTGGTTTACGAAATCCCTTGTAAAGGAGATGATAACAACAACTGTGATCTTGTTTACATTGGAACTACTAAGAGAATTTTGGAGGCGAGAGTAAAAGAACATATATCAGACATAAATAAAAACAAAGAGAGTACTGCATTGTCACAACATATTATAAAAACAAAACATAAACCTAACTTTGAAGAGATAAGAATACTGGACAAAATAAATAATACAAAAAAGAGATTTATAACAGAGAGCTTAAGAATGCAGCAAAAAATACATAGGACTATGAATATCAGAGAGGACACAGACAATTTGAGCGCTAATTATAAACTGGCAATAAAATAGAACAAGCAATTATCATCTCAGAAACTTTATTATTGTTGTATTATGAAGTTAATTTGTTTGTTTTAAGAATATGTATGTATATTAATGTAAACATTTCAACAGCTGTAGTATTAGATACAAAACAATTTGTGATACTTTGTAAGCTTACTTTCTTGTATTGTGCGAAGGTATAACCTACACGGTTTAAGAAGTTTTCAGTGTAATATTAATGTGTTTATATGTAAACTAAACTATATGTAAGTATTTATATTATATGTAGTATTTATCTATTTCCAATTAAAAATATATATTATGAATTTAAATAGACGACTCCCTTGATAAAGTGAACATAACGTCGGGAAACATAAAATAAACTTGGTTTTATTTATATGAAACAATTTGGGCCTAAGTAGCTTGAAGATAAATATTGGACAGTTAAAATACAAACTTTTTTGGCCGAAAATATTAATAAATAATAAAAAATTTTGTTTAATTTCAGCAAAGCTCAATGAACAGAGTAAATGAGCAGACTGAAAACATTAGATTCAGAACTTAAACCTAAAGAAATAAATCGTTTATAAGTGTGTGTAATCTTTATAAAAAACCAACTTTTGTTAAACGTTTTAAATGCTATTTTTAATACATTAGCAAACAGCAAGGCAACATTCTACTTCATGCTTATACTAAACAACAAACACAAAAAAGAGGAATATATTCCCAAAAAACTTAATATTTAATATCCATGTTTTTCGGTCGGTATACCAATCTGAAAACTTTTATGCTTCTTGTGACATTTTAGTTTATCAAGTTATTTTGCAACATATTGTTTGTTAGTTGTTTTAAATTTCATCATATTTAATAATCTGTTCTTAGGAAGAAATGAAAGTTATTCATATTTTTTGTTCTCTTTTTTTATAATAAAGAAGCAATTTCTGTTGAAATATCTTTTGGCTTGCAAGTAATTACTAACTTACAAAAAAACATTTCAAGTATATGAACTTGGAAAATATGTTTTTTTTTTTTAAGAAACCAAAAGTTAATTTAAAAGTAATTTTTTGTTTAGTCTTTAATATAATATATGTACGTGCAAAATTTTTTTTTGCATTTTGCACATACCAGGCAAAATGTTGCATGGTTTTGAACACACATCTGAAACAGCCTCTTTATCTTTCTTTCGTCAGAAAAGCCTTAATTGGTTCAGAGAATTATAATTTATTATTTTTTTAATGAATATTTGTAATCAAAGGAGAACGTGACATTTGTGAAGTAATTATATACAAGCTGCACTGAACATGTTCTCGGCGCCAGCCACGGTAGTCTCATCAGAATTCTGACATTCCACCCTATGCATTTTTGACTTATCAGACAAATGATTAGATGAAAGTGCCACCTACTGGGCAGTAATACACAGCACTAAGCAAGAATCGTTACCTTCAAACAACTTATCAAAGACCCTCACCACTTCACAATACTTAATTAACGTCGACAGATGGGGCAAATGTTGTTGAGCTTAAGGTGCGAGTTCAAAGCGTTCATCAATTAATCCTTATGTATGAGTTTGCGGACTCTTCAGATAAGTGCTGGCAAAGTATTGAGTAATGGGTACCGAGTATCGATAATCGTACTAATTTTTGGGTACTCAATACTTAAAAGTAACTACTCAATACTTTAAGAGTTGTATTTTTTCTTCGAAGTATTATGGAAAATTTAAAATTTAACAGTCAAAACAAAATTCTTTTTAAAGAAACAATATTTTATGAAATTATTTTCTCTTAAAAATAAAATCCGTTAAAAGTATTGAGTAGTATTGAGTACCCAAATGGAAGCAATCAATACTATCGATTAAGGAAAAGTAGTAGAATTTGACAGCACTACTCCGGATATTATTTCACTTTGCAATCTAGTTCTGTTAAAAATACAGAATTTCATAGAGAAAACCAATTTTGTCCCTATTAACAAACAAACACTGATATTTTATACTCAAATCCTCAAAAAAAAGAAAAAAACAAACTAAGAAATACTAAGAAACCTAGCGCCGTTACACTTATAACATTGCCAAATTAAAAAATTATTAATTTTTAAGCATTGCCGTCAAAAGAGAATTAATAAAACTTTTGTCAAAATAATTTATGTTTTACTTCAATTGACTCATTAGGTTTTCGGTTTGATTTCTTTGGAGTTGCGGCTTATGTAGGTAGGTAGGTTGGCAAGATGGCTAGTGTGGTGGTTAGAGCGCTCGCTTAAAACACCGGGTTCGAGCACAGGCACTGGAGAATATGGAAAACAAAAATTAGTGCAGCATTTTCAAAGTTTTAAATTAAATTAAAAAATATATAGGAGGTTCCTCTCATCTGCTTACTTCCAAGAAGTCCAACCCAAAGAAAGCCGTCCCCTGGCATTCCACTCTAACCACCTTTGAGCTATCAAATTAATGATCAGGAGAAAGCACCACCTGCTGAGTTAAAAAGCAGAACTAAAAAGCAAGGATCAAAACCTATGAACAACAACCTACACGTCGCAATTTTACACAAACAAACAAAAAAGTAATAATTAATATCAAAAGATGGGGTAATTGCTGTTGATCATTTCAAGGGTGAAGGTATAACACTGGCCTTGGAGTTATCAAGTGACAGCAACTTGTCTCATTGACATAATAAGAGCCTAATGATAAAAAAAGAATAAATATATCTTCCATACAATACCATGCTGTAGGGCATTTTGTAGCCCCCTGAGTATTGATCTTAACAAAAAAAAAAAAAAAAGAGAAAGCAAAAATGCGATCAACTACAGTTACTACAAACTACTGTTTAGATACGATTATAGGATTTCACTGAAGCAGAGCAAAAAACCTACAGTCAACAAGATCTGCCTATAATGTAAAGTAGAGTGAAGAACGTCAAACGTCTAACTACCAAATCTGTAAAATTACAAAGAAATTCACCAGTAGTTTCTTTCTTAGAAGTATTTCCTTAACTTCTAGAGTGAGTGTTCAAGGTCAGTCCCAACTTTTAGTATATTTACTGATTATCTAATGACCCGTATACACCGCTATAAGTCTAGATAATTATTGATGAAAGCTTCTAAAAAATTTCAGATCTTTGCTTTGGTTTACTAAGACCAAAGTGTTTAGCTACTAATAGAAAATTTTTTTATACTTTTCCTGCCTTCCGCAAGTAAACATATCTCTGTACAATCTTATGAAGAATAAGGACTTATACATAACTTGGGTGAAATAAGACTGTCCACTTAGAAGTAATTTCATCACGTTAGAGTGTCCCCTACGCCAACACTGCGCAACTTGACTGCCTGACTGTAAGCAAATAAACTTCTCCTTGCAACACCTGACTGGTTATCTTAAAAGTTAATTAATTTTCAGTTAAAATTTAATCTAGCATTCCTCAGCAGTCTAGTGTGTTAAACTATTAGTGCGGTAGTCATGGGTTCAACTCCCACAAGAGACTTTGTTTTATTTACTGCACAGAACATAATGGTCTTTGTCATCTCGCACGTAATTATTTAGAATAAACACACAATATAATTAAATTAATTAATTTAAAAGCAATATATTGAATTCTTATTACATTGATTAAATATGATAATAATTGGAATAATTAAAAAAAACTATCAAATTAATAGATTTTTAAAATATCAAATTTTCGTATGAAAAGTGAATTGTAAATAGAACATATTTTTACATAATCATATACTTGAACATACATGTGTACTCGTATCCATATGCATATGTTCATTAGGGTGTTCTTTTTTTTAAAAAAACTTTAAAGTGCGATACACAATCTTGAACTTCACTGATACTTTGGTCAAATTTCTCTTGATCGAACATAAAAGTTCATTTGTTATCAGTGAACCACATGAAAAATGTTTTTGGCTGAGTCACAATCAGCGGCCATGTGTGGTTTTTACTGATAGAGTGAACATGAAATCTTTAATTAGAATAAAATTTTTCGTACTCAATAGATAACATTGCAAATCAGACAATAATTTTTTGAATGAAGAAGGCGGGGGGGCGGGTCGTGCGTGGTATAGTGGTTAGAGTTCTCGCAAAAAAAAAAATTCAAACGGCCCAGATTCAAATCCCTGCAAAGGTTAAAAATTAAAAAAATTCCAATACAATGCACAGCATTCAGTAGGGGTTTAACCCTGAGTATTAGTCTCAAATAAAAAAAAAAACTTGAGGATTTTTGAAAATTATAATTTAAAATAACAGAGGTTCAAGACCTCCCGTTCAAGATGTCCATCTACAAAGAAACCGCTGCCTAACATTCCACTATATTCCACCTTAACCATTGACAACAAAAAAACAAGGGAGAAAAAGCGCCACCTACTGAGAAGTAGCAGATAGCATCTAAAACGTACTTAGCGAAGGCACTCACCACAATCAACATGTAACGAAGAAGCAATTCCTGTTGCCCATTCAAGGGTGAAGGTATAACACTGGCCTTTGAGTGATCAATTCACAACAATTTGTGTCATCCCTTAAGCGCTTAATAATATAAGAAAAAAAAAACAAAATGTATGTTCTCTCATAAATGTACTGTCCTTTCCACAAAAAATCCAATACAATACAGCATTTGAAGAAAAAAAAAAGTTATGTATCCTGAGTTTGAATTCGTTCACAAAATAACAATAACTATACGACTATTTGACTTACGCAAATATTGAACAAAAAAATTGTTAGCAATAACAGGCTTTGCTATATGAGGTAAGAGATTTAGTTATAAAAGCCGCTTTAAACTGCCTACTCTGTACATAACTTCAATATAATGCGGGCAAGAAATTTACTGAAGTGTTTAGTAGTTTATTGGAATAGTAAAATGTTGGGATGTAAAACAGATATATTACGATCGTCTGATTGTAATTATATCTTTTAACGGAAAGAAGTAGTTGTTTGGGATTGCAGCTCTACACTCAGGTATGGGAAATTATCAAACAAGGGCCATCTTCTATATATTTACTTAAAGAAGGGAGATGTCGATACCAAGAAGTGGAACTACTACTGCATCTATTTTATTCTCTCACCATCAAAAATTTAAGAAAAACAAATTGGCTTAGCAATAAAAGGCACATCCTAATATATATACATCCGGATATATGTACATACATAAAGATTAAAATTTATATTCTTTGAAATATTTGAGAAATTGTTTGAGTTTTATGAGCCATATGTACTTAAGTTTTTAAATGAATCTGACACAAAATGTCATTTTACAAAACATTTAACCAAAAACTTTCCTTTCAAATACAAATTTTATTGTAATTTTCAGTGTTATATGTGTATGTCTACCCTCTAAGCTTTATATCATTCAAATATAATGTGATGTATCCCTTAAGCATCTACCTACATACGAGTACACACAGATAAGCTGCTCTTCATTCATATTTTAGGTTAAATCATTATACATATGTTTGGAGGCATGAGAAACTTAATTTATCAATATACGAATAAAATTTTACTTTATTTTCCGTATCTGTCGTTTTAGGTCTACCATAAGTTTACAGTATGTGACTAAAACTTATCAGATTGTAATTATTACATTTATTATCGAAGACCATTTGTGACAAAACTTATCAGTTTTTAACATCAAGTTTTCTTTTTCATTGTTTATGTGTTTTATTAAAGACTGTAGGTTGGTTAAAAAGCATTTAAGAAAACTCCCTTTAAAGTCAAGAAAATACATAAAATACAGTCAACTGGAAATATTGTATATACATAAATATGTTTATATATGCCAGTTATATATGTATGTATAATTGTCAGTTAGACATTAATTTACTTTAATGGTTTATATTGTGTTTGCTTTTACACATTGTAGGCCTACGTGTCTGTCTGTTAAAAAGATTAAATGTCTCTTTGAATTCATTCGAAAAGGTCAAAAATGTGTTAATATTTTAAAATATATAAATTTACGTTTAAATATTTATTATTATTGACCAAATTGTTCTCCTTTAATGTTTATTGTTTCTGCTTGATGGCATTTATTTTCTCAAATTTAATTGAAAGACATAAAAGTCGTTTTTATTGATTTTCCCATTCACACAAAAAAAGGATATAAAAGCAAAATAATTAGACTCTAATTCTAATGCGTTCACTAAAAATATAATAAAGTCTTTAAGTTTTAAGTTTTAAGGTTTTGAATTGTCTTTAATTCCTTTTTCAAACACGTAACTTAAAAATTTAATTATCTTTTGTTCATAAGAAATAAACATCAAGGCTATAATAGGTTACCAAACAATTCAGCTCTTAAATTGTTGCCGGCTAATCGACGTATAGCTTTTCTTTCAAATAACTTGAAAGAAAGAAATCCAATGGTGTCAAATCATATGATCTTGGCGGCCAATTGTAATCGCCACGACGTGAGATAACACGGCCATTAAATTCATTGAGCAAATAATCGATTGTTTCGATAGCTGTGTGGCAAGTGGCACCATTCTGTTGAAGCTACATATCTTTTACATCATAATGTTTATCAATGGCGAGCGTGAGAGATGCAATTGTTCTGCACAACGACAAGTTGAGGTGGATGGCTCTTCAGCCACACTATCGAGAACAACAGCAAAACAGCAATATTTTCTGCAGTAAGAGCTCTACGAGCATGCACTGGTGTTTTCAAATTTTTGCACGATTTTTCCGATTGTAGGCATATTTGGAGGACTAAATTGACTGAAAAAATCACGAAGTGCACGATATGCATTTTGATTTGAACGCCCATTTTTATAATAAACCTGAATAACGTTAACGCATTGATGGATTGTGTATCTTACAATGGTTTAAATTGATTTAGTCTGAAATTGAGAAATGTCGTCATATGAAATGCAGTAAAAAAACTTGACGTTTTGGTGTGGTTCACATTCAACATCGGCCCTTAAAATTTAACTTCCCGAGAGTTTAGCATTCCCATGTTAACAAAGAGTAAGACAGGGGCCAGTATTGATAGACCTATTTAAAGAAAATCGATTCCAATTTGTATATACTCAACAAGTTATGAAATTAAAATTTATGCTACGATGAACTGACATTATTTCTTTAAGACTGGTTCCACAGTAATAGGATGTAATCAAGAAATCGCAACAACAATTTAATAAAAAATCTTCATATACTATCAACAGTATCAATATTTACTTTCACTAACATTTCCCATAGTCCAATAGCTTCGATAGCTTGTTTACAGTAAAAACTATTTAGATTTATAAAATAGTTATTAACCGCAGACCGGTTAGATCAGTTATTGACAAACTTTTTACATTTATTCATATATTTTGTTCCGTCATAACAGTTAAAGAAGAAAATACAAATGTGAAGGAATTGTGCATCAGCCAAACTGAACAGGTCTCCGGGATTACACCTAAAGTAGTCTCAGCAGAAACTTTAGATTGGTACATATTCATGAAAACTCACACTTTACTCTAGAAGTCATATATTGAAATTATATTTTCTTCTTCATACTTTGTAATGAGACGAAGTATAGTCAAACAGAACACATTCTATCATACTCTTCTTTTCAAACCATCGTTGCATTTTATTTTTTGAAATTATCATCCGTTTCATGTTGAACGGAACTACAAAAGTTTTTTAATGCCTTCATTAGGCGAAATCCACATTATGTACGACCATAGTTAAGGCTACACAGCACTGTCAGAGTTATGCTTATATGTAACATATGTATTAGGATTACGACCTAGCTTCTCGCAGCACTCATGTTGTATTTTTCAATTTTTATTCATGACTATCGGGACCTGCAGTGTAAAGTCGGTTTAGAAGAACAGACATGATAAGTTTGTACGTGCACAGAAAAAAAAACGTAGTAATGGCAAATGATTTTAACCTTACCGCAAATAGAATTTACATTCGGATCGTTCCCAATAGCAATTTGTATTTGTCGCAACTACAAAATTGCTGTTACATTAAATACAATTGAGCAAATACAAAAATGGTTTTAACAAATGCGATTGTCTTTGTCCCAAATGCAAAAACTGTCCTACCAAATACAATTGTCTTTGCCCCAAATGCAAAAACTGTCCTACCAAATACAATTGTCTTTGCCCCAAATACAATTCGACATATGTCAAAATTTTTTTAAATTTTTAGATTTTATTTACAAACAAAAATAAAATTAAAGATTTTTCAGGAATATATACATGCGTATGTACAATGAATTGGTAAATTATTTTTAACTATATCTAAAATATTAATATAATACATAGAAAGGCATTTGAGAGCACAATATAATAATACATACATATATAATATTATAAAACATATATAAATAATATAATATACACACACTATAGCACATAATACATAAACTATATTTATATACAGACTTCGAACGACAGATTTAAGAAGCTTTTTCATGGCAATCAGTTACTCTCAGAGCTTTTGCCAGCAGATTTCTGAGTGGTAGTCGCCGAAAGAAATCATTTTTTCATACACATATCTTTTTTTCAAGATGTCAGAGCTGAGATTTGAACCCGCACTATCGTCTTAGTTAGCCAACACACTAAATACTAGACCACGGCGAAGATATATTCCTGTAAAAACCTCACACATATTTGCTTTTTTTTCACACGCACGTTTTTTTTAATACCGCAAACAAAATACAAACGAATGAGAGAAAATGCCTAAACAATAAAACAAAACTAACTGCGGATTGCATTTGAAAATACAAGACTACTATTACCACAACAGCAATCCTTATTTGGCGTAAATAATTTTTCCATGTAATCTCAAATAAGAAAACATTTGATTTGAATAAATTGCTCTTGACATGAATTTTTAAATGCAATTACATTTAACCCAAAGAAAATTCAATTTGGATCAAATAATTTTGCTCTTGATTTATGTCAACTGCAATTTTGTAGTTGCGACAAATACAGTGTATTCGCCGAAATTATTTGTGGCAAATAAAATATCATTTAAATCAAATACTTTTTATTTGGGACAAATACAATTTCCTCAACTGCAAAAAGTATTTGCCATAACAACACTTTTTTTTTTCTGTGCAGTTAATAAAAAATATATATAAAAATAAATAAAAATTATTGTTTTTTTGTTTTTTTTTTTTTTGTTTTTTAATAAAATAAATAATTGCTTTTCCTTATTTTATATATTTATATATTATTTTATATATTTTATACGAGTATTGTAAAATTTTTTACATAAATTGGGAAAGCCGTACCACTGTCCAGCTTTTAGATGTGTATCACGCGACAACTGTTCTACTTGTCTAAAATCCTTTTAATAAACTGCCTATAAAATATTTATCATACGCCCCATTACCTTATGAATTTAAACAAATTTTCAAATAGAATATTATTCTTTTTTTTTCTTTGTTTACTTTAAATTTAAAAGCTTTCGGTTTATGTAATTATAGCGGTGATTTTATTGTTAAATAATTAATAAAAAAAACCAAATTATTCACATGAATTAAGTGGTTAACCAAAGATATCTTTTGTATGAAATCATTAGGATTTTAATTTTTAATTATATTTACAAAGCGTTAAATATACGTGTGACTGTACAAAATGACAAATGTAATGTCTCTTTACTCATACTACATATGTACATACATACATATTTACACAAACATTTTAAAAATTTAGCGATTGTCATTAATTAATTGTAATATATGTATTTTTTGTTGTTTTTTACTAAATTGGAGTAATTAAGTTTTCGTAATATTTTGCTTTAAAATTTGTACATTTTTATATAAAAATTAAATGTTTTATAAATCTTTTAATTTAAAAATATTTTATAGAAAAATATAATTCAGTTTATGCGCTTAGTTAAATCGAATATTCCAAAATAACTCTGAAATAATCGCACATATGCATATACATACAAATGACGATAAATATGTAAAGCAGCTTAAATATAATAAAATTTCCCATAAATATTTTGATAGATTTATAAAACAAAAAAAAAAAAAACAAAATTTAGTCATAATGAAATTTATTCAATCATGCATGTGCTAAATGATATTTTTTTTACAGTAGCAAAGAGTCAATACCAGCACCAATACCATTGGCAATGGCATTAGCAAGTGCAACAACAATACACAACAAATTAATAGAAAAAAAAATATTTAAAATATCATAAAAATAAAAGCAATATTGTCTTAACCCAGTGAAACATGAAATAAAATCATTTTAATATATGTATAAAGTTACTGCATGGTGTTTACATACATACATACATAATTGGCAATTACAACCCAGTGTCAGGGTTACGGTCTAGCTTCTCGCAGCACTCACGTTGTGTGTGTTAATTTTTATCCATGACTACCAGGACCTACAGTTTAAGAAGCAGATTTGAGAAACTTTTTCATGGCAATCAAGTTGCCATAGCTGAGATATGTGTGAACCTGGCGCTATCCTCTTAGTAAGACAACATACTAACCACTAGACCACGGCGAATATTTACTAAAAAAAATGACATTTGCTGCAGCGTCAATATTGTTTGATTTCTCACGATTACTTCACCCTATTTTTAAAACATTTTGTGTAATTTTTTAAGTCATGGAAATAAAACCATAAACGGACACCACTACGTGATAAAAGACCAAGAATAAAAGATCGGTGTCTCCCAGTTTTGCTCAAAGTCATGAAATTTTTTTATAGGCCCCTAAACATTTGGGGCCTCGGTGTCTGTTTTGCGAAAAAGTGATCATTTTTTCAGGCTCGTAGCCGGCAAACCGTTCGGAATTCTTATTTACTTTATAAAGCAAAGTTTTAGCTCTTATCATTAAGAACAAAAATTATGAAGACATAAAATCAAAAAAACTTCACTTTCATGCCCAAAATCGCAAAAAAAAACTTTAAAAAATTTGATCTTGCTTACCTTATTTTAATATGTTTAGGTCCGTAGGCAATGAACTACAAAATTTTTCCTAAGATCTCAATAAATAACTTTCTAAAATATATAAACTTCCTAGGAATGATTATTAATACCGTTCAGGTAGCGCATGTTTTTTTTATTGAGACCAATACTCAGGGGTAAACCCCTACTAAATGCAGTGAATTGTATTGGAATTTTTGTTTAAAGGGCAGTACATATATATATTTTTTTTTCTTATATTACTAACCGCCTAAGGAATGTGAAAAATCGCTGTGATTTAACCTTTCAAAAGTCGGTGCCTCATCATTGCATATTAATTGTGTTATGGTGCGTGCCTTCGCTAAGCAGGTTTAGCTGTTATCTACTAATTCGTAACTACTTTGAGTAGGCTTGTGAATAAATATATAGTGATCGCAAATTTGCTGCAAAGGAAAATAATAAACACACAAGTATGTATGTTCTGCAATATAAAATACATAAATTGCTAAAAGAGTGGAAATATGTATTTATTGTAATTTAGAATTTTTTGAACTCACTAAGTTTCAATTGTAAACACATTTAATAAGAATATTATTTACCATATACATAAATACATATATTTGGGGGATTCAAATGGTCGTTTTAAAGTCATATATCATAAAACAATAAAACGAAAAATATGATTGCTGTGAACACACTGTCATTGTTTAGTATCTTATTTTTCATTTTAATGTAAAGAATTACTCATTAAATAATAAAGGTCGAAAAATCGGAATCAAAATTATTTTTCATTTTATTTATTAATTTGTTTTATTTCTTTATTTTTGTTTTTTTTTTTTCAATTTATAACAAAATGATAAACATAGTTTGAAAAGTCTTATTGTTTTATGACTTTTTTAATTAAACACCAACAACAAATTTTTTGAACTGTTTTAAAATTTTATTATATTATGACAATATGACTTGATAGGACACCGTTTGAACACCCCAATTGTTTTATTTACTAAATTACAACAAAATTTAAAATTATATATGTACATACATATATACATTAGTGGCCATTACAACCCTATGTCAGGTTTACGGCCTAGCTTCTCGCAGCACTCATGTTGTATGTGCTAAGTTTTATCCATGAGTACCGGGACGTGGGACGTACAGTTTAAAGTCGACTCCGAACGACAGATTTGGGAAGCTTTTCGACGGCAATGAATTACTCCCAGAGTTTTCAAGAAGAGTGCTAAGAGGTAGTCGCCGAAAGAAACACTTTATTCATATTTCTTTTTTTTTTCAAGATGTCAGAGCTGAGACTTAAACCCCGCGCTACCGTCTTAGTGAGCCAATACACTAACCACTAAGCAATAAGCATTATTATGGCAGCGTGACTAGGGTTTGATTTCCACCAGAAACTCTACACCAAGCTTATTGTCTTAGTTACTCTGCTCATAATAATTAATTAGAATATAATATAATATTATGTGCTAACTTAGTAGACAAAAAAATATTGTAAAAAATACAGGTAAAGAACATCAGTTGCTAATTTTTTGCCAGCAGATATTTCATTAAATACTAAACGGTGCTAAAAAATCCTTTGTATTTGAAAAATTTTTTTTATTGCAACGACACTAATCAAAGTATATTATTTTCAAAATATAAGGTTGGCAAATTTGAAGTTAGAAGAACTGAAATGTCATTCAACATATACGAAGGCGGTTCGGAAACTTCTTAGCCTAGAACATAAAGCGCGGTATAAACAGAAAAAACTTAAGTGTTTTGCAAACTTCCATCTCTGTTATGAACACATGCTAAATTTTGTTTCGATCTGGCAACTCCTTCATATAGAAACAGGTGTTCAAAAAATGTCCTGGCTTACAACACAAAAAAATAATTTTTCATCAAGACAACGCACCAGCGCACAAGAGTGTTTTACCAATGGCTAAAATCAACGAATTAAAGTACGAGTTGCTTGACCACCCACCTTATTCTCCTGATTTAGCTCCCAGTGACTTTTACCTGTTCCCGAATCTAAAAAAATTCCTTGCTTGCAAGCGTTTATAATAATATTTTTAAAAAACTAACTATTATCTTTTATTGATAGGCTAAGAAGTTTCCGAACCGCACTCGTATTTAGTAAAAAGTTAGAAAATTGTAAACATGGAACGCTACGCTATCACTGTTTGCGTAGAACATTTGTTAATTGGCTATTAGAAAAATTTAACGGAAACCACGCATTTTACAACGAAATCATTTTTAGTAATGAGATAATGATAACCGATTTTATTTTGGTCGCATTTGGCTAATGTTGACATCAGTGGCCTTTTGTTTTAGGCAGACAGCAGTTGTTGTCAATTGGCTGCCTCAATACTGTGATTTAACGCTACTGGATTATTTTCAATGGGGCCATTTGAAAGACCGGGTTAACGTGAACAAACCACAAACAACTGACACTCTAAAATATGAAATTCGGCGATGCAATATTTTCTTAAAAAAGCGGACGTCTATTGTCGTTCTAAAGATGCCAGACGTCATATTCCATTTTCAAATCCCATATTATCAATAAAACTGAATTTTTTAAAAATATGTGATATAAAGCCAATTTATTTCTTAACGTGAAATCTGCCCTGAAAACAAAACTTTTTTCTTAAAATTTGTACCTCAATGATTCCACCCTAATGAATGAGATATAAATTGGCGGGGATAGCTCTTAGGTGGAAAACCTAAATATTTATTGAAAATAATATTGCCATACAGGCCCAAAAATGAGATAAAATTAATTAATATAGTAAATTTTACAACAAAAAGGACATTTAGCTCCATAACAATATATGACACAAGCCTTCTCAACTATGAACAAATATTTTTCCATTTCCCGACAAATTTAAAATGTTTAAAACTTACAAACATTTCTGTTTTTTTTTTTTTTATTTTCCTCTTCTTTTTTGGTTTCTTAAACCAAAACTTACTTTAAAAGTATCCAAAAATTAATTAAAAACTGTAACCAAATACGAAATATTGCTGGGTATTCATCAAAAGTGTTTTAATAAATTTTGGCAATAAATTAAAATACGATGTGTTTTCATGCATGTCGAAATGTATGCATGAAAATAGTTAAAACATTTGTTAGTTTTAAGTAGGTCACACAAGGGTGTAATAACTCCACTTGTATATGTACAAATGAATACGTACATATGTAGTTATGGGTGCATATGCATGTTTGTTGCAGTGATTTTAAATCACTAGTCTAAACCAGAAAACTTGAACAGTTAAAATAAGCGGGACAATGGCAAGAGTGGTAATACCAGCAGCATCAGTGCCACCACTATCATCATCAGCAGTGGCAACACAATATCGGAGTGAAAACAATTGAATGTTAGTTTTTGTTTATTTTTATTGGTTTCTTTAATTTTTCAAAACGTATGCCCTATATTGGCAATAGACAGCAAAAGAAATCAAAATATATTTGAAATAATTTTGTTTCACCAGAAACACTTTAATTAGATCAACGCTAAATTATTTAAAGAATTTAGATTTTTTTACAATGAATTTTTTTATAATCAAAGGAGAAAAGAAGAGAAGGAATATTACATATACATCACCAAACATCAACTATTTAACTCACACTTTTCAAGAAACCACATACTGAAATTCCTTTTTCTTTTTCTATATGTACATACAATTGTATGAGTTAGTCGCAGTAAAGTCAGACACAGTACATTCTAGCATACTCTCCTTTTCTCACCATCATTGCAGTTTTTAAAAAATCATCTTCCTTCAATCATTCATTCATTTGTACATGTATGAGGTACTAGAGTACTTCAACCTGTAGATCTATTGTACAACCCTCAACTTGATCAGGATTCCTACAATATCTCCCCCAGTCTCATCGCTCTAACGAACTTAATAATGTCGGGCGGTGCCAACTCCGAGAAATCCCTATCTGATAAATGATAGTTACAAAGGTACCGCTTTCTACTGTGCATCAATGCTGCACGATTACCCAGTATGTACTCTGATGACTCATCTTCCTTAGATGAAACAGGATTACAACTTATTTCTGATTTTGCGCTCTTATTACATTCGAATCCCAGCAATAATGAAAAATTAAAAAGTTACTTTGTGGTTTTTTCAAAATTATAATTAAAAAAAAAGAGGTCCCCCCCCCCCTTGAAGAAGACCATCTACAAAGTAACCTCTCCACCCTGACGTTCCACTCTATTCCACCTTAACCTTTGACAACGAAAAAAAAATAATCAGGAGAAAAGCGCCGTCTATTAGGAAGTAGCAGATAACAGCAAAAAACCTTCTTAGCGAAGGCACTCACCTCAATCGACATGCAACGATGGGGCGGAGCAATTGCTGTTGATCATTCAAGGGTGAAGGTATAACACTGGCCTTTGAATGATCAGTTCACTGCAATTTGTCTTATTCCTTAGGCGCTTAGTAATATAAGAAAAACAAAATATATGTTCTGTTGTCGTAATGTAATGTCTTTTTCACAAAAATTCCTAAACAAAGCACATCATTTAGTAGGGGTTAACCCCTGAGTATTGATCTCAAAAAAAAAAAAAAAATAATTTGCCGGACAGCATGTTTCCTACTAAAGCTTACACTATTTACTTTTTATCCTTTATGTAGATTTATTAAATACTTTCGCGTAAAAAAGCCGCATCTAAGGTAGTTTTAGGAAACTTGAACCTGTGAAGAAGAGCCTAATTCGTACGCGGTCTTTTTAATTTAAGAAGAACTACTGTCACGTTTTAAAATTTGTTAACAAAATTAACCCTGAAAAACTTAACAACGCCTGTGAGGCGCAATGTATGATGTTTTTACGTATTTCTTTTTGATCGAGTGCAGGTAACAGCACGACTTTTCAAGCCAACGCAGCAATCTATTGTGTGAGCTTGTCAACAGACATTTATTGCAAAGAGGTTCTTCGTTGCAGAGATACACTACTTCGTGTTGCCTGCAAGGCGAGACTTAGTGTTAAAGTATTATTACACCTTTTAATTAAAGTTTTACATTTTTTAGCAAAAAAATTATTTTAAAACTTGAAAATTTTTTAAATTTAGAGATGTACCCTTCCGATTAGCAGATAGAAAAATGACTGGAAGAGTTGTCGTTAAGTAAAAGAGAAATAGGGGATAATTTAGAAGAAGATGTCGATTCAGAAGACAGTCAAGTTGATTCAAATTTTGAAGATGACTTGGAAAATATAATCGTGGGTTTCAAATTTAACCGCTGAAAATTCGGTGACAGATATTGTACAGAGAAAAGAACAACGTAATGATACTTCTATAATCAAGCTTTCAAAAACTTTTGTAAGCGATTGTTGGGCATTATGGATATTTCCTGTAATGATAAATATAACCGTATTGAATGGTTAAATTCTAAAAATAACGCCAATGAGCAGGCAGGATTTCATGAAGGATTTTAGTAGGAATTTATGCCACGACTGGCGGTCTATGACACTTAAAGAAAGACCATGTACGCGGAAATAAGATTGTCAGGCAATAAGCTACTCAATTCATGCTTGCGAACCTTAATAAAGAAAGGGAAAAGATTAATAAGTAATTACTGTTAATTATGAAAGAAGAGTATAAGCGTTTATTGTTGAGCAAATTGCTGTCAATGTGATGTTGAAATGAAGGCCAGAACTGACTACAGTGTACTACAAAACAAAATGCAAATGATTTGTTAAACCTTTTTAATTTTAATGAAACCTAGTGCAAATAGCTATAGGAAACTGTGAAATAATTTTTTTTTTTTTTGTAAAATAATCTCTTAAAAAATGAAGTGCTGCTTTTAACTCCTATATTATTGACTTTTGCTACCAATTTAATAGAAAATATTTTTATTTTATAATTGAGTATGTCAACATATAAATAAAACCTGTCTTTTTTAATAATAAAAAAAAAAATACATAAAAAATTAAAGAAATTATTATTTTTAAAAAAAGTAGCCTCACAGGCGAGGTTTAGTTTAAACCATTAAGAAAAAATGTTTAGTTTTCTGATGTTAATGTCAATCTCTGTCAATTACACCGTAGAATTGTCTTTGTAAATAACAAATTTACTTCAAAAGTAATCGATAGTCTTCAATATTGTCTACGCTAATATTATTACAGTATAATTCATAATAACTCCTTAATTTAGGTTTTATCCACACATTAGTTATGAGACGTTATCTGTCTTATAAGCTCAAAATAAAAAATCTTATTCATAAACCTTTCATATGAGCAAATTAACTAATAAAGGGGGGTTTAGACGGTAATACAAGTCGTACGACATGTCAAATTTTTGTGTAGAAGAGAATGAATAGTATCGTGTAAACTTGATATGTAATGAGAGCGTACGACATTGAGAGAAAATACGGATGAAAATTTGACAGTCGTACGGCTCTCTTTGTTTTTTAAAATTTTTTAAAAAACCATCACATTTCATTAGATCAGGGATGCATTTTTATGTTTTTGTTTGTTTATGTTAAATGTATTCACAATGCATGTAAATTTTGTGTGCATGTGTATGTGCATTTTATGTTTTCATTTTACTTTGTTTTGGTATTTTACCAACCGTGTAAACGCAAAAAATATCTGTCGTAATATTTTTACTCTCATATTTAAAATACGGATGGAATTCCATAATATTTTCTCTTTGATTTTACGTACGACTTGTATTACCGTCTAAACCCGCCTTAAATGATTTTACTGTCATGCTGGCAATACCATGATGTTATTTCAGCATAGTGATGCACAACAAAAGCTATCGGTTACTTCGGTAATTTTTTAATATTCATAAAAATAATGTTATAGTAACACAATTATTCATAAAATAGATGTGATTGAAGTAATATTTACTGCTGTTAACTAAAAAAAATAAATAAAAAAAACTAAAAAAATTAAAGAAAAAATTTCCTTTGAAGCAAATTTTTTAATATATGTATAAAGTAATCGAATACTACCATCCTCTTCTTGGTTTATGCATCACTATTCTGTTTACATTTTTTTATATCAAAATTTGGTAAAATGGAATTGTAAACTGGAAAGAAAGAGAAAGAGAGATTTACATTCGTAATTTCTACAGGCACTAATGAGAGAGCCTGTAAGGGAAAGAGATGGCATATGTAAGAAAAAATAAAAACAACTTTTTGGCCGTTTAGAAATTTTATTTTGTACAGAGACTGCAATCATTTGCTATTATACGAAAATTTTTAATTATGTGAATTTAAATATGTATATAAGTACCTATTCTTGCAATTTTATTAGTTGTATTTATTGTAATACTATATTATTCCACTTTTATTTATAAAATATCAAATTTAACTCACAAATGTCCTGTTATTGTACGGTTAAAGTACCTAGAAACCTACAACAAAAATTTCTTATTAATAAATGGTTTATGAGGGCGTTATAACACTGTTTCTTGTTTATGAATACAAAATTAAGAGATTTTGCTTATAAGGCTTATAAGCATGTTTTATCTCGTTATGAATTAGACAGTTAGAATATCATCGGTGTCACATGCACCGCCGTTGGCATTCGCAATAGGGTTTAATATTTGATTCAAATCCAGACAAGTTCTATAACTGCTTACTGGTTTTTTACTCACAAAATATTTTGGATTAAAACTTTTGTTAATTTTTAATTTTTTTTTTTTTATTCTTTTTGAATTCTTTAAAATTGTGCATTCTAAACAATGTACCTAAAATTTCTATTACCCTTTGCCCCAAATGAAAACTAATCGATCAGCAGCAATATTTGTTGAAACATTTAATATTTGTTTGCATTCAATTCCATTCCATTCTATTTCACTTTTGTAAATTTTGTTTCTTTTGAATCTGTTTTTATTGTTGTTTGTGTTATTGCCACCGTTTTTAGGTTTTCATCAGTTAAATACTTTTCGTTACGTGTACGATTGTTAGATGTTGTTGGTTGGTACATGGTTAGATAGACATACTCGTACACATACAGTATATAGAATCCTGTTATTGACCATTGTATACAATTTGCCTGTTTCTATTTCTGTTATTTGTTTTTTTCTTTTTCGCTATTACTGCTGGTTTTTTTTTTTTTGTTATTGCACTGAGTATTTTCCACACATTTACCACAAAACTACAATGGTTTGGTAAAATTTTACAGGCTTTAATTGGCGAAGTATTGAATGTGTTGTAAAGCACATTGATTGTGTAAAAAAGCTGTTTTTCTCTAATTTTTAATTTTATTTCTAATTCTATAGCTGGCTCAATGTTTAGATATTAAAGTAGTAAAATATTCTATGGCAGCTATAAGCAAAAGCTATTCAACATATTATTTAGCCGTCGAATATGTGTCTTTAAAGAGCTTTAGATAATTATTGTGGTTATTACTTATTTGATAAAATATTTGTGAAGTTTTAAATACAAATTTATTAATGATACGTAGAGTGCTATTCTTAATAAGCTCATTCATATTGATCCCATTCTAAATTCAATCAAATGCAATGATTCAAATACGAATAGAAGAAATAATTACCACTGATAGTTTCTTTAAATGTCTTTTTTTAGCTCCGTTTACTCTTTAGAATTTGCTACCTAATCTCTAAAGCGGCTTCAATATATCCACTAATATAAATGTGTGTTAACATTTCTTATGTTTAAGTCATGTTTGACTCATCTTCCTTAGATGAAACATGATTACTACTTATTTTTGTTTTTGCCCTCTTATTCCATTTTATCCACTCTTCCTGGGGCTAGAAGTCTAATATTTAGTATATCATAAGCAATACCCCTGTCAGCAATTGGAAGATTGCTTGCTCATAAATCACCAAAATGAGACTTTTAAGACTCCCTCAGGTGATCAAAAACTGATTAAATGTGCGGAATCATAAAATAATCGTGCAGACGTTCGAAATACGACTGCTTTTATAATTATTTTGCGTCGTATTTTATTGTTTTCTTCTGCATTTCGTTTCAATGGGATTTATTTTATTTGAAAGAATAAGAGTTATGCAATTATTGTGATGTCGTGGTATAGTGGTAAGACGCTCGCACAGAAATTCAAACGACCGAGGTTCAATCCCAGCAAAGGGCAAAAATTATAAAATAAAATTTAAGGTATTTCTAAATTATAATTTAAAAATATAAGAAGAATTTCATCTTCAAGAAACAGCTCCTTACTTATTTTTATTATTGTAAAGATAATAAAAAGATAAGTAAAACTCGTTTAGTGTGCGGAGTCACAAATCACTCGTTCAGGGGAGTCACAAATGACTCGTTCAGGGGAGTCATAAATGACTCGTTCAGGGGAGCCGCGGCAAGGGTACATTTTTCTCCCGACAAAACATTCATTTTCGACTCACAAATGAGCTCATAAGTGACTATTTTAATCGCCCAGAGGAGTCAAAAAAGACTCATAATTGACCAAAAATGCTGACTGGGACGTTCACTTCTGGCGATGCTCTGTAACTACTACAGCTGCAGTCGTATATGTTGTCGATGTCGTCGATTCAGCCTTATTGTTAAAGGTCTTCAATTTTCAATTTGCCGGGCAGCACGATTTTAATAAACAAGTTTTCCTACATACAGGGTTTTTCAACAGGGACGCTACAAAAGTAGAGCGACAGGGACAGCAAACGACGCCATATATCTTGGCGCACTTTTGATATTTCTCTTCAGTAAGGTTTGCCATTTCATGATGGATAGATATACGAGCCAACAATGAGTCGATAAAATTAATAAAATTTACTACCGAAATTCGGCGTGAGTGGCCTTAACGTTTGTAGTAGAAATTTATTCTAAGCAATGCATATTATCTTTGTCTGAAATTTAACGTGAAAAAGCGGAAGAAAACTGACGACAATGATAACATTTTGTATTGAAATAGAGTTAAGTCCGTTTGGTGCTAACTTCGTTAACGGTTGGTATCAATATTTCAATAACAAGTCGGTATCACTTTATTACCAACAGTTATTGTTTTGATAGCACATTGTTCTCTTCTTGTTACCAATTTTTTTTTATTTTATTTTAATAACACACCCCAGCAGAAAATTTTTTTAAATTTGGAAGCAATAAATAAAATTGTAAACAATAATGAAAGCATTATATTGTTTATTCATACCCTAAAGCTTCCAAATATGCTACAGAATAAGGTATTATTTTTGATTTTTTATACAATTTGCTTACTGGTTGTAATAAATGTGCATTTCAATAGCATGTTAGCGACTCATTTCATATAAAAATCATGCATTATTGATGCGCACGTGTAAGTGATTGTTCACAATTTCTCACTTACAAAATAGCCTATTGATAAGCACTAATTTCTGCTGGGTGGTACCCGGATCTGCAGTTTAACGTCGAACCTGAACGACAGACTTCAGAGGTTTGTTCATAGCATTCAGTTACACAGAGTTTCTGCCAGACAACTTTTATGGGGTGGTCGCCGAAAGAAATACTTTTTTCAAATTTCTTTCTATCCAGATGACAGAGCTGGCATTTGAACCCGCAGCTCTCGTCTTAGTAAACCAATACACTACGTGCTGGACTACGGCGACTACAATAATAATAATAATATTTGTATTAAAAGTGGTGAAAGGACAGCGAGAAAATTATATGTTTTTTTCTTCTATTTTAGAAGATTTATATAGTTTTAAGGCCAGTACTCTGGGAATAAACCCTTACTCATGGTGTACTGGAATTTGTGAAATGATAGAGTTTTCTCTTTCTTAGGCGCCATACGAATGAGACAAATGAATGGTGTGAATTAAACACTCAAAGGCCAGTGTTTACACCTTTACCTTGATTGACCTCATCTGTCATTGGATGTTTTTGTGATGAGGGGCTTAGCTATACATATCGTCGATGGAATTAAAGAACGCTGTAACTGACAAAACCTTAAATGTTCACCAGAGCCAAAAAACCCAAATGAAAGTAGAACAAAGACATTGGTATCTTTCAAAACGCAGACGGCGTAAGTGAATTTATTTTCATCGTAGAAATCTGGGATCGGGACCAGTCGACGCGTATTTTTTTCTCATAAAAATGATGCAAAAAACGTATTTTCGATTTTTTGTCCGATACAGCGTTCTTAAATTCCATTGACGATATGTTGCTTTATTTCTACTACTTCTCAGTAGTCCGAATTTAAAAATTGTGAAAATAATTACACGAGTTTTAGTACTTTTCTTTGAAGCTCAGAATTATTTTTTACGGTCATCAAACCTTAATGGTAACGATACTGTAAAATCGCTTTGTTAGAGTATAATCCTAAAAGGTTAGCACTACTGTGTGTGCATTCTAAGTTCTTAATATCAATTTTAATTCAAAGTATTTACAATTTTTTGACAGTCTTTACTTTTTTAACAGTAACAACACTAAATATTTCTACAATTTTGTATTAATGTAGAGTTGAACTTCCTACAGCTGTTATATTATCACACTTTATTTTTTATTGTTTCACTATCTACTGTTCCAAATCTGTATAAATACAAAAAATTTTTGTGTTATAAGGACTTAACAAAACGCACTAATTTTATTTTTTTTGTGTGCTTTTGTTCTTGTAAAACAATAAAAATTGTGAGTAATGTAGAACATATCTAATAAACCATTAAAACCACATACACATTTGCATGTTATTTAATCTTGTTTTTTTTTCTATTTTTTAATGGCCAACACGATATTAATACTTAACACGTACCACAATTTAAATTAACACTTTTTGTAAACGTGTTTCGGTTTGTGGCCTTTTCCATTACTTTACAAATTTATGGTTTTACATTCAATACGGGTGGAGGAATTGTTTGCAAATAGCAATGAAAATAAATACAAAAGTACAAATAAATTAAAACTGCTCATTATGATCAATTTAGTTTTAAATTGCAGAGGCATAATCAAAAACAAAAATTAAAAATAATTATTTTAAAGTATTTCTTTGCACAGCAAATCATTTATATTTCAGTTACATACATACATAACTGGCTTTTACAGGATTACGGCCTAGCTTCTCGCAGCACTCATGTTGTGTGTGTCAATTTTTATCCATGAGTACCGGGACCTACAGTTTAATGTCGACTCCGAACGACAGACTTGAGAAGCTTGTTCATGGCAATTATTTACTCTCAGAGCTTTTGCCAGAAGACTGCTGAGAGGTAGTCGCCGAAAGAAATATTTTTTTCATATTTCTTTTTTTGAAGATGTCAGAGCCTGGAGTTGAACTCAGGGCCCATGTCTTAGTAAGCCAACACACTAACCACTAGACTACGGCGACTACACAGTTATTCACATAAAAAAGCAAAATGAACTTCTTTTTTCTAAATTATTTAAAACAAAAAGTTCACTTCTTACAGAATAGTTTCTAAAAAAAAGTTTTGCTCTTTTATATGTAGCATACACAAGCAATTAATTTTCAAAATTCAAAGAATATATTCTTTTACAAAAGCTTTTTTTTTTTGTACTCTTTTACACCGAATAAAAAATACCTCAATTTATTTAATATTTACCAAGAGAGGCTAAAACGTAATTTGAGCACCAAAAATATGTATATTAAAGACGTTTAACGTTTTAGCTTTTAACTTAATAACCCCAATAATCCAGCCGCTTTTATTGAGCATTTTTCTCCTGAAAGTGCATTGGCGAAAGAATTGAGTAGCTCCGTGAGTTTAAATTCGGCTTCTTTTCTGTTTCTGTATGTTAGCTTAAATTAAAAGGGGTTATAATTTACTATTTTGCCACTGCGCTTCATTTTACGACACAGGTAGTGCATTTTAGCAACAATTGGAATGTGATGTTCGTTTAAAAGTTATATTATCTGGTTGAGTTTAAGATTAAAATTTTCATGTTAGTTACTCATTATTGTATCTCTCTTAAGAGCACTAATTAAATTAATTGAAATAACAGTTTTCCAATTAATATAGGAGCAAAAATTTATATGAGTCACTCAGCATGTTCTTTCAATAGCAAACGCTGCTGAATACATTTAATCATTTTCCAAATTGTCCTTCTAGCCAATAAAAATAATATCCGGCCTATTTAATTGTTTTCGTAAAATGTTTTTTTTCATCTTCCAAATGCTTAATTTTAGATACGTAAGCTCCTCAAAGTTCTTGTTATGTGAAAAATTGTTCGACATATTCGGTTTTATTTCACACAATTGAAACGCACTTTTAATAATAGAAGTAAGATCTTTGATTTACTTTTTCAAAGCTTCTAGTTTGTTACCAAAAGGGTTAATAGATCTCTCAGAGCACTTACCGCATCCAAAGGAGAGGCCTGTTTTAACCATAGATACCTTCTTCACTTCTTGTGACAATGTGGGGTTTTGTGGAATGAAGCAGTTGAAATGCTGATTTGACACAAATAATAGATTCTATATTCTTACTCGTATCAGAACAAATAGCACACGTTAAAGCCGTTATTAACTTATCAAAGGAATTGTAGACGTTTCACAATAATTTAGGTTATGGTCATTCGCACATGCGAAGAGTTGTTCGTATAATTCTAAGTACAAACCCTTAGAAATACTTTTGGTGCACTTTATAAAAGGATTATGTGAATTAATCAACAGCCTTTAATCCTTTTTTACTGAAAATTATTTAGATAATTCTAATTCAATGCACAGCTCAACTTTTTATTACTCGCTTGTAGTGGTACTCAATAGTATATGTACCTCGAAATCCACTACTCGCCATATTTTGTTTGCAAACAACAATGGTTGACGTAGATGCATGACTCACAGTACCACTCAATTGAACGTTTATGGTCTCAAACAAGAAATCATAGCTAATATTACAGAAACGATCTCTAGATTTTATATGCGATAATTTTAATTCATAACAAAGACCCAGAAGAAAATTTTTCAAATTTGAAAGCAATAAATAAAATTGTAAGCAATAATATATATGTATTAATATAAGTAAACAATTATTATTAGTAAATATTACAAAACTAAATTAATTATTGTTAATATACAAAATTTGTTATTATAAGTACTACCCTAATTATTATTTTTATTCCTACTGGAAACCTATTGTATTCCCTAAATATTATTTTATTCCTACTGGAAACCTATTGTTATTCCAGTTATTTTGTAGTTTGATTGTACCGTTAGTTTTGTATATAAACGAAGGAAAAATCAATAAAGAAATTATTATGATCTAAGCCTCTAAATCGGCATCATCTTTTTATTTTTGGCATATAAAGCTGCCAGTAAAAAACCTTTTTGTACCCGTGGCGTTTATTAGCGCCGGTACACTATGCGTTAGGCAGGGACAATATATATATAAATATATTTTTTTTATTTTTACCCACAACATCACTACAAAAGCATTATATTGTTTATTCATACCTTAAAGCTAAAAAAGATGCTATAGAATAAGATATTTTTTTTGATTTTGTGTAATATTTGCTTACTAGTTGCAATAAATTTGCGTTTTTATCGGCTCATTTCATATAAAAATCATGCATTATTGATGCGCACGAGTAAGTGAGTGTTTATAATTTCTCCCTTACAAAATAGCATATTGGTAAGCACTAATTTCTGCTGGGGGCATGAAGCCAAGGGCCTACTTAATAGTTCTCTTAAGGAGTCAAATTATTTAGCCAATGAGGACCAAATGATTTTATATAGAAAAACAAATTTTTTATTTTTTATTTTTCATACGTTTCGTGAATTTTTTGTTTATTGCTTCAAGGAAGTCATTAATGTTGGCTTACATCAATGAGGTACAAGTACATATATATATAAAAAAATTCAAAAATTGTCTTTAAAATTTTTTGTGTTATTGTAATAAGCCGGGTGCCAAACCTAAAAATTATGATGATGGTAGTCGTGAAGTTCTTATATCACACTACATGTTCAAGAATAGTGTCCGTGGTAAAAAACGCTAAATAGAATTTATAAATTTTAAAATGAACCATTATTGGTTCTGTCAGAATTAATAACCGCTTTTCAAAGCCAAATTCAAATGGCGTTGAGCAGAATGGCCCCAAGAAATATAACCCAATTTAAAAATGCAAATTAGCCCCATTTTTGGGACGAAATTTAATGATGAAAATTAAACTAAAAAAAAAAAACGAAGAATGACCCCAACCGAATGAAAATTCGCCCCAATATTAATTTTGGGGCACAATTTCAATTATTACTATAGGGCTTTTCTTCATTATGCAAAATATATATATATAATATAACCCCAACTGTACTGCTGCGGCTTGCAGCAAAAGATTGCATTCGCTACAAATTTTTGGTCCTTGCAAGGTAACATAACATAACAATGTCGGGGTTTCTATCGTGACAGCAAACGCAGCCAGTTTTTATTAAATTTGGTGGTAACAACGGATGAACCATCAATTTCCGATATGCTGTTCTTGAAGCATCCGACGATTTTATAAAATTTAAGAGCGAATGGTTTTTCATGACATTACGTTTTAGAGTTTGACAATAATGAAACCTGTTTAGAATTATATTTGTTCTTTATAAACGAAAAACTATCCGAAAATTTTTACCAAAAATTGCGCGATCACATCTTACCAGCTCCATTCACACCACTATAAACGCTCCTTATTGATTCTCTCAAAGCACGTTCATAATCCAAATGGTTCCCAGTCAAACACATTACTTCTATTATTTATTTATCAGCAATTCTTCATATGCCTTTTTTGATTTCTTTTCCATTAATACATAAAACACTGGATAAATCTGTAACATCAAAATATAATTAAATAATCCTAGTTTTATATGAATTATTCCAGCAAACATATTGCACAATATCTTTATAGCTAGATTTCTTTTTAAAAATCATTTTTTGATTCACTAAATATAATAATTTACTAATATATTTTTTTGCTATTATACACTTTTTTACGACTATTGTAAACTCATTGCACCAGCAAACTAATTCTTTTCTATTAAATAGTGTTAAAAATTCAACTAAATCAAAGCAATCATAAACCAATAACGTTATAAGGATGTTTGTTTTCCTAAAAAACCGAATTTAATGAAAATGAAATTTGGCTCCAAATTTAACATCATGCCAACTGGGGCCATTTTTCATTTCTACAAATTCGGGCTACATTTCATAACGCAATTCCACCCCATACATAAAAGATTAAACTTGACCCCAAACTTTTGAGGTCATTCTTCATTTCTGTTTTTTGGGGCATTGTTTCATTTCCCAGAATGAAAACACGCCCCACCAGATGAAAATACGTCCCAATTATTTCTCCTTAATTTTTGTCATTTTTAATTTTTCACTTTGGGGCCAAATTTCTTGGGGCCTCATTTCATAGCGCCATTCAGATAACTTGATTTTGTTATTTAAGCATCAAATAGTGATCTCATTTGATGGTTAACTTTTTTCTTTTACGTTCAAAAGGGTTTAAAAGAACACTCTTTATTTATAATTACTAAGAAAAGTAAAAAGTAAAAGTCATAGACCAAACAATTTATCAATATTGACAATTTGATAAAGTTTTTATGGAAGTGCATGCATTTACATGCATTTAAAACCAGTTGCATATAATTTTTATTTAATTTTCGAATTTTTACACAATTTCTCAATTACTTGGCATTTACTTTGACATCCTTAAATTAAATTTATTAAATACATAAAATATTTTAATTTGCTTTTATCTTTATTAAATAAAAACTTTTTTCAATAGTTAATTGCCAAAAGAAGAGACAAAAACAAAAATAAAATATTTAATAATTTAAAAATAAAAAAAGGAAATATTACTTAATTTGCATATTCCGAATTTTTTCGGGCTCCAGATAATCTGCTATTAACAAAAACAAAAAAAAAAACAAGTTTTTCAGTTAAATTGTAAACGTTTATGAAGCGACAAATATTTTTTTAAGCGACATTTGTACCTTCATTATCATTATGGCACTAAACGATTAACGCATGTTAGCGGGTGAAAGCAAAAGAAAACAAAAGAAAAAAAGTCGACTAAATAAAAAAATAAAATGTGAACATCTTGAACAGATTTTACACTTCGGTAGTTTTTTTATGCACCTGGACCACAACTGGCATTTTCATTAGAGTTGTAAAAAAAACCCCCCTAAATAGAAAATGAAGTTCGTTTAAAAAGTACCCTATAAAAAGACAACAATTTGCAGTAATTATAATAGCCTAGCACATACATACTTTGGGGAGAGGTCATGGTATAGTCATTAGAGCACTGGCACAAAAACTCAAACGGGCGAAATTCAAATCCCAGCGAAGGAGAAAAATAAAAAATAAAATTTGCGGTTTTCCAAAAATTATTATTTCAAAAAAGGAGGGAGCCTTCAAGAGTCGATCTTCAACCGCTCTCTGATATTCCAGTCTATTCCATCTTTGAAACGAAAGATCAGAAGTATAGCGCCACCTTCTGGGAAGAAGACAGCTAACCTACTACCCCTGAGTATTGGTTTTAAAAAAAAGATTTTTGCACCTGAAGCCAAAGCTTGCGTTAATAAAAATTACACAGACTTCACAGAAGAAATATCACTCATTGGGAACCCAGCAGAAGGTTTTTCAAATTTGGAAGCAATAAATAAAATTGTAAGCAATAATCGAAGCATTATATGTTTTTTTACACATTAAAGCTTCCAAATATACTACAATATACGGTATTATTTTTGATTTTATGTACTATTTGCTTACTGGTTGCAATAAATGTGCATTTCTATAACATTTTAGCGGCTCATTTCATATAAAAATCATGCATTATTGATGCGCATGTGTAAGTGATTGTTCACAATTTCTCCCTTACACTAATTTCTGCTGGGAAAAAGTTTACTGAACTTAAAAAAGGTGAAATGAACATGAAAGCCCCAAATAAATTGTAACTAATAATGCCAGCGGAGTTCACTAAATGATTTTAAATTATTTCCATCACCGTAGAAATGGGCGGCGATTGTGAAAAAACTAAATAAACAGTGAAACGAAATTTTTTTCTATAAGCCAACTAGTTTATTATATGCGTTTTAAAGAAAACTCTTTTTAAAAGTATTATAGGATGTTTTTATTTTTTATTGAGAACAAAACTCAGGGTAAACCTCTACTAATGCTGTGCATTGTATTGGAATTTTTGTGGAAAGGACAGTAATTATTTTTTTTTTATATTATTAACAGTGTTAGGATTGCAAAGAATTGCTGTTAATTGATCATTCCAAGCCTAGTGTTATACTTACACATGATTATGATTAGTTTAAAAACAGAACAACTGAACAGAGTCACCGTTTCTTAAGTTTTGTACAAATGCTCTAGGAAGAAAACAATCTTGCTCCCCACTCAAATATTGCCAACAGATCATTTATAGCCCCGTGGTCTAGTGGTTAGTGTTTTGGCTTACTTAACCCATATCGTCCCGCTGTTCGAATTTTCGAACAGTAAATTTCAGGCGTTTTTGAAAAAATTTTTCTCTTCTCAGGAAAGACTACGAACTTATTTCTTTTAACAATTATATATTGTGATAGGTTAGATACAAACATAAAGATAAAAGGACCTACCTACTTCAGTCCTTTTTTTTATTACAAGGAGAAAGAAAAAACACTAATTTTAGCACAATTTTAAATTTTTAAAATTATGCATAAAATATAAAAAAATAAAAAAATTAAAATTGTAGTTTTATTGAAAAACAGTCAAACTATTAAAAATAACAAAAAAATCGTTTTGGTTTTCATATGCATATTTATGATCTGCCTTCAAAAATTGGTGTTCGATTTATCGAACGCTGGGCACTATTTAGCACTTTTGTTTATTCTAGGAATGGCTTTTTAAAACATACTGAATTACCATATTGTAATCTTTTTTTCAAAATGTAACTAACGGAAGAAAGAAAAATACACATATGGTAACATAATTATTCAGACTATTTTTTGATGATGAGGTTTTAGGTATGATAGTCGAGGAGACAAATCGCTACGTTCAGCAGAAGATTTGTTCTTTTGTACTAGACAATATCATACTCCAACGATTTCTTAGCATTTTAGTATTATCTGTATATCACACTTGCCTGCTGCACGCGATTATTGGTTAAATCACCCTACATTAGGCGTTCCTGCTGTGAAATTACTTATGTATGCCAAGAAATAAGTTTTTGGATATTAAAAAATTCATTCACTTTAGCAACAATTTTGACTTAGACAAGAACGAAAAAGGGCAAAGATATTGTTCAAATCAATCAAAATTATTTTAAATAGTTAATTTTTATATTCATTATATTTATTTCATATAAAATACGACCTTTGTATGCAGTTTGGAATCTGGGAGGCATATTTGTCGATTGGTGAACATATGGTGCCATATTTCGGACGACATTCTTGCAAAACGTTTGTACGCGGTAAGCCAATCCGTTTTGGGTACAAGTTATGGTGTCTTTGCTCTTCAGCTGAATATCTTTAAAACTGCGTACCATATGCCGGGTCGGCAGGCAACTATAACAAGGAAGTTGGTTTAGGAGCCGATGTGGCTCTTCGCTTATCAGGAAATATACAGTTTGCAGATAAGCATATTGTGTATTTTGATAACTTTTTTTACTTCTTACTACCTCATGAGCCTATTTACTGAAAAAGATTGTGTGCAACAGGCACTTTGCGGGCAAACAGAATCGGAGGAACTGTGCTGAAATCCAGAAAACCTTTGGAAAGAGGCTGTCATAATTTCAAGTTTGATAGCAAAAATAAAATTTTAATTAGCCGTTGGCAGGACAATAAAGAAATCACAGTGGCCCCAGATGGAAAAAGCAAAAGAAAAATAATGATGGTAGCATTATAGAACACAGTCGGTTTGTGAATTATAACCAACCACAGCTATTGAAAAATTACAACAAAGAAATGGGAGGAGTGGATTTACACGATAATGCTGTACAAAGTTATAGTTTTGCAATTCGAGCAAAGAAGTGGTACTGACCTTTATAAATAGCTACTTTAAATTCTTCGTTGGTAAATTCTTGGACTGTTTCTGTCATCGCCAAAAAAATTAAAAAATTAGATCGCAAAAGGAATTTTGAGTAAAACTTTAATGACACAACAAGAACAAATAGATTCAGCTGGCGATGTCAGCGATTTTGATTCTCCAATAAATATTCTTCCTGTAAGAAAAACTGAGCATCTTATAGTTAAAATAGAGGAAAACAAGAAGTGGAGATGTAAGCATTGTCATAAACCAAGCTCATTTTTATGCAAAAAGTGCAAGGTTGCGTTTCATACACATTGTTTTGGGAGCAAATCGCCAAGAAAAATAATATGTATTTTTAATATAAATAACTCTGTTCTTGCATTTTGATTTAAATGAATTAAATAACTAAATTTTTGGTTAGTTTTTGATTTAAAGAATTTTAAATGAATTAGTTTGAGTTTAAAAAAATTGTATTTTTATTATTTACAATTTTTAGGAACAATAAAACTAATATGCTAAATAGTGCCCAGTGTTCGATTAATCGAACACCATTTTTCTGAAAAACAAAAAATTTTAATAAAATTTTGACTTCAGATTTGTGTTTTCTGGTCGCAATTACCTTCTAAAAACCAAGTTTTAAAAGTCAATTCGAAAAAAATATTCTCTGGGACGATATGGGTTAAGAAATAGCTCCGGGTTCAAACCCCACTTCTGACATAAAAAAAATAAATTTGAAAAACTCTTTCTTTCGTCGACTACCTCTTAGCAGACTTCTGACAAAAGCTCGACTGCCATGAAAAAGCCTATCCAGTCTGTCGTTCGTAGTCGACTTTAAACTGCAAGTCTCACGGTACTCATGGCTCGAAAGAAATATTTTTTTATCTTTTTTTATTTAGAAACTCTATTTTTATTATTTGAACAAACATTTACAGACACTTTTAATCGAACAATTGAATAATAGCAACAAACGGACATTTAGTATCTGTGTACATTATAGCTGTAACAAATAGCATCTGGCTTGTGTAGTGTATTAATATTTCGTTTTGATTACTGAACTGTTGCAGTGTCTCTAAAGTATTTTGTCCTTTTACTTATTTTACTTAGTTTTGTGGCACTGTTAACTAAGTTTTAATAACTTTTCAAGAGTTTTTTTTTAATTTTTTTTTTTTTTTTTTGTTTCTTATCTTGTTCTTTTCCTTGTTGGGTCTTTACAAAAAACTTTTGGGTACTGTGTTCGAGTTGTTAAACATTTTTGTTTCAGGCATTTAAATTCAAATTAAAAGAATATCATAATTAAGGGAACAAAATTTTAACAGCATCTATGGTGTCTTACTATTCAGTGTATAAGCAGAAGTTGTTTCTGTAATTATTAATTATAAAAGCTTTGTGTACTTGCAGACATATGACTTATAAGAGCAAATGTATATTTAGCTACCTGACGTTTAAGTGCAACAATTGCCACCTTTAGCATATTGTTCACATAACTTTCAGTTTAATAATTGTACATGTCTTTTCATGTCCTATAATATGATTATTACACAAAAATATATAAAAAAATAGAAGGAAATTTACTTAAAAGTAAAGTGTGGAAAGAAAGAAATACCTTACATGCCCTTCTAATTTATCAAATGTAATTCCCTTTAATTCTTTAAAGTTATACATTTAAAAGTAGTTAAATAAAGCACTAAATGACAATATTTTCTTTTTAAAGATCCATTGAGAAGAAACAAAAAATTATTATCGTCTTACAGTTTTCCTTGTTAGAACTTCTGTTTCATTCACAACCAACTCTAAATTTAAATTTGATTTTAAGGGTCATTTTATATATATATATTTTTTTTTTCGTTAACAAAAGTATTATTTTCTTTTCTCAGTAATTTTGTTTAGAATTATTATTTTGTATGGCATTAGAAAACAAAGTTTTCGTGTTACATTATGTATAACAACATGTTGCTTGTCTGTTATCTCTGTTACCCATATTCAGGAGTTTTATTCATTTACAGACACATGCTTTTAAACAAACCAGCAGTATAGCCATAGAGTAAATCTACTCTATTCCTCTGTCACATTCAAACCTTTCATAATACATAGCAGTTTTTTTATTTATTTATTTTGCTTTTTTCTGTATCCTTTTACTAGTAGTGTATTTATTGCATTTGTAGTTGTTTGTTAATGTAGTATTTGTTTTGCAATATTTGTGGAGAAAAAGAAAGAGAGAAAAAAAACTTAAATAAGAGTTGAAAGTAGCATATGTTTTCACCAAATTCAATATTTTTATTATTTTAATTCCATTAGAGAAAAAGAAGGAGCAAAAACAAATGTAAAATGAATGAAAACTTTTGAGTATATTTGTTAGTGATTATGGTTTTGTCATGACAACTATTCTAACCGTCTAGACTAAGTGTGATGGTTGTGTAGAAAGTTTTGAAGAAAAATGAAACATATCGTCGATGGAATTAAAGAACGCTGTAACTGACAAAACCTTAAATGTTTACCAGAGCCAAAAAACCTGTATGAAAGTAAAACAAAGACACTGGTATTTTTCATTTCGCAGACGGCGTAAGTGAATTTATATTCATCGTAGAAATCTGGAACCGAGACCAATCGACGCGTATTTTTTTCAGATAAAAATGATGCAAAAAACGTATTTTAGATTTTTTTTTCAGTTACAGCGTTCTTTTATTCTTGCGACGATATACACAAGTAAGCTAAACTTAGTCAAGTTTGCATGTTGTTGTACCCTTTTGAAAAGTTTTGTAGAGCTATTATTTGCATATGGAATATGATTAAATTTCCTTTTGCAAGCCTATGTAATTTATAAAGCATCAGTTTATAATTTTTACGAGAAGAGCTGAGAAAAAGAAAATAAATAATAATAAAGAAAAAATTATCTCTTGTAGCTGCAATCAGTAGTTAACCTTCCACACGGTTTTTAGGGAAATAAAAAAGTCCAATAACTTAACAGTATTTTAGCGTGCTTCACCTTTTTAAAATCAAAATTTCAAATAACACTGCACGCAAACTTCAGTGAATTAAATTTCTAAATCCCAATAATAAAAAAGAGCTTATCCCAGCTTTTGTGTAAACTTATCTGGTAACAAAAGAATTTCATGGGCTTGACCGCTAAAAATAAAACATAAATGGTATGTTTTGTTTAAAAGGATTAAAAATAACAAATCCACCTTAAACAGAGTTTTCAGTGTTAACTCAGAAGTTATTTAATTCAACACCAAATTCTAGAGGTTTTTTCAGAACTAGTTCTTAGCACACATACTACATGCTTAAATAACCACTAAAAACCTTTTTCACAGGTACGGTCCAGTTTTTCACAGCATCCCTATTGTGTGCGTTAATTTTTATTCACGACAAGCAGGACCTACAGTTTAACATCAACTACGAACGGCAGATATGAGAAACTTATTCATAGCAGTCAATTACTTTTAGAGATTTTGCCAGGAGACTCATACATACATACATACATACATACATACATACATACATACATACATACATACATACATACATACATACATACATACATACATACATACATACATACATACATACATACATACATACATACATACATACATACATACATACATACATACATACATACATACATACATACATACATACATACATACATACATACATACATACATACATACATACATACATACATACATACACATACCCAGTCAGCATTTTTGATCAATTATGAGTCTTTTTTGACTCCTCTGGGCGATTAAAATAGTCACTTATGAGCTCATTTTTGAGTCGAAAATTAATGTTTTGTCGGGAGAAAAATGTACCCTTGCAGCGACTCCCCTGAACGAGTCATTTGTGACTCCGCACACTAAACGAGTTTTACTTACCTTTTTATTTTCTTTACAATAATAAAAATATTTTATTTTGTTTAAAAATGTAAAAAAAATAAATTCATCAAGCTCAACTGAAGGAATTCTTTTTTTATATGTATATTATGCGTCTTTTTATTGATGAGACAAGTTTCTGGTGGAATAGACTGGACTGTAAGGAGCTGTTTCTTGAAGATGGAATTCTTCTTATTTTTTTAAATTATAATTTAGAAATACCTTAAATTTTATTTTATAATTTTTGCCCTTTGCTGGGATTGAACCTCGGTCGTTTGAATTTCTGTGCGAGCGTCTAACCACTATACCACGACATCACAATAATTGCATAATTCTTATTCTTTCAAATAAACTAAATCCCATTATAACGAAATGCGGAAAAAAACAATAAAATACGACGCAAAATAATTATAAAAGCAGTCATATTTTGAACGTCTGCACGATTAATTTATGATTCCGCACGAAATGCAGAAGAAAACAATAAAATACGACGCAAAATAATTATAAAAGCAGTCGTATTTCGAACGTCTGCACGATTAATTTATGATTCCGCACATTTAATCAGTTTTTGATCACCTAAGGGAGTCGTAAATGACTCATTTTGATGATTTCTGAGCAAGCAATCTTCCAATTGCTGACAGGATACATACATACATAATTGGCCATTAAAAACCTGTATCAGGGTTACGGAGTAGCTTCTCGCAGCACTCATTTTGTTTGTGTTAATTTTTATCCATGGGTACCGGGACCTACAAATTAAGGTTGACTCCGAACTACAGATATGTAAAGCTTTTTCGTGGCAATTAATTAATCCCAGAACTTTTGCCACAAGACTGCTGAGAGGTAGTCTTCGAAAGAAATAATTTTTTCATATTTCTGTTTTTCAAGATGACAGAGCTGAAATTTGAACCCGGCGCTATAGTCTTAGTAAGCCAACATACTAACCACTAGACTACGCCTCAACAATGCAAATATCGTGTAATTAAATTTCAAGAGATGATGTTGAATGTGAACCAACCAAATGTCTTATGGCCTGAATTCAAACATATGGATGTGAACGATATGTGGTTTCAACAGGAGGGTATCACTTGCCATACATCTAACAAAACAATGGCTTCTTTGCGCCACAAATAAAATGGCCGTTTTAACTCACATGGTGGCGATGTCTATTGGCCGCCAAAATCATGTAATTTGACTTCTTTCTTTGGCGATATTTGAAATAAAAAGTGTTCGTCGATAAGTCAGCCACAATTCAAGAGCTAAAGGATGAGATAATTTGGCACATTAACGGCATAGAACCGCAATCATTCCTCTAAAATTTTTACCATCGGATGGAAGTGTGCCACTGAGGTCGTGGCGGACATTTGGCTGATATTTCGTACCATTCATAATTGAACCATACCCAGTTATCTTAATAAAAAGCAAGAAATGACAATAATTTTCTAAGTAATTTGTGTTTTATTTAAAATCATTATCGGCCCTTAAAATTTAATCACTCCTCACATCAAAAAAAAATTTTTCTAAAAAAAAAAAAAATTTTAAAAGGCACGTTTTGTTACACGACTTCTTTTATATTTTATTTAGTTGTGTAGTGAATTACAATAAAAAAAAGTAATGTTTCTTCTCTTTTTCTTTCAATATATCACAACTAGGGTTTGAACTCAATACACTACGTACTAAACTAAGGCGACCGTAAATTGTAAACAAATGATTAAAAAGAATACGATCGCAACAGCAGGCAAAAACGACTCTCAGAAAAAACATGCCCAAAATTAAAACGACGGCCGCAACTTCACGAACTGTCATATATTGTTTTTACATTTCTTGCATGTAAAACTATTAAAAATTGAGTTTATGAGAGTTTTTGCAAAGAATTGAATTTATTTTTTATAATTTAATCATCTTTACGCATTTATTCAATTATTTTTTTCTATTATGTCACTCATTTAATTTAACAAATTCCAAAATTTATTAATTTATTAAAACTTTCAAATATTTTTTTCGATTTTCTTTTGTTCTTATTTTTTTTTTCCGCCAACAACAAAAAATAAATGGGTTTGTTTACAAAATGTATGAAATTTAATAAAAGTGTGGTAACATTATTGAGAGTATTTATTTCTAAAAATGAGAGCATTCGAAAAAATAGATTCTATTTCACGACTGCATTCTCCAGCGTTTTAATATGTCAATTTGTATAGAAAAAAACGTCATGCCCCAATTCTGTTTCATCATTAAGACTGAACTGGTTACTTCAGGTAAGATCTGATAGCCATCAAGGGGATCTAAATTTTGGCAATTTGACTCTTCATATAGCATCGCTATGTAAAAGTGATAAGTCCTCTTTATAGAAACGGACCTCTATGAGTTAAGAGCCCCTCACATTATTTCATTTGTAGCAGTTCATTTCCCTATAGGGATATTAAAGACCCCGTTTAAAATATTTTTGTTTTAAAGAACTTTCACCATAATGTACTACCACTCAACAAATTCTGACATACTGCACATAAATCAGAAAAAAATAAAACTACAATTCCATTGGGAAATCGAAATCCGTTTAAAATAATTTGTTTTTATTCTATAAAAAAAACGTTTTACTCCCACAAGTTGGTTATAAGGGTGAAATAAATTTTCTACTCATGAATACATTAAATTATCTATTCGAAAATTATAGTTTTTGTTAGACAGTTTTTATTGAAATAAAATCGAAGTTTAGTTGTGTGTGTGCGTGTCTGCGCTTCTGTAATAGTAAATGCTCCTGCATTTATTATTATGCTTACATGATTGTGCTGTTTGTCATATTCGACTGTATGTTACCCTTGAACATCTTCTATAAATTAAAATTCAGTATAGTGGTGCAAATTTTTTGTAATGGGTACGCAGAACTAAGTATTTGTACTAAATTTTGGCAACTTAATATTTAAGAGATGTATTTGGTTTCTAAATATTTTATAGAAAATTTTAATTTTAACAGTCACAACAAAATTCTGTATAGAATCATGCGCACATACTGATACACTATGCAAAAAGGCGAGATCTTCAAGCGCCGCTGTACTAAGACGCGAAAAAGCTTTACACGAGCAGCGTCTTCGTGCTAAAGTTCTTTCTTTCCCCCGGGGAAGTAAGCGCTTTTGGTCCTTCATTAAGAGGATAAGGAATAATGCTAGTTCGATTCCAACTCTTATACAGAATGACCAAACATTCACAAACCCGGTTGAAAAAGCGGACCTTTTAGCTGAATTGTTTGAAAAAAGTTCATGTTTGCCGGAGAGCGTATAACCGCTTCCCGAACTTGAAAGAGTATTGGTGACTATGCCTAATATATTCTTTCGAGGTCGTGCTGTCAAAAGGGTTCTTTCAGACCTCAACGTTCATAAATCTTCTGGGCCGGATGGTATACCAGAACTGGTCCTAAAGCGGTGGTCTTCGACGCTTCCGAGTCCACAAGCTAAACTTTTCAGTGCGGCTTATCGTGCCAGGGTATTTCCATCTAACTTTAAAGTTGCTAATATAACGCCAATCCCCAAAAAAGGGAAAATTACCGCCCAATAGCAGTGTATTCAACACTCTCCAAAGTTAGGTAGAGTATGATAAATCAACACCTTATGAGGTATTTGGAGTCCAATAACTTGCTGAGCGACTGTCAGTATGGCTTAAGTAGCGGTCGCTCCACTAGTTATCAACTGGCATTACTCCCTGAGCGATGGATGGATCTATTCACTGTTTTGGTGAAAGCAAAGTTGTTGTGGTTCTGTCGTTTCATAACGAGCTTTCTCAGGCTTTGTTCTATAAGAGTGGTTATAGACGGTGTCTCTTCTAACGAGTTCAGGCTGAATTCGGGAGTACCGCAAGGCTTTGTTCTATCTCCTACCCTATTTTTGATTTTCCTTAACGATCTTCTCCTCTTAACCTCAAATCTCTCAAAACTCCTTCGCAGATGACAGTAACATTTGTCACTCACATTCATTTGTTCGTAGGCTGAGCCTTTTGGAGATCGGGGTGAGAAGGCAGAATATGAATGACCTGCAAAAAATCTCTAAGTGGGGCCTCGGGAACAGAGTCGAATTTAATACGCGCAAGACCCAATGCTGTTTTATAACGCAAAGGCGTTGTGATGATTTAATCCTGCCATCTGTGACTATATGTAATGTAAATATTGAGGAGGCTGATGCTCTTAATGTTCTGGGCATGAAAATTAATTGTGATGTCCGTTGGAACGATCACATATTTCGGGTGTCGAAAGAAGCACTCAAGTGCCTCGGTTTTTTTAAACGGTGCAGGAAATACTTATTCCATCTGACCTATATTTACAAAACCATCATCTGACCTAGGATGGAATACAACTCCCATGTATGAGCCGGTGCCTCAAAATCAATTTTGAGGCTTTTCGACCGCGTACAGAAAAGGGCGAAGGTGCTTATCAGCGACGGTAGGGTATCCAACGCTATCGTTTCGTTGGAGCATCAGCGCAATGTGGCGTGCGTTTGATTGTTCTATCGATACTACCATTTGAGGTGGTCTGATGAGATAAGGGATTTGATTCCGGGTGGTTGCATATTCTTGAGGACTACACGTACCTCTCACAGAGCGCACCCATTTGTGGTTGATTGTTCAGCTAATCGCACAATGCACTATAGAGAGAATTCGATCTTCAGCCTCACCGCTCGTTTGTGGAACAATCTTCCGGCGAATGTTTTTCCTGCCAATTACGATATCAGTAGGTTTAAATCAAATGTTCACAAATACTACTCCCTCTTTCCCCCTTCCCACAACATATTTTCCTAGACCAGCACAATTTACTGCATGAGTAGGGGCCCATATTGTCAAAGTGTTATTGAATAACAAATTTCAGGAATAAAGTCTTTCCCATATATGCACATACATTGTACATATGTGCATACAAGTCTGATTGTTCTTCATAAGGACATTTTTATAATTTTATTTAAGTTTTATTTTTCCATTTGTCTGAAATAAATTTCAATAAAATTTTCAATTGAATTTTACTTGAAAATATTTATTCTCTGTGAAGCACATTACACTCCTCTTGTAATTTTATTTCAAATACTGCAATAAAAATGATCAATACTTGGAAAGAGCAACGTCTTAAATACAAATAGAATGAAAAATCTAGAAACAATATTTTCAAAGTAATGGGATATGCACTCACAATTCATTGATGAGAACCACTTTAATTTATTTTCAAAATTTTGTGTCGACAACAAAAATTATTCACTATTGGGAAGGCAAATTCTGTAAAAAAAAATAACAAAAAACATTAAAGTTTAATGCACGGTATTTGTTAATATGAAGGACTTTATCGGAAATAAAACAGAAGAAAGGTACAGCTTTTTCAGTTTCAGCTATTAGAGCAACCTTGAGTTTTCTATTTTATTTTGTTAAAGAAGAATACTATTCCTTCAACACTATTTCATCTTAACCACTGTCAACAAATAAAAGAATGATCAGGCGAAAAAGCGCCACATATAGGAAAGTAGCAGACGAAAGCTAAATCCTACTTAGCGAAGGCACTCACCACAATCAACATGTAACGATAAGACAAAATTGCAGTTGATCATTCAAGAGTGAAGGTATAACACTGGCTTTTTAATGATCAATTCACAACAATTTCTCTCATTAGTAAGGCGCGGAATAATATTGGAAAATCAAATATATATTCTGTCATCATGTACTGATCTTTTCACAAAAACTCTAAAACAATTCACAGCATTAGTAGGGGTTTACACCTAAGTATGGCTCTAAAAACAAAAAAAAAAATTTTTAAAAAAGAGCAAGACAACTTTTTTTAAATATAGCGGAAAAGCCATAATCGAATGTATCGTTTGCCAAGATATTGATACTTCAGAAAGTCTGCGAAGTCGCAACACAGTGAAGAAACACCAAAAAGATATTGAAAACAATACAAATGGTTGCAAACAAATGATTTTAGCTGGTTTAACATCAATTGAAAAGAGAAAAATCTTAAGAATTAAGTCTGATTTCTTTATTTATGCATTAAAAATCAGATCTCACGCTAATGTGCAGGCAATTAAATCACGACTAAAAAGAACCATTGTAAACCGTGAACATTTGTTATAAAAAAATGCAGGGAAATAGTGGCTCTGTGTTATGAAAGTAAAGAAAAAATTTCCAAAAGAGCATATTACCTCAGGACATCACCTAATGATTAACTTTTTGTGCTGTTTAGAGACAAAAAGAACAGATTGTAGATAACGCATATGTTTACAATAATTTTTTTGTAATGATATGAGAACACAGAAGCTATTTTGAAGTTCCCAACACAGCATAGAACTTATGAAAACAATTTTTGATGAAACTTCCAAGATCTTGTTACAAAGGAAATATTTGAACGGATTGAACGAATTCTGCAACAAGATAATACTTCTGCCGATAATGTCAGACTTATAAATGAATGTCCGCCTCTGTTAAACTCATAAATGTGAGCCCGTTTAAGCACATTTTTCATTACATTCTCACACATTTCACGCGGTGTTTCATTAATTTCATCACGAATATTTTGTTTGAGTTACTCCAGTGATTCTGGTTCGTTTGCATAAACTTTGCTTTTCAGATATCCACACAAAAAGAAGTCCGGAGTAGTCAAATCAGGCGACCGTGGAGGTCAATCAATACCACAATTCCTTGAAATAACTTGTTGTGGAAAAAGGTCACGCAGTAATTTTATTGTAATCCTGGTTGTATGAGATGTGACACAATCTTAGTCCAGCCCAAAGCATGCAATTCCGGTGTTAAAAAGTTTTCCATCATATCATGCGATATCTCCATTGACAGTTAGCATTATGCCGTTTTCAGTTTTAAAGAAATAAGTTCCAATAATTTCTTCTGACCAAATTGCACACCACACTGTCACTTTTAATGGATGCAAAGGTGACTTATTAATAATTTGAGGGTTTTCCATTGCCCAGAACTGACTATTCCGTTTATTCACGTATCCATGCAAATAAAAATTTGCCCGTCACTCATTGTAATTTTTTCTTCAAAATCGGTGTTGTCATGAGCTAGCTGTAGCATCCTATTGGCATATGTACGGCGATGTAAATGGTCTTCTGGAAGAAGTTATTGTGTCAATTAAATCTGAAATGGAAACAAATACAAATCATTGTGTAAAATTGTGGCCAAAGTAGTTCTTCGAAAACCAAGCTCCTGAACACGGTGTTGAATTGAGGTTGATGGATTGTTTTGAAGACTTTCTTGTATAACAGTACGTAGTGGTCAGTGCTGGAGCCTATCAGCTACAGTCCCTCTTTCTCCGTAATCATTCACTAAATCATAAATAGTTCGTCTTGTTAAAACGTTGTCTCTCCTAAAAATTTTACGTAACCTTCCCATCGTCACACTAATCGATGATTGATTTTGATAAAATGTTTTAACGATTAAAACACATTGGTTTACCGAATATTTTTCCATAATAAATTTGTCACGTCTCTACTTCACCACAGCCAAATATGAACTGTCAAGTAAAATAGCGGCAAAACAAAGTAGTATACCCTCCCGTTGGACATCCTCTACAAGAGAACACCATGATAGTCATTTTTGTTGGCCTATTAAATATCAAAACTGGCTTGGTTTCAAGCTATCCTAGAACTTCTATACTTTTAGAAAATTCGACTTCTCAATTTTCAACCCTCCACTGTCTTTTCCAGGAAATAAGATACTAGTAAACTTGTTTGTAGTTTTTCAAAGTTTCTGTTTTATATTTAGTAGGTTTTTAATTCCTTTTTTTTATGTGAAATAATTAAAATAGTAAATTCTACCTATAATTAATTTTCTTACCTTATTTTTCTTTTGGTTAGTGTATTCGCCTAATATAATAATAAAATTTGTTTCCCTACTTAAAAAAGAGAAAAATTTTGTTTAAAAACTGTTAAATTTTAAAGATTTAACAAACTTTACTAGTGTGCAAGTTTAGCGTACGTATGCGTAATATTTAATTATATGTGACAACACATTGCTCATACGCTCTTGATTAATTTACTTATAAATCCATTTAAAAAGTTAAAACTTGACAACAATTTTTTCAAAATGTGAACTTTATACAATTTTTTTTTATATTACAGTATGAAAAAGAAGAAGGTAAAAAAGTATAATACCTTGAATTTATACCGCTTATCTGACAAGTTCTGAGGACTTTTTTAACAATCCACTGTTTCTTGTTTTTCCAAACAGAACCCCGCATTGTAATAATAGCATACAACAGTGCTTTAACTTAAGGTTCATTAGATAGAAGAAAGACATTTAAATAAACACTTAGCTCTGTGAAAAAAGATCAGTGGACAATTATGATAAATGAGCTAATACAGCGAATATCGAAATGTTTTCCTGCTATACGTTTCAACACAATTCGATTTTTTTTTATTGAAATGATTAAACTATTTTTGAGTGCTAATATTTAAGCTAATATTGATGCAAAATTCTAATAAAGATTTGGTACAATAATATTGTAATAATTTAAAAACTAGACACAGCTTTGGTTAACAGTTTGTATACCACTACTCTACTTATCTCTCTCTCTCTCTCTCTCTATCTTATTTTAAACAATTTAATGTAGAATGTTCCCATTATTTTCATTTTATTCTCATAAATTCCATATCATTTAGTAATTTGAGCGTAATGTCTGTAAGTTTCAATGCAGAACTATAACAACCAAAATGATATACATTTGTATGCAAAGCAGAAAAGAATTAGCAGTACTGTGTTAACACAATTTCATTTTCTGTATTCTAATGAAGACAACCATTGCAAGTTTTAACATGTTTAATTAAATGAAGTGCTTTAACTCATAAATTACTTTTCTCTTATAAATTTTATAGATTTTTATATGAATTTTGTATATTGAATTATGCTAATGGTAAATTTATAAGAAATATTTATGCAAAATCCATTATTGAAAGTACAGTTACAGAAAAAAGCCTTAATTTCCAAAATATGTAATATCTACATAACATTTGTTGGAATAATTGCTGCTCTAGTTTGGCAGTTTGAAATCCAAAAATTGTTGTATTACACCAATAGCTTCATCCTAATAATTTAAAAATTTTTTATTTTATTATTAAGGCCAGTACTCAGGGGATAACCCCTACTCATGCAGTACATTGTGCTGGTCTAGAAATTTAAATTTAATTTAAATTTTAATTTTAGAAAACAGCAAATTTTTATTTTTACAATTTTGTCCTTCGCTGTAATTGAACCTCGGTCGTATGAGTTTCTGTTCAAGCGCTCAACAACTATACCACAACCCCGTAATTGTCGCAATTGGCAGAAAAAAAAATGGCTGGAAGATTGTGCCTTAACCGAGCGTTGTAGCTAAAGAACAAATTCTCTATATAATGCATTGTGCGATACACTGGACAATCAACTACAAAAGGATATGCTCTGAGAGAGATACGAGTAGTCCGCAAAACCAATTGTCCGGAAACTAGTCTCCTATTTCATCAAAGCACTTTCTCTGGTATTACCGTAAGAATAATGTAAGGCACGCCACATTACCTCGAAGTTCCAAGGAATCGATAGATTTGGATACCCTATTGTCGCTGATAAGCACCTTCGCTCTTTCCTGTATATGGTCGAAAAGCCCCAAAACAGACTTTGAAGCACCGGCTTGAGAGCATGAGAGTTCTATTCCACCCTGGTTCGTATAAGTCTTGTAAATATTGAGAAGGTCGGATGGAGTGAAGTATTTCTTGCATACATACATATATAATTGGCCATTACAACCATGTGCCAGCATTACGGCCTAGCTTCTCGCAGCACTCATGTTGTGTGTGTCAATTTTTATCCATGAGTACCGGGACCTACAGTTTAATGTCGACTCCGAACGACAGACTTGAGAAGCTTGTTCATGGAAATCAGTTACTCTCAGAGCTTTTGCCAGAAAGAAAAATTTTTTTTTTATATTTTATATCAAGATGTCAGAGCTGAGGAGGTTGGAACCCGAAGCTATCGTCTTAGTCAGCTAACACACTATCCACTAGACCACGGCGACTAAAGTATTTCTTGTACCATTTTAAAAAATCGAGACACTTGAATGCTTCTTTCGACACTCGAAATATGTGATCATTCCAACGGACATCACAATTAATTCTCATGCTCAGAACATCAAGAACGTCCACCTTCTCGATGTTTACATTACCCATAGTCACTGGTGACAAGTCCCCAAAATGTCTATGCGTGATAAAACAACATTGGGTCTGATGCGCATTAAGATCGACGATGTTTGCGTGACTTCACTCGGAGATTATTTGGAGACCATTTGATGGGTGTGTTATTCATTATACAAAACAAAATAAATTAATTTTTAAAATTATACGAAGTTTGTGTAATACATGGGTGCTATTTCTTTCTAATTATATTTCTAACAACTTGTAATAAAGATTAACAGCCTTATTTATAATAAAAAATTAGCAGGTCGTTGTAGAGAGTAGCTAAGTTTGTCATTCCTATACGTGAAAATTTCGGCTCAAACGTACAAGATGTTTAGTTTTTTGGATTCTCTGACTAGTTATCAAATAGAAGATATGGAGAGTTTTGATAATATCAGTCTATAGCTCGTGAAAAACTTGCCAGTTTTTCTTCCTATATACTAACGAGTTGCTATCTTTTCATTATACATACGGCCGTAAGTAATTAAGGATCTTTCTTGATCAAAAAGGGAATTGAAAATAGAAAGAAGAGATAAGAAAAGACTTGGAAATAAACAACTCAAGTATCAATTTATTCGAATCCCAGCAAAGGTAAAAATGAAAAAGATAGTTTGCGGTTTTCTCAAAATTATAATTTAAAAATAAGATAAAAATCAGAGTGGGCAAACAAGCAAAACATTTCGCAAACGTTGCAACAAAGTCATACACTTTTCAAAATTTTTTTAATGGTATTGTACATAAGCAAAACCAAAACAAATACTTTCTAAATAAGAAAGAGCGCAAACGAAACAATTCGCTTTTCGCTCTTGTGCTTGCCTTGTTATTCCGTTACATTCGTATAATTTGCTCTTTTTCTCTTCTTCTTCTTTTTATTCTCTCTCTCTCTCCCATTCGTTTTTTGTTGTACCTACGCACATTTGAGTTAGTGTATTTGTAGTACTCAAAACAATATACAAAATTAAATGGGACAATCGTTCTCACTATTTCTGTTTTATTTTTGTTTCACTCATTGTAAAGAACAGAACAAAATGAGATTAAACTTTCAGTTTTGTTTATTTTCCTACTCTGATAAAAATAAATTAAAAAATTGATCACCCTTTTTCTTTTTTCATCTTAACCTTTGACAACGAAAAAGGAATGATGAGGAGAAAAGTGCCACCTATTGGGAATTTTCAGAAAGCAGCTAAAAACCTATTTAGCGAAGGCGCTCACCGCAATCAACATGCAACGATGGGGCAATTGCTGTTGATCATTCAGGGGTGAATGATCAATTTACAGCAATTTGTGTTATTCCTAAGGCGCTTAATAATATAAGAAAACAAAATATGTATTCTGTTGTTACAATTTACTCTCCTTTCCACACAAATTCCAATAAAATGCACAGCATTCAGTAGGGGTTTACCCCTGAGTATTGGTCTTAATAAAAAAAAAAAAAAAATAGATAAAAAACCTGTATAAGCCCTTCTAAATATGATTAAGGCGTAAGCAATAGTGCAACCAAATTTTCTAATTCATTATTAACCAAAGCTCTATATTTTTTTTTGCTTCGATGATATTATTTTATATATGTTCTGAAGAAAATAAAACAAGAACAAAATAAATCGATGTTAAGCATCTCAAAAGACTATATTATATCCCACTATTTTGAAACCAGTCTCGTTATTATATTTTTGCTCTTTTTTTGCGCTTTTGACAGCAATAAAATTTTATATTGAATTATTAGTTTTTCCATGGCTACCTTTAAAACTCCACAATATTAAACTGCTACTCTTAAATAAAATTAAAGGCTTCATGTACAAAATTACCTTGAAAATTTTCTATTTAATGTTCGGCACAAATAAATTTGTTCAATGAATTTTATTTTCCTTTTTAACTAAGTACTTATGCTCGCATAAACGAATATAACTTTCAATAAACAGATATTTTATATGGATTCTGTTTATAAAAATTTGTTTCATATTTTCTATTTCATTTACTTTTTTTTCCAAACAGAACGCACTTATACACTCGTATGTACAACAACTATACACACACTTCTTTCTGTCTATCACAATTTATCTGTTCATACAGGTATTTAGGTAGAATGAAAAATCTTAAATCTACACATACAGTCATACATACACATATGGTGTATTTGATCATTGAAAATCAATTGAGTATGAAAGTATTTAATGAATAATCAATCGTTTTTGTTTGTAGTAAAACTTTTGTATGATTCTACTCGTTCATATGTACGTAAAACGTTCATTTAAGTGCTATTCTCGTGCATACATACATAAGTACAGGTATTGTAAATAAAGCATTGAATTCAGGTGAATATTACCCATCATCTATAATACAGTTGAACATCTAACATCTGATGTATGCTACGAAAAGAAGAGTACGTATTAACAGTTAATTAAACTCAATTTTGTAATACTTAAAGCCTGTTACTGTTTTTTCTTTCTTTAAAGAAACTAATTTTTTACTCTTATTTCGCAAAATTTTAAATTCAATTTTATTAAATATTTAACATGAAAGTTTAGCTGAAAGACAACTGACTATATGTTTAAGTATATGCATATGTATATACAATGTATACTGTATATATATTTTTTAATTAAGAAAATGTTTTCTTATCGCAAAGTTGAAATTTTCATTCATTTAATATGTTTTTGATTTAAATAAAAAAAGTAGTAAAAACGGTTATATATAAAGATAAGCAATCAAATCTAATTATAAAATATCAGCTAAAGTTACTTGATAAGGTGTTGTTTGCAGCTCTTCTGACTCTCTTATTTTATTTTCATGTTGAATAAATAGCAAATGTATTTCTTAAACATCAAAAGCAAATCACAAATCACTAATTAAGGAAGTTGTTCTAAAATCACAGCATTTCCATTGAACATCGAGTATTTTGAAGAGCTGAATTAATTATTCCCAAGCCTTTCTTTCTTATGATGTTTTCGTTTGTAGCAAAAAGCATTGCGTTTATATCAAAATATTGAATTTTTTACATTTACCCTTTATAGTATCAGTATCAGTTAAAAACACAGATCAAAATTAAACGATGTCAAAAAACAATATTTGTAAAGGGTGATTTTTTAGCTATTATCTTTTTGGCAACACTGGTTTAAAAAGCTGACGCACGTTTTGTGTTTTGTTTCACTGTCAAACATCTTCAGTTTGGTAATTTTATTTTTAATTTTTATTTTACTTTTTTTACAACTACACTTTTTCAGATTGATGAATGATGTTGATCATTCAAGATTAAAGGTATAACACTGGCCCTTGAGTGGTCAAATTGATAGAAACTTGTCTCATAAAAAAAAGCGCATTATATATACTTCTATATGACAAAAACAAAACAAAAAAGAAAAAAATCTCTCTATCTTCAAATTCCAATATAATGCTCTGCATAAATAGGGGTCTTAATTGATCTTAAAAAAAATAATAGTTATTTTTTTTGAACGCAATAGCTTTATCCTAATCACTTGTGGTTTCTCTGTGGTCTATATGAAAAAGTGTTGCTTGTTAAGTTAACCACCGAATTAGAAATGATCTTCATCGTTGAAGATAATTTTGTTAAAGAACAGTATTTCCAGCATATTACTCTAGAACGCATTCAGCATATCTTCGTTGATTACACACATACATACATACATAATTGGCCATTACAACCATGTGTCAGGGTTACGGCACCGCTTCTCGCAGCACTCATGTTGTGTGTGTGTTAATTTTTATCCATGAGTACCTGGACCTACAGTTTAAAGTCTACTCCGAACGACAGATTGGAGAAGCTTTTTCATGGCAATCAATTACTCCCATAGCTTTTGCCAGAAGACTGCTGAGAGTTAGTCGCCGAAAGAAATAATTTTTTTATATTTCTTTTTTTCAAGATGTCAGAGCTGAGATTTGAACCCGGCGCCAGCAAACTAACCACTATGTCAAAGGAAGTGTAAATCCAAAGGAAAAGTACGTACGCTCAATTTCTAAGAATTTAGTACAATTGACAAATTCAGATTGTTTGCTACATTCTCTCTTACAGGGTCGGTACTTTTTTTTTGCGGTAATTTTTAACTTCTATTTCGTATTCTACGGTTTTTCGATAATTTGTATATTTAAAAAACATAGAGTTTAGTAAATAATTAACACTTTATATAACAGATATTTAACAGTAAACCACCACAATGAGCTAGTTTTTACAAAAGAACTTTGTGATTTTAATACAAAGCAGGCAAAGAGGTTTCAGCGTCAACAAAGTTTATTGTTTAACTCGATAAGAAACAACAATCAAACAATGTTAAATTGTAAGGGCTTTCATAGCTGTCTACCACATTTGCAAATATCAAAGCAAGTGGGATTGGAAACAACTGCCATAAATCAATAACCCATTGTTCCAAGGTAATATTAAAACCACCTGAGTGAATCAAAAGCTGGATCCAAAAACTAGCTCTCTTTACGTGTTATTTTCTAAATTTTTAAAAAGCACTTTTAAATCGATATTGAACAGCTTAAAATAAATAAAAGATTTTCAGAATTTCTAAATAATTTAAAAATAAGCTTAAACACCATCCATAAGAAAATATTATTTTTATTTATTTTTCTTTTAATTTTGTCTAATTTTAAAAAATCTAGCATTTCACAAAGATTAACTGCTAAAGGATTTACAGGTTCTTAGTTATAAACAAGTAAATTCAAAATATTTATAAACATACTTGTAGCAAGAAAGAAAGCAAAAGTAGAAAAAAATTCTAAATTTCATTTTAAAATTTTTGCTGTAAAAAATCAATAAACATTCTTTCCTCCTAATTTGTATATCCTTGAATGTGTTTCCGCTCTATTAAAATAAAGTAAATGGAATTTAATACAAAATAACAAATGCTATGAGTTGAAAGACATATAATACAAAATTTATAAATATGGTTTTGTTTTTTTTTTATTATTATTTCCTTAGATTATATTTAAAAAGAAGTACAAAAAAAATATATTTTTTAAAGCTTTTTTCTGTCAAATTCACTGAAAAGTTTTGATGTATTATTACTTGTTAATGCAATTTGAAACAAAAGCTAAAAATACTTTTTGTATAGAAGCAGGTACATATCTTTCTAAACTTTATTGTCGTTATTTAAGGAGGCAAATTGTTTCTTTCAAAGAAAAAAAAAAGAAAGGATTAGAAAAAGAAAATGTTTTTGTTTTGTTTGTAGAGGATAATACTTCTTAAAGACTCAGTTAAGAAAAATAAAATAAAAACTCATAAAATTTAAATTTTTTGTTGAAAGCCAATATTTAAAGGATTCTTCATTGAGTGCTTTCTTTAACAAAAGTTAGTATACAATGACTGGGATCGATAACGACAGAACTACAATGGACTTGTTCTAGTACGGAGCTATTGCACAATTTGAGAATTAACAAACTAAATGAATGATTATATAAAAAGTCCCAGAGTGATAAGCGATATCCTGATATTACTAAAGGCACATATTATATAAATGATGAACTCAGTCTGAAGAAAATTTTATGAATTTTTAAAGCAGTATGTTAAATCACACACATAAATCACATTCTATACGCCAATAAATACTTATGGTGCGCGAGACGACTATAAATGCCACAAAATATACAATCTGCACCAATATGAAACTCTGTACCATTTCATAGGTATATATCCAGCTTTCCGAGAATTGAGAAGACGTTTTTTCATGAATGCAACCTTAATACAATCTCAGGTTATTTTAGTGCTCGAAATTCATGAAAATCGGTCAAAGTTTTAAACTATTCATTAGATAAGATAGGAGGAATTGGCAGCCTTGCACTAACAAAGCACATTTCAGCATGCATATCGGCCTGTTGTGATACCACATGAGGTTAGGAAGCCCTAATAGGCAGAGGCTTCACACAAGAAGCACTACTTTCCAAAAAAAATATGATGGAAACCAGCCAGAATTTGACAAATGGTCTAATGTCCAGGATCGATAGGTCAGTCAAGCTATCGAGAAAAGGAGATCCTAATTTAAGCAATCTACGTCGAGCCAGGGATGGGCACTGGCAAATATAGTAAACCACACTCTCTTCTTCCTAAATCGACCCACAGCCACGACAGAAGTCATTTGCGGGTAAGTGCAGTCTCTCTGCGTGTCTGTCCATCAAACAGTGACCTGTGAGGATGGATACAGTGTAAAAGGTATCCCTGCGGTTTAGCTTAGAGAGTTTTTTGGTACGATTCAAGTCCAGCTTAGGCCAGGTAAATCTAGCAACGTGACAGGACTTCTCTTCTTCCCAGGACAGGTCCGCATCCAATAAATATATCCGCTTAATAAGGAGTCTAACAGAGGAATGAGGTATATATAAATATTCATTAACATATAGAAAATTTCTCAAAAATGGATTTAATTAATTTAAATATCTCCATGATAGTTGCCGTGGTCTAGTGGTTAGTGTGTTGCCTTACTAAGACGATAGCGCTGGGTTGTAATCTTAACTCTGACATCTTAAAAAAAAGAGATATCAAAAAAATTTTTCTTTCGGCAATTACCTCTCAACAGTCTTCTGGCAAAAGTTATTGATTGCCATGAAAAAGCTTCTCAAATCTGTCGTTCGGAGTCGACTTTAAACTGTAGGTTCCAGTACTCGTGAATAAAAATTAACAAACACAACATGAGTACTACGAGAAGCTAGGCCGTAACCCTGACACAGGGTTGTTTTGACCAGTTATGTATGTATGTATGTATGTATGTTCGCCATCGCTGCACAAATTTCACGTATGGAAATTGGGATCAAGGGCAATTTTGTTTTGGGCACATTCACATAATATATGTATGCTTCACTTGGTGATAGGTCAGTTTACTCAAGTGGAAACGCCAGCTAAAAAGGTTCCAGCTTAAAGTTCTATATATACATGCCAGAGTCACAACCTCGATTCTCACAGCACTCATGTTGTAACGGAACCCATAGTGTAACCAGTAGACTGCTAAAACTTGTTCGCTGAAAGAAATATTTTCTTATATATTTCCTTCTTTCAAGAGTACAAGAGTTGGGGTTTTAGCACGAAGCTATCGTTTAGTAAGGCACCACACTACATACTAGACTACATCGGCCACACTTAAATTTCTTAATTTAAACCTCTATAGAAAGACATGTTATTTAGACTATAACACAGCTATCATTTGATGTTCTCGTTAACAATACACAAAATATTTAAGGAATAAAACTATATACATATATAAAGGTGGTTATCTTTTAAAGGCCGATATTGATTTTGAATAGAACACAAATTATTTAGGAAATTATTGTCATTTCTTGTTATTATGATGAGTTTGTATGGTTCAATTATATGTGGAACACCTCCATCCAATGGTCCAAATTTTCAATGACGCTGAGGCATAATTGAGGTTATATGCGGTTTATGTGCCGAATTATCTTATCGTTGCTTGCTTATCGACGTACACCCTTTATTTCAAATAATCCTAAAGAAAGAAGTTCAACTGTGTCAAATCACATGATCTTAGCGGCCAATAGACATCGCCACCACATAAGATAATACGGTTATTGAATTTGTGTCGCAAAAGAGCCATTGTTTCGTTAGCTACGTAGCTATTGAAAACACATATCGTCCACATCATAATGTTAATCAACCACAAGCGTGAGGGTACGACGACGAGTTCAAGTGGACTGTTTTTCAGCCACACTATCGCGAACAGCAGCAATATTTTCTCCATTCTTTTACGTCTGCTACAAACTCGGTTTGCTCAAATTTTTGCACCATTTTCCAATTGTGCGTACGTTTGAACTATGAAATTGACCAAAATAATTACGAAGTGCACCATACGCATTTTGATTTGAACGCCACTTTTCATAATAAGCCTGAATAACTTTAATTCGTTACTCTATGGTGTATCTTTCCATGGTTCAAATTAGTTATTCTGGAATTGAGAAATATCAAACCAAGTGCAGAAAAAAAATTTACGTTTGGTTGTGGTTGAAATTCAACATCAGCCTTAAAATTTACCACACGATATATTAAAAAAATATATTTTATAAAATAAATACTTAATTTGAAATGTTTTTTAGAGGGTTTTTGTCTCCATCTGCTACCTACAGCATTACCTCAAAGAGATTGCAGATCAATTTACTCATACCTTACCTACTTAATGTCAATGGGCCATATTATTATTGTAATACATTTTTGTTTTTATTGCTGCGAATAAAATATTCATTATGTCAAATGAGCAAAAGTTATTTCCATAAATTTCATATTATCACACAATATGCATGTTAATAAATTCGTATATATAACATTAATTATATAATACGAGTATGTATGTATAAAACACACATTGATATAAATACGAGATATAAAACCATAATGCTTAAACTATGTACATATACTTTCTACACATACTTTATAGGGTTAATAAAAGTGCAAAATATGTGTATGCACGTGTATTCCATAACAACGATTTTCCCTATTTATTTTACTGTTGTAGTTCAAATGCAGTATGCTTATCTCAAGGGATTATTTTATTGCATCATACAGAGCATTTTTATAACAATAATGAAAATGACAATAAAAAATAAAAATAATATTATATAAGTATATATGTGTACTTAATAACATTAATATATAATACATATTTATGATAAAACAAAACAAAAAAAAAACATTTTATCATAATTTGAGTAACACTACATGCAACACATGTCATCGACATATGACATTATAATTAATTAAATAATTTTAAATGAAAGGGTGGCTAACGAATAAATAAATAAAGCTTTAAATATGAGTTTGCAAAAAAAAACAAAAACTGAAAAAAATGGATTAAAAAATTGTGTTGGAATTTTAAAATATTTTAATGTTGGTTTGCTATGCAGTAAGTTGTAGCTTCTTAATTTAATTTCTGTATTGTTCCCATAACAAACAATGCGTTTGATACTCGATAACTGTGTTAAAACTTTAGATCCTGTGGAGCCTATATATATGCGAATATGGCTATTCAATTTCTTATTGTTTTCTTTATATTCTATACGAATGACAGTTGTCATGCTTCAGTCTATAATCTGCTGTTAAACATTTACTGTCTAATTCATAATGAGATAAAACGTGCTTATAAGAGCCTTATAAGCAAAATCTCTTAATTTTGTATTCATAAACAAGAAACAATGTCATAACGCTCTCATAAACCATTCATAAATAAGAAATTTTTATTGTAGGTTTCTAGGTACTTTAACCGTACAATAACACGACATTTGTGAGTTAGATTGGATATTGTATAAATAAAAGTGGAATAATATAGTATTACAATGAATAAAACTTATATAGTTGCAAGTATAGATACATTTGTACATATTTAAATTCACATAATTAAAAATGTTCGTATAATCGCAAATGATTCCAGTCTCTGTACAAAATAAAATTTCTAAATGGCCAAGAAATTGTTTTTATTTTGTATTACATATCCCATCTTTTTCCTTTACAGGCTCTGTCATCAGTGTCTATAGAAATTACGATTGTAAATTTCTCTTTCTCTTTCTCTCCAGTTTACAATTCCATTTTACCAAATTTTGATATAAAAAAATATAAACAGAATAGTGATGCACAAACCAAAAAGAGAATGGTAGTATTCGATTACTTTATACATGAATTAAAAAAATGTGCTTCAAAGGAATTTGTTTTTTTTTGTATTTTTTCAGTTTATTTTAGTTATTTTTTTTTAACAGCAGTAAATATTACTTCAATCACATCTATTTTATGTATAATTGTATTACTATTACATTATTTTTATGAATATTAAAAAATTACCGAAGTAACCGATAGCTTTTATTGTGCATCACTATGCTGAAATAACATCATGTTATCGCCAGCATGACATTAAAATCGTTTATTAGTTAATTTGCTCGTATGTAAGGTTTATGAATAAGATTTTTTATTTTGAGCTTATAAGACATATAACGTCTCATAACTAATGTATGGATAAAACCTAAATTAAGGAGTTATTATGAATTAGACCGTTATTTCATCCAAAGGATTTGCATTATTATACTGAGTAACCTGGGGTTTTTTGATTAACGAGGCTGCGCTAAACGAGCTTCAATTGGAATCATATCATAGCATTCGTAATTATGGTCAAATTGAGGTATTTCAGGATGTCTCCCGGATCAGATATTGCAGATATGGTGTTCAGTATTAATCACACGTTTAAAGTTCGAGGGGCAATTGCAAGGAAAATGCACAACTGTCTTCTTCTAGCTGCGACAGTTATCGTTTAATCGAATATCCATTTGGCTAGCATGGTTTCCAATAGGTCGGTGTCTAGTAAATACAGCCATCAATTGGGAAACATCTTTCATACTGTCACACAATAGGGATCTTGTAAATCTAATTTTAACTGAAGACAAAGTCAGTCTCGAGATCCTGCAATAATCAATTATTATCCAGCTGTTTATCATCCCATCATCAAGAGGTATCGCGTTCCATGTATGGCAACCATAAAGTAAGACACAAAATGTTTTGGGATCTTAAGACAGATTTTCTGTTTTGTTTTCAATCAACAATCTAAATCGCGAAAAGTAGATGGTAGTATTTGATGCGATAATGCTTATTGTTTTTTCTTCCACTTTAATTTTTGAAAAAAATCTCCTGACGGGTCCTTGAACAGAGATGAAAGGATCATAGAAACACGCTTATCCCCATAAGCGGTATGTTTCATATTTAGTCTCAAATATATATTTTTTGTTTGTGTAACTCGATCAGTTTTGCAACTTTAAAATTATTGTATTTTTGATGATTTGTACTGCCACAAAAATTTGGCAGCTTACTTAATGATATAATCTTTAAATCAGAGATGGATGACACCAATACTCAGGAGTGTAAACCCTACTCATGCGAGCATTGTATTGGTATTAAAAATTGTATAGTTTTTTTTAAGCGCCTGATAAATGAGACAGAGACAAGTTGCTGTCAATTTGATTACTCAAAGGGGAGTGTTGTACCTTCACCCTTGAATGAAGAACAGCACTTGCTCCATCTGTTGCTGCGTCTTGACTCTGAACTGGTGAGTATCTTCGCTAGGTCGCTGTTATCTTTCCATTAGACTTTGATGCCTAAAGGCTTAACCATAATGTGCTTAGACTAGCTTAAACAACTATGCGAATGCATGCAATTAAATGTGTATAACCATAATGTACATAACAAACGTTTCGTTGAGTTTCGTTCAATTTCATTTGTTTACGTTTGGAGCGAAGCCGATCGCACCAAATGTACGCAAACAGCTGTTTTTGTGTTTGTGTAAACAATAATAAACAAAAGACGGCAGTGTGCAATGGAAACCGAGGATAACTTTATTGAAAATTTGATTGAAAATATAAAAAAAAAACGATTTCTCTGTGACAAATGTGTATCTTATTCATTTTCAACCATTTAAATATTTTTCTTTTCTGTTCATTTTGTAGCACATTAATAACAAAATGTAAACAAATGTGCTTGTGTTTACATGAACGCACGGTTGCATTTTTTAGTACTATATTTTATTTATGATTTATTTTTTTTTTAATTAACAAAAATAAATATAACTGACGTGTTTTCGGTAAAATATTTAACCGTTGTAGATATTAAATAACAGTTTGTGATAAAAATCTGTATATTTATGAAATATAGAGACAAATCAAGTTTTACATAAGTACTAATGTTTGTAACTAAGAACAGCTTGCATTTAAGTTCAAAAAGTACACTATAGTCACTCGAAAGTTTCGTTAGATTTTTGACAGACGTTTCGTTGATTTTTGACATTAGCATACGTCTACGAAAGTACATTATGGTTGGGCCTTAATGCTTTTCAAAGTCGACAAAGAAATACATATATTTTACATTTAAAAAATTTTACATATTCTTTAAAACACAAATATATTTAAAAAAAAAACAAATTTTCAATTGCATTAATTGGATTTAATTTTTTTTTTTAATTCACAATACAAAGTACCAAAGGATTTTCATCATAAACAATAAATACTGTAAGAAATTTGTTGAATAAAACTTGCTCAAATTTTAAACCCTCGCACAGAATTTATGAGTAAAACGAAAATTGTGTACTTGAAAGATTACAACAAAACGATTGTGGCAAAAATTTTACATCTAATATGGCATAGAATAGCACTTTGGTCTTTAAAATAGGGTTAAAAATATGGATACACACACATACCAGGGGTAGAACTTATTGGTCTGCAACAAAAGGTAAAAATAAAATTTTACATTTTGCTTTTTGTTTCTCATTCAAATGCTAACTTAATAGAATTTTACTATTTTATTTAAGATGTTTTTAGCAAAAAATATTACTAAGGTAGACAATTTGATTACAAATAATTTTATCGCACATAAAAGATGCTGCCACAGATAAGAGACTTTATATTGAAGTGTAAAAGCAATAAAGAATGGAGCAATAGAAGCAAATTTGCTTGAAAGAAAAAATAATTTTATGACTGAAAATGATAACAATGTTTTAAAAAGTATTTTAAAAAGCGAAATTTTTCTTTTTAAATTTCTTATTTAAATTGGAAATTTCTAATTTGTATCCCTTTAAATATGCTAAAGTTGACTGAATATGAGAACGATTAAAGAACAATTTGTTTTGTTTTGTGATTTGAAAAATTTTTTTATTCTCTAAAAAAATCGTTTATTAACGCTTTGAAATTTATATTGAAATTTATATTTATAAAAAACCAGATTAAACCCCGCGTGCTTCGCAACACCTACCATTATCATTTGTCCACATTTTTCGACTGATGATTTTTAGTGACTACGGAGCATACTTTAACTGTTACTGATTTCAAGATATCCTGAACTTAATAGTTAGTTTGTCTGAAAGCTACCATATCTACTTGTCCGTTCTTTATTCTACTCATAAATTTTAATGACCACGAAACCATTCACACCAAATTCAGAAACTTTAGCTTCAACACTTCTAAAGATGCGTATCTATAAAGAAATCAATATTTAATTTGTATGAGAGGTGCCACGCCCACTTGTCCAATTCCGCCCACTTTCTGAGAGATGATTTGCCTTACCCAAGAAGTCATTCCGACCTAATTCAGAAACTTTAGCTTTAACCGTTCTGAAGATATACAAAAATCAGTATTTTTCTCTTGATGAAAACTTAAAATATATCAATAAATGCATTTGAAAAAAAAAATTTGTCAAATCAATGGAACCGTTTTCTGCTTCTAGGTATATCAAAAAAAGTGGACGTAAAAGTAGGCGGGCAAAATTTTCTTTCCGTAAAAACCTAAATTGGATCACGACGATCATTGGAAAAAAAAAATCGTCAAAATCGGTCCACCCGTTCTCAACTGATGCGATGACCAACAAATAACATTGATTTTTATTTATATTGATTTAGATTTTCAAATGTTCTGAAAGGTTATTTTTACAGAATATGGCTATAAGTAATGCCATCTTTTTGTAGGAAGGAAGGAAAAAACTATATGCTTTCGCGGAGGTCGTCACCTTGCATGATATGTCGAGCTCACCCAAAAGGATATACTGACTAAAAACCTAATTTGTCTCCTCACCAGGGAAATAATATCACCTCGGAACCACATTGGCATTACTTAAAGGTGGACGCTCTTTTTGGCATAGTAGCCAGTCTCGGATGGGTTGTCCTAAGCCCAGGACCTGCACTTTGAATAGTTTGAAGGTCCTTCTTTTTCCATTCTAGGATACGTTCAAAGTATCCTGCATGGAGACCCAGTTGACCATGTTTGTTGTCATAATCTTAACGATATTCTCGACTGTAATTCTGCTGACATCAGTTTCGCCCGATAGCAATTGCAGAGCCTGCAATCGAAAATGGTGTCCTGCGAATCGTCAATTACATCTTCATCCTCCTCGTAAATGCAGAAAGGGGAGAAACCCTTTCGCATTTGGTACAGATATTTTCTAAAAATATCCGTGACTCGATAGCATCTGCATGGTGTAAAATTTCACCTCTCCAGATTTTCTATTTATCTATGACCCTATCGTCGGTATAAGTCTCGCTGTCCCCCTACCTCGTTCTTCAAAGTTCCAGCGTTATTGGTATTTGAGAATGGTATCCAGCAAACGACTTCTGTCGTGGCTGCGGGTTCACTATACTTGCCTGTGCCCTTCTCTAGCTCGACGAAGATTTCTTACATTAAGATCTACTTTTCTCGATGGATTGACTGACCTGTCCACCCGGGACATTGGTTCAATTGCCAAATTCATTAGGCTCTCTGGCTGGTTTCCAGCATAATTTTCTGGGGAAGTAGTGCATCTTATGTGGAGCTTCTGGTATCAGGGCTCCCTGCATCATGTGGTATCTCAACGGGCCGCTATGCGTGCTCAAGTGTGCCTTGTCATGTATGTATGTATCTCGTATATATCTCCCCTTCTTTTCCTCCTTACCTCATTAGTCAGGAAAAGCGTATCCACAATATTCCTCATTACATACTCGCTCATAATTCCTACTATTTTTCTGGTGATCACCTTATCCATAAAAATCTTGTATCCCAAGCCATAAGAGTATACGTTTATGTTATTGCGTAGCTCCTGGAAAGCCTGAGATTTCTTGACCGCTATTGCTTCCATCAATGATTTCCTTGCCTCTTCAAATGCTTGCGTTTCATCAGCGGCTGTTCCACTACGGCGTGTTCTGGTACACCTCCGCCTTAGCCATAAGCACTCTTGCCTTAGATAAGTAATTTATAATTTAGCATTTGAAATTGCTTAATCTGAGTTGCTATTTATGAAGCAAGAATTGTGTATTTCTTTTTTTTTCATTTTTTCAAATAATTTCAAAATTCTCACAAATTTCACGTTTTTTTTTTCAAAATCTATTTTAAACCACTAACAAAAACCAATTAATAAGCACAGATCCTCCAAAGTTACTTATTAATCCTACATCAAAAAACTATTTAAAAATATTGAATTTAAATTTATTTCCTTTGGAAATACCAACGATTCCCTCTCCACTTTCGTATTTTAATAGTATTTTTATTAATGTTTTACAAATTTAAACAGCAGTAAGCAAATCCATATGCAATGTTTGGTATTCGTTTTGCAGTAAATAAATAAAATTTTCTGTATAGAAGTAAAATACAAATTGATTTTATACCATTTGTGGTATATACTCGTACATAAAAGTAAAATTCTTGTTCAATATTCAATTCATAAACATGAGAATGCAATTGAATATTTTAATGGTAAATTTATATAGAGTTGTATGTGTTAGAATTTTGCTGATACATAAATAAAAACCCACACAAAAACAGTTGAGATTGAAAGTGTCGGTGGCGAATTCAAAGAGACGTGGTCATTAAGACATTTTCATGGAGGAAACATTGTCAGACAATCAGTATGAAGTGGCACTTGGCAGGAAATGTTCAATGCAGAGTAGCTTATGAATGACAATTTCATTGAAGTGTTACTTGGCCTATGAAAGTTTAAATTTTGAGAACCTTATGTGTTTTGAGTCGCTTTTAACCTGAATGCTTAATGATATGTCTGCTACACGTCTCCATTGATGAATTAAGCGAAACAACGGAACAGAGTAGGAAAATAAACAAAAATAAACGTTTGATTTCATTTCGTTTTGTTCTTTACAATATGTAAAACATAAACAAAACAAAAACAATAAGAACGATTGACCTATTTAGTTTTGCTTATTGTTTATGTTTGTGAGTATTACAAATACATTTAGTCAAATAAATGAGAACAAAATTTAAAAGCTTGAAGAAAATACGTTGGCAAACGTTTGCGAATTAATTTGATCATTATAACTCCCTAAAGTATTATTTATGCTTACTTACCTAAATGAAACAAGATTTTTGGCAAAGCAGTAAGCATTTTAATTATGAAGAACGAAACACTCAAAAAATACGTTTCTTTTCTTGTTTTGTACGCAATTATACGAATGTAATGTTATTTCAAAGCAAGCACAAGAGCGAAAAGCCAATTGTTTTGTTTGTGCTCTTCTTCATTTAAAAAGTATTTGTTTTGGTTTTGCTCATGTACAAAACGATTAAAAAAAATTGAAAAGTTTATGACTTTGTGGAAACCTTTGCGAAATGTTTTGTTTGTTTGCTCACTCTGCAACGTAATAGTTTTGCTTTTTTGTTTTTTCTTAGGTTTTCATATTATTTTTATTTGTTAGTCTTACTGCTCCTCTGCTTTGCTACTACTACTACTGCGGACTCCTACGAGACAAAAATCAACTTGAGTCATATAGTATGATAAATGCTTTAAAAAATCCATGTATGACACCAAATAAAATTCAGCATTGTCAAGGCATTTCAAACGTTTGAAATTTTGTATGAACAACACTCATATATTTTTGAGCACTTTTCATAAAACTTTTCATTCGTTTAAAGTTTTTTGTGCTACGGAAACAGACAGCAAATTCTAAATGATTAAACAGAATGAAGTTTTTTTCCACACAAATTGACAAATAAAAACTCTATAGAATGCGGTCGTGAAAAGAAATCTATTTTATTTTGACAGCGATTTTGCTTATGCTCTCCTTTTGAGACACAAATTCTCTCAACAATGTTACCACACTTTTATTAAAATTCATACGTTTTGTAAACAAACTCATTTGTTTTTTGTTGTTGGCGCAAAGGAAACTAAGAACAAAAGAAAATCGAAAAAACATTTGAAATAATGGGATTTGTTAAATAAAATGAGTGACAGATATTATAGATAACATAATTAAAGAAGGCCATAAACATAATTAAATTAAAAGTATAACACTGGCCTTTGAGTGATCGAATTGACTACAAGTTCTCTTATCAACAAAAAAGGCTCATAATAACAAAGTTAAAATAAAGAAAAATAAAAATCTATCTATGAATGTATCTTCGAATTCCAATACAAAGCACTGCATGAGTAGGGCTTTATACCTGAGTATTGGTCTTAAATAAAAACAAAATGTGAAAAAATTTTTAGCAAAAACTCTCATAAACTTAAATATTAATAATTTACATTCAAGTTCGTGAAGTTGCAGCCGTTGTTTTAATTATCGGCATGTTTTCTCTGAGAGTAGTTTTTGCTTGAAGTTGCGGCCGTATTCTGTTTAATCATTAATTCTGTGTTATTCTTTACTCAGTTACAAAATATTTTTGCTCGACACTGTTCAGTAATAAAATAAAAAAAAACCCAAATTCTTTTTATAAATTCATATGAAATGCAACAGGTTTCCAATAATATTTTCTTAAACAAAATTATATGTGCACGAATGTATTTATATTTGTATGGCTGGCTTTTATACCGCACGCTGGTATTGTGCAAAAATGTATGAAAGTATGGAAAACTTTTAAGCATTTGAAAATTTATAGTGTTTCATATAAAAGTGTATGGAAAAGTAATCAATATGATATTAAAATTATTTATGTGTAAATATGTTTGTATTTACAAACCACGTATACGATAGAAATAATTATGATTGAATATAATTTTATGATCATATTAAATTAATACTCGTATACACAATAGATTTAAAAAGTTAGAGAAAATTAAATAAACAGATAGAAAATTGATTCAAAAGAAGATTAAATTTAAAGATAAATAATTTTAGAAAATCATATGAAGGAAATAATTTAAAAAAAAATTAATTTTAAATTTATGTTTAATTCATATTTAATGATTATTTTAAGGAAGCCAAATAATTTCGAGTTATCAACTTGGTTGCAACCAAAAAATTAATTTCAACTGAAACTTAAATTAATTTGAAGCCTAAAAAACGCAATATGAAAAAAATTTTCTCTGACTTTTAAACTTTAAAAAATATTATACAAATGAGAAGCATTAAAATGTAGAGTGTACAAAGTAATCTATATAAAATGGTCCAAGATAAATTTTTAGCGCGATACATATTTTATAAGGATTCTACAGCTCCTAGACTTGTTAAAATTTTCAACTAAGGCAGGCGAAGTTAATATATTAAAACAGAAGTTTTTCAGTACAGATAAGTGTCTGAAATTGATCGACGCAGGCAATTGGCTTTACTTAATTCGAAAGAAAATAATCCAATATAATTAAATCATATGAAATTATGGGTGAATTAGTTGGACCTATACGTTAAATTGTTCATTCATCAAAAGTTTTTTTGGTTTATACAAATTATATGAATTGTACAGCGCTATGTGTGGTACTATATATAGCTTCTTCCTATTAGCACTACATGCTAGAAAGAGTAATGCCAGCTAATTGAGAATGAAAAAAGTTTAGTTATGTCATGGCCAATACCACCCTGTTTCAGAGTTATGGCTTAGCGTTTCGCAGCACTCATGTTGTGTGTGTGTGTCAATTTTTATCCATGAGTACCGGGACCTACAGTTTAAAGACGACTTCCAACGCCAAACTTGAGAAACTTTTTCTCGGCAATCAGTTACTCTCAGAGCTTTTCTCAAAAGACTGCTAAGAGGTTGTTACCGAAAGATATATTACTGCATATATCAGAGCTAGGGTGTAAACCCTGAGCTCTCGTCTTAGTAACCCAACACACTATATGCTAGACTATAATTACAACATCGTCTAATGCCATATCATGCTTTTTAGCTATGATTTCTGATTCTGCTACGGTTTTTGCGCGTTCACTCTGTAGCCCATTTTCAATGCGTGTTTGACCATGTTAAAGTTAAGTAACCCAATATATTGGGTTGGCAACTAAGTAATTGTGGATTTTTTTAGGAAATAAAAGTCAACTTTTTTATGGAACGATTTTGAGCAATGAACTTTTGCCATCTTTTAGGCAGCATCATAATTCCACGTTCATAAAACTTCTTGTTTTTATGAGAAAAAAAACTGAACAAGATACGATTTGACATCATCATCATAATTATTGAAATTTTTACCATTCAAGGAGTTTTGCAAAGTTCAAAATAAAAAATAATCAGATGGTGCAAGGTCTGGACTATATTGTGGATGTGGCAAAACATCCCAACCAACCTCCAGTAATTTTTGCTGAGTGGCCAAACATGTGCGTGGCCTTGCATGACCTTTTCGATTTGCCAATTCCTGCCGCTTTTCTTTAACTGCATTGTTCAATTTTGTTAGTTGTTCAATGTAGACTTCTGAATGTATCGTTCGATTGGATGGTAAAAGTTCGAAGTAGACATTTCCTTTGTAATCCCACCAAACTGATAACAGAACTTTCTTTTGATGAATATTAACTTTTGATGTTGTTTGCGCTGGTTCACCTGGCTTGCTTCACAATCTTTTCCGATTGACATTGTTGTAAAGAACCCATTTTTCATCACCAGTTATCAACCGTTTTAAAAATGGATCGTTTTCATTACGTTTAGTTATCAAATCGCAGATGTGAATGCCTTGTGTTAAATGAATTTCTTTCAATTCATCAGGAATCCATACATCATAGGCAAGTTGCGATTTTCAATGCATGTATGTGATACATGAAGCTTTCTTGCAATCTCACGTGTTGTACTGTGACGATCCGAATCAATTATTGCTTTGATTGTGGTCGTCGTCCACTTCAACTGGACGACCGGAGCGTTTTTCATCTTTCAGTGAAAAACACCAGAACAAAATTTGGCAAACCAATTTTGACACTGCCCTTCTTTTAAGGTTTCGTCACCATGAGCTTGCGAAGCATTTTTTTCATTCCGGAAATAAAAAAGCAAAATATGACGAAAATGTTCTTTTTGATTTTCCATTTTTCCACAGACACCAAACAAAAACCACGCAACCGATCAAAAAATTTTTTTTAATGATTGACAGCTGAAGTACCGACTATCAAATAACAAAATGTATTTGATATTTCAATTACGTCATCTAACCTAAAACTTCAACTAATTCCATCAATGAGTAAAATCCGCATTTACTTAGTGTCCAACCCAATATTAATGTTATATAACAAATTCATTATTATCATTATGCACAGCTTGTCCCGACAAACCTTTTGTCTTTAATCACAGAACGAGTTTCTAAATTTTCTATAAGAAAAGTAAGACAATTCTCTTTTTGAGACCATGTGTGATTATACAGATATAAATAAAATATGGTATTAACAAGTTTTTATATGAGATATGAACGTTTACATTATATAAGTATACGTACAAAGCTTCTTGCTGTTTATACCGTCATAACTATGTTCGGCCTAGAACATTTCGAACGGCAATCATAAATGAAAAAAAAAAATTTTTTTTTGTTTTTCTACACTTAAAAAAAATTAAATAAAATTTGTTTCCTATATGTAAGTACGTGTATATCTCAAAAATACATAATAAATATACTGCACACAACATGGTAGATATTGAGTTACTTTTTTTAATATTTATTATTAATGACACTCTTAAAAGTTGTTTAAAGTATTTAAGCCAGCCTATTGTAAAAATTATCATTGTATTGTGCTTAATTAGCGTATAATTATTAACTTTGCACCAACAAATTATAAAGGGAAATTATTAGCATAATTCTATGCTTTTGTGTTATTATTATACAAGTAAAATGTAAATTTCACCAATAAATCTGGGTGTTAATTAATATTAGGGCTATACTCATCCATATAAACCTACACCCTACAGTACTTAATTGTGCACAGTATATCTTATAGTTGGCAGAGTCTTGTAATCGCGCTCGGTATTAATGAAATAATAATAAAATGCTAAATAGTATAAAAGCCTAGAGTGTAATCTATTTTTTAAGAAAAAAAAATTAAAATTTGTTTCATCACACACGCTTTATGTAGATCAAAGCCAAATTCTATTAGAAATTTAGAGTCGTTTTGGCAAAGAATTTTTTCTTTTCTACATATAATCAAAGGAGAAAATTACTTCCGTACAGGAATTGTATACAAATACGAACTCCACAATATTTTCTTGATCACAGCTACGGTAGTCTCATCAGAGTTCTATATGTTCTGTATATATTCATGACAATTATCAGCTATTTTACTCAAACTTTTCTATAGGATTCATTCTGAGGGGGTCATGGTATAGTGCTTACAGCGCTCGCACAGAGACTCAAACGACCGAGATTCTAATCCAAGAGAAGGTAGGTTACCCCCCCCCCCACTCTCCAAGTAGTCCATCTTCATGAAACCGCTCCCTCACATTGCAGTCTATTCCACCAACAGAACAAATGATCAGGAGTACAGCGCCACCTTCTGGGATGATAACAGCTAACCTACTTAGTGGAGACGCTCACCAATCATATTCAACATTCACCGACAGATGGGACAATTGCTATTGATCATTCAAGGGCGAAGGTATAATATTGGCCTTTGAGTGGTCAAATTGATATCTATAAAAAAAACAATCTATCTTCAAATTCCAATACAATGCGCTGCCTGAATAGGGATTTATCCCTGCGTATTGGTCTTAATAAAAAATTTAAATCGTATGTTAAAAATAAATTTCATTCTACATACCTATAAGAAGTAAGTCGAAGTATTGTCAAACAAAACACATTCTATCATACTCTTCTTTTATCGCCATCATTGGATTTTTGAAATTGTCATCTTATTTGGATGAATCAGAATTACATACATACATAACTGGCCTTTACAACCCTGTGTCAGGATTACTGCCTAGCTTCTCGCAGCACTCATGTTGTGTATGTAAATTTGTATCTATGAGTACCGGGACCTACAGTTTAATGTCAACTCCGAACGACAGACTTGAGAAGCTTTTTTAAGGCAATTAGTTACACTCAAAGATTTTGCCAGAAGACTGCTGAGAGGTAGTCGCCGAAAGAAATATTTTTTTTCATATTTATTTTTTTTTTTCTAAGATATCAGAGCTAGGTGTAGAACCCGGGGCTCATGTCTTAGTAAGCCAACACACTAACCACTAGACCACGGCGACTACAAATTACAGAATTACACCTCTTTCTTTTTAGCCCTCGTAAAGGGCATCGCCAGAGGCAAGCTACTAACACCATTGTCAAATGGTCTATAAGTATGAATTCGACTCCCAGTGAGAGTGATCATTTCCCCAAGCATTTTTATTTCGTCATAAAAGCTTAAATTAGATCAAACCCAATTCTCTTAAGAATTTAGATTTTTTTTTAGACCCAATACTCAGGGGTAAACCTCTACTCATGTTGTGCATTGTACTTACTTACTACTTACTTACTTAGATGGCCATAACAACCCGTTAACGGGTTTCGGCCCGCCTTAACACTAGTCTCCAGGCGTCTCTGCTAAGCGCGCGCCTTCTCCAGTTGGTCATACCAATTGACGACAACACTCACGCACGAGAGAGGTCTCTATTACTAACCTGCCTACTGAGACCGTAGTAGCACCTGTTGGCCAGTGTGATTCTTCGTTTGATCTCCAGACTGACATCATTCTTGCTGGTAATGGCTGTGCCAAGGTAGATGAACTCCTTAACAACATCGAATGTATAGTTGCCGGCTGTAACCTGGGAGCCGATACGTTCAACATCCCTACTCGTCGACAACATGTACTTCGTCTTGCTCTCATTTACCGCCAGACCCATTTTTTTAGACTCCCGTTCAATAGCATTAAAGGCTGCTGTGACATCTCGCTTGGTATGCCCAATGATGTCTATGTCGTCTGCATACGCAAGGAGCTGGACACTTTTGTTAAATATAGTGCCATTTCGATGAACACCCGCCTTTCGCAAAACACTCTCCATGACGAAATTGAAAACGTCGCAGGATAAGGGATCGCCCTGTCTGAAACCTCGCAAGGTATTAAAAGGTTCGGAGAGGTCTTTTCCTACCTTGACGGAGCTGCAGGAGTTGCTCAACGTCATTCTGCACAGTCTTATCAGCTTTGCAGGAATACCGAGCTCAGACATTGCGGCATATACGCGATCTCTTATCGGGCTATCGAACGCTGCATTGTACTGGAATGTGAAAATATGTAGATCGATTTTATTATTAAGAGCCTTTTTTGTTTATAAGAATACTTTTATTTGATTACTCAAAGGCCAGTGTTAATGCCTTTACAATTGAATGATCAACAGAAATTGCACCATCTGTCGTTGGATGCGAGCGTCAACACCAAGTATGCTAGCTGCTATTTTTCAAAGGGTGGTGCTGTACTCCTGATTAATCATTTTTAATGCCTGCCAAAGGTGGAATAGAGTTGGAAATGTCAGGGAGCGTTTTCTTTTCAATGGACAATATGGAGGGACGGGATTGAACCTCTTATTTGAAATTATAATTTTTAGAGAAACCGCTCATTTTTATTTTTCATTTTTCATTTGTTTAAAACTGATTTTTTAAGTTTTTTTTTATGTGCTGGAGGCCCGAAGTTAAGCAAAGTTAAGGAAATTGTTTTAAAAAATAAAAGGTTAAGAAGAAAAAAATTACTGGTTTATTATCTTCTGTAGAGAAGAAGATTTTGTAAAATCCTTCTTTTCCCATAAGGCCATGTTACATTCTATATTCTAGTTAAACTTTTAAATAAATTTTTATTTAAAACATAATGAGCGGCACCCTACTTAGCATTGTCAAACGAAAAAAAAAGAAAAGTAAAAGTGTTTGTATTATTAAATTTATAAATAAAAAGTGCTCCTAGTTATTTGAACCATTGTACATATACTTTGACACCGCCCTATTTGCTGTAACCCTCACTTCATAACACTTGACTTTTGTACACTCTCTCACACACACTCACACAAATATTTACCCAACAATGTTTTTCATTGTTTTTTTATTTTCTTCCCTTGATTGTTGTTGTCATTTACTTATAAAATAGTGAACTTTAGGGAAATTTTCGTCTGTACCACTAAGTACTTATCTCTAAATTGTACAGTATACAAACACACACACACACACACAGTCATGCATACATGAACACATACAAATCTAATAGTATGTCTGCAGATATGTTTTAATATAAACAGAGACATGTTACATATACACTAACATTAAATAACTCAAAGTAATATAGACACATACACACACACCCACTAAATGCTTTTAAAACAACACAAATATTGTATATGAAAATATAAACACTTACTAGTACATACATATGTACGATATATACATATTTATATACACTATTTTAGTTTTAAACAATCATATGCAGCTGTCGCTAACAGCATAATATGGTTCTTGCAAAAACTTTATATGTTTTTACAACAACAACAACAACACAATTTACACTTTTTTAAAGTGTAAATGTGTATTGAAGCAAAACAGGCTATATTTACAGGACATAGAGCAAAAGTGTAGATGCGTATGTATGTATGGCTATCTCTATGCGTATGTGTATTAGTGTGTGTTAATGTGGCCTAAAAGAAAGGAAGTGAAAAACTAACGTTAAAATTATGTAAAACAGCAAAAGAGCAAAGGGGGTGAAATAAGAAAAAAAAAAATATAAATAAATTTAATAATAACCAGACAAAGTAGTAAAAATAACGGAAAAAAATTCTTCTCTCTTAATGTGGAAAACTGTGAATTTTTTTCTTTTTTTTTTTTTTTTTTTTAAAAGTTTTGGTGTAAAAAAACAACAAAAACAAATGCAGCGAAAAGATGTAAAAGAAAACAAATATTAATATTTGAAGCAAAAAATAAGAACAAAAAATATTGCTGCGCATAATATTATAGAGTTAATTATGTTAAAAGGCATTGTTTAATTAAAACTAAATAAAGAAGAAATGAAAAAGACAAAGAAAATTAAAACTATAAAATAAAAAGGAAATAATTTTTTGTTAAATAATTATTATTAAGGATAATAATATTATAGTTTTGTTTTTTCCAAAAGAGAATTTAAATTCTATTATAAAACAAAAATCTAATAATCATCATGAAAATGATTTCAATAATTTCAATTTACCCGCGAAAGTTTTTCCTATCAATTACGATATTAATAAGTATAAATCAAATATTCACAATCACTGCTCACTCTTTCCCCCTTCCCATAATATATTTTTCTTGACCAGTACAATGTACTGTATGAGTAAGAGGTCGCGAACGGTCGTCACCTGGGCACTGGCTTTAAGCAAGAAGAAAATAGCCCAACGAGAAAAATTCGAAAAACTGTTATGCGGTGTCTTGGTATAGCGGTTAGAGCGCTCGCTCAGAAACTCAAACTACTAAGATTCAAAATTCATCGTAGGAGAAAAATTAAAAAAATAAAAATTTGCCGATTTTCGAAAAACTATAATTTAAAAATAGGAGGTCCCCCCCCCCGCCTCCTCCAAGAAGAACATCATCAAAAGATCGCTCCCTGACATTTCCAGTCTATGCCACTAGAAACGAATGATCTGAACTACAGCGCCACCTTCTGGGAAGATAACAACTAACCTGCTTAATGAAGATTCTCACCACTCATCCCTCAACATCAACATTCACCGACAGATGGGACAATTGCTGTTGAACATACAAAGGCGAACGTATGTATAACACTGGCCCTTGGGTGATCAAATTGACAGCAACTTGTCGCATTGACATAAGTGGCTTAACATCTACACATCTATCTATACTTTCAAATTCCAATACAGTGCACTGCATAAGTAGGGGCCTTATCCGATTATTGGTCTTAATAAAAAAAGGGTTGCCGAAATTTTTTGCTTTCACGACTTAATGACAAGTATTTCAGTAGTTTTTAATACAAAGTCACCCTCAGTGTTTATGGAAATAAAATGGTAGAAAAATTTGCCAGGAAGTTAGCAGACATTTGTGGAATGAAAAAAGGAGTCTGGAAAGGAGTACTGAGAGAAAGACAAGAATAGAAGTGCCGGATACTTTTCTAGGACCTGACGAATCTTTAACTTTTCAAACTTTTTTTTGGCAACTTAGATCAAGGGAGATTTGAGATTTGTAACTTGAAGATCAAGGATTAGAGAACATGTGGTTTCAGCAAGATGTGACCACAGCACACACAGCCTGTTCAACAATGCAATTATTTAATTCCATTTTTTCACGAAGATTAATTTCGCAATATGGCGATTTAGCATGGCCAAACATATCTCGGAATTAAACAGCACTAGACTTTTTTTCATTCTAAAAACAAAAGTTTATGTGAATAAGTCCCAAAAGATTTACAGTATAATTCATAATAACTCCTTACTTTATGTTTTATCCATACATTAGTTATGAGACGTTATCTGTCTTATAAGCTCAAAATAAAAAATCTTATTCATAAACCTTTCATATGAGCAAATTAACTAATAAACGATTTTAATGTCATGCTGGCGATACCATGATGTTATTTCAGCATAGTGATGCACAATAAAAGCTAACGGTTACTTCGGTAATTTTTTAATATTCATAAAAATAATGTAATATTAACACAATTATACATAAAATAGATGTGATTGAAGTAATATTTACTGCTGTTAAAAAATTAACTAAAACAAACTGAAAAATTAAAAAAAAAATTTTCCTTTGAAGCACATTTTGTTAATTCATGTATAAAGTAATCGAATACTATCATCCTCCTTTTGGTTTGTGCATCACTATTCTGTTTACATTTTTTTATATCAAAATTTTGGAAAATAGAATTGTAAACTGGAGAGAAAGAGAAAGAAAGATTTACATTCGTAATTTCTACAGGCATTGATGACAGAGCCTGTAAATGAAAGAGATGGCATATGTGAGACAAAATAAAAACAATTTTGTGGCCATTTAGATATTTTATTTTGTACAGAGACTGCAATCATTTGCTATTATACGAAAATTTGTAATTATATGAATTTAAATATGTACAAATGTATCTATACTTGCAACTATATAAGTTTTATTCATTGTAATACTATATTATTCCACTTTTATTTATACAATATCCAATCTAACTCACAAATGTCGTGTTATTGTACGGTTAAAGTACCTAGAAACCTACAATAAAAATTTCTTATTTATAAGTGTGAGAGTATGAGAGCATTTTGACACTGTTTCTTGTTTATGAATACAAAATTAAGAGATTTTGCTTATAAGGCTCTTATAAGCACGTTTTATCTCATTATGAATTAGACTGTTAAGATTTTAAAGACAATATTCGTTATGAAATTAAAAAAACTAAACCTGAAATATTGCAGAATGTCATAAAAAATATGCCATGTTTCCAGTTATAGGCAATCACACTGGCAGCGAGACTTTTGCCCATCACTTTCAACTGTACTGAATCACAAAAATAAAACGGTTTATTTAAAATACTAATTAAATCACAAGTAATTACATTTTAATTGTCATTATTAATATTAATAAATACTAATATTATATGGTTTAATTTTTTCGTTTCAGATGCAACAACATTATCAAACTTTTATTAAATTGTCTGAAAATTTAGTTTAACATTGTCTTTTATAGTTTATTTTAAATTATAAAACAAGTCCATTTATTTTATTAAATAAATGCAAATATACTACTGAAACTTTAGATCGTATGCAAGTGTGTTAATGCTGACAATACTAGTAGTTTCCCTAAAAGAAGAGAACCCAAACACAAAATTATTAAAAAAAAAAGAAATTATTAAATAGTCGCTCATAAAATTGAAAAATACAATTTTCTTTTATGAAGTACGTGCAAAATGATAGTAATTTTAAAGGCATTTTTTTTTCTTTTGCACACTCAACACTCTTATCAACATTAGCTTTATGGTTTTTAATTCAAACCGTAGTTATTTAGGGGATAGAAGTAAATAAATGGCAAGTTGAATAATCTAAAATGAAAGACAAACGAAAGTCTAAATTGATATTGATATGCAAAATGTAAAAAAAATTATTTTTTTTTTATATTTTTATTTTAATAAAGATCATAATTTTATGCATAAAATATTGGTTAAGGCACCCTTACACGATATGTTTTTTACACGTGTTTTTTAAATTTAAAATACATAAGTTTTTTGTTGTGTTTGTCAAAATTAGTCAATTTACATAAGGTTTATAATTTTTACTCACAAACGTATATGTACAATTACATATGTAAATAAATAATAAATTTTTAGGCACACAATTTATAAAAAAAAAACTATTTTACAAATAATTCATCGCCGACTAATGTTTGTGCAGGCATAGAAATTTAATATCATATGTGTGTACATACGAAATTAGAGCATGCTCTAATTGAAATTTTGTCATAAGACTTTCCTTGTGTTTTTTACACAAGCAATGTTTTAAAAGTCACACACGACATGTAACTGTTTACTCATGTAAAAGTTGACAGTAACAGTGTAAAAAACATGTCGTGTAAGGGTGCCTTTAGTTTGGTTTGTGGAGAACCTTTTATTTTTTTAAATTATAATTTTGAAAAAACCACAAACAAACTTTTTCATTTTTCATGCACCCCCCAATTGCTGAAAAGAAAACTCAGATTATCTAGCAGAAGCGATATTTTCATCAGGGCGTACAGTGTGATGATATGCTTTCATTCCTTTTTTACAAACTTGCGATTTTATGGCACAGTAGGTCGATTATGACGAACATATCACATTATAAAGCTCGAAAACTTTGCTCAAGTCATAATTTTTGTAGAAAGATTTAACGTTTTTCACAAGATTTTCGATTTTGAGGCGATTAATATTTTTAAGTGGTAAACCTTTTACTAAATAAATAACATTAAAGACGACATATGTATATTTATCAGCTGACAGACTTGCCATGCGGACAGCTTTGAAACCACTAAACGGTTATCCCAAATTAATTAAAAATATTTAGTTGGTCCTCTATTTATTTAAATCACAGCATAGTGATGTGAGGGCAATAAAAAAGTTTATATTTTCATCTCTTTCAAAGTTATCCAGCCCCACATTCCTGTCAGGATTTATAATTTGTCATTTCTAATTTTCCTTAAGTGAGTTTCATTAACCAAAACATAGCAAATCAATAAACGAAATTAAAATTTCTCAACCTCAATCTTGATCGTGAGATATAAATACATATCTGCTTACCACAAGACGGTTTATGAAATTAAATAATTAAACAGAACTGGGGCATGACGTTTTTTTCCATACAAATTGGCACATAAAAACGCTGGAAAATGCAGTCGTGAAATAGAATCTATTTTATTTTGACAGCGATTTTGCTTATGCTCTCATTTTGAGACACAAATTCTCTCAACAATGCTACCACACTTTTATTAAATTTGTGGTCGTATTCTGTTTAATCATTAAGAATCTTGTATCATGCGCTTGTAGACAATTTTCGACCATGTTTAATGAATTATTTTCTAATTTATATATAAGGAGGTATATGATTTACTACAACTAAACAAATATGTCATATTTCAGAAACTTATCGACATTATATAGAAAGCCGAACTATTTATAACCTGCTTTAAACTCCAGAACCTGTATATGTGTAAGAGATACCACATACTATCATATGTTATTTATTTTTTGGTTGTGACGATATGTACAAAAGTTTTTTAATATGATGTTTTAAGTGAAATCTCAACTTCCATTTTTATTTACTTTTATGTGGTAATATTTTAAGAAATTTCAATAAATAACACGAAATCAAAGATTTGTTTGAGGGTTTTATACGCAATTACTTTTTAAGGCATGAAATGGCATAAACGCGAAAAAAAGTTCTTCCCTAACAAATGCAAAAAAATAAAAATAAAACAAAACTTTTAGTAAAAGCTCATACGTTAAAATCTTTTAAACTTCTCGAGGGTATATGGGGGTGATATTATTCTCTATTGTATTACCTTCTTATTGTGATTAAAGTTTGGGAATAACAGTAAAGTTTTGTTTCTTTTTTGGCACTAAAAGGTATTTGACTAATTGACTTCTTAAGTAATATGGGATTTTAATACACTCAGTTCAAATACAAATACAAAAAAAAGGAATTATTTAAATAACATTTATTTTTCTTATTTGAATTTTTGTTTAATTTAGTTCAAGAAATAAAAATTACAAAAAAAGTTAATACACAAACACCAAAAACAAGAAAAAAATGGAAGCTGTTGTAAATCCATAGCATTTTCATTACATACGAATTTTTTTTAGTTCTCAATTAAATATTAATCAAAAACGTGGAGTTTTAGCAGCTTCTAAGTATATTAAAGGAATGCTAGTCCTTTTAATTCACATTGAAGAAAGTTAATATGAAACAGTATAACATACTTCATTAGTATTACACTTTCTATGTTTTTATTAATATTTCTTATTATAAAAAATTAATGTAGTCCTGTAATCCAACTTTTACTACAAGAGCTTATATCCAAGTACAGATGTGGTAGGTGGAAATGTTCACATTTTTCTTTTCTTTTTTTAACGCAATTTTGTAACACTATGTATTGACGAACATTCTGAGTGGAAATAAAATCATACTTATTTCGGACATCCAGTAGAACAAGGAGAAATCGCAACTGAGTTACAGTTTCAGATATTGAAGAAACAGAGGAGACATTGCTATCCATAACATTGAAGATGATTGCATAGAAATCGACTCTGAAGATAATTATATTAAATTTAATGGGTGCATCTGTATTCGTTGCACATGACAGCATCACATGTAGCACATATGCGAGGATATTACGCTAGACCAGACAACCAAATATTTTAATACACCAAAACGGCAATAACAATGGTAGATATAATAACATGCCACACAAGCATTATAGAGTATTAGAAGCATCCACTATATAGCTCGTACTTGCTTTATATAATCATTTGTGGCGAAATTTAATAGAGACTCTCACAAAACCTAAAAGTTGCAAAAATGTTATGTTGTTATATGGGCTTGTAATCCGGGTTCGAATCCCAGTAAGAATGTGATCATTTATTTTAAATTAATTTTGTTTTGTCAGAAACTCATTAATTAATTAAACAGGCGTAAACCCCTACTCATGCTGTACATTCTATTGGAATGTGAAAGTTTGTTGATAGTTTCTTTTATTATTAAGCGCCTTTTTTGTCGATAAGACAAGTTGCTGGCATTTGATCACTCAAAGGCCTTCCCCTTTGAATGATCAACAGAAATTGCCCCATCTCTCGCCGGATGTTAAGTGGTGAGAGTCTTCACTAAGTAGGTTACCTGCTATCTCCCAAAAGGTGTCGCTGTAATCCTGATCAATAATTTTTAATGCCTGGCAAATATGGTATAGAGTGGAAATGTTAGGGAGCGGTTTCTTAGTGATGGACAAATTCGAGCGGGAAACCTTTAATATTTAAATTATAATTTTTAGAAAAACCGCTATTTTTTATTTTTCATTTTAGTCCGTCGCTGGGATTGGAACCTGGGCTCTGTGAGTTTTTGTGCGACATTTTATTTTTTTACAAACACAAAAATAACTGCCTGAGATTTTTGGATTTTTTTTTTTTTTTTTGGTTTATAAGCTTCTGTAATACAAAAATTTTTTTTTTTCGAATTGTTTAAAATGTAGCAAACGTTTTTAAAAAAAATTAATATCAAGTCAGCAGGAAAGTCTTTCATGTTTAATTTCGTGCCTGAGTTTTTCAGCTTGTGGTATAGTCTTGGTTCCAGATGATGCGATATATTTTCCCTTAAAATTATAAAATATTTTGGAACTTTTGCCAAATTTTTCCATTAATCACACAAATTTTGTTGCATAAATCAAAAGCTTCTTTGAGCGGATGTCACAGATATGATTTTGCTGAGGTTAAAGTGAACAACAATCGGAGAAGACGACGAAGATCAGCAAAACCTTTTTAAGCGAAAAATGCAAAGGATTAAAATATTTTGTCTGTTTTGCCAATTAAAAAGTTAACTGGTGTCATACATAATACATAATTGGTCATTACAACCCTATTACGGCCTACCTTCTCGCAAGCATCCATGTTGCTGGTGTCAATTTTTTCCATGACTACAGGGACTTATAGTTTAATGAAGACTTCGAACAAGAAACTTGAGAGGTTTGTTCATGGCAATCAGTTATTATCAGAGCTTTTGCCGCAAGACTGCTAATATTTTTAGAATTTTTTTTTTAAGATATCAGAGTTGGGACTTGAACCCGAAATTTTTGTCGAGTAAGCCAAAGTAAGTAACTACTAGACCACGGCGATTATAATCTAATTTCCTCAAATAATTTTTAGTCAATACAATAAATATTTTTAATTAAAACCATACATAAATATATTAAAATTTAAATTTTATAAAATTTTTGTTTGGCAAAAAAGTAGAATTAACTAATCCACTATTCGATATTGTTAATATTTTCTGTAAGAGCAAAATTAATAAACAATTTAATTGGTAGTAAAAATGTCGTAAAATTTTTTTAACTGAAATCGATTTTCTATTTTTTCTGTATAAAGAAAGGTTTTTTTTTTACATTCGTAATCCTTTTATGGATTTTTTTCATATAGTATGTTTTCATATTTTTTAGCCCAACAAGTCTATGGGTGCTAGTACTACACAATAGCCTGAACTAGCTTAATAGTCCCTGTTTATAGCACAAAAACAGATTTGACTGTAATAATTTATTACATATTTGTGTTGTCTTGTAATCACAAAAACATTAAAAAGATGGTTGTTTTGTCTGCTTAAATTTTTTATCCACAATTTATTTTAGTGATAAAGCAAAGAATTGCATTACTTGCATTTATTCCATTGTACCATGTTATTGCCCTGACGCAAAGGAATGTAATGAAGATATTGTGTACCAAAAGCTGTGAAGTACTAAAAGACTTTCTTTCAAATTATATTAAAATTCAAAAGTAAAGTATGTTAGAATTTGTTACTATTATATCTTAAATACAAAATAGTTTTTCTACTTATATAAAACTGTGTCTCTTTGAGAAAATTTTCTACAAGTAAATTAAGTTTATGTTGCACAAAATGTTTGTACTTTCAGCAGAGTGGGGTTTATTGCATTGAATTTATAATGCATTATCGCTTCCACCTACCACTAATCGACTTAGTAGTAACACAGTAATATTGCAGCAATGGAAGTAATTAACCTCTAAATAAAACGATTTTTGTGGTATTGGAAATTTAGTGCACTAATTCTAAATGATTAGTGACTGGCAATGTTAATAGTCCGCCTCATTTAAATCTTGAAACTACTAAAATTTTTATTAAAACAACAACAACACTTATTTACTTTATACAGGTGGACTCAGCAAATTAAGGAAATAACATTCAATACTATAAGTATTTATTTGGACAATGACTTAAACGATGGATGCATAAGTATATTAAAACGATACTGGAACTGAAGTAGTGGTGCATTAAATTTCCACTACCATTAAAATCGTCGTATAGTGGTTAAGCGCTCGCACAGAAACTCATACGACAGAGGTTTAATCCCAGCGAAGGGGATTAAATTGCGGTTTTCTAAAATTATATTTAAAACTAAAAAAAGGCTCGCCATCTACAAGAAGTATATTTCCAAGAAACCGCTCCCTGACATTTCCAGTCTATTCCACCAGAAACCAATAATCAGGAGTACAGCGCCACCTTCTGGAAAGATAACAGCTAATCTACTGAAGACACTTACCATTCACATTCAACATCCACCGATAGATGAGGCAATTGCTATTGATCATACAAAGGGTGAAGGTATAACACTGGGCCTTGAGTAGTCAAATTGGCAGCAAGTTGTCTCATCAATAACAAGGCGCATAATATACAAATAGCTATGAAAAAAATACCAAAACAAAAATATCGAACCATTAACCATCTTCACATTCCAATACAATGCACTGCATGAGTAGGGTTTTACCCCAGAATATTGGTCTTAAAAAAAAAATTCCCACTACACTAAATATAAGAGGCAATAATGAACTATTTTTTCCACTATCAGTAACTTTAATGAAAAATTAAAACTAATGCAATAAACCCAACTCTGACATTGAGGCTGTTGAAATCTTACAACAACAAACCGCCGACGTTTAAAAATATTATCCCCATTCGCCTGCATAAGTATTACAAAAATATATGAATTAAAGTTTTAAATACTTATAATCATATGTAGTATATGCATATCGTCTACAAATTGCTTACCGTAATATAGTGTATAAGTCATTCAAAATCTTCTTCTGACCAATTCACAAAAATTAAAAAAAAATTAAATTGAAAATATGCTCTGTCTAGTGCAATTTCAATGTGTCTTGTATGCTTTTGTTAAGATTAACTAATAAAATATATTAAGCCAATAAAATATTTAACTTATTATCAAAGGATTTATGAGGCAAAAGTGGCAGTGTGACACTATGAAATGAAAAGAAAATGAATAAAAAATATATTTCATCATGTTCCTGTATTTCTTAGCTCACCTTCTCTCTCTGTGTCTCTCTCTCTCTCTTATTCTGGGTCTGTTTTTATAACAAGCCATTAATGACTTTAGTGGTTTTTATGGATAAAAATTTTTAATAGCCTCACAAAAAAAGAAAAGAGGGAAAATAATTGTAAAGAAAAACATAAGAGCTATTAAAAATAAGTGATAATGTTGGCCTAAAGAAAGAGAGAAAGAAAAACGAACACCACAACGTTTGAGTTAATGAATGACTTGTGTAAAGAAAGGACTTGCAAAAAAAGAAAAAAAAAATTATAAATTTTTTTAAAGAATAAAAACGTTTACCAAATAGACGCCTCTATAGTTTGTATAGTATGTTGCTGTATAGCTGAAAATTGATACTGATAATAAAAACAATAAAATAATTGCTTAAAAGCTTAACAAGCAGACTAAACTGAAAAAGTTACAGTTTTACTCTAAAATGCAAAAAAATATTGAAATACTTTAATCATTATTGATTTAAGTTTAATACAAAAAAAAAAAAATTACCTGCAATAATATACAGCCATAGACGAGAGATTTTATTTAAATTTTTATATAGTATGTACTTATATTTACATATCGTCGCAAGAATTAAAGAACGCTGTTACTGAAAAAACATTTAATATTTACCAGAGCCAAAAAACCTGTATGAAAGTAGAAAGTAAAACATAGACGGCGTTCCATCATAGAAATCTGGAACTGGGACCAGTCGACGCGTATTTTTATTTTCTAATAAAAATGATGCAAAAAACGTATTTTCGATTTTTTTGTCAGTTACAGCGTTCTTTATTTCTTGCGACGATATTGTTTCGTATTGCATTGAATACAGATACTATTTCTTATAACAAATATAGTTTTATTTGTGTAGTTATGGCACTTGGATTTAAATTTTAATGCCTGATTAGCCGACAGTAACAGTAATGTAACGCATCAGCTGTTCATTTTTGGTATATGGAAGTCAATACAAATGAATACCGAATTTTAATGATGTAACGTTGAGCACCCTGCAGTTACATGACATTTGATAAGCAGTGATGGACTCTTTGAATGTTTGGCTGAGCACTTTAACTCTTTTTTGTACCTTTTTAGATTATATTTATGGATAAAGTATTTTTAGAAAATTTTCAGAAGGCTTTCAGCGGTTAAGGTAAATATCATTTATGTAAATATATCTTTGTTGCGACATTAATGAGGCACAATATCAATTTAAAATTGTTAGTGTTGGAAATAAAATCCACAGTAAAGAAAATACAAGACAAAGACAAATTAAATTGCATATTAAACAAATTCTATTCATTTAATTATCTAACAAAGATATGTGCACGTACATATGTGTCTTGACTTCTTAATCTTAAAAATTTTACTGAAATTTTCATTTTGATTTTCTCTAATAAATTTTTGACAATTTTATTAAAACAAGTACATATTTGTTAGTATGATAGTGTAAGTTTGATAGTGTCCGAATGCACGTACATATATTCAATAATATATCGGAAATTTTGATAGAGCTTAAGCATAAATTATCTGGATTTTAATCATTCCTGTGCTACAGCAACAAAGAAACAAAAGAAAAATTAATGTATTACAAGAGATATCTATTCTGTATTTTAAAATAATTATAAAATATCGTCACATGTGATACTCATGTCAGTAGTGTTGGTACCAAGATAAATATTTGTTAAATAAATTTACTTAACTAAAATTGTTAAAATGAAATTTTATAGTTTCAGTGTTGGTTTGTGTGAAAAAACAACTAAATTTATTAACCCTAAAACTAATTTTATACCATATCTGGTATATTGTTAAAAAAAAAAAAAAAAAAAAAAAAAAACTCTGGTTTTGCTGTCAATAGGATTCTAGTACTTATAAATATTAACACGGACAAGCTCTACTAAAGTAGTGCTGTTTGAAGATTACGTGTCTATTGTGTTATATTTTTAACGCGGCGTATCGTGACGGTATGTTTCCATCCAACTGGAAGATTGCTAACTCTAATACCTAAAAAGCTTTTGAAAATTACAACCAAATAGCAGTTATTTATCAGTACATATATACATACATAATTGGCATTACACCCCTGTGTCAGGGTTACGGCCTAGTTTATCGCAGCACTAATTTTGTGTGTGTTTAATTTTAGCCATGAGTACTGGAAACTACAGTTTAAAGTCGACTCCGAACTACCAACTTGAGAAGCTTTTTCATTTCAATCAAATACTCCCAGAGCTTTTGCCAGAATACTGCTGAGAGGTGGTCGCCGAAAGAAATAATTTTTTCATATCTATTTTTTTTCACGATAACAGTGCTAAGATTTGAACCCGGCACTATCGTCTTAGTAAGCCAACACATTAACCACGTACCACATCCCAAGTAAAAATTCCAAAAGCTGCCAGAATAAAATAATTATTCAATTACTGCATGTGAAAAATTAGGCAAATAGCGCAACTATTGATTCATAAAAGTGATAAAAATTCAGTCAAATATTTTACTTTTTAAGAAATGGCTAAATGAAAAAAAGCGCAGGGGGCCAGTTACAAAAATACAAAAACGGTGTAAAACTTAATGGAGAGAAATTCTAAAAACTGGCAGAATGAAATAATTAATCAATTAATTAATCAATTATTTCATGCAAGAAATTAGACAAACAATGCGAGCGATCAACACATTTTTGAATAATGCTTATGCCCTCCTAGTAATGATAGAGCCAGTTAAATAAACAAATAGTTAAGTAGTTGCCGCAGTGTAGTGTTTAGTATGTAGGCTTACTAGCCAAGAGCTACGGGTTCAAATTCCAGATCAGGCATTTGAAAAAAAACATGAAAAAGAATATTTTTTTAGGCAACAAAAACCCAGGAGAAAATAGTTCATACAAATAAGTTATTTTGTAAGGGACAAATTATAAACAATCACTTCCTAGTGCGCATCAATAAGGCATGATTTTTATATAAAATGAGCCACTAAAATGCAATAGAAATGCAAATTTATTGAAACCAGTAAGCAAATATTACAAAAAATCAAAAATAATCCTTATCGTCTAGCATATTTGAAAGCTTAAATTTATAAAAAACAATAAAATGATTCCATTATTGCTTACAATTCTATTTATTGCTTCCAAATCTTAAAAATTTATTGTTGGGAACAAGCTTCAAACTGTAGGTCCCGATATTTATAGATAAAAATTGACACACACAACATAAATGCTGCCAAAAACTAGGCCGTAACCCTCAAACAGAGTTGTAAAGGCTAGTTATGTATACATGTATGTATGTAGTTAAGTTTGTACTTTAGGTTCCGATTAAAAAATATTTAAAGATTAAGAACTGTATTTGGTATTCAATAAGAATTATTGCATGGTATTAATATGTCCTTTAAAAATACGCTTTCATGAGAACAACCTAATACCAGTGTTTTAACTGTTTACATATTTCAACTCATAATATAAAAATTCATAAATTCAAAATGAAAAATTCAGTACTTTAAAACAAAGTTATGTATGACATTCTTAATCCTGATGATGCTACGCAAGAAAGTAGCGAAATATCGAAAAATGTATATTTTAAATATTTATTCGACCTTAAGCTCAAATAATTCAACTAATAATAAATCTAATAAAAAGGTCAATAAAAATAATAAAAACATATTAGTAGGATAAAAACTATAAAAAAGAAAGGTAGGTAGGTAGGTCAAATGGCTAGTCAACCAAAAACATGATCAACTACAATAAGCACAAAGTACCTATTTGAAACCATTGCAGGACCAAACTGAATTCACCTAATATATGAAAATAACTACAGCCAACCAGAGCTGTCTATAAAATGCAGTAATAAAAAGGGGTCTAGGTTCGCACACTGCGCCAAGCTATTGATAAAAGGCACCAAAAAAAAAAAAACTTTAAACGTCTGACTGCCAGACCTGGACAATCACAAAGAAAATTATCTATAATCTCCTTTTCAGACGTATTTCATCAACTTCTACAGTGTGGATTAAAAGGCATAACACAATAAGGGCACAAAACAATAAAATAAATTTAAAACATTTTATTTAAAACTCAAGAAGTGATGGATTTAAAGAATATTAAAAAAAATATAAAAATCATTTGGTCTGTTTAAAATTTTTAATAAGAATTTTCTAAATGCAAAAAAAAAGTTTTCTTTTATTTACTTAAGTTTTCCGCAATGTTAAAAATCTCCCTCCCTAAGTAATTGGGTAATAGAAATGAAATGATTTTTGGCATAATTCGATTGAACTTTAACTTTAAATCACTCTCTGGCACTTGTAACCAAAATCAACTCATAACAGTTTTATCATACCCGCTGGCTATAAAAAACAGATGAAAATATTTAATGTCAATGCTTGTAGTATCACTGGGCGTATACGTAATACACATACTCAGAATTTCTATATTACTCATGCTCAGAGAGTAATACTGTACATACTCACACAATGTTAAACGGTACTGATATGTTCTCTTATATAGAGAATGATAATTTAAATTTGTTTCTCTTTTAAAATGTTTATGTAACAGAATATTTTTATAATGAAGCTGCTTGCTGGTGTTTAAGTGAAGCAGAAAATGTTACAAAATTTCAAAATATTGTTGTATTTGCAAAACAGCTAATGAAGTTGTTTAACAACAACAACAAAAACATAAATACAAAAATAATAATAACAGAAAACACTCTATACAAAATGAAAAAAAAAGAATAAAAACAAAGTGAAGGAAAAGAAAACAAAGCAAAACATGCAACAACAATACTTTAATAGAAATACCAGTTTAGAAAACAAACATAGCAGCGAAGATATACAATAAAAGCAAAAGCACCAGCAGCAAAAACAAAAAGAGAAAAAAAAAAATAAATGTAAACAAACGCAAACCACATAATTAACATTTATTGGCATGGTGGTAGTAAATGATAATAACCAAAGCATAAGTACATATACACATACATACATATATACATACATTCACATACATTTACACAAACAGGAGAAACAGCAACTACAATGTAAGAAAAAAGTAAAAGAAATAAAAATCGCATTGAAAAAAAAAATGCTAACAAGTAGAGTAAAAAAAAAGAGAAAGAATAACAATCTGTATGACCAACCATAACAATAACACAAGTTAATGGCCATGATTTTAATTGTTACAGTGACATATTTTTTCTCTCTCTCTCAACTCATTGCTTCTTTCCTATTGTATCTGTTTAAGTACATACAAAGCATTGACGGACGGTTTGTTTGTATGCAGTTCAGTCGTTATTTTTATTTTTTGTTTTTTTTTTTTGTTTGTTTTAAATGATTATTCTTGGTGTTGTGTTTAATATCAATTATTGTTGCCATTTATTTGTTTATTACTTTTCCGTTAATTTCTTGTTCTTATTTTTGTTTTCCTCTCTCGTTTTTCATTTGGGCATCTGCTACAATTTATATGACAATCAATTTATCTCTCACAGATGTAAAATTTTATTCATGACAATAATAAACTAAGGAGAGAGTGTCAAAGCTCAGCATGTCTCTTGTAAATAAATAAATATTTTAACGGTTTTGTCACTTCATTTGTGTGTATGTATGTATGTGTGTGCGTATGTTTGCTTTGTAATTACAATAGAAGTTAATTTTTTTATCACTTTGTCATAAAAATTTTGTACGTTTTTGTTTTTAATTTTGCTGTTTTAATGACAGCTTAAAAAGCCTTTTACATAAACGATGAGTGTTTTAATTTATGGTACTGTGACAGTAAATAACGTATTTTGTATTAGACTGATTTAATGGCTACTGCTTTTACAATAAAAAAAAATATAGCAGTAAAACAATTTTTTTAACTGCACGTTAAACTGGTCAAATTTTAGTATGAATAATAGAGTCTTGTATACCCTATATTATGTTTATTAGTTAAACTTATTGTCAAGTCGTTTAGTACTAACGAGAGGCTTTAGATGAAGGACGCAAATGTCATAAAATATGCGAATTGGTGAACTTAAAAAAATAATATTAATTATGTAATATAACACAGTGCAACACGAAAAAATAGCCATATACGGACACTACTACGTGATAAAAGACCAAAACAAAGAAAACCCGTGTCTCTTAGTTTCGCCCAAAGTCATAAATTTTTTTTTTTTCTTTTTTTCTGGCCTCGGTGTCAATATTAAACGTATTCTATGAGTTTTACAAAACAAGTAATTTTGCTTTACAATAAAAAGATATAAAAAACATCTAATAATACATAAAACGAAAACAAAGAATGTCCACTGAACAATAATTAGTGGACGTTCACACTATGCGGGTAAACAATAATTATGATCGAAGGAGAATTAAGTCGTGCATTAAATTCTCTAGGAAAAACCTGAGAATTTTAACTTGTCTTTTGTCAGAGCACTGCAGACTCAATGATCATTTAAATAAAATAGGAATATTCTAAAGTATTTTTTACAGATTCTGTAATGAGGCAAACAAATCATCTCTCCAGCAAAAAATGTTTAAGGTTTGGAGGCAATAAATAAAATTGTAAGCAATAATGGAAGAATTATATTCTTTTTATACATTAAAGCTTTCAAATATGGTACAGGATAAGGATTATTTTTGATTTTTTATACCACTTGCTTACTAAATAGTTGCAATACATTTGCATTTCTAGTGCATTTTAGAGGCTCATTTCATATAAAAATCATGCGTTATTGTTGCGCACGGGTAAGTGATTGTTTACAATTTCTCCCATACAAAATAACTTATTGGTAAGAGCTAGTTTCTGCTGGGTCAGCACATACTGAGCACTTGTGCAACATTGAAGCGGCACCTTGGTGATTATTAAATATCGGATAGAGAAATTTTGAAATACGCTCTGCTTACGAGGAAATAAAGGGATATATTCTAAAAACCTAGTCTAGTTGAGGGTTGTACGATTGATGTTTAAATCGCAGTACTTTTATTGAAAGCAATTGCTTGGCAAAAATGGCGACCAAAGTATGCAAACCATGCAAAACGTAAATTTTGCCTTTATTAGCATCTGTCTGAATTAGATAAGTGTGTGCCCAAAGTTGAAATTTCTACATCTTTTCTTTTTTGATCAAACATCAGTCTCTCATAATTATTTGTATTCTGAATTATTATTTGTTTAAGGGGTGGGAGAAAACGTATCAAAAAGAATGCAATAGAACGGCACGTAGTATTGGCCTCTGATGAGTGAAGTTCTTATGACACGGTGGAAATGAGATAAATTTCGTAAAAACTAATGCAATTATAGAATGAGTGATTCAAAAATAAATCTTAAATTAAATTAAATCGCCAAGAAAAGCGAAACATAATTCATTACCTTAAATTTGTAAGTTCTTTAACCTACGCAGGTAACATTTTTGCGGTAATAATTTCATCAAAAAGTTAATTGATATCATTTCAAATTTCCAATTAATTTTTTAATTAATACAATTATTTTTTTAATTGAAACACAATACTAGAAAATTTAAAAGTTTAATTGTATTAGAAGGGTTAAACATACTTTTTGTATTGGGAAGTAGCAGATAACAGCTAAAAACCTATTTAGCGAAGGCACTCACCGCAATCATCATGCTTAAGGTGCCTAATAATATTAGAATACAAAATATATGTTCTGTTGTCATAATTTACTATTATTTCCACGAAAATTCCAATACAATGCACAGCATTTAGTAGGGGTTTACGCCTGAGTATAGATCTTAGATCTTTTTTGCAATGTTTTGAAGACATTGTACGTATTGTTTGCTCTCCTTGTACATCCAAAAATGACAAATTTTCATAATGATTTTCTTTCATTCATGTAAACCATAAAAAACGTACTTTTTTATTTAAAATATAGGAATTTTATTACAGGGATTTTGGTTTTTATATTATTTAATTTAATAGTCTGTAACACTAGCTTCTATTGGGATCTTTTCTCTTCATGACTTCAAGCCATTGTGCGTCATCGAAATATTTACAAAAAGAAAAACAAAAAAGAATTAAAAACAAAATCCAGACTGTTAAACAAACCATTGTCAAAATGAAAATTAATCTTAGTTGCACTTTTAAATGTGGTCAGTGAATAGATTTTATTAAAATTTGTCATGTAATGTAAAGCAATGTATAGATAATACGCGTATTAACTTATAAAATCCCTTAAAATTTTAATTTAAATTGTTTAAATACTTAAATAACGATTGCAGGATTAGAACTGTTTAACAGCCTTTCGTGTAAAACTATTAAGTTTCCCTATATATCCTTTACAAATATTATTTAAAATGTCCTTTTATAATTCAATTATCGTGTATACATATCGAAAATACACATGGGTAGTTCGATTTATTAACTCTTCTTTTATGTAAGTATTTAAAAATTTACATACTTTCTAGTATACAATGTTAGAGTATCTGTGCGAGCAACTCATAAACTAATTCACTTCTGTTTTATTTTTTGTATTTAGATAAATACAAAATGTTACAACAATAACAACAACCATGATATAGTGTAATGTAAACAGCAACAATATCAATAGTAATACGAGTAGTAATACGAATTTAGTTTACAAATCCAAATCCAAATACTCGTACAATAACAAATAAAACAAACATTTAAAAGGCAATTATTGAAATTACCACAAGCAAAATGTTAACGAGTGGTTTAACCGAAATTACACTTAACGTGGCCCAAAATGGCTCACTACTAACCAAAATACCATTAAATGAATATTTGGGTTTTGTTGTAGATTTGGTGTTTGTTTTGGTGACACTGTGTATGGGTATTTACTCTGCAAATTAAATATTCTTATGAAACGGAAATTTACAAATATCGTCACAGCATTAGGGAGAGACCCGCAATTAAATATATCTATACATTTATTTATGTATGTGTGTATGTATTTGTGTTTGAAGATGTGATACTTTGTGAAATAAAAACACAAGGTTGTGGCTTAACTTATTTATCTATGTTAGTCTGACAAACCAATTAAGTTTTAAATATTTTAAATGTTTTTGAAGATAAAACCTTTTCATGGCATACTTTTTTAGAAATTTTGGGTTTTTTTTTTTCTTTCTCTGTTTACTCGTATTTGGATATTAAAAAAAAGTGAAAATACTAACCTTGACATTTAAGTCATACGTATGGAAGTATGTTTCAATATATACATTTTGTGGGAGTTCAGATTGTTTAAATAATATAGATATTTAATAAATGGCAGCATAAATAAAAATGTGAACTAGTAAGATCGAACTGAAATAAAATATATCTATATATATACACATATAAAAAACAACGTGTCATGTCTGAGTGACTAAAAATCGCACAGACGAAACTGGTACGCCGATTGATTTTAAATTTGGAAAGATTACTTCTATTATCAACGCTAGGATCACAAATGGGTTTAAGCCTTAAATCTTAAATTGTATATTTAAAAATTAATGTGTGTGTGTGTTTTTTTTTTTTGTAGTTTATAGACAGCTAAATAGCTGAACCGATTTATAGAATCTTTTACAGAATCTCTGTCTGTCTGTCTTGATGGGACTATAGGTAGTAGTACGTCCATGTGCAAAAAAATAAAGTAGACTTGAAGTCTTTATATACCATAAAAATTTTGAATTAAAATTTACCTTAATTTTTTTTTGAGAATGGTACCTTACGTACAAATTAATGGCTGATTATTGTGTATCTTAAGAACGGTTAAAGAGCAAAAGTCTAAATTTGATCCAATACGTCATGATCAGTAAAAATCTTTTAAAAGAAGTAGACAGAATTGGACAAGTGATAGTGGTACCTGCCATAAAAAAAACTACAGACTTTTATATATATTGAAGATTTAAACTTGATCTAATCAGCTTCATAATCAATATCAATCATAGGTTAAAAAACAGTCGGAATTGAACAAGTGGGTACAGTACTTTGTAACGTGGCGTTACAAAAGTCCCATATATATAGACCTATAAAATAAACCAGGTGTCTGTACACCAACCACATACGCGGCTGCTATCGAGTAAATGTAACAAACAACAATAACTCTTGTTATTACAGCATAAACAGCAGTATGATGATCAAACCTACGGACACCGCACAAAGAGGAATTGGAAAATTATTAATAATAATACCAATAATATTAACAATATGGATATTTCATGCAATGGGATTATGATGACATAATGGAGCATATAATTCTCATTGAGGTAAAGTATATTTTTGTATAAGTTAACAGAGTTTGAGCCAATAGCCCGATACTTACTCCCCGGCGTAGTCGACACGTGGCGTAGATTTAAGATCGTAGATTTAGGATCGTAGTTTTATAATCGTAGCTTCATGATAGTAGAGTTCATGGCTGTAATTTTGATAATAGTTATTTTTTTATTTTAGTTGAATGCAAAAGCTTCCGAATTCCTTTTGCATTCGTATATTAAGTATTTTGCCGAGTATAAAAGTCCCCGAATTCCTTTTATACTCGTACTAACCGTAGCTGATGACAAGAGCTCCCGAATTTCTCTTGTCGTATTTGTAATTATAAATTGTGTAGATTTGCAGAGTGTACGAGCTCCCGGATTCCTCTTACACTCGTATTAGACGTAGCCGAAGTATTTTGCAGAGTATAAAATCCCCGAATTCCTTTTATACTCGTACTAACCGTAGCCGACGACAAGAGCCCCCGAATACCTCTTGCCGTCGTGGTCTTATTATAAATGCGACCTCTGTTTCCTCATATTTCTCGTTATCTAGACCAGGCGATTGTGCGCACATCCCGATGCCAACATCGTAGTCATAGTGATAGAACGAGACAATAGTATTCCTGAAAGCAGAGACAACATAACTGATAACACCATCCTGCAGGCCGTGAATCTGTTCTATAGAATAAGTAGTATAGAAGTTAGCTTAAGATTTCGTTAATAAAGCTTTGTTCATATTATATTACACGAAAGGAGTTTTGTGTTTTATTTAAAGGAAGCAGACCTTTAAGTTCGAACCTGGACAGACTGAGTCATACCCCAGCTGGAAACATAAACTGCATTACAACTTCTCATATAAATATTGATAATTTATATATCAAGACAACACTAACCCAGCAGAAATTAGTGCTTACCAATAAGCTATTTTGTAAGGGAGAAATTGTAAACAATCACTTACTCGTGCGCATCAATAATGCATGATTTTTATATGCAACAGAAACGCGAATTTATTGCAACCAGTAGGCAAACATTATACAAAATCAAAAATAATACCTTAGCCTATAGCATATTTGGAAGCTTTAATGTATAAAAAACAATATAATGCTTCCATTATTGCTTACAATTTTATTTATTGCTTCCAAATTTGAAAAATTTTCAATTTTGTTGACAATATACATATATCAAAAATAAAAATGCATCTATATATTCAGACTCTTAGCAGACTTCTGGCAAAAGCCCTGACAGTAACTGATTGCCATGACCAAGCTTCTCAAGTCTATCATTCGGAGTCGACATTAAACTGTAGATCCCTGTACTCATGGATAAAAATTGACACACACAGCAGGAGTGCTACGAGAAGATAGGACGTATTCGTGACACATGGTTGTAAAGGCCAGTTATGTATGAGCATATGCTTAATATTTATCTTTTTATTTTATTTAAAAATAAATAGTGCAGTATGATGGGAATTGATAAATTTGATTGAATTGCTTATTATAATTAAATAACATTACTAAAAACAAAAAATATTTTTCGCCATATAGGCAAATACATTTAATATACATAATATATGAAATGTATTGCTTAGGGGATAAGCATGTCTCTATGGCCATTTCGTCTCTGCTTAAGAGACTCGTCAGGAGACTTTTTCCCAAAGGTGGTAACCAAAAATACAAATACTTATATTCAAATAGTTATAAACTAAATACGAATCACATTTAGTATATAAAAACCAAACAAAAGTATTTACAAAGCAATACACAATACTACACTACATGGGCAATCTAAATACAATTTTCTTCGAATTATAAAACAAGTGCTGTATTTTAAGAAAAGCGGCTGTATATTAGTATTAAGCAAAAAGACTCATTGTGAATACATATACTATTAGTATAAATATTGGAATATTGATTGGAATAATTAACTTTTAAGAATACCGTTAACTTTGTTTATAAGAAACGAAATTTGTAATAAAAAGATTATTATTATTATTTTTATTAGTTACCTACAGGCATATAAAACTGCCTATTAAATTAAGCCAGTGGCGTTTTTAAATGCCGGCTCCTTTTATTTATTAATAGAATACAAATAGGTTATTCTATATTTGCCCCTAAATCTTTAAGTGGCTTCAATAGACTTTTTGCAATACAATATATTCCTTTTTACTCAAACCAATTATACATTTCTTTTCTTTAGAATGGCAACAATACTTTTTTAAGAAGCAATAGTAAAAAATTAATTTTTTTTGCAAAAAAAAAATACCACTAGTATCAGGCCAGTGTCTTTCGATCTGACAGGAAGATTTTTAATATAATACCAATCAATAAAAATGCTAAGGAAAGTAATCTTGAAAGTTACCTCCCGAAGGATGTTATTTCAAAACTCTTCAAGATTTATAGAGAGTATGATAAATCAGTACTTTTTGGGGTATTTGATCACTTTCTAAATGACCACCAGTAAGGCTCTCGCAATGACCACTCTATTGGTAATTTTCTGATTTTGCTCTTAGGTAGGTGGAATGAATCTATTAACCGATTTGTCGAAAGCAAAGTTATTGCTTTAAACATTTTTCATTCTATAGCAAGACTGAACATCGTTCCAGTAAAAGTTTTTCTTCTCAATTAGTGTGTTAATAAGTTTAAATCAAATGTGCGCAAGCAGTAGCCTATTATCCTAGACCGGCATAATGTACTGCAGCAGTTAAATACTGCCTTCATCGAAAAAAGAAAAAAAGAAAATATTTCAAATTAAAATCTAGGTCGGTTTGAAAAGTAGGTGGTTTTTCCAATGAAACTATTGGATGACCAATTTTTTTCATTTAATTCACTGTATTTGTTTGTATTTTTAAATTCTCCAGAAATATATAATTAACAAAGTGGTGCTGAAAAACATATGAGACCACCGTAGCTGGGGTCGAAAACATGTTCAGTTTGGCTAGTATACTATTCCTTCACGGATATCATTTTCTCCTTTGATTGACATACCGTCGTGCGAGAGTTTATGTGCTCTATCTACCATTTTATATATCTCGAGTTTATGATGCCATTTCAGGTTTTTGATACCAAAGTTTTTAAAATCCGCAATCCGTTTTCGGCTATTTATCTGCGAAATTGAACAAGATATCCGAAAACGGATTGCAGAAATTTTGGGTAAAATTTTGGGTAAAAAACACACAAAAAAATATGAAATGGCGGATAGAGCTTATAAACTCCTGCAGGACGATATATTTTGTATATTATTTTTTTCCAATTTACACCTTATTACCAATTTTTAATCAGTAATGGGTTATGTGCTGTGGCCAGCAATTTTATAAGTATAATAAAGATCCATTAAAATATTCGAATTTAATTCGAAAATGTATAATACTTATAAATTTGCTGGCCACAGCACATAACCCATTACTGATTAAAAATTGGTAATAAAGGGTAAATTGGAAAATAAATGTGTAGTTCAGTTACTTAGAATATGGTAACAATTAAGGCCCAACCATAATGTACTTTCGTAGACGTATGCTAATGTCAAAAATCAACGAAACGTCTGTTAAAAATCTAACGAAGCTTTCGAGTGGCTATAATGTACTTTTTGAACTTAAGTGCAAGCTGTTCTTAGTTGCAAACATTAGTACTTATGTAAAACTTGATTTGTCTCTATATTTCATAAATATACAGATTTTTATTACAAAATTTTATTTAATATCTACAACGGTTAAATATTTTACCGAAGACACGTCAGTTATATTTATTTTTGTTAATTAAAAAAATAATAAATCATAAATAAAAAATAGTACTTAAAAATGCAACCGTGCGTTCATTCCAATTGTAAACACAAGCACATTTGATTAAATTTTGTTATTAATGTGCTACAAAATGAACAGAAAAGAAAAATATTTAAATGGTTGAAAATGAATAAGATACACATTTGACACAGAGAAATCGTTTTTTTTTATATATTTTTAATCAAATTTTCAATAAAGTTATCCTCGGTTTCCATTGCACACTGCCGTCTTTTGTTTATTATTGTTTACACAAACACAAAACCAGCTGTTTGGTGCGATCGACTTCGCTCCAAACGTAAACAAATGAAATTAAACGAAACTCAACGAAACGTTTGTTATGTACATTATGGTTATACACATTTCATTGCATGTACTCGCATAGTTGTTTAAGCTAGCCTAAGCACATTATGGCTGGGCCTTTACGTTGAAAAATATGTTGAATTTGAAAAATTTTCAGTTCATAAGGAAAAAGGACTGGTGAGAATAACATTCAAATATAATTAACATAATCAATTTAAAATAGATTGTGCTTTAAATAGAAATATAAAAATATGAATATGTATAACACAAAGAACTCTGATGAGACCTTCCGTAGCTGGGTCAAAAACTAGTTCAGTTCTGCTAGTGTTTGTACATATTCCTTAACGGATGTTAATTCTCATAAGAATACCAGTATTAGGATCTTAGGCTATTAAATTTCATACAATAAGTATAATAAAGATCCATTAAAATATTCGAATTTAATTCGAAAATGTATAATAATTATTATTTTTTTTTTCAAACTACTTTCTCTATTTGTGCTTTCGCCATTAATACATCTGGTTGGCTAGCTTTGTTTAATATCAAGAATATTTCAAAAGTATTTAAAACAGTATTGAAAATATTTTTTAATTTTTAGTGAGCACCATTGAAATAATTAAAATAAAATACGCCCAAAAAACTCTTACTCTGCATTAAAATTTTACTTCTTTTTAAATAAACACCACTGATATAATGACACCAAACAGTTTTTAATCTAAATTTTTACAAAACTATCATTAAACATATATTTAGTCCTTTATGCCTCAAAATTCAAAACTCTTGTAATACAAGAACATTGCAATGACAATATAAAAATAGAGAAACAGCAGAATTGTTAAAATTTAGAAAATTCTAATAAAAAAAAAATATAACGAAATATAGAATTTTAAGTAAAAAATTTTTTTACAATGACATGCATACGAATAGTTTTACATTTCCACTATGTAACTGAATTCTAATTTTATGAATATTCATTCCAACGAAAGCATGTACTACCACATGATTGTTGGTATTGGTATCAAAAGAAAAACTCCTTTTTTATTATTTTGTTATACTCCTGCAAAGAAATGGCAAAATTACAAAAGTTTTACTTGTTTATCTTTAAAGTATTAGAGAGGAGAAATTGCAATATGCAAAGAATAGTTAGGAATGTCGACAATTTCATCTTCTTTGGGGGAAAAAAAAACTACTGAAATTATAAAATAATTTGCAACTGATGTAACTCATGAATGTGGCAGTTTATTTTATCAAAAAAAGAGAGATGGAGCGTCATCATGCTGAGCCTTACACAACGCAATTGAGAACTTTTTTTATATCTACTGTCATACATTAAACCAAAAGGCTATTGGAAGGTTGTGACAAATTAATACTTGTTTTTTTTCCTCTATGTTTCTTCTCTCAAAGTGACAGAACAAAAGCTCAAAGTTGCTGAAACCCTCAGTTAGTAAGTCCACACACTGCTCCCAAGACTAGAACGACTTGTCGAAATCGAACTGCTTTAGCAGATTATCTGTTTTGTAAACTTTTTAGTTCTAAAATACAAGTGTACTCACTCCACCTAACGATAAAATTACGAAAATATTGCTTGCTGTACTGAAACATATTTTAATCACTTATTTAAAACTCACAATCTAGTGTGAGTAGGTCTAATCTAAAAAAAATATCAAAAAACAAATCAATTTTATTTTCAAACATCTCGTCGAATTACTTAAAATGTTGCTTTTATTCAATTTGAAAACCTCAGAGTTACAAATTAAACTAAAACTTCAGCATATCACTTCCACCATCAGTAGAGTAGACACTCACCGTCAAGTGTCAGAACATCCAAAACTGTCGATTCACCTCTTCTTAGCCATAGGACCAACAACAAAAGAAAGTTGGTGACGGTGTGGCAAGAAAAAATAGACAAAAGAATGGAAAATGAAAATAAAAGAAATCTTAACAAACAGCAAACTTTTTAAGATTCTGATATAAATAAAGATAGAATTTAAAGAAAAAATGCTAAGTGACTAAAGTTTTTTTTTTTTTTTCTTATACCAACATGAATAGATTTGCACATTTTTTTCTACTCTTAAAACGACATACAAGGCATAATAAAAAATAAAAAAAGGAATTCAAAACACCATAAAGGAACAAAAACGAACAGCAACAAGGCTCTGTGAAAGAAAATAAAAAGTTGAGAAGTAAAAGAAAAAAACTGAAATTAACTTGAAATATTTAGCATAAAGTAAATGAATAACGAAATACAAGATGTAAGAACAAGAAAACATAAAAGAGGTAGTATGTGCGATAAATACAGCACAGCGAGTAAAGTTTCATTATCTATTTATTTGGTTTTAATATTCCAACCGGAGACAGCGCCTTGAGAGTAGTATGTCTCAAGCATCAGGTAGGTCAGCTTCGGGATTTGTTGTCGTATATTTGTAGGCTGTAATGTCACTTGGCTTTAGCCAGACATGTACGAGCCACTGTATCCATTGTATCCTTACTTTTCTAATGATATCAACATCAATACCATACATGAAATAACGTTTTCGGTTGTCTATTTATCGTTACCCATTCACAAGGTGTGCGCGTTGAAATAATTATAGACAAATATGTATTTCATTCTAATACGAGGACGGTCTCAAAACTAGCAATCTTGATATATAAAAAATGGCGGCAGTAGTTTAAAAAAAACTACTTTCTAGCAAACACTGAAAAGATTGCAAAACATTTGTTTAAAACTTAAAAAAAATATTTGTTTTCCCTACGTATTCAATATATTCATTTAAAGGGTCGCAAGCACAACCAATGTTAAAACTGAGCTAAATTCTATTCTGTCGAGCCTTCTACTTCTAATACGAATATGAAATATTGAACAGCGGAATTTAAACAACATCATTGCCAACTACCCAAAACAAATACTTTCTCGCCAGCAGTAGTTAAAAACCTTCTAAAATAGAATAAGATGAACTACTTGTCTGCCATATGCTATATTTCACATATCGACCGAAAATTAGAAGATGAGATAGACCTGCGCATGGCAAAAAGAGGGTCGTGAGTGGATGGCGTCATGTGGCTCTGTAATAAACTCGATTCGTAACCATGGATGAGAGACGGGTGCTCTACTTTAAATCTAACATGTAAGGAAAATTAACCCATTAATGGTCATTGTACTTGCACAGGTCACCGTCGGATCGAACTTTGAAGGTATTGAACCGATGAATTTCGTGAGTTGCTGGTGATCGACAGCAAAAACTAAGATAAGAGTCCCACAGCGAAAACTTCTGATTGTATATTATAATTCATTAATGGGGGGCGTTGATCATCATGATCGAGCACTAAATAATTACATACATACATAACTGACATACCTAGCCTCTCGCAGCACTCATGTTGTGTGTGTAAATTTTTATCCATTCGTACCGTGATCTACAGTTTAATGTCGACTCCGAAGGGCAGACTTGAGAAGCTCTTTCATGGCAATTAATTACTCTCAGAGCTTTTGCCAGAAGACTGCTGAGAGGTAGTCGCCGAAAGAAATATTTTTTTTCATATTTCCTTTTTTTTTACGATGTCGGAGCTGGGTGACGAACCCAGGGCTCATGTCTTAGTAAGCCAACACACTTACCACTAGACCACGGCGACTACATAATAATAATTACAGAATAATATTTCGTGGAAAAAAATGGTTGTGGCTCCTTTTCAATCGTCGTAAACGCATGGAAGTTGAACAAGAAAGCCAACAACTGAAAAATGGGCTCACTGGAGTCTCATCGTGCCATCGTCCGACGCTAACTACTACATTACACGCAACCATCAATAGCTAAAGAATCGGTTGTTCCTAGTGCAGCCCTTGCTGCTGGAACTCACTTTCCGAAAAGAATTGGAAAATCGTTACGCTGTCGTCAATGCCACAATCAAATAAGATGGACTTGTGAACTTTGTGTTGTAGCTCTGTGTGTACAAAAGAAGTGCTTAGAAAATGTTCATACCAAAAAATAGCATATATGAATATCTGCATTGAGCCATTGTACCTGCTGGGGTGCAGCCCCAAAACCCGTCAAAATAAAATTTTTTTATGTTTTCATATTTTTTTTAATTCTTTATGTTCCTTTCATTTAATTTAAATAAGCAGAATTTGTGATTTTTTTTAAGGCTGTTGGCTTTAAATGGGTTAAAGTAGTGAATAGTAAAAGTAAATAAATTCCAAAGAAGGCGAAAATAGATCCACCTGCAGACAACGTCATTGCGTCTGTATTTTTGGATGTGCATTAAATGTTTTTAACTAGCCTTTTTTATTTTCAAACAAGAAAAACAATAAACGGAGAGTATATAAAATAATTCATGATATTAAAGAAAAAAATCACATTCGGTAAAAAAAATCCGCTTATCCTTTTTCGATAGAGTAAATTCCGGACGTTCGAATTGAGTTCACACACAACTTATTCGAAAGGTTTAGCTCCCATGAATTATTTTTTGTTTTCAAAATAGAACAAAATGGTGCCAATCGGTCAGAACATCCTTGTAATGAAGAGATTAAGTCTTACATTGATGTATACGCCCAAGGACCTACAGAGTTCTTACTGAAGGGTATTTTTTATACCCGGTTTCAAAGCTTGTAGTTGTTTTTTGTTTGGTTTTGAGAGAGATTTGCACGAAGGCAACGCTTATAAAATGTTTTAATTTATTTAACAAAACAATGATTCTGTTATTCATACTTACCGTGGCATTTGAATTGATGATAATCCACGCGATTTTATGGCAACACTACTGCTTCGTGCATTTTGGTAATTGATCCATGGTGGAGTAATTATCCGTGTATCTTCAAAAATGATGATGATCATCTAGTTACTATCAATGGTCTGCGGTGTAGAGACATTATAAGAAATTTGTTCGTACCTTGTGTAACTACAAATAATTTTGCAAATATGTAGTTTTAACTTGACGGAGCCTAGCACACGGTAAATCGTTTTACAACCAAAATCAAATAATTTTTGTTTACGTCGATAAACTAGAAGCAATTGAATACCAGGAAATTAGCATTCGAAGAGTTATTGCTGTGAAAAGTTTGTGAAAATTGGCGTTTGCAGACTACGTGTTGTACGCACTATCCATGGCGACTGCAGGATCGGCGTCATATTTTAACAATATTAATGCTCTAAAATAGTATATCTTCTTGATATTAAAAAAAAATTATTTTCTTACAATGTAAAAAAATTAGGTTTCGATCTTGTAAAGTGTCGTTGGGAGAAGAGTTTTAATTGGAAGAATGGAATTCTTTTTCAAATTTCTAATATATTCTTTATCAGATCAGATAATTTTATAACCCACCCGATTTTTATCCATAACTTTATTATCTAAAGGATGAGGTTTTCTATGCAAAAAAAAAAAACCCAAAAATTGTCATACATCCTACGTAAGTGGGTGTATTGTACTCAAACTGAGGTAAATTTAAGTTGTTTAAAAAAGTAACTGGCCAGTAATGAGATGGTAAGTTAAATAACTGCACAATGTTGAAAAGGTGTCAGTCAGTAAGTAAGTTCGATGACTAGCTGGATGATATTGTGATAACACGGTGGTGGTGTGGGAAATAATTGTATAGAAGATGATATTGCTTTCAAGTTATTTGCATGGTTGAATTAATGAAATAAGTTTTCTTAATTTTTTCCATCCATTTTTTTTTTTGAATCTGATTCTGGCTTGTAAATGTGCGTGTAGTACATAAGAAAACAAGATAAGGTCACTTTTCATCTTTTGTGCTAAATGGAAACTAATTTTAAATATTTTTTTTTTTTTTTCTTTTTTTTTTTTTCTTGTTAAAAAGCACTTTTAGAAATACTGTTGTTTAACAAAGTACAGATTAAAATAAATTAAAATTAGATAAGACTGAAAAAAAATTTAAATCTAATTTAAAGTCTACAAACTCATAATGTGAAATGTTATTGTAAATAAGGAAAATATTTAAAGCCTTTTATTTTTTATTATTTAATTTTTTTTTTATATATGTATATTTGTAGTTTTTTATTTGCTTTCAATTAAATTTTTATTTAATCAAAACTTTTCAACTAAACTATACTTTTATGTATCTTTGAAAAACTTTTCTAACATACTCTTCACACATACATACTTAGTTGTTTGCAAAAAATATTCTTGAAAGAACATTCATTTCTTTTATACGAATTAAAATTTTTATTTTAAACATACCAGCTAAAATTCTAAATGCAAACAAAAGCAAGAGAAATTGAAAGAAAAAAATTTCGCGAAATTATTATAAGCATTGTAATACAAAACACACTAAATAGTAAAAGTGTAAGAGAAAAAAATTTATTTTTTATAAATTTTAATTAAAAAATAAAATTAGATTTAACAGATAAAATCACATTTCAGTTGTGCATAAACGAACATACTGCATTGTATTTTTAATGCAGTATTTGAAGCAATGGCCGGTAAAATTTGAATGGTTATTGATTACTGCAATATTTTTCAGTAAGCAGTAAATTTCAAATATTTATTGCAGTTTCATAACAAAAAAAAAACGTTTAAGGAAGTCCAACGAAATGATATTGGTGGCTAATTGAAGTTGTTAAAAGAATAGGTTACGAGACAATTCAATATCTTATGCAATAAAACCACAAACGGTCTTTATTATTCACTATGTATCCTGTTGAGACCGTATATGTTGTAATTTTAAATCTCCAAATGCAGAACTTATGCACACCAAACCTTTACTTATTTTCAAATAGAGTAACGCTTCATGGCTCTCGTAGCTCTATATGCAACAAGATTTTTTTGTTAACGTAGCCACAGTACTAAAAAAAAATATTTATTTAGAAAAATCAGCATTTGAAGGCCGATATATGTTATTATATGAAGGACAAACTCACAAATGACATGAAAATAATCTTCGAGTGGGGACGAATTTGAATAACCCGCTATGTGTTCACTACGACAAGCGCTACTTTTGGTAGTGCGTACATTACGATAAAGCAGCTTACAAGCGCCCAGTCTCTTCAACATCAAACATCTCAAACATCTTTATAATCTTATCAATTCCTTGCACAGTAATACTTCGAAATTTTTTTTTTTTTGAGACCAATACTCAGGGGTAAACCCCTACTATATGCTGTACATTGTGCATTGTGCGTTGTGCATTCTTAAGCGCCTTAAGAATGAGACAAATTGCTGTTTAAAAAGCCGTCACGTTTGAGAACACTCAGGAAAAAAAAGCGGTAGAAAACTACCGAAATTGATACTATTTGGAATTGAAATTGATTTAACTCGTTAACGGTTAGTATCAATATTTCAACAACAATTTGGTCTCACTTTATTACCAACCGTTTTAACAACATACTGTTCCCTTCTTGATACCAGTTTTTGTTATTTTAATAACGCACTGTTCTTACTTTGATACCGTAACAATACTTTTATCAGTATTGTTTTTTATCTGATACCATATCGTTCATGATTCGATAACAGATCGTTCTTAATCTATAAACTTATGTTTTTTTACAATTTGCTCACAATTTTACTAACCGTTGTTCTCGATTTATTAACTTTTGATTTTTGTGCCATTTTTTCTTATTTTAATAACGAATTAAGCTTGATTTAACGAAATATTGTTCACGATTCGTTCTTAATTTGATACCATTAATTAACAATTTTAGAAAGCCTTTTTTCCCTCTGTGTAGTTAATTTTAACTATTGCTATATATTAGTGTTGTCAAATTCTACTACTTTTCATTACTCGATAGTATTGAGTACTTTCATTTGGGTACTCAATACTACTCAATACTTTTAACGGATTTTATATTTAAGAGAAAACAATTTCATAGAGTATTGTGTTTTTAAACAGAAATTTGTTTAGCCGTTAAAATTCAAATTTTCCATATAACTTCGAAGAAAATTACAACCCTGATAGTATTGAGTACTTACTTTTAAGTATTGAGTATCCAAAAATCCGTATAAATAGTCGATAATCGATACCCATTACTCAACACTTTGCCAGCACTACTATATATTCTTGGGTTTTATTCATACATGGTTAGCCTTTTAGAAAATAAATAACAGAAGTTTAACAGCTGATAACCGGTAGCGCAATTCAGTAACACAGTTTTACGATAATGGCATTACTTTTAACAGCAAACAACAGAATTGTCGATATTGCTATTCATTAACTTTTATTTACGATAAATAAATAGCTATTGTCTACATAACTGATTTTAGATGGTGTTGCCCTATTATTGTAATTTAATCATAATGAAAACTAAAGTTGTCGGTTGTCGCTGCAAACAATAAAAATTGTCGACTTGTTTTGCTAATATCGTATTTAGAGTTGTCAACTATTCGAAGAAATCCAAAAACCGGTTTTCGAATAGTTTAAAAAACCGAACCTTTTTGAAAACCGGTTTTCGGCTTTTTTATTTAAAAACCGGTTGGAATAACCCGGGTTTTCGCTATTATCCTTTAATAAAAATATATACAATATATACATATATAATATTTTTGTTTTTTTTGTTTTTATAACTATTCTAACTTAAAAAAAGCAGAAGAAATACATTCATCACATTTCATTTTTAACATTAATCTAAACTAAATTTAAAATTTTGAAAATTATAAAATAGTACATATGATGTAGTCGCCGTGGTCTAGTGGTTAGTGTGTTGACTTACTGAGACATGGAACTGGGTTCGACTCCAGGCTCCGACATCTTCAAAAAAAGAAATATGAAAAAAATATTTCTTTCGGCGACTACCTCTCAGCAGTCTTCTGGCAAAAGCTCTGAGAGTAACTACTTAATTGCCCTGACACAGGTTTGTAAAGGCCAGTTATGTATGTATGTATGTACATATGATGTAAATATGTATGTATATATTGGCTCTGTCGCTGTCTGTCTTAAAGACATCCTTGAAGATGGCTGTACGACAATAGACTATCCTGCACGACGCATAGACGACAGCCGGAACAATTAATCAGCGACATTTTGAAATAAACGTCGCAAAAATCGTGCACGACTTACTGACTGACAAAATGTCACTGAGCTTGTCGTTGATCATACATTGTATAAGCTATCATCAATACTTTGTTTATCGTCGACAAAGTCAAGGAAATAAAGTACAAAATATTGTGCAAAAACATCTCCGTGAAGTTCTCGACAACCGTTAATGACTTGTCTTACAGACATCCTAGACGACAATGTCATGTACGACAATTGTGCCAACGGGCTATATAATGATAAAAAAAATAATTATTCAAGATTTAAACATTTTATTTGTTTTTCTTAAAACACTTATAGTGCTTTATTAGTATTAGCTCTGTTTTTATTGTTGAGCTTACTGAAAAGACACATTCACTTATTGTAGAAGTTGGGTTAATTGTGGTTAGCGCTGTATATATCTGATTTAGTTTTTTAGATCTTTTAGAAAACAACATGCAACACTAGTTATACAACGTAATTTAAATTTTTTAGAAAAAAATCAGTAAAATATAATACACCTAAAATGAAAAATATTCAAAAATGTCGAATAGTTCGACACTAAAAAACTGGTTTTTCGAATAACTTGAAAACCGCCACATTTTTAAAACCGGTTTAAAAAACGGAAAAATAGGAAAAAACCGGTTATTCGAATAATTCGAAAACCGGTCTTGACAACTCTAATCGTATTGTTAAAATTTTCTGAATCGCGGTACTGTTATAAATATTATTATAATTATTATCCTCATATTTTTATTAGTCACTGTGCATTTAATTCTCAGAAATAATCCAAATATATTAAAACCAGGTCATAATTAAAGAACAACCCTAAGCGATTTTACGACTCGTATGCAAACAGTCGGTTGTGTTATAACTGGTCTTGGGGTTTGTGTTGACTTTCAAGTAGCAGTAGTATAACAAATATCCACTGAGCAGTTTCACAGAAAACAATAAAGACGTCTGAATAAAAGTATTTTGGGGCAATTTGAAAAAAAAATCATATTTAGAGAGTTGTGTGTAGAGATGTGGATATTTTTGAAATTCTACTAAGAAAAAAAAAGAGTTTTATGAAATATTCACAAAAAAATCCTAACCAGCATGTAAACCATGAGCTTTGTTTTGTCGCTTTTACCATAAAAAAACGCTCTAGCCCAAAGAATAGTGAAAGTGAAAAAGAAAAATAAATATAAAAGAATTTATAAAACAACATTAAAAAATGCGTTTACATAAAAAGGCATTAAAAATGTGGTGTAGGAACACAAAGCTAGTGTAATAATTAAATGTCATTAAAACTAAAATATTTTATTTTTAAAGAAATAATTTTTTATAGAAAAAAACTTTCACTTTACAGTGACTGCTATAAAAAAATATTGAATAATAATTATTACTAAATATTAATTTGAAAACACTAATGTCACAGTATGTGTTGTCAGTATTTCTAGAGGTAAAATAGTCAAAAACAAAAATATTCTTTGAAAAAATCGTCAAAATCGTCAAATCATTAAATCATTTTTGAAAATTGTCAAAAAATCGTCAAAATAAAAGTAATTAATTCGTTTTGCTTCATAATTCCAAATTTGCAACTGAACTGATGATATGTCCCCTCCAAGAAGTCCATCTTCAAGAAACTGGATATCTTTTAAAAAAAAATCTATCTATCAATCTACCTTCAAATTCCAATACAATGCACTGCATGAGTAGGGGCTTACCCCTGAGTATTGACCTTAAAACAAATGTATACGAGTATCATATCATAGACTTTTGTGTATAGCATTCTTTCTAAAGAGTCATTTTCTAAGCGATTGTATTCTTTGGTTTTATTTAAATTTGCCTGACTAAATATTTTTTCCACATTTGCTGAGGAATGCGGTGAAGTCATTATGCTCTGAACAAAATATTTTTAAAATTGAAGAAACCGAGGAAGCATCACGTGATTTTATTTCGAATATTTTTTGTTATTCAGAAATCTACAAAGCTTGTTTCTTTTATTTTCCTAAAAAAAATGCTTTTAAAATCCAAAAATTTTATTTTTCTAAACTGTAATGCCTGTGTTCATAAAATGTAATTTAATTTTTTTATTTTATTTTTATTGAGGGTTTATTTGACAAGTATTGCATAGAAATCTATCAAATAAATCCTTCATATACCTTCAATATTTTTTATGAAGTCGAGCATATGTCTATATCTTGCTTGTTATTTTGTATTTGTCTAAAATAGAATTATATTCACCGTTTTAATAATATTTTTTAAATTTAAATTGATTTTCAAAATCCAATCTCTTAAAAATCTGTAAAGAAAATTGTATACAATTGTAAACTACTTCATGGCCATCGCCTTCACATGGGTGTATAATTTTTATGTTTAATTTTCAATAACTTTTGAATATTATTTCACTGATTATGACTGTTTCACACATCTCTTTCAAGAGTTTCGATAGCTGATGGAGGTTTAAGCCAATAATTAGCAAACACATTTAATTTTAAATTTGACTGATGCTCCATCTGCTGCAAAACCAATTAATTAGTTGTTATAATCACTGTAATTTTAATAAAATCAATTTAGTATTTAATCATACAAACTTAAGGCATCGCACTGGTATTGACCAGTCAGCAACCCATTTGATAATCAATACAAGCGTGTACTATGAGGTAGATCGATAAATTTTTTAATTAAAGCGACGCACACTGGTTCAAGAGCGGCATTAATTTATTTTTTTCATGACAATCTAATTATCCTGTATCAAAAATATAAGGCTTATATCTTTATTACTTTTTGTCCATTTTTGACATTCCAAGTTGACCTAAGTGAATGCGTTTAAAACGACCGTATTATATACGCTAGATTCTATCGCTTCATGATTTTAAAATACTCTTTTAATGACACTAAAAAGATTTTCTTTTCATACAATTGGACGTTATTTATGATACACATGAAAATAAAAAATTTTCAAATTTAAAAAAAAAATATTTTTTTTTACTACAAAAAATTGTCCAAAAATATATATTTTCCCCAACTTCAATGGATTGCATCTTTGATCTCCAACAAGATCCAGCCAGAGACTTATATCAAATTAAAGCCTGAAGTCTCAGCTAATTATTTATTAAAAATTCAGTTGCCCGTTTTTACCCCTAAGCAATTCCGGCTTAAGAAACTAAAAATAGTTAGGAAAAATTTGCTTCACAATCATGTAATTGCAGTAGAGGTTTGTATTAAAATCTCTTGCATACTTCTAGGATTGCACTTTTCTGCAACAGAATTTATTGCAACTTGTCTGCAGTTTTTGTATATATGTATATATTTTGTATTTATTGTCAAATATTATATTAATCCTTACAGACTACAGACGATCTTAACAATGTACCATTATCAGTATCTCCTCTCTTAACGGCAAATATTTCAAAAACACAAAACTATAAGCTGAGCAATTAAAATCGAAACAAGAAAAATTTTAAGAAAAAATGTGCATTAAAATAAAACAAATTGTAACAGAAATTAAAATTTGTTTCTCTTACAGGCCATCTATATATACAAATATTTTCTTATTTTTTTTTTTTTTCTTGTTCAAACATAACAGCAAATTGAAATCAACTCATAGTCAATGGTAATGTAACTAAAGGGGTATTAAAAGAAAATCATTTTTCGAAACATATTGAAAATTCTAAACATGTTTGCGTATTTTCTAATAGGACATGTTCTTAAAAATTTTATTCTATTTTTTTTCCATTCCTATTCCTTTTATTTATTTTCACATCTGCGTTTGAAATGTAACGATTTATGAGTTATAACAAACTACGACTTGTATACGTTATTTGAATTACTTCAAAAAGTCTACAGATACACATTTGTGTACTGAAAAAGTGTAAAACCCACTGTTACATCTTCTCAAAAACCCAAAAATTAAAAAAAAAAAACTTTATTTTTGTCGTTTTTAAGGGTCTTATAAATTGTTGTTTTTATTTGCAACTTAGTTTTGTTACATCATGACTTTTGTGTCCACAAAATAAGATTTTGTCACTTGCTAAAAACATATGCTGATGACAGACGTGTCTTACTTGTATGTCTGTTTACGTATATTTTGGGATGTTAACTTTTATTAAAAAAATTGTATATAGTTTTGATCTTTTTGTACAAAATATGCCAGTTTGTTGTTTAAAAATTTCTGTTTGTAAAACATAAACATTCTGTTGCAATTTGGCACGCTTTAACTGCAGATATTGGGCAAACATATCTATACAAATTTATGTATGTATGTATGGGTATAAATAAAAAATAGCACAAGCAGATTATTTAAATGTATGTGTATGTAGATATTAAAAACAAATACTAAAAAAAGCCCAGAAGGTAAAATAGCGCGTAAGCTTAAATTCTGCTTGAAGGCTGCTTAAATATTTGCATTTTCGTTTTATAATTTATACAAAAACTGAATAAAAAATCATAGACTGGTTGAGTTCAATATCAAGCAAACATATATCAATGGTATTTAAAATACAAATTAATTAACCAATGATGGCTGAAGTCCTTTTTTTGACGAAAAAGGAAAACCTTAGAAGTTTCAAGGCAACAAATTGTATAGGATTTTTTAGAAACTTCAAAGCAATATGATCGTGAATTTGTTAACAGGGAATACATTGCTCATCGCTATGTAATAGTAAACTTTTATTAGAATCCAAACAATAGTGTAGCGGTTAGAGCTCTCTCTTACCATAAAAAGCAGCCCAGGCTCTAGTGGCAGTATTGGAGAAAATGAAGAACAAAAAATTTGTGCGGAATATTTCAAAGTTTAAATAAAATAAAAATATATATAAGAGGTTCCCCTCCCCCGCCCCCTTCCAGAAGTCCATCTTTAAGAAAGCCGCCCCCTGACATTTCTCACTCTATCCACTTTTTATATATCAAATGAATGATCAGGATAAAGCTCCAGCTACTGGGAAGTAATATGCAGTACTAAGCAAGGATCAAAACTTACTAACAATAACTTAGCCAAGATCCTCACCACTTCACAACAAACAAAATTAACATCAACAGATGGGGCAATTGCTGTTGATCATTTCAAGTGTGAAGGTGTAACACTGGCCTTTGAGCGATCAACTGACAACAAATTGTCCATTTGAAATAAGGCGCCAAATAAAAAAAAAAAAATAAACAAAAAAAAAACTCTTTCCAATTCCAATACAATGTATAGGGGGGATCGTGGCATAGTGGTAGAGCGCTCGCACAGAAACTCACACGACCAAGGTGAATTTTGTCCCAGCGAAAGACAAAATTATAAAAAAAAAAAATAAAAATTTGCGGTTTTCTGAAATTACAATTTAAATTAAACATTAAATTAAAAAAAAAAAAAAATAAGAGGTCCCCCCCTCTAGCAAGACCATCTGCAAGAAACCGCCCCCTGACATATCTAATCCATTCCACCAGAAACCAATGATCAGGAGTACAGCGCCACTTTCTGGGAAAATAACAGCTAATCTACTGAAGACGCTCACCATTCACACTTAGACATCCACTGACAGATGAGGCAATTGCTGTTTGATCATTCGAGGATGAAGGTATAACACTGGCTCTTAAGTGGACAATTTGACAGCAACATGTTTCATCAACAAAGAAAGACGAAAATTTGCAAACATCTTTGAAAAAAAACCTTCTATCAGCCATCTTCACATTCCAATGCAATGCACTGCATGAGTAGGGGTTTACCCCTGAGTATTGGTCTTAAAATAGCATGAGGAGGGGTATTTATATAATAAGTTGCAAAGTTTAGAAAGGACAAACATGTTATCGCAGTGATCTACAAATTGGGGCATGTAGCCAGTAAGTGCTAAAAAAAATTCATGTTATTGGATGATCATCCGCTAAAGGTACGATAAATGCCAAATATTTAAAATTTAATTTTATATTTATGATATAGAAGTAGGAAGGCTAGAAGGTGACTACTTTTTTAATATTTTTCAAAAAGCCTCAAGAATCTATTGTAGAACAATGCAACTAGTCAAGCTGACACGGAATTTTAAATTGTAAACAATTATGGAAAATTGGCTAATAGTCAAAACAAATGGTAAAGTTAAATATCATAAAAAAACAACTAAGAATAAAGAGCTATTTTTAATTTCAATATATCAAAAAATTTATATTGGAATATAAGAAAATATAGTCGCCATAGCCTAGTGGTTAGTGTGAAATAAAGAAGAAAATCCGCATTCGTAAAAAAATTTAGTATTGTATCAGCAAGATAAAGCATCAGCTCACTCATTCACTAAATTGATGAATTAAATTGATGAATTTAAATTCGAATTGCTTCGTCCTGCATTGAATACTGTAGGTTTAGCTTCATAGAATTTTATTTTTTGCTTTCATATATAAAAAAATCGCTATAACCAGATTGTTAGAGCTGTGGAGATTATGTTGTTAATTTAAGAAAAAACGATTTATTTTTGTTCAAAATACTGAAATTGTTCAAATTGGAGGGTGAGTGGTATAGTGGTTAGAGTGCTCGCACAAAAACTCATACGGCCCAGATTCGAGTCCCAGCAAAGTTGAAAAAAGAAGTCACTCTAGAAAGTAACCGCTCCCTGACATTCCACTCTATTCCACCTCAACAACGTAAAACGAATGATCAGGAGAAAAGCGCCATCTATTGGGATGTAGCAGATAACAGCTAAAAACCTACTTAGCGAAGACACTCACCACACAATCAACATGCAACGATGAGTCAATTGCTGTTTATCATTCAAGGGTGAAGGTATACCAGTGGCAATGATAAATTCACAGCAATTTATCTCATTCCTAAGGCGCTTAATTATATACGAAGAAAAAATGTGTTCTGTTGTCATAATGTACTGTCCTTTCCAAAAAATTCCAATACAATGCACAGCATTTAGTAAGGGTTTACCCCTGAGTATTTGTCTCAATAAAAAAAGAGAAAATACTGAGCTGGAAATATCAAACAGATCATGAAGAACTGGTTAAGTTTTTTATAAGAATTTGGGAATCTTACGATCAGAGGTTAAAAACTGACGAGTTTTCATATACAATATAATAAATTAAAATACTGACATTTGATTTATTTATAAGCGTAATACGAGCACATACCTGACTTCATGAGTGCTGTGGATTTTACTCTTTTTCCTGCAGACTCATATCTGAAATGAAAGCAAAATTATTAAAGTTAGTAATCAAACATTGGAAAAGATAAAAATCAAGTTCATATATGGAACTTTTATTCTGCATCAATCACAGATTATAAAAAATCTAAACTGTTTCTGATGGTATAAACCATTATTATACACATACAAACGTAATTGGCCACTACCACCCCAGCAGAAATTAGTGCTTACCAGCAAGCTATTTTGTAAGGGAGAAATTGTGAACAATCACTTACGCGTGCGCATCAATAATTTTTATATGAATTGAGCCGCTAAAATGCAATAGAATTGCACATTTATTGCAACCAGTAAGCAAATAGTTTAACAAATTTAAATTTAGAATATTGCTTACAATTTTATTTATTGCTTCCAAATTTAAAAAATTTTCTGCTGGGACCCTATTTTAGAGTTACGGCCTAGCTCATAGCAGCACCCATGTTGTGTGTTTCAATTTTTTCATTAGTACCGGGACGTACAGTTTAAAGTCGACTCCGAACGATACACTTGAGCAGCTTTTTCATGGCCATCAGTTACTCTCAGAGCTTTTGCCCGAAGACTTGAAAAGCTTATTCATGGTTATAATTTACATGTAAAGCTTTTGTCAGAAGACTACTAAGATGTAGTCGCTTAGAGATATACTTTTTAAATTAGAATTAGGGTTAGAATCAGAAGCTTTTGTTTTAGTAAGCCAACATACAAATCACTAGACTACACGACTTTAAGTTATTACAAAAATTAATCAATTGGAAGCGGTTTTTAACCTTTTTTCCCAAAGCTAAACTGACTGTACTTATATCCAACTTATAATATCCGTCCCTGTCATTATTCCTTTGCTCATTTTGCTTTTTTATATTAAATTTTTGTTTTATATCATGTAACTCAATTCCGGTTGGATATGGTTTTAACTCCGAAAATTTAGTTTTTTGAAAAGGGGAAATTTTTTTAAATAAAACCATGGTTAATTTTAAAAGGAACATAATAACAGAAATATGTATATATGGATGACTACCAGTTTAAGGTGATTTTAGTTAGAAATAATTTTTAATTTCTAAAAATTAAATTTTCGGAATTAAGGCCACTTTCGAACGAAATTTAGTTTTTTTATCATTTTTTTTATCATTTTATCATTTATTTGATCATTTCAATACAACAAGAATATTTCTTACATTACAGTATTGGTTAGGGATTTGTCATATTTATGTTTACTTTATGATTAATAATCTAATTAAATTTAAATTAAAAATTAAAAATTAAAATTAAAAGGAAAAAACAAAAAAAATTACAAAGTAAAAACAAACAAAATTACAGCGTAATGAACAACATTGTAAAAATAAAATAAAATTAAAATTCAAAAGTTAACTGTATTAAATATCAACTATCTGAAAAGTATAAATATATAAATATAAAAAACAATTGTCAATATTACTGAAAATAACTAAGAAAAGTGCTTGAATATAACAGTTTTGAAATGGTTTTCATTGCTTATAATTTGTATCTGAGGGGGAAGTAGGCTCCAGAGACGTATAGAATTAATAAAGAAATGTTGCTCAGAAATGGCACTATTATACTTTATAGCATTTATTCTGTTTCCCCTATTTGATCTTGAGAAATATATCCTCCGATATAGATAGGGTGGCTGCTGACTATATATGATCCTATGTAGAAAACCAAGTGCCCGGCACTTCAGTAGATTGTCAAAAGTGACACCATAAATTTGTCTCGAAAAATGTGATATGCTTCTGGCCCTACTCATACCAAATACATATCTAGCTATACTGTTATATGCTACATTCAGTCTTCGTTTACTAACTGCATCACAGCTAGCAAACAGTTCACAACCATACAAAAGGGTTGGCAATATATATGTTTTTGCCAATAGCATTCGAATATGAGTAGGTGTAAAATATTGCGACATCCAGAGATTCCGAAGCATACCAAAAGTTTTTCCACAGTTAATTCTAATATGCTCTGACCAATTTAGCCCCTTGTTAAAGACAACACCAAGGTTCCTAGCGGAATTAACAATATTAATATTCGTTCCATTAATATGCATGGGCGGTAAGTTTGAAATTAAATCTTCCGTTGGTCCTATTACTAATCCAGCCGACTTGTTGGGGTTAATGCATAATCCATTTGCAGATACCCATAAATAAATCTGATGTAAATCCTGGTTTATCAAATGTACACAGTTAGACGCATCAGAAACGTCGCAGCTAATAAATAACTTTACATCATTAGCATACATTTGTATCTGGCAATGATTTATCTGCAATGGAAGATCATTAGCATGAATAGAATATAACAATGGACCAAGTATGGAGCCCTGCGGCACACCCCTTGGCATTGAACAGCTTTTGGAGATATTAAAATTATGGTATACACTCTGACTTCTATCGCTCAGGTAAGATGAGAACAGTTTTAATGCAGTCGGGGAAAAATTGCACAAGTATTTCAATTTATAGATCAAAATGGAATGATGCACCGTATCAAATGCCTTAGAATGATCAAGTAGAATAAGAAATGATATTGTGTTCCGTCTATCTATTTGGCATCTTATTTCTTCGGTTACATCAACCAGAGCACTAAGACAGCTATGTTTTGGCCTGAATCCAGACTGCCTTTCAGTAAACAATGAGTTTGTATATAAATAACGGCTAATTTGAGAGTGTATCAATTTCTCAAAGACCTTTGATAAAAACGGCAATATGACAAACTGATTATCTCCCACTTTTTCATCACAAACCATAGTAAACTAACAGTTGGATCTACTAAACCCATACTATTTCCACGCAAATGGCTCTCATGAATTCAGTTGGGTAAATAAGACAAGTTTTATTTTTATTTTTTTTTTGCGGTAGACAGAGGGTTAAAACATTTTCCACCATATTTATTCTAGGCAACACTGAAAACAGCATAATTGGAAATTCACTGAAAGCTATCTGTTGGTTAACGACACTTTTTTTCATCTGCTATGATGACAAAATAACAAATAAAACTGGAAAAACTCGTACATACATATGTACGTACATATGTATTGTAACATAATATCTCAAACATGGAACTAAACTCACAGTCATGTACACAAATTCATTTTCTTGCTGACACATACAATTTGGGAATAGTTCATAAATTGGGAGAAAAAAATGTTGTAAATTCATGTGTAGTGTTTGTATTCGTTAAATAATTGTAAATTTTTTTTCGCAACTTTTTATTTGGGTGTCTGTGCTTATTTTATTTTTAAATTTTTTTTTTAATTATAATTTGATGACAAATCTCAATTTAAACAATTAAAAGCCAATGCAATTGATTAAAATTTAAAAGATATTTTTTTGTCCTTTATTTTCATTCATTACAGTATTTATTTAAATCACGGTTGATGGCTGTGCTTATATTAATACGTGACTAAATGATTTTATTTAAATCACCATTTTTTACCTGTTCCAGCAAATATTTGCCTCAAAATAGAAAAATTTTTATTTTATTGTAAAATTGTAAAATTTTCTTTCAAAATATTTTCATTAGCAATTTATTAACAGAAATGCTTGGAGAAAAAAATAAATAATTTTATTATTATGAAGAGCTTAAAAAAAGCTAAAAACTTTTCCTATCATTTGTAAGATTTTCTTAAGCAAAAAAAGACGAACATATTGTACAAAAAAAATCAAAGAAATAATAACAGCAGCACTTCAAGTTTTCCATAATATTATTAATGACAGCTTAAATACTTTTCAAACTTTACGTGAAACACTCACAAAAGGAAACTGTGAAAAAATCAGTAGTTAAAAACGAAGTTTAGAGAGAAAAAAGAAATGCACAAAATCAAGATTGCGTACAACATTTAAACACATTATAGGAAAGTGTCAAACTCAGGCACATTTTGCCAGAATACCAGAAGCGAAGTAGAAAAATACCAGAACATAGAGAAAAGAAACACTAAAAACAAAAATCATTTTTCAAGATATTTTTGCAACGTATTGATAGCAAAAATGGTAACAGACATTTCTCAAACTAAATCAGAAGCAAAAAATAATGCACAACCGCGCACCATTTTGCTTGTAATATGTTAAATAGTAGGTGGGAATACGGAAAGTTAAAAAGAAAGCAAAAAAAAAACAACAAAATTTCTTTAGAGAACCCCTTAAAAGTAGCTGTAGAATAGTTATCTATTGCTAAAACCGCAAATCTGTTAGAAAAACTTAACTCTTAAGAAACGGTACAAACACCGGCAAACAAGCAAAAGAAAAACACTAAAAAAAAAACTCAAAGAAAATGGGGTTTCAAGCTAACTTTAAACAAAACGACGATAAAGTTTCATGTTGTTCATCCTGCTGTTTGGTAATGCTCAATTTTTTTATTCGCCCTTTTTATTTTTTGCTGAAAATGGAAAACTACTACTATTTATAATAGAAAATTTTCTTAGCAAATACAAGAACAACGAAAGTTAGTAAAAGATTTTGAATAACATAAAGTTTAATTTTTCAAATCCAAAAGGCATATAAATGCTTTGGATACTATAGAAAGGGAATAATAAAGTTTGTAAATGTAAAAAGGATTTTATAAGTGCTCTACTATCTGAGATGGTCAGATAAGTTTATGTTTAAGTTGTTAAACGAAAAGAAAATATGTGTTTAATTACTTAAAATAATGGCAAAAGAGATATACATTTTATCATTGAGTTATTTTTAATTTAATATTTCCGTACTACTCAAAAAAGTTAGGAATTATTACCCATCAAATTAATGAATAACCATTTAAAAAATTTATTTAAATAGTGAGTGTAAAATTAACAGCCACATGCATAACAAAAAGTTAACAGTTCATTGTACTCAAAGGCCAAGGAACTGCTACTTGGTATAACGATTTTGTTTAGCTCTTCGCTAGCACAGAGTTCAAGCATAACAATTTTTTTGTGGTCTGCCAACTCAGTAATCAACTCTGAAAACAGTAACGCCAAGTTGTGTACTTTTAAAATCAACCCTGATTATTATTTTTTCCATTAAAAAAATTATGAAATTGTTTGTAGAAAAATAAAAAGAGAACAGATAATAAAGGAAATTCAAAAAAATCATTCAAAAGCTCAGGAACTTTACAAAATAAGCAATAGCTAAACAAATTTTAACAATATCGCACAGTGAGACAGCCCCATAGTAACCGCGGCAAAAAATGGTTTTTGGTGTGTCAGTCAATTTAAATGAAATTTTCACAGTATAATAATAAATATATGAGTAACAATTCCTTGAAATTTCAGCCTCATAACTTCATTACTTTTTGTTCTTGAGCAAGTCAAACTTGGGGTATGCCAACGCTCCTTAAATTTTTTTTTTTTTTTTAATACCAATACTCAGGGGTGAGCACCTACTCATGCAGTGCATTGTATTGGAATGTGAAGATGGCTGATAGATAGTTTAATATGTAATATTCAAAAGCTTATTAATAAAAAATACATAATAGATATAACTTTAAACTATTTTTTTATTTAATTTAGTGATTGTAGAATAAGTAGATGGAAATATAAATTTAAAAAACAAAAAAAAACACGAAAAAAATTTTCTTACCAACAGAATTGTGGTGTAAAAATTGAACATTTTGCATTTTAAATGGACTAGGAAATATAGAGGAGCCCCTCGCCCTAGGTGCAGACTTATATCAAATGAAAGATTGAAGTCTCAGCTTTCATTCAAAGTAAAAAACATATAACAAAAGTTTGCAAAAGAACTTTAAACATACAAAAAACTACAATAAATACGAGGGCGGATTGACATTGAAGCTACCTAGCGCTAGATGGCAGCACAAACACAAAAACTTTTTCTTTCTTAGAAATTACGATCTGTAAAACGTCAGCTGTTAAAATTTTAGCCAAATTCATAGATTAGTTTATTTGTTGTAGTCGTTTGAAGTAAGCAACTTTTTTGTTTCTTGGAAAATGAAAAAAAGTGAATTTCGTGTAGTGATTAAACACTATTATTTAAAAGGCAAAACGGCGAAAGAGGCAAAAGAAAAGCTTGATAAACATTACGGCGAATCTGCTCCGTCAGATTATATGGTAAAATATTGGATTGCTGAATTTAAACGGGGCCGAACAAGCACTGCAACAATACCATCAACAGGAATGCCAAAAGAGGTCGTTACTGAAGAAAATATCAAGAAAATTCTCGATACCGTTATGAATGATCGCCAGGTCAAAATACGTGAGATTGCTGAAAAGGTAAACATATCATCTGAACGTGTGTTCAACATTTTGCATGAACATTTGCATATGAAAAAGCTATCGGCAAGATGGGCGCCGCGTTTGCTCAGTGTTGAACAAAAACGAATTCGACAGATCACTTCACAGCGGTATTTGGACATGATAAAGCATAATCCTGCTGATTTTTGCGTAGATTAATAACTGTTGATGAAACGTGGGTCCACCACTACACACCTGAAACCAAAAATCAATCGAAGCAATGGAAGTGCTGGTGGAAGTGCTCCGAAGAAGACGAAGACAGTGAAATCGGCTGGCAAGGATATGGCCACTGTATTTTGGGATGCACACGGAATATTGCTCATCGATTATCATGAAAAGGGATCCAGAATCACAGGAGAGTATTATCGTGCATTATTGGATCAATTGGTTGATGCAATCAAGGAAAAACGACCACATTTAAACAAGAAAAAAGTGCTTTTTCTTTAAGACAACGCACCGGTTCACACAGCATTAGATGCGATGCTAAAACTACGAGAAATCCACTTTGAATTGGTTGATCATCCACCCTATAGTCCAGATTTAGCTCCTAGTGACTATTTCCTATTTCCAAACTTGAAAAAATGGCTCGCAGGAAAAAGATTCTTCTCAAACGAAGAAGTGATTACCGAAACTAATGCGTATTTTGAGGAGTTCCCAAAATCGTATTATTCAGATGGTATAAAAAAGTTGGAAAATCGTCTTAATCGTGTATTGAGCTAAAAAGACACTATGTTGAGAAATGAAAGGATTTTGAAAAAAAAGTGTTATTTTCCTACTTAGGTAGCTTCAATATCAATCCGCCCTCGTAGCATGCAGTAGCATGTTTAGAACTTTTTACCTAATTCACCGTTTTAAAATTATATTAAATACTATAAATAGTAGTAAAAATATAGATGTTGGTAAATTCCATACGTATCGCATGGACACTGCAAAATTGTATGTAGAGCTTTATGGCTGGTATTACATGTCTACGCCACTGTGCATAAAGTTCTCATTCGCGGCAGCAAAATGGTATCTGAGACTATATTGCCAATAGGTTTGTTTGCAATTTTTATTATTGAAAATATTTTTTTTTAATTTTTTTTTTTAATATTAACTTTTTTTGCTACAGGAATGTTATACGAAGAAGCACAAGAAGCATTGAATAAGGAGTATAGAAACTGTAGGCTATTCCATTCTCGTAAAAATTCACGTATTTTTACGAATGAAGATGTAATGCACTATTTGCAAATATAATCAGATCGCTTTATTAATTCATTCAGAATGAGAATGAATTTGAAATTTAGAATACCATGATGATATTAAAAAATTATTGATAGAATGAAAAAAAAAGTTTTCTTTTTTATTGCATTTCAATGGGAGGTGGGCGTAATAGTGGGCGTGTTATTGTAATTTTTGCATGAAACATTTTAAATGATGTAAATTACAGTAATATTAAATTTGAAGGTTGTACCTAAAATATTTTAGAAAATATGGCACTTTTTATGTTGAGGTTGCATGGGTGGTGGGGGTAAAAGTGGGCCTAAGTTCAAAATTTTTTTTCCGATAATTTTCAATTTTTAATTTATCCAGTTTAAATAAATTACAGTTTAAATAAATTAAAATCTAATTTTAAATTTCCACTCATTCAAATGTTTTTGAACTACATGTTTTTTTATTTCATTTCATGATTAATATTTTTTTTTACATTTTTTTTAATGTATTACCCTTTTTTACAGCACTTAACAAGCTACAACTTAAACGTACAATGCCATTTATTTTGTACATTTTTTAGTTTTTTCTTACTTAAATGCAAATATGCCACTAACAATTGTACCGAAAAAATGTATTTTTAATAGTTTGGTATGCTAATGCTTAACAAAAAAAAAAAACTACAAACTTTGGCTGACTAACTTTTTCTCTAAATCAGAAAAAGAAAAGAATGACTGAAAGGCAAAGAAATTATTCCACTAAACACATAATTTTTAATAATAATTCATACATTCAAAATTCTTAATTTTCATACCTTTTTTTATTTAATTTTGCATTAAATTCAGGAATTTTTTTGTTTGTTTTTTTTTTCACTGTTAATTTTCTTTTTTTTATTCTATCAAAACGTTCATATCTTTTTGTTCTTTCCTTTATTCACAGTCTAAACAGATTTCACCTGGTAATCCCAGAAGTGACATTATATCACCTTGTCTAAGCAAATGATAATTAATTTTCTTTTTCATTTTATAAAATCGTTCAAATACGAGCGCATCAACAGCTAAAAAAAAACAGTAGAAATATAAAGCTTTCTTTTTTTTTTTTGTTTTTGTTCTTCAATTTATGTATAAAAATATTGTCAGCATTTGCAGTTTTGTGTAAAAAAAAAATAAAACTACCGGTTCCAAAGAAAGTACAAGTTTGTATGTTTTAATGGGTGTGTGAATTCCCATTAATGACAGCAGAAGAAATTTTCAAAAGTCTAAACTGAAATGAAATTGTTGGTACTACACTTATAATAAGTAAGTACTCGTACTTTCATGTTCATAAGTACATTTTTTGTTAAGTACTGCGAAAAGAACTGTTTTAGTTGTCAAACATTAATGTTTATGGTGGGCCGAATTAAAGTTTTTTCGGAAACACAAAACAGTTAGAGTAAATTTTGTTATATAAAGAATGTTTTTGGTACAATAGTTTCTGCAAATACCGCTAGATGTCTCTTCTGCTTTGATATTAATGAAGAAAACAGATACTAAATTAAAATCATTACCACAAGAATTGCCATACTTCTCAAGAAAGATAAATAATTATCACAATAGTTTTGCACAAAACTTTGCTGGTGTTGTTGGCACAGCCAACAGTACTACAAATTACGGCCCCGCAATTAGGCATCAATTGACGGTGTTTGCAGTTAAGTTTAGTGCAGGACTTAAATGTTCTCTAAACAAAGCTCCAGGATCGTCTAATCTACTCTCAAGCCATCCTATATTATGATTACGAGAAAGACATGAGCGATGACGATCTTTGATATTTCAGTGTATATAAAACAGAGTAGGAAAATAAACAAAACTGAACGTTACAACTCATTTTGTTGTATTCTTTACAATGAATGAAACAAAAATAAAACAGAAACAGTGAGAAAAATTGTCCCATTTAATTTTGTATATTGTTTTTGTTTTGAGTACTACAAATACACTAACTCCAATGTGCGTAGGTACAACAAAAAATGAATGAGAAGAAAGTATTTGATTTTGTTTTGCTCATGTACAATACCATTAAAAAAATTTTGAAAAGTGTATGACTTTGTTGAAACTTTTGCGAAATGTTTTGTTTGTTTGCCCACTCTGATATAAAACAGCAGAGTTATCGAAGAGTCTTACCACTCTGCTTTGTCAACACTGAAATTTCAATAAGAACTAAAGTCAAGATAAAAACGCGTATTTAATAATAACATAAGCTACAACACTGGTCTGTCAAATTCTGTACATAGAATGTATGTCCTATAAATCGTGAGTTGAGCTTTTGTGCAGATTCGTTTTCGCTCGATAGATAGAACTAATTTTATATTAACAGAACATCATAAATTAGGTCTGTGTATAGTGTTACAACCAGGACCATTGCTATACTTATTGCCTTGGAGTATACTGACGATACCTATCTGCTAAGCCAAAGGAGCAGTGGTATGACAGCCACATTCAAACGGAGTTGAAGGCAGGGTTCAATGTTATCATCTATAGAACGAGGTTAAAAAAACGAATATTAACATTTCGTTCTATATCAGCGTCTGCCTAACAAACGATATCAAGAGGTTTTGGTATTTTGATATTTAGTATATTCGATTACAAAGAAAGATTCAGCATCGACATGGTTTATTCAATCAAAATTATAAAGCGCACGTCTTAAACCCATACTGAGGAAACAAAAATTAAAATTAAATTGATCACATCTTTCCTGGGGCTCGAACCCAGAGCCTTCAGCTCTCAATATACTTCGCGCTCGACTATGGCGCTGCGCTCTAGCCACCACGTCTACAGTCGTACATATCATTCATGTCGACTAATGTAGATAGGGTGGAATAAAAGGGCAAAAACAAAATAAATTGTAAATCTGTTTCATCCAAATAAGATGACAATTACAAGAACAGCAATGATGGTAAGAAAAGGAGAATATGATGGAAACTGTTGTGTGACTTTACTTCGACTAACTCATACAAGTGTATGTGCATACGATAATAATATCAGTATGCGATTTCCTAAAAAAAAGTATGAGTTAAATAGTTGATGTTTGGCCTCGAATATACACAGGACACAAAGAACTCTGATGAGACTACCGTAGCTGGAGTCGAAAACAATTGTTCAGTTTGGCTAGTGTACTATTCCCTCACGGACATATTTTTTCCTTTGATTACCAAAAATATTCATTCAGTTAACTTTGATCTTATTAAAGCGTTTCTGAGGAAACAAAAATTAAACCCATACGGTTCAGTGTTTCATATGTGAATTCACAATGTTTACCTGCGTCACAACATTAACTTTCTTGTGTAGATGTGATATATTTAGAACGCAAGACTGCTCAACGTGAATGCTTTACAAGTCTTCAACAGCCCAGCAGAAAATAGTGCTTACCAGTAAATTATTTCGTAAGGGAGAAATTGTAAACAATCACTCAATAATGCATGATTTTTATATGAAATGAGCCACTAAATGCAATAGAAATGCAAATTTATTGCAATCAGTAAGCAAATAGTACAAAAAATTAAAAATAAAACCTTATCCTCTAGCATATTTTGAAGCTTTGATGTATAAAAAACAATATAATGCTTCTTAAAAATTTTTTGCTGGGAACAAGTATCTACAAAGAATTTTGAAATTCTTTTCGCCGGCAGCAATTTTCAACAGTGGTCTGTGGAAAATGTGGAAACAATTTCCCATGGGAACTGAAATGCTGAGATGCAAGTTGAACTGTAGTTGAAACTTGAGCATTGTCTACGCTACATAAACAGCAGCTAACAAAAGCTAGCGTTTGACACAAATCCACAGTAATACTAGAGAAGGAGAAGGCCTAAAGAGACGACAAATCGTCGTGCAGGAGTTTATGTGCTATATCCGCCATTTTATATATCTCGAGCTAATGATGCCACTTTAGGCTTTTGAAACCAAAATTTTTAAAATCATCAATCCGTTTTCAGCTATTTATCTTCGAAACTAAATGAGAGATCTGAAAACGAATTGCAGACTTGAGAATTTAGGGGTCGCAAACCTAAAGTGGCATCATTAATTCGAGATATATAAAAAATATGAAATGGCGGATAGAGCACATAAACTACTGCACGACTTAATTGCTAATTCAGATGGATAGTGGACCAAAACATGAACAGTTATATCACAAACTGATATTTTGATAACATTACATTTGCAATGAAAACATTCAGTGCTACTAACTACCTGCAAACATCTACACCCGGGCGACTACAAAGAAAATTTCATTTTCAAAAATTTTCGCTCAACTTCTAAAAAAAATAAATCCCCAAAGCTAATAAAACGGCCAACATCTAGAACTTGTCAACCAATTAAGAAAAGTACTTCTGATGTGAGAGCTATAGGCCTGTCCCAATCTTTCAACATGCGATCCGATCATCCTAAAAACAACATTATAAATTTTCCAATAAGTAGCAATAGTGGATCTTGAAAAACAAGCACCATAGTAATTAATGGAATGCCATATGTCTCTGATGATCGTCATGAGGCATCAGATATTAGAGCAGAAGATAACAGACTTTTCAACAGCGATGTGCAGCTTCCTAACCAAGTTCATCCACTCTCTAATTAAATTTATATGGTCCAGAAACTAGACCAAGAAAATATTACAAGCATCACTGACAAACTACAGCTCCTCTTTACAGCATATAATCTAAGCCGAATTGCTACTAGACAACGCTAGAATCCTGATAGCATACATACATACATAATTGGCAATTACAATACTGTGCCACGGTTACGGTCTAGCTTCTTGCAGCACTCATGTTGTGTCTGTTAATTTTTATTCATTAGTACCGAGACCTACGGTTTAAAGTCGTCTCCGAACGACAGATTTGAGAAGCTTTTTCGTGGCAATCAATTATTCCCACAGCTTTTGTCAGAAGACTGCTGAGAGGTAGTTGCCGAAAAAAATAATTTGTTCATATTTCCTTTTTTCAAGATGTCAAAGCTGAGATTTGAACCCGGCGCTTTGTTCTTAATAAGTCAACACATTAACCACTAGACCAGTCCTGGTAACTACACCAGTCCTGATTAGACGAAATAGTAATTCCAGACACAGAGCTTCATATCCTCAGGATTCTGAAATCTTGCATAATTGCCTAAAAACCACAGCACCTGCCTTGCAATTAAAAGAATTCAAAGAAAATATTAAATCCCATGTGAGATTTTATCTAGGTACCCTTTAAGAAAACTACAACACCAGACTAAAACACAAGCCCTTCCCGACAGTGAAATTACCCGGAGGATGAGGCATAATTTATTTAATGATTTAATTTAAAAATTAAATTTTCAAAAAAATCTGCTCTTATTTTTGAGAATTACATTTTCCCCTCTCAGTTTATCAAGTGAGCAAGCATCATATCGTTAAATTACAGTTATGGAATTATAATTAAAAAAAATCCTCTTATTCATACCCACTCACAAAACAGAAGTGTCCTTTTTTTCTTTCTTTCCTTCTTTTTTCTGCAGTCTACACTCTTCAAACGTTTAACTTGCAAATGAATGTAAATTCGAAAATACGCTCATTTAAAGCAGCAGCAGCAGTAATGTTTCATCTTTCATTTATTTTCTAAAAGTTATAATTATAATCGTAAGAAGACCCCTTCATTTATAAAACAAGAAAATATTGTCAACGTTTAGATTAATTTTCTATACCCTTCATTTTCACAAAAAAAAAAACAATTTTTGTTGTTTTCAATTTCAGTGCTTTTTATTTACTTTTGCTTTAGTTTTTATTTCCCCTAAACAACTAAGTAAATGAATAGAAATGCTTTCGCCTTATTTTTTTATATTTTTTTTTCTGTCTTTTTACTCATTATTAAAAATAATTTTTCAAAGAGAAAATTATTTAAGCGATTTTTCATTTCGATAACAATTATTAATTACCTGTTGTTTTGTTTTGAATGAACATAAGAACGAAGATGCCTGTTGTTACTGGTTTTGGAATTTTGTAAAATTAAAAAATATATATATTTTTATTTTTTTGTTTACCTTGACAACTTAATTGCTAAGATTAAATTTTTTAAGAGATGTCGAGCGAATGTTTTTAAAAATAAATCATCTTTCCACAAATCAAACAATTAAAAATTAAAATTTTTGAAATAATACTTAATTAGACATTCAGAAAAGGATTTCAATTTTGCTTTGTTTGTAATTTTCACTAAAAACAAATGCGTTTGTTAAATGTGAATTTGGAAATATGCAAGTTACTTACAGAGTTAGCATTTATTATTTACATATAAAAAAAATTTAAAAATATTAGATTTTGAAAGCAATACTCAACGTTGAGCCAATATAGATGTATAGTTACAAAATGGAATAAAACAGCCATTAAATGAATAAAATTTTAGACCATTTATAGTGAATTGACGTCTCTCAACTGCTCTCAAACGTCAAAGATTACACGTGCAAAACAGCTGTGCCAAATATACAATGGCATGTTTTTTTTTTAGTATTCAACTATTCGAGTCAGTCTGAAAGCAATAATATATAATACGTACAACTCTGGCATATCTGTTTAGAGTTAGAAAGTCAGCTATAAGGAGGCACCATCCCATGGTCTTTGTGCTTTGCAATGAACAGAAAATATCTTAAACTTTAATGGGACAATTAAAAGAAGGTGTGAAGCCTTTAAAAATACAGCTGGTGTACCACAACGTTGAATTCTTGGTGGATGGGCTCTTGGAAAGTTGGCTGAAGATCCACTTTTTTATCAAAACATTGTGTTCAGCGACGAAGCTCATTTTTGGCTCAATGGGTACGTAAATAAGCTGAATTGTCGATTTTGGAGTGAAGACCAGCCAGAAAAATTGCAAGAGCTACCAATGCATTTAGATCTTCTAAGATGATGCGAATCGTAACGTAACTGTGAATGGTGAGCGCTAACGTGAGATGACATCCAAAATGCAAGAGCTGGACTTGCATGACATGTGGTTCCAAAAAGACGGTGCCACATGCCACACAGCATGCGTAGCAATGGACTTATTGAGAGGCGAGTTCGGTGAACATCTTATTTCACGTTCGGGACCGGTCAATTGGCCGCCTAGATTGTGCGATTTAAAGGCTTTAGACAATTTTTGGTGGGACTATGTTAAAACTCATGTCTATACAGCCAAGCCCGCTTCAATTGGAAAACAACATTTCATCATTTATTTGTGAGATACCGGCCGAAATGTTGTAAAGAGTATGCCAAAATTAGACTAAGCGGATGAACCATTTGAGGCGCAGTCACGGTCAACATTTGCATGAAATAATCTTCAAACATTAAATTATATGGATCGTACTATCGATTTCAATAATTTTTCTGAATTTTATGTGTTTCTTTCTTTGAAAAATTTTCCTATAGCTCTTAAAAAATCACACTTTAGAAAAGCAGTTTCGATTGGGACTTTTATTCTTGTAAACATGACTTTGTGATGTCTCCAAGACCGTGTATTCTATCTAAGAAGTTAATTACGAAGCATTGATTTCCAATAAAAATTTTAAATTTTGTAAGAATACTCGATCATGCCTAATCTTGAGCTTGCATACTCTCTTTCTTTGTTTACTACTCTCTTCCTTTTTGTCGCCTCTGATCTACGGAAAGGACCTTTTCGGATGCATATTAAAGGATGATGATTCATGGACGATTAAACAGCGGGTAGTCGCTTAGGGTTCTTTTATATAGTCACCTACCGATTTCGGATATTTAAGCAGAATCATTATCTGTTGAGTGCACTTCTAATTCAAGGTAAGATACTTGAGTTATAAGATGCATAGTCAGCAGGAAAAGGCTAGCTTGGCTTTCAACCCCATAAATGGGCAGATCTTGATGGCATTATATCTGAGCAACTTATTTAAAATAGTTAGTTGGAGATAATTTTTAGGATGCTAAGCCAAAGGAATTTAGGGCAACCAGTCCTTTATCTTTCTTGATGGAGTCATTTGAAAGATTTCTGGAACTTTATTTGAAAGACGCCATTTCTAGGGAATTACTTTTAGACTTGCAGCACGTAAATGTCAAGGGCAAGTTTACTGAAACTAATGGGAAAAATTTGAGGCCACCCTGGTATTCACTGTGGGTATATCTCTTGACATTGAGAGGGCCTTCAATAGCGTTCTCCCTTATTTTGTAGTTAAGGCATTACGTAACCTCGATACAAAGGATTATATTATCTTTCCTGGGCGGGAATGATGGTAAAAAGTACTATCAGAGCGAAATGAGGAGGTACTGTCAGGGATATGAAAGTTAGAGATACACCTCAAGATGGTTTTCTCTCCTAAGGTACTACGTAGTACCTTGTCAGGTTGTTACATATCGTCGCAAGAATTAAAGAACGTTCTAACGCACAAAAATTAGAAATACGTTTCTTGCAACATTTTTATCAAAAAAAAAATTTTGCGTCGATTGGTCCCGGTCCCAGATTTCTATGATGAAAAGAAATTCACCTACGCCGTCTGCGTTTTGAAAAATATCAGTACCTTTGTTTTACTTTCGTACAGGTTTTTTGGCTCTGGTGAACATTCAATACTTTGTCAGTTACAGCGTTCTTTAATTCTTGTGACGATATGCAGATGACCTTGTGATTATTACTAGGGGTAAATATCTGAGTCTGAGTGTAGGTGTAGGCTAAATGGGCTCTCTATGAATCTCACAATGTCAGAACTTATTCTGCGGCCTACACTCAGTGCTGAAACTTTGTATCTGGGAGTTATTCTGGATAGAGAACTCTATTCGTGGCCAAATATTGAGGAGAGAGTCAGGAAGAAGACCATGGTATTTTAATATAGCAGGGGGACAGTTGGCAAGCATTGATAGTACTCTTCTGCTTCTTTTCTGATATGGATCTATGTTACTATAGTTAGACCTTTACTATAACTATGGTGTTTCGAATGTCATTTACTTCAACTCTTGGCCGCCTGATGTTACAAAGCAAATTTCATGACTGGTGCTGCAGTGCTGAGAGTGAAGTAATCTGAGAGACCCGTAACGGGTCTAGATGTAAAACAAATATTCCTAGAAAAAACTACTGGATATATTCAATAGAGCAAGATATGACGAGTCTACGTTACTTCAATATTTTGTCGAAAATAGGCGACTTTAGTTTTCAGACGGTGTTGAAATGCCATTTCCACTGAGAGTAATGACAGACTATTTCTACATCGGGCTATGGTTATAGCGAAATAGGTATCTGGTAACTGTAAGGAGGGTGAACTGGTTTGACAGGTTACCACAGCATAGGTTCTGCTGTGAAATGGACGAACGATTTATAAAAACCCAATTTGTTAAGTTTTTTTCCATGCACAAATACATAAACCTATACATAATTGGCCATTACAACCCTGTGCCATGCACAAATAGACTGTTAAGTACTTCTAAATATATATTTAGCAAATTTTTTTTTACGATTTTGCTTTTTTTATTTTAAATGTCATGCAAAACTAATTTTTGTACTGAAAATATGTTATCTTTGAACCTATTAAAACAATTATTACTTTGGTTTTTTATAGCTGTCGTTAAAAAAAAAGTATAAAATAATTGTTTTAAAACTCATTGTGCATTAAATGCTGCAGGAATCCTATTGTAACTTTAAATTTAGAAATCAGAAAATGAAAAACTTCAACGGGTTTAAATTTTTTACATTCCTTCATACAACAGAGGGAAAATGTTTATTGATGGTTTGTTGAATGTTCGTTTGTATGATTTCTTAGTTGGGTTAGTTGGCTAGGTCGGTTTAACGGTACTTATCTTGTGTTTACACCATAAACTATGCAAAAGCATTTACTGACGTGTTCATGTAATCACTCATATACACATGGACACAAAGGCAGTACTATACATACACATGCAGCGTTACCCTTGTGACCCGAAAGTATCAATTTGACCCTTTTTTGAAGGCTCTGCCACTTTTTGTGACCCCTTCTTTAATTTACCCTTTTGTATCATTTCCAAGCAATTCGTGTCACTTTCTAGTCTTTTTGATAACTTATGTACGAGTATATTTTAGTGATGGTAAATAAATCAATTGTTCACAAAACAAGCAGCTTTTTTGTATACAGAGCATAAACAGCTTTTACATGCATGCCTGTATATTATTATAATTATAATACATAAATTTCAAATTTAACGTTAAAGGATTGTGTGAAAAATAAGTTTCAACAAAAAGACCAACATTACAAACAAAAAAATTATAAAAAAGCTAAAATTGAAAAAAAATTGTAAAGAAAATAAATTGTTTACCAACATGAACAAATAAGTACTTTTCTTTTCGAATTTTCTTATGTTAGGTTTGTTGTAAAGTTGAAAAAACAAGATGAGCAGCCAACTTCATCAAACAACATGCATGAAGTTCAACCCATTGACGTAAGCTCCGATTTGGATATTAGTTTATCGTCAGATGGGTCAATTACTGCAAAAGCAAGCAGGGGAAAAGAAGAAGATTATTCGGAAATATTCGTTTGAGTGGGAAAGGTAATTTAAATGGGTTAATCTGGACGTAGAAAAAAGAAGCCCATTTGTATTATATGTAAGCAAATACTAAATACACCCTCTAAAACTGCTAAGCATTTGGCCAATTTAAAAACTGCAAAGCAAATTTAATTTAAAAATACACTATGTATTCTTTGTACGTAAAAAGCAATTTTTATAAAAATTTTTTTTTTTTAAATGTGAAGTACAAATATTTAATTTCTTTTTTTTCCTACTAATATAAAATGACCTTAAGCTCGAAAAAAGGGATTTATTAATATTTTTAAAAAGAAGTCAATAAAGTTATTATATTATTAAAGAGTTTTTTGTTAAAAAAAAAATAGTTGACCCTTTTTTTCTTTCATATACCCTTTTTGAGACCCTTTTTTTTACAAAATACCCTTTTTCTGACCCTTTTTAAAAATTGTCAAAGGTAACCCTGTACACATGCATGAATGCATAAAACGTAGTTACTTATTTGCAACATAAAAATTCATATGTAAAGAGACAGAGAGAGAGAGAGAGAGAGAAAAAAAACACTGACTACAGATAAAATATAAAGTCATGCTTTTATTATCCCCTCTTTTATGGGGGCAAAAAATATCAGTAAACCAAAAAAAAAAAAATAATACACAAAAAAACGTGTAGAAAGCACTGCAGAATTTTTCATGCCAACAAAAATCAACTATTGCCACAATTTTCCATGTGTGTATATAATGTACTAGCATGTATAGTACATATAAGTTTTTATGTATATGGTTTTTATATCCATCAAAGGTTTCCTGCATGTGTATGTTAGTGGGTCTGTACTCATTGTAGAGTGATAATACATGACAGGTATTGTACTGACGTACTCGCATTGCCATCATAAGTAATTCAACAAACTTTTTTTCTTCAATTTTGCATTTTCTGTAAATTTTTCCACTTATATACAAAATGCAAGTCAAAAACTGTAGAGTATCGTTGCTGAGTCTCACAGGTAGAGCGGTGTGAAACATTTAAAGCATTTAACAACATTTAATATTCCACAATGATAACATGTTGCTGACAGTTCAGCAACAATCATATGACAATTATAATCCACCAAACCACATAATACAACTTGCATTTACTTATCAAGTGAAAAGAGTTTAAAAGTAACATTTCTTATTACCAGGGCAGGCACTTTCATGTACTTAAATATCGAAAATATGAGCATAAAATATGCACTATTAAAATAATAATATGCACTAAATATTTTCACTTTTAATGAAAAATGCACTAAAAATAAAAAATGCAGTAAAATTATTATAATTTTTTTAAATTTTATTTATTTAAAATTAACAAAATTCAAGTATGTTACAATATATATGTATTTAAATATACATAGAAATAGCTAAAAAATAACAATTTAGTCTATTTTAAATTACTACTTCTACTGAAGATTTATTAGCATACTTAAAAGAAGCCAATTCATTTGCTGAATACTCATTTCTGAATTCATTTACTCCATTTGGTTTCAAATCAAACGTACTAGCAATTTATTTTTATTTCTTTTATTATTATTTTTTTTTTGCGCAGTGTTATATAAACAACAAAGTTTGCAAATATTTTTTGAAGTATTAAGAATAGATTCCGTAACCAATTATTAAATTCAAAAATTTGCGAAAATACACAAAAAAGTGAAAAATATGCAATAAAAATTAAAAATATGCACTTAAAAGAAAATATGCAAAAATATGCATTTATAGAAAAATATGCAAAAATATGCAAAAACAAATCGATGCTATTTTGTTGCAAATTCTTCAATTCGAAAAAATATTTGGTTAAAAACATTTTTGAGCTACTGACTGCAAATATGCACTTGCACGAAAATCGCTAGCCTGCTTACTACAATTAAATTTTTAATGAAGTCGCATATTAAAAAGTATATTTAGGTAAACTAAAAAAAATTATATTTTTTATTTATTTAAGTCTTTATTCTAATCACAGTTGGGGGCAAACCATGACAATCGATATCGAAAAAAATTTATGAAAATTTACTAGATACCGAGTGGTTTAATTTGCCCTCTAATGTGATGTTGATCTTATGATATAATTCACAACTAACTCATAGCTCTTTGGTAAAACTAAATACTATACTTGAAAAGATCAACCAGGGTAGTCCATTTTATTCCGAAGATTTCATAATAATAAACTCAGAATCAGTGTTAATAAAAACGTACAGGCAAAAACAACAAGCTTAACTGTGTATTTGTGTAAGTAAGAAAGCCCTTAGGCATTAGTAAGCGTTAAGAATAAACGAGGCTATCGTGAGTTCTAGCGAATACTACTAAATATTGATAGCCAGCAGGGTGAAATACCCCGTCTATTCTCTATGATTTAGACTATGTCGCTCTGTACGTAGTGTCAGTAAGAACATACGGGATAATCTTCTATATATTGCCACATATAGAATAGGTTGTGAAATGCTATGGTTGACAGCCTCCTTCTGATATATTAAACTCTTAAAAAGGACAATTAACGAGAGATGTACATACAAAAAAGCTTTAAATAATTTAAAAATCTGCAAATCAAATTGTCGTCACAAAACGTATTTCATAGAATCCGTCATGGTTTTTCTTAGAATGACAACCAGTATGGAACACACATCACAACACTAAGAACACAAAGAGAACTAGATTACTATGTCTATGTATATCTAAGCTGCACGTGTGAATATAAGACAACGAAACAGGTGGCGTTCTACTGCTACAAACCACAGAAGAACGTCATGCAGTTTTGGAGGCTTCTTTCTTTAGGCCATTTATTGAAATTTTAATTAATGAGTATTGCTTGTTGACAAGGAAATGTAAATCTGGTTAACTGTATGCCAGTCTTATATGGTCTGCGAGTGATATATTACGTCTTTTATCATACTTAGACTAAATCTGTTATAAAATCTTGCAAATTTTAACACTCTTCAACAAATCATCAGGCAAGTGATTTTTTTATTGCGGCCAGCACTCAGGGGATGACCCGTACTCATACAATACATTGTGCTGATCTAGGAAAGTATAAGAGAAAGGGGGAAAAGGGATGTGAACCATTGTTTCAAACTTACTAATATCGTATCAGTCAGTCTTTAAAACGGCGAACCGAAAAGAAATCGTTTGCTATTGATTGATTATTCTATGGTCAGTATTATTCCTTCACCACTAAATAATGCAAAAACAATCAACCCCAAGAAGCCCGCATAATAAAGTTTAAATTAAGGGAGGAAAATAAGATGACAATGCAGATAAAGATGGTATTGTAGTAGTTGTTCTCTATCTAGCCCCTGGGATAATTTTTAGTAACTGCTTCTCAACTGCCTGTTAATTTTCGACATGTTGAACGTATTAATAAATCGTGGTCATCTTTAAAAGAAAACTCTCTAAAACGAAATGTTTCGAAACAATTTTGAAAGACGTTTTGTTAAAGACATTTTTTTTTGTCACACAAATGTTCGCACTCCATTACAAATATTGTGATAAAAATACTTGTACTTCAAAAAAAAAATTATCTACGCCATGAACTTCTAAATCGGGGAAAGGATGACAAGTAAAATGTAAAAGAAATGGGAGTGAGAAAACAGTAATTAAATCTGGCTTCATCACTCTTAAAAGCAATCTATTAAGTCTTGTGGTGCCCTCGATTTAAAGCAGTAAGTATCACAGTTTCTGATGCCACCAATTTTGGATATTGTCTGCCTCCGTCAGATTGTATATGCAATTATTTTTATTTCCATTGAGATTACATTGTCCTAGAATAAGCACAAAACGTATCTTAGACATAAAGGAGATATTATTGTATATGTTCTTCAATTTATTTTTGCTCTTTTTCACTAACTGAGAGCAGATAAAAAGCGATTTGAGGGTCACATGTGCAGGCCTACATCCACGTTTGTAAAATGCTTGACATGTTTATAAAAATAAAAACGCAAATCTTATGAATTCTATAGGAATAAATGTAGTCGTCTTTGTCTAACAATTAGTGTGTTAGCTTACTAAGACAAGAGCTCCGTGTCCAAACCCCACCTCTGACATCCTTAAAAAAAGAAATATAAAAAAAAAATATTTATTTCGGCGACTACCTCTCAGCAGTCTTCTGGCAAAAGCTCTGAGAGTAACTGAATGCCATGAAGAGGCTTCTCATTTATGGATAATAATTAACACATGAGTACTAGAAGAAGCTAGGCCGTAACAATGAAAAAGGGTGATAATGGTAAGAAAATATTTAAAGATTTGATTCCTTTAAAGCTTTTTTAATTACTTTTCCCAATAGCAAGTGTTTGAGCTGATGTTGTATTCATGATATAGGTATGTATGTATGTATGTGTCTATGTTGATGATACTCAATATGCACAGGTTAAAAGTAAAATACGATAAAACGTCTTAATATTTGTATGCATCATTGACTTGACAACATTATCCTCTTTGTGCTACAAATTTTTGTTTTTTAAATATTTTTGTCATTTTTTTTTTCTTTCAACACACAAGTTGATTTTAAGTAGAAATGCAATAAATTCTTGAATTTCTGTATATCTGCATGTATATGTCTTACGATAAATCTTTTTTGAGATGCAGTTTTTATTAACCGCCCAATTGTGATTTTATTTAATTTTACAAATTGAAATACGAAATTTTTAACTGACGTCACTATTTGCAAGTGATTAAAGTTTCATTGTCGTTGCATAAAACTTTACTATTGTTTGTAAAACGTTCCTTTATTACGTAGTATGTATGCTCTACAGTGGTTAAGAAATATTTTAAATACATGTTGATATTTAAGTATAAGAAGAAACAAATTACAGAAGTCAAGCACTCATTTATTATAATACCAATTGTAAGTATATATGTGACCGTTTTTATGTAAAATTTCTTTAACGAAAAGATATATCAAGTATGTACTCAAAACCAATTTGAAGATAAGTTTGTACTTCCTAATAGAAGTGGGAAAATAGCATATGCCATGTACGCTCATAAGATTCAATTATACTTCAAGAACAACTCATTGCAATATAGAGACTTAAACAAGTAAGTATTTTCAATCCTTACTTGAAATCTAAATTTAAGAATCAAATTAAGATGTGCGTCACTATAAACTGTAACACATCAAAAGTCAAATAAAAACTGACTGGAGTAAGCTAGAGTTAAAACTAAAACAGTTTTATTTTGCACTTTTATTACAGATTTATATTCTGTATTATTTTATTTAAAAATTAATTTAATTTTATAAAATTTTTTATTTTATTCATTATACCATCCATAAGCAATGTTATCGCGTTTTCGGTAATTTTTTTGGTACCAGCTGTCCATTTATATCGAAAACTAGTAATGGTTTTGGGAACAGATGTACCCTTCTTCAGTTCTCTTTTGACCAGAGCCCAATATCTTTCAATAGGCCGCAGCTCTGGGCAGTTTGGTGGGTTAGCCTCTTTTGGAACAAAAATAACATTATTTTTATTATACCAGTCTATTGCGCTTTTACTGTAGTGACATGTTGCCAAATCTGGCCAGAAGAATGTTGATATGTTGTGCTGTCTTAGAAATGGGAGCAACCTCTTTTGAAGACACTCTTTGATATAAATATCTGAGTTTATTGATCCCAATGTAACAAACGATGCACTTCTGTTGCCGCAGCTACAAATAGCCTGCCAAACTAGGAACTTTTTGGGAAATTTTGATAGTTTTTTAGTTCGGAACTCTTCAGAAACATTGCCTCTACTATCCGCTACATAAAACTCTTGGCCAGGAAGCTGCGCAAAGTCTGCAAAAACGTAAGTTTCATCACCCATTACACAACATTCCAACTTTTAAAAAAATTCTGTTTTGATGAGTTTTGCTCTTTTTTTTTGCTTCAATATTCTTCTTAGCATTTCTATCCGGAACTTTTTGGACTTTAAATGTTTTAAGGCCAGCTTTAGCTTTAACTCGGCGCACAAAACTTTCCGAACATTGCACGCGCCGGGCCACTTCGCGACCAGAAATGTTTGGAAGAGCCAGCAAAAGCTTCTCAACCTTTTCGGCTTTCGCGTCGTTCGTTACCAGTTTTGTTTTACCTGTTCCAGGCTTTCTTTCAATTTTTAGGTCTTTGTTAAACTTTTTGACCAATCTGGAAACACATTGCCTGGTCACGTGGACTTTCCTAGCAACTTTTGTATAACTCCAATATGGTTTTTTTGGAATTATTTGAATAATTTTTGTATGCACTTGTCTTTGATTATCCATTATGAACTAACTAACAAGTCAAATTTGAGAAACTGATACATTTTAAAATCTGACACATTTTTCAAAGATATTGTGATTAAGAAAAATAATTTTGATTAAAGGTGAAAAAAGTTATTAAGAAAAATGGGTGTTACACTTTATAGTGACGCACATCTTATAATTTAATTGTACATTGTAGTCAACTAATGCTTTTGATATTCATTAGTATGAGTATTGAAGGAGGATCCCAAAACTAGCCCACGTGATATATAGATGCACACACATTTTAAGTTTCAAGGCACCACGTTGTTTGGTATTTTTCTAAAACCACCGATTACAATAAATTTGCTAACATGAGAATAATGCTTTCATTTGTAAGGCATGAGTATAACCAATGACAAATGAAACCCAGATTTAACTCTAATTCTTACTGTACGAATACTAACTATTAGGTATCAGACTTTAGAGAATTAATCGCTAAAAAATCCCCAAAATAGTATTAAATGATCACTGATAGGTATCGCATATTGGCAGAAGGTTTCATAATAATATGATTGTAGGTCTAATAGGTGTCATATCTACTAAAGGTCTGCATGAATGTTTTGCTTTTCTGACAATTGAGAATGATTCGAGAAGTGCACTCTAATTGAGAGTTAATTCAAGCATCGAAACAAATATTCATTCTATTCGTTTTTCAGCCAACGAAACGAAACGAAACGAACAGCCTCAATAAACGAATTGAATAGAATAGAATAAATCTAAATTTACTCTCATAATTCTCAATTATTATGGAGACGTTCGAATGTCTTGGAATGTCTTGAATGTCTTGAATTTCCTTTGTGAATGAAAGCATGTATTGAAGTACTTAAATGCGATAGTTTGTGGTACAAACAAGCGAATAAAAACAAACAAATTAAAATCTAGCAAGAAGAATAGTCTAGCATTTAAAGGCAAAAAAAAAAACAATTACTTTTTCAATACTTAATTTATTTATACTTTTTATTAGGTTTTTGTAAATATGTATGTATGTATGTATTTTTAAAAATTAAGCCAAAAATATAAAGAAAAATTATTCAGTTCATTACTTAGTTCAGTTCTTTAGTACTTATAAAACCAGTGCAAGAAATTCTTCTCTATCATATTACAAACAAGACATTCCATTCACTCTATTCATTCCATTCTAACTCTTATGTTTTATGTCTCTCATGTCTCCATACTCTCTTGTCTCTATTCTCTCATTATTAATATTCTAACGACAACAACCACTTTTTATTTTTGTTTTATTCGTTTCGCTTTTACGAATGAGAGTTATAGGCTTTTTACACTTGCTCACATCTTAGAAGAATGGGTGGAAGATGTTAAAAATTGAAAAAAACTTGTTTACATTGCAACATCTTTCATCTGTAACATTTTTTTCTAGCTAAATACGCAAAAAAATTTTAAGGAATAAAAATTAAATAAAATGGAATTTAAAAATTTTGGAATAATTGGATCTTCAAAATCAAAGACAATTATTACTACAATATGCAAAATTAGTGAACGACATGTTCGAGGACGAAGACGATGATGATGAAATATTTCTTTTTTCCAAACGTATTGTGAAACCTCCGACGCTCATTGTATATTTTTTTGACCTTTAATATCTACCCATAATAGAATAAAATAAGCTTAATAAAGATGTTTCAATATAGTGTTCAGAGCTAGAGAAAAAGAGTTAACGAGTCAAGTACATAGTAACAATGAATACAACATGCCTCTACCACTAAGATGCCCAGTAGTGGCTGATATCAGCAAATTAAACTCACACGTATACTTACGCTCTTTTGTTTGATCGTCAATCAACCAATAGGAAATCAGCATGTTGAGTGGGAGAGACAAACTACACTTGTAGAACTTCTGTGTCTTTTTTTTATCTCACCAATACTATACTACCTTGGGCATCAATGCTCTACCACCACTTTTAAAATCGAGTTAAAATAACAGCAAAAGCAGAGCACTAGGAAAGAATAATCGTGTCCAGAGAAGGCGAATACCATTCCTTTTATAGGCAAGGTCATGGCGTTGATTTTTTTGGATGCAAATGAATTAATTTTTTATTGGTTACATTAAAATGTGTAAAGCAATCAACAACAGATATTATGTTTTCTTATTGCAGTGTTGCCCCCGGGAGTTCTTTATGCTTCTGGCGACTTTTCCCGCAAGGGGACTGTACTCTCGGGGTATATAGAATTTACCTAGCTCTGGGTAGTCTGGCACTCTATATAGGAAGAGAGTTGTTGGTTACATTACTGGTACTCTCAGGGACTGATCAGAGCCACCTAATATATTTATTTCTATTTCATTTATCTATTCCAAATATAATTCATTTACAATTTTTACAAAAATATAAATATTCAAGTTAAATATTCATTTGTTATGCTCATACTCCTAAGAACAAAAAAAAACTCTCAATAATTTAGTTTTAAAAAAGCCATAATCTGGTTCTACGGGCATCAGAAGCCACCGGACTGCCTATGCTCCCCTGTCATTCGGGATGTGAGGTAGTCCTGCCTGATGGTTTAGGTGCGGCCCTTCAGGAAGTACACGTAGTAGTTTTGCTAAGTGCTGGATAGTATCACCTCTTCACCTAGGAGGGGTGCTACTATCCAAGCCTTGCCAGTACCAGGATGGCTAATCCTTTGTCATAGGGCACTCGATTGGAGCGGCTTGGCTTCGCATTGTATCTCACCTCTACCCATTCAACTGTGGATATCGTGTAGTTGTATCTACGAATGAGTACGCACAGTAAATTAATGAATTGTTATTGCAGTAATGAAGTTATAAAATTAGGAAAAGCAAGCCCCATTTTGCGAAAAACTAAATGTTTTTTAATTAAGAAAATAAATCAGTTTAAACTTTATATATAGCATTTTACGAACATTTGAAAGTTTAAATTTAAAATAAAAATGTTATTCAATATAATTTTAAAATAAGATAAAAAATTTCAACTTTCTTTATCACGCGCCATATTCATCTGATTTAGAATTCCTCCCATGGATAATCGCTTTTATTGTTCAACGAAAATGTATCGAGTCATAGGGCTCTCGACTTGATGGGAAATACCTTTCAATTATTTGCCAGTTTGTTTCTTAACAAATATATATTTTTTATTTAATTTAGTTGTTAATAGTAATTGGTATTCAGTAAATAATTGCAGGATGCTATAAATCTTATTGAATAGTAATTCTTGAAATTTATTTGCCTGTAAGATACTCACGTAATATAAAGAAAAAAAAATTATTAAGCACGTGTAAATCATTAATTTGCTTTCAAATTTATATTATAATTTGAAAATGTTTTTCAAACGTATTTTTGCTGTTTTATTTACTTCATTATAAATTCATTTCTGGCATGTTTTCTTAGAAAATTTAATCAAATTCAACACATTGGCAGTGAAAGTAAAGGATCTGATATATTACACACACCAGAGTCAAGTTGTCGAAGGTTAAATATATGTATGTTAAGAATCAAAGAAAGTAAAAGTTCTCTTTAATTCTATTTAATACTAAGAATTTATTTAAAATAAATTTATTTTTTAAAGAAATATCTATTTCGAGTAAATGACAATCATTTATTTATAAATAAGAAAAAATCTTTTTGTTTAACATTTTTTTAAACAATTGACATTTCCCGTTAAACTTCAAATTACTTTTTAATGTAGATGCTTCAAACACAAAGAGTTCAAGTGACTTATGTAGTGTTTAATAATGAGAATCAAAGCTTAAAGTTAAATTCCAAAAAATCAGTGCTATCTGGACTATTATTTGTTAGTACATAACGATTTCAAGATATACCGGGTTATCCATTTCGTGGTTTTAAAAGTATGGGACTGGAATTCGACATCTATCAAACTACGTTGTTAAACCAATTTTTTTCTTTTCAGTTGAAAGTCTGACATTGACGAAAATGGATCGCTTAACTATTACACAACACCTAGAAATTATCAAAACTTATTACAAAAATGGCTATTATGCCACAGCCACATATCGTGCTTTAAGAGGAGATTATGATTTACATAATCGTCCAACTACACAAGCAATTGGCAAAATTGTGAAGAAATTTGAAGAAACTGGAGCTGTTAAAAATATTGTAAGGCCTGTGCATCATTGTTTCGCTCGTTCCGCTGAAAATATCGCTGGTGTAAGTTAAAGTGTTACCGAAGACCCGAATGTTCCGATTCCTTGTCGTTCTCAGGAAGTAGGACTATCTTACGGCACATTTTCATATAAAGTCCAGACCACGCAACAACTAAAGCCAGCTGACCATTCACAACGTCGTAAATACGTGGAATGGGTGCTTGAACAACAGCCGGTGGACAGCAATTTTTCGAAAAAAATTTTCTTCAGCGATAAAGCACATTTCTTACTCGGTGGGTATGTTAATAAACAAAATTGTCATATTTGGGGTTCTGAGAATCCTCAAGTAACTGAAGAGAGGCCATTACAGAAAAAGTGTCGGTTTGTTGAGCTCTTTGGTACGAAGGTTTGATTGAACTTACTTCTTCGAAAACAACGATGGAACGACTGTCACCGTCAATTCAAAGCGTTATAGTCATATGATAACCGACTTTTTTTTTGCCTTCTATTGAAGAATACTACTTGAAGAAAATGTGGTTTCAACAAGGCGGTGCCACATGCCACAAAACTTGAGCGAATATGGCTTTATTACAAAAGATATTTCCTGGCCGCGTAATTTCTCGTCGTGGCAATATTAAATGGCCAACAAGATCATGCGATTTAACACCATTCGATTTTTTTGTGAGATTACGCGAATGCCCGTGTTTATGCAGATAAACCTTCAACTCTTGAGCACTTAAAAACCAACATTCGTCAAGTTATGGCTGAGATACCGCCCAATATGTGTCAAAAAGTGGTCAAAAATTACCTCAAAAGAATCAATGCTTGCAACACTCCGCGTGGAGGTCATTTGATGTCAGCGTTCAAACTTTATAATAAAAAAGAAATATCATGAAAAAAATATTTTATGTTTGTTTTATTTACGTTTACTTTTGAAACCGCAAAAAGAATAACCCTTTATTTTAATTTAATGAGATAGGAAACTAAGTCGTAGCTGTGGTCTAGTAGTTAGTATGTTGACTTGCTAAGACGAGAGCTCCGGTTCAAGCCCCGGCTCTAGGGTTGCCAGACGAGCCTGATTTGGCCTGATTGTCAAGTTTTTTAATGCGCGTCAAGTGTCAAGTGAAAAAGTGATTTGTCAAGGTTTTTTGTAAGTTATTTTTTTTTTTTTTCAAATTTATTCTAGCTACATATGTAATAATACTAAAGTAAGTTTAAATTTCTAAAAAACACATCGAAGAACACAATTTCCGACATAGAACTTACAAATGAAGATGATGAATGCACAATTGAAGGTTTATCCGAGGCATATTTATATTTCATTCATAATGTGATAAACGAGTTCCAAGCTGCTACATTAGTTTTAGAAAGTGACTCCTGCACAATTGTAGAACTACATGACGTAATGGCCAATCTTATGAACAGTATTCAAAGCCGTATGAATGATAATTTTTATGGAAGCAAAGTTGCTACAATTATGAAATTCCTTTCCCCTGTTGAAATAAGTACTTTCAAGTTCGAAGCAAATGAGTTTCTTAAGAGAGCTACCAGTTATTTAGCTGAACGGTGTGATTTTGGAGAAACATCAATATACAAACAAATTTCCTGTTTAAATATAAAAAAGTCCCTTCTGACTTGGAATAAGCTGTTAGAGCTTCCAAAATTAGTAGGTATTTCAAATTACATTGACAATGATAAACTGTATGCCGATTACTATGTTCTTCGAGAAGTTTACGATAGTTTACCAAAAGATATACCAAATGATAGAATATGGTCATATTTTTTTAAAAAGTGTGTAGAAAGCAATCTTCAAAATTTAAAAAAGTTGATCTCATTTGTGTTATCTATCCCAATAAGCAATGCCTTTTGTGAAAAAGCATTTAGTGTTCTAAATAATTTATTTACCAAAGATAGGAATAGAATGTCCTTCGATCTTATAAAAGCCGAACTATTAATAAGAATAAATTTTAATGAGGATTGCAAAAACTTTCAAAATTTTTTAACAACACCCGATGGTAGAGAATGAATTAATTCTGTATCTAAGAATAAGAAATATATGTGGCAAAATAAGATAGTACCTATACTTTTTTTAAATAACACCTAAGTTTTCTTTAAAATATATGTCTAAAGACTGAATTTTTATTGTTATATTGTTTTTTGTTTCTTTTACATTGTTTCTGTTATTTTTACTTTTTGTGATATTTTTGTTTTTATTCTAATAATTTTTATAAAAAAAAAATAAAAAATTATATAAAAACCAATAGTATGAGTGTATTTATTTGTCAAGTTTTTTTTTTCAAAATCAAGTTTTTTTTATGGTCAATGTCAAGCTTTTTGGCAAATTGGATCTGGCAAGCCTACCCGGCTCTGACATCTTAAAGCAAAGAAATGTGGAAAAATATTTTTTTCAGCGACTTCCTCTTCGCAGTCTTCTACCAAAAGCTCTAACAGTTTCAGATTGCCATGAACAAGCTTCTTAAGTCTGTCGTAGGGAGTCTGAATACAATAATAGTCTAAATCAGAAAACACATTAATGGGGTAATAAAGTTCCAGGAGTCACCTAGTTGGAAAAAATTTTTGCATTTCGGCAACCGTTCTTTAAAGGTATTGCAATATTAAATGACAGTGTTCTTTTATTAATTGAACGCAGCTGTAAATACTCGTACGTGCATATATATTTTACACATTTTATGAATAACAAATATATGCAGAAAATAATTTTATATTAAAAGTTGAAATGAATCTTTACAAAAAAAATGTTTTTATTAATGATATTGTTTTTGTTCGTTTATTACTTTCCTTTTCGAAATATGTATTTATTTATGATATGCCCAACTTATTTGCATAAATAAGAAAATAATTTAACACGAATACAAACATATATTTATTATAACAGATTGAAAATTTTATAAATTTATGCTTAAATATCCTTAAATTTCTTGATCTGTCTGTCTGTCTGTTTTCCTTTTGTTATTATTCTTGCTTCCTTTTTTACTTTTTAAAAAAAATCTGTTTTCTTCTCTCATTTGAAATTTACATCCTGTGGAGCAACAATAACACCCATAATGATTTGTCAATAATACGTGATATGAAAATTGAAAATAAATACTGAACCTTTATGCTCCTTCTATTAGAAATTTCTGTTTCTTTGTAAAAAAAAAAAAATTAAATCAGAAAATTTTTTAAGTAAAAACAGTTTTAAGAAAAAATTAAATTGGAATTCTCTTTGTTACATGAAACGAAAAAAATAAATTAAAATCTAAACTAATATTTGAAGAAATTAATGTGATGTTTTGAAACAGGAATTTTAAAATTTACAGCCAATTCCCCTATTGCGGTTTAAAAGTTTTCGGCAACAATTTGGGCATTGGTACTAAATTAGCGTTGCCAGTAACAACTTAGTTGATGTTTAATTTTTGATTGTATTTATTTTATTTATTTTCTTTTTCTTTTATACTTTTACAAGTATTTATATGTTTTTAACTTTAAGTCAATTTGATTGACTCAAATCTTTTTAATTCAACAACATTACTCAACACGAATTTGAAAGAGTTTGCTTTCTTTTTTGCCGTTAAAATTAAAATGAGAAGAAAATAAATAATAGAGAGAGTGAACTCTACTTCTTATAAGATTTCTTTAGCGGCTTAGAGTGCCCCAGGAAAGTAGTACAAGCGATATACTTGGGCTATTAGGATCCATTAGACCTTGCACTAGAGCAAAGATGCCCAGTAGTGGCTGATATCAGCAAATTAAACTCACACGTATATTTACGCTCTTTTGTTTGATCCTAACTGAACCATTAGGAAATCATCATGTTGAGTGGGAGAGACAAACGACTCTTGCAGAACTTCTTCCAGTGTTATTTCGTCACTCTCAACAATACTACTACCTTGGGCATCAATACACTAGATCAATGTAATCTTCTTCATTTTCTGTACACAATTGTGCTACAGACGCATTTTATTTATTGAGAGTTTTGGTTAGCTATGCACTAAAGGGACACAAGACGAAGCCAGTGCTCACATGAGCCAAAAGAGAGAGAGAGAGAGAGAAACCCTAAACACCCAAATGGGCAGCAGTGATATTAAATCACCGGTGGCTGTTCAATACCTCGGTGTGATGATCGATGACCGTCTAAATTTCAGATCCCGTATGGATTATATCTGTAAAAAGGTAGTTGGTGTTGAAAATTTGTTCGACAGAATGTTTTCAAACGTAGGAAGACTAACACAGAGCAAAAGGGTACTTCTTAAACGGATAATGAACTCGGTTATACTCTATGGACAACGAACATGAAAAAGGACTCTAAAGAACACAGCTAAGAAGGAGATAAAATCCAGCTTCAAAAGGGACTGCCTAAGAGTTTGTAGTGGATTTCATACAATAACTTCAGAAGCGCTTAGAGTAGTAGCGGGAATAATACCAATAGGCATAACTGCAAGAGAATTATCAAAGGTATGTTTTAAAAAAATGCGCAAATACGGACAACTCGAGAAGGAAAATAAAAGAAAATTAGACACACAAAATTAATACAGGAATCGTAAAAGAGATGGTAAAATTCGATAGGTGGACCTTTCGACTAAAGCCTACTATCCATTTATAGCAGAGAAGGAAAAAACAAAACGAAACGTTTGATCTCATTTTGTTTTGTTCTTAACAATGAGTAAAACAAAAACAAAACAAAAACAGAGAGACCAACTGTCCCATTTAGTTTTGTATATTGTTTTTATTTTGAGCACTACAAATACAAAACAAAAACTGAATGAGAAGAAAAATATAAGAAGAAAAACAAGATCAAATTATACGAATGTAACGGAATAACAAAGCAAAGCACAAATGCGAAAAGCGATTTGTTTCGTTTGCCCTCTTTCTCATTTAGAAAGTACTTGTTTTGGTTTTGCTCATGTACAATACGCATAAAAAAATATTTTAAAAGTTTACGACTTTGTGGTAACGTTTGCGTAATGTTTTGTTTATTTGCTTACTCTGATTTATAGATTAATCGTAGTTACGGAGGTGGCCTCTTGTAGTGGTTAAAGTGCTCGCTTACAACACCAAACAGCCCAGGTTTGAGCCCCAGTACTGTAGAATATGAAAACAAAAGTTTGTTCATCATTTTCAAAGTTTTAAATTAAATTAAAGTATATTAAAGGTCCCCCTCCCCTCGAAAAAGTCTTTCCCAAAGAAAGATGCCCCTGACATTACATTCTAACCATCTTTGAGCCATCAAATGAATAATCAGGAAAAAGCATCGCCTACTGAATAAAAAGGCAGAACTAAGAATCAAGGAACCTATGAACAACACCTTAGCCAAGATCCTCACCATTTCACAAGAAAAAAACAAAAATTAATATCAACAGGGCAATTGCTGTTGATCATTTTCATGGGTGAAGGTATAACACTGGCCCTTAAGTGATCAACTGACAACAACTTGTCTCATTGACATAAGAGGCTTAATAGAAAAAAATTATTTATCAATATATCTTACATTCCAATACAATTCTATAAAGCATGAGTAGGGGTGTAGCACCCTTAGTATTGGTCTAATCTAAAAAAACCTAGACCAATTATAAGTCGGCCCATTTCTTTTCAGCAGACGACGGCAATAGAAGATACCTCTATTTGGTCATTGTACTTCATCAGGATTAACCTGTCTCCCCAGCCATAACGAGAAGGCGTAACACATGATATTCCGGTGTTGAAGTTACCGTGAGCGTATAGCTGTGAAGGTATTTATATAATTGATATATTTACAGTTGACAACATTGTTTACATGATGGTGTCATCGGTTAAAAATTTAAATGCAATAAACAAATTTATAAGAATATTTAACGAGACACTGAGAGAGGTAGGAGAAACCCCCACCCTGGGAGATATTATCTATAGAGAGTTGCTTGAGGATGTTAGAAAACGAACAGAGGTGTGGTTTAGTATTTACCTTAAGGTGAATCGTGCATGCTTTTGTTACGTACTGTAAAGTATCTTTGGAAAATTCCACATCTTAGTGGCAAAAAAAAAGAATTGTTAACCAAAGGACATACAAGTCAATTAGCTATCCGAACGACATCTCTGTTAAAATCAGGTTCAATCAATCAGTTGTTCCTGCAAAGAATACGATTTTACTATTTACAAGGAGAATAGTAATAGAGATCGAATTTTTTGGAGTAAAACTTATATAGGTTCCAGACAAGGAAGACGTCAAAGCTAGCTATCTAGCAAATCCTGAGATCTGAGCCTCAGATGTAACCTTTCTAATATACGGCGCTGAAGTTTAGAAGGAAATTTTACTTCTTTACGTTGTATGTGCATGGCACTGCTCAGTTGAAATTTTCAAAAATTATATACCCTATAGTCCTTTCAGGCGTGAAAAGAGATACTGTAAAAATTTAAGAAAATCATTTCAGCTGCTTATAGTCTATAAACAAACAGACACACAAACAAATACATAATAACACCTTCATTAATTATTTAAAAGAACTAAACATGACAGACTTCATTACATTTCTGACAAATTTGAACTAAAAGCCAAAAATTTAATTTTTGTTTATACCCTCGTCATTTGAGATACAATTAATGCAAGGAAATTATTATAATTAACTACTTAAAATAATTAGAAATCATTTATATGAAATGAATTTAACAGTTTTTTGTTATTTTTTATTTCACTCCTTCTTCAATTAATTATGAGAAGTAAAACCGTTGACACAACAAATAGGGTTTATTATGCAAATAATAAGAAATTAATGAATAACGAATTACATAAATATTTTTTCATGCAGAAGCATAAGTATTTTTAAGAGTATGCATGTAAATATTTTTTTACAAATTAAATACATTTCCCTTTTAATTTCTTTTACTTTTGTGTACATTATTCTTTCTATAGGATTTTTTTATTTATTTCATTTTTGCATATCCTTTTATGTAAATAAATGCTTTTACTTACCACTGAAAATATACAATTTTTCTTACAAGTCCTGACAGTTTTACCGTTGATTTAAAAAAAAAAATAAAAATAAAAAGGTAGAAAACGATGATGTTAAGTAGGTAGGTGGATGAATGGTGGACCCATAACAGATTTACAAACAATATTTACGTTACAATGGGATTATTGTAAATAATGTTATTTTATCTGCTTTACATAAGTGCAGCAAACAACAGCATTTTCAACTATGGCAACGCATAACAAGTACAAAAAAAAAATTAAAAATAAATGAAAATGTTAAAAAAAATATAGCAGATGAAGCAACATTCTTTGCTAAGAGCTACTACTACATATGAATGTACATATATAGTAGTGAGCAATACAATTCTAGGACTTATGAAACCTCATTTACGTATTACATTGTTCTGTTAATGACCTAGAAATCTGAGCATAGAATTCCATTGTTGGCCGTTTTTATATAATAAAAGTTGTTTTATCACTAAACGCCTTAATTAGATCAGAACCTTTTTCTTTAATTAGGAAAACATGACAAAAGTAATTTAAAATCTATGTGCTGGAGGCCCAAAGTTCGAGCCCCAGGAAAAGTGATAAATTGTTTAAATTAATTTTGGTTTCATCAGAAATGTTTCAATTAGATCAAAGGTAACTGCAATGAATATTTTTGGTAATCAAAGGAAAAATTATGTCTGTGAAGGAATAGTACACTAGCCAAACTGAACAATTGTTTGCGAGTCCAGCTATGGTAGTCTCATCAGAGTTCTTTGTGTGAGTTAAAGAGTTGATGTTTAGTTCTGAATATTCACAGGACAGAAAGAACTCTGCTGAGACTACCGTAGCTGGAGTCGAGGAGGCTAGTGTACTATTCCTTCAAGGACATCATTTTTCCTTTGATTACCAAAAATATTCATTGCAGTTAACTTCGATCTAATTAAAGCGTTTCTCACAAAACAAAAACAAAGTAATCTAAAATCGTTTAATAGAATTTTTTTTTAATGAGGCAAGCACTTTGGGGATGACCCTTACTCATGCACTACTTTGTGCTGGCCTAGGAAAATTGGCGGGGATATATCTGATATCAGTACGAAAAAAAAAAACAAAGTTCCTGCGTTAATAATGTGAACCGCAAGGAAATCGGTTGCGGTCAGTGTTATACCTTGACCACTAAATAATCCAACAGCAATCAACCCCAAGAAGCCTCTACAATAAACTTTAAATTAGGGGAGGAATAAAAGATTATAATTAAATTGAAGATGTAATTGTTATTGTTCTTCTTTATCCTCAGATAATTTTTGGTTATTGCTCTTCAACTGGCTTTCTGGCATGGAAGACCCTGCCAGACAGCTATTGCCCCGCCAGCTTAGCCTGTAAAGTCTTTGCAGTGTAAACCCCTACACTATGACAAGCTGCTTATCCCACGTAGAGGGAATTTATTTCTGATCAAATTATAAAATTTACTTAAAAGTAATTTAAAAAAAAAATGTTTTTTCTTTTTTTTATTGATGCCAGCGAACTCAGTGAACTATTACCCCTCATGCAGCACATTATGCTGGTCAAAGAAAATGTTCTGTGGAAAAAGAGAAAAAGTGTGTAGTGTTGGTGAACATTTCATTTAAACTTACTAGCACCGTAATTAACAGAAAAAACTTTAGCGGGAAGATTGCTCAATGAGCGAACGGTTCAGCTAAGGAATCAGTTCTCTCTATAATGCATTGTGCTGTTCATTGCACAATCAACTACAGAAGGATGGGCTCTGAGAGGAGTACGAGTAGCACATACGAATATCGATTATCCGGAATAAAAATCTTTATTTCATCAGAGCACCTCCTATGGTAGAAACGATAGAACAATCTAATCTCTGATAGAGTTAATCAGAAAACATGAAAAAAAAACTACTTTATTTCCATTTCCTCCGGTTTTTGTAACTGCTTTTTGCTCGCTTCTGGCTACTTTATATTCAAATGAGACCAGACAGGTCTGTTGAATTTGTACAACACGTTCATTGAAATTGCTGAGAGGTGGTGGAGCCTTTATGGTTAAAACCCCATCCGATGAAATGGTAGAGGTCACAGCTTTCGAATCGTAATCTTTGGGCAGTGTATATTGGCGTATAAAATGTTGTTGAACGAAACCATGTTCATCATCGCGTTCCTCATGGTTGCCCTCAAAAACAATTTCACGACCAACTGACATCTCTGAAAGGCACCTTTCTCTTTGCTCTTTCCTGTACACGGACGAGAAGGCCCAAAATAGACTTTGAAGAAGCGGCCCATCTTGCAAATATTAAGAAGTTCAGATGGAGGCATGTGAATGATTCTTTCAACACTCGCAATATGTAATCATTCCAACTGACAACACAATTAGTTCTCATGCCCAGAACATCATGACCGTCCGCCTCTTCCATATTTGAATTATACATAGTTACAGACGACAGGATTTTATCATCACCATCACGACTATGCGTGATAAAACAGCATTGTGTCTTGTGCGCATTAAATGCAACCCTGTTTGAGAAAACCCACTCAGAGATTATTTTCATGTCATTTGTGAGTGTGTACAAAAGGCTCGGCTTACGATCAAATGAATATGAGTGACAAATCAGATTTGAAGTGTAAAGAGCTACCTTATCAGTTGTTTAATTTTTAATTTGCTGATATTTTTCTCATTTTCCATAAGCGAAAGGCCACTATTGCTCACTACTGTATATAGTAAGTATAGTAAGAAAATATATTACATACTCGTAAACAATTTCGGTTGTTTGCCATGAAGTGTGTAATTTCTTTTCAAATATATAACCTTTTTAGAACTATTTAAATGGATTTTAATTTTTTAAGATTCTTTTTAGAATTGTATGCGGATTATAAAAATATGAAAAATACATGAAGAATAAAATTTTAATCTTTTGAAAATAACAATCATGTTTTTATACATTCAATCATATTTCTACACCGCTACGATCGGTAAGTCCACATGTATGTATATGAAAATATATAGAAAATTTGTAATCCAAGAATTTCTATTAAACTATAAATAGATTCCTTAGCCTATATTTTCGAACTAAATTCGAATATTTTTTTTAATGGATCTTTATTATACTTATCGTATGAAATTTTAATAGCCTAAGATCCTAATACTGGTATTCTTATGAGAATTAACATCCGTTAAGGAATATGTACAAACACTAGCATAAGAATACCAGTATTAGGATCTTAGGCTATTAAAATTTCATACGATAGATTCCTTAGCCTTAGGAAATTTCATTCAACAAGACTAGAGTGAAATAAAATTTATTAGGGATGAAGAGAGTAAAATTAAAATTTGCAAATTGCAAGGTGAATAGTAAATAGTGTGCTTCGAAAAAGTTCTCTTGTAAATTAGCGGTAGATGGCGCCAATATAATAGCAAAAACCAAGTCTTAGTTATGGATTCAATACACCTAATGGAAAGTACCAAACATGGGTATAAAATTTTTTCTGAAGCAAATAATAGGTACGAAACAGGGATGGAAAATGGCTTTTATGATTTTGTACCAACTATGAAAACAAAATGTACTTTTCATACGATGACGGTACCATTTTTTGATATTTTTTAAAAACAGAAACCTAACAAAAGTGTGTATAAAAATTCAGAAGTATACAATAAAAATTAACCAAAATAATAAATATTAAATACATAACATTATTTATAAAATATTTTTAGATAATAAATATTCTGTTATTTTAAAATCGAAGCAACATGATTTTGTTGACTTTAATAAATCTTTAGTTTGTATCAAATTGGAGACAGTGGAAACGTGTAGTCTATTTCTTTCCTTTGTTTTTATTAGGTTTTGGAAAGAAAAAACACGTTCGACGTTGGCCGACGAATGTGGAATATATAGAATGCCTGTTACAACTCTTGAAATATCTGGAGACATAAACTCATTTAACTCATTTTTCATTTGTGATACCTTTGACCAAAAACAGGAAATACTTGAATCTTTGTATGATTTAATTTCCACAACATCGGCTAGTGCTCTGTATTGGCTATTTATTGCCTCAAATTTAGTTTGTTCATATGGGAACATTTTCACCAGAAGAGGTACTATTGAATTTGTTTTTCCCATAATTACATTTTCTGGAGTAAACTTATCGAACCAGTTTAGTATTTCATTATTAAAGTTCAATTTAATCTTACCCTGCTTCCTCGTTCGGCCACAGTGTATACAGTGACGAAACTCCAACAACTATAACAAGAACAACACACAGCAAGATAGCCACAACAAAATTTTTGCACACACAATATCACAGTGTATAACAAGATAGCCACAATAAAACACAGCTGAGCTGTTATTTCCTTCATCACTGTATGCACTGTGGTTCGGCATTATAAATAAGGTTTCCAATAATTTGTATTTTAATTTAAACAAAATAATTGTATTTTCAAGAATTTATTAACTTTAGTCTTGTACGCCAAATAAAATCATAATAAACGTGGAGTTGGCAACAAGTGTTAACAAATTATATAATTAACCAACATAATCTTACGTATACATGTTAATGTTAATGTTGCCATACAGCGAAACGTTGATATTTTTAAATTGTACCAAGTAGTCCGCGGTAGTACCACGGTACCAACGAGGTACAAAATGTACCAAAAAAAAAAGTACAATTGTACCATGATTTCCATCCGTGGTACGAAAGCCTAAAAAATTATCCACTTTCATTATTTACAAATGAGTCCTTTTTTATTGAATGTGGCCACCGTGGTCTAGTGGTTAGTGTGTTGACTTACTAAGATGATAGCGCTGGGTTCAAATTTTAGCTCTGACATCTTGAAAAAAAAATATATGAAAGAATTATTTTTTTCGGCGACTACGTCTCGGCAGTCTTCTGGCAAAAGCTCTGAGAGTAACCGATTGCCATGAAGAGCTTCTTAATTCTGTCGTGAATAAAAATTAACACACACAACATGAGTGCTGCAAAAAGCTAGGCCGTAACTCTGAAACAGGGTGGTAATGGCCAATTATGTATGTATGTATGTTTAAATAAGTAGCCAAAAGCGTTTTACTGTTGTATCAAACAAAGCATAGGTTTTAAGAGTAACTTTACTTGTTGTATAAAGTTAGACGTAAAAATCATTTTAAAATAAGGCTAAATATATACTCAAATGATACACTAGTATGGATTAGTATGTCTAACTGGGATCTGTGATACAATTAACAATCAGTGGAATTTGGGTATCTTAAAATTGGTGGCAAACCATGATTGAAAGAAAAATACGAATAACATTTTAATTATCTCTGCTTTTTTCGATAGAAAGAAGACCTTCGTCTGAAAGACTCTGGCAAACTCTGAAAGATTATATGACTTTGCAATGTTCACAGAAAACTACTGTACTGATCTGGCTATTATTTTAAAGTAGTCCGCACATAAAAAAATAGAAGGTTTCAAAACAATCTTAAGTTTTAAGTTGCTATTCTTTGGCCAGCACTTTGCCTTGTATTATTCGATTATTGGAACAAGATGCTACTGAACCATACATTGGCCATTGGCCACTTCTTCTTAAATGCATACCAGAGATTGTAGTAATACATCAAGAATATCCCTGGGTAAGTCGTAAGGGCTCCATTTTCTCTACTATGCACAGAGTTTAGTCTCCTACCAATTATCTTTCCTTATGTTAAAGGGATCACACTACGCCAAAACTATAAGCTCCTGACGTAGTTACAGTGTTTTTCTCAGTGGCTTGTTACATAAGCTACATGTCGTTGTAGCTTTCTTTGTATTTTTCACCATATTTGGGCTCTCATTTAGTTTAGGTTTTGAAAACAATTGCCTACTAAATGCTGTGCATTGCATTGGAATTTTCGTGGAAAGGATAGTACATTATGACAACAGAACATATATTTTGTTTTCTTATATTATTAAGAGCCTTAGGAATGAGACAAATTCCTGTGAATTGATCATTCAAAGGCCAGTGTTATACCTTCACCCTTGAATGATCAACAGCAACTGCCTTATCGTTACATGTTGATTGCGTTGAGTGCCTTCGCTAAGTAAGTTTTTAGCTGTTATCTGCTATTTCCCAATAGGTGGCGCTTTTCTCCTGATTATTCGTTTTAAGTTGTCAAAGGTTAAGGTGGAATAGAGTGGAACACCAGGGAGCGGTTACTTTGAAGATAAACTTCTTGGAGGGGAGGGGACCTCTTATTTTAAATTATAAATTAGAAAAAACCGCAAACTAACTTTTACAATTTTCACGTTTACTTTGATTCGAACCTGGGCCGTTTGAGATTCTTGTGCGAGCGCTTTAACCACTATACCACGAGTTTTTCTAACTTGAATGAAAGGGTTTTCCATCTTATAAGCCAACAGTATGAACTCGGTCTTTGTAGGGTTAATAGCCAGCATACATATCGCTATTAATGCAATGACCCTGTTGACAAATAACTATCTACTTACGAGTATTAACAAAATTTTATAAAAATTACAAAAATAAAATACATATTAACTATCCAACCACTTAAATTTTCAACAAAATCCTTTTTTTTTTATTTTACTAGCCACTTATTTGCTTATCTCGTTTTCTTTAGGCCAATTAACTTGCAATTAAATTTTATTCATTTATTTTTTTTTCACTCCAATATACATGTAAAGAGACCATTTTGTTAATAGCCACTGAAAATTTTATAAGACTCAATTTAGCGTTAAATAAAACTTTTCTACCTTAATATTTAAATACACCAGAATGAAGAAACAAAACACAAATTAGTTACTTTTTGTATATCCATCCAATAAAAACAGCAAGAAAACAGAAAGGATTTAAATTGTTTTCAGAAGTGTAAGAAAAGGTTTTACAAAATGTAATATTAAAACTTTTTTTAAATGGCTAAAGTAAAAAGAAAAAAGAGCAACAGTAGTAAGAAAAGTTTGCTATTTCTCTACAGAATAAAATAACAAAATTTTTTAAAGGTGAAACATTATTGGCTTTTGATAGTTCAAAAAAAAAATTGTGAATATTTTAGATACTCCAGTTATTTTTACACTTTGGAGGAGTAGAGGTGTTTGAATTATGTATGTAAATTAGAAAAATATTTAAAAAGTTTTTAATTTTTTGTTTTACACATAAATATACATTTTTATTTTGTAGTTCAAAAAGCATATTAGTTTTAGAAAAATGTTTTGCTATTTAAAAATATTTATATTTTATAAAATGCCCTACAGTTATAAATAAAATGTAAATATATTTTGGTACTTATATTCTCCTTTATAACACACAATTACTAAGAAATTATTTAATATAAAAATCTAATAAGTAGTATGTATAAAACGCCGATTGGAAGATATTACAATCAAAATATATTACACGCAGAGGTTTCCATAAAATTAACTCCTCGTATAGAAGAAGATTACAAGCTGTAGTTAAATGTTTAGTGTTTAGATTAGTTGGATGGATCCTTGGTTAGTTCTTGGCTTTTATATGAACGTGCTGAAACCCAAAAAGGCAACAAAGTCAAGGAAAGTTTGGCAGATTTTCGTTTAAAAGTGGGCGAAATCTTTTATAAAACTGGAAAAACATAAACACTGCGAGGCAGACCTTCAGAGGTTACAAGAAGCATTGCTATACTACAATATTTATGATATAATATTTCGGTAGAAGATTAAATTGTTTCCTTGAAATTTTATAGCGAAAGCATCAAAGAAATTTGGCTATTCCGCAAAAAGAAATTCGACTTGATCACATAGATCAATGGCCTGTTTGGTCAGATAATCGCCTAACATGCAAGTTCCGGGGTTGTAGTTGATACACGTAATATCAAAAGTTTATCTTTTTAACTTTGTTGCTTTATAGCCTTATGGTATAATAATAAAATAAAATAGTTCACAGAAAAAGTTTCATTTGTCACTGATCTTCTGCTTAAATTTGCATATTTTTTTCGGCGATATTTCTTTTTGTTAGACCGGAGACCAGCGCGAATTGGTGCGAATTAACGAAGACTTGCCAGGCGTTCTTAAACTATAAGCGTAGTAACTAACTATCATAAGTTAGGCTTTCTATAAAGACTTTCTATAAAGTATATTATTTGTAGGCATTAAAGGTCTGCATGAATGTTTTGCTTTTCTGCCAATTTAGAATGATTCGAAAAGTGAACTCTAATTGAGAGTAAATTCAAGCATCAAAACAAATATTCATTCTATTCGTTTTGCAGGCAACGACACGAAACTAAACGAACAGCCTCAATAAACGAATAGAATAGAATACAATAAATCTAAATTTACTCTCATAATTCTCAATTATTAAGGAGACATTCGAATGTCTTGAATGTCTTGAATTTCGTTTGTGAATGAAAGCATGTATTGAAGTAAATGCGATAGTTTTTAGTACAAACAAGCGAATAAAAAGAAACAAATTGAAATCTAGCAAGAAGAATACTAGTCTGTGTATATTAAAGCATTTAAAGGCAAAAAAAAAAACAATTACTTTTTCAATACGTAATTTATTTGTACTTTTTATTAAGTTTTTGTAAATATGTATGTATGTATGTATTTTTAAAAATTAAGCCAAAAATATAAAGAAAAATAACATAAAAAATTATTCAGTTCAATACATATTATTATTCAGTTCGATAGTACTTATAAAACCAGTGCAAGATATTATTTTCTATCATATTACAAACAAGACTTTCCATTCATTCCATTCTAACTCTTATGTTTTATGTCTCTCTTGTCTCCATACTCTCTTGTCGCCATTCTCTCATTATTAACATTCTAACGACAACAACCACTTTTAATGTTTGTTTTATTCGTTTTGCTTTTACGAATTAGAGTTGGAAGTGTGTTTTAAAATTTTAGAATATCTTGAAGATCGTTTCAAACATACCCGTGCAGACCTTTAGTAGGCATTATCAACTCCAATACAGTACAATGAACGTATGAGTGAAATTTAATTTTAAAAACAATAATATGTAATAAAATAAGATGAAATTAAAATTATTATTATTTATTTACTAACGAAATTACAATACAATATTAAATTATATTCCTATTAATTATAGGGAGCAGAGTCACAAAGAGCATAAGATCGATGTAGTGTCGCAAGCCACGGTCTGTGGTGACAATCGAAGCTACAACATTCGCACTAGCAGTCTAACAAACTACCCACTAGATCACTGGAGAACGCTAAAATTAAGTTTAACAAAACACGCAGATTCTTAAAACTAGCAGCCTATTTCACAATGTCGAGTGAGTGCTCTTTTTCCCTTGTTGGGCAAAAAAAAATTTCTCTACATCAGAATTGTATACGAACAGATCAAATAAGGAAAAGAAAAGAGAAAAACGCGAGACAATGTTAAAATAAGTCACTTGCCTTTTTGCTTTCGTTTGATGCAAAACACGGAATAGTTGTATGCACATACAATCAACCACTGTACAATACATACATACAAACAGATCTTAGACAACAAACTATGCAGATTCCAGTATAAAAAATTCTCTTTCGTACTAATTTTTTTACAATACAAAAGCACACGCACAAATACAAACTCTTTGTTTTAGTTTTATGTCGACATTTTTTATGTCATTAAGCTGCCCATACACGTTACAATTACAACATGAAGCTGACCAATTCACAATGCAATTTGCTTAGAAGATCGATTAGTATGTGTTAAACGTTGGATGACAGCTGGAACACTATTTGTAACGGAAATGTACAAGTAAGCACTTTTAAACAGAGTTGCATTTGTTCACAAGCAAAATAGTAGTTTATTTTCTTTTTTTACAGAAATTCATTAAAAACGTTTAACTAGAAGCACTTTATTTTTACATACATACATACATAACTGGCCTTTACAACCCTGTGTCAGGATTACGGCCTAGCTTCTCGCACTTTATTTTTACGATACGTAAAAAAGAAAAATGATGACTCGTAAGAACAACACAAAGAGAAACTCAAAATACCTATCTTTCGTGTATTTTTCTTTCTCCCAGTGACTTTTTGTTTCGTTATTGTGAAATAGGCTGTAAGAATATTTTCTTCAAAACCAACCCGAAGTAATAATCTTTTATTTATTTTAATTTTTTTTTAAGACCAATACTCAGGGGTAAACCCCTACTAAATGCAGTGCATTGTGTTGGAATGTTGAGTATATAAATATAGATAGATAAATGTTAAGAGCCTTATGTCAATGAGACAAATTTCTGTCCATTTGATCACTTAATGGCAATTAATTACTCTCAAAGCTTTTGCCAGAAGACTGCTGAGAGGTAGTCGCCGAAAGAAATATTTTTTCATATATCTTTTAAGATGTCGGAGCTGGGTGTCGAACCCAGGGCTCATGTCTTAGTAAGCCAACACACTAACCACTAGACCACGGCGACTACAGTGTTACCTTTACCTTTGAATAATCAAATAGCAATTGCCCCATCTGGATGTTGAATTGGAGTGGTGAGAAGGTGGCGCTGTCTTCCTGATCATTCGTTTGTTGGTGGAATTGACTGGAAATGTCAGGGAGCGGTTTCGTGAAGATGGATTTCTTGGAGGCGGGAGGGGGTGGAAACATTTTACTTTTTAAATTATAATTTTTTTAAAAACTGCAAATTTATTTTTTTTTTATTTTCTTCTCCACTAGGATTTGAGCCTCGGTCGTTTGAGTTTCTGTGTACTCGCTCTAACCACTAAACCACGACCCTCCCTTGTTCTTTTTATTGATAATAATGTTTTGAATCAAATCTATGTAGTTTTTTTTTTCTTTTTTAAATCATAATATCTTTTAGTAATTTTTTATGATTTTGTATTTATTTTGATTTTCCCATACTTCAGTCATAAACAAATTGTCCTACACTAACAGCTTAAGGGAGCTTTAGACTATCCAACAAGCCGTGTGATTTGTAAAATTTTTGTTTAGAAGAGTAACAGTGTGATAATGTCTGGTTTTATATAAATAAAAAATCATACCACGCACTTTGATTACTTCACAAGAATTACAAGCCACTTTTCCAGTAGATGCAATATTAATGAAAGATTTATAGTCAAACCTACTTACTAAAGTCAAAATTAGAATATCGACAATTATCAATGGTTTTTAAGAAGAAATAATCAAAGGTCTATTTTAAAGAATCTAATTTTATAATATTTATTTTATAAAAGATGTTGTACTCTCACTACAAAGAGATTTAGATGTTAGCGATATAAAAAATCAACAACTTCCAACCAACAGCTCAAGTTCGTCATATTTTTACAACCTATTTTAGGTTTGAAATCTTTGACTATTCCTAAAATAATTTTAATCATATACAAAATAATTCTTAATAACTTATTTGAATCTTTTTTACTTTTACTTTCTTACGTAATCGAACAATAAAACCTAAAAGCTCTGTCCCACTCTGTAGTAAGAAAAAAAGAGAAGGAAACTAAAAATGTAAAAAACTTGTATTCTCCTGATGATAATGTGTGTTAAAAAATGGTAATGCGTTTTTGGAAATAAAATTCCTAAAAATACATAAAACCCCTGTTTATTACCCAAAAATTTGAAAACAGAACCTTGGAAGTTGTTGAGTTCATATACTGATGGTGATAGTGTTGACTGGATAATTGTTATCAAGAGATTTACATTGTGTGAAAATTTAATTTTCATTTTTTGTTTTTCCTTCCTTTTTTATCTTTAATTCTATGCAAATGAAGTTTTCCTTTTTTTTCTTTTTTTGTTAATTTTTGTTTCTGAAAATCTAATTTTCTAGTTCTAAGACACATGCATACAAACATATGCACATATTTTCTTGATTGTTTTACATACACACATACATTAGTATGTATGTATGCATGTATGCGTATGCTTTTATTACTGGCAATAAAAATATTTTTGGTTTGATTTATAAATGAAAAATTTAAAGTTTTATTAAAAACTCGTAACATGCAGAAAAAACCTTAAATTGAAAATTACTTACGAGTAAATAATTCTTTCTTTTTCTACCTTTTTTTTCTTTAATTTTAAATGAAGTAGAAAAAAAACAAAAACAAGAGATTTTAATTGATAAATTCCATTGAGGTAAAATTACTTGAAAGAATTCTTTTGATTAATTGTAAACAAATGACATGTTGCTTTTGGAAAAGAAAAAAACTAAAAAAAAATATATGAATTTCAACAAATATTTTTAAAATATAAATAAATTGGAAAAAACACTTCAAATGTAATTTTAATTCTATAAAATAATTAAGAAGAAAAATTGTTTTGCAAAAATAAAGGATTAAAGTACATTAAGAAATAGGATAGAAACACACTACGATGCACACTGCAACTAGAATCAGAAACCTATATTATGAAAAAACATCCGGTATGTTTGTTTCTGCTTGTATTAACAGATTCTATAAATATACTTATATGGAGACATTCAACCATAGGACTTTAGGTAATACCCCTGAAATAAACTCAGGTAAAACAGAGCACCCGGAATACTTTCGATATACAAGAGGAATTTCAAAAGTACAAAGATTTAAGGAAGACTTCCTAAAAATCTGCGGTATTTTCAAAAAACCGATCGTTTCTTAAACTGAAACTTGCACTCTAAATAAGCCCATCATGTGGGGTTTTCAATAATACAAAATCTATATATGTATATATAAAAATTAAGGCAATTTTTGGGTAATGTATGGCGTCGCATTACGCATAAGCGCGTCAACTTATTTTAACCAAACTTATAAAAAAGGTAGATACTGGGACTTATACGGCTTATATCTGGTGATTAAATTCTGATGTTGAATATAAAATGTCAATTTTTTATCTGCATTTTATATCACATTTCTCAATCTCAGACTAACACAATCGAGAAATGTGTTAAAGTTATTCAGGTTTATTATGAAAATAGGCTTTCAAATTAAAACGCATATACTGAAAATCATCTTCAGTGATAAGGCACATTTTCACCTCAGTGGATTCGGATTTGGGATTTGGCGAATTTGGGCGAATGATAATCCTAGAGTGATTGTCGAAAAACCAATGCACGCACAAAAAGTGAGTTTTTGGTGCGGTTCTTGGGCTGACGGCATCATTAGGGCGTATTTTTTTCAAAATGAGGCCGGTCAGGCAGTTACTGTAAACGTTGATCGCTATCGTGAGATGATAACGAATTTTTTATGGCCCGAATTGCAAGATATGGATGTGGACGATATGTGGTTTCAATAGGACGGTGCCAGTTGCCACACAGCCAACGAAACGACGAATTTAATAGCCGTGTTATTTCGAGTGATAGCAATGTCAATTGGCCGCCAAGATCATGTGATTTAACATCGTTGGACTTCTTTCTTTGGGGTTATTTGAAAGAAACGGTGTACGTCGATAAGTCAGCAACAATTCAAAAGCTAAAGAATGATATAATTTGGCACCTTAACGGCATGGGTAGAACCTCAATTATGCCTCAGCGATGACCATTTGGCCGATATTTTGTTCCATACATAATTGAACCATACCAAGTTATCATAATAAAATTAAATTTTTCTAAATAATTTGTGTTTTATTCAAAATCAATACGGGCCCTTAAAAATTAATTTAATATTCTGTTGAAATTTTAAATCCTATGATCAGGATAAGTAAGCCCCAAATTGCCTTTGAGTTGTCTTTGATTTAATCATAGAATGCAAGCTGTCATTTATAAATTGGGTGGAATTGATCAACTGAACGTGGTACTTCTAATACAAACTAAGTAAGTATTAATTTTTGGGTATTTAGAGACTAGATAATCATAATGTTTCTGAATTTGAGCTGGATAACTTCACAATCAAAGAAAATTGTCAGTAAAAAAGTGAACAAATCCGAACACGTTGGAGTAGTACTTCCCACACAAACGAAATATTAATATTTGCGTATCTGGAAAACAGTTTAAATTAAAGTTTCTGAATTTGGACAAGATAAGTTTACAATCAAAGAAAATTTTCAGTAAAATAGTAGGCGGAATCGAGCAAGTAGGCGTGGTACCTCTCATACAAAGTAAATATTAGCTTTTTTATATCTCGAAAACGTTTAAAGTCCATTCTTTATGTAGCAAATGTCTTATTGTGTTTTGCCTGATAAAACTGGCGCAGGGTACGTTTGTAATATTTTTTTTTACTTTAGCAGATTTTAGCGGTGGTAAAATTATAACATTCTTAAATATTAAGAACTGACACAATTCGACATACAAACCTTGGAAGCGAACTTAATGTTTCTCAATATTTTACGTTCTTTCTGATATTCATTTGGAAATTTTGAACCCTTTAGAGTTTAACAGGAATCGTGGTGACTCTCCCACCAATTGCAACATGAAAATTTTTGCAGTTAAATTAAACGTAGCCAGTCGTTTACAATCCAGCGTTGTTTCTGCCATGCATAAGTAGAATCCATCTGCAAGCTTAAAGAACTTTTAGATCCCAGTAATTATTCAAACCAGCTGACTACTGTCTTCTAACAACATTTGAGAACGTGTCTGCTGTTTTGCGGACATGCCTTTTCGTTAAATCAGAAATCTTTACCTATTGTCAAGCCTCTTAATGCTTTTTTACATCACCGATATTTCATTTAAAAAAGACAATTAAAAGATTTAAAACTTGCAAGATCTGCTTTAGTTTTTCATTCAAAACTATTGGCATATTAAAAGTAGTAACTCGACTGTGTTGTTAAACAGAAAATTTCGATATGATTACGGAAAAAACTGTATTCAATTACGAAAACAAAATATTCAATTAATTTTTGCTTGACATTCTTTTGATGAACAAAAGTAGTTGAAACAGTAAAAAAGCTAAAAGCTTTCTAAACAACATTAACTGCCATCTCTAAACAAAAGCGGCAAGCGTTTTCTAGCTGTCAAAATTGCTCATGCACATACAATTTGTATGGAGAATCCCGAAATAATGCGGCGTCAACGCTAGGCGGTTGAAAAATCCAATTTTGACAGAGCGTTTAATATTGAAGTTAGTTGCAAAAGCCAAAAACAAAAAAAATGTAAAAATTTAAAATGTAAACAAATAAAAAAAAACAGGAATGTGATATAAACATATGTTGTTTAATTGCAAAAGGCAAAACAAAAGAAAATAAAAAATAATGTTAAATAAATATTTTATTTTAACTTTTATATATATATTTTAACTTTTATATATATATGGGCAATTTCAAAAATTTTCAACATTTGTTGAAACTGAGTTCAGATGCTTATTATTTCTCCAGTTTTTCGAATTGACCAAAACGGTCAAAAGGGAATGGTAGGACACACTAGAAAACTGGGAAATTTAACATTTCAGACCATCAGTTCTTTATCTCTAAAAGTTATGGGCACTCAAATATCGAAAAACTCAAAAACAGGCTTGAAATTTACAAGAGTTTTTTCATATTTCATCACTTTTCTACTTTTAGTTTTAAACATCCGATGCCCACTGATATAAAATAAAGTCACTAGACTTAGTAGATATTTATACTATAAAAGTTATGCCCATACTACTATTTGGGAAAAAGTTGTACAGCGGTTCATTTTTGAAACCAAAATTTTCCGATTTTTCAATTTTCACAGTTTTTTCTATAACGTTTTTGCGCCGTTCAAGAAAATTGCATTTCGTCAACAGTATTTAAAAGATTCTATAATTTGCTAAACTTTGCACCATATCACGTCGATGTCAGGCTGCTAGTTGCTGAGAACGATGACCTCAAACTTTTATAGAATTTGCGTAAATTTTTCAAAAATGACAGTTTTTCGCGCCTGACATTTGCAATCTTATTTAAAACTGGTTTATGTATTGCGTGATCTAAACTTCTTAGTAAATGGCACCTCAACGTCAAGAAGGCGTTAAAATATTTTGAAACGCAAAAATTTTATAAAGAAAATAAAAATTTTGCGAAATTTCATTATTTTGTTTCGCATCTTTTTAATTAATCCGTGGTTTAAAATCAATGTAAAGTATTGGAAATGAAGTGCGGCGGTGAACTAAAGATCATATATAAATACGGTTGAATTCGGTCCATATTTAGAGGGTACAGTGGCATTTTTCTTCAAACACATTTTGCTTTGTGACATCTGCAGTTATGTATAGATTCAGCCGCGATTGACACCAAATGAAAGGTTTTTTTAAGCTTGATAATAAAACCGAATAGGCATTAAAAAATTTTCATGATTTTAAATTTTACAGATCAAAAAAAAATCCTAACCTCAAAAATAATTCTTATATACATTTTTTTATTTTGTAAATTTGCAAGTCAAAACATTGTTTTTCTGTAAATTAGTTATGCGTTATATAAACACATATTATAACAATCGGTGAAACATTCACATTTTTGCAAAAATTCGCCTTTTTTAATGTTAAGAAATTTTAATTATAATTGATATTTTTTATGTATTTTATCAGTGCATTGATGAATTTTGACTGCACTGATGAATTTGAAATGAGTTTCATGCATCCATACAACATTTATTAAAATAAACCAATAAATTTAACTTTAATTTTTTTTTTAAGAGATTTTAACTTAAAACCTCCATAACTTTCGCGCCGTTTGCAATAACTGATTAACGCGAACTGTTTTGGTATGCTAAAATATCACCCTTCACGTGACCAAAGCGTCATTCGTGTCATCCAAAAAAAAAATTTCGAAAAAAAAATATCAAAATGTCGAAAATTTTTGAAATTGCCCATATATATATATATTTTTTTTGTTTTTATAAAATTTATGTTTTTTTAGCACAATGTACACTGTGATATTTAGTTTACTTCTCAAAAACGAAACACTTTGTTATTAAAATAGTCAGGGTTGTTATATAAGCACATGTTGTTTGAATGACCCTGTTCTTATGTTTTGACAAAGCGTTGCCGCTTTTGTTTATTTTATTTTATTTAGCGTTGAGCATAAGAAAACGTTCCGCTTGCCGCTTTTGTTTAGGGATAGCAGTAAGAGAATTGTTATTGTGATAAAAGAGTTTATTGATTCAATTAAAAAATAATTGATTATTATTTAATTTTTTTATTTATTTTTTCATAAGAGAATTTGTTTTTTCCGTGAAAGACTACTTATACTAATTTTCTTAGGCCTATTATTACAACTTGCTGTTAGTTAAAGGCATGATTTTATCAGGCAGATAAATTGCTTTTGTTATTACAAGTAAACTTTAACCTAAAGGTAAGGTAATCCTCCCAATAATTTTATCGGTCACTTTAGGTTAAAGTTTACTGATAAATTCCTATCTTTAACTAACGGCAAGTTGTAATAATGAGCCTTAGAGTTTTAAGGCATACACGGTGTTCATTTAATATCATACGCTTATATCACTTAGTTTGCATAAAAGGCACGTGTGTAAATAATTGGCTAAACTCATTTAAAAACACTGCAGGTTTAAAAGCTTACTTGACAATTATTACATTGAAAAGCCATTAAGAAGTGTATGTATACTTTTCTAAAAGAAAAATTTACGAAAAAAATTTCTTTTGCACTCAATCTTTCACAAAGATATAAAATTAGATTTTTAAATCTCTCAAAATGTTTGTAGGATTACTTTTTTGTTTATACTAAATCACACAAACTTTACTTTTTTTGAGGCTTTATTTAACCATAACTATTAATTTTGGTCATATATCACACCATTGCTATCTTAATTGTCATTTTGTTATTTGAGTACCACATTTTGTGGCTTTATGTTGCCTAGGACATCAACCAGAAAATATTTATTTTAAATCTTTTGTATATCTTTGTGTTGTTACACACATATCTTAGGCCAACAAATATAAGATTTTATAAAAGACTAAACTTTAACTATTAAAGTTTTTAAGCCACAACCACAAATTGATTGTATTTTTAGTTTATACGGTACAATTATTTAAAATAAAAACGAAAAGAAAAAGAGCAATTAAATGTAAAATCCTCTATAGACTTTAAAGCAAATTGTTCAAGATACTCTTGTAAAAAAATTTTGCAATATGAAACACTTAAATGGCATTTTTATTTGCAAATATTTTAATTTATAGTTACAAGTGTTGAAGCGAAGAAATGTGGAGAGGCTCTGATTTTAAAACTAAAATTATAAAAAAAAAATTGTAGAATTAAGAGAAGAGCCAATTGTAAGATTTAGAGATTCGTAGGCATATAATTGAGGTATGAAAATTGTATTAAAAGAGAAGAAAGCAATGAGAAAACTCTACATTCGATAATAAAACTGAACATTTTATGAACAATCGAGAAAATGTCAGAGTTTAAGAGATATGTTGTCTTAAAGGAAGGTAGGTAAGTCAGATGACTAGTTAACCAAACCAATTAAAACAAGGTGCCATTTTGATACCCTTGCAGGACCGAATTAAACGCCTCTAAGTCGAAAAAATAACAACAGCCAACTAGATCTGCCTATAAAGTGGAGTAAAATGAGGGAATCCAGGCTTGAGCACTGTGTCAAGCTATCAAAAACAGGCACCCCAAAAAACTTCAAACATCTGACTGCCAGACCTGAGCAATTACAAAGAAAATCACTTATTGTCTCCCTCTCCGTAATATTACCGCAACTTCTGCAGTGAGAGTTAAAGCGCAGACGTTACTTTTCAGCGTGTTTACCGATCATTCAATGACCCGTATACACCGCTATAAGCTTAGACAAAGACTGACGAGGGATCTCAAAATTTTCAGAGCCCTGCACTAATTATATTGAGTCCAAAGAGTCTAAGAAACAGAACAGAAAGTGTTGTGCTCTTGTTTAAACCTTTTTTTAAGTTTTCACAATATAAAAATGTTTACAATAAAATTTTGCATTATATTTGCAATGAATGACTTCAACATTTAAATAACAAATCCTTTAATTTTCCTTTTACATCCTGATATATTTTCAATAATAAAATTAATTTTATGCAATACACATTTTCCTCTTACAATTATATTCAATTTGTCTCATAACTTCTCCGTCTTTCAACTGAAACACTTTCAAGTCTTAAGCTGGCTCAAAGTGCTTAAATGTGTTCTTATGCGACTGTATAAAACAGAAATCAAGTAAAGGAAATCCCATAATTATTTGAAACAATTGCCATAACCATACGTTTACAACAGAAATTGTAATGGTTGGTGTAACGGTTTCAGCAAATTGTACGATATGAGTAAGTGGTGGCAAAAAGCTCTCTAAAAGTAGTGACAGCAGTGGTAGATAACATTTAAATAACCGCTATTTCCGTTCCATAAGTAGAGGCAAACCACCAACAGCATCAATTGCTTATAATGTCGAATATGCAACAGAATACGAGCTGCAATGTACAGATTTTTAAATAACCAAAAACCAAATGTGACAAAAAATAGTGCCACTGGATATATAAACACAGTAATATTATTCACATACACACACACATACACACACACACAAATAAGAGCTAAACAGTGAAGTTTTGACAAACTTGATTAAAACATTTTATATATTAGAATACGGTAATAAACTGCTAACTTTAATTATGGATTTCCTTATCACATGCATGTCTATTACGATATAGCCTAAAAGCTTTAAATATGATTCCAACGACTTGCCTTTCTTTTGTGGAAGAAAGTACAGCACTAGAAATCGACAATGTTTAAAAACATAAGCCAAAAAAAAATTAGTCTAATTTACAAATTGTTAGAAAACTTTCTCACTGCCTTCAGTAGTTGGGGCCGTTTTTTTATATTCTTTGGTTCGGTTGGACCTAGTTGAGCTGGATTTGTAAGTGCTTGCTGCTGTTGTTGTTGAGTTTCAGTTTCAAATTTGTTAAGAGGTGTAGTTTTAAATAAAATTCCCTATAGACGGTTTTAACTTAAAATTAGGGTTCAATTTTGCCCACTTTCTTTACATTTTAAATAAGTTTTTTATACCAGGAATGATATTCCAGTAAAACAAACCGATTTGGGCAACATAAGTCTAATTTTATTCATTTCAACTGTTGATGTAGAGCTTCTCTTAAACTAATTAGCTTTTTTTGTATGATTTTTAATAGACTTAAGAACCTAACACTTATGAGAATCCGTTAAGGAATATGTAAAGCTCTGCAGGTAAATACAATATATAGATCCAATAAATACTCGAATTTGGGATTTGAAAAAATCTATATAAATAAAGTCAATGTTGTTCGTTGGTCATCGCAGAACGGCTGAACCGATCTTGACAATTTTTTCTTTCTAATGATTGTCGTAATCCAACTAAAGTTTTTCGGAAAGAAAATTTTGCCACGCCCACTTATTTTGATTTACCTAACATCAGGAAACAGCTCCATGGATTTGACTAATTTTTCTTTCAAATGTTTGTATTTTAAGTTTTTATCGAGAGAAAATTTTACCACGTCTACTTTTACGCCCACTTTTTTCTATTTTTCTCTTAATACTGATTTTTGTATATCTTCAGACCGGTTACAGCTAAAGTTTCAGAATTGGGTCTGAATGACTTAATGGGCAAGACAAATTATCAGTCGGAAAGTGGGCGTGGAACCTCCCATACAAGTTAAAAATTGATTTCTTTATACATACGTTTCTTTAGAAGTGTTTAAGCTAAAGTTTCTGAATTTGGTGTGATTGCTTTCGTCGTCATTAAATTTTTTCAGTAGAAAAAAAGACGGAGAAGTAGACCTGGTAGCTTCCAGACAAACTAACTATTGAGTTCAGTATATTTTGAAATCATTAACAGATAAAGTTTTTGAATTTTGTCTAATTATTGCGTAGTCACTAAACATCATCAGTCGCAAAATATGGACAAATGATAGTGGTAGGTGTAGTGAAGCACGCCGGATTTAAGCTAGTTATATAATAATTATGAATTAGCTTTCTAGCATAGAAAAACTATATAAGTATGAAGAACATATATGAAAATAAATTGCAACTGTGTAAGACATTGATGGTCTATATAATGAGTGAATAGTTTCTGTGGTGATATTTGTATGTACATATACAATCAGATATATGTATAGAAAGCAGAACGCCATAGTATTATATAGTTTTTATAATACTACATAATTTTTTTTATTGAGACCAATACTCAGGGGTACACCCCTACTTAATTCTGTGAATTGTATTGGAATTTTCGTGGAAAGGAAAGTACATTATGACAACAGAACATATATTTTGTTTTCTTATATTATAAAGTGCCTTAGGAATGACACAAATTGCTGTGAATTGATCATTCAAAGGCCAGTGTTATACCTTCGCCCTTGAATGATCAACAGCAATTGCCTCATCGTTGCATGTTGATTGTGATGTGAGTGACTTCGCTAAGTAGGTTTTTAGTTGTTATCTGCTACTTCCCAATAGGTGGCGCTTTTCTCCTGATAATTCTTTTTTTTTTCGTTGTAAAAGGTTAAGGTGGAATAGAGTGAAACGTCAGGGAGTATTTACTTTGTAGATGGGCTTCTTAGAGGCGGGGACCTTTTATTTTTAAATTATAATTTTGAAAAAAACCCAAACTAACTTTTTCATTTTTTACTTTTACTGGAATTCGAATCTGGGCCGTTTAAGTTTTTGTGCGAGCGTTCTAACCCCTATACAACAATGCCAAAAACTTTTGAAATAGTTTGCAAAATGGCATTGGATGCTTTTCAGCTGAATATGCGTTCATAAATTGTTTTATTCCTTATTGAGAGAAAGTTTGATGATTAGAAAGTTGTGCGCAAGATAGGCGTTTGCTAACAGTAGAAAAAAAAACAAAGTCCTAAAGATGTTTAAATGAAATGTTTGCAGATATTTCATTGCAATAAAGCCTAGCTTTTCCATATATGCATACTTATCTTATGTCATCCTGGACAATAGATTAAAAGCTTTTCTACACATAAGGTCATGGCGACTTTTTTTAAGGGAAAACAAGCAACGGAGATTATTATTATTCTCATAATTAGACACTGTTCAATTAGGATTATTAACTTATTGCTTAAATTCCCCCCAAGGGGTATAATTATGGATTCTGGTAATTCTTGTCCTCAGAAGTCTGTGCTCTCAGGATATATGAAGTACGGAAATTAGGAGCGCCAAAATTTCTGCATGTTTATATTGTATTAGCCTGATGAATGGGTACAGTTCTTTGTTAAGTACACGTAATGACTGTTGCTAAGAAGTAGATAGTATACAACCTTGTCAGCAAGGGGGGTTCGTTGCTTACAAGCATAGGCATATATGACGGAATTTCTAATACGTGGGTTCAACCTTTTGTTGGATTCTCGTCGGGCTATAAACAAACGCATTGTTGTTTCAATCTGCTGCAGCATGATGTAAAATTACCAATTTACTTACTGCTAAAATGATAAAATTAAAGAAAAAATTTCGAATTTGGCAATAATGAAAGTGTTGTTTTAGCAAAACCATGTACATCCACTATAAGGATGGCCACAATTAATGAATGCCACTGTAGCAAATCAATTCCGGTTGATGGTTATTTTGTCTAACCCAAATAGGGTTAACATCATCTACTGAGATTTGTTGGGAAAAGAAAATAATGTTCGGAGACAAAGAAATTTTTTTACAATTTTTGTGTTTTCTTTTTAAGGTCAACTTGTTTTTGAAATGAGATTTTCAAACGAATAAAAAATAAACAGTAATAATGAATAAAAAAAATCTACAAAAATCTGCAAATTATTAAGCACTTTGCATGGTCTTGACTTTAAACCTTTCACTGTTTTCAAAGATCTGACAGACCACACTTCCACATAGATGTGAAATAATAATTATCGTAGTCGTATATTCATGTTTTAGTATTAGACATAAAAACAAATGTAAAGGATAAAAGAAATTTGCCTGTGAATGGTTGTAACCGTTGTTATTGCATGTTTTAAAATTTGTTAAAGTTGGTCATATTTAAGCCATGCGACTACTTATCTGTACATACTCGTGTATGTGCAAAACATTGTTGGATAAAAATACATAAATTTTCAACAATTTAGGAAAAAAAACATTGACAAAAAAATTTAAAAAAGACTCCAACAACCAACAAATACACGCAGAATTAGAATGTAAAATGAACAAATTTCTAAATTAAAGGAAAGAAATAGGGAAGGAAGGATGAATAGATGAACGAATGAATGAGCGACAAAACGGATAGATGAACAAACGGATAAAGTATCATGTGTTGTTGTCGAAACTTAGAAAGAAAAAAAAAACAAATTAAAAAAAAAGATCCAAAATAATAGGCTGGTAGTGAACAAGACAATGGTAACAAATGTCTGCATAATAATTAAAGTGCATAAATGTCATTTAGCAACATAGATATATTTATGGAAATGACATGCACATTTATAGTTGTTGTTTCATGTTTTCTGTAAATGTCGTTTCTGTTGTTACTCGTATTTTTCTCACATAGCAACGATACAGCCTCTATAACCAACCACCAGCACAATATATTTACATGACATTTACACATGTGCCACAAACTATTAAATGCTTCACTATGTAACTGCAGCTGGCCTACCACATATGTATAATTCACATGATTAAATCACTAAAATGTTAGTTGCATAATAAAATGAATTTAATTTGAAACAGAACAGAACAGAACACAACAAAACAAAACAGAAAAAGATAGCAAAGCAAAAAACATACGAGCTACAAAAATTATATTAAATGAGAAGAAGTTGATTGTTCAGATGTCCACTTCATAAATCAATTTTAATTTTAATGTTCTTGTAACTTCAATATCAGTAAATACTTTTATACTCACTGGCGGCTACTACTGCTGATACACACACACACATACACACACAGAGATAGACTTTCTCTGTCTTTTTTTATTACTTTTTATTTATGCAATACAATTCTGTTTCTTCTTCCATTTTGTTGTTGCCATTGTAAATGGTTTACTTTACTATGTTGTTATTATTTTTCAAAAAGTAGGAAAAAAAACAATTCTTTTCATGAGTGATAAATGTTGCCTGCAGAGCACAACAATACGTGTGCATGTGTATATGTGGAGAAGCCTGACAGTAGTGAAGACAAATAAACCACTTGCCAAATGGTTTAATAAAAATAGTATCACTATCAGCATAACATTCATATACACTCTCACTTTTACCACCATATGAGGTTTGTTTAAAAAATTATTCTATTAAGTTCTCTCCTGACATATTCAGTGGTGTAGAAACTACTTTTTATCCATAACATCGATGGAATTTTTTGAAAAGTTTTCAATATTTTTTTGATCATTGTTTTAAATTAAAAATTAATTTAATTTTTTCTTTTTATTTTATGTGGTAAAAAAATTATTTAAAAAAAAACTCTGATGTGGTTGAAAACTTAAGAAAGGGTCAGTGCACTGTCGCGGTATCTCTTGACGTTGAAAAAGCATTTGATAGGGCCTATCATAATGGAATACTGTTTAAAATGATTGGAATTGGCTTTGATGCAGAAATTATCAAACTGTTTCAAAGTTTTTTCGATGGCAGAAAATTCTGTGTCCAGAATAATAATTTGCGATCTTCTTTTGGTGAGGTTTCTTGTGGTGTACCACAGGGCTCTGTATTGGCACCTCACTTGTACAATATATTTGTACATGATTTTCCCCATGTATTTAATAATTCGAAGGGTATACTTTATGCTGATGACTCACTTATTTATGCTAATGATGAATCTCCTCTAATTGCACTCCAGCGTGTTTCAATGCACCTTAAATATGTTGATGAATATTATTCTAACTGGGGAATAAAAATAAATGCTTCTAAAAGCAATGCAATATGTTTACGAAATGCTTCCGGAAAGTGCAAATATACTGTTGTTCCGGAAAGCAAAAACTTAAAATTAATTTTAAATGGTTCGGAAATCATATTTAAGGATAGCATTAAATATCTTGGAGTGAACTTTAATAAACTATTTAAATTTAACAAACATATAGTTTACAATTTAGAGAAAGCAAATCGGGTTAAGGGCGCCTTTTCTAAACTATTTAATAATAAGTTTTTACCAATTCGAACTAAATTGCTTTTATATAAGGTTAGCATACGACCAATCCTTCTATATGCTTTTCCAATATGGTTTACCATTTCAAAGACAATGATGAACAGATTGGAAATATTCGAGCGACATATTGTAAGAAAGTGCATTGAAAAGAATTTCAAGTCAATTAATAAAAGATTTTCAAACAGATTTATATACGAGCAGGCTAAACTATCTTCTATTTCCGTTTATGCTCTCGATCTGATGAGACGTTTTGTAGAGAGACTGTCCTTAGTTGACGGTAATGTAATGCAAAATATTTTGTCTAATGAACAAGAATTTAGTTGGTCAAACACTAACTATCTTTCTCCAATTGGAATTCTTCAGGAACAATACAATAGTTTTCCTGATCAGAACTTTTATTCACATACAACCCCTGGTGTTCACAGGGGGTGATTTTTAATTAATTTTTTTTTTTTTTTTTTTTTCATTTATTTTCTTTACACCCTTTAAGTTTTAGTTTAAGAAAAATTAGTAATAAGTTTTATTTTTAAATTGTTTGTTAGATTTAAGTTTTTTTTCTTTTAAGTAGATATTACTCTACGAAATAGGTGAAATGCCGGGAGCAAGCATTGTTTTTCATTGTTATTAGTCATTGTTTTTTTTAAATAGTTTTCTAGTATAAAGATAAGCCAGTAGCATAAACAAATAATAACTGATGTAATTAAAATAATACAATATAGTTTTAAGTTTTCTAATAATATTTGATGTATGTAAATCTTGTAAAATTAAAAAAAAAAGGAAAAAAAAAGTCTCAATAAAGTTAACTAACTAACTAACTATTTAAAAAAAGCGCCCCAAAATATGCAATTTTTTTAAATAAATTTTTTAATTGCTCCATATTAGTAAATTACAAAACGTTGACTTAATCACTTTTGATCAGAGATATTTAAAGCTTATAGGCATGCCGGAACCGAATTTTTGAAACCACCAAATCCATAATTATATAAGAAGAGTAAGTCTGCTAAATAGCAATTTTTTTAATAAAGCCAGTACTCTGGGGATAACCCCTACTCATGCCGTACATTGTGCTGGCCTAGAAAAATAAGCGAGAAGATTGAAAAGGAGTGTGGACATTTGATTAAAACCTACTAATACAATATCTGATATCAGTTCTAAAAAACCTACTTTAAGAATGCGAACCGCAAAGAAATCTGTTGTTCTTGATTGATTATTCAATGGTCAGTGTTATACCTTCACCACTAAATAATCCAACAGCAATCAACCCTATAAAGCCCGCAAAATAAATAAGTTTAAATTAGAGAAGGAATTAAAGATTATAGTCATATTGGAGATTATGTTGTTGTTCTCCTTGTTCCAACTCCTGGGATAATTCTTGGTTACTGCTCTTCAGGTGCCTTTTTGGAATGGAAAACCCTGCCAGAGAGCTATTGCTCTCCGCCAGCTTAGCCAGTTGAGTCTCTACTAAACGACAAGGTGATTATCGCACGTAGAGGGAATCTGATCAAATGAAAAGTAGTTCATTACCCATTGTGTCTAAAGAGACATGTTTTTTTAAAACCTTATACGCAATATATGAAATTGGTCTTTTTTTTAAGGCATGGCAATATTTTCTTGTTGGTATACTTCTAAGCCCATACAAAATATCACGCAAAATACTTTCAAGAAAAGTTTTAAAACTCTCGGAAGTAATTCAATCAATTTATTTTTTTGAGAAGATTATAATAAGTAATTTTCTGCAGCATCGTCTGTAGCCGCCCTGATCTAGTAGTTAGTTTGTTGGCTTACTAAGACGAAAGCTCCGGTTCAAGCCCCGGCTCTGGTATCTTGAAGCAAAGAAATATTAAAAAAAAGGAAAAATATTTCCTTCGGCGGCTACCTCTTAGAAGACTTCTGGCAAAAGCTCTGAGAGTAACTGATTGCCATGAACAAACTTCTCAAGTCTGTCGGTCGGAATCGACATTAAACTGTAGATCCCGGTACTCATGGATAAAAATTGACACACACAACATGAGCTCTGCCAGGAGCTAGGCCGTAATCCTGATACAGGGTTGTAAAGGCCAGTTACGTCTGTATGTATCGTTTGCGTTTTATTCTTTATAATTCGAAAAACTTTTATAGAATTATGTTGTATTATTGGAGTGCAGCTTATTAAGATGATAAGATTTGCCCCGGCAATTACAAAATATCTCGACCTGAAAGAAAAATAAACTGAAAATGCCATTTTGCACAGAATATCAAATATTTTAATTACTTTTGTTCTTGTGGCACAAAAAACTTTTCTACACTTCTTCCAGCCATATCCAATAGCGTCGATATCTTGGCCTTGCCAGCAACGACAGATTCATATGCTTCACTTCTTTTTCCAAACTAGACATTTTTTTAATTAAAAAAACAATATCCAGGAAACTTTAATTTGGATGAAAAAACATATTATGAAGTACTTGAAACTTTAATTCATGGATTTAGGCCATTGCAACACTAGATGTCTAAAAACTGTTGCATATATTAATAAAACAATGCTTTGTTTTTTGCAAAGACGAACTTTTTCTTTGCCTTAATAAAAAAAAATTAAATAAATCTATATTTTTTTTTAATTACGAATTTGTACAATCTTCGAATCGAAATACATAATAATTCTCCAGAATTTATTTTCTTTTTTAGTTACAATACAATTTTTGTTTACTAAATATATTTTTTACAAAAATTTAGATTTCTTTGTTTGAACATACCTCGTATATCATACATACACACGCACAATATTTTTTAATTCTTCTCTGTTTTATAGCCGTCAAACAGACTGCTAATGGCTTATAACTGAAATGCTATTGAAAACGAATTTAATACTTAAATGACTACAATATTAAATAAAATTGATAACTCGTTTAAATACGTTTAAAGTTTAATACACAAAAAAAAAGTTGCCATTTAATAGACATTTAACTAAGCCACCTTACAGACTGTCAAGTTTTTAATTCTACAAAATATAAAACTTCAACAGATGATTAAAAAAAATAGTTTTTTATAAAAATGTAGTCACATGTTTATGATTATTATTATAAGTCTTTTTCAGAGTTATGGCCTAGTTTCTTACAGTACCCATATTATGTGGATTAGTTTTTTATCAAACTATTTGTCAATTAAATATCGAATCCGAATGAGAGATTTGAGAAGCTTGTTCATGGTAATCAGTAGGGCAACCAAAAATATGCATTAGCATCTTTTTTTTCTGAATGTTACTGACAAAACAACCAAAATATTAATTAATTTTAGGAGAAATTACGATGTTTAACCCCTATTTGTTACGGCATATTTTTGCATATTTCTCCATAAATGCATACTTTTGCATTTTTCAAATTTTTTTATATTTATATGGCATATTTTACAAATTTTTACATATGCTAGAAGAATTTATGTGTATTACCAAAATTTATTTTTCAAAATAATGAACATACACTGACACATAATCTATTAAATAATCAGGGCACTCATAAAAACGATTAAAACTAACATTGGTAGAATTGGCGAAGCTCCTTTTTAAACTATTGTGCAACAGTTAATGTCAATTTGAAAAAATCTCAAAACAAAAAACAAATTAAATACAAAGCATACATATATTTATGGGAATTAGCGTTTAAAAAAATAGCTTAATAATGAATTCTCAATTAAAAGTTACGTATTTTTCAACGTTGTACTTCTTGGAGAAAAATTGTCGTAATTGCATGATATAAAAAATTAAATTAAAAGTTTATTTTTAAATTAATTAAATTTTCGTAAGAATATGCAGAAAATCAAACAATCCGTGTCAAACAGACGAATACCGAGATTTTTAAATTAATAGGCAAATTCTGTTTTGTGAAGCTTGCAATGAGCCAGTGTCAGCAAAGTAAATATTTACCAAAAAACAACACCTCGGAAGTCAAAAACATATTTAGCTCAGCGCAAGAAATTATAATATCAAACGTTTGCTTTCAAATTTGCAGCAATTACTTCCGTTGATGTCGAAAGAACTTTTTTGATGTACAAGAGCGTTTTAAAATAAAACAAACAAAACATCATGTTTCAAAATTTAAGCGATATGATTGTCATTTATTGCAACAATAATTTAAATTGATTTTTACTCTTCTATTTTGTATTCTTGTTATGTGTCATTTTTTGAAATGTTTTTATTTTTTTGTTAATTTTGGAATTGAAATCAATATATCGCTCATTTTCGAGAAGAGTGGCATAACTCAAAAAAGCGATTCTGAGATAAATGTATTTAAACATTTTAATTTAGCAAAACTGATAGGAAAAGTACAAGTCACTTCTGGTCGCCACTCAGTGGAAAAAAGAGATAAAAATATAATTCTTAGATATGTTTTAAATTGCAGTTCGTCTCATATTTCTGCATTAACAACTCAAAAAACAAATATTTGTCACTCTTCTCGCAAATGAGCAATATGTAAATATAAAGGAAATTTATTTTATTTGATTGGTGGATAATAGTTACTTTTCATGTTTTAAAATTTTTAAAAAAAATTTACATACGTAATTTTACGTCAACATATTTATGTATTATGAGCTTTATAGAGCATATTTTTAATGCTTAATGCATATTTTAGAGGCTTAAAACTAATTTTATAGAGCTGCCCTAGTAATCAGTTACCGTCATGTTCATGGTAATCCCTTACAAACTAAATAGTAACTTTTGTAATGTTGACAATGGTAGAAGCTAAAGATTCTAAAACTAGTCCGAATGTCTTCATTTTCAAGTAAAATAATTAGTGAGAAAGTGGGCGGAGTTAAGAAAGTGGGCGTGGTAACTCCCATACAAGTTAAATATTGATTTCTTTATGTCTTAAAAAGTTTCGAAGCAAAAGCTTTGTTAAACTAAAAGAACTTTTTAGTTGATTTATATAAAACGGATAAAACCCTATTTTAGCTCTAAAGTGTTAACTGCACAAAACGTGTATAAAAACACAAAATAAACATACATTTCTTGCCATGAGTTATAATTGTGAAAAAAAGAAAAACACGAACATGTTTTAAAGACATCAGAGATTTTCCTGATAAAAAAATATAAATTGATGTTCTCTCTTTTGTTTACTTAGCAGTAGAAATCAGTCAATAATGTGTGTCTGTGTGTTTTGACTTTTGTTTTTTCCTTTTTTTTTGCAATTTTCCAAATATAATAAAATAAAGTATTAAAATAAATTATATGCTTTTTCTTTTGTTTTAATCTTTTCGAGGAAACACAGTATAAACAAATTAATTGTAAATATTTAACCACAAAATATTTGATAAATTACTTTAAAGGCAAACAAACAAACAAAGAAGTAAAAATTTTATTGGCATATTAATATTGCTTACACGCACTGATGGTCAAATGAAAAATGACAAACTGTGTTCAATATTGTTCTTTAGAATTTTTTTTTTTCTTTTTTTTAAATTTAATTAAATAAATTATATGCAATGCCAAAGCAAACGTAAACAATGCTACAAAAAAAAGATAAATTTCAGTTGAGAGTGGATAGTAAATTTACATTTTCGATTTGCATTTTTTTAAAGAATATGTTTGAGAACAATAACTGTGAACTGTCAAAGGTATTTAATTTAGAATTTTATAAAGTAATTGTGGTCAGATTCAAAGAATTGTGTTATTTTTTTTTTTCAAAGTAATTTTAATTTAAAAAATTTACATAAAAAAATAAACAAAAAACTAATTAAAAAACACAGTTTATGCAGCAGCATACAACATTAACTACTTTTTTAAATAACTAAATTTAATTACTGGTTAAATAACTTGACAAACATTATAAAGAAAAATAAATTGTAATTTCCAACTAGGAAAACACAAAAAAATTTTAGTTAAAAAGTGTTTTGCTAATTTAAAACTAAATTTTAATGGCCGCTGTTGTTTCTAAATAAAACACAAATTATTTAGGCAATTATTGTCATTTCTTTTTTTTTTTTATAATAAATTGGAATTCAATTATGTACGGAACAAAATATCAGCCAAATGATAGCCGCGACTTAGGTGGCACACCTTCATCCGATTGTCTACATTTAGATGCGGCATAATTGATGTTCTATGCCGTTAAAGTGTCGTATTATCTCATCCTTTAGCTTTTGAGTTGTTACTGGATTATAGACGTACACCTTTTCTTTCAAATAACTCCAAACAAAGAAGTCCAACGGTGTCAAATCACATGATCTTGGCGGCCAATTTACATCGCCACCATACGAGGTAGCATGGCCATTGAATTTTTCTCTCAAAAAATCTATTGTTTCGTTAGCTGTGTGGCAAGTGGCACCGTCCTGTTGGAACCACATATAGTCCACAATCATAACTTCCAATGCGGACCCTTCAAATTAAAGAGAGGACTCATCCGTTCATAAGACATTATGTCAGACATCTACTGGCTTATGGATATACTCCATGACAAACTCTAGACTTTTTTTTCAGATATGTCTATTACTTTACTCACGACATAGGTCTTTTTATCATACGTGCTTAATCTTCTCCGAATTATGGATTCAATTACAGGATTTCCAATGACGTTTTCTGCTTCTGCAGCAACTTTAACCGGACTTGTGGCTGAATGTTCTGCGAATATTTTAAGATCTTCTATTTTGTTTGTCACATATTTCCGACCAGTAGGCTCCCATAGGTTTATTTCTTCTTTACTAAATTGTAGACTGTTTTCCGTCACATTCCGTACTCTTTTCAGAAGTCTGATGCTGAGGAACCCATTTTGCCAGAAGACTGCTGAGAGGTAGTCGCTGAAAGAAATAATTTTTTCATATTTTTTTTTCAAGATGTCAGAGCTGGATGTCGAACCCAGGGCTCATGTCTTAGTAAGCCAACACACTAATCACGGCGGCTAAATCTCATTTGAAAATTTATTCGAAAAGCTCACACATTTTGTTTTATATCTAAATATGGGCATTTCCTTGGGTCGCGAACGTACGTTCGTACGCTTTTGATGTAATAAGAACATGGAAAAAAAAACTTTTTCTAACATATTTTTTTGCGATTAGATAGCATTTTGGAAGCTTTATGTGTAGTGCAAAAGATAGATTTCCTCGAGTTTAAGAGTTTTGTTTTTAAATAGTTTGTCCTTTTTGTTTTATCAAATGAAACACAAATTATTTTCCTTTTTATTTAGTAACCAAGTATATTTTATTGAAATATATTTTATTCAAACAGTTTGTCAAATTATTTTCTTTTTATCAAATATATTTTATCGAAATATATTTTATTCAAATAGTTTGTCAAATATATTTTATTCAAATTTCACTTTGATATATTCTACTTAATTTTTGAGTTAAGTTTTATTTTAATTAAATTTTACTTTAATTATTAATACATTAGAAATAAATATGCTTTGCTTAAATTTTCGCTTTAAGACTTTTTATGTGAGAACTTTTACTTTCAGAATCAAGATTTATTTTAATTTTTAATATATTAAAATTAGTTTGTACTTAAATTTTCGTTTTAAGTTTTTCTTTAACGTGAGAAGTTTCACCTTCAAACTCAGAATTAAGATTGTCTTCAAAATGCAAATTACAATTATTTATATTATATTGTATTACATTAAACATATACACAAGTGTACATTATTATATACTTAAATTATTATTATTGTAAATGATCGTGTTTGTGCATGTCCAATAACAACAACAAGTTTGGACATGCATAATCATGATCACATAGCAACGCAATCACATAGCAAAGCAAAAACAAAAGTTTAGAGAGCTAAATTAATTAAAACGCAATTACTACCTACTTATCTTACAATCATACATATATATACACTGTATAGGAGAAAGAAGATTTACGTACAGTAACAATAATAAAAATATTTATGATGGGAATGCAGAATTATCACTTTACTAATGTAAAACTTGTTTTTACATTAGCAAGTAACAAAACTGTGCATGTTCAATCATGTTTTATTTGCTCAGTAACAAGAGCATAAAATAAACCGAGTTTATTTGATTTATACAATTTATGTATGTACGTATGTACATATGAACGCATATATAAAGCTGTTTTACAACTTATTAAAGAAGTATTAAAAATAAAATAGAACTGTACTTTATATGCATGTTAAATACACGCTTTACATACGTTCATATATACATATGGGATATTCCAAGTCAAATCAACCAATGGTTTTAACCTACCCCCTCCGAATTTTATGATTTTTTGTAGAAATATAGTATATCATAGAACTAAATTAAATACAAAGTTTGGAAGCACTGATACATCTGGATCCGGAAATATGAGGTCTTGAAAATCGGAAAACAGTACAAAAATGCACAAAGTTACACTTACTTAATTGTAATTTTCTTTAAAGGTACTATAGCTACGCTTCTCGTAAAAGTCGCATTTGGAAGGGTATTAAATTACCTTTGATTTAATATGCGACATGATTTTTTCTTTGAAAAAGTCAAAGGTCAATTTTCTTTATCTATAAGTCGGAATCCTATATATCCGAAAGCGACCTTTTTAAAAATTTGAAAAAAAATTATGCCAAAGAGAGTTTCGTTCTCTACAGTTGTGAAAAATTTCAGAGTGGAGGTATTTCTGGATCAAGAAATAAAAATCAAATTGCAAAAGAATGAGATTAAAACTAGTCTAATAGTGCTGGAATGGTAGACGATTTTTCGATTTCGATTAGCTGGAACCGCTTAATTTGTAAGTTTCTACAAAAAATACATGAAACAAAATCGGGGGATGTGGGATGGGGGCAAATAGTTCTTCATAGGGATCAAAGGTTGGGTTGAAGGAATAAAAATCTACAAAAAGCTTTACAACTGCCCTGGAGTAGCCCCTAGAGGGATCAAATGTAAGACCGACCCTTACTAATATTTTACCTCGAACTTTTTTTTCGAACATACCTATCCTCTATCTCCACTCCCTAGAGTGGTAGGAGCACATTTTATAAACTTTGTAATGGAGCCTCCTTAGGGAGTGGAAATAGGGGGTAGGTATGTAGGTAGGGGTTAGGTAGGGTTAGGTATTTACCCCCAACTTTTTTTCTGATCATACCTAACCCTTATCTCTACTCCCTAGAGTGGTAGGAGCAAATTTTATATAAAAATGTAAGTTTGTTATGGAGCCCCCTTAGAGAGCAGAGATAGGGGATAGGTATATAGGTAGGAGTAGGTATTTACCCCCAACTTTTTTTCCGAACATATCTAACCCCTATTCCCACTCTCTAGAGTGGTAGGAGCAAATTTTATAAACTTTGAACTGGAGCCCCCTTAGGGACTGGAGATAGGGGGTGGCTATGTTCGGAAGAAAGTTGGGGGGTAAAATATTAGTAAGTGTCGGTCTTACATTTTATCCCTCAGGGGCTAATCCAGGGAAGTTGTGGAGCTTTTTGTGGACTTTTACTCCTTCAACCCAACCTTTGACCCCGATGAAGAGCCATTTGCCTCCATCCCACATCCCTTCTTTTTGACTTATGTATTTTTTTGTTGAAACTTACAAATTAAGATGTTCCAGCTAATCGAAATCGAAAAATCGTCTACCATTCCAGCACTATTAGACTAGTTTTAATTACATTCTTTTGCGATTTTGATTTTTATTTCTTGATCCAAAAATACCTCCACTCTGAAATTTTTCACAACTGTAGAGAACGGAACTATCTTTGGCATAATTTTTTTTCAAATTTTTAAAAAGGTCGCTTTCGGAGATATAGGCTTCCGACTTATAGATAAAGAAAATTGACCTTTGACTTTTTCAAAGAAAAAATCATGTCGCATATTAAATCAAAGGTAATTTAATACCCTTCCAAATGCGACTTTTACGAGAAGCGTAGCTATAGTACCTTTAAAGAAAATTACAATTAAGTAAGTGTAACTTTGTGCATTTTTGTACTGTTTTCCGATTTTCAAGACCTCATATTTCCGGATCCAGAAGTGTCAGTACCCTTAAATTTTATATTTGTCTTAGTGTTATAATATACTTTATTCATACCAAAAATTAGCAAATTCGGAGACAGTCATTTCAAAAACGGCATATTTTAAGTTGAGTTGATATGGTTTAACCCATATATGTAACTTTTAAGTTTTCATAATAATAGTTATAAACACATGGTCACGAACGTACGCAAAATAGAAGTCAACTTTGGCTGGCAGTAGTGAAATGTAAAATTCTGCGAAATGGAACGGAATATTTAAAAGCGATTAATTTATTTTTAAAGCATACTAATGTAGGTCTCTATCCAGTATTTTCATAATAAAATATCTCTATTGGTTTTTGTTTAATTGGCTTAAGTATCGGTCGCGAACGTACGGGTCGCGAACGTACGATATTTCCATATGTTTTTTTACTATTACCACCATGCATTTTCCCAAAAAATATCTTCAAATTTCCTTAATAAAAACTTAGCACTTAATTTATAGCATGTAGTATCACTCATAGCAAGAAATATACCAATTTATTTAACACGAAATAACGAAATTTTAACAATATTTATGATATTTTTGTTTTTATTGAATAGGCCGTTAGAGCCGTGCTTTGTTCAAATCACAGAAAATGGAATGAATCATTCTGACACCTGGAACATACGGTACATCATTCCATATTTCCAGAAAAGTGGGGGAGATCTTACACATTTTATCAGGTCCAATGTATATTATATTAATTCCAGTAACGTGGTGATGGGCACAGTTGTAAAAAACCAAAGCATCAGTTAAAGTAATGTTTTCTGTTGTAGTTATTTGAAAAACCTTTCTCTTTACAATCGCTCCAAAGCCTACGGAGGCACCTTTTGTTTTGAAATTTGCCGTGTTGATTTATAATTTCTTCAATAATCTTCGTTATAAAAAAGTACACATCGATTTTGCATTTGTTCTATAACCTTTTTATTTTTTTTTTTAATGCTAAGCATCGTTTTCGCATCCTCTCAGCAGATTTTTCCCGTAAAATGTTTAGTTTTTGTGAATCGCTTTTGATTTTGATTTTTTTTCACACGTTTTGCCCATCTACGGAAGTATATTATCGTGTAAAGAAAATAAATATATACATTGTTTATGAAAAAATTTACTTACGGTCGCGAACGTACGAAACTTTGCAAGTAAAAAAAATAGTTTATTTAATTAGAACACTGAAGTTTTTTTTCATGTACAAATTAGTGACACCAAACTTAATTAAAATATATTATGTCCGACCCCTGTGGACGTTTGATGCAAAGCAATTACAATAAAATGATGTTTTCGGTAGCGAACGTACGAATAAAACTTAGATCAGATACAAATTAAAAATTAACCGTTAATCGAACTTTTTTTGTTCTCCATACATATTTTCCTTCTTAATTAATTTGAAAAGAGAGATTTTGGAGAAAGAGTGCAAACATAACATATTTTTTACATGTAAAATAATTAAATATGAAAATGTCTTTAGAAGTAGCTTAAAAAGAAAATATAATATTTTCCAGTTTCCAGCCCAATTTCCTCAAGTAAACACCTGAGATATGCTATGAAATCATTCTATTATAAAAATATGGACCCTTTTTTATAATTATTAACAATAAAACGTGATTATTGTCAACATATTATTTTTCGATCTTGGTTGACATTTCTGTGGAAATGCCCATATACTAAAATTTTTAATTTGTGTAAATAAATAAATCTTCTCCTCCTATCTTCGAAATTCCAATACAATGCACTGCATGAGTAGGAGTTCACCCCTAAGTATTGATCTTAAAAAAATATATATCCAAGAAAAACACTCAATAGTTGCCTTCAGAAGCGAATATTTCCCAAATTATTTTGTAAAGCTTTAAAAAATTAATTCTTTTCAATATTTCTGTTAAAAGTATAGTAGTTTTAGTCACCTCTTGTTCCAATAGAGTTTTTCAAAAATCAGTTTTCTGGTAGTATTAATTTAGAGTATTAGCTATAAAAAAACCAAGTTTCATTAAAATTGGAAACACAATTTGTATATATGTGACAGACAGTGCTTAATATGGTACTACGCCTTTTTTTTTTTTTTTGAGGTATGCTTTAGTGGCTAGGAAGGGAGCTATCCTAAATCCGCCACTGCTCGTATCTGGTCTCTTCACATATTCAAAATCTAAGTGACAAGCGTAGATACAATAGATTAATGGTAGTCGCAAAGCGAGAGACCGTCTTAGGCCCGGACCCCACATTGTATTACATTACATTACACATTCTAAATTGCTAGTAAGCTTTTAATGTATTCAAAAAAAATTTGTTTACAAAGAAAAAAAATTTGTTTTTTAGTTTTTTATAATACAACTGCCATCAGGAGTTTCGTTAGCTTTTTGTTATTATTTTTTTTATTTTTTTTTATTCATACTATTAACAGTTTTACACTTCACTAATGTTTTTGTAATTATTTTAAAATGACTTTTCGAAATATATAAATTTTTTTATATAAAATGTTTACTTGTTGTTGGTTTTTCTTCAAACTTTTATATCCCAAAGCAAATTCTATTTTTACTTGTCAGTATTTAATGTTTTGCTAATATTTTTTTTTTTTTCATTTTTCATTCTAAATGTTTCTCATTCGTATCATTGTCAGCAAAGTTGACCGACCAACAATACAAAAAAAAATATACAAAAGTTCTAAAAGTTTTATTTTTTTTTTTTTTTTTTTTTGTTTTATTTTTTTTTTTTTTCTTGTTTGTGGTCAAGTAAAACTCATTGCTGTTTTGACCTTAAGACACCAACATTGGCATAGGAAAACAAAAAATTAAGTTGTAATGCATTTTAAATGGCACGTACTTTTTGGAAAATTGTTTTCAATTTATGTTTTTGTTTTCTATTACAAAAGAAATATTAAAAATATAAAGTCAGTTAAGCTCGATAACATGATATTGTACAACATAGTTTTCAGTTTTTTATATGTATATACTTATACATATATCGTCGTATTAAATGCAAAAGGACATAACAACATACAATTTCGAAATTAAGTTTTTATTGATTATGGTTCGTTTGTTCGTTTGTTGGCTTACAAAGAGGAGATCTCGGGTTCAAACTGCGGCTCTTACATCTTAAAGCAAAGAAGTATTAAAAAAATATTTCTTTCGGCGACTACCTTTTAGAAGACTTCTGTTAAAAGCTCTGAGAGTAACTGATTCCCATGAACAAGCTTTTCTAGTCTGTCGTTCGGAGTCGACATTAAACTGTAGATCACAGGGTTGTAAAGACCAATGTATGGTATGGTTCATTTTATCGAAATACATGTTCGTGAAAAATTTTAGATTTCTACGACCAAAAATGGCGATTTTATCAACGAAATTCAAAGGGACGTAACTACAAGTGCGTGTATTACTAAATGCAAGAAGACATAGCTTCATACATATTTATATGAAAACCTTACATTCAAACTCATTTGTTGTATATAGGGATGCCAATGCTTATATCTCGATTCTGAAAATTAAATGATTTTCAGGATTTACGAAATATTTGGTTTTAAGGTTTTTTGCTTCTCCTATAAAAAAAATGGTATAGTTATGTCCGTTTGCATTTAATATGACGATATGTATGGACATATATGCACACAAACAATAGTTTATTGTCTAAAACTTGAGGCAATTATGGACTTACTTTATTTGCTAAAATAGTTTGGAAGCAAACACAGTTAATACATGAAATAAATTAAACAGTTTTTACCAAAATTTGTAGAAAAATGGGAATGAATGTCGATTAAATTTTTTGATATTTCTATTTTATATTTTTTGTCAAGTAATCGCAGTGCTTCAATTTGTCCTGGTATACAAACTGAGACCATAGAAGAAAAAATAAAACATAGACAAATTTTAACAAAGCCAACAGTTAGAGAAATGTGAAATGCCCAAACTATTCCCAAAAGTTCATGCATGTCACTAAATAAAGGGTCTTTCGTTAAGCGATTCCTAACTTTGAGTTTAAATAAAACAAACTATGTAAGAGTATGTAAGACTTATTGCTGCTCTTGTATGGGGAGTATAACGTCGTTTAAATGTTTCCCACGGTTTCTCTGAGTGAAACAAATAAAAAGTGTACAATTTTCCATGACTATGGCGCATAAATCGAACTAGATTTGATCGATAGCATGAATTATGTTGGCTTTGAGGACTGCTAAGATTTGTGTCTTATTCGCATATATTTGCTACTTCAGAAAACACTGAAAGGAAAAGTCTAATGGAGTCAAATCGCTCGATCTCGGTGCCCAGTTTACATCACCTCCATGTGAGATGACTATGCGCTTAAACTGCTTATGCAGAATATCCAATAAGGTGTGAGCTGTGTGGCACGCTGATTAAACGTTAATTTATTTAGCAAATTTATCTTCCACAAGATGGCCATTACCGCCTGATAAATTTGGGAAGTGACTACTAACAAATGCTTTATGTAAAAGCTTACATTTTGTTTATAATTTAAAATATTACATTCTAGTTTAAAAGTAAATTCATATGCAAGTGCCCACAGTAATGGACGGAGCAATTGCTTGTAACCAAATTCATAAAAATTCTTTCTAAAAATGTATAATACATCTCAACTTCATTATTGTACGAGTATTATCCCAGCAGAAATTTGTGTAGGAAAATAAACAAAACGAAAAGTTTAATTTCATTTTGTTTTGTTCTTTACAATGAGTAAAACAAAAACAAAACAATAACACTGAGAACGATTGTCCCATTTGGTTTTATATATTGTTTTTGTTTGTTTGTGTGCGTGGGTAGAAAAAAAAATAAAATAGAAACAAAATTACAAAGTTTGAAGAAAATACGTTTACAAACGTTTCGCGAATTGATTTGCTCATTATAACTCCCTAAAATATTTAATATGCATACTTACATACCTAAATGAAAAAAAAAAAATACATGCATATGAAACAGATGAAACACTCAAAAAATACGTTTTTCCTTTTGTTTTGTACGCAATTATACGAATATAACGGAATATCAAAGCAAGTAAAAGAGCGAGTGTTTTATTTGTGCTCTTTCTCATTTCAAAAGTATTTGTTTTGGTTTTGCTCATGTACAAAAAGATTAAAAAAATGTTAAAAGTTTGGCTTTGTGGAAACGTTTGCGAAATTTTTTGTTTGTTTGACCACTCTGTTACCAATAAGCTATTTTGTAAGAGAGAAATTGTAAACAATTACTTACACGTGCGCATTAATAATGCATAATTTTTATATGAATTGAGCCGCTAAAGTGCAACAGAAATGAAAATTTATTGCAACCAGTAAGCAAATAGTACAAAAAATCAAAAATAATGCCTTGTCCTGTAGCATTTTTGGAAGCCGTAAAATATGAATAAACAATATAATGCTTCCCTTATTGCTTACAATTTAATTCATTGCCTCTAAATTTGAAACATTTTTCTGCTGGAATGTTTAAAATTGTGCCCTATATTTATTTTTTCAAAAACACTCCCAGTACTCCAAAACAGCGTCAGTTATCAACTTTGATTATAAAATTGCCATTTAACAAACATTTATCACTTTAAATTTAATCTGACCAATATTGTAACATCCGTTCTCATAAATATTCAATTTCATCTTCCATTGTATCACCATCAACTGTGTAATAGTTGGCAATTGTCAAACTATTCTAAAAATTCCCCAGGGCCTTTGCTGTTTGATTATTGGATAAGCGTTACAATATGTGTGTATATGAATACAGATGAATCGATATATTATTTGTGGTTTTTTTATGATGATGATTTATCTGTTTTTCTTTTGTTGCTTCTTGTTTGTTAAATACCAAAAAATAGTTGTTAGTAACCAATAAATAAATAAACAAATCAACATCGAAGTACTCGAATATACTGTTTACGTTTATTTTTATTGATTCTGTTTCAGTTTTTTGTTTTTTTTTTATTTATTGTCCACATTCATTCTACTTTGTAGTCTTAAGGTATATTTATTTTGTGTTTCTCCAATTTATTGGTTTGGTTCTTTAACGACTATTACAGTTTATCTTTTTTTTAGTTCTTTTTTTTATCAGTTATTTTGGGTATTTTATTGCACACCATTGTCGTCGTCAACATCAAAATCAACAACAGCAAAACCATTGTCATTCTTAATACACTAAATATTTTACTCTTGGAATATGGTGAATAGTTTTTTGTGCATAAAGTTTTTATAAATATATGTATTACTATAGTGTGACAGCTATAAAAGTCAAAGTATGTTGGCAGTTTCGTAGTCGCCGTGGTCTAGTTGTTAGTGTGTTGGCTTACTAAGACGATAGCGCCAGGTTCAAATCTTACCTTTGATATTTTGAAAAAAAAAGATATATAAAAGAAATATTTCTTTCGGCGACTACCTCTTGGCAGTCTTTTGGCAAAACCTCTGAGAGTAACTGATTGCCATGAAAAAGCTTCTCAAGTTTGTCGTTCGAAGTCGACTTTCAACTGTCCCGGTACTCATGGATAAAAATTAACACACAACAACATGAGTGCTGAGAGAAGTTAGGCCGTAACCCTGACACTGGGTTGTAATGCCCAATTGTGTATGTATGTTGGCAGTTTTATTCAGTAAAATTGTGCAAGTCATCAGAAACTGTTCGTGAAGGAGCTTTTCATCTGCTATACAGTCAATATAATCTGACCAGTGATCATCTTGGTATTAATTACACTCTTTTCGAACCAAAACTATTAACAATACAAAGAAATATTAGTGCTCTCGTTGTCATTCTAAATCTTTTAGCCTTCGATTGTAAAAACCTTGGTTTACACAATTATAAAAAATAGCTCATTCAAGAATTTGAACCAAATAGCCAAAATTTACATTAGAGTCTTACTGATTGAACTTATTTGGAACACCCATGAGGGTTAGGGAAGTTTCTCGCAGCACACATATTGGGTGCGTCAATTTTTATGCACCAGTAACAGGACCTACAGTTTATTGTTTATTTTTGAAGCTTGTTCATGGCAATCGATTACTCTCAGAGCTTTTGCTAAGAAGCCGTAGCCGAAAGAAATATTATTTTTAATTCTTTCTTTTATGTCAGGTCTGGACTTCGATGATAATCACTTATACCGAAGAATTGATTACATTAAAAAGTAAACTTGATACAAAGACAATCCTCAAACGAATGATCTTAACATTCCTTAAAATTTACTGTTGTGTGGGGTATACATACTTGCGTCATCATCGGTACTTATTTCTTTTGCAATGAGCAAGGATCTGCTGTTACTGTAAATAACAAGCGGTATCAAGACATGCTAACTAATTTTATTTTATAACTCTGCTTTTTCAATGTTTTATAGCGAAGCAAATATAAAATTTTTTTTTTTTTTTTACCTAGACTCAGGAGTTTTAGTGGCATGGAGAGTCTAGTTTTATGATTACACGCGAAAAATAAGGCTCAGAGGAACTTACTCCTGATAGAGTTAGTTGGGAAGACATTTAAACCATGGCAATATTTATTTGTTTTTATAAACAGCGTGTAATATAATATTTTGTTCCAATAAAACTGCCGTGAAGCGTGTTTAATAATTGATTTATTGAAAAATCAATTTGACAAACTTTTATTCCAGAATTGGGTAAGACTACACTCTAAACCACTTTTGCTGAAAATTAGGTCGATAATGGTAGGCAACACTTTACAGACTGTTTAGGACCTAAAATTAAACATCTAGTTTTTTTAGACATTTGGTTAGTTTTTAAGCAAAATATGTCTAAAATTAAACAAAAAATGTTTATATATTTTAGGCAATGTATGTCTAATTTTCCCTTCTTTGATATATTTATTTTCAACACTCCTTAAATGAAAATGCCTAAAATACATATTTTTAATAAATTTATTTAATTTATTATAAATTATAAATCTTACAAACAATGTATATATACTTATAAATAGATATAAAATATTGTACATATATATACATATATCCATAACTTTTTTAACTCTTTTAAAAAGTTACATAATATTGCATATATGTTACATACATATTATCATATACTACATACATAAAAAATCTAATTAAAACACTTAAAATCCAAAATATAAATTAAACACATTGCATTTTTCTTCTTTATATACGTACGTACAAATGTAGATGAGAAACTCTTAAACTAATTTTTTCTGCAATTTTGCAACAAACACTTTTTTTTAATTAATATACATACATACATACATACAATATACATAATTAATACACACTTTGATACATTTTATAAACTAGATATAAATTACAATAAACACCACCAGCTGAATACAAAGCACTTTTTTTTAATATATAGATGCTGCAGCCACTGCAAATTTAATTTTTAAAAAAATTCCAGAACACGATGCGACTCTTTTGAAGTTTTTTTGCAAATAAATGCTTCTTATCTTTTTCGTCCCTATGTTACTACGCGTTCCAACTTTTTTTACTTAAATGTTCTCAACATTACACATTTATAATTATTTTTAGGCAAAAATGATTAATTTTAAAAATTTTTTAAGCAAATGTGCTTAATATTTAACATTATTTAGTAAATTTAAACATAACTTGTTTAAACATAAACAATTTTGATAGCAAATTAATTTTTTTGGGTAAATTTTTTTATTTTTTTAAAATTAAGAATGAAATTTATATAATTTTAGACAACAACAAATTTTCAACACCAATTTAGACATAATATGAACCTAAATTTTGGGAAAAATTTTAGAGTGTACTTCAGCGTTAGGTTTAATTTTGCTCTAAAAATAAGCATTCACTTGTTGGTGTTTAGTAAAAGATTCCACGAACTTTCCTCGCAGTTTATGGTCATTAAGCTTCTGTTGTTATATTCAATGACCTTTGTAAGTATGCCATAGATATCTTTTATATTATACACTCTAAACCACTTTTGCTGAAAATTAAGTCGATAATAGTAGGCAACACTTTACAGACTGTTTTCGACCTAAAATTAAGCATGTAATTTTTTTAGACATTTTGTTAGTTTTTAAGCAAAATATGTCTAAAATTAAACAAAAAATGTTTATATATTTTAGGCAATGTATGTCTAATTTTCCCCCCTTTCATATATTTATCTTCAACACTCCTTAAATGAAAATGCCCGCAATTACATATTTTTAATTACATTATATAATTTATTAAAAATTATATGTCTTGTAAACTATCTATATATACTTATAAATATATATAAAATACATATATATATACATATGTCCATAACTGTCTTATCTTCTAACAAGTTACATATTATTACATATACTTTACATACATATTGTCTTTTTGTAAAAAAAAAGTGTCATAAGTTTACATGTACATAAAAAAAGTTTAATTAAAAAAACATTTTTTAATATATAAAGGATTAAATAAATGATAATATTCATATAAAAAATCACTTTTTATATGGCATTATCGAGCTTACATTTTAAAGTATTAATCATTCTTAAATTATTTATATGACACTTTTTTCCTCTTATTTGCGAAGGATAAAATCTAAAAAAATATCGCAATGAGAACCCAAAATTTTGAGTAACAAGCAACTATAGAAACTCCATGTGAAATTAACTGCATAGGAATTATAATTGGTATATATTTTACCACATTTTGAATACAAACACTTAAAAACATTGCATTTTTCTTCATTAAATGATAAACTCGTAAACTTTGACATTTTTTTCTACAAATTTTGCACACAACATTTTTTTTTGTGAATAATTAATATACACTTTAATATACTTTATAAACTATTTATAAATTAGAATAAATACCAATACGACGCGACTCTTTTGAACTTTTTATTGCAAATGAATGCTTCTTCTTTTTTTCGTCGCTTTGTTACCACGTCTTCATACCGTTTTTACTCAAATGTTCTCAATATTACACATTTATATCTATTTTTAGGCAAAAGTGCTTAATTTTACAAATTTTTTACTGATTTTATGCAAATGTGCTTAATATTGAACATTATTTTGTAAATTTAAACATAATTTGTTTAAACATAAACAATTTTGATAGCAAATTTATTTTTTTGTGTAAATTTTTTACTTTTTTTAAAATTAAGAATGAAATTTATATAATTTTAGACAACAACAAATTTTCAACACCAATTTAGACATAATATGAACCTAAATTTTGGGAAAAATTTTAGAGTGTACGTTGTAGAGAGCTTTTTAAAATATTAAATTCTTGTCCACAATGCTGAATTAATATTCCTGGGTTTTTATTAGCAATACTACGCAATACTTTGATACTAAACGTGAAATGTTTTTTTTTTTTTCTTATCTGAGACCAATAATCATTGGTAAACCCCTTATAAATGGTGTGAATTGTATTATAAAGTTTGAAAAGGACAGTATATACATACATAAGTATATAGTTTTTCTTATATTATTATTAAGCACCTTAGGAATAAGACAAATTACGGTGAATTGATCATTCAAAGGCCAGTGTTATACCTTCACCCTTGAATAATCAACAGCAATTGCCTCATCGTTGTATGTTGATTGTGTGGTAAGTGTCTTCGCTAAGTAGGTTTAGCTGTTATCTGCTACTTTCCAATAGGTGACGCCTCTCTAATAATCATTCGTTTTTTGTAGACATTGGTTAAGTTGGAAAAGAGTGGAATGTCGAGGAGTGGTTTCTTTGTAGATGGTCTTCTTGGGGAAAGGGGAATTATAATTTTGAAAAAACCGCAAATTAACTTTTTCATTTTTCACCTTTGCTGGGATTCGCAACTGGGTCTTTGGAGTTTTTTGTGCGAGCGCTCTAACCACTATACCACGCAACCTATACCATGATTTTAAACGACTGGTAAGTTTAGTGTCTCCATCTGATCCAGACTCTCTAAATATATTAATCTCTTCACAGTTGACGATGTTAAGAACTATTTTGATCATATTTTGTACAACATTTTAGAACTGTGATCGCCACACTTTCATTTTTTTTTTTTTTAATATTTTTCAATAGTGAAAACACATTGTTGCATCGTATAACGCTCCATCTTTACCGACTGTAAACTATTATCTGTCAAATTGTTCTTTTTTTAGGATTGCCAACTACTTACTACAAAAATGACGGCAAATTCAAATCTTGCTTTAATTTTGGGACACCCTTTATAAGCGTGTAAACTAAATAAATGATATGAAATTGAAATTAAAAAAAGTTTACGAGAAACCAAACTATTTGTGAAGACTGTTGTATTAACCCATTTCCGCCCGCTGTACTATATATAGTACACAACCTAAAGTTCAAGTAAAAATTATAAAATGCAGTTTTTTACTCGGGAAACACTTTTTATCAGTCAATAAGAGTACATGCAACATCCACGTAGCTGTTGTACATCATCTTATCATATCATAGTTGAAAAATATCAATTATGGGAATCTCCATTTTCGCTAGTGATTTCTTTCTTGTGAGATTGTGAATGGTTATGTAGAATATTTTACATCATTTAACTAACGCCCAGCCAAAGATCTGTGTTTGTAAACAAATTCACATTTCAAAAGCGCAGGTCTACGAGTACATACATACATACATACATACATACATACATACATACATACATACATACATACATACATACATACATAAATACATACATACATAATTGGCCATTACAACCTTGTGTCAATGTTACGTCCTAGCTTCTCGCAGCACTCAAGATGTGTGTGTTAATTTTTATCGCTGAGTAAGGGGACCTACAGTTTAAAGTCGACTCTGAGCGACAGATTTGAGAACGAAATAAATAATTTTTTAATATTTCCTTTTTTCTTTTTTCAAGATATCAGGGCGGAGATTTGAACCCGGCGCTATCGCCTTAGTAAGCCAAGACACTAACCATTAGACCACGGCGACTACAGGTGTACCGAGTACTTTGTTAAAAAAATTTTAATTCATAGTTGTTCCTCTCCAGTTTCATTTGTTTTCCTATCTGTTTTAAAATACTATTTTATGCTGGATATTCCTGATTTTTATTAAAATACCTCAGAAGACTATTCTTTATATCCTTACGTTTCTGTACCAAATGCCAACGAGCTACTCTAAAACAAGTCATGTTAGTAGAAGTTAGTTGTCATTGGCTAATTTTGAAATTACATATAGTACAGAGTATAAGTTTAGTCTTAAAAATACCATAGAAATAAGATTCTTAGGCATAGGCATAAAAAATAAATTTGTTTAAAAATTTCTTTTTCCCAAACAACAAAAGAATATACTTCTGAATTATATTGTATATTGTACAAATAAAGAAACAACATAAAACTGAAAGAAACTACAAATATAAATTTTGTTCGCTATAAAATAAGACAACAACAACAAAATACAACATAAAACAGATTGTACCCACAAAAAGCAAAGGAACAACAGCTACACAGCAATATGAATGTTTAACAACATTGCATATTTAAAACAACATCAACTTTTCACCAACTCCATATGGCAAACTGCAAGTTTTATCATTATAAAAAACCAAAGAAATGAAAAACAAAACTCCCTATAAAAAATGGAAAGGAAAAAATGTTTTTCTTTTTCACACCAAACAATGCACCGCAACACACAATGACAATAACAAAAGGAATGGCAATAACAATGTTAACGTTCCTATGGAACACAACAACTTTTAAAGTTATAATAATAAATATATAAAAAAGAAATTTTGAATATACAAACACATAAAAGAATAAAACAAAAAAAAAAATTGCCGCATGGCACTTGCTGCCTGGCTGACATCACAACATAAACGTATAGAGAACAGCAGTAAAGGCTCAGGACTAAGATAAACCTATTACAGATCCTCTTTACACGCACACTAATATACATTTAAATAGACATTCATATACAAATTGAATACATCTTCACCTTTGTAGGCTTACACACACGCAAACAGACACAACACATAAAATAATGTGTGAGTGCTGTGTTCCATTAGCGCCTGATGTCTCTGTTTACGAGTATTTGTATGTGTGCACGTGTGATTATATTTTGTATGCCTTTTGTTGGCCGTTTCCGTTTCCGTAACGCTATTTTTATGACACCTTCATACACAAGCAAATAAAATTATTACTGAAGCACTCATATAAAGAAACAAGCCGTGTAGGCAGTGATAAACTGAAGTTTGTAACAGAAAAAAAACAAAACAAAAAAAAACAAAAATAAACTACTCGTGACTTTGTTGTGTTTGTTGTTTTACCGTTATTGTTACCTTTTACCATTAGTTCTTATTGTTGTGGTGACTATATGAACATTATGAATAGTAAAGGAGGCAATATTTTAAAATAAAACAGTGTAACTGTTATATATTCATACAAAATATGAGGATCAATAATAATAAAGTGATACATCAGAACAAAAGAAAAAAAGAAAGAAAACTTATTTGTAAATTTTGTTTATAAGTTCAAGGTAATCAGCTCATAGCCAGAATAACATTAATTTAGATAACTTGACCCTAAACTATAGGGCTATCTATTTAAGGCCATGATACACTATCATACACAGTCGTACGATTCATTCACAAGAAAATCTATTCGATGTCTGTCACACTTTTAAAAGTCGCATCAAAATTGCATCAATAATGCCACACCATCATACAAAATAAGACACAAAGCATATACAGATTTGGTTTTTGGTAAAATCTTATAAAATGCAATCCTGATCACATGGAGAAAAAAGTGTTTATGAATTTTTTCAAAAGATTATATAGTTGGACAGACGTCAAAAAATCTGTCATACAGATGCATTTTTATGCCACACTGTTATACACACGATTTTTTTTTTGACAAATCGTACGACTCGATAGAATAGTATATCACGGCCTTTAGTGTTTAGAATGCTGGCGTTCTGGCAAATTTATCAGCTGAAGTGTAGTTTATTTAATGAGACAATCAAAGAACGGTTAAAATGTAATCAATAATAGTACTTCAAATCTGCACAATTTTTAACCATTACGGGAAAATATTGACCATTTACTACTTATAATATCTACAAATCCTTTTAGTCTGCAATGAATTGGACGCATAACAAAAGAATTTAAATAGACAGTAAGCATTCAGCTGGATATATCCCTTCTGCTATAAATAGTTTAGCGGATAAACTAAATTTTTTGATGCCACGATGTTCTTAGCCTTTGGCTCATTGTAGCTTATTTTAGATTTCGAAGTGGTCATATCTGCTCATCATCCCACTGTGTACATTGCGAAAATATTGTTTCTGTTAGTAATAGATTAGCGAATAATCCGAATTTATCGCATTCTCAGCCTTCCGTCCAATCTTACAACTCACTATGATAAGTTTGCATTTAGATTTGCAAAAATTTAACCATTCACAACGCCATAAAAATGCCGATTAGCTTTCAATGTTAACTTTTCGACCGATGATCTTACCCGCTGGTTCTATCAATGCAAAAAATTTGGCATATAAGGGCTCGGAAAACTTAGAAGTAATAAAGAATATCCATTTAATTTGAAAAAGAAAATTAAATTAAAATTAATTCAGAGAGCTATGGCGGTAATCGACGTTTTTGACCTGCAATTGAAGATAACGATCAAAATGATAGGTGGCTTTAAGTAGACAGTACCACGAATCATACAATATAACTGATTTTGGCTTTACTGTATGGCAAAGGCTTTAATTGCTTATGTTCCTGACTTAGATTCGTCCATTGGCGACCAAGTGCGACTTTTTAAACTGAGCTTAACTTTTCAAACCGAAAAAGAAAAATTATAGCCCATTATATTCAAAAGGACTCATTTAAAAATCACTTTTAGTTCTATAAGAAATAATATATACTTTTATATTTTATTTACACACGTACGTACATATTTTGTTCCACATTTTATATTACACACAGTAGCCCTGAGGGAAGCAACATAAAAATATTCATGCGAAATACCTTTTGTTTGTGGGCGTCTTAGTATTGCTCTTTGACGTTTCTCTAGAAAGAATTATGTTTGCTGTGGGCTAGATTGCCTTTTACTCGTGCGTTCATTTTGGGACAAACTATTTTCCAGATATGTACTTGTAAAAGTAGTTAATGTGTGGCAGACAGAATATGTTATTAAAATATATTTACTTTTGAAAAACTTTTTGAGTTTCTAAATATAGCTGAACTATAAACATTTTATAATGAAATTGTGTGTAAATGAGTTGTATGAGGAAAACAAACTTTAGGTTTTACAAAACAAAAAAAAAACATATTTATTAGCCTATATGTTGGCCAAATATAAATGACTGAAGATAGAATAAACTTTTGCTTAAAATTTAAAATATTCTACAGAATAATTAAAATAAAACATAAAAAATTAGTTAACAGGTCTTTAAGGTTTTAATTTAAAGACTTTAAATTAATTTTCTCAAAAAGATTTTTTTTTTCATTTTCTTTGTTTTATATGGTTTTAAAATATTTTTCTACCACAATTTGTGTTCAAATTATGTAATAATCTATGACCAATTTTAATTTCTTATTTGAAGCCTTTATAATAATTTCGCTTTCAGTTTAATATCCAAATTCACTTATTTACTAGCATTTATTTGTTTAGAATTGATTTGCCATATATGAGAAAATAAAATGATATCTTCATAAGCCATAGGCAAATGTAATACGATTTTATTGTGTAATTTCTACATCAATGTAAATAAGATTTCTATTACATTTGCTTTCATAAGTAGTTGTTGAAATATTTTGCAAATCATTTTGCAGCTCTTTTTCTTTATATTGAAATTCTTTTAATAAATTTTAAGATTTTCTAGTTGTTAAACATTTAAATAGGACTTTAGAGAGGATTTGCTTTTGTTTTTGTATCCCATAATGAGTATTTTGAGTTTTCCTTATTTTATGAGAAAATGAAACAGTAAGTAAGACAAAAGGAAAAATAAAAGAGTTATTATTGATTAAGCATGACTGCATGATCCCCTACTCATTAATATGTTTAAATATATCAAGAGAAATCTTTTAAAGTGCACCTTTATTGAAGATAAAAATTTTTTTATTTTTCAAGAATTTTATCGAAATACTAAAGAGATCTCAAAGAATAGAATTGATTTGCATTTTTGAATTCGATGATATTTTTGTAGTAAATTGTTGGCAATCCTGAAAAGAGCACCAGTTGAACAGCTGAAAAATAATAGAAATGAAGATCTGTACAATACAACAAAGTATTTTCATCATTGAATAATAAATAAATAATAGACTGTCGCAGTTCGCAAGCTTTATCCAAAATAAAGTCTACTCGTCAGTATTTGTTTATTTATTGTATTTTTATATACAATACTAATTGGGAAATTCAGCGAAAGTTCAGTTCAGTGGAGAAGTTTAAGATACCATGTACCTTATAGATTAAATTTTATTATTGAAGTAGTGCGTAGTGCTATTGGTGAAAATCCAGGAACATCATTTTGGTCTCGTGCACTAGAATTACAAATTTCAAGAAACTTTCTACAGTACTTAACTACTCCAAAAAATGTTTGTCTCCATTTTTACAAAATCCAAGTTGTCCATCACCAATAAACCGCTCCCTGACATTTAAATTCTATTTCACCTTTGACAGGCATTAAAAATGATTGATCAGGGGTACAGTGCCACCTTCTGGCAGATAACAGCTAACCTACTTAGTTCAGACGCTCACCACTTATAATTAACATCCAACGACAAGTGCAGCAATTGCGGTTGATCATTCAAAGGTAAAGCTATAACACAAGCCTTTAAGTGATCAAATACTAGCATCTTGTCTCATCAACAAAAAAAGACGATTAATAATGACATATATCTACATACTTTCATAATTCAGTACAATAAACAGCATGAGTAGGGGTTTACCCCTCAGTATTGGTCTAAAAAAATTAAGACAACAAATGAAGCTTATTTACAAAAACTAACAATGGGAGTTAGTTAAATAGATTATTAATCAACAAGAATTAGATGCAAAATAATCGTAAGCGATGAAACACAGTTTCACCTCGATGGCCTTATGATTTGCCAAAATTAATTGAATTGGTGCAGATGCTTAATTTTTATATACTTAGGCTAGTCAACTAGTGTTTCATATTGGAACATAATAATACAGCACATTTTAACGAAATTGAATGCAATTGATGTAATCAATGTGTTTTTTTCAACAAGATAGTGCCACATGCCATATATAATAATTTAAATACTGCATGAGACATTTCCTTGTCGTGTACTCTCTCGTTTCAGTGACCAGAATTGATTCTTCTCATGGAGTTATTTAATATCAAACGTTTATGGCAGTAAGTTTACAACCACACGTGTATTACATGCATACATACATAATTGGCCATTACAACCCTGTGTCAGGGTTACGGCCTAGCTTCTCGCAGGACTCATGTTGTGTGTGTTAATTTTTATCCATGAGTACCGAGACCTACAGTTTAAAGTAGACTCCGAACGACAGATTTGAAAAGCTTTTTCATGGCAATCAATTACTCTTAGAACTTTTGATAGAAGACTGCTGAGAGGTAGTCGCCGAAAGAAATATTTTTTTCATATTTCTTTTTTTTTCAAGATGTTAGAGCTGAGATTTGAACCCGTCACTATCGTCTTAGTAAGCCAACACACTAACCACTAGACCTCGGCGACTATTACAAGTATTTTAACTAAATCTGTGAAATAAGTCCTTAATATAAGTATTTTATATTTTTATACAGTAGCAATTCTTTATTCATACATTAATAACAGCCTATTTCACAATGTCGAGTGAGTGCTCTCTTTCGCTTGCTGGGCGAAAAAATTTGATTTTGGTTTCTCTACATCAGAATTGTTTGCGAACAAAAGGAATAAGAAAGAGAAAAACGTAATGATTTTCATACAAAAATCAATTTCACAATGTCGAATGCTGCGAAGGCAAATGTCAAAATGACTCAATTGCCTTTTTGCTTTCGTTTGATGCATAACACGAAATAGTTATATACACATACAATCACACACTGTACAATAGATACATACAAAAAGATCTTAAGCCAACAAAATTATGCCGATTTCAGTATAAAAAATTCACATGGGTACACATTTTTTTTATAATGCAAACGCACACGCACACACATAAACCCTTTTGTTTTTGTTTTATGTCATCATTTGTTATATAATTAAGCTGACTGACCCAATCACAATGCAATTTGCTTAAAAGATTGATTAATATGTGTTAAACGTTGGATGACAGCTGGAAGAATATTTGTCACACCCCGTCTATACAAGTCTTCGATTTGGTAGATTATGAACAAAACGTCGGCAGTGCAAATGTAAAAATTTTGTTCTAATTTGTGTATGTGGTGACTACGTATGGTTTATAATTTTTCATCAAGTGCATTTCGTTTATTTCTGCGGGTGCGAATGTAAAAAAGATGGCGTCTAGTTAAAACTGACAGTTGATGGTAGCTGTTCGAACAACTGTTTTACCAACGATGGTCGACAAAGAATATGACTTAGACTTAGAGAGTATACACGAGCCCAATCATAATTTGTTCATGATATAGCAAATCTATGGCTTGTATAAACGGGGTGTAATGGATATGTACAAGTAAGCACATTTAAACAGAGTTGCATTTGTTCACAAGCAAAATAGTAGTTTATTTTCTATTTTTAAAGAAATTCAATCAAAATTTTCATTTTTCTTTCATAAGAGCAGGCAAAAGACATAGAGAAATCCAAAATATCTTTCTTTCGTGTATCTTTCTTTCGCTCAGTGGCTGTTTGTTTAGACGATATTCCCTACACCTCTGAAGTTATTAATTATTTTTAAGCTACTCGTACTGCTATGAAATTATTTTTTTACTATTTGATTAATAAATATATATAGAAGTATATTCTTATGATTTTGATATTTTTAAAATCGTTATGTTTGTTTTAAACATTTATACATAATCTTTGAGAATTATTTAACTATTTCAGTATTTAATATCTTAACATTTTGTATATTCAGATGGATTTTATATGTTCTATAAAAACATGAGACTTACATGTTTTATATGTGTCACATAAATTCAAAATAAGTAAATAAAAATAAAATAAAGTAATTATATCTGAGCGTAACTGATAGAGTAGGTTTTTTATTTTATCAAAATTTTAACTTTTTATTACTTTCATAATTTATTTTTATTTGGTAAATTTTATAGAGTGCTTACTTAAACATTACAACTCTATTTAATACACTTTTTAATATATTACTTATATTTTATTGTTTTTATTTTTGTTTTCGATTCTTTTTTTTTGCAATTTTTTAGATGAGTACCAATTTAGTACTGAAAATGTCCATCATTATTATTATCATCATACTTAATATTGTCCTTGGCCATACTCATCAACATTATTCTCATCTACCTTTGATAAAGCTTATTATTGGATGAGTAAATCCCTTATTTTAGATTGACTCACTTAACTTGAAATCTTATGTGCACTTTGATCTTACAAATACAATATATGAGCTCTACATAATGCCATTTTCTTAGAACGTCAGTATTTCCTTGCAGCTGTCACAAATGCTCCATCACAAACACACACTTTTAACACTAAACTTATACGTACTTAACCACACATACACTCGTACGTATACAAACTTTTAGAATAAATTGGTTAGTATTTGTATGTAATACAATATTTACAGTAGCATTCATGAGAAATAGTGCAGTTGGATTGGTAAGTTGTGCACACATATATATACTTCTACATACACTCGCCCACATACATACAAGTGTCCTTTTGTTTAAAAAGTAGTATTTGTGTGTGTGCTTATAAGTAGACATACACTTTTACGCACTTTAAAAGATTTCTCCCTCAAACGGTGACATTAAAATGCATTGTATGGCATTAAGAGGCCATTAAAGTGTAATACTCTGTATTATTTGTGCACTTAGTTTGTCAGACACTGCTTAAGGATAATGACAATTTAAAAATTTTGGGAAATTGCATATATCTAAAGTTTTTTGATAGTTACCTATGGCTAAAGTATTTTCAAACGTAATTCTTTGTTATTTTTGTCTTATGTAAGTAATTCCTGCTGAATTCAAACATCATTTTATTTATTCGGTTCGTATTTGTGAGAAAGCTAAAATTTTTTTTATAAGTATTTGCAATATAGTTTTGATGCAAAGAAAAATAATTATACAAAAAAAAGTACTCGTAAAATACAATTTTGACACAATTACACGTTACTGTTAAAAATCTTGAAATTTTTATTACGATTTTTGATCGAAAACGACCTTAAAACAATAGAACAATACAATCAATACAGATGTGGTCACTTAAATTACATTGTGTTTCGTATATAGTAGCAAGGTCCAGGCGTAATAATGATATAAATGTATTGTTGAAATTGTTTAAGTCATAAAATGGCACTTTGGCATCCAATAACTGGCATGTGGCAGCAAGGTATCCTTATTCGATTACATGTACTATATTAGATTTAATTTAATTACAGTTGCTTAGGTCAAGGATACATTAGTGGTATTTGGGTAAACTGTACTTTCTTTAGGGAAAATTTATAAAAAACGAAATTAACTAACTTCCTGACTGTGCAATAAGTCAATAATTAAAACTCTTTGGGATATTAGTATGCATCATGGTGACCATGTTGGCAAGCATAGGGTTCTATGGTGGAATTGTTTTTTAGAAAAATTAAGAAAACTAGAAGATCTGAAAAAAGGCAATTAAAGAAACTTTGTTTGTCCATTGAAGATTTTTCAAACCATATGTATTCTAACAGTTTTGGGATCTTACGTATTTATACTGAAAACTTTGAATATTTCGTTGAAGACACATTTTTCCGATTTTCGAACAATTGCACCTGTACGCCTTATGGTTTTATACACTCTTTTTTTATCTCGTTTTATAGTAATCGAAATTTTTAATGGTTGCTATAAAGGATATTTCTTTAAAAAGGAATATTTCCTCAAAATAAGAAAGAAAAATATATGAAAGGCAAAATTTTTTGGTAGAAAAAAAAGCCATTAGTAAGTATTATCATAAAGGGCAAGTTTTTGTGAGCTTAAAGCTTCTTTAAATATGTTGAAGAAAAAAAGAGGAAAAACAATGATTTCAGAATACTGCTTTAAGAAAAGAACGAACAAGAAAAGATTTTTCATAGTTTTGGCTCAAAATTGTGTTTTTAAAAAAACATTGTTTTAATAAAGACTTAATTAACTTACTTATCCTTTAAACGATTTTTAAAACTAAGGACACATTTGAATCCTTGTAAAATATAGTTTTATAATAAATAAAATAATGTTACGATTTCTATATAAAAGAGTGAGAAAAAACATTTTTGAACTTAAAAAATTGTGAGAAAAAACGACAAAATTAGTTTTTGTGGTATAAATGAAAAATAAAACTAAAAAGATATATACCACTCGAAAGGCCAGAGTCTTGTCTTAAGGAAAAGTTTAAAATTTTTAAATTAGTCGACATTTGGCTAAGTACGACCAGTGTAGTGACAAAAGTCCAAGAAACGAGTTTTTTACTTGTAATTCAGGATTTTGGAGGTGTTTCCAAAATTCCAAGATTATTATTCTCAACAAAACTTTTCAGAAAAGTTGCATAACGCTACAAGTATTTTTTTTTTTCTTCTTTTTTGTTAAACTGTGTAATCTACTGAATTTTACGTGATTAATGTCTGAGCTTTATGCAAGTGTTTAAAAGCTGTATAGAAAGCAAGATTTCAGACGGTGGGCATTGCTTCAAGGGTTATTAACTTTCCAATATAATTCATAATTTGCTCGTTTTGCAGCAGAAATAAGTGTCAGAATCATCCCAAATAAGTTTCATGCTATAAATTAGCTTCTTTTCCATATGCATTAACTAGAGAGAATTTATGGTCACCTAAGAGAGAAATTTTAAAGTAATTGGACGAAAAAGGAATCCTGTAGTATATTTTTTGTTTCTTTAGAAACTATACAAACTTTAATATTGATTATGCAATACACTCTTCAGAGAAATTGTAGGAGAACCGAAGCACCTATCTGGGGTATCTTTAATTTTAAAACCATAGTGTAGGTTGTCACATAAGTAATTAAGCATTACTATCTATCTATCTTCCACTTCATCTTCACTTTGTTTAGTTTCTCCCACTACCTTTTTTATTTTTATACTCGTAAATGTCCATGTTCCGTCATTCCCTACATTCTGAATACGAATAGAATTGTAATACCCATGAATTTGAAATTTTGATGTGTTCAAATTTCCATAACAAATTGTACTCAATATTGTTAAATATTATTCAACATATTTATTTTGAAAATAATTGAGGAAAAATCATAAAAAGTTGAAAGTCACAAATGAGTTTTTAATTTATTATTTTATTTTTATGCCAGAGAAAAGTAATACAAAAAAATTGATGTGAATGTTAGATCACCAAATCTTATTTTACATTAATAGGATTATGAATGACAGAACATGAGGTATAATTAAAAATATCATCCCACATAAGTTTTATTAAATATTTTTGAAGTGTTGTTTCTTACGCTTGGCTGGACATTTCATTACTCCATAGCCCTGTAATAAGTACTTAAAGCTTAAAACTCTCCAATGTTAACCAACGTAGGAAACAGAAAAGTGAAAGTAAATAACATTTTCAAATGACTATTTTATCTTTAATATGTTTAATTCGATACTGAAATGTTGAAAATTAAAATATGTTTTTTTTCCGGTATTACTATTTTTCTTCTGCCGTATTCAATAAAGTAATATACACTTATAGAGAACTTATTAGACAAATTTCTTTAAATATGAATATGTCAATTAAAAAATATTTTTTTTAAATTTCGTATAAAATAAAATTTAGAATTGTTATAAAAAGAAAATTTAAAACATATTACTGGTAACTACACCACCATATTGCCATATAATCACTATGGCTACAATTAAAATTAAATTTATAAGGGTCTTTCGAATATTTGACATTGACAGATGTCATCCTTTACAGTGTCCCTTTTCATATTTGTGTTTAAAAATATAAAAAAAAATTCCTTTATTAGTTTATCTGTCTATAAATACATATATGTACTTACACAAAAAAGATGTTAGTGTGTTTGTCTGTTTGTCTGACATTAAATAACTTCTAAACTGCTTGATCAATGACAGAAATTCAGCCTATGTATGTACTTTTTCATTTGTATTGTATGAAAATATGTTATAGAGGACAATAAACAAGTACAAGGCAAGACTACTCACAGTTCGTTGGACCCATACATACATAACAAAACTGGCCTTTACAAACCTGTGTCAGGATTACGGTCTAGCTTCTCGCAGCACTCATGTTGTGTGTGTCAATTTTTATCCATGAGTACCGGGACCTACAGTTTAATGTTGACTCCGAACAACAGACTTGAGAAGCTTGTTCATGGCAATTAGTTACTCTCAGAGCTTTTGCCAGAAGACTGCTGAGAGGTAGTCGCCGAAAGAAATACTTTTTTCATATTTTTTTTTTTTTTTAAGATGTCAGAGCCTGGAGTCGAACCCAGGGCCCATGTCCTAGTAAGCCAACACACTAACCACTAGACCACGGCGACTGCAACTCTTGATAAAAATAGGAGGAGTAGAGGCATGACTTTAAAATTTTATACACTTACATACATGTGTTTAAGCTTTTTAAAAAATCAGTCCAGGGAGACATAATGGGATGCATAATGACAAAAGGCAAACGATTCTATATCAAATAATATATAATCTATCTTAATCTAAATATATAAAATTGAAGGTGTGTTTATTTGTTTGTTTGTTTGTTTGTTTGTTTGTTTGTTTGTTTGTTTGTTTGTTTGTTTGTTTGTTTGTTTTTTTGTTTGTTTGTTTGTTTGTTTGTTTGTTTGTTTGTTTGTTTGTTTGTTTGTTTGTTTGTTTGTTTGTTTGTTTGTTTGTTTGTTTGTTTGTTTGTTTGTTTGTTTGTTTGTTTGTTTGTTTGTTTGTTTGTTTGTTTGTTTGTTTGTTTGTTTGTTTGTTTGTTTGTTTGTTTGTTTGTTTGTTTGTTTGTTTGTTTGTTTGTTTGTTTGTTTGTTTGTTTGTTTGTTTGTTTGTTTGTTTGTTTGTTTGTTTGTTTGTTTGTTTGTTTGTTTGTTTGTTTGTTTGTTTGTTTGTTTGTTTGTTTGTTTGTTTGTTTGTTTGTTTGTTTGTTTGTTTGTTTGTTTGTTTGTTTGTTTGTTTGTTTGTTTGTTTGTTTGTTTGTTTGTTTGTTTGTTTGTTTGTTTGTTTGTTTGTTTGTTTGTTTGTTTGTTTGTTTGTTTGTTTGTTTGTTTGTTTGTTTGTTTGTTTGTTTGTTTGTTTGTTTGTTTGTTTGTTTGTTTGTTTGTTTGTTTGTTTGTTTGTTTGTTTGTTTGTTTGTTTGTTTGTTTGTTTGTTTGTTTGTTTGTTTGTTTGTTTGTTTGTTTGTTTGTTTGTTTGTTTGTTTGTTTGTTTGTTTGTTTGTTTGTTTGTTTGTTTGTTTGTTTGTTTGTTTGTTTGTTTGTTTGTTTGTTTGTTTGTTTGTTTGTTTGTTTGTTTGTTTGTTTGTTTGTTTGTTTGTTTGTTTGTTTGTTTGTTTGTACCTTATAGGAGACCAAACCTCTAGACCGTTCTTCCTGAAATTTTCACAGCATTTAACTGAAACTCGGGCATGATTAATAGGGTACTTTTTTTTCGAGCACGCCCATTTTTACGCCCACTTTTTTAAAATTATGTAATTGCTCCCATATGTTTTTCAACAGATTTACTCCAAATTGTATACACATTATACTACAGGCGAGGTATAAATAAACATTTCTTACGCCACGCCCAATATAGCTATGAACCACGTCACCGCCGTTAATTTTATTATATAGCGAGGGGGTAGCGAAGCACACCGGGTTCAGCCAGTATACTATATAATAAATATAATTTTTGTAGCCCACTTTTTAGCTGGACCACAGTTTTAATTTTTTTTTTTGTTTACTAAACTGGCACTAAAATGTATATTTTTAAGGTGCCATAGATAGTCGTTAGAGGAATAGCATTTTATTTTAGCAAATATACAGTAAGTATTGAAATCTGAAACATTGTGACCAAATGTCTTACCACACTTTGTGTTCGTTTGTAAAACTTTAACCATTTGAACTTATTTTTAATAAATTTTATAATACAACTGCTTTATTGCTGGTTTGTATATTATTGTTTCTAAATTTTTATTGAGATCAGTGAAACATCCTGTATATTAAAAGGTTTATAAAATCTGGTCAGATCATCACGAAATTTAGCACATATAGAAAAAATAAAACTGGAAATACACGTTTGTTCTTAATTTTCTCTTCTTGAGAAGTCTTTAAGTCAAGATATCTTCTTAGCTGGGCCTCTAGGTATTTTTCTTATATGGATTGTATGGGCTTTCCAAACATTTTAGTCATTTGCTGCAAGTGCTTCTTCAGAAAGACAATCTTAATAACCAAATTACTTTGTTTTATGTGAAATTTAAAAAAAAATCATACAGTCCAGCATTCGTGTATTAATAACTTGGCCTATAAAACCCTAAATATAATGTTATTGTCGCCGTTGTCTAGTGGTTGGCTTACTAGACAAGAGCTCCGGGTTCAAATCCTAGCTCTATCATCTTAAAAACAAAAACATATTTCTTTGCAAATAAGGTGGACAGCTTTAATTGTCCTTACTGCTGATCAAAAGTACTTTAAGGCAAGACACTTTAAAAGGGTTTAATTAATATATTTATAATGGAATAAAAATTTTATTAAAAGTTTTTAAGACGTTTTTGTATTAATTGGGGTCATTTTTCATTTTTGAGAAATTACTTCATTTTAAGTTATTTTTCTTCTTTAAAACTTTGTTTTCTTGTGTAATTTTTCACTTTAGTTTGCGGCCAAATTTTATAATTATTGGGACTATTTTTTATTTTGAAAGATTACCCCAAAAATGGGGCCATTTTTATGCATTGGGATCATTTTTCATTGAGCCGTAATTTTTTATTATTATTTTTTTATTTTTTTTATTTTTTAAATATCTTATTGAAACTATAGTGGTCGTTTTGTGGCGATAAAGAGCATCAGATCAAAAATTTTATTTTTTTTAACGAGTTTTATTATCGTCTGAAAAAAAAATAAACTTCACTGAAATCGAAGACAAAATTTTTATTTTGGTTTTTGTTTATAAAACAAAGCACAGTGAGCTTGCCGGGCTTTGCTAGTTTCTTTATAAATAAATTCTTTAAAAAAAATGAAACAGCAAAAACGTTCTTAATACATATTTTACTTGTCATATAAAATTACAGAGAATTACTTTTAACCTGTAAATTTTAATGCTTTTAGGACCAAAAGTGATAGGAGTTCTCTAACTTCACACAAGTAGGAGTATTTAGTAGGAGTATTTACAGGTAATTTTAGTTAAAACTGCTTTTATTTTCTTTGATTAAAGATGCGTAAAATAAAATAGATTGAACGCAAAGTAATTTAAAGAAATTATTTGAAATTTAGCTGCCCATTGTCGTAAAACAACTTACTAACTAGCAGAGTTGGGTTTATTGCATTGAATTTATAATGCATTATCGCTTCCACTACCACTAAATGACTTAGTATTAATGCAGCAATATTCCAGCCACCACTAAACGCAGATGGAAATAATTAACCACTAAATAAAACCATTTTAGTGGTAGTGGAAAATTAATATAAAACGAATTATGTGGTAGTGGAAATTTAGTGCATTAAATAAAACAAATTTAGTGATAGTGGAAATTTAGTGCATTAAGTAGATCAAATTTAGTGGTAATTTAGATTAGTGGCTCGCAATATTAACAGTCCGCGCTATTAATATCTGACCTATGGTGAACTGAAGAATTTATTACATTTGAAAGTACTAAAATTCTAAATTACCATTCCACTATAGTGCCAATGGAGTTCTATTCCATTACCACTAATCATTCAAAATTAGTGTACTAAATTTCTATCGCCACTAAAATTTTTATATTTTATGCAATAAATTTCCACTACTACTAAAATCGTTTTATTTAATGCATTAAATTTCCACTACCACTAAATATAAGAGGCGATAATGCACTATTTTTTTCAATACCACTAAATTTAATGGAAAATTAAATCTAATGCAATAAACCCATCTCTGCTAACTAGCGATCAAGTTTTTAAAAATTGTTCTTAAAAACATTCAGTATTTTATTAAGGCCCCTGTTATGGTTCACAACAGTTGTAAATGATGTAAATTTATTTGTATATGTTGTAGCCAATACAACACAATGTTTAGGTGTTGTGTATGCTAATAGGGGACTTTAGACACTTTTGACACATATTTTAAATTTGTTATGAGCGCTTTAAATAATTAAAAGCCTTTATTTGGATTTTAGGAACAGTAAACCGGTTCTAAGAATAATAGAAAGCTTTTGGAAATTGAAGTAACAGATACAAAAATCAAAATTAATGTCAAAATATTTTTAAAGTTAAAAAGATATATTGCCACATCTGTAATATATTATTTTGTTAAGGCACGAAAAATAAAAGATAATTGAAGAAGAAAACAAATTTTAATCAATTTAAAGCATCAACATGTAAATGAAATCGATTTTTTTTTTCTTTAATTTTTGCTTTTTATTTTCTTCGTATGCTGTTGGTTAAAAAGTTGATATATTTGGTTTGAGTTGATTTCTGTAACATCTTATTCCTGAATTTACACCAAATAACTGTGACTTAAGGCCTTATGACATCTGCTATTTTCGTTTTTTTTTGAGATTTTCTAGAGCACAGTAAAGAGATGTCATCAATTGAAAAAATATCTATATTAGTATATTATAATTGGAAAAATACAAATAATTTTTATATTTACTTTTGACTTTTGTAGCTTGAAGATTACTCGGAAAAAGCGAGTTTTTTTATATTTTTATCAGCGTAGCAATTTTCACAAAATAAAATTGGGCATAATTTGAAAAGATAAATATTTCATTATTATTTCTCTGGAAATCTGGAAAGTATCACAGTATATTATGAAGCGAAGAGTAATGAAAGGTAAAGAGGCAGAAAAGAATATATATGAAGATAATATAAAAAGTTACATGAAAATCAATTATAGTGTCCTTTTTTAATGTACAAAAAATTCTGTTCGTTTTCAAGCCTTGCAATCCAAAAAGAGAGAAAAAAAAATTTTTTTTCTGATTATGTAAAATATTTTTGTTTTTAATAATATTTTTGGTACTAAATTATATGAATTACATATATATAAATTACTTAGGTATATGTAGAGTATATGTACATATATGATTAAAATTGGTTGGTGACCGTTTTAGTATTGTAGAAGTTGCTTTTCTATATTTTATAGTTAATAGTTTTGTAGCATTTAATAATTGATTACTTTCTTTGGAAACAATACCATCTAAACTACCGTTGGGGCACTTCCGTACAAGTTTAAATGTTTTTTTTTACTATAGAGTAAATACTCTGAGTTCATATCTCATTTGAATTGGTGATCATTTTTGTTAATTTGGCTTTGTAATGAAGCGCCTTATTTGATCGAAACAAAATTGTATTAAATTATTTTTTTTTTTCATTAACATTGATGTAGAATTCAAAGAAGAAAATAATATCCATTAAAAAATTGCATACCAGCCGATCTGAACATGTTTTTAACTTTACCTACGGCAATGTTATCAAGCAATCATCTTTTGTACATGTTTGTATGTATTGCGCGAGGAGGATATTATAGTTATAGCGAAGCCATAGAAATAAGCAATCAAAGAGAGAGATAGCATTAATTTAGAGATAACACCATAGAGGCGCGGTTATGAACACAGAACAAACAAGACAGCTCGATTATAAAGCTGATAACTAACCAACCTAATATCTTCAGTATCCAAAGGTTTATACAAAGATGTTTGGTTTGGGTGTGCGTGGTATAGTCATTAGAGCGCTCACACAAAAACTGAAACAGCCCAGGTTGAAATCCCAGCAAAGGTGAAAAATTAAAATGTTAATTTGGGGTTTTTTTTCAAAACTATAAAATAAAAATAAGAGATCCCCCTCTCCAAGAAGTACTTCAGCAAAGTAACCGCTCCTTGACATTCCACTCTATTCCACCTTAACCTTGGACAACAAAAAACAAATGATCAGGACATAAGCGCCACCTATTGGGAAGTAGTACATAACAGCTAAACCTTAGCGAAGGCACTCACCACATAATCAACATCCAACGATGGGGTAATTGCTGTTGTTGGATGAAGGTATAACACTTGCCTTTTGATCAATGATCAATTCAAAGCAATTTGATTCATTCCTAAGGCGCTTTACACAAAAATTCCAAAACAATGCACAGCATTAGTCGGGTTTAACCCTGAGTATGTCAATCAACAAAAAAAATTATGTTCTATTTAGTTCTTACTTTTCTCTACAAGACATTTATTGGAATTATAATAAAAACAAACGTTCCATTAGGTAAATATTTGACGAAAAAAATTTAAATAATAAGTAAATATTTTCTGATTTGAAAAAAATTTAATCAATATTCCAATTTTAATAAGTTAAATATCAAAGTATTGTCTTTTATTAATATCATTTTCAAGAAGAAATGTTTACATAAAACAAAGCTTTGCAGTAAATACTTCAAAGAAAAATTGTCAGTCAAACACCCTTTTTTCGATAAATATTTGCCTAATGTGACCATAGCTAAAGACATTTCAATATGAAACAAAAATATGGAGTAAATATTTCTTTCTTTAATTCTTTGAAAACATAACATTTTCTTTTCATAACGAAACGTATTTAAAAAAAAATACAAAAAATGAAATACAACCGTGCTAAGCTTTAATTTTTAAGACCCTTTTTCTATATCATCTGATTTCAGGCATCAACAAGCATAACAATTAAATCCATTCATTTGCTTTTATTTCTCCAGTAAATTTTTTCACTCTGTTTTTTAAGTACATATGTATGTGTTTCAAATAAAATTAGACATGCCAATCGGGAATGGTTTTCACCAATTATTGAATTCGGGATTGGCATCCCTAAATAAAATATACAATCTAACCGTAGTCGATCATGCATGGTGGCGAATGATAAATTTGTTATCTCTATTCAATATTACTTATACGCCATAAGTTACTTGATAATTGCGTTTTACATATTATTCCCTAAGGACAACCTAAAGATCTTAACAGGACTCCTTACCGAACACAGCAGATAGAATAGGAATCTTTTCGATTAATTATTGAAAATTATGTGACGAGTCAGCAGAGCAAATACTGGACACTTGTACAGAATGGTTGAGCAGAAGCAAAGACACCTTAATAACTATCATATATCGGATAGGGAATTTTCAAAGCAGGCACCGGGCGAAATTTTCAAATTTGTCAGTTTTTAACTGGGGTAATTAGTATGGATACCCTAGATAAGTTGAGATTTGTACAAAAGAGTTTCAGGTCGAAATATTTTAATACGTGGGGTATGAATAAATGAATGACTGCCTATGTTTTTTGTAGTGCCCTTTAAAAAATTCAATTTAAATTTTTTTTTTGTTAAATCCAAAGCATTTAAAAATCGACCTTGACCAGCTATGATTTCATTATTTAATTTTTCCATGTTCTCATAAGAATTTTTTCAACCAAATTTTCCTCATACTTTTTTTTTCATACAGATTGATTCGAAAACGTAGCTGTTAAACACGTTGTAATTCAATTAATTTTACTTCACCTTTTGAATTTTGTAAAATTTATTTGAATTCAATGATTTTTTCTGTTTTTTTGTGCTATTCATTCATTCTTATGTATTTTGTCATTTCGTCATTGATTCATTCGTTTTCAATTTAAATTGACTGTCAATTACTAAAGTGTTCACCACTAGCACCGCTTCTGCCACAAACTATTATTATCACGTTGGAATTTTGTGTGTGCTGGTGTGTGTGTGTGTGTAAAAGTCTTTGTTTGCTTGTATATGTAAAGAAATTTCAAATGTAAATAAGTATTTGTATTAGTATTGTGGCTCATGGGTGTAGCACAATGTGTGTATGTGTGTATTTACTTAATAGAAGTACAAAAGGACTCCTTTTACTCTGTGTTTATCTCTGGCATTATATTAATGCGACATTGTCCCAAAGGTATTTCTTCAACACTCGTTGTTGTTGTTGTTTTAAACTTTTTTTCTTCTGTTTACACAGTTTCATACTCTGGCGGCACGGCACGTCTTAACAAAAAGTTAAAGGTGGTGTACTGAGTAGTGAAAATGTGGTTTTGTAAGTGGTATAAAGTAAGTGTTGTGTGATTACAGTGGTTAAGAAGAAATTGTTTTTTTTTTTCTTTTATTTTTCCGCTGTCTGTTAAGATGTAGGGCTATTAGTAATAAAAATTTAACAAAAAAGAACCCCCAAAAAAACCAAATAAACCAATTTAAGTAAGTCTAGTTTGGTTATTTGATATCCTATTAAACACTTAAATTTTTAAAACAAGTTATTCTCCTTCAATTTATTAAATGTACGGAATTCAGTATTATGTATAATACAAGCACTCTAGTGGTCTACTGATTTGCATGAGCCCACCGAAATGGAAGACATTTCCAAAAATGCTATACATCGCATATTAATAAAAAAATATTAATGAAAATAAAAACTGTGTCATGTGGTGGAAATGTTTCAATGGAGTTTTTGCCGATGTCTCAGCGCAAAAAATTAAATTTGTGCATAGATTCGTAACCATAGATGAGACCTTGGTCCATCACTTAACATCCTGTAAAGAGAAGCAATCAACAGAGTGGACTACAACGGGAGAATCGTAAACAAACAATACAAACACAGCAATTCCATCTGCAGGCAAGGTTTTGGCTTCTGCTACATGTACGATCACTTTTATTTAATACCATCAAAAGGAAAAAACCATCAACGACAAGTATTAAGATAACTATTTACAGCTTATAACTGAAGAAAATAAAGAGAAAAAGGACGCATTTATTAGAAAAGGAACTGTTGCTTTATCACAATATCACAAAGCTATTATTGCGATGGCTAAAACCAAACTATTAAAGTTGGAATTGCTTCTTTACATACCTTAATTCACATGTTTAGTTCCTTTGGATTATTTTATTCTTTTAAATTTAAAAAAAATGGTTTGATGTTACAAGACTTGCCAACAAGCAAAAGCTGAAGTCTGCGTTTTTAAGGATATATAGAGTTTTTTATAAAGAGGGTATCAAAACTATTTAATATTGCTGTTTAAACTATATTTAAGCTAAATTACTTACACATAATATCTGTGGACATTTGACAAAACGTCTTCTTTCTAAATAAACAACAAGCAAAAAAACAGTTAAAAAGACTAATTTTGAACTTGGATATCATACACAAATACTTAACGAACATTATGCGACCTTTTTTCCATCCAGAAGCAATAGTTTTCTTTAAAAAGACAAAAAATTAATTTAAGACTTTTTGTTAAATCGCTTAAGTCAAGCCAGGTTGTTTTGTTAAAATGGAATATGAAAGAAAGGTTGAAAGAAGTTGATGTGGAAAATATATTTCGGTTTTATTAAAACAAAAAATACTTCTATTTTTCGCTACAATATGCAAATAATTAAAAAATAATAATAAAAATTTAATAAGGTTTTCTATAGACATTCAATTTTTCAAATTATTCTCAATTCTCTGAAAGAAGTCGTTTTTTCAAATTGAAATTAGGGGAAAGTCTGAAAGAGGTCGATTAGTCAACTGGATATCTTACGTTCCAAAGGTCGTAGAAATACGGAGATAAGAGCAAAAGAAAGACAAGGAAATTCTATATTTACTACAAAAATCTTAGAAAATTGTCTTATTTCGAGACAAGACGTTTTTTCAAAATTCCACAGATATTAATACACCATCCAAAGTTATGTCTTTTATATCTTTTTTTATGATTTGTTTAAGTGATTGAAGTACTTCTGAAGCATTCAGGACATTCTCTACAGTTGGACACGGATGTCTACTGTAGTCGTTCTTTGCTTCTTTCTGATAGTTATCAATGCAGTAACTAGCTTGCTTCCATGAGTAAACCACTAGACAAAAAATTTGAATACAGATGACGACATGTAGGATAAAATAATTGATTTGGCTATAAAGTCTGATAAAGTCAGGCTTAAAATCAGCACAAAAAAACCAAAGAAATATAACGACAGACAATAGAGTAATTTAATGTTTGTACCCATCCATAGACACAACCACACGCTACCCAGTTGTATGGGTAGAGATGAGACACAACACGTAAGACCAGCGCCACCCAATGCTGGCACTCCTAACTATCGGACATGTCGACACCAAGCCCCTGCAATTGAGAGCCATATGACAAAAGCAATCATGATACTACCATTGCCTGGGTAGTAGCATCCCTCCTTGCTAAGGAGGTGATACTATCCAGCACTTACCACAACCTCTACGTATACTCCCCAAAGGCCCGCACCCAAACAAGCAGGCAGAACTACCTAACACCCCGAATGACAGCGGAGCATAGGCAAACCTGGATATCCTGATGCCCGTACCAGATTAGATTAGGCGTCTCTGGACAGTCCCTGAGAGCGCCAGTAATTTTAGTGGTATAGTGGTTAAAGCGCTCGCACAAAAACTCAAACGGCCCAGGTTCAAATCACAGCAAAGATGAAAAATTAAAAAAGCCATTTTGCGGTTTTTTCAAAACTATAATTTAAAAAAAATTAAAGGTTCCCTCTCCTGCAAGAATACCATCCACAAAGAAACCGCTCACCGACATTCCACTCTATGCCATCTTTACCAATGTCAACAAAAAAACGAATGATCAAGAAAAAAGCGCCACCTATTGGGAAGTAGCAGATAACAGCTAAACCAACTTAGCGAAGACAATTAACATGAAACGATGATAAGGCAATTGCTGTTGATCAGTCAAGGGTGAAGGTGTAACTTTGGCCTTTGAATAAGCAATTTGTCTAATTCCCAAGGCGCTTAATAACATAAAAAAACAAAAATATCTGTGGCATTTTGGCTGTATTGGTGTGTGGGTTTAGACACCAATCTAATATAAGTATATGGGCTAAAAATTAGAAGTAATTGTACTTACTGCAGCAACAAATTATAAAGGGGATAAAATATGTATTTTTTTTTTAATCATTTTTATTCACATGCACTTTCTGTATTAAATATGAAATTCCAAATTAGATATAGTGGTAGTATATATTCCAGTAGATAAGTAGATTATAAGCTAGAGTAGTGTAGTTAATGTTGTAATACATTGTAGATGTAGTGTAGGGTAGATTAATTTGATATGATATATTGTTGTTGTTATTTTAAGGTTGTCGTCGCTGTTTATGATCTGTTAACGATGACAAGTAAGTAAGTATTAAATTTTATAAACAAAAAAGTCAATAGCCAAACCAAAATAAAATAACTCGTTGCAATTACAACGAGTGCAAGTATACAGCAATGACAACCTTTTTAGATATAAGAAATTATTTTTAAGATATGAAAGTAATTAAAATAATAAATTATTAACCTATAAATATATACATATAAATAAAGTATTTTGTCCAAACAAGTTTGGACATTGGCAAAACATTTAAGTCAAAGTTGAAAAAAATGTTGTTCGTTTTCGTTTTTTAAATTTTGTATTATAGAAAAAATTTTTATTGAATTTCGGTTTATTTTACTTTTTAATAAAAATAATTTTTTCCTCGAGTTTTTTTGAAAAACTTATTTGCTATCTTTTCTCGACTTAAGGTGTTTTGTCAAAATGCCACAGATATATTTTCTGACATAAATGTACTGTCCTTTTCGAAAATTCCAATACAATGCACTGTATTTAGTAGGCGTTTACCCCTGAGTATTGGTCTCAAAAAAAATGGTCTCTTCCTATATGGTGATCTCCACATTCCCTGAGAACTCCACAGGCAACTGGGGGAAAAAGTCACAAAAAGATTTAAGTACTCCAGGGAGGGATAACGACAAACAGTTATCTAACGATTGTTAGATACCTAAGGGAATAAGTAAAGGAATTCTAGTACAAATTTGTGTTAATTTTGCCACCGCCGTCGTATGTAAACTACCAACTGCAGACAGTCTTGTACAGTTTCTATATAACAGTTGAAGATAATTCAATGAGTTTTATCACTTTTATTAACGTTGACATTCTATAATGCATTTAATGCATGAATAAACTGTATTTCTAAAAAGTGACACAAAAATCCGTATACTTTTAGACAAACCTTATATCGTTTTTAAGAATATTTTAAAATTAGGAAAAAAAGAACAAAGAAATGTTATGTTAAAAAATTTGTATAAAAACTATTTCAAAAATTGAAAAATGTTTATCTATCTTCGTTGCACTTTTTTATACACACCTTGACAAAAAAATTTCTTTTAAATTTACTGCAAGTTGTCGTTAAGAATTGGGAATTGTTTTTACGTAAATTCTTTGATGCTTTCAAACACAGTTTTAATAGATTTTTAATACATGTTTTTTGTTTTTTTTTCCTTTTTTCACCATAAGAACTACAACAAAATCCATGATTGCTAAAATTTCCATTAAGTTGTTATCTGCTGAAAATGTTGCAAACAAAAAACGATGGAAAAAAATACTCTCTTTACTACAGTAACACACATACTTATTTATATTAAAAAAACAACTTCCTGATGATAGTAAGAGGATATTGATTTTGTTTTTTTAGTGTTACCATTTTATTTTTATTTTTTTATCAATGGCAATTGCGTCCAAACACATATACGGGTACTTTGCTATTTGCATATGTGGTGAACAGCGTAGAATGAATTTGAATTTTTACATTTACTGAGCGTTGTTTCTTGGCAAAGCAAACAAAAAACATAGTCATTTGGGCTCTAAACGATGTAGAGGCACAAGGCTTCTTTTGTAAAAGCTTGCACATTGTACATTTGACGTGGTCGCAATTGCTCTATAGCCATCAAGCTCTGCCAAGATGTTACTTGCATGTGGTTGAGTAAAAAAATAAAAACTTTTGATAACATTTAAGGGTTTAAAGCGGTGATGTTTTTTATAAAACAAAACTACATGACACCTTGAATGTATACACATGGCAAGTGAGTATTTAAACAAAAGTCAAAAAATAAACATATAATTTTATAAAGTGAATTTAAACAGTTTGTTTTAGAATTTCGGTTTAATAACCAATGTTGGGTATTTTATGCCAAACAAAATCATTATTTGTATAGGTAAAGGTAATCAATAAAAATTAATGGAATTAAAGATATACAAGATATGTATGTGATTTTTAAGAAAAGAAATATTTTTTTAACTACATTTCATTGCCTGCCAAAATTTGCGTCAATTTTAAGAAAACAAAACTTTGTCCGTTTTGTTTAATAAATTTATTTAGAAAGGATCTTGGTTTACACCTCAAACTGTTCTTGTTAAAATAAATTTATTTCTTAATAATAATTTATTTCTTGAATTCCTGATTGGAATTACTTATTGGATCTTTATTAGGTAAATCTATTTTTAGACTTATAATTATTATATCGGTCTTAAAATCCTAAAACTGGTATGCTTTATGACAACTAATAATAAGGAATATAGTTCAGTTCCGTTAGAGTTAAACAAATAAATTGCTGAAGTTAATACGTTTAATGTTAAAATATATGAGCAATAGAGAGGTTTACCTTTCATACAAACAAAAATTTGTTGTTTTGCCACGCCTACAAAGAGCACCCTTTTAGTATTTTCTTCACAGTGTCGCTATTTTAATTCCTAATTGTATACTGGTGTTCATGGCTCTGTAGTGGCTAAATTTCAACGCAAAAGTTTCATCCAAATAGCTCGGCTTTGTTTTCGTTAAAAGAAAAAAAAAGGGAATTAGGGTGGGTGCCACTCAAGTTTTCAAATATCAGGCAGTTACAGAGCCTTAGAGACCGGTAAGCAAAACGTTATGATCATGAACAAAATACTAAAAAACTTTGATGAATATTAAACTTTTTATTCCTTGAATAGAAATTGCGTTAATTTTTCTAGTTTTCATTTTTTAAAAAGCTTAACTAGTTTTAAAGTTTACACTAAATAAAAACTTGATGTCGGTTACACAAAATTAGTTTTTCAATTTTTACTTTATTAGAAGTTGTTGAAACAAACAAATATTTTAAATAAACCAATTTCAAATAAATATTTGAATATTTGACTTACAAATCTTTTGACTTTTGAAAAAACGTCTTCTCTCGAAATAAGACAATTTTCCAAGATTTTTATAGTAAATATAGAATTTCCTTGTCCTTCTTTTGCTCTAATCCACGTATTTCTACGACCTTTGGAACGCAAGACTTTCAGACTTTCCCCCAATTTCAATTTGACAAAACGACTTCTTTCAGAGAATTAAGAATAATTTGAAAGTGAATGTCTATAGAAAATTTTATTAAGTTTTTATTATTATTTTTTAATTATTTGCATATTGTAGAGAAAAATAGAAGTATTTTTTTTTTTTTTTTAATAAAACCGAAATATATTTTCCAGATCACCTTCTTTCAACCTTTTTCTCATACTCCATTTTAACAAAACAACTTGTCTTGACTTAAGCGATTAAGACGATTTTCAAATTTAATAAAAAAATTTTTGACAAATCGACTTGTATGGTGAAAGCTAATTTTTTTCTTTAAAATCTATTTAACAAAAAGTCTTCTAAGCAATAACTTCTACTAGCTTTTTTAACAGTTTTTTTTTTTTTGCTCTACTGAAAAGTTGTTGATTTAGAAAGAAGACGTTTTGTCAAGTGTCCACAGAAATCATTTTATTTTTTATAAGTATGGCCATTAATGTGAAGGACATCAGTGTCTTGATTTTCGTGTTTAAATTGGGCTTAGATCTTAATCAGTTGTTTTTTTTTTAAATCACTCATATTAAAAATGTTAGAATGGTAAACGAAAATAATTTTTGATTACGTCCTAATTTTATCTTCCTTAGTATCTGTACTTACAATATGGAAAAATAAAAGGATAAATAAATGTTTAAACGAATGAAAAACTGTTTGTTAGAAATTAAATTAAAAACACTTGTTTTAGATAGTTAGAATTTATTAGTTTTAAGGCTATGATGTTTTTAATAGGTGACATTTTGAGGCTGTTGCTATTGTGAACCGTAAAAAATTACACAAAAATTAAATGTTAATCGGAAAAAAAAATCTTTAACGATTGATCAATACATGTTTTTACTTTTGTTCATTGTAAAATATCTGATTTTATAATTGGCCAACAAAATTACCCTCTTACATAGTGATTCCCTTCTAGCGAGTATATATGTATATGGATCCCACGGTGCGAGTGTAACTAACCGGAGAAGGTAAGATTAAATCTTATATGAATTTGCTATTCGTATGAAAGGCATACAGTTAAAATATAATTAACTTATTGATTTGCCTGCAGAACACATAACTCCTTAGACCATTGACGAAGATTATTTTGAAAAATTATTGACGAGAGAGAGCAGGCCAATAGATGCCGCTTAAATTTAGTAAAATAAATTTTAATAAAATAGATTAAGTTGTTTTGCAGGCAGTGAAGATTACTGGTGTATCGCGGACCACCCCCACAAAGGTACTCGTTGTTATGATGGGTTGGCTTCCGTCTAGGATTTTTGCCAGGCTAAATACAGTGGGATATTGTCCCCTCGGGGCACTCCTTTATCCTTTTGGAGAAACCTCGGATACGGGGCAATATTGATTACACCTCACCGAAACTGGAATTATACACAGACTTCTACACAAAGATCCCAAGTAGGGATGCCCAGTGGATCGGTGGAAGTCTACACTAATGGTTCTAGGATTGGGGATAGAGTGGAGTGTGGGATCTATTCTGAGATACTCGTCCTCTCTACATCCTTTCGCCTCTCTGATTATTGCAGCGTTTTCCAGGTCGAAATAATGGCTATATGTCACGCTGCAAACGTGATACTTCAGAGTGGCACTCCCACCTCTAGTACCTCCATATTATCTGAGAGCCAGGCGGCGGTCAGGTCTCTCTCGTTTTTGAACACAAACTCTAGAATTGTCAGCGACTGTCGCGATTTCCTTGGGACACAAAGTGTACTAACAGATCATAAACATTAGAAAATTCTACCAATATAATAGTTCATTTAAAATTTAACGGTTTTGTAAATTCTATCGGTCTTAAACACTCTCTGCAATCAATTCTGATTTAATATTAAAATAACGATTTATTTTCTTAAATGTTTGTGATTTTAACAAGATAGAGTTGCTTAAGTTTTCATTGCTATATTGGCTGTTTTCTCCTTCTATTTTATATTTCTATTTTCTTATTATAAATTTTTGCTTAAAGGGAAAATCGCGAACGTATTTTTAATTTTGCTGATGACCTTCATTTTTTTTACGCCAGCTAATAATAATAAAAAAAAAAACAGAAGAAGAATATGCCTTTCACCTTTAGCTCTATTCAGTATGTTAGTTTTACTTGAGAATAGAAAGAGAAAAAAAAAGAAAAAGAAAACTGCTTCATTTTTAGAATGCCAATCTTTGTTTGCTCTAAACAAGTTATTCTATTTTGCTCTTTTTGTACATTTTCACATTTTCATTTTCTTTTTTTCTTTCACTGGTAGATGAAAATAAGAAAAATTCTAGTATGCAACTGAGTTAACAATGTGCGTGTGCTTTTTATTTTACTTTCTAAATTAAATAATGACTTACCGTTTTTGTTTTTTTTTTTTTGCCGTCAAGGAAAACACTTTTATAATGATTTTTATTATTTCTATACTTAAATTTGTTTCATGAACATTTGCGATTTCTTTCAAAAGCTTTATATTTTCTTAAGAAGCAATTTTTTTTATTCCTTCGGATGTATACTTTTATTTAATTTGGATTTAGATACCCTATAAAAATAAGTTCTCTATTATGCATATAATAAGGCAACACGGTCATGGTTATGTTGCAATTTCCATAATTGATTTTGTTTGCTTGAAATAGTAGAATGAATGACCTAAATGCGACGAGAAACTGCACGATGATGTCGATATTGCCATTGGGATGAAGCTCTTATTTAGTTTGCTGGTAACGTTAAATGTAGTCGTTGTAGTCTATTGGTTAGACTAGACACTAGCTTAGGGTTCAAACTCCAGCTTTGACAACTTGAAGAAATTCGAATACATATTTCTACCTTTTAGCAGTATAATGGCGAAAGCTCTGAGAGTAACTGTTTGCCATGAAAAAGCTTCTCAAGTCTGTCGTTCGTAGTCGACTTTAAACTCATATAATCTACACATGGTCTTACAGAAGCCAATGCATCTACTACGAGTGACTATTTGGTTCAGCTTGTAAAGCGAAGGCATCATTAGCCCATATTTCTTTAAAAATAAGGACGGCGCAACCAACCTATCACGCTATGACAATTTTTTTTTAATTATTATTTTGTTAAAACAGAAAATGTAACCATAATCATGAGCTTCTCCTTTATAAATTAACAAGAATTGGATTTTCTTCAGTCTTCCTCAAATGGGTATCCAACTACCTAATCAATAGATTCCAGTGCATTGTATTCAGAAATCATAAATCAAAGAACATTTCTGTTCCATCCGGTGTCCCACAGGGTAGTCATTTAGACCCTCTATTATTTCTAATACTTATATATTAATGACTTACCGACTTGTATTAAATATTCAAATATCCTGATGTACGCTGACGATGTTAAACTTTTCCTCCATCTGAACAATTTAGAATTATGCAATTTACTTCAAAAAGACATGGATAATTTTTGCCAATGGTGCAGTATTAATTTAATGGAACTTAACCTAAAAAAGTGTAAATATATGCTGTTCTACAGAGGAAGTCCAGTTCACTATGACTATAAATTTGACACTTATCACCTTGAAAAAGTTGAGGAGTTTCTTGATCTTGGAATTTTATTAGACAAAAAACTCTCTTTCAATCCTCATATTTCTCAAATTGTTAATAAAGCAAGAGGCGTTTTAGGATTTATCAAACGCTGGGGAAAGGAGTTCGATGATCCCTATGTCTTAAAGCAATTGTACACATCACTAGTTAGACCTATCTTGGAATACGCTTCTGTGGTCTGGGATCCTCAATATGACGTTCACGTTTCCAAAATTGAGTCAGTTCAGAAACAGTTTCTTCTTTTTTGTCTTTGAAATCTTCGATGGAGTCCGAATTTAGCTTTACCTGCATATGAAAGTCGTCTTGCACTTATTAAACTTCCAACTCTTAAAAGCAGAAGAATTTTTTTGAATATTTCATTTATAAATAATCTGATATGCGGTACACTTAGTTCCAAAGTATTACTTAGCAAACTAGAATTCATAGTTCCAAACCGCCCGACGAGATTTTACCTTCCACTTAAACTAAATTATTTCCGTTCAAATTATGCAAACTTTGATCCACTCCGAAGAATGTGCTCAGAATTCAACAACCATTTTTCTCTTATTGATTACTCTTCTGACTATAGTTCATTAAGAATAAAGATTATTGATTTTTTAAATAACTAAGTAATTTAATGTCATTATTTTATACTTATATGCATTGTAAATATAGCCTGTAAGAAATTATTCATTGGCTAGGAAATAGATAAATAATGATTAAATTACGATTATTTTCAGTTTGTCATAATTGGTACTTCATTACGATTAGAAATATTCAAAAAATAAAAATGGAAACACTCCAAAAGTTTCTTACAATTTGTTCTTTTTATAAGTATTACTTTTTCTGGATGAATTTTCTTAAGTCGCAGGCTAATGTTAATAAGCCAGAGCGTCTCTCCGAGCCAACATATCGTCGTGCGGGAGTTTATGCGTTCTATCCGCCATTTCATATTTTTTATATATCTCAAGTTAATGATGCCACTTTAGGTTTTCGACCCCAAGTTTTTGAAGTTTGCAATCCGTTTTCGGATATATTGTCCAGTTTCGAAGATAAATAGCCGAAAACGGATTGCAGATTTTAAAAATTTTGGTGTCAAAAACTTAAAGTGGCATTGTTTGTATTCGCCGTGGTCTAGTGGTTAGTGTGTTGGCTTACTAGGTCGAAAGAGCCAGGTTCAGTTCTCAGCTCTGACATGAAAAAAAGGAATTATGAAAAAAATTATTTCTTTCGGCGACTACCTCTCAGCAATCTTCTGGCGAAAACTCTGGGAGTAATTGATTGCCAAGAAAAAGACATTAAACTGTAGGTCCCGGTACTCATGGATAAAAATTAACACACACAACATGAGTGCTGCGAGAAGTTATGCCGTAATCCTGACACAGGGTTTACAGCCCAATTATGTATGTATGTATATGAAATTGTGGATAGAGCACATAAACTCCCGCACGACGATATGTATATGTCATAAACAATTTTCTGACAGCAAAGCCGCATTTAAATCTATTTCGAATGTAACTATTAAGTAATTAGAGATTTTTCTGATACCCTTGGGTTAATTACATGTTCACTTTAAATGGATTTCTGGCCATAGTAGAAAGTGTAGGTGCACTTCTATCAATGTGAATCTATTCACAGGAGTAACTATGTATATTTCTTACCTTCTTAAACTGTTTATTAAGCAAAACTATCTTTTGAACGCCTTACCTTGATTGGAAACACTCAGGGTATTAAACCCCTACTCATACTGTGCATTATAGCGGAATGTTGAAGGTAGATAGATTTTTTTTATATAAACGCCATAACGTATAACAATGAGACATGATACTGAAATGATCAATAACAATTGCCCTGTTGTGTCTGGCAAGGTTAATTGTATATCTTGTGAAGCGGTGAGAATCTTTGCTAAGTTATTGGTAGGTTACGATCCTTGCTTACTTTTCAGTAGATGGCGTAGGTGGATAGCGTAGAATGTCAGGGAGTGATAAACTACTTAAAAGTTGGAGGAACTCCTTATTTTTTTAGTTAAAACTTCGAAATACCAATCAAATGTTTCTCTTCATTTTCTATAGTGTTAAGACTTGCACGTTGACTGCTTTGTGTTGTGAGTGAGCTCTCTTGCCATTACACTAGGCCACCACCCTAACTTTTCAAAATGAACTGTAAAGACATGTTTGTATTTTCTCTCACAGTTCATTTTATTATGAATACGCATGTGGAATGTGGAAAGACTATTCTTATCTGTAAATGATTTCTGCGAAGTCTGTGCATAGATTTTACATAGCATTGGTAGTTTGTGGATCTACGTGAACTCCTCTAATACAGCTCGTTCTTTTTCGGTATTTTAGCGCAGCTTTCCACCTGGAATATTGCCAGGGTTGGTTTTTTAAAATTTAGTGAAAAATAGTGCTCTTAGAGTGAGGACTCTATGTTGATTGCCGTTAGTGGTTCATCTGCATAATGATTTACCACTCATACTGAAACAATCATACATACATAAAAACATAATTGGCCATTACAACTTTGTGAAAGAGTTACGGCCTAGCTTCTCGTAGCACTCATGTTGTGTGTGTTAATTTTTATCCATGAGTACTGGGACCTACTCTTTAAAGTCGACTCCGAACGACAGATTTGAGAAGCTTTTTCATGGCAATCAATTACATGCAGAGAATTTGCCAGAAGACTGCTGAGAGGTAGTCGCCGAAAGAAATAATTTTTTACTGAAACTATCACTATCTTCTATACTAAGCTACATATGGGCATATATCCTTATACATACATATATATACATATATATTTAATATAAATAATGTATGAAATGTATTGCTTTGGGAATAAGAATGTCTCTATGGCCACTTCGTTTCTGCTTAAGACTCGTCAGGAGACTTTTCCCAAAGGTGGTAAGCAAAAATACAAATACTTATATTCAAATAGATATAAACTAAATGAGAATCACATTTAGTACATAAAAACCGAACAAAAGTATTTACAAAGCAATACATTTCCGTTTTTTTTTTTTAATTGAAATTCTATTTTTCCTGTTTCACCACAGTCATTAAAATTAAACTTTATCAAAATATTGAAACGTCGGTATTATTGAGTGCAAATAAAATTTGGTGGTATTTGTGAAATCACTTCCTAAGGATTTAAAAGTTTAAATAGTACCTAAATTTTATAAATTTTTGCTAACGTACTGCTTAACATGCCATATCTACAACAGCGATTTGTACATCTAACACCGGTTTTTGACCCAAATTATGGTAAAACAAAAAACGAAATTTGTTATAAAAATGTTACCGCATACGTTATGCACTTCATTCATTATTTTGTAGAGTTTGTACATACAAGTAAAGATTTTTATTACTCTGTACTCTGTCTTTATTTTCTATTTAAGTAATTTTTGTGATTTTTACGCTTTTTCTCCATGCTTTTGTAAATTAATTCTCTTTCTCTGGAACATGTGCATGTGTTTTAGTTTCTGATGTCAGTTTAGTCAGTTGGGAAAATTAAACCAAAAACTTAATTAAAGTTTCTCGGTTTTATTTATTTTTCCAAAGGTATTCGCAGTTTTTCTACTTCCATTATTCTTTTGCAATTTTTTTTTTTCACTTGTCCTTTATGTTTGTGTTAGGATGACAGTGTTGTAATTGTAGTTAAGAAGCTCCAAAAGAAAAACTATTTAAAATTCTTTGAAATTTTCTCACAAAAAAAAGAAAAAATTGTGCACTTTAGAAGAAAAATCCTATTAAGCGGCTCCCTCTTGGTTTAAAACATGCATATAAACTCCCCTTTACGTTATAAAACTCTTGTTAATATTATTTTTGTACTGTGTTAACGTTTATATGTATGGTATTTGTTTTACTTTTAGTTAAACTCTTTTGTCTGCTTGCTGTTTGAGTTTGATGTTCTTTTGTACTTGTTTTTGCTTACATTTTTCTTCTTCTTCTTCTTCTATATATAAATTTTTTAAACATTTGCTTTGTTTGCTTAACTCTTTATTAAATGGTTAAATTATAGTTCCTCAATTCACAATGGACTAAAAGGTACCTACAACATGGCATACAACACATATGTTTATATAGATATAATCGCATTTTTTAAAGCAGATTTTAATTTTAATGAAAGATATGATCACTTTATGATTCTCCAAAGTAATGTTGGGAAATTAATTTTTAAATACGTTTAATGATTCTTAAAAATGTGCAAAATATGAGAAAAAACAATAAATATTAAAATAGAAAACCATATACTGAGTAGTTTCATAATTACTGACACAGTTCAAAATGCCCCCACTGTAAGAAATCCACTGCACATACTCCCTTTAAGTTGACAGGTTTTTTACAACTAATATTTATACTTCATTTTTGTGTAAAAAGTTTTTGGCCTTCGTGGGTTATAATTATGGAATGGGGAGATATCGAAAACCGTATTGTAGTAATTGGCCTAAAAAAAATGTGGAATGAAATCTGGAGACATATCGTTTTGCGTGAGTTTATGTGCTCTATCCGCCATTTTATATGATTCGAGTTAATGATGTCACTTAGGGTTTTTGACACCAAAATTTTTAAAATCTGCAATCCGTTTTCCACTATTTATCTCCCAAACAGAACGAGATATTCGAAAACGGATTGCAGACTTGAGTTAATGATGCCACTTTAATTTTTCGACCTAAAATCTTTCAAGTCTGCAATCCGTTTTCGAATATCTCGTTCTGTTTGGGAGATAAATAGTGGAAAACGGATTGCAGATTTTAAAAATTTTGGTGTCAATAATATAATAAATATGAAATGGCGGATAGTGCACATAAACTCCCGCACGGCGATATATCGAACGTTGCAGCTGCTCGGGGTAAATCGCAGTTTTCTTTATCGTGCTGTGAAACTATTTGAGGATACTGGTGGAGTAGCAGACCGTACAAGATCTGGCCGTCCGTAAAGAATTCAATTTATCGAAATCTTCACTTCGAAAGCAACAAATATTGCCGCGTGAGATGATCTAAAGTATCTATTTCTCGAATAATTAAATATGACTTGAGACTTCGGGCTTATAAGAGACCAGGGCATCTACTTACGGCGGCTTTAAAGAAGAAACGCAACCAAAAATCAAAAGCATTGATTCGCCAGTACACCAATAACGATCACAGAAAAATTCTCTTTACTGATGAGAAAATTTTTACTGTGAAGGAGGCGTTCAAAAAACAAAATGATAGAGTCTATACTCAGTCATCTCTACAAGCAAATGAGTTGATTCCGAGAGTTCAGAGAGGTCCTCATCCTGCTTCTGTAATGGTATGGAGGGAAGTCGCCTATGATGGCGTCTCCAAGCTCCATTTCTGCGAAAAAGGTGTTAAAACCTTGTAAAAGGTTGTCCAATCTCAAGTTTTGGAAAAGGTTGGGAAGTCATTATCACACTGTTCAAAAACGAGCTGTGGACTCCGCCCCAGCCCATAAAGCAAAAACCACTCAAGACTGGTTAAGACACAATATACCAAATTTTATTTCACAGAAGATTGGCCATCGGGTAGTCCAGACCTAAATTCTTTAGACTAAAAATTATGGTCCATTTCAGAAGGCATGGTCTGTACTAATCACCATAAAAATTTGCATTCTCTTAAGCGTGCACTTATCCGCGCAGTGATTCACTTGACAATTAACTACTAAAGAATGTGCTTCAAGAGAGGTACAGGTAGTAGGTAAGAATATGTAATTATTCGGAATTAAGGCTCTTATATCATCAGAACACATTCCAAACAGCACCGATAGAGCAGTGAAACGCAATGCTCTAGTAAATCTAGTGAATCGACAGAGTTGAATACCCTACCGTCACTGATAAGCACCTTTGCCCTTTTCTGAAAGCGATCGAGAAGCCTTAAAATAGACTTTGAGGTATCGGTTCATACGAAAGGTATATTCCATCTTGAGTCAGATAAAGGTCTGGTAAATATTAAGAAGATCTGATGGAATGAAGTATTTCTTGCACCGTTTTAAAAAACCGACACATTTTATTGTTTTTTTTTTTTAACCAATACTCAGGAGTAAGACCCTACTCATACAGTACTATGTATTGGAATATTGAAGATGGAAAAGAGATACATAGATTTGTTTCCTTTTTTTCTTGTAATTTTATTGATCGCCATATATCATCAATGAGACAAGTTGCTATCAGTTGATCACTCAAAGGTGAGTGTTATACCTTCACCCTTGAAAAATCAACAGCAATTGCCCTAATTGTCGGTGGATGTTGATAGTGAGCGGTGACCGTCTTCACTAACTAGGTTAGCTGTTATCTTCCCAGAAGGTAGCGCTGTACTCCTGATCATTCATTTGCGGGTTTTCTTGCAAATGGCCATCTTGAATGATTCTTTCGGCAATCGAAATATGTGACCATTCCAACGAACATTACAATTAATCCCCACGCCCAGAACATTAAAAGCATCCGTCTCCTCGATGTTAACATTGCCCATAGTCACAGATGACAAGATTCCATCATCACCACCACGCCTATAAGTGATAAATCAACATTGAGTCTTACGAGCATTAAATTCGTCCCTGTTTGTGCGACTCCACTAGAAGATTATCTGTAATTCATTTGTTAATTTAAGGCAATTTTCATGCAATACTTGTCAAATAAGCCCTTAACAAAGGTATTTTATTTTTATGTAATGTATACGGCAATAAATGTATACCCTCTCACTCTTTTTTATAAAAATTAAATTTAGAATCTATTCATTAAAAATATTTTTGATTTATAGCACGCTTTTAAAACGAGCTTTCGCATTAAATTTGATTAAAATAAACCATTTGTAAATCAAAAATATATTTTTACACAATTTGGAATTTAAATTTCATTTACAAGCAATTTTCCATTAAACTTTTATTATAACACTCCTATAAACAAAGAATTCATGAAAATTCTATGAAAATTTCATAAAAGATTTTATAGCTTTCAAACTGTTCTTGTCTAAACAAGCAATTTTCATTATCATTAATTTACAATTACAAGCATTTAAAACGTACTAATTTTTGGTGTTCATTCATTTTGGATGATATGAAAATAATACACAGAATTCTCAAATTATCGAAAATATCATGTCAACCCAAAACACACTTTCGTTCTCTATCGCCGTCCTATACAATCGAATTTATGTGCGAAATAATGTTTTCACTATACAACAGTGACTAGGAATTAAATAAAATTTTTGTTTTGAAGCACTTGTAGTCATGTTGCTTAAAAGTGCGCGGTCAAACATTCTCATGAAGCTTAACAGCAACAAAAATATAATGAAATCGTTGCTTGAGTTGCATAGAAATTTTTACAATTTTTTTTTACCTTCACAAAAATGTGAACTAATTACACTTAAACTCATAAAGCCATTCACTAAATATCGCAATGCAGTGCTAATGATCATTATCGCCATTATTATCACTATCACTAACAGCAACGTCAACGACAAGACTACATGCAGTCAGTGTCATCTGCATTAACGACATTATGATGTTGTGATTTGTATTAGGACGGTACAAACAATTGCCGTCAAAAGTATATCGACGATGGAATTAAAGAACGCTGTAACTGACAAAACCTTAAATGTTCACCAGAGCCAACAAACTTTCATAAATGTAGAACAAATACACTGGTATTTTTTCATTTCACAGACGGCGTAAGTGAATTTATTTTCATCGTAGAAATCTGGGACTTGGATCAATCGACGCGTATTTTTTTGCTGAGAAAAATGATGCAAAACACTTATTTTAGATTTTTTGTCAGTTACAGCGTTCTTTAATTCCATCGTCGATATTCTCTTTTTGGCATATTTCTTTAATAATTTTATGTATTTCCAGTTAACATTTTCTTTTATTTTTAATAAATTTTATTACTTGTTAGGACTCAAAAGATGAATTTGATATATTTAAAACCTTTTTTCGTAGGTACTTAGTTTATTTTAGAAACTGAGATCATGCACATTCACAAAAAAGAAAGATTTTTTGATTTTTGTTTTAAAAAATTAGTAAAAATCAACAAGAAATTATAATTTTCTCCTATGAATTAAATAGTTGTGAACTAATATTTAACATTTAAAATACTCGTATGTAAAATCAGTAAAATCAGTGATAAAAGTTTTTTTTTTTGGCGTTTGACGTAGGGGTCAATGGCTCAATCACTAGTAACTCAATAACGAACTTTGGGTAGGGTAGTGAGAACAGGGTTGATTTTGGTGCTCAAAATTGTTTTCTTACACAAACATAGGCGTGGTATTTGTGTAGTTTTATCTGTAAGTAACCAGTGAATAATTTAAATATTTGAGTCAGTTTTGGGAAGAAAAGTCACTGTGATATTTGAATTTTTGTAATTTTTTATCTGACCATATTCATATTTATAAGTATAATACTTTTATTCGGCTCTTAATAAGGTACAACTCTCTTATATGGTTGGGTATTTCCAAATCCGGAAGCAAGTACTTATTAATAAGTGTAGGGTATCAATTGATTCAAATTAACCAACCTAATAAAGAAAACATCACAAATTTGAACAAAAAATTCCTTAATTTTTTAACATGATCTCCTGTTAGCACAAAATATTTTTCTAAGCATTATAGTTTATAGTAAGTACCCTCAAGATTCTAAAAAAAATATATGTCAGCCGCAGATTCCAATTCTTCATTGTAAGTAAGTCTGCAACAATTTTTCTAAGTTTGGCAATAGAAAACAATCAATAGCAACTAAATCTGGTTATCGAAATATTGGATGAGCGAAATGTTGGATGGTTTTGATGAGACAATAATGCCAAATACAGCCATTTTTCTTTAATTTCATTATTTACCTTTACAAAAATAATTAATAAAAGAAGAAGATAACTTGACTAAGACCTTGGGTGCAGATGTAACTGTCTTCACACTCTTTATACACAATTCTTCTATTCCAGTATAGGACTTTAATTGTTCCTTTTTCTACAAGTATTTCATTGTCATCATCACATTTTCCGTCCATTTGCGATATGTTACAGTCTTTAAAATGAGTATCATGTCAGATAGGTCACGCACATTCAAAGATATTGTGAGTTTTCTTAACTGTTTCTGGCGTGGAAATCTCAAGCTGTTTACTAATGCAGTGTACATCTTGCAGCTTGTACTGATTAGTTTAAATGAAGGAGAGGACTCTCCCAGAGTCAGTAATAAAAATATTAAATTATAAAGGGATGACCAACTGCACTGGTGCATATTCCTATAACCGCACATTGATTTTTTTTTTTAATGTAGTAAATCCGAAACCAAAAGATAATTCAAAAGACATAAGTTTCCATTAAATAAAATTGTATTGACTTCACTAAAATATTATTAACTAAAAACTTAAATTGTTTATTTAGTTTTAGTTTTTTTCTTTAATTTCAATATCTATATCTAATTTTAACTGCGTTTTCCTATAACCGCACTTTACATAATTGCACTTTTTATTATTTTTGATAATGCGTCGATGATCCATTTTTCTGTATTACTTCATAAATGCGTTTTGGCATTAACTCCACTAATTTATTTAGAAAATCGCGGTCAATTTCTTCCCAGGCTTGCTTAATTTTAAGTTTTAATTCGGTGATGGTCATTATTGTGTGATTCTGTGCATTATGTGCGTAAACTTCGCGCTATATATCACCACAAATTTTTCATTGGGTTTAAGTCCGGATTGCAAGCGGGCCAATCCAACAGGGGAGTATTATGCTGAATAAACCACAATTTCGACTGTCAGGAAACGTGAATTTCTGCGTTGTTCTGATGAAATATGCAATCTTAATCCATTTCTTCATCCATAAATGTGATAAGAGCATCTTCTAACAGCTCAGTATAAATTGTGCTGTTCATTTTTGTTGGCACAAAACAAATTTTAGCTTTTCCAACAGCAGAAAAAGCTGCCCAAACCATAACGCTCCCTCCACCAAAATTACGTTTAGACATACGAACTTCATTATGTCTCAGATCATGCCAATAGCAGTAATATGAATCGGGACCATCCAGATTGAATTTCTTTTCGTCTGAAAATACTACATTTTTCCACTTATCTGACCAATTCATATATTTTAGAGAAAATTTTAAGCGGTTTAATTTATGGTGCTGTTTTAGCATTGGTTTGCATTTGGGATTCTTCCATTTTATGTTACCATCTGTTCGCAAAAGGTGAGCAATGTGTTTTGATGTAACGGAGAGTTCCAGATTATTCTTAATTTACGTAGCATTTAGTTTATTGCAGGTAGCTTCTTTTTTAATTATGTTTATTTGCCATTTTGTTAGCTTTTTGTTTCCCTTTGTTGGTTTTCTTCCTCCATATTTTTGTCCCTTCTTTAGAAAATTACGAACAACGCGATCGGAGCGGTTAATTTTTCGCGCAAAATCTCATTTAGAACAGCCTTGCTCATGAAAAACTTGATTTGCATTTTTTCTTGATCGGTAAGAAATTTAGCTTTCGGCATTCTATAAAATCGTGAAATTTTTCAATAAAAACAAAACCAAAAAACTTATAACCCAATTATATTTTCATAAACTTATCTTATTTTAAAAGACAATGTTTAAATGATAAAAATTTTGATTTTTTTTACGTTTAGAACTACTTTTTCCTATCTGCGGTTATAGGAATCTTCCTCCAAATTGAGAAAAATTACCATACGATAGCAAAATAAGAAAAAACAATAAAAACAACAACAATTTTTTTTCACTTTTAGGAATAATCGTTAGGTGGCTACTCATTTCAATTACTCAGTTTTGTTGTTGGGTTATAATTGCGAATATATAAGATAAAGAAATTTTAAAAATGACTGCGGTTATAGGAATATGCACCAAAGTCTCAAAAAAAAAAGATTTTTTTATATATTACGATACGAAAAACTTCAAAATAAATGAAAAAGACCTCAAGCTCAAAATATTTAAATTTATAATTTGATTGCAATTGGTGTCCCAGTAGACTAGTGGGTAGTACCATGCTAGACTGCTAGTTAGAAGCTGTGGTTTGTGACACTACATTGAACAAAAGTCTTAGTCACTCCGCTCGCAATAAACAAATAAATAAATTTAAATGAAGAAAAGGTCAAAGAAAATAATAAAAATACATAAAAATATTTTTAGAAGGCGGTATAAGCTGAATAAGCTTAATGAATATAAATTCTTTTTCTTGAAATATTTTACAACATCAATATACATATACCACCCTAATTTCTATTTGCATATTGTATTTTTAAAGTAATTTTTTTGCGAAAATTGTTAGCAGTGAGAAAACTAATTTGTCACATTTCATTATATACGAATTACATTCCACTACAGTGTATTTTGTGCACCTTTTTACTATGAAAAGCTCTTTACAATTGATAAAAAGAACTGTGAGAATAGAGAAATAAATTTGACCATGGCCGACTACAAAAAGCATTTTAACAAAAAAAAAATATTATTTTTTTTACATACACAAATGAAATTGAATAAATGCTAATATAGAAAATTACTAATTTTCATATAATTATTCAAAAACAAAAAAAACCAAGCCATAGTGCAAAATTTTTAAGATGTAATTGATTAAAGTAGACATACATTCAAACATTTTTATCATATTTAGTAGAATTTTTAAGGCATAAAAACTTATGTAGACAAAATTAAATACATCGTTTTATGAGTTTTGATAGTAAATCTGATATATTCGCAAAAAAAAATTTGCCTTTAAAATTTTGACTTCGGTGCAGTGGTTTTTCATCAAGCCAGATTTATTTAAAATTGTAATTTTGTATCCCCTTCTTTTATCTACATTCCCTTATTTTGCCTTCGGGACCCTATTCAATCCCCGTTATAGCGATTTTATGAATTCTCCTGGTCAGTTCCTGACAGGGAAGAAGAATGTAGAAAAGCTGTTGTATATAACTGATGAATGAAGATGTAGATAGACGCTGAAGGCATGCCAAAGCTAACACAGATACCTGCAAGTAATAGGACCTATGGTATCTGTTCTAGAAAACAAGAGAGTAACCTAAAGCATTAAACACATAGACGACAGCAAGCAGCATGACAGCAAGCAGCAAATGCAGCCGACAATATTTGCCGCCATGCAGTCAGTCGGCTGCATAAATATTTTGAAGGCAGCAACAGCAAAACAATAAAAAAACAAATAAAATAATGAACATGTGTTTGTTGTTGAAACAAATATTTCAGTGATACCACTTTCAAGTTTACGAAACCGCAAAAATAAAATCGCTTGTTTGAAATGTGGATATAGTTTGTATTTATTTTAATTTGTTTATATTAAAAAACTATAAAACTCATTAAAAGAAATTAAAATTATGGTCTAATCTCAAATTTTTTGGCAATAATTGGAAAATAATGATTTTTGCTACGCCGTTGGTTTTGCCCGATGAATTCTGAAATGCTGTGTATTTCTCAACTGGTACGGCTGCCTATCTCCCAAATCAATCCCCTGATCAAAAAGATATTTTGGTGCATCACACATCTGCATATTTCGTTTAAGACATTACGTAGTTAGCTATTCATGCAACCACTTCCTCGCATTTCCCATCATATTATACATGTATTTTTAACAACAATGCATGTTGATCGTTGTGGGACACCAAACATAACTTTAAAATCTTAAATTTAATTAAATAAATACCGACTTGTAATGTTAAAAGTTTTTAATTGTTATTATCTTTATTAATAAATAATTTTTTTTCTATGTAATAAAAAATATTTTTTAGGTCGTTTTTATTTAAAAATTTATATTGTATTAGCCTCACTAATCAGTTTTTGCTGCCTCAAAAAATAGAAATTATTCTAAGTTGGGCAGCAGCAGCAAAGGTTTTTGTCTAGGGTTTTGCTGTGCTGCCTTTAAAATAATCGTTTCCATATAAACGTGTGTATTCTAATTTTGACAACTTGCTGCCTACTGCCTGCTGCTTGCTGTCGTCTATGTGTTTAATGCTTAACAATACCGAATGTAGGTTTCTTTTAATTTTTAATAAGTTTTGCCTTTTAGATCAAAGAGTATTATATAAGTACATATAATATCTATGTGTACGTATGTAAGTACACACTGGTCACTGGACATGTTTATAGCATTTGGCTTTTTAGCCACACAATTTTACACTTAAAACCTCTATGAGTTGTTGGTTTTTGTTTAATAATCCCCAATATTACACAACTCAATTTAAAATGCTATGCTTGACCACAACTCCATTTAGTTGAAATTTTATTTTAGTGCTTTTTCACGCAATAGAAAGATGCAAACTTCTAAAGTATTTTGTAAAAGTTCTGGCCAAAAATAGATTAAATTCCATTGAATACGTTCAATTAAATGAAAATAAAGTCGATGCGAAAATGTATGTGTAAATAGTTCGTTAAATAAGTAGTGAAAAGTTGTGCGGTTTTCATTTCCACAAAAACAAAAGAGAAAAAAAAAAGAAAAAGAAATACTAATGGGAGTGTGTAATGCTTGCAACACCTTCAAATGGAGTCTTTAAATTACACAAATAAAATTTCTGAATAAAAGCGAGCATTATCTCTTATTGACAATAATTAACAAAATTAAATCATTTGATTACTTGTTATCAAGAAATTTCTTTTGTCAGTATAATAAGGAGTTGATGTAAAAGATAAATCTGTAGTCAGTTTTCTTACGTCGGGCGGTATGAAAATACCCACTTTAATTTTTGCGAAAAATAATTTAAAATTTCATACAATTTACTTGAGTACTCTAAATCGCAAATTTAATTTACGTGGAGAATACAAACCGAATTTTTGTTGCTTAGATATGACTGGCATAATACACCCAAATACTACACACTCTCTAGCAGAAATTATAATAAAAAAAAGAAAACTCTGATGACAGTGATATCATTGTTTAGACATTGCGAGATGAACAACTAGATTGAGTTTATCGTGCGTACCCGTCATAAGACACACCACACGCCACCCACTTGCATGGGTGGTGGTCAAAAACATTACGTCTGACCAGCGCAATCCGAAGCCAGGCACCGACTTCTAATCTCGGTCATGCCAAAGACAAGCCACTCAGAAGAAAGCCCATGGACATCAGATTAGCAATTCGGCATACAATTGCCTGGGTAGTAGCACCCCCCTTGTTGGGAAGTTTCTATCTAGCATTACCACAACCACTACGTGTACTCCCCGAAGGGATGTACCTAAACCATCAGGCCGATTTACCTTGAATGACAGAGGAGCACAAGCAACAGGGGGTTCCTGATGCCCGTAGTACCAGATTAGTTAGGTGTCTCTGGTCGGTCCCTGAGAGCGTCAGTAATAAATTACCAACCACTCCCTACCTATAGCGAGTGCCAGGCCACCCAGAGCTAAGTGAACTATATATTTCGTATCACCAGAAGCCATTTACTGTACCCCCGAGGGGGGGAATTGCGAGATGAACAGTTATTTTTGCTAATGTTGAAACAAAATCGAGTAAGGTAGGTCTGGTACTGAATAGAAATAAACATAAATTCAAAAAGTGGGTCGCCATGTGTATATTTTTACATAATTATAAACTCGATGTAGTGGAGAAATTCATCTATATTGACACCGCCTTAAATAAAATAAAAAAAATAATAAATTATCATACAGAACAAACGTTTTTAATATCGGTTCAACAATGTGTGACTTAAAAGTAAAAAAATGTCTACGTCATACAGTTTTTTCAAAGGAACAAAAAATTTTTAGGGTGTTTCAAAACAGTGATGAAAAACTTGGTACAATCGTACTTTTTTTGGTACTTTTAGATTCAATAAATTCCAAAAAAGTACGGTCGACCCAAATTTTCATAACTGTTCTGAAACACACTAACAAAAACACTCAAATTTGTTACTGTTTGTCATATAAAAAAACGAATGTCAAGAACCATTCGTGTTTTATGAACAGGCTGATACTATTTTTATTTATTATGCATCATAATTTAGATTTTTTAGATTATCATACAGAAAAAAGATTTTAAATCAGTTTAGAAATATGTGACAAAATGTATGTACAAAAAGTAAAAAAAGTTCTACTTCCTACAGTTTTTTCAAAAGAACTCATAATTTTGAGACTGATAGAAAAATTGAAGCAATCGTACTTTTTTGGTACTTTTTATAAAAAAATCCCTTAGTAATCCTCTAATAAATTTTTTGTTCTGTTTATTTGTTCTGCGTCATAATTTAGCTCTTTTTCATAAATTTTTTGTATTGATGGAAAATAGATTGAGATTTTTGTTCTTAAGCTGCTTAATTCATATTTGTGATACAGTTTGTACTGCAAAATCCAAAATTTTGTGTAAAAATGTGATTTAAAAAAAAAAATCATGCTATGCTATGTCATGTGATAAGACCACGGTGTTATGCCATATCATGCAAAGTCCCAATAAAGTTATTGTTACTCTCTGTAACATAATAATAATTTAACTGCCGTATACATAAAACAAAACAAAATAGTTTTCTGAAGGGCTTATGGGACCAATTGCTATGAAATAATTTTTTTTTTTCTTACGAATACGGCAGTAAGAAAATGTGATTTGTTTTAAAAATAATTGGCAAAATTTTTAATTAAAAATTAAATTACAAGAAAAACAAAATAATGTTTTCCCTGTTTTTACATTTATTATTATTATTTTTTTTTATTTAATTTCTTACTTTCCCTTTTGCATCTTTTGTAAATTCATATACATTTCTTGTTTGGTTACTGTTTGCTTGTATAGAAAAATTTTTTAAATAATTTTTCGTCTTTTTTTTCAACAAATTTTCGTATTGAAATGTTTCCCTTGCACTTGCTCTTGAAAATTTTTACACGAGCATGCATATGAATTTGTAAATAAAAAACTAAACAAGATGAGAAATAATTGTAAAAAAGAAAAATTAAATCTAGAAAATATATTAAAAGAAATAACATAAACTCATACAGTAGTTTTCTTTAATTATATTTTAGTGGTTTTCTTTTAACAGAAGGGTTTGGTCTACTTTGGACTATTCATTTGTTTTCATTTTGTGTTGCGAATTGCAAAAAATTGCAAAAACTTTTTATTAGAAATCTTTTTTCTATTTTAATTCAAATTATAATTCCTTAAAAACAAAAAAAAGGATGGGCAAAAATAAAGGTGGCGGTGGTTCCGGTGGTGGCGGGGGAGGAGGCGGTGGTGGTGGCAATGTAAGCAATATATGTGTTTTGCAATAAACAAATAATGAAAGAAATTCATTAATTAAAATGCTAAAAATTTAGTAAGTGTTCTTTGACGATTATATAATAAGCATTTATTACAAAAATAATAGTAATAAAGTATACAATAAACTAATGCAATTAACTTGAATTTGTTGCTCGTATAAGGCTTTAATTAATAATCAACTTTAAGCATTAATTGCAATAAATATTGGAAATTTCCCAATTTAAGTTTAAACCTTTTATCCCTAGATAAAATACTTAAAAAAATTCAATAAAAAAAGAGCATTCGGCTCTACAAAAGTGTTTTAATTATGAATGTTAATATGTGCACACATACACTCTCTAACAAATGCTTGCAACCACTTACGTTTCTCTTTTTAGTTTACAATTGAAATAACAAAAAGCACACAAGAATTTAGTGCAAAAGCACTTTAAAGGTTATTTTATATTTTATATTTAATTCGGTCCTAATAATATAGCAACCGAACTATATTTGTCAAAACTAATTCCTAGTTATGCAGATAAGGGGGGCTAATTCTGAAAATAAAGATTAAAATACTTTTCGAATGGAAAAAAAATTTTGATGAGTTGAAACTTTCTAATATTGTAACTCGCTACGATACGAAACGTTATAAAAAATATATAAGTACATAACAAATAACACATGTTTAAAACAAACATTTTCAGTGAAATAAATTTTTTTAAATCGGATATGTTCTGTGCATAAATCTCGGGAAATTGAAATCAAATACAATATTAATAATATTAGTCAAGCCAATAACAAAATTCTGACACCGATTGAAAACAACTCAAAACGGATTTGCATTAAGCGCTTCAAAATCTTGATATTCCATATATGTATTGTAATTTTATTTAAAGGCGACATTTGTCACAGACCAGTGTATTCAGTACACAAATATTCCTTAAATCGGCATGCAGTACACCTAAGCTATTTCAAGTACTAGTTCTGATTATTAGTTCTATTGGTCTATAAACAGTTTAATATCGTTTGCGCTGTTATATTAGTTGTACTACTAACTTTAAAGAAATAAACGCTTCATATCTTACAAGGTAATTGATAAATATGTATTTATGTGCGAGCATTAAAATGATATACATAACAGAGAATGACATGAGTTGATTCGATTTTACTGCATTTGTTTTGTTTTTATTCATCAACAGTGGCAGTGTATTGCTTGTAGAGTTTTCTTTTGTAAACGCGTTGTTTATTCTTAATCTTTTTTTTAGATACCGTTAGCAATAATAACATACAAAACACTCCTTTGTATACAAAACACTCAAATGATTCATTAAAGCTCAATTAAGAGGTTAAATCGTTTGACTGAAACAGTGAAACAAGTAGCATATTTTATTAAAAATATAAGAGAAACTGCATTAGTTTTCATTACAATCGTATCATTGTTTTTCTTTTGTTCGTAGTTGGTTTATTCACATTTAAACAGTGAAATACTCAAACATACTTACTGCTTTTGTGATTGGTTGGAGTGTTTAGAATTTGCAAGCAACTACAAGCATTTTGTAGCAAAAGACATACTAAATTGAATCATGCAATAGCAGCATTCATTTAGTTAGTGTGTATTGCTAACTCAATATTCATTTTTAAAAAGTCAAAAAATTGCCATTTGAGTGCGATTCGTGTCATTCTCTGATACATAATTATATACACTACGTTCCACATGAATAGGTGCAGCGTTTTAGCAATCAATTAAAGCTTGCTGCTCTCAAAATAATTCATGGAGAGAATTTTGTTGTACTTATTATTAAAGGTTTGGCAATTGAGACTTGGTGTTTTAGGATGTCTTTTATCATTACCGACATATAGTTTGCAACTGACTTTTAGTGCAATTGCACCTGAAGGCTTAGATGTTGAGACTTTAATTGTTTTCATAACTAATGAACCGCCCATTATGTCAATAATTGCATTTTTGGTTACTGTTTGAGATACAATGTTTTTATTCACTCTTATTCCAGTTGTCGTCATCGACGGCGAAACGACGCTGTTTTGGTATTCCCGTTGCCGCTATCGACATTTATCGATGACGATCGACATATTTTTGGTATTCTCTAATGTAATTCGACGACGATATGAAATTGAATCGACACTGATTTTATCGTCAAGTTTTTTTTTTTTTCAACGATTAACGATTATTTTAAAGAAATTAAAATATGGCGCAACAAGAAAAAAGAAAGTTACTAATTCTAAAAACTAATAGTAGAATTGCAAAATAATCCTTCTCTTGCCAGAGGCTTAAATAAAGGTGCAGTGCCTTGTAATTTTAAAGAAAAGTGGAATGAAATTACAAAAGTCTCAAAATCCCTTACGGTTGAAGTATAGACGCTGGTCTTCTTTATTTGGAGCCAGTATTTTAATGTGGGCCCCATCCACTCAACCAATAACACCGGGAAAGCCTACTTTTTGAGATAGGTCTAATTTAGCTTCATTTTTTTCAGCATTAGTCATTTTAAATTTATTCAATTGAAGACAAATTATCCTTTCTAAGACATCCAAAGTTTCAGACAGAATCTTGGAAACGACTGGCTGTAAAATTCTCAATTTAAAGTCGTTTCCAACACCCAACTGGTACGACCCCTGGGCTAAAAATTTAAATGTGGCTGCTAATTTTGTATCTATTGTATCTATTGTTTCTGGCACATACTTAAAGGCTGCTTTATTAAGTCGAAAATAACTTTCAAACCTTTTGAACAAATATCAAAATAAGCATTATTACTTTGATATTTATACTCACTTTTTATCCTAAAAATTTAATATTTCGAATTTCTGTGTGATTTATTTTCTAATAGTATTAGATTTGCTTTATTTTTTTCATCACTTGGGTCTGAACCAGAATTTGAATCGGAAATAAAAAATAAAAAAACATTTTTCCACATAAATCAGTTTACTTAAATGTTAGAGATGTGCTTTTTGTTTTGTTGATATTTTCGATAAACAAACGACGTCGTCGCATGAGAGTTAGAAAATACCAAATCAACGCCGATGTGATGCCGCCGTCGATGCGAAAAATATATATATAATATACGTAGCCAGGACTGGTATGTCTAAAATTCATTCAAATTCATTGTCTTCCTCTTCATCATATTCGTCTGCATCATATTTGGTACGAATTTCTGTTTTCTGCATCTTTCTTATTTGGGACGTAATCGAGATTTTCGTCCGAATCTACCTGATATAGTGTAACGAAGTTGTCATCCTCATTTGACATATACAGGGCTGATTTATTTAACAATTCTTGCTCTTCGTAAAAACTTTCGTCAAATCAAAAATAGAAAAACACGTGTTCTCAATCCATCATTTTACTTCTAATGACGTTATAATACTTTTATGACATTTGATGCATTTTATAAATAAGACTAACTGTTGTAAATGATATGGCTGGCCCAAAAATCCTACTATTCATAAATTTTCTGTGCAAATATATTTATGGTACAATTGTACCAAGGATGTCAATAAAGATTAAGAAAACGTGTGCCACGCCCTCGACTGGCACAAGTAGATATAATATAAATACCACCACGTCGTTTTCAGGTACTTATATAGTTGAGGCATTCATATAATTTTAGCTACGTGGATGCACAAATAATATAAAAATTTTGTTTTCAAAAAAAAAAAATTGGTACAAATGTACCAAAGATATAACAGAAGGGTAATTCGACTATACAATAAGTCTTATGATATGCCAAATTTTTGTGTAGAAGAGTAGCAGTGTGATAGTCTGAATATGAAAATACTCATTCATATGAAAAATTTAGTCATATGGCTCCTCACCGTTTTCTGAAATTATTTTAAAAGTTAAACCTGGCAAGTAGAATATTTTAAAACTTAATTTTATATATAATCCCAAAAATTTGCAAAATTTTTAAAACTCTATATATTTACTTGGCCTAAAAAATGTTTAAATTATCAAGTCCTTTTTAAGATTAAAAAATTTTTCAAATTTTAACGAATAAAACTATTAAAAAATTACAAACAAAATGATAAAAATGATAAATTTTTTGCCTTTTAAATTAAGTCCACTTACATACATACATACTTACGTATGTATGTTTATAAATTCATCTTTTGTCAAAAATTGCATTTTATTTTATGATTTCTTGTATTTATCTTCGCTCAATGATATTTCTAATTTTGTTTGCCAACTTCATTTATTTAAGGAAATGCTGAAAGTTGGTAGTTGTTCATTAAGAACTTTGGCTATTTTAAAAAAGAAATGGACTTTATGATTATTCTTTCCTTTCACCATTAGTTTTTTATATTCATTTTTTGTTTTCGTTTTTCCATTTTTTTGTTTTTTTTTTTTATAAACTTAGAAAAGCGTGTAATTAACTAACTCGAAAAATGAACATTTTTTCCTTTTAGTGCACAAAGCGTATAACTAAAACTCTAACTCAAGTCAAAAACAAAACAAACAAAAAATAAACAAAAAAAAACTTTAAAGTTTGCTATTTTCTACACTTTATTTTTTTCATTTTCATTTTTAAAACTAAATTATCCATTAAGAAACCAACCGTTGTTGGTGGCTCTTTTTATCAGTTGAAAAAATTGTAATAAAAATAAATAAAAGAGACGGTAATTAACCTTTTTAAAAACATACTTGGTTACATGTTATCATTACAGAAAAAAGGTGGGGGAGGAGGTGGTGGTGGCGGCGGTGATAAAGGTGGTAATAAAAATAAAGGTGGTGGCGGTGGAGGAGACAAAGGAGGCGGTAAAAAAGGTCAGGAACAAAAAGGAGGTGGTGGAGGTGGAGGTAAAAAAGGTGGCAAAAAATAATTTCCATAAAGCAAGCAAATTAAAAAAAAAAAAACAATTTAACATTTTAAATTTTTATATGTTATGTTTTTAATTTTATTTTGTAATTTATAGACAAAAAAAAAACAAAACAAAATTTTCAATATTGTAATAATACTTTGTATGAGAAGAGAAGCGAGTAATGAAATAAAATTGAATGATGAAAATAAAATAGATTTTTCTTAATAATTGCACATTTTTGTTTGTGTTTTATACGTATTCTACGTTTTTTGTTTTTTAATTTATACAACAGCGACAATATTGTCAATAATAAAGGATGTTTAATTAGCTTAGCGAAACCATTCCTGGGACATGGCGCCAAAGAATGAGGCTGCACTAGATTTTGCCTTTGACTCACTTTTTCGGGTCGTTGTTGAGGAATTGATTGATTTGCGCGTTGGTGTGGCCTAAAGTTTAAAAAAAAGTCAAGGAGTATTACAATATTTTTATTTTTAAATAACAGGTGTAAGTAGAACAGAAAATTGGCAAAAATGCAGTAAATATTTACAAAACAAAAAACCCAATATTAATAAGAAAATTAAATTAAAATTTTAGTTATTATGTACAGACTATAGTATATAAAATGGGGTTAGACAAAAATAAAAGAAACCAAAAAAACACGCATACAAAGCAAAACTAATGAATGGTTTTAAAAAAAAAAATGTTATATATATTTATTAGAGATGAGGATCGTGAGATCGGTGCAGATAATTTATCTTTATATACAAAAAAATATGAAACTGTGAATAATAAATAAACTATTGAATAAATTAAGAAACTATCATTGAAGCACTCTGTGATAAACAATATTTTTCATTTTGTTGTCATACTACATAATTCCGGTAACAACTATAACATAAAGAAACGACAGAACATAATTTACCTGTTTGGGGGAATAACTTCCTCTGCCCCTAAAAAATATAATTCTAAGTATTCCTCTTAAGCTTGAGAGCTTATGTGTTACACTTCTTTAAAAGAGCGATAAAATGTGTTCTACCTTCTGCGGGAATACCCCTTCCTCTGAACTTATCCCGCTCGGATTAATCTGTATCATAAAAGCTAGTGCTGGAAGCATTCGTACAATGTTTAAAGGCTTTATGGGGAACATAAACAGGGTTTTAAGTTCACGGAAAAAGTGGGCGGTGAATTGGGCGTGGAGGTATAAAAAAATAGATTAGGGTCTATCGTTAGCCTTACTTAATATACAGACAAAATTTTATAAGAATCGGTCAGACAATCTCGGAGCAGCTTTGTTACAAACATGGTGACATCACTCCATACAAAATATATGGGAAAATGAATTTTCTTTGTAATTTCTTTGTTTGAAATGTTTTAGAAAATTTCTTCTTATTTGGCCAGAGAATATTCCGAATTAATACAAATCATTGAAATCTGTCCAGACGTTTTTGAGTTATAAGCGTAGTAACTAACGCTCTTGGCCTTTGCAAGTCATCAGTAGCTGTACGCACCTCATCCATTGGAAAAATTGGCTATAGCACGAATAAGAGCTGAATTATTATTATTATTTTATTTTATTTATTTGTTTAATCTTATGAATAAATTCTAAGATTAAATTAGCTGTAAGCACTAGCTACGAGGGCTATCGGCTTTTCTATTTTTAAACACGAAGTCTGGTTTGTTTCCAAAACTTATGAATAGTATTTATGTTGTTGATTGTTATTTCGCTTAGAAGATTGGTTTGTATTGGGCATTGTGTGCTTCTTAAGTTGGATAGGACGGGACATTCGTCAAGGACATGTTTTATAGTTAAGACACAATTACATGTGTTGCAAATGGGGTTGGTGGCTCTTTTCAATAGATGTTCATGGGAGAAGGATGTGTGGCCAAGTCTTAGTCTGGAAAAAGTTTTAATTTTGTGCTTTTCTATTCCTATTGGGTATATGGGGCTAATGTTGTTTGGATTGATGACAGAGTAGTGGTAGTGTTTAGAGATAGTCTCCCTGAATTTGTTTTTTATATATGTGGTTATATGCCTTCGGAGATCGAGTTTTTCGAAAATTGACTCAGTAAGTATGGGCGCGTACGAAGCATACTTTGCAGCGATGTCAGCTTTTTCATTTCCGAAAATGCCAATGTGGCTGGGAATCCAGTGTAATCTAATAGCTTCTTCTTTTCCTATGAGGGCGTCTCTTATTTTAATGGTTGTACTCCAGTTGTTGTTGAACGGATTGGAAATAGCTTTCAGTGCCGAGAGGCAGTCAGAGTAAATGACAGTTTTCTTTTTGGAGGAGATTGCAAGTTGAACTGCTCTGAGTAAAGCACAGCATTCTGCTGTGAAAACAGAGGAGTAATTTTGAAGTATGCGTAGGGTCAGACTATTGCCCTCATTGTCGACTACTGCATAAGCTGTCGTATTATTCATAGATTTGGTTCCGTCGGTATAAATAAAACTCCAGCCAAGTTGTTTGAGTCCTGTTTTCCTTTCTTTGATGAGGCTTAAAAACTCTTCTCTGGTGTTATTGTTTTTACTCATTTTGGATAAAGATGTGTCTATACAGGTTGCTTTGAATTGCCAAGGAGGCTTATTGCTTATTGTTTTTGATTGATGAAGGGGGATTTCTATTGTTTGGGCGAGTTCTAGGGATTGTGCTATTGCCGATTTGATGCGTTGACGTCTTCTTGTAGTAATAAGCGATGATATATCCTTATCTATAACTGAATTGGTGCTGGTTAGTAGTTTTGGGATGAGTCTTAACTTTGCTTCCTGATTTCTGTTTTCTATGGTTGGGAGATTGGCCTCAGTAAGAATGTTGTTGATGGGGGTAGTTCTGTAAGCGTATACTGAGGCTCTTGCTGCCATATGGTAGGCAGATTTTAAAATATTAATTACTGAACGGGAGCTATTGCCATATAGGTACAGGCCATAATCTATTTTGCCCAAAACCAGGGTTTTGGTTAGATATGTAAGTGTGTTAATGTGAACGAAGCTTTTTATTGACAGGTAACGTATAATGTTACCTCTAGATAAAAGCGACCTCTTTAAATGAATACAGTGCTCTTTCCAGTTGTACCTATGTGAAAAGATGATACCTAAAATTTTTAGTTGTTTAACGTTTTCTATTCTCTCACCATTGTGGAGTATGGAATAATTATCTGCATTACAGTTATGCTTTCTACATATATGGAGTTTCTTTGTCTTTTTTAAAGAAATTTTGCTGCCAGAGTACTCTGACCATTCACTAATGTCTCTTATGGTTTTTTCAAGTATAGCTGTAGTTTCTTCATTTTTGTTTCTCTTGCAGAGAATGTACAGGTCATCTGCGTATAAGCAGTGATCGATAGCTGGGTTTGTATTTAGAACTTTACTTATTTCGTTGAATGCAATTTGGAATAAAACCACTGAAAGCGGAGATCCCTGTGGGATCCCGTTTTGCAAAGGAAATGTTTCCGACAAGTATCCATTAACCCGAACTTTAAATCGTCTGTTAGACAAGAAAGACTGGATAAATCGAAAGATTTTTGGTCCTATAGACCATGCTTTTAATGCGTTAAGTACTACATGGTATCCTATTCTGTCGAAAGCTTTCTCAAAGTCAACCGAGAGCACGGTGACATGATTCTTGGAAGACAGGGCTTTAGATATGAGATAGTCTAGATGGAGTAGAGCGTCGTCGCAACCTTTGTTTGCTTTAAAGGCTACCTGTCTTTTATCAACTAGTTTTTTCTTTTCAATAAACCACGTAAGTCTCGCAGCAATTATTCTCTCGATTATTTTGGATAGACATGGGAGTAGTGATATTGGGCGATAATCTGTCACTGAGAGGCATTTTTTGCTTTTGGGTATTGGCACTACAACAGCCAGTTTCCACGTGTGAGGTATGTTTCCACTATCAAAAACTGTATTGTATAGGTTTAGTAATTTGAGTTTGGTTTTTAGTGTCAGAGGTTTTATCATTTGATATGTTATGCGATCGAGGCCAGGGGAAGTACCTTTGACCTTCTTTAAGCAGCCGTTGAGCTCTTGGAGGCTAATTGGTTCCTCTAAAAATGACGCGGTTTTGTCAGTTGAGTTGTTGAGTGTTGGGTTAAATGCTTGTTTAGATGATATAAAAGATTGTGAAAAGTTCTCGTTCGAAGAGTATTTAGACCATTCTCTGCCAAAGTGATGTGCAATTTTTATTGGATTAATAAGAGTTTCATTTACGGCACTGATTGCCTTGATGCTAATAAAAGTATTTCTTTGTGTGATGCTGTTTATTTTGTTCCAGATATTAGAAACAGGGGTGTTTCTGTTGATGGTTTCCGTATATTTTTCAAAACATGATTTTTTTGCAGATTTCATTTCCCTTCGAAATACTGCATTAGCTTTTTTGTACATGATGAGATTGTCTAAGCTGGGGTTGGATTTAAATTTTTTCCATTCCTTGTTCTTTTGATAACGCAGTTTAGATAATAATGTGTTCCACCATGGCACTGTCGATGATTTTCTATGAGCTGGTGTTTTTTTAATCTGTGGAATGTGCAAGTTAGCTGCGATGCGAATGGATTTTGTGATCACAGCTGCATCTTTATTGCTTGAATTATATAGTGTTCTATTTGAGAGCTCTTGTTCTGCTCGTAGGGAGAATTTTGGTAAATCAGCCAAATGCATGATATATTTGTTTATGGGGATAGAGTCCGGTTTGTCGTTGTTAAGATTTATAGAAATTTTTATTGGAAAGTGATCACTGTTGTTCAAGTCGTCTAATGTTGACCAGCTGGTTATTGGAAAAAGTGTTGGTGAGCATAGTGAGAGGTCGATGTGAGTAAGTGAGCTATGAGTAGAGAAGTGAGTAGGACTGCCATCGTTCAAGATGCACAAGTTTGCATTGTTTATAACTCTTTCTAAAGCTATTCCTCTGTTGTTGTTTGAAACAGAACCCCACGCGGTGTTCCAGCAGTTGAAATCTCCTAGTACTAATATTGGGCTATTAAAAGATGTAATGATAGAGGCTAATTCCTGTTCAGCAATATCCTCAGTCGGAGGTATATAGAAAGATATAACTGTAAATTTTATGTTAAGAGTAATTTCTATTGCAATAACTTGGTATTTAGAGTTGACCTGTATTTGTCTGTGTGGAATATTAGATTTGACCAGTACTCCTATACCCTGCTTTGATGTTGTGTTTTGTGTAGTGTTCATGAAGTAGCCGCTGTAGTTCTTAGGGAGGATTGGTGTAAAGTTCCAAGCGCAGTGTGTTTCTTGGAGTGAAATTATATCGGGATCTGTCTCTTTCATTAAGATCTGAAGGTTACAGTAATTATTTTTAAATCCGTTGATGTTCCATTGCAGTATAGAAATGTCCATTTTATGTGTGTAAGGGATTTTTTATTTTATTTTTTTTTTAAAGAATTATTATTTTTTTTTTAATTTGGTGTATTTGTAATTAATTTATTTGTTGTAGCAGTTAGGTTTCTAAATCCATGGTAATCTCGTCAGGAGATTCCATTGGTAGAAAATATTTGTTTTCTTTTATTAGATTTTGGGTTATTAAAGATATTGGTGAGGTGAGAGATTCTTGGTTAGTTGTTTTGTGGTTTTTTGGTGTTTCAGGAGGAGATTGATTTATTTCTGTAGTTATAGCTGATGGTTCAGTTGAGGTAGTTTGTTTCTTTGAGGGTGTAGTGCTTTTGGATTCGGTTTGTGGTTGTTTTTCTTGCGTTATTTTAGTGTAAGGTAAGTGTTGAATTTTATTCGATGTAAAGGTTTTGTTTTCTAAAATAAATGAAATATTTGATGGATCTGTTGAGGTGATTGGTTTTTTTAATGTTGTAGCATGATTTGATTCTGATGTGTGTTGTTTTTCGGTCGGTATTTTGGATTGAACTAAGGTTTGCTTTTTATTTGAGGTTGATGGTGTATTGTCTAGTGTTAATGGAGAAATGTCGGTAATGGATTTGGAGTTGTTGGCTTTTTCGAGTCTTGCAGTGGATGAGTAAGAAGCGAACTGGTCACCTGTAGATACGGGGTTGTTCTCTCTGTATTTTTTACGAGCTTCACTAATGCTACAGTAATACTTGGTTTTTATTTTTAGGATTTCCTTCATTTGAAGGTATCGTGGACAGTTTTTGTCAATAGAGGAATGAGGTCCTGAGCAGTTTGAACATAAAGTTCGAATGCATTTAGTATATTCATGTGGGGGTAGGCTGCATTGTGGGCAAGTGGGGCTTCCCTTACAGTGATTCTTAGTATGACCTAAGAGTTGGCAATTTTTACACATCATTGGATTCGGGAAGTAGTAGTCAACTTTACATTTATACCAGGCTACATCTACTGTAGCTGGTAAGCGGTAAAGGTCAAATGTGAGTATCATTTTGCCGGTTGGAATTCTGGTTTTACCGTCTTCGGTTAGTTTCGTAAATTTATGTACCTCTGTAACACCTTGTTCTTTCATTTCCTGTACGATTTCTGTCTCGGGGACATCTTTTAAACACGGTGCATAAATGACGCCCTTGATAGAGTTTAGTTTGTCATGAAGCTTACAAGTTATTTTGCATAGATTTGACAAGGTTTTGGTTTTTATGAATTTTTCTGCAACACGTGCATTACGTGTGAGAATAAGTAAGTTGCCATCTCTGAGTTGAGAAATTGAAGTGTATTCAGTACTGATGCATTCAACACCTTTCTTGATAGCAAAAGGGCTAAATTTAGATAATGGCTTTTCTGGATCGGTTGATGAAATCAAAATATATTTTGGATTGTTGTGGTAGCTATTTTTTGTGTTGGGTAGATCTGGAAAGTCATTTAATTTGAGTTTTTTCGGAGGGTTATCAATAAAGTCCCCCAATAAGTGGAACCTATTGTTTAGTAACTTGTCCGGAGGCCCGGGAGCCATTTTTTTTTTTACGAAACTAATTTAGTTATTCCTTTTTTTTTCGCTTTCTTGAAAAATAAAGTATAAAAAGTCTTGAACACAGAAAGAAGAAAAAATAAAAATTTATTTGTGTACCGTTACTTTTGGTTACAACAACAGAATATGTAGATAGGAGAGAATGAAATTAGACAACCGTACTCTTTGAGTAGTAGACGATGACTGAGAGCTGAATTAAAAGAATAAGGCCCATTATTACAACTTGCCGTTAGACAGATAACTCGCTTTTTGTTAGTACAAGTAAACTTTAGCCTAAAGTGAACGATAAAGTTATTGGGCAGATTGCCTTACCTTTAGGTTAAAGTTTACTAGTAATAACAAAAAGCAATTATCTGTGTGATAAAATCCTAACTTTAACTAACGGCAGGTTGTAATAATGAGCCTAAATGTTATGGTATCTTCTGTAGGAGACCATATCCTCTAAAACCGCCCACAATTTGTAATTCAAAGGATTCAAATCAGGGCTACCAGACGGCCAACCTTCAGAGCATATAAAGCTGGCTAATTGTTTCGAAGCCAGGTCTGTGTCGTTTTAGCCTTATGAGCTGGTGCAGAATCTTGTTGGAAAGTCCAAGGCCTCTTCTGGAACAGGGAGGGCAGAAAAATAGGACAGCATACATGCAAATGCCCTTATTTGGGCAATTACAAAGAAGGCAGCAGTTCATATCGTGGGCGAGAACAATAGGACAGCATTACATGCAAATGCCTTTATTGGGCAATTATAAAGAAGGAAGCAGTTCATATCGACAAGTAATCAGAAGAAACATCTGTTTTCTTGTACACTTTATTTTGACGCATAAAACACGGAGTGCATTTTATTTTTGCTTTATAACTTTTGCTATTCTAAAAATTATTTGTTTTTTTAGAATTTCGTAAAGCCCTTTCTAAAGCATAGAAACAACATAAAATATTTAATTTTATTGTATTTTTAAACAAATAAAATAAAAAGTAAATGGTATCAAATGATGTTGTAGATTTTATTTTGACGCTCACAGTATATATTGAATGTAGTATGTTTATGGGCTTAAAATACGATTATGCCACAATTGCGTCCATAAAATTGAAACAATTCGTTTTTGTATGTATGTGTCTGTTTTGTATTGTAAGAATAAAAAGGTAAGATTTCCAGCCAGGCCCACAATATCGAAAGAAAACTTAAGCGAAAGAAACTCAGTCACTCACTGTGAATCTAAACTGCGGCCATAGCTGCCAGATAAATTGACCATGAAATCGTCAAAAATCGACAAAAAAATCGTCAAAATCGTCAAATTGATTCCTTAAAATCGTCAAAATAACGTCAACAAAATATAAATAAGAAAATATCACAAAAAAAAAATTTTTTTTTATTTGAGTAAAACTGAAAAATAGAATTGTCAGTACAAATGTATATAAAGTTTCGAAACTTAAATAAAAAAAAACATCAAAAATATATTATATTTATTATACACATGTATTACCATTACACATTTTAGTCAGTTTAGGTACAATTTTAATTTAATTATTCTCAATTCCTTATATTAGAATGGTTTTTTGTAAACGTAATGGCCTCCAAAGACGACTTTTGTTTTTTAGATTTATTTGTCTAAATATTCGTTTTCCGTTTGCAAAATAATGTAGTAAATCTAATTTTTTTCCGAATAAATTAAGATCGAGTGGAGTTTCTCATTTTCATTTATGATATTTTTTTTAAATCTAAAAGTTTAAAGTTTAAAGCCTATTTTGGGCGAAATTGTTCTCTAAATTGAATAACTTTAACTGTCTTAATTCAAATTTTAGCTCTTGCCTTTCACATTCTTCAATAAAATGGTTAAATTCATTCATAATACGAACGATTTTCTTTTTTGAATATATATCAAGTACTTAAAGCTTAATATTCGTTTTTAAAATCAAATCTTATTTGGCCACACTGTTCTAAAAAATGTATGAAACAAATAATAACAGTACGTTTTTATATTTCCTCAAAAATATCTTTTCTTCGAAGTTAAAAAATTTGTTTATCTTTATAATCTACCAAATCAAAATGTCTGATCTTGGCTTTATTTCTAATAATAATAGCTTTTAAAATTATATGCATTAAATTGGTGGATGCAACAGTTGCCAATTTTGAATTTTTCTGTGTAAAAACAGCATAAAATTCCTTTCAGAAATAGAGTAATATTCTGCATTTGAATTTCCAAAAGCAACAGTTACAACTAGTGTGATCATATTTGTAACAATGTTAAAGAATTTAAAGAAATAAACGTTGCAAATTTTGAATTTCCAAAAAACGTCAAAATAAATGAAAATCGTCAAATTAAAGGCAAAAATCGTCAAATCGTCAAAATGCTATTTTTGTGTCATAAAATCGTCAAAATGACGATAAATCGTCAAATCTGGCAGCTATGACTGCGGCCCACTAATTGTCACTTTATCGTTCGCTTTGCTTTACGTTACCAACGTAATGCAAATAAACAACAAAGCTGCCATATCAACATATTAATAAATAATCGCGAATATACACGAAAAAAGCGCTGAAATGCTTAAATTGTACAGTAAAAAATGCAACCGTGTGCTAGTTTAACTTGACAGAAATGTAGTAAACAAACTTATTCCGATTTTGTTTATTTATGTATATGTGTGTAAAAAAATTTTGTGTTACCAATCGCATTTATTTTTGACGACACAAAAATTAGTGTGCCGCAAATCAGCTGTTTGTCGCTTACAACTACACGATTCGATATCGTGGGCCTGGCTGTTCGTAATGTTTGAAATTCGAAAATTTTAAAAAACTTTTTCATTTGTTTTTTAAAATTAACCATTTTAATCATATAAATAAAATATAACTTGCAAACAAATTATTACACCAATTAAAAAAGCAAATAAATTAAGAAATAAAAATAACTTTTACTGCACAAGAATCGAACAAAATCCAATACAAAGTTAACTCAATTTTGTTCGATTCGAGTAAGTTATTCGGCTCCGCAAACTTTAAATGATTTTTTTCTTTGTTGAAACAAATTTTTCGAATTCGAAAAAATACAAAACAGGAAGGTTAATGCAACAAATAACTATGCTTAAAAAAATTAATTTGGTATGTTCTGAAAAGCGAATTCGAGTGGAATTAAAATCGAATCTTTTTTCCAAAGGCAAATAAAATTTTTTTTCGCAAATTATTCTATAGTTCTATCTAGTACAGGGGGATTACATTGTATATCGATTCAAATCGAAACTGCTTTCGAAAGAAATTTCCCATTCGAAAAAATCAATACTAACGAATATAAAAATTTTTCGAAAATACGTAAATTTTTACGAATTCGTAAGATTTTCGATTCGAATCGTAATAGAAAGTAACCTCCCCAGTAATGGTCTTTAGTCGAATGAATAAAAAAAGTTGTAAAAGATTTTCACGTTTCCCGATTTCAATTTTACTCGAATTCGCTTCTCAGAACATACCCGAATAAGTTTTAGTTAACTTTTAAAATCATTAAAACTATAATGAAAACTTCAAACCGTACTACCATTACCCACAAATAATACAGATGCAAAAATAAAAAATTGTGCTATTTTATGGTTGATAATAATCCTTTAAAATATAATAAAGTATGGCATAATATTTAATTTACAATAAGTAATATAAAACACAGAATTATAAAACAAACTTACCTTAGGAGACTCAGTTAAAATAGGCTTTTTATTATCCAATGTGGTTGGATCTGTAACTGTAGTGACAACTGGTAACAGTGGAAACCATAATGATGTCGAACCGCTAGAGCATAAACTTAATACATTGGGATCTTTCTCTTGAATATGTGTGCCAACTTGCGAAATTTGTGTATTTAATGGTGTCAGTACAGCCAATAGACAATTAGCACGCATTACTGATTTTTTGATATTTGCTGTTAAATGAGTTGAAAACAATTCAAAATCGATGGGGTCTATACATTCTTTAAACTCATTCTGTAACTCTAAGAATTGTTCTTTTTGTTCTCTGGTTATATTAAAAGAATGCTGTAAAAACTTTATGTCAAAGTAAAGCTGCAAAGCGATATTTTGTGAAAGATTTGGTTGAGACTTTATTAGTTGCTTATAGTATTTGAGCAGTTCATCTAAAAGCAATTGATTGAAGGTGTGTAAAACTTTTGCAGGCAAGGTTTCTGGAACAATTTCTTTAAGAGTTGTTATTAATGTTTGTAAATAGGATTGTAAAGAAATGCGAGGTTGGGTAGGTATACGAAACGAAGATTGTGTTGCTACATCTTCGTCATCTTTATGGTCAAGTGTAATAAGTTCCCATTGCTGTAAGAAAAATGAGAAAACGAATATAGTTCGTAATGATAAACAAGATTTCTCAAAAAAAGAAATTCTCACATCACTTATGTATACTCACTGTAAAGTCTTCCAATATAACATTGCTTGTATTGATATTTGCTAAATAACGTTCACAGTTTAATTCCTGCAGTAGACCATTTATAATTAGCAGCCAAAATTGATAAACTTCATCTTCAATTAAACCACATATACGCTGCCAATCTTCCAAGCTGGAACTTGATGCTGTATTACTCAATAATTGTCGCCACACTGGTGACTGGCAGAAACAGATTTTTAAATGAGGACAAAGTTCTATTAATGCACAACAGCAACGTATTACAAACAGCAATAACTGACGATTAGTTCCATCTATTTCCAAACTCTTAACTTTAGTTATGAATTCTGTAATGTGTCGCTGAGCAGTGTGCTTTAGAAATTCCACTAAAGCCTGTTTGTCTTCCAACTTGGTTGTGGGTTCTTCCAACAACACATCCATTTCTTTTATAATGCTCGATAACTGTTGGTCAAAATTTGTAGCCATTTCTATAATTTGTTTATTGTAACCTTTAGATTTCATAAGTAAGCTCTTCAATTTTAAGTCATTATTTAAAGCCTGATTTAAACTATCGGGTAAATCTGAAGGTGACTCTTGCCACATTGTGTAATTGTTCGTATTTACGGCTTCTGTTTGTTTTAAAGAATTCTCCAAAGTCGTAAAAGTTTCGTTTATACCCTTTAGCCAGCTATCGTTAATAATATTACGAATACGTTGATTAATTAAAGGCACATAGCGTAACTCGTAGAAATCTAAAGATTCTGTCAATTGACATTGTGTGCTTAGAGCATTTAAATTCAGTTGTTTTCTCAAAATGTTGGCGCCATTTTTGATTTCTTGTATGCTATTCATATTTGTAACCAAATCAAAAAGCTGTTTAAGATGGCTACTGGCAATACGCTGTGTGTCTGCGAGAAACATTTCCAGTGACAAACGAATGGCATCTTTGCTGAGCGTAATTGTATCGAATTTTGGTTTGAAATTTGTTATTATATCAGGTAATAGATGAACAAATTGTACATCATCATTATCCATACGCACAATAGTAGGTGGAGAACATGGATCGGAAAATTCTGCAAGTTTGGTGAATAAAGGGCTTTGGTCTGAAATTCAAAATAATAAAAATGGAAGACGTAAATACATAATTGTACTGCTTTGTTATAAAGAAACAATGAGAACGTAATAGTTGGTTCATTTAGTATGTCGATTATTCTTGAAAACACAAATTTCTAATAATGGTCGTATTGTTGTCGAAATACTATCGCAGTTTATGAATATTGTATTTGAGATCAATTAAATCTTTACAAAAAATAAAGAATTTTTAGTCTGATTATTTATTGAATTTGGGTAGGATTAGTAGAGGAGGTTCTGATACATAACTCAGGCTGGATTAGACCAATGGCATGGATGATGTTTGGCTAAGGCTTTACCCGCAATGCTTTTAGAAATTTCCTAACATCCCATGTTATTGTAATTGTAAAAGTTTAATATAATTTTTAGAGAAATATGCAGCATTTTCTTTAATATTTTTACTAAAACAGTATGTACACCGCAGTTCTAGCTTTCCAACTTTTCTAATCTGGTTTGTTTGTTGTTCTTTTTTCCACTCTATTTTCAAAGTATCAATAAAATTTTAAATCCAAAACTTTAGCTATAGTTAAAAGGGCCAAATGTATTAAAATATAACAGATTTCAATAACCCAACCCGTGACACGCCGGAGAATAGGAAGCCATCAAAGATATAAAAACTATACAGATATGTTGCTATAAATATAAATATGCGCTTACCCAAAAAACATTTGGCAACCAAATCTAAGCTGTCGTTTAATACTCTTAAACTGGCTAAAATTCTCTCCTTAACACGACTTCCGTCTGCTTTTAGGCAATTTAGAAACGAAGTAGAGCGCAAATTCAAAAACGTCTTTAGTGTAGTTTCCAAACTGCAACGTTCCAATTGTAGTAGTGCTAAAACACAATCCACTGTAAGTTCTGGTCCTAAATTCTCTCTTTCTAAAGCAGCCATCACCTCCTGCTTGATAGTCATATGGAACGGTTTAATAATTTCCCATTGCTTTTTAGCCACTGGTAGTTTTTGCATTATTGAGTTGTTGGAATCCAATTGTAAGCCTGTGCTAATATGGCGACTGAAGATAAAAAGTTCAGTAGCAGCATAGTAATGTTCCAAATCTAACTGCGACCATATCAGCTCAGGCAAAGACGTTAACAATTTTATCTGTATCATGGTACTAAAATAGTTATTTAGCTTTTTATTTGCATTTCTCGTTTTAAGTTCTACGGCACTATCTGATTCAGTTTTAAAGCCCAACAATTGTTGATCATTGAGATTTTTGCAATTGCCACTGATGTTGTCTACTTGTTCAATCAAAGCTTTTGTAGAATCCTGCATGGCAGTAATGGTATCGGCTGCCTTCAATAAGTCGCGATAACGTTCACTAACAAGAAATAAACATTTATTCTTCCAAATTTTATATATTTTTCCCAGATTCAGCTGCCAAACTTACCCCACCATCATTCTAAGTTCTTCCTTTTTCTTTTCCACTACTTCTTGAATTTTCTTGTGAACTGTATCTATTTCTAGCACACTATATTGTTCGAAAAGTGTATCAACATTTAAATTTAACAAATTAATTGTTGCCATTTTTATTAATTTTATTTTTTTAATTCTTTAAATTTGTTTTGTTTTAAAAATATTCTTTAATTGTGAAATGACACGTACAATAGCCCAACAGCTGATTTGCTTCTTCACTATAGCGCCAGCACTTCACAATAACAATGTAAACAAACACTATTGTGAATTATATTTCCACAAAAAAACGCGTTATTTACAAATGGTTTAAAATTAAAAAATTCTAAGCTAAAATTTTACCTGTGCTACACATGGTATGAAAAACAAGTATTCTATTATTTTTTGAAATCTTTTATTGGTTATGTGCGTACATTTTCAACTTGAGGTAAAGAAATATAAGCTTGTCTTAAAAAAAAATTAAAAACGATTCTTTGCTGGCAAATTACGCATCTTAAAAGAATTTTTGATAAAGATCTTATGTAACTACACGTTTCACATATATATTTAGTTCATATGTAGATAAATTTAGCGAATTCCATTCTATAATCAACTCAAGCTGCTATTTGGAATTTCAATACAAAAGATTTGAAGTTCTTTCGTGCTCGTTCCTAATAAAAGCGAACATAAGCTGTACTTCTTTAATCCGTACCTTCAGTTAAAGTGAAACGGTTTATGCTAAGTTGCAAGACCCGTTACAACTTTTACGAATAAAAGTATTGCTCTAATTTGGTTCACTACATAGTTTATTTATTAATTTTTGATATTTAACTGTTATTCGTAAAAAGTTATAGTTGAATAATAGCCAGTAATGTTAGTGTTTGACGAAATTGTCACTTCGTTCGGTTACAAACTTATTATCATTATTATCACAATGTATATTATCACTGTAAGTCATTTGGTACCACTCTTTCTTGTGATATAATAAAAAGTAATGCTTAGGGACTAGCCCGTTAAACATATGTAGATGTGTCAAAATGATTTTGTTTGTTTTACATAGTTTATTGACATTAAACCGATCAAAAACAAAAATAAAGTACCCTGTTGTTTTTGTATTGTTGTATCTTGCCCCCATCTATATATATAAAAGAAAGTGGCGTTAGTTACTACGCTTATAGCTCAAGAACGGCTGGACCGATTTCGATGATTCGTACCAATTTGGAATGGTCTCTGGCCAAATAAGAAGAATAGCAAAAAAAAATTCTAAAATATTCCAAAAAAAAAAATGACTTCATATTTTTAAAATACGGGGTTCACACAATGCCTTTCATGACTGTTCACATTAGAGTTGCATGAGTGTTCACCCTATGTTGAAATGGTGTTCACACTAGGGGTAAATACGGGGTTCACACAATGCCTTTCATGACTGTTCACATTAGAGTTGCATGAGTGTTCACATATGTTGCAATGGTGTTCACACAAGGGGTTCACATTCAACATTACTGTTCACATTAGAGTTGCATGACTGTTTACACTATGTTTCAATGATGTTCACACTAGAGGTTCACACAATGCCTTTCATGATTGTTTACATTAGAGTTGCATGACTGTTCACACTATGTTTCAATGGTCTTCACACTAAAACCGATTTTGATGTTTCGTACCAATTCGGAATGGTCTCTGGCCAATTAAGAAGAATAGCAAAAAAAATTTCTAAAATATTCCAAAAAAAAAAAATATAACGTAAGTGTGTACTTTTAAAATACGGGGTTCACACAATGCCTTTTATGACTGTTCACACTATGTTGCTATGGTGTTCACATTAGAGTTGCATGACTGTTCACACTATGTTGCAATGGTGTCCACACTAAAATCGATTTCGATGATTCGTACCAATTCGGAATGGTCTCTGGCCAAATAAGAAGAATAACAAAAAAAATTTTTTATATATTCCAGAAAAATGAAATAACGTAAGTGTGTACTTTTAATATCCGAGGTTCATACAATGCCTGACTGTTCACACTATGTTACAATGGTGTTCACACCAGAGTTGCATGACTTAAAAGAAATAACATAGGTGTGAACTTTTAAATACGGGGTTCAGACAATGCCTGTCATGGCTGTTCACACTATGTTGCAATGTTATTCACATTGATAAGAAGAATAGCAAAAAAAATTTCTATGTCGCAATGATGTTCACACTGGAGTTGCATGACTGTTCAGACTATATTACAATTGTGTTCACACCAGAGTTGCATGACTATTCACACTATGTAGGAATGGTGGTCTCACTAGAGTCATGACTTTTCACACCATGCTGTTGCTTGCTTGAATTATAGGGATGCCAATCCTTAATTACGATATTGATAATTATGATTTTCAGGATTTACAAAATTTTTTATTTTAGGGTTTTTTGCTTCTCATGTAAAAAAAAGAACTGTAGTTACGTCCGTTTGCATTTAATATGACGATATGTATAGAGCTTTCTGTTGGTGTCTACATTTTGTATTGTCGCCGACTTTTTTATCTGTTCGTTGCTGATACGTACGCAAACATTAAAACTGAACGACTAAATTTCATACATTATAATCAAAAGAAATTACGTTCAGAAGAAGGTGGTAATGTAAACGACCTCGGAAAAATGGTTATTTTGTCTTCAACATATACAGATAGCCCACGTCATATGCATGAATATGCACAGGACGCAATGACTTATGTACGTCATTACGGTCGGCCAGTTTCATTCATAACTTTTAGGTGTAAACCACAATGGAATAGCTTCTCCGAGATTTTCTGACCGATTCTTATAAAATTTTGTCTGTATATTCAGTAGGGCTGACTATAAACCGTATTTTTTTTTACACATCCACGCCCACTTCAATGCCCACTTCTTCCGTGAACTTAAAACCCTGTTTACGTTCCCCATAAAGCCTTTAAACATGGTACGAATGCTTCTAGCAATAGCTTTTATGATATAGCTTAATCCGAGCGGGATAAGGGCAGAGGAAGGGGTATTCTCGCAGATGGTAGAACACATTTTATCACTCTTTTAAAGAAGTGTAACCCATAAAGCTTTCAAGCTTAGTAGGAATACTAAGAATTATATTTTTAGGGACAGGGGAAGTTATTCCCTCAAACAGGTAAATAATGTTCTGTCGTTTATTTAAATAGTTGTTATACATAATGCTTTTAAGCTTGCTAAGAATACCGAAATAAATTTTTTTGGCGGGGGATGAGTTCTCCTACTTAGGTAAAACACGTTTACAACACAAAAATCTTTTTAACTTTCGAGAAAAGCCTGAAGTTGCATTTTTTATGATCCAGTTTAATCCGAGCGAGATAGGAGCAGGGAAATAAGTAGTCACATAAAGGTAAGTTACATTATTGCTTAAAGTGTTATTACAGATCACGCTTTCAAACTAAATAGAAATACTGCAATTATATATTTTATGATCTACCTTATCAAAATTGGGGGAGAGTATCCCCGTACCGAGAAAATGGGTTTTGTCGTTAGTTTGTTGCTCATAAATCTCTCAAACTTGGTAGGAATACTAAATTTTATATTATTTATAATCTTCTTAAGCCCGAACGGAAGAGAAGCATAGAAATTGAGCTTATTTATGTACGGACTAAAGAACTATACATGGGTATGTTAAGCGCTTAAGTTAAAAAAAAACCTTTAATTTAAATAGAAGTCTACTGTCAAATATTTATTGAAAAGGATTTATGAATAAACAAATAATTTTTTAATTATTTTTATATTTGTTGTCAAAATTTGATTTACTTTTTATTAAATAAAAAATATAATTTTATTTTGTTAAACGTATTTTTTTCAACTGAAGGCTTCTAAATAATTTTCGATCTCTTATAAAAATTTAATTGACTTCAAAAATCTTGGAAAATAGTTAACTTCAAATTTTTTGGCAAACGGCCACAGTTCAAATTCGCTGCTAATTTCATTGGTAATTTTGGTGTGAAGCTCTATTTTCAAACGGTAAGTTAGCAACAATATGATCTTTGAGAACATATATTTGCGAGGTCCTGACATCTGTGCACATGTATATATATGTATCAGAGTTGGGTTTACTAAAAATATTATGTATTTTCTCAAAAACCTAGCTGGGGTGAACCCGGGAACGCCGGGTCACACCAGCTAGTAATTTATATAAAAATGCAGTGTCTAATATAATAGCGTTGATTTACTTTTTTCAATAATCTTGGGTCATATTTTTTGTTATATACTGTTGCTACAGTTAGAGCAACACTGCGTCAATATCTATTGTGATTGTTTTTTTTTTTACCAGCTGTTGTAAATAAATCTGCCACTTCAGAAATAATTTAATGCATTTTGGATTGTCAATAATTTGAAATTAAAAAAAATTTCATAACAAAAATAAAATGACTTTAGTATTAAAAGTAGATTGTCGGGCTTGTAGTCGAGAATGTGGCGATTACAAGCATTTACTAGACGAGACGGTTATCGATGACGAATCTACAACTTTGGCTGCTTTACTTCATTATTGCACGACGCTGGAATGCTTTGACGACAATCACATACAAGGAATGCCAGAACACATTTGTAATAGCTGTGTGGAACACCTTCTGCAGTCTTATCTCTTTAAAGAAATGGTCTTGCAAAATGATAGGGTCTTTAGGGAACGTTTAAAAGCTGGCTCTCATGAAAGAGAAACAACTGATGGAGTTGTCGTGCTTGAAGATTCTCAATGCGTTGAGCAGGAAATTGATGTTGGCGGCGTTGAAGAAGAAAATATAGAAATAATCTCTGAAAATGGGAATACTGAATGTGATCAGAAAGACGTCAAAGAATATGAGTATGAGGAGTGGCTAGAAATCGATGAAGACGATTCGGCTAATAATGATCATGAAACAGTAATACAAGAGGAAGTAGTGGTAAATGAAGAAATTATTCTTAAAGATGAAAATGAAGAAATACTGGAGGGAAATGAAGATGAAAATTGTGAATATTATATGAGTGCTGTGGAGGAAGACAGTGATTCCCGGGAAGTACTTAAAGGCTTTGAAACTTCAAAAGATGAAACAGAAAACAAAAATTATAAAAGTAATGAAGACGAAGAGGTAAGCAATGATGGCACAGAAATGCAAAAGGAAAAGCCAGTAAAAAGGAGAGCGGTAAAGGTATGTAATAGAAATTCCGGTATATACTAAATTTGAGTAATAAATTTTAAATTTTTAGTCCAATGGCTTAACCGAGGCAGATTTAACTTGTCAATATTGTGGGAAAGTGTACGATAAAATGTGTCGACTGCGAGAACATGTTTATATGCATACTGGTGAAAAGCCGCATGTATGCAAAATTTGCGGTAAAAGATCTCGTACAAAAACTCACTATAATGTGCACATGTTAACACACAGTGATGAAAAACGCTATAAATGTGACATTTGTGGCCAAAATTATCGTACATCAACTAGCTTACGTGTTCACGAGAGGAAGCATAATAATATACGACCCTATTCATGTGATTTCTGTGATAAAGCTTTTCATACGGCCGAGCAGAGAAAATTGCACTTAATGCTGCACACTGGCGAGAGACCATTTAGTTGTACAACTTGTGGTAAGGCGTACCGTGAAAGCCATTCCCTTAAAATACACATGATGACACACGATGATGTTAAACCATATCAATGTGAAATATGCGGTAAAGGTTTAACTCAAATGTCCGGCTATAAACGTCATATGTTATTGCATACCAATGAATATCCGTATAAATGTGATATCTGTGAACGGCCGTTCCGCATTTCTAGTAATTTGGCAGCGCACAAACGTTTACATTTAGACGTATTACCTTATCAGTGTACAAAATGCGATAAAGGCTTCAACAATTCGACACGATTAAAACGTCATATGCTGCGACATGAACCCAAAGAAGAGGTTTTTAAACCTCGTAAACCACGCCAGGATGCCGTTATAGTAGAATCCAGAGTGGCAAAGTCGAATGTAGTGGAGATTATTTAAGCAAGCATTTCTTTGTTTTCCTTTTTTATTAACAATTTTTATAGAAAATTTAAATTTATATAAAAAAAATAAATTTTAAGTTATGAAAGCTTAGTGGCACTGTTGTATTTTTATACACAAATTTAAAGATACATTGCAGTGTAACGTAATACTCCTATGCTAAGAATAGCTGTAGCTTTTCTGTTAAGATATTCGGCCTTATTCTAGTTGGCAGGGTCATTGTCGTGTGACGACAAGATAAAGAAAACATGTTTCTTTTGCCTTTAATCTAATACAAAAATGTCGTTACACGACGACGACCTCGCCAATTATAATACGGACTATTACGATTTAATTTTACTAAAGATTTCTCGTCTACTCTACCAGCATAAATATGCAGTTTGTATTTTATTATTTAGATTAAGTATTGGTAGTTTTATGATCCATAAACTTACGTAGAGCTACCTAAGCATCAGAGTTGTAAACGAATCATTCATTTTTGAATTAATTCGTGAATCATTCATGCAATGAATTGGAAAAATTTTGAATTAATTCTTTTCTCCAAAAAACGAATTGAATTAAATTTGAATCAATTCATTTGAATTAAGCGAACATGAATTGCAATTCATTTTCAATTCAAATGAATTGGTAAAAAGAATTGCAATTCATTTCCAATTCATTTGAATTGAATTGATTTTGAATTAATATAAATGATTTAGAAAAAATGAATTGCAATTCATTCCCAATTCATTTGAATTGATTTTGAATTAATTCAAATGAGTTAAAATATGAATTGCAATTCATTTTACCAATTCATTTAAATTAACTCGAAAAATGATTTTGTTATACATTTCCAATTTACTTGAATTGAATTGATTCTGAAAAAAAGACTGCAATGCAAAAGCATCACCCTTTTTCCAAGTACTTCTATTCTGTACTTTATAATAAAAATATATCCACTACCAATAATGAATCACCCATTTTCTATTACTTTTAATCCAAGTATTTATTACTTATTTATAATAATTCTCTTAATAATATAATAATAATAATATAATAATTATAATAATTCTCATAAGTATTACTAAAGTGTTTGTCCTTTAATGTTCGTGCGTCACAAAATTTCATAAATTATTAATAGGTTTTAAATACTGAAAGTCTTGTTATTCAGCGTATATCAAAAGCGACATAAGTAGTACTTGAATGTAATTCATTTTTGATTTGATAAATTTGAATTACAAGTTACTTTTCTAATTCATTTGAATTAATTCCAAATCATTTCAATTCAAATGAATTAGAAATGAATTGCGATTCTTTTTACCAATTCTTTTGAATTAAAAAATGAATTGCAATTCATTTTGCCTAATTCAAATGAATTGCAACTCATTTTGCCTAATTCATTTGAATTGGAAATGAATTGCAATTCATGTTCGCTAAATTCAAATGAATTGATTCAAATTTAATTCAATTCTTTTTTTTTTGTTGAAAGGAATTAATTCAAAATTTAGCTAATTCAAATGAATTGAAATCAAAAAAGAATGATTCATTTACAACTCTGCTAAGCATAATGGATTTCATTTTATTTTCAATTCAAATACAATATTTTTACGAACATACTTTGAAACAGTCTGTTTACTTTAATTTACTTATGATTTAATTAATAGAAAAGCGTAAAATGTCAATTGTTTTCAAATTGTCTTTAATTGTTGATACTCGTATAGAATAAGATTTCTCAAATACATACATATTTCAAATAAATTTTACACGCTCAATAAAACACAAAAATGCATCATCTTATACAGCGTGGTAAAGTAAGATCACAAGTGATAAATATACCTGAAGGTCTTCCCGAATTGCTATCGGATATAACGCGAGAAGTATTACGTTGTCAACCAACAACTGAATGCTTATGCCAATTTATTATTGACTACTTGCATTCAGTTATTGTGTCACGTGATAAGGCTCGAAGTAAGTATTGCTCTAGAGTGTCCTGTTAAAGAGATTTGGTTTAAAAATTTCTTTTCAGTTGCCAAATCAATTATTGATCGTGCCTTACATGTGGTGAACGAAGTTATAGCAGATATGTGCGTTTGCCATATACCTCAAGATAAAGCGGAGAAAATGTGCGAAGCCATGGAGGAATGTTTCCGGCGTTTTCTAGTCCAACGTCGCTGTGAAAGGGGCAAAGATAAAGAGATAATTAAATTTAATGAAATTGATATGTTGGATGAACTTATACAAAAATGTAAATTTTCGGATGATGAGTTAAAAATTTCAAGGCCTGTTATTGAGGCTGCTTATCAAAAATTCGCTGATGCTTACATGACAGCTAATGAGGTAAATAGTTTGTTTTTTTAGTAAAGAAGTGCAATATAGAGCTACCTATGTAAGAGCTGTCTTGTATTTTGACTAATTAGTAAAATTTTATTAATGAAAACACTAACGATACTATCTTTTATTCACGTGAAATAGATCATATAATTCCGTTCGATGTAACACTTTTCACTCAAGTGCACAAGAAAGAATTTTAAAGCTACATACATATATAGTTCAAAAGAATTTGGTTTCAAAACTAGCCTTACCGTATCGAAAATATCTCATTCATTCACTCACTCACTCATAAAGGAGGTACTAAAGTATTTCGCCCTGTTTATCTATTGTAAAGCCCTTAACTTAACTAAGATTTTATAGTATTCGCCCCAGTTTCGTCGCTTTGACAAACTTCAAAATATAAGCCGGTGCCAACTCTGACAAACCCTTATTTGGAGGGTTACTTTGTATTTCGATTCAAATCGAAAGTCTTACAAGTTCGTAAAACTTTACTTCGAAAATTTTTGTATTAATTTATTATTGATTTTTCGAATGGGAAACTTTTTTCGAAAACATTTTCGATTCGAATCGAAATACAAAGTAATCCCCTGATATTCGATAATCACCAAGATATCTCTTTCTACTGTACATCAAAGCTGCACAGTTGCCTAGTATGTGCTCTGATGACTCGACCACCTCGTCACAGTAACTGCACATATCGCTCGTAGCGATTCCTATCTTATTTAAGTGCCAATTGAGTCTGCAGTGCCCGGTAAGAAGTCCTTTAAATATTCTCAGATTATTCTTTGAGAATTTAATGCACGACTCAAATCTTCTTCTATAATATTTACTAAGAAAAAGTTTGGAAAGTCTAAGGCCAGGCTGACCTAAACAAGTGTCTCTCCCTGTCCTTTTTTTCCCTTAGTATGCTTTACCCAACTCCCCTTCCTATTCCATCTCGCCTTTGAAACATTTAATAAATATTGGTATACAGTAGATTCATTATTATTATGTAGTAACACCGAGATCTCAAATCCAAAAAATTAAAAGGATTTAAATGTAGACCAACTGAAACAAATATTTTTGATAAACTTTTTTAAACACTGATGCATTTATGTACGCAATTAATTTTTTCTTTTACTTTTGCAGAGTTCGGAAGGTATAGATATTTTGTACCAATATTTCAGAGAACGTGAAATAAAGCGCTTGGAAGACCATTTGCGTACAGAAGCTGCAATCAAAATACAGGTATTTTATATTTCTAATATGTATACTTATAATTTAAAAATATTTAAGAATATGTACATACTTTTCTATTTGAACCATGCAAATATACAAATATATACATACATACTATATACTTACATATAGTATGGAACAATTCCAATTGGCACAATAGTCTTACATGACATTTTCGTCAAGAATGTCTTTAAGACATGTCACTAACAGTTGTCGACAACATCGCGGAGGTGTTTCTGCACTAAATTTTATGGTTTATTTCCTTGAAGTTGTCGATGATAAATAGAACAATGGCGACATACTGGTATAGTTCGTACAATGTGTGGTCGACAACAACCTCAGTGACATTGTCGCTCAGCCAGTAGCCAAATTTTTTGCGACATTCAAAGTCGACAAATTTTGTACATTTTAAATTCATAGTTTAACAAATAGAAAACTTGGGGCAATTGCGTCATTATTTTTGACTGTGGTTCTAGAAATGTTATTTAGGGTTACGGTTCCAAAGTTTAAATGAACAAAAATAATAAAAATTAACCACAATAACCGAAAAATGATTACAGTTTAACGAAATTTATAGGTTTTTCTTAAATGCATGTATGGGATAGATTTTTTCTGACTTCTCTCATACTGGTTACAATCAATCCTGCCACTCCGTTTCGGCTTGATGTTGAGTTCTGGAACACTCTGCAGATTATAAAACTCTTTGTAAGCCTGTTTGTCTGTTTGTTTGTCGATCAATCAAGCCTAAACGACTGAACCGATTTTATTGAAATTTGGAACATAGATAGACTCAACTACCGAAAGTGAAAGTTTTTATGATTTTTTTTTTCAAAATTGGAATTGGGCGTGGTACCTCCCATACAACTAAATACTGATTTTTGTATATCTTGAGAACGGTTAAAGGTAGTTTCGGATTTGGGTCTGAATTTGGCAGGTGGTTTTTGTATATCTTAAAGACGGTTAAAGCTAAACTGACTTCACGGTCAAGAAAAATCATCAGTCAGACTTCGTAATCTTTAAAAATCATCAGCCGCAAAATGAGGGCAAATAGTATTGGTAAGTGTAGCGAAGCACACCGGGTTTAGGCTAATAAGTATGTATAACAAATTACAGAGTTTAAATAGGAAACATAAAAGAAAAAATTACATAAATTTGGGAATATTTCACATTAAAATTTTTTTTACTTAACCGAGAAATGCAGACGACTATACTAGAGGAACAATTATCGTATAATCAAATTATGCCTTTTTAAGTTATGTAATAAGTTCTATACTGCGATACCATTGATATCGCATAAAATATGTAAAAATATGGCGAACACAAAGCATGTGTGTGCTTTAAGAGCAAACGCTTAACAAAGATCTTGCCTATAAAACACTGAAATTTTGCATTTTTAGAAATAAGGCGTGCCCTATCCCTATACCCCCATATGTATATCTTTTTAATTTGTTTCACCTAAACACACATATCGATGGCTTAATATAGAAAGGTCGTATCTCGTTTTTTTTCAAAATCGCTTTTTTTACATATTCTGCTAGAAAAAGCACAGATACACTTCCCCTAAAAAATTCAGACTCCTATGTTGACGAATTACAGATTTGTAAAAATTTAAGAAAAAGCCCTATCTCATTTCAAAATTTTTTTGAAAGAAAAAGCCCTAACTCATTTAAAATAATAAATTTTTTTAGTTAATATGAAAAAAGACCTTGAGCTTGAGAATTTCATTACATTAAATAATAAAGGTCGAAAAACCAGAATTAAAAATGAAACAATTTTTTTAGTATTAAAAATACAATGAAAACCCATAGCCAACTAATAAGGTCTGTAAAACTCTACAACAAAAAGGCCTTCCTGCTCGGATTGTCAAAAACCAATCAGGTGATTACTTGCACACACCGGTATAAATATTTGTTTTAAATAAAAAGGGAAGGTGAGCAGTATTTTGGTATATCGAAAAAGGTACTTTGTCAAAAGCCTTCTAGGCAACTTGGAGAGTCTTGTTGATCACAATATTGCCAAAAAAGTTCATTAAGAAACTGTTCAAAGTTTACGGAAGTTATTCGAAAAGAAATTTTTAACTTGTTTTGGAATATGTCCTGTATGTTACTGGTCTTACAAAAATATCAGAGAAAAAACAGAATTGCATTGAAAATCCAAGACGTAATCACACAATAACATATTTTTTGAGAAATAGCTCAAGCAGATGGCAGGTGTAGCGCAAAATGTTCCTTTCTACTCTGGGACTTAATGAAAAAATGGTTAGAAATTGGATTGACAGTGGTGACAAACACGGTTCACAAGACAGTCCTGATAAATCTTCAAGTTTGCGCAAGTCTTCCAAACGATCATCGACAATAGGACAGCGCAATCAACAACGACGAGCCTTTTTACAAAAATGGCTAGAGGAGTTACCAAAAATGGAATCACATTACTGTCGAAAAGATACAAAAAAATTATATTTCCAAGCTAATTTTTCTACATATCAGGAGATATACAAGCTTTATGTCGACGATTGTGAATCCAGAAAGGAAAATAACTGTAGGAAATTATTGTATCCAATTTTTGCCGAATTAATAAAGATGTGTAACTATTCGATTTTTAAACCAAGGAAAGATCAATGCAATTTGTGCGTATCTCATAAAATAAAAGATTATGGAAACCATATAAATGAAGTAGAAAAAATGCGCGAGGAAAAACAGAATGACATTAAACATCATCATCATCAAATTATCAATATCAAAAAAAGTGGGACCATTTGCAAGATTTGAAAAAGTTCTTGCCGGAAGATTGCCACCGTTTTTTACTTAGATTTATTTTTTGTTTTTAACTTAATCTGTTTTGTTCATTTGAGAATGAATTGTTTAATATTATTCAGTTTTTAATTTAGTTCAAAAAGTTCAGTTTTTATTGAGTTGTTTCCTTCTCCTGTAAATAGCCAAAAGTTAACGTGAGTTATAACTCACAATAAAACAATTGGCTGAAGTTTGTTTATTACATGGATTACTATTTTTTTATGTGATGTTCATTATTATCTTTTCTTTCCTCAACTTTAAACTAATAAAAAAAAGCCCTAACTCTACATTAATATTAAACAATTTGAATACCAAAAAGCCCTAAGTAAATTTTCTCCTTAAAATGAACAGAAAATGAAAAAAATCTTTTTTTAATTGAATTCCTTATTTATTTTAAATAAAAACTGCATTTACACTTTGTTTTTAAATTTTTTTTTTAGATTTTATTAAGTTTTTTCGTTCTCCTGTAAAGTACTGGAAATTCGAGATACGACCTTTCTATATTAAGCCATCGATATGTACTTATATAAGTAGACATTTAAGATTTGAATAAAGCCCATATGCAAATTTTCAATTTCAGTCCTACTTTCGTGGTTTTCGAGTTAGAAAAGACATGTTTTCTTTTACATCTTATAAGTCTCCACGTCCTTCGGATAACCATGAAGAAAATGATAATATGCAAATGGAATTGGCAGCAAGAAAGATACAAAACTTTTTCAGGCGTCATTTGGAACATTTGGTGAGTTTAATTTTGAAATCCATTTTAAAAATCGTTTGAGTGCTGAAAATAGTGGTCAGATAAGAAACCAATTTTTTGCAGAAACGAAACATTTATTCAATTATTTATTTTTTTTTTAAATATGTATGATAAATTCAGTATTTCAATATTTTCTATATGATTTTTCATAACTTTTAAAGGAATCTTCTCTTATAAATATTTATATAAAATGCTAGCAAAACTCGGTCGGTATGCTAGTTTCCTAGTTTTATGCATTTCTTTAAGTGGGCGTTGACATCCATTAATTTTTTCCAAAAAATCCCAATTATAAATACAAGTAATTATTGCTATACAGATTATTATTTACCCGGCTTGTTAGTTTTTATCCAAGAATTGCTCATATTGTCATCTATGCTTGTTTGGATTGCTATGAGCTTTAGTATAATCACTCTTCGTTGCAAATGCTTTGCAAGTCTTGCAAACAAGCAGTCGTAGCATATATGTATGCCTTAGTTCTATTCCAAAATTGTTTGACAAATTAATTGCTGATTTTCTTCGCCATCATATCTCATCGTTATTATCATCTTATCAACATGGTTTTAGAAAAGGCTTTTCAATAATAACTAATGTTCTACAATTAACAACCAGTAATTAGTGTCGGTTTTACTGGAGGAAAGCAAACTAATATCATTCATACTGATTTTAGTAAAGCCGTCTATTCCACCTTAACATTTGACAACGAAAAACGAATGTTAAGGAAAACGTGCAACCTATTGGGAATTGCAGATAAAAGCTAAAAACCTACTTAGCGAAGGCACTCACTACTAACAACATGCAATGATGGGTACATGTATAACACTGGCCTTTGAATGATCAATTGACAGCAATTTGGCTCATTCCTAAAGCGCTTAATAATATAAGAAAAGAAAATATATGTTCTGTTGTCATAACGTACTGTTCTTTCCACAAAAATTCCAATACAATGCATTTGGTGGGGGCTACCCCTGAGTATTGGGCTCAATAAAAAAAACATTTGATAAAGTAAACCATAGACTACTTCTAACTAAATTGGATTTGCTGGGAGTTACTTAGATTAGCTTAAGTTGGATGAGGTCGTATTTGAGGGGTAGGAAACAAACAGTACAAGTGCATGATAACGTATCTGAGTTTATTTATGTTCGCTCCGGTGTTTTCCAAGACAGCCCATATACTCTAATGACTTACAGCCTTATGTATAATAAAAAATTAGCCGGTTGTTGTACACAGTGGCTAAGTTTGTCATTCTAATACTTGGAAATTCGTACTCAAAGGTACAAGGTATTTTTTGGATTATCTGATTAGTTATCAAGTAGAGGATACACGAATTTCTCACGAAGGAATATTATTGATGTTAATTATTTACTTGGTGGTAATCAAATGGAGATAGTTGAAACATTTATCTATCTTGGCATTCTTCTTGACAAGATAATGAATTTTAATGCCCATATATTACTTTGACGGTAAACAAGGTAAAAGGTGTCCTTGGCTTCATAAAGAAATGGGCTAAGAGGTTCACTGATCATTATACTATTACGAAATAACTCTATGTGTCCTTGTCGCAGTTCTTGATTTCAAAAATCCTTTTTTTGTTTAATTTTGTAGATTTATGGCTCGATTATCGATTGCAACTGAACTTCAGTGGAGTTGCCAGTTGCCAATATTTCATTACAGATGGCAACTTGCAACTAATAGCTGTTAATTTCAGTGGCAATGCCGGCAACCATTTTCTTGTAGTGTCTGAGTTATTTTACAAAATATTTTCTAAAATTATAATAGTTTTTTTCGCAAATAAATATATTAAAAATGGTTAAATGTACAAAATGGAATTAAATCCAAATATTGGACGAGGAATACGTGCCTTTGGAGAAACAAAAGCCAGTGCCGAATTAGTATGGACTGAAGTGTCCAACAAATTAAATAGCTACGGCCATTATATGTACATGTGTGCCATCGATGCACCCGACAACACCAGGGAATTTTGTTTTGGAATAAACCAATTTTTTATTTTGGGACTTTCTTCGTCCGACATTTTTGAAATAATCCATTTTTTTGCAAATTTCCTTTCCATAAGATTTACAACTTCCGTCAAGTTTACAGACATTGTAGGTTGAGCTATTCCAATGTTATAGTCGTTTCCATGGGACTTTTGGAAGCTTCCTTCAGCAAAAATCCTTGAAGCGGCACACACTTTCAAGATAGGAGGTACTGCTGTGACCCGATGGCTCTTTCTAAAGTCGATTTATTTTTTAATCTACCTCAATATACAAATTGACTCACAGGGTAGGTGGTAATTCTAAGGGATTAGAATTACCCCTTAACAGTCTTCTAATGAATGCCACATTTTTGTCCTCATCTTCTTCGACATCAAAAAATAGTTCCATGGAACTAATCATTCTTGATTTTATATAAAACAATGTATTTATAGTGTAGTTATTTATTTTTATTTTTGTTAATTTTTTTTTTTTTTTGTAATATTTTTTGTAACAAAAACACTTCTTCACAAACTTTTGATAATTACATATACATATGTACTTTTTTTCAAGAAAAGTTTTTTGTTTACTTTTTGTAATTAGAGATGTACAAAAAAAAATCCTCTTTTTGTTTAATTTTGTAGATTTAATTATAATATGGCTGATTACTAGATTATGCTGCCAAAATAATTCTTTGTCAGAAGTAGTTGATTTTTCTTTAAATTCCACAATTTTTAAACGTACTCGTGAAATAATTTGTAATTCTCTACTTACAAATACGGACGAACATAACTTCATTTTTGTTTTTTTGTTAATTTCTATTTATGGTTAATTTGTATATAGTCTGTAAGGATGTATTCCATTGACTTTAAATAATAAATAAATTTAGATTAAGAGCCGAAGACTCGGGTTCGAATCTCCGGAGAGGTGTGATCAATTTAATTTTTTGGTTTTTTTTTTTTTATCAGAAAACGCTTTAATTAGATCAAATTTAACTGCAATGTTATTTTTTGGTAATTAAAGAAGAAATGATGTCCGTGAAGGAATAGTACACTAGCCAAACTGAACAATTGTTTTCGACTCCAGCTACGGTAGTCTCATCAGAGTTCTTTGTGTCCTGTGCATATTCAAGACCAAACATCAACTATTTAACTCACACTTTTTTGGAAATCGCATACTGAAATTATTACTGTATGTACATACATTTGTATGAGTTAGTCGAAGTAAAGTCACACAACAGTTTATATCATATTCTCCTTTTCTTACCATCATTGCTGTCTTGTAATTGTCATCTTATTTGGATGAAACAGAATTACAAATTTATTTTGTTTTTGCCCTTTATTCCACCTTTTAAATTTAGATATTGTTTGACATGTTTGGCGACGTTTTGCAAGACCTCCAAAGACGTTTGAAACGAAGAGTGATTACGACTATGACAAATTTTTGAATAAATGTTATCTGCAGTATTCATAAAACCGCTTTAAAAAAATTATTATTATTTTTTTTAAATTAAATTTAATTAAATGTAATTTAATTCTTTATATAGGCACATGAAGATCATGCTCAGGTTGGTATTAAAAAAAAATTGCTGTATTCATAGAAAAAAAAGTTTATTAAGAGCCTATTTGACAAATAAGCTTTTTTTTTTTAATATACGAGGGTTACCTATTATGTTTTTGGATTTGACAACCCTAGTGTTGAAATCTGGCAACTGACAGCTCTATTGTAAAGTTACAGCCTGTTCATAGAACACAAATGGTTTTGACATTCGTCTTTTTATATGTGAAACAACAATAAAACCACTCAAATTTGTTAGTGTTTCTCATATAAAAACGCATGCCAGAAACTATTCGTCTTCTATGAACTAGCTGTTAGACATTTTTGAGGTTATACGTACCCAGACCGTTTTGACATACGAGCGCTATTTGTGTTGTTTACTGTAACTTAAAAGGCATGGTTTAACTCAGCAATAGTGCATGGCTGAACTTAATTCAATTTTTGGCGATGAAGCTACATCAAGGACCAGTGTCGTAGTTCACTCCAAGACAAATTTCGTGAAGGTCGTACGAAAATTAGTTCTTGTTCCGTAAACCATTGATATTGTGCATGAACTGAGATTGTAAGATTGTCATGTGACCTATTGTGAGATTAAGACAACCTTAGGCATTAGTGGTTCCAGCATACATTCAATATTGACATACATTTGACTGTCAAAACAATTTGTTCGCTTTGGATTCCACACAATTTGTCAATTGCGCAAAAAAAGGCTCGTGTCGATTGTTGAAAAGAAATGTTCCAAAAATACGATCTCGTTGCTTTGAAACACGTTTATTACATGGTGGCAGGTAATAAATCGTGAATTTACTCGTATGAAGCCGAAAGTAAACAGCAGTCGACTTTATGGGTGTTTCAAGATTAGAAAAATCCAACAAAAGTTGTTCGCGCACACAGTGCTTCCAAGCAAATCGTTGCCTGTTTTTTCGGAAAAACTGGACATGTCGCAACTGTACCATTAGAATATTGCGAAACAGTCCATTCTGAGTGGTACATAAGCATTTGTTTGCCAGTTGTCTTCTAAGAAATCAGGAAAACCAACCGCCGAAGACGGATCACTCTTCAGCACGACAATGCGAGCTCTCACACATCGGCTCAAACAACTGCATTTTTGAACACCCAAAACATCGATTTGATGAGTCATCCGCCGTATAGTCGTGATTTGACAACGAATATCTTCTTTTTATTCCCCTACGTAAAAAAACAAACTGAGAGGTCAACGTTTTTCGACACTTGAAGAAGCGGTTGCTGCATTCAGAAGGCATGTTTTGGAGATAACTCAATCAGAGTGGCAAACGTGCTTCGACAATTATTTCAAATGCATGCAAAAGTGTATAGATCTTCATGGAGAATATTTTGAAAAACAATAAAATGATTTTCGATGTTTAATATTTGTTTTTGTTCTCTAATCCCGAAATATAAAAGGCAACCCTTGTACAATATTTTTTACGAATGCGACAGTAATTGTTTTTATAAAATTTTGTTTAAGTTTTTTTTTTATTAACATGCACATATTTCTAAAAGTTGCAAGATCCTTGCTCACCGGCTTCTAAACTTTCGCTTACTGCTCGTCCAGCTGATCATCATGATCTTAAAGAGGAGGAAACTGTTGAGCCTATAGAAGATCTTCAGAAAGAAGAGAAACATGAAGATGAAGAAGTTTTACAAGATGTTGATAATGTGAAAGAAACACAAGAGGATAATGAAATTATGGAAAAACACGATGAAATTGTTGATGAGGAAGCTGCTGCTGAAGTAAAGCCGGAAGAATAGTTTTTATTTTTTGCTCCTTATATTATATATTTTATAGAATAAAAATTTAATTAATATTTTATCAAACATACAATTTCTTAAACTATTAAAAACTTAAATACTAAAACCTAATGAAATTATTAAGAATATTTGGCCATATTTTGTTTCAACCAATCGGTAAATTCAGAAACTCTTGTATAGACATCGGGTACATCAAAAACTCCGCATATAAAGAAACCATAGGAAACAATGCCCACTTGTTGTAAGCCATTGGCAGTAGAACTTACTAAGGGTCCCCCAGAATCACCCTACAAAAAATAATAAAAAAACAAACACGTTAGAATGTTTCAACACAGAATTTAAACATTAAAAATCATTTTGTTTAGTTCTTACCACACACGCTGCCTTGAAGGGAAATCCTTGAGCACAAATTTCCGTTTTCGATAAACGATCAATACCTTTATATATACACTCTGCATCTGATATTGTTTTATAATAAATTATCTGCAAGACTGTAGGAAAATTAAGATTTTCAAAATAATTTTCAAATAAATTGATTTGTATTGGTAAACGTAAACCCCAGCCGGTCAATGTAACATCAATACTATCCACAATTCTTTTTGGATTAAATACATCTATGATGGCCATACTAACGTTGTTTAAATCAAAATTATCTATAATTTTCACTATGGCTATATCACTTGATTCAAATTGTTTATAATTTGGATGGATTTCGTATGCCTGAACTTTATAATATTTTCCTTCAGTTTCGCTCAAATCACGTACACCAGCTCTTACAGACATGCGCTCCACCTTAAAACCCTGACAACAATGGGCTGCTGTTAGAACAAGATTTCTAGATATAATGGAACCACCACAATAATGCTCATATTTCTGGGATTTTGTATAATACTGCAAGGATATCTGATAGGGTACATATTGACCTTTTGGTATATCACGACCACCAACTATGCGCTCATTGGTAGTAGAGTTTTGAAGAACTGAAAAAGAAAAATATATGGTTTTAAAACATGCTTTAACAGTTTTCAAAAGCAATATGGAGAACTAGAAGCATCATAAAATCCGAATACTCTAGGGGGTTACTTTGTATTTCGATCCGAATCGAAAATTTTACGAATTCGTAAACATTTACGAATTTTCGAATACTTTTTGTATTCATTATTATTGATTTTTTGAATGGAACATTTCCTACGAAATCATTCTCCATTCGAATCGAAATCAATCATTAAAGATTTAACATTGGACTTTGTCACACCAAAGTAAGTCTTATTTTCTCGTTTTCAAATTCAATTCCGACAACTTTGGATTCGATGACACCCACGAACAAAAATACAGTGCTTTAAACTCATATTTTAAAATCTTGGGGGGGATAGTTTGTATTTCGATTCGAATCAAAAATCGTACGAATTTGTTAAAATTTAAGAATTTTGGAAAAAAATTTTGTATTCCTTATTATTGATTTTTCGAATGAGAAATTAGTTTCGAAAGCTTTTTCGATTGGAATCAGAATACAAAGTAACCCCCCTGATATAAATTGGATGTTCCTTTTCTTAAAAATTCTATGATTTACCAATTGTTTTACCACCAATGATTTGAAGTGTTATGAAAACAAAAATTAAATTTAATTGTTTCATTGCAAATTTTCCAAATACGAAAGTATAGCAATTTGTTATTAGAAAAAAGAAATACTAATAATTCAACTCGAATGCAATTATTTATATTCTCTTTTCAAAAGGGGTCAATATCAAATTTGTAGTGCAATTAAATATAATTTTAATACCATTATACGGGTTGCAACAGGGTGTAGTTTATCCGTATTTGTTTAACTATCCAACAGAATAATAAATAACAAAACTGTTATAAACTATAAGTTCAAGTAATAGCGAAAAGGTTAATTTAAGATAAAAAACGCCTGGTTTTAGTTTGAATGCGTAAGCGTGATTGCCAAATATGTTTGTAAGAAAATTTCATTACAGTAATACTAGAGAATTCCCGCTCAATTGGCAGAGGAAAATTGATATAAAAAATAATTTCAAATTTATTGAAATCTGTGCTCAGCATATACTATGCATGGACGGTGTCATGCTCATGGTTCTAACATCTGTAACGCTTCCAGTGTCTTTAACTGTCTTTCTAATTTTAACAATTCTGTGCTCAGCATGTCGATTTTGATGACCATAATCACTCAATTGTGATCGAAAAGTAACCACTTTTTGGTAAGTTTTAACTATTTTCACCTTTTCTTTGGATGTTATATGATCCATATTCATTTGATAGTAGTTCGAGTCTTTTAAAGGTTCGGATGAGAAGGCAGAGTATGAATGACACACTCAGAAATGACCGGGTAGCAATTTCCGAGTCGAGTTACTAAAATAGGGTCAAATTTAATGCGCGCAATATAAATCAATATTGTTTTCACATACATTAGCGTGATGATGATAGTGCCATCTTGCCATCTGTATGCTATGGGTAATCTAAATAAAGAGGAAACGGAAGCTCTTGATGTTCTGGGCATGAGAAAATGTCCGTTGGAATGATCATTAATACTAGAAGCATTCAAGTGTCTTGGTTTTTTTAAAAGCTATAAATATATACTTCACTTCATCCCACCTTCTCAATATTTACCAGACCTTTAACTGACCTAGAATGGAATACAACTCGCATGTATGGGCCAATGCTTCAAAGTCTATTTTGCGGCTTCCCCACTGTGTACAAGAAAGGGCGAAAATGCTTATTACCGATGGTAGGGTATCCAACTTTATCGACTCGTTGAAGCATCAGAGCAATGTGGGGTGCATTTCATTATTCTATCGGTACTATCATGGGAGGTGCTCTGATGAAATAAAGGACTTAATTCCGGACTACTCGTACCTCTCTCAGAGCACATACTTTTGAGGTTGATTGTGAAGTGCATCGCGCAATGTATTATAGATAGAATTCATTCTTTAGCCGCACCGCCCGGTTATGGAACAATCTTCCAGCGGATGTTTTTCCTACTAATTACGATATCAGTAAGTTTAAATCAAATTTCCATAAGCACTACTCCCTCTTTCCTCCTTCCCATAACATATATTCCTAGACCGGTACAATGAACTGCATGAGTAGAGGCCGTCTCCTGAGTGCTGGCCTTAATAATAATAATACTTAATAAAAAAGGTCGATTCATTGAAGCATCCCCGCAATGTGGTATGCGTTTTACTGTTCTATCGGTATTACTATGCGAAACAAAAACACTAATTCCAAATAATCACATGCTACTTGTACTTCTCTAAGAGCACATCATTCTGGAGTTTGAATCGTAATTGTCGAGTGAATCGTACAATGTATAGTATTTTTGTTCTTAAGTCGCACGGTTCGTTTCTGGAACAATATTCCTCTCAATAACGATACAAAAAAGTTTAAATAAAATGTTAAAAAATTTTACTCTTTCCTTCCTACATACATAATTAGCCATTAAAACTCTGTGTCAGGGTTACGGCCTTGCTTCTCGCAGAACTCATGTTGTGTGTGTTAATTTTTATCCATGAGTACCGGGACCTACAGTTTAATATCGACTCCGAACGACAGATTTGAGAAGCTTTTTCATTGCAATCAATTACTGCCAGAGCTTTTGCCAGAAGACTGCTGAGAGGTAGTCGCCGAAAGAAATAATTTTTTCATATTTATTTTTTTTTCAAGATGTCAGAGCTGAGATTTGAACCCAGCGCTATCGTCTTAGTAAGACAACACACTAACCACTAGACCACGGCGACTACTCTTTCCTTCCTCCCATTAAATATTTTCTTAGATCAGCATAATATATTGCAAAAGAAGGGGTCGTCCTCTAAGAGGGGCGGGTCGCACAGTGTACCCATTTCATATAACGAGCGGCCAAAAATAGAAGGAGTTATCGTAGAGTTTTTAAATTTCGTACATTTTCTTAGAATATCTAAATTAGGAAAAATACAAATTTGTAGGACACTCGGGCGGAGGACACGCCCACCGCCTAGATGTGGTGTACTTACAACAACTGTTGTTCTATACATTCATATAAAGAAAACAGTTTAACAATTTACAAATGTCATACACGTAAAAATTAGCAATTTATATGCAGATTTTTTCTGAAATTGCAACAAGGATTTTAAATTCTGTTAAAAATCCTTTAGGTGAAAAATTTTCAAATTTCAAAATTTGTTTGATATTACTTAGATAGTTTTATTTTAGATAGTAGAGGATGTCTTCGAATTATTTCACAACACTTTTTCTGTTGCCTGATCTAGAAATCTTATTACAACAAAAGAAGCAACAAATAGAAATTCATCATTTGAATTTGAATCACTAAACTTTTGCTTATATGTACTATGACCAGAGCTGCCATCAAATCCCCATTTAATTTCACAAATTATATAATTTTTCAAATTAAAATTAAGTAAGTCTAAATAACTTTTAACCGTAAAGTTAAGCATATTTTGGAGTGGTATTTCTACTGACGTTTCTGTTACAACGATTCCCTCCAGAATATATTTCTTTTTTGCGTTTTTCAACATATAATAAAACGGAAAACAGTCTTTATGCGCAGAATTAACAACCGTTTTCATAATTTTGTATTTTCTAAATGACAAGTTCATATCTAATAAAAGTGCTAACGATTTGTCTACAGAAATATATGTGTTCTTCTCCCGCGTAAGAACTTTATTGTAGGCTTTCATTAACATGTTTTGATTTGTTGATGACACCAGTTCAGCAAGTTTTCTCCTTTTAGTACGTTCAGAACAATCATTAAACTCTACTATTGGCCTACCTTTCTTACTGGTACAAGGAACCTATAAATTCAAAGATTTTTACTTAAAATAAAAATAAGATAATTTCTTTACTTACTAAGTCTTCAACACTTGCAAAGAAATATGAATCCAGCCAAGTACCATTTTTTTCTTCAAACTTTTTCTTAATATAATTACTTTTTTTCCATTTAGTTTTTATTTTAAATAATATGAAATGAATTTCTTTTATCTTTGTTTCACTTAGTTTTATTTCAGAATTATTTTCTACATAACTAATTGCTGCAGATTTTGCATCAATAAATTTTTTGTGTCTAAGCCGGATACCAAAAAAAGTACGAATTTTAATACGTCTTGGCACTAAAAATTGTAAATATAAATCAAAGTTGGACGAAGTTGGAAATGAAACCAATTTTGTTTAAATGTACATATATGTATATACAAGTATACTTGTAGAAGTATTATATTAAAATATGGAAAAAGTATTTTTTTGTATTTTTTTTTAATTGTCCACTAAAGTTGTAATATTCATAATAATTGATCTGTTTCTTTTTGTTTGCTTTCTTTGTAACGGTAAATTGCATATGAGTTACAAGTTGTAAAAAAAAGTATTGCTTTAATAACATAGTTGTGTTACAATTATATTTTGGACTAAATTTTACTACTATATCAAAACTCTTTTTAAAACCAATTCTTTGAAGTTTGTATACTTTTCTATCATTTTTTCAAATAATGGCATACTTAACTACAACCTTCAACTTTAAATCATCATATCTTTTTTAAAAGTCATAATTATTTAAAAATTATTTTTGATTTAATTAATTCAGAATGCTACTTATAACATCAGATAGTGCTTTTCTTTTTATTCAGTATTTAGTTTTTTTTTATTTTTGGCCGCCCTCGTTACAGTGTGGGTCGTGGCATAGTGGTAGAGCGCTCGCACAGAAACTCACACGACCAAGGTTCAATCCCAGCGAAGGACGAAATTATAAAAATAAAAATTTGCGACTTTCTAGAAATTACAATTTAAATTAAAAATTAAATTTAAGAAAAATAAGAGGTTCCCCCCCTCCAGCAAGACCATCTGCAAGATATCGCCCCCTGACATTCCTAATCCATTCCACCAGAAACCAATAATCAGGAGTACACCACCACCTTCTGGGAAGACAACAGCTAATCTACTGAAGACGCTCACCATTCAAATTAAACATCCACCGACAGATGAGGCAATTGCTGTTTGATCATTCGAGGGTGAAGGTATAACACTGGCTCTTGAGTGGACAAATTTTCAGCAACTTGTTTCATCGACAATAAAAGGAGCAATATATACAAACATCTATGAAAAAAAAAAAATAAAAAACCTATCAACCATCTTCACATTCCAATACAATGCACTGCATGAGTAGGGGTTTACCCCTGAGTATTGGTCTTAAAAAAAAAAGTGCTGGGGATGTCATATGATACACATGTATATATACTTAACAGAGAACATTCTTGCCAGACCGGCGGTTTGCAAGGCACTAAGTGTAGAACTCTAAACTTGGGGAATAAAATTAGCTGAATTTCTACACTTATGTGCTAGTTTAGCACATAAGTAATTTAATTTTATTTAAAATTTAAAAACACTGCGTCATTCTTTAACTCAACCTTTTTCCAAACGCTGAACGCTGAAAATATACTGAAAAAATACTCCTTAAAACTTCTATGCTAGTTTTGGGTCGTTTTATTTAAGTGCTTTACCATTCAAATTAGAGTGTAGAGTGGTAAATAGTCAGGCTTTATTGACTACAATTTTTTTATTTGCTCTAACTGCTTCATATGCAGTATATAACTTCAGTCCAGTAATATTGTTTAGTTTCCTTAAAACATATGTTTTGTCTATTTCAAAATTAATTGCTTGTTGGTTTTGAAAATTTACAAATTGTTTGCATATTATCAACAACAATTCCAACATTAAACAAAATATTAAATGAAAGGCAAAAAAAAAAAAGAGAAATACAGCAGTGTAAGCACTGGGTTGTAGTAACACAGTGTATAATATTCACTGTTGCAGAGATGTATGTGTCTTGCTGTTTTATGCAACATTTTAAACATTCGCGAGTTAATGATAAATTATGAGCTGAGAAGTTTTATACCAAACTTTTCCCTCAACCCTCTACCCATGCCATACCAAATGATACGAAACAGCTCAGGAATGAACCAATTTAGTTACCATTTGGTTAAATAAAGTCACCAAAGTCATGATGGTAAAAGTATTTTAAACAAGATTAAAAATATAAAAACGATTTTTTCATTTAATTTTATTTCGTTTTTGTTGTGGCCTCTTGTTTCTTGGCTTAAATAATAAGATCTGATAAGAAATCGGTGTAGAGATTGTATTGTAAAGTATAGACAAAAAAAAGAATAAGAAGGATATTTGTGAATGGATTTAAATATAAAATTTATTGGTAGCGTGTGCTTGTTACTTAATTGATGACAACAGGTAGGTGCTTCTTGCAAAAATAACAACAAAAATAAAAAAAATGTTCAAATGAAACATGACATCAAAAAGACAAAAAAAAATCCTTTTTTTGTTGTTGTTTCGTTACGTTTTACTTTGAAAAGTTGTAAAATTTAATGGGAACAAGTAGGAGTGTTACATTAAGATAATAATGATTCAAATTATATCGATAATATATATTATCGCCATTTACGTATTAATTCAACTTTAGAGTCTTTAAAAAAGGGCCTATAATAAGTAATGGGTTGTTTCAGATGTTTTCTTTCAGTTCCACTTGAATATTGAATTCAGTACTCAGGAGCATGCAATACACTGTGCTGGTCTAGGACAATATGTTATGGGAAGGGAGTAAGATGAAATAGTGTTTGTGCGCATTTAATTTAAACTTATTAATCTCGTACTTGACAAGAGAAACTTTCGCGGAAAATTTATTTCATAAACAAAACGAGCGGCTAAAGAACGAATTCTAGCTATAGTACATTGTGCGATTCACTCGACAATTAACTACAAAAGAATATGCTCTAAGAAAATAACATGTAGTATAAGTATAAGTTTCATATTTCATCAGAGCATCTCCCACGATAGTATCGAGAGAGCAGTGAAACACACGCCACATTGCGCCGATACTTTAACGAATCGATAGAGTTGAATATTCTACTGTCGCTGATAAGCACGATGAAGAAGCCGCAAAATAGACTTTAAAGCACCAGCCCATTATTGAGAGTTGTATTCCATCCTAGATCGATTAAAGGTCTAGTATATATTGAGAAGGTCGGAAGGAGTGAAGTATTTCTTGCACCTTTTCAAAAAACCAAGGTACTTGAATGCTTTTTTCGACACTCGTAATATGTGGCCATTCCAAAGGACATCACAATTAATTCTTATGCCCAGAACATCAAGAGTGTCCGCCTTCTCATAATCACAGATGACAAGATTGCATTATCAGCAGCACGTCTATGCCTGAGAAAAGAATATTTAGTCTTGCGCGCTTTAAATGTGACCCTGTTTGAGCAACCCGACTCGGAGATTATTCGCAGGTCATTTGTTAGTATGTTATTTATATTTTGCCTTCTCATCCCAATCTCCAAAAGGTTCGGGCTACGACCAAATAAATATGAGTGACCAATATTGCGGTCTTCTGCGAAAGAGTAGATTTTCAGTAAAAAAAAAGTAGATCACTAAGAAAAATAAAAAAATAAAGTAGAAGACAAAACAGAGATTTGCGGTACTTCCGAATTTAAATTGAACTCGTTGCAAGAGACACCGTCTATAACTATTCCTATAGCGCCGTCTCTAAGAAAGCTTGTTATAAAACGACTGAAATAATTATCAACATTATTAAAGGCAGCATTTTTGGAATTAAGAGTATATGCCAGACTCTATCAAACGTCTTTGAGATATATAGAGCGACAACATTACTTTCACCAAAGCGGTGAACAGACCCACTTCACCTCTTAGAGAGGAATGAATAGTGATTTTATATTGTATTGGTAGCTTTGGTGTTACTTGTATATATACGTATGTACGCATGTTTACGGAATATTTCCTGATACTCTGGGATATTATTTTGTAGGCCGTTTCGAATCGAAATTACTGGCATATTCGTTTATCTACTTGAATTGTACCACTATAAGTAGCTGTTAAACGCGGTGTATACTGCAGGTTATTACATCATATAGACTTCATTTCAACGAAATGAAAATATTCTTGAAAGCCTGTAAAACATAGCTAAAAAGGTGTATAACACTTGAAGAGTTTTTCAACTTTTATGCGCAGAGTGTTATTGCAGTGCTCTAAAGCCTGTTTGTTTGCTTCTTAAGATTTAGGGGGGCTTATAAAACTAAAATAAAATTTAAAAAATTGTAGCGATCTCAGAGCAGACTCTGGCCAAATATCTGAAATGCTAATTATCATTTTGAAGAAAGAATTATTGAATAACATTTTCGATGTTGTGAATATTACACTTCAGATTCAGGGTACCCTCCTTTTATCTTACACTTGGCTTCACCACTTCGATGAAATTACACATATATGTACATATATACTCGACATAATTGGCCATTACAACCCTTTTTCAAAATTAATGCCTAGATTCCATATTGTGCGTGTCAATTTTTATTCATGAGTACAGGGACATAGAGTTTAATGTCGACTCCATACCAAAGACTTGAAAGGCTTGTTAATGGCAATCAGTTATTCTCAGAGCTTTTGCTAAAGTAATATTTTTCCATACACCTTTCTATCAAGATGTCACAGCTAGGGTTTGAACCGGGAGCTCCCTATTTGTTTTCAATGAAATTATTGTGACTTTAATTAAATTACTATATGGGCCACTAAAATGCAAATGGGCGTAACTGACGAATATATAACGATAACTTTTCCAAAAGCAATACCTTAACATAGAAAATCAATCAAAATTTTCGTAATAAAAACGTCGCTTTTGATGCACAAGTGTAAAATTTTGTCATGTCAATTGTATTGGTAATAACTAGGGCAACCAACAACATGCTCTAAAAGATTACTTTTAAGCGCCTAAATTATTCATTGAAAAAACAGTTTTAAGCGTTAAAAATATGCCCTATAAAACTCATAATACATAAATATGTTGAAGTAGAATTACGTGGCGATCAGAAGTGTTTATCTCCGAATCGCTTTTTTTGAGTTATGCCACTCTTCTCGAAAATGAGCGATATATTTATTTCAATTCCAAAATTAACAAAAAAATAAAAACATTTCAAAAAATTCAGACTGACAAGAATACAAAATAAAAGAGTAAAAAAATTAATTTAAATTATTGTTGCAATAAATAACAATCATATCGCTCAAATTTTAAAACATAAAGCTTTGTCGTAAAACGCTCTTGTACATCGAGAAACTTCTTTCGACATCAACGGAAGTAATTGATGCAAATTTCAAAGCAAACGTTTTCTACCATAATTTTTTGCGTTGAGCTTAATATGTTTTTGACTTCCGAGGTGTTTTGGTAAATATTTTGCTGACACTGGCTTATTGCAAACTTTACAAAACAGAATATTCCTATTAGTTTTAGTATTCGCTAATATATTATTTAGTCTGTTTAACACGGATTGCTTGATTTTCTACATATTCTTACGAAAATTTAATTAATTTAAAAATCAACTTTTAATTTAATTTTTTATATCATGAAATTATGGAATTTTTTTCCCAATAGGAACAACGATGAAAAATTCGTAACTTTTAATTGAGAATTCATTATTAAGCAAATTTTTTTAAACGCTAATTTCCATAAATGTATGTAAAATTTGTATAATTTGTATTTAATTTGTTTTTTGCTTTGACATTTTTATCAAATTAGAATTAACTATTGCACAATAGTTTAAAAAGGAGCTTTGCCAATTTTCCCAATGTTAGTATATGGTCCTTATTTTGAAAAATAAAATTTGGTAATACACGTAAATTCTTCTAACATATGTAAAAATATGTAAAATATGCCATATAAATAAGAGAAAATATGAAAAATGCAAAAGTATGCTTTTATGACGAAATATGCCGTAACAAATAAGGGTTAAATGTCGCAGTTTCTCCTAAGATGAATTAATATTTTGGTTGTTTTGTCAACAACATTCAGAAAAAAAAGATGCTAATGCATATTTTTGGTTGCCCTAGTAATAACCAATCAAAAACTCAATTAGGAGTTTTTTGTTAGTAAAGCCTTTATGCATTTTAGCTAACGATATATTTCTTGAACTCTTTAAGAAACAGGTTTAAAGATCTCCTATAGTGGCGTTTATACTTTATAAAATTAATTTTTGACAGTACTTTAAACTATTTTAAGTAGCAATGCAATCAATCTTTATTAAGAATCCCGGTAGCTTAAGCTATTCTTACAGTTATTATCTTTAACAAACAAGATATATAATTCAACCTTAACCTACAAAAAAACAAAAATATTCATTTAAATAAAATTTTACTGATTGTTTTTAACGCTTGCTTGCAATAAGCCAAAGTTCTGCAATCATTATTCTTCATAATGGGTGGCATTTTTTGTTTCCATCGATAATTTCTTGGTATTGACACCTACGCTTGTATATCTTTTATAATTTTATTTTTGTTTTCTTTTTTGTTTCTTCTGTATGCCATTTACACCAATCGAAATCAACAATTGACTTTTATTCAATTACAACGACTATATCGAGTGGTGAGACCACCACTAACTAATAAACTATGCTTCAGAAGTTTATCAGTGTATAACCACCAGGTTTGATGTTGTGCTGTTTTTGCTTTTATTTTTATTTGTTTTATTTTATTTTTTTGTTCAAAGTAAATTTAATCAGTAAATAATTTAAATATTTGTCGATTAAACTGTGTGTTGTGCAACTTAACAAACGTCTACATTTCTTTTAATTCAATCGAAACGCTTATACTTTAGAGATGCCAGATTTGGTTTTATTTTATAAGTTTAAAGGGAAATACTTATAATAAATAAATTCTAAATTATGGGGGATTGTGGTATAGCCGTTAGAGCACTTGCACAGAAACTCAAACAACGGAGGTTCAAATCCTAGAGGAGAAAAATTAAAAAAAAAAAAAAATTAAAAAAAAAATTTGGTTCCTCCCCCTTCCAAGAAGTCCGTCTTCAAGAATCCCTTCCCTGACATTTCCAGTCTATTCCAGCAGAAACGAATGATCAGGAGTACAGCGCCACCTTCTGGGAAGACAACAACTAACCTACTTAGTGAAGACGCTCACTCACCACTCACATTCAACATCCATCGACAGATGGGGCAATTGCTGTTGTGATCATTCAAGGGTGAAGATATAAAACTTCACTGAACTGTTAAAACATGGTTTGTAATCCATAATTTTAAATATTTCCTCTAATTTTTTCCAATATTTATACAACTCTCCGAACAAAAATTGCTAAATTAAATTACACATTTTGTTTTATCAAAATTAATTTGAAAATTGATCACTCTTCCCTGGGCTCAAATTTGAGTCTTCAGCATATCAAATTACACTTTTTTGTTTAGATTCCTTTCTTCTTTATACATATAGAAACATTGGCAACACTCTATTGCTTCCTTTCAAGCAAATGTATTAAATAGAGTAACACCATCATTCAGCTAAACAATCGAAAAGGTTTTGGGTGCATGATATGTCTGCCAGCCAAACAGCCAGCCAACCAGCCAATCAACACCTTGGCGCGTTTGCATGTACAATGCAAATCAGTTATACATTGACTTGAAACTGTTAGTCGTATTGGCCTCGCCAGACAATATTGCCAAAACCAGCTATACTGTCTGGTTTAATGCTAAAAAGAAAAAAAACAAGGCAACTGAATAATATAAAAAAACTAGATTTGTTTTAGGCATCATGTGTCAGGTTTGTTTTGTTTTAAGATCTGATTTCATCTACTAACTAATGAATCATTTTATTTCGATTTTTCTGAACTTTTGTTTGAATTTTGTTTTCAATTTTTTTCTTTAGACATTTGCAACTGAGTGTGGGCCAAATGAAGAAAACCTCACAATATAGTATATGCGAACAAAAAAAAAATGTACGTGTGAGTGTCTTTGGATTCTTAAGAGTTCCGATGTCATGATATAGTATTTTGTTGTATGTTTAGATGTTTGATATTGTGTTGCATATCGATAGTAAAGTTTGGCGAAATTATTATGCACACCTTCTGAGCTTTACTTTACCTAAAAAATTAAAAAAAAAAATAAAAAAACGCAAATAAATAAAAAATAAAGAAATGGTTCATGATCTCTTGACTACTGTCTTAATTGTTGCTTGTCGTAGTTCCAGCAAATATTATTTTTTTTTATTTCCAATATCGCATGCGAAATGGCTTCATTTAAAACATATAAACTTAAATAACTTTAAATGCCCCTCTACTGTTTGGGTAATGCAGAAATAGTGTTCAAACAGGAGGTGTTATTTTATAAAATGAAATTTTATCTTGAGTTTTTAAAGCATCAAAATTATATATTTTTAGAAATCAAACATGTCTAATGGCCATACACTTCATATTTTCAAATAACACAGATATTTAATTGCAATAAAACAAGGATGTTAAGCACTGCTGGCACTTTGAAATTAAAAATTTATATGAAAAATGCTCAAAAATATTAGAAAAATTTAGTGTTTTTTATACAAAATTTCAATCGCTTGAAATGGTTTGCCTTACGGAGACAGGCAGAAAATGGCGTTAAATACTTGTTTATAGAAGCAGTGTTGTCAGATTAGGGGATTTATCCCCAAAATAGTAATATTTTTCTGAAGTGGGGATAAAAAAATTCATTTGGGATTGGGATTTTATTGGGGATAATCGACAAGTTTTCGGCGATTTTTAAAATTTTATATGACAGTATGAGTTTATAAGCAAGACTTGTTTATTTGTTTAAAACTCATACGTTCATATAAAATTGTTGCAATGTGTGCTTTTCGTTTTAGTTTGTTTTGTTTTCTCATATAAATAAGAACATCTCCACACCATTATGTTTCCAACACCGATTTTAATGGTTTTTATTGCGGAGGAATTCAGTATTAGACGGTCTTCTTATAGCTAAACTACTTCTTTCAGAAATAAACAAAATAATTTTTGTTTCATCCGATCACATATTACTTTACCACCTAATAGTATGGGAATTTTTTTATGCTATGACACAGAACATCTATTTAGAATTTAAGGTACAATAGATGCCGTTTACTATACAAATATTTTAAACGACATAAGGATGTCTTATGCTGAATATGAAATGGCATATCGATGGGTGTTTCAACAAGTTCACGAAACGAATAAAAGGTTTGTTTCAAAATAATGGTGTCAAGGTCTGCACAGTCTACAGATTTTAATCCTCTTGAAAATTTATGGCAAATTGTCAAAGCGGCTCTCGGAGAAAAAATCTTTCTATTAAGGAACAGTTGTGGGAATTTGTTAAAGATGTGTGGGAGAGCAATGCAATCGAAATGTTTTAAAAACTTGCACAACGCTTCTTGGACCTTATTAAAAATCAGGGTAATTCCACTGAGTACAGTGGTAAATAATAAAACATACATGCAAAATTAGTGATGCAGTTTCTGTGGGGATCTTTGGGGATGAACTAATTACGGTTTTGGGGATTTTTGGGGATATGAATTTCGAAATCGGGGATAAAAATTTAAAACTATCTGACAACCATACATAGACGAATGAAAAAAAATTGTAACTCAGTCTTTGTTTGGCTAGCTCTGATCTTAAGACATAAAGCTGCGGTTACATTAGATAAATATTTGGCGAAAAAACATAACCACTGATTTATGAAAGCATTCATTTTTTAATAAGTGGTCGCGTAGTCTAGTGGGTAGTGTGTTGGGTTATATGACGAGAGCTGTAGATACAAATACCGTCTCTGCCCAGCAGAAAATTTTTCAAATTTGGAAGCAATAAATAAAATTGTAAGCAATAATGGAAGCATTATATTGTTTTTATACATTAAGGCTTACAAATATGTTACAGGAAAAGGTATTATTTTTGATTTTTTGTACTGTTTGCTTACTGGTTGCAATAAATTTGCATTTCTATTGCATTTTAGCGGCGCATTTCATATAAAAATCATGCATTATTGATGGTTTACAATTTCTCACTTACAAAATAGCTTACTGTGTGAGATCTAATTTCTGCTGGGTGAGATCTTAAAAAAAGAAGTTTTAAGAAGTAATATTTCTCTCGGCGGCCACCTCTGAGCAGTCTTGTGGCAAAAGCTCTGAAACTAATTTGTTGGCATAAACAAGCATCTTAAGTCTGTTGTTCAGAGTCAATGTTTAACTGTAGGTTCTGATACTCATGGATAAAAATTGACACACACAACATGGGTGTTGCGAGAAGCTAGGCCGTAACCCTTAGACATGGTTGCAATGGCCAATTATGTATATATGTATGCATTTATTTTTTAATTTACAATGAAATATTTGTATAAAATATTTCCCAAAAAATAGCTGGTTTTGTCAAATATTTGCCTATTGCGACCGTAGCTTTATGTACGTTAATATGGAAGTTTAGGGTTTAACAAATTTTGATAAAGTGTTTTATTTTGGCAGTATCGCTGCAAACCTTTTTTTTACACTGATTAACAAGAATTAGTTTTGAACCATAAAAATCGATTTTATCGATAGTTTTTAACACTATTTTTTGAAAATACCTGCTTGTCATTTCCTGTCGTGACATTTAATAAAATATAATTTGAATTGGCGCCTTTTTTTAGCGTTTGATTACAAAAAAGCAAATGAAGTAAAAATAAAAACAATTTTTAACATTTTTTGTTTAATTGGCCCACCCAATATTTATTAATATTTTTTGTTTTTGTCTGATTTATTTTGATGTTTTTTTTTATTTTTTGGAAAAAACAAAGAAGAAAAATCACAAAATTGTATCACTTGCCACATTTTTTGCTCTACTACAATTCACAGCATGTTGCACTCGTGCTGTAGGCCAACAGAAAAAAAAACAGAAAAAAAAATTCACAAACAAGAATAATATAAAGGGTTTAAAGTTCATAACACTTAACAATGTCTTCAACACCACTAACCACTATCAGCAGATTGTCGATTATAATTCTTGGATTTTTTTTTTCGTTTTGGTTCTTTTTTTTTCTGTTTATACTTACTTATAATGCTAAAATTGTTTTCTCTTTAATCAAATCAAAAACTTTTGATCAGTCAAAAGTAAATACAAAAAGAAACTTTAAACACAATGCAATAATATCGCAGATAAGACACAGTTTGCTATATTCCACCTTTTGACATTTTCACAGTTGTAGTTGACAGGATTTGTATTTTATGGCCGTTTTTAAAAGGTAATGGAAAGTATAGGCATACATATAGACTATAAAAGGGGTCAGTTGTGAGTATAGCACGATCTTTTAGAAATTCGGCAAAATTATAATTCTTGAACAATTTTAATCTGATTATAACAACGAGTAGATAAAAATCAGGGACATATCGTCGGTTGACGGGTAAAACTCACTAAGTGCTACGTGGTCTGACTACACTTAGTGAGTTTTACTTGTCAACCGACGATATATTCTAGTCATGTTACACCTACTGTCTTAAGAAAAAATAAAAAATCTCACAAATTTAATTGTTGAAATATTAGCATCCTTACCTAGATCAGAGCTCTCTGTAGGAGTTAATTTGAAGGTGTCTTAAAACAGGCGACGAGGTCCATTTCCATTTAAGTGAATACATGAATAAGCAGAGTTATCACTTTTTAGGCACCAAAAGTCTCCGCCTAACACATGAAGATCTATAACAAACCCTCACAGTGGTGTAATATTTAAACTGGAGATATCATTGGAGTTTATTTTTTGTAAATTCGCACGAGCTACCTCAACTGAACGAATTGGGACTAGTAACGAAAAGATTAAAACAGGAGTACGGTACACAATAGAGGCCTTCATTACGGGTTTGCTACAGTCTGCAATATCGTCCAATTTAATCATTTTAAACTTAATTTTAAGAAGTTCTTAAAGTCACAAATCAATGTTTACAACAACACTTCTTTTAAATCAACTAGAAAATTATAAATTTTTAATTTAACAAAATAAAAATTAAAGTAAAAAAATATGAGGCGGAACTTTCTTCACTTCTTGCATTATATTTAAAGCCAGTTTTATTACGGCACTCAGGAGCTCCCGTCAGTGTTTAAAATTCACATGTTCCCCTCGTAGAACTCTTATAACTAGAAAATTTGTTCACTTTGCCTGGCAGCAGGTTTAAGTATAGCATATAGTATTCCTAAATTGGTTTTAAAACCCCAAGGCAGTCAGCTTGGTCCGCCATTTACATTTATATAAATCATTTAACAAGCGAAAAAGAGTTAAAACCTACATAAACGTAGTCAGTTTTTAGACATTACAGGGTGATTATGGTCATAAAAACGTTGTATGGGAAGTAGCAGATAACAGCTAAACCTACTTAGTGAAGGCACTCACCACACAATCAAAATGCAAAATGATGAGGCAATTGCTGTTGATCATTCAAGGGTGACTGGCCTCTGAATCATCAATTCAAAGCAATTTGTCTCATTCCTAAGGAGTTTAATAATATTATAAGAAAAAAAAAATATACTGTCCTTTTCAAAAATTCCAATACAATACCCAGCATCAGTAGGGGTTTACCCCTGAGTATTGGTCTTAATAAAAAAAAAATACAACAAGATTTTAAAGAAATTACCGAATATAACGTTTCTGTTCGCGTTTTTAGCAATTAGGCCTTTTGTAAGGCTCATTATGGCGTATTTTTTATTTGGACTTTCACTTCCATATAAAGTCCAAATTACTCAATAATTAAACTTTGCCGTTGATTAATTTCTAATTTCGCTTACTGGTTATGTCAACAAGTAAACTTGCCGCATTAAAGGTTCGAAGGCCTCAGAACTGATTGCGTAAAAGCCAAATTTACTGTTTCGTAAGAGGCTGCGGGGGAACTATACCATCAATTCAGAGTTATATTCGTAGCATAATAGACTTTTCTTGCCATTTGATATCAACAAGCACGACCAAATTTAGCTTTCTTTAATAGGAAATCTTCTCGATGTAATTTATTGATTTAATGATGTCAAATGGCCACGAAGCTTGTGCGAATTGACGCCATTGAGCTTTGCTTGGGGCTTTAAACACCGTCTTTACGCCTACAAAACCCGAATGATGGAGCATTTTCAAACCAGCATTTGTTATTATTTGTAACAATAATTGGTTAAAAACTAAATCAACCAATCTAAAGGCAGTCATTTAAAGGATGCTGGCAGCATCCAAGAATTATAATGAAACCGGAAAATTCATAACCAACGAGTATTACAAGTCGATGATTTCTGACAAATTATTTACCCAAAGACGAAACAATTTTTTAAAGACTGAAAAATCGTTTCCTTATTTGGCGTATACCCAAACAAATTCACATTTAAAACAAGTTTAATCAATCTAACATTCCATTAATTTTAGCTCAGCTGTTGCACAAATTTTTACAAACACGCTTTGATATTTTGCTCAACCATTTTTTGTTACCACTGTAAGAAGCTCAACATGCAAAAAAACGCACCAGATTTGAATCTGTAATGAAATTTTTAAACAACAAAAACGTAATATTTATCCATGACAGCCAGGATTTCAAAAGATTCAACAAGAATAAAAGTAGTGTTACACGTTCAACACAGATACGAGTATATTGAACGCGATCCAGAATCGCGATATTTATTAAAAATGTAGTGTACATAACTCATAATAACGCAGTATTCTGAAATCCAAAATATGGATCACGATCCAACTATTATAGTATGATAAGATCCCCCCATTGTCTTGCTATAACAAAGTGCCTGTTATTTTTTTTTTTTGGTACATATGTAGTTGTATTTTTGTATAATTAAGTTGACTTTACTGCTAAATAGGCCTTTTCTCATATACATGAGTTATGTATTTATACATCAGTTTTCAGATATACAAAAGCTACTGCAAATAATATATCACCTTAGGTGGCAACTGTATTTGCATAAATTTTCTTTGACTGTTTGAATATTTTGGCTCTTACTTTGAAATTTAAAGTAAATAAAAAAGGGCTTAACCCAGATGTCAATCATAAGCACGAGACCATTAATGTAAGCTACCGTTTTATTTGAAAATTTCATTTAATTCTTTGATATTTTCTTCTCTTTTTTGGCCATAAACAATCGAATGGCGTGACGAACTACAATCATTGCTACAGTGTCTTGCCCTACTATGTATAGTAAATGCTTTAGAGATTTTTCAAATAAATCATTTTTAAATATCGCCACAACATCAAGTTCCTCAAAGTGACCACACACATGAATTGTTCAGCCGTTTGTTTGGCTGTTATCTTGTATTTTTTTATTTTTTTTATTTAGCTTTCTTGCTAAATTTGGAAATGTAATTTGAAATCTTTCGTCTGAATGTCATAATAATGATGGCGCATAGTGGCCAACTGTGCAAATGAATGTGATAAGCTAAAATGAAAGACAGCCTTTTACCCTTAAAAATCGAGCTTGTCAGATGCATTTAGACTGATAATAAACTTGTTAAAATTGTAAGCAAAATGTGTGGCGGCACAACATCAAGTGGAGCAATAAAACTGTTGACGCAGGATGATTTTTTTTGACGCTGTTGATCGAAATGATTAGAATGCATTTTTTATTATATGGAAATAAAGCAAAACAAAAACAAAAAAAAAAAAAAGCAAATGGTTATATGGAAAAGAATTTAAGGAAAAAATCAAAAAAGAATACGTAACACAAGCAAAGACGGTGTCTTACCAATATTCACTTTTGTGGTATTTGTCTGACCACCTAAAGGCACTCTATAGTACGAGTTATGCTTGGAGTTGATGGTTAGAATATCTATTGTTTTTTGAAGTTACATGTACCTAAAATTAGGGATAAATAAAAAAAGTGGGCGTATAAGTAGGAGTGGAAAATTTTTCGCTTGATGAAAACTTAAAATTGATTAATACAAACATTTGAAAGAAAAATTAGTCGAATCGATTGAGCCTTTTTCTGATTTTAGCTAAATCAAAGAAATGGACGTAAAAGTGGGCGGGGCAAATTTTTTTTTTTCGTAAAAACCTAAATTGGATCACGACGATCATTACAAAAAAAAATCATCAAAATCCTTCCAGCCGTTCTCAACTGATGCGATGACCAACGAACAACATTGATTTTTATTTATATAGAAGTTATTTTTATATTTATAGATAAAAATTCTTTAATAAATATAAATTTAGCATATTTTTCTTTTGCTCTATTTTTTCACGCCTAACGTTGCTGACCAGTGTTTTTGATGGAAATCAAATTCAGAATCTTTGGTATTGGACACTTGCACATCAAACATGAATCTACTCCACACATGATCAATAAGTTAAAAGGAAGTGTAAAATTATAAAATGCAGTGAAACAACATTACATTTGAGGACTTACAAAAATACTTTTCTGTTTTTTTCACTTATTGAAAACCGAAAAATTTCTATTTACAATGAAAATATTAAATTTTGATCCCAAAACTGTGATATATTTACACCTCTTATGTAGCTTTAAATACAGTCGCCGTCTTCATATGCATTAAAAGTATTCGTTGCTTTTCAAAAGTATTTGTTTGCATTGTTATATTTAACATTGCCAAATGTATCACAAAAGAGGTGTATTTTTCTGTTTTTGCCAGCATTTTGTTAAAATCAGCATGAAAATTTCACAGTAATAAAGTTATCGTTTGGTTTTCTTTGAATTTAAGAAACAGTGTGGATAAAAGCGCTTAGGCATGATCTTTTTTTACTTTTATTTTATAAATGAAATAAAATAAAATACAAAAAAAAAAGAAAATCTGTAGATTGTGATAAAGTTAGAATTTCTTAGTTTATGGTTTTTGTTATTTTTGACTTCTTTGGAAATAAACAAATAAGAAAATCCAATTCGACTGTGTTATACCCTACAAAGTTATGTACTTTTGGAAATTTTCGACTAGTCTACAATAGAACTAATACCCATATTCCTAAATAAACCCTTAATAAACCTTTAATATTTTTTATGAATACGGGCATAAGCCTTTAAGTTTGTGTTAAAACTTTATGAATTTGGCAACATTTTTATTTAAAATGCCCCTTTTTTTCATTCAATTTTATTTGACTTTATAATAAAAAAATAATTTTATTGACATTTTTCCTTTGAAACATAATAACGAAAACAACACATTAAAATAATTTTTGTTTGGCAGCCCTCAATGAACGCAAATTGTTAAAACAATTAAAAAGTTGATTGAGCCTTTTTTTAAACACTAACAGTCTTATTTAAAATAAAAAATTAGCAGGTCGTTGTACACAGTGGCTAAGTTTGTCATTCCTATATGTGGAAATTCTTATTCAAATGTACATTTAAATCTTCGACTAGTTATTAAACAAAGGTATGAAAAGTTTTAATAATATCAGTCTATAGCGGGTGATAAACTTGCCACTTTTTTGTCCCATATGCTAACGAGTTGCTAACTTTTAATTATACTACATACGGCCGTAAGAGAATTGTTATTTTGATCAAATGAATTATTGCTTCAATTAAAAAAATAATAAATATATTTTTTGATTAATTCTTTGATTAGTGTTTTTCGGAGTATAAAATATTTAATAAATTTATTGAGCATATGTTCTTTAAACTCAATAATTAATTTTAATATTTCGTTATTCCTTTGTGTAGCTGTATGTATGTATGTACACTCTAAACCACTTTTGCTGAAAATTAGGTCGATAATAGTAGGCAACACTTTACAGACTGTTTTCGACCTAAAATTAAACATCTAGTTTTTTAGACATTTTGTTTGTTTTTAAGCAAAATATGTCTAAAATTAAACAAAAAATGTTTAAATATTTTAGGCAATGTATGTCTAATTTTCCCCCCTTTCATATATTTATTTTCAACACTCCTTAAATGAAAATGCCTGCAATACATATTTTTTATTACATTATTTAATTTATTAAAAATTATATGTCTTATAAACTATCTATATATACTTATAAATATATATAAAATACATATATGTATATACATATGTCCATAACTGTCTTATCTTTTAACAAGTTACATATTATTACATATACTTTACATACATATTGTCTTTTTGTAAAAAAAGTGTCATAAGTTTACATGTACATAAAAAAAGTTTAATTAAAAAAACATTTTTTCATATATAAAGGATTAAATAAATGAAAATATTTATATAAAAAATCACTTTTTATATGGCATTATCGAGCTTACGTATTAAAGTATTAATCTTTCTTAAATTATTTATATGACACTTTTTTCCTCTCATTTGTAAAGGATAAAATCTAAAAAAATATCGCAATGAGAATCCAAAATTTTGAGTAACAAAGCAACTATAGAAAAAGATCCAGTATATTGAAATCCTCCTCTTTCGACGTAATCTCCTTTTCAAACCAAATGTATGCAGTAGATTTGCAACTTTCCTCTATTGATGTTTCTATAAATACAAAAGCTTTTTAGTAAAATAAAATAATTAATAATAAAAGATTTGCTTACCAACTATTGATATCAATGGCTCAAATTATATTTATTATTGCACATGCGACTTTTAGTAGAGTGACTCCATGTGAAATTAACTGCATAGGAATTATAATTGGTATATATTTTACCACATTTTGAATACAAACACTTAAAAACATTGCATTTTTCTTCATTAAATGATAAACTCATAAACTTTGACATTTTGCACACAACAATTTTTTTGTGAATAATTAATTAACACTTTAATATACTTTATAAACTATTAATAAATTAGAAAAAATACCAATACGATGCAACTCTTTTGAACTTTTTATTGCAAATGAATGCTTCTTCTTTTTTTCGTCGCTTTGTTACCACGTCTTCATACCGTTTTTATTCAAATGTTCTCAATATTATACATTTATATCTATTTTTAGTCAAAAGTGCTTAATTTTACAAATTTATTACTGATTTTATGCATATGTGCTTAATATTGAACATTATTTTGTAAATTTAAACATAATTTGTTTAAACATAAACAATTTTGATAGCAAATTTATTTTTTTGTGTAAATTTTTTACTTTTTTTAAAATTAAGAATGAAATTTATATAATTTTAGACAACAACAAATTTTCAACACCAATTTAGACATAATATGAACCTAAATTTTGGGAAAAGTTTTAGAGTGTATGTATGTATGTATGTATGTATGTATGTATGTATGTATGTACGTATGTATGTATGTATGTATGTATGTATGTATGTATGTATGTATGTATGTATGTATGTATGTATGTATGTATGTATGTATGTATGTATGTATGTATGCATGTATGTATGTATGTATGTATGTATGTATGTATGTATGTATGTATGTATGTATGTATTCCTTTATTCTCTATTTTAATTAAAAGATTCCACATTATTTTTTTTTACCTACCACAGTACATTTTAGTCAAAATGTCAATATTCCATCAACAAATATCCAATTAACACCCACCTTCACCTTAATAAACTGACCTACCACACTGTTTTCACCCTTACCACATCATTAATCATTTACTCTTTTTTTCTTATTATTTTCTAATTAGTTTGCCATTTTTTCAGTACGATCAACACATGATTTTTACATCCAAAAATACAATAAAAAATTGAAAACTTAATTGCATTAAAAGTTTTACTACTGTTTTGAAAATTTATTATATAATGTGTAAATTATAAATTTATTAAACTTTTAAGATAAAAAAGTGCCGATTATTTAGTGAAAATTAAGTTAAAAAATTTGCCAAATTTGTGTTTTGCTCTTTTTATAAGTCATCAAAAATGCAGCCATTTAATTATTGTTGTTGTTAATCAGTGTGTTTTGTTTTTGTGAAAAGAATAAAATGAAAATAATAAGAAAGTGAGAAGATAAAAATTATATGAAAAAAATGTGTGTGATTGCCCGTAGAAATTAGAGAAATGTTTATAAAATGTTTGAGTAATCCAATTACATCAACATGTTGCTAAGGTAAGTTTGGTTGATATAACATGTATATAGTTAATAATAAAGGTCTGCATGAATGTTTTGCTTTTCTGCCAGTTTAGAATGATTCGAGAAGTGTACTCTAATTGAGAGTATATTCAAGCATAGAAACAAATATTCATTCTATTCGTTTTGCAGCCAACGAAACGAAACGAAACGAACAGCCTCAATAAACGAATAGAGTAGAATAGAATAAATCTAAATTTACTCTCATAATTCTAAATTATTATAGAGACATTCGAATGTCTTGGAATGTCTTGAATTTCCTTTGTGAATGAAAGCATGTATTGAAGTAAACGCGATAGTTTGTAATACAAACAAGCGAATGAAAACAAACAAATTGAAATCTAGCAAGAAGAATAGTCTGTGTGTATATTAAAGCATTTAAAGGCAAAAAAAAAAATAACACTTTTTGAATATGTAATTTATTTATAATTTTTTTTTAAGTTTTTGTAAATATGTATATATGCATTTTTAAAAATTAAGCCAAAAATATAAAAAATAAAGAAAAATAACATGAAAAATTATTCAGTTCATTACTTTTATTATTCAGTTCTTTAGTACTTATAATACCAGTACAAGAAATTCTTTTCTATCATATTACAAACAAGACATTCTATTCACTCTATTCATTCCATTCTAACTCTTATGTTTCATGTCTCTCATGTCTCCATACTCTCTTGTCTCTATTCTCTCATTATTTACATTCTAACGACAACAACCACTTTTTATGTTTGTTTTATTCGTTTCGCTTTTACGAATTAGAGTTGGAAGTGTGTTTGAAATTTTTAGAATGTCTTGAATATCGTTTCAAACATACCCGTGCAGACCTTTAGTTAATAATAAATGTTGAATGTTGCTTTATTTTACAAATATGCATGTTGTATACATAACGAATTAATGTATAAAAATGCCGAGTTAATGCATACAACTATGTATATGCAATTAAATATACTATATGTAGCTGTATTTATAATAATTATTAAATAATTATATATCTATGCGAGAGAGATAGATAAATTTAAAGTTGTTTTTCGATATGTATATGGATTAGGAAATTCTTTGGTCAGATAAAAGTATCAATATCCTTACAACCACTGTCTAAGATTTCGTCTTCGCTACTTTGTTAATAAGTACTCCAATATGATCCCATTATATTTTACTAATTTATGATCTTCGCTTATGGAATTACTTGAGTTCATTACTTTATATAAAAGCTGGAATATTTTATTGTTAAAATTAAAAACGCTCTGAAAATAGTTTCTAAAAAATTTGAATTGCAGCGATTTCTAATTTACGTAGTGTTGTCAGATTAGGGGATTTAACCCCAAAATGGGGACTTTTTTCTAAAATGGGGATAAAAAAGTTCATATGGGGATGGGGATTTTATTGGGCATAATCGACAAGTTTTCGGTGATTTTTAAAATTTTATATGAAAGTTTGAGTTTATAAGCAAGACTTTAGTTTCGTCCGATCACAAATTACTTCTCCCCTTAATGAGATGGGAATATTTTTCATACTATGGCACAGAACATCTATTTGCAATTTAAGGTACATGCCGTATACTATAGAAATATTTTAAATGCTGAATATGAAATTGCACATCGCGGGGAGTTTCAATAAGTTTACGACCCGAAACACACATCGATGCGAGCAAAAGGTTGGCTTCAAATTAATGGTCTGCACAGTCCCCAGATTTTAATCCTATTGAAAACATTGATCAACGCTACACAACATACTACAAAAATATCCACCGGATAAATATAATTTAAAACAAAAGAAGCAGTGCCTAATATTTCAATCAGACCAATGATGAGGTTATGCTAACAATGGCTTGCTTTTATTGAATTAATCTCCCTGAAAGTAATGATGTTTTTGTATTTAAATCAATAATTAACAATTCTCTATACTTTTCTAAAGCAGTCTTTCCTAATAAATTGTTTCAAGAGAATTTAACAAATGATTTTAAATATTCGAACATTCAACCGTGAATGTTTTTAAAAACATTTTACTATTAAGTAAACTAACTTGAATTAAAGTAAAGAAATATACAAAGAGGATACTTTTTTTATTCGGAAAATATTTACATATTTAGTTTTTTTACTAATACTTTTTTTAATAAAACATTCATCTCCTCAGTAGTGTATTACTTTAGCTTTCAAGCTGCAGTCATGACTAAAAGATGACAATGTTAATTGTATATCCTGATTATAAGCCTGTCTGTCTGTCTTTTGTTGGCCTCAAACGGTTTAACATATCAAAGGAGCTGTGTGCCAAGCAAACAAAATAATATAATGTCTCATATAAAGATTATTATAAAAAAACTGTCTTTTCTTAATATGTTTAAACAAGAGATTAGTTGTCTGTTATGAGTCAAAGGAAGAAAAAAAATATATTTGCATAAGACAACAAAGTAGTGTGTTAATAAAAGGATGTCACGTTTTGTTTATATTTATTAAAAAAGGTAATTTTAGCGTTATATAAAGGATAAATATTAATTATGAAACATACATTCATATGTATATGTATGTACATATATGTCTATGGGCAAACACATGTAAATGTATGACAATAAAATTTTAATTTCAAAGAAAAAAGTAGGACATTGTGGTTTAATAGGTTTAATCTTACAGTGATAATTAAAAATGATAAGGTAATCTTATAGGGTTATAAACTGTATTACTCAAACTTTGCATAAATTTTCAAATATTAGGTGTTTTACATAAAATTAAATAATAATTATTTTTTATTTTCTCCGATAATTCCCTACTTCTTTGCGTAAGCTGCAGTGATTGTTTTAATATTTAGGAAAAAAAATCTATGAAATTGGCATATTTACTAGCAAATTTTAAAAGTAAAATTGCAAGTGCCAATTGTTAAGATTAAATAATGAAAATTAGTAAAAGTAAGTTTTCTACTACCGAATAAAGCTTATTTCTATTGTATGAAGTCCGTACATTATTGTAAAGTATTTTCAACCCCGCTAAACCCAGGTATCAAACTTTCAAGAGAAATATGTCTCAAATCAAATGAAGAAATCATAAAGATCAAAGATTTGCCATATCAAAGCCTGACTGGAACGTTAATGTATTTAGCTGTATCTACAAGGCTAGATATATCACACATACATACATATATAATTGACCATTACAACCCTGTTTCAGGGTTACAGCCTAGCTTGTCACAGCACTCATGTTGTGTGTGTTAATTTTTATCCATGAGTACCGGGACCTACAGTTTAAAGTCGGCTCCGAGCGACATATTTAAGAATCTTGTTCACGGCAATCAATTACTTCAGAGCTTTCGCCAGAAAACTGCTAAGAGATAGTCGCCGCAAGAAATATTTTTTACATATTTATTAAGTCAACTTAACTCAAATTTTTGATTGGATTGGATTGGATTTTTAGACACTAAAAAGGAACTCAGAATTGGGGACCAAGATTTTCAAAAACAGACGGACAATTAGAAGGATTTACAGACGCAGATTGGGGTGCATCAAAGGATGATCGTTGTTCGTATATAGGTTATATTTTTAAGTTCGATAGTGCAGCAATAAGCTGGAAGCAAAGAACAGTTGCCTTGTCAACTATAGAAGCAAAATATACAAGATATGAAAAAATAACCGTTATTTTCAAATTTCGTGAGTTAGGTATGTTCAATTTTCTCATTTTTTTCTGTTATGTTGGTACACTTGTCTGTTATATATGTTGATAATATCAGCCATTTTGGATTGTCAGTTTGTTTTTGACAGTGTAAAAGGTTAGTCGTGCTTTCGTGTGCTCTTCGATTTTTTACTATTCGAAAAAATGGATCAAAGAAACTTTATTAAGTTTTGTGTAAAAAATGAAATTAAATGCGCAAGAGTATTTGAAATGTTGACTGTGGCGTTTAGCGAGTCTATTATGAGCAGAACACAAGTTTATTTGCGGTATAACCGGTTTTAGGAAGGCCGAGAAGATGTCAATGACGATGGATTCTTCACCATGATAACGCACCAGCTTACACATCGATGCTTGCGTGTGACTTTTTGACCGTTATTATGCCTCAACCACCGTATTCACTGGACTTGGCCCCCGCTGACTTTTTCCTCTTCCCAAAACTGAAGACACCGATGAAAGGAAAGCATTTTCCTACGATTGAGGAGATAAAAGAAAAATCGAAACAGGAGCTGTTGGCGATACCAACAAGCGCGTTTCAGAAGTGTTTCGAGGATTGGAAAAAACGCTGGCATACGTGAATTATATCTGATTACTTTGAAGGGTAGTCGCCGTGGTCTAGTAGTTAGTGTGTTGGTTTACTAAGGCATGGGCTCTGGGTTCGACTCCAGGCTCTGTCATCTTCAAAAAAAAAATGAAAAAAATATTTCTTTCGGCGACTACCTCTCAGCAGTCTTCTGGCAAAAGCTCTGAGAGTAACTAATTGCCATGAACAAGCTTCTCAAGTCTGTCGTTCGGAGTCGACATTAAACTGTAGGTCCCGGTACTCTTGGATAAAAATTGGCACACACAACATGAGTGCTGCGAGAAGCTAGGCCGTAATCCTGACACAGGGTTGTAAAGGCCAGTTATGTATGTATGTATGTACTTTGAAGGGAACAAGATAGTTATTGATGAATAAATAAATACTTTTGGAAAATTTTAAAATAACGGTTATTTTTTGATCATACCTCGTATATCTATATCAGATTCGACTAAAGAAGTATAGAGCGTTTAAATAGTCACATGAGAACTTTCGATGTCGACATTGTCAAAACTTGTTGACATTTCTATTCAGTAATGGTCAGCCACAATGAAGTTTGCTTAAAAAAATTACTGAGTAAGTAACTCATACAGTTATTGACCGTTTTCGCACTAACTTTACTCTGTTTGTCTCAAAACCATTAATAAAATTATCAAAATAAAAATTACAAAATGACACTGTTCCATAAAAAATTTTGTTTTAAAATATTCAGGCTTAATTAAGGTCAAACAAATAAACAAATAAACGTGCATAACATAAAATAAAACCTCTGTTCCAATTTCCATCAAAAGTATGAAAAGCAAATAAATAACTGAGTTATCTTAATTTTAAGATTTTTAACCGATTTAAGCAGTATAAAAGGCAATGAATTTTAACACTTAATAAACAGTATTAAATAAGAAATTTTTGGCAGTACGTAAGAGATGTATAAAATCTTTTGGAATTGCAGTATTTTGCTTATCTTGTCATCAATAGCGGTAAAAGCACAGACCAATGTTTTTACAATAACGGATGAAAAGCCAGCAGATATATCAACACAACTATCTTACACTACTGAATATGAGGAACTGCTTAAAATGAATGGAGACCCAAATAGTAAACTTAATGATTCCAGAGTCAATGGTGGCCAAGAAGTTAAACAGGTCGTACCTTTTCAAGTATCTCTGCAGGCTTATCGACGCAATCGCTGGCGTCATTTCTGTGGTGGCTCTATTATAACCTCACATCATGTATTAACAGCTGCTCATTGTGTAGATAAACTGAAAGTTGAGGATATCCATATAGTTGTTGGTAGTCTGACATGGGCGACGGGTGGCCAACGCCACAGAGTTGAAGCAAAACGTGTACATCCTCAGTTTTCAATAAGTCCACAAATTATAAATGATATTGCCATTTTAAAAGTGCAACCAGCATTTAATTTACGTAAATCTACTGTCGGAACCATTAATTTGGGTGGCACAAGTCGAGTGGGTGCAAATATTAAAGTACGTTTAACAGGTTGGGGTGCTACTGGTCCCACAGCAGCTAGTGGTTTGCCAGATAAATTACAACAGTTGGAGTATCAAACCATAACAAACGGAGAATGTATTAGAAAAGGTTTTAGAGTTACTTCCAATGAGATTTGTGCCTTGTCTGTAAAAGGACAAGGTTCGTGTATGGTAAGAAACACACAATTGTTTTTACTTAACAATTTATTTCCTTAATAATTATGTTTTTAAACACCCAGGGTGACTCTGGTGGTCCCTTGGTAACGACACATGGTATTCCACAACTTGTTGGTGTGGTTTCGTATGGTTCAGCTACCTGTGCTCAAGGCATACCAGATGTTTATTCAAGAGTATCCAGTTTTATTCCCTACATTAATAGAGTGATAGCCAATGAAATACCATAACGTTGTAAAAGTTCAAATATTCAAATAAAAATGCTTTGGCGTGTAAAAATTAAAGCATGAAATTATTTCAAAACATAAAGACTGTAAAGCATGCATTTTCTATTTGTTTTAGATTTGCGTTAAATTAAAATTGAAGTGCTTCGAAATAGTCTAACACAGGTATACATATGTATGTACAAATAATAGATCGATGTGCAAAACACACACATTTTGAATGCTTAATACATGTTGTGTATGTTTGTCGTACATGGATGTTGAAAAAAGAAGTGCTAAACAAAATGCTTGAAGTTGGGATTGAATTAAGAAGAAAATTGTTATTTTAAAGCAAGTAAAGAATGATGAAATTATGGTCAAATGCATACATATACTCTTACAACTTCATTTGGATATTCCATTTTAAATCGTAAAATTGAAAGTACAATATCCACATATATTCTTCTTCCGTAGTTGACAAGGCAACTGTTATTTGCATCCTTGATTCCCAGCTATTGCTGCACTAGCGAACTTAAAAATATAATCTGTATACGAACGACGATCATCCTTTGATGCACCCCAATCTGCGTTTGTAAATCCTTCTAATTGTCTGTCTGTTTTTGAAAATCTTGGTCCCCAATTCTGAGTTCCTTTTTAGTTTCAAAAAATCCAATCCAATAAAAAATTTGAGTTAAATTGACTTAATAAATATGCAAAAAATATTTCTTGCGGCGACTATCTCTTAGCAGTTTTCTGGCGAAAGCTCTGAGAGAATTTGATTGCCATGAAAAAGCTTCTCAAATTTGTCGTTCGGAATCGACTTTAAACTGTAGGTCCCTGTGCTGATGGATAAAAAATTAACACACACAACATGAGTGCGGCGAGAAGCTAGGCCGTAACCCTGACACAGGGTTGTAATGGCCAATTATGTACGTATTTATATATTAAGCGTTACACTAAAATGATTAAAATCGGTCAATATTAAAGTTAGTTATTATCTTTTAAGCACAAAAAGCCTATGATTTTCCAGGTATTCTACTTATAACTTCACAGTGCATAAACAGTTCAATCAGTTTTTTTTAAGAAATTTTAAAATTTTATAAAAAATTTTTTCATATTAAATTAGGAACATTCATATAAATTCGGTGTTTGAAAAAAAGAACAAAAAAAAAATCATTTATTCTTGAAAGAAAAAAAAAACAAAAAATTTCAGTTTCTATATACAACTATAGTTTTATAAAACAATTGCAATAGCAACCATAAATTAATTTAAATCAATCAATTTAACTTGTTTGTCAATATTTCTTTTTTTTCAATACGAATCTTTTCATTTTATTTAAATGAATTTTATTAACGACCCATACGCTCATGGCACTGCCATCCATAAACTCAAAGTCGCATTCGCTAAGAACTTCGGTTCGAAAGTTTACAAGAGTTGAGAAATTCAAATAGATTGGAATGGTAACAAATAAATGAATTATTTTTTTAATTTTTCAGACATACAAATAAGGGAAAGCATATGTATTTGTATATATTTTTTTGTGTAAGTAAATTTCTATGTAGTAATTTATGTCTATATGACAGTACTACGTTTTTTAAAAGACGAATATTACTCCGTAGTGATCATTAAAAACAATTAAAATTGATTTCTTTCTGGGTGTTGTTGTTTTTTTTTTTTTTTTTTTGAAAAATTTTAGTTATCAGATACACATATTACACTCAAAAAATATTGTTCAGTATTTAATTTATGCTGTGATTTTTGAAAACTTTTAAAAAAACTTTCATAGAAAAAATCTTTTTGCTGAAGAAGCATATTTTTCAAAAAACAAAAAATTATTATAATTAACTGCTTTGTGTATCTTAAATGAAAATTATTTTTGTGATAAAACCCTGCAGTCGACCTAGCTAGCCAAGGACTAGCTATTTCTTTAATTATTAAACATTACTATTAGCTATTGATCTAACTAATAGCATTGCTTATGACTGACTTAACATGGGGATGACATTGATCTGCATAACCTTATGCTAACGATTTTACGAATAACATGATCTGAAATTTGACTGATGCTGTTATTATAAAGTAGTTAATGAATTAACACTATATAGAACGATTAGACCGAATTATTCTTTTTACCCTAAATGCACCAGTTAATCCAGTAATGATTTTTCAAAATGAAGAGATTCGAGAAATTTAAAATATTTTGATTGTCATTTACTTATCAGATGATAATGATTTTTCAAAATGAAGAGATTCGAGAAACTTAAAATATTTTGATTGTCATTTACTTATCAGATGAAATTTAACACTGAAATAATTCATTTCAAAACTATAAAATTTTAAAATTTAGTATATACGTACATATATTAATTGAAGCCCTGCAAATGGTACTCTATACAACCTCGTAACAAGTGTCCTATCATTCATTTGCAAAGCCATGTTATGCCGTTCAAACATATTCGATAATGACATACTAAGACATTGTGTAAATATGTTGGAGTCAAGCCTATGCATTCTTTTTATACTCATTTTTTACACATCAACATGTAAACTTAGCATAGCCCAAATGCTACATACATACTATGTTCTTAATTATGAATCATTGGTTGAATTATTATCTCGTAAGTATCTATAAAATATGTAGTCGCCGTAGTCTAGTGGTTAGTGTATTGGCTTACTAAAATAAGAGCTCCAGATTCAAACCCCAGCTCTTATTTCCTAAAAAATAAGAAATATGAACAAAAATTTTAATTTCATTGACTACCTCTTAACATAAACTCTAAAATTGACACACACAATATGAGTGCTGGGAGAAGCTAAGCCGTAACTCTAAAACAGGGTTGTAATGGCCAATTATGTATAAATAAAAATTGTTTAGATCAGAGTTCTTAATGCAAGAATTTTTAATATTTAATACTTTTTTCTGATAAAATTTTGTGACTACTCGTATTGTTGTATATTGTATTGTAAAAATAATAATAAAATATGAATAAAATAAAATGAAAGATAACGTGAGCAGACTAACGCAAAATTTATATTTGTTTTAGACTAAATAAACTTTGTATTATACATTGTATATTTATAAATTAATCAAACTCCAGTAATATAAATAAATATACCCCGTAACACAGAGAGATGTAGTGAATATTTATACAACAGTATTAAAGACATTCAACAACATGCTAAGATACTCTGATGACTACATGACATGGCATAGGACTGAGTTTGGCATAGCATACCATAGTTATTTTAAAAATAAAATTTTAACACAATATTTTGTATTTTGCGGTACTGTAATATTAAGAATGTCGGCTGCATTAATTGCAAAATTGAATCTTTTTTGAGATCATAAGTTATAGTCAGCTGTTTAAACTTACGTTTACACTGGTACAAATAATTGTAGGTTCTTTATATATACCTTCGTCCTAAACTTGATTGAAACTAACCATAAATAATTCAACTTTGTTACACCTTTTAGTAAAATTTAAACTTTAAAGAACGAAATGGGAGCAGAGTATTTGTAACCTTTTGTATAAGTATTTTATTGAGAATGTTAAACAAAAAATTTCGTTAAATAACATTGACCACTATTTTTTGACTTGAGTTTTTTTTTTTAAATGTAGATGCTTTTTTTTTTTTTTGCTCTGAGTGTTGTTATTCATTATCAATTAAATGTTTTTCTCAATTTGTTGTTATTTATGTCCATAAAAATTATTCAAAAAAATTTTTTTCTCTTTATTATTCATTTATGGAAATGGTTTAGAAACTGTTTTGGAGATTTTATTTCACACAATTGACCTCTTATTTATTTTGTTCCAAAATATTTTTGTTACTTTGCTCCAAAAGTCATAGCGCTATTTATAACTGAGTAAAAATAAATCAGATAAACAAAAAGATAACTGACTGTATTGATGAATTTTGTAACAAATAAATATGAAAAAAATGAATGTATGGATCAATTCAATCAATTAATAATACTAATTTTTGTTTGAAGTATCGTAAGAATTAAATTACAACGTTAAAAATTAAAAAAAACACGTATTAGAGTACCATGCCTGAAGCCCACTTTGATAATATAATAATATGTCAGACAGTACTACTTTGTAGGATCTTGTTATCCTTACAGGAACATCAAATTCAGTCGCAAGAATTAAAAAACGCCGTGACTGACAAAAAATCGAAAATACGTTTTTTGCATTATTTTTATCAGAAAAAAAAATATGCGTCGATTGGTCCCGGTACCAGATTTCCATAATGAAAAGAAATTCACTTACGACGTCTGTGTTTTGAAAAATACCAGTATCTTTGTTCTACTTTCATACAGGTTTTTTGGCTCTGGTTAACATTTAATATTTTGGCAGTTACAGCGTTCTTTAATTCTTGCGACGATATATTATTTAATTAATTTAAATTTTTTATTTCAAGCAAATAGAAGGAAGTCAAACTGTAAAGTTGAACAAATGCATTGTAATTTTGTAGTGCAGTGATGTATTCAAGAGCAAGGCCCTATTTTTTAACTAATCATAGTATAGAAAGCGACCTTCTAATCAAAGAATATATCGTAAGGGTTCTTTATCTTTTATTACAGAATCTAGTGTAATTTTCGTTTTCGGTTTGCATAACCTAACCGATAACGTTTGTTTGTGGTTTACAATTTTTTTCACAAAGTTTTACATTATTTTTTCTCACCTACAGTTAGACATACTATATATTGGTTTGATATCAAGTGTTCTTACATACTCGTATTTGATATTTAAAAATATTTTATATACGTTGTTGATAATATAACATAAAGTCATAAAACAAAAATTTCTGTAAATAAGCAATTAATAAAACATGTATATTTTGGCTTTAAAGTATATGACGCTTCTAATTACTTGTCTTTATTATGTTGTTGCAAAATTTTCAACGTGGATATATGTATGATTTTGAATGCCTAAGGGGTTTTCTGCAAAATATTGCTTGTGAAACATTTTAACATTAGATTACCATTTTGATAGATTCGTGCCCATAAACGGGTTAATTTAAATTATTATTTGTGTGAATACAGATTTGAATAAAAAATTTTTCTACACTAGAAGATGGCTGTCGACAAGAGAGTAAAGTAAAGATATTAAAATTGATGTAGTCAGGAGTCGGGAACAAATGTAGTAAATTGCTTTAAACTTATATGTATCGGGTTTTTCAATAAGAGCGCTACTAAAGTTTTTTTTTTAAATAAAACAAAAACGGTTTTGGATATCAATGAATTTCTTTATTACTGTAAAAGTACGTTTGATGCCATTATGTATGGAACTCGATTTCTTTTGCATGGCCACCACGGGCACGCTTGCAGAAGTCTATACGCTGAACCCAATTTTCGACGGTTTTCAAACATAAATCAGCCGATACTGCTGCAAGTTCACGTTCGATATTCGTACGAAGTTCATCAATCGTCGCTGGCTTGTTGGCATAGACCCATAGACTTGACGTAGCCCCACAGGAAATATTCTAACGGCGTCAAATCGCACGACCGAGGCGGCCAATCGACTGGACCATTTCGTGAGATAACACGTTCTCCAAACTTGGCTTCCAATAAATTGTTTGTGACATTCGCTGTGTGGCTTGTGGCGCCACATGTCCTCCAAATCCATATCATCCAATTGTGACCAAAAATATTCGGTTATCATTGAACGGTAGCGATTCCCATTCACAGTAACGTACCGGTCTTGATCATCACGAAAGAAGTACAGTCCAAATACGCCACCGACCTATAAACCACTCCAAACCGTAATTTTTTCGGGATGCAATCATGTCTCATGGAGTACGTGTGGATTGCTGTCTGATCAATAACGCATATTTTGTTTATTGACGAAGCCATTTAGCCAGAAATGAGCCTCATCACTGAAGATGATTTTTCGATGAAAATCCGAATCATTTTCAAGTTGTTGCTCAGTCCAATTCACGAACACACGACGCTTCTGGTGCTCAAGCGGCTTCAGTTCTTGCGTCAATTTGATCTTGTAAGGATGTAGGTTAAGTTCAGTTCTTGCGTCAATTTGATCTTGTAAGGATGTAGGTTAAGATCTTTTCGCAAAATTCACCACAACGACGTCACAGAGATACCCAACGCCTGTGGATTCAAATTTTTCCACTAGACGCTTAATTGTTGATCTGCTAGGACGATTATGACGACCATAAATTGGTAGTAAATTTTAATAATTTCGACTCGTTGTTGGCTCGTATATCTTGATGTCCCTGTCGCTCTACTTTTGTAGCGTCCCTGTTGAAAAACCCTGTGTGTATATCAGACCAGCTATTAGACCGAATTTATTTGTCTTGACGGTGTCGTTAAAATAAAACCGATTCTCATCGCTATAGACACAACTCGCTGACAGATGTTATTCAAGACATGCATAACCCGAAATTTAATTACACTAAACAAGACGCTAATATAACCTGTTTTGCCATTCAAGCAGATGTAGTCGTTCTGGGTATTTCAGAAAGATCAAAACTTCGACTAAAGTCCGTCTTTGGCAGCGGGTAATATAAGTAACGATTGACTAGTACATATTTTAATACAATCTTTTAAACATACACAGATGTGAAAATTTGTGCTACCCTTACATTACATACTTAAATTTTCATGGTGCTTAAGGTTAAAACCCAGCTAAGTTGTCCACTTAAGTTGGTATGTAATACATTAACTACACAGAAATTAAAACAATTACAAAAATCTGTAATCGATTAAGCTCGAAACCTCTACAAGCCAACTTTAACTTTTTGACTATAATTATTTTACCCTAAAAATAATTAGCTTTAAAGAAGCGGATGTTATACTTATATGTTTTTATATCGCTTCTACTTCTTTTCTAAGTGTAAGCGGAAACAATTATAATAAAAGTTTGGCATCATAAATACTGTTTTAAGCACTTGTCAACTGATGGGGGTAGAATATTGAGGCGATATGTTTTAAAGAAGGCGCGATGTGTCATGAATGCCTTTTAGAGTATGTATGAATATGTTAAAAGTATTGTCAAGCAAATCTCTAATGTAAAATTATTAAAGGATAAAAGCCGGATGTTAAGAGTAATAATAATAATACCGTAAACACAGGCACACACACCACACATTCCTATTCTACCAAAGTGAACAGCAACAATAACGTGCATATATTCATAACTTTTTGTAATCAGTACATGACATAGTGGTTTTAACTTCCCTTCTTGTTACGAGTATCTAAAGTATGAGCAGCCAAGTTTAACTTTAGCAAATCTCTTTTTAGCAACAAACTCTTAGTAAACTAGTAAAACATCTTTGTTACCATATTGTACATGTACATGTACATTTACATGTTTTATGTATACACGAATTTCCTACATGTTTACATACGTATAAATATTCACAAATGTAAATAAACTTTCGTTTCGCCATTAAAACTTGAGTTAAACACTTAAAACACATTTTCTTTTGTTTTGTCATAAAATTAAATATTTTTATTTGTTTTGTTTTCTCGTTTTTATGATTTTAATTTTTTCACCGAAGTTTGTTTTACATTGAGCAGCATAATTTTTGAATTGTTTTGAAAAATGCTTCAAATATTCGAGACATTGGCATGTTACTTTAATATTTTACTCAGATACATATTTACTTAAGCGTTAATGTTTCTTATGTCAGCATTGGGTAAAAGAATATGCTATTTCTTGTAGAAATGTATATTGTCTCCGTATAAAGCGGTTTGTTACACCTAAAGAATTTCTTTCAGGAACTACAATTTTTTAATGAAATACAGATTTTACAGTTTAATATAAATTTAAAAAAGCTTAATAATGTCTATTATTGTGCTGTAGGGTTAACTTGACGTCGGCAACGCTTTACACAATAGAATAGAATATTATCACCTGATTGATTGAGTGTTCAAGTAAACTAGTGAGTAGTGTAATAATCTATTAATAAGGGGTTGTAGGTTCTTGGTTTTTTTTTTGGTAAGTTGGAGTATTGTCGACTGAAACTATCTACTACTGTTGTTAGAAGTATTTCGTCACAGAATAGAAAGATATGTTTCCATCCCTCAGAACCTAAAATTATAGTTCTAACGTAAGTAGTTACATTATCAGCATTGTAGCATTATTTTAACTAAGGCTCAATTTCTTATCCAATAATTTTTTCAGCGGTAGTTTGTCTGCTTAAAATCAAGAACATGTAAACTTATCCATAGATTTTGCTAGAGTATATACCAACGTTTGAAGAATTGCTTTGTTTTAGTTTGTGTTGCTTTTATGACTTAAGCCGAGTGTCCACTAGCAAGTTACTTGCGGAAGAACTTCTGCAAGTATTTGCTGAAGTGTTTCCACTGAAACCAAAACTTGCGGAAGTTTGATTCCAGAAGTAGTTTGTGGAAGTTTTACGACGAACTTGCAGCAAGAACTTGCAGATGTGTTTACACACAATGTGAGTACAGGTTGCAGTAGAGTTAGCTTTTTTAAACAGTGACAGTATAAAAATGTCTGGTGGCAAAATAAGAGTGTCAGCTGCCATCGCAGCATATTTAATAGGAAAGAAACAACTAATTACAAAAAAAAAATTGTTCTCAGTTTCTTTGGGTACATGAGATGTCGTCATGTATTTCATGTCATGATAAAACTCCCACTTGCTAACGTATCGTCGTGCATGAGTTTAAGTGCTCTATACGCCATTTTTTAAATCTCGCGTTAATGATGCTAATTTAGGTTTTTGACACCAAAATTTTTAAAATCTGCAATCCGTTTTCGGCTGTTTATTTCCGAAACTTGACGAGCTATCCTAAAACGGATTGCAGATTTGAAAAATTTGGGGTCGAAAACCTAAATTAGCATCATTAACGCGAGATTTAAAAAATGGCGTATAGAGCACTTAAACTCATGCACGACGCTACGTTAGCAAGTGGGAGTTTTATCATGACATGAAATACATGACGACATCTCATGTACCGTCGCCGTGGTCTAGTAGTTAGCGTGTTGGCTTACTAAGGCATGAGCCTTCAGCACTTTGATCACTTTTTATTCTTTCTATGTTGACCTCTTGACCAAACTGCGTTCGGAGGTCGTGTAATTTTCTTTTCATCTCTTCTTCCTGCTCGTCTACAGCATTGGCTATTGCCTTTACAGCGTTTTGTTTTTTAATTTTATTTTTATATTCTTTTGAGGACGTGTCCCATAGTTCTGGGTAACTTTCCTTACTTCAAATAAATTTATTATTTTTTATTTTTATTTAATTAGTCAAAAATAAAAGAAAAAAACCACAAAACAAAACCCGACGTATACCTGATTTCTTCCGCAAGTCTTAAAAACACTTGCAGTTCACAGCAAGTTGCGCAAGTCACTTCCAGCAAGCATCGAACATGTGTTTCCATATAATTTCTGCAAGTTTTTCTTGCAAGCAAAAACTTCTGGAAGTCGACTTCTAATACGTGTTTACATGACAAAAACTTCTGGAAGTCACTTCTGGAAGCAACTTCCGCAAGAAAACTTGCTAGTGGACACTCGGCTTTAGAAATTAAATAAAATAAATAATAAATTGTAGTCGCCGTGGTCTAGTGGTTAGTGTGTTGGCTTACTAAGACATTGGCCCTGGGTTCGACTCCAGGCTCTGACATCTTCAAAAAAAAAAAAAAAAGAAATATGAAAAAAATATTTCTTTCGGCGACTACCTCTCAGCAGTCTTCTGGCAAAAGCTCTGAGAGTAACTAATTGACATGAACAAGCTTCTCAAGACTGTCGTTCGGAGTCGACATTAAACTGTAGGTCCCGGTACTCATGGATAAAAATTGACACACACAACATGAGTGATGCGAGAAGCTAGGCCGTAATCCTGACACAGGGTTGTAAAGGCCAGTTATGTATGTATGTATGTAAATAATAAATTATCTAACTATCTTTATACAGTTAAAAGTGTTTGGCAGTCTATTTTCCCCTACAGCACATTTTTTAATAAAAGGTGGTTGATTTAAAAGTTTAAATGTAAAACGGCGTGGTATAGTGGTTAGAGCATTCGCACAAATACTTAAACGGACCAGGTTCAAGTCAAAGCAAAAGAGAAAAAATAAAAAAGTTGGTTTGCGTTTTTTTTTTAATTATAATTTAAAAATAAAGAGGTTCCCCCCTCCAAGAAGACCATCTTAAAAGAAACCGCTCCTCGACATGCCACTCTATTCCACCTTAACCAATGTCAACAAAAAAGCGAATGATCAGAAGAAAACTTCTTCTTCTTCTACTTCTAGCAGATAACAGCTAAACCTACTTAGCAAAGGCACTCACCACACAATCAACATGCAACGATGAGGCAATTGCTGTTGGTCAGTCAATAGTGAAGGTATAACACTGACCATTGAATGATCAATTCACAGCAATTTGTCTCATTCCTAAGGCGCTTAGTACTGTCCTTTCCAAAAATTCTAATACAATACATTTAGTAGGGGTTTACCCCTGAGTACTGGTCTCAAAAAAAAAAGATGTTTGATATTTTGTCTAATTTATTGTTTTGTTCTAAAGTCCAATGGTTTTATTTAATTATAGAATATTTTTTCATTCACATGGCTGGTTTCAGAGTGCCCCATTCGGTCGAACAAATTTGTGAGTGTATGGGGTCGTATCTCGGCAATGGAATGACGAATATTAGCCTTCAAATGCTGCATTGTCTCTGGCTTGTCTGTATAAAATTTGTCTTAACGGAAACAGAACATAGTCCAACAGTGTCAAATAGCAGCTTCGTGTAGGTCACTTGGCTAATTAAACTGCCATCACACGTTCGACTCAATAAATCGATATTGTCATGCGATGTTTGGCAAGTTGCACCATTCTATTGGAACCAAACGACGTTTACATCAATACCATAAAGAGCGGGTACAAAAAAATCGGTTATTATGGTGCGATAAGTATCTCTATATATTGTAATGGATGCGCCGTCCTCATTTTCAAAGAAATATCGGCCAATGATGCCTCCGCTCTACAGTCACTCATAACGGGTGCATTATCTTTTATAAGACCACGTGTGGGTTTTCTGAGACCCAAATACGGCAATTTTGCTTATTAACGTACCCACCAAGATGAAAATAAGATTCATCCAATAATATGATTTTTTTCATATTCATGCAATTTCCAACCAATTGTCTTTGTTTTGGAAATAAATTTCCAATAAACCCCAACATTGCTCAAGCGTAAACCGATTTATTTCATTCAGTGGAAAATGAAATAAGCATTGCCAGATTTCAACTAACCGGTGGTTCCAATATAAACTTTAAACCCGATATCTTTGCCATTTTACCATCTATTAATGATTTCAGGTAATATCATATTACAATTTTCTCCTCTCCTCATTGTGTATGTTTACAAGCCTACTCCTCGCTGCAACGTTCGTGTTATATCTATTATCTTATATATTTTGCTTTTAAAGCCTTTCTCTTTTGTACCATTGCCAAGCTTCTTCTTTTCTGTATAGATTAGAGTTGACTTAAATAATTTACCGATTGCGTTATTCGAGTAATGTGAGATCTGAAGATAGGTTCCTATGGTTTTTATGCAATATGTTTTGGTTTCAGCTTTTCTTGATTAGCATTGATTGCTAGCCAATGCTTAGTCTTCCAATGGATTCGATTTCCACTAGGGACTCTTCACTGCAGGGCTTTTAGTTCGAAAGAAAAATGTTCCGGCTAAAAACTTTCAATTGCTCTAACAAGCACATAAATTTCTTTTTTTTTTTTATTTTTCAGTTTAATTTTTTTTCTTATTTTTAAATTATTGTTTACATTACAATACAAAATTAAAAGTTTTTTTTTAAATTTTTTTTTTTTGATTGAGGAAGAAGAAAAATATGTTGTTATCCTGTAAAAAAATAAATAAAATTCTATATGAACAATTTTACAGAAAATACATTTTCTCCAGCCTAATACTGTAAAAATAATACGCATTCATATAGAAGTTGTATGACAATGAGAAATGATGGCGTATTTATTTCAATTTTATATTGTTTTTATTTAACAAGCCATGTAAATATGAAAATTATAAAGCATTTATTCTTATGATACTTTATTCAACATATGGCAAGGATGTGAGCAAATAATTGAAATGTTTGTGTCTTTTTAAATTGAAAATTAATTGCCTCAACACCATATGAAATGAGTATGAGATTTGCATGCGATAATGAAAATTTAAAATAAGAGCGACAATTGAATTAAATATACGAGAATATATTTTATAAGCCAGAAAATTGGGAAAAATATTAATTTTTACGTAAAATTTTACCCTGTAAAACTGATAAAATTATTAAAACTACTGTTTTCAATTTATAAAGCTATTTTGTAAAAACTCTGCAGGTGTCTTAAAAAGATTATTTTAAAATTTGGCTTCTTTTTTTTAAATTACTTGCAGCTGTGTTTCCTAAATATTTAATAAAATTTCTTTCGAAAAAATTGTATTAAAATTAGTTCCATATTAAAAATTATATTCAGATCATATACGAGTTTAATACGTTTACAAGAAAATCTTCATGTTAAAACACATGCTCAAGGAAGACTTTATAAAAACGTATGTTGTACAACAAAAAAAAAAAAAAAAAAAAAAAAATAAACATTTTTACAATAAATAACAAAATTAGTAAAACAATGGTTAAAAAACGAAAAAAAAAACGAGACCAACTAAAGAAAAATTACTAAAAAGAAAAGAAAATGGAAAAAATTATATTTTGTCAAAGTTCATAGTTTAAAAACGTGCATTGTTGTTTTTTTTTCTTCTCTTCTCTTTAGTAAAATATCATCTCCTTGCAAAACATAAAATAAGTTTTAAACAGTAAAATCAAAAGCTGCAACAACTAACGAGTGATGCAGGCAACATGTATGGCTGCAATAAATGAACTTACATGTATCAGTAGAGATGCCCCTTTGGTAGCCTTCAGTAGCTTAATTTTTAACAGAAAAAAAGTGAACGAAAAAGAAAACAAAATAAAAATCACATATTACGTGTAATAAATACACTCGTAAAAAATACGAATAATTTGCTGGTGATTAATATTCACAAACTTGTAAACTGTGTTCAGATTTGAATCAGTTTAAAAATTAAAGTAAATCGATTTTCTAAATGTGAAGAGTTTACAAAAGGCATCTGTCTACTGGAAAAAGGCGGTAGATGGCAGTATTGCTTTGAAATTTGTGCACTGAACAGATATAAAATACAAGTCAATAAGACATGGCTGTAAGCCTTAAGAAAGCAGAATAAATGTTTCGATTTTTTTTCTAATAATTCTACGGTGGTTTTTGCGCGGCATTGGCTTAGACGTAAATTTCCCGGTCGTCCAACTACAAAACAACAAACACTTCATCGCTTAGCTGTTCGCTTAGAAGAGTAGGGAACAATAAAGAATTTTGACGGTACCAAAACAGCCGTTCTAGTAAAACTACTAAGGGTGTAGCTGAAGATGACGCCAAGGATCCCCAATTATCAGACAACGTGCCACACAATTGAGCATCAATCTACGATATTTACAAGGAATTTTACTGCAAGTCTTGGGCAAGCTTGAGCAGTTAGTCATCCGGAATCTTCGCAATGAGAAATTAAACTTTTGATCGAAAATTGTCATAAGTCACAGAGTCTACTTCAATTATAAACAAGTAAGCAGGATTTATAGTTGTGGCCACGAAAAATCTGCATTTAATCTACAAAGAGCCATTAAACTTTCTAAAAGTTACTCTATAGTGTAATGTTTACTGGTCATTGGGTCTTATATTTTCTAAAACTATGCTATGACAATGCGTTATAGAGAGAATTCCATCTTTCGCCGCACCGCTCGTTTATGGAGTAATTTCCAGCCGTTGTTTTTCCAGCCAGTTACGTCATACATACATACATACATAATTGGCCATTAGTACCCTTTTTTCAGAATTACGGCCTAGCTCTCGCAGCACTCATGTTGTGTGTTAATTTTTATCCATGAGTACTGGGACATACAGTTTAAAGTCGACTCCGAACGACAAATTTGAGAAGCCTTTTAATGGCAACCAATTACTCTCAGAGCTTTTGCCAGAAGACTGCTGAGAGGTAGTCGCCGACAGAAATAATTATTTCATTTTTCTTTTTTTTAAGATGTTAGAGCTGAGATTTTGTAATAATAATTTATTATTACAAAAATTAATGGTATTCCTAGGCAAACACAAGAATTTTTATAGACCCTATTTTTATTACCGTATAAGATACAAATATTGCAATATATTTCAAAAATCAATAGCTTGTGTTTCACTAACTGATTTTCTTGAGTGTAAGCAAATTTGTTATGTATTTAAATATATGTACATACTGTACAAATAAGTGAGCACAGACCATCACATATCTATGAACTTATGATCAAACATATGTAAACTTACCTAAATATTTATAAACAATATTCGCAAATAAAAAATATATTCTTTTGAGAAATCGATGTTATTGCCCGACTTTGTAATCCCAAGATCATGTGCAAATTTACTATTGACACAAATGATTGCCGACAATAATTTTGATGATGTTGTGAGAGATGTTGTTGACTAAAGATGTGTTTTTGGTAATGTTGCTTCACAATTACTCCACATATTACTTATGAACAATGGTTATATGCAGTTAGTGTCATAATTTGAACTCACGTAAGTAAATACAAGCCATGGTTTTTGGGATTTATTTTTGGGTGAAATCATATGGTAGGTAATAAAATGTATTTACAAATAATTGTGTGTTCTTAAGCAGTAATTGCTAATAAGACAAAACGGTTGTTTTTTTTTTCAAATAAAACTAAATAAAATTTATTATTTAATTAAGATTTATCCTGAAATTTATACATTAAAGAAAATCGCTTTTAAATAACTCGACATCGTTTTTAGCAAATGGTGATGTGTGTACGCGCTCGATATACAGAAATTCGTTCATAAAAATCTAAAAATGCTATAAAAAACTTATTGTATTCTTGCGAGGCAATATAAGAATGCAAACAGAAGATTTTTTTTTTAGTTACTACTTGGAAATCTTATTTTCATATTTAATTACTTTCAAACAATTTGTCATTTTAAAATTGCCAATTTTGTTTACAAGAAATATGAAAAAAGTAATAAATTTATTTTAATCGCTTTATAAAAAGGTAAAGTAAAAAGAAAATTTCTATTTTCTGAGACCAATACTCAAGCATTAAACACATAGACGACAGCAAGCAGCAGGCAGCAAGTTGTCAAAATTAGAATACACACGTTTATATGAAAACGATTATTTTAAAGGCAGCACAGCAAAACCTTACAAAAAAACCTTTGCTGCTGCTGCCCAACTTGGACTAATTTCTATTTTGGGAGGTAACAAAAAGTGATTAGTGATGTTAATACTATATAAAATGTTAAATAAAAAAATTTATTTATTAATAAAGATAATAACTATTAAATAGATTTAACATTACAAGTCAGTATTTTTTTTTTATTTGATACCAATACTCAGGGGTAAAACCCTACTAAATGCTGTGCATTATATTGGAATTTTTTGGAAAGGACAGTACATATTTTTTCTTATACTATTATTAAGCGCCTTAGGAATGAGACAAATTGTTGTGAATTGATCATTCAACGGCCAGGTGTTATATGTACCTTCACCCTTGAATGATTAACAGCCATTGCCTCATCGTTGCATGTTGATTGTGAGGTAAGTGCCTTCGCTAAGTAGGTTTAGTAGGTTTTAGCTGTTATCTGCTACTTCCCAATAGGTGGCGCTTTTCTGCTGATCATTCGTTTTTGTTTTGTTGTTGACATTTGTTAAGGTGGAATAGAGTGGAATATTGAGGAGCGGTTTCTTTTTAGATGGTCTTCTTGGAGGGAGGAACCTCTTATTTTTTAAATTACAATTTTGAAAAAGCCGCAAATTAACTTTTGCATTTTTCACCTTTGCTGGGATTTGAACCTGGGTCGTTTAAGTTTTTGTGCGAGCGCTCGTATCATTTAATTAAATTAAAGAATTTAAAGTTATGTTTGTTGTCCCACAAGGGTCTATATACATACATTTTTGTTAAAAGAACATATATAATGTGATTGGAAATGAAGTGGCTGAATGTAAGACAAACAACTAAATACGTTATGTCTTATAAGAAATATGCAAATGTGTAATGCACCGAAATATCTTTGTAACCAATCAATTTCTGTTGCGAAATACACAGCATTTCAGAATTTAACGGGCAACATTATCGGCGATGCAAAAATCATTATTTTTCAAGGGTTTTATACTAGTGCTGTCAAATTCTGCTACTTTTCATTACTCGATAGTATTGAGTAATTTCATTTGGGTACTCAATACTACTCAATACTTTTAACGGATTTTATATTTAAGAGAAAACAATTTTATAAAGTATTGTGTTTTTAAACAGAAATTTGTTTAGCCGTTAAAATTCAAATTCTCCATATAATTTCGAAGAAAATTGCAACCCTGATAGTATTGAGTAGTTACTTTTAAGTATTGAGTATCCAAAAATCCGTATAAATACTTGATATTCGATACCCATTACTCAATACTTTGCCAGCACTATTTTATACACATTGCCAAATAGTTTTCAAAGAAGCTATTTTATTTATGCGATTTCGTACACTTGAAAGTGGTATTCTAAAATATTTATTTCAACAACAAACACATGTTCATTAGTTCATTTGATTTTTTATTGTTTTGCTGTTTCTGCCTTTAAAATATTTATGCAGCCGATAGCACAGTAGCAAGTATTGTCGGCTGCATTTGCTGCTTGCTGTTGGCTATGTGTTTAATACTTCAGGGGTGTAAACCCCTACTCAGGCGTGCATTGTATTATAATTAAGTGTTATAGGACAGATTTTTTTTTAACATCACCCTTGTATGACCAACTGTATTTGCCCCATTATACGCTGCATATTGACTCTGAAGTGGTGAGCATCTTTCGCTAGGTAGCTGTTATCTTCCCAGTAGGTGGCGCTTTTTCTCCTAATGGTGGGAACCTCTTACTTTTTTAAATTAAGAATCTAGAAAAACCGCAAATTTTTATTCTTAAATATTTTCACCTTTGCTGGGGTTTGAACCAGGGCTGTTTTGACTTGTATGCGAGAGCTGTAACCAGTAGGCCACACAGATAAAAATATTGTTTTTTTTTTTAATAATAAAACAACAAATCCTGAGTACGTCGGCAACACATGGTTATATTTGTTCTATTTTAATTCTGTGAGACAGTAGTTGAAACAGGAAATGTTTGTTTGTAAGCCATTCAAATTCTTCTTCTGCAGCTTAAAAATTTATTAATTGATTAGAAAATACACAGATAAAATGAGTACAGTCCTTTTCCATTCTAAGTAATATGAGGGTAAAGGATTTCATTTTAACCAAAGAATATAGGTTTGAGAATACAACACAATAATTTATCAAGTACTTATTTTATAACTATTTGTCGTTAATACTCATTAAAGTTTTGTTTGTTTAATAGTTTCTAAAGTATACTTTTAAAATATTAAAAATGCTTTCGTTGAGAGTAAAATACAACACTGAGAGAAACTCAAAAACTGCTTATGATATAGGCAGTGAGTCAGTATAAATTTGTTTTTACTTGTTGTTGTCATCTAATAAAGCGTTTTTTAAATTTATTCCCTCTGCACTTGTTATATTTTCTTTAGCCCGCATTTAGCACAAAATAATTACAATTAATTTGTTTTAATAAACCAATTAACTGACATTTAAAGATCAATATAATCGTTTAATAAACTCAATGAATTAAAAATATATAAATAATTGCTTGAAGCGTGCCACATCTATTGAATTGAAAGAAAAATTTTATTGAACAATTATTGGAAAAAATAAGCAAAAAAAAAAGTCGCGTGAAATCAAATCAATGAACGTAAACACAAGCAAAAACACAAATTCCATGAGTATTTAACCGCAAAGCAAAATAGGCCACAAAAAAACTAAAAAAAAAAAAAATATGTCTGAAGCCACAATTAATCTGTTTAGAAGCGCCTACACATTATTTTCTTTTAACCGTACACTGCAGTATATACTGCAGGAAAATTAAACAAAATAGTTTTTCTTTTATTTTTCGCATTTTTACCAAAAAAAAAAAAAAAGAAAACCGCAATTGAAACGCACAGTCATGTTTTAATGAAACTTTAAAGAACTGCATACAAACCTTCAAATACTCGTATAGCCAGACAAAAGCCCAATTGACCTGAAAACGTAAAGAAAATTTTTTCATTGAAGAAAAAATTTCGTTTTTATTTTTTCCTTTTTTTTTTTGCTGCGTTCCTTTGTTTAGTTTTATTTAAGTTGCAATTTATGGATGTGCAATTTAATTCTTTAGACTAAAAAACAAAAATAAAAACAGAAAAATATTTAAAGGTTTATTTGAAAACTCTTTGAAAAACTTTTTAAATGGAAAAGATGGAAGATGAACTATAACCACCTTGCACATGCAGCACGAATAGTTAAATAAATGCACCTACTGCTTGTATAAAAATAAGAGAAAAACCTTTATCTCTTTAGATTTGGCTTTAATTGTAATTCAATTCCCAAACTTTTGTATAAATTTAAAGTTAATGATTTAAGCCGAATATTGAAGATCTTACTTTATATTAATTATAAATTGAATGCTTAAATATTTTAAAATAAATTAAGAAAAAAGAAACATGTTAAATATAAGAATTTATAGTATTCTTTTGTTTTAAATTAAGTAAAAATCTCCAAAGCAGAATTGCCAATTTAGCGAGTTTTAACTCTGCCAGGCGCATTTTTGTATTTAATATATTTAAGACATAGAGAGCCAATTTAGTGGGTAAATAAAATGATTCATTTAAATGACCTTCAACGATTTGCTTTTAAAAATTGTTTTATTAAACTGTCTTCATTTTTTTTAAGTTGTAAAGGTTTCCGTTTTGAAATGCAAAAGTTGAGAGATTTTTCATTGTGACGAATTATTTTAAAACAAAAATGAGAAATAAAATGCCACTCAACAGTTTTAATTGTTTTTATACTGTGCACATTAAATATGGACTTAGATTAATAAATATGAAAATATGATCCAGATACTTTAAATGATAGTACTTTTTTTATTTTCTACTATTACGTCATAAACTTTAAAAATTTATATATAATTTGTTAAAATTTTCTATCAATAATAAATTTCATTCTATTAATCTGCTTAAATTCAAATAAACTTTATTACACTTACTTGAAAATTAATGTTGTGGATGACTTTTTAAATATTAATCCATTAATTGGTGCTATCACGTCCGATTAAATGAAAAAAAAAATTAAAATAAAGAAAACTCCATTTACGGCCGAGCAGCCCACGTCTCCATACTGGCACCTTATCTATGAATCGGCACTTATGATGGAAGTCTTAAAATTGAGATATCATATGACAGCTTTCTCGTTAGTTATGCGGACCACATTGCAGCAGTTATCAAAGGAAGGGATACAAATGAAGCTCAACGTAAACTCCGGCAAGTAATGATAAGGACGAGAATGTAACTCTATACACACGGTTTACAGCTGGAATGCACAAGATAGAGGTCATTCTCCTGACTAGAGACACATTAAATTCGAGATAGACTTTCGGATAGGACTGACTCTAAGTCAGTCAACCATCGTGACGTAAGACTAGACCAGAGACTGAAATATTTCAGCCACATCGAATATGCAGCCTATAACGAAACTAAGCCGACTAACGGCTAATATCGGAGGTCTTCTGGCAAATAAGTGCAGACTATTAATTTAAGCCATCAATAGCGAATACACTCCTTGCAGTACAAAAGACGGCGGCCTTAAGAATTACTTCAGCGTAGCTTACCTGCAGGCCAGAGAGCGTAGTATAATACTGAATCTGAAGAGAAATGAAAGACTCAAGCGTAGTATAATTTTCAATCTGAAGAGAGATGAAAAACTCATTACTTCGTCGAAAAAGGTGGTAAGGCAGCAAACAATTGCTGAATGGCAAGACGCATGATTAATGAACAAAACGATAGATGGACGCCGAAACTCATCCCAGACGTGGGTAATTGGATATGAACCCGAAAGAAGATGAATTGAGATGAGAAGACCAAGCATAAAGCTTGATTTGATACCGAAATTTAACGAAATATTATCCACGATTCGTTCTTAATTTGATACCATTCGTTAACAATTTTAGAGCGCTTTTTCCCTCTGTGTACTTCCGGAAATATTTACACAAAATTCAGAAATGTTTCACGCCTTATTGCATATATGAGGAGGTGAATATAACACTTGACGCGGAACACACTTTCTTCTACGGGGCGAAAATCGCCAGGGCTCGCTCAATTATTGGGTGAATTACATACATAACTAGCCTTTACAACCCTGTGTCAGGATTACGACCTAGCTTCTCGCAGCACTCATGTTGTGTGTGTCAATTTTTTATCTATAAGTACCGGGACCTACAGTTTAATGTCGACTCCGAACGACAGACTTGAGAAGCTTGTTCATGGCAATTAGCTACTCTCAGAGCTTTTTGTGTGAATTAACGGTGAGAATATGTCGTAGAGCGGGGAAACATAGAGAGCGATACAGCGTTTTAGTGAACATGTTCAGAATAAAATTAAGTTTGATTTGGATGAAGCTCAAGTACAACAAAGTAGGCTGAGAGGCTTTAGGAAGAACCATCTTAAGGTAATGCTGATAGCGGTTCCGAAATAGTAATATTTCTTCCGATGACATATGGCAACGAGGATGCTTTTTAGTCGGTATACTCGAAAGACTGAGTCCGATAAAACATTTTTCACCATCAGTCGCTGGCAATATAAACAAAAACAGAGTCCAAATAAATGCAGTGACCAAAACAAAAAAACCAAAATACATGGAAAATTATACTATTCCTCTGATGGGTATTTTTTTAAGTAAAATAAAATAAGATTTTTATGAATGAGTTATGAAACATAGAAAAATTCAAAAAGTAAAAGCTTTAATCTAATGCTTATTAAACCTTAAGACATATTGTCCTAATACTATAACTTTTTTTTTTTAAATTAACAGCAAAATGATTAGTAAGTAATGAAGTAAGATTTTTAATTGCTTAAAAACTATACAATCCGTGACGTATACTTCTTAAAACAAAAATATATACCCTACTATAGGGTATTTTAAATAAACGGTAAAATAACTTAGACATCATTTAATACCTTTTCATACTATAAAATAATGATGATTATAATCATTAAATATCCAGTAAGTACCAAAATTGTTATTGGCCACGAAAAGTAAAAAAAAAAAATCTCCACTCTAAAAAAAAAACTTGTAATTGTAAACTTTAACTGAATAAAAGACTGACTCCTTTTGTATACTCGTATATTGAAGCAACAAAATTTACTGTTTAATTTACTCAGGAGACTATAGAAACCGTAAGAAACCTCACAACCAACTCAATTCAAACCAACTAAACAGCCAGCCAAACACGCACTTGCTTATTATCCAATTTCTTAAACCGTCAAACAGTATTTTTCATAGTTACGAGTGCATCATGTACGGATGTATTGTGTTTTGTTTTGTGGTGAAAATATTTACTTTTTTTTTTGAGACATTGAGCCCTATTTCACACACCTACTCTCTGTTGCAAAGTGTGCGGTCAGTCAGTTCAGTTCGCTGGTTAGTTGGTTAGGTTGGAATACCTGTGGTCTTTGTAGATGAGCTTACTTGGTCAAATACATTTCTTAGTGAATAAAATTAAATGTGAGATGCTTTAATGGGGACATCGTATTACCAACAGAGGGCCAAAATTTTAGTAAATTTGATGTTTATTTTAATTTAACATTTTTGTGATTTTTAATTTGAAGGAGTGTAGCAAATTGAAGAAACATTTTTGTATCTATACAGTCTGCCATATTATATTAGTAAGGCAGTTGTAATTAGAATGTAAATTTCTTGTACGAAAATTAGTAAAAATACCACATTGTATGACAAATATTTTCGTATAATTTTTACTAAAACTCTGAAAGTATTAAGCGTAAATAAATTTGAGGCCTTTTTTTGTGACACAGTGATATACAGCATAAATCTATCTAAAGTATTGGCCATAGTTAGGTATGAAGTTTTCCCATCTCTCTGGCAATATAAGAATTTCGTTTCAAAAAATTTCGAAAAATTATCTATTAGACACTTTTGATCCCAGCAAATTTAGAGCATTATCTCATCTTATTGTACGGTTTGGCCGATCGTAATGGATTCATTTCTTATTAGCAGTAATTAGTCGATGCAAACTGACTTTGTCGCTAATGCAACGTTTCGAATATATCAAATAAGCTTTAAAAGTAATTGAACTGGAATTCCTCCTTTAGTATTGGTATTTTACTTACCTTTGCATGATTCCTTATTGGAAAACATACGCTGCGTGCGCTTGGGGAAGCAATAGATGTGCTTCAGTCTGACATTTTTTAATTCAAAGTCACCACTCACATTTGGGGCAATTGCTGTTAATCATTCCAAAATGAAGGTATAACACTCGCCCATTGACATAAGGCGCTTAGCATCTTCACATCTATCTATCTACGTATGTCTATATATTCAAGAATGCACTGCATTTAGTTGGGGTTTACCCCTGAGTATTGGTCTGAAATAAAAAAATTAAAAAAAGCAAAAGTTGACTCAAATGATACTCAGCTCGGATAAATTTCAATGACTAAATACGTGAGATTTGTTCGCTAAAAGGCAATACACTACCTGCTGAACTGATATGAGTTCGGCATTGTTGAGTAATACCGGCAATATTTTTTACAATTTGTGGACATGGAATAATGCCTCAAGAAATATTGCTACAATGCGAAAATAAAATAAAAATTAGCACCCAATATTTGAAAATTAAAGCTTTAACCGAAAGAAGATAAGCCCCAATACAAAGTGAAATAAACCTCAAAATCACACGACCGGGCGAATCGAATAGGACAATTTTGCACAATGAAGCTGTATGATCACTATACTGGAGTTTGTAATGCTTATGTACGGCCACAAGCCCGCAATGTTCACAGACTGTCTTTAAAAAAAAAACAATTTCAGACAGTTAAGTAGCCCCCAATATGTCACAAATACTTGACAATATCTACCAGAAAAATAGTATTACTTGTCAGGTATTCTTTTAGTCACATCATGCTAAATAATCCAGGCTTAAACCAAAAATGGTTTACAATAAACATTTAACTCTCACATAAATCATTTTGGTCATCTCTGCTTCTTTAAAATGGTCTTTCCTTTTTATTTTTCTTTTCGTTTTTTTTTTTCAATTTGTCTTTTCTTATTTTCGCTAAACACTGTGTGGCATATAAGACTGAATGAATGGCTAAATGAATGCGAGTATTTGCTTGTGTTATTGTTGCTGTTGTTGTTTATTTATTTATACTTGCAACTTATGAGTTTTTCCTTAAGGCTATGAAATTTCATGAGTTTAAATCTTATCGCTGTAAAATTTATTTCAATTGTTTATTTATTTAACTTTTTGATACTTTTCTACAAAACACACTTTATGATTTACAATATTTCATAATGTTTTATAAAAATTTATTAAAAAAAAAGTGATACTTTTCTTCTTGCAATTACTAAAAGAAAAAATGAAATGAATGAAATCCTTTATGGAAGTGGTGAGCCAAGACAATATCTATTTGTTATAAAAGGCATTGATCGTCTGGCTTATACGAATAGTGTATAGTTGGGAAAGAAAAAAGTAAAAATTTTGTTTAAAATTCTATTATAACTTGAAAAATCCAATTAGAGTTTTATTTTAAAGTATTTTATAAGAGATGTTGCTCTTAATATAAGCAATTAAAAACATAAATAGAAATTAATAAACTGAAAAATGTTGAAATACGTTAAAAACCTGTAGCATTATTCGTAAGAGGAATTTTAATTATAACACAGACTTTCCTTACTCTCTGACAGCTTAATGTTCACGTTTGGTTTTAGTAAAACAGATAATTTACTTTGTGGTTTTTTGCACTTTTTTAGAAACGAAAATATTCAAAATTATTGAAACTAATTGAAATCTGCTCAATGTTATAAAGATGAAAAGTAAAAAGTAACCACTACATTTTATACGGTTGTGCTCTTAGGGAAGTATAGAACTTTTTTAAGCTTATTAACTGTCGACCATTATGTCATTTTGTTTAGTTTGATTTCGCTTTCAACATGAATAGGCTAACTAAGCAAGGCATAGCAACATTGCGGTTTATTCGGATTTTCATTAGCGACTTTTTGATAGCGTTGAAATCACTTTTGTCTGAATGGATACACACATATGTATACAAACCAGCCGTATTTGGGATGATTATAATTCTCAAGTGTATGTTGAGATACCGTAACAACTAGAAAAACTGACCACTTGGTGTTCTTTATAAGCTGGCAGAATCATTGGTCCGTATTTCTGTAAAAACAGTGCTGGTTAGTACATTACAACCAATGATGATCGCTAAAACCCATCATTATTGACTTTTTAGTTCATCAATTAAACAATATTAATGTGCAGGAGCTGTGGTTTCAACAAGATGGCGTAACATGCAAAATTTGGCTTATTAAAGGAAACTTTTGGTAACCGCTCGTGAATTTTCGTCCAAGATCGTGCTATTTAACGTCGCCAGACTATTTTCTGTGGGAATAAGCCTTAACTAAACGAGTGACTACTTGCAAGATAACAATCGCCGAGTTATTATCCATATATGACCAATGGAAAAAATTGGAACTACAGACTAGAATACGTCCGAGCTAGTCGTGATAGTCATATGCCAGAAGTTATATTTAAGTTATAATGCCAGAAGATTATCTTTCGAACAAAGTAAATTTCATGTCAATTTATAAAAGTTTACCTTTTTTATTGCATTTTAAATTTTTATATCTCTATAAAAACACCCTTTATTTCTTCGTTGATTATAAATTTTATTTTATTATTCCGTGTTTAAAAAAGTTTTAAAGAAATATTTGCATAAAACGAAAATTATGTTCTCTTTCCCCTAGAGGACCTTCCTAACTTCTCTTCCTATTCCACATAAGTGTTCTGGCCCTGTCAGTGAAATTAATGCTGCCTTTGTGGTAAGTTCAGTCTCCATCTTATCTTACTGTTGAATTTATTGTTCTTGCTAGATGATTCAGGTTCATCAGATACTTCGATTTAATTTAAGAGGAGCCAAGGAGCCTGTCTGTCTGACATTATGGCTATCTCCCGCCCTATTTTAATAGGTTTAATTTATAAGAAAACTCAAGAAACTTTCCTTCATCTAATATAAAATTTTTAAAAATTTCAGCCCGGGTTTGCCAATGGGAAATGATTGGCCATTACAACCCTTGGGTCAGAGTTACGGCCTAGGTTCTCGCAGCACCCATATTGTGTGTGTGATAATTTTTATCCATGGGTACCAGCACCTACGGTTTAAAGTCGACTCCGATAGACATATTTTGAGAAGCTTTTTTCATGGCAATCATTTACTCCCAGAGCATTTGGCAGAAGACTCCTGAGAGATAGTCGCCGGAAGAAATAATTTTTTTTATTTCTACTTTTTAAATATGTCAAGGTGCTCATGTCTTAGTAAGCCAACACACTAACCACTAGACCACGGCGACTACTTGAATTGCACTTATCCTGGTAAATGTTTTTCAAGGATTGTACATCTATTGTCGTTACTTTTTTGCGTCAGTACCAATGAAACTATAAGATGTTAGAACTTAAACTCCGTTTCTGTTGCAAATACAAACAAGAAGGAAAAGAACCAATGTTTGCTACGACGCCAGTATAAATAAAACTATTTTGAGATAAAAAAATCAGTAGAGACTATACCAAATCACATAAATTTAGCTTTACTTGACTTTTCGTAAAATTAAATTTTGAAGCCTACTTTCCATTAGAAAAAAGAGGTGAAAGGGCTGAGCAGTTACCTATAAACTATTACTAGCAATGAAATTATTTTTATAAAAATATACAAAAATTTTCTTTTCTCATAAATTCAGCTGATTAAACAAAACTACGAAAAACCCAAAACCTATCATCACAATCATCTATCAAACTTTTAAAATCATTAGTGAAAGAATATTTTATTCAAGAATAAAAAAATTCTGCTAAAATATCTGTCCATTTACTGTTTACTTTTCTGTCTCTTATTTTGACAAATTGTTTTTAATTGTCGAAAAGGAAGAGCACAAAAAGAAAATCAAAAATATTTTTGCACAAAATTAATGCACAATTAAATAAATAAAACACCAAACGATTTGACATTTAAAAGGTGTTTTTAATTATCACTCGTATGGCTTAAGCATCAATTAAAATCAAGTCACACAGCATACATACATATACGAAAAAAATCATATGCAATATACATACTCGTACATATTTAAACAAAAAATTTTCTGTCTGACTATTTGTCTGTCGATTTTATGGTTTAGCATTGAAAGACATTTAACAAATGGTTTTCTTTAAAAAGTCTTCCACACACAGATTTAATGGAAAAAATGTCAAATGAAGGCAAACAGGACAGGAAGTTTTGTGATTTAACAACTACTGAACAAAATTAAAAGAACGAAAGAAACATCATTAGCGCCCTTTTAATAGATAATGACTGATAAAGGTCGTCTTATATTAAAAAGATTTAATGGTACACAAAACTTTTGTTGAACATGTTTTTGTTTGTTCTGCTTCTGTTTATGGAAAAGAAAGCAAATGTATTGTAATTTTAGTAAAACTTAAATTGTGTGCACCTTCAAAATGCTGTTTATGTCAATTTTCTTATCAATATGCAAAACTAATATTTTAAAAATTTGTTCTATGTGTTATTTATATTTCATTATGCATTTTATCGAGTTTTCCATTTAGTGGTTTAACCAATAGCCATTAAATATTTGTTATCTGAAGTATTATTTATTTAGTGAATTGTTTTCTATTTTCGAATATGGATCGCTTAACAATCGAAGAACCGGTCAAAACAATTAAAGTTTACTAAATAGTTTGCTATTAAAGTTTCTGCTGTTGAAGCATTACGAGATAATTGTGGTCGTCGAAATCGTCCTGCTCTGCTAAGAAATTTACATGATTATAAAGATATTTGAAGAGACTGGAAGTGTTACACGTATGGTTAAATGTACGCACTGCTGAAGATATTGAAAATGTGTCAGCTAAACAGAATTTGTCGATTTCACGGTGTTATATGCAACTGGGCTGATCTTACTTCTTATTATGACGTAGTTTGCATTTGAACTTACACCTGCTTACATACAAAATTGAATTCAATTGACCTTTTACACATCTGTATACACTTGTATGCTGATTGGGTGATAGAGTAACAGGCTGATTTAAAAAAAAAAAAAAAAAAAAAACTTCAGCGATGAAGCTTCTTTTTCACTCAGTGGATATGCCAACAAGCAAAATTCTGGCACAATTATGTTTTTGGAAAAGCCTCTTCATTTGGAAAAAAATTAATTTTTTGCTTTATTACAGAAAAAGCCTTCTGTTTGCTTAATTTCTAGATTTTGCGAAGTCAACTTTACTCTGCTAGTTGTACTTATAAAGAGAGTTCCAATATGGACTTCAGAATTTTGTTAGTTGAACAACAAGAAATCACTTGATATGGATATGTAAAGTGTTCAATAAAAATTACCTATCGTAACTCTGAATACGTCAACAAGCAAGACTCTTGATATTAATATTTAATGCAACCCTAACTCTATGCAGCTACATCGTTCTCTATTTCTATGAGAAAACCCGCAATAGATTAAAGATTTTCATTATATTTTTGTTTTTAAGAAATGGCATAATGTAAAAATAAAGGACATGTAGTTTCAACTGCTCACAGCTTATGCCATTCTGGGTATACTGCAGGAATAATTTTCGGGTATAAAGTGAAAATAATATGAACTGGCCAACGATATTTTGTAATTAGTCCCAGAATTTTTTTCTCGTCGGGTTTTTATAAGACAAAAATAGGCGATAAACAAAAACAACTTAATTCACGTCATGGTCAAAATCACTCTGACTTAATTGCCAGAATCACGAATCTCCCCAACGATAGTCTTTTTATGGAACACAGAAATTTTTTTTTTTTAAAGGCAGAAATATGTTTTATAAAGACGTTGTAATTTTAATAAGTTTTCAATACGTTTTAGTCGCTTTGAGACATACATACATACATACATACTTAGTATATACTTGTCCATTTCAACCCTGTTTCAGGGCTATGGCCTAGCTTCTCGCAATATGCATATTGTGTGTTCCCATTTTTTTCCATGAGTACCTCGGTACCTACAGTTAAAAGTTGACTCCTAAAGACAGCCTTAAAAAGCTTTTGCGTGGTAATCAGTTATTCTCAGAGCTTTTGCCAGGTAGTCGCCGAAAGAAAACTTTTTTAAATTTCTTATTTTTTTTCAAGATGTTATAGAGCTGGGATTTGAACCCTGAGTTCTTGTCCAGTAAGCCGACGCACTAATCAGTAGACTACGGCGACTTCTGCCAAATAATGGATGATGCAAAAATGCACAGCAGATTATTTTTAAATTTCTATTCCTGATTAAAAAATCAATTCATGATAAAAAAAACTCCGGTCATAAATTGCCATTGAAGCAATGAAGCAGGTATAATCTCTGGGCTCTACGCCAATGTGCCTCTCTGGCTCGACGTAAACTCCTCTTATTTGGATTGCATTTTCTCTAAGGCTTCTGAGCTATCGTCAACTGATATCAGATTCATTGCTAAATTTATTAAACTTTCGAATTAGTTTTCAGCTTAATTTTAAGGAAGAAATGCTTTCGGAACTTCAAGCAAGCATGTAGTAGTTGTATGTTGTATTAATACATACATACATACATACATAACTGGCCTTTACAACCCTGTGTCAGGATTACGGCCTAGCTTCTCGCAGCACTCATGTTGTGTGTGTCAATTTTTATCCATGAGTACCGGGACCTACATTTTAATGTCGACTCCGAACGACAGATAGGGAAGCTTGTTAATGGCAATTAGTTACTCTCAGAGCTTTTGCCAGAAGACTGCTGAGAGGTAGACGCCGAAAGAAATATTTTTTTCATATTTCTTTTTTTGAAGATGTCAGAGCCGGTTGTTGAATCCAGGGCTCATGTCTTAGTAACCCAACACACTAACCACTAGACCACGGCGACTACATGTTGTATTAATACTGGCTCTTATTTAGATGAGGCTACCAGAGAGTGGTCTAATCTAATTTACTCGGCCTAGAACATGACATAGATTTAGAGAGTGTAGACTAGAGAGTGTAAAAAAAAACAAAACAAAAAATGCATTTCACATAATGGAAATTTAGTTCGAAACACTGAATGTTTGTAAACAACATTAATGATTTCATAAGCAAGTCTTGACAAATTTTAAAATTTCCGCATTTTCAAGAAGTTTCAATAGTTACTTGCATGCTAAATTATTTATTCAGCCATATTTTTTTTGTATATCCATAAATAATAAATAATTAGTTCTCAGTGTTGTGTTTTCTTTGAACATTAACTTTTTTTAGATATTAATTTAATGTTAAATTTCTACAATTTTCATTAAGAATAGAAAGTCCTTTAATGTCAAAATAATGTCCGTTTTAAATCAAATAAGTTTCACTTTTCAAAAATTGTCTAAAATTCCGTTGATACTGTTAAAATAAACTCTCCAATTGTAACCTTAAAATTATTCTGTTAAATTTTGCTGTTACTAACGTTTGAGCGTTATTCAGATATTCCACTTTGAAATTTTAAATGTCCGATAAGAAATCAACTTAACGAAACTCATTTAAAATGCACTCAAAATTAGACTTACTCAAATGTACGCAACTCTCCCTTAAAGCTAATGATGGGAAAAGGCTCCTCCTATCAACACATCCATATAAATGTGAATATTTCCAAAAGAGTAGAAAATCTCAAATGGCTCAAGTAATTTAAAAAGAGTAATTATTTGTTGTTGTACTCGCATAGTCTGTATGACATTTATGAAAATATTGCTTTGTATGGGTTAATAGGTTGTCTCGCTCTAATAAATAAGGGGTCTCTAAAACGAGAGGAGAAACTAGTTAGTATGGCATTTAGTGACACATTAATTTTTTTCTTCTTTTTTCCTTTTCATTTTTTATTTGAATTTTCTTTTATTTTTATGGAAAAAAACTTAATTTTTAAAGGCAATACAACAAAATGCTATACTTTAAAAAATAGGTAGAATTTAAAATACTGAAAGTGAAGAACATTTCTGTAGGATATTGAAAAAATATTGTACATACTCGTATACGTATGTATGAGCGGATGATACAAGGAAATACATGCATATGTATATAGATACATATGCATACCATACCATAAAACTACCTACCCAGAAAACTTTAAAAATTATTAAATTATAGAAATCAAGTCAGAGATTATTGTATAGAAATTAAATCTACTTTTTAATGTAACTGCAGTTAAACATTTTATTTTAAATAAATTAAAGCATTTAATTACTTTAGAATCGTTTAAAGTAATTTCTGGATTTATGCAATAATGGCGACGTAAGTCAAAATCACAATACAAAAGCTCATATCGTCGTAGGGGAGTTTAAGTGATCTATGTGTCAAAAATGCGTTATGAGAAAATGGATAAAAAAAAATATAGAACAATATAGAAAAATATAGAACAAAACAGACACTATTTACCTCAGAAACTGGACGAGATAGCCGAAAACGGATGGCAGATTGGAAAAATTTCGGGTGGAATCACTAAAGCTACGTTTACATTTGGCAAATATTTGATGAAAAAAGCGTAACCACTATTTTATGAAAACATTTTATACAAATATGTTGTTTTGTGTAAACATTTCTTAAAAAATTATTTTAAACATGATAATAAGAAGAACTAATATTTTCATTTTTTATAGATTAAATTTGAAAAAGTAAACACTCAAAAAACTAAAAGCTTCAATTAAATAGTGGTTACGCTTTTTCCATCAAATATTTGACAAATGTAAACGTACCTTAAGTCGAGATGTATAAAATGGCGGATAGAGCACTTAAACTCATTACGACGATAAATTAGTTCCCTCTTATGAAAGATAATACCTACCAACACTTTGAAATTACCTATAAATTTTGACTTATTAGCATCCAATTTCAAGAGAACGAACTGTATTATTATGTCGCGATTTCAAGCCCCTGTAACGCTAACTCCTAAACGAATTTTATTCTTATATAAATTTTGGGACTTTTAGTAGGCAGAGTAAATTTTACGTAGATATTTTTTAGTAATTACTATTTTTTGTTTTGTTTCTTTTTTAGTTCTGTTTAATATTGGTCACTTAGAAAATACGTACCTTAAATATAAATTATATTTTAGTTCTTTAAGACAGAGAAAATATCAATTCTGTTGATAAAATTAGAAGTGGTTTATTACGAGAATTTGTTTTATCTTTGATTTTTTGAAGGACTTTGAATACGATATGAATTCTGTATCTAATTTCTACCTGCAACTCTTGTATACATATTTTGAGCCTGATGGTCTTCGACACAATGCTCGTAATTACGTAGAATTTAATTTGGCTTTAGATTATAGTATAATGAACGACTAATACTCAAGGGTAAACCCGTACTCATGCTGTGCATTGCCTTGGAATTTTGAAGATAAATAGAATTATTATTTTTTTTATATAGATATATTATGCACTTTTTTTGTTTTTGTTGATGACACAAGTTGCTGTCAATTTGACCATTCAAAGGCCATACCTCCACCCTCGAATGATCAACAACAATTGTCCCATTTGTCGGTGGATGTTGATTGTGAGTGGTGAGCGTCTTCACTAAGTAGGTTAGCTGTTATCTTCCCAGAAGGTGGCGCTGTACTTCCTGATCATTCAATTCTAGAGGAATATACTGAAATGGACTGGAATATCAGGAAGCGGTTTATTAAAGACGGATTTCTTGGAGGGGAGGAACCTCTTATTTTTTAAAACCCGCAAATTTAATTTTTTAATTTTTCTCTTTCGCTGAGATTTACACCTGGATCGATTGAATTTATCTGCTGGTGCTTTAATTTTTTTAGGTAAATTTAATACTAACAAGATGTCTCGTATTATTTGATCGCAGCCATATCTCAAAGTAGAAATTAGTAGGAACACTCTCTGAAATTATCTTACGTGGAAGGTAGTTTGATTTAGTTTTAGTTTTACAATAATTTAAAAAATCACAACTTCTTTTATCCACTCGGAATGTAAGCCTTTTTGAGCTAAAATTTTTTGTACATTAGTAAGGCTATGTCTTATGAAACTAAAATTGATGAAATAGGTTTAAAATATTTTAAATGAAATAATTAATAAAACCATCATTAACTGAACTAAAGCATAAATTAAATGTCAACTAAAATGATCGCCTTTAGTCAATTGTGTACTATTTCTTTTTTAATTACTTTTATTATTCATTGTTAAAATTATATACCATTTAACCCTCTTTTTTTTGTGTGTGTTTTTTATTTTGACTTAAATTTATAATATCCTTTTATAAAGTAAATAATTATTAAAAATCAATGATCTCTAACCACAAATAACCTTAAGATGTTAAATGAAAGGGATGCTAAAAACTTTTTTATACACAAAAACTCTTTAAATTACTATCAAGGGGTTGTTATATTGTCTTAAAAACTCGTAAATATGATTGTTTTGATGGTTTTTAAATTATATTTTCCCAAAAGAGTTGTTTTTATTATTTTGTAGATTTTCTGTTAAAAAAAGTGTGCAATTTTCGTTAATGGGACAATGAGTTTTTCTGAGAAAAGTATATTTTATATCCCGTAAATGAAAGGAGTACAATATTATTATAAGGTATTTGTACACATTTAATGACATTGTGAGACAAAACAAACTCTTTTTTTTATATAGTAGATACTTTAGAAAAGCGTATACAAAAATCGTGCAAAAAAAATGCAAAAGTCATATGGTAAATTCGGAAATACTCGTATGTTCCACAACTTAAAAATTTCTTGTAAGATAAAAAACTCTAAATATTTTGCAAAAGTAAAACCCTTCCAAGAAAAGTAACAACGAAATCCACATTTACAAAACAAAAACAATTCATTTTTATTAAAAAAATTAAAATTAGAATGAAAATTAAATCTCTAAGTCGTCGTGCGGGAGTTTATGTTCTCTATCTGCCATTTTATATATCTCGAGTTAATGATGACACTTTATATTTCCGACCCCAAATTTTTCAAGTCTGCAATCCCTTTTCGCCTTTTTGTCTCCGAAACTAGACGAGATATTCGAAAACGGATTGCAGACTTGAAAAAAGTTTGGTCGGAAATCTAAAGTGGCATCATTAACTCGATATATATAAAGAATATGAAATGGCGGATAGAGCATATAAACTCCCACAAGACGAAATACCAAACATTTCTATTCCTATTCAAATTAGAAATAAAAATTAATTGTGCAACTATTCATCACTACGTGCAATGATGTGGAATGGACCAAAAATGATAACAATCCCCGACTCAGACATCGCGAAGCAAAGAAATATGGAAAAATATTTCTTTCGGCAACTACCTCTTAACAGTCTTCTGGCAAAAGCTGAGTAACTGATTGCCATGAACAAGTTTCTCAAGCCTGTCGTTCGGAGTGAACATTAAACTGTAGGTCTCGGTAATCAGGGATAAAAATTGACACACACAATATGAATGCTGTCGGAAGCTAGGCCGTAACTCTGAAACAGGGTTGCAATGGCCAATTATGTATGTATGTTGCACTAATTGAGAGTTTTGAATTATTTTTTTGAATGGTAAGATCAAATGTTAGCTGAGTTCATCACTCATATAATTATTTATTTTTGCAAAAATTTATTAATCTTTTTATCACAAAAAATGTTTTTTTTTTGTTTCTTTTAATAACAACAAACCCCTTTTAAGTCTAAAAATAAGAAATGTGATCTTAAGATCTCAACCCCTTGAACTCTGAACAGCATCATTTTTAGGAGTTTTCTCTTTTTTTTTAATAAAATTGTCAAAAAGGGGTAGTCAGTTACGGCAATTCTTTCGGGTTAAATCTTGTAAAAGATCATTAAAAATAAACTGATATTTCAGACAAATAGAGATTAAAATATAAGGTTTCAGTGAAATTAATACAATTTCAAACATATTAGGGTAAAATTTACCCTAAAATAATGTAATTTAAAAGTGTAAATATTTAGACATTTTTATGTTTTGTAAATAGAATTAAAGATTCAAATTTGTAAAAGAAAAGTATTAATCATTTTATTGTTGGGTGTAAAGAAAAAGTAAGCAAAATCTTATTTAATAATTTGTTTACACGTATAAGACTTTGAAAAAGTAAAGAATTTTATGCCCTGAATTACTAAGATAATTGAGTTATCGCCTCTGTTTGGATCTAGTTAATCTTAATTTATTATTAGTTAACATATTTAACTAAGAAACAAAAGTTAAACTAAGTTTAAGCATAAGTTGTGAATAATATAGCGTTAGCTACACCACTTTAGTTAGCTAACTGAACGCTATGAATCTGATCAAAAGTACATTCAAATTTTAATAAAATTTTTTGTAATATTATTTATTGTAAGCCAAAAATCCTTTTTAGAAATTGCGGAAGTAATATTATCGATTCTATTAGAAAGATTAAATTGCTAAATTTTTATTAAACTTTTTTTAAAGTGAATCAAAAACTTCATATTTTACTTTTAAAGCATTGCTGTAAATATTGAAAAAAGCGTACAAAATATGAAAAATTCGAATGACGGCTTAGTTTTAGGACTGCACCAGTGGAATAAATTAGTTATTGCTGGTATTTCAGCACTTCTTTATCAAATCAGTCTTAATTTTTTACCTGTGACTTCATTATTGTGAAATCATTTTGGATTTGTGGCCTACGAATTTTCAATAATCATAAAATTATTTTTATGAGATACATAAAATTTTATTTCATATCTCTAAAATGCATTTCTAATGCGAACACAGACTTTATTTTTGGCCAATACAACACTGTTTCAGGGTTACGGCTTAGCTTCTCGCAGCACCCATTGTGTGTGTGCCAATTTTTACCCATGAGTACAGTTTAAAATCGACACTGAAGAACAGATTTGAGAAGTTTTTATACGGCAATCAGTTACTCTCAGTGCTTATGCGAAACGACTTTTTATATATATTTTTTTCAAGATGTCAGAGCTGGGGTTTTAACCCGGGGCTCTTGTCTTAGTAAGACCACACACTAACTACTAGACTACAGCGACTATTTACAATTATCGTCTAGCCTAAATTTAACACATGAATGATACTCGGAAGTTTAAATACTTACGTTAGCTGAAAAATTAGCTGCAGTGTTTTGTACATGAAAAAACTTTAACACTGGTAGTGGTTGAATCACCTGCAGATAAAAGGTGGTGTTCGTATTTTCCATCAAGCATACTTATTGAGAAAAACCAAACATCTCATTGTCTTTTTGGTAGCAACGAGAATGCAATTCCATTACTCTTTCAAAGTAAATTATATTAAAAATACAAAACAACGAAATCGTACGACTCTCAGTCCTCACAAAATCGAGGCAGCTAAAATTCCCCGGAGGGGGATAGTGGTTAGAGCTCGTGCACAGAAACTCAAACGACTGAGGTTCAAATCCCAGCGAAGGAGAAAAAGAAAAAAAAAATTTTGCGGTTTTTCAAAAAATTATAGTTTAAAAAATAAGAGGTTCCCCCCTCCAAGAAGTCCATCTTCACAAAACCGCTCTCTAACATTTCCAGTCTTTTCCACCAAGAAAACGAATGATCAGGAGGACAGTGCCACCTTCAGGGAAGATAACCTACATAAAAAAGATGCTCACCACTCATATTCAACATCCAGATGGGGCAATTGCTGTTGATCATTCAAAAGTGAAGATATAACACTGGCCTTTGAGTGATCAAATTGACAGAATTTGTCTAATAGACATAAGGCGCTTAACATCACATCTTCACATCTATCTATCTATGTATATATATATATTCAACATTCCAATACAATGCACTGCATTTAGTAGGGGGTTTAAATAAAAAAAAAGTAATACCGAAAATGCAACAGTATAGTATTGGCTAGTCTTAATAATTGTAGTCACCGATATTCGTGTAGAACTGACGTAATATATTAAGTACTTGACAGTGAATCTTCGCAGCGTGAATCTGATGTAGGTATGGTAATATTCTAAAATCTCTGTACACACGATGAGAGTTAAACACTTTTCTTTGGAGATCCTGGTACTGTATTCTTTAAGAAGATTTTTAAAGCTGAATGCAGCAACAGTTTGAAAGATCAATTCAACCAGGATGACTGATATGCCGTACGTAACTCATATTTCTGTTTACTACTCTAATAATGTACTGAATCAAATTGACTGTGAATTTTAAAGCCAATTTTTAATAAATTGCTTTCATACATACATACATACATAACTGGCCTTTACAGCCCTGTGTCAGGATTACGGCCCACATTGGTTCAAGTTCATTGAACGAGCGGCTAAAAATAGAAGAAGTTGTCGAAGGACAATGAAACTTGGCACATAGGCATTTTTTGTTTGAATCAAGAAAAAATGGAAAAATCAAAATGATCCGCCCACTTTTACGCCCACCTCCCATACAAAGTAAAAATTAAATTTTGACCTACGGCATTGTTTTTTGGCACATAGCATTTTTAAACACTCAGAATCATTTGTGTGAAATTTGAAAAATATCCGCCCACTTTTACGCCCACTTTCCATACAACTTGTATTGAAAAAGGGGCATAACTCCCTTGATTTTTAATGCATCAACTCAATTTTCACAAAAAGTAATTATTATAATTGTAGAATGGGCTCCTGAAAATATATACCTGATCCGCCCACTTTTACGCCCACCTCCCATAGAAAAAACATGAATAAATAAATTAAGCATAGTCTTTTAATAATTTTTTAACATCATTATCGTACTCCAATTTTTTGATTTGCAGCTTTGAGCGAAATCTATTTATAAATGGGTCTGAAGACAATAAAAGGTTATGCATTACATCTTCATTAGTGGCTACACGTCCAATTCTTCGCGAATGATGTAATCTATAGGCTCTATAATCTTTATTCCTCGCTTCCTGAGCTTCTTCGGACAGCATACCTGATACAAACAATCAATTTTCATTAAGATCAAGAAATCTGGTTTTTATGCGTCTTGCTTTTTGCCATTTATCTTTGAACTTTGTAAAAAAGTTTTTTTTTAAAAATCCAGTAAAGACTTCAACATCCTCAGCAGTCATTCCTTCATTGCTATTTGCAATGACTTCGACAGTAACATCAATATCACTGTTGTTATCAATCAATATTTCGCAAATATTTAAATAAGGCCGCGGCCTAGCTTCTCGCAGCTCTCATGTTGTGTGTGTTAATTTTTATCCATGAGTACCGGGACCTACAGTTTAATGTCGACTCCAAACGACAGACTTGAGAAGCTTATTCATAGCAATCAGTTACTCTCAGAGATTTTGCCAGAAGACTGCTGAGTGGTAGTCGCCGAAAGAAATATTTTTTTCATATTTCTTTTTTTGAAGATGTCAGGGCCTGGAGTCGAACCCAGAGCCCATGTCTTAGTAAGCCAACACACTAACCACTAGACCACGGCGACTACAATGTATATTAATTTTCTCACTCCTTCAATATTACATTCTGTTATTTAATACACAAGTTTAATTCTTGGAACAGTAGTTATTTAACGCCAGTAAAATTCTATAGAAAATATTTAGAGTAGTTTGCTTAAGAAAACTTTTAAATGAAGAAAATGTTTTGGAAAAAAATGCTTTTCACTAAAAAACCCAATTATAATAAAACGAACCTCAGCCCTTGAGATTGGAAATATAAAAATTCAAATACTCTTTTGTTGTTATAAAACAGTTTTTTAATATAAAAAGAATACATTTTTATTAAGTATTAGATTTCACTATCCTATGGATTTGCTACATACATACGTACGTATGTACATACATATGAGTAATATTCTTTAAGCAGTACAAAAGATGAAATATGTATAAATTTCTTAAAAAGTATTTCTTTTTTCACATATGCAATATAATTTTATTTTAAAAAGTCCTTTCCCAAGATTAACGGAAATTTTCTAAAACATGTGATAAATAGCGCCAGAGTGTTATACACATTGTTATGGGATTATTCCATAATAATCTTAAAGAAATTTTCTTAACAATTCAAAGATCTTAATTAAAATTTTCTCCATGAATGAATAGACATAAAAAATGGACTTTGAAAACTAATTTTTTCTTTTTTTTATAGGGAAATAAAAAAAAGTTTTATAAAATCAGCAAAAAAAATTTTTTTATATGCAAAAAAATAAACCCAAATAACTTCAATAGAAAGAAATAGAAACGATTGCAAAACAATAGGTATCGTTAGAAGAAACTGCTGAAACTTAACAATGCAAATTTGTTAAAAAAAATCTTAAGAAATTCAAACAATAATTTGAATAGAACAACGTAGTGAAGGCCGCTTTTTTTCTTTTTTGCAAGTAACAGGTCAAAGGTGAATATTGAACAGGGATGGGTGTTTGTCATATATATTTTGGCATATGATTACTTTTTATTATATATTGTGACTTTAGATGAAACCGAAAATACTATGTTGCAATCATTAACACCATATCACCGTATAAGGGTGTCAATAATATTAATGAAATAAAAAAATTACAATATGGGGTGGCAAATATAAGTAAATATGCAACAATTTTCCATGCCATTGCTGTCGTGCTACATACTGCAGTTATTGTATGTGGTTGTTATATGCAAAGATGTCTGCGCTTTCAATATCGTTTTTTTTAATGTTTTGCTACATAAAATGACATTTTCTCGTATTTTTATAATTGCTACACTTAACGCTTATCGGTTTTGAAAAATGATTTTTATTTTTCTTAGTTTTTAGTGAGTTTTTAACATTAAAATTTTGTGATTTTTTTTTCTTCTTCTTCACGTATGACAGGAAATTTTAATTTGTAACGACATTTCCTTTTGTTTTTTGTTTTTTTTCCTTTACATTAACTGGTATGTGATTATTGATTTTAGGGTGTAAACTATTGATGTAGGACATCAGTTTGGGCCACATGTAAGCGACAAAAAATAGGTGGTTTGTTTTAATTGAAACTGTAACTAATTTAAATTTTATTACTCGATATAAAATATTATACATTGTTTTAAAGGCGTTGTTGAAAAAAAGTAGTTTGAAATTTTAACGATTTTTATTTTTAAATAAAATCATTTGTAGAGACCCGACATAATAAGAAAACAAAAAAAGTTTTCAGTTTTTTCGAGAGATATAATTGTTATAAGAAATGCCTAAAAAAAAAGAATTGTCTGAATTGTTATGTTGTAAAAATAATATTTTGTTCCTTTAACTTATAATTTTTTTTAATAAAATAAGTTTCGCTAATCTTTAATGTAATTCATAACTCAAAAAAATTGTCCTCGTTGACTTACTAAAATTTTATATATTCACAAATAAGTTTTAGAGTTTTCAAAATGTCTTCAGAAAAGTATGTATACAGGGTGTCAAGCCGAACCGGGGTAACAGGATTGATTGTAACCCTCTTGAGAATAGTCAAACAAAAATCTATTCCATGCAGTTTGAAAGTTATGGGTTTTTAAGAAAAATCTAGAAATTCGGTAAAACTGTACCCATTTTTCGATTATTGTGGTAAATTTTTGTAATTTTTGTTCATTTAAACTTTGAAACTGTAACCCTTAGTAACATTTCTAGAACCACAGTTAAAAAAGTGACGCATTTTCTAGAATTAGGACTAAAATTAATTTTCAATTTTCCTAAATTTGAAAAAAAAAATTTTTTTTTCCTGTCATATTGTAAACAAATGGATGAAATATTGTAAGCAATAGTTTAGCAGGCAGTACTTATATCTGAAAATGTTTTATGAATAATATATATGCCAACAAGCTGCTAACTTTTTGTTACGCATAAAAAAGCTGTTAATTTCCTACAAAATATTATAAACAACTGAACAATATACATTAATTGTTATCAACCCTTTTTGCTGAAGCATTTTGATATAAGATCAAAAGGACACACCAGTCATACAGCGGTCATACAGCATCCAAATGACCACTGCAAACAGTTACCTCTTTAGTTTTTGTTAAATAATAATTTGATGCGTGAACTTCGACTTGAATGAAAACAAAAATCTTAAAAACTTCAAAATAAAATTATTATTCTAGGGGTTAATTATTATTAAAAAAGCAAAACAACAAATATAACGACTTTTTTCTTAAGAAGAAATTAAATACAGAATCCAAATATTTGAGATAAAAACCACCCCTTGGGTTAAAGTTTGTTTAAACAATTAACGGATTTCAATTGTTTTTTGATTCTAAAGAAATCTGATTGATTTGTAGAAGAAATGTCAATCATATTTTGTTTTAATCTATAAAGTATCAGAATTCTTTGAAAGTACGAGTATATAGAAATAAAATAATTAAGAAATTTAATAAAATATTAATTAAGAAAATCAAATGGTTCATTGGTTATAAACAATTCTGTAAAAATGTTTTGATGGCATTTGAGAAAGAGTACATATATCAGGCAACTAATTTTAATTGTAAAAGAAACAAAACAAAATTTAACGTATTTTTTTTTAGATATTTTTTATCTGTAAGAAGTAATTTTTTTCGTTTTTTTTTTGTTAAACTACCCAAAAATCGTACAAATTTTGCCCTAATTTTAATGGTTTAAAAAACTAAAATGCCAAACATCTTTTGTTTTATTAAAGCGGCTTTTTCTTAAAAAAAAATAAAAAAATAATTTTTGAATTACAAAAAAAAAAAACAAATCAAAACATCTGCATACATTCTCACCCATATGACAGAATAAACGATTTTGTTTTTATGTATGTTATGCAAATGCAAAAATATCAACAAAAAACATGAAACATCTTAAGGTCATCTAAGGTCACTACTGGTCATTTTCATATGAGTATACAAAACCCAATATCTTTAGAGCAACAATATTGTCTTCTCTCTGTTCTATGCGTTTTTTGGGTGCCTTTCTTTTAGAATTCAGAAATTTTTGAAATGTTCACAATTAGAAAAGGGGTGTTTTTTTTTTCTTAAGATTTTTAAATGAAATTTTTCTTTAAATTTTTCTCTCTGTCCAGGTGTGTGGTTTTGTAGATTTAAATCGAAAAGCAAAAACGAAAATACAAAAAAAAAAAAAACATAAAAGAAAATATTGCATAAATGTGTTAAAAATTTCACTTTTCATTGGGTTTTTGTTTTAGAAATCCCATAAAATTCTAAAGAATTACGAAATCATCATGATTTGATATCTTTGGTTGGAGAATAAATTGACAACCATAAATACATACGAGTAGAGACATACATATATATATGCACATACTTGTAGGCACTATTTAAGTATGTAAAATGGTTTAAATGGTTATAAATTTCAATATAATATTCATTTAATAGAGTCCAATATACTCGTACATATGAATAGTATATACGAGTAGTTTTTGAGTTTATTTTATTTGTGTGTTAATAACATTGATAATGTTGCAGATGTTGCATGATGTTTAGGTGCTTCTATAAAATTAACACATACTTTTTATATTTTAATTATCACCGAAATCTTGGAGAAAAATATTTTTTCTTTTATGATGTAAAACAAATTCATTAATTTTTTAATGTTCAGTTTCTTTAAAAATAAGTTTTCAAATTATTTTATAATTTACAAACGGCCCAGGCTCAAATTCCAGCGAAGGTAAAAAAATATTTGAGGTTTTTTCAAAATTATAATTTAAAAATAGGAAGTCCCCTCTTCATCTACAAAGAAACCGCTCACTGGCATTCCACTCTATTCTATATTAACCACTGACAACAAAAAATTAATAATCAGCAAAAAAGCGCCATCTATTGGGAAGTAGCAGAGATAACAGCTAAACCTACTTAGCGAAGGCACTCACCACTCACATTCAACATGCAACGATGAGGCAATTGCTGTTGATCATACAAGGGTGAAGATATAACACTGACCTTTGAATGATCAATTCACAGTAATTTGTTTCATTCCTAAGGCGCTTAATAGTAATATAAGAAAAAAATATGTACTGTTCTTTAAAAAAAAAAAATTCCAATACAATGCACGGCATCAGGAGGGGTGTACCCAAGAGTATTAGTCTCAATAAAAAAGAATGATTCGTATTTGTTGGCATAACTTTAAAGTGAGAATATTATTCATATTATATGAGAAACATCGTCATCTTATTAATAGGCATAGAAATATGTTAAAAACAATATTCTACAGTTTTTTATTAATATTTAAAGCAAAAATTGATTCCATTAACTTAAGGGACTAAAGCTAAGCCTTTTAGAAAATAATTCACTTTGTTAAATAATAAGTAATTGGGTGTGTTCTGAAAAACGATGTTTTTTCAGAGACAAGTAATGCTTATTCGCACTAAATATTTAAAAATTTATGATCACAGAAGTTATGTCAATTTAGAGAATAAAATAAAGAGAAATTACGGCTATTATTTTTTTATCATCAAATCAATGTAAACACATGTCTTGATTAGGCGTACATTTTATATTTCACTACTATTGAATAGCTTGTTTCTATCCTTTTAATTTTAGCACGGCTTTTGATCTCACAGGCATCAAATCAATAAGATTTTGCATGAATTTTGGATATATTTCATTCCATTTATTCTGCAGTTACCAGCTTTAAATAATCGCCATTTCTTTCTTCTTATTTTCTTATCGAAATATTTCCGCTGCTGCTTAATTGGGTTCGGGGCCCTATTCTGTAATTGTCTTAAGCTAAAATGCTAAAATTTTGGGTTTTTAAAACAGACTAGGCATTCGAATATAAAAATTAAAAACTTTCTAGATAATAGGCACGACAATACGCGTTCAAGAATTGTATTCGTGATTCCAAAAAGTCCTAAATCAAGTTTATAAATTTTTAGCGATAGACTGGTCTGGTCTGGTTTATGATAGTGGATGTTTAAAAGTTCCTTTACAATATTGTGGAACTGTTTAGGATCACTATCCTCCCAGTAGAAATTAGTTCTTACCAGTAAATTATTTTGTATGGGAGAAATTATAAACACTCACTTACTCTTGCGTATCAACAATGCACGATTTTTATATGTAATGAGCCGCTAAAAAGCAATAGATTTTGCCACCAGTAAGCAAATAGTATAAAAAATCAAAAATAATACCTTACCGAGTAGCATTTTGGGAAGCTTTAAGGTATGAATAAACAATGTAATGCCTTCATTATTGCTTACATACATAGTTGGCCTTTACAATCCTGTGTCAGGATTATGGCCTGGCTTATCGCAGCACCTATGTTGTGTGTGTCAATTTTTTTCCATGAGTACCGGGACCTACAGCTTAATATCGACTCCGAATGACAGACTTGAGAAGCTTGCTCATGGCAATCAGTTACTTTCAGAGCTTTTGCCAGAAATCTGCTGAGATTTAGTCGCAGAAAGAAATATTTTTTTCATATTTCTTTGCTTTAAGATGTCAGAGCCGGGGCTTGATACGGAGCTCTTTTCTTAGTAAGCCAACACACTAACCACTAGACCAATGTCGACTCCATTATTGTTTACATTTTATTTATTGCATCTAAATTTTACAATTTTTGTTGAAGTACCCTGTCCTCTGCGCTGTCTTAAAATATTTAGCTAGTCTTCTTCTTTTATCTTTCATTCGAAAAACACAGGAATACCAACTCTCGCTGCTATCATACATCCCTAGTCCATCAATGAATCTCCGCAATGCTTTACGGTTTTTATTACATATATATGGTTAAAAGGTAATATTGTATTGTGTTGGCCTACAAGATGAGAGCTCTTACATCTTGAAAGAAAGAAATATGAAAAAATATTTCCCACGGCGACTACCTCTTAGCAGTCTTATGGTAAAACTTCCCGGTATTTATGGAAAAACATAGACGCACCCAATATGGGTGTTGTGAGAAGCTAGGCCGTAACTCTGAAAAAGAGCTGTAAAGGCCAGTGATGCATGTATTCACGAATTTGGATTTTAATGTTACTTCTGTTTAAAGTCCAACTTCTTAAAAATTTCTATACAAAAATATAAATTGGAAATTAATATGAGACCTGATTTGGTACCGAAATTTGTTTGCTGGCATTGTGTGTATACACATACATTAGGTAAAGCGATCAAATTTCTCTACAAACATAAGAGTATTTAAGCAGTTTTTGAAATTCGATACACAAATTGAATACTGAAAAATTATTTTTTTTTTTATTTTTTTATAAAATGCACGTATGTATGTATAAACTTTATGTACTTAATCTTGATACATTTCTTATCTTAAATCAAAATGGCACGCGAGTTTGGTTTTTTACAATTTTCAAGCAAAAATTCAACCCTTGCAGCATCCTTTTTTTGGATTTTTTCTTTTTAGCAAAAACCACAAATTGCCCCTTTTTTTAAACTATTAATTGACATTTCATTATTAGCGTTAACAATAAAAAGTAAAGTTTTTGACATTTAGCATTAAAGAACTGAGAAACATAATATAAACGTAGGAAAGAAAACAAATAAACCGCAGTTTTATCAGCAAATACAAAGAATAAAGGGATAAGATTGCAATCTAATACAGTTTCATTTGCAGTAATTTGATACAAGTCTACATGTAAAATACTCGTATACCATACGAAGGAATCCTTTTTTACTGCTTATCCTTTAGACCTAATCTCAGTTACAAATGTTAAATAATTGTCAACATAATTTGAAAGTAATACTTGCACATTTACGGCTACAAGCAAACAAACAAACAAATGCTATTCGTGTATAGGAGGCATAAAGAAAAATATGTTACAGTTTTAAAGAGTTCAAGAAACACCCTTTCCATTAATTAGAAAAAAAGCCTTTCATTTTGGAATTCACAAAGTTTTAAATTTCAGCATCTCAAATGGTTTGTATGCATCCCGTTTGAGAATTTTTTTTCATTATTTAAATTTCTGAGTTTTATTACGATTTAAATTGTAACATTATAAAACAATTTGTTTTTCTTAAATTACTTTTATTTTTATTGTTCTTGTGGCATAATTAAGACCACATTTCATTTATAATAGAATATAATTGTTATCCTTTAAGTCATAAAATACACCGGCGTTGCACAATATATTTGAAGCCTTTACAGAGTAAAATGAGATAAACGAAATAAAAGAAAATTTTATTATTCACAGCAATGGCTGTCTTTTTATTACAAAAATTTATTTTTGTCTTAAAAAAACAAAACATTGCTTAGTTTTAAAAATATTTTTTCATACTTCCACTGATACTTAAGAAACCCATTTTAAAGCCTTTTAAATATTACAAGAAACTAATACTGGTTGAATAATATCAGATTTATTCATAAACGCTGTTGAACAGTTTAATGAAATTTTAAAAAGGAAAAATCGCTAAATGTATATTCGTAAACGTAAAATACTGTCTTTTACGTTTAATAAACTTTTGCAAAATTATACAAATTTATTTAAGGCTTCTGCCCTTGTTTAACCGTTTAAAATACAGAAAAAATATTCTTCTAATTGTTTTGATTTTTCAGTAGTGCCAAACATTTTCTTTTATTTGCTTTTTTTGGAATTTTAAAAACAAAATTATAATAAAATTGGTACAGCAAAGGATCTGATCAATTTAAAATCAATAATTCGTAAATTATATAAATTTGTTTTGTGAAACACAGTCGTCGTAGTCTAGTGGTGTGTGTGTTGGCTAACTAAGACAAGAGCTTCGAGTTCAAACCCAAGTTCTGACAAAAGAAATATGAAAAAATATTTGTCGTAAAGCAACTCCTGGTTTTTGCACTACGATAATGCACTATCTCACAATGTATTGATTCTACGCGATTATTTCGTCAAAAATTCAACCACAATCGTTCTGATATCACGGTATTCGGCTAATAAATTATTGTCGGTCATTTTCGTTTGGTCATTAAAAGTGATCCTGATCGTTCACTTCGTTCAATCGTTCATTTGTTCTGGTCGTTCGGTCGTCAATCTAAATTTGTATTTTCTTTGCTTGGTCCTTCGTTCAATATTTGTTTTGTTGCTTATTTTCTGATATGCATGTTGTCAGTGTTGTATGTTTATTTTTAATCAAAAACTGGCCATCGTTTCTTTAGTGTAAATACGTACTCTTATTACATAAATTTTAGTTAAAAATTAACAAAATGGCAATACTGACGATATGCATATAAAAAAATCGACAAAATAAATATTTAACGAACGACCAAAACAAAGAAACAAACAAATTCAGATTGGACGAATGAACGGCCAAAACAAAGAAAAAACAAATTTAGATTGAACGACCGAACGAACGAACGACCAAAACAAGGAAAAAACAAAGAATGATTGAACGACCGAACGACTGATCCAAAAGACTTGATTAAACTGATGCTGTCACATCGTTAATTTGACTGATTCGTTCAATTTTACCCGTTCGTTTGTGACCGACACAGCTCAAGGCCCATTAATACAAGTCATTGCATCTCTCAGGCTGATTTTATGTAAACGTACCTGTAAACGTCAAAGTTTGTTTACATTTCTGTTTTTATTTATATGTTTATGTTTTCAATCAGTGTTGCCATATAGGCTATTTCTAACCAAAGTTGGCTACTTTTTTCTTACATACATACATATTCTCTTATTTTGTTTCTTTGTTTTTTTCTTTAAGAAGAAAAAGGTATTTTTGTTTTAAATGAATAATAATAATAAAAAATATTATGTGTATCTTTAATGGTGATACAGTTTTAACTAAACATTGCAATATTTTAGGTTCAAGCAGGATAATATTGTTACGAATTGTCCTATGTAATTCATTTTGTACACAAGGGCTCTTTACTGCAAACTAAAAACACAGATACTTTTTGGATTTTAAACCTTTTATTTACACTCTATATCCTTTCATATGCAACTAAAAAGAGTACTTAGAGTTTTCCTAGTAATTTTTGTTGTCCTTATTGCTTAATAATTAACTAACTCACTTCAAAGCGATAATTAATTTTTTATAATTTTAAACGTACTTGATTTTCCGAGATGTTTGTTATTGTAATAATTTTTGTATATAGCCTAAATGCTAGAAATAGTGAAAATACTAATTTAAGGGAATGAAATTATGATTTTGTTTTACAAAATTATTTCTTCGTAACAATATGTTTTATAGAGGAGTCTTTCAGTTTATCTTACAGTTTGAATCATAGAACGTATGTTGAAATTTAATTTTATACATATAAAATTACCCGAAATTTAAATTTTTTGTTTTAATTTAGTAAATTTTCTTATTGCAATTGGGTTACTAAATTTTACGGACTGTGGCAACACTGATTTTAGTTTCTTTCCCACCATTTTCTTCAAAAACGTTTTATAATTTTGACAGTTACGGGTAGATCACACAACACAAAATGCGTGTGGTTTTTTCTATAGTTGTATTGTAGTAGAGATGCAATGACCTGTATTAATGGGCCTTGACACAGCTCTACTAATAATAATGGCTGCTGAGTAAACTTAATAGATAGATTCTCGGAGAAACAACTTTTCTTTATTCCCAAATACAATAGTAACTACTTACACTAATCATTCAATTGACGTAAAAATTTTACACAGATGTAAATTACAATGCTGCCAACTTCAAAATTAAAACATTTTTCCGAAACGATAAGCCAGGGAAGTTTAAATTAAAAAAGACTTACACCTATATGTTCGACTCAGAAGCATGTTACTTTTATAAATTTCCTTATGTGTTGAACGCTGTTAGAAAAAGTCTTTATATTAAATAGTTTTTAATTTATTAATAAAACACATAATAATTATTGGTCTAAATGTAGATTTTTTAATTATTATAAATCATATCGCGCTGAAATGGTCTACTTAAAAAATTAAAAATTCAAATTATATTTTAAAATTCTATAACAATTTTGTTTTTTTTACTCAAAGAAAATTTTCTACAGTTTACAGATACAATAAATTAAACGGTTATATTCTATAAAACAAAATCGAGTAAAATTGAAATAAAATATCGTATTGAGTTTTTCAACTGATAAATAAATGTATCCTTCGATAAAATAAAAGATAAATTTAAATTTATTACCAGTAAGCATTATTTTATGATCATTTTAACGCTTTAGAATGTTATCTTAAACAAGTGTTTACTTCTTTACTGATAGGCAGTTTAGTATTGACAAATAAATTGTAGATTATCTTTTTATTTGTAAGATGACGGACATCTTTAGGCAATTAAATGCTGTTGTTTGGTTTTATAATGAAATTTGAGGTTTTGGTTTTGCTTTTTTTTTAACAAAATAGTCATAAACAATTTATGAAACTGATAGCAATGAAATTGTTTTTAAGAAATACTGCTGAAAATAATGCTTATCAACGGCCTTTAAATATAAAAAACCAAAGACTTTTGAATAATAAATTTATTAGAGTAAAAATATTGTATTTCTAAGGACCACAGAAACAAAACGTTGTGTTTTAATGGTTTTAAAAATTATCTGAAAACATTAAAAATTTAATACATTTTTAAAATTTTTTTTAAAAATTTTAATGACAACAATTTTATTTTAAGAGAATATACTTATGCTATATGTACATACTATATATACATAAATAAAAAATTGTATTTGAGATATGTATTAAAACAAACAGATTATAATTAATTTACGAATTTACACGTAACTGTAAACCATTAATAGCTTCTTAAAGTAAGAATTACTTTTAAGGCCACTGTAAACAAGTCGTTTAAAAAATACACACAATTTAAGTACAAAAAAAAAGAAAAAAATACAACCTTTTATGTTCAAAACAAGAATATTTCATACGAAACAAAATTAATTTTTATTTTTTTTTTTAAATAAACTTGTCACAACATTACATGTCGAAATATTAATAACCATAAATATCGTTATTAATAATTATTCCTGTAAATACTCGTACTCATATGATTTTTAGTGTATCAATTTTGTATTAAAAACCAAATCAAATGACTGCAAACAACAACCCCTTCAATTCAGGAAACCTTTTGATTTTGAATTCCTATTACTTACAGAGGAAGTAATACCCCTTCCTTTCTTTCCTCTTATTTTTATTTTTTTTGTTTTTAATGAAATACAGTAACGTTTTATTAATATCGTGTTACTTAAGTATTACAAAATTACATGTTAAAGGAGTTAAAAATCGAAATCAATCACGCCAAATAAATATTATGTTGGTATACTCGTACGAGCACTTTAAGGCTTAGCAGTTAAGAGGACTAAATAATCAATAAAATTCAACAGCGATAATTATTTGTGGTAAGAAAAAAGTGAGGTAATTAATTTGCTATATGGGAAAGTAATTGTAAGGATTAAATTTAAGGGGATTTTCTTCAATTACAATATTTGTTTTCTTACGATACTATAAAAACTCTATACCTTGTAGAAGGAAAACAGTGTGTTGAGACCCACATTCACTTTTTTTTAATATTTTTGTTTTTTGCAGTGCCAAATTAAAAAAATTGTATAAATACATACATATATATTATGTCTGTAGATCGTAACAGTAAAAACTTCTAAATGTAACTTAAAAAAAAAAAAAAATTATAAAATATGAAGCCAATAAAAATTATCAATTAAAAAAAAAAATAAAATGCCAAATTGGATTACTAGTTTTGGAATATATAGATCATATGGCGATTTTAGACGCTGTTCCAGATTATACATTTATGTGTTAGATGAGATATTACACGAATAATAAGTTGGTTTTCCGGAACACAACGAATTCCAAAAGCCTAAAATGATTTTGGAATTTAATTTAAATTGTTAATTGTAGTCGCCGCGGTCAAGTGAATAGTGTGTTGGCTTACTAAGACATGGGCCCTGGGTTCGACTCCAGGGTCTGACATCTTCAAAAAAAGAAATATGAAAAAATATTTCTTTAGGCGACTACCTCTCAGCAGTCTTCTAATTAAAACAAAGATATAACGATCAGTATGTCCCTAAACACGCAATTTTCCATAGTTATCAGAATAAATGTTGGACAGAAAAATTTCAATTAAAAGTTTAATTGTTATAAAAAAATTTTTCAATGAATTTTTTTGTTAATGCAATTAATTATTTTAATGCAAAACCACATAAAAAGAAAAAAAAATAACATTGTCACACAAATTTTAATTAAAAGGCTAATTATATTAACTAATTAAATTTTTAGTTAATACAGTTAATTTGATTAAATTCGACAAATTTTTTTTAAAAAAAATTTAATTAAAAAGTTACTTAATTTTTTAGTTATGTGTTGACTGTAGCACGTAAATAGAACACATTTTCGCCCAAAAATTTTAATTAATAAGTTAATTGATATAATTTAATTTTCTCAAATAAACTTCTATTTAATAAAATTAATTTATTTAAATAGAATATTTTATTTTATTCATATCAATTGGTTTTTTTAATTGAAACACATAAATATAAAAAATATTTGCCAAAAGCATTTGAATTAATTAGGTAATTGATGTTACTTATTTTTCCCAATTAATTTTTTACTTAATACATTTAATTTGTATAATTGGTACAGATTATTCTTTAAGTATGTTCAGTGTGTTATGACACTGTTTTCATTTTTTGACACCTATTGAACATAATAAACATTGACGACCAAGACAATAAAGCAAACTGGTTTTCAGGTACAAATCATTTTTTCTTCGGTTTTTATTATTGATGTTTATTATAAGTTGCATTCTTCATTAACAAAATATCCAAAAATTTGGGGCGGAAAAAATCTGAAACGCTGTTGTAAAGTAAGTTTTCAAATATTTACATCACCCAGAAACTCAAGTTTTAAAAAAATTTTTTTTTTAAATTATAAAACAGCATAACCCAATTTTGTTTATCCGAAAATGATGCCTAAGATTTTAAAAGAAACTTCCATTGGCTTGAGTCCTGTTAAATATGCCGAAATAACAACCCCGTTGTCGTTTGAAAACTGGAGGGGGTCGTCTTTGTCCATAACATATATACATACACGAACGACAGACTTGAGTAGCCTTTTCACGGCAAATCAGTTACTCTCAGAGCTTTTGCCAGAAGACTGCCGAAAGAAATATTTTTTTCCAAGATGTTGGAGCTGAAGTTTTAACTATGAGCCACCACACTAACGACTAGACCACGGCGACTACATTTTTGTCTATTGCTTCAAAAATCTACAAAAGTAAGCAAAATTGGTACACTCATATTTGTTTATTTTAATAAAACATTCATCGCCAACTATGGCCCTGATAATTTCCTATAGAAAAAGTAACTAATTCGAAAATATGTCTAAAATTGCAATTTTCCACATTATTAAAGAGTACAAAGGCATGCAGATGTGCTATGGATTTATGGTATCTTGATATCTACAATCTGAAATCGTATATGTGCGATAAGTTTGGTTCAAATCGGTCAACATACTCTTATTTGAACATGATGCGCTAATATATCTATGTATAGCCAAAATTGCATTCGTTTATATATACCCTGCAGGCAATTCAGTTAACTTTCAATTAATTTAAAACTAACTATTTCCCAAGTAGTGGTGTTTGACACTTGGATTACTTTTCTATGAAAACAACTAACTATTTTAACATTGCGATGTCCTAGGAAGTAGTCAATTGTCCGATTCTGCAACTTTCAATTAACTTTAAAGTTATATACCTAGCCGTTAACTTAAAGTTAACTTTTTGAAGCTAGCTATAAACACTTTGATTTTGGTAAGTTCTGGATTACAATGTAGTTAGCTTATAGTTAGCCCATAAAAGTGAATTATAAGTTAGCTTTATTTGTAGTCGACTACCAATTTGCTGGCAGGGTATAAATGGGATGAATACTGTCATAAAAGTTGGTATTCATCTCTCTAACATGTGCATAATTTAGACCGTAACATAGCGCAACAATATATGATTTAAATTTCATGTTAAAGATTATTAAATAAAACCCATTTCTCAACTTAAAAATTACTAACAAACGTGTCATAAAGACAATGACGACAAAAACCAATTATCGCATTAGTAAAACAAAGTCAGTTAAAATCCAAACATCTGGTCAATGTGTGTCTTACAAAAAAAAAAAAAAAAAAAGAAAAAAAAAATACAGCAGTAACCGGCTACGGGGGCGATGTCTAAGACAAAAAGGACCTTTAAACGATACACAAAGAATAAGAGAACAAAGTCTGCTAAGAGACAGTTAAACCAGAACATTAACAAATGGCACAAGTTATAAAGGCATAGTGGCTACTGTTCTTAAAAAAAAAAAACAAAAAGTAATGAAGGTGTTATGGGTATAGAGGATAAAAAACAACAAGCATTTTAGTTTTACCAGCAAAAATAAAAGAAAAACAAAATATAAATAGAGTACAATAACCAAAACATTTTACTTTTTACATAAATGACAATAGATTTGAAGAAACTGAATGAATGAAATGAAAAACTAATTATTACTACTCCTCATGCTACTACGTAAAATGTTTTGTCGGCATAACTTCCAGGGACTATTGAATACTTAGATTTGGAAAACAACAGAATAGAGAAGAAGGTGTCATTTATGGTGTTAAACAGCATGAAGTATTCACTTTTTAATACGCCTACTAATAGTTTAATGCTCTTTTACTACCTTTAACGACAAGCATTGTCCATTTGAAAATGAGAATTTGGTGTGATTTGTGGGCTATTGAAAGGCCATTTATTACATAAAATGTCTTACGTTATGATATCAAAACAAAGGTAATCGTTTTTAATGTCTGCAAAGGACACTATTTTTTCTTTTCTTTGACCACATTAAGGCCATTTGATAGATATAATTGGCCGTATTTATAGTTTTATTTTAGCCTTCTTTCAGTTCGTATGAAGCATAAGTTTTAAGGTGAGTTCGACAAACGTATTGTTGGTGTTAATTTTTCCTTTTTGTTTGTGATCTATTTTTGTGCATTTGTTTTAAATAAATAATTTTATATTGAGTTTTTCTAACATCTGAACTTCCGAAAATAATTTTATGGATATTACCACACAATACCAATATTGTTATAGTTTTTGCAATATAAATTAAAATAAAGGAATAATTGTTCTTTTTTTTTTTGCTTAACATTTCAATTAAAATGCCATAAAGGATAATATTCAATATGTTTATGAGTTTATTGTACAGAAAGACTACAAAAAGGAAAGTGACAAATAAATTTAAAGTAAAATTCGAACATTGTTTGTGGGTACAGTTGCTAAATTGTAAGAATTTTTTTCTTTTCTCTTACATAATTTTTTAAGTATTCTTGGTGTAACGATATTCGAAGATTTTATGTTAAGAAAGCTGGTTCAAAAGTACAGCTCCCACAGAATAATTCCATGGTGAAAACCTTTAATAAAGAGAATGGAGTAAGCATATGAGTACACCGAAACCTTCCAAACGTTTAAATAGCCACCTAATTCCTGATAAAATCCCATCAGATTGAGACTTACCACTAAGCTTAAGAATTCATTCCAACGTAGAGCGCCTAGCCTGAGACCCTAGATTGACTCCTTTATCTTCATGGCCCATCCATTAGACAACAAGTCCGAAGATTATTTAGATTAACAAATTTACCGCTGCCTTCCTTGGCAACTCGTCTGTAGGCTCATTACTGCACTTAATACCGCAGTGCATCGAACTCCAACACAACCAAATGCTGGATATATTTTTGGCAGAAATCAATACTCAGGGGTTTAATCCCTTACTCATGCTGTGCATTGTATGAATATTTTTAGAATATTTTCGTAAGCCCATTACGAATGCCACGAGTTAAGTTGCCGTCAATTTGTTCACTCAAAGGCCAATCCTATACCTTCATATTTGAATGACCAATCGCAATTGTCCCATCTGTCGCTGGATGTTTATTACGAAGTGGTGAGCATCTTCGCTAAGTAGATAGTAGCTCTTAATCTCCCAGTAGGTAGAGCTACACTCCTTAGCATATATTTTGGATGGCATGTCAAAGGTGGAAGAGAGTGGAATGCCAGGAGGCGATTTCTTGTGGATGGATTCCTTGGAGAGGGGGGGACCTCTTCTTATTAATTAAAATCACGAAGAACCGCACATTTTTTATTCTTAGTTTTTTTCACCTTTGCTGGCGTGTGAACCTGGGCTGTTTTGAGTTGTATGCGAGCTATCGCAGCCTCTTTGTAGTGTGTGGTTAGAGCGCTCGCACAAAAACTCCAACGACCCAGGTTCCAATCCCGGCAAAGGTGAAAAATAAAGAAGTTAGTTTGCGGTTTTTTCAAAATTACAGTTTAAAAATAAAAGGTCCCGCCCCCTCCCTCCAAGTAGACCATATACAAAGAAACCACTCCCCGACATTACACTCTATTCCACCTTAACCAATGTCAACAAAAAACTAATGATCAGGAGAAACGCGCCACCTATTGGAAAGTAGCAGATAACAACTAAACATACTTAGCGAAGGCACTCACCACACAATCAACATCCAACGATGAGGCAATTGGTGTTGATCATTCAAGGGTGAAGGTATAACACCGCCTTTGAATGATCAATTTACAGCCATTTGTCTTTTTCAAAAATTCCAATACAATGCACAGCATTTAGTAGGGGTTTACCCCTGAGTATTAGTCTCACATAAAAAAAAAACATAAACACCTAATCCTGTTTTTACAGTTTTTATTTTGCACGATTTTGGAATAACACAATTTACATCAAAAGCCTTGTCTTGTTTTTAGTCGTTTTTTATTTTACGGTGACAAATATTGCCGTGTATGGCAGATAACAATTCGTCTAAATTAAAATAAAAATAAATTTTGTTTTATTTATTTTAAAAATAATAATTTTTTAGACTCAGTTTTTTCTTGCACGATTTTTTTTAAAACGGTGTTCCTAAAAATGTATGCTCCCTGTAAAAATAGGATTAGGTGTATGACCACAAGCTCACTCGCTTCGATATGTTTACATATTAATTCCTCTGTCCTAAGAACGTCAAGCACTTTAGTCTGGGATACACTGCATTTATAAAGAAAGCCTATGGGATAATTAAAATGAAATGTCTTTGTCGATCCATATCCATCCATCAATCTATAATCACCATATTATTGCTACCTACCAGAAAATAATATCGAGAATATTCTCAAGGTGACCTATCATCGTGGGACAACTAAAAGTTACGATATGAGTTTCTCGTGTCAGATCTTATCAAATGAACCACATATCAGGTAGTTAAAAGGATTTCTTCTACACCTATGAGATCAACAATTACATGTCGCCGGTTAAGCAGCATAGCGCTAGCCTATTACGTTCAATGTGAACTTTTAGTTACGTTTTCTTTTTCGATTGTTTTAAAATAAATTTTTGAAAATCATCTACGAACAATAGAAAAAAAAATAAATACAAACTTTTACATCATAAATCAATTTTGTCATTCATTTTGAACGCAATTATTTACGTTACATGTACTTAAAAATCAATGACCGGAAAATAGTTTTCAAAATTAGGCATTACAAACACCAAGAACATCGATTTTGTTTTTAAATTCAATACCGTTTTTTATTTTTAATACAAAAATTAGTTGAATGTTTATAAATCTGAGAGACTGTGTGAGAAAAAGTGAAAAAATGTTAACAAAATGGTTTTTCGTTTTTTTAATCACACTATTTAGAAATAAAAACGAACGTTTAACATCTGGTTTTAAAATTCCTTTCTTGTCTGGGGAGTACAAAAAGGATGTAAATGACAGATTTTTATTTTTTAATCATTTTACTTTACTTTACAGTAAAAAACCAAAATATAAATAATGTGGGGAAGTTGAGAAAAATTCTTTGTGGAGCTATAAAATTGACATTTTCTTTTTTTATATTTAAATAAATGTCATTTTATATAGAAATGTGATTGGAAAATTAAGGATTACCATACAAGGAGTATGGGAATCTGGTGATTAAATTTTTTGTTTTTTAATAAAAAAAAATGAGTTTAAAGGATTTTCTTTGGGGAATTTTAAACAGGAAATACATAAAACATTAAAAAATTTGTTTAAAAAATAATTGTTTTTTTTTTTATAAAATTAAAAACATTTAAAACATGCAGAAGAGATTTTATTTTCAATTAACAAAAAACAAAGAAATATATGCTGCGTTGTTTTGGATTTAATGTTTATTAATAAAAGATGTACACTGTGTATAATTTTTTTAAGTCATGGAAATATAACCATGTATGGACAGCACTACGTGATAAAAGACCAAAAAAAAAGAAAACGACCCAAACTTTTGGGGACTCAATAAACAACTTTCCCTTGATGTGTGTGCTGAGCTTACTGTTTTACCTGTGCTGCTGCAGTCAGTGCGTGATCGAATGAGCTGTTTATTGAGATCTTAGGTAAATTTTTATAGTTCATTGTTTCCTTAAAGTTTGAACGGTTAGGTACCTGTTGACCTAAACAGGGGGAAAAAAGGTAAAAAAGATCGAGTTTCTTAAAGATTTTTGCGATTTAGGTCTTGAAGGTGTAGTATTTCACTTTTTAGGTTCTTCATGACAAGAGCTACAACTTTGCCTCAGAAAGTAAATCAAAATTTCAAACGCTTTGCAAGATATGAGCCTGAGAAAATAATCACTTTTTTGCAAAAATGACACCGAGGCCAAAAAAAAAAAAATTTTTTTTTCATGACTTTCGACAAAACTGGGAGACACGGGTTTTCTTCTTTTTGGTCTTTTATCACGAAATGGTGTCCGTATATGGTAATATTTTTCTCATTCAATCATAAACGAGAAACTAGAGTTCTTCGATCTATTGTATAGCTCTCAACTTGACGGGATTTTTTCAATATCCCTTCAGTTCCACCACTCTGACAAATTTTAAAATGTCGGCTGGTGACAATCCCGAGAAAGCCCTATCTGATAACACAATTCTGTAGTATGTGCTCTGATGGCTACTGGTCATAGAATCTGCACATATCGCTTGATGCGATTCCTATTTTATTCAATTGTCCCTTGAGTCTACAGTGGCCAGTTAGAAGTCCCGCCAATATTCTAAGACTATGCCTTTCATAGATGATTCCATGATGGCATGGATGCTCTATTTCTGTCAATTTTACTTGTCATTTCATCTCCATGAATACCCGTAAACGATTCTAACTTTATGACAAGACGACATAGACTCACTCTGAATGTAATAAATATAAGAGCAACTTATTGGGTCGACTTAAAAACGAGTTGAAAAAAAACGACCGCATTTTGAAAAAAAAATATTTCTTTTGCCATGAGACAAAGCAAGGAAGAACACAACAATACATTTTATATGGAAAAATACATGAAGTATCTTAAAAGTTGCTACCTCTTGTATAGTGTATACAGAAATGAAGGAAATGACAGCTCAAATCAGCTGTGTTTTATTGTGGCTATCTTGTTATACACTGTGATGTTGTGTGTTCAAAAATTTTGTTGTGGCTATCTATCTGTGTATTGTTCTTGTTATAGTTGTTGGAGTTTCGTCACTGCATACACTGTGCCTCTTGTCTCCTATTTTCTATATTTAACCATGAGACCTGAATTTATCGCTAATTCTCCAAGTACGTAGAAGATGTTAAAATGTTTAATAGAATCAATTGTTATTTACATTGTATTCGATAAAATATTTTTTTTTTATTAAGACGGGAGTAAGAACCCTACTTATGAAGTGCATTGTATTGGAATTTGAAAGTATAGATAGATGTGTGGATGTTAAGCATCTTATGTCAATGGGACAAGTTGCAGTCAATTTGATCCGTCAAAGGCCAATGTTATACCTTCAGCTTTGAATGATCAACAGCAATTGTTCCATCTGTCGTTGAATGTTGATGGTAAGTGGTGAGCGTCTTCATTAAGCTGGCTTGCTGTTATCTTCCCAGAAGGTGGCATTGTACGTCTGATCATTAGTTTTTGGTGGAATAGACTGGAAATGTCAGGGAGCGGTTTCTTGAGGAGAAGGCGGGGGGAGGGTAGGGGGGGGGAAATTCATTTTTAAATTATAATTTTTTCGAAAAACCGCAAATTTTATTTTTTTTTTTAAATTTTCTACTTCACTGGGATATAAACCTTGGTCGTTTGAGTTTCTGTGGGAGCGCTATAACCGCTATACCACGACTCACCATATTACAATGTAAAGACCATTACGTTCAATATAGTAAAATATACAAGAGAGTCTGGGACTAGTAAACTACTAATGTCTACTGAGGCAACCTTCGAAGAAACATTTTAGACTTTTTATTCACACGAAAATTTTTTAGAAGGGTCCTGAGTAATAAAATAAAAGCTTTTTAAGGTAATTTTTCTTTGCAGCAAACAAGTAGAACATGTATTGCAATAGTTTTCAAAGCCTAAAATTAAGCGGAATTTATACTGAACAAAAAAAAAAAAAAAATTAAGACACTCTGAAGAAGCACTAAATATGTTTCTTCTTTACTAAAAATTTATTGCTGTTTTGGTTACCAACGTAAAATGTTCTCTGTAGAGTATTCAACAATTTAATGCTTTAGAATTTTAATTCTTCTCTTTTTGTGAAATATTTTTTCATACCGGATGTTATTGATTTAATTTCGAAATATTTGCATTTGTAATTCAATTACAAATATTTCCATGCAAATGCAAGTATAAGCAGTAACACAATCAGTTTTATAAATTTTTATTCCATATCCCCCTAATGATACGGTTCGTATTTAAGAAGTCTTTAAAAAATTCTGCCTGTAATGGAATACGAATGCACAGCATATTTATGTAAATGACACACTCAACAGTTTGGTAATATTATGAGTAGATATTAAATTAAAAAAAGAAAAAAGTTTTCAGTAATGCAATATATACGTAAAATTTCAACCCTTTTTTATGTCACTTAATTTACATTTTATACACTCAACACTAAATTAATAAAATGTGTATTTAATGAGACGCTGTTTATACTAAAACAATTGCATGTTGAACTCAAAACGCATAAAAATAGCGTGTTTTTTATTTTTTTAAAATACTGCGATAGAAAGCATTCCTGATAATGGTTTTTATACTAATTTAAAATTTAATTTATTTTCTTTATCTAATTTATGATGTTTTTATTTTATTACAAAAATTTTTATTTCTATCTTTTTTTTTACTATACGATTACAAAAGAAATTTGCACGTTTATGTGAAATGTATTGAAATATAATAGCGGTAATCACTCTTTGTAGTGAACACCGTTGGCAGTATTGCAAATGTAGCATATCTGTTATTGGAAGTCATTTGAAACGTTTGAAAGACTTTTAAAAGAGTTTTCAACAAAGAGTGATTACCTTTATTATATTTCAATATATTGTACTTTAAGTTCTGTGCAGTTCGTCTGTAATCGTATTAAAAAAATTAGAAAATACATTTTCCATAACATCTGAATGGGCTGTAAGTTCCACGTTTTAAAAGTTTGCTAATGAGGAACGTTTGTATTGAATTTTACGTCCTGTATATATCGAGAGTGCTAATAATGCTCTGTAGAATGAAGGCTTCCTAATACTGAAATATAAGAAAAATTAAAATTTCATTATTATGTGCGTAAATCACCCTTTGCTACAAACTCAGTTGCAAGTGTTGCAAACGTTTATATGGTTTGCCACGATTGCAACACTTGCAAGATCTCTCTATAAGCCTTGTATGTAAACTAGTATTAAGTACTTTCATTTGGGTACTTTTGACACATTTTTAGAGAAAACAATTTCAGAAAGTATTGTGTTTTTAGACAGAAATTTGTTATGGCTGTTAAACTTTCAATTTTCCATACAACTTCTAAAAAAAAAAAAAAAACTAATACAACTCTTAAAGCATTCGTATGAAGTACCACAAAATTATTACAAATACTCAATACTCGGTACCTATTACTCAATAATTTACCACCACTAATGTAAACATATTGCAGTAAATGAGCTTCAGGCTTTAACTGATCGAAATTTCAAGTCTTTTAAAAGGTAGTCTTGGTATGAACACTTCTCCATACTATGGACTAACAATGTGGTCCAGATACATTAACTTTTAACTTTTGGAGCAATAGAACTGTGTGATAAGTAAATGATGTCGATACAACATAACAAAGATAGAACTTAACCTTGTGGTCTTGTGTGATATATAGTTCGAAGAGGTCCTTATAACGTGCTATACAGTCTACTACACAATTAAATTATTGAAGACTTAAATCAATGAGAAAATTATCTCACAAGTACCAGTGCTCGTGGATTCAGTTGTGCAATTCGTTGCGTTTGGTTGTTTCTTTTTTTAAATAAGTCTTTTTATCTATCACACTATTGCGTTTTCACAGGTTTTTACTCCGTGGGAAGGTATGATGTTAGTTTAGGTGGGAAGAGGACAATCGATTAAATTCTCTTTTATCTCATATGCCAGCATCGAGCCCTTGCAATGAGATATCATCTTTGATTAAACTATACAAAATCAGAATTACCACAATATCGAGATTTATTTTGAAGTCGTGATGGTTTCCCATGAGGATCGATTGAACAAAGGTTTATGTGATATAATAATAAACCTAAGTTGGACTTTTTCCTTCAAGAAGGACTCGCCACTTAACTTTATCTATTAGAAACGTCACAAGATTGTATTTTTATTTGAATTCATAATAATTTCTAAAACTCAAGGTTTCCCTTTTAACGCTTTAAGTGAAAAATTCGATATATATATAAAATAAATGTTTCTCCGTACCGCCTCTAAAGTATTTGTGCAAGATTTTGAAAAAAAAAAATTTTAGCTGAACATAGGGTCTGCTTTTCACTTTGTCGTTTTAGGCATTTATAGTCCGATATTAAAGTGTGATATATCAGTGTTTTTGTGCCGAGAAGTCTAATGTTTTGCCCTTAAGGGCTAGTGACTATTTTCGAAATCTCTTTGCAAAAATACTTTATATTAGAGGAGGTACGTAGAAACTTTTTTCCCATTGTAAGGTGGTACGCTCTAATGAATATTGATATACAGTAAAAATTAAATAAAATAATATAAACTTTTTTTTTTAAAACTTTTATCTTGAATATTTAACAAAGAAGAGAAATAAAAAATAGATTATCTTAAAACGTTTTCTCCCACAAAGAAAATTGTACTATTGTTTCACCTCTTGCTACCAGTTAAGTTCTTTTTAAATATGACCCTAATCTAGCGCTTCTGTATTTTTGTGTATTTTTGTCTTATTTCCTTTCATTCAACCAACAAAACAAAACAAATATTTAAATTTGAATTAAAAAAAAATACTTTTCATTTGAGACAATTTTTAAGCCACAAGAAAATTATTTACATGTTCACTGCATTACGCATATTTTTTTACAATTAACAGAAAAATTCTTATGATTTCATTGATAATACGAGTAATATGTTAGAATTGTAACATCATATGTATGTATGAGCATATAAATACTTTATTTAGTATTGTGAGATTTTATAAATTTTGTATTTTCTTCAGCTCTTAAGATTAGTTCTTTATCTATAGGTTTATGTTGATATTTATTTTTAGTACTCAAAGAAAACGTAAAAAGAAATTATCTGAAATTCTGCCGCTGTAGACAAATCAGATTTTTTTTTTTGTTTCTTTCTTCTGTTTTTATCAAGATTTATAATTAAACAAAATACAGACTCCGATAAGAATAAATACTTTTAAATATACGGAGGTCATTGAGATCGTGGAGAAATTCAGAATAAAAAACACTCGTTTATTTTCAGCTTTAAATATTTAAACAGAATGGTTTTTTACTTCGCTTATATTGAGAACAGTAACTTTTATCAGTATTAGCTTTGCACATGCCTATGTTTTGATACACATGGATGGTTTTATATTAAGAAATATGTGGTTAAAAATAGAAAAGGTAACAAAATAATGTTCAAACTATCTTAGTTTTCGGGACATGATGATGATCATCATCATTGGGAAGTAGAAGATAACAACTAAAAACCTACTTAGCGAAGGCACTCACCGCAATCAACATGCAACGATGGAGCAATTGCTATTGATCATTCAAGGGTCACAGTATAACACTGGCCTTTGAATGATCAAATCACAGCAATTTGTCTTATTCCTAAAATATAATAAAGTTTTGTCATATTGTACTGTCCTTTTCACAAAAATTTCAATACAATACACAGCATTTAGTAGGGGTTTACTCCTGAGTATTGGTTTCAATAAAAAAAATACGAAATATTTGTGTACTCCAGTAGACTTATATGGCTTCAATTACTAAAAGCAACTTTGATTTAGATCGTTAGAATTCTAAACAAATGGATAAAGAATTTTCTTTTAATTTTGATTACGACGATATGTTTACCTCAAGGCATTAGTCGCCATGGTCTAGTAGTTAGTGTAATGGCTTTGTAAGACATGAGCCTAGCGTTCAAACCCCAGGCCTGATATCTTGAAAAAAAAAAGGAATATGAAAAAAAAATATTTCTTAGCAGTCTTTTAGCAAAAGCTCTGATTGCCATGAACAAGCTTCTCAAGTCTATCGTTCGGAGTTGACTTTAAACTGTACGTGCCAGTACTCGTTGATAAAAAATTAACACACACAACATGGGCGCTGCGAGAACTAGGCCGTAACCCTTACACAGGGTTGTAATGGCCAATTATCTATGTATGTATGTATGTATTCTCACATAGACTGTAGTGAGATTGAGTCAATTAAGTATTTATATATTTTCCTGTACTCATAAATAAAAATTAACGCATACATGGGTGCTGTGACAAGCTAGGCTCTAACCTTGAAACACGGTTGTAATGGTCAGTTATGTGTGTATCTTTTCTTTAAATTTTACAAATTTCTCATTGAGTAGTTGAGCTACTGCAGGATCAGCTAGCCAATCAGTAGAACTCGATGATTGTTCGCCAAGTATTTCCAATTTCAAATACGTTGTTTAATCAATCGGCATAATTAAAAGTGATTCTTGTGTTATTTTATCGTTTTCTTGGTATTGTGTGGGGTCATATTAAGCATTATACAACATTTTACTTTTAACTTAATAATTTTCTTTTAAAATATAAATTCGCATTTAATTTTAATTTAAACATGAACATCTTCAAACTCTTAAAAGACAAATGCCATTAAATTACTTGGGTGGCGGCCTTTAAGAAATGAAAAGAAAAACAAATCATTTGCTTTTCTCTAACGTCAAAATGCCCATAAAAAATCATTCTAAATCATACAAATCACACTCTACTAACAAATTGCAAATGTGTTCGCTTTGACCATGAAAATATTCTTATACGAGTATGACCACCACACATAGACTTGAACCAGGAAGTTTGTTTCATTTTAAACTAATATTTCTAATTTATAGCATTTTAAGTCTTTTCCAGACAGTTACAGAGAGACAATGTAGATCACTTCGATGGTAGAGAAGACCATAAATTATAGATTTGCCAAGTTTTAATGATTATGTTTTATGTAAAACAAAAAAACAATTTCAAAGTTACAGCAATGCTTGAATTTATTTTTATGGTGAAAAATTTTAACATGGAACCAACTTTAAGGTACACAACTTAATGTAACAAAAGATTTAATGACCATCTGTACATGTGAGTAAAAAGACATATAAGAGCTTCATGTTAATTTGTGTTGCGTTTTATCGTATACGCAATGGGTTGAAAATAAGGTTACTCGCTCGTAAAATAGCTATTATTTATTAGTACATACTCGCAATAGCAATAATAATAATAGAAATGAAAATAACGTTTTCACAAAATTTATTCTTTTTTTTTTAATTTAATTTTGAACCAATTTTTAATTCCCAATTTTGTCCTTAAAAATTATTTCTTAAGAAAACTAGTTTTCATTTTTAATGAATTTTTTACTTTAATTTTATTAAGGGTCACTGTTGTATTGGCGTGTTATCATCTACCATGACATTGCATGTACATTTTTGGGGTGGATTTGTTCTAAGTTTTTTTTTTTTTTTTGTATTTTCAATATGCGTGGTGTCAAAGGTCAGATTTGACCAAAAACTTCTCAGGCTTTATTTAGAATGTAATTCATTGAAAGTTCCTTTTTTGGGAGAAACATTTCTTAAACTATTTGCCCAGTTATGGAGAAACCGGATCTATTGACCTTTTAACCTTAACGGTTATTTTTCTAAGACAGTTCAAATAGAAATTGTCTTAAATGTAAAACTTGTATTTTTTCTTAATTCATTAGAAAATTCACAGAACTTTTTCTTGATTTTTATTTAAAAAAAAAACTGAAATAACATTTTGTCTCTCAAACAAAAAAATCGCATTCAACTGGCAACATATCTTAGAGCGTTAAAAAGTAAATTTTAAGTTAGCGAATCCATTCTATCAAGTAAATTTTTGTTGTACTAGTATTGTATGTTAATTAGTTAGTTCCCTTTTAAATTATTAAAGCGAGAAAAATTCATTTTATGTTACTATGCCAACAAAAATAGAGAACAGTATCTGATGGTTTTATGTTTGCCTGTAGGCCAATTATGTATGTATGAATAGTGAACGTTCGTCGGTGAATATTACAATTCACCAAAAAATAGAATTTAACGTATTTCGATCAGAATGTAAGCCCATACTATGGAGAAGTTTTCATACCAAACTCGGTTCACTGAAAGAAGGATGTACATTTTTTGTAGCAGGTCAGATATATTTGCATACGATTAATTTAATGCTATGGAGAAGTTTTCATACCAAACTCGGTTCACTGAAAGAAGGATGTTAATTTTTTGTAGCAGATGAGATATATTTGCATACGATTAATTTTTTTTTCCTGCCCAACAAATTTCGGAACCCGCAAAATAAGCTATAAATATAAGCACTATACGTTGTTGATTTCCCCAGGGGCTTATGCTCTTGGGGTAAATGGAGCGAACCTAGCTCTGGCACTTCAAGTAATAAGAGACTTGTTGGCTGGTGACCATAACTAGAGCACTCGAGGGCTGACCCGAGATGCCTTAATCTGGTACTACAGTCATCAGCTTAGCCCAAAGGCTTTTATACACCGCCCAGGTATGCAGGAGTCTTGTCTGAAGGTTTGGGTGCGGCACTTCTGCGAGTACATACATTGGCTTTGTTATTAAAGCTGGATAATGTGTAACCTCCTAAGCAAGGAGGGATGCTGCTTTCTAGGCAAAGGTAGTGTCTTGCACTGATTGACGTTGGTCTAACGTATAGGTTATCATTCCTGCCTCTGGGCAGCAGACGGTATGTCTATGGATGAGGTGGACCTAATGCTTATAGTGTTTTCTTTTCTACAATAAAAATGCCGCCCTGTTAATAGGTAAACCTAGAAAAGGTTTGACCAACCCTGTAATAATGGCGTTGATTATATGGCGAGAAAAAAACACAAATAAGAAAAAAAGGGAGCAGCATTGTTTTGATTGATGACTTCGTTAATATAAAATAATTAAATCGTCTTCATCAGACGAAGAAGATGAATCTAGCAAATAATTCAGTTCAATCTTTGCACATAAAATTGAGGCTGCAATATTCCGATTTTGATTTTTATTAAAATTCTTATAAATGTTTCTTAAATTCTGCTGTTTCTTTAAAAAATGTAAACAAAACAATAGCATTGCCAGATTGCTGATTTGATGGCTTAAAATTTATAACGCTTTTTTTATAAGAAATTTAATTTTATAACACTTTTGTAACACGAAATATAATTTGTTTTACAACAATGATCATCTGGCTTTTCCGATATAATATTTATTTTACAGAATAATGAAAAAAATTAACTTTAAAATTTAATAAAGGTTTATAGCGATTTTTTCCAAACTCTGCAATACCAACACTGTAAATTTATAGAGGGCGTAAAATGCAATGCCTTTCGCCATTAGTAAGTGTGAATTTTGTAGAATAAAACATGAAACCCTTTCAGAAAGCAAAACATTTTTGAGAAACAAACACAAAATTGCAAATTTTAAATAATATGACGCACTTCTGAGTAGAAAAGAAAATACTATTAGAGTTCCTATAAGTTTTTGATATTTGTTTATTAAAAATTTTAAATTATTTGTTTACTGCCAGCAAAATGGGTCTGATTTCGACAGTAAATATATGTATAGGACCATGTCCAGATCTACCCTTTAATTAAGTATTTACAGAATTCACTCAATTAAGGCCATAATTTAGTTTAATTTACTATATAAGAGCTTAATAAATATTTTACACAATTAGTACAACAAGTTACAACTCCAACCTTGTTGTGTAAAGTATGTTCAGTGCAAAAAAGTTTAAATTTTTGCGAAAGTAAAAAAAAATTTTTTTTCTTTAAACTGAAGCTTTGTCCTAATTTTTCTATATTTTCAAATTGAAGCTTAAACTCAAAAATTTAACTTATTTATAGATGACAAATTCTTATTGAGTAAAACAAACATTAAACATTATGTATAAACAATCTATTCGATAACTCAATTAAATACTTAATTGACACAATTATAGTTTATGCGTGAATATGATATAAAACTCTCCTTCTTAACAATTTATTTAGCTTTCGATTTGAATTTACTCGTAATAAATTTGGTAAAATTATATTAAAAAATATTTCCAGTTTTTAAATTTAAAACCACACCCCCACCCCATTACATATTTTTGTGCACAAATACGGTATTTAAAATAATTATCCTGTTTGTCCCCTAAGTTAAATCAAATCCTTAAAATACAATTTACTTCATTTGCGTTTTATTAATTTGCCTGTTAGTGGTTTATACAATATGAGCATATTTTCTCATTTTTTTAATGCAGGTGGTTACAGTCAAATATTATGTGCTGCACTTATTTGTTCCGCTGAGACGTAGTGTTTAGAATAACATGCAACACTCTATACTGTGAACACAACATCCCTTTTTCACATGCCCAGTAAATATAAAAGAAATAGTGGCTCATAACATGAACGGTAAGAAATTAAGGAAAAACATATTTATAATTTCGTTTGATTGTTTCCGGATCAAAAGATCACTTCCTGACAGGATACACAACAGGAATAAATAAAATCATTTTGTACAAATGTTAAGATTTTTATGGGAAAATAATGAAATTTTTAATAAAAAAAACCTTAAAAATATAATAAAAAAATAAGAAAGTTACTGTTGGTCAATCTGTACAATACTTATGAACTGCAAATGACCAAAATAAATAAAAAAAATTTTTCTAACGGTCAAAAATCCAGTTTTTCTTTTCTAAAAAACAATTTTCTTTTTAAAACTGGGTTAAATGCCAAACAAACATTAGAAGAAAAATTAAAAAAAAAACTTTGAAACCAACTTTGTTACTAAAGAATCTAAAGATCAACCCTTTTTTTTTTGTCTTTATATGTCACTTTATTTTTTAATTCATTTGTTGCTGATGCTGATGCTGATGCTGCTGCCCTTTGTGATCACTTTAAATCTTTTAAGATGCTGAGTGCTGTTAAGATCAGCGCTTTTTAACCCTTTTTTTGGTCTTTTTAACAATTAATTTAAATTCATGTTCCTTATGTAGATCAGAGTACAAGTATTTTATTATTTGAAATAATATTTTTGCTTACACAACAATCATATTAAAATGTTGAGTTCATGTTCGGTGACATTTCTTTTGAACTTAAATGTCAACTTATTAGTGTTTTTTTGTATTTCTGTCTAAAAGTTTTTATATAAATTTTTTGTAAATTTAACTGTTTCATTTAATTGTATTTTAAAAGTTATAAATTAGAAAACATCTGGAGGGGGGATAAAAAAAAAGATTGTCATTTAAAACTGTTGCCAAAATGTTTGCATATGTAACGGTTACCAGCAACTGGCAGAGCTGGGATGCAGCATAACTAGCTATTGTCGCCAAGAAATTTCAAAAGTCTTAGAAAAATTTTTTAATAAAAATCTGCATGGATGTTGTAAATTTAAAAACGTACTTAAGAGGAATGCATGTCGGAATTTAAAAAAATCTTCTACAGAATTTATATATTCTAAACTAGCATACATACATACATACACATTTGGCCATTACAAACCTGCTTCAGGGTTACGGCCTACCTTCTCGCAGCACCCATATTGTGCATGATTACCGTGACCTACAGTTTAAAGTCGACTTCAAACGAGAGACTTGAGAAGATTGTTCATGGCAATCAGTTACTCCTAGACCTATTGCCAGAATACTGCTAAGAGGTAGCCGTCGGAAGAAATTAGCATTCAAAACTGAGCACATGGATTTTAATTCTGCTGATAATTATTTATAATTTGGTATATAATTGATGACAGCACTTCTTTGCTTTGACAATCTACAGCAACTTGGTGTGGCGAACGTGATTGTACTTTACTGGGTACCAGGCCATTCCGGAATACCAGGTAATGAAATTGCTGATGGGTTGGCAAAAAGGGGATCTGAGAGGGCCTTCTTGGGTCCGGAACCTTATTGTGGGGTCAGCTGAGCGGAGGTTAGATCGAAGGTGCACCAGTGGGAACATTCCCTAAGAATGCTCCGGGAATGCGCCAGGCCAAACGGCTGGCGGAGCCTTTCTCGTATGGAGAAGGGCTCATTGGGTTACGGAGATCAGATATTGGTAGGATAGTGGGTTTTCTATCGGGACACTACTATCACAAGTATCTCCCCCCCGGGGATACAGTAAAGGTTGCTGGTGATTACTTTACACCAGGGGCCTGTCTTCTCCGGGCAATATGGAGTTCACCTAGCTCTGGGTGGCCTGGCACTCGCTATAGGCAGAGAGGTTGGTAATTTTTAATTACTGACCATCTCAGGGACTGACCAGAGAAACCTACTCTAATCTGGTACTACGATCATCAGGAAGCCCCCGGTTATGTCTGTGCTCCCCTGTCATTCGGAGAGTGAGGCAAACCGACCAGGTGGTTTGGGTGCGGCCCTTCGGGGAGTACTCGTAGTTGTTGTGGTAGTGCTAGATAGAAAACCCCTCAACAAGGAGGGTATTACTACCCAGGCAGTGGTGGTAATAAAGTGCTAATTCGATGACTATATGCCTTCTTCTGAGTGGGGTGTCTTTGACATCTCCGAAATTAGAGGGTACCGGCGGTGGTTGGACGCATTGTATTCAACTACCGCCCCGGTAACGGGCGGCGTGTGGTAAGTCTAATAACAGGTACGCACGTAAAACCCTCTACTAGTCCACCTCAAGCTTCACTTGAATAGACTACGTCTCCTGGATGAGACTGAGTGCAGGCTCTGTCTTGAGAAGGAAGAGGCGGCAGAGGACATTCTGTGCAGCTGCGTAGCACTGAATAGGACTAGACTACAGATCCTCGGCGGGGATCAAATCTATTCCAATCAGTATTTTACTTGACTCCATTAGTAGGGCGGAGAAGTTGTGGTTCGAGCACGGTCTTAAGCCTGCTCATTTATATTATGAGTAAAGATTGAGCTGGATGGTGTCAGTGGATGAAATGGTTCACAGGGCATCCTCGCCGATCGGCCAGGAGCTGACATTGATCAGGGGTGATCATCAGTTTCATCAGCCGTGAATGGAGTAGGCCACAAAAGATTTTTTGGGTCGCAGTGTCTGCCTTGATAATAGTAATAATAATACTGATCGGTGTTTAGATTTCAGGAATTTTTAAGTTCAATGAAGTGATCCACATAAGAATGTTGTTGCAAATATTGAAATATTTCTACAAATAGTCTTTTTTAGTTCACGATAGTTCTAGTTCAAATTTCCAAAATTCTGTAATCGGCATTGACTTTTATTTTAATTGTGGAGCTTGATTTTCTGGGATTCCTTTTAATTCTAAGTCTTCAGATGGTTCGTGTTCAAGCCTGTCACTCACTGCAATGAATGCACTGATGTAAATATTAAGCCTGCTAGTGAAAGTGTGGCAAATAATCTGAAATTACACCCACCTTATGGCTCATTATGGCATATTGTAAATTTGGATATGCACGTATGCTCATAAAAAGTTTAAAATTGGTTGCTAAGGCAGTGTTAGTTTTTAGAACAAAATTTTCTTCCGTTATAAAGCTAATTTCTAACTCGCTGTGGTTACGTCAACAAGTAAAATTGTCGCACATGGAGTTCGGAGAACCCGGAAGTGAGTAGAGAAACATCTCTGCATCTAAAAAAAGTAACTGTTGGGTGTGCGTTATTATCTGAAAAATCATCTATGGAAGAACCGTACGATAACTGATTTTTTTTTTTTTTGCCTGCGATTTAAGATTATGAACTGAAAGATATGGGTTTCAGCAAAAGGCACACAACATGACCTCTTTTGGCTTTATTGCAAGAAAAATTTTGTTTGACTAATTTTTGGCAGCCTTATTTTGTATAATAAAACCTTAGCAGCTCGTTGTACGTAGTGGCTAAGTTTGTCTTACCTTTACGTGGGAATTCTTACTCAAACGTACGAGTTCTTTAATTTTTTGGATTCTCTGACCAGTTATTAATAAAAGCATATTGAAAGTTTCAATAAAATGAGTCTATAGCGGGTGATAAACTTTCCAGTTTTTTGTATCCTATATCCTAACGAGTTGCTAAGTTTTAATTATAATTTAATTATATTTCATGTGATTGGATGCCGGTTGTCTTTATTTCGTAGGACTACGTCATACACCGTATCTACAGCAATAAATCTCTGACACATTTGATATCTAACATTCGTCAAGTTATCGCCGAGATACCGTCAGAAATGTGACAAAAAATCGTTTAAAGCTGTACTAAGGAAATCGGGCGTTATATTCGATGCTTTTCATTTGATTTCACTTTTGCAACTGAAAAAAAAAAAAGAAATGAATGACCCGGTTATATTTGTTTAATTATTTTTCATGTCAATTTAACTGTTCCTGATCATTTTACCGCTGATGTAACTTCATAAAACGTTTTTCTCAAGTACTCAGTTGACATTTAAGAAATGTTTTTTTGTCTTCATTTAATTACATTAAAGGAGGTGGTCTTTTATTTCGTAACAATCTTATGTTCTTTGCCATTATCAATTAGCAACTGGCTTAATTAAAACTATTATTGAATATTATTGGGTGGTCTTTATTCCATTCGATTTTTTATTCATTATGAATTCTGTTGTTGCTTTAACATCACTTTTTAGATGTTTGCCGATATGAGCGCGTTAATTCCAAATTAAATGGTTTATTAGTTAAAGCCAAAGCCTCTGTTTAGCATGATGGTTAGTCATTGTGCTAATTTGTGTTCAAAGTGGATGGATGGATTTTTTTCATTTTATTGAATGAATTTGGACTTCCTATGGATTTGTTGAATTGTATGAAAAACACAGATGAAGAATTCATTCATAAATTTTTTTATTATTAACTTTAAATGAACATACTCGTACAGTGTTTTTTTTTTAATTTTTTTTCTTTCGTAGTAAGTAATAAGCTAATTGACTTTCCATTAGATTTCTTTAAAGTTTAAAAAATTAATTTTTTTTTTAATGAATTTAAAAATTAACTTTTTTTATTACTCTTAAGATTGGACTTAGAGTTTATTAACAGGTTAACAGTGTAAGGGAATGTGATTTGTATTATCATTTTAAAACCTTTAAGAATACGTTGCCGCATACTATCTCTTTTATTTAAATTTTTAAAAACAAGTTCTTTCAACACAGACTTTCGAACATGTGTCAGCCAAAAAATCATTCAACAGCACGTGTAAATAATCAAATTGTTAACACAAAAGGAGTGCTCTCTTCGGGCAGCGTACCATGTTAACAAACATAATAATAAAATTATAAAGGTTGCGGTGTGTTTGGTGAGGATTTTGGACTGGAGGCATCATTAGTCAATATTTCTATGAGAACCACGTTCTCCAGGACATCACTTTCAACGGCCAGATTTAAGTTCTAAAGTCGTTGATAATTTAATATTTCGATTGGCTCTACCCAAAGAAGCCGCGATCGATATTTAAACGATGTTATCTATATTCCAGACATAATGTCATTGAAAGACCCCTAAACGAATATAAAATTCGGATGATATCTCATGCACATACATATATATTTGGCCATTACAATCCTTTTTCGGAGTTGCCACTAGACTACGGCGACTACAACTATATTTTATTCCTATTTTAATAATAGTATTAGTAAACATTTAATTAGAGACCCTATAAAATAAGGCTTCAGAATATTTTAAGCATTGATAACACATACTTATATCGGGTGGTTAATTTCTAAGGGCCGATATTGATTTTGGATAAAACACAAATTATTTAGAAAATTATTATGATTTATTTTTATTATAAAAATTTGGTACAGTTTAATTATGAATGGAACAAAATATCGGCCCAATGGTCGCCGCGATCTCGGAGGCACACCACCATCCGAAGGTTCAAATTTTCGATGACGCTGAGGTTCTATGCCGTTAATGTGCCAAATTATCTTCTCCTTTAGCTCTTAAATTATTGCTGGCTTATCCATGTACACCTTTTCTTTCAAATAGCCCCAACAAAAGAAGTCCAACGGTGTCAAATTACATGACCTTGGCAGCCGATTGATATTGTCATCATGCGAGATAATACGGCCATTGAATTTGTAGTGTAAAAGAGCTATTGTTTCTTTTTATGTGCTTGAGGCCCGAAGATCGAGAAAAAAAATATCGTCCATATCCATATCCTCCAATTCGGGCCATAAAAAGTTCGTTATCTTCTCACGATAGCAAACACAATTTGAGTTGAGGTGGACGGCTCTTCAGCCACACTATCGGGAACAGCAGCAACATTTTCTGCAGTACGAACTGTACGAGCATGCACTGGCGTTTTCACAGTTTCACTGGCAAACTCCTACAGTTGCTAGATTTATCGTTTTAAAATCTTCCGGGAATATTTTCCCATTTTCTTTTAGACTTTGATGCAGCAATTTTAAATACAGTAGCCTTTGTTTTCTAACAACTTTTCTTTTTGTGTACAACATTTTTGTATTTTAGGAATTTCGGACAATGGCAGCGCGATACAAGAGCAGATGGGACGTACATATGAAGGCACGAGAATTTACCACAGGCTTCTCATTAAAGAAAATCGTTAAAAAGGTCCTTTTCAGCTATTTTCGAAAACTGAATTCTTCTTTGGTAATTTTGTTTCATGTTTTACTACAAAATACTTATATGCGCTATATCTCAAAAACTAAAACTGATGCATTAAAATGGGTTTTATTTTCAGAGTCAGGATGGCAAATCATTAATATATATATATAAATGAATGTCTGTCTGTTTGCTTGTGCTTTATAGAAGGCCAAACCCTTGGACCGATCTTCCCGACATTTTTACAGCATTTTACTGTGAAGTTTTGATTAGATAAAGGGGCGTGGTACCGCCCATATAATCCAAAATTTAAAATTTTCATCTCTGACCATTTTGACTAACGGCGGCAGTATTTACTATACATGATATTGGCATGAATAGAAATACGTACCAAAAGAAAAGTGGGCAGAGCACGCCCCTTTGTTTGTGCTATATTGGAGGCTGGACCGATCTTAAATTTTCACAGCGTGCAGCTTTGACACAGGAATACTTATTACATGATAATATTTTTCGACCATGCACACTTCTGCACCTACGTTTTTAGTACGTTTATTAACGGCTTTACCTCAAATTTAAAATACATTTTAATTTAAATAGTGGGGTAGCCCCATTCTCTTTCTCCCACAACTGTCTGCAAAATATATAAATAGTTTTAATTTAATTTTATAACAAGGGGTTAGCGAAGCACACCGGGTACAGCTAGTGTCTACATACATAAAAGCTAATAAACTTTCTGGAAAATAATCTTTGTCGTATCTCTTTGTGTAATCTCTGAAATGCACTAAAAGATTTCATGTTTAAGAATTCCAATTTAAGAGCGGTTTTAACACCAGAGTTTTAATGTATGTGAATACTTTGCATATGCAATGGTTCATTGGACGTTTTAGTGAATCTATGCGTATGTGGGTGAGATTTAATGGGATGAATTTTAAAAACAAAAGCAGTTATTATTTGAAGATTGCTAATAATTGGCGTAAATGTTAACTCCATCCGGGAAGTGGGCGTGGCACATAAAAAATTTAAATTTAATGTATCTTGATAAGCTAGACCTTAACTCTGAAAAATGTTTGTAATGGCCTAATATGTATGTATCTTGAGAACTGTATCTTTCAAACTAATAGTATTATTAGTAAAGTAGGCGTGGCACTTGTCAAACAAAGTTTAATTTTAAATTTGGTGTACCAGAATATGTTATGAAAGCCATAATCCTCCATTTTTATGAGAGTGATTTTGATATCATTGTTAGTTTTTAAGGTCTTTAAAAATTGCCCTTTATGACAATAGACGTCAATGTTGTTAGTGTAAGATTTTCAGTAGCGTGCTCAGAGTTTGCTAATAATCCGAAAACAAGGCGGTGTTGTGTAAAGTATCATATATGTAAATAATTTTTCCTTTATGCTTTCGCTTCTCAAATGTAAAGATTTCTATTTTTCTTTAATTTACTTATAAAGGATTTATTTAAATGTTCAACTATATTACATCCCGCCAGTAAAACCACAAAAAACCACATGTCAAAACCAAAATTCGACCTGATGTCTGGCAAGCCATGAACACACTTACTAATGGTCTGTTTAAGGAAAGGACAATTTGAAAGTCATGTAACTCAAGTGCAGAAAACACTTGTCTGTAATGCAACACTTGAGTACACAAAACGTTGCGGCTGCGCAATAAAAACAACAAGGAAAGCAGGATAAGTAAAAATAACGAACAATAAACAAAAGTACTGTCTGACTATTGACCTTCCGACAATTGTATAACAAAAACAATGGCAAAGAGAAAAATAATGTCGAGAGTAATGTTGGTGGTGGTTAAGAGTCCTTTTAAAACAATAGTAAGCACATACAGCACTTGTCACTTTATTTTTCATAATTTCACAAAAAAAAATTGAACTCTTATTTAATTTGTTTAAAAAAAGGGAGAAATGTAACGTATTAAATAACCTATTTTGGTAGTGATTGTTTTTGATATTAAATCCTTACAATTTAGTTTCCCAGGAAAACCACAAATGCAAGGTGTTGTGGCAGTAATGGCAACGCTAATATTTTAAATAAAAACAAAACAGGATATAACCTTTAGTTATAACAAAAGAAGAAGAATTCGCTTAATTCATATTATTTCTATAGAAATTTTAAAAAGTATTTGTAAAAAAAGTTTGAAGAAAATTTTAAGCCCTAAATACTTATAGAGATAGAAATTTGATCTGCTTTGATTTCTTTGCTCAAAGGAAAAACTAATTAAGCACAAATCGTCTTGATTTTTTTAAGGTTTCCCCCAATTTGAAAACAAAAGAAAATAAATTAAAAATAATTTTTTTTCTTGTAAAAATTGTACACGTATTTTCCACAAGCATACGGATATGTTACAAATTATTAAGTGTGGGAAAATAATCTTAAAACTTAATCCTCACATTAGTTTTCTCTTCTTGTTTCTGTTTCAGTTCTGTTCTATTTTATTTTTATTTTAATTTTTTGTAGTTAAAGAAAAAGTATGTGTTTCAAATTCAAATTAGTCGTACATCATGTTTAGTTTTATTATGAATAATATTGCATTATTTGTCCCAAGAGCACTCAGAGCAAATCAAAACGCTTTGCCACACAAATTGGAGCTGTAACAACGTGAATGTATAAAACCAAGAAAAATTCTCGCGGTAATCAAATTACTTTGTGCTGCTCTACTGCAACTGCATACCCACTACTAGTTGTTAGTTGAAGACACTCGTATTTTTCCTTTTCTTCATCTACTCAGTAATTGTATGGCACCTTTGTTTTTTGTTGCTTTTTTTATTTTTGTTTTTAAGGCACGTATGTGCGCAGGCGTAATTGTTTTGAGGACATTACACTCTCATTTCATTCATTTCATCCTTATGAAATGCTTGTGTTCATGTAATAGATTTATTTTTAAATCCTTGGGAAAATGTTTTAGTTTTTCTTGTTTTTTTTATTTCGAATAGTCTTTTGATGTGTTTTGAGCTGAGCTGCGGTTTAGTTGAAAATATTTTTTTTAAATAATAGAGATTTGTGTAAATTTGACAGATTTAAAGGCTTTTACATCCGTTTTTAAGAGTTCTTAAGGTTGTAAATAAGAAGTCTTTCATAAACAGGTTGATGTGATAAAATGTTAAGATAATAAGACAGATGTACTTTCAGGCGCTATTTTTTTGTTTTTTTTTTTGTTTTAGGAAAGTAACTAAAATATGTTTTTTTAAATAAATAAATGCATGAATTTCAAACTATCTCAATGATACCTGCTTGTTTAAAAAAATTTTATAAACCAAATAAGTTCACACTTATTCCTACTGATGCAATACACTGTAGTAGTGTTAGGAAAATATATTATAAGGAAGTAACTTTTGTAGAATAAACATACGCGGAAACATTATTTTATAAACCAACCATGCGGTTAAAGACCGAATTCTCTCTGTAGAACTTAAAATTTTATATCGACATCGAACGACAGACTTCAGAAGCTTATTCATGGCATTCAGTAACTCTCAAAGCCTTTCCTTTCGTTTAGTTTTTTAATTTTTTTTGAAGATGTCAGAGCTGGGGTTTCAACTCGAAGTTCTTGTATATCTTTCACTCTGCATAAAAAACTGTTTAGTATTGAATACTTTGGGAATTTATTTTCCTATTCGAAGTAAATTCTTAACATTTTTGAAGGAATACCAAACTTTCAAATTACTTTGTCCAGGTGAATATAATTTCACAATTAACATACGAAGACAAGAGAAAAATTTAAGTCTATTCCTACTTAGAACAAAATATAAAAATTTTATAACTGTTCGCAAGAAACCTATAGTAAAGTGTTGCATATTTTAAGGAGATTTTTTTCTTCTATATTGCAAATAAAATTACTGAAATTTCATTAATATTTATAGAAAAATATTTTTTTAATGGGGCCAGCACTCAGGGGATGACCCAGTCTATGTACAGTACACTTATCTATGAAAATATGAGGGGAAGGGTGAAAAACGTGTGGGCCTTTGATTTAAACTTACTAAAATCATATCTGATATCAGTAATAAAAAATAAGGTCTTACTCTAAAAATGCGAACCGCAAGGAAACCAGTTGCCGCTGATTAATTATTCAATGGCCAGTGTTATGCTTTCATCACTGAATAATCCAACAGCAATCAACACCAAGAAGCCCGCACAGTAAATTTTTTTTTTGTTGAGAGCAATACTTAGGTGAAAACCCCTACTGATGCCGTGCACTATATTGGAATTTTTGGAAAGGACAGTCTATTTTATTTTTTATTTTTATTAAACACCTTAGGAATGAGACAAATTTCTGTGAATTGATCATTCAAAGAGCTGTGTTATACCTTCACCCTTGAATGATCAACAGCAATTGCCTCATCGATGTATGTTGATAGTGTGGTGAGTGACTTCGCTAAGTAGGTTTAACTTCCCAATAAGTGGCATTTTTCTCCTGATCATTAGTTTTTTTTTAATTGCTGAAATTTTAATTTGGGGAGGAATAACAATTTTTTTGTGATATTGGATATTATTTTATTGTTATTTTCCTTCATCCAGCCCCTGTAATAATTCTTAGTTACTGCTCCTCAACTGCCTTTCTGGCACGGGAAACCCTGCCAGAGATCTATTGCTGTCTGCCAGCGTAGCCAGTTGAGTCCTTGCAGTGTAAGCCTCTATACCACGACAAAGTGATTATTCAACGTAGAGGGATAATCATCGAAGATGATAACCATTAGCTACTGAAGTTAAAAGGAAAAGTATTTGAAATTGATTGAATGAATACAATACAACGTTAATATTATTTTGAAAACTTAATTAATACTATCTTTGTGTGAATTTACAAAATATTAAAAAATTATGTCTATTTTGTATAATACAACAATTTATTATTGTTAAACAAAAAAAAAAAAAAGCTTCGCTATAAATGCCATAAATAATTATTTTAAAAAAATATACAACGAAAGTCTTTCAATGTGGCCCTTTATTATAAATATAACTCTAAATCAAACACTAAATTATTCAGTTGTTAGATCAGTTGTTTACTTTCTAATATATTTGTAAAAGGAAATTGTATTTAATTTTTCAAAACCTCAGTATTTGAAAATCCCCACAAGTATTTATTCCTAATTCAGTAACTAACACAACATCTACACCACAGATGTTTTAAACTCTTTAATTTCTGTTAATCACTGTTGACACAACATAAATATTCCCGAGAAAATCTTCAACTAACAATAAACTCTTTGTCACAATTTTGATTTTTTCTCTTTTTTCTTATAGGTACATAATACGTACAATCGCATTCCCCCTTTTTATATTCGTCCATAAGATTTGTTTCTTAGTTTTGTACGTTTGTTTTGTCAACGAAATTTTTTTTCATGTTGTACTGGGGCTACAAACTGATCATTTGTTTTATGTTTCTCATATAGAAAGAAATATGATCTTTTGATCGGTATCATAACACTAAAATTAGCACTTTCAATGCATGAGATTGTTTTACTGTTTTACGTTCATATTTCTTTAATGCTTTAAATGACATTAAAAACGTTTTAAATTACGTGTTTAATTTGTCTTTAAGCAACACTGCACGAAAGCTAAAAAGAGAAGGGTGAAATTGAAATTGAAATTAAAAAAAAACAAAAACTTTATTGGTTTCAAAAAGTTGTAAATAAAATGAAATTGATCGTATATTAACGGGTTTGTTTCTGTATATAAAATATATACGAGGATATTATCTGGTGATGTGGGAAAATTTTTACGGAAATAAATGATTTTAAAAATAAGCGTAATGCAGTGGCTTCAATGTAACTAAAGGGTTAAGTAGTTGAGTAAATGACAAATTAATTTATTTGGACTAATTTACTCATTTAAATGATAGAAATATTATAAGAATGCCCTATTAATTACAAAATGAAAATAAATAATTTGAAAATATTTTTATCCAACAAAAGAGGACCAAATAAATCAATAGTCAATATATTCATTAAAATAAATTCAACATTTATTTTTATTTTAATTATCCATCTCAAGACTAAACGAGACATTTATACTTCAATAAGTTTCCACCATACTTACCTAATTTAAACTTTGGATAAACTGCATAAACACGCATGTCTGGCAGGAACTGTGGGGAATATAGTAAGGGTAACCCATCAGTATCCTGACACTTTAAAACATTAAAGAATATCGCACATATTAAAAAGAAGAAAATAATTCCCTTAATGAATGCAAAGCATCACAAGTTTTAAATGAAACCAATGCAATACACATCTCTATCAAAAAAACATAATTGGCAGTTACAACCCTGTTTCAAGATAACAGCCATACGGGGGCGTCGTCGTATAGTGGTTAGAGCGCTCGCACAGAAACTCAAACGACCGAGGTTCAATCCCGGCGAAGGACAAAAATTAAAAATTTGCGGTTTTTCTAAACTATAATTTAAAAATAAGAGGTTCTCCCCCCCACACCTCAATGAAGTCCATCTTCAAGAAACCGCTCCCTGACATTTCCATTCTATTCCACCAGAAGCGAATGATCAGGAGTACAGCGCTCCCTTCTGGGAAGATAACAGCTAACCTACTGAAGATGCTCATCACTCACATTTAACATCAACCGACAGATGGAGCAATTGCTGTTGATCATTAAAGGGTGAAGGTATAACACTGGCCCTTGAGTGGTCAAATTGACGGTAACTTGTCTCACCATCTATTAAGAAAAAATCTATTTATCTTCAAATTCGAATGCATGAGTAGGGGTTTACCCCTGAGTATTTGCGTTAATAAAAAAAAAACTATATTGTGTGCGTCAATTTTTATCCATAAGCACCGGAACTTAAACTGTAAGATTTCGAACGACAGACTCACGTCAATCAGTCACTTTCATAACTTTTGCCAGAAGACTGCCAAGAGTTGTTTATAAGACGTCAGATTTGGGGTTTGAACCCGGAGCTCTTGCTTAGTAAGCCAACACACTAACCACTAGACTACGATGACTACATCATATACATACATAACTTAACATTGAGAATTTTGACTAGTTTTGTGGCACCAAATAAACCAATTAACTAACCATAACCGTACAGTTGAATCTCGATTTTAGGAATTCTATTCATCAGTAAAATATTACTATTAACTGGTATCATGTCTGTCTTATACATCTATTAATTATGTTTTATAACTATTATCTGTGCAAAAATTTCATGCTTTTAGTTTCTATTCATCATGTACAAATAATGCTCAAGTTTGGGAATTTATTTACTCTGGCATACTTTTTCCTATTAAAGTAGATTCTCGAAAAAATGAACTGCGTAAGCGTTAAAAACTTGAATGTAACGTTCTTATAAAATAACTGAAATATTAACTCCTTCGAGCGTATGATGATGCCAGCGATGATGATTTCGGCGGAACTAAATTATAATGCTAGTGATAAAATTTTAAAAGATAATAATAATTTCGGAGTATCCGATAATGTTAATGACGGGCCAGTTGTTGAACAAGATTTTCGGCAATCTAAAGAGATTTCTTGTAGGCAGTTGAAATCCTTAAAACATTAACGATTAACCTTGTCAATATCTGCATGACAGTGGCCAAAACCTTTTCTACGAAAAGAAAAAACCCAAACAAATGTTGACTGCCTCTTTAGATCACTCCGAAAATATCTATTCACCTGTGATTGTTAGCTCTTAATAATTTTTTTTTGTAGTGATGAACAATAAGATAGCCAGTAAAAATATTTTACGCTTCATTAAAACAAGGTGAGATTATTAAATGTATTATTACTTAAATTTTTTCAAATTTGTAAAACGATTCGTATAGATATCTTTATATAGGTTCTACTGTGTAAAAAACAAATTGTGTTTATTAACATAGAAATGTTTTATTGTATAGAACAAAATCTGTTATTCATGTTTTTTTTTTTTATTATCCAGGCTAAACTCCAACTCATTCGAGCTGGTTTATTAAGGTTCAACTGTATTCGGCATACGCATGCATACTAGAAATTGTATAGAAAAAGGTTTTATTTTTTATGGTTTTTTCTTATCCCTCTATCCATGTTTAACTTTAATTACCCTTCTTTTGTAGGTTTACCTAAAACGTAAACGAGAAACGTTTAGGTATTATAGTCTTAACCATATTTACACTTTTGCAAACAGAAGTTGTTAGCCTTAAACTCATCCTTAACGTCGTTTAAACATATTTGCTAAAACTATCAATAAACCAATGGCTTAAACACAGGCGTAATCATGAAAAAGAAAAACACCAGAAAATCCTTTAATGATATTTGTCACCATAACGTCTAACCCTTTCTGTCACTGATAGCATAATCATGCGTTTATTCTAGCCACCATCATCTCTAAACAAAGACAAAGTGAAGTCGACGTTATACAAAGAAATGGATATTTTGCAAACATAAACTATGAAAGTAAATATCCTTTGATATACAATTACTCAAACAAAACTATAGAAAAACGCTGGTAAAGTAAAAAACACAAATGTATTTGCGAGTAATTCAAATAAGCTTATCAGTATGTGAACTTTTACATTATGTAGCACACAAAAAAAGAAAAAAAAAAAAAGAAAATGCAAACAGAATATAAAGAAAGGACAAGTTGTGAAATAGGATTTTTGCATAAAAGAGTTATTTAACATAAAACAACAGGAGAAACTGAAACTGCACGCGTAACTATAATATTCTTTTGAATCCTTTTAATGGTCAGAAAAAATAAAATAAAATATAAAAGTCCATATACATATCTTTAATGTAAATTACACAAGAAACCAAAAAAAAAAGGAACATTTTATTATAAACTGGTTGTAGCGAATTACAGACAACACTACACAAATTTTATTTGTTTCTACAGTGAAACCTCGTTTTTATATGACTAACCGAAAACATTCATTATCTGGCAACATAAAAAAACATATCGTCGTGCGGGAGTTTGTGTGCCCTAACCGCCATTTTATATATCAGGAGTTAATGATGCCACTTTTGACATCAAAATTTTTAAAACCTGTAATCCGTTTTCGGCTGTTTATATCCGAAACTGGACGAGATATCCCAAAACGGATTGTAGACTTGATAAATTTGGGGTCGAAAACCTAAAGTGGCATCATTAAATAGAGATATATAAAAAATATGAAATCGCGGATAGAGCACATAAACTCCAGCACGACGATTTTCATCGGTTGTATTCTCTTTTTTTAATTTATTAATTACCTCTATCATCTGCGTGAATAGTCCATGTAGTTTATTACGTACATATAAGTACAAATGGAGTTATTCAAAGTTACCAACTAGCTTCTCACAGCACCCATATTGTCTGGACATGACTAATAAAACCTACAGTTTAACATCAAATTCGAGCGAACTAGTTGAGAAGCTTGTTTATAACAATCCGTTACTCTCAAAACTTTTGCCAGAAGACTGTTACGATGTGGTCGCCGAGTAGAATATTTAAAAACTTTTTTTTCCAAGATCTCAAAGATGGCGTTGAACCCAAGCTCTCGTCTGGCAAGCCAATACACTACATGCCGGACTACGACGAATACAATTTTTCTATTACTTTTTAAAAAAATACTCTCACAAATCAAAGAGGTGCTACAAAACTGGAACTAAAAAGAACTCCAAATTTAAATTATTATGAACGAAAGGATTACAATATGAGTATGTACACTAAAACTACAGTTCAAAGTCGACTCCGAACGACAGGCTTCAGAATTATTTTCAGGGCAATCAGTTATCCTCAGTTAACCTTTTGCCAGAAGACTGCTAAGAGGAGTCGAAGAATCGTTTTTATTTTCAAAAATTGTTTTTAATTTCAAAAATCATAAATTATTCATTTAAGTCGAGCAAAAGTATTTGAATTATTTTGTTTTCAATAAAGCTTTTTAATTAATTCAATTAAAATTTTTATGAAACTTTTTATTTGGTTTTATGAAAAAGTTAATTAAAAATTTAATTTCGTCTTAAAATGCCTTAATAGGATCAAAAACTAAATTCTACTTAACATTTAAATTGTGGTTTGATTTTATGATTTCTAATACAATAGAAAAAATGACATCCGTGAAGGAATGAGGATGTTTTCGACTCCGGCTACGGAATTTTTATCTGAGTTATTTGTATGCTGTATATACACGTAAGAACAGTTGAATTCGGTTATAAGAACATGTAAAAAACAGCACTTCTTTTTCATATAACCGAAATTTTAATTTAAAAATACTTCACTTAATGCAAAATCATTTCGTTTAAACGAATCTTAAATTATTATTGAAATAAAAATAAAACAAATCGATATGTTTTAGAAAAGTTCAAATTCTGACGAATCTAACAGGCAAATTATAAACAATTTTAGCAATAAATGCACATTGTTCCAATAAAAAAAATTTTTGGAAATGTAAGTACGCACATAATAGAAAAGAAGTGAGCTGAAGCTAAGATTTTTATGTCGCCGATAAATTTTTAATACTCGTATTTGTAATTAAGCGGAGTTCTTTTTATATAATTTTGTGCTTTTTAACGCAAAATTTTTTTTTTCTTAGGCGGTGTTTCTTTAAAATGTTTTTTTTTTTTAATTTAACAGGAAACAAAGGTAAATGCATTTGTTTTGCAATTATGCGATTTTTTATTTAAACGGTGCGCTTATATCCGACTTCGACTGTATTCATGCAAATCATTAACTACCTAACTTCAAAATATTTTCAATTAAAATCTTTTAAGGGATAAGATAAACTTGGGTGTTGTTTCGAAATCTGTAAAATATTTAATATTATTTTATTCCTCCCCTAATTGAAACTTTACTGTGCGGACTTCTTGGGGTTGAATGTTGTTGGATTATTCAGTGGTGAATAACACTGGCCATTGAATAATCAAGTCGGACTTTTGTTTTTTCTGACTGATATCAGATATGATATGTGTGCTGCCATCCCCTGGGTGCTGGTCTTATTAAAGAAAATTGATTCCATAAATTTAGTTTAATTTTTATTTAGTTTTTTATGTGTACTTTTGAGCCTCAATAAACTAAGGACTCAATTCACAAAGAGAGCTTTGGTAACCCGCCTCCATAAATTCAATATAGAAATCCAAATAATTTTCACAAGCCATTACGCTAAGTTAGTTTGTAGTTTTTCTATTCAAATTTCAAATCGTATTACAATAATGGAAGATTAAAGCCTTTTTTTAATAACATAAAGCTTTCAGAACTGCATTGCTTATTAGGAGACGAAAGCTGACAAAATGTATACTTTATAGATACTCGTATATATAATATATTTCTAAGAACTGTAAACTATTTTTTTGAAAGTCTGTAGCGCTTCATATAATTGTACTTCAGAAGTATAAAAAAAGCAAAATAATCAAATTCAAGTATTACTCTTAATACAAAGACTAGTCTACAAATCATAAATGATATCCCGTAGCGAAAGGATGTCATAAAAAGTCTATAAGACTTTTGTTTTTTTCTATTTTAGCTATGCTCTCTCAAAATTCATAAGCTATTGTTTTGTTTTATTTCGAAGTGTTGCTTATCATATCACCAAATGTGTGCATAAAGCATAGTAGTACGAGTATGTTTGCCTTTAACAACCCTTTTGGGAAATGGTTTGAGGGATGCATGTTTGCATAGTTTTGTTTTTCCTGCTGTAATTATAATGATCATTATTATGGAACATTTGAAATGTTTAAGTCTTATACAAAAAAAGATAAAAGATTCCTTTGTCCATCAATAAACACTATTTTCCCTGTGATGAAATTTATTTTATACTGGACGGTCTAAAGGTAAATATACGAGTATGTAAAATTTTTTCTTCATCATTTATCATAATTTTTCAATTTTCTTTTATACTCGTATATGAATTTGTTCTTTTGCTGAGCTAGACCATACTTACTCACTAGTGAACACTACAGTATTCTAGAAAGTGTAGAATAGTAAGTAATTGATGTACTCGTATGTAAGAGAAAAAGTTTAATAACTTTATTTAACAGAATGGTTAAATATATGATTCTAGTACAGACAAAAGTACTGCAAATTATTGCTTTTAAGCATTTCAATTTTTAAGAATTTCAAAGTATAGCTCATCCTATAATCTTTGTTAACCTCTGCAAGCACTTTCTTTCACTCCTAAGCATGTAAAGATATTCAGGAGAATGATTTTGTATTGTCCAGTACCTTTTTTTATTCAAAACTTTCAATGTTTGTCATTTCTTTCTTTATGTTGTTTTATTTATTTTTTTTTTTTTTTTGCTTTTTCATCAATTCATCTTCTCCTGCTAGCAAAGCAAACAATTTCGAAGACACAAGAAAGTAGTAGAAGTATCGGTGAAATGCCAATGTTGTTTATTTTAAGCATCTTGTCATTTCAGTTTATTAATGTGATTATTAATGATAATTTTGACACTTTCAGCGTCTTCCCTATGATTTTTCTATGTAACATTTGAACAGCTGCCTAGTTGGGCTATATGGAAATGTAATGTTTGGTCATTGATAATAAAAATGTGAAAAAAAAAAATAATTTTCTATTTTTACTAAAAGGTCAACAAGAGGCCATAGGCAAAAGGTGTTTAAATTTTAATTTTCGATGAAGTTGCTGAATGAGATTGATATACAATATTTGAATAAAAAAGTAATTATAATGTTGCATAAAAAGAACAGATTTAATTTATGTCAACTGGAAAAACTGTTATTCATTGTTAAATAGTGAATAATAATTCAATGCATTTATTACAGTTAGTCACATAAGTAAGTAGACAGGGTTATAGATATTTGTATTCCTAGAAAAAAAACAACAAAAAATTCTGTACAAAAACATTTAACATATGTTATTTCATGTATTAATATTCTAAAAAAAAAACATCAAAAATATTTACAAAAACATTAAACGTAATGAAGATATTCTATCTTAATTGAATTATTGGCTAAATTTATCTAACAAAAGTAAGTAAACATAGTATATGATGTAATGAATACTGTTTTATTTGATACGTCTTTTGAGAGTATTAATATTTTGTTGGATATCCTTTTGCCTTAATTACGGCTCCCATTCGCGATGGCATCGAATTTACCAAGTTTCGGGTTACTTGTGGCTCGATTTTAGTCCATTCTTCAAGAAGCACGCGTTTCAGGTCTTCCTTGGTTCTTATCTGATGTTTTCTTACTTGAACATCCAAATGATCCCACAAATTCTCAATCGGATTCATATCTGGCGATTGGGGAGGTGAATTAAGTTGTTTTTGGACATTATTTTTCAACCAGTCTTTCACAATAAGCGCTGTGTGCTTTGGATCGTTGTCTTGCTGGAAGATGTACGATTCACTAAGATTCATTTTCCGAGCACTGTCATTTAAATTTTGTTTTAAAATGTCCAGATATATGTGCCGATCCATTATAGTGTCGATAAACACTAAATTTCCCACGCCGTATGCGGACATGCACCCCCAGACCATCACAGATCCACCACCATGTTTTACTGTACCTGACATGTTGATAGGATTAAGCTGTGTATTAGGTTTTCTCCAAACCTTTTCACGTCCATCTGATCCATGGATATTAAACTTACTTTCGTCAGAAAATATTACAGTATTCCAGAAAGCTTCATCACATTTTACATGGTTTTTAGCAAACTTTAAACGCTTTTGGCGATTAACCTTATTTATGTATGGTTTTTTTCTTATATTTCTACCATGATATCCAGCATTATATAGCACACGCCGTATGGTCTGGGGGTTGCATGTCTTACCAGTCTCAATTTCAATTTCACTCTGTATTTTTGGGGCACTTTGTTTTGGATTATTCTTAATTTTTCGTTCGATTATATTATTTTCTCTTTCAGTAAAGATACGTGGGCGTCCAGATCTGGCCCTATTTTCTGTATTTCCGTGCTCTCTGTACTTTTTAATGATTTTGAATATTGTTGAATGACTCTTGTTAACAATTTTCGCGATTTCTCGAGTTGTTTTATTTTCTTTAAAGTACTTAATTATTAAGTCCTTTATATCTTGTGAAAGCTCCTTTCCTCGTGGAGCCATTATTTCATTTAATTTTAAATTTTGTTGAATTACAAAAAGAAAAAACGTTTAACTTTATAAAACAAATAAGTAATTATATTAAATTCACAAAAATAATGTAAAATGCACTTCTTTTAAATACTACACTAACTTAATCTTTCAAATTTAAGAACTTGTTTACTTATTTTTGTGACGTATATTTGATGGTTGTTTTAAAAAGTGCAGCCAACTGTTAAGATATTGTAATATAAACCGTTATATTTTATTAATATTGAAAGAACAGATGTTAAGGAACAAACAGGGTGTATAATGCAAATTTATTTTTTAAAAACTTAATTATATGTAATTGAGCAAACTAAACGCACACTTGTGTCTACTTACTTTTGTGACTGACTGTATATGCCGAGAGTTGAGAGACTTTTTTGTTTATTTTAAGCACAATAGGACAAATGATTAAAAAAAAGAGTGTAAAGACAAAAAAAGAATAGTCGCCGTGGTCTAGTGGTTAGTGTGTTGGCTTACTAAGACATGAGCCCTGGGTTCGACGCCCAGCTCCGACATCTTAAAAAAAAATATGGAAAAAATATTTCTTTCGGCGACTACCTCTCAGCAGTCTTCTGGCAAAATCTCTGAGAGTAATTAATTGCCATGAACAAGCTTTTCAAGTCTGTCGTTCGGAGTCGACATTAAACTGTAGGTCCCGGTACTCATGGATAAAAATTTACACACACAACATGAGTGCTGCGAGAAGCTAGGCCGTAATCCTGACACAGGGTTGTAAAGGCCAGTTACGTATGTATGTAAAGAAAAAAATTTATAATTTTTGTTTAAATTAAATACTTAAATTATTTTAATTTTAATTAATTGTCTTAATTGGTTTAATTATTTTTTTATTTGTTTAATTAAAAATACGGCTCGAAGGACTATGAAATAACTTTAGAGTTATTTTTAAAAAAACTTCTTCTACAAAAGATGGTATAGGGAGTTGAAATCAAACACAATCTTTGTGACGGTCACTCCGGCAGTACTTATATTCCTTTTAATTAATTTAATTGTTTTTTTTATTGAGAGAACACTGCATATGCAAATTGAATTAAATGTTACTGTCAAAATTGTATTAGCTTTTTGTTTATATCTTCTTCATGATTATTGTAATGAAACTTGGTAAAAGGAGATGATATCCAGATAGAAAATTACATACAAAACTTTACTATTAGAATGTAGGTGGCGCTGATGAAGTACTAAAGAGTACAGAGAAGGAATATGTTCTCAGCTTGATCATATCGTTTTTTTTTGTGTTATTGTACTACAATTGTAATATTCAAGGTTTAATTGTGTAGTTTGGTGAGGAATTTACAAGAAAAATAAAAAGAAAAAACTTGAATAGCGGTGAATGTTCAAGGCTAGAAATATAGAATCAGTCGTGTAGTGATAAGTGAATAGAAAAGAAGTCTAGTTGTAAAGTCGAGTGTACGTTTCTGTGTATGTGCCAATAAAATATTTGAAGCGTCAGTGAAAAAAGAGGGAAGAGTATTCAACACGAGGGTATTAATTTTCAGAATTCTTTGGGTACGTATAACGTGATTGTTACATTACATCTTGTGTATGTGCAATTGGGAATTATGTCCATCTGTAGAATAATGTCATATCCTGTCCTTGGATAGTATTTTGATATCCAATGGGTTGTTGTCATATTGATTCCGGTGGACATATTCTTTTTTTTTTGTACCATAGGATGTGAAAATTTGAACCCCTAAATTAAGAAAAATTATTCCTAACAATTTAGGCATAAATATAAAAATAAAGGACACTTACGGTGCCATCTGTGGTTGGAAACACACTCGCTCACGACCAAAACGGTTAAGTGTAGACTTAGTGGTTTCGGGCTGAGGTAAATATTTTGAGAACAGTGGCATATTGCTAAAACGGGAAGACTTAAAGTCGTGAAACCTTTGGCACGTGGATGGGACTAAACACATTCAGATCCGAAAATTTATGAGAAGGTAGACTAAATAGGAACCGCTACACGACTTAGCCCATTAAACCACTAAGCAAAGAAAACACGTGTCCATTTTTCAATCAATTGATTTCCTGCAATTTGTTTTAAAAAGCAAAAATTGAAGAGACTAAAAGTATTGCTATTTCGGAGGGAAATATATTTATATTCCTGCTTCCCAAAGGAAACTCGTATGTATATAGATTGATTCAGGTAAAATATATGTATACATAAAAAAAAATATTTTACATACATATAATATTAATAAGATCCATAATATTATAAAACTTTCAAATTAATTGAATTTTGTATATGTGTACATCATAAATTCATAATCCCACGTTAAAAGAAAAAAATAAAAAAAACGAATATTTTGAAACTAAAAAAAAAAAAAAAAAAGATAAAAGTCAAATAAGCCAATCATTGAAGACAAAAAAATATTTGTAGGCCTATAATTCAAATCTGAAAATTAATTAGTAACTATTTGTAAATTATATTTAAGAAAATCTAGCCTATAGTAAGTTGTTTAATTGTTCTCACTTTATTCATTCTAGTATACACATACTATGTATGTATTAAAAAAGCATTTTTTCCAATAAATCAAAATTGTTTATTTGTACGTAAAAATTACATGTATGTTCAATAGATATAAAACAAACAAAAAGTAATTCTTGGTAATTCTGAAATGAATTAGGTAGTTATTTAACTATGTCGAGCTAATTGGTTATTAGGTAAGATGTGAATCCAAGAAACTGGTGAGTGAGTGTTTAGATAGGGGCTTCCTAAAAATATTTTATTTATAGGGTCTACGGAAGCAATGGATGGCGCGAATTACGCCACATGGGGAGGGCCACCCAGCGAGACAACTACACCCAAGTCTCCATAATGTCCAATATTCATAGCACCACGCTTTAGATACCCAATTTTGTTGCATGTGTCTGTCCGTTTATATAATGGTCATCCTTCTCTGATGTGTCTGTCCAATGTTAAATGTAAAAACGGTACGAATCAAAATAAATTGTAGCCAACCCGTGGACAAGAACCACCCCGATTCCGACGAGCTATTGCCGTGCCTAAGACCAGTCGTACCAGTCCACTACAAGGTTGTCACAATTTTGGCGCCCAACGTATGAGCGTTTTTTTTTTTAAATGCCATACCTATCAAGATTTCTTTTGTCTTTCAAGTTACGTAAGTCCCGGAAGGTAATTTCAATACCATGCCTGTGTTGCGACGTAAGCTTTAAAGACATAAAAATTATTGATGAACTGATCAGGCGAACCGAATGGATTCTTGTGGGAGTAAGTCATAATCCGAGGTCTTAAGCGCCAAGTGTTTATTTGCGACTCCTAGAGATGAAAAGAGGTACACCGAATCAGCTCAATTTTATGTTGTATCGTCCGGTGTCCTGTCCAAGTTTAACAGCAACAAATCAAAACAAAAAAAATATTTTTTTAATAATAACAACTGAAATTTTCTTTGGGTGTACATATACATTTTATTGATCTTTTCCTACAGAAAAGAGAAAGATAAATACATTTTTTAAATTTTGACAAGTTGTAGGCTTAATCTTATGATTAAATTCATCAGAGTTATAATGCAAATACCACATTGTCAAAAGAGAATTTTCGGACATCTATGTATGTAACTGCCAGTAGTAACCTTGTGATTCACATCAACCTGAAAATAAATAATTGAATTGAAATTATATTTATTATACAATTTGGTAATTATACTTATAACAATATTTAATTATATAATTTAATTATATATAAAATAATTTATTATTAACTATTTTTCTATATACCTTTATATATACCATTAACAATTTATACAAACAAAAAAAGCATATTTATCAACTTTAGTGATTACTATTGTAACTTATACTTAAACATTTTTTGTGCATGTACATATATACCAATATTTTATTCATTTTTCTCTCTCAGCAATTTGCTTTGTTTTATACTGATATATACCTATATACATACATATATTTCTTTTTTTTCATATATTTAATTTTTAGCAGATTTATTAATAGTTTATGTAGTTCAGGGCTCGAAATTATTTTTCATTATCTCGTGAGTATCCATGATAATTAATTTAATACTAACACGTATTGGGGTTGAGTTGCAGACCATTTTTGAATTTTTTTATTATATATAGATAGGATTTCACTTTCAAGTTTTTCATCAATTTCGATCGCTTTATAGGAAATACTTTCTTCATTGCTTCTCATTGTATTCGATTTGAGTAGAGTATACTTTCCGCTTACTAGTATAAAATCTCGGAGAAAAATAAATCTAGTTTCTGTGAATAGAATAACTTTGAAAAATGGAAGAGGGTAGGGTATTGAGATCAAAAGGAAAAAGCCGTATTGGTCAAGGCAATAATACCACAACTACTAGAACAAATGAGACAATAACAGCTACAAATGCAATCCCTTCATTGTTGTCTTTAGAATTTCCACAGATACCAGTGCCGACACAAACCACACAAACAGCAATAGCGCAACAGGCCACACAACCAACAACGTCTCAACAGGCTATTGAACAGCAGGCCGTTACACCAAATGTTTCATTGACATCGCCAGAACATTCGAGTGAAACGCCACATGATATTAGCAACCGGCTTTCTTTACGTCTAAACCAAACAGCAGGTAGTGGCAGCGAATCTCTTAACCTCGATGGCTTAACACTTAGAGAATATGTGAGTGCGTCAATAGGTGCATCACAAGCCGCAGTACTTAATCAAGTGAAAGAGTCATTGCAACAACTAATTCCACAAATCGTGCATGAAGTAATTAGAACTGAACGTAATTTTTCTTCAGCTATACCTAACCAACAACCAGTCAGTGACTTCGGTAATATGCAACAAATGAGGCATGATACTTTTCAACAACATATTCAAACACCAGCATCAAATCCACAACAAAAACACCAGATACCAAGCGATTTGGAAAAATGGGGAATTAAATTTGATGGTAGTCGAAAATCGTTTACAGTCGAAGACTTTGTATTTAGAGTAGAATCCCTAAAGGTAGATTATAACTGCACAACGGCAACACTGATGAAAGGTTTTCATCACTTGTTAGCTGGACAAGCGTATGAATGGTTTTGGACCTTCAGACGAGAAAATCCGTATTGTGTATGGGCTCAGTTAAAATATAATCTTATCCGGAAATTTAGGCGATTTGAGAGCGATACCGAGATACAAAGGTGCATAATGGAAAGACGACAAAATCCCTCAGAGACCTCAGAAAATTTTATAGGTGAGATTATCAATCTGAAAAATCAACTTAGTCGCAGTATAAGAGAGGAAGAACTTGTCAGAACAGTCAAGGACAATCTAAAGGACGGATTATACCAGTTGATGTATCCCATTAATATTAGAACCTTCGATCATTTGCTGGATGAATGCAAACGAGCAGAACGCAACATGGCGAAAAGAAACAACCAGCGACAATTTCCTATGAGAAGAGTTAACGAAATCGATTTCAACCCTATCGAAGAGGACAACAGATTTGAGATTGAAGCCTTAAAAGCGACTACACCAGCAAAACAGCTCGTCTGCTGGAACTGCAGATCACCTGGACATACATTTGTCGAGTGTACTTTAGAGCAGAGAAACCTTTTTTGCTACAAATGTGGGTTCGAGAACGTTATTACACCCAAATGTCCTAAATGCACGGGAAACAGAAAAGTGAATATGGAGTGAGCTGGAACCCCATGTTCGTATACAGACCAGCATCTACAAAAACAACAACCGAATTTACACCTGATTCTGAATCCTTATTCAATAAAGTCGAAAGGAAAGAAAATGAAGAAGACCATGAAAAAGAATATACGGGGTCAGAAAATCATTTAAATCAAACATTTAATATTGACAAAACTAATAAAAATAACATAAATCAAATAAAATCCAGACACTTAGCTACATACGAAGAGCGTTTGGTTAACTATAAGAAAATCAGAGATAAAATATTCAAAGATTATCAACCGAAAATATCAGAGAAAATTACCAAGACTAGAGAGAGGCATGTATATCGAAAAGCTGAACGAAAAGAAATCGCATCAACACTATTCAGATCCGATAGTGATATTAGGCCATACATGCATGTAACGATAAATGGAGTATCTTTAAAGGGCTTAATGGATAGCGGAGCTTCAATTAGCTGCCTTGGAAAAAATTGTATAGAAAATGCCAAGAAAATGAATGCCACAATATTAGACTTTAAATCTACAATAAAAACAGCTGACGGTAAAGGTCATGATATTATAGGTAAAATAAAGGCAACAATTATTAAAGGTTCTGAAAATAAAGAAATAATTTTATACTTAGTCCCTAACCTACAGCAGGAATTAATATTAGGATATGATTTTTGGAGACAAATAGGTATACGAATTTGTGCTATAGATAATATGATAGGCGAAATAACCACTGATCACTTAGAGGATGACAAAGTACACAAACTCAGCCCACGACAACTGCAAAAATTAGATGAAGCAAAACAATATTTTAAATGCTATACCAAGTATGGACTTGGCAAAACGCATCTCGAAACACATATTATCGATACAGGAGATGCAGAGCCGAAGAAAATGAGATTTTACCCAGTCAGTCCAGCAGTGCAAAAACTCACATACAAGGAGCTCGATCGAATGCTCGAACTTGATGTGATAGAAGAGGCTCAAGCAGCAGAGTGGAATAATAGGACAACCCTAGTGATCAAACCTAATAAAAATCGTTTATGTTTGGATGCAAGAGAATTAAATAAGGTGACAAAGAAGGATGCATATCCGCTCCCAAACATAGATGGATTATTAGCGAGACTTGGCGACACGCACTATATCTCAGCCATAGATTTGAAAGACGCATTTTGGCAAATCCCTTTGGAGAAAACGAGCAGAGCTAAAACAGCATTCACCGTTCAAGGCCGACCACATTATCAATTTAAAGTGATGCCTTTCGGATTATGCAATGCCGCTCAACGCCTATGCCGTCTCATGGACAAAGTCATACCATCGGTGCTGAAGGATAAAATATTTGTTTATTTAGATGATTTGCTGATCGTATCACCAGATTTTAATACACATATAGAGATGCTTAAGATTGTAGGACAAAGATTGACATCAGCAGGACTAACTATCAATATGGAGAAATCTAAATTTTGTCATAAAGAACTTAAATACCTTGGCTATATTGTAGGTGGCGGCAAACTCAAACCTGATAAGAGCAAAATAGAGGCAATATTAAACATAAATCCACCTAAGACTCCAAAAGAAGTGAGGAAATTTTTAGGCACAGTAGGGTGGTACAGAAGATTTATTCACGATTTTTCAACTGTAACTGCACCTCTTACCGACACCCTAAAAAAATCTTCAAAATTTGTATTATCCCCGGAGGCTTTAAAATCCTTTGAAGAGTTAAAGCAAAAATTAGTATCTAGTCCAATACTGTCCAGCCCAGATTTTGACAAACATTTTTATGTACAATGCGATGCATCAAATGTAGGAGTAGGGGCCGTTTTATTTCAAAAAAGTGAGGATGATTCAGAACATCCTATTGAATATTTTTCAAAAAAATTAAATACGGCACAAAAAAATTATTCCACTACAGAAAAAGAATGCCTAGCTGTAGTTTTAGCTATCGAAAAATTTCGCCAATACATCGAGCTAATGGACTTCACTGTCATTACCGACCATTCAAGTCTAAAATGGCTGATGAGACAGCAAGATTTGAATGGACGACTAGCAAGATGGAGCTTAAAACTACAAGGATTCAAATTTAACATCGAACATCGTAAAGGCAGTAAAAATATTGTACCTGACATGCTTTCTAGACTAAGCATGGAAGAAATCTCAGTTGAGTCAAGAGGTTTAATAAACTTGAATTCAAAGGAGTTTAAAAGTGAAAAATACATCACGCTTATGGAGACGATAAAACAAAACCAAGATAGATTACCAGATCTAAAAATAAAAGATGACATTGTATTCAAAAAGACAAAATTCAGTCAAGGAGAAAGCGATGAAAATATCTGTTGGAAGATTTGGGTACCAGAAGCCTTAAGGCAAGAAATCGTAGAAAAACATCATGTAACTAATACCACACATGGTGGTATTGCAAGAACATTGTATAATATTCGCGAATTTTTTTATTGGCCTTTAATGGTTACTGACGTAAGAAATTACGTCAATAACTGTGTTGTTTGTAAAGAGTCGAAACATCCAAAACAAATTTTACGCCCGACGATGGGAAAGCAAGTGGTAACTCAGCGCCCTTTTCAGAAGCTATACGTTGACTTTTTAGGACCCTATCCCAGATCAAAATCTGGTAATTCATTTATCTTTATAGTATTAGATCATCAGACTAAATTTGTTTTACTGAAAGCAATGCCTAAAGCTTCTTCAAAAGCACTATGCAAATTCTTGTTAAATGAAGTTTTTTATAAATTCGGTGTCCCAGAACAGATACACTCTGATAATGGCAAGCAATTTGTGTCTGCAACGTTCCAAGACCTCTTAAATGCGTTTGGAGTAAAACATGTTAGAACAGCAATTCATTCTCCGCAAGCCAACGCCAGCGAAAGAGTTAATCAAACAATATTAAGTGGTATTAGAAGTTGTCTTCAGAGCGACCAAGCCGTTTGGGATGAAAATCTAAGCAAAATCGAATGTACACTAAGATCAACAGTACACTCTTCAACGGGAGTTACACCATACTTTGCTTTCACAGGTTTTAACATGATAACGCACGCTGATGCCTATGAAATACTTAGAAAACTTAACTCACTAGAAGACGGTGAAAATCTAGTATTACCAAAAGCAGCACAAATGCAATTAATTCATAAAAAGATAAAACACAAGTTACGCGAAGCCTATGAACGAAATGTAAAATCCTACAATAAAAGAAGCAGAATCACAACATTCAAAGAAGGTCAAGAGGTATTCAGAAAAAATTTCGTTCAAAGCAATTTTTCTAAAGGCATAAACGCCAAGTTCTGTAAACCATGGCTTAAATGCCGAATAAAAAGAAAAGTTGGTCAGAACCAATACGAGGTTGAAAACCTAAAAGGTCAGAGTATTGGCATAGTACATGCGCAGCATCTTAAACACTGAACAACTTTAAAAAAAAAAATATAAAAATATAAAGAAAAAATTATTAATAACACTCACCACTGAATTCAAAGAAATAGTCATCACCATGCTTAATCTAAATAGATTAATGAGAAGAGCTGACAATAACAAATAGCTGAAAAGGGAAAACAAAAAAAAAAAAAAAGTTATTAAATAAAGGGGAATTAATACCTGAAAATGAATTTAATACACCAACAGTTTGATGGTCATACTTACGATTTTCAAACCATACCATCACATTATACCTTAAAATTCCAGTCATTAAAAATTACTAGAAGAAAAAGGGGCGGACAAGTAGACGTGGTAGCTTCCACACAAACTAACTATTGAGTTCAGTATACATATCTTGAATTTGGTCTGAATTACATCAGCAGTCTAAAAATGTGGACAAATTATAGTGGTAGGTGTAGCGAAGCACGCCGGGTTTAAGCGGGTGAAATAATAAATTTAGAACGCACACAAGATTTTAATTCGGTTTTTTTTGAAAAACGAAAATTTAATTTGAATTCCGTTTTTGAACGTACTTATTATATAAATAGGCCTGCAAGCGAAAAATTTTTAAAACAACTTTCTTTTGCAAAGAATTTACATGAAAGTATTATTCGTGTAAAACTTAAAGTATGGTAAATGTGACTGCAATCTAGGCAAGTTTGAACAATTCAAATCGAAAAAGATTGGATTTCTTTCAATTACTCACTGATTGCAACACTTTAAGTTGCAATAATTGAAACAATGTTACCAGCAGTCTGTAAATACTTTCCAAAAACTGCTTGAAAACATATTGAAATTGCAAACAGTAATGATTGCGGATTGCAAGGTTGCAATACCACCTCCCAACTATGCTTAATAAATAGGTGTATAAACAAGAAAATATTTCAATTCCGATTCGTTTCAAATTTTATTTTATTGATAATCTTTTTGGAATGGAAAGTGGCAAAATTAAAAGAAAAAGAAATTCTATTTAAATTTAATTTTTATAATTCTTAGTAGCACAACAACAAATTTGTTTGTTTGTATATATTTTGATAAACTGGAAATAAGCCAAATAATTTTTAACCGGCAGTATGTAATTTCGCTTTTCTTTACAACATATATTATGAGTATACCCATCATGCAATGGTTTATGATAAGCATGACACTGAGGATTATCTGAAAAATAAAAAGCAGGACAATACATATTAATATCTATAATTGCATAAAATATCAAATGGAACCATACTCACATTATACATTGTTGAATATGCCTACACTTTGTGTACTCCAATTCCACCCCTTCCGTTTACTTCTTATAGTTTATTCAAACAGATATACATATTTCTTTTTTTCATTTCACCTTATTTGTAATTTCAGCGACCAAATACAGATTTTTTATACTACTTTTTAATAGTTATCATAAAGTGTGCATAATATTGACACTTAACTTTTTCACATACCCAATAGATAAACAACATTGACCTTGAAAGAGAACAGAAATGTAGTTTACTAGGTCAGGGATAATTTGGGTTTTGCTTGACCCACATACCCAATTTTTATTCGTGCCCGGACTTCGTTTTGTGTCCCAAAGTTTATTCCTCAGTAGATTTGTGGAATAAACATTGGCTTTGTGACGGTCACTCCGGCAGTACTTATATTCCTTTTAATTAATTTAATTGTTTTTTTTATTGAGAGAACACTGCATATGCAAATTGAATTAAATGTTACTGTCAAAATTGTATTAGCTTTTTGTTTATATCTTCTTCATGATTATTGTAATGAAACTTGGTAAAAGGAGATGATATCCAGATAGAAAATTACATACAAAACTTTACTATTAGAATGTAGGTGGCGCTGATGAAGTACTAAAGAGTACAGAGAAGGAATATGTTCTCAGCTTGATCATATCGTTTTTTTTTGTGTTATTGTACTACAATTGTAATATTCAAGGTTTAATTGTGTAGTTTGGTGAGGAATTTACAAGAAAAATAAAAAGAAAAAACTTGAATAGCGGTGAATGTTCAAGGCTAGAAATATAGAATCAGTCGTGTAGTGATAAGTGAATAGAAAAGAAGTCTAGTTGTAAAGTCGAGTGTACGTTTCTGTGTATGTGCCAATAAAATATTTGAAGCGTCAGTGAAAAAAGAGGGAAGAGTATTCAACACGAGGGTATTAATTTTCAGAATTCTTTGGGTACGTATAACGTGATTGTTACATTACATCTTGTGTATGTGCAATTGGGAATTATGTCCATCTGTAGAATAATGTCATATCCTGTCCTTGGATAGTATTTTGATATCCAATGGGTTGTTGTCATATTGATTCCGGTGGACATATTCTTTTTTTTTTGTACCATAGGATGTGAAAATTTGAACCCCTAAATTAAGAAAAATTATTCCTAACAATTTAGGCATAAATATAAAAATAAAGGACACTTACGGTGCCATCTGTGGTTGGAAACACACTCGCTCACGACCAAAACGGTTAAGTGTAGACTTAGTGGTTTCGGGCTGAGGTAAATATTTTGAGAACAGTGGCATATTGCTAAAACGGGAAGACTTAAAGTCGTGAAACCTTTGGCACGTGGATGGGACTAAACACATTCAGATCCGAAAATTTATGAGAAGGTAGACTAAATAGGAACCGCTACACGACTTAGCCCATTAAACCACTAAGCAAAGAAAACACGTGTCCATTTTTCAATCAATTGATTTCCTGCAATTTGTTTTAAAAAGCAAAAATTGAAGAGACTAAAAGTATTGCTATTTCGGAGGGAAATATATTTATATTCCTGCTTCCCAAAGGAAACTCGTATGTATATAGATTGATTCAGGTAAAATATATGTATACATAAAAAAAAATATTTTACATACATATAATATTAATAAGATCCATAATATTATAAAACTTTCAAATTAATTGAATTTTGTATATGTGTACATCATAAATTCATAATCCCACGTTAAAAGAAAAAAATAAAAAAAACGAATATTTTGAAACTAAAAAAAAAAAAAAAAAAAGATAAAAGTCAAATAAGCCAATCATTGAAGACAAAAAAATATTTGTAGGCCTATAATTCAAATCTGAAAATTAATTAGTAACTATTTGTAAATTATATTTAAGAAAATCTAGCCTATAGTAAGTTGTTTAATTGTTCTCACTTTATTCATTCTAGTATACACATACTATGTATGTATTAAAAAAGCATTTTTTCCAATAAATCAAAATTGTTTATTTGTACGTAAAAATTACATGTATGTTCAATAGATATAAAACAAACAAAAAGTAATTCTTGGTAATTCTGAAATGAATTAGGTAGTTATTTAACTATGTCGAGCTAATTGGTTATTAGGTAAGATGTGAATCCAAGAAACTGGTGAGTGAGTGTTTAGATAGGGGCTTCCTAAAAATATTTTATTTATAGGGTCTACGGAAGCAATGGATGGCGCGAATTACGCCACATGGGGAGGGCCACCCAGCGAGACAACTACACCCAAGTCTCCATAATGTCCAATATTCATAGCACCACGCTTTAGATACCCAATTTTGTTGCATGTGTCTGTCCGTTTATATAATGGTCATCCTTCTCTGATGTGTCTGTCCAATGTTAAATGTAAAAACGGTACGAATCAAAATAAATTGTAGCCAACCCGTGGACAAGAACCACCCCGATTCCGACGAGCTATTGCCGTGCCTAAGACCAGTCGTACCAGTCCACTACAAGGTTGTCACATCTTATAGGAGAAAATTGTAATTATATTGCTTGTAGGGCACATATAATCTAGTTCACGGAAGAGAAATAAAAGCTTATATTAATATTATGCCTTTTCTTTTGGGATATAATATATTTAGTAGGGCCATAAAAATTGTTACTACTTTAAACATACCCATCATAATAGTAAAATTGAACATACCCTTTTATTATCACATGTATTTTGAAAGGCAACCTCTATAGCGTTAGTCAGTTGAGGGAATTTGAAATTTTTTTAACTTTTACCATGGAGTGGTTAGATAAAGGAAACCGTATCGCAGTTATAGCACTTTTTAAGTCTGGAAAGAAAAAATTATATATTCAAAACGCTCCCCCCGCTCGGCATTAGTCGCATGTTTGTCTACAGGTGCATACAATTGTTCGAGGAGACCAAAGATACGAAAAACTCCCTTCGGTCGGGCCGCTATCTTACCGTTTGGACACAGCAAGTAAACAAAGCCGTCACAGCAAGAATTCAACGAAATCCTCTCCGGAAACTGAAAATCATGGCCCGTGAGATGAAAATCACACAGAACTCCATAAGCCGTATCATTAACAAAGACTTGGGTCTTAAAGCTTTCAAACGGCGTTCAGGAATTTGTTGATTGCAGCTTTAAAAAAAAATAAGATAGAAAAATCCAAACGTCTTTTGGTGAAGTACGCTGATAACTTGCCTAGAAAAATCTTGTTTTCGGATGAAAAAATGTTTAACGTACTGGAAAAGTTTAACTAACAAAATGATAGGATTTATGCCCGGTCATCTAAAGAAGCATCAGAACGGGTCGAAAAGGGTCGTCATACAGCTGCAGTCATAGTTTAGTGGGGTGTCTCTGACGATGGCATTTCTGTGAACAAAACAAAACATCGGTCAAAGTTTACCAAGAAACCGTTTTGGAAACAGTTGTGAAGCCGCTTAACAATTCTCTGTGCCAAAACAGGTTTTTAACTTTCCAACAAAATTCTGCGCCAATTCATAAGGCTAAAACGACACAGACCTGGCTTCGAAACAATTTGCCAGCTTTTATATGCTCTGAAGATTAAATCCTTTGGCTTAAAAATTGTGGAAGATTTAAGTGGATATGGTCTCTCTCAAAAGATACTATAACATTGATTCTCTTAAGACAGCTCTGGTTCGTGCTGTAGCCAATTTTCCAATGGGTAAGGTGTGTGCAGCTATTGATGACTGGCCAATGCGACTTAAGGCGTGTGTGAGAAGACCAAGGTCGAACATTTTGACTAAAACTAAGATTTTTGTATACAATAGTCTAGGTTAGGTTAAAATTGGCAGCCGCCTCTAGGCAACGCATACTTGGGTCCAATAAGGTCCAGTTGTGAAACCATTATATCCACTAAAACATGTCTACGACCGTTGGCCACTCTGCAACCAACCCGATATACTTCCGATGGTGTGAATTTTGTTCAAATCACCTCCAGTTAAACAGAATCTGTCGATAAAATCAGGGCGCCCAAGGATTTTCGTTCTCAGGTCCCCCAGTGCGGGACAATGATAGAGAAAATGTTCCGTTGTTTTCTCTTCCTCTTTGTCATTACAGCTTCTACAAAAGTCATTATGAGGTATTTTCAACCTGCGGGCGTGAGTGCCTATGGGCCAATGGCCCGTTATCACTGATATAAGATTTCTGAGATGGACTCTGTTTAGATTCAGCATGAACTTCGTTTTACACATATCCATGTTGGGCCAGATTTATCTGGTCATGTATACAATACATATCAATAAATATTAAAAAAAATTTGTTCCAAGACCATTCATTAGTTTTAGTTTTATTAGTACTAGTATTTAAGTCTCTACTAAATACTTGCCTTGGATACGTATGAGAATTAAATTTTGATTAAATTGACAAGTTTTATTTTGTGAATATTTTTCAGAAGTAAGTATTCCAAGTAAATAGTTCAGATAAAATGATTTTAAATTATATAAAGTCTATATATAAGTATAATGTCCTTAACGATTACTGGTTATAAGATACGTGTACTCTTTACATTTTTATAGGTTAAAAAAAAACCTTGGTTTTATATAAAAAAGAATAGATATATTGAAATTATACATTCCATAAAAAAAAATTATTTTTTTTTTAAATGGACACTTCCATACCCAGAACGTGGCATTTGTACTCCAACTAGAGTGACTAAAATATAGTTTGGATATCAGGAAATAACTAGAAGAAAAGAAGAATAAAGTATATTTGAAAGTTTGGTGTAAAATAATGTTATAATGAGTGTGACACGATTGTTACAATTTAACGAAAGAGCCTATAATATTCGATCTTTTAATTAAAAAAAAAAATACATGCTTATACATTTGTATGTAATTTACATTTTTGTAACGATGGCTAGGCCGGCTGGAATAGCAGAAGTACTATTATTAAACAAATATTTATAAATAAAAACACACGTCTTATAAATAATAACGGTTTCTTTTCAAATAATTTACAAATTTTATTACAAATATTAGACATATTTATTAACATATATGATAAAATTAATGGCGTATGAAATTAAATGGCTATATTTTTAGAAATATTTAAGTTAAACTCGTAACATAATGTTGTAACCTTTTCTACAAGATGCTGTTTAAAGGCTAAAAAGTTTTTAAATCAACAGCTTCTCACAGAAATCACTCAAGAGTAAGTACTGAATCCATAAAAAAGAGCAATCATAAAATATTTTAAGTACAAAAGCAAGGACAATACAAACCCTTAACCTTAAACAAAATATACAGAAAAGAAGAAATAAATAATAAAACTGACCATCAAAATTGCAACAGCTCGATGGAGAATGGTCATTCGCAGTACAAGAAAAGCAGATGTGTTCTAAAACAAAAGTAAATTTTTACCTTCTATTAAGCACGTCTTTAATGCTGTTGTTGTTTTGTGTTTATTTTCAAAGGATTGCTGCGCTACTAAGTTTGACTATAAAACCATAATTTATATAAAATTTTGTTGTTGTTGTGTTCTTTGTCTTTGAAAAACATAAGAAACGGCGTAAAGGATTATTGATTATGCAAAGTAGTTAACTATATGCGTGTGTGTGTGTGTATGTATGTGTGCACGTTTATTATCCTGCGCAGGAATTTAACTGGACAACAGATAAATTCTATCACAAAAGCGTGAAAGATTCAAACTGACCACTGATTTACATGACACAACACAAGTTTAAGGCTTTTTTTTTTAAAAAGAATGAAGGGGATGATTTGTATTTCTTTACTGGACATCATTTACATATATTTTTAGACTTAACTTTGATTGTTTTTGTTGTTGTCTTCAAAGATCTCAAATTTCCTAAGAATCCTTTTCATCAAAGAGTGTGTGTTTTGAGTTATTAGCGAGATAATGGTTTTTGACATTGACTGACCGTTAGAATAGTGATATTTTTACAAAACCCTTTTTGTCTGCTCTCATCAACGCAAAAACAAAGCATTAAAAACGTTTGTTTTATTTGATTTTCCTTTTTTTCTTCTTTTTTCCTGCTACAAAAGGGGTGTCAAAAACGCCTTGGCATTAATGGTCACTTTAAGAATAGAAAAGACAAACGGACAATTTTTCATGGTTAATTATTTATAATTTTCATCTCTCAAATGTTTTATTTAAGAATTTCGGTGAGAAAATAAAATTCTTCTAATGATCCTCTCTGTTTGGCCGAATATGACCACTACTAACTAATAGTGACCAGCCAGCTTGACTTGTTCGGCAGTTACGTTGATAGATGCTGATGGATTAAGCTGATAATTAATTATTGTTTTGTACATAATTCCCTCCTTAATTTTAGTTTTTCTACTTTTCTTTCTATTCTATTGTATTATTGTAAAAGTGTGATGATTAATTAATCGTCACGGATATTGTTGGCATTAGAGGTGTAAAAATGATTCTAAAAACTTAAATCCTTTCACACACATTTTTCTTGTGAAATATTTTTTGTGTAATCAAAATAGAATAAAATAACGTAAATCTTATGGATACCGTTAAGGAAATTTTTTTTGGAGTTGTTTTGCACAATTCGAAGAAAAAAATCACTTTTTTCGTTATTTTTCTTGTCACACAGTGTCAACAAAGAACGAAAACTAGCGCCAGTTTATTACAATTATAACATAATTACTATAGCATTATACGAGTATTTGTGCGATTAAATTCTCAATAAGAAAATACATTTATTTGTGATCCTTAATAAAATAATTAGTCAACCAAAAAATTAATGTCGACAAAGATCGCCAGAAAAAACATGTACCAAAAGGTTCAACAAATAAGGACAAAAGTTCAATTTATAGATCAACAATTTAACAGAATTAACAGCAATTTAATAAAAGCACACACATTATCAATAAAATTTTATTATTTTTTTTTTACTTTTTACTTGTTGTTTTTTAAATAGCAAATGTGAGACAAACAACAACTGTAAACAGAAAAATTAAAAAAATAAAAAATAAAAATATTTACGTACTCGTATCTATACTTTGTATTGTATTGATTGCAATATAATAAAGAAATATATTTTAATGAAAAGATTTGTCTATGTATTGAGACAACAGAAATGAAAAAAAAAATAAAGATTTGTAACAGATACACATATGTATATAAAGCGAAAATATAGAATAAAATAGAGTAAATTTCTATTGCGCTACAATTGTTTTAAGAGTGTTGAAGCAAAAACTAAATATTTGAATTCCCCAGTTGGTACCATCATCGTGCACGACATTGTCATCAAGTATGTCTTTGAGACATGTCGCTAACGGTAGTTGATAAAATTACGGAGGAGTTCGTGCACTATATTTTGTAATATATTTCCTTGAAATTGTTAATGATAAACAGAATATTGACAACACGCTTGCAGAGTTCAAACAATGTGCGGTCGACGGACAACAAGCTTAATGACATTGTCGATCAGTCAGTCATGCATGATTTTTGCGACATGAGTTTGAAAATGTATCTGATGAATTGTTGTGGCTGTCGTCTATTGTCGTGCACTCATTCTCGAGGAATTATTTAAGACAGAGCCAATTGGGTCCTTATTAAATTGTTTTTAGATAAGTAATTTGCATCTAAGAGTGTATGTATGTATTTACACTATAGATCAAATGATTAGAACTTCAAAAGTTTATACGATTTAAAATGTACAGTTCAAATAGTCAAAAAAGCTTGTTTCTTGAATTCGAAAAAATATCTTCGTTGGCTGATAACATCGAACTAACGAAATTTTTCAATGCTACTAAAAATTCCTTTGAAGTATTACTTAATATATATTTTTTTTTTTATTTGAGACCAATACTCAGTGGTAAACCCTGCCTCATCGTTGCATGTTTTTTGTGTGGTGAGTATCTTCACTAAGTAGATTTAGCTGTTATCTGCTGCTTCCCAATAGGTGGTGCTTTTCTCTTGATCACTAATTTTTTTGTTGACATTGTTTAAAGTGGAATTGAGTGGTATGTCGGGGAGCGGTTTCTTTGTAGACGGTCTTGGAGGGCGGGGGGGACATCTTATTTTTAAATTATAATTTTTAAATTTTATATAATTACTTTTATTTAAATATTAAATATGAAATATATTGTTTATGGCGATAAGCACATTTTGTACTGAATGTATTTGCCTAAAATTATTATTTGCGAAAAATTTTTTGTTTTTCTATTCATTCGCTATAAACATTTACGCTAACTGACGGATGGCTAACTGTTGTGTAACAGAAAAATAGAATTTGAGTTTTTGTAAAACAGGAATGTATTGCTTTGTAAATTCTTGTGTTTGTTTTTATCCCTAACGGTGAAAGGATATTTTCTAGAATTGTGGCCCGATTTGAAAACTTATTTATGAGCCAAGTATATACTTCCTAAATACTTAATTTATTTTGTTGCTGATACTACTTTCATCCTAAACCCTGTAGTTGTATTTGCATAGGGGGTATTTTATTCCCGAGTGGTAAACTTTTGGCATACGATAATTATTGTTTTTATTACTTGCTTTGAATTGTAGCTTGGATAAATTGAATTGAACAAAAACAGTAGTCTGTCAATGCCAAGAGGGTAGTTTTAAGTTTTACTAATATATATATATATTTATATTAAGGTATATTGTATTATCTAGAATCTATTTTCTATTATTAACTGCAGCTATATGGCCCACTGGGCTCACAGTCTGCAATATCATAAGTAAATAAAAATATACAAAAAGGGATATGACTCTCATTTAGTTGGTAACTTTTTGAACACTTTTTGAAGAGTTTATAGTTTTGATTAATATAAGTATTTGAGAAAAAGTCTCCTGACGAGTCTTCTAAGCAGAGACGAAATGGACATAGAAAGATGATTTGCCTATTTAGCGAAAAATAGTTAAGAAATATATGGATTACATGACTATAAACACTTACAGCCCCTATTTATAATAAAAAGTTAGTATCTCGTTGTATGTTGTGGCTAAGTTTGTCATTCCTATATGATGAAATTCTTACTCAAACGTAGAAGTTTTTTAATTTTTTGGATTCTCTGACCAGTTTTTAAATGAAAGTTATGGAAAGTTTTAATAATATCAGTCTGTATTGAGTGTTAAACTTGCCAGTTTTTTGTCCTATATGCAAACGAGTTGCCAACTTTTCATTATAAATACAGTCATTAATTTTCTATCCTTTTAAATTTTTTATATTGACTATTATCGCTTCTTGTTAATACTACACAATTACAAAAAAGTGTAATGTGACAGTATTTCAAAAGACAGAAAAAAAGGCATAAAATTATGTGATTAAAACCACTTTTGCTGTAAAATAAAACTATTACTTTTTAATAAATATCAGTGAAAAATGGGCAAAAAAATTTTTTTAAATAAAACGTAAATAGTCCATGCCAATAGCTGCATTACTCTTCGTTACAAACACCCTTAAAAGTATTGCAAACGTTGCAAACCAAGTCAAACAGCAACAGCAATGTAGGCAGATATGCTAGACTTGCTACGTTTGCAAAATTTGCAACGTTGTTTGAAATGAAGAATAATTACCGCTTACATTTATCGTTCGCAAACCATTCGAGAAATTGGTTGGAGTTACAAAACTGTGATGAGATACTTAAAGAATATTGAAAACAACTTTAATATGTAGTTACAAAAGAAGAACAAACACTTTAACTCCAACAGAAAAGTGTAAAATCTTAAAAATTTCATACAATTCTTCTTTTTCAACAGCACTAATCAAGTCTAATGCTGGTGTCCCAAAAAGTTTCTCAACAGTAGAAAGAGTTATTGCAAGTTATAAAAAAACGGTAGACAATACCGCTTTTAAATTATAGGAAAAAATGAAATCGATTTAAATTTGCAAGACAGTATATGACATTCCAATAAGTGTTCAGGTTAATGAGTGACAGCAAGAAATTTAATTTGGAAGGCTTTTCTAATTAAAATTATTTATTATAAATGGTTTTTATTATATGAATGGAAAAACAAATTACACAGGGTGTTCACCCGGAAAGTATACTATTTTGTTGTGGTCTATGCTTTAGCCCATCAGCTACAGTATAGTCCCACTTTCTTTGAAATCATTCACTTCACAATAAATAGTGCGTCTTGTTGGCACGTCGTTTCTCCCAAAAATTTCACTTACATAACTTTTTTATCGTCACAGTAATCGATGATTGATTTTCATAAAATGTTTTAACGATTAAAACATATTGGTTTACCGAATATTTTTCCATAATAAATTTGCCACGTCCGTACTTTACGACTGCCAAATATGGACTATCAAAAGGAATGTTTACCAAAATGGCGGGAAGGCAAAGTAACTAGCATACCTTCCTGACGGTAACCCTATATTATTTGTTATTTCCCAAAGAGGCCGTTAAGAGTTTTTTTTAAACTTATTGGCCCACTATAAACATAAATTTATGATAGCTTATATATTTTAAATATGCATACTTACATATACATACATATGTATGTTGCATGTATAAATAAATGTTTATAGAAATAAGAGAAAAATACTTCGGTTTGCATTCTTTGTTAGAACAAATTTATAATATCGTTTCTAATTAACATAAATAGCAATGTTTACATTGTCATGGAAATGCCCATATACTCTTGTATCTATCCTTATCACTTGTGTATTCCTCTTGATTTTATATGATTTTAGTACGTATTTTTTTCTGCTTGATATAAAAATTTTTTATTTCATCTCCAAATGCTATATGCATAACAAAATTACCAATTAAATATATATTTTCATATATACTTATTATCAGTTTAAATTAAAAAAAAAAATTTCTTGTACGTGTTTCAATAATTTTCCTTTTTTTATATAGAAAAATTTCTCAGACTATATTTTAATATTTAAAGAAGGTCAATCGACCTCTATCATATTTAATGAGCCTTATCGCCAGTTAATATTCAAAATAATATTTAAAAATAACAACAAAAAATCGAAAATAAATTTCAATTCTTATCTTGAAAAAAAAAATATTTTTTTATAAATATTTTTTTCACTTTTTTTATATAAAAAAAATTGAAACGTATTAAGAAAAAAAAAAGAAACGTATACTTATAATTTATAGTTATTTTTATAACATCAGAAACTAATAACAAGGAAAAATAATTAGAACACAATTGTAATAAAAATATTAAGACGAATATCTTCTAAACCAGAAAATATAAATTTGGAATAATTTTTTATATGCAGAATTTACGAATTTTCGAAAAAATTTTGTTTTCATTATAATTGATTTTTTGAATGGGAAATTTCTTTCGAAAGCATTTTCGATTCGAATCGAAATACAAAGTAACCTTCCTGTTTTTATATTAGACAAAGTACATCGCAGTTGGGTCACAAATAGGAAAGATCTAGATTATTGGATGTACTTACTGGTCACAGGCTAATTGGAAGCCATGCTCGCCATATTGGTCTTCAATACAACGACACAATTGCAGATGTGGTGATACCTAGGAGCAGTAGATAGATGAATGATGTTCTCAGTTTGGGGTTTATACAGGATATCGGGGAGATGTCGGATATTAAAGACACCCTTAGATACCTCAATCTGACGAACTAGATATGAGTGGCATCCTGTCCGTGATTACGAGTCTTGTGGTATTTTTTGGCGTGGCCGCTCAAAAATAATTTAGAATAATTTTGTGTGAAAATATAATAATAATAAAACTGAAACAGAAAATAGTAGTGATAAAAAAGAAGAGTTTCAATGATCAATTAATAGAAGTATTCATTACTTATTTTAGTTTCTATGCTTATTTTTTATTATTTCTTAAGAAAATTTAAAATACAACACAATAATTCTACATGTATTCTCTCCTACGAACACAAATTCATTTAATGGGTCTCAAGTATTTAAGTGTTATCCTTTTTGTGGTTACTCTATAGTATATTACTTCCATCACCAATGCCCCCTTTTTACTCTGTCACCATATTTTTTATGTAACCACTTACTCACTCAATGCTGGCTTTTAATGCTGTTAACAAACTGATGCGATTTTATGCTTTTTGCACTTTGACTACTCAAACCAAAAAGAAAAAAAAAAAAAAAATACAAGACACTCTTAACAACAACGACAATGTCGGTTCGACGACATTTGCAGGCCTTTTCTTCATGAATGACAGCTACAAAAAAGGATAACATCATTATCTATAGCTCAACGACACTTGTGAAGCTTTTTTTTTTCTTTTTATCTTTTTAGCATTATTTTTTATTTCTTTTTTTTTTTGCGTTTTTCCACATTGTCATCTTGGCCATATGAATATGAACCATTTAAATGCAATTTTTTATTTTATTTTTAGCCTCAAGTATGAGATACTCGTACATGTACGAGTATATGAAAAATGAAATTTTTATAGAAAACTAGAAAAGGTATGAGAAAGCTGTTGGAGGGCGCCTTAATGCAATAAAAAAAAGGAATATGATTATATAATAAATTTTAATAAGTTAGCCGAGTATATAAGTAGTAAAACATATCATACGAGTATACAGAGAACTTTTGTAAGTACTTACGATATATGAATAGAAAAGATACAGTTTTTTTTTAAAGAAATTTATGATATTTTCTATAGATTTAAATGTTATAAAATTATGAGAATTGCTTAAATAAAAGAAGGATTTACGACACAGTAGTTAGAGGAGGATTTTAAGGTAATCATTAAGCTGATGCAGATTTTATTATGAAATTTTATTAACCCTCTTAAGGTACTTGCCTTGAATTTACTGAAGCAAGTTTAAAGAAAAATTTAATCAATCCCTAGTTGGAACAAAAAGAAATAACAGACATACGCATTTATGTGTATTATTTTATTTACTTCGTGTGCATTACGGTATGTTAAACAAAAATATATTAAAACTGAGTCTACTTTAAGGCGCACATAAAAATTTTTCATTACTACTATTTGATAAATTATTTGACAAGCATTGAATGGAAATTAATTAAATAAACCTCTAATAACATTTATAAATTTAATGAATATCTCAGTTACTATTTGAAAAGTGTCGTCGACTACAGGTGTAATAAAATTTATTTAAAATTGATCGGATGGATATAACTTATTTTATTATCCCTTGAGTCTTTTAAATAATGGAATATATAATCAAATCGTTCCAAAGAACAAAACATATTGATTACACAACTATTAAAGAGATTAAAAAAAATAGTTAAAGGTTGTTAAAATTAATTTAAATGGTTTAAATTAAATCAGTGGTCTTCACAAAGAAAGTCACACAAAAATACACTGACAGAAAGGATTGTTTTTCAAAACGTGAATGAAATTAGTGAAAATTATCGTTTCAAAAATATTTAGTTTTAAAATTTAAACTAATTTATTGAAATTATTTCATATAAAATAAATTGTTCTTTTAATGCTGTAATCAAATTAAAAGGTAGTTATAAGAAATACAAACCTGACTAAGTAAAGGGTGATTATTTAGCTATTATCTTTTTGGCAACACTGGTTTAAACAGCTGACGCACGTTTCGTGTTTTGTTTCACTGTCAAACATCTTCAGTTTGGTCTATAATTTAAATATGAATCGTCTTACAAACGAACAACGCTTGCAAATTATTGAATTTTATTATCAAAATGCGTGCTCTGTTAAGAAAGTTCATTGCGCGCTTCTTCCATTTTATGGTCAGTTTAATCGACCCACTGAAGCGGCTATTCAGGCTATTGTGACTAAATTTCGCACCAAATTTACATTGTTGGACATTAAACCACCAACATACTTACGTAAAGTGCGAAATGAAGAAAATATCGCAGCTGTATCGGTTAGTGTTAATGATGACCATCAATTATCGATTCGTCGCCGTTCGCAGCAATTGGGCCTCTGTTACTCAACGACATGGAAAATTTTGCGGAAGGATTTAGGTGTGAAGCCTTTCAAAATATATACCGCAACGTAGAATTTTCGGTGAGCATTTTATTTCACGTTTGGGATCGGTCAATTATCCGCCTAGATCGTGCGATTTAAAGGCGTTAAATCTATTTTTTGTGGGGCTATGTTAAAGGTTATGTCTACACAATCAAGCCCGCTTCAATTGACGCATTGGAAGACAATATTGAAGCATTTATTCATGAGATAGCGGCCGAAATATTGGAAAGAGTATGCCAAAATTGGAATAAGCGGATGGACCGTCAACATTTGTATGAAATAATGTTCAAACATTAAATTATATGGACCGTACTATCGATTAAAATAAAGGTTTCATTAATTTTTCTGAATTTTATGTGTTTTTTTTTTTTAAACTTTCCTATAGCTCTTAAAAAATTTTCACAATTTCTCATTGTCTGACCTCAGTCAGCTGATTTGACTGCTCTCTGTGGGATTTTCTAAAAGATAAGGTTTATCCGAACAAAGCGGACTTCCTTCAACAACATATGTGAAAAAATCGCAAAAATCACACCTGAAATGCTCAAAGAATTGATTAAAAATGACGAAAAATGGACTGATATGTGTGTGACAGATGGAGAAAGCCACTTACCAGCTATAATTTTCAAAAAGTGACTGAACAAATTGTAAGAGTCCAAATTATTTTAAAATAAACAAATCATAAAGAATTTCCTACTCTTTGTTCGTTTTTTTTCAAATAAAAATTTCGGGTACCACAAAAAAAAACCCTATATAATGCTTCTACCCTTTTACTCTCACCTGTCAAACTGTTCTTTTCTCAGTGTTGCCAACTACTTAATGGAAATTTTATTTTATTTTGGAACACCTTTTATACATACACACCAAGTTTTTTAAAATGATTTGTCCTGTTTCCATATGACAAGGGAGACAATAGACACAAATGTCTGATTTACTTTTCTTTAGGTTGTTTTTTAAGTTTTCTCTTTGAGCATAAATAATATGATTCCCATTGTATAAAACTGAAAATTTTGTTTAATTTTTTCATTATAAAAACGCTTATTTTTTTAAAATGTGGCAACTCTAGTTTTTGTTTACATAATAAAATTCAAGGCGAATTGATTAGAATGTGTAGTGGTTAGTCATGGTTACTGGTTGAATCTGTCAAAATATACTGCAGTTTATTGAGGTGGGTGGGAACTGTCAAAACAAATTTCATTATTGTGTTTGTTGTAAAATGTGTCTGAAGCTACGGTGACATCAGGAAAATACTGACGATAAAACCCTAACCACTATTTTTTGTAAATCTTTTAGTTCCCAACTTACCAAATATTTTTCTAATGTGATCTTAGCTTTAAATGCAGTGTTTGTTTTGATGTTGGAGACGTTAAAACCTGCCTAAAATCTGTAGTACGTTATAGCCGTATACAAACATTACAGATAATATTAACATCTGTGTAAAAAGAATATTTATGAATATGTTATCCAATATAAATTATGTGATCCAACTATAAATTACAAATTTCTTCGTTCTTGAGCATTTCCGCGGCTGAGCTTAATTCGTGTCTGGTTTTAATAACCACACTTATAAATATTCCAACTAAACTGAAAAAAAAAACATAATGAATATTCTTACACGTTTTGTTTAAACATAAACTTAATAAAGAAAAAAATTCTATAATAAAACGTTGTTTAAGTAGAAAATGCTTGCATTGAAATGATACAAATATTTAAATTTTTAGCTGCCTTTATTCAGTTTTCATATAAAATTAAGGACCAAATACTATTTAATTTTATAATCTAAGAACTTCTATAAAATCTTAAAATTATTGATGTTTTCCTTTCGTTTTGACATTTTTTTTTAATATATTTTTACAGCTGTAACTCAAGTTACCTGAAAGTATCCTTTTATGTTGTGCTAAGCGATGGGAAATCAAAGGGATATCATTTAAATACTCGTACCTTGATCGTTATCATTGGCCACAACATATCTAAACATTTGTATTGTTTAAACCTCAACTATTTTGTATTGTTTTAGAAGACGGCAATAGTAGCCCTATACGATCATTTAAGTCAAGCTGAGAGTTTTCTGGCAACTCATTAAACGGTATTTTAATAGCCATTCACGCAATGTGTCTTTAAGATAAACGTCAAATGAAACTCAACAAAAGAACCAAAAAACAATAATTTCTTATTATCTATCTTTATTTATTGTGGCTTTTGTCTCCTACATACTATTACTTAACCACCAACAATACAAATATGTAGGTATGTTATGTAGCTACCACTGCACTCACTGCTGTTGTTACCTTTTTGTTGCCATGCATTCTTCCTATTCGGCTTTCTAAGCATATTTCATGTGGTACAGTTGTATGTTCGTTTAAAAGTACGAGTAGCTGCTACAATATTTATCTTTTTGTTTTAGAACAAAAACATCTTTTGTTACGTACGAGAGTACGAGTATCTTTGCATGTCTTACATTTGCAAGTATGAATTTCTTTTGATGACGCTTTCTTTAAATTTTTGCGCATCTTTTGTTTTCTTAATTGCATAAACACGTATTTAGTGGCTTTGCAATGCCAGTGGAGTTCGTTGTACATTTGAGTGGGTTCTAATGTATTTCTAATAGTTTAACACATCTCATGCTGTATGCTGATAATGATGGCATGATCATGCTTGTTTGAATTTTAGGAGAGTTGTTTATTTTTCTTCACTGACTTAACAATGATTTTCTTTGTTCTTTGCTAATATGAGGATGTGAATAAAAATATATTATTTTTAGTAAATGTTTTATTTTCTCAAAAACATTTTTTAAAAGCTTATTATCTCATAAGTTTATATGTTGGGAATTTCTTAAAGAAAAATAAAAAATTAATCAAAAATAAAATCATTTTTTTCCGAAAAGTTTTTAACTGGTTATACATATTTCGTCGTGCGGGAGTTTAAGTGCTCTATCCGCCATTTTATATTTTTTATATATCCCGAGTTAATGATGCCATTTTAGGTTTTGACCCCAAATTTATCAAATCTGTAATCCGTGTTAGGATATCTCGTCAAGTTTCGGAGATAAATAGCCGAAAACGGATTGCAGATTTTAAAAATTTTGGTGTCAAAAACCTAAATTAGCATCCTTACCTCGAGATTTAAAAAATGGCATATAGATAACTTAAACTCCCTCACGACGATATGTCACTTTACGAAAATTGCGCACACAAAAATACCAAATGTTTTTAATTTTAATTAAATTAATTCATCGAAAACGCTTTAATTAGATTAAAGGTTAATTCTATTGAGAACTTCGATTTTAGATTTTTTAGAAAACAAGGGAATTGTACGCAAGCCGAACTGAACATGTCTTCGACCCCAACTACTGTGATCTGATGAGACGATTTAGCTCACCCTTTTCTACAAATCATATACTAAAATTATAATTTTTCTATGCATATATTTGTAATAAGTTGGTAGTAGAACAGTCCAAGTACGCACATCATATTCTCCTTTGATTTCATTTACCAATATTCGAGTAGATCATTCAATAACGCCAGTACAAGCAAAAATACCTAAAAATTAGTACCGAAATTGGTAATTCAAACAGGTAAACTTTTAGAACACAATGGGATGATTAGGTTTATAATAATTGATTGTTGCGTTCGAAATTAAAAGAGTTCATAAAAACATTTGCAGAGATTTTAAGCATTATTACCAAAAATAATGTTTCTGTTAGTATGAGTGTGGCAAATAATCTAACTGATGGCACAAAATGAATTAATAAGGATGTAAACTCCAATTCGTGCATTAAGTAAAACAGGCTAACAATTCATTCATACATAAAGTATTAAATTACTTTGACCTGTGGATATATTGTACAGCTCTCGATTTATCTGGGGTCTTTGTAGTATTTCCCCAGATTAATCTTTCTGACGGACATTAAAATATCGGGCGATAGCAACCTTGACGATTCAATATCCTATAAACATCAAGGTTACTTTTCCTACTATGCATCAATACCACACAATTGGCCAGTTTGTGCTCTGATGACTGAATTGCCCCGTCAGAAATTTTGCACAAATTATTCGATTCTGATTCTGTTGAAATGTTGAGTTTGAAGTTACCTTTAACCATTCACAATGCCGTAGATATGAGTATACTGATTGGCTGCCAGTGCAAGAGGCTTTCAATGTTGATTATTTTAAACAAAATCTTCTTTCTAAGCGAACAAGCTCATTTCTCACTTACTGGCTCGTAGAAACCAGAAGCAATCTTAGAAAAGCCATTGAATTCGGAAAAAGTGACTGTTTTTTGTGCATTATGGTTTGATAGTACCATTTATGTAAAAAATGCAATTGAACCAAAACCAGTCTTGTTATGTAGCTCGTTGCATGTCCTGTTAAAACCACATATCAAAAAGACCATCTACAAAGAAACCGCTCCCGACATTACACTCTATTCCACCTTAACCAATGTCAACAAAAAACGAATGATCAGGAGAAAAGTGCCACCTATCGGGAAGTAGCAGATAACAGCTAAACCTACTAGACCTACATAGCGAAGGCACTCACCACACAATCAACATGCAACGATGAGGCAATTGCTGTTGATCATTCAAGGGCGAAGGTATAACACTAGCTTTTAAATGATCAATTCACAGCAATTTGTTTAATTCCTAAGGCGCTTAATAATATAAGAAAACAAAATATATGTTCTGTTCTTATAATGAACAAGAATAAAAAAACAATGCAAAGCATTTAGTAGGGGTTTACCCCTGAGTATTAATCTCAAATAAAAAAAAATGATTTTTTTTGCCTGCAGCAGAAATCTATAAACGAAATGATATGTGGTTTTAACAGGACATTAAACGAGCTACATAACAAGACTGATTTTGGCTTAATAGCATGGAAAATTTCTTGTTTGTGTAATTTTTTAATTTCCTAATACTCGAATACAACTCAAAACAGCCCAGGCTCAAATCCTTCAGTAAAGGAAAAAATGAAGAATAACAAAACTGCGGTTCAGCATATTAATTAAAAAAAAAAAGTAAGATGTTCCCCTCATTCCTAGAAGTCCATCCACAAGAAACCGGCTCCAAACATTTCACTCTATTGCACCTTTAGCATGCCAAAATCGAATGATCAGGAGAAAAGCGCCACCTTCTCACAGCTAACTACTTAGTGAAGATGCTCACCACTTCATATTCAACATCCACCGGCAATTGCTTTTGATCATTTAAGGATGAAGGTATAACACTGGCCTTTGAGTAATCAAATCAATTGACAACAACTTGTCTCATTCGTAAGGCTCTTAACAAAAAAAATCTATCCTACCAAAATTCCAACACAATGCATAGCATGAGTTGGGGTTTACACCCATCAGTATTTGTTTCAATAAAAAAATGTGTTTTAACGCCGTTTGATTTTTCTTGAGGTGCTGCTGCGGTCTAGTGGTTAGTGTGCTGGCTTACTAAGACGAGAGCTCCGGGCTCTCACATCATGAAGCAAAGAAATATGAAAAAAAAAATATTTCTTTCGATGACTATCTGTTTCCAGACTTCTAGTAAAAGCTCTAAGAGTAAGTGATTGCCATGAACAAGCTTTTCATCTCTGTCGTTCCGAGTCGACATTATACTCTAGGTCCCAGTACTAATGGATAAAATATGACACACACAACATGAGTTCTGCGAGAAGCTAGGCCGATTTACCGAATTAAAGTAGCCATTGACATTAGACGTTAGAACGTCGTTAAATTTTTTATCGGGCTTTTCCCAGCCATATCAACGTGTATAACTTCTTAACACTGGAGAGTTTTAAACCCAAGACTAGTTAGGCTAAAACTGAAAAACTACTAGAAATGTGCTAGAAAGAGATCGGAAACTATGTTCAAAAGATCAACTTCTGCAACCAATCCATGGAGAATTATATTAAAGAAATAAAAGTTTTATCAAAATCATGCCTTTACAGTGTTTTATTTAATTTTAGTTTTGAACTGAAAAGGTTAGTGCTTTTTGGCCACTAGCAAATATTTTATCGTTTAACATACATACATACATACATAACTGGCCTTTACAACCCTGTGTCAGGATTACGACCTAGCTTCTCGCAGCACTAATGTTGTGTGTGTTAATTTTTTTTATCCATGAGTATCGGGACATACAGTTTAAAATCGACTTCGAACGATAGATTTGAGAAGCTTTTTCATGGCATTCAATTATTCCCAGAGCTTTGAAAGAAATCATTTTTTCATATTTTTTTTTTTTTGAAGCTGTCAGAGCTGAGATTTGGACCCGGAGCTATCGTCTTAGTAAGCCAACACACTAACCACTAGACCACGGCGACAACATTAACATACATTTTCTGTGAATTTGTATGTACTGAATAGTGAGTCCTTCTGTGCTATGTGAAAACATATCATTATTTCAATGCCTATGAATCACAAAGTTTTATCAACATGACTTTCAGCTTTTAAAAAGTTTTTTTTTAGTAAAAGAAAAAAAAATATATATTAATAAATGGTAGCCAAAATAAGTAGCAGTCAGTATAATAAAAAAAAGTGTTAATAGGTTTAGTCTTCATTTAATCCTTTCATTTAACACATTACTTAAATGAGGGTATAATATTTTATACAGAAGAGAGAAAAAAAATCATTTCTCTAACAAATTAGCATTAACAAATTTACGCTTCAACGCTTTTCAAATGGCACTTATCATCCACAACTTAATGGAGGTTTTTGCAAATGAATAGAACAACTTAAGCACGTTAAATGTGGGAAATTTGTCACCAAGGCAATCAATGCATGTCAACACAAAAGCCACTTGTTAAACTGACAAATCTAGAGGAAAAAAAACCAAAAACAAAAAAACAGTGAAAATATTAAGCAAAATATGAAAAAAAATATATAAAACACCCACCCTGTATAATAATAGAAATGGCTAAGTGTGTGAAAAGTAACACTTCAAAACTAAATACATCATTTGTTACAGTAACAACAAAATAAAAGCAATAGAAGAAAACAAATCTCAATAACAATAGACAAATTCAACATTGTGCAATTTAAAAAGTTACAAAACAATATCGTTTACAATCGGATTGTAATGCTTAGCACCACATCTCATTTTTTATAAGAGCAAAACAAGAACAAGAATAAAAAAAAATTTTTTTTAAATGCTTTACGGATGAAATGTTTATCCCAAAAGTAGATAAACTACGCAAAAAGCATCACAAACAATAAATGATGACAATAAGTCTGTTTGCGTGTAAATGCGCACACGCAGCAGGATGCCTTTTCATATTATTAAAAATGACGCAGACAGAATACAAAAGAATAATAATAAAAAAAAAAGAAATGCGTACACAGCCTCTGTTTATAAAGGATGAAACATACATGCACACACAAAAACTCAAAGGCAGCTAATAATCCTTTCAATATGCCACTTAAGCTGATCATACGTAAATTTCATTCATAATTCACAACAGCAACAATAACAAACACAATAAATGAACCTATAAATAGAACAAATAAACAAACAACAAAAAAGGGATAATTTGTTTTCTTTCTCCTGTTCTAGATTTGGTCCTGTATCTACAAATACTCTATTTTCCTGATGTCATAGTTTACCTGTAGGTTCTTCTTTTTTTTCTCCATTTAATATTTCACAAACTTCAACAAGATATTTAACCAATTTAAGGGTTTGATCTTGTTTTTCGTTTTTTTTTTGTTATACTCGTACGTGTCCAAATATAGGGCATAAATGTTGCTTAACTGTTGTCGTCATTATCAGCATCATTGGTTTGTAAAATTATTGAGGTCGTTTCGTTTATTGTTTATGGCAAGAGATCTTAAAGATCATAATGTTTTCACTAAAGGGTTGTTTGTTTTTTCTGTGTTTTTTATTTTTTATTTAATTTCTTATCTAATTTGATCTGATTTCATTTATCCTTTCGTTTGTTATGTTTTTTTTTTTCGACATTATCTTGAAACGGGATGCTGTTCATTACATTTGACTTTTGCACTTATCTTGAGGTTTTTCCTTTTTTTGTAGCATTTGTCTTTCGTTTTGTAGTTTTTTTTTAAGAAAAAAACATTGAGTTTTTCTTTTCTTGTGTTTTAGAAAACCAAATGATTGATGAAAATCCACGTGCCACAGATTTACAAGCAAGAGTTGTTTTTATGGGAATGGATAAACAGGTATTTATCATCATAAAATGTTTGCTCAATAAATTTCTTATACAATGTTTAATAATTTAAAGGAATAATTACATTGAGATATTTATATGCTATTATTTTATAAATACAGAAATATTTATTGCATAAAGAGATCATGTAGACTAGAGACCTGCAATGAATGTGAAAAAACCTAAAATTGTGCACATGCTTTTAAATGACTCATTGTTGTGCTCTCACTCATCATTCACAATCTGTAAAAATGTGGATATCTCTTTAACAGACTAAATAGTGTACCAAATTCATTTTTTACTGCATTCATTTAATTTGAGTGAGTGAGTCATAATCACAGTAACTCAAAATAACAATGAATACCACATTCTTAACAGTAAGCATTCACTGTGCTGTGGTTGTGTTTTTGTTGTTTTTACATACATAGTTTAACATTCCTAAAAAAGAGCAAAGCAGAGTGCAAATACATAGTAAGTATGTTTTTACATTTTAAACATATTCTCTCTCTCAATGACGACAGAATTTTTCAAAGCTGTCTTTGTACAAAAGGCGTCTGGCAAGAAAACAAAAACCAATTTCTTAATGAGTGCTAGTTTTTTAAGTGGATGTATATTTTTTTCAGTGAATTCATACTTTTGATTTGGTGGTCTCTTTTGTTTTTTATTGATATGCTGTATGGTGTGTACTACACAAGCTGTTATGAGTGACACATTGTTGAATGACATTTTCTTCCTCTGTTACTCACATTCTTAATTTAGTGTGTGGATACATAAAGTATTGTAACAGTGTTAAGCTGCATTCACTGTGTTTTAAAGAGATGAATTGAGTCATGCAGGTCTCTAATGTAGACGTTACATATACGAGGAGAATTAGCGCAATATCTATAAATAATACTTGTCAGCACAACTCTTGCTTCTTTTCATTTCTTTTTTTCTATTATTAGCTATTTCTGTTACCCTGATAATAAAAAATATACTCGGAAATTACCAACAGCTCTAGTTTTTAAAATATATATATTCCGCCTATTTTCGTAACGCAAAAGTATCAGTCGTCACGATGTTTTCCAGGTTTACACCAAATCATTCGTGTTACGCACATTACTGCATTTCATTTTTCACTTGACCATAACCGCAGACATACCACAAATTTCTGGCAGACAATATGAGCAACCCACGGCTTGTCCTGGTTACACAATTTTATTTTAAAGTATTCATAATACGCAATTTTCACAAAGTCCGATATGGGTTTTCGATATTTTTCAAATCTATATTCACCACAGCTACAGCAAAAACATTTAGGATTAAGCAGACAATATATTCTTGACGAAGTCATATTAAAAACAATTATATTATTTAATATTCAATAAATAATGAAAATCAATTCAAAATAGTATGTGTGGGTAGTTAGCTGAACTGAAAAACAAGAGCTGTTAGAGAAAAACACCTGTTGACATTGAAAAAATAAACGTCATTTTGATATAGAAACGAAAAAAAAATCGCAGGAAACCACGAATTTTTGGTTTTTTGTTGATTAGTGTAATTAATAATAATTAATAATTATAATCCTACCAAACTACTAGCTGCGTGTTTAAAAGGAGAAAGAAAGATAAGTCTAAAGTGTTAAAAATTATAATAATTTTTATCTACTCATATAATTTGTAACTTCTTTAGCTTTTATGGTATCTAAACAATGCAATTAAAATACCCTTTGACCTTATATATCATGGGTCACCGGTTCAGTATTGATAGCAGTTTCTAATTTAAAGATATTTAACAGTAGAACAAAGGTATTCCCTTTCGCCATAATTAAGCATTGTCGACATAATAACTCTATTTTATTTGTTAAAACAAACATAAAACGTAAATAAAATACAAATTTTATTGCGAAGTCGTTATTGGTTGGTTATTTGATTAATAAATTTCGTAAAAGCTTTACTAAATTATAAGTATAAACAAGAAATTAAAAATTAATTAAAAGAAAATTAAATTGAACATCAAAGTACAGTGTGAAAAATCCACATTCCTACAGATTTTTTAAAAGCTCATTTTCGACTAGATAATTTCAAATTAGCAGCTTTACTGGTTTATTGGTTGATTAAATTTACCGATTATAAATAAGAGTAAATAAGTATGCTACAATGCCATTTATTTGTCAGCCGCAAGTTTGGCAGATTGAGGTATTTGAGGTTGTCTTCCTGCTCAATACACGATATTTCCACGATATTCTGTATAAACCCAAACTGAGAGCGTTTATGAAGGCCGGACAATTGCACAGAAAGTTCCAAACTGTGTTCTCCTACCTCTCATCATCTCTGTGATTATAGCATTGAATAATACAGCCACCAATATATACATGTCCTTTCTATTATGATACAACGTCTGATATAAAAAATAGGTCAAGTCAGCTTTAAGATTCTGAATGAGTCAAGGGCTTTACACCTGGCATTTGCCTATTAAAAGAAATAATTTAAGAGGCCTTTCTTAAAAAACCCTTCTACTTCAAAATGGAATAACTTCGCGGCAGAACTCTTTTAAATCTACTAATCCACCCGTTTATTATAAAATATTTTCCAGGTTATCTTAATGGGTTGGAATTGTGTTTTTTTTTTTAGAAAAAATTATAAAATAAATAAAACGCAATTATTTTTTGTTAATTTGAATCATAACTTACAATGAAACTGGCGTATTTAATATTTATTTATGTATTTTAAATAATATACTCGTACATGGGTATACGCATATCTATTTAATCAACATAACACACAAGAAAAAAATAATTTTAATTTGAATTGTATGAGAAATGTTTATTTACAAAGGATCTACAAAAGGGATAATTTGCGATTCATAATTTGATATGATTGATATGAATATTATTTCAAACAGACAGTTGTTTTGGTATTTATCAATGTAATTATAAAAAAGAAAAATTTCAGTTTTGGCAACACAACACAAGAACTTTTTCAATGGCTTTAAATTTCAAAGCAAATGCAAATAAAAGTTTTGTTTGAGTGCACACAGATTACATACAAATATTCATTAATAAGACTTATTAATTATTTTTAAGATGACATATTGCAAACAAAATTTCAAAGGATATCTCTTTCTTTTTATTCTTGTTTTATTTTCTTTTAAGAAAATTTAAAAAAATTTTTTTTTTTAAAGAAAACCAACCAAAAATATCCAACTGTGATTTTGTAAGCATGTATTTGCCTTTTTTTTTGGGTGCTTAAACCTTTTCTGAAGGATAACAAGTTTTTGTTTTTTTTTTTTCTTTCAAATTTTTATATCATGTTTTCTATTGAGGATAGTACGAAAAGGGATGTTTTGCATATGACAGGATAGTAAATGGTCAGTTTATGTACAAGTATGTAATATTCTATAATAGGACGACTGGTCATCAGTATTGGTCATTTTCAAATAAGTTCTCTACCGGAATATCTTGAAATAGAATGGCCAAGCTTTTTACTTTGCTTGATAGAACAAAATAAAAACATACATTATCCTGGTTGTCTTTAAGGTTATAGGTCATTACCGTACTTTTTAGCATTTCTTCTCACAGTTTTAGGGTTTCATTTGTATGTATTTTCTTTTTCAATTAAATTTTAAACATTATTTTTTTATGAATTTTAATGATTTTACATGTTTTCATATACGAGTACAATATAACATACGAGTATATGTTACTTTTTGGCATAAGTAAATGCCAATCCTATGTAGTTGGTTGTACATTAAAGAGTATAAAAATTGTCCAGTTCGTATACATTTTAAATATTTAAGAGGGGAGTGTCCAGTTCAGTAGATCTCCTTAAGAATAATTTAAAATTTTTCAAAATGGCAAAACTTAAAAAAATAGAAAATAGAAAAAAGCTATAGAAAAGTAGTCGTGTGGTCATTGCAAAGCAATCGTATTTAAATATTTAAATTCTGACCTTTTATTATTGAAAACATATACGAGTATACAAATCAGACGCCATTTTTAGTTTTTTTATAAGTTTTTTTGTACAGAATTTGTAAAGTAAAGTACAATATCTTGGGCTGCCGTTATTTTTAAAACTTAAAACAAAGCTCAGGACCAGTATTAGAAAATAAGCTGAAAACCTCGTTTCGTCATAAAACGTCTTAATTAGATCAGAATAAAATACTGTTAAATGTCTTAAGAATGTTTTTTATTTTTTTTTATTTTCTTTGCACAAAATAGTGATTACGCTCAGTTCGTTGAATATATACCAAATGTGGCCATGCCTTTGGTTCCAAAAACATCTTAAACATACTCAATTTAGATTTCTAAGCTTAAAAATCAAATGATTTTACACTTTAGTAAGGCAACTTACGTACATACACATATTATTTATACTTATCAATTCCCACACTTACTTTTTATTACAACGATCTTTTGTGTCAAGAGGCCTTTACAATAGAAGAAATAAATTTTAAAATTTCTGGATCCACACTTGTTTTGAACACACATATCGTCGTGCGGGAGTTTATGTACTCTATCCGCCATTTCATATTTTTTATATATCTCAAGTTAATAATGCCACTTTAAGTTTTCGACCACAAATTGTTCAAGTCTGCAATCCGTTTTCAGATATCTAGCCAGTTTCTGAGATAAATTGCTGCAAATTTTAAAAATGTTGGTGTCAAAAACCTAAAGTGGCAGTATTAACTCGAGATATATGAAATGGCGAATAGAGCACATAAACTGCCGCACGACGATATGTTTATATGAGGCATAAAAGTTGGATGTGTTTTGTTGTAGAAAAAACTGGACCAAAGAATTTGCATCAAATTTTTAGAGTGGCATATGGTGGGTGTAGTTGCCGTGGTTTAGTGGTTAGTGTGTTGGCTTATTAAGACATGAGCCCAGGGTTCAAAGAAATAAAAAAATTTCTTCTTTCGGCTACTACCTCTCAGCAGTCTTCTGGCTCTGAGAGTAACTGATTGCCATGAACAAGCTTATCAAGTCTGTCGTACGGAGTCGACTTTAAACTGTAGGACTCAGTACTCATGGATAAAAATTAACACACACTACATGGGTGCTTTAAGAAGGGTTGTAATGGTCAATCATGTATGTATGGTGAGTGTACTTACTTCGAGCCAAAAAAAAAAATGTATAAAGTGGTATAAGCTTTTCAAAGAAGGTCGAGAATATGTGATTGACGACGTTCCTCGTGTAAGGTAAGGCAAGTGGCACCGTCCTATTAAAACCACATACCGTCCATATCCATATTTTCCAATTCGGACCTTAAAAAGTTCGTTATCATCTCACGATAGCGAACATCATTTACAGTAGCAAAGGACGGTTCTTCAGCCACACTATGGCGAACAGCAGCAATTTTTCTGAAGTACGAGCTGTAAAAGCATGCACTAGTGTTTTCACATCAGACCTGGTTTGCTCAAATTTTTGCACGATTTTTCCAATTGTACGCACATTGGGACGATTAAATTGACTGAAAAAATCACGAAGTACGCGATATGTATTTTGATTTGAACACCCATTTTCATAATAAGCCTGAATAACTTTAACGCGTTGCTCGATTGTGCATCTTTTCATGATTCAAATTGATTTGGTCTGAAATTAAGAAGTGTCAAATGAAATAGAGAAAAAACTTCACGCTTAGGTGTGCTTCACATTCAATATAGGCCCTTAAAATATAACTAGCCGATATTTCAATTGCAAGGAAAATTTTACGAAAAGATCTTGGCTTACGTGCCAATTAACTACAGTTCGTGTAAGAAACTTTTTTGGTATTATTTTGTCAAAATTATTTTTTATTATTTATAAATAAGTAGTATAAAAAAATTATAAAATAACCTTAAATTCTTTGAATTTTAAAACTGTAAAATATTTTGCATAACAAAGTTTTATTTGGCTTTGAAAAACACTCGATATATATTACAAACTTTTAATACTTTTGCTTATAATTCTACATACCAAATAGAAGAATTCTCATTTAGTTTTGAAAAATAAGATTTTATAGTTTAACACCATTTTTGGTAGAAAGTCTCCTGATGAGTCTCTTAAACAGATATGAAATGGTCAATAAGACATGCTTTTCACCATAAGCCATATATTTCATATTATTTAAAAACAAAAATTTGTTTTGCATTAATTTCTGCGTTAACAATTTTTTTTTATTTCAAAAAGATGACTTAAAACTGAAAACCAAAATTTTGCTTTTGTTAACAATATTACCACATATGGGAATGCATGTCGTTTTACTTTCACTACTCGAATTGAAAACGAGCGAATTGCCTTAATAATTCGCTTTCGAGTGAATTTGGATTTTAGAAAGTATACGTCCTGGTATGTTTTTCTATTTTTAAACCTTTTAAAAGATTTCGCTATTGATGTTTATAAGTTTTAAATAATTTTTTAAATACTGTTTTTGGTACTAATTTGCGAAATGGTATTAAATACTAAGTACCTATTAATTGTAAAGATTCTTAATAAATTAGATTTTTTTAAACATTAGATATCTTCCTAATTCATTCATTTCAATTGTAATGTAAGTATGTGGTAGTAGGCATTGTATTCTTTACGAAAATTTTATTTTTTAATTTATTCCTGCTTATCTGTACCCTTTTCCCTTTGTGATTAATTACTCTTAATATTTAAACAATAAAAAACAAACACACGTTTTAGGGTTTCTTTTCAATACGGATGATGCAGAGCATAAGCTGTGTGACTGCGCAATCTCGAAACAGGACACAAGGGTTATATAGTAAAACAAGCCACAGCATCCTAATAACATACGCCATAATATTCGTATCAAAGGGAAGGGTTGAGAGGGTCAGAAAACTTTTAAAATACCAAATAAAGCCAGAGTTTAAGGCATTTAAATGTTTGTCGATAAGAAAACTAAATTTCATATGCAAATCATTTCGATAAAAATAAAAAAAAACGTAAATACATTAGAAAAATTTGATGTTTCAAATAATTTATGCATAAAATATTCATGTTAAGGATATACCAAAAAAAAAAAAAAAATACACACACAAAGGACGACAGTGATTCATTTGTGTCATCAGTCAAGTTGATGAGGTAATTATTAACACCGTCTACTTTTGTTTTTAATTTTGGTAGTGTTTCAACCGTATTGGGTGCCATGAAGTTACGTTTTTAATGAAGACGTTTTGAATTTCTACAATCAAATAAATTGAAAATTATAGAGTGTAAGGATACGCTACCGATATTTTTTTTTCTAAGTTAATATTCAATTACATGTAGATTTTGGTAGATTATTAATTTCATTGTCACTTTTATCAGTGGATTTTTTTATACAAGATTTTTGGCTGTTAAAAAGGTTCGATGTCAAAAGGTGAAATTTTATACGAAAATAAATAAAAAAACAACTTTTTTTTTTTAAATTGTGGCGGGATGTGTACCATTTAAAAAACCACTTTAACTAAAACTTAAATAATGAAAAATAAAAAAATAAAATTCTCAAATCAGTTTAATTAATTCTTGAAATATTGAAAATTTTTGATCAAATTTATGCATTGTCTGGTAATAGTTTGTGTCAATTAGCCCAACGACATAGCAAATTCATTTTATTAGGTGCCCCAGTAGTCTAGTGGGTAGGGAGACGGTTGTGGAATCGATGCCCACCAAAAAGACTCTGGTCTGTGCAAAATTTTAAATATTGGACAAATATTTGATGAAAAACCTCAGTTATTTCTTTCCCGCAGTGTGACTACAAAATATTTTGAAGGGGCAAACAAAAAAATAGCTGTTATTTCAAAAACAAAATTATTTGCCAGCTAACAAATATTTTCCTAATGTAACCACAATGTGAACACTACAAAGCAAATATTTACTACATTTTTAACACTAGATTTACCACACCAGTCAAAAGGACTGGTTTTGATTTATTTACCACAAATATTGACTTTGTGTGAATATTTTTTCCCAAAACTAGTATATGATTTTTATAACGACAACAAAATATAATTAATTTGATAACTTGTTTTGATTTTGTGTGCACAGATTAAAAATAAATTTTTATTTTTTCTACTTATACCGGTACCAGTCATTTTGACTGGTGTGTTTTTTTCATATCATCAATCGATTTTTGTTTAGATTTAGCATACACTACAACCTTTCTTCGTGTTCCCAACGAGAAATATTATTGAAGAGGAGGTCAGCAGTGCCTTCTTACTATTGATAGACCACCATATATTAGACTATATAAGAACTTGCACCGAATCAGAAGCTTCTAGAATTTTGGGGAAAAAGTGGACACTTTCACAAGAAAAATTGAAGTCCTCATTGGAATTCTGTATACACGTGTTGCATACGAAGCAAAAAGTTTAAAACTATCGTATGTGTGGATAAAAAAATGGGCTCCTGAATTGTTTTCCAAAAGTGTGAGTAGGCATGGGTTTACAGAAATTTTACGGTTCATTCGGTTCGATAAAAGAAATGAAAGGAGTCAACGCTTACAAAATGATAAATTTGCGTTATTGCCAACAGTCAAAACTGTTTCAAACCGGGACCATATATTACAGTCGATGAGTAATTGTTTCCTACGAAGGCCAGATGTAGTTTCACACAGTATACGCCACACAGACCAGATAAGTTTGGGATCAAATTCTGGCTGGCGTCCGATCTTGAAACAAAGTACGTAGTAAATGGTTTTCCTTATCTAGGAAAGGATGAGACACGAGATTTGTTAACACCTCTCAGCGAATATATAGTAATCAGACTAATGCAGCCGTATACATGTCTTTCTTTACCCTCCAAATTATTAGAAAAAATACTATGCTGGTGGGTACAGTACGTTGTAACAAACGGGAACTGCCAAAAATTTGTAAAGACAAGAAAGATGGTATGGCTCGTTTTTCAATATTACTATATGCAACAAATGAATGTACTCTAATAGTTTATAAGAGTAAGCCCAACAAAAAAGTCGTTTTATTGAGTCTAAGCACAATGGCATCAAAATTGATACAGACAACAGCTGAAGAGCTTACTTTTGACTTTCAGCCTTCAACCCAAGATATAGCAAGTGAAGCTGATCGTTCAACATCCAATATTCCAAAAAAAAACCCCATCCAATACGTAAATGGTGCCAAATCGGGTTCTGTAATAACAATAAGACAACGATAAATTGCGATGTCTGCAAAAAATATGTGTGCGGAAAATGCACAGAAAAAAAGTTTCTATTTGTAAAAAATGTGAAAATCCATAATTATTTTGAATAATAACTAAAATACAGCTCCTGACTTCTTATTTATTTTATATTTTATTAGTTCTGTTTATTAATTTATTATTTTTAATAGCAGATACAAATTCTACACATTGAAAACACTTATTTTTTAATTCCAGTCAAAATGACTGGTGTTGGTATAAATAGGTATAAAAATTTGTTGGTAAATCTAGTGTTAAGCAATTATTTGTTTGTTCTTACAAGTTTTTTGTAAGAGCCCCTGTAGTCTAGTGCGAGACTTGTGGGCTCCTTTCATACAAGAGAACCTGTATGAAAGTACTGTACTGTATGACACTACACCAAGCTCGTAATAATTATTTACGGCCGCATGTATAATGAAAAATTAGGAACTAGTTAGTAAATGGACAAAAAGCTCACAAATTTATCACCCGCTTTAAACTGATATTATTAAAACTTTCCATACCCTCTATTTGATAACTAGTCAGATAATCCAAAAATTAAATACCTTGTACCTTTGAGTAAGAATTTTCATGTATTGGAATGACAAACTTAGCCAGTGTGTACAACGACCTGCTAATTTTTTTTCATACATAAGGCTGTTAGAATATAATTTATTATTTTATTGTAACTTAGTAAATAAGTAAATACCTATTAATCGTTTATTAATATACGCTAACTGCCGCATCCGATACTTTTCAAATAACCCCTTAAATAACAATAATTGCACAAATCAAAATTCGTTTAGTAGAATTTAGTTCTAAACTAAATAAGGGGTTTTATGACGAAACAAAAGTGTTTTAATTTGCTTCCGGTATACATCAAAGAGGACTTGTGATAAACTTAAGTTACAAGTTTGTATAAAAGAGGAAAGTGTATGATCTCGACTATATGATGCATGCATTAAAACTTCAAAGTCAAGCTCTTTCAGTTTTCGTCAGGTTATATCATACACATGGTTGGTCTAACTTTGTTAAAGAGAAATACAACACTTTTTCTGTCAATAATTTAGGCGGTTGGAATGAAATTGCTTGCTTCAGTCTCATTACGTGTTAACAACAGAAATTATAAACAATCGTTTGACCAAGTTGTAGAAACTTATTATAAACATACGTATGTATGTATGTATGGACATTACAACCCTGCGCCAGGGTTACGGCCTAGCTTCTCGCAGTACTCATATTGTGTGTGTTTATTTTTATCTTTGAGTACCGGGACCTACAGTTTAAAGTCGACTCCGAACGACAGATTTGAGAAGTGATATCATGGCAATCAATTACTCCCAGAGCTTTTGCCAGAAGACTGCTGAGAGGCACCCACCGAGAGAAATAATTTTATCATTTTTTTTTTCAAAATATCGGAGCTGTGATTTGAACACTGCGCTATCGTCGTAGTAAGCCAACACACTAACTACTAGACCACGGCAACTACGTTATATATATACTTATTATAAACAATTATATTAAAATTTTCATTATAATGTGCTGGTTCAAGAAAATATGAGAGAAAGAAGGAAAAAGTACAAGGATCTTTTATCTTTTCTGATAATACTAAGAAAAAAAACAAAGGTCCTACTTTAAAAATGCCAACCGCAAGGAAATCAGTTGCTGTTAATTGAATAATCCAACTGAATAACACTGAATATTCCAACAGTCATCAACCGCAAGAGGAATAAAAATTGAAAACAGTGTTGAAAATGACATTGTTGTTATTGTTCTCGATCCAGCCCCTTGGCTATTCTTCATAACTGCTCCTCAACTGCCTTTCTTACATGGAAGACCCTGCCATAGAGCTATTGCTCTCTGGGCACTTAGCTAGTTGAGTTTTTGCACTGTAAGCCTCTACACCACCGTAACGTGATTATCCCAAGTGGACAACCAGCATTATATTTTTTAGTAGCAATTCTTCTTTTTCCACAATTTATGAAGTTTCAGCTAGTTTCCATCATAATTTTTTGCACATATTATTATCATACCTGATCCAATATTTATCCTTCATAATCAGGCACTTTAAAAATGATTCAGTTTCATTGAAGTAATGAAACGCAAATATATGTAAATTAGATCTACTAAATTTTTCACTGTTAAAGCAAGTGGCATCTAAACATCAAACTTCTTTGTGTATCTAGTTTTCTTTTAGTGGTTATTAATTTTTTTGGAATGAATGACAACATTTTCGCTGCTTATGGGCTTGTTTAACTCAATTTTCATGATTCCATTGATATTTTCATTGATTGATCAACAAGATCAATTAATATATTTTTTTAACAGAAAAATTACAAGCTCAATATGGAGAAAATCACTTCATCGCTGTTTTTCTAGTTACATTATCGTCATGTGCTTTGCCTAGGGGCGGCTGCCAATTTTAACCTAACCTAACCTAACCTACATTATCCTCAGCGTGAATTTCCGGTTTTTTTGCAACTGCAACGAGATCTTACCTTTATGTATTACGATTGCAAGAGCAAAATATAGTAGCGTTGCGAATTTTCACTTATTTTGAAACCTGAAAATCTTTTCTGGAGCTAATTCGATTTTAATATTGTTTTCTAACGACATGAATCTCAAAGTATAACTTTTCTAACAAGCTATACATACATACATTCATAATTATCCATTACAATCCCAATCCCCCAGCACCCATGTTGTGTGTGTGGACCTATAGCTTAAAGTCGACTTCGCACCCCAGGCTTTAGAAGCATTTGAATACACTCAGAGGTTTTTCCAGAAGACTGCTAAGAGGTAGTCGCCGAGAGAAATATTTTTTTCAGAACTGTTATTTGAACCTGTAATTCTTGTCAAGTAAGCCAACACAACACGGCGGCTATAACAACCTAGAGCCTTGCCTAATGTAGTTAATACTCGTACAATATTTGTCAGTTCAACATAACCATTATTACCAAAGATATGAAAAATCCATACACAAGTTAAGACAATTTAATGTATAAGTGATTAGATAATTTTTCTCATTTCGCTAACTTCAACGAAACGGTTAAACCGAATTTTTTTTCGCCATTACAAATGTCACCAGCATCTCTAATGAAAAAAACACACAAAACTTATCCCTTCTGAAATTCCTTCACATTTCGTAACAGTTCAGTAATAGAAAAAAAAAAGAAATACACTCTCACGCACTTCTTTGCCCTTAAGTTATCCGGAAGTTAAATACCTTTTTTACTACTTGCGTATCTTTCTAAACATGTTTGCCTTTTTTTTTATTATTTTTTGTTCTCCAAACAATCAAGTTTATTCAGATAGTAAGACGGACAGGTGTCGGTTAAGATAAAACACCACAAATGAAAATCATATAAAAACATAGAAAACATAACCAATGAAATGAAAATGTACCACACATCGTAAAAACTGGGAATTCTAAAACTTCAAGATTTAGTTCTGATAACTGAGACGACAACAACAGCATTGTAAGAAGTAGAACAACAGAGTAAATATTTTTTTTAAATAAAAAAAATAAAATAAAAAAATATATTTAAAAAAAACGAATTAAATTACTGCAGCAGGTTGTTTCTTCAAAGCAAAGTACAAATATACTCGTTACTACGAGTTTTTATTTTTTTTCTCGTCAGTAAAGCAAAAGAGTGCATTGTATGTAAATATAAGTAAGTATTAAAGGTCTGCACGGGTATGTTTGAAAAGATCTTCAAGACATTCTAAAATTTTCAAACAAACTTCTAACTCTCATTCGTAAAAGCGAAACGAATAAAACAAACATAAAAAGTGGTTGTTGTCGTTAGAATGTAAATAATGAGAGAATAGAGACAAGAGAGTATGGAGACATGAGAGACATGAAACATAAGAATTAGAATGGAATAAATAGAGTGAATAGAATGTCTTGTTTGTAATATGATAGAAAAGAATTTCTTGTACTGGTATTAAAAGTACTAAAGAACTGAATAATAAAAGTAATGAACTGAATAATTTTTTATGTTATTTTTCTTCATTTTGTTTTATTTTTGGCTTAATTTCTAAAAATATGTACATACATACTTATTTACAAAAACTTAAAAAAAAAATTATAAATAAATTACATATTCAAAAAGTGATTAATTTTTTTTTTTTTTTTTTTTGCCTTTAAATGCTTTTATATACACACACTATTCTTCTTGCTAGATTTCAATTTGTTTGTTTTCATTCGCTTGTTTGTACTACAAACTATGGCATTTACTTCAATACATGCTTTCATTCACAAAGGAAATTCAAGACATTCCAAGCCATTCGAATGTCTCCATAAAAATTTAGAATTATGAGAGTAAATTTCGATTTATTCTATTCTACTCTATTCGTTTATTGAGGCTGTTCGTTTCGTTTCGTTTCGTTGGCTGCAAAACGAATAGAATGAATATTTGTTTCGATGCTTGAATTTACTCTCAATTAGAGTACACTTCTCGAATCATTCTAAACTGGCAGAAAAGCAAAACATTCATGCAGACCTTTAGTAAGTATGTATGTATACTGTGGCGAAAAATTGTCACTCGATGTTCTTTAATTTGCTGTTGGATTGTATACAGTGATGCATTGATGACTGCTACCAGAAACTTCAAAAGTTTGTTGATATAGCCTCGTGACATCCACAACCCTATTAAAAAAGAAGTCTAGATTATAAGTATTTAAATCGGAAATCTTGCCCTCCAGTACAAATCATTAAAATGCCGCCCTAATGATTTCGGTTGGAGGTCGTTCAGTAGGGACCGTTGCTTCATTCTTTTGATTTCCGCTTGTCTTCCAAACCTAATGTTCGTTTAAATTAGGAAAAAATATTAAGCATGACTATGTAAGGTTTTCCATTCCCAGTAGTTGTTTGGTCCATGGCTTTTTTGGAAAAATAAACACCACACATTAAAAAAATTTTGATTAGGCAGTGTATCATACGTTTCTTTGTTCATTATCGTATTGAAATGGAAATGGGCTTCGTCGCTTATGATGATTTTTAGTATTCCGAATGTTTTCAGCGTTTAGTCTACTCCCTGTTCTTTGCAAAGAAATATCTTCAACGTTTTCAAATCCTCTGTAGAATCGATCGAGTAATGCTCAAGTGATTGGCACTCTGTTTCGTCAATAATCGAAGTATCTCTGCGATATTTTGAGCCACAGTCTTAAACATTGTTTTGCAGCCGCCCATACCGAGCAGCTTATAACCGTATTGTTTGTCCACTTTGTGTCAAATACCAGAGTAGTCTACGCCTACAATTACGGTGCGCCAAATATACCAGAGTATTAATCAGGTTTCTTAAAGAGCCTTTACATATCTGGATTCTTCATAAATATCACAGTCCAATTGAGAACAACTGGAATTTTCAAGAATTATAGAAATATCCGACAGGATAAGAAATTTCAAAACCACCGTTCTGGCAAGAGTATCAGCTCTTAATCAACCGTCATCTAAAGTATTATTTATTGAGCTACAGGAGTGCCATTTAAGAAAATGGCCAAAAGGAGAGATTCAAACAATAGAGAAAAACTTAAAAACCTGATTTCAATTACCAAACCGACACCTTCAATAATTTTTTTTTTTTAGATCTTTTCGACGAACGAAAGTTGTTAAAGCAATTTAAAGACGATTGATTTTAATCTTTTATATTTAGAAAAAGACGCAAAAAACAAAAAAAAATTACAATTTAATATATATGTATATTTAATTTATATAACTTATTATGAAAAAAATTCACGGATTTATTTTAAAAAACCAAGGTAACGCAAAAAGTGAAGCGATTAGGCAAATAAGGAATATTCTCCTAACATAAAGAGAAATAAAATCACAAAATTTGCCTTGAAAGTAGCTAAACTGTCATTACTTAACAAAATGGTGAAGTTGTTCTGCAACTAACTTCACTTCTTTACGCGCTATCAAAATTGGATTTTTCCAATTGCAAAGCATTAGCGCCCTGCTATTTAAGTTACAATATAAATGTATTTGCATGAGCACTTTTGACAGATAGCTTGCGTTTTAAGCTTTAATTCAGGGACTGTAACGGTTATAAGTTATATCGAAAAACTTATTTTTTAATGGTTATTTTGAGAGTTTTTCCAAAAAAGGTCAGCAGAAAAAGTTATTTTTCAACGGAAAAATAAAAGTTAGAAAAAAACTCTCAAAAATAGAGTTTTATTTTTTCGTCATAAAATAAAACTCATTTTGTGAGTTTTATTTTTCAGTCAGAAAATAACAGTTATTTTTTGAGTTTTATTTTTCCATCATATTTTCGGTCATAAAATAAAACTCGTTTTTATGAAAATTTTTTTTACACCTAATCCTGATTTGACACGTTACCATCTGCAAACTATTACAAATGTCATTTCTATCATATTTTGTTCTATGCATAACGTCGTAATAGACGCAGTCATCGAAACCGCTTTCATCCTCCTAGTCAAATATTTGTAACATTTTTAGCAAGTTCCGGCCATTATCGGTTTTAATTATGTAAATTTGCTCTTTTATTAATATTAAAGCACCCTAAAAATCGTTTAACTTGAGATTTTATATATTCAGCTATAAAAAACAATAAAATAAAGATGCCACAAGCAGCGGGATTAGATTAAAAATACAATTTTTCATATAAACGAGTTTTATTTTATGACGAAGAAAATAAAACTCCTAAATAGAGTTTTATTTTTCAGTTAAAAAATAACGGTTATTTTCCGACTGAAAAATAAAACTCACAAAATGAGTTTTACAGTGCGAGCTCGATTTTCGCAACTTGAAAAAATCTGGCCTGTTGCAATTACCGAAAAAGTTGCAATTATCGACCACTTTTTATTGTACCTGAAATTACCCAATTTTTAATAAAAAGAAACAAATTTATTATTAAATGTTATAAAACAGTCTTTTTGTTGAAAAATTAGCGTAGCTAGCAATCTTTTGTTTTAAAAAGTGAAATTATACAAATATGTTAGCCTACGCATCTGTGTAAACATACATATGCTGCAAAACAGAAAACTGATGCGTTTGTATTTGTGTTTGAAAACGTGTCTTGGACAGCACTAACATGGGAGAAATGCTATTGAAATGGGATTCTTTGATTAAATATGATTACTTTTATAAAATTAAGTTTCTGAACAAGTAATACAAACAGAAATCATTGTAAATATATTTAAAAAAATAGTGTTGCACTTATTGAGACTCATTTTTGAAAATCGTTGCACTTATAAAGACTGTAATGTAAAAAATTTGCCTGTTGCGCTAATCGGGGTGTTGCGTTAATCGGGGGTTGCGAAAATCGAGCTCGCACTGTATTTTATGACGGAAAAATAAAACTCTCTTTTTAAAGGTTTCATCTAAACTTTTATTTTTCCGTCCAAAAGTAACAGTTAAAATCTGATTAATGATCACTTATGCGAGATCACCACAGATTCTGTGAGAGCTCTCCAAGACGATTAATTTGGTATATAACATCATATATGTCTGTCGACTCTAATACGATGATTTTTTTAGTTTAATTTTTATGCAATAACTGTTATTTGCGGTCCCTGCTTTAATTAGGTTGGCCTCTTAAAGAGCTTGTAGGTAAATAATCGATATGCTTTTAGAAAGACGTTTAACAATTAGTATAGAAAGACTCAAATACTATTAGTAAAATTCCTTCAAAACAAAAAATATTTTTCGCCTTATTGGCAAATACATTCAATATAATTTGAAATCTATGCTTTTGGGGATAAGCATGTCTCTATGGCCATTTCGTCTCTGCTTAAGAGACTCGTCAGGAGACTTTTTCCCAAAGGTGTGATTCAAAACTATAAATACTTATGTTAAAATAGTTATAGACTAAATGCGAATCATATCCCATTTAGTATATAAGCAGAGACGAAATGGCCATAGAGACATGCTTATCCCCAAAAGCATACATTTCAAATCATATTCCTTAAAAACTTAAAAGAAGAATTTGAGAATGATGTTTTGACAATTTATATATGTGTTGCAAGTATTTATTAAAGATGACTAAACACATTTTTTTTAAACTTCCATTTGGCTGTTATCTACAAGAGGACTTGTAAGAAACCGGCATTTTAATCAAAGCACTTCTTTAAATATCTGTACGCTGTATGCAGTCATTCAACACGCAGTTGTTATGTTAAGTGACTGACAAGTATGGGTCAAAATCTGGCAAGACGCAAACTTCTCTACTTTTGTTATTTGCAAAACAACACTTTGTAGAAGAAACAACCGCATAATTGTTTTAATTCTGAATGAATCTTGTAGTTTGTCACTTGATAGAAAATACATGCAAAGTCGAAAATGGCTAAAATATGAAATTGAAAACAAAAAAAGAAAAAACAAATATGAACGTGAGAAAATTAGCAAAAAACGACGTGCTATGATTTATAATACGAGTACGTATTATATTCACAATCTTTGTACGCTGTTCAGTATAAAATGTTTTAATTTTTGTCGTTCAAATAGAAATTCTTAAAATTGTTTTAAACAACATAAAACAACAATTTTTAGATAAATTAAGTACTACGTTTATATGTAGGTATTGGCCTCATTTTTAATGACTCTTTTGAGTTTTACAACTCAGGTGGTCAACTAAACTGAACCCATTATTTTAATGTTTGTACGACATTTTATTCTTATGAGTTTTATTACTAAAGAGACCGACCTGAAGCCATTATGGTAGTACACCTCTAAGATAATTTAATTAGAAATACTTTTTAGAGTAGGTTTTATGACATTGACAAGAGAAAAGCAACATACTTCCTTTACTTTTTTTTTTTTATTTAGTTTTGTACCGGTCATTTCTTTTCTAAATTCTAAAAAATGCATTTAAATTGTTTAACTGTTAACACACTTTTCGGAACCATGGTATGTAGCAAAGAGTGTTAAACTTGAATTTAATGTGCACTTCCCAGCGGATGTTTTCTTTAATAGTGGTTTAGATTTTATAATAGCCAGAGGTGAGTACACGTGCTTAATAGGCAAATTAAGTTTTAAATGAAGCTTAATTTTAATTATATTGTTACTGTTAAAGTTCATATTTAAAATTATATTTGTTTAAGGTAATTGTTTTTTTTTTTTTTTTTTAGAAAAGTATAAAAGTATAATTTAAATTAAAATATTTAAACTCATGACGACTTTTTTTGTATCTTTAATTTTTTTTTTATTCTTTTAAACTTGTAAAATGCGTTATGATGGATGCTGATGATTATTTTGGAAGCACATAAAACTAGTGAACGCTATAGGTAGTAAGCAATGAACTTACTGAAATCATTTCCTACTAATTACTACCATATATTTTATAGAAAAAAATTTTTCTGTCTTAAAAATAAAGTTTAAAAAAGTGTGGAATTTATTTATTTATTTATTTATTTATTTATTTATTTATTTAATAAACTAAATTTAACAGCTTATAATATAAAGTAATACAATTAACATAAAACAAATAACAAAGCTAAACATATATTAAAAACAATCATATTGATAGGTATTTGAATTAAGATAAATTAGTATTGATTTCTTTGTTGTAGTGCAGTTGGCAGAAAAGTCAATAAGATTATAAAATTTATTAATTTCCATACATGTTCTACGTAGAGGGTCATTATCGATGAAGTTATATCTATGCGGTTTTAAATAAATTGGTTCATAAAACCGAAACCATTTAGTATATAAAAACCAAACAAAAGTATTTACAAAGCAATACATTTCTGTTTTTCAAAAAATTTAAATTCTATTTCTCTGTTCCACCACAGAATGTATTTGCCAATAAGGCGAAAAATATTTTTTGTTTTTTAATAAATAAATATTAGTTTATACCAGAGTGGGCAAACAAACAAAACATTTCGCAAAAGTTTCAACAAAGTCATACACTTTTCAAAATTTTTTTAATAGTATTGTACATGAGCAAAACAAACACAAATACTTTCTAAATGAGAAAGAGCGCAAATGGAACAATTAGCTTTTTGCTCTTGTGCTTGCTTTGTTTTTTGTTATTTTTTTTCTCTTCTTCTTCTCTTTTACTCTTCTATCCTTTTTCTTCTCATTCATTTTTTGTTGTACCTACGCACATTTGAGTTAGTGTATTTGTAGTACTCAAAACAAAAAGAATATACAAAATTAAATGGGACAATCTTTCTCGCTGTTTCTGTTTTATTTTTGTTATACTAATTGTAAAGAACATAACAAAATGAGATTAAACGTTCAGTTTTGTTTATTTTCCTACTCTGGTTTATACATTTATTTATCAAAAATGGCGTTTTTATTAACGGAATTCAAACGGACGTAATTAAAACTGCGTGTATTTCTAAAGGCAAGAAGACATAACTACATACATATTTATATGAAAACCTTACAAACAGACTCATTTGTTGTATATAGAGATGCCAATTCTTATATCTCGATCCTAAAAATTATATGATTTTCAGCATTTACAAAATTTTTGATTTTAAGGTTTTTTGCTTCTCCTGTAAAAAAAAAAGTGTAATTACATCCGTTTGTATTTAATACGACGGTATGTATATACAACCACACAAACCTTTATTAAGCATAAATTCTTAAAGTTATAGTAAAAAAACTTTCTAGGCCTATTAAACCTTTTACAAAGCATTATTAAATTTTCATTCTTTTATATCAGGGGTGCTACAGTACTTCGACTTCAAGATCTATTGTACAGCCTTCATCTCATTCAGGGTTCCTACAGTATTTCGTCGCTCAGTTTCCCTTCCGACGTCTGATAATCACCAAGGTGCCTCTTCCTACTGTGCATCAATGTTATACTAGTAACCAGTATGTGCTCTACTCGAGACGATTCCCATCTTATACAAATGTCCATTGAGTCTGCACTGACCAGTTAGGAGACCCTCCAGTATTCTCAGATTATCCCTAGAGAATTTAATGCACGAATCAAATCTCTTCCCATAACAGTTACCAAGTAGATGCTTGGAAAGTCTAAGTCCCGTCTAGCCCAAAATAGTAACTGCCTCCTCTTTCCTTCTTTGTCCACTATTGTTAAGTCTTACTCTTTTGAAAAACATTCAGTTTCCACACTTTTATTGAAATATTTGAAATCCCTCTAACCATCATAGTCAAGGTAGTACATGCCGTGAATGCCGACTAATGGGGATAAGTGAAAAAACTAGGTAATGAGAAATATTTTGTAATTCTGATCATACAAAACAGGTGTCAATTACAAAAACTGAATGATGTAGTGGAAAATGAGTATAAGAAAAAATTGTTTTTTTAACAAGAATTCCTTCCAGCAATTTATTAAAAGGGATATACAAAATAAAATTCCAATATATGATGTCTCAACAGAAGTGGGAGTTAAATAATTAATGATAGTCTCGAATATGAATGCGTGGTATAGTGGTTAGAGCACTCGCACAAAAACTCCAACGGCCCAGGTTCAAATCCCAGTAAAGGTGAAAAATTAAAAAGTTTGTTTGCAGTTTTTAAAAATTATAATTTAAAAAAAATAAGAGGTTCCCCTTCTCCAAGAAGACCATGTACAAAGAAACCACTCCCCAACATTCCACTCTATTCTAGCTCAGCCAATGTCAACAAAAAAACGAATGATCAGGAGAAAAGCGCCACCTATTGGGAAGTAGCAGATAACAGCTAAACCCACTTAGCGAAGACACTCACCACACAATCAACATGCAATGATGAGGCGATTGCTGTTAATCATTCAAGGGTGAAGGTATACGCTGGCGCTTAATAGTAATATAAGAAAAACAAAATATATGTTCTGTTATAAATGTACTGTCCTTTCCAAAAAATTCCAATACAATGTACTGCATTTAGTGGGGGTGTACCCCTGAGTATTGGTCTCAAATAAAATAAAAAGTAAAAACAAAACTTTAAAAGACCACCGTTGCTCGGTTCGGCTGGTGTAAAATTTATATATCTCTTAATTGCAGGCATGATAATATTACATGAAGATGATATGAACTGACCACCAAAATAGTGTTATTTGGCTCCATCAAAAGTTTAAGTACTTGTAAAGTTTCCTTACGTTCTCAGGTCTATGAGAAAATAAAATAATATACAATGGCCCTCAAAGCCAACAAGAAAGCTTTGGTAAAATTCAAATTGAAAATTGGACATTTTACTTTGAAATTGATTGAAAAGTATTTTAAATTTCCCATTAAATATAAAAAGTTTCCCATACAATATAATTTAAAAATAATTCTCACAACAATTTTCAAACGGATATTAAAAATTATTTTTAATTGATTGTGGTCAAAATTCTGCAGATTTGACTTTCAAGCATGACTGAATTCAACAAAAAGGATTCTGTGGAAAAAATTCCCATACAGAGATATATATTTAATGCGGCAAAGCTGCAGGCACTTGTAACTAGAAACTAACTATTGCTTTGAGAATAATTTGATACATAAACTGCTATAAATATGAGGGGGAGAAGAATTTAACCATTTGTTAGGGGTGGTTGTGTGGTTGGTAAAAAAGGATACAACAGCCTGATTAAGTGTTTTAAGGGTGTTTTGTTTTATTTGTTTTTTATTTTTGTTCTTTTTTTCTATCCTTTGATAAAATTTTATGATTGACTTTAAACATTTTAACATGAAATTTTCATGTTGTTTAGCGGAAAATAGTTGACAACTTTTTTTTTATATAAATAATCAAAATGATTTGATGTTGAAGTAGCAAATGTGGCAGCAAGAAAATAAAAAAAGTAAAATAACTGTGAGAAAACATGACTTTGTGATTTTAGACACTTGATTGTTTTGTGTTGATTTTTTTCTTCATGCTAACCGGAAACCTTTGTTGTTTATTAACGGAAAAAACATTGTTTTTTTTATAAAAAATTTTACTGTCAAAGTAGCTGATTTTTCGCTTTTAAATATATTTTTTTTAACTCTTTTACTATTTTGAGAGACATATGTCTATCATAAACTATGCCTCAGTATATACGTTTTTTTTTTCATTGTAAGAAAAAATAAATTAAAAGACAGGTGATGTTTTTTTTTCACAAAAAACCAACAAACATTGTTTAGAAGACATTCAGGAATAAAATGTGCTGTGTTGTGTCCTGTTTTGTGTTGTCAGTTACTACTCTCTTTTCATAAAATATTAAATCATATTTTAATCTTCTTAAATTTCTTCTAATTTTTGACTTTAACTTAAAAATTTACTTTAAAATTTTAAACAAAAGACAAAAAAATCAATAATAATTGAACATCATGTGTCAATAATTTGTGCACAATTCCCTTTAGAAAGCAAAAAAACACAGCTTGTGCTTCTTATTTTAGTTGTTACGGCGCGTGCATAAACCGATCTGTCATTTAACAATCGAAATGTCAAAAATTTTGACAGTTCAATTTCTTGGCTTAAAAAAGAACAAATAACTTAAGAAAAGGCAAAAGAAAATAAAAAGACAAAAAAGAAAAAAAAAAACGGTAGTAAATAGAATTACACATTGCGTAGCTGCATATGATGACACAAACAAATCACACATAATTTACTCGTATTTTACACCAACGACATATTTAGGTGGTTTAAATTTCCTTTTATTAATGCACAGTGGAACAAGAAAATTTCAATGCTTACGTAATTATTTTTCTTTTGTGTACAAAAGAATTACGGTTGTATGAAAATATTTATTCATGTAGAGAATAACAAAAAAAGCTTTATTTAAAACTTTATTGTCATATTACGAACCAAAAGAGCCTAGAATGTAAGTTCAAAACTAATGAACGTTAGCTGAGATTATCGTGGCTGCTGTATAGCACCACAGAATATCAATTAGAAAACAGAACGTCCAACTGCCCAGGCAGGCGTTACATAGAATTTTGGTGAATCTGTTGCTAGCCACCAAAAATCCTCATATGAAAAAGCAGATTTATAGTTTATTGTGAGCATAACACACTATAAAGTTACTGTATTGTGTGGTGTTGCATTGAAGGCGTCATCAGATTTTTTAAGCTCACTAAACACTACTGTGAAGGGCAAACGCTACAGAGCAAGACTTAATGGTTTTTCCGATCATAGCTGGATCAGTTGGACCACGGCAAAATATGTAGTTTCAGCAGATTGAAGGAATTGGTCGATCTGTAATGGAAATTCTGGAGTATATTTTCTTATTATGGAGATTTTCTTTGGCAATTTCGGCCTTTATTTTGAGGCTTTTTGAAATCTCGAGTCTAATTAATTTTTTTGCCATGTTGTGTGTGTCAATTTGTATATATGAGTATCGAGATCTACAATTTAAAGCATAGGTCAGCATTTCATAGCTCAATTGAGCTGAGAGCGTTCACATGTTTTCTTATGCTCCTTCATTTTGTCCTCTCGTTGGGGTTACGAGACAAATGCTGTTTAATAATTTATTCGTCAATGAACTGCTGACGAGTGCACATGTGTACCGGACGTTTTATTTCTTTTTCATGAAAATTAAAATAATTTTTTATATTAATTGGAAAAAATTTATGAAACTCTAAATATAATAGATTTAATTTAAGACATTTAGGTGATTTTTTTTTTCTTTTTAATAAAATCACACAAAATGTCTTAAATTATTATAACAAATGTTACTTGCAGATAATAAAGTAAGATATATAACTTATATAACTTTATAATTATAACTCTTATATAACTCTTATATAACTTTTTCTTTAAATCTTCCTTCGAAACATGGTTAGCACTTCTGAATTTTGCATACCCGAATTAGATATACCCGATATGTTTCCTTCAGCTGTAAAAGAAAGTTCCTAGTTCATACACAGTGATATGTAATTTATTAACATACATATTTATGAATTCAAACATTTTTTTGTTCAGTGCAGTTCTTTTTCATGCTCACTAACACAATTACAAATCAATTTTACCGACCTCTGATTTAAAGTCGACTGCGAACGGCAGACTTGAGAAGCTTCTTCAAGGCAATTAGTTACTCTCAGATATTTTGCCAGAAGACTGCTAACAGGTAGTCGCCAAAAGAAATATTTTTGTCACTCTTGAACGCGGAGCTCTTGTCTAGTAAGCCAAAGCACTAACCACAACTTTACGGCGATTCCAAAGTCTTTAAATAAAACATCTCTTAGAGAAGCGGCAAGTTATCAGGGGAATGAATGCGAATATCAACAAATTTTTTCTAATTTGGGAGGATATAAATCCACATAAGGTCAAAGAGCATTCAATTCATCCAATAGAAGTTAATGCATGATGTGAAGATGTGCGACTTGACCCTTTTTCTTGATGTACGCGAATAAGCCATAACACGCAGCTGACCTCAAGGAAACCTAACCTATGCCATCGGTCAAATTTAGATTGAGATTTGGAAAATTGAATATGTCGGCTTTTTTCCCATGGCACACATTTAAAAAATTGTTTATACCACACATAATGGCATCAATACCTCTTTCAGAAAGAATTTCAATTTACATAAATTTTGTTCTATTTTAAATTAATGATGGGAAGTCTTAATGAAAGACCCGATATATATGTACATATAAAACAATTTTATAAGGAAATTGCAAAATATTTTTCGATGTTGTTCTTCGAAATTTTTCAAATTACGAGTATGTATTATGGAAATGTTCTAAAATTGCTTAATAATTGGCCTTTTTTTATTTAAGACCGATACTCAGGAGTAAACCCCTACTAAATGCAGTGCATTGGAATGTCGAATATATAGATATACATAGATATATAGATGTCAAGAAGTAATATTAAGCGCCTTATGTCAATGGGACAAATTGCTGTCAATTTGATCACTCAAAGGCCAGTGTTATACCTTCACCTTTGAATGATCATCAGCAATTGCCCCATCTGGATGTTGAATGTGAGTGGTGAGCATCTTTTTTATGTAGGTTAGCTGTTAATGATGTACTCCTGATCATTCTTTTTCTTGGTGGAATAGGCTGGAAATGCCAGGGAGCGGTTTCGTAAAGATGGATTTCTTGGAAGTGGGGGGGAACCTCTTTTTTTAAATTATAATTTTGGAAAGACCGTATATTAATTTTTTTTTTAATTTTCTCCTTCGCTGGGATTTGAACCTCTGTCCTTTGTTTCTGTGCACGCGCACTTTGCCACGACCCCCCCGGCCTTATTACAGTTGCCATAATTCCATTTTTGTAATAGACTTTGTCTTTAATTTAGGACAAGTGTCACAATACGAAAAATTCTACTATACCCGCAATATGGCTGAATTTTTTATACATGTTTGGTTAAAATATAACAAAAAAATAAACATCCTACAAAATAGCTACACAAACGAGTAGAGAAATATTAGAGAATTAAAAGTTAAAATACACGAGCTTCAAGAATTTTGTTTTGATTTACTTTAAACCCACTGTATTTAACTATCTCTGAACAAATTATAAAATTCATACACTGTGATAAAATGTCAGGCATGCGTCATACGTTCATCATCATCGTCATAAAAGGATGTTACAAAATATAATAAAAAAAAAATAAAATAAAATAAAAGTAAAAACTGAGCAACAAAAGATTCAAAAGTAAATCACCTGAGGTAACATATTAAGCAGAAAAGAAAATTAAATTGAAAATTCATTTTAAACTCAGGAAAGAAAATGAAATGAAATACATTTGTGTATATATTTGCTTACAAAGACAAAAAAAAAAAAAAGGAAAACAAAAAAATTGCAAAAAAAAAAACAAAACCTGGAGTATAAATGTCATAATTCAGAAATATGTATAAACGCTCAAACGTTAATATTTTGTCCACATTTCAGATTTTATATTGTCAACGTTAACATCCTCTTTGAAATACTTTTTTTTATTTTACTTTTTCCCTTACCTACATAACACATTTACTTGAAGGTACATATACCCGTTTGTACAAAATGTTAAAGTATTTGCAATTTTTTTTTTTTCTGCAACTTTTTTATACATTTTGCCATGACACCCGCGCATAAAAGCAACCATCCGTTTCCGCTTTTTATTTTACTGTAAAAGATGGTTTTTGTTCGCACATACATATTATTTTTTAAAGGACTCATTTGCGACAGGAAAAGTATACGTGGCGCTTTATAAAACATCATGTGATGGTAAAAGATACACTTGGTTTTGTTAATGATTTTGATATGCGTTACATTAAGGTAAAAAACTCTGTGTGAAACATCAAATACACAGAAACCTCAGGAGATGAACCTAAAAAATGTTTTTCTTTTTGTTATCATAGGGTTTGTCATTTGGTTTGCTTTTCTGATCTGTCAACATTTTTGTTTAAGCAAAATGAGGAAGTGTTGTTTTTTTATTTCATTAACCCATTTTTTTTTGAGATCATATCATCAGAAGAGAGTATATAAACGAAGATATTTATTAAATTATTTTTATACAGTTCTTTTTTTTAAATTTCATTTGCTTTTAAATTGATATTCAGAAAATGTATTTTAAGGCAGATTACACCTCTTTCAAATTATTTTATTTGAAAATTAATTATGAAAATTTGTGGACAATTGGCTGTAGAAAACCTTTTCCATTGCTTTAAGAAGAAATAAATATAACAACCGAGTTTAAAATATGTTGTTTTTTAAATCTGTCTTTATGCAGGGTGTCCGCCGGGAAGGTATACCACTTTATTTTGCCGCCATTATCGTAAACAAGAGTCTTAACAGTTCATATTTGGCAGTCGTGAAGTAGAGACATGGTAAATTTATTATATAAAAATATTCGGTAAGACAATGTGATTTAATCGTTAAAATTTTTTATTAAAATCAATCATGGGACAACCCCGATGTTCATGAAAAAATCGCAATCAGTGATGACGCACATTATCATTTAAATAGATATGTGAATAAACAGAATTGTCGGTTCTGGGCAATGGGAAACCCTCAAATTATTCATCAGTCATCTGTGCATCCATTAAAAGTGACAGTCTGGTATGCAATTTGGTCAGTAGGAATCATTGAAACTGAAAGGGGCGTAACGGTAACTGTCAATGGTTAGGTTTCGTGATACTATTGAAAACATTTTTAAATGCCACAACTGCATGTTTTGAACTTGACTAATATGTGGTTTGAACAAGACTGTGCACATCGCATACAGCCAGGAATGGAGTGGAATTACTGCGATACCTCTTTTCACAATTAGTAATTTCAAAGAATTGTTAGTGTGATTGGTCTTCACGGTCGCCTCATTTGACTGCTCCGGACTTCTTTTTGTGGGGATATCGAAAAAGCAAGGTTTATGCAAACAAACCAGAAACGCTGGAGTAACTCAAAAAACACATTATAATGAAATTAAGGAAATACCGCTTAAAATGTGTGTGAATGTAATGAAAAATGTGCTCAAAAGGGCTCGCATTTGTGAGGCTAACAGAGCTGGACATTTATTTGATATTGTATTCCATACATAATTGCCTGCATTAAATAAAACATTTTTTAATATAAGATCCACCCTTTCATTTAATCAAAAATTATAAACAAACAAAGTAGTATACCATCGCAACCCACAGTGGGATTTGTTCATACTTTGTTTGGCAAAAAATATAAGGAGTGCTCGTAGAATGTTGAAATTTTGCTCTAAGCCTCTGGTTAGATCAAATAAGAAAAATATAAAGTTTCACCAAAATTGGCCACGCCCACTACCCATAAAGGCACAGAGCCTTTATTACCTCAATTAACACCCATAACTCACCGCCCATATAACCCATATTATATTTTTTCCCATAACTTTTTTTTCTTTACCAAAACTAATTAATTTTAAATTTTTAATTTTAATATTAAAAATATCATGAATTTGGAAATTTTATAATCTTATAAAAGATTGTTAATTATTTAAATTTTTTTTTTTAATTGATAGTATGGAGTCTTACCCTTTATATTATTATAGCGGGAGCACCTAGAATGACCGAGCAACCTTTTTTTTCCTCGAAGGAGGTTTGAAATCACGGCATATTATGGAACAAATTTTATTCTATCATATCTTTTAAACCGTATGAGCGAACATTATAATTTTTTTTATAATACGGGGAAAAGTCTATATTTGAAAATCACTATTTAAATCAGAGCAATAAACTCATCTCACGTACAAACACTATAGATGTGCGTAAACAGTTTTCAACATTTTGGACTAAAATTTACATGTCACTTTACTTCATTATTGCAAAGACAAATATACTTTTTTTTGGGATAAAATTTGTGGAATCTTCATATTGAATCAATTTTCTACAAAACTGCATCATTACACTTTTAAATTTTATGTGTTTTACTTATTGCAAAAAAAAATCCCACTGTGCTACGGACAATCTGTATATGTTTGAAACTACAAAAATATTTTGTAGACAATTTCTTAAGTGATTTTTTTTAGCCAGCTATTTCACTAAAAACTAACCGTAACCGTTTAACAAATTATTTTACAAAAAGTTAATTAACACCGTTTTTTTATTTGTTTTCATACCAATACTCAGGGGAGTAAACTAATAATAATGGGCATTGTATACGAATTTTTACAAAGAATAGTGTATTCTTATTAAGCTTTTTACGAGTATTGCAAGTTGTTGTCAACTTAGTGACCACTTAAAGACCAGTGTTATACCTTAACCCTTGAAAGATCAACAGCAGTTGACACACCTGATGTCCCAAGATACCAAAAACCGATTTCTGCAAAATATCTAAGAATTGCTCACCATAGTTGAGATTCAGGTCACTGGTAATAGGGCTGTATAAGTAGAGCTTGGCGATAGTACAAAATGAGCGAACTGATAATTTTTTTCCTTAAAATTTTTCTTTAAATTCGTTGTCGAGTTGATAGACCAGAAAAAAGTGAGAGGATGTTTTATATATTACGGTACCGGTTAGAGCGCTGTGGAACTGAATTTATTCTTAACTTTTGTTGGGGGATGCGCTCGCACAAAAACTCAAACGGTCCAGGTTCGAATGCCTGCAAAATTAAAATATTAAAAAGTTAGTTTGGGGCTTTTTCAAAACTATAATTTAAAAATAAGAGGTCCCCCCTCCCTCCAAGAAGACCATATACAAAGAAACCACTCCCTGGCATTCCACTAAATTCCACCTTAATCAATGTCAACAAAAAAAGAATGATCAGGAGAAAAGCGCCACCTATTGGAAAGTAGCAGACTACAGCTAAAAACCTACTCACCGCAATCAACATAGCAACGGTGGGGCAATTGCTGTTGATCATTCAAGCTTGAAGGTACAACACTGGACTAAGGCGCTTAATAATATATAAAATATATGTTCTGTTGCCGTAATGTACCGTCCTTTTTACAAAAATTCCAATACAATGCACAGCATTTAGTAGGGGGTTTACCCCTGAGTATTGGTATCAATAAAAAAAAATTGTATACTATTATATGGTTTTATATAGCTGTGTATACGGGTCACTGGCTGATCGGTGAACACAAGTGAGGTTGGGTCTGCCCTTTAATCCACACTACAGAAATTGCGGGAATACTTCTGGAAAGGAGATTTTCTTTGTGATTGCCCAGGTCTGAAAGTCAGACGTTTAAAGTTTTTTATGGTGCCGTTTTTCGATAGCTTGGCTCAGTGTGCGAACTTAGAACCTATTGTTTTTCTCCACTCTATAGACAGCTTTGGTTGGCTGTAGTTCTATGGTAGGTAGGAAGAAGTGTTTACGTAAAATTAAATTTTTGCATGTTTTTTAATAGTGGTTACGTTTTTTTGTTTTCAAAAAATTATTTGACGGCCACAGTATAGTCGTATTAAGACTTTTAAATTCTATGAAAACAATTGTACTCGTCGATTGTCAAAATTCTGTTATAATTCTTCTTTGGCGTTAATTAAAATTTATACCTTTTTATGAAAACTAAGAACCGACAATTACAAGTAGTGTTTTTGTAAAATGTAACACATTTTAGGCAAAAAAAAAAAGAAAATAATTATACGAAAAATGTATAACGGCTGCTATAAGAAAATCGAAATTAAACATTGTTTGCTATTGTAAAACAAATTTTTATTATTTGATTGATACGCAAATAAACTGCGTTTTTCTTTTGGGTATTGTTTAACGGGTATGTGTGTTTAACAAAAGAAAAATTTTGGCATAATGCAAAAAGACTTTGTGTTTTCTTTTTACAGATTAACAATTTTCTTTTCTTTATGTTACTCTCTAAGCATAACTTCACACATAAAGAATTAAGAATTGAAACTCTATGAAGTTTTATTAAGAATTTTTTATTTTGGGGGTAAATTTTCTAGCATTATTACTGTATAAATGTACGTACAAATGTATGTGTGTATGTGTGCATAAGCAAATATTAAAATATTGAAAATTCTGATGTGTTTACGGTTTTGTGAGTTTATTTGCTCTAGATTTAAAATAATAGCATAATTCCTTAAGTCTTAGGTAAGAAATTAAGACAAAGACCCACACACAGCTGGACATAAGATTTCTTTGCCATTTACATGCATTGTTGTTTTATATAAATGGAAGGTAAGTTTTGGGATAATTTATTTAGCATAGAAATGTATTCCTTTAAAATTTGCATTTATTTCGTTGTTTTTTTTAAGATCTTGACATGTTCTTGAAGGTTTTTTGTAAATTATTTGTCACATTTTTTTAAGAGATTTGCAATTTTTTTTAATACATCTCGTATGTTAATTTTTTGTGTTTATTGACAGACTTTTAAGAGTGTCAAAATAAGGCGTAACGTGTGGCAAATCCATATTTTATATTTTCACAATTTTTTTTTTTTTTTTTGGTTTGATAAAAATCAAGCTGTTTTTAAACATTGGTTTTGAGGTTTTAGGGACAGTTCGAATATACTTACATACTCGTATATAGAAATTTTTTTAAATTTTTGATAAATTTAATAGAGTAAAATAAATATTGTTAATTAATCGGTATTATTATGTGTAAATACATTTTTAATTTTCTTAAAAAAAACAATTTAAAATATTAAAGTTGTAAAACCTCTGCCCAAATAATACATCATAGCACTATTGTTTCAAATCGAAATTATTTTTTCCCAGAGAAAATTAAATAATCATATCAGAGCTTTTAATTTTAAGCATTTAATAGCCAGCCATATAAATAAACAAGTCTAAACCTGGCGTGCTTCGCTACACCTACCACTACTGTTTGTTCATTTCCTATTTAGTGACTTCAAAATCAATTACACCAAATTCAGAAACTTTAGCTTGAACACTTCTCAAGATACAAACAAGTCAGTATTTAACTTGTATGAGAGGTACCACGCCCATTTGCCCAATTTCGCCTACTTTCTGACTTGTCCGTTGTGTCATTCAGATTGAATTCAGAAAGTTTAGCTTTAGCCGTTCTTAAGACATAGAAAAATCAGTATTTAGTTTGTATGGGAGGTGTCAGTCCCCCTGTCTAATTCCGTGAACTTTCTGACTGATGATTTGCCTTGGTATTAAAGTCATTCAGATCAAATTCAGAAACTTCAGCTTTAACCGTTCGCAAGATATACATACATACATAACTGGCCTTTACAATACTGTGTCAGGATTACGGCCTAGCTTCTCGCAGAACTCATGTTGTTTGTGTCAATTTTTATCCATGAGTACCGGGACCTACAGTTTAATGTCGACTCCGAACGACAGATTTGAGAAGCTTGTTCATGGCAATTAGTTACTCTCAGAGCTTTTGCCAGAAGACTGCTGAGAGGTAGTCGCCGAAAGAAATATTTTTTTCATATTTCTTTTTTTGAAGATGTCAGAGCCTGGAGTCGAACCCAGGGCCCATGTCTTAGTAAGCCAACACATTAATCACTAGACCACGGCGACTAGATATCGCAAGATATACTAAAATTAATACTTAATTTGTTTTTGAAGTGCCACTCCCACTCGCCTAATTCCACTCACTTTTTGGCTGATGATTTTCCTTGATCGTGAAGTCATTCAGACCCAAATCCAAAATTTTAGCTTTAATCGTTCTCAAGATATAAAAAATTTAGTACTTAGTTTGTATGCGAGGTGCCACGCCCAGGTCCAAATAAAAAAAACATATCTTATTGCTGTTTTGGTAGTTGAGTCTATTGATTTTTTTAAAAACCCACTCAACCGTTGGCTTTCCAAAACGAAAGTATTTCGGTACAGTTTTACAAAAGTGTTCAAAAATATAATGATAACTCTAAAAATTGCTAAAAATTGATGGTGAAATTTGAATATGAATGAACACTTCCACATTTAAACTTTCTTCCGCCAGCTTTTTTTTTGTCTTAAATAAGTGTCCCTTTAAAAAAAATGGGTAATGTTGAATTCTTGGAAGTGTCTCTATCCCTACTTATTTATATTAAAGTTTTTTTTTTTTTTTAATTCAAATAGGAGTGGCGAAGCACGCCAGAGTTTAGCTAATATAGAATACAAGTATTTATTAAAATCTTTTAAAATCAAACTTAATTGCATTAAACTTTCTTGTATACGTCTTTCAATGCACTACTCAATCTTTAGCATTTAATTAAAAGAACATAAAATTTCGCCCCCTCGACCAATAAAATGAATTTATTTGCCTTTTGCTGTCACAGTTTGCTTTGATCACAAAATAAATTAAATTCTCAATATTCAAGAAACGTGCTGATGCCGCTATTAATGATCACACAAAAATTATTGTAATTCTTTTTTTTTTTCTTTTTCAAGCAATATTTATAGTGCTTGTAGGCGTGAATAGGATGTGTGTTTAACAGTTTTAATGACAATTAAAAACATTTTTTATGTCATTTTCAACAACTTACTATTTAGTATTTAAATAAATAGAAAATACAGTAATACGGCAATAAATATTTGGATAATGAATGTTTAAACTCATATTCATTTTTTTAATGACATTTAAGAATGTAAAAACCTAGAGTTTTAATTTATGTTATACCGTCGTGCGGGAGTTTATGTGCTCTCTCCGCTATATTTTCTATATATCTCGAGTTAATGATGCCACTTTAAGTTTTCGTCCCTAAATTTTTCAAGCCTGCAATCCGTTTTCTGATATCTCGTTCAGTTTCGGAGATAAACAGCCGAAATCGGATTGCAGATTTTAAAAATGTTGGTATCAAAAACCTGCAATCTTAAAATAACTCGAATAGAACACATAAACTCCCGCAAGACGGTACATACTAGTTCAGTTGTTTTTAAATCAGTAAACTTTTATTTGATTAAACTCCATATTAGCGGAATTCGAACGCCTATAACTTTAGTATTATGAGAAGATAAGTTTAACACCACTTCGTGATGTAGTCATAGCATTAACCGTTAAAATGCCGAACTAGTATTGTTCACTGAAATGGCCAAGATTTTCTCTTTAATTACGTATATGCACAGAGGGAAAAAAGGCGTTCTAAAATTATTAACCAAGGGTATCAAATTAAGAACAAATTGTAAACAATATTTCGTTAACTTTCGGTACCAAATCAAACTTAATACGTTATTAAAATAAGAACAAATGGCACAAACTATCATAAATTAACAAATCAAGAACAACCGGTAGTAAAATCGTGAACAATTGTATAAAAATATCATAAGTTAATACAAAAAAAAAAAAAAAAAAAAAAAATCGATACCAACCGTTAACGAAGTAAGCACAAACGGACTTACCTCTATTTTAATACCAAATGGTATCAATTTCGGTAGTTTTCTACCACTGTTTTTTCTGAGTGTGTGTATAAATAACACGAAAGGGGTTATTGAATGGCACGCTGAAGTTTCAAGCAAAAAATTGTAATGTGACTCAAGCCTAAGACGGCTCTTTTACATTGTGACCACTTTAGATCTTTCAATGGGGATATTCATATACTAGCATATATCTCCTACATCTCAATATTACATAGTTGGTAATCAGTTCCCCCCGGTAATACAGTAAAGGTTGCTGGTGATTACTCACACCAGGGGCTTGTCTTCTCCGGGGAATATGGAGTTCACTTAGCTCTGGGTGGCCTGGCACTCGCTATAGGCAGAGAGGTTGGTAATTTTTAATTACTGACCATCTCAGGGACTGACCAGAGAAACCTACTCTAATCTGGTACTACGGGTATCAGGACGCCCCCGGTTATGTCTGTGCTCCACTGTCATTCGGGGAGTGAGGCAAACCGGCCTGATGGATTGGGTGCGGCCCTTCGGGGAGTACTCATAGTGGTTGTGGTACTGCTAGATAGAAACCCCTCAACAAGGGGCAGTGGTTGGTGCTAAATTGCTAACTCGGTGCTATGGGCTCCCTTCTGAGCGGGGTGTCTTTAACATCTCCGAAACTAGAGGGTACCGGCATTGGGTGGCTTACTAGCTTAAATCCAAAAATCAGTAATCCTGCCACTGCGAGGCTATCAATAGAATATTTTTTCCACTCGCAATGTACAGTATTATGCTTGTTAAAGTGACTTGTAGCGGAGTTAGTCTATCAGTATCTGGGAAAACTGAAACCTTTATTTACGTTTGGATTCTTATAAAAGACGCAGAAATACTATATAGCCTTTCCTCATACCACGCAGTGCGACATGGCTTTGATATACAATTCAAGGAATGGACTGATGATCATGGATGATCTTGACTTAAGGTTTTACCCTAGTGAATGCAATATATACTGTGGCATTGAATCCGATCTTTTCATCGTCGATGGTAACTTGCGTCATTTTTTTCGTTTATCTGTCACCTTGTGGGTCTTTCATGACGGCATTGCTCTCCGAGAGGTAAAGTGAATCTATGCACAAGTTTTGCCAAAGCCAGATCGCTTTAGCTATCTCTAAGATATTTGAAAAACTCTGGCACGAGGCTGTTTTTTTAAAATTTTCTTCTCTTTGGTGGTTGTAAACATTTCTGTCATTTCATATAGAATAAGGAATTACACTATAGATGGAGTATTTTCCTTCACTTTCAGGCTAAATTTGGTGATACGTAATGACTCTTTTATTCTACTTATAATGTTTCTTAACTAACTTTCCTTTCTTACTTTTTATCTCTCTACGACAACTGCCACAGTTGTCACTCTTATTCAATTTATATTCAAAAGATCGAACCTCTTAAAGATTGAGGTACTAATGAATTACACAAACGATTTGCTGGCCATATCCGAGTGGGGACTTATCAATACACGAAACTCTAAATGTTGTTTTTTGATGGCGTTTTGTCACCTCTGGCTATAGATAATGTAGATACTAAGCAGAAGAACGCTCTTGGTATTCCAAGCATGAGTAAAAACTGTGATTTCTGCTGGAATGATTATACTTTAAAAGCCACAAAAGAAGGAATGTACTGGTTTTTACACAGATGGAAATAATACTTCACTGCATTTGGCCTTTTTAATAATCATAACTTTTATACTCGTATACTACCCAAAATGGATTGATGTATCTCAAGTATGAGCCCGTTCTTTAAAGTCTATTTTCGAGGTTCTTGACAAAGTACTACAGAAAATGGTGAAGACTTCTAAGTAAGAATATACAACTCTAACGATTCATTAAATAGGAAGCGTATTCCGAATAATTCATATATTGTTATACTGTGCATGGTACCCGTCTTCCGATCTTCCACAAATCACTTCCTTTTACAGTTCATTGTCCAATGGAACATTCTATTAGCGAATGATTGCTTTGACAATTATATTTCTAAAGCTTTTTAATTGTAAGAATTTTTATCTGTTTTCCTAAGAGTAAAACATGGTAATAAATTTGATAATAAAATTGATTTAAATGCCTTAAAAAATTTCATTACCAGGTAAAGTATTGTTCTTTTCGAATTAAAAAAAGAAAAACAAAAACACGAAAAAATAAACAAGAAAAAACACTTAAATATTAAAATGCATCATGCACAGCTTGCATTAACTCGCCAGCAGTATGTGAAATGAAAAAATAATTTTTTTTTTTTAATTTTTATGACCAAAATTATTCAATAAAAGAAAAAAAATTAATACCCCTTCCCAAAAATGCGGTGTAAGTTGTAATAAAAACATTATGAATTTATTAAAAACTATAATTAAAAGATATACTCAAATTTATAAAAATCAAATTTTATTACCATTTCTCAAGTGGTACTACTACACTTTATTGCTCGAATATTTTAATTTTTAATAGCAACTCATTCTGCTGTTTTATACCTTCGAAATGAAATGAAACGAAATTTTTGTAAATTAAGTATTAACAACCCCTTTGCCTTGTTGTATTATTTGTTGTGTTTTATTTTGAAAACTTAACAGAAAAATATTTTAAAAGATGACAAATATATTGTTTTTATCAATATTTTGAGTGTATGATTTAAACACTTTTTCTTAAAAGTGTTGACATAATATTGTTAGCAAAGCACGAGCCATTTTTTTTTTTTTTGTAGAATTGAAAGGGGTGCGTGTATTGCTTTCCCAGACTGCCAAATGTTTGATACTCGTATTTAAGTTGCAGATGTGTTATGGTAGGAGTAAAATCACTTGAGCGTTTAGATTTATACATATTTTATCGTTCTACAGTAATCAGACATACTTAAACGCTAATAAGCTTCTTAGACAATAAAGACATTTTCCAAAAAATTATGTCTTAAATATTTTCTTTTGGCTTCTTTCTGTCAAGCATTAAGTACTTTAACGTTAGTGTTCCTTTTTTTCTTCTTTTTTTTTTTTGAAGTATTATAAGATTAGACATGTTCTTTTGGTTTCCTATTCTACTGTACGATTTTAAAATTTATATCGGTTTAGTATTTAAGATTTTCGAAAATTTATTAGCACATTAAGATAAAAATTCATTTTTACTCCCAATCAAATAATGTCACCGCCTGTTGTTGGCTGCCGTTACATTTTGTATTTTTATTTCTTATATGTATATATGGAATTCATTCCTGTAAAGTTTGCCATTAAATTTTATTGTCTATTTTCTATGAGTGTATATTTTATGTTGTGTCTGTATGTTGATTTAAGTTTACTGGCTGCATATTGAGTATTTAAAATATTTTTAATGGAATGTTTTAAAGCATATTTCGTTTTGTAAGCAATAATTTATTACATTATCTATTGATACACGTATCCATGCTTTAAATACAAGAGTGATTGTTGAAATAACAAAAAAAAATTACAGGTAACTGCTTCGAAATTTGTTGGTAAAAATAAGGAAAATTAATCGAATTTTCTTATTAAAATTTCGCATAGAATTCAAAAGAGATAGTGATTTTAAGTAAGAAGTAATGAGGTTTCCTTATAGCATGCCTCAAGACAATACAGTTTCTGTTGAGTAATAGACTTTTGTCGGAAAATATTTGGTTTTTTTTTATTGAGACCAATACTTAAGGGTAAACCCCCACTAAATACTGTGCATTGTATTGAAATTTTTGTGAAAAGGACAGTACATTATGACAACAGAACATATATTTTGTTTTCTTATATTATTAAGCGCCTTAGGAATGAGACAAATTGTTGTGAATTGATCATTCAAAGGCCAGTGTTATACCTTCACGCTTGAATAATCAACAGCAATTGCCCCATCGTTGTATGTTGATTGCGGTGAATGCCTTCTACTTCCCAATAGGTGGCGCTTTTCTCCTGATCATTCGTTTTTCGTTGTGAAAGGTTAAGGTGGAATAGAGTGGAATGTCAGGGAGCGGTTACTTTATAGATGGACTTTTTTGCTGAGATTCGAACCTGGGCCGTTTGAGTTTTTGTGCGAGCGCTCTAACCATTATACCACGCACCCCCCCAACTTAGATTAAGTCCCTTGCGACTTAATGTGGGAAGACCAATATTTTGTTAATAATGAGAGGATTTAATGAATACACTTAAACAAATTTATGGTAGATATTACAATTGTAGTGGCCGTAGTCCAGTGGTTTCAAAAAGCTGCGATCACAAGAGACAGCCAGGTCGTTTTCCGATCGTCTTTCTAATGAGCTCCATTGCATCCCATCCTCTCTCGAAAGCATTGGTGGACAGTGGTCTCACATTGCTCACTCTCTGCGCAACGCTGCCGAAACAGTCCTTGGTTTTGAGCGTTCTCCCCGCAAAAACCAATGGTACGACGAAGAGTGTCGTGAGGCCACTGCGGCAAAGAATGCTGCCTACAGAAGAACGTTGCAGTCCACCACTACAAGAGCAACTGTGGAGGTGTATAGAGAGAAGAGGAGGGAAGAGAGACGCCTATTTAGAAGAAAGAAAAGGGAGCAAGAAAGGCGTGTTCGTGAGGAAATCGAGATGTGCAGGAGTAGACATGATGCTCGAAATTTTTTTTAAAAAGATAAGGCGTCTTACTACTGGTTTCAAACCCGAAGCAACCTCCTGCAGAGATGAACATGGTAATCTGCTTACAGATGCACAAGGGATACTGAGATTATGAAGACAGAATTTTTCTAATCTACTGCAAGGCGATGACGACACAAATTCCGCCTCTAGAGATGCTGTACCGCTCCCAATCAATGATGACGACGTTGAGATCCTGTCGCCCAGCTATGAAGAGATCAAGATTGCCATACAGCGACTAAGAAGCAACAAAGCGGCCGGACCGGATGGTCTGCTCGCTGAGCTCTTCAAGTATGGAGGCGATGAGCTGGTTAGTCCAGGAGATGTGATTATGCCTCACTAAAATATTCTGAGACTCAGGTTTTTGTAAAGACGTATTTGACAAAGTTATCCGGACTGATAATTCTCCAGTTTGATATAAAAGCTAGAACTTACAGAGCAAATAGTAATAAGACTAACCCAGCAAAAATTACAGTTTACGTTTGGGTAGGCTTTTAAGATAGGGAAGCTTAATTCCCCCTTTTAAAGCTTATTACAAAAAGCATGATTTTTATATGCCTTGCATCCTGTTTCCACGTAAGGGAACAGCGTAAGCTTCATAATTATTTGTGCAATAATATTAATTACAAGCTGCTTCTATGTAAGGAATAGCAGTTAATTAAGTTTCGTTTACAATAATTAGAATATCACTACAATGGCTTTATCATATTTCCTACTTCTCGGTAAATCTTCATGGCCTTCACAAGCTAATACATCAGCAGTTGAGTTCTTTTAAAGCTTCTGAAAGTATGAACTATTTTCTCGCCTAGTTCGAATGTACAGACACATTCCGATGTAAAATATTATTAAGATTTCAGTTTATTGTAACTGCCACAAAAAATGGGTATCTCTTTTTTTGAAAATTTTGTAAGTAGTTAGTTTAATGCAAATGCTACAAAGTAACAATTGGAATGGAAATCTTTTTTGAAATTTTAATTAAATTTTTATAACACTCGTTCTTGTGTTTTTCTATAGCAAAAATTAATAATAATTTAAAATTGAATGCATGTCAGCTCTTCACGCCTATTAGACATAAAAATATTTACATTTCCATATTTGCTTCTACTTCTCACACAAAACTCAAGTAATTTATACCCATCTCAAGAAGAATGAAAAATTAAAATTGTATTTTTTTTTCTTTCTTTGCAAAACTGTCGTTCATAAATCTCAAAATCAGAGCAAAATTTAAAAATAAAATGAGAAAACACAAAATAAAACAAAATTTATAGACCAATATTACAATAGTGTAAACAGTGATCATTTGACCTTTACGCATGAATTGCATTAAATATGCAAAAATTACAAAAAAAAAGGAATTTTCAAAAGAGAAAAATAAAATTGCATATAAAAACATATGCAAAATAAAAGGAAATTTTTTTTTTCAAAAAGCAAAGGGACGTCTTTAGTACAAAGGCACTAATCTTGAGAAAAAAAAAGAGAATAAAAATAATGAAAACGGAGACAAAGGAAGTATATTTAAGAGTAGGGTTACTTAAACTATGCAATGAATTGCCACTTTAAGGGGTGGAAATGCACGAAAGGCGATTTTAGCTCTGGCTTTTAAAATGTTGAAATTTAAATAGAAATTTACATGCAGAAGAATATTAACAAAAATTTTTTTTTGATATTTTAAGCCAAAAATTTTGATTACATTCTGGTCATGCATTTGAAATTATAAGAAAAAATTTTTTTTTCTTTTTCTACTTTTAATTTAAACAAAATTCTATTAATTGTTTTCACACAATTAATCAAACAATGATTTTTTGTTTTAATTTCCAGTTTTTTGTTTTTTCTCATTTGACTTAAGGAGGCCGCTCTGTAACAATAAATATCATTTTACCATTTTGCTACAAACCAAGAACCTGCTGAGTATTAAAAAATATTTGTTAAATTCAAATAACTTCCCAAACAATAAAACTCATGTGGATTTTTGAAAATATCAAATCAAATCAAATGTCGGTAACACCCGTATATTTTGTTTTTTCATATTAACAACGTAAAAGAAAAAATAAAAAATTTGATATTTTTTTGAAACATTTTTAGCTTCCATATAATTGAGTGATCAGTAGAGAAGGCTCATCAAAAATGTTCAACTTAATTTTTAACTGTCTTTTCTCCAAAGAGTTTTGTTAAGAAACAATCATATGAATTGATCATTTCAAAATACTGTCTTACAATGGCAACTCGTTTGCAACAATTCTTCGTTATTAATGAAAAATGATCTCATCACGAAGTGTCTGTCAGAGAATTCATCCATAGTTTAGGGAGGAAGGTAAATAAATTATTTAATGTTTTAATAATACCCTACACCAACTTAGACTGTATAATATGAAAGTGATGGGACTAATGATGGTATGCTCTAATAAATTCTGTGATTTAACTTCATTGAAGCTTTCAATCGTTAAATACTCTGTATGAGTACCCAAGAATGATAAAATAAAGATAACGCCTTGCGCATTATTTACCGTTTGATGACGTAGTAGTTCCCTCACAAAGGTTACCAAGTCTGTATCATATTTGAAATTTATAATTATTGCAATACATTTATATATTTTATCAAAGTTGGCATGCCTGTAATTAATTTATTCAGAGAGTTCAAAAAAAAAATATTATATCGGTTCCTAATAAACAGCGAGTTTCGTGTCAAATTTAATAATAAATAAATATAAATAATATTAAAATAATTAAAATTATATATAAGTTTTAAAATTTTGTTGTTTAAAAGCTGCAAAACTAAGAAAAATAAAAAGCAGAACAGGGTTGTCAGATAGTTTTCAATTTTTATCCCCGATTTCGAAATTCATATTCCCAAAAATCCCCATAGAAACTGCATCACTGATTTTGCATGTATGTTTTATTATTTATCATTGTACTTAGTGGAATTACCCTGATTTTTAATAAGGTACAAGAAGCCTTTTGCCATTGAGACCACAAGTTTTCAAACATATCGATTGCAATATCCTTTCACACATCTTTAACAAATTCCCACAACTGTTCCTTAATAGAAGGGGGTTTCCTCTAAAAGCCGCTTTGACAATTTGTCATAAATTTTCAAGAGGATCAAAAATCTGGAAATTTTAAAAATTGCCGAAACCTTGTCGATCATCCCCAATAAAATCCCCATCCCCAAATGAATTTCTTTATCCCCATTTCAGGAAAAAACCCTATTTTGGGGATAAATCCCCTAATCTGACAACACTAAGCAGAATAAAGTGAAAAGCGAAGAAAAAGAGCAAATATGAAATGTGCAGTGGGCAAATGCAAAGTAACAGCAAAAAAACAAGTGAGAAAATATTATTTTATTAGCCAATGAGAACACAGCTTGAGTGACGTCAGAGTTCCTACATGCGCAGAAATGTTTTTTAAGGCTGCGTGATGGCGTAATCTTTATTTTATCATCCTTGATGAGTACCTATAAAATTTCAGGTAGCCGCTCTCCTTGCTTAGACAGGCACTAACAAAAGCTCTAAAGAAATCTCTTTTTTTCACTGAGGTGCAATTTTTTATAACGTTTAAAAAACTAAATTAAATTTCATAAAAAGCCTTTCCTCAGTAACATGTGAGATATTTGTTCGCACTAAATTGCATTCCTCACGAAGAAACATTTTCTACTATAAATTTTATTGGAAATTTTGATCCATTATTAACACTTAGTATATGTAAAATAAGGATGAAGAATATTTACATAAATATTAAAAGCTTTTATATAGGTAAAATATGTCGTGGGTTAGAGGCTTACACGGCAATAACTTAACTGGATAAGCTAGCGGAAAGCAATAGCACTCTGGTAGGGTCTCGCATCCCAGAAAGACATTTGAGGAGCAGCAACTAAAAATTATCCTAGAGGCTGGATCAAGGACAACAACATTATCTTCCATATCATTTATTTTATTCCTCTCCTAATTTAAACTTTACTGTGTGGTCTTCTTGGGGTTTGTTGCTGTTGGATTATTTAGTGGTAAAAGTATAACACTTGCCATTGAATAATCAATGAACAGCAACCGATTTCCTTACGGTTCGCATTTTTAAAGTAGGACCTTTGTTTTATCTGACTGATATCCGATATGATATTTCTCCCTTCCCCTCATATTTTCCTTAACCTGCACAATGTACTGCATTAGTAGGAGTCATGCACTGAATGCTGGCGTCAATAAAAATTAATCAATCAAATTCAAACTTTATGTGGTTTTTAAAAAATGTTTAAACCTTTTGTAAAAGAAAATAATTCCTGATGAAAAGCTACACAAAGTAGAAGCGAAATATTGAATTTTAAAAAATTATAATGTAACTCAAGCTCGAAATAAAGCTTAAATTTATTCAAAATATAAAAAAGCTGAGATAATTTTGTAAAAAATTATTTCATTTATATGACATAATACTACCGCGCGGCTGGCCTCACAGTACCCCATTCAATCGGACCAATTTTCGAGAACTTTTTCGAGTATATGTATGCCTTCAAAATAGTCCAACAGTGTCAAATCGCAGTTTCTTGATAACATTAGTTTGGCTAATTAAACGGCCATTAAACATTTGACGCAATAAACCATCCTGTTGAAACCAAACATCGTTCACATTCTTTTATTTGGCTTTGTTAGTCCCGGTTCTGACATTTTGATACAAAGAAATATTTAAAATAAAAAATATTTCTTTCGGCGACTACCTCTTAGCAGATTTCTGGCAAAAGCTCTGAGAGTATCTGATTGCCATGAACAAGCTTCACAAGTCTGTCGTTCGGAGTCGACATTAAACTGTAGGTCCCGGTACTCATGGATAAAAATTGACATACACAACATGGGTGCTGCTAGAAGTTAGGCCGTAACCCTGCAACAGGGTTGTAAAGGCCAATTATGTATGCATGTATGAACAAGCACAAATATTTACAAAACTGAAGATATTTTTTGTGTACATTTTAATAAAATTTCACTCTATGCAGACTGTAGTGAATTTGTTTTCATTTAATCGTTATAGTTTTCTTATGTCCTAAATAAAAACATTTCCTTTTTATATATATGTATTAATATCTTTAAATTTTTTTAATCACAGATTAAATTATTTTGTTATTGAGATACAAGTCTTTGAAATAAAATGTTCAATATATTTAAAACAAAAACCAATTTCGGTTTTTATTTTTGTTTTCAATATAAATTACAAAACGTTTATAAACAAATTTTTTACACAATGAAGTGTAACATCTTCAGGAATTAATTACATACATAGGTATGTATTTTAAAATAATCATAAAAAAAATTTTTAACTTCTAAAAGCTGTATGCAAATTACTCAAAACTATAAATATTTACAAAAGATTTGTAATTCAAAAACAAATTCTTCAAATTGGTATATTTGATTATTTTATTACTGTATTTTTCTCTAAAATACTATTCAGTCATACAGACAGACATATATCCTATAAGTTCATACACACGAGAATATTATTAATTTGAACATTTACAAATGTTTTTAATTTTCTAAATGTAAGGCAATATATTTAATTCAGTTTCTAAGACTTTCAGTCTTAATTTTTTATATATATTTTACAAATATTCTTTTTTTTTTTTGGTCATTCCTTCTACAGTTCATGATTAATGATGTTAAATTTTTTTCTGTTTTTTTTTTCTTTTACATTCATTGTTTTGTAAATGACCTGTCAGTCAATCATGTGGTATTTTACTTTTTATGATCGAGAGGCAACAAAGAAAAAAAAAAATAAAACCAACTAAAGGCATGATTTTTCTGGAGGCTTAAACAATAATAGAAGCATAACACTGCTTAAGGAATCAGTTTTGTTAATAAGCCAAGAAAAATGGCTTTATTAAATTCATTAGCGCCCATGTGTGAAATTCAATCGATTGTTTTTTAATTACATGGAACAAAAGAAGTTCAATATTGTAGTTTTAAAGTAAAATTTTTATTATCATTGTGTTTAAATGGTTAAGATACTTAACAATTTATATCATTCATCGAATTAAAATGGTATTTGATATGCAATGTTCATTTGTATGTAATATGTTTTCAAAGCGGATTTTTAATGAAATTTTTGAACAACTCCTAGTTTATTGGCACAATCTAATATTGAAATTTAGAAATTACGAAAATTATTTTTATAAAAGAAAACTCACATTATACTGTGGAACAGTTGTTTTAGTTGCGAATTTTTATGACTTGCAATTGAAAAAATGAATTATGTATTTAGTTACTAAATTACAATTCTGTGTAGTGTCCCTGATGAGAGTTTTTGGTGGATAATCGAACCCACAACCATCGCACTCGCAGTCTAGTACACTACCCAATAGACCACTGGAATTCAAATTGATAAATTAGTTATTTATCCAGTGATATTCAATATAATAATTTTATAAACTTATGTAGTGAACACAAAAGTTTAACATGCAAATAAGAAACGTTCATACATTACAACGACTTTTTCACGGTTACGTCGTTGCTTTTCGCAGCACTCGTATTGTGTTCATCAATGTTTATCCACGGGTACCCGGAACGAAGGACTTGAGAAGATTGTTCATAGCAATCAGTTTATCACAGAGATTTTGCTAAAAGACTGTTAAGAGGTAGTCGCCGAAAGAAATATTTTTTTTTAAAATATATTTATTATTATTAAACATACATACATAGGTATAGGTAATTGTGATTTGTATATCGCCTTATCACTGAGGTAAAAGCAAACAATCTAAAAGTTTGATATTTAAAAAGTAATAAGCAAAACGAAAAAAACTATACAAAAAAAAAAAAATAAATAGGAGTATTTAAATGATTTTGCTTGGCTTTAAAAAAGACTGCATAATAATTTTGCTTTAATATGTTCCAAGAGCAGCCTTCCAGATCGTATGACTCGTATATTCGCTTTTTGCTAAAATCGAATAGAAAAAAATAAAAAAACTACTCCGAGATAAAGGGGAAAGGGTTAAAAAATGGCCAGTTTATCAAATCATTTTTATATATGCACAGGGATAATTTCATTTTATAATGCAGAATTTATTGATTTCACGTTTATAAGTTCTGGATATGTTTTCTATGATAAGTATGTTTTAAGAACCATAATTAGGACAAGTATTATTGTAAATGACATCATGTTTGTTTACGTAAGATCTACGTCCTATTACATAGTTTAAAATGGTGTCAATTGAACCTTTCCTATGGCATCACCGTGCAGAAGTGGCAAGTCCTCTACATATAAAGTATTAGAACTCGAACAGGTCTCTATAAGAACCACTTTTGTGAATAGTTTGATGTCCGTTAATTTCCCTATAGGGAAATTTTTTCAAAAATTGTTTATTTCAAAAAATTTTGTTTTAATAAAAACCTTAATAACTTTCTTATCTTTGAATTGATTTTTATATATATTGTTACGAATTGTTCTTTACTGCCTTCCCTAAATAAAAGTGGCAAGCGTTTTCTAGCTGTCAAAATTTCTCATGCCCATACAATTTATATGGAGCATCCCAAAATAACGAGGCGGCAACGCTTTGCAATTGGAAAGTCCAATTTTGACAGAGCGTTTAATAGTAAAGTTAGTTGCAAGAGGCAACTAAAATGTAAACAAATAAAAAAAAAACAGGGTTGTGATATAAAGATATGTTATTTGCATAACCATGTTTTATTCGTAAAGGCAAAAAAATAAACGAAATAGAAGATAATAAATATTAATATAAAAAAAATAAATAAAATATAATAAAAATAAATAAAATAATACTATAAAATATAATAATTTATTATCAAAATACATATAAGCATATATTGTTGTATTACCCTGTTTTGAATGTTTTACCAAAACGTTGCCGCTTTTATTTAGGGATGGCGGTTCAGCGTAAACGCTGAGCGTTGGAAAACGTTCCGCTTGCCACTTTTATTTAGGGATGGCTGTTAGAATTGGTTTTATATTCAAGGGTTTTTTATTTGTAAAACAGAAGACCAATACTTTTTGATTTTAAAGCTTTTATTTGTACTTTATAACGTTTTATATACAACTCACTACAAAAAATATCATAAAGCTCTATCTATAGCCTACAGTTTTTCTAGTTATTTCTGTTCTTTCTGTGTGCTAGTTTTTGCATTATTCTACAAGAACAATTTCATTTATATTTTAATTTTTATATAATTTCAAACATACTTGATGACTCTATGTGTATTTTGTTGTAGCAATGATTTATAATTTTAGACATACTCGATTATTTCACGTGTATTTTGTTGTTGTAATAATTTATGATTATAACTTAAAAGCTAGTAGTAGTAACAAAAATTGGTTTAAAGAAATGTAGTGATGATTTCGCTCTATCAAATTATTTTTTCGGTACAATGCGATTATAATATAAAATATTATAGGCATATATTCTAATAAAGGTATGGATTCTATAGTGCGCAGAAGATCTTTAAATTTGAAAAATTGTGAAATAAATCACACGATTTCTTCTTTCGAAAAGAGTACAGGTTTTTCATATTTATCATGTATATATCAATCGAAAGGCCTCTGGATAACGCTCAAATATTTGAGATTGGTCAAAACTTGGTTCAGTTATGACCAGTTCAGTAAAAAGCTTCAAAAGAACCGGTCTTTTATCTGTTAGTCAAGATTTTGGAAGTGTTTTGAAACTTCCAAGAACGAATCCTTATTATGCTCTGCCCGACAAGACGTTTTAGAAAAGTTACATGACACGCAAGGTAGTCGCCGTGGTCTAGTGCTTAGTGTGTTGGCTTACTGAGATATGAGTTCAGGGTTCAAACCCCAGCTCTGACATCTTAAAAAAAGAAATACGAAAAAAAAATATTTCTTTCAGCGACTAGCTCTTAGGAGTCTTCTAGCAAAACCCCTGAGAGTAACTAATCGCCATGAACAAACTTCTCAAATCTGTCGTTCGGAGTCGACTTTAAACTGTAGGTCCTGGTACTCATGGAAAAAAAAAATTAACACACACAACATGGGTGATATATATATTTTATATATCTCGAGTTAATGAGACCACTTTAGGTTTTCGACCCCATATTTTTCAAGTCTGCAATACGTTTTCGGATATCTCGTCCAGTTTCGGAGATAAATAGCCGAAAACGGATTGCAGATTTTTAAAATTTTGGTGTCAAAAACCTAAAGTGGCATCATTAACTCGAGATATATTAAATGACGGATAGAGCACATAAATTCCCTCACGACGAAATAAGATAAGAATTTTTATGCAAATTGTTAAGCATAGACCAAATTGAAAAATTTAATTTTGTTCAAAATTGTGAAATTAATTTCAGAAAATATTTAAAGCTTTACAGAACAATTTTGTAATATTTCTTTAATTGTTGGCTAAATGAAAAACGACCGTTTACACCAACGCATTTGCAATATTTCTTTACCACAATAAGTGGTTATAACGAACCAGTACAATAACACAAACAGTAATAACAACACACGATTATACGTCGCTCTATCTGGCTTAAGAACTTAAGATTTTATTTACAAAAAATTCTTACATTAAATCTTTTTTTATATCTTTTGTTGGTGTAAATTAGTAACGAATGTTTAGGGAAATTTTTTTCTTTATTTGCTGTTTATCAGTATATTTGAGTATGAATGTTTAGATCTCCTCCACTGGTACATGTTGAACCTTTTTAACCGTTGTACGGTCAAGAGTTGTTAACCATATTAAAGTGTTCAATGATTAATTACACGCGTCTAAGATTAATTGAAATCAATCAAAGCTGAAGTTAACTAATGGCAACACGTTTGTATTGCTCAAGTTAATACATTATTTCTTATTGATGCCTCCTCATTCTTTGGTTTATAAAAGCATTTGCTTTGGCCACTATAATGATTGGTTTTTTGTTTCATTTTTTTTTATTTTTTTAGTTTTTTGGCTGTTTTTAACTTTTTTTCTTCATAATAAAAAGAAAAAAAAATTTCATTGCAGCAGGAGTTTTGTTGTTGTTGTTGGGGTTACCATTAACACATATTTCTTGTTATTTCAATAAAAAGAATTTTTACTACTGCCTAATGCTTTTAAAAAGCGATAAAACTTTAAAAAGCCTGTACGAGAGGCAGGTCAAGGAGTCTGCGATCTTTTAAATTTCTTTGGCCTTAACTGTCAACAGCAAAGCTGCTGAAAAGACTCTGATAAGTTGTAACCAAAGCATATTAAATTATTATTGACTTCTTTGAATTTGTCGTCTACTAAGTAGAAGGGAAAACTATGTGATTGCTAAAAGGCATATGTCAGTTGACTTCTGTCAAAAATAATTTTTTTATTTATTAACTTGAGTTTATATTTGCCAACCCTCGATAACAGACTAATTCATAATAAGAAAAGGAACTGAGAAAATCTAAATTTCCTAAACTGGATGCCTTATCCCTTTCAGACCTGGCATTAAATTAATAGGAATTTTTTACTGGTTTTTGGAATATATGGTCTCCATATCGTATGAAAATATAATCAATGTTTAGATTTTACCATTTTCGTACCATTTTTTCAGGACACGCATAATTGATGCACTCGTTAATCTTTTTAGCGGAAACGCATATTTATTGCATCAAATGACTTTAAATGGTTTCGAATATTATAATTTATAATATTTTTTAGTTAAAATATGCCCCATTTCACTATTTATTAGCCATTAGTACTTTTGTAGTTGCAAACACAAATTGTTCCTACCTACCTAACTGAAATCTGACGCAAGATTTTCGAAATAATTTAAATAACGGTAAATATAGCAGAATAGTGTGAGAAACAAATATAAAGAACAATCAGCGCAATCGATGCATGTCGGTTTTTTTGAAGTTGATTAAATATAAACGAAAATAATGAGACCTAAACCCACCCGCACTATCGATGCATCACGGTCTGAAAGGGTTACAAGTGAAGTGGGTATTGTTCTAGACTGCTAGAACGAAGGTTGTGAGTTCGACGAATTTGATCATAGACTCTGGTCTGCTATACCATACCAAGCATATTAGATCACTTACTCCGCTCATAATGATAATTAGGCTAAACCATACAAATACTATAAGATCTCTGCACCATCAATTCATAAAACATGGTATACTGAGCTTAGTTGTGACGGTACGAGCTCGGTAGATATTTCACATTCTGGACGTTGGGTTTAGTTGGGATCTCTAAAGCCGTAATAGTCGAAAAATATTCATAATAAGTTATTGCTCGATTGGAGATTGAAAATATGAGAGATGGTGCGAGCCATCTATTAGCTTACTGGTTTAAATTTTTAATGAACTCTTGGACCTAAGAACGCTTAGTTGGGTACCGTTTTTGCTCACAATCTATAAGAAATGCAATCATAAGAAAACCTCGCAAGTAGGTTTGACGTTGTTCAAGCACAATAAGAACGAGATTGTAGACGAAACAAGGATCCATCACAACACAATAGAGATCAAACAGCAGCCAAAACAGTGGGTTTCTCAATGTAGTAACTTATCACTATAGAAGGCCCAATCCAGCAGAAATTTTTTTTAAAATTGGGAAGCATTAATTAACAAATTAATTAAAGCTTCCAAAAATGCTACACGATAAGCTATTATTTTTAAGCATGGTATAAAGACTGAGGGTACACAAGAGATCTAAGACTAAATATTCTGAGGCCATATGGAAACACGCTAGAATTTTCTAGGCGGAAATTTATGCAATTTAAAGATGCCCTCAATACCGCCTGTGGAAAGAGTTCAAGGGGCAGAAGATAGTATACTTTCGGATAGTCAGCTACCATCCGAGCACTTGTCTACTGTGAAATTGACTTGAAGATAGTATAGAACTGTCTGGTGAAACTGAAGCGGCTAGGCATAAATAATAAGGATAGTCTAAGCTGGGTTCCGGGTCATGTAGATATTGGGGAAAACAAAATTATCGAGAAATTTGCCAAAAAGGGAGCATGTATGCTACTGAAGGAGCTAGAACATTTTTGTGGATTGGAAAGGGTCGTTTGAAAGGGCATACTGAGGGAAAGAGAAAAAATGGAGATGCAGATATTCTTTTTGAGCCCGAGAGGTCTAAGATTTTCCATATTTCTACTTGATAACTACGATATAAGGAGAATTAAGTCGTGCATTAATTTCTTTAGGAACAACCTGAAAATTTTAACTCTTCTTATGGCCGGGCACTGCAGACTCAATGATCATTTCAATAAAATGGAAATCTTTTCCAGTATTTTGCACAGATTCTGTGATGAGGCAATTAAATCATATTTCCATAAAAAAATTTTCAAGATTTGAAAAATCTATTGCTTTTTACCGGCTCATTTCATATAAAAATCATGATTTTTCACAATTTCTCTCTTACTGGTAAGCACTATTTTCTACTGGGAATTAGGTTTGTTCTCCAATAAAGTCCTGGCAAACACTTGAACCACATTCATTACCTCGACTAATATAAAACAATCAATGTTGAGTACATATTATGACAACTTATTGAGTCGATCTGAAAAAAAGACTGCATTTGGCCGACAAAAAATTTTTAAGATATGCACCAGAGCAAAGCAAGGTTAGTGCACATATATGCAGTTTCTATAATAAAACTCCATAAGCTAGACTACAAATTGCTCCCTCATTTACCCTATTTGCAGTTATCATAGATGGGCATTTTTCAGTACCAGTACTTTTTCAGTATTTTCTTTTTTTACTGTTTATTGAAAAGAAAAATCAGTATTCGGTAAATTTTATTGTTTACTGAAAAGAGAAATCAGTATTCAGTAAAAAGTACTGTTTACTAAAAAAATAAATCAGTATTCAGTAAATTTTACTGATTACTGAAAAGAGAAATCAGTATTCAGTAAATTTTACTGTTTACTGAAAAGAGAAATCAGTATTCAGTAAAAAGTACTGTTTACTAAAAAAATAAATCAGTATTCAGTAAATTTTACTGATTACTGAAAAGAGAAATCAGTATTCAGTAAATTTTACTGATTACTGAAAAGTGAAATCAGTATTCAGTAAAAAGTACTGATTTGTGTAAAAAAATTCAGTAAACATTAAATGACTGATGGTAGGTACTGTGTGTTTTAAAAATGATATGTACGCATTGCTCACTTACATGAATAGTGGCATAACTGAAAAACTGAATTTCGAGGAATATTTCTTTTTTGTATGTTTTTACTTTTTTTAATTATGAAATATGGGTAAATAAAAACTGATTTATATAGCTTAGACTTCAAGTTCAGAAAATATACTGAAAAATGTAAAATAAAATAATTTTTTCAGTTCTTAATTTTTTTCGAAATGCAGTTTTTCAGTTATGCCACTATTCATGTAAGTAAGCAATGCGTACATATCATTTTTAAAACACACTGTATCTACCTACTATCAGTCATTTAATGTTTACTGAATTTTTTTACACAAATCAGTACTTTTTACTGAATACTGATTTCACTTAATGTTTACTGAATTTTTTTACACAAATCAGTACTTTTTACTGAATACTGATTTCTCTTTTCAGTAATCAGTAAAATTTACTGAATACTGATTTCTTTTTTCAGTAATCAGTACTTTTTACTGAATACTGATTTCTCTTTTCAGTAAACAGTAAAATTTACTGAATACTGATTTTTCTTTCCAGTAATCAGTAAAATTTACTGAATACTGATTTTTCTTTTCAATAATCAGTACTTTTTACTGAATACTGGTTTACGTATTGCAGTAAAAAAGTAATGCAGTATGCCCATGTATGGCAGTTATAGATTATTGCTTTTTTGCAAGTGTCAAGATATATTTACAAGAAGCTCGGCGGAAAGAGATTTATACTTCAACGATAGAAACATATAATAAAAAAATTCCTATTTTACTGACCAATATCGAACGCAAGTTCAGGTCATTCTCCAACAATTTATATAAAAATCTCACTCGATATGAAATTTTGTAATTTATCCACTGATTGGATTAGAATATATAATTAAACTGGAGAAAAGGTTGTACAATGTTTATTGGGTTCAAAAGAGGTCACATTGAAAAATTAAACAATTGTTTTATTAGAAAGCATCATATAAAAACTTGCGAACTTTTTGGCCAACCCTCGTATACAGTGTAGCTTTTATGATTTAATGTAACAAAATAAATAATAAAAAATATTATTTTCATTTTTAAGCTGCATGTGTCTACACATATTTCTTTTGGTTATTTACAGACATCGTAAATTTATTGTCATTTAACCAAAAGCCAATTACATGTCATTACCTTATTGTGACATTTGAAATTAGGGATCTACTCCATTTTATTTATATAGGGTTATAAATACATATCAGTAATTATATATTTATTTGATAGACATACGTATAAAGAACAGATATGTACATACGAGTACATACATAAAAAGAGTCAAAATGAAAGTTCATTGTTTAAAAAAAATGGCTAATAATTTCATAGAAACAAAAAATTAAACTACAATTGTTTGCAGTGGATACATATGTATGCACGTCTCCATTGAGCCATAGTGGTTGTTCTAAATTAATACTCAAAAATAATACAGTTAAACTTCAATTTAAATGATAATTTTGTTACCTACGTTTTCATTTACAATTTCGCTAAAGCAATTTGTTTAATCCAAACGTATTGCAGTTATCTTTCCAAGGTTTTACTGTTTATCTACCATCAGTAAATTGACAGTTAGTTTCAATAGAAATTGGCTTTGCTATTGTATAACTGACATTTGGCTGTCACTACAAATACTTCTTTAACTCCAACTCCCGTTTTTAGAAACATAAAACTGATAATTTGTAGTGACCAGTAATGGCTGTAATATGCTTTGGGGTTATGTATTGCGTGACTTGTTGGAAATTATAATGTGACAATGAGTTGAAAGTGTTATGGACATATAAACAAAGAGAAGCATACTACAATCTAGACTACAGGAAATTTATAATTTAATTGTGGTTTATGGGTCACTATTGATTACCATACAATATATAATAAATAATTAAAAGAACATGATTAGAAATTTTTGTTTAAGAGTTCACATATGATAAGTGCATACTGGGCGATACAGTAGAATAAAATTAACAAACAAATCTTTAATAGACGATAGTAGAAGCAAAGGATTGATAGTAAGTTCAGGTGGAGTACAGTTTAATAAATATTTTGTTAGAAAATTTAAAATCTGAGTTTAAATTATACCAATAATGGAAATTTTAATTTAAAAAACAAAAATATCAGGCCTGTCACAGATTCCGATCGGAATGGTTTCGTATTTTCATTTCCGATCGGTTTTGTTTTAGCTTCTTCAGATTCCGATCGATTTAGCAAATTCCGATTTTTCTATTTTTCTCTTAAAATATGGCAACATAAGGTATACCAAAACAAAAATAATGTGTTTTAAGCGAATAAGAGCAAAACAAATTGAAAAAATTGTAACAAAGTGAATAAAAAAGTTATACAGATTAAAATAATTAGTAATAAAAGAAAAATGCCGGGAATAAAAATATTTTCTTTTTATTTTGGTTTTGATGTTCCTATTGCCAGAAAATTTTTGAAAATTTTTAATTTTTGTTGAAAAAATATTTGTGGTTTAAAAGATAGCTTCTTTCCGAAATAATTATATAAATTTGTTTATTTTTAAGAAAATAAATGTTAAAAAAATTATTTTTCAATAAAATAAATCAAAAACAATATTTGTTTCCCATTAAAAGTGCTTTTAATTAATTTTTTTAAATTTAAGTCACTGAAAATATCAATTCCACTTAGAAAACTGAAAGTGGTTTAATTCCGCAAAAAATTTTCGTTTTACGTTTTCTGAAGAAGCAAAATACTGAATTCATTCCACTTTCGATCGGACTGGATTTCTGTGACAGGCCTGTATATTGCTTTGTAAATTCTTTTGTTTGTTTCTTTATAAACTTAATGGGATATAATTCTCATTTAGTTTATATCTTTTGGAACAGAATAAAGAAACTAAATTTTTAATTTTTCAGAGTCTTATACAGAGTCACCTCAACTACATAACACTGATATATGGTTCCAAACGTAATGCTGATCTAAAATCCTTGCAAATTCTACAAAATAAAGCATTAAAAGTAGTTTTCAATCTACCACTTTCATTTTCCACAATATCGCTTTACAAAGACTTCGCTCGAAATGTGTTACCTATTTATGGAATTTTTAAATTATAATTGTTGCTTTATGTCTTTAAAGTACTGCGCAATATTGGTCATCACACAATCTCTTTCCACATGAATCAACGTATTTTCAATACAAGAAATAATAGTAACTTGCGTGTATCAAGATGTCGTCTTGAAATCACCAAGCAAAGAATAGAATATATTGGTACTAAAGAATTTAATAGTTTACCTCAATATTTAAAAGATTGCTTGACAATATCGTCATTTAAAAGAAGTTTAAAGAATTATCTTTTCCAAAATATTGAAATGCTTTTGCTATAAATTGTGTTGTTGTTGTTTTTTTATTTATCTTTTTTTTTTATTTTATTTATCTTTTATCATTATTAAAATATGAAATTTATTTATAAATACATATATTTTCTTTTTTTTTTTTTCTTTTTGTTTAAGTACAGTAAAATTGTATATTTTTTATTACCTATAATAGTATAAAATTTAATTTTGCCAACTTGTCTCAATAAGGCCCTACGGGCGCTGAGACCCTTTTTTTGTAAAGAAAAATGAATTGTACAAATAAATGAAATAACAAAAAAAAAAAAGAATTTTTAAGTAGTTTTGATTACCATTTTTGGCAAAAACTCTCCTGATGAGTCTCTTAAGCAGAGACGAAATCACCATAAAGACATGCTTATCCCTATAAGAAGTACATTTCAAATATGTTAAATTGTAAATGAAGTAGAAATCCGTAGCATAAATCAGGCATTGACTTACTAAACATCTCTTCCTTCAATATGGTTTTATTTTTTATTTTTCATGATTTCCTCTTTTAAACTTTTTAACAATACCATGTAATAATCCCTATTGATGGTATGATTCTTTCGAAGATAATATATCGTCGTGCGGGATATGCTCTATACGCCTTTTTTATATCTCGAGTTAATGATTTAGGTTTTTGACACCAAAATTTTTAAAATCTGCATTCCGTTTTCGGCTATTTATCTCCAAAACTTGACGAGACATCCTAAAACGGCTAACAGATTTGAAAAATTTGGGGTCGAAAACCTAAAGTGGCATCATTAACTCGAGATATATAAAAAATATCAAATGGCGGATAGAGCACATAAACTCCCGCACGACGATATGATACGAGAATCTTTCACATCCCAGAAAATTGTCGTCATACCGTGTTACCCAACTGTTGCCGCATTGCACGCTTCGGTGCAATGCTTTCGGTCCATTCTGTTAATTGTCTGACTCTTAAATGTTGGGAAAATGGATTGTTGTTCTTCGTTCATAATAGATCAATGAAAATCTTTGACCACTTTATGGTTGAATCTTTCTAAACCTTTCCTCGAATACTCAATACTTTTGGGCAATTGTTGCCACACTTGACACCCACTTTGTACTAGTGCTGGCAAAGTATTGAGGAATGGGTATCAAGTATCGATTATTTATACGAATTTTTGGATACTCAATACTTAAAAGTAACTACTCAATACTTTCAGGGTTGTAATTTTCTTCGAAGTTGTGTGGAAAATTTGAATTTTAATGGGTAAATAAATTTCTGTTTCAAAACACACTACTTTATGAAATTGTTTGCTCTTAAATATAAAATCCGTTAAAAGTATTGAGTAGTATTGGGTACCCAAATGAAAGTACTCAATACTATTGAGTAATGAAAAGTAACAGAATTTGACTGCACTATTTTGTACACAAAAAGTGTTCATGTGTGTGTATGTGATTCTTTTACTTGCTACTCGTATAGTGGTCACGGTAGTCTAGTATGTAATGTGTTGGCTTACTAAATGAAAGCTGCAGCTCTGATATGTTGAAAGATGGTGATCATCTTCTAGCAGTCCTCTGCCAAAAGTTATTTTCCTTGCTGCTCGTATTAGTGGTTACCGTAGTCTAGAATGTAATGTGTTGGCTTACTAGATGAAAGCTGCAGCTCTGACATCTTGAAAGGTGGTGACCATCTGCTAGCAGTTCTCTCCTAAAAATTCTTCTCCCAAAAGTTCTGATTAAATGAGCAAGTTTTTCAAGTCTGTTGTTCGAAGTCGACTTTAAAACAGTACTATATATCAAAATCAACTCACGTATATTGATGCCAATTATGACCAATTTTGTAAAATATATATGCGTAGTCGAGCTTTCTTGAAAAACTCTTTTTTAACTTCAAAATAATTTGTTTAAGTTTATGAAACACCCTCGTTACATATCAATTTCTATAAAAAAATTTTTTTTAATTTATTAACGGCTACCATTTTTTAGCACGTGCTCATATCTATAAAAAACATAATATTCTCATTTAGACTTAAGCCAACAACTATTTATGAAAAAGTGTGAAACTGGAAAATCCTTTAATTAATTAAAAAATTTTTAATAATTATTTTAAATTTGCCTTCATCATGTTGTGAATATTAATAACAACTACCTAGAAAGAATTTTATCCTTTAAGTTTTATCAATTGTCAAAAAATTTATATTAAAAAGGGGAACACGCAGTTATGAATTATACCCCTGGGGCGTAAAATCCTTATATCGGTTACAAAATATCGACTTTTTATTATTATCTATGCTCATATGGTCACACACAATACAAAACCTAAACAAGATATTTGGCATGTGACCATCCTTACTCCTCATATTGTCTGGACACCTTGTGTAGGCATAATGAATGTAATAATTTTGAGGGAGGGTGGAGGTCATTTGGTATAAAAACCACAAATGTAAGAAGCATGAACTGGTTTGTTTAAGTTATTACACATGTGCTTATTTTTAATTATACAATTTCATTATGAGCTTAAGCCAAATCACCAAAAATCACAAAAATTATAATGATGGGTAAGGACGAGAAGGAAAATAATTTTAACAGTCGTCGGTTTAGTTTAATGTGTGTGTGAGAGAGCACTAAGCATATATTGTACATATGTATGTTATGAAAGTCACTTTGCACACTGTACGTGTGCATAATTTTATCAACAATTACATACAGACTTTAAGTACAGTTAGAGAAATGAATAAATGAATGTGTCCCACCTAATTCACTAATTACTCAAAGCAGCAATTTACCTATTAAGAAAAAAACAGAATACTATATAAGTACTTATCAAACTAAATATGCAGAGTTTGACAGCAAATTTGTTCGTGCAAGCGCCCCGGAATGTGTGGAAAATTTTTGGTAGGTCGCACAGTGGCCAATTTGGCTTCGCTAGCGGCATTTTATTCATAGCTTCCAAAGCAAAGAAGATATCTTCAAATTTTTTTTTTCTCAATTCAGAAAAAAATGAAACAATTTTTGGAAAAAAAAATTAAATTTTTTTTTTATTTTTAATTTAAAATTTTTTATTTTTAATTTTTTTTTTTAATTTTTTATTTTGTTTTTAATTCAATAAACATTTTCCACCATAAAATAAAAAAAAAATTGTCAACTCAAAGAGAAACCATATTATAAAAGAAATATTAATCAGATTCTTCAGTATCAGATTCAGAGAAATCATCTTCAAAATGATGCATTATAAGCAAGCTTTTAACTTCCTTATCGAAACTAATATTTCTGGAATAGGAAATTGATGAGCCGTTGGACAATGAAGATATTAAAGCTATCCAGCTTTATATAAACTGCAGCTTGGAGCTACCAACAATCCTTCACATGACACTTCCTCTGTAAGCCCTGACATCTTATTGACTTGCGTTTTTCTGCAGCACTTGGAAAGCTCTTTTTCCGGTCGTCCAATATTTTCATTTGCTTTTTTCCCAATAATACCAATGGTGTATCTAGCCATTCTTGGTTAATTTTTTCGAAAAACACCTTACTTCTGCCACAGGCTTTCCACTTTAGGATAAACCTACTAGCAAAATTTCGCAGTTTCCTTTCAATTTCGCACTGCTCCTTCTCAGTATAGGTAATTTTGCTCAAAATGGTACCAAGAACATAATTTTCCACGGCGAGAAACTTCTTGGTGCGGATCGCTTCATCATGCCATATTAAAAAAGGGTGCGTTTTATAACTGACATTTTGTCTAAAAAGTCAATAAATTGAAGGCTCGCAGGTACTCGCAGTAAATTTTGGACATTTTGGACACACAATGGTTTACACATATAGGAAAATTTACAATTACACGGAATGCAGGTGAATTTTGTAAGTTCTACTCCACGAAAGACAGGTGTATGTTACAATGGGCGAGTTGCTAATACACTTAAACACGATTACGTTTTATAAATAACATAAGTATACATAGATCACAACCACAGTTTTTTTATATAATACATACCTTGGCGTTAGTATATAACAAAACTTTTAATGAAAATAATAAAATTTGCAAGTTTAACACGAATAGAAAAACGATGATCAAAAAGGCAGAAATATTTTGCACAACACTTGCAGAAACATATGCTGACTTTGACAGCTCACAGCTGTTCATCACCTGTAAGCTGAGCTTTTAAAAATCGATACAAATCTAGTGAATGTATTTGTTATCGATTGTTAAAAAAAATTAACGGTTTTTCAAATTTGAAAATTTGAATTTAATACCGCTAGCGAAGCCAAATTGGCCACTGTGGGTCGGTCAGAAAGATATTTTAGCTGCTTGAATGCCTGTAACTGTGCTGAAAAATCGCATACTGAAGGGAAATTTTATGAAGAGAAAGTTGTGCGGAAGATGGATATCGCAATAGAACTAAAACAACGCCATGAAGATGTTTCAACGGAATTATCGCACAGACTCGTAAACATGGCTAAGCCATAGTCCCATTACGTCAGAACCGCGTCAAAGCAATAATAATAGTAGTGAACTGGTATAGGAGAATCTTATTCAAAGAAGATGGAAACAGATTCATTTGCAGAAAAGGTCATGGCTTTTGTTTTTGGGAAGCTCGCGGGATAATTTTTGTGAATTATATTTAAAAAGAAAAACGTAACTCAGAGGCAAGTACTGTGTTAAAAAGAAAAAATTCAGCAAAATAGAAAGTGTTGCTTCATCAGGATAATGAACCAATTCACACTTCCACTATTCTGATAACCAAAATCAATAAAATCAAGTATGTATTGCTTTTCCACGCACCTTAGTTGCTACTAGATCTAAATATCTTACTTTACTTTTTAATGGCCAACCTTAAAACCATGGCTCAGTAGTACAAGAATTGCCAACTATGTAAAGTAGAGTGTGCTATGAAAAGCTATTTTAAGGATTCTGTTGGCAAATATTATTTTTTCAAATTTATCGTTTTTTTATTAGGTTGCCTAGTTTTCTGACTGTCTTCTGATTCCTCACTGTTGCCCTGTGCTTTCCTCACCACATCCATTTAAATCCTTCAAGAACCCCACATTCACACAATATGTGCTCTGGTGTGTCTTATGCTTGAAAGCACACAACACAAACATTTTAATTTTTGTTCGCCATTCTCCATAAATGCGCTTTTAAAACAAAATAACACACAAAAAAATGAATAGTTTCAGGATTGACTCTTTAAACTTAAAAGCACCAGAACTATGTACACATTGTGTACTGATCGCCACCTTAGAGTCAACATTTGCCAACTTTCTATTCTCTAACTGGTACTGCATAGCAGAGCTCCTGGAAAAATTTAGAATTTCGTGTATTCCTTCCTATCCAACGATTCGGAGCTACGCTAACGCTTATTCCACAGTGTCCAGGTACCCAAAACAGCTGCACTTTTTTTCTAAATGCTATATTATGCAACGTGTCGTAGCTTAGTTCTAAAAAATATTCAATCTTTTGACTTCCGTGCTTAGCTTCATGTCAGTACATATGATCACACGCATAGAAAATATTCATTGACCTCTCCAATCAAAACTGGGTTGGGTTTATGTATACCAGCACTGACGCTATTGTCCAGTGTAATCTTTTTAATAAATGCAGTTTTGAAATAAATTAAAATCTTTAATTTCGCTAAATAGGTTGACCTTTCGAAAACCAGTGTTTAGTGCTCAATAACTCTTATGCCATCAGTTTTAAAATTACCAGATGGGTAATTAACTGAAGGCATTTTCTTGGGACTTACGGAGGTATATGTAAGCCCTATATATATATAGTGCCAAATTTTTAAATATATAGCATTAAACCACTTAGGCTTTAGAACAACAGCGGAGCTATACAAGTTTAAGCAGAGTTTAGTAAACCTAAATGATAGAATAAATTTTTTTAAGTGTATTCATTAATTCCTCTCATTATTAACAAAATATTGGTCTAATTTTATGGTTAAAATAGAATAAGGGTTGTGGTTGTGCTGCTTCAATGTGTACAACATTTATTTGTGCTCATACTCGTTGATCGTTAGTATGTCAGCTAACTGTCATGTTATAAGTTTTACAGGTTATTTAAACCTTTTGACGGTTGTTAATGCAAGCGATACCAGAATGAATGATGAATGAAATACGATTTTCAATGACAACCTGAAAACAATATAAACAATCTAACCACCCCTATAATGGATAACATGCACAATACAATTCGCTCTCATTCAACACTGCCAAGCATTCATGCCTTGTAGCATATAAATTCTTGGTAGCAGGTTACTTGACTTATTTGAGTAACGTTGTTGTTGTGGTTGTTGTTTGCTGTGGTTGTTACCTTCAGAATTCACATTATTTTTGGTGGGTTTATACAAATTCCATTTCAGCCACACAAATATTACTTACTTGTATATATGTATTTTCTATGTGCTTTTGTGTACTTTTTGATTGAGCATATCCGTTGGGATTAATGGGGGTGATTACAGTGGCAAGTAGATGAGCACATACGTATATGCTTTGATAATGATGAGCTTGAAATATAAAATGGCAATAGTATGTAGCATGATAGTATGATTGTATTGTGTGTGATATTGTTATTAAGACTATCCAACCGAAAATTATTAGCTTTTTTCCATACAATTGATACGATTTGATGTCGATTGACAATTAAATAATATTTGTATGTGTATTGGGTTTGTTGGTAAGGTATTGCATTACAAGCCTTCTGCTTCGACTTCGCCTTCAATTCACAATGATAAAGATCTATTAGGTGAGTCTTTTGTAGACATTTGGGAAATTAATATAACTTGGCTTATGTAGCTTTAGGGGTTTTATTTTTATTCTTTTGGTTTTCAGTATTTTATGTTGATGGTTTTGCAAATATTTTTATTATTTGTTATGACTAGTTGGGTTCAAAGAGAAGCAAGAAATCAAAGCAATTTGTAAGAACTTTCATTGGGTTTATTAGCTGAGATTAATATGTCGTACAAGTGGATTAATGAAATTAAATTGTTTGAAGGGTTGCTACCAAATAATGATAAGAAAAAAAATAATAATAACAAATACAAAAGCAGCAATTGCTAGCAACTTAACCATTTTTCACAAAAATCAACAGTTAGTCCAAAACTATACTCCCAATTAAAGCTATTAAAGTCACGTAGACAAAACAATAAATGGACGTCTGAAATGTAATTACAGCACGGTGGTTATAAACGTCTTACTTAGGGCATATTTTAATATTTTCGTCTATAATGAAATATTTAAATTTAATTATAGGTCAAAAAGCTACTACTAAACATTTTTATTGTGCCTGTTAAAGCAGAGCAGAGGCCTTATTCTGTAAGTCTCCTGAGCTAAAACTCTATCGCTAAAAATTGTTAAACTTGATTTAAGACTTTTTGGCTGCGAATTACAACTTTTTAACGCGTTTTGTAATTTAAAAGCTTCATGCCCATCATCTCTAAAATTTCTAATTTTTTTGATTATAATGCTTAGGCTGCTTTCAAAACCCAAAATTTAAGCTTAAGAGAATTACAGAATAGGGCCCTAGAACTAATAGTGGTGCAGTGAAATGCTAAATTTAAATGAATTAAAAACAGCACTGAAGACAATCCTTGTAGTACACGCTTCAAAGAGACTTTTAACGACGAAACTATCTAAAAGGTTAACAGAATAACTTCATACTTTATGAAGCGAAATTAGCTGGGATAGCAGAGACTCAAAATATGCATGAATTTTTTATCTTGCGACAGCTCTGTACAAATTGGGTGCTGTGCGGGTTCACAATCGATGAAGAGCAATAACATTTCGATGATTCAAAACTAAATTGAGTCATAATTGACTTTATTATAGTTAAATTTTTTCTTCAATTCATTGCTACGGATGAAATATAATTATATCACATCAGCAGAGTGAACAGAATGCCATAAACTAAATCCAAAATCTGAAAAGCTAGTCCATTTTCATGTTATGGTATCAGTTTGTCGAGATGCGCATGGTATTATATTCATCGATTACAGCAAAAAAGAGTAGAGCATCAGCGAAATTTGAAGAAAAACAAAGCGATTTGTGTACCCGCACAGTACTCTCATTAAATTTCATATTTGTGAAAGTACTTATTTCTAGCTTTAAACCGCTTTCCTCAATCGATATGCTGCAATGTCTGCTTTGTTCTTCACCTTAAAATCTAACAGTCTAATTCATAATGAGATAAAACGTGCTTATAAGAACCTTATAAGCAAAATCTCTTAATTTTGTATTCATAAACAACAAACAGTGTCATAACGCTCTCATAAACCATTTATAAATGAGAAATTTTTATTGTAGGTTTCTACCTACTTTAACCGTGCAATAACACGACATTTGTGAGTTAGATTGGATATTGTATAAATAAAAGTGGAATAATATAGTATTACAATGAATAAAATTTATATAGTTGCAAGTATAGATACATTTGTATAATAGCAAATGATTGCAGTCTCTATACAAAATAAAATTTATAAATAGCCAAAAACTTGTTTTTATTTTGTATTACAAATCCCATATCTTTCCTTTACAGGCTCTGTCATCAGTGCCTGTAGAAATTACGAATGTAAATCTCTCTTTGTCTTTCTCTCCAGTTTACAATTCCATTTTACCAAATTTTGATATAAAAAAATATAAACAGAATAGTGAAGCACAAACCAAAAAGAGAATGATAGTATTCGATTACTTTATACATGAATTAAAAAAAAATGTGCTTCAAAGGAATTTTTTTTTTTTTTTTATTTTTTCAGTTTATTTTAGTTATTTTTTAACAGCAGTAAATATTACTTCAATCACATCTATTTTATGTATAATTGTGTTACTATTATATTATTTTTATGAATATTAAAAAATTACCGAAATAACCGATAGCTTTTATTGTGCATCACTATGCTGAAATAACATCATGGTATTGCCAGCATGACATTAAAATCGTTTATTAGTTAATTTGCTGTTTTCAAAGGTTTATGAATAAGATTTTTTTATTTTGAGCTTATAAGACAGATAACGTCTCATAACTAATGTATGAATAAAACCTAAATTAAGGAGTTATTATGAATTGGACTGTAAATATATATTAAAAAAAAATTGCCTACGATGCTCTTGTAAGTGTCGTACGGTTTCTATCCGCTTATCTTTCGACAACATATAACTTCGTACTACGAAACGTATAGTATAATTATCCACACTCCCGTACAGCCGGTGTTTTATTACGGGATTATGCGTGTTCTTTAATCCTTTTCTTTTAACTCCATTTTATATCCAGTATAAAACCCAAATACTTCAGCTGTTCCAATATCCCTATCACTATATCAGCGAACGAAAAATCGTCCTCTTAAAAAATGTTCGTCTTTCTAGTGGAAGTGTAGAGTTTACTCTTCCCCAGGTTGACATACAGTCCGCTTAGAAGCATATTGTTTAAAATCAAACCTAGAGTTTCCTCTGTAGGTTTTCTTAAAATGTTTGCATTCTTTTTTTTACAAAGTATTATAGCATCGTCCAAATGACAGGTTAGTCCAAGTAGTTATCGGTTAAGGCCCTAAAGTCTTTATGTAGTGTTAAAAGCGACAAAATTGGCGGTTTCCATTGTACAACGCAACTAAGCTTTATGTCGTTTAAACCGTTATTACTTCTTTGTTCATTTTTCGCATAAGTTCGATCCAGTTTCTTAATGTTTAGAGTAGGAATATCAAAAAACATAATTGTGAGACTAACATGTTTTGTTTCTTTTAAAAATGTCTTTTTGAGAACCCTTTAGACAAACAATTCATTGAAACAGTTAAAACAAATAAATTATATATCTTCTTGAAATCATGAGAAACTTTATCGTTATTTCCCTGCTTGAATGCTTATTTCTAATATTATGTCATATTGTAAAAAAAAACGAAAATAAAAATAATCAGAACAATCATCTTTAATTATTTGAAAGTGATTTGAAATAAATGGCGCTACTGTTTAATGCATTTTAAAATTAAAGGAATAAATAAAGAGTTGATTGGAAAACGCGACAAATCACACATCAATACAAGCAACTGCAACATTTCGTGTTGTTTTTGATGAAAAAATAACAAAAAGACTGGCGTTATCTGTTGTTAATGCTGCTACTATTGCAGTCCTAAAGTTAACGTTTTCTTTGTTTTTAATTTAAATTAGTTCACGATCAAGACCGACTATTTGATTCACTACAGTGCAAGCAATTTTTGCTTAACCAAATGCAACATTTTTGCGATTTTCAATGGATTGTAAATACAAGCATTAGTATTAAATATGAAGTTTTTTATACGATTGGCCTTTTACGCGATTTTTATGGGTTTTGTATAACTCGGGATATGTAATTACCTCGATTTATTAAGGCCAATATTACAATATTATTATCTGATAACTTGGCCGATTGTAAAAGTCAACTTTAGTTTAACACTCACGTTAAAAGTAAGAGGAAATGATTTTCTCCATAGCTTTAATAATATTTTTCATGTAGCCGCCGTGGTCCAGTGGTTAGTGTGTTAGTTAACTAAGACAAGAGCCCCAGGTTCAAACTACAGCTCTGACATCTTAAAAAAAAAGGAAAAAAATATTTCTTTCGGCGGACTACTTCTTAGAAGTCTCTTGACAGAAGCTCTAAGAGTAACTAACTGCCATGAACAGCTTCTAGGATCTGTCGTTCGGAATCGACATTAAACTGTAAGTCTCGACATTCATGGATAAAAAATGACACACACAACATGGGTGCTGTGAGAAGCTAGGCCGTGACCCTGCAACAGGGTTATAATTACCATATTTGTATGTAGGTATGTAAGACTTACTTATAATAGCAAGCAGCAATTTATCTGTTCAAAAAATTCTTACCTCTTACACGTACTATCGGTAGCTTGTAATAAAGGTCCTAAATTAAATAATTTAAAAACAAAATAAATTTAGTTCGCAATTGGGTTAAAAAATGCTAACGATCGAAATAGGTTCTTTTAAGATTTGAGTAATGAAGTCTGATCTTAAATATAAACTGTTTAATTGAACATGAGATCCATCAGCCAAATTCTTAAAATTCATAATTCTGTTGATGCAAAAATTTATGAAATATTTGTATGACTATAGGGCTTTTGCTTAGGTAATCGATTTTAGCTTTTGATTTAGAAATGTGGTGATAAAACCTATGCAACAAAAAAATTAATTGTTTAAATAGGGTACGATATTATCATTATTATCATCATTATTGGGGGGTCGTGGCACAGTGGTTAGAACATTCGCACAGAAACTCAAACGACCGAGGTTCAATTCCAGGGAAGGACAAAAAATTATAAAATTAAATTTGCGGTTTTCTTAATTATAATTAAAAAAAAAATAAGAGGTTCTCCCCCCCCCCCCCACCCCTCTAATATGTCCATCTGCACGAAAAACCACTCCCTGACATATCCAGTCTATTCTACAAGAAACGAATGATCAGGAGTACAGCGCCACCTTCTTGGAAGGTAACAGCTAACCTGCATATAAAAAGACGTACACCACTCACATTCACATCCTGATGAGGCAATTGCTTTTGATCATTCAGAGGTGAAGGAATAATACTGGCCTTTGAGTGATCAAATTGACAGCAATTTGTCCCATTGACATAGGGCGCTTAACATCTTTACATTTATCTATATATTCAACATTCCGATACAATGCACTGCATTTAGTAGGGGTTTACCTCTGAGTATTGGTCTTAAATAAAAAAATAAAAAAACTGACAAAAAAATCAGAACTAGTATTGCAGTTCGTTTTTTTTTTTTGGGTTCGAAATAAATTTGTGCAAAGTTATTAACTGTTACTTTTAAGTTACCAAATGTGATGACATGCTTTACGAGAATGCAAATAGTCGAACCGAGTTTTATACTCATACGAGTACATTTAAAAACGTAAGTCCCTATCAATTTATTTGAGATGTAGGGTATAACAACAATTTTGTTGTTTTTTTTTTTCTTTTTGATTTTAACAAATATAAATATACAAATAAACAACACACACAATATACTCGTACAAGCTGAAACAAACATGTTTCGAGTGGCGCTGAATATAAATATACAAATAAACAACACACACAATATACTCGTACAAGCTGAAACAAACATGTTTCGAGTGGCGCTGATCGTACACGACATCAACAGCAAGTGTCTGCAATTGTTATGGTTGATTGAAGATCACTAAAATAAATTTAAAGAAATAACAGGCAAAAACAAAAAAAAATCATGACGGTGCCTGGATATGGAACAGAAGAATACTGAAGCTTGAAAAAAAACTATAAAGACAATGTACTCAGTCAGCAGTAATCGATAAAGTGCAATAAAAATCTTTTTAAAATGCAAAATACTTCAAAACGAAAAAGACAAACTGCTAAGGAGACAACAATCAACAAAATAAAAACTGTTTATCCACAATGATCATCGCGTTGAGATGATCTGGTTGCAGCAGATGCAGATGTCGTTTAAAAAGACTTGATAATGACGATGATGAAATTAATGTTTACGAAAAGTACTGATAATTCCTCCAATGAGTTAACAACTATGTCAGGAATTTCTTGAGCAAGACAAACATTTTTATTCTTTCGCTTTTTTACTGTTCTTTTTTTTCGATTTTTGGTTATGGGACAAGAATTAGACATGAACGTGATTTACGGAACCCTTTAAATGGCATTAAAAAACGTTTTTTCATTATTTGTTTTCGTTGTTTTAGTTTTTTTTTTCTTTCTCTTTACGTAGCACAGAAATAAATTTAAAACAGAAAAAATGTCCGTTTATATACGAGATATCTGCTTTAATTTTTGTTTTATGTTGGATTTTTTTTTTGTACTATTGTCGCAATTCCTGGAGCACATGATAATATTGAAAACGAAATAACGGAGAGGCCTAAATAGTTGAAATATTTTTTTGTTTGCATGTTTATCAAAAAGCAGTTTTTTGTTTCTTATTTTTTTACAAATAAATATGATATTTTTTTATTTTTTGAGAGTAAGTATTTGCCTACCAAAAGCCAGCATTGTAAGAACTTAGGCCCTGAGACTGTAATGAAAGAAGTGTCAAAAATACATATAAATCATATACGAAAAACTTACTAAATTTATTCTCATCTCTCAGTATAACTGTTTAAAAAATAAATTCTAGATAATTTCTGTTATACAGATTTTCACAAAGTGTAAATTTACAGCCCAGTAGTAATACAAAAGAAAAAAAAATTTTTTATTTGTTAAAAGTTAAGCTATTTTCTTAATGGTAACTCTCAAAGTAACCAAAAAAAATATGTAAAAACATAACAATTGACAACACTTCTGGTCTGCTAAGAATTTAAAGCTGAAAGTTTATAACTAAGTACGTGTTCTTAATTAAGTGTTAAAACAGAGGGCCTGATTAATGTTCGAATATATGATGTAGTACTAATGCTTCCAAAAATCAACACAAACTTGAATATTACCACAAAAAAAAAAAATAGCAAATCTAATAAAATAAAACATTTTGGTCTTATTTTAGTTTGTCTATCATGTCTTACTTAGTACATACAGTATTCCCCGGATAAATGCTTATTTACATCAATTTCAAAATCCCTATAATTTTTCTTACCATTTTCTAATAAAATTCAACGGTTAATTAACTTTCTCTTAATTGCGTCATTTGCTTAATTATCTCAAATATATTTTCCCCAAAGATAAATTTCCCTTAAAATTCCCTCGTTTAATAACCCAAAATAATTATTTTCTGAAAACTGCAGCTTCACTCAACTATGTTTACATAGGCATAAAATGTCCATTAAATTTACTTACAAACTACTTTTTTAATGCAACCTTCCAATTAAAGTCTATCAAGTTTATGTATGAGTATAAGTATAAAGTTACTTGCTTTTCATATTTATTGACGGCAAAGAAGCAATTAACCGTATTCGTTTAAATAACTTCCACCACAATTGCCAAAAAATTTTCACATTTTTTAGTCCAAAAATTTTGACATTTTTGTCGAGACAATTATCCATGGAATACTGTACATACACAATTGGCGATTACAACTCTGCTTCAGAGTTACGGCCTAGCTTTTCGCAGCACACATGTTGTGTGTGTGTTAATTTTTATTCTAAAGAACCGGAACCTACAGTTTTAAAATCGACTCCAGGCGACAGACTTGAGAGGCTTATTCATGGCAATCAGTTACTCTTTGAACTTTTTGCAAAAAAAAATTTTTCATATTTTTTAAGTAAATTTCAAAAAAAAATTATTGAAATTGTGGTCAAATTAACTATTTTCTTTTGAGCTGACTTTAGAGATTCCTACTATTAACATTTTTATGATATATATAAATTCTCGTAAATATTTATGCACATCGTACGGGAGTACTCGTAGCACGGTTAGAATTACACCACAAAGTTCCCTCCCAACATCGGAGATACAAAAAGTATATGATATATGCATGTGTATAAATAAAATTAATTTTCCCTGAAAGACAAATTTTATTCCCAATAAAAATATTCAAATATCAGACTAAAATTTAGAATTAGTGCCTAATTAAACAATACTAAACATAGCGATTAAAAAATTAACTGTAAGCATTTTTATGAAAGTATTTTTTTGATAATTTAGGGATATATTGTTAAATTGTCCAGCTGACTATCCAATCTCCGTAGTAAAATATAATATAAAAATATATAAGAGGTCCTGCCCTCCGAGATGTCCAAATAAAGTCGCCCTATTCCACTATAACCACCTTTGTGCTATCAAATAAATGATCCGAAGAAAACATCAAGGATCAACACCTATCAACAACAACTTAGCTAAGATCCTCACCACTTCACAAGAGACAATGATTAACATCAACAGATGGGATAACATTGTGGAACAAACTCAGGTTAGCAAAATTTAGGTCGATTCGGAGAGTGAGAGGTGAAAATATCGCCCCGTTTGTTTATGTTAGTTCGAATTTTCTTTTAATCGACCTTCAAACTTTGCAGTCAAATGCCGATTTTCAGCATATTGTTTATGTGATTTTTTGGCTATAACTCGTCGTTTAACTGATATTTTTTAAGTATGTAAAAGCCAAATTATTGCTAGAGACCTGTGCAACCATTATTATCAATTTTTTTAAATTGATTTAGAAAGTTTTTGTTGTGCTTATAAAGCAAAATGTTGGAAAAATTGTTTGTTTTTCATGCTTTTTGAAAGCATTCTCCACAAAACTTTCTGTTTGATTTATAATATCGTCGAAAGAATTAAAGAACGCTGTAACTCACAAAAATTCGAAAATACGTTTTTTGCATAATTTTTATCAGAAAAAATACGCGTCGATTGATCTCGGTCCCAGATTTCGTTTTGAAAAATTCCATACAGGTTTTTTGGCTCTGGTAAACATTAAATGTTTTGTCAGTTACAGCGTTCTTTAATTCTTGCGACGATATACTTCTCAGTTTCTTCAATAAATTTCATTTGAAAAGAAAATAATCATAATACAAAACTTGCGTTTTCCAGTTTAATATTAATTTACTTCTTATTTTTTATGTGGCAGTTTTGTTCAGTGTTGGTTTTGAAGAAACATGAAAAAGAACTTATAAAAAGAAAGATAAAGTTTGACATAATTAGTCCAAAGCATCCTTTTCTGCTGATGGGATTGCCAACAAAAACTAGACATATGTAAAAGGAGCAAAACTTTAGTGATGCCTTCAGGAACGCTTATAACCTAATATCCTCAGATGCATCTTACAAAGAAGATGCCTATCAACTTCTTCAGTAAGTGACAGACAAATTACAGTGTTATTAAATAGCTGGTGATTGTTATGAAAATGTACCAATTCAAAGAACTCTGATGGACTGCCTTAGCTGACGTCGAAAACATGCTCCGCTTTGCAGGTTAAAAATTTTCACGGTTGTAAAAAAAAATAATCTGAATTCATTTAACAAAGTTTGGTTCTGGGGGGTTATTTTGTATTTCGATTCAAATCAAAAATTCTTTCGAAAAAACAATGATAATGAATAAAAATTTGTTTCGAAAATTCCTAAATTTTTGCAAATTCGTATGATTTTCTATTCGCATCGAAATACATAATAACCCACCTGATCTAATTAAGGCGTTTCTAATGAAACAACAAAAATAATAATAATTTCCGAGTATAACTATGATTTCACAAAATGTTTTACTTAAAATTAAATTTTATAAATAAGAAAGGGAAAAAAGTACTATTATTTAATAAAAAACTAAAAATTCGTCTAATTTTTGAATAACCACATAATATTATTAAATGTATAAATAAAATAAATATTTCTTTTTTTTCTCTATTTCTATTAAATAGGGCAAAACTTGACCTCTACCAATTGAAAATCAGTAACCTTTCCTTTTCTTCTATAAATCATAAGGGGAACAGTTGTTTCGTTTTAATATTTTTTATTTTGTTTTCTTTACTTTTAATTATTAAATAAATAAATAAATAAATAAAACGTGTTCTGTAACCAGACAAGAAAAAAATAAATAAAAAAGAAAAAAGATCATCAATTAGACAAAGTAATCGGTACTGCTTGCTGATCACTGTTCAATGTTGGAAGAGTATTGACTGGGGCTCTGTGTTTAAAAAGTACTTAAAACAGATTTTCATTCCACTAATTATGTCTTAATCTGACATGAGCCACTTTGGTTAATTTTCTTCTTAATATTGTTTGGCTGAATGATGTCTATTAAACATTTTGTTGGTTGATTATAGGACTATACTGGGTATGCAACAGCATATGTCTGAACGTATAGTATATGTATGTATGTGTGTTTGTGTTTCTTATTTTCGGCTGATGATTGCCTTCATAAATTTACAAGATACTCGTGCTTGTCAAAGTTTTTTTTTTGTTACGGATGTTGAGTGTAAGCGAGTGTGTGTTATCCCCCTCATCATGCATCAGCGTTAGCATTATAAGCGCAACAGCAAAGCATCAACAATATTTTCATCAGCTGTATGCTTTATTGCTGCAAGTTTGTTTGTTGTTCTTATTGAGAATTTTTTATGAGGGGCAATGGATAGATGAAAGGACAGACAGACGGACAAACAGACAGACAGACAGACAGTATATTCCCTTATACCGCCATTTAGCTTATTTTACTTTTTAAGAGCTTCTGTGCTCTCTTTTATTTTCGGTTAATTTTAAAATTTAAAGCAATTTTCAGCAATCATCACGTACTATTGTCATAATTATCATTTAGTTGTTCTTAAATTTTTATATAAAAAAAAGAAATATTTTTTTTTTTTGTATATTTTAATCTCTTTGTGTGCATCTTGCATTTGTTTATTTGTGTTTTGTCAACATTTTCATAATAAAATTTATTGATATGAAAATTAAAATATAAAGACAAGAAGAATAAAAAAATTCTGGTTTAAAAGGTATTTAAAATGTTATGGCTTGCACAAGACTGTTACCGAGAAAACTTATCTCGTATGGTAATATTTGTATTTTCGCATTGCCTGTAAAGCATTTGTACAAATCCTTAAAATACAGATTTAATAATATTTAAAGTAAATTATAGCACATGTCAAGAGATTATCTACTGAAATGTTGTTTTCTAAAAAAAAACAAATTCAATAAATTATTCTTAAATTGACACATCAAAGCTAAACACCCACAAAGTATATTTGAAATATTTTACTGCACATCAAACATATAGAATTTCGTTTAAAAATTCTTCAATGATTGTTGGCATGAATTATTGAAATAAAATGGTTTAATGAAAGCTAAAACAAGTGTTGACTAAAAAAACAAAAAGCATTAAGCAAACATATGTACATATAGCTTAAAAATACAAATTTTGCATTAAATATCATTACTTATTACCTGAAAAAAATATATCAAAAGATAATTAAAAAAAGCATTCTGTAATGCTCTAAAGTTAATTCACTATTGTATTGTCATGGTTAACTCAGCGTCTTTTGGCAGCGAATGCGAACACATGCGATTTTGTGCTATGTTTACACGAGAATACGAATCACACGGTTCACTCTCTGAACCACAATTGCGAACCATACAGTTCACACGATTAATTAGTGTTTATTTTTTTAATTTCTTTTTTTTTTTGCAGACCATACTCAGCTCTTAATACTTATATGTATATATTGTACATACTCTTCAAAATACTTCACCTTGCTGGGGGCAAGGATTACAAACTCTAGTATAGAGATGACATGAATTTGTGGCCATCCATATACATACTGTACTATATGTGTACTAATACACGAAACTGTACTTTATTTTAATTTTTTTTTTATAAGTCACTAAAATTTAAGATTGATCAACAAATCTCAGCGAAGGAGAAAAAAAATTAAAAAATAAATTTGCGGCTTTTCAAAAATTATAATTTAAAAAAATAAGAGGCTTTAGTATATTAGCTGGTACTTTTATGAATAAAAGACCGAATTGATTTTAATCAGCAAGAATATTTTTTATTAATCCTCAAAATGGCATTTTAATGCTCGAATAATTCGGCAGAAATTAATAAAAATTTACAATCTTTCCTTTTTCAAAACATAATTTCTAGTTTAGACATCTCTAAAACGCCCTTGTGATTGTTTTATCCCAGAGCTTCCATTCTATCTGAGTCTATCTGAGTGTGCTTCTGATATAAAGCTCAGATGAGAACTTACTTTATGTAAATATAGCTTAATAAGCACTTTTTCCATTTTCTGTACTCGAGCGATAAGCTTGAAAATAGATAGGCACCAGATATTGTATTTACAGGTATTATATTACACAGTACAACAAGTAAAAAAATAAACATATACGAACAACACTACGTAATAAAAGGCTAATAAAAAGAAGTTTTACCCAAAGCCATTGATTTTTTGTTTTTTTTTTTTGGGGGGGTCTCAGTGTCATTTTTGCAGAAAAGTGATTATTTTCTCATGCTCATATCTTGCAAACCGTTCATAATTTTGATTTAGTTTCTGAGGCAAAGTTGTAGCTCAAATAAAAAAAACTTCACCTTAAAGACCAAAATAGCAAAAAACGTTAAAAAATTCGACTTTTCTTACCTTTTTTCTCCCTGTTTAGGTCCATAGGTAGCAAGTCATTCAAAATTTAAGGAAACAGTGAGCTACAAAAATTTACCAATGATCTCAATAAACAACTTTTTAAAACATATGAACTTCCTAGGAGCGTCGTATCATCCTTATATTGTATGCTGCGTCCCCTGATGTGTGTGCTGATCTTACTGTTTTGCCTGTGCTGCTGCGGTTGGTGCGTGATCGCGTGAATTGTTTATTGGGCAAAACTGGGAGACACGGGTCTTCTTTTTTTTGGTCTCTTATCACGTAGTGGTGTCTGTATATGGTTATATTTCCATAATTTAAAATATTACATACAGTGTTATAAATATTATTAGCCGCTGTTGTCAAGAGCTTTGATAGCTTTTACACCTCAGAAACAAGGAAATATGAAAAAAATTATTTCCTTCTTATTGCCATGAACAAGCTTCTCAAGTCTCTCGTTCGGAGTCAACGTCAAACAATAAATCGCGGTACTCATAACTTAATATTAACGCTCACTTCATGGGTGCTGCGAGAAGCTAGGCCATAACCCTGAAACAGGGTTGTAATAGCCAATTAAAGCTAATAGGTCTAGTATAGTAGGCCAACTCACTAGCCACTAGAATACGATAACTACGATATTGAACGAAATGTATATTTAAATTGTTTTAAAATTGTATAAAGTTTCGCTTATCAAATATTGTAACTTGGCACCTTGGAGTTCAAAGAGTTATTGGCAAAATATGCGCCTTTAAGAAGCCTGCCTTAGATGTACAGGGCTGAAATCATATTTGAACATAAAGCTATAAAATTTTGTATCTTTGTTTTTATTATGATTGAAACTTGTGTAGCTGTAAAAAAATCACCCAATAGACATCATTCGATATAAATTTTAAGATATTTTCCTCATTATATACAATATTTGCAACGAAGGTCAAACTTTAACAAATTTGCGTTTCAGAAAAGATATATGCATTTCATAACCAATTTGAAAATTTACAAAGACGGAAGAGAGAAAAAACGCATCTTGCAGATATGCAAACAAATGCGCGCAATTATTATGCAGAGACTTAATAAATATTCAAATTTCAATAAAAATGCATATGCAAACAATTCAATCCAATGACAAGGGGTAGTATGTAGAATAGAAAGCCCTAATTAACTATGACAACTAAAAGGTCAAAGACTGCTGGGACAACAAGATCAAGCGTTTTAAAATTGCAACAGCAGCAACGATAAAGTTTCTCAACGATTATCAATTGAAAATGTCACATACAGCATCTGTGTCAATACAAGACTAGAACTACTTACATACGAGTATAAAAAGAGAATTTTTAGGTAGAAAATTCTAAAATTTTAAACGTCTTTAGCACGCGGTCAATTGTTGAAATGATTGACCCCACGTTATAAGAAAATTAATCTTTTTTTTTTTTCTTTCGTATATAAAAAAAATTTTAAGGGATGAAACAATATCGTCGTTGACTGTAGTAAACAAATAGGAACCTACTTGTACAGGCACACACAATAACTGGTCACTTTTTCTTTTCTTTTCATTTAAATAAAATAAATTCAAAACGACATTTGGGTAATTTTATGCCTTAAATAGAAAATTTATAGTTATGTTTTGCATGAAAATATCTTAAAGGACAATAATTTTAATCTTAAAAATTATTTTCTATATTAAATTTGCGTAACAGTTTACCTGAATGTGATTTGGGGTGATTTTAAGCACAATTTCAATGTTATTTTTGTTTTTTTTTTGTACTTATATGCAAAATTTTCTTTAATTCTCTTTTCTTTAAATTTATTTTAAAATTTTTTCTAAAGAAGAAAAATGGTCAGCGTGAGAATATTATTTCTTCATAAAAATTTTTTCCTCTTTATAGTTTTTAATTCTTTACTTGGGTGCTGTTGCTGTTGATATTGTTGTTGTTGTTGCTGTTTTAGTCTTATATTTGGTCACTTCAAAATGTATGGGTATGTCCTGTGGTGTTCGTTGGCACAAAAAGAAAATATTAATCCGATTTTAATGAAGCGTAACACTTTGTGGTCGCAAGAAATGTTGTACGTTTCTATTTAAACGCATTTTCCTTTTTTGTTTTTCTTTTTTTTCCAAGGAAAACTAAAATTTTTAATCAAGTTTTGTTTTTTTTTTTTCTTAGTCTTATAATTAAAAAAGAAATCTTTAGAAATTTTTTTATTGCGTAAAAAGAAAGTTTGTTTTAATGTAAGAAAATCCTATGGTTTTGAAATCCTTTCTTTTCTGTCAGTGTTACGGATTAATTTACCGTTGAAATGGGTTAGAAAAGTTGGAAAAACTAGTTTCAGTTATAAGATTTTATATTACCCAGAACAGTGATTATAAAATTACAAGTAATTTAAGAATGTCGAAATATAAAGAGTTCTATTAAGAGACAAACAGACAGGATTCCGAACAAATAGAAGTTGCATTGATCAGGCCAAGATCAAACAAAGTTTTCAATCACAGTATATAATATGAAAAGCAGTAAGTAAAAAAGAGAAAACCCACAGAAATTACAGCCCACATAGGGCGATACAAAAAAATAAATTCTTTCAAATGGAAGTACTAGTCAGCCATTTCAGCCAAACGCTGGTGTAAAGCAATGATGACCACAGTATATCCCCAATTAAGTAGTGCGACAAAAAATCAAAATGATGATGCAACTTTTTTTGTTTTGTCAAGCATAAGGAAAATACGCCTTTAGAATTTTTAAAACAATTCCAAAATCTTGTGTTACAGGTGGAAAACTTGTTGTTTGGAGTTGTGTGGACCTACTCGTATTTCATGCTGTAAAAGCGAAGTCTCTGCCCTTTCGAATAATATATATCTTTTTTTAGGGACATATGAGAATTCTGTGTCCTTTTCAACAACAAAAACAAATTTTGTTGTTTTTATATCCAAATTTATATATTTTATATACTTTATCTATCTATCCATCTATATAAATAAAAATCAATGTTATTCGTTGGTCATCGCATCAGTTGAGAACGGCTGTACCGATTTTGATGATTTTTTCTTTCTAATAATCGTTGTGATCCAACTTAAAGTTTTACCGAAAGAAAATTTTGCCTCGCCCTCTTTTATTTACCTAAAATTAGAAAACTGATCCATTGATTTGATTAATTTTTCTTTTAAATGTTTGCAGTAATCTATTTTATGTTTTCATCTAGAGAAAAATTGTCCACGCCTATTTTTACGCCCACCTTTTTCTATTTATCTCTAAATACTGATTTTTGTTTATCTTTTGAATGGTTAAAGCTAAAGTTACGGAATTGAGTCTGAATAACTTCATGGCCAAGTCAAATCATCAGTCAGAAAGTGGCCGGAAATGGACAAGTGGTTGCGACATCTGCCGTACAAGTTAAAAATTGATTTCTTTATACATACGTATCTTTAGAAGTGTTGACGCTAAAGTTTCTGAATTTGGGGTGATTGATTTCGTGATCGTTAAATATTTACAATAGAAAAAAGATCGAACAAGTAGACGTGGTAGCTTTTAGACAAACTAACTATCGAGTTCAGTATATCTTGAAATGAGTGACAGTTAAAGTTTTACGGAGTTGTCACTAAAAATCATCAGTCGAAAAATGTGGACAAATGATAGTGGTAGGTGTAGCGAAGCACGCTGGCTTTAAGCTAGTAAGAAATAAAATAAAACCTAAATTTGTTTCGAACATAAAATTTTGCATTAAAACAATCGGATTTAGGAAAAGAGCGAACGAGCTGCTAGATATTCTAAGACAAGAAAATTACCATGAAGCATTTTACGCCAAATCAACATTTGCAATATGCAGTCAGAATTTGATGGGTTGAAAATATTATTATTAAAGTTTATGTTATCTACTATGAGTACTATTATCAGTATTAGGTTTTATAGAGCTAAAAAAAAATTTTACCCTGACCACAAAGTAATTTATACCAAATTTATTAACTTTAACCATAATCAAGATATAAGTACAAAAATCGGTATTTAGTTTTGCGGAGTTACCTAATTTTTTACAAAAACCTTTCCGGGGATGTATTTTATAATTTCCCAAATTTTCATAGCGCTTGGAAGTATGAGTTTTGAGTCTATTGATTTAAGTCTTACATTAAGACGGAAAAACTTAAATTAAATTTTAACTTAATATTAAATTTTAAAGCATAATTTTTTTTTTCTTGTAAGACCAATACTCAGGGGTAAACCCCTACTCATGCAGTGCATTGTATTGGAATGTGAAGATAGTTGATAGAAGGTTTTTTTTTTTTCATAGATGTTTTGTATATTTTTTTGTGCCTTTCTTTGTTGGTGAAACAAGTTGCTGTCAATTTGTCCACTCAAGAGCCAGTGTTATACCTTCACCCTCGAATGATCAAACAGCAATTGCCTCATCTGTCGGTGGCTGTTTGAATGTGAGTGGTGAGCGTCTTCAGTAGATTAGCTGATATCTTCCCAGAAGGTGGCGCTGTACTCCTGATCATTGGTTTCTGGTGGAATAGATTAGAAATGTCAGGGAGTGGTTTCTTGCAGATGGTCTTGCTGGAGGGGGGGAATCTCTTATTTTTTAAATTTAATTTTTAATTTAAATTGTAATTTTAGAAAACAGCAAATTTTTATTTTTATAATTTTGTCCTTAGCTGGGATTGAACCTTGGTCGTGTGAGTTTCTGTGCGAGCGCTCTACCACTATGCCACGACCACCCCCAAATTAAATTTAATCGTTGTGAAAATCAATGTCAGGCAGATTGGTATAATAGAAAACATTCTATGCTCAAATTCATCAAATATTTAAGAAGTTTTGACGTCTACCTCTATCTCTTTCTACTGCCAATTCACACTCTCGCTTATTCAAATTTATAATCGTACGTTCTAGAAACAAATCAAGTATAAACAATTGTATCACACTTTTTAGTAGATGACACTTCATGTTATAAAAATAGTTGTTTTTTATTTTATTTCAATATAAAATCATTAATTAAGCTAAGAACGCCTAAAATTATGCCAATATTTTACCATATTCTTTTCTACAAACTATAATAAAAGGTAAAAAAAAAGAAATTAAATTATTTCTTTGTTGTCTATCTGCGTATAATATTTATTGTTAAAATTATTTGCTTTATTTTTATTTCACTATTTATGTAATAAAAAAATCAAAATTTCAATTCACAAAATTATTTTAAATACTTTGGCATTTAAAACGTAATGTTTAGTAACATGTTAAGACGCCATATTGTTTCCGGTAACATAAACTTCAATTCCAAAACTTATAAGACTTTTACTTACAAAACCATAAAAACTAAAAAACGAAAGAAATAGACATAAAAATATATCCGAGTAATACAAGAAGAAAGGAATCACATGTGAGTAAAAGGGGGAGTTGCTACTTTTAATACATTTTCAATACATTCATGTATTCATGTTTATTTATAAGCTTGTCTGACCTTTTGACATGCGCTTACTTAAATAATATATTTTGTTACACATATGTAACATACGAGTACGATGCGTTATACATACATATGCATATACATCAGTGCATACATACATAAAAGCAAAGAAAAGTGTATTAATTACATTATGTATGTATTTCTATAGAAATGGAAATGTAAATGACGCAAGTATTTAGTAAAAAGTAAAAACAAGATTTCTGTCTTATTAACTAAATGTTAATATTTGAACACATCAAAGAAATGAAAAGTGTATTACAAGTAAAAAGTAATGTTTTGGGCATATTTTTTTTCTTCTTTTTTATTTTAAATAAAAATATATATGAAAAAATAAATATGAATGAGATTTGCCTATGTTTTCTTGCCTTAGTAAATACAATTAAAATATTAATTGAGGTTTTTTTTTTGTCGAAAAACTCAACACTACTAATTTGTGGCTTGATTTTTATTGTTTGTATTGTTATTGTTTGTAAGCCCAAAACCTATAAATAATTTAATTAGTAGTACAAAACTAAAAAGCCACTATCACCTGTAAAATTTTTATATTTTTCTAAAACCAATACTCAGAGCAGTAAACCCCTCCCTACTCATGATGTGCATTGTGTGGGAAAGAAAGTCGAAGATCGGTTGACTATGTATTTTGTTTTTTTTTTTCATCAAAGGCTTTTTTTACGTTACACTACCGTGAACTTGGCAATGAGACAAGTTACTATAAATTGATCAATTCAAAGTGTGATACCCTCACCCTGGAATGAGGGTGATCAATTCTGTCGTTGGATAGATGACGCCTCAATGTTGACTGTGTATTGTGTATCTTCTAGGAGGTGGCGCTTTTATCTCTAGCATTCGATTTGGTGCCAATGCCAAGTTGGATAGAGTGAAATACTGGTGGACAGCTGCTTATGGATGGACTTCTTGGAGGGTTAAGGAACCTCATATTTTTGAATTAAAACCTCAAAAACTTCAAACTTTTTGTTCTTCATTTTCTCCTGTACTGGGATTTGAACCTGTACATGTAATTACACGTAAACCTGTAAAAAACGTCAATTACCTTGACGTTTGAGCAAACCACCAATTTGTGCATCTTATAGATAAAAAGCCTATTTTTGGCTTAAGTTATGCTTAAAAGCAAAATTTAATTAAATACTTCACTATAATGAGAAAAAAATTGCACCGTGTAGTGCTAATAACACACTAGTAATACCCATATTATTGAAGTTTATTTCTTAAAAATAAAGCGAAAGTTCTAATTATGGTCAGGGAATATCGGTACCGTCGCGTAGTCTATACCTTTTAGGTGCAAAATATGTATAACGTTTGTCATGGCGAAATGTTGTTTCTGCAAAATACAAGCCTACCAAATTTCGAGAAATGAAAGTATCTGGGAGCCTGCTTAATGACTACAATTAAAGTTTTAGAAGACAACATTATTTGTGTTGTTCGTGATATGCCACCTGTAAAGCTAGAAAATGTGTTAAAAATTATACACTCATGCCATGTTTTGATCTTTTGAGAAAAAGTATTACAAGTAATACTGTGTAGTACACATAATAATACAATACTGTAATACCGTGGTCTAGTGGTTAGTGTGTTGGCTTACTAAAACATGGGCCCTGGTTTCGACTCCAGGCTCCGACATCTCCAAAAAAAGAAATATGAAAAAAATGTTTCTTTCGGCGACTACCTCTCAGCAGTCTTCTGGCAAAAACTCTGAGAGTAACTAATTGTCATGAACAAGCTTCTCAAGTCTGTCGTTCGGAGTCGACATTAAACTGTAGGTCCCGGTACTCATGGATAAAAAAATTGACACACACAACATGAGTGCTGCGAGAAGCTAGGCCGTAATCCTGACACAGGGTTGTAAAGGCCAGTTATGTATGTATTACAAGTTAATTAGTTGAGTGTGTATTTCCTTATTTTCTATTGGGGATTTTAAAAACAGTTTCTTGTTAAACTTAAAATACCTAAAATAAAAATTTATAACCATTAAGATATTCATTAACTTTTTACTCGTTAAGTGCAATCAAATAAAGAAATATTTTCATTACTAATATCCACAATTTGAGTTTTTCCATATTAAATGATTTTAAATTCTTCGTAATTAATTTGTGGATTTTATGCTATTTAAATCCAAATTATAAAAATAAATCTAAAAATATTTGCTCTTTAATATTTATTTCTTTTTTTGCTTTTTAAAAATAAATTCTACTCTTCAGACCAAAAAAGACTTATTTGTCAGTACATTGCATGTCATGTCCATTAACACTTGTGATTTTTTTAAATATTTTTTTCATACGTTGGTTTTTTTTAGCACATTGTGCTCCATGCCGTTCGTATCCCATTGAAGCACTTGTTCCGTTCAGCAGTCTGTCACACTAATATGTTTAAGTGCTTCTCAATTTAAACACATTTACACATACAACATGCCTGTCTATGATATTATATGTCACTTTTATTTAAAACACAAAGTCGAAAGAGCAATAACAAAAAAACGGAAAATGTTGAAAAGGTGGTCAGTTTGTGGTTTAATGGTAAAAGTAGTTTAATGCTACCATTGGTTAGTAAAAGTACTTTAAGTTAAAATATGCTAATAGGAGTTGCTTGTTAAGTTGTTGTTTTTTTAAGTATGTTGTGTGTGTAAATGGTTTAAGAGGAGAGAATTTAATAAAATGGTCAACAGTGGGAAAGGCTAAAAATTATGGTAAAATATTTGGGAAAATTTAAAAAATCTTTACAAGTTATTAAAAAAAATTTTAAAAGTAAACAATAATGGCCATTTTTCAGTTTAGGTAGTTTTAAGCATTATTTTCTCTACCAAAGTGTGTTTTTTTAATTGATAAAGCCTAAAATTGTAAAAATAAGAGTACAAAATTTAAAATTAAAAATTTTTTCTGAAAATAATTTGCGATATATGTATCGCTACAGTTGCTGTTTATGATTATTAGCATTCTGGACTTGTAATCTTCAATTTTCATAATTTCAAATCAAATTAGAAAATATAATGCGGTGATTAGCTTCATTTACCATAAGGTAAACTCAAAGCTTTGTTTTTGATTATTTACATGCATTCATACTTGAGGTTCTACTCAAATACTTCGACCTGAAGATCTATTTTCTAGCCCTCGACTTATTAATGGTTGCTATAGTATCTCTCTAAGTTTCGTCGCTCTGAAGGATTCGTAGCTTCTTGCAGTAGTAAACAATTTTTATTTTGTTTAAATACCCATTGAATCTACAGGAGTCCCGTGAAAGTTTTAAAAGTATCTCTAAATAACTCAGTGTACGCTCATAGCTTACCAAGTAGAAGTTAGGAATGTTTAAGATTATATTATTCTATGACAAAATTATTTATAATCCATTATAAAGTTCACTTATTGATTTTATTTATTTTTTTTATTCAAATTAATTATATACCAATGGAAAGTTAAACTCTTTTACTTTTTTCATTCTCTGCCAGTTGTAAATAAAAACCCAAAGGTATTTAAATTTTAACAAAAATTAGACATGTCTCGTTCTCTGCCAGTTGTAAATTCAAATATATTATAATTATGCAAAAGCAAAACATTTAAATATTTTTATACAATATTATTTGTACTTCGCCAATAGCATGCAAGTTTCTGAAAAAATAGAGTCTATCCATTCTCTTTCGGATTGGCTTTGCACCGTATGTGGCAAATTTAATCACTGGTATCATAATCTAATCATCACGCTTTACCAGACTATACTGATCATAACTGCCTGAAATGTGAGAGTAGAGTAAGAGTGCGTTTGACTATTGGACTTAACAAAAAAATTTTGACCACTAATTATAAATGATGTGATAACTAATTTTTTATAATTTATAATTAAAGGTTAAAGAGTATTGACACCCCATCACAAATTATAAAACTTACTAGATAATTGCAACATGTTTCAAATTGTGGTTTCTTCTTCTTCTTTTCTAAAACAGAAAGAAGAGAATAACTGCATTTCTTTGTCTCTGACTTGCCTTTAAACGTTGCCATTACGCCACATCATATATCATCTATTTAAGATTTAAACTTAATGGCACACTGTCCATTTAACACATTAGTAAACTCTTATTTTTTTTTTTTTGTTTTTTGTTCTGCAAACATCTTGCCCATATAATAAACTAGAAATATCTTTATTTTTTATTTTTTTTTTGTTGAGTTAAAAGTTAAAAGAAAAAGAAAAATTGTTGAGAAAACAAGGACACAAATGAAATTCATTATATGCCACACTCATACCCATCCTAACCAGTATAAAATTAAACATTCAAGCATTATTCTAACAGCCTGCTTGCCACCTAACATTTAAACCACATTATTAAAATACACTGGAGTTCTACAACTTGCTGCTGCAACACCGTCAACTACAACAATGACAAGAACCTACTAAAAGACGGCAAAAAAAGAAAAGATTATAACTGAAATAAAACAACAATATTTTCTCTTCTTTTTTGATTAAATTAAAAAAAAACAAGTAAGAAAAACCAAAATGAAAAAAATAGAAAAGTAGAGACAAAAGAAAAAATGTATACAAAAATGAGGTTCGTAACATGGGGTTGTCAGTATTTAACCCAAAAGGGTGTAGGTGCTGCACGGATGCGCGAACTTCCAATGAATTGAGTTAGAAAGAGCCAAAGCCAACTACATGCAATATATTGTACACACAAATATTATTATAGAAACCAAACATACAAAAAGAAAAACGAATATTAAACGATAGAACAAACATAAATATACATTGTAAAATAGTATTGAAAAGTCTTAAGTACTAAAAAAGTACTATTTTTAACAAATATGGCTACGGCATACCTATAACTGCCATTTTCTCTTCAATATGACCATCAAAGTAAAAATCAAGTAAGGCATCATTTGAAGGCTGTATTTTTTAAAAACTACCTCTTCTTAATTAAACAAAACTTTGACAATTTATAATGCAAGTTTTAATTTAATGTTGTAAGGCCCTAAATCAGGATGTTGAATGTTAAAATATGCACGTTTTAATATCCTTTCACCCGAAAGGTGAAACGATTAATTATTAAAAAAAAGGCTTCGCTCGAATTTTTAGATTATATATTCGGCGCGACTTGATTTTCTTGTAGGTACACCAATGCCTCGAAAACTGCAACTGGCACGGTTTTTTTTTTTGGCTTGTGCTGTGATGAATTCGGCCTCTGATTAGCAATCTTACAGGTACATTTTTTAAGAGCTGTATGGTTAAGTGTATGTATGAATACATGGAATAAGAGTTATTGGATGAGTAAGAGCAAGAATCGATACAACACTGGAACTGCCCTTATTAATATGTCGCTATTTTATAACTTTTCTGGCAACAATTTATAATTTGTTGTATAATTTGTTGCGCTATTGCTAAACTCTTATTTACTGTTCAAAATTAATATAATGCTTATAAATTTTTATTTTCAATGAACTATATTGTTCATTTATTATTTATTTTCACATAATTTCATTATTATTCTAATTTATTGATATAAATGTTTTGGCTCCTACGAACTCATTTAGATGTGAGGCTTATATACATATTTCCAAACAGATAAATCAATCATAGGAAATTGTTCTACCGGCGTTATTAGCGCCTAGTGTTTCGTAAAAAAGTCTTCAAAGAGTACCAGGCCGAATGAAGTGTGAACATGAACCGAATTCCTAATAACCACACTGGATGCTATTATCGAATAAAACCAAATGAAAGTGCCTATTTGTGTTGCCAAAAGCTTTTTGAAAAAAATTATATTTTGTAGAAAACACTCATTTTTCTTTAATTCAAATAGGTACATAAATCATTACGAAAATAAAAAAGTATTTACAAACAATTTTATACCTACTTATTATACATAAAAATTATTTTATAATTATTATACGAATGACAGTTTTGAAGAAAATAATAGGTAAGCTTTCAAAAATTAATTATAAGATCATAACGTGTCGACAACTGGGTAATTAGTACCAACTACTGGGAAATAGTCTTTATAAATATTATTAATAAAATATATAAATTTGACTTGAATCGAAAACAATATAAAATAACAAAAAGTTAACATCCAAACTCACACAACCAACAACTGTTATTAAAAAATAAACGAAATCTTTCAAGTGCCGTCTACTCGTGCACTTACCGTGCTACTATTGTAATCCAAAAAAAAAGTACCTATAATTTCAAAATCCTATTTTGCATCCCTATTATCATCTCCTTAAAAACAGAGCACAACATGACTAACAAGAGGTAACGAGAACCCCTAGCATTAGGTTCAAATGTAATAAAATAGAAGGAAAAATAACGAATACAATAAGAAGAAGAAGAAAAAAGAACTAAACTGTATAACAGGCTAAGACTACAAGTGAATACCTTTCCCCCTACGGTCCAAATATTGCTCTTTATTTTCTCTCTAATAGTTAAATGAATTCCTTTTTTTTTTGGTTTTTTTTTTTTATAAAATGGACTAAAGGGAAGTTTTAATACCAACAAATGAGCCAAAACGAGACATCTAGCGGCGCTTAATGGCAGTTTTTTTATTTATTTATTTTTTTTATTATTATTAATATTTGTACCATATAAGTAAATTTTTGTTGTATTTTGTTTTTTTGTCATTTGACTTAAATTCCCATACAGTTAATGATAAGCATATGGCTCTAATATGAAAGGTTAGAAAAGACCTTATTAGGAGATAAACAGCACAGGAGTAAAAGAGATGACTTATAAACGAAATCAAATTAAGGCGGGTCTTAGTAGATGAGTTTCTTTTTCTGTTTAAAAAAGTTTCAACAAGAGCAAATGAGCCAAAGAGTAGCAAACTTTGTTACATTGAGTAAAACTCAAAGAGAGTAAAATATTCCAATAAGAACATTAACGATAGCATTGATTTTCCTATATTTTTATAAAATAAGAAAAACAGCGGTAAAAGTATAAACATTTTCCAATATGAAGAATTTTCATAGAAAACTTGATGAGTCATACTTATATGATTGCGTATGTATAAGAGTGGATTTATTTTTTCTTATTGGATGTTTGCGTTCTCAATGTTTACCAAAAAACAAAACTTTTTTTTTTCTTATATACCACAAGAGTGAAATTAAAGCTCCATTTAGAAAAAAAAAACAAGAAAAAAGATTTTAAAAGAGCACTACTCTTATGACTTCTCTATACAATGCAAGTCAAAGGGGGCGTCTCGGTAAATTGTGTTAAAGCCATTTATAGGTGGTATAAATACTCTCTATATAAACAAACATCTACAACAGCACACACAGTACAACACTAACAACAGTGTAACCAAAAATAGAGCACTCTACACACAAACATAATTACGCTACACACTGAAATGGAAATAAAATAAGAAAAATGAAACAAGAAAAATGAAAAAAAAACTGCATTTTATAATAAAATACATTAGGCCAACCCCAATGTATCCTAGACGAACTCTCACTCGTTCATCATCCAATTGTACGTTTGCTCCAAATGGCCTAGCCTTTGCGCCTCGAACAATAACAAAAACAATAAAATTAAATACAGTTTTTGTTTTCTTTTACCAAAACCATTTTATATGTTCATACATATGTACACACATACCAGAAGATGTTTGCAAATAAAAAAAAAATCTACTTTTAGTTTATTTTTTCTATTCTGCAAACACAGATATACCTACTCGTTGTAGTATATAAATGAAAAATATAATCCATATGCTGTTTTCTGTGCTGGTGGAGTAAGAGGTTGTGGTCCAATTCAGTTGGTAAATGTAGTGCAAAGTAGCATGGCACTATTTGGCCTTATATACTACTTTGTTATAAGTACTCATGTTTGGTTTTTAATAATTTTTTTTCTTTCTTTTTTTCTGTTTTGCCAGTAACTACCTATGTGTAGAATATTTTTTCTTATTTGTTGTTCTTTTTTTCTTATAGGAGAAAGGATTTTTTATTTTATAAATTATATCTGTATGTACAGTGGCTCACAGCTTATTTCCACCAGTACGAATGTTATAGGTATTCTTTATAATTTCGAAACTAAAAAAGATACTTAAAAAAATTAAAAAAATTTGAAGGATTAAACTTAGATTAGGTTTCAAATAGAAAAAAGAATAAATTCTATTCATACTATGTATTATAGGATTCAGATATGTACTCTTACAGTGGTATTCGTGCGTAATATTTGTGTCTGTTTTTATTTTGCTTCAATTATAAAGTAAAAAAAAACAAAAATTCCACAGATTAAAACCTAAGAAACCATGTACCTATTCATAAATATTATTCAAGGCAAGCCTACTCAAAAAATTTAGTGGCTGAAAAGAAAGTTATTTTTTTACGAATAAAACAACTTAGTGGAATTAGCATTAGTTTTAATAAAGGTCAAGCAGCTTTTTGGCATTAAGTCCACAAGCCTTTGACACTTTCTGGTTGGAAGTTTTTTCCACGCATCTTTACCAAATTCCCACTACTGTTCTTTATTTGAAGTGTTTTCTATTCGAAGAACCGCTTTGATAATTTACCATAAATTTTCATTAGGCTTTAAGTCTAGAGACTAAGAAGCTTAAAAAAGCAGAAAGCACAAAACCGTACCTCAATTCTACGGTAAAAATCTCCAAATTTACCTACATTTACTCCAATAAGTTTCAGTCTGATTACGTCACTTATAAAGAGACAAATTTATTTGACAATGAGCCAACCGTCTATCATACATATGACATAAACCCAATTACACAATATTATTTATAATAAATAATTAAAACTAATTGTGATGGTACTGTATGGTGTTAGGGTACTCCAACAGTCACAATACTTGAGAACGTAAACGAAGAACACTAAATCAAGTCGTCGTAATTCGAGAGATTGCTGTACTGCAAAATGCCGAAAACTGGGTAAAGAGAGGCGATCTTGTTTAATTAATAAAACGATCTGAAATATAAATTAGGCATAATATCCTGAAGACCCGAATTTGAGCCACAGAAAGAGTGATCCCATTTTTTAAATTGATTTTTTTTCGTCGTTCTTATTTAAGTGTTTCAGGTATTTTGCAGCCATGGCTTAATTGAAATTTTCCTTATTTGATCCAAGAATTTATTTGCTATTTACGCAAAAATTAAATTTTAAGGACCGATGTTGATTTTGAATAAAACACAAATTATTTTGGCAATTATTGTAATTTTTTTTATTATGATAACTTGGTACGGTTCAATTAAGATGTGCGTCACTATAAACTGTAACACATCAAAAGTCAAATAAAAACTGACTGGAGTAAGCTAGAGTTAAAAATAAAACAGTTTTATTTTGCATTTTTATTACAGATTTATATTCTGTATTATTTTATTTAAAAATTAATTTAATTTTATAAAATTTTTTATTTTATTCATTATGCCATCCATAAGCAATGTTATAGTGTTTTCGGTGATTTTTTTGGTACCAGCTGTCCATTTATATCGAAAAGTAGTAATGGTTTTGGGAACAGATGTACTCTTCTTTAGTTCTCTTTTGACCAGAGCCCAATATCTTTCAATAGGCCGCAGCTCTGGGCAGTTTGGTGGGTTAGCCTCTTTTGGAACAAAAATAACATTATTTTTATTATACCAGTCTATTGCGCTTTTACTGTAGTGACATGTTGCCAAATCTGGCCAGAAGAATGTTGATATGTTGTGCTGTCTTAGAAATGGGAGCAACCTCTTTTGAAGACACTCTTTGATAAAAATATCTGAGTTTATTGATCCCAATGTAACAAACGATGCACTTCTGTTGCCGCAGCTACAAATAGCCTGCCAAACTAGGAACTTTTTGGGAAATTTTGATAGTTTTTTAGTTCGGAACTCTTCAGAAACATTGCCTCTACTATCCGCTACATAAAACTCTTGGCCAGAAAGCTGCGCAAAGTCTGCAAAAACGTAAGTTTCATCACCCATTACAAAACATTCGAACTTTTAAAAAAATTCTTTTTTGAGGAGTTTTGCTCTTTTTTTTGCTTCAATATTCTTCTTAGCATTTCTATCCGGAACTTTTTGGACTTTAAATGTTTTAAGGCCAGCTTTAGCTTTAACTCGGCGCACAAAACTTTCCGAACATTGCACGCGCCGGGCCACTTCGCGACCAGAAATGTTTGGAAGAGCCAGCAAAAGCTTCTCAACCTTTTTGGCTTTCGCGTCGTTCGTTACCAGTTTTGCTTTACCTGTTCCAGGCTTTCTTTCAATTTTTAGGTCTTTGTTGAACTTTTTGACCACTCTGGAAACACATTGCCTGGTCACGTGGACTTCCCTAGCAACTTTTGTATAACTCCAATATGGTTTTTTTGAATTATTTGAATAATTTTTGTATGCACTTGTCTTTGATTATCCATTATGAACTAACTAACAAGTCAAATTTGACAAACTGATACATTTTAAAATCCGACACATTTTTCAAAGATATTGTGATTAAGAAAAATAATTTTGATTAAAAGTGAAAAAAGTTATTAAGAAAAATGGGTGTTACACTTTATAGTGACGCACATCTTATATATGGAACAAAATATCGGCGGCACACCTCTATCCAATGGTTCAAATTGTCGATGACGCTGAGGCATAATTGAGGTTCTATGCCTTTAATGTGCCGAATTATCTCATCCTTTCTCTCCTTAATTGTTGCTGGCTTATCGACGTAGACAAGATGTCAAACAACCCCAAAGAAAAAAGTCCAACGATCACATGATCTTGGCGGCCAATTGACATCGCCACCATGTAAGATAACACGGCCATTAAATTTGTTGCTCAAAAGAGCCATTGTTTCGTTTCGATATAATCAGAGTTATAAACTTAGCACTTTTGGCATTGTTTTTAGTATATATTAAGATTTTCGATGCTAATTTTTTTTTAATTATTTTTACCAGCTTTCTGGAAAAAGCTCTGACAGTAAGTGAATATTATGAACAGGCCTTTCAAGTCTTTCATTCGGAGTCGACATCAAACTGTTGGTCCCGGTACTTATGGATAAAAATTGGCGAAGACAATATAAGTGCTGTGTGAAGCTAGGACGTAACTTTAAAAAGTCTGTATGCCAATGAGTGTGATCCAATTTGAAATATAAAAACAAAGGTATTTAGACAAATGGGACTGGCTGAAATAAACTGTGAGCCACTGTATAAACAAATATAAATATACTTATACGTTATAGTGTGTATTTGCTGTGTCCAGTTAATGTGGCCAGTAAAATATGCTTGTTGAAATTTAAATTTACAGAAGAAAAAATTTTAAATATAAATGCAGAGCATGACAAAGAAGAAAATGTAAAGTTGAAGTACTCGGGGATAACCTCTTACAATATTTTTGCCACACTAATAATAAAGCTTTTATCTTTAAAGCCCGAGTGGATTTGAATCCAAAAAAATAAGTTATTTAAAATATACTATGAAATGTATGCTTTTGGTGATAAGCATGTCTCTATGGCCATTTCGTCTCTGCTTAAGAAAAAGTTTAACTCTTTAATTAAACGCATTCGAAAGAATTCGAATATATTGCTATAATTTTCATACTCGAATAAAATCGAGAAAAATGGTTCTTTGCTTTCACATGTAACAATAAATTCATACATATATGCATAACTGGCCTTTACAACCCTGTGTCAGGATTACGGCCTAGCTTCTCGCAGCACTCATGTTGTGTGTGTAAATTTTAATTCATGAGTACCGGGACCTACAGTTTATTGTCGACTCCGAACGACAGACTTGAGAAGCTTGTTCATGGCAATTAATTACTCTCAGAGCTTTTGCCAGAAGACTGCTGAGAGGTAGTCGCCGAAATAAATATTTTTTCATATCAAATTTTTTTAAGATGTCGGAGCTGGGTGTCGAACCCAGGGTTCATGTCTTAGTAAGCCAACACACTAACCACTAGACCACGGCGACTATATGATTTTCATAATCGAATAAAATCCAGAAAAATGGTTTTTTTGCTTCCACATGCAAGAAATAAATACAAATACAATACAAATTTCTTTGGCAAGGCAAAGTTCTAATTGGAGTTTTTTTCACAAAGGTCTATTAACACGTCGCATTAGCATTTGAAAATAATTTTTACCGATCCAGGCATCAATTGTTGTTTAAATATTAGCATATCGACTAATTTGGAGGCCAATTGACAGCACAATTACTCACAATCAATTCAAAGTCAAATTTTGAATTTCATAAGAGAACGAGAGCTTTTGTCTAATTTTTTAGGGTATAAAGTCCAATGATGCCACCAGCTTATAAATCACATTATAGTGGTTTAAGAATATAAATTTCCGGTATATATTATATATAATTCGAACTAAAAATATTATTGCCAACATAATAATCAAAAATTGTTGCCTGAATCATTGAGCCAGGCGCTTAAGATACCTGAACCTATAATCGTTTTTAATTACTTTGTGCACTAAAACATGTATTTTTTTTAATTCAATAATTCTATACATGTATGTTTTTTGTTATTAAAAAAAAATCTTTACAAGTGATAAGTTTGAGTATTTTGCTTTTGACTACTGATAACTTGTTGTAGTTTTTTTTAAGTAATAATTTAATTAAAATAACAAATCAAGCAAACAACTACTCGTATGTGCATATACGTACGTACGTACGAGTACGTACTTATGTGCAAAATCATTAATAATATTTAATATTCATTCAAATTAAAATTTTGTTTCTGTTTTTTTTTTTGTTTCTGTTTTTTATTTAAATTAAATTAATATTGTGCAACGTATATTTATTTTTCCATAGGTCACATACTGTGGAAAAATTTTCTGTGTTGCTATAGTTTTAACAACTTAATACAATTAGTTGTTACTGTGTTCCTATAATTAATAAGAAATACTCGCATGTAGTATTTAAAACAAAAATAAAAATCACAATTAATTCTTAAATATGTACAAATGCGTAATAATATAAAATTTACTTGGGAAACCTAACAAGTTTTTGCTGTTTTTTTCTTTTTTTAGTTCAGTATAAAGATCATAATAAATATTTGTAAAAATACTAATATTTTATACTTTTGGAATGCTCGAAAGGAACTTAACTGCTGATGCATTAGCTTGCTATGATGTGATTTATTTAGAAATAGGAAATAAGCCAATAACACTATTGAAGTGATTTTGTAAACAAAACTAAATTAATGGCTTACAGTTACTGTTACATTAACGAAGCGGTCTGCAATTATATAAGTAAAGCTTTTTGTGTTCACTTACATGCAGGCAGGTTGTATTGCGGAATTACTGCCAAGTGGGAACTCGATATGTAAAAATCATGCCTACCGAAAGGTAATTTGTAACGGAGAATTTTATTTCTCTGCCTAACAAAACTATTTAAGGCCACGATGCACTATCATACACAGACATACAAGAAAATCTTATCGATTTCTGTCACACTTTCAAAAGTCGCATCAAAATGGCAACATTAGTGCCACACCATCACACAAAATAAGATGCAAAGCATATGCAGAGTTGATTTTTGCTATTATCTTATCAAATGCAACCCTGATCGCATGGAAAAAAATGTTTATGAATTTTTTCAAAAGATTATGAAGTCGAACAGATTTGACAAAAAATCTGCCATATAGATGCATATGCCACACTGTTATACTTTTTTAGCTTACACGATTTTTTTTGTCAAATCGTACCACAGCCTTTAAAAGCAAGCACCAATGTTGGCTGAGTATAGTCATAACCGAAATAAGAGAGAATTAAACAAAAAAAAAAATCAAGAAACACGATATAAAAATTTTAAGAATTTTAGAAAGGATTTAAATCACTTCAAAAATATGGCTTCTTTTAAATGATATATTAAGGAAATAAGATCATAAATAGTTTTCATCAAGACAAGGTTAGATTTTCAAAAGTCCTCTTATATTCGTACTGACAGTAACCGCTGAAATGAGTTTAAATCAATGGCAAGCAATAGTAAACCACGGAGGACGAATATCTTCGGTTTTTTAAACACTTTTATGTTTTCTATAGGAAATAAAATATAAAAATTCACTAAAAATATTAGACAGCCGGAGAAATTTTGCCAAACAGTTTAACAAAAATTTGTTTTAGAAAATTATTTACTCAAATAATGGTTTTGGAGGTTTATGTCAAAATAATAATAGTTTTAGGTTTTCAACAGTTTGACTATTATTATTTTGACATAAACCTCCAAAACCATTATTTGAGTAAATAATTTTCTATAAATGAGGACAGATATAGAAAGCTGAGATAATTTCCTTTAAAATAAGCCCTCTTCCAGCGTTACAGGTCAACTATTCACCAATTGCAATGAATACTTCCAAAAAAATAGCATTATTTTTGGATGACCTGAGCACCAAATGTTCTCTTAAAAAACCGGAAGCACGATTTTGATTTTAGAACCATGGTTTCTTTGGGAAAAGTTCTTAGAATTTCTAGTAGATTACGACCTTGCTATACGCTTTGTCATGTTTTTCGGTCCCGAACAAATTGACCCACCCTATTATGCATATTATGCTCTCGCTGGCGGACATGTCAAACACTGGTATTCATAAGAAAGACAATTGGTCTGCTAAATGTCGCAGTGTCTTTATAATTAGATTAAGACTAAAAGTAATCCAAATTTAGAATCTTTAAATTTTATGGTTTTCAGAACAGTGGTTAGTTTCCCTATGGATATGGTTAGTATTGTCTTGCTCTTTTATACAAATAAGTAATATTTAATTACACCATTTTTTTGAGTTGGCAACACTGCTTTATTTTACAACCTATTTAACAGCTGATAGTTGCTTTTTGGTAATTTTGTTTTACAATTCATTATGGATGAACTTGTACTAGAACAGTGCCTGGAAAATATTGAATTTATCAAAATAATAGTCCAGTTTGTTGTATTCGCCGTTACCTAGTGATTAGTGTGTTGGCGTACTAAGAAGAGAACTCCGGTTCAAGCCCTGGCTCTGACTTCTTGAAGCGAAGAAATACAAAAAAAATATTTCTTTCGGCGACTACCTCTTTGCAGATTTCCATGAATAAGCTTTTCAAGTCTGTCGTTCGGGGTCGACATTAAACTATAGGTCCCGGTAATCATGGATAAAAATTGACACACACAATATGAGTGCTGCGAGAAGCTAGGCCGGAATCCTGACATGAAGTTGTAATTGCCATTTATGTACATATATATGTAATCGAATTTATCATATTTCTAGCAAAATTTCTGAGAGTAACTGATTGCCATGTACAACTATTTGTATATGTACCATCATATGCACAGCCAATTCGGCGAACGGGCTAAAGCACAAAATGATATATAATACTGCTATCCGATTAAGACCACTCTTTTTTTTATTAAGATTATTACTCAAGGGGAAACCCCTACTGAAGCTGTTCATTGCATTGGAATTTATGAAAAGAACAGTAAATTTTTTTTCTTATATTAAATTATTATGAAGCGCCTTTGGAATGAGACAAATTGCTGGGAATTGATCATTCAAAGGCCAGTGTTACAACTTCACCTTTTGAATAATAACAGCAATTGTCTCATCGTTGATTGTGTGCCTTCGCTAAGTAGGCTTAGATGTCATCTGCTACTTGCCAATAGATGGCGCTTGTCTCCTGATCATTCGTCTTTGTTGTCGATAGTTAAGGTGGCTTAGAGTGGTATGTAAGGGAGCGGTGTCTTTTTTGATGGACTTCTTGAAGGGAGGGTGGGGTGGAATAACCTCTTTCTTTTAATTATAAAAATTTTTTTTCACATTTGCTGGGATTTGAACCTGCGCTGTTTAAGTTTTTGTGCAAGCGCTCTAACCACTATACCACGCACTTTTAGTAAATACAAAAAAATGTGACATTTTGACTGAGGATAATCCACAAGCTTTTGTCGAAAAATCACAAAAATTTACTGCGCTTTATAGACTGGGGAAGTCAATGATTCATATGTCTTCACAAACGATGATGATCATAATCCACTACCAATGTTGAACGGTATAGAAACATGATTAGGAACTTTTACGTACCTCAAGTAGTTTGCCTTAATCCTGCTGACATTTTTTGACAACAGAAATTTAAAGACATTTGTTATGAAGAAATAATTTCACGAAATTATCAAACTGATTGGCCACCAGCTGGAAATCAGCACTCGAAAAGTTGTTGACGAAATACGGCCTTAGTACACTTTAGCTACATAGACGAAGTAAACTTTAATGCCTTAAAATTTGATAACCAATTCATTGGTAATGCAAATATATTTCTTTGCTTTATTATGAATTAAAATTGTGTAACAGTAGAAAATATCCCTATAATTTTTTAAACATAAATCAACTCTTTAAAAATGTGTGAAATCAGAACAAACAAAGAGCATTCCCAAATCTGAATCTCATGTGCATGTTTTAAACAATTAAACTGATTTTTTACTGCAAATTAGTTAGTTAGTGCACTTTGGCTTTAAAGAACACAAAAATTAATTAAAACTGTGAAAAATTATTTAAAAATTTTCTTTTGTTTTATTAAAATTTCATACAGAAATACATAAATTGTGAACACTTTTAGCCAATCCCGACTACAAGAAGTAGTTAAACAGATACACGCTTCAGTTGAAAAAAAAAGAAAAAAAATCACTTTAAAGGAGGGATTTCAACTTTTTCAGTAGCTTTAAAAAAATCAAACATGACTGAATAAATAAAATATTAAAAAAAAAAAAAAAAAAACACAATAAGTAAAGAAATGTAAGAAAAAAATCCAAAAACGAATCAGAAATCTTAAAGATAAAAAATCTTTTAAAATGGAAGGAAAACAAAAAAAAAATTTTTTTTAAAGAAAATCTAATAAAGAAAAATTTAAAGATGTGAACAACGTAACTGTCAGTTAGACTAGAAAAGAAGAAGAAAAACTAATAAGAAAGAAATAAATGTTTATAAAATTCAAATGGAATGACACACAAACACCATTAAACTGTTTAGGAGAAGACCAGAGACCAAGCAGAGTAAAAACTTATGATCCGACTATAACGTACTGAGAAGTTAATGGAACTCAATAAGAAAATAAAAACAAAAATCTACACACAACTGAGCACACAAATGCTGAGTATTATGAGTGTATTTTTTCTTTTTTGCCTTTCATTCTTTCAATTTGTTTCGTTAACTTTAACATGAAAACCAAAACAACAAAAGAGCAAACGTATTCGTATCTTGTGGATCTGAGTACACTTACTAAGGCATTATATGATTAGAGATAGTGAACGAAAAAACAAAAAAGTATCTGTTAAATGTTTTAACTCAAAATTTCAAATAAGAAACATTGTTGAGGTCTTGCCCCACCGCTATAATTCACTCGTATTCTCATTCTATAATAATATAAGAAATACTGCCACCACTAGATGGCTCACCACCACCACCACCACATCAAAACCAGCAACGAGTAACAGAGACTACAAAGAGTGTTTTTCATATAAACCTATACGTGCAACAGAGATGATTGTATAGAGTGAAGAGTTGCACAAAAAAATGGGGTGGTTTTAATGAAAAACCATAAGATACTTAACGTATCTATGGGATTTTTTGAGTGGTGGAATGAGAGAGATTTGTGTGATGTGTCGTTAGGTCGAGTCGGGTCGGGTCGTGTACCTTTTGCCACGAATGTTTTGCCAGTCAGGCTCTAAGAGGCCTTACGAAAACAGCTGAGATTTACGCTGCTCGCATGACGCGCTTTTCTTGAACAAAAAAATTAAATATTTAAAAGATATGCAAAAAATGTAAAAGAAAAAAGAATTTGATTTAAAAATTTAACACAAGCGAAAAATAAATAAAAAAAAATTTGTTAAATTGCATGAAAAATTTAAATTTTTGCCGCAGAAATTTTAAAAAGAAAAATAATTAAAGAAATATTTTAAAGTGTTTTAAGAAAAAATAAAAAAAGTAGAAAATATTTTTAAAATAAAGTGTTCAATGAAAAAGAGAAAAAAATTATCAAAATGATATGAAATTATAAGAAAAAAATGTTTAAAATATTTTAAAAAGGAGAAAAAAAAAATATTAAAAAATAAAATAAATATTTTGCCAAAGTGTAAACCAAATTAATTTGGATTTGTAAAACGTGTACATACACAGAAAAATAATTTTTTCAACACAAAGTACAAAGACCGTTGTCCCTTAGAGGCTACGGCTTTAAAAAAATTTACAAAAGTGCATTCTACTTACAATACGTGTACACCAACGGCCGCCAAAATGATAACACACAACTCTCTAAGTGTCTACGGAGGCGGCGTTATGTGTGCTTCACCGTCTACGGCACCCGGTTTCTTCAATCATAGACCACAATCCGGCGCCGAACTATCACCTTTCGAATTAGGCCTACCCCGTTCTATGGCTTTAGGGGTGCCGCCACCTACGGCTTGGCATGATCCCAATTTGGGCCAGCATTTACATGCCTCCGCTGGTCCTGGTTCATTAGCTGGCACACAAAATACAAATAGCGGTTCGGGTGGTACCGGCGGCGGTACTACACCCTCAAGTGTGACCAGCCATCAATCAGTAGGCATTAAACAAGATCTATCCGCCTTATCCGCTAACAGTGTCAATCAAACAAACCTGCAACAGACAAACAGCCATCACACGATTAAAGAGGATCTATCCGCCATGTCACAAACAAATACAACACATCACACGTCAACGGGTCAACATCAAAATGCTCATGATATGAATTCAATGCTCAAAGGTTCACAGTCAAATTGTCTGGTAGGGTCGGGCAGCAGTAGTGGTGGCAATAATACAAGCGGCGGTGGCAATAATAATGGTGGTGGTGGCGGTAGTACAACGCCTAGTTCACAGGCCAATAGTTCTCATTCACAAAGTAGTAATAGCGGTTCACAAATCGATCCCAAACAAAATATCGAATGTGTAGTGTGTGGTGATAAAAGTTCCGGCAAACATTACGGTCAATTTACATGTGAAGGTGAGTGTGTCTGTCAAATAAAATATTAGAAAAAATAGAATTAAAATCCTATCAAATAACTACTTATCAAAGATGTCAAAAGAGAAATAAAAAAAAAACATTTTTAAACATATTTTTTGTGTTTAGAAATTTCTAAAAGTCACATAAAAAAATTATAAAGGTGTGCTAAAACACGATTATCATGTTGTTAAAAAAACCACTGTGATAATGAAGTTAACGATGACCCAACAAAAAATTGTAAAATCTTATAAGAAAAAAAGGCAGCATACAAGTTTAGTAAAGTGTGCCTTTAATGAATAAAAAAAAGAAAAAAATTAATTGTAATTTAAGAAAAAATTGTTTAAATTATAATTTAGAAATGCTAATGATTTTTTAATTTTTATTAAATCACTTTCGTTAATATAAAAAATAAAAACAAATTTTTGCAAAATAAAAAATCAGATTTTCCAACAACATTTTTTAGCGCCTCTTTAAGTTTTATAAGATTTTCTTATTTTTTTATTACAAATTCTTGCCATAAATCATTTAATCCAAATGATTTGAGTTTTTTATTCTCTTAACACATGAGAAACAAATAAGAATCCCATAAAGTAGGCATAAAAAAGAATTTTATAAACGCCTACAATAACATATAGTGGCCACGTTATTAACCTTCATCTGCTCCTCAAAATAAATTACATTGTCTACCCTGGCGTCGTTTTCGACGCACAATATATTTCTTATGGTTTTTAGTAGAAAAACGAGAAACACTCATGATGAGAAAACTAAAAATTGCTAGTATTTATATTTGCTTAATATTAATACATTGCTTTTAGTTTTTTTATATTTTAGAGTGAATTATAATCAATGCATTTAACGCATACGTTTTGGTTATAAATATATGTTTTTACATGCACTTTTTGCACAAAAGCAACAAATAGTAATATGCGTGTTATTTTTTGAAGTAGAATTCCTTTCAAAACATATCGAACACCTTTGTGTTCCTTTAATTTGTGAAGGAACGCTTTTTGATCTCTTCGGTGCATATGATAAAAATGGCAATTAAATACAATTTACAAATGAGCTTGATCGTAGCTTTCCTGTTCTATTTTTTTTACAAAGGATAACCCGGTTCCCCTAGAAAATTCCTTTTTATTGTAAGTTTATGTATTGGTTGGTTTTTTAAAAATAATTAAGGTATTCAATGCAGCCATGCCGAATATTTTCGTAAATACAGATATCTGCCTCTTGCAACTGTAGCAAGAAAGCATCTTATCGACCCTATCGATACAGTCTATATTGAAGTAACAAAACTATTTAAAATTGTGGTTTTGTTATAATAACTCATAATTATTTGCAACCTTTTAATAACCGGGTTCAACTTTTTTAGAGTTATGCAATATATTTTGTAAAATTGTACACTCATATTTTCTACCAATATATCAAACAAGTATTGTACTCGTATTGCTTGTGAATGCAAATGTTGATTTGTGCAAAGGTAAAGCTAATATCATCATGCAATGGAATAACTTCATTGACATCTTCAAAAGTGTTTTTCGACATAATTGCCCTTAATATAATACGACTATACTCTGAATCGAAAAAATCAGCATTTGATTGATTTTTTATCTAAAAAAATATACAACATTCATGTATAACGAGTAGTTATATCAAAACACCCATAGAAGCTGGCAACAAACTGGAATCAATTTGCAAGAAATCGTCACCTTACCTAGCTTTGGCAAATGCATTTGTATACCTTAGAAATACGCTTTCAAGATGCAAATCGTGTCACGGCGTGCAGAAGATCGATAACATTTTCAGTTCTGAACCTACCACCTTGTGGCAGACTACACTACTACTAACTACAGGATTCCTGACATCAGAAAAACTGTAGTTATTTTCAGCATCACTTTCATTTAGAAAAGCTCCTATTTCTTCACTTGAAAAATATTTTATTTACTTCTTTTTAATTATTTGATATATTTTGTTTACAAAAATGACTTTATCACCTATAAAAAGCACAATGACTGCTAAAAAAACAAAGTTGCTCGCCAAAAAACATACGCTTTCTCATATGCGTCGAAAACGACGCATGAGGGTAGCCAACGTAACTTTTTAGATACAATAAAAAAAAAACAAAATTTATAATACGAAAATAAGTCTAAATATGCACATTTATGTGTTCTACAAAGTCAGGAAATTTCACGAACTTTTAGCTAACCATATTAATAAAAATTCAGAAATCGTATTCGGTATGCGTCGTTTTCGACGCAAAGAGCAGATAAAGGTTAAAAAAAAAACTACTAAAAACAAGGCAAAATAACTTTTCAAGTAGGATTTATGACTCTAAAGATTAAATTTAAAAACAAATAAGAATTGTTTGTTTGTTTTTATTTTTCTTACAAAAAACACCCTCCTTTAAGTTAATGAGCCCTTAAGGCCTAAACAATTTCGTGTGCACATAGAGGCCTCTATCACAACAAGTGGTTTCAGATTTTGTTTTTTTGTTGTTTTTTTTTTTTCTTTTTTTGCTTTTCTGTAGTGTAAATAAATTAAAAGGTTAGGGTAGGGTGGCTTCTAGATATTCTTAAAAGATAATCTTACGATTTTTTATTATTTTAAATATAATTTTATATATCAAGCATTTCAATTGCGTTTGAAAATATTGAACAACGCAATTTTTTTATGGCCTGCGTGCAAAATCAAAAATTCAGGTATCCCTCGTATAACGCAGTTACTTTTTCAACGCCTTTTAGATATAGCGAAATTAAAAAAAAACGGTTTCAGAGCAAAAGAGTGAATTTTCAAACGTTTTAGCCTTTTATAACGTGAATAATATATATCCTGGGAACGTAACCACCGCGTTATACGAGGGATACGTTTATTTTTCCAAGCGAGAGTGTAAATTACATACATGCGTATATACATAAATACATATGTAAGTGGCCATTACAACCCTATGTCAGGGTTACAGTCTAGCTTCTCGCAGCACCCATGTTGTGTGTGTCGAATTTTACTATGAGCTCCGGGACCTAAAGTGCACTCCAAACGACAGACTTGAGAATCTTGTTCAGGGCAATCAGTTGCTCTCAGATCTCTTGACAGAAGACTGCTATTTTGTATATATTTTTCTTATTTATTTAAAACTGATTATTTAAATACTATTTATTTTTTTACTAATTGGAATGTTACACAAAATATATAAAACTGTTTTCTAAAGTTCCGTAACCCCTCTAAAATTTAGAGTTTCCGATTTCTGCATTATTTTATTTATAAAGCTTAAACACAAATTTTATTTATACTCGACAATACCTATCTTATCTAAATGCGTGATTCTTAAGCAATTCAATATGAGAAAATTGGGAAAAAAAAAATAATTTGAAATTTGTTTAAAAATATAAAAAGATATAATTTTATCAATAAGTATAGTTGACTTTATTATTGATTAATAAATAAAAGTTTATATATAAAAAGATATACCTTTTACAAACCTTAACTAAATGTAAAATTTATATTTAAGTAAATATGAAATGTATCACTCTTATAGGGGGGACAAGTATGTCTCTGCTCAAGACTTTTTTCCAAAGGTGGTAATCGAAACTATACCTTCTTATTTTCAAAAATGTCTGAACTAAATGAGAATTATATCCCATTTAGTGTATCGAAAACAAACAAAAGATTTTACAAAGCATATCTCTTTTTCAAAAATTCAAAATTTCTATTTTTAAATGAATGTGTTTGCCTATATGGCAAAAATAAAGCCCATATTCTAAAAAAATATTGTAAGTATATTAAGGGTTTATTTGACAAATTTCTCTGTAATACTTGTCAAATAAATATTAAAAATTTCTATATAATACTTGTTAAATAAACCCCTAATAAACCTATAATATTTTTTATGAATACAGGCATAAAAATTTATTTTTTCTTATTGTAATTTATAGCCAAACATGTTAACAATAAACTCGAAGAATTTGCAAAACTAAATTCATTAAGCCGCGGCCACATTCGGCAAATATTTGACATAAACACGTTGTTATGAAAACATTTATTAAATATTTTTTTGATTAAATAAACAATCAAATTATTTTTATTATTATTATTATTTTTTTTTTTTTCATTAAAATGCGTTTTTTGATAATTTTTTGTACATAAAACAAAAATTTTTCATAAAGGTTTTCAAAAAAATAATGGTCGATAAAAGCATTTTCGTCAAATATTTGCTTAACGTGACCGTAGCTTTATAGGCATAGTTTAATATACTCGTGTTAAAACTAATTCAAAGCTCGAATTTCACACGCTTCAACGGACATCTCACCACTTAAACATACATTTTTCTGGTTAGGATATGTGCGTACGTACTGCTTAACGTAAAATTCGGCACTATGAACGTGTGTAACTGAACCTATGATTTCCATATCCGTTATCAAAATTGTGTGCTAGTCTAAAACACAATTAAAATTTTTTTTATTTAAAACATTTAAATCTACTGAAATTTTACTGAATATCTGATTCGTATTGTTCTATTCTATCTTAATTTTTTTCACTCGAAATGGCAGGCGTTGTCATAGTGCAAGATCAACCACATGTCGCTATTAAGAGCTCCTCATGTAATGTTACAAACTTTTTCTCAAAGCGTCCTTCACTAGTCTGCTTTTTCAGAAAATTTATTGGCAGAAATTTTTATTTCTGCCTATTAATTTTTGGCAACGTTTTAATGCTTAGAGAATAATCCCAATTAGAAGTCAAGCTTCTATCTGAGATTTGCTGCTCGTTCATAAACTCTGCCATTACATCTTTTTAAGGACAAAGTACCAGCGCTAGATTATAAACACCAAATTTAAACTACCAAATCTAAGACTACCATTCGTTAATATATTTATGTATCAGAGATTATCTGGTGAAAATCGGGCGCTGAAGCTTTTCGCCAACTAAATTAGAATTCCTTCTTAGTATGAAAACAGAGCGCACGAAAACGATTAGAATAATTTTTTTTATGTTAAGACCAATACTCAGAGGCGTAAACCCATACTCATGCTGTTCATTGTATTTATTAAAATGTTGACTATATAGTAGGTAGATGTTTTTTTTATTAAGCGCTTTATGTCATTGAGATAAGTTGCTGTCTGTTGATGACTCAAAGGACTTTACCCTTGAAATGATCAACAGCAGTGGTGAGAATCTTTTTTAGTAGGTTACGATCATTGCTTAGTTCTGTCTATAACTTTCCGGTAGGTGACGCTTTCTTCTGAACATTCGTTTGATTCAAAGCCAAAGGTGCATAGGGTGGAATGTCAAGGGGCATCTTTTTTAACGACGTACTTCTTAGAGGAAGTCGCCGTGGTCTAGTGGTTAGTATGTTGGCTTACTAAGACATGAGCCCTAGGTTCGACACCCAGCTCTGACATCTTAAAAAAAAAAGAAATATAAAAAAAAAAATATTTCTTTCGGCGACTACCTCTCAGCAGTCTTCTGGCAAAAGCTCTGAGAGTAATTAATTGCCATGAACAAGCTTCTCAAGTCTGCCGTTCGGAGTCGACATTAAACTGTAGGTCCCAGTACTCAGAGATAAAAATTTACACACACAACATGAGTGTTGCGAGAAGCTAGGCCGTAATCCTGACACAGGGTTGTAAAGGTCAGTTATGTATGTATATATGTATGTACTTCTTAGAGGTTATGGGAGGAAAATCTTATTAAAAAAAAAAACTCATAAATATTGCCCCAATATTTTGTTCTTCATTTTCTCCAGTGCTGGGACGCAAACCTGGGCTGTTTCTGTAGTCGAATGACTACACTACGCCAGCCTCATTTAATATTTAAAACTCTTTAAGTAGTCGGTGCCTTCAAGTAATTGATAGTTATGTTAATTAAATAAACTACGAATGAACCGGTATCTAAACTATCGAAAATGGCCATAACAAGTATCATTCGTCAAATATACAATTATTTCTTAGTTTATAGGGAGAACAAAAAAAAAATTACTTAAACAAAAGTCACCATACTTCAGCCATTCCTAACTACAAGCAAATACTTTAAAAGCCAATCTCAGTTATATGTTTTCTTTTATTATTAATTTTAAATAATAAAAAAAAGAATACAACAAATATATATCTACAATTTAAATAGTTTTATACATTTAAATATTTTTATATCAAAATACATATATTGTCATCTGTATACGTACAGTACAAGCACAATTAATCTTACAAGCATGTTATGGCTATTTAAAATAAAAATCTGTACTTTTTACGTTTCATTTATTAAAAAAAAGGTAATTCTAGTGATGAGGATGGTATGGTTTGCATGGTAGTGCATCATCTAAAGTAATAGAGATTATTTTGTTGGAAAAATATGAAAAGGCAGCCGTAAAACAAACACGTACAAACAATGCCACAACAAACCAGAACTAACCAAACTAACAGCTTTAACCTAAAAGCTTAAGCATGCGAGAAATAAAGAATGTATGAAATTATTTCTCCCTTCTTACCTCTTAATATTAAGAGATCGCAAAAGAAATCCATTGTGGAAAGAAGGAAGACGAAGAAAAGAAACAAAACAAAACCCAGGGCAGACATGGCAAATCTGTGCCTTTTTTTCTTTTTTTTTGTTCTAAGTTCTAAGCTATTATAATTCAAGGAGAGCTAGGCTAGATAAAAACAACCAAACGTCAGGCAAATAGACAGACAGACAGAAGACGTAAGTAACGATATACAAAGTTTTTTTTTATTAAAAGACAGACATTAAGTCGTCCAGACAGTTAGTTTGTTGGTATGTATGTGTGTGTGTATTGGTATGAATAAACCTTCTTTTAAACGATCATCAGCCTATAAACATCAAGTCTGAACACTAAAATGTCGCATTTATATAAAGCTTTGCCAACAACGTGGATGATGATGCACGTGATTTTTTTTTCCTTCATCGGTTTACGCTGGGATTTAAGGTTTTCTTTTCTTTGTAATATTATTTGGTTAAGCTTACGGTTTTAAAGATTTTGTTTTTCCTTTATATATTCCATACAATGCGTTAGAAGATTTTTGTGATATGATTTCTCTCTTAAGTTTATTCTTTTTTGTTTTTGAGTAGAATGAATTGCAAGTTTTGTCTATACACTATAAGGATTCATGTGTACGAGTGCACACAACGCTGAATGGGCTTAAAAATACACACACACATGTATGTATTTGACATTGTAGAAGGAGAGAAAATTGATGGCTATCGTGTTATGGTCATCAACTTGTTGAGATAAAACTAAAATTTTATCCTGGGAAAACATTTTTGTAGTAGAAATAATTCAAATACACCCGCATTCATGAATATTATAAAGTACTTTGGGTTCGTAAATATTGTGACTTTTTTAACAGTTAAAATACATATAATCGTTGTTTCTTATCCATACTTTTCTATTTTAAATAGAAAGTTGCATAAGAAACATAATTGATTTACTAAGAGCTTATTTGAAAAGAGTAAATTTACTATGAAACCGATTGTTAATTGCACAAATTACTTGCTCACTAGGCTGAAGTGTAGGAAGTACTCAATGAACTATTCGAAGAGATTAATTTTCTTCAAAATAAGTTCAAATAGTTTGGAAGAGTTAATCTGCCGTTCTATGACTGACGATGACTTGACAAGCTTTACTGAAAATAAATATCAACCCAGCATAACAATATCAGCTGACCAGAGTTACTGATATCGATATAACAAGTTATATCATGCTGTGTTTGTTGTTATTATTCAGTTCAGACCGAGCAGAATTCAAAGACATTGCGACCTCTAAGGTCTATTGCTCTCTTTCGAGTCTACTCTTTGTTGAGTAGACCTACTGCCTATATAATGCATATAAGTAAACTTGGAACTTTAGTGGCAGATATGTCCTCCAGAGAGAACATGTACCTCTTTAAGCATACATACATACGTAATTGGTCATAACAACCCTATGTGTGTCAATTTTTATCCATGAATACTGGGACACACATTTTAATGTCGGTTCCGAATGACAGTTTACTCTTAAAGCTTTTTTCCAGAAGACTGCCGAAAGAAATATTTTTTTCATATTTCTTTTTTTCAAGATGTGTGACCTGTGGTTTGAACCTGGAGCCTTTGTCTTAAGTGTAAGCCAACACACTAACCACTAGAGCACGGCGACCACAACAAACCTCTTTCAACACAATAGTCTAAATCTATAGCAAGCCTCACATTCACACAATATGCGTTTTGCAATATTTTCACTATTCCTTATAAATGCGCTCTTAGACTACAATCACCCGTAAAAAAAGTCAGTTGGGAGTTACAGGTTCTGACTTTTATAGTTTATAACATCAACATTGTTAGAATTTTGTTCAAATTGTGGAGTAATCACCATTTTAGCGTGCCTAAGACCCTCAATATCTGATAATAGGGCTCCGGAACAATAAATGGTATCACGGATACTTTGGCGACTGCATGCGCAGCCTCAACAAGACTCTTTTTTAGTTTCTGCAACATATGGTAGCAACGTTTGCTCAGTTTAGATGTGAGAAGTAAGTGCTCTTAAGTTAGATTGGCTATCCGAAAAAATATTAATTGTTTTGTGCTTGTTCTTAACTTTGAAAACACTCAATGAGTCTCCTAGTGAAACCGAGAGGATTCAGTTGGGTACATGAACCTCAGCACCGACACCTTTGCCTTTTTGTAGCCATCGGTTTCAGATCGAACTCACTTCGAACTAAGCCCTCAGTAGATAAATGCTTCCATTCTAGTACCTCTACTCCGAATCTTTTGTCAAAGCACAACCCCAAAAGCTTAGTATTCAGAGCCGAAATTGAGTCTCTGACCACGCTAGGAAAAGTGGTCAAACTACCCGACATTTTTCGAGACGTTTTGCTGAAAACATTTAGTGCCGACCATGCAATCACAATCATCATTTAAGTGTGAAGTGGTAATTAACCAATCAGGTTATCCAGAGTCGGCGTTGGACATGCTCTCATTGGGTCAATCACTCCGAAGCAAGCAATTCTCTGTATCTTGCCTTATTTCTTTATGGTGGGAGCTTCTCTAGGAAACTTTTGTCTCATAAGTAATTATAAACTGAACAATGGTAGTATAAATCCACAGTGTCTTTCTTGGTGTTACACCCCATGTCTTACCCTAAAAAGAAAGACTTGCCCGTAGGGTCCTAGTCTCATTAGCCCGAATAGCACCAATGTGCGGGTTTCAGCTAAGCATTCTGTTCAGACTAATATCTATTTAATCTTCTTAGAAAATATTATGGTGGTAGTCATCAAAGAAATACCGTCACATGTATCTCTTTGTAAATAGTAATTTGAAATACATGGAGAGTGATACTATTTCTCTAATAGGTATTTCCAAAAGACATCCAATAATCTTGATTGATGATTCAAAATCTGTGTTTGCGTAGACCCCTTCGTCTCTACCTTGAATTCTCCAGCTTAAGGACAGGTAACGAAACAGATGTTAGGAGCTAGGAAGCTATTGTATTTTAATCGAAATTCGATTAGACTTCTCGTAGTTATAATCAAGGGTCAATTTATGATTGGGCGCAAATGTATTACCCGCGATTCGGCTATTGTCGACGTTGTTTGGATAAAGAAAAGCAATAGACAGCACAGCACTCGATATGTGAATGTCTAGCCTACACTATGATTTCTATGAAAACATCTGAATTGACCCAATGACACATACAAATAAAGGTTTCATTAAGAATATAAGTTGAATTCCAGATAAAACCAAATGAAACGTATATTGTTAATAATCTATCAGATCATAGCATTGGGTGTCATAGTTTTGAGTGTATTTGTAATATGAAGGTAGCTTTTTAATCTAACATGGGAAGGCCAAGCTTGGTGTCAAAAATTTACAGAGATGTACTTCAAGAACTGAGTAACTTTTAAAGTTGGTTTTCATTAGTCAATTATGTGATCTTTTCTTCAATTACTGAATTAAAAACAAATATCCAGTATGCCTGTTAATTTGTGTTTAATTTGCAAGACATACAAAATATTTCTTATATTACCTATGGGTATTTCCATATAATATACATGATATTTATAAAACTATTAAAGTAACTGAAATTTCATTTAAATGTTATATTTCGTTTACTTACAAAAATCTGAACTGAAATAAGGCTACTTGTAATTTGTATAATATTTTCATGGAAATGCCTATATGTTTACATGTATAGCATATAAATGACATTTACACGTTATATTATTTTTAATGTTTATTCTTTATCATGTTATATGTACTCGTATATGAACAGATTACTCTTTTTTATAATTAAACGTGGGAATATCTTGTGTCTAAGCTTTCTTTTAATTTTAAATAAACTAATTTTAAAATGTAAATACAAAAAAAAACTAATTAATTAAAGCAAAACAACAACAGCAGCAAAAAAAAAAATAAATAAAACTAATGTTATTATAAATTATTATATTTTGTGACCATCTTTTAGTTTTCTTACAATACCAGTTAGTTAGCAGTCGTACAAAGACAAATTCTCTTAAAATGCATAGAATTTTATGTGTTACATATAGTTGGCAATAAAAAAAAGTAGAAAACTAAAGCATGCATATTTCCTGCTAAAACTAAATTTCATGTTTTTCTGTTGTCATGTTGTTGTGATAAAGCCTTATAATATATACAACAATCAAGCATGTCAGTCGAGCTAGTGATGAGGCTGAGACTTTACTTATTGCTATGCCAACCTAGAAATTAATTGTTTTAACTGCATTAAGTTGACAATTTTTCCTAAAGGCATAATGTTATTTATTTATATATGTAGTATGTACTTAAATAAATTCGCACATATATTTTTGTTTTAAATTATTTTGATTTTTATTTTTGCTTTTTCTGAAAAATTACATTTTAAACATGATTTTAATTAAAATTGTAAATGGAGTAAAACAAAAACATTCACAATTCTGTAGCTTTCTTTTTAGTTACAAGTATTAGAAAAAAGACCACCATATTAACTGTTTATATTAATAATAATAATTTTTTTTGGTTTTAAGTAAAAAAAAAAATAATTATTTTGGGTACTTTTTTGGTACCAAAAAATAAAAAGTACCAAAATATTGCATTCATTAAAATGCCAGAAAATTTTTTAAAATAACATTTTAAATTGTTGAATACAGAGCAAAATTAAAAAGTACCAAAATAGAACTTTTATTAAAATGCCAGAAATTTGTTTAAAATAACATCATAAATTGTTAAAGGCAGAGCAAATTATATGTATTCATTAAAAAAAAACTTAATTCCCAATGAGATTATTTTTGTCTTACATACCTTTACAGTTTAGGGTATTGTGTAATCGGTTTTTACCTACAAAAATTCTCTTATTTGTTTATGATTTTAAATTTCAAGTACGTTTTTTATTCGTATATGCAAACCTTAACTGAATTGTGTTTTTTTTTTCTTTTTATTTAATTTTAACAAATTCCAATTAATTATAAAAATATATTTTCTTTTTGTTTTTCAAACGACTAAACTCCCCTTTAATTACAATTTCGTTTTAAGCCATGAACTAAGACAAAAATACAGCAACAAAACTCAAACAAAATCATTTCCAAAAACCTTGTAATTCATTTGAACACAGCTTGTAAAACAAATAGTAGTACTTGACAGTAGAATTTTGTTACGGAGTAACACAAAAAAAAAAAAAAAAAACTAAAATTGTTTAAAAACATTTTTTAAAACCCTTTTAAAATTGATTTTCATTTAAAATGAGCTTTAAGTGAAACTCTTTTCTAAATAGAAAAAAAAATATCAACTTAAAAAACTTTAAGACAGCACGAAATTTTAGAAAAAAAAAAAACAACAAATAACATGATCGTGATCAAATTTTGGAAAAAAAAAAAAACAAAATAAATAAAACAAATAACAGCAGGAAGGAAGCATGGATGATAAAAAGTCTAAAGGAAAGCAAATTATTTTTTAAAAACGGTTTTTGTTAATGTAACGTTATAAAATTTCCTTCAACACTTAAAAACTTATAACGGTTTAATTAATTAAATTAAAGGAAGTCTTATTAGAAAAGAACAAACAAATCAGGTTTTCTAAAGCCAATTTTTTATTACCACAAATGGGAGTAATGTTGTAAAAAATAATTCATAAATATAAAAAAATGTAAACAGTTTTTACCGAGGGCTACTAGGATCTCGGGATTTACGAGCACGTACAAATCTGTAATTACGTAATTACGACACACAAAAAGTACTCTACACAACAAAGTTCTATCGTGAATTTTTTTTCTGTTTAAAATCATAATTAAGGGATGGCCTACTCATGCAGTACATTGTGCTAATGTAGGAAAATATTAGATAAAGGTTTAGATTTAAGCTTACTAATATCGTATCTAATATCAGTTAGAATAAACAAAAGTCCTACTTTAAAAAAAAGGAAATGCAACCTTGCATATTGACAGGTAGAGAAAATAAAATTTCTATGATAATCTATCTGTACCATATACAACGTATATTGCAGTTAATTCAAAAAAAAAATCTCTAAACATGTTATGTTAAAAAAAGAAAAAACTAAAAATAAAACATTACTTTGTACATCAGTTTAAATAAGGTCCTGTAAAAATAAAATTACTCGGTAGAACATTATCGACGAAAGCATTGTCTTATGGATTGTGAACTGAAACTATTCACATAAACTTGGGACAGTTTATGTGAACTGTTAATTCACTTTTATTCACTTTTAATTCATTAACTCGCATTGATTACATCCTTGACAATTGTACACACCGCAAGTCGCTACTACCTATTGAAGTACTTAGTGAGATCTCCGTATGTGATCAGTGTAGAGTGAAATTCTGTGACTACCTGGCTCTCACATGGGCGCAAGAGACTTTAAGTTGTAAACCTGAGACATAATCCAATATCTTTTTCCCACATCAGTGAAGGTTACACTGTAACGCTTAGTGTATTCCAGATGATATTTACGCCAGTCATTTACATTACAGCATGATAATGATTCGAAACATTCGGCTCGCGACGTAAAGTAGTGACTTGTTTATAACACCGCACATGGCTTGCCACATCCTCCGCAGTCCCCAGACCTAAATCCCATCGAACGTTTGTGGAAAGAATTGGACCGAAGAATTCGAACAAGGAAGTTATTAAGCAAAGCAAATCTTAAGGCAACGTCGATCGAAGAATGGAATAAAATAGGCGAATATACTACAACAAAATTAGTACATTCCATGCCAAATAGGTTAAAGGCTGTTATAAAACAAAATGGAATGCCAACAAAATATTAATTCAAACTTCTGTATGATTTTTAGCCTGCACAAGAATGGCTGTGCCTATAATTTTGTCCTATAGACTGAGTTTATTTAATACTTTTTGTTATTGTTTTGTTAATGAAACTAATTTGTTTTAGTTTTTTTGTTATTTTGTTAATGTACATATCCTGTAGTCATAATCTGTTAATAACATTATTATTTTAAGTCTGGGAATACGTAAAAATTTTCATTTCATTTGAAAGTACTGCTTGTGCCTATACTTATGTCCATGACTGTATACAAATTTTTGTATACAGTTTCTACACGCAAAAATTTTGCATAATTTGGCGGAACCCCGGCAAGGTTCTCACGTAACCCCAGTGGGCAGCTGCCCACCGGTTAAGAATCACTGATTTAAAGGAATTTAAATTTAAAAATTGGGTAGTTTGGAGTCGCGCATTAGATAATCCAGAAATAGTATATTAGCGAAACTTACTTACTTACTTACTTAGCTGGCCATAACAACCCGTTAACGAAACTCCTTATGAGAAATAGATCCCAGTCATTTGTGCAGACATTGTGACGAGAGGAGCTATTCATTAGCATTAATGCATATTGAGAAAAGTCATACAAGACTGGCCATTACAACCCTTTTTCAGAGTTTCAATCTAGCTTCTCACAGAAATCATATTGTGTGCGTCAATTTTTATCCATAAGTAGTTGAACGTCGAATCTGTACAACAGGCTTAAGAGCGTGTTCATGGCAATCAGTTACTCTCAGAGCTTTTACCAGAAGACTGCTAAGAGGTGGTCACCGAATATTTTTTCATATTTCTTTCTTTCAAGATGTCAGAGCTGGAATTTTAGGTCGGAGCTCTCGTCTAAGTACGCCAACACACTATATACGGCTACTACAATTAGGAAAACACACCTTGTTGGAAATTGCCTATGTTAGCAGCGACCTATATATTGAAGTTTCGCAGGGCAATTAAAATGGAGGAAATATTATTTAAAATGAGAGCTTTGCAATAGTCGTAGAGCTACAAGCCTATGTGAACGAATAGAGTTTTTTTTTAAATATAATTTTAACCTATATATGCAGTTTAATAGCAAAAAGTATTCCCATTTGTACATACATACATAGATATGTGCTTCCTTTTCTTTAGCATAAAAAACATTTAAAAATAATCAAGACTTTATATGTCATTGTAAAATTAGGTGGATAACTGTCTTGTTTTTCATTCTCTCTTTTTTCCTCTCTCTTCTTTCTGTTCCCAATATAATTTATAGAATTTAACTACTGCATTATGTTTATAATTTTAGTCCCCCTTTTGTAACAATTTTTCTTAAAACTGTCAAAATCTTGAACATATCATTGTTATAATGTTAACATTCCTCTTTCTTTTAATTATTTTTAGCTTTACTTTGACTTGAATCTGCCTTTAGCTTTAAGTTCTAATAAATAAAAGAAAATCTAAACCATAAATTAAGTTAAACACTCTTTCTTTTATACATTTTGCCAACTTATGATACTCGTACGAGTATAAGAACTAAAAAAAAAAAAAATAATGAAAAAGTTCATGCTCGTTCAAGTTTCTAGAGCCGTTCTATGCAGTCATAATTCTTTTGGTTGTACTAACATTATGGCTAAATGCACTTTTTTGTTACTCTTCATCTCTAAAGCCACATTAAAGGTAAAACCCGCAAAAAAAAGAGAACAAAAAAGAAATGCCTGAAATAAATCTAAGCTGATGATAATAATGTTGGCTAACATTTTTAGGCATAGACTTGCGTTTTTAGAGTAATTAAGCCAACATGGAAAATTAATTTTAAAAGATTTAATAGTTTAAAATATAATTTATTAATTAAAAAAAGAAGATTAAGAAAAAAATTAAATTTGGTAGTAAAAAGTGGGTCAATTTCCTTAATTTTTTCTTCTTTTTTCTTGTGCTTTTATTGCCAGCAGTTTAATAATCAATGTTTAATTGTCTCTTAATTGTGTTTTGTTTTTGCTTCTATACCTTCATCATAAACCTCAATGCGCTGTTCATTTTTTTTCTAAGTAATTTCACGCTTTTAATTGCTTGACGATGCGCAACAAGTGCGCGTGCGCAAAACGTGTGTTTTTTTTTAATTTTTTATTTTTTTAACTCATTTCGTTTTGGCTTTTTTGTTATGAAGTTCATGTTTGTTGCACTTTATTTAATAGTTCTGTGTTATTTAGTAAATTTTCTATTTGTCTAGCTGCTATAGCTTTATATAGAGTAGAGTGCTATGTAAACGATTTTAAGGAAGTTCAATTAATTGCAGTTAATGTTCAGTTAACTTAAATGCACTGCTATGGTTTTAGTTTTAATTTTATCATAAGTTTTTTCTCTTTGTTTTATTTGAGTGTGGCGTTAAGGTCTACTTTATTATAATTTTAACTGTAACTGCTACTATACTTTTATATATATATATAAAAAAATGAATATTTAGCACGCAAATCTTTAAGAAACTCACTGGTTTATGCTATTTTGCAAGCAAAATGTATGATTATTTCAAAGTAAGAAACAAAATAGAATAAGGAAAATTATAATAATAAACGGGTATTTGTTTTAAAGGTTCACAATTTTGAGTTGACAACACTGTCTGATTTGACAAACGATTTCATAGCTCGTCGCACAGTGGAAAATTTTAGTCCTTATCGGATCAAAAATCTGTAACTTTTTTGTTCTTAGAGATAAAGTTCTGAAATTTTGCACGAATAATCTTAAGTGTATTTTCTATTATTCTGTAAAATATGAACCAAATTAAACCAGAACTTATTACAGAATTAAGGTAAGAAATTTATTTTTTGCATATAGAGATGACTTGTATATGTCTTTGGTACAAAATCGCTATTTTGTGGTTACTTCATCAGTTTAAGCGTATCTTCATTCAAACCTTTTGCAAGTTTGGCGGATGGTTTTCTTACACTTGTTAAGATGTTGAAAACATTAGTGGCTGATCGCGAACATTTTCGAGAGTGATGTAAACGATATTTTTTGTAGTCTTTATTGTTCGACTCTTGTGCGTCTTGGTTCAGCTGACCAATAGTCAACACTGCATGTATCAATATTTTGTGGAGAGATGATGGCATATCGTCGTAAGAATTAAAGAACGCTGTAACTGACAAAAAATCGAAAAAACGTTTTTTGAATAATTTTTATCAAAAAAAAAAAAATAAAATACGCGTCGATTGGTCCCGGTCCCAGATTTCTTTAATTCCATCGAAGTTATGATACCAGATGTATTTTTTTATATACAATCTTGCTATTTCCATTCCATATTCGCCACATTTTTCAGAGTCTATCACTAAATCAGACGATAAAACTTGAAGATTGATGTGAGACTTTTTTATCAATTCTTCATCTACTTCAGTTATATCAGCAGATCGCGAAAAATTAAAAAAAAATCTTCTGGTGGAATTACCATCATTGCTGTTACCACTTCCTTGCCTTGGCTTATCAATAATTAATTGAAATGGGGCGACAATATGGAACAAATGAGCAGACTGGATTTTTCCAAATAATATCATCTGTTTCTTCGCTTACAAGTTTAATTGGTACTAAAAATGTTATAAATAGGTTTGCATTGGAAATTAGATAAGATTCCTCTGGAAACGATTGTTTACATTCTGATTGACCTCACGAGCCATCACAACCCCATTTACAGTAGAGAGTTAGGTTTATAAAGCTTTTATTATCCACAGCATCAATCACTAAAATCCTGGTTGAAGTGTGATCTTGTAAAGACTTAACTCTAGCATAAGCATTTGTTACTTCTAATAAATCTGGTGGAAGGCAGCAACTTTTTTTTGCTTCCTGAATTTTATAGTATGGAGGAAGAACACTATATTTTTTTCCATCATAAGATTTCTTAAGTATACTTATTGTGCTTTTGTCAAGTCAAGAGCAATAAATACACTTAACGCCTCTAATTCATCGAAAGATTCACCCTTTTTTTCAATTTTGAAGAAGATAACAATGCAAAGCTACTTTGGAAAAAATCATTTGTTCAATTATCTAAATAATTTAGTTTTTTAACATAATTGACTGTAACTTCTGTTTAGGCACGAATATGCAGCTAATATTTTTAAAGTATTTTATTAATATATTAAGCTTTAAAGTTTTATACATATGAGTGCAGAGCTAAGCAGAGCTCCTAGTTAAAAGCCTTACCGAAGTTTTTAAATGCTGCCAAAACAACATTACATCATACAGCAGCTGAAATTTCAAATGTTTTCACTAAAACCTGATCCGCTATTTATAAAATCGGAATCCACATCAAATTACCTTTCCAATAAGGTATATAACTACTTAATTGTAATATGAGCTAGATTAAAAATTTGCTCTTAAATATGTTCTATTCTTATAGTAATAAATCGTTGTCGGAAAAAGCTGTGACTACGGCCCTTATTTCCGAGTATTACTATTGACGAAACATCAAATATTTTTCTTAAATTATTAAGTTCAACATCTTAGCTTTTCGATAAAAAACAAATTATGGTGCAATTCGAACCTTTTTAAAAATGAATTATGGGCTGGCCTTACTCTACGATTTTCCACTGTGCGTCGTGTTGAAGTTCATGTGTTCTATCCGCCATTTCATATATCTCGAGTTAATAATGCCACTTTGGGTTTTTGACACCAAAATTTTTAAAATCTGTAATCCGTTTTCGGCTATTTATCTCCGAACATGGACGAGATATTCGACAACGGATTGCAGACTTGAAAAATATGGGGTCGAAAACCTAAAGTGGCATCATAAACTCGAGATAAACTCGCGCACGAAGAGCTGTTAGCTGTAGTAGTTTGTTAAATTAAGTCTTAACTAACTGGCTTCGCTACCCTAGTTTTATATTCAATAAAAAGTTTTATATAAATCATATGTTCACGTTAGAGACTTCACTCATTCATACACTAGATATTAAAGTGTATGTACCTGAAAATCCATTGTACAGCCTTTAACTTATCTAGGCTTTCTACAGTACGAGTATTTTTACCAGTTTCGTTGCCTTGACCAATTTAAAAATGTCGGCCTTTGGTAAACCTTGAAAGTTCTTTATTCGAAATTTGATAAGCAGCAAGGTTTCTCATAGTGCGTTGCCATGCAATGCTGCACAGTTTCCCAGCATGTGCATAATGTTCGATTGTCTCATCACAGCATCTGTACAATCTACTCTATATGATTCGTTTTGAGTCTGCAGTGACTAGTCAAGAGCCACGTTTAAACTTTTACATTGTCTCTAAAGAAGCTAATGCACGATCCGAAGCTCTGTCGAATATATTCATCAAGTAGAAGGTTTGAAAGCTTTTAATTTCTTTTTTCTTAGTATGCTCCTCTAAAAATCCTTTCCCATTCCACAAAAGACTTCTGGTCGCATCAATGGTATGCATAATTCCTTAATAAAATATTTGCCCGCCATTTTTTTTTTCTGAATATTCACGTTACCGTGACCTAGCATAAACTAACCTGAGTAGCCATTTCGTTATCATGAGATAATTTCATACTATCTTCAAATCAATTACCATTATAAATGGGTAAAGAAATAAATATTTACTTTCTATATGTATTGTACGCTGGGTGAACAGAACTTATTTACACTTCTATCGAAATAGCTTCTTTTGTGTAATAACTCTGCAATTGACTAGGAAAGACTCAATGTACCATGACTGATCTACGCTGCTCTTAATAATAATACGGTGCTACAAATTTTAGTTTTTTTTTAAACACTTTTCAGGTGATATAATACGGGTTGTAACTCTGTACTGGATTACAACTAAACCGGTTTTAAGAGTACCCATATAGCTGTCAATTTTGAAGATATTCTGTTTCATCCAAAAAAAAGGAGAATATGACAGAAACTGTTGTTTGACTTTACTTCGACTAACTCATACAAGTGTATGTGCATATGGAAAAGAAAAAGTAATTTCAGTATGTGATTTCTTGAAAAGTGAGAGTTAAATAGTTGATGTTTGGTTATGAATATGTAAAGAAGACAAAGAACTCTGATGAGACCACCGTAGCTGGGGTCGAAGACATGTTCAGTTTGGCTTGTGTACTATTCCTTCAAAAACATAATTTTCTCCTTTAATTATCAAAAAACTCATTGAAAAAATCTAAATTCTTTATAGAATTTAACTTTGATCTAATTAAATCATTTCAGACCAAACAAAATTAATTTAAAAAATTATCACTTTCCTGGAGCTCGAGGTTGGGTCTTCAGTACCTTATATATACTTTTTTCTTTTAACTCTAATATTTAAGCATTTGTAACGAAAAATAAAAGAAAAAATTTGAAAACAACCATAAAAGATGAAATTCCTGTTTGCTTTGAAATATAAATTTTCAAACGTTCAGGAAAGTTCTTTTTACAGAAGGTGGCTGCCGCACGTCCAATATTATACTTTCTTTGAAAGTCAGTTATCTTCATTAGAACAACAAAATTTCTGTTTTTTTTTTTGCTTTATTTAAAATTCAAAGTTCTACAACTTTAAAAAAAAAAACACCCTTTAACTTAAGAAAATTTAAATATATTTATAATCTAGGGATTTCAAGCAAATACCTTTTTGATTAATTATGAAAGAATAATAATTTGTTATGATAAATAGGCGGTTAAATGAAAAGAAATGTATGATATTTTCAATTAGGAATAGCAATTTTAATTGCACACATTTAATATAAAATTTTTTTACCCCCATATTCATAAAAGTATTTTTACAGTTGATATGAAATTTTAACTCATAAGCCTTCTTCTATGAAGAAAAAAAATTATTTTTTATGAATATATATTTATTAGGCTCTCTGGCTGGTTTCCAGCAACATTTTCTGGGGATGTAGTGCTTCTTGTGTGGAGCGCCTGCCAATCAGGGCTCCCTGCATCTTGTGGTATTACAACGGGCCGCTATGCGTGCTCAAGTGTGCCTTGTCATTACGAGGCTGCCACTTCCTCCTATTCTATCCTATGAATATGTATTACTGGTAGTAAATTTTAACTTTTAAGCAACAATACCATGAACCAACATATGTATTACTCCCTATAAATTATAAATGTAATGTAGTCTTGGGATTTACAAAATTTACCATTTACAAGAAGAGTCACAACAAAATATTTAAACTATCTGAGTAGAATATCTAACAATTCAGTAAATTTATTATTAAAGGATAATATTTGTAGAGAGTTAAAAACCTTATGCATAACGAAAAGGCATCTTTGGAATTTTCATAAAAACGAATGATCAGGAGAAAAAGCTCAATCTACTGGGAAGTAGTACATAACAGCAACCTGCATAGCGAAGGCCCTCACCACAATCAACATCCAACGACAGATGGGGCAATTACTGTTGATCATTCAAGGGTTAAGGTATAAACACTGGCCTTTGAGTGATCAAATTGACAGAAATTTTCCTCACTTGTAAGGCGCTTAAAAGGAAAAAACTCTACATATCATTACAAAATTCCGGTACAATGCACAGTATGAGCAGGGGTTTACTTCTCGGAGCACTGGTCTCATTAAAAAAATCTCTATTTGAAAAGAAAGCGATATATATTTATATTTCATATTAACTCTTATTTTCTTTTGGTTAAGAAAAAAATATATGTAATTGCGTATTATATAAGACTCTAACTAAACATCGGTATTCTTGGCTATCAATATTACAATTAAAAAAAAGGATAGTAAAAACGACATAGTGGACAATGTTTGACAAATTTGATTGATGACAACGTAGTTGCTTGTATAAAATTTTAAAACTTCCACTTTTTTTTGAGGCCAGCACTCAGAGAATGATCCTTACTCTTGCAGTATATTGTGCTCGTTTAGAGAAATATATTATGGAAAGAAGTAAAGAGGGTGTAGTGCTTGTGAACATTTGATTTAAACTTACTAATATCGTAATAGACAGGAAAAATGTTCACGGAAAGATTGTTACACAAACGAACTCTGCGGCTAGAGAACAAATTTCATCTATAATGCATTGTGCGATTCACTGGACAATCAACTACAAATGGATGTGCTCTGAGAGAGGTTACGCGTAGTCCGTAAAAATATGCGATTATCCAGAATCAAGTCCTTTGTTTAATTAGAACATGTCCCATGATAGTACCCATAGAACAATGAAACAAACTCCACATTGATATTTTCTAATCAGTATTTAATTTGAATAGAAGGTACCACGCCCACTTGTTTCTTTCCACTCAGCTTTTCACGGTTGATTAGCACAGACCATGAAGCTATTTGGATCAAATTTAAAAACTTCTCCTATTACAGTTCTAAAGAATTACAAAAGTTAATATTTAGCCCGTATGGGGAAGACATGTGTCTTTGTACACTTCTGTCTATTTTTTAACTGAGAACTTTTATGGATCAAGAAGAAATATGGACCAAATTTAGCAACTTCTGTTGTTACTGTTCTCAATATATACAAAAGTTAAAACTAGCTTGTATGGGACATATATTTGGATCTAATTTAGAGACTCTTCCTATTGCAATTTTGTAGATATAGAAAAATAAATACATATCTACCTTGTAAGGGCGTGGCACTGCCCAGTTAAAATTGTTTCCCTATAGTTTTTTCCAAACATACCGAGAAATTTTCTTCAGTCGTAAAGCTAAGAAATTTAGTCTTATATACAACTAAGGATAATTATGAAATGCTACACTTTTTTGTAAAAAGAAAAACGTCCTTGAATTAATATTTAAACTTGTAAAAGTTGGGAATCGCTTTAACTAAAGCTTTACTTTTTAGTCTTTAGATTTTTATATTTTTATTGTGTAAGTACAGATGATAAAGTTATTTATGAAATAATATATATCGACAAATGGCCTTGATGGCTTTGCGCACCTCTTCTTCGAAATTTTTCATGACTTTTCTGTATAATTATGGGTACTTATCGTTAATGCAGGGTTTTTGCTTGTAATCAACGTGTGGTTGGGGACTTGGTGACATAGACTTTTGATTCTAAATAACCCAATCAGAAGATATCTAATAGTGTAAAATAACATAATCCAGGGAGGCAATTCTGATCGGCGAAACAAAAGAGAGTACACGACCAGCAAATGTCTCATGCAGTAATTGAATTGTTTCATTGGCTGTATGTCACCGTCTTGTTGAAATCACATATTGGCCAAATAATTGGAATTTTTTTGCTATTAATGTGTACTGTTGCTCTTTTACGAATCAGCTGATATTGAAATCATGCATGAGCACACGTGTTTTGAATATTTTTTTCTCTTACTTTTATTTATTAAAAAAAAAGAAAAAACAAAAAATAATTTTTGTTATTTTTCTAATTACCACCAAATATTTGAATTTTAATTGCTAACAATTAATTTTTCCTTTTAACGTACATAAATTTGTTATGAGGTTTAGCAAACTTAAAATTGTTAAAAAAAACAATTGCCACTTTAAGTATATTTGGCAGTATTTTGGTAAAACAATAACCAAAAGTCATAAAATTCTGTTTAAGCTGTAAAACTATCATCAAGACTCGATTTAAGATTTTTATTATTTCTGTTTTTTTTTTTTTGTGGTCTGATGGTTTACTAAAATTTAACTTCTCTTTCGTTTTATTCCTTAGAATACTTTTTTGATATTTTTTTTTTTTTCTTTTTTGAACACTAGTTTTTTATCATATCAACATGCACAGCATGTCGGTAAATCGCATAGTTTTAGATATGATTTTTACAGAAAAGCATAATGATGATGACTAGCAGTATCATGTTGAAAATAATGATGATCGCATATCCATAGCACACATTTATATGTATGATCATCATCAATGTGGCAGCATCAAGCTTACAGCAAACAGCAACAGCAACAACAACACAAAACCACGTTATACTACATAGTCACGATTTTTGCTTTACAATATATAAATTTTTTTTATTTGTAATAGCGTAGTAGAAAACAAAAATTCTTTGAAAGTTTCTATTCTAGGCCTGTTTATATATGTGGCATAGCTTAACACAAACATATGTTAGAAGACAACCAACCATATGCTATGGCTGCAGAAAGTAAAAGAAAACCTAAAAAAATTGCTTAAATAGATATAATCTTGCTAAGCTTTAACAAAAAAAGAAAACAGAAAACAGAAAAAAATTAAAAGAATTTTGGAAAAACTATTGATGCAGATAGTGTAGATTTCTTTATTCCACATAATGCAACTCTTTTGCTGGCTTTACGTATCAGCATCTGTTGATCTTATACTTTAAAACTTACATACGTATGTATGTATGTACTCGTATGTATGTATGAAGTTCAATTGTGTTTCATGATGATTACGAGTTTAAGAAAAAAGCATCATAATGATTTCTTTAAAGTTTTCTTTTACTTAAACATTAAATACATTAAAGATATCGTGTTATATCAATAACCGAAAAAGGGTGGATCTCCGCAAATAAAAATGTTTTATATACTCCCTTTTCAATACGAATACTCTGCTCAACCTACTCAGCAGAAACAAAAAACAACAGAGAAGAAAAAAAAGGAGTTCGATTTATTTTCTTTTTGTTTTTACCATTTTAGCATGAATTTTGCACGTTTTATAAAGTAAAATATATTATTTTTTTGTTGTTTTATTTCATTTTTGGCTTATAGTTAAGAATTTACAACTATGTATGCCATCTCTTCTGGTAATAACACCCGCACTGCCAGCCAATGCATACTCTTACAACCGCAATAACCCAGTAAAGTCGTAAAGAAATATAAATATTTTAATGCAATTGTAACTGAAAGGTGGCTTTATTGCGCATGCTTACCAACAGTTACAATAAGGAAAATAAAAAAATTACAACAATATACACAAATTTAGTTTAACGTTATTGTTTAACAATTGTTGTTTTTATTTCTATATGAATTTTATTGTTGGAGGCTCTCCTTAAGTTTTTTTCAGCGTTTTTATTATTATTATTTTTTTTTTTTAACTAAAAAAGAAAATTTAAAGGTACATATGGTCAAAAACCGGTTAAGGTGGTAGTGTTGCTTCATATGTACGATTATATTGTATGTGGCATAAAGTGGTTTGTTGTTGATGTTGCTTTTTTTTTGCATTTTTTGTTATTGTTTTGTATGTCTGGCTGTCAGGCTAGCTGGTTGCTTGTCTGAATAACTATTTTGGCTTTTAAATTTTGTTTCATTTTCTTTATGGTATTTGGTGGGAAAAAATTTTATTACTTCTTTATTTTTGTGGGGGAGGCTTTAGTTTTTTTGTTTTACAGATATTTTGTTTTGTTTATTTAAGTTATCAATACTTTCGTTTAAGACAATTTGATAAAAAGCAAAACGATATGTTAAAAAACTTAGAGGACTGAAAATAATGTTTTTTTTCTGTTTTTTAATAATAATAATTTATTTCTTAATTTATAATAATTTATTTATCCTTCATATAGTTTCACCAAGTTAAAGTAAAGCTTGCTGGTCAAGCACTTAATTTAGTATAGCATACTGTTAAGCTTAATGCAGTTTTTAACAAAATTTCGTTTTATTCAATTTCATGTTGACACAAAAGCCTTAATTGCATAATTAAGGAATTTACGCAATTAAGGACTTAATTGAGCTTAATTTACAATAGAAGTATTAATTATTAATTAATTAGTATTTTCCAGCTCTACTACTAGTGCAAATACTTGAATCTTAAAAAAAACAACCCTGAAGTACGCTGAGTAAAAAGTGGCAACGTACACATGTTCTATGAGAATTGGCAATGCGAAAATAATTTATTTATCTTTCGAGTAGTTTAATCAAGTCAAAGTTAAGCTTTCTGGTCAAGCACTGAACTTAGTATGGCATTCTGTTACGCTTAATGCAGTTTTAAACAAAACTTCTTTTTATTCAATATCATTTTAACACAAAAGCCTTAATTGCACAATTACGGAATTTACGCAATTAAGAACCAAATTGAACTTAATTTACAATAGAAAATCTTATTTCATTTATAAGTATTTTCTCTAGTATTGACTATTCGTATCTTAAAAAAAAACACCCCTAAAGCACGCTAAGTAAAAAGTGGCAACTCTAAATAATGCATGTTCTGTGAGAATTGGCAATGTTAAAATGAAATGCCATTAGTGTGTTGGCTTACTAAGACGATAGCTCCGGGTTCAAACCTCAGCTCTGACATCTTGAAAAAGAGAAACATTTCTTTCGGCGACTACCTCTAAGCCGCCTTCTGGCAAAAGCTCTGGCAGTAATTGATTGCCATGAAAAAGCTTCTAAAGTTTATCATTTGGAGCCGACTTTAAACTGTAGGTTTCGCTACTCATGAATAAAAAACTGACACACTTAACATGAGTGCTGCGAGAAGTTAGTCTGCAACTTTAAAACAGGGCTGTAATGGCCAATTATGCATGTATGTATGTTAGTAAACAAATCTATATTAGAAACATTTAATATGTGTCTGTCTGTCTTTTTGCACTCGATAGACTAGATTGAGCATACATTCAATCGCTGTGAAAATTGTTAGATATACTCCCGGCAAGATTTTTATCAGGAAGTGGGCGGTACGGTACCTCTTAAAGAAACTAAATAAACAAATGATTTTTAAATATCTTGAAACAGGCAAAATCCGAAGTTATTACATTGGGACTGAATGATTTTAAGCTCAAGGCAAGTCATTTATCAGAAAATGGGTGGAATTAGACAAGTGAGCGTGGTGTTCCACACAAAAAAGTACTAATTTTTGTAAAGATTAAGAACAGATAAAGCGAAAGTGACTGTATTTGAGCTGAATGTCTTGATGATCAAGGCAAATCATTAGTAAGAAAGTGAGCGGAATTGGTTAAGTAGGCGTTGTGCTTCTTATTCAATATTGAGTTTTGTATATCCTAAGAACGGTTAAAGCAAAAATTTCTGTATTTTGGTAAGTTAGTGTGCACCTCCCATACAAATTAAATACCGATTTTTGTATAAATTGAGAACCGCTAATGCTAAAGTTACTAAATTTCTTCTGAATGACTTCATGGTCAAGACAAGTCATCAGCAAGGAAGTAGGTGGGATTGGACAAGTGGGCGCGTTACTTTTGATATTTATTTACTTTTTCCAAAGTTACAAACTTAGTGTTCACTAAGAAGGTTAGAATATTTTCAGCTGACAAAAGCTCATTGAGGAAGCTTAATTAAAAGATACATATGGTCGTGCCTAAAATTAAGTGCTTTATCCGACATTTTATACATCTCGAGTTCATGATGCCACTTTAGGTTTTCCACCTTAAATTTTTAAAATCTGCAATCCGTTTTTGACTATCTCGTCCAGTTTATAAGATAAATAGTGTCAAAACTATTCAAACTAGGATTTGTTTGTGGTATTTTTGATAAATTAAAAAAAATTGTTTCTGTTCTTCCAAGAAATATGCTTTATTCCCTTTTATCTAGTAAAAATATTGTTGAATTTTAAAACTATATAAATATAATAATAAAATGCTATTGATCGCCATAGTCAAGTATGTAGTGTGATGACTTACTAGACAAGAGCACCGGGTTTAAACCACAGCTCTGACACCTCTGGGTGGCCTAGTGCTCGCTATAGTTGAGTAGAGAGTTGCTGGTAAATTACTGACGCTCTCAGGGAATGACCAGAGACACCTATCTAATCTGGTATTACGGGCATCAGGAGCTCCCCTGTCATTCGGGGTGTGAGGCAGGTCGGCCTGATAATTTGGTATCGGCCCTTCCGGGTATACACGTGGTGGTTGCAGTTTATACTAGATAGTATCACCTCCTCAGCAAGGAGGGGTGCTACTACCCAGGCAGTGGTAATATCATGATAGCAAATCCATGTCATAAGGCTCTCGAGCGGCTTAGCTTCGGCATGTCCGAAATTTGAGGGCACCGGCATTGGATGGCGCTAAGTGAAAACGCATAATATCCCACCTCTACCCATATAATTGGGTAGCGTGTGGTGTGTCTACGTACGGGTACGCGCATTAAATTACTCTATTGTTGTCATTGAAATAGAGAGTTATCTATTTGTCCTTTACTTTAAAACCGCTTAGATAATATCAGAAAACAAGATTCTAGACCTTTGTTACGTTACCAAGCTTTTATTGATAAAAAAATTAAAAAAAAGTGTTTAGAAACCTCTTTTTAATATTTATTTTTAGCATTCAAGTAGCCTACAACTGCAGTCTATAACTAAGATTCGGTTTTAATGGCTTAAGAAAACTTAATTCCCAATTATTTTACGTAGAAAAAAGTAAAACAATTTGTTGGCTGCTATTTTTTAAACAATAATTTAGCTTCTCTATTAAGTTTCGATATAGATTTCAATGAACTTTATGTACAAAACTGTTTATAGCAGTATTAGCTGACAATTGCAAAGAAAAAAAAACGCTTTTTGTTTTCAATACAATTAAAAATTGTGGTTTTAAAATCGTTTAAAACAAAATTTGCTTTTCATTAAGCTAAACTTAAGCTTGCCACTTACTATACTTTGTTGGGTATATGACAGTAGAATAGTTAAAGAAAAGAAAAGAAAAAAAATTTCAGACAAAGTTGAAGTTTTGAGTTTCATGATACACATGTTTAGATACGTGGCGACATAAAATTAAACACACTTAAACAATTTTTTTTTCTCCTGGTGCAGCAGCATTTGAAATTCGTGTTGTTTGTTTGTCAGTGCATTAGCAGCAAGCAGCTTAAAGTACAGAGACCCTTTACGAGCATAGCAAAATTAAGTGCCTAGTTTTCAATATCAAAAACATTTCAAAAACTTTTTTTTTTTTTTTTGATTTGACGAAAATATAAAAAAATTTTCGTTAAAAGTAAGTACTTTAAGAAAAAACAAAAACAAAAAAATCTTATACATTAATTGAAACCCATTAAAGGTAATTTTATGGGAGGCGTTAAGCCATGAAACGTGTAACATGGCCATTGACATGATGGCAAAAAAAAAAAAGAAAAATGTTAACGAAAATCTTAAAAACAGAACCAGGAAGGCAGCAGCCTGCTTTTAACATGAACAGCAGTCGAGATAGTAAAACACTCAAACTTAAAAAGCAAGTCATCGTTATTGCTGCTTTTTGCTATTCATTTCGTTACAATAAACCCCGAAAAAAAGGGATAAAATAGTAAACAAAGATTTAAGGTTTTTATTTATTTTTGTTGTTTTTCAGCCAAGTGATCTACCAATTTATAGTTCACATGGCATGCATTAAACAGTAAGACTGTAAATAGTTGAAGACCAAAAAACAAACAACAAAGCTTGACTAGCAGCCTAAATGTAAAAAAAAAAAGAAGAAAATAGGGTCAAAATCCATGTTAAGATGTATTTGGTTTTGTATGCATGCATGTTAAAAGCCATGATGTTGTTTTAGCTGTTGCTGTTGCTGTTTAAGCTGCTAACAAGCATGCTTACATACTATGGAATTTGTTTCAAATGATGTTTTGTTGCACTCAGCACAAGCGTAACATTGTGTGTCTTCTTTTTTTGTTTAAACAATAAAAATACGCTGCAGTTACAAATACGCGAGCAGGATGAATGAATAAAAAATTCACAAGTATTAATCCAGATTGGTTTCTAATAAGGAAAATGGGACATTCTTTACTAAACAAAAATACTTTTAATACGAGTACATGTATATACATGTGTGTACATATGTATGTGTATTCCTTTTGTTATTTATTTATTGTATTTTAAAATTTTTCTTAATTAATTACGTTTCAAATTACCCACTTCTTTCCTTCCTCTCTACAGGTTGCAAATCATTTTTTAAACGTTCTGTACGTCGCAATTTAACCTACTCTTGTCGGGGGAGCAGAAATTGTCCCATAGATCAGCATCATCGTAATCAATGCCAATATTGCCGCCTCAGAAAGTGCCTCAAAATGGGTATGAGACGTGAAGGTAAGTGTTTACTTTTTCTTTTACGATTTATTTTCATTTTATTTGTTTATTTATTTATTTAATTTATTTTAATTTTTAAACTACAATGTTGTTGATTGTTTAGCAAAGTAGTGGTGGCAGTTCTTGTTTTTTTTTTTGTGTTTTGTCTAGGGTCAATTAAAAGTCAAATTGTAAAGGCTGGTCCGTTTGTAGAAATTTTCTTGTTTTTTTTTTTTGTATTTAATTATTTTGAAATTAAACTCATTCACTATTGGCCACATTTTATTGTTTAAAATTGAAAATATAGTGCACATTCGTATAATATTTTAAAAATAAAACGGAAGTAGCACGAGTTTTATACGACTTTATAGCCAAAATGTCAAATGCTTGGCATAGATTTAAATATATATTTTCTGGTTTTTGTATTCATTTTAAATAGCTCACATGTCTCTTGTGATAAAATTATTTTGCATGAATTACGCAAAGAAAAACAAAAGTAATTATTTATTAAAACGTTCATAAAATAATTGAAAAAGAAAAACTATAAATAGATTCTTATTTAAAAAGTTCTAAGCGGATTATATTCAAATATATTGCATAAAATAAAATAAAAGACAAGCACAGCTAATTTAAGGGTTGAATGAAAAAAAAAAAAGAAAAAATGAAATAACAACTAAAGTAGGTTTTTGTCTCGGCTTAATGTTATTAGCAGGGCAACCAAAAATATTTTTAATTAAATTTTTGAATATAATTGGGAAATCTTAAAATTTTTCTTTCTTTATTTCATCAACAAACTATTTGCTTGAAAAACTAGTTTTACATTTTGTTACTAAAACATAATTTCTGATGATAAATAAATAGAATTTCTAGCATAAAAAAATTAATTTAAAAAATTATCGCTCTTCTTTCGGATCGAACTCGAACCTCCAGCACATCGTAGAAAGCCCAAAATTTGACATTCGAAATCGTAAACAATCTTGAAAACTTTAAGCTGTCTTGGTGAAAATTGATTCACGTTATCACTGGTTCCCTGAATTTTGGTAGCTCTTTCTGTATTTGTATTAAAGTTTTAAAAGCTTGAGTGTAGAAACTCAGAACTGAAACTTTTGATGGACTGACTTAAAGGTTATGGTGGTTTAAAGTGATTTTTGCAGTTTATACGTACAGGCTTCAGAAAAAGCATAACACTACTTATGTTCAAAAAGTTATGAACTAAATGAGAATAATATCCCATGCATTAAACACAAGAATTTTTAGTTTTTATTACAACCTTTGGGAAAAAGTCTCCTGAGGGGTATCTTTAGCAGAGACGAAATTGCCATAGAGATATGCTAATTTCTATAGCGATACATTTCATATATATTTATATTGTTTGCCCATGTGGCGAAAAATATTTTTTTATTTTTTGAATAATTTTTTTTATAATAAAAGTTGATACACAGTAAACGCTATACGTCACCTGGCGACTCTTCTCACCGGGAGTGACCTAACACTATATATAGGAAGAGAATTGTTGGTCTGTGCAACCTACTGGCCCTCACAAGGACTAACCAGAGTCGCCTTAATCTGGTACTACGGGCATAAGAAGCCCCAAGTTTGCCTGTATGCCCTCTCATTCGGGGTGTGTGGGAGTCTCGCCTGATGGTTGGGTGTGGCCCTTCGATGTGAGCAGCGAAGCATGCTATGTCCAGTGGTTGGGATTACCGACATTGGGTGGCGCTAGTCTGACGCGTAGTATCTCACCCCTACTTCTGGGTAGTGTATGGTATGTCTACGGACTAGGAGCATGTTTAGCTTCAGACAGCAATCAAATGTAAACACTTAAGTTCTGAAGCTGGCTGCCCTAATATTTGTTAGCCTACCAACTTTTCCACTAACTTGTTATATATAGGGAAGAGACTGTGAACAAATTGTGAAAAACATTTGAAATAAAGTATTTATTTAAAGACTTTTTCTGTAATTTTCTAATAAATACTGACTCTATACATCACATATCCGGATGCTTTGCTACCCGAATAACGAAATTTTTTGGATTGAATTTAGAAACATCTGCTATTGTCGATTCTGCCCCATTTTTATTCTGATGATTTATATTGACTATGAAGAAAATCAGAATAAATTCTGAAACTGCATTTGTAACCATTGCCAAGATATAAATCAATCAACATTTGCATTGTATGAGAGGTAACACGCCCACTTTCTTAGTTCCCCCCACTTTTTGACTGATGACTTTCATTTACGGTGAATCTGTCTGTCCCAAGTTTATAGAATCTTGCTGTTACTTTGTTGAACACATAAACAAATCAAAATACGTTTGAAATAGGCGTGGCATGGCCAAGTTGGAATTTTTGAAATTTCTATAGACTACAGATTCTTCCAGATATACAGAAAGATATTATAAAGACATTAGCTGTTCATAAGGCACATACAAAGAAACATACTAAGACGATAGCTCAGGTTAAAACCACAGCTCTGACATCTTTATAAAAAGAAATATGTATAAAAAAAATTATTTCTTTCGGCGACTACCTCTTAACAGTCTTCTGGTAAAAGCTCTGAGAGTAACTGATTGCCATAAAAAAGCTTCTCAAGTCTGTCGTTCGGAATCGACTTTAAACTGTAGGTCCCGGTACTCATGGATAAAATTAACACACACAACATGAGTTCCACGAGATGCTAGGCCGTAACTCTGAAACAAAGTGGTAATGGCCAATTATGTATGTATGTATGTATGTATGTATGTATGTATGTATGTATGTATGTATGTATGTATGTATGTATGTATGTATGTATGTATGTATGTATGTATGTATTTTTTCTAAAAAGAAAATAATTAAAATTTTCTAAGAAGATATAAATATGCAAATTCCGCTTCAATAACAAGAATTATAAATAAAATTTTTATATATTTTTTTATTTTGCGGAAATTTTTCGGAAGTGCTAAAGAGAAGAAAACAGAAAATATTACTGAGATCAGTTTCTTTCTTCTAGGCGATAAATTGAAGATAATGCCATGCAATCTTATTAGAAGATATTTTAGATGGTTTTCAAGGAAAATATTTTACTTTAAATGTCAGTTTAACAAAAGAAAAAAAAATTTTGCGTTGATAATCATATTTGAATACCGAAAATATTTTAAATCATTTCATCATATCGAATATACTGACTTGATACGAGTATCATTAATAATAGATACTTTATGCAATCAATTAACTACTATTTACGATGTTTTTTTTTTTTTTTTTTTCTTTATTTGCTTAATAATATTTGTATGAATGAAGTATTATTTTTTCTATTATGTTGTTCATATGCTATACGCATTAATAAAAATGTTAAAAAAATATAATCGTTACAAAACTGGCATCAATTAAAACAAAAAATGGTGTTGGTTTAAAAGTCACCTCATAGTGACCTCTAGAACTAAATGCAAGAATTAATAAACTTGTTCAGAGTAAACTAAAAAAAAACAAGAAGCACAAATAGAAATAAATTACTATTCTTTGCCAACAGTAGAAGACAAAAAACCATTTGAAAAATAATTTAACAATTGAATTATATGGTAATTAAATATTCAAGACCTGCTTAAAACAGAAAAATAAATTTTTTTAAATTTACAAAAAAATATAAAATGGAATGAAATTTTTAAAAACAGTTGTCTTATAAGTTCTTTAGTTCTGATCTAATCAAGACGTTTAGTGACGAAATAGAAATTCTTTAAAAACTTTTCAAATTAATGAAGTATTTCATTCAAACCGTCTGTCTGTACAGATAATGTATACTACACAGCTATGCACATATATGTCTGTAAAAAACAAACATGAGATCGAATTCAAAAAATTAAAAAATAATAAAAAAGAAAATTAAAAATAAAAATAAAAGAAAAGAAATAAAAAATAAAAAAATAAATTGAAAAACTTAAAAACTGTTAAAATGAGGTAAGCAGGAGAAAAATTTAAATAAAGACAACAAAAATAATAAGTTTCCCTTATAAGACAACCACGTTAAGTGTGAAAATAAAATATTTTTTTTAAAAACGAAAATTAAACACAAAATCTGTTTGCAGAAATAGATAAAAAGAATAGTAAAAATAACAGTCAAATAGAAATCTTAAACCTTTTTCTTTTATTTACGGGACCAGTACTCAGGGTATGCAGTGCATTTGTGCTAGTGCTAGGAAAATATATCATAGGAATTGTAAAGAGGGAGTAGTGTTTGTTGATATATATTTGAATTTGTTCATATCGTAATTGACAGGAAAAATAGTCGCGGAAAGATTGTTCCATGAACGAATAGTGCATTGTTCAATGTATTGAACAACCAATTATAAAAGGATGTGCTCTGTGAGAGGTGTAAGGAATATGCGATTATTCGCAATTAATGTATTTATTTCGTCAGAGAACTTACTGTTCGCCCATGCTCCAATGAATCGATGGAGTTAGATAACCTTCTGCCACTGATAAGCATCTTCGTGCTCTCCTGTACGCCTAAAAATTAAATTTGAAGTACCGGCCTATACATGAGAGTTGTAGTTCATCTTGGGTTGGGTAAAGGCAACAATGCAAAACACAACACATAAAAAAACAACTTGTTTGGAAGTTAGTGAGATAATAAACATTTATTAAAAACGAAAAACAAATAATTCTGGTGCTCGAAGTCGAGTCTTCAGCATATCGTATGCAAATAATTAATTATTATAGCAATTGAAGATGCTTTAAAGAAGAAACTTTTCAAAAACTAGTCGAGCGTTTGTTAAAATTAATGTTTAGTTTAGACTCTTGACTAATTGTGGCAATACAGAAGAATAGCTTATATAAGGCCGAATTAATGTACTATTTTAGGAGTTTTACAGAAAGCAGTAATGTAGAGTTATAATGCACATATGTTATCTAATAATTCTATTAGCTATCAAATGATAGCTTGTGAGCCACAATAAAAATAATAAGGTGGTAGTTGAGAGGAGAAGGTAGAGTTGAGGTAGTTGAGCAAGAGAAGTTTTCGTTAGGCACTGCGTTTAGTTGTTGGCGTTTTGGCTTTTTCAGAATTCTTTCCAATGCACAGTGTAAGATTCTGCCAATCTAGATGAGCAAAATTAATTTCTAGGAAAATAATAACCCTAGACTTATGAATTTAGGTACAAGGCCAATATGTACCCGTGGAAAAAAATGGGCGTAATTGGATCACTTCCACGCCCACCTCTCATACAACTGCAACGTCTTCTCGTATATCTTGAAGTCCATTTCTAATCATTAATATTGTAATATCAACAAGATATATTTGTGATGTATTTTAACACTTTTTATCCATTTTTCATAAATTTCCTTTCGCGAAAGAGTGGAGGTCATACTGGAAAATTAAAACAAATGTATGACGGTCGTAAGAATACGCAAGATTTTTTGATTTACTATAAAGTCAACTTTTGAAAGATAAACCCATATATAGTTTTACACCGCAACTATCCTGAATAAATAGTTTTAACTATACTCGTGTTTTATTTTTTGCGCTTTCTAAACTTCTCACAAAAATCAATTGTGTTTAATACTTAATATGAAAATATTTAAATGGAAATTGTAATATATTTTATTGAAATAGAGCTTAGAAATTATAAAAAAAATAAGACAATAAATCAACGTAGCCATTTTAATCGTAAACCAAAGTCATACAAAATATACGCTTTTCTGTGAAATCTGAATACATTTGCTTGCTTCCAAAAATGTTGCTTTTTTAGTAATATCTCTTGTAGTATCAGTTAAAAATTCAACTAAAAACGAGATTGAAAGAGAATATATTACAAACTATTTTTATATAATAATATAATAATAAAATGCAATACATTTTTAAAGAAAATAAATCGCTATAAGGCTTACTTTTAAAACAAAAAAAAGTAAAGTAGGAATACAGTTACCTATAGTATTGAAGAGTTCATCTAACGATCAGAAGAATTATTGCCAGACATTTTTTATTTTTTTTTTTTTTTTGATTTAAGACTGTGACTACATGATTACCTTTATCCTGTCTCGTCGCTATCTTACATTCACTAGAAATGGTAGGCTTTTGCATAGTACTCATAATTTCTACGTTACCAAAAATAGGTACTGTTATGTTGCTTTATCGAACAGATCTGCTACATACCTACGATTTATAATTCCAAATTTTACGATAGTCAGTACGTTGACGTACAATCCTAATCCGAATAATGTATTTTTTTTTAGACCTACTCAGATGTGCATGGAATTGGAATTTTGATTTTATAGATTTTTTGATTTTTAAGCGCCCGACATCTGAGACGAGACGAGTTGCTGTCAATTTGATCACTCAAAGGCCAGTGTTATATCTTCTCCTTGAAATGATCAACAGCATTTGCCCCATTTGTCACTGCATGTTGATTATGAAGTGGTGAGCATCTTCACTAGGTAGCTGTTATCTTCCCATTAAGTCTCGCTTTTTCTCCTGATCATTCGTTTTAAATGGCATGCCAAAAGTGGAAGAGTGTGTAATGTCAGGAGGCGGATTCCTATGGATAGACAAATTTGCTGGGGTTTTGAGTTGTATGTTTTATTTTACAAGTTGTACGGCCACAGATATTTTGTCAATATGGAGTTTAAGCAAAAGATATATGCGAATAATTCATTAAGAAACCCAATAAACGTTTTACAACACAATGTCAACTCTGATATTTAAAGCATTGTATTGGCTTGGATTATGACCCTATTGCAGTAAATGAGCGATATAGAAATTACTTACTTAGAATTTTGTATTTCCTAATTGTTTTATATTTTAAATATATAAATAAAACTTGTTAGATTTCAACATTTTAATATTCAGTCTTGTTTTTTTTTATCATCTATTACCGTATGATTTTTCTTTCCTATTGCTTAAGTAAAATTAAATTATTAATAACCGTTAATTTAATGACAGTTAATATGACTTTTGTTGTTGCTTTTGTTTCTAATTGTTATGTCTAAGTGTTTTAAAATCTATATTCAAGTTTTGTTTTCTAACTTTGGTCTTTTATTTCATTCTGAATTGTACTCGTACGAGTATGTATTAAAAAATATTACTGCAAAAATATTTAATTGCTGGCAACTTGTTGACTTTGACAGCTAGCTATCAACAATTATTAATTTATTTAATTTTTTTCTGTTATTTTGTTAAAATAACTGCCATAACAATTATTTAAGTATTGATTTAATGACAATATACGAATAGTTTTGACGTTCATATGGCATGGCAAAGGCCTATATGTGTTTACCGACAAAATGACCACTAATAATGACAAGTTTTTGTTTTTGTTTGTTAGACAAATACCTGCATCATAAACTTGGCTAATTTAACAATAATATTTGCACTATAATTGACAGGTTTTTGTTGTCTATATACTCGTATGTTGGTATTAAAACCACATAAATTTTATAAAAAACAATTTTAATGTTTTTGTATTTGTTTTTTTTCTTGTATAATTTTAAAGACATTTGTTGCATTACTTATTTAAATAAAACACTTGTTTTTAAAATAACTCGTTTTGACAGAAGTAGTTTTAACCCTCTTCTAATGACCAGTAAAAGGTTCAACACCTTTGCCTATATGAGAATTCTAGTTTAAACATATTTTTTGAAAGACATACATCAAAACGATGTCTTTACGATAAAAAACGTGAGAAAATTTTTTAAAGTTTTTAACAACTTATTTTTTTTAGAGTATTTTTGTGTATTTCTTTATGTCAAGTTCAAGACATTTTGTGTAATTTTTCTATAGAATATGGTCAAGTTTTGTACAGCATTTTTTTTTTTTGTTCAAATCCTATATGAGTTGTCATTAAGCATGAAAAAAGATCACCAACAACCACCTCGTATGAGGTCATTACAATGGCTATTGAAAAAAAGCTACATTTTTATACGAAATTTTATTTCTTTTCACCTTAAAAAAGTGAACCAGAAAAACTGGATTCTCAAAATAATAAGAATTATACCAGAAAATAAACCCTTGAAAATTATAAACAATTTTAGGAAGTAGTTTCTTCCTTAAACATAAATCGTTTATTTAAAAACATCTGTAATTTTCAAAACACGTCTAACATCTTGCTGTTAATTAACAAAGAAGAGAATAAAACATAAAAATAAATCATCAAAAAGTAATTGAAATATTTAAGAGCGAAAACTAGAAAAAGGTTTGTGTCTAAAATAAAATTTTTACACAGAATCTCATGTATGCTGCCAAATTTCATTTAATAAAAATTAGAAATAAAACAATATTCCCTCTTTTTTTAGTTTACGAGGTGTATTCGAAAAATGAGATGCTCTTATATTTCGTCAGATTTAGATTGTTTTTTGTAATGACTTCTTAACCAAAAGAGAAAATGACATCAATAAAGGAATTGCACACAAGCCAAACTGAACATGTTTCTTCACTCCAGCTGCTGGTAAAATATTGAGTAATGGGTACCAATTATTGGGTACTAATATTTGGGTACTAAATACGTAAAAGTAAAAGTTAATACTCAATACTCAAAGAGTTGTATATTTTCTTCGAAGTTGTATGGAAAATTAAAGTTTTAACTTCTAAAACAAAATTCTGTCTGAAAACACATTAATATAACTTTTATGATCATCAAAACTTTAAAACACTTGGCGCAATTAAGCATTAATATGAGAGGGTCGGGGTATAGTGGTTAGAGCGCTCGCGCAAAAACTCGAACAGCCCAGGTTTAAAGGACAGCCCAGCGAAAGACAGAAATGAAAAATAAGAATGAGCGGTTTTTCTAAAAATTATAATTTAAAAATTGAGGTTCCCCTCTCCAATTTGTCCCTTACTAAGTAATCGCTCTCTGACATTTCCGCTCTATGATAAGAAGTACAGCGCCACCTTTTGGAAGAAAGCAGCTAAACTACTTAGGGGAGACACGCATGAAATCAATATCTAATTCGCATGGTAGATACCACGCCCACTTGGTTAATTCCACCCATTTTCTGGCTGATAATAAAGTCGTTCAAAAAAAAAAATTCAGAAACTTTAGCTTTAACCATTGTCAAGATAATCAAATAAATCTCTATTTAGTTTGTGTGTCCTATTATGCCCACATTCTGACTTATAATTTGCTTTGACCAAAAGGTCATTCAGACTAAATTCAGAAATTTTAGCTTGAATTATAATCTTTTTAATCGCGTTTCTTTTCCAACTCTTTGAAACAAGTTTCGAAATATCAGCTTATATTCGAGATATCTCTAGCTTGCACAATTTGGCCTATTTAGCACTTTCGTGTTATGTCAACTATGCACAATTGACCGGTTAAATGTGCAAGGGTTATTCTTAACTCTAATCATAGCTTATACTTGGTAGGTACATAAATATTGTTACAACTTTTAATATACCCATCAGAATAGTAAAACTGAATATACTCTCTTATTATCACATGTTTTTTGCAAGCTAACCTCTGGAGTGTTAGTCAGTTTTGGGAATTTGAAATTATGTTAACTTTAACCATTGTCAGATAAAGAAAACCGTATCGCAGTTATAGCACTTTTTAAGTGAGGAAAGAAAAAAAATTATATTTTTAAAACGCTCCGCCCGCTCGATATTAGCCGCATGTTTGTCTACAGGTGCATACAATGGTTCCATGGGACCGGCGATATAAAAGATCGCCCCTGGTCGGGCTGCTCACATACCGTTCGGACACCGCAAGTAATCAAAGCCGTCAAAGCAAGAATTCAACGAAAATCATGGCCCGTGAGATGAAAATCACACAAAAGTCCATGAGTCGTATTATTAAAAACGACTTGGGTTTTGGAGATTTCAAAGATTGATAAATAAAATTGCAAAATCCAAACTTCTTTCGATAAAGTACACTAATAACTTTCACAGAAAAACTATGTTTACGGATGAAAAATTTTTATCGTACAGGAAAAGTTTAACAAACAAAACGATAGGGTTCATGCCCTGTCATCTAAAGAAGCATCAGAACTCATTCTACGGATCGAAAAGAGTATTCATCCAGCTGCAGTTATGGTTTGGTGAGGTGTCTCTTACGATGGGGTGACTGACTTACATTTCTGTGAACAAGGTGTCAAGACATCGGCCATAGTTTATCAAGAAACTGTTTTGGAAACTGTTGTTAAGCGGCTTAACAATTTCCTGTTTCAAAACCAGCCTTGGACTTTCTGCACCAGCTCATAAATCTAAAACAACACAGACCTGTCTTCGAAACAAATTGTTCGCTTTTATATGGTCTGAAGATTGGCCATATGTCAGCTCTGATTTTAATCCTTTGGATTACAAATTATGGACGGCTTTAGAGGACATGGCCTACCACAATAATATTTAATCACCTAAGAGAGCTCTGGTTCGTGCTGTAGCCAATTTTCCAATGATTAAGGTGCGTGCAGCTATTGATGCAAATGCGACTTAAGACGTGTGTGAAGGCCATTTTGAATAAAACTGCATAAAATACATATCAAGAAATATATAAAAAAAATTTTACAAAATAATTCATTAGTTTTTGCTTTATAGCCCAACATATTAGCAAAAGTATTTATGTCTCTACTAAAAACTTGGCAGAGTGTTTTGTTTAATTGCATATGCAGACACAAATTATAGACATCTAAATCTTATAGAATCTAAACATTGGTTGAGATTCGAGATTTCAATTATTTTTATTTCAACAATCTATATATATAATTTCGTTGTTTGTCCGGATGTATGTCCAATTCTCTTTCCGCAGCTTTTTGAATCCGTCTGACGTCGCAGAAAGCTGCAATTTTGCATACTTGAAGCTCATTTGCTCCACATGTGCAAGACGGAGCCAGATTTTTGATTTTCCGACTGCGGTCGGCATTATGACTAGTATTTTATTATTATTATTTAAGAAAAATTATTTTACAATTCAAAACAAATTAGGGCTAGAAATTACACTCTGTTGTATTATAATTTTTCAAGTTGTTATATTTCAATTACAAACACGTGTTTAAGTACGTCTTAACAACAAATTTCCTTAAATCAAGTAGAATGCATATTAAACTCTTTTAATTTTTAAATTGTAAACATTTTACGTGCTTTTATTGAGTTTTATCAATAAGCACGTGTTAGTAAAAACACTTTTAAATTGTAACAGATTTAAGTTATTGTGCTCAAGTATTTTATTATATAATATTGATCTAAAAAAATCAAAAGCTTTATAGTATTTTTAAAACGTTAGGCATTTAGTGGTTGAATCGAGATGATGATCTATTGTTTGCAGCAACCACAATACGTTAAAAATCAAAACATTACAAAAATGACCACAAACAGCATCTTATCAACGGCTAAGGAAATTAAAAAAAGGAAAGAATATTTAATGAAATTTTTGTTAATTCCCAAAAGATACAACACCTCGAAATTTTCTTTTTATTCCTAAACACTTACAAAAATCTTCTTTCCCAGGCTAATGGTCATTTGGCTCAGGTCATTTAATTATTATTTTTTCTTGTTATTGTTTGTTAAACTGGACATTCAAATTCTTGAATAATACAAGTAAAAACCAGTTTTTCTATAATCTATAAAGTACCTGAACTTAACTTGAGTGACCCTTTGACAAATTTTTGCGCTTGACCATTCGGTGTCAATAGTTAGAAGGAAAAAAAAAAACAATAACTGGTCAAACAAGCTTTTTGGGTTCAATTTCAACCCCCAGTGTGCAATACAAAACCCTATTTGTTTTAATTGCTATAAATAAGGGTCACTGCGATTTATTATTATTGTCTGTTGTTTTCTTTTACTGTTTTTTTTTTCTTATTTTCTTTCAAAGATTTGCTAAGACATACTGACTGACCATTGGTTTTTTCATTTTTATTTTTCATGATATTTTATATTTTTGGATTACTTCTTCATATTTTATTGAAAAGATTTGTATGTTTTGCCATTTAAATTTAGTTTTGATTAGAGAAAAAGACGTTACAAAACAACAAAATATAAAACCAGGTGTGGTGGATGAAAAAAAAAATATTTTACTTTTATTTTTGAAATCACATTTTTCTCAATTTTATGTATAGTTTTAGCCGGCACTTGCATTTCTTTTTTGTTTTTATTTAAATATTGCAAAACAATTGTTGGTTTGTTTATTTTAATATATTTTTTTTTCTTATACAATATTTTAGAATTGTTAATACATTTATGAGTTGAAAGCCTTAAGGCATTTTTTCTTCAGATATTTTTCCATTTCTTGGGATTTTTATGGTTAAAAAAAAATTTTTTTTCTGCAAAAGATTACTTTAAATGATAAAAAAATTTATATATGCATAAAATATAAACTACAAAATACATACACATTTTTTATACATACATACATATGTACATACATACATATGCATGTTGTAGGTGTGTTTTAAACAAGTTTGAATTGAAGGAGAAATAAAATACAGGTCAAGAAATATTTTTGAATTGGCAATAGAAAAGTTTTTGCAATTTAAAGTAAAAATATCAATAACAAGTCATGTTAAATCAAATATGTTTTATTAAGTCAGTTTTTACATAGAACAGCAAACAAAGAACTATTTTTAATTACGGCTTAAATATTACATCTCTCTAAGTCACAAACAAATGCATTCATTTAGGGGACCATGAATAATCGCATTATTCTAAAACTAATGGCATAGGATTAATATGTGGCAAAATTTTGTTTTCGCGAGAAGGACCTAATAGTTCTCACCACAGAATAGACTATATTTCGGATTGATAAGATTGATTGCTTGTGACTTAAGGAGGTACATATGTTCTTTAGTTACTTTTCATTATTGTTTGGAAACGAAATATATTAAAAAATTAGCATATTTTAAGGCGTTTTTTTAATTTATTGCCTACAAAAATTAAATTGTTTATTTAGCTTTAATTAAGAAATTTGTAGAATTTGTATTTTATGATATAGTCTCCGGCACAAAATGAATAGACAATTTTTATACAAGATTTAAATTGGAAAATGTTAACAGCAATTGAAAAACTTTTATAGAAAAAGTATTTTAATTTGTTTCGTTATAAAAAGCTTTAATTAGATCAGACCTAATTCATTTTAAATGAATTTAGATTATTTTTTGCTATAATTATCAGCTAAAAGGAAATTATATACGTAAAGGAATTGTACAGAAGGTGGCGCTGAACTCCTGATCATTTGTTTTCTTGGTCGAATAGACTGAAAATGTCAGGAAGTGGTTTCGTTAAGATTGACTTCGTGGAGGGGGGAATCTTCTATTTTTTTTTTTTAATTATAATTTTTGAAAAACCGCAAATTTTTTTTTTTTTTTTAATTTCTACTTCGTTGGGATTTGAAGCTCGGTCGTTTGAGTTTCTAGGCACGCGCTCTAACCACTATACCACGTCTTATTTTTTCTCTGTTATAGTCTCCATTTCTCTCCATTCTTGCATTTTTTTTTTAATTGTTTTCTGCTCCGAAAAATCTTTTCCCATTTGTCCCTATTTGTCGACACTGTTATAATGTATGACATAGGTCGGCAAAATTGATTTGTAATTGTGTTAGTGAGCATGGAAGAGAACTGCACTGAACAAAAAAATGTGTGAATTCATATATATATACATATGTTATTAACTTACATATCACTAGGCGTGAACTAGGAACTTTCTTTTACGTCTGAAGGAAACATATCGGGTATATCTAATTCGGGTACGTGAAATTCGGTAGTTCTAACCGTTTGCTGAAGGAAGATCTTAAAAAAAATTACAATATCTTGTTTTTTAGTTTACAAGTCACATTTATTATAATAATTTAAGAAATTTTGTGTGATTTTATTAAAAAGAAAAAAAAAATGCACTCAAATATCTTGAATTAATAATAATAGTCTAATATATTTAGAGTGTCATAAATTTTTTTCCAATTTATCTAAAAAATAATTTTATTTTCATAAAAAATAATTAAAACATCCCATACATATGTGCACTCGTCAGCAGTTCATTGACGACTAAAACATAAAACAACATTTGTGTCGTAACATGATACAATTCTTTAAGTGTTTTTGCAAAAAAACTAATGCAAAGAGAGGACAAAATGAAAGAGCGTAAGAATACATGTGAACTCTCCCGGCTGAATTCAGCTATGAAATGCCGACCTATGATGTATGACCACAGTTGAGTTTGTTAGAGAGAGTCGCTTGTAGCTTTGACAAATAACTTTTTCTTTAATGATCTAGCAATTCAACTTTAAAACCTAATTATACTGTTGATAAATCCCTCCCCTTGTGAACAAACCCATCAAGGGAATAATTGTAATATATTGTTTATCAATTTGTATTAATAAATTTTATTGCATCATAAAATAGTTAAATTCTATAAAATCAAATTAGATTTATCAATTGAGAAAAGTCAAATCCGTAAGGAATTACACACCAGCTGAATTGTACATGGTATCGACTTCAGGTGCGACAGTCTCATCCTGACAATCATCAGCTATTTAACTTATTATTTTTTCTCTGAAAAAAATATGCGTTTATTTCTTCAAATAATTTGTAATAAGTTAATCGTATTATTTATTATTATATATTATTTTTTTTATATGTATTCTCCTTTTCATGGCATCATTGCCTTTTAGTCATTTTCATCCCTTCTGTGCAATTAGATTTCTTATATGTAAATATTACTACAGCTTGCTGATATATATACATACCAGAATAAACTTCTTTTGAGAGTTATGGCCTAGCTTCTCACAGCACCTATATGATTGGAGTCAATTTTTATCAATGTATACCAATACATACAATTTAAAGTCGAATCCGAACGATAAATTTGAGAAGATCAATCAATCGGGTACCCTCAGAGCTTTTGCCAGAAGAATGCTAAGAGTTGGCCAGCAAAAGAACTATTGTTTTCATATTTCTCTTTTTCAAAATATCAGATCTGGGGTTTATACCCGGAGCTATTGTCAAGTACTACATACTACTCTATGGCGACGACTACAGCTTGCTTAATGAACTAATATTTGAAAAAGCTTTTTAAATGTTAAGTGCCATTTCTTACAAGAGCAATAAAATAATTTCAACAAAGTATACAAAACAGCTTCAATTGCCAGAATCTAAAGCTCTGCTCGGTAACTGTTGTCCATCGACACAAAGTCCTTTTTTTTATTTGCTTGTTAAGATGGACCCCATCTTATCTTTAGGCTGATGTTATAAGAGGTAGTAAGAGACGATGTAAATATAGAAAAACTCCTTCCTTTGTTCTTTCCGTGAGAGAAATACTTCGAAGAACATAGGAGCTCATCTGTGTTAACAGAAAGCCAGAATTGAAATATATACTTGGAAATGTTACGAAATACATAATATAGTAGCCGTGGTATAGTTGTAAGTGTGTTGCCTTACTAAAACAAACCCCAGCTCTGACATCTCGAACAAAAAGAAATATTATAATAATATTTCTTTCGGCGATTACCTCTTAGCAGTCTTCTTGCAAAAGCTCTAAGATTAACTGATTGCCATAAAAAATCTTCTCAATTTTGTCGTTCGGAGTCTATATTAAATTGTATGTCCCAGTACTCATGGGTAAAAAGTGACACACACAATATGGTGCTGCGAGAACTTAGATCCTAACCCTGAAACAATTATGTATGCATGAATGGATTAGATTACTTTCATTATACACCACCATTATACAAGTGATGAAAGAAATTGATAACGATATGATGTGTTAACTTCTCTAAGTTGCTCCTGGAACACTTTAGGCATTTTAAATACTTGAAAAAATGATAGAAAAGAATTACTGTTAAAAATAATTAATAAATGTTGACGAATTATTTCATTTAAGTTATTGTTGTAAATAAAAGTCAGAGCTCTCTATAGCTTTAAGTCATTTCTAGGACGTACAGTTAATTTTGAAAAATGGTCTAAGTCAATTTAAACTTTAAAAACAATATTTTCAAAATTTAATTCTCATAATAAATTTGCATCAAACAAGGCTAATAGAATTAAAAATTAAAGGAAAAATATTTTCTAATTTATTTAAATGCAAATCATTAAGTTTCTCGAAACTGGACTTAGACTACTTTCATAATTATGGGCACATTTTTTCACGTATAGAATTTTGTTATGAATAAAATATATGTAAATCTTTAAACGATTATACGGGCTGAAAGCAGTAAATTTTAAAATTCCTCTTTCTTTCAAAGTAATTTTATAGACATACGTATGTGCATACATACATATATGTAAATATTATCAGCCATTTTACTTTTAATTTAAAAACAAACAAAAAAATACAATGCATTTTAAATATAATCAGTAGCTGCCACACAAAAACAAAAGTGTCAACATGTTTTTAACCTTGTGGTGTCTACAGCGACGGCAGCGTTTTTAAATAAAATTTTAAATAATAAACACTTTACATAAAAGTACGAGTACATATATAAAAACGTACTTATAGAACCACAATGCAAAAAAGTTCACAAAAATATTCAGTGACTAACCAGGGTATAGAGAAGAGAAGTCTTTTGATAACTCTATTGGCACAAATGCAATAGCACGCTGACTGGCTGGTATTGTTTCATTTACAGAAAGTGATTTTCCATGCGAAATTTTAGTTTTATTTAATTTTAATTTTTTTTTTATTTTTTGTTTTTTATTGTTGTTTCTTTTGCTGTCTATTTAAGCTGTATTAATGTAAATTTTAATTAAAAATAAATTTTTGGTGTCGTCAATAACAGCGATAAACAACAACAACAATAACAAATATTTGTATATCAGCAAAGCAAAAAAGAAAAAATTTAACAAAAATAAAAATAAAATTTCGTTAAACCAAAACTGTTGGTATAAAAAAAATTGTGTTGAAAATTATTTTGTATATTAAACAAAAGCAAATGTTTTGAAGAAATTTCCATATTTCAAAAACAAAAAAAAAAAAAAATAAAAACAGAAACAGAAACAGAAGAAGGGTTGTTGCCAGGGTGATGAAGTCTTCTTAATAAATACTGTAAATATTCCTTCCTATTCTTAAGATGAGTTGTTCTATCCAACAAAAAAAAAAATATATCTTCTTTCTTAAGCCAAAGAAATCTTTAATAATAAATGTGTGTTATAATCAGGAAATCCTTAGTTATTGAAATATACTTTCAACCCTTTTTAAAATGTAAAATACGAGTGAAATAAAAAAAAAACGGAATTTGTATAACAATAAAAAGGAGATTGAGGTTGTCTGATTTAATTTCAACTTTTATTATGATATGTGGCATTATTTGTATAGTTCAGAGTTTAGGTACATGTGTCAGTAAAATGAATAGCTGGCATTGTATTATGTGTGATGTAGTGGTCAAAATAATTGTCTGGTTTAGCCACCACTATATGTGTAGTTCGGAATAATTTGAAAACTTTTCATTTATTAAGAATTTCAATAAATTTTACTAATAAATGTTTTTTTTATTTTCAATTTATATTTTCTTTTATTTCAGCTGTTCAGCGCGGTCGTGTCCCACCCACTCAACCCGGTTTGGCTGGCATGCATGGCCAGTATCAATTGGCTAATGGTGATCCCATGGGTGTAGCCGGTTTCAATGGTCACTCTTACCTAAGTTCCTATATATCATTACTCCTGCGTGCTGAACCCTATCCCACCTCCCGCTACGGTCAATGTATGCAACCCAACAATATAATGGGCATTGATAATATCTGCGAACTGGCGGCTCGTCTTTTATTCTCAGCCGTGGAATGGGCCAAGAATATACCTTTCTTTCCCGAATTGCAAGTGACGGATCAAGTGGCACTTTTACGTTTGGTGTGGTCGGAACTGTTTGTTTTAAATGCCAGCCAATGTTCGATGCCTTTACATGTGGCTCCCCTATTAGCGGCAGCCGGTTTGCATGCTTCACCCATGGCTGCCGATCGTGTTGTAGCTTTCATGGATCACATACGTATTTTCCAAGAACAAGTAGAGAAATTGAAGGCATTACATGTGGACTCTGCTGAGTACTCCTGCCTTAAGGCTATTGTGCTGTTTACCACCGGTAAGTTGTTGGATATCCTTTATAAGGATGTGCCAGCACTGCTAAGCAAAGTTTCACAAAAATTATGTTCAGCTAATAACAACAATGCTAGTCACAATTCCTCTGATAGTTCAGATAGATCGAATGAAGGCCAACAACTGGCTGATGAAATCATGATGGTGGTCAAGGAGCATTTGGATGAATTAAATAGAGTCGAAACAGAGCAGCACCAGCAGCAACAACAAAATTCTGCGGCCTTACATTTGGCTACCTTTATGAAAACGGTAGCTGGTGTTGAGGCTGTAACCCAACATTCTTTAGCTTTAAGCAAAGAAAATCAAATTCCCAATTCCCTAAGCAATGAAAATGAAAAACAATCTTTAAATTCACCTACCACCTCTATATCAAGTGGTATTGTACCTTCGGCCACAAGTGCTTTTAGTACTTGTGCTCCCTCTAATAAAACGTCAACAAGCCAACAACAGCAACAACAACAACAACAGGAAGATATACTAACTGCTCTGTATAATTCGGCTAATAATCACACGAATAATAGTAGTGGCATAGGAAATTCTTTAAATCTTAGCAGTTCACCGGTGAACTCAGGTAATAACATGTCCATGTCTACCTCGAACACCATCATGACTAATCCAGCTTTTATGTCACCCTCTCAGCAACAAAATCAGCAGCAACAACAACAGCAACAGCAGCATCAGCAGCAACAACAGCAAGCTGCTGCTGCCGCTGTTGCTACGGCGGCTATGTTCTATCAAACACCGCCACGTACTGCATTTGGTTCCGCTTTTGATATGTTCCATCATAGCACACCATTTGGAGTGTCACATGCTGCGGCAGCTGCTGCTGCAGCAGCCCACTCTTCAACGAGTGGTTCTTTCAGTAGTCCTAGTTATAGATATTCTCCCTATAGTTTTGGTAGTAGATGGCAATTGTAGATACATATTATGAGAGTTAAAGAACAAAAACCAAATAATATTGCCAAATAGTTAAAAAAATGCCAAAAACTAAATTATAGTCATACGTACATACATACGTACTGGTACGATTAGCTTAATTAGTTTTAATTGTTGTAGATAGACTGTAAATTTTAGTTGTTATAGTTTTTAGTGTTTTAAAACAGTATTTTAAGTCTCAGTGTTAATCCTCTTGTAAATGCCAAAAATTACTTAAGGTTTAGTTTAGCCCAGTAATATAGTAATTTATTTAATTATTTATTAAATTAGTGCCTATTTATTTTAATTAAGCATATACTCGTATAAGTATTTATTAAAAAAGAAAAAGAAAGAAAAACAAAAATATTTGTTTTTAATATATTAAACAGATTTATTTAAAATTAAAAAAAAACATTGGTCTTATCTCTCCTTCCTTAACAATATCTTGTATAAAAACCATTTGGTTTATTGGGTTTTATTCATTATCTTCATTGGTTGTTATTTTGTATTTTTGTAATTATTTACGAGTAGTAACAGCAACCACTAGTTATAAGTTGTGATAGAAAAAAAAATATACGCGCTTATTTTCAAATAATAAAATTTATTCTTATTGAGTGAAAATGGTATCTTGTCAACGATTGTTCTTGATATTTTCAACCTTTTTCTTTTGATACTTATTGATCTATTTGCGATTGCTATACAATTTGTAATTGTAACATATTTTAAACTTAACATGTTTTAATAAAAAACTTTAATCCATGGCGGACCAAAAGAAAACTACAGACATACATACATAATTACAACCCTGTTACGGGTTACGGCCTAGCTTTTCGCAGCACTCATGTTGTGTGTGTTAATTTCTTTCCATCAGTACCGGGACCTACAGTTTAAAGTTGACTCCGAACGACAGATTTGAGAAGCTTTTTCATAGCAATCAGTTACTCTCAAAGCCTTTTGCCAGAAGACTGTTGAGAGGTAGTCGCCAAAAGAAATAATTTTTTCATATTTCTTTTTTTTTCAAGATGTCAGAGCTGAGATTTGAACCCAGCACTATCGTCTTAGTAAGCCAACACACTAACCAGTAGACCACGGCGACTACAAAAGAAAACTAAGGAGATGATTTTTTACATTTATATGTAAAGTCGATTAGAGTTCGGCCCTTGAGCGCCCATATGCTAGCCATGCCTTAATGGTTGTTAAGTGCTATTTATACATGATAATGATAATTTAGTTTTGCACTCGATAAGAGTCAGGAATAGTGCTGGCAAAGTATTGAGTAGTGGATACCGAGTATCAAATATTTGTACTAATGTTTGTGTACCCAATACTTAAAAGTAACTACTCAATACTTTAAGAGTTATATTTTTTCTTCGAAATTGTATTTAAAATTTAAATTTTACTAACAAAAATATATTTTGTCTAGAAACATCATACGAGTACTTTATGAAATTGTTATCCCTTCAAAAAAAAAAAAAATTCCTTAAATATTGTATTAAATTTAATAGCCTAAGATCCTAACACTGGTATTCTATGAGCAGTGTTTGTACATATTCCTTAACGGATGTTAATTCTCATAAGAATACCAGTATTAGGATCTTAGGCTATTAAATTTCATACAATATGTATAATAAAGATCTATTAAGATATTCGAATTTAATTCGAAAATGTATAATAAAATTCCTTAAAAGTATTGAGTACCCAAATAAAAGTACTCAGTACTATCGAGTAACGAAAAGTAGCAGAGTTTGACAACACTACTCTGAAACGTAGAATAATTTGCAAAATGCTGAGTTAAACCCTTTAATGCAGAATTTTTTTATTTCAATCAATTATTTTAAATACAAAAATACAATATAGAACATTGTCCCTGCAAAATAATGGAAAAATAGGATTGAATTTGCTCTCTCATTATTCACATTTTTAAGAGTATATTACAAAGGGTATTTTTTCTAGAAATACACTTGTATTTTCTCAAGTATAGAGGTTTTAGGTGGCTTAGTGCACTCTAATTTTCGATTGTGCAAGTTAAGGGGTTAAATTCACAACCAATAAATTCAATAAACAATATACATACTTTTAAATAGATAATTTTTATTGATTATAAGCAGTTCGTTGTTCTTTATTAAGAGCTGTAACTCATCCATTACTAACGCTTTTACTGGCTTTACTACTAACAAATAATAATTTGACTAAAATTTTAGTTTTTAAAATGCCTTTTCTTAACTACAAAAACTAAAATTTTACTCAAATTAAATTTACTTATTTTTACATTTGTTTTTATTTAATTAAGTTGTTTTAAAATTAACATCTATTTGTTCTTCTATATACATATGATATAAGTACATATTCAAAATCTTTTAAATATCTATCATATTCAAATTATATCAGGATACAATATTATAACGATTTAAGTGGGTAATAATATATAAAATGCTTCACATTTTTGTAAAGTAGAAAAGGTCGTTTTTGAAATATTTTGCTAGTTTTTTTTATACAAAAATTTAAAAAAATAATGCTATATATAATGCTAATAATAGCAAATTTTTAAAACAAACCTTGTTGAGGCACGTCAAAAATCAAACAAATTTGAAACGTACTTAGGGTTCTAAAGAGGTATGGGTTTACTCTGTCAAATAATTTTTTGCTTCTTGAACTCTAAAACTTGCATACCTCTTTACGAGTTTAAGAAGCTTCTTATGTTCTTTTCTTTTCTAAAAGAAATTGTAATTCATTTCTTTTTAATCAATTTCCATATTTTACTTGTGCAGAGCAATATCTTTTGGTAAAATTTTTAAAAAATCAGAGTTGCATTATTAATTTCTACATTTCACCATCATTTAAAAGTATAGAAATGTTAATAAAATACTTTTGTTGACCTTTTCCCTTTAATAAAAAGCAAAGGGAAGAAACAGAAATTAATTAATAAAAAAAATTGTCAATGGGAGTCGAACTCGACTTTTCAAATCACTAACAAAAATAAAACAATTCTTTCTGTAACTTTTAAGAGATTTAATAGAAAAACGCTTAAAACGAATTAGAAAATGACAGCGTCATTGTTTAACGATCCTTTAAAAAAAAGTTTTTGTTAAATAGATCAAATCTTAAAAACTCACTTTTTTAAACATTCCGGTATGTGAAAAAATATTTGAAATTGAAACCGGCTGTATTTTTAAAGTTATCTGTTTTAAATATTTCCAAATGTTAATAATCAAGGAAGATTTGAAATTCATTGCAACTTGAAATTTCAGTCGATTTCAATTTCTAACGTAATCGATTTCCATCACATACCAGATTGAATTAAAAAGTCTTGGATAGCAATTTTTTTTAACATTACAAAATAAAGTTTTTCAATAATTTATGTAAAGCTAAATAGCACATAAGTGTGTTTTTCTCTAATTAAAAAGGTAGATTAGTAATATTTCGAATTAACTCACCAAAAACAGTAATAAATTTAACATATTAGGGACATTCTTTTAAACTAAATGCTTCTTATATAAAAAAAAACTGTCTTACTTTTTTATGAATCCCCTAATGTGTTATATTGGCATAGCAAAGTAATACTAATAACGTTTTCTTTTGTGGAAAAAAATGTAAAATTTTTTAAGCCTTTAGCCCTCAAAATGAAATTTTGAGTTCTTTTCTAAAAACAATGTAACATAAAAAAGGGTTTGCGTGCTCTTTTTAAAACAAAATTGCCATCAATGCAACTTTTCTCGCCCTCAAAAAAAATCACAGGGTGAAGATAATGCACTGAGATACAGCTTTTTATTATTTTTTTTTATTTGACATTCTTCATAAGTTTTTTTTAAAATCTTAAATATTTAAATTTTCGTGATTTCCTTTTTTTTATTTAAATTTTGTTTTCATATATCAACAGGGCGTCTATTAATGGATGCAATTTAATGGGGTGAGGGCAATGCTTTTAAATTGTCACTTTTTTAAAGCCAACAGTTTTTTCCAGAAAAGAAAACGCCATAAGTATGGCACTTTTCTACAAAAAGTTTACTTAAAATATAAAAAGTCGTATAATTTTTATTTTAAACAGCGTTAAATTAAACGTAAATTTGAATTATTAATAATTATAACAATATTTATTTTAAATATTTAGCAGCTTTATTAAAAGTAGAAAAAGAAATAACACCTTTTAAGCTACGATCACATTAGACAAATAGTTGACGAAAAACCAATTACCACTATTTTTCTTTTGTCATATGTAATGCAAAAGTTATGTTTCAAGTAAAATCTTTTTTTAATTAATTTTTTTAACGAATAATAAATATGAAGTGTATTGCTTATCTCTATGGCCGTTTAGTCTCTGCTTAAGAGACTCGTCAGAAGACTTTTTCCCAGAGATGGTAATCAAAACTATGAACGCAAATGTTCAAAAAGTTATAAACTAAATGAGAATCATAACCCATTTTATGAACATAAGAATTTATAAATAGGATTACCATCTATAGAGAGTCTTCTGACACTACATTTTATATTTAATATCGAATGTATGTGCTTATGTGACGAAAAATATTTTTGATTTTTAATAAAACAAATAATATTAAGAAATAATATTTAATTAATTAAACTAAGAGCAATAAAAATAGTAAAGAAATAAAAGTTTTATACACTAGTGGTTATATCTTAGTGGTTAGTGGTTAGTGGTTATATCAAATATTTGCCTAAAGTGATCGGCCGACAGTAGCTTTATAAATTTAAAAAGTTGGGCTTACTTACTAACAATAGTTATGCAAGCTTTAAAAGTGTGCTTATTTGACTACTAGAAAGCTTTAAGTAGAAAGCACAGAAAAGTACTTAAATTGGCACATTTTTTTTTTTTTTTTTTTGTTTAAAACAATAATTGACTTTAATTAAATAATTTTTTTTCATTATGAATTATTTAATTAGACTCAATTGTTTTCGTTTAAACACATTTTAAACAATTTTATTAATAATTATTTTTTTCTTTTTCTTTTCAATTTTGTCAAGCTTAAATTCCTAATGAATTATAACACACTTTTCCAAGCACTTTCACTTACGCACATAATAAGAACTTTTCCTAACAGCATAATCATCATCATCAACAACATCAAATCACATTATCACAGCTTATACTCACTTAGCCAAGATGCAAACAATGCATTAAAATATAATTGCTTATAATGCATTGTTAGCACACACACACAGTTACACATCACACTAACGCCCATTATTGTTTATGTCACTTATTCTGCTGGTAAATAACTGCATTAGCACTAAATGGGCTTTTAATTTCAAAACATTTACCGGGATCAAAGGATATCAAAATAATGGTTCATTAACATGCACGGGCTATACCGCTTGTAAGAAAACAGGATAAGGAGGTTTATTTTTTAGTTGTTAAGTTTTTTTGGTTTTATGTTATTTTTTTTTTTAAACTACTCTGGTGATTTGTATAAATTTTGTTTAATTTTATTTAATTATTTTCATAATTATTATTTATTTGTTTATTTCTGATTGTTGTTATACATATTTATAATTTTTATATTAAAAAGAAAGCAATTGATTTTACTTTTAATAAAATATTATTTTTTATTTATTTGTTTATGCAACAAGCAATTTAAAAAAATGGCATTTTATTATTTTTAATTATGAATTCTTAAGCTATTATTTATTATTCTTTAATTTTAGTTTTATAATTTTAACAAAATTTAATTTTTTATATCTATTTATGCATATTTTTGTCCCTGGGTTGTTATAGGAAGTATAATTCAGAATATAGGTTTTAAAAAGACTTCATGGTAAAGACGTTTTAGTAAAGTTTCAAATGAACACTTTAGGGAATAATTAAAACCCCTCAGAAGATCTTAAAATATAAAACCCTTAAAGTACCACACTTAAGCTGTATTAACACCACCTAAGTTTCTCATCTGATTATAACAAATTATAACAGTTAAAACTCAGACGACAATAATTTTGAAAATAGAAAATGTTCTATTTTCAACTGAGCTCAGGTAAAAACAATTAAAATTAATTAGATTTGTAGTTAAACTATCTGAGTCTATCTGAGAGCGCTTCTGATTTAAAACTCAGATGAGAACTTAGGTGGTGTAAATATAGCTTTCGGTAATTTTCGGTAAATTTTTACTTTCGCGGCTACCTAAGTGATACCTGTACGGTATTAAGAATCATTCCTAGGAAGTTCATATTTTTTAGAAGGTTCTTTACTGAGATCTTAGATAAATTTTTGTAGTTCATTGTTTCCTTAAATTTTAAACGGCTTGCTACCTATGGACTTATACAGGGGAAAAAAACGGATAGAATTTTTTAAAGTTGTTTACGATTTTGTTCTTGAAGGTGAAGTTTTTTTGATTTTATTAGTTTACAATTTTTATTCTTCATGCCAAGAACTACAACTTTGCCTCAGAAAGTAAATCAAAATTCCAAACGGTTTGCAAGATTTGAGCCACTTTTTGCAAAAATAACACCGAGGCCGCAAATGTTTGTGGGCTTATAAAAAAAAAACTTCATGACTTTGGGCAAACCTGGGACACACGGGTCTTTTATCACGTAGTGGTGTCCGTATATGGTTATATTTCCTTAAAAAATTACACACAGTATAATCGTAAAAAGTTGCTATTGTTTTAATACTGGGAGTGTGTTTCAAAGCAAGATGTCCTTCCGTATATCAGTTAAATTAAAAGCTTCTTAATAATCTTTAGAAATGATCAGGTCCTCCTGAAACTTATCACATATCCATAGAAAAAATAGAATTAGAAATGTGTGTTTAATTTTCTTTTGCTGTAATCCGAGCAAGGACTTCAAGTCAGTATATCTTCAATCCGCTATGTGGAAAAAATCTATTTCATATTGTTAAGTGTGAATAATCAATGAAGTAGTGACAATTGTTGTTTAAGGTACTGAGTAAAAAAAGAATTTCAAATTTTGTCTAATTTCAAATTTTGTCTAAAAAAACTTTTGGTCTTGAAGTTATAAAAACTTTCAAACTCCAATCGAATTCAATTTCGATAAAATTTTCTTATTAAAAATATTTTCTGTGTCCATTCAACTTGTAAGATTGAAGATGAACTTGCTTCAAAGGTCCAAATGCGTTACGGCTGCTACCATTTGTTCAGTACTTGCTGCTTGTGGATACACTTTTTTCGTCAAATATTTGCCTAATGAGAACGCGGTTTTATACAAACAATAAATTTTACAAAATTTAACCACCAGATCAAGATAAACTTGTTTAGAAATAGAAGCTCTTTAACTAAAACACACCTTTTTACACATTTCTTTTGCTTAATGCGAAATGTCTTCTTTGTATAATAACCGATTATTACATGACAAATAGAACTTTTAGTTTTTCTGCTAATCAACTGCAATCACACATATAATTAATGATGTATCTTTAATTTATCAATATTCAAAAATATGTCAGACAATTTATTTATTATGTTTTTAAAAAACAAATTTTTTTTATATTTTTTCTTTTTTGTGTATTTAAATTCAAGTCCAGTTATATACATTTGTAAGAACATTTTTCCCATTAGAGATACGACGACGTACACATCAAATGTGATTTTTTTAATAGAAAAAAATTTATGTTCAACAACATATCTCCTACTATGACAACAACAAAAAAAACAGAAAATCATTAATGTTGTGTCTCTTAAAATTGGTGAAATTTTGTACACTATTATGGGCAAGTAAGAAATAGAAGAAGAGGAGGTAAAAATAGTATTAAAAGGCAAGAGAAGAAAAATCTAAATTCTAGCTTAACATTTGCAAAGTCTTAACCCTGCGTTGGCCAACAAGACCATTTGAGAACACACGAAAAATTAAGGAATAATTTTACTTCTTAGATGATGATCGAAATTTTTTATTAAGAATTTTCCATTTTATTGGTTGGTTTTTATGCAAATTTTTAATCATCTGATTTAAAAAATAATGTCTTTTTTACTCTATTCTTTTAATTTTATTTTTCAAATTCGTCCCACATTCAGACGAAGTTTAAAATTTTATATGGAAATATGTAAACCTATTATAACAAAAATATAAAGATTTAAAAAAAAGATGAAATCAAAACGTTTCTATATCGTCGCAAAATTTAAAGAACGCTGTAACTGACAAAAAATTGAAATTACGTTTTTCGCATCATTTTTATCAGAAAAAAAAAATAAATACGAGTCGATTGGTCCCAGTCCCAGATTTCTACGATGAAAATAAATTAACTTACACCGTCTGCGTTTTGAATAATACCAGTGTCTTTGTTCTACTTTCACACAAGTTTTTTGGCTCTGGTGAACATTTAAGGTTTTGTCAGTTACAGCATTCTTTAATTTCATCGACGATATCCATTGTTTCGTCTTCCCTACTTCATTCACTAGCAAACAAGACATGATTTTTTCATCATAGCCTGAACCTTGTGTATGTTCATATTAAAAAAAACTCAAAACTCACGCAGCAAAAAAAAAAAACTGTTGGTTTTGTTTTTAGGCCAGCACTCAGGGGATGACCCCTACTAATGCAGTACCATGTGCTTACATACATACATTACTGGCCTTTACTACCCTGTGTCAGGATTACGGCCTAGCTTCTCGCAGCACTCATGAGCTTATGCCAGAAGACTACTGAGAGGTAGTCGCCGAAAGAAATATTTTTTTCACCAAGATGTCTGAGCTTGGTGTCGGACCCAGGGACCATGTCTTAGCATGCCAACACACTAACCAGTAGACCGCGGCGACTACATATACCATGTGCTGGTCTAGGAAAATATGAGGGGATTATGGAAAACGAAAATGGACTTCCTACTTTAAAAATACGAAACGCAAGGAAATCGGTTGCTGTTGATTGATTACTCAATGGCCAGTGTTATACTTTCACCACTGAATAATCCAACAAAAATCAACTACAAGAATGGTTGACCGGGTATGGTCACCGGCCAGGTCCTGACATTAAGCTACTTCCTTGGGCGGAGTAGGGCACAAAAGATCCTTTGGGTCGCAGTATCTGCTTTGGGGCATGGTTACTCCTAGATAGTAGGTAGAAATAATATCTAATATATAACACCAAGAAACCCGCACAGTAAAGTTTAAATTAGGGAAGGAATAAAGTATTATAATGAATTTAAAGATAATGGTGTTCTTGTTCACCTTTTTTAAGCCCCTGCAATAATTCTTCATAAATGCTCCTCAACCGCCTTTCTAGCATGGGGGACTCTGCCACAGAGCTATTGCTCTCCGTCAACTTAGTCAGTTGATAATTTACCGACTTCTAAATCTGAATTATAAGAATGTAATAGATTTTAAATGACTTTTTTTAGAACTGAAATCAATTCGTCACTATTGCAAGTGGTGAAAGTCGTAAAGTTGAAACCTAAATCGTCATAAACTCAATAATTCATTTTATTCGAAAACAATTTATTCCAATTTGTGCACAACCACAGAGCATGATTTTCGATGACACTCTCACGATAATCAGCCTTATCGTGTTAGGCGCAGTCGTTGTCTTATTTAAATATTTTTGTCCTAGATTAAAGAAATCAAGCAAAGTTTTTCATTAATCTTTTACAAAAATGTCGAAATACGACAATAATACGCCAATTACGATAAGGGTGAATGTCATTGCATGTTGAAACCATAAATTTTGTAATTTACTATTTTACTGGGCTTAAGCCTGATATCAAAAGCTACAAAAATTTGTCACTAATGGGTTAATACAAATGGATTAAAAACAAATGTATGTGTGTGTCTGTCCATGGGCTTTTCGTCTGTCTGTCTGTCTGTCTATAGGTATTTTAAGATACAATGAAACAATGATAGTCGCTTGTAAATAAGCGACATAAACGAGTGTTGTATTAATGTTCATAATGTGCAATCTTGACGTCAATAAACGTCGTCGCTTAAGTAAAGGACAGCATAGCAAATCTTTACATGTTGTTTTTTGATGCCACTTCTTCTTATTTTTCCTTCAATTTTAGCCTTTATTGCTTGAATTGTGCAACTATTCAGCAAATACTCGTATTTTTTTTGAAAGCTTAAGAAGGTAAGAAAAATATACTTCAGTTGCAGCAGCAACAGCGGCAATAACAACAATAAATACAAGAGGACAAACTTTTTATACATGAGTTACAAAAAAAAGCGAAAAAGAAAATAAAAAAAGAAAGAAATCAAATAAAACGTTAAAGGAAGCAATAAGAACAACATTAAAACAGACAAAAAAATAACAGAAAAACTACACGTTATATTACATAAAACAGTTGTTTGTGAGTTACTCCGGGAAACTCTGTATGCAACAACGATGTCTAAACGATTTAACATTAAATTTCAAATAAGTTTTCCATTATATTGCCATTCTATGTCTGTCCTTCCTCCACATATATTCTTTTATTTTTATTTTTTTCTTCTTCTGACATTTTTTTGTGGAACTACAAGCAGAGATTTTTTACTGTCCATGTTTGTTTAAAATAAAATGAAATTTTGCGGTAATTTAGGCTGTTGCTGGAATGACTGACTCGTCGTTGTTTGGTTAAATGCATGACAAAATATGTGTCATATGGAATGAGTTAAATTGTAAACGACCTATATTGGCCGATTACTTAGTAAGTAATTTGTATTTGCATAGATGAATAGTTTTAGTGAATATTTTAGAATAAAACAGAAATATTTGATGGTATACAGGAAGGGATATAAATATTTATAAAGTCTTACTAATTTATTAAAGTAATAACTAAGTATGTATTTTATAATAATATAAAATGTAAGCAAGTCTCTATGACCATTTCGTCTCTGCTTAAAAACCCCGTCAGAAGACTTTTTCCCAAAGATTTTATAAAAACTGTAAATTCTTATGTTTAAAATTTTACACACTAAATGAGAATTATTGCATTTAGTATACATCTCAAACCACAAGCAAAAAAAAAAAATAAAGGTTTTATTTTTCTGTTGTATCAGAGTCGGTCGGTCTTCCTTGGGTTGGGAATATTTTTTAGTTTTTTAACAGTTTTACATTAAAAAAAATTAGCTATTTCCAAAGAAATTGGAACAAATATTCAGCGTTAACTTTATGTTCCAAAACACCTATACAGTTGTTAATGAAAAGATGGCAGATGTGAAAATATAAGAAACAAATTACAGTCAGATGCCAAATATGTGCCATTTTAAGTGATAAAGTTTTAGCATTCAGGATTGAAAATTAAAATTTTATGCCCGTATTCATAAAAACTATTTAAGGTTTATTGAGGGTCTATTTGACAAGTATTGCATAGAAATTTGTCAAATAAATCCTCAATAAACCTAAAATAGTTTTTATGAATACGGGCATTAAATTTTTACTATTACTAGATTTCTGCAGAGATAAAAACAAATTATAATCTGAGGAAACAAAGTCCAGGCTATATGGTTCTGTTGATTAATTCTGACCTATGTAATTGAATTTCTTGCTTTAAACTCGTTAATTTTTGACAATAGATATCCGAATCTATATTTTATTTGGTTAATAAGAGCTCATTATGATTAATAAGAGCCATTAACTTTCTGGGGTTTCACACAATTTGTGAAACTCCTCTAGTTTTGTGTGTAATCTGTGTCCAACATTATTTTCATTTCCCTTAACAATTTATAGCAACAAAGTTATCATTTTGTTACGTTTAAGCAGTGAATATTTAATTTGAGTGGCATCCAAATACTCACTTGCACTCTGTTCATATGCTTGGTTTTCACAATATTTTCATGGTTTTATTGAATTTTTTTTACGAATGATTAATAATTGGCTTTGAACAGAAAAATTTTTAGAACGAAAACGACCGAACTACTTTTCTGATATTTTCCATTCATCATTCCATTCTCTGTAAACTTTACGAATTCTTTAATGAGCTCAGTATGAGAAAAAAGCAAAATATTACAACACTATTTCAAAATGTCGCTTAAGCGTATATTAGAGTTAATAGAATAAGGCGATGTCAGTAATATCTTTTAATGACATTTTCTATTACGTAAAGAAATTTATTCCTTGGCCAACTTCGTTTCTCGGCTAGTGGATTCCTCAGGGGAGACTCTCAACCCTATTTGACCGTTCGTAGGATAGAAAAAGAAATATAAACGAAAACTATAATAAAAACTCTCACACACAAATAAATTCAACGCAATATATATAGGGAGTTAGGTCTTCAGCCCCAATCTCCCTCTTCCATCCATGGCTACACTATATACAATTTAATATACTCTTTCATGGCAATAGCTGTTATTATATCGAATTATACAATTATATTATATTTTGATTGTAGCCGCCGTGGTCTAGTGGTTAGTGTGTTGGCTTACTAAGACGATAGTGCCGGGTTCAAATCTCAGCACCGACATCTTGAAAAAAGAAATATAAAAAAAAATATTTCTTTCGGCGACTACCTCTCAGCAGTCTTCTGGCAAAAGCTCTGAGAGTAATTAATTGCCATGAAAGACCTTCTCAAGTCTGTCGTTCGGAGTCGACATTAAACTGTAGGTCCCAGTACTCATGGATAGAAATTTACACACATAACATGAGTGCTGCGAGAAGCTAGGCCGTAATCCTGACACAGGGTTGTAAAGGCCAGTTATGTATGTATGTATTATATTTTGATTGTGCTTCAGCTTGAAATATCACCATTTGAACACGCTATGTAATTGTTTAAAGCTCTTAATATTACCAGAGATATACTATAATACATTTTAGAGACATCTCCAGGACACCTATAATAAGGAGGGGAAGCAAACATTTAAAATGCAGTTTTATTTTCAACATTACCTTCTAGTCAGTATAACGTCAAAGGGCTCAAAACTGTAAGCTTTTTATATATATACTCGTACTATTTGTTTTGTTTTGTCGAGTAAAATTTCATATAATTTTAAAACACTTTACGTAGAGATTTCTCTAAATATCGAAATTCCAGACTAATGATGATTAATTCATAATTTAGGGCAGTATATGATATGGCAGCGTAATTTGGTATAAAAAAATGTATGTTCAGTGAATCATATTGCTACAGTTCGTGATCATTACAATGTAATGCAATACGCAGTAAAATTATACTCATAATAGTTACAATGATAATAAGCTCTTTCTGTAGCGATATTCACACTTCGTTGTAAACACCTTTTTCAGAATTGCACACGTAGGAAACTCTCCCAAATAGCAATAAAATGTAGACAGATATGCTACATTTGCTCCGCTTGCCAGACTTGCAATAAAGTTTTTAACGAAGTGATTACCGTTTATCTATGAATACATCTTTCATAAAACAAATAAATTATTTACACCCATAAATAAACGCAGTTTTAAACCCTTAATAAATAGGATGATAACTTTAATATAAAGAAGCAGAATTTCTTTGAGTTATTATACCTTGTTTTGTATAATTTTAATAGAATTTGATTTTAAAATTTTTGTGAAATTGTAGCAGTTACAATTGCAATCATAATATCGATAATTTATTTAAGCATCTTTGTAATTTTTTACATTTACATTTTTTACCGTCTTTAAATATGTAAATTCATAATTAGTTGAATAAATACTTCCTGTTTTATTTTTGGTTCAGAAATAGTTTCAAATTCTTACCTTAATTAATGCAAATTTTTAAAAAGTCATCATTACATTTTGCTCTAAATATGTAATCGCCTGTGCGAAATGAATCTAAAAATATACAGAAAAAAAGTTATAAACATTAGCTGTTTAGCGTCAATACTTTAAAATTCTTATTGTTGAAACATGCTGCTATTTGCAACAAATATTTTAATTATTTGTAATAATAAATCAATTAATGCCATTTGCAATTACAAAATTTATAATATTTCTACAGAACTAATGACAGACAATAACAAAAGTATGTAATATGTGTATGATAAATTAAGTAGTTTCAAATCGACTTTTGAATAGCCTACAATGTAAAGAAATTTAAAAAAATTTCACTCACACACTTGTTTCGATGAAATGTTTATCTTCAAGTAATCTAATTACTGCACTATGGTTTCAAATCGATTTCGCTATAGTAGTCGATATTCACTATAACAAACATTCTACATTTGAGTATATACTGTAGGGTGTTTGAAAATTAATGATTTACTTAAATAATTTACAAAACTTATAAAGAACTTTTAATATTGTTAATAATAATCTATACCTTTCATTAAAAAGCAATTGTTCATAAATTCAATTGCATTATGACCTCAGAACAAAACCTATAATAAAAATTCGTAATAAGAAAAAAAAAATTAAAAATATTCTTAAATAAACCGTCATATGTTTAGTTACGTGTTATATTACAAAAACTAATAGAGTTATAAGCTATATTTTTTTAGTTTTCGCATTTAATTTATATTCATTTGTTAAAATAAATATAAAATTTCTTTAAGGAAGAAAAATCAAATCTATAAAATATTAAAACAAACAAATAAATAAATAAATATCTTAAAAAAAAGAAATATATAAAAGGAAAAAAACTTAAAATATAAAAAATAAATGCTATAAATTTTATGCTACAATTTATAAATACTCAAAAACGGTTTAACCTTTTCTACACCATAATATTTTGTCAAGAAAATCCATTTTTCTGGGATTATTTCTGCATTCATAGGAAGAAAAAAACTGTATATATTGTACCAGTAACATAGGTTTTAAAGCAAAGATTTTATTCTGTTTTATTTTTTTTTTCGTTCGATTTTTTTTCTCTCGATGCAGTTAGTTTAGTTGTGGCTTTAGCTGTGGCATCAAACTTTAAATGCATTTACGGTCATTATGCATTTAAGACATGCGGTCACGATCTTTTCAAAATACGAACAAAAAAAAAACAAATGCTGTATTGAAGTTTTTTTTTCTTTATTTGCCAACAATAACCAATGCTTTAGATACTACTACGTGGAAATTCTAAGGAACTTACACATACGTTCTCAACGTTAACTCTAAGGTAAAAAAAAAAACGAAAAAAATGGAAACAAAACAATCCAAGTTCAAACTAGGTTTCTCTAACTTAACAACAGTTGGGAAATTTTTGTTTTTTTTTTTTTCTTTACTGCTGTTCTTCTAAAGCCCTCAACTCCCTCTAAATTACATTGTAAGCATTTTTCTTTCCATACAGTATCAGGTATTTAGAATGTCTTTCACTTTGCAGATGACTTGTTAGAAGAGCTGCTGACTAACTGCTTCACTACCCCATAGATATAAAAAAGGCTAAATTGTAGACCTATACTCTGCTGTTTAAAAGAATAAAATCAATGTTAAATTTTATTGAAGAAATTACAAATGTAATTAAACATATTTCATAGTAAAAAAAGAAGTATTTCCGTAAACAAGCAGTTCCTAAATGTCGTACGATCACAACATAGATGGGCATTTTTCAGTACCAGTACTTTTTCAGTATTTTCTTTTTTTACTGATTAGTGAGAAAAAAATCAGTATTTAGCATACATGGGCACACTGCATTATATTTTTACTGCAGTATTTGAAGCAGTAAGCAGTAAAATTTTACTCGTTACTGAAAAAAATTGCAGTAAGCAGTAAAATTTTACTCGTTACTGAAAAAAATTGCAGTAACCAGTAAATGTTTACTCATTACTGAAAAAAATTGCAGTAACCAGTAAAATTTTACTCGTTACTGGAAAAATTGCAGTTACCAGTAAAATTTTAATCATTACTGCAATTTTTTTCAGTAATCAGTAAAATTTTACTGATTACTGCAATATTTTAGAAACGAGTAAAAATCCACTAGTAAATGGAAAATATTTCCAGCAATTAAAGTGAAATTTTTCGCAAACTAAAACTATTGTTAGAGAGCGATGCTGAATAAAAATTGACTTCCGGTTTTTAAAATAAAGTAATTTTTTTTTTGTTTTTTGTTAATGCAACACAAATTTAAATTACTTATTATTACGTGGAAACAATTCTCTTTTTTATGGATACTCTATTTTTTAACGTGATTTTCTTTTACGCGAGTTTTCGAGGAACGATCTATCTTGTAAAAACAGAATTAGGTGTATTGCATTAATCATTGAAATTTAAACATTTTTCTGTTACCACAAAATGCAATTTTTGCATTTGTATTAATTATAAGAATTATTTCAGTAATCAGTAAAATTTTACTGGTTACTGCAATTTTTTTCAGTAACGAGTAAAGTTTTACTGGTTACTGCAAAATTTTTCAGTAAGCAGTAAACATTTACTGGTTACTGCAATTTTTTTAAGTAACGAGTAAAATTTTACTGGTTACTGCAAAATTTTTCAGAAGCAGTAAATTTCAAATTTTTAATGCAGTATTTATTTAATGCAGTATGCCCATGTATGGTATTTAGTAAATTTTACTGCTTACTGAAAAGAGAAAACAGTATTCCGTAAAAAGTACTGATTTGTGTAAAAAAATGCAGTAATCATTAAATGGCTGATAGTAGATACTGTGTGTTTTAAAAACGATATGTACAATGCGTACAATGCCCACTTACACGAATAGTGGAATAACTGAAAAACTCTTTTCAGTAATCAGTAAAATTTACTGAATGCTGATTTCTCTTTTCAGTAAGCAGTAAAATTTACTGTATACTGGAACACGTAATGCAGTAAAAAAGTAATGCAGTATACCCATGTATGAATCACACACAGTCAAAAAACAAAAAACATAAGTTCAACCAAACTGTTTGGTAACTATGATCGGGTGAGAATGATTTTAACTAGAGTCCTGACCAAGCAATGCAGACTCAATAGCCATTTAAATGAAATGAGAATCGTTTCGAGTAAGTTCCATGATGAGGAAATCGATTCTTTAGAGAACATACTAAGCACTTGTAAAGCATTGGTGCACAGTAGGAAGAGCCACCTTGGTGATTATTAAATATTAAATTGGCACCGGCCAACATATTGAAGTTTCACAAGGCCATTAGCCATTGGAACCCTGTTTTGGGGTTATCGCCTAACTTCTTGCAGCACACATGTTATGTGTGTCAATTTTTATCCATGAGTACTGATACCTATAGTTTAAAGTCAAGTTCGAACTACAAACTTGAGAAGGTTGTACATGGGAATCAGATACTTTTGCCAGAAGACTGCTAAGAGGTAGTCGTCGAAAGAAATATTTTTTCATATTTCTTAAATTTTTTTAAGATGTCAGAGAACGGGTTTGAAGCCGGAGGTCTCAATAAACAGCTTTCTAAAACATATGAATATCCTAAGAATGATTCTTAATACCGTTCAGTTAGCCCTTAGGTAATTTTTACTATTGCGGGTAATCCTAGGAAGTCCACATGTTTTAGAAAGTTGTTTATTGAGATCTTAGGTACATTTTTATAGTTCATTGTTTTCTTAAATTTTGAATGGCTTGCTACCTATAGACCTAAATAAGGGAGAAAGGTTAAAAAAAATCGATTTTTTCAAGTTTTTTGCGATTTTGGTCTTGAAGGTGAAGTTTTTTTGATTTTATATGTTCACAATTTTTGTTCTTCAAGACAAGAGCTACATTTTGCCTCAAAAAGTATGAAAATTCCGAACGGTTTGCAGGATATGAGCCTAAGAAAATTATCACTTCTTTGCAAAAATTACACCGAAGCTCCAAAGAGTTGGTGGCCCATAAAAAATCTGCAGGACTTTGGGCAATATTGGGAGATACGAGTATTTTTTTTGTCTTTTATCACGTAGTGGTGTCCGTATATGGTTACTTTTTTATTATAGTTGGGGGTATTGCAATAGACATTAAGTTTGCAATCCCAGTTACACCAATCGTTTCCCTTTTTTAAATTTTTTTAACTTGCATTTATTCCAGAATGTTTAACGGTAATTAAAATGCAAATTAATGGTTGTAACGCTATTTTATAGAATAATAAACATTTGAAAAATATAACGTAATATTTAGGCCTTTACAACTAGTTCAAACCAAGAGTATGTGCAAGAAACACGATAAGGTTTTATTGGACAGACATTGTATTGCTAATAAACTTTAATCAGACATACTATGTTTTTTAATTTCACAAAGCCTTTACCATCTTTGCTCCAGTTGAGCATTAATTTTTCTTAAGCAGAATTGCAAAAATCCTTGAAGAAGTACATATATTATGTGATTCCAATTTAGTTGCCATAGTCTAGTGGTTAAGGTGTCCGGGCTCAAACCCCAACTTAAAAAATTAGAAATATGAAAAAAAATATTCCTTCGGCAATTACCTCTTAGCAGAATTCTGGCAAAAGCTTTGATTGTAACTGATTGCCACTTCTCAAGCCTGAAGTTCTGAGTCGAAATTAAACTGTGGGTTTGGTACTTATGGATAAAATTGATACACACGGCTTGAATGCTGGGAGAAGCTAGGCTGTAATCTAAGCAAAGGGTTGTAATCGCCAATTATGTATGTATGATTCCAATGTAGAAAAGTTAGTTTAGCATAAATTATATAATATATAGGATTGTTTACATTTGTTCTCCATCTACTTTCTCCTTTTGATTACTTTTGATTAACTGCTTCCTTTTAATAAAATTGTGTTATTTTCATGTGATATTTAAGGAATTACGAATTAGTTTTTATTTATATTGATTTCAACATTATTTCGCATTCTCTGATTCTCAATTTAGAAAAAGAAAAAAAAAACTTTGTCAAGAAATAAATTTTTTTGTCAATCCCACTTTATGTAATCAAATAAAGTTAATATGGTATGTGATGGAAATCGATTTCGATCGAAATTGAAATAGAAAGAAATTTAAAATTGCTATAACTTCTAAATCCTTTCATTTCAATTTCGATTGAAATCTTTTTGCATCACATAGCGGAATATTTTCTACTTCATTTCGACATAATTTTGATAAGAATTTAAATAACTTGGTTGGTAGCTATCAAAACACAAATTCATTTTACTCTTTGTCGACACTGATCAACTATTTTATCTTTTTGTTTTTCTCTTAATACCGTGTGTATGTCATGAAATTTTGAATTTGATTGTGTGCTTTTCTTCCTCCTTCCCTTGTGCTTCAAAACAAAATTAAAAAAAAAAAAATTATGTATCTTTTCTTTTAAGGAAAAAGGAGAATTTCACCAACACCCTCTATTTATAGTTGTGGTAAAACGATTATTTTTTTCTTTCTTTTTTTTCTCTTTTTTGCCATCATTCTTCTATAAAAATCAATTCAATTTCTTTATAAAGTATCACGGTTTCTAGCAATAACTACATATTTGCGGCTTAAAGTTTAAGACTCAAACTATGAACATTGTTTAACGATTTGGTTGTCTGTCTACATTCAATGATTTTTATTTGCTGTTTTCTTTGTTTTACAATAGCTGATATTCTTAACTAAAGGATTTTCTGGAAGTACATGATTTAAGTGACCAACTTTGTTGCCGTTGTTGAAATTTGGTGCAATAGAAAGTCAATTGACAATTATGGTAAAGTTGAGTGATTTAAGTGATCACAAATATCAACCAACTATGCATTGGCAATTTAAACGTTTTACGAGTAATATTATTAATCGTAATAATCGTGTTGTTTTCATTTATTAATTGTTAATGACTTTGAAGTTTAAGGCGATCACTTCCTGTGCTAGTTAGGAAGGGGAAATTCTCACACACTGTCTTGTTAAGAAATACAAAAATGAAATATTTAAGCAAACATTTTGAAAATTGTTCAATATTTCAAATAAATATATATTGCTGTATTTATAAAATACTAGCTGAACCCGGCGTGCTTCGCTACCCCCTCGTTATATAATAAAATTAAAAGTATTTATATATGTTGCAGACAGTTGTGGGAGAAAGAGGGTGAGGCTACCCCACTATTTTATTTTATTTTTTTATTTTATCTGAATTAAACAAAAGGGGGCGGTGAAGAGGGCGTGGTTCATTGTTATATTGCGACGTTAAAAGTATTAAGAGCAATATACTACCAAATAAGAAAAAATTCGTTGGAAGGAACAAATTTGTAGATAGAACAAAAAGTTTAAAACTTTCAAATAAAATTTTGCGTAAAAGGAGCGTGAAAGGGGGCGTGGTGTAAGAAACTTTTATTTCTACCTCCCCTGGAGTATAATGTGTATACAATTTGAAGTAAATCCGGTAAAAACTATATGGAAGCAATTATATAATTTTAAAAAAGTGGGCGTGGTCGAAAACAAAGTACCCTATTAATCATGCCAGAGTCCCAGTTAAATTCTGTGAAAATTTCAGGAAGATCGGTCTAGAGGTTTGGTCTCCTATAAGGTACAAACAAACAAACAAACAAACAAACAAACAAACAAACAAACAAATAAACAAACACACATTCAATTTTATATATTTAGATTTGTAAATTATTGCATATAAATTTGTCAAATAAGCTCTTCATACTTTTTGTGAAGAGGGCAGTTAAAAAGTTGTTTGTTTGAGTTTTTACTTAATGAGGCCACAAAATGTAGTACAAATTAGTCATATTTTTAATAATTTAATTTTCAAGTTTTATTTTTTTTTTTAGTTTATAATTAACATTAAATTTTTCCTTAATTTAAAAAGCCGTATAGTTTTGTTTTAAATTTTTTTATTTGTTTTTGAAAAAAAAAAATTTGTACTTTAAACCGAGTTTGAATTATAAAATAAATTACACAATTTGTTATTTATATTTATACCGCTGTTCGATATGAAATTAGTTTTCCAATCATAAAGATTTATGATCGTATTTGCGTTTTGTAGTCTTGAAATTGCATTATTTCGTACACATTTTAAACGCACTTTATGCATACATGCTGAATTTTTCACGCCTCTCTATAAGCCTTGCTAAAAACTAAAAGAAAACCACAACTAAACTAAAAACTATTTTTACGAAGCTAAAAAAGAAAAAACCAAAATCAAGTAAAAGTACATGATCATCCAATACCAAATGTTAATCAAAGACTAAAAATGGCCGTTAAATAGCTAAAAGATGTTTTTTTATTTTAATCTATAACTGAACAACATACAAGTCCTGCTGAGTTTAGTTTGCTAACTTTACATAGAGGAAAAACTTGATCTCCAAAACGTGCTTAATTTGTTTTCAAAACATTTATAAATTTGATTTTTTTGTTCTCATTTCTTATTTAAAAATTTGTTAAAACAAATTATTTGATACTGTGGTAGCATTAATTTTATTTATAAGTTCTTTAATAAATAAGTAATTTTGTATGATTATGGTTCTAAAAATATATGAAATGAGTTTGCATTAGACTTACAACTAAATTTTATAGAAATTACCTCAAATGATTCTATTGCAACATAAATTGAGAACAGAGGTGTTTGTAATTTTTTTAATCACATATTTTAAATAAAAACAATTTTTTTTCTATTAGTATTCAGTTAATTGCTAAATTACAATACAATTTTAAATTAATTATCACGAATAGACTGACTAAGACCATAAGATCGATTTAGTATTGTAGACTCTCGCATTAGCAGTTTAGCACAATAATCCCAAGACCTTTGGGGCGCCCAAATATAATTTTCCGTTTGAGTTTTATATAAAAAATTCACTTCTATACCTCTGTAAACAAAACACCCTTTATATAGGGTATCCTCCGTGAAGGTACACTACTTTGTTTTGCCGCCATTTTGGTAAACATTAGTCTTGACAGTTCATATTCGGCAGTCGTGAAATAGAGACGTGGAAAATTTATTATGGAAAAATATTGGATAAACCAATGTGTTTTAATCATTAAAAAATTAATAATCGATTACTATGACGATGATTGAAAAAATTATGAGTTACGAGACACATTTTCATTTAAATGGATATGTAAATAAACAGAATAATCGGTTCTGAGCAATGAAAAACCTTCAAATTATTCATCAGTCACCTTTGCATCTATTATAAGAGACAGTCTGGAGTTTAATTTGGTCAGAAGGAATCATTGTACCTTACTTCTTTGAAGCTGAAAACGGCTTAACTGTAACTGTCAATGGGGAGCGATATCGTGATCTAATTGAAAACTTTTTGACACCACAACTGCATGCTTGACTAACAAGTGGTTTTAACAAGACGATGCCACAATGCATACAGCCAGGATTACTATGAAATTACTACGAGACCTCTTTCCACAACAAGTTAATGCAAGGAATCGTGATTTGGGTGGCCTCCATGGTCGTCTGATTTAACTGCTGCGGACTTCTTTTTGTGATGATATCTGAAAAGCGAGGTTGATGCAAAAACGCTGGAGCAACTCTAACAAAATGTGTGAGAATATAATTAAAAATGTGCTCAAAAGGGCTCGCATTTGTGAGACTAACAGAGGCGGATATTTTTCTGATATTGTATTCCATATAATTGGCAGCATTAAATACAACATTTATCAATATAAAATCCATTCCCTTTCCGGTGGACACCCATTAAATAAAAAGGCGTACAGTTCAATAAAAAAAGGGGCCATAGCAAATGATACACAATGCCTTGAAAAAATGTGTAAACTATACAATAACTACAGTAATCGTTAAAAAATAATATATGGTATTTTCCTTGAAAGCAATTCATTCATTCTAAACGAGGTACTTAATTACTTAGACCTGTGGATCTACTGTACAGCTCTGAACTTAATCAGAGTTTCTATAACACCTGCCTCAGTTTGGTGGCCTTGACGAAATTTAATATATCGGCCCTTATAATATTTGATAATCACCAAGTTATCTCTATCTACTGTGTATTGATGCTGCACAGTTGTCTGGAATGCTTTATCACTAAAATTTTTTAAATAAGTTTAAAAAACTTATTTTGTTTTTAAAGCTAATAAAATGCAAAAAAAAAAAGAAACCATTAAAACATTTTGTTTTTATTTAAATTTTTAGCTTTTCTTATTTAAAGACAATTATTTCTTCTTTTTCGATAAAAAAAAATTAGACTTTATAATTAAAATTTAATGGCATAATTTATAAAACTTTGAATTTAAATAGTTTTTATAGAACAACACTGCAGACGTATTAATCAAGTCAATACTGAAAATTATGTATAATTTTGCAAAGACTTTAAATATAATTTTTTATGTACAAGTATTCTAATAAGTTATGACAAAAGAGACATTTGTGTGGACATTAAATATAAAACTAACAATTAATGTCAATTGAAATTGGCCATAAATATATGGTTGATATTGTGTGGCGTCAGTCAAGTAATGAACAAACAAACATAGTTGGTAATTAAAAAGCTAAAATTGATATTAAAGCGTTTTATTGATTACAAGTTTAACACAATTTTTCTTTTAGTTTTAAAATATTTTAAAACAATACAATGAAAATGGAGAATAAGTTATTTTGGTTAGAGAGTTAGATCAAGTCAGTCATTGTAATTATAATTTTTATTAAAAGAAAAAACGTAAAGATATATGCCCCTACAATTGTTGATTTTAATTTTAAATAACCGGAAATTATTTCCTCACTTGTTGTATTTGCATTTGATTAATTTCAATTAAGTTCTCTAAATTGTTTTTGTATGACATCAGTTTTGTCTTTATGATCTATTTCGTTAATAGCGCTTTTCTAACAAGTTCAAAGCAGTTTTAAATGGTTAAAGTGAGATAAATAGTGACTCAATTAAAAAAAAAAAAAAACACACACACACACAAATTAATAATTTTTATTTTTTTAAGTAAAAAAAAATATTCTTGATAATTTCTATTGCAGACGCTTGTGGCTTATCAGATGTAACACATATAGAATCCCTGCAAGAAAAATCCCAATGCGCTTTGGAGGAGTATTGTAGGACACAGTATCCAAATCAACCGACACGTTTTGGTAAATTATTATTAAGGCTGCCTTCGTTAAGAACGGTTTCATCACAAGTAAGTATTTGAAAAATCAGTAAAAACAAAAAGATATTAGCGGTATTCATTTTTCGTTGCAAATGCTTTAACAAGTCAGGCAAACAACTCATCAAACAATAACAAACTGTAGGAGGATGATGATGATGTAAACCTAGTATACAATATATGCAAGGGCGTCTGCAATGAAGAGTGATTACCGATTACTTTTAGTAACTCTCTTAAAATATTTTATATATTTTCAATTTTGCCATACTTTCGGCTCGTTTTTCACACCCAAACAAATTGACTCACCCTAAAACGAACAGCTGATACGTTTACTACTCGTTTCAATTATATTCGTTTATTATTATAATTATCCTGCACTTAACCCCTCCAGAAGTCCATCTTGAAGAAATCGCTCCCTGACATTTCTAGTCTCTTCCACCAGAAATGAATGATCAGGAATACAGCGTCACCTTCTGGGAAGATAACAGCTAACCTACTTAGTTGAAGACGCTCACAAGTAACATTCAAGATCCCCCGACGGATGGGGCAATTGCTGTTGATCAGTCAAGGGCGAAGGTGATCAATTGAAAGCAAGTTGTCTCATTGACATATGGCGTTCAATAAAATTAAAAAAAAATCTATCTGTCTGTCTTCAAATTCTAATACAATGCACTGCATGAGTAGGGTCTTACCCCTGAGTATTGGTCTTAAAAAAAACTAAATAGATATAAACACTAGATGAAAGCGGTTTACAAAGGGTTAAGATTCATTTAAATGTATTTCAAATTAATAAACTCAGCGAGTACATGCATTTACAGTCATTATTACCTGTTATGTTTGCAGTACTTAAAGTATTAAAAAATCTTATTACAAAACAAAACAAATAACATGATTTTAAAATATTTATTTTTCTATTTCAATATTGTCATTTCAGGTCATTGAGCAATTATTTTTTGTCCGTCTAGTCGGTAAAACACCCATTGAAACGCTGATACGTGACATGCTATTGTCCGGCAACAGTTTCTCTTGGCCTTACTTACCATCGATGTGACATACAATGTGGCGACAATTGACAACGACTTGATCATCCGCTGCAGCCGTAGCAGCTGCAGCCGCAGTTGCAACAACAACACAACACCACCAGCAGCAGCAAACATTAACAGCAGCAGCAGCTGCAGCTGCTGTAACTATGCAACATAATGCATACACACACAGTGGTGCAACAATTGGTATTGGCGGTAATGTAAATGCAAATGATTTTCCAAATAGTCATAATAGCAATAATAGCCACGTTATAAGTGCAATGCAGACAAGTTTTCAACAAGATTATTGTAACAGTAGTAGTAATAGTAGCCCAACGAAAGTCTCAACAGCATTGACAGAAACGATGGCAATAGCACCACGTAACATGGCAGCAATTTCCTCTACAAATGGAGAAACCGGTTCGATGAGTCCAAATGATTTTAATGGTAATGGTACTACTACTACTACTGGTGGTGTGGCAAATGCTGTTAATTATGGTGCAACATTTTTTGGTAATGAATATCATCATCAATTAACAAGCAACTATGCAGCCGCCTCAACGGCAGCAGCCAGTACAGCAATGTTAACAAATTACTGTGATGCTGCCATGATGATGGCAGCAGCGGCGGTTAATGTCAATCAATGTTTGCAACAGCAACAACAACGTATAGCTCTAATGAGTAACAGTCAAAATGCTCATATGAATTCTGGCAACAGTGCAGAGCAGGAATTACAAATATTAGCCAAAGACACACCACCACTAAACACTGAATCTTTATCACAAAATCATCATAACAATCACAATTCTTTGGCCTCCACTTCATTAGTATCAAATGCTTTGTCATCAGTGTCTTCAACCACTTCTACAACTTCTTCATCAGCCTCATTGCTGTCTTCGTCTACGAACTCTTCACCATCGATAACACTGGTTAATACCGCCTCACTGACATCGACAAATGTTAACACTGTTGCTACTGCTGCAGAGTTGGCACAACGTCATGTCCATCATTTGCATCAACAGCAACAAAATCATCATATTCACAGCCACCACCACGATCTTCACAAACATGAAGAACCAGAATCGTCACCAAATTTTATCGATATCAGTGAAGTTCCTCTTATAGTGGATGTCAAGTAGTGTAATTTAAATAAAAAAAAAGAAAATTAAAAAATGACAAAAAAAAAATCACAAAATATTTACAAAAGAACAAAAAAAGAAAAAAAGTTAAAAAAAAAATAAAAATTAAAAAAAATATGTTATTGCATTAAAAGCCAATTTGTAATTTTAAATAGCAAAAAGTGTATAAAAAAAAATTAGTTAAAATATTACTCACTCCTGTCCACTGTAAATAATTTCTACTGTTCTATTTAATTTTAAACTACTGTTCTATTTAATTTATTATTTTTTTGCTTTCTGTTCTTATTTTACATTTAACTTATTATTTTTTAACTTATTGAAGTCATTTTATTATTAAAAATGTAACTCAAATTTTATAGCTCAGACCTCAAGCAGCAATTCTGTAAGTATGATATACATATTCTGTATGTTGGCATTTAAATGACAGCACCAATTCGAAATATTTGTCGTATATTTACAATCAAAATAAATTCTTATTTCCTTATGATCATCTAGTCATTAACTGAAGAAAAAAACAAAAACAAAAACGAATATGGTGCTGAATTTTGACAAAAAATTAAAAAACTTTATACGAATTTTTTACAACGGGTTTTCGATATGTTTGCTGTACTTCCATAGAATGTTGCTATCTCAATTTGCCTAAACATAGCAAACAACACACAATTTTGTTGCAAAACCTAAAAATCCGCCATGTCACAGATTCCGTTTAAATTTTTGTTTTGCGCTTTGGATTCCGAATGTTTTTATCAATCCGAAAAATGCAGTTGAGTTCTTTTTTCATAAATAGTTTGTCAACATTATCAAAGTTTCTAGCATAATGTGGCAACATGCAATCAGTTATGAAAACAGCTGGTTCATACAGCTGATAATAAGATGTTATTACAGTTAAAGAAATAATAAATTACATTTTTAGTGGTAGTAGAAGTAAAATGAAACGTTTTTAAAAATAAAATTACATACAGTGGTGTACGAAATATCAGCTAGAAAAGTAAAAATCAGCTGTTTTAGTATTACTGCCACATAAAAACAACAATTATATGTATTTTCGATAACTGCTATCTTTTTCACATTAAATTCGTAAAATTGTTGAATTGTTCTTATTATTTTTGTTAGAGTTTAGTCTCTGTGGTTTATGTGCTGAGAATGTAGAATTTTAACAAAATTAATAGAAAAAAGAGATATGGCGAAGCCCTACAAGCGGATTTAAAAATAAAATAATTAAAAAAAACCCTTTTTTCTACTGAGAAAAGTAGTTTCAAGCATTTATTTGAACCTAAAAAAATGTCAATTCCGTAAGTGAAAATAAAAGTGGTTTCAATGCGCGAAATTTTTTGTTTTCTGAAGAACCAAATTACGAATTAAATTTCATATCCGAATAGAATTGAACTCTGTGACATGGCTGTTTATATCTATATTTGTTAATTAATGCATTTAATGTTGAAGTCGCCGTGGTCTAGTGGTTGGTGTGTTGGCTTACTAAGACAAGAGCTCCCGGTTCAAACCCCTGCGCTAACATATTGAAAAAAGAAATAGGAAAAATTTTAATTCTGGTTTTTCGACCTTTATTATTTAATGTAAAGAATTACTCAAGCTTAAGGTCTATTTTAAATAAAAATCGTTTATTTATTTATCGATATTTCGCTACTCCTGCGTGTAGCGTCTTCAGGAAATATTTTTTGAGTAATTCTTTACATGAAATAGGAAAAAAATATATATTTCGGCGACTTCCTCTTAGAAGTCTTCCGGCAAAAGTTCTGAGAGTAGCTGATTGCCATGCTCAAATCTGACATTCGGAGTCGACTTTAAACTGCAGGTCCCGGTACTCATGGATAAAAATTAACACACACACGGCATGGGTGCTGCAATCAGCTAGGCCGTAATCCTGAAACAGGGTTGTTTTGGCCAATTATGTAAAAAAAAATCTAATAAACAGATTAATTTATCGGTTTAAATCGATTTTCAATTTTTTTTTGTATAACATGTCATCGTGCGGTAGTTTATGTGCTCTATCCGCCATTTTATATATCTCGAGTTAATGATGCCACTTTAGGTTTTTGAAACCAAAATTTTTAAAATCTGAAATCCGTTTGCGGCTATTTATCTCCGAAACTGGAAACGAAAACTGATTGCAGACTTGAAAAATTTGGCGTCGAGAGAGAGAGAGATATATATAAAAATATGAAATGGCGGATAGAGCACATAAACTCCCGCACGATGATATGGTTACTTGCTATATTTTAATAGCAGTAAACTTCTTAAAAAAAAGCATAAAGTTTTAAAAATAACACCACCTTCAACTCAAATAATGTTAAATAAAATTTCAAATAGCAAAAATAAAACCTAAAATAAAAGCTATTCGTTTACTTAATGAAAGTCTCAAATGTAAAACATTTAAATAGAAAATATGCTCAAATAATAAATCTCGTTCACAAAGAAAAAGTTCACAAAATGAAATAATCAAATGACTTCAACTAAACATATCCTTATAAAATAAATATGATTTTGATAAAATTTATATGAAAATGTTCATTTAAAACCATTTAGCCATGTCACCGAAAACGGTCTTTAAAATCTTCTGCCATGTCATGGAAATACATAAATTCCGACCAAAAGTGGTTTCAATTCCGAAAATTGAATTTTATAGGAAATTCAATATTTCTTTTAAATAAAATTACATTAAATGATCAAACTGGTATTTATATATGCAAAGTTTAAAGTTAAATTTGCCATTTTCATAAAAACTGAATTTTCGGAATTAAATCCACTTCCGCTCGGAATTGAGTTTCATGACATGACTGCTTATTTAAGTTCTTCAAAAAACGAATAATTCTTACGAGTGAAAGTGAAAAATGACAATTCCGATAATAAAATTACAAATGATTTTATCCCAAAAATATTTTTTGGCTCTGAGTTTTATGTAGAACTAAAATAAGAATGGATTTCAAACTCTAAGACATATGATGGCTGCTTAAATCCTTTAATTTTTTTTTTTCTCTAATTGTTGTAGATAATAAATACTATTGTATATAATAGTGTAAACTAAAAAATTAAGTAAATTAATAATAAATACACAAATTAATGTATATAATACAAAGAAAAAAAAAGCAAATCTATATTTAAATAAATTCATATAAAATATAGCAAAAATAATATATTCTACGTGTGTACATAGAAATATGCGTGTGTACTACTAAAGGCACTAAATAATACTTAAAAATATTTGTATGTTTTAAAAAAGAAAATTAATAAAATATTTAATTAATAGTAATATTATCTAGAATTTAAGTTAAAATTATATCTTAAATACTCTACACCATTTAGAATTTGTTTTCTTTTCCTTTCTCTCTACTTCCTTTTAATTTAAGTTTGAAAATTCTTTTGCACAACTTATACCAAAAAAAGAAAAAGAAAATAAAAAAAAAATATATTTAAAAAAAGAAATCTTAGATTTAATTTTTAAAATAATACTATTAGCGTTTAAAATCAAGAAAACAAAACAAACAAAATTACTATTGTGGCAATTTAATTATAAATTAAAACTAAACTTTAAAGAAAGAACGAAAAAAAAATTAAATTTTTATTATTTAACCATCTGTAAGATGGCTAAAACTATTTTGTTTTCTTCTTCTCTACAACAAGAATATTTATTTTTATTTTATTTATAACAAAATTAATCCAAAAGCTTGAAATCAAAAATATACATCAAAAGAAAAAAATTATTTTTCTGTTAAATACCCAGTGCAACTTTTTATTTTTTATTTTAATATTTAAGTTATTTTTTATATATAAAAATTTTATATACGAGTATATACTTTTTAAATTAATAAAATTTATTTTTTGTTTATTAAACTCCATTTGTTTTAATAATTCCATCGAGGAGATAAATTATTTTGAAAGGTTTGTACACAAACACGAATTTAATCGCATATCATGTTATACCTCATATCTGGTAGGCCAACTATCGGTCCACTTAATACTTATTTCTTCACAAAATTCAGCAGATTATTATTCCCCGCTGAATGAAAAAAAAGTGAAAAAATAAATAACTTTTATGGATAAAGTTAATTTTCATCTTGGTAAGTGCGTAATAAGCAAAATTGCCGTATTCGGAGTTCAGAACACCCACACATGGTCTTACAGAAGACAAAGCACCTATTACGAACGAGTGTTTGGTGCGGTTTAGGAAGCAGATATCATTGCCCGTGTTATTTAGAAAATGAGGAAGTCACAACTATTTGCATCAACGGAGATAACTATCACACCATGAGAACCGACTTTTTGTGCCCTCTCCTTATGGTATTGATGTGAAGGACGATTGATTTCAACCGGATGGTGTAACTTGCCACACATCTAATGCCACAATTGATTTATTGTGTTAAACGTTTGATAGCCGTTTAATTAGCAGAAATGTTGATTGATATCAACTGGTCTCCAAGAAGCTGCGATTTCACACCATTGCAATATTTTCTGTGGGGCACCGTTAAAGACTAGTGTTATGCAGACAAATCACAGAAAATTTAGAGTTTGAAGACCAAAATGCTTGATGCCAGTGCTAAGATATGACGTCATACGCTCGAAAAAGTTCTCTAGAATTGGTTTGACCGAAACAAGTACTGTGAGGCCAGCCGGGGCAGCCATATAAATGAAATAATATTCCATTTCTAACCGCAACAATTATACTTCACAACAGAAAAATAAATTTAACAAATTTTAAAATATTTTTGTTTTATTGCATTTTCAAATTTAAACTGTTAAACGACACAAACTGATACATCTACAAAGCGTTTTTAGATGATGACCCTCTCATGCAATACATTGTGCTGCTCTAAGAAAATATTAGAGGAAAATATTATTGATTATTTAACGGCCAGTGTTATACCTTCACCTCTAAATAGTGCAACAGCCATCAACCCCAAAAAGCCTGCACAGTAAAGTTTATATTAAGGGGGGAATAAAAACACGCAATTGTACCGCTAATTATGCGATAATAGCCCCAAATTTGGCACTGTCAGTTGTCCCACGTTTTCGTTAAAGCGACTTTTGTAATTTCTTAATTTTTTTCAAACTTTATAAAATCAGGTTCAATGCAAACATTTTCTCTTAAATCAATATCAATTCCTTGATTTTCAACAAAGCAGTACTGCAATTATATTGCATGATTAAAATGTATTTGTTTTTTAATCGCGGGTCTAAGATGTTTGCTATAGCAAGAAGAGTAGTTCTATAGAACCCGATATTTTCGAGAGAACTTGCAAAACTAATTTTTGTACTTCTTTCGCCGGAACAACTCCAGTAATAAAACATAAAAAGTAGAATAACTTCAAAAACATACTGAAGTTGTACCTTTGGCAGTATTGATTTTCGAAAAGTTTAAATAAACTTGCAACAAATATTATAAACATACATACATACAAAATTGGCCATTACGATCCTGTTTCAGGGTAACTACCTAGTAGGGTATTCAATTATTCGACTTTTTTCTTTGGTCGATTAATCGAGTGAGTAATTATTCGGGTTTTTTTCTTGATCGATTAATCGAATAAAATTTCAAAATTGATCGATTAATCGCATTTTGTTTTATATAAAATAACATACCAATTTTGTGTATTATTAAAACGTTTTATTCAAAAAAACAGACAAAAACATAGTAATGTAATAACTTTTTAAAAATTCATTAATTTTAGTTAATTATAGTGTAGAAAATGTAATGAGATCTCATATTTTATTTTCAAACATATTATTGAAAAACTAAACCATAAATAATAAATTAATTAATTTTAATATTTGAGATCATATATATAACGATTTAATATATAAAAGTAATAATTTACTACTTCGTATGCAATAAAAATATTAAATAAGTAATTAAAAATAATTCATATTATGAGTTAAAAATTAGTTAAAAAAATTATGCACTTCTATTAAAGTAGTCTTTTAAAAAAAGGATGTAATTTATATGTTTAGCTTTCAACCGATTGTTTTCTTTAGTTTTAATAAAACTCGATTTTGAGGAGACTCTCTCGCTGATTGTAGATGTTGGAGAAATTGAGAGAAGTGCATGGCAAAAAATTTATAAGTTTAGAAATCATCCATTAAATCATTGCAGCCTCTTTCAGGTTTTTTAAAATTTTGTACACTTTTAATTGCTTCATTGAATTGTGATAATAGATTATTTTCGTTTATTTCAATTAAATCTTCTGCAATCATATCATCATCTGACACATTTTGTTTCATATTTTCTAAAAACATTTTCAAAAACAATTTGTTTGCAAAATCTTTTTTTTTTTCAGATTTTGTGCAATATTTTAAAAAAGTGAAAATGTACCAGAATTTAGATATAAAATAAGTGTACTAAGTCGTTTTACACGTCTTTCATTTATTCGAATCTTAAGCCTTTCTAATAAATAATTTGGAAAAGGATTGTTTGCATTTTCAATTGTATTAATAACAAATTGTATAATGCCTTCTAAATCTATCAATGTAGCAGAATCCTTGCCTAGCTCTGTAATAGCGACATCAAGTGGTTTAAGGGCTCTATTCAAATTTGATAAAACGTTAATTTCCATATCTGTAAAAGTCGTCAAACCAAAATCAGATAGAGCGTAATTTACGTATTTACAAATACGAAGAAAATTTTCAATCATGGTAAATAAAGACGACCATCGATGCTTTACAACATGTACAAGACGAATTTCTTTTTCTTTTCTTGCAGCATAACATATGTTTGCAATTTCTTTTGTTTTTCATTAGATTTATTAAATATTTTACAACACTTAGGAAGTTTATTAATACCATTTATTATTTCTATAAACAAAGTATTTTTTTTTATATGGATTAATCGATTAATCGTAGGAAATTATTCGAGTTATTCGTTATTCGAAATTTGACTATTTTTAATTATTCGAACAATTATTTGAACAAAATTCTTCGATTAATCGACTAACGATTAATCGTTTGAATACCCTACTACCTAGCTTCTCGCAGTACCCATGTTGTGTGTGTTAATTTTTATCCATGAAAACCGCATAATTCATATGTTACTTTGACTACAAGCTGTTGTTAATTGTTGTGATATAGAAAAGTTCGTAATGGCATCGGACATGGGCTGTATAATATTTGTATCTGTTATTTAGTTTTTAACTTCAATGCTTTACTTAAAAAGCATTGATGTTTTATCGATGTTGGTCAATGAAAAAAACATCGAATTACATTGATATATCGATAACATGCATTTAAAACTAATACAAACCAAGTGAAATATATATATTTTTTTCAAGAGTATTTAAGAAGAGAGTTTTTATCAAAACTTAAAATAATTGAGTAATTTCAAGATTATACTCGATATTAGTGGTGTGTCGGTCACGAACGAACGGGTTAAATTTGAACAAACAACACATGAAGCCACTTACATACGGGCTACACACAGAACCTAAAACTATACACAATATGTGGCAAAACTGACGAACAACCAAGCCAAAAAGAAAAAACAAATTTAGATTGAACTTCCGAACGAACGAAGTGAACGATCCGGATCACTTTTAATGACCGGACGAAAATGACCAGTAATTTAACTGAACGACTTGGCACAGCTGTACCCGACATTTGTCTTGTTTCAAATTTTTTAAATACAATTGGAAAAAAACACATGTTCATAATTAAATAAAATACATACTACAAATTAAATTACTTGCAATTAAAACCAGAAGTAAATTATGTTATTATTTATCTGAAGTAAATGAATTATTTATAAATGAATTAAAAACAAATAAAACTGCAACTACTTATTGAACAATTTGTTGAAAATAAATGAATAAATAAATAATGCATTACCGTTTTATGTGTGTGTGTTTTTTTTTTTCTATCAATATTTTTTATATTTAAAGTAAATAAATATTTGTATTTGTACACATAATATGTATTGTACATGAAACGAGCTGCTGCTTTAACCAAGGCATTATATGGAAGTATTGGCGGTAAAACAAATAGACAGTAAACTGTTAGTAAATAAATGAGCAGTTATTTACTGAACGAAAAATATTAAAAATACATTTTATTACGAGTTCTTACACATTTTTATAATGCCGTTTAAAGTAAATAATATTCTTTACCACTATGATTTAAATAGTTTCATATTTCTACATACTTTCATACATACACTAGCAGTCCCTTACAATTTAAAATGCATAAATCTCTATTTCTTTTATAATATAAAACAATATTATATTAAATTTTGTGAAACCATAAATGCAAATGGTACCCAGACAATAGAAATGTTTTGAAAAATGCAAAAGTGCAGTATGAGTCATGCATGAAACGCCCTTAAAAAACACTAAGGATAATACGTCTAATTTCTGATATGCGGCCCTAAAAAACATTTTAGCTTTTTTGATTTATAGATCTTGAAGAGTACAATAAATGTTGCAGCAAAAGTATGCTGAACATAATCTATACATAATTCAATACTATTTGCATTAACGTTTTTCTATATGAGTCTGATTTTTTTAAATAATGGTATGTATATATTATTACTTAATCTTGAATTTTAGAAACAAGTTATAAACTTGACGACGCACAGTGTGGTGAATGCTATAGAAACTGGCGATTAATTCAAAAGATGAAATTAAACTTTCACAACCGTATTTGGTACCATATAAAAGTAGAAATTCTATATCACTAACTGCAAAAATAAAAGTTCTAAGTTGTTTACTTTATTTGCAATGTGTGTTTAACGTTCAATTATTTTTGTTATTTTTGCGCCGGGCAATGATTAAAAGAGAAAATATGATATTTTAAGTGATTATATATTTTATTAATACATCTATAATTAAAAGTTTTATAATGGAACCGTCAACTTCAGGTATATAAGCGTATAAAAGATTATTTTTTGTTTAGATAAATGTTTTAGAAATATAAAAAAATTTACATCAAATTACACGCTATTACAGAGACAAAGTCCATTCACCCCACTGTGAGAAGAGTCAATGATAAAAGACAATTTTATTTTGGTTGTAACTGTATATACATGCATATTTGCAAAACTCAACATTTAATACAGCTGTGGATTTAAAAACATACATGATTATAAACAAATCTTACCTTAGCAACATGTTGATCGAATTAGATACCACAAACATTTTTTAATTCATACGCACATATATAACTGTATTTCTCTTATTGCTTTCTTATTACTCTCACTAATGATTTTCATAAACACAAAAACACTGATTAACAACAACAAAAATAGAATGGATGCCTTTTTGCTGATCCATTAATAGCAAACATTTGATAAATTTTCTTACATATTTAATTTTTATGAAATATGTAATTGACAATGTTTAAACTTAAACTTTAATAAACTTATAATTTATGCATTAAATATTAGATTGACAAAAAAATTTTAACATTTTACTGCTATTAAGCACCAATTTTTGCAAATCTTTTTTGGCTTGTAAAATTCACGTGTAGTACGTACTAAATAAAACCGCAAACTAATTAAAATAATATGAAAAAAAGAGAGTAAATGAATTATTTTGTGGTCAAGGTGAAAACAGTGAGGTAGGTATAGGTTAGTCTTAAAATGTGAAGGTGGGTAATGATGCAAAGATTGCTAATAAATAATGGACATTTCGTAAAAAATGCACAGTGGTGCTTAAATATACAATTTGAAATATTTCAATGAAAATAGGGAATACACTTGCATACATAATTTTATAGAAATCAACAGAGAAATTAAGCTTGTTATTAAAGCAGAAATTTTGGTGACTTAAATTAGAAAATAGTTTTAACTTGACGGCTCAGTCTCCAATAAGAAATGCCCAAAAGTTGTACTTTTGTACCATTAATAAGTCAGTAAATTTCTGATAGATTTGTGTTTTAAAACAGTAATCTTATTTTAATCACTAAAAAACAAGGGTTTTTAATAAATGTACTGCATGGTATGGTTTGTATATATTGTAATGTTGCCTTCTACACCACAGTCCATCTTGAAACCGTCAGACTGATATCGAAATCATGTGAAAGGTTTCCTTCATTCCATTCAATTCTCTCAGGAACTTTTACCTTGAACTTCCTACCAAAGTCAAGTGTGGGAGTGCAATACATAGAGGGAGCAGTAGTTCAATCGGAAATTTTGTAAGAATCCGAGCATAAGCATATATTCCAGTTCTTTATACTCCCAAAAATGATAATCTGATCAGATCCGAAGCGACACATTAGCTCTTATATATATAATAATACAACTGAAATTTTCACATAAGGAAGACCATCTACAAAGAAAGCGCTCCCCGACATTCCACTCTATTCCACCTTAATCAGTGTCAACGAAAAACGAATGATCAGGAAAAAAAGCACCACCTATTGGGAAGTAGCAGATAACAGCTAAACCTACTTAGCGAAGGCACACTCACCACACAATCAACATGCAACGATGAGACAATTGCTGTTGATCAATCAAGGGTGAAGGTATAACACTGGCCTTTGAATGATCAATTCACAGCAATTTGTCTCTTTCCTAAGGCGCTTAACAATAATATAATAATTAATAATAATATATGATAAATGATATGTTTCCCAATTAATTCTTTTCTCCTCCTATCAAAATTGTAACGCATTAAGAGTTTTTCCTATTGGAAATAAATCTCCGAAAATATTAATGATTCTTTGTTTTACAAACATATTTCATTCAATCAATATAAAGAACTAGACCAAGTTTACGAGTAAATAATTAAGGCAAAGCCATTACCGCAAAAATAATCCATTCACCAGTTTTAATGAATTACTAATTCATACAAAACAATTTCTTCACACCCACATTTTGATTACATTGGAATATTTGATGGCAATTTTTCCTTGTCAGCTTTTAGTCTTTACACACATAATAAATTATAATAAAAATCGTATAATGACCATATCAAAACATATTAAAGTCAACTCCTTATTTTAATGCGAATAAATGCTAAAACTTTTACATAATTTAACGGTAATTTGAGGCATGCCGCATGGCATCACATTTCTTTCTAACTATTATGGAAGCATTTAATGTTTAGCATGTACTTGTTTTCAAACACAAAGTAAAAATTCCTGGCATATTACACGTTTTGCCCAAAACAAAAAGGAGAGAAAAAAAAGCAGGTAAATACCATGTAAATTCGATAATTGAACTAAAATGAAAAATAGCAAAATAATATAAAAAAAAATGTATACAAGTTGATGCAATCACACCTACAACAAGTACAACAATAACAACAATAACTCTGCATAACCGAACCACATATTCCCACGTCATTTGATAATTTGACTACCAAAACAACTGCATAAACCTCCAGCAAAAATAGTAAAATTACCAACCGAAGAAACCAACGAAACAAAAAAAAAAAATCAATCATGATAGTGGTTAAACAAACTTTAAATAGGTGTTGAAATCATATCTCATCTAAGGCGAGATATGGATAAAATGGCGAAAAAAAAAAATATTTGCAAATATATTTAAATGATGGCAAGAAACTTCGTTAAAGAAAAAAAAAAGTAACGAAAATTGTTAAACAATTTTAACACCTTCATGAGGTAGTTGTAAGATAATGTCATAATGTGAATAAGATTATAAAGCATTGTAGATACATGTAACGATTAATGATATGCCCTATAATACAGGTAAGAGTTTGGCCAAAGAAAATATAGGAAATATTTGTTGCAGGAAACCTTGCATACATATATTATAATTTAAGGCAAATAATTATAAAGTTCAAAAAAAATATGTTATTGGTTGTCTTTACTAGACACAAAAAAATGAAAAATATTTCATATTTGATTTCGATTTAACACTTCGCTGATTTTGACTTAAAACTGAACTAATTCTTTTAACTGATTAAATACAAATTTATTATTGGGGTGTATTGAAAGAATCATACTCGTAACAGTTGCCACAAATCAAATAACACGATGTTGTTTTTCTCATAATCCTTTTTTTAATATTTTGAACTATTTATTTAAATTATAAAATTGTGTTTTAATATTTTTAATGTTTTTCAATTGATACAATAAAAGTTTCAGTTTATGTTTTTATGTTTTCGTTTTAATTAAATTGTTTAACTGATTCAACAGATTATTTATTTATTAATTTTAGGTTTCGTTCTCAATTAAATTTTTAACTGATATTATTAATAAAAAACTAACTAAATATGTTTTCAATTAAAATATTTTAATTGCTTTGATGAATTCGAGTGCCGCACCGAAATCAATTAAAAATTTAATTGATACAACAAATATTTTAATTAAAAACTAATTTTTTTTATAAGTGACCAACATTCAATAGATGACCTCTACTCATGCAATGAATTGTACTAGTGTTAGGAAAATATGTTATGGAAAGAATGAAAAAGGGAATAGGGTTTGTAAATATTTGATTTGAATCTTTTCATCTCGTAATTGGTGGAAAATTATTTGCGGGAAGATTATTTCATAAACGAACTGTGCCGCTATAGAACGAATTCTCTCTGTAGTGGGTTGTGGGGTTCACTGGACAATCAACCACAAAAGATTGTGCTTTGTGAGAGATACGAGTACCACGTAAGAATATGCGATTATCTGAAATAAATGCCCATATTTCATCAGAGCACCTCTCATGGTAGTATCGAAACAACTACAATAGAAAAATTTAACGTGAGTACACGTCCGTAAACACACTGCATTTGTATAGATCGAGGTAAGATACAATGTGTCTCACCTAGCGCCATCCATTGCCGGTGCCCTATGGCAAGGAATTTGCAATCATGATACTACCATTGCCTGGGTAGTAGCATCCCTCCTTGCTGAGGAGGTGACACTATCCGGCATTTACCACAACCACTACGTGTACTCCTCGAAGGGCCGCACCCAAACCATCACATCCATCTACCACAGAAAAACCGGGGCTTCTGATGCCCGTAATAGCAGACGAGATAGATGTCTCTGGCCAGTCCCTGAGAGCGTCATTGTCTATAGCGAGTGCCATACCACCCAGAGCTAGGTGAGCTCCATATTCCCCGAGAGCACAGGCCCCTGGCCGGACATATAGCCAGGAGCCATAATGTGCCCCAGGGCACTTAATACTTGTAAGTATTAAGAAAGTCAGATGCAGTGAAGTATTTCTTAGGCTTTTCTGTGCATTAACAACATATTACATTTAAAAGACTGCATTAAAACATAAAACTTTTATCATTTCATTTTGAAATAATTAAATAAGGAAAAAAAAAACACAACACATAACCCTTTTCCAATGATCTCCAATACAGAATGGCACTATAGCATAGTTTAGGTCTGCTATAACGGTATAGATTCATATCATAGAATAATAAGAAATCCCCTAACGCTTACCAACTGCTCCATTCTACAATAAAGTGCAATCTGCACCTTCCAAACTCTTTCTCAATATTATAAAATATTTATTAAATATTTTAATTATCTGCTCATGTTGTGTTTGTTAATTTTTATCCATGAGTACCGGAAGCTACAGTTTAAAGTCGACTCCGAACGACAGATTTGAGAAGCTCTTTCATGGCAATGAGGTACTCTCAGAGCTTTTGCCAGAAGACTGCTGAGAGGTAGTCGCCGGAAGAAATAATTTTTTCATATTTCTTTTTGTCAGGACGTCAGAGTTGAGATTTTAACCCGGCACTATCGTCTTAGTAAGCCAACATACTAACCACTAGACCACGGCGACTACAATGAATTACTATAGTACGCCTTTAAATTATTTCTCTTATTGTAGGCTGTAATTGTAAATTAATTGTGGTAGATGTGTCCTATCCATTACTTAAAGAAATTTACGGTTGGCATTATTGGTATATACCAATTTTTTATATACAATCCTTTTAGAAGGAGGTCCCCCCCCCCCTCTAGGAAAGGCCATCCCAAAAGAAAGCTGTACCCTGACATTCTACTCTAACCACCTTTGAGCTATAAAATAAATGATCAGGAGAAAGCGCAACCTACTCGGTAAACAGGCAGAAATAAAAAAGCAAGGATAAAAGCATATGAACAACACCTTAGCCAAGATCCTCACCAATTCACAGCAAACCAAAATTAACATCAATAGATGGGACAATTGCTGTTGACTATCTCAAGGGTGAAGGTATAACACTGGACTTTGATTGAGCAACTGACAGCAACTTTGCCCATATAAGGCGCTTAAATGGAACTATATGAAGTATATACCAAGTATTGTCTTAAAAAAATAAAAAAAAAATATTTAAATTTAAATTTTTCAAATTAATATTACGTGTACAATTATTTTTACATATAAGGCATTATTTTTATTTTTGTATTTTGCATTTCTTGCAAAAACAAATTTCTTCTGCTCGTATTTTCAAAGCTGTCATTTGATAGTTATTAAAATGTTGACTGACTGGAGCATATCTGATGATCTACAAAGCGTAGAAAATTCTAATGCGCTTACAAAATATGGCGAAACAATCAAGAATTTATAGGGTACATTCTTTTTATGTTACCAAACAAAAATAATAAAACTGGAATTTCTCTTATGCCCTTAATACAGCCGTCAAGTAAAAACATGACTACGAGCACAGTGCACTCACTCAGTGGCCGTCATTAAAGTCAAATCATTTTTCACATATTATACCCCAAATTGATGGCGGTTAAATTTTGTTGGTAAAAACCAAAAGAAGGAATAAAAGAAAAAAAAAACTGGCCAGATGAAATCTACATTAAAGCATAAGAAATCAAAATAATATGTATGAGTACACGAATATATTTTTGGATTACCATTAAAAATAAGACTCAAAGTATCATCACGATTTCTTTTCAACATAAAATTATAAGAAAATATCTGTATATGTACTGTACATCCCCAACAACAACAAAAAAATCTATAAAGGACAACAACAACAATAATAATAATAACAAAAAAAAAATATTTTTTAATCAAATCAACACCTTCAACAATAAAAAAAAATAAAAGATTTTTTTTCCTCTTTTAAATAAGCCAAAACCACAAAAATATTTTATTTTCTCTTTTTTATTATTTTTTCATACAAAATTATTTCTTTATTATGATTTTCAATTTTACTACCATCTACCTTAATAATGTTGTTGGTATACTCGTACATACTTATTTTTGTAATTTTTATATTCAAAATATTTTATTAAGCCAAGAATACAATTTTATTTTTATGGAGTTAAACGAAAAAATGATGATGATAATCATTACTATGTTGAACATCATTAAAGTTCATGTCTTTAAATTGTTAAAGAAAAATATGTTTTTTCTTTTATTTTTTCCTGTGTTTTTATGCAACAATATAAAAAATGGCAACAAATAAGTTGTATTGCAACGTGATCGATCAATAAACACTTGCTGCATGCAACACTATTATTGCCCAAAAAACTCATGTACATATAAATGCAAAGTATGAAAATAGGAAGCAACCAACAACTACCAACTTTACGATTGCCTTCAATACTGCCACTACCATTACCAACACCATCACCACCACCCTAAAGCTAAACAAAGAGATCATTCTGCTTTGAAAGACTAATTTGTCATTTTAAAATAGTGATTTGTAAAGTTGTTGCGGCTCAAGCAACGTACACAATGGGTCAGTGATAACAGTTGTATGTATTAAGAAAATTTATAATATGGCTCAACAAACACAATTCTGCTTCCCAACCTGGGCTACAAAGTTAAATTCTTTTAATTACATTAAGAATCTTATGGTATAGCTGTTTTCAGTATCTAAGTAGAAAAATCAATAACTACTTTGTGTGGAAAGAGCCACTTTCGAGAATCCAATGTCGCTCACATTTTGATTGATAATGTAAACATTGACATATCGTCGTGCAGGATTTTAAGTGCTCTATGTACCAAAAATGCATTTAGAGAAAATCCATCAGATCTATTTATCTCAGAAATTGAACGAGATAGCCGAAAACATAATGCAGATTTAAAAAATTTGGAGACGAAAACCTAAAATTGAGTTGTATAAAATGACGGATAGAGCACTTAAACCCCCGTACGACGCTATATTGGCACTAAAGTTATTTGTTCCAAATTTCGAGACTGTAGCTTTAACCGTTCTCAACGTATTCACTTTTTGACTAATAATCTGTATTGACTATGAAGTTATATCGGCAAAATTCAAAAACGTTCGATTTAATCATTCCCCAGATATACAAAAAATCAATATTTTGTTCGAAGGCGAGGTACCATGCTCACTTGTAAAATTTCACTCATTTTTTAACTGACAATTGACTATAAAGATATAAGCCAATAAATATTTACTTTGTATTGGTGTGGCAATGCCTATTTGAAATTTTTGAAGATTGTATACTCTATAAGGCCTTCCAGACGTATCAATAAGTTATTGAAAGCTGTCCAACTTTATCGAAAAAAAAAAAACTCATTCTTAAATATAAAATAACAATTTTATGGTTTTGACTCATTTGTGGGAAGCATTTTAAAAAATTTGCTAGCATACATTATAATAGAAATAATCTCTACAAATTTCAAATCAACCGGCCTCCCAGTTTCATCTTTGCGATGTTTAATCGGTCATTCAAGACGTAGTATTTAATATATATGCATAGAGAAAAGTTCACAATTATGCAAGCGTTAAGAATGCCGGGAGATCGAGTCTCTCTATGTGGAATTATGATTTTCACTAATAGTCGGACTGTTAACAGAACTCTTGCCTCTATTAAAAACAACTCGAAAATGGCTTTTAGTATTTTAACGCATATAGAAGCTTATTATTCATGTGATTGTAGGGTGTAAGTATACAAATTAAGTTGGTATAAAACTTATTCTAGTGGTTAGTGTATCGCCGTATTCTAGTGGTTAGTGTATCGGCTTACTAAGACAAGAGCTCCGGGTTCAAACACCAGCTCTGACATCTTAAAGAAAGGAAATATAAAAAAATATTCTTTCGGCGACTACGTCTTAGCAGTCTTTTTTGCAAAAACTCTGAGAGTAACTGATTGCCATGAACAAGCTTCTCAAGTCTGTCGCTCGAAGTCCCTGTACTCATGCATAAAAATTACCACACACAACATGGGTGACGCGAGAAGTTAGGCTGTACCCCTAAAACAGGGTTGTAATAACCAATTGTGTATACATGTAAGCAAATAAAAATATTTTCCGAAATTTTCGTCTGCTATATTTGGGCCATTAAAAGTTACGGTCGTATTCATATAAATAACAATTGTCGAATTCACAAAACCCTTGTATTCATTGTATTCGTTGTTAGATTGTATGGCACTACAATAGTTGTGCGCTTGTTGTTGGTATTTTGTATATAAACATTCGATACAACTCATACACTTTTTTTTCATATGTTTTAAAAAAGTTGTATTGGTTTTTCTGTGTTATTGGGAATGAAAAATATTGACAAAAATATAAACACAAAAAAATTCTTTTTATTGTCAACAGCAAATTAAATAAAATAAAATTAATAAATATAAAAATGGAAGAAAAATGTATTTTGCTTGTAAAAATCAACTTTTTAGTGCAGTTATTCTTTTTCTCATTTGGTTTTTGACGTTTAGTACACAAAATACGTTCATATACATACAATAGATGTTCACAAGCCAACATTGTAAGCAATACATGAAACAACGATACAAAACTTTGTGAATTCGGTAAATATAAAATAGATTTCAAATGTATGTATTTGAAATCAATAATCTTTTAAGTACATTTCATATGGATTTACATTTTTCATAAATAAGGAGTTGAAACTATTGTAGGCCCATGGTGCTGACAGTTTTTAGCGGCAAATTTATATACATTTTACAAAGATTTGAAGTGAAATATGGCAACACCTTTATTATGCATATATTTCAGATTTTTTTTTTATTCTCTTATATATTGTATATATACATTTTCATCTGAAAGTTAAGATTTGTCTTCAGTTGCCTGGCAGTCTGTCTCTTTGTCTGTCTATACGTTTGCAATTAAGGACCCCATAAGCAAACTAGGGAATCCCTCGTACAATTTAGCCATCATGCCACAACTAAATTATACCTTCTACATATTATACATTTTGTTGTTGTTGTTGTATGAATATTATTTGTGTCGGTTTTTTCTTCTTTTTTTTGGTGTACGTTGAAAGGCGTAGTTGCTTCTTACTTACATTTGTCTACAGAGGTATTGACCTGCAATTGATACCAATCTTCTACAATCCATTAAAGTTGCTTTAAAACTTTAGTTTTTCATGTCTCATTATTGGCAATTTTGCAGCAATAGCCGAGAAACAAGGAACAAAAAAAAAAATAAAATATAAAATAAAAAATCAGCATCAGCATCAGCATCAGCCGTATTTATATAATTGTTCGTTGGTGTTGCAGCATAAATAAAGTGCAGTCATTTACTCATGCAATATTGCAACTTTGATTTTTGCGGTTTTCTTTCTTTTTTTATACACTTTGTTTAGTGTTATGGTGTATCAGAAAGACTTGCTTGGTTATACTTTATTGTGATCGACTTATTCTTTTGCATGCTTAAACATATTTTGGCTTTAATAATAGACCAAATCATATATCAGCCAAATCATAGTCGCATATGTGAGAAATAATCATATCGTGAGAATATTTTGATTACAAATTATGAATCGTTTTGCACTGAACTTTAAGGTGTCTGTCCACAAAAAAAATTATTCTTTAAAATAAATGCCTGAATTCATCTGGTATCTCTTCAGAGCCCTTTATTTGTTCAGTTAGCAAAATTTTTCAATATGAAAGGTCTCCATATTACTCTTCCTTTATTTAATAATTTGTTAAAATTTAGTTCTATAATTAGGGTATTCACAAAATATGCTTGTTTGTTGCTTTTTTTTATTATTAAAATAGTTTTGTTAAAAAAATATTACAATTTTGCGACAATAAAACATAATTGTAGGATTCTATATGGCTTATTGTCATAAATTTAAATCCAAATAATTTAAAATATAAAAAATTAAAAATTTATGATAATAAAACACAATAGGACACTTTCTGAACACCTTAATATTTCTTATATAACCTATTTTTTATTACAAGTTCTGGTTTTCCTCTGAGCTACGAAGTACCACATAGTTGCCACGAGCCACATCACCTTCTCTTCCTTGGAATTGAGTTTTTTATTCTTTTTTATTCTCATTTCTGCTTTTGTAACACCAATATTTTATACTCGTAACTACAAGTCGTAGTCGCCGTAGTCTAGTGGGTAGTGTGTTGGCTTACTAAGATATGAGCCCTGGGTTCGACACCCAGCTCCGACATCTTAAAAAAAGAAATATGAAAAAATATTTCTTTCGGCGACTACCTCTCAGCAGAAGCTCTGAGAGTAATTGTTTGTCATGAAAAAGCTTCTAAAATCTTTCGTTCGGAGTCGACATTAAACTGTAGGTCCCGGTACTCCTGGATAAAAATTTACACACACAACATGAGTGCTGCGAGAAGCTAGGCCGTAATCCTGACACAGGGTTGTAAAGGCCAGTTATGTATGTATGTAACTACAAGTGAAAATAGTAAGTGTTTGGACAAGGAGAGTAGCCAAAAAATGTGACATTTTGTTTCTGCCAATTGCACACAAGTTGCTTTAATAATTTACATTTGAAAGCGAGTAAATATTTTTGTGAACAATCCTTAGCATAGAATCAAAACTAGTATTAGACAGTTAAAACTAGAGATGAAAAATTCGTTGGCATTGCGAACTTTCAAAAAATACTTTAAAAATTTTTAGCTGTTGGACAATTGATCCGTAAGATACAGTATTTAAAGTAAAACGATTTTTGTTATTGTAAAAATATGATTAAAATATTAATATTATGTGCAAATTAAGCATTTCGCTTGATAAATAGGTACTCTGCAACATAAAATTCAACGATTTACAGGCAATTTACATTGATTTTTTAGAAGCATGACTATCTTTTATACTTCTTTGAAGAATCTTTCACATCATGTTTTTTGAAGCATGCATCAAATTTTTTTTTCATATTAAAAAGCACAATTGACACTTCAAAAGAATACAAAAATTAAAAAAAGAGAAATACAAAAACATGCAAGAAAAACAGAATTCGTGATTCTCTTTCAGCCCCTTTGCCTTTTATATACCTCTTGCCAACAAGAAGAAAGGCATGTACAATGTCATGCAACTGAAGTATGAAAAAAAAAATCATGACGTGAATTGGATTTTAGAAAAACTTTCCTATTTCTAAACGAGGTGAAATCTGCATCGAGAAAGGCTGATATAGACGAAAACATCAAAAAGCTTTATAAAATAATATTAAAAGATGGTAAAGTGAAGTTGATCAGTAGGGTTAAGGCTTTAGAGACAAAAAACGCATTGGACTAATTGTGCATGAATATTTGAATATCCGAAAGTTATGCGCGAAGTAAATGCGGCGCGTGCCCATAATCGAAGAAAAGCAACAAGACTTTGATGGTTCGAAGTACAGTTTAGCGATATTCTGTACCAAAAGAAAGTTAAATGGAATTTAAATAAAAGCGTTAATAAAATTGGGTCAATAACGTTACGAATTTCTAACGAATTTACCATAATTCATAATAATTCTCCCCCCCCCAATGACTGTTTCCTGTTTGCAAAATGAAATCAAAAAAATCAGGCGCAAACCCCTACTGATGGTATGCATTGTATTGGAATTTTTTTGAAAGAACAGTATATTTTTTCCTAATTATTATTAGGCGCCTTCGAAATGAGACAAATTGCCGGGTATTGATCATTCAAAGGCCAGTGTTATACCTTCACCATTGAATGATCAACAGCAATTATATCATCTTTGCATGTTGATTTTATGGTGAGTACTGCCTCGAAGGCAATTGCATATATTGAATAATATTCTAAAATTTTATTTTGTTTAAATTTTGGCATTTTAGTAAAGTGCTGCCAAGTTTTTTACATTATTTCCCACTACATTATTAATAACAACTCTGCGTTCATTTCGAATAAATTACAGAGCACCAATTGGCTATCTATTCGAAAAACATATGCGACTCGTTTTGCTTTGTGAATCAAATTACTTGGTAAACCACCAGGAATAATTGTTTCGAATTGTTTGCACAATGAATCACTCGTGATCAGTGATACATACATACATAAATGGCCTTTACAACCCTGGGTCAGGATTATGGCCTAGCTTCTCGCAGCACTCATATTGTGTGTGTAAATTTTTATTCATGAGTACCGCAACCTACAGTTTAATGTCGACTCCGAACGACAGACTTTGAGAAGCTTTTTTAGGACAATTAATTACTCTCAGAGCTTTTGCCAGAAGACTGCTGAGAGGTAGTCGCCGAAAGGGCTCATGCCTTAGTAAGCCAACACACTAACCACTAGACCACGGCGACTACGACGTGATCAGTGATTTCAACGTAAAAAAAAATTCAGAGTATAACTTTAAATATATATTGCAAATAATTATTTTCAAGGTTTCGGCTAAAATTGTATGTTAAAATATATATTTACAACATTTTTAATAGCTTTAGAAAAAAGTTAAGAACGTACACAATGGTATTTTAATTAGACATAACACTGCAGGTTTTTTTCTAATAATTGTTGTGCAGTTTTTTTAATGAAAATTTTAGGTCAGTTCCGTTCAGTTAAATTTTAAGGTGAAATGAATCTCATCTCATGAACTTTCACTGAAAAACCAGTTGTTTCTTTAAACCTCTATGTGTACGATGTTATTGGTACATCAACTGTTTTGACATCCCTAATTTGCTATGTTTTGCTAATGATATTGTTTGGTAAATAAATAAGAAATTTCGCTAATTTCTATATAGAATATTTGTATGAGAATATATTGCAATCACAGTTTTTAAATGAATTCAAAAACTCTAAGCATATACGAGATACGTTCCAATGCATATACATATGCATGCACATCTGAATAAAAGTTCACTTACGACAACATCTTTTAAATCACCATCTCAACAAAGGCATACCACAGAGCAAAAAAGGAGAGCTTAAAGCGTTAATGCATAATTTATGTGTCACACAAAATAAAATTAAATGCCAAAAGAAATTATCGATTATTTATCATTTCACACACGTATTCCTCTAACTAAAGTAAAATGAAATATAAAAAGATCACAATAAAAATCCATTACAACGGGAATGAATAAAATGACAAAACGTTTATACTAAAGTAGTTTTAACACCCTGCAGCGTAACGCATTGCAGCGCATGCGCTTTAAATATGTGTTTTTTTTTCGGCGTTTTATTAACAGAAGTGCGAAATCTCAACGCTTTGTGTCGCATCATTTTATTTGTGTAGGGATTTTAAGCACGATACGAGTGCACATGTGTATTTAAATGTATAAAGAAAAGTTAATGAATTTTATTACGAAAACAAATCGTTATGAGTGTGCATATGAATTTAAAAATTTAAGAAAAAAATTCTTTTATTTCCCTTTTGTGAAAAAACAAAATATTTTGTTTGAAGAAATGCACTATAGATGGCATTTTAACCATCAATTCGCTGGAAATATTTCACTTATAATACGGGAAATAATATTATAATTAATACATTCTCTTGAGCTGTGTTTCCACAATCACCCCGTATCATTATTATTCAGTTGCCTAACACTGTGATATATGAGCTCTATTGGGCCCTTCCGAGTCTACTGTTTGTTCAACAGACGTACTGCCTTGCTAATGAGAGCTAATGCAGATCTGAAAATTTAGTGATGGGAATGTCCCCCAGCGAGACCATATTCCTATTGTTTTGTTTTCAATACACAATTGTCTTTAAAGCAAAAAAAATTTCCTAGGCCTCGAACTTCCGGCCCACATAAAAAAGTAGTTATAGAGAAAAAATTAAAAAAAAAACATTTTTGTATGTCCTCACTTACGTTTACACAGAAAAAATTATTGCTGGAATATTTTCAAACAAACGCTTGTTCAATTTTTATTTCGTTTTCAAATAAAGTTTTGTTTGATTCTATTAATAATTTTGTTTGAATGTATTTTAAAAGTATCAATGTTGTTTGGTTTTTATATACTAAAATGGGATATGATTCGCATTTAGTCTATAAGTATTTTAACATAAGTATTTATAGTTTTGAATAACACCTTTGGGAAAAAGTCTCCTGACGAGTCTCTTAAGCAGAGACGAAATGGTCATAGAGACATGCTTATCCCCAAAAGCATACATTTCATATTACATTAAAATAAATAATATAATAATAATATTAATAATACTATTAATAATAATAAAATATAAAAATAATTTACTACAAAAAATTTAAATTTGTAAAAAAATTATTTGAGTTTTCCGTCAAACTTCTGAACATTAAATTGTTGTCTCGAATAATTATTTGTTCAATTTTGCATTCATTTTTAAACATTTTATTTTTTTAATTGGCAACTTCTTTCTCTAAAAACAATTTTTTTTTTTTTTCAAAAAATATATTAATTGGTTTGAGAAAATTTTTGTTTGCTTAGAACCGTAATATTCAATAAAACTTTTATCTACTTCTATTACATTTTTTGTTTGATTCTTTTTTGTGACTCCAATAAAACTGTTTATTAAATATCGCAACATTTTTATTGAAAATATCGCAATTTTTTTTTCAAACAAAAAATTACAAATTTGTTGTTCGAATTCACAAATTTCTTTGTAGGACCGAAATTAAACAAAAAATTTATTAACTCAGTGAATTTCGTGTCTGAATCGAAAAAATAATTTTTTCTGTGTACAATCTCCGCCAGGCGGTTTTTGAAGTTCTGACAAAGTACTGTTTTATTTTATTCAGTTTTTTTATAGAAATATTTATTGATTCATCTATATATATAAAAGAAAGTGGCGTTAGTTACTACGCTTATAACTCAAGAACGGCTGGACCGATTTCGATGATTCGTACCAATTTGGAATGGTCTCTGGCCAAATAAGAAGAATAGCAAAAAAAATTCTAAAATTTTCCAAAAAAAAAAAAAAAAAAAAAATGACGTCATATTTTTAAAATACAGGGTTCACACAATACTTCTATATATCTATGCTTTTAAGCTTGCTAAGAATACCGAAATAAATTTTTTTGGCGGGGGAGGAGTTCTCCTACTTAGGTAAAACACGTTTACAACACAAAAATCTTTTTAACTTTCGGGAAAAGCCTGAAGTTGCATTTTTTATGATCCAGTTTAATCCGAGTGAGATAGGAGCAGGGAAATAAGTAGTCACATAAAGGTAAGTTACATTATTGCTTAAAGTGTTATTACAGATCACGCTTTCAAACTAAATAGAAATACTGCAATTATATATTTTATGATCTACCTTATCAAAATTGGGGGAGAGTATCCCCGTACCGAGAAAGTGGGTTTTGTCGTTAGTTTGTTGCTCATAAATCTCTCAAACTTGGTAGGAATACTAAATTTTATATTATTTATAATCTCGCTAAGCCCGAACGGAAGAGAAGCATAGAAATTGAGCTTATTTATGTACGGACTAAAGAACTATACATGGGTATGTTAAGCGCTTAAGTTAAAAAAAAACCTTTAATTTAAATAGAAGTCCACTATTATTGAAAAGGATTTATGAATAAACAAATAATTTTTTAATTATTTTTATATTTGTTGTCAAAATTTGATTTACTTTTTTATTAAATAAAAAATATAATTTTATTTTGTTAAACGTATTTTTTTCAACTGAGGGCTTCTAAATAATTTTCGATCTCTTATAAAAATATAATTGACTTCAAAAATCTTGGAAAATAGTTAACTTTAAATTTTTTGGCAAACGGCCACAGTTCAAATTCGCTGCTAATTTCATTGGTAATTTTGGTGTGAAGCTCTATTTTCAAACGGTAAGTTAGCAACAATATGATATTTGAGAACATATATTTGCGAGGTCCTGACATCTGTGCACATGTAAATATATGTATCAGAGTTGGGTTTACTAAAAATATTATGTATTTTCTCAAAACGCCGGGTCACACCAGCTAGTTTTACATAAAACAAAATATTTGCATAAAATATATATTTTCACAATTATTTTCCATCAAATATTTGCCTTTATTTATAATAAAAAAAAACTTAATTTGTGTTTACCCACTTCGTATAAATATTTGCAAATTCGGTTGATATAATTTTAGTATCCTGCGGTGGCAAGTGTTAATTGGAATCAATTTGATAATCTATATACACAATGCGGTATTTTAATATCTTTGTGCCCCTTTGCTTTCTCTTTTCTTCAGAATATCTTTTATTAGCAGTGATATTTGCTTTCCATTTTTCTTTATTTTGTTTGCCGTTAGTACTGCAATAACTTTGCACTGTGAAAATATCAACACAAAAGAGCACAAAATAAAATTTCTTTTGCTCATCTTTTTTTTCTACATTTTCTCATCATCATAATAAAACTGGCAACACACAAAGTTAAATAAAAGAAAAAAAATAAAAACTTATTTGTATATATTTGGCCAACAATGTAGCGGAATTCATAACAATTTTGCGGATTGCAATTTTGATTGAAAATTAACGCTGTGGGGGTTCTGTTTTAAATTCGTAAATCGTAATTCAATTTGTATTAAATTAAATGCCAATTTATTGCCTGATTGGTCATAAACTATACTTGAAAAAATAAGGAACAACAAACAAAAAGGAAAACAACTTTAACTGCAAACGAAAACCGTGCCAAGTAAGGCTTAAAGGCAAGGAAAGTTTTACAATATTGGTCAAGCAAGAAATGACAAATAAAATATAAATAATTATTGCTAATAAAGTGGAATTTTAAGAAGATCAACGAAACGAAATGAAATGAATAATGGCTTTATTATCAATCATACTTTTCATTGAAGATACAAAATTTTAGTATTCATTTTAATTAAGAAACTTGCTGCAGTACATATAATTAATAATTGAGATAAATTTTAAATTATTAAGTGTCAACTCAATTATTAATATAGAGTGGTCATTTTTCCAATTTCTCTTTTTTTTTGAAAAAAAAAAATAAAACATATGTGAGGAACTATTTTAATAAAAATTTGCATAATAACCAGGGTTGTAGAGTCGTCAAAAATTTGTTCTTATTCCGACTCTGCCTTAGTTAGAGTTAAATTTTTAATTCTCAATTGCAATTTCAACTTCCATACTAAATTGTATATGAACGTACACAATAATAGGAAAGTGCGAGTAGTGTTGACAAAGTATGGAGTAATGGGTATCGAGTATTGAATATTTTTTCTTAAAAGTTGTATGGAAAATTTAAATTTGTGACGTGACGTCACATAACATGCTTATCTATGTTTGCCTATTAACAGCATGCCAGTATATTTTTATATATATTAACAACATCGTAGTGTAGTATAATTCTCATCGAGTTGATGAAAATAAATACATAAGAGGTTGAGTTACACCCAAAAAAAAGGGAGTTGTTTGACGGTCAATAACCCGAAACAGACTCCTTAGGGAATCGACACGTGTCCTAGATTATTTTATTACCGTAATTTTGCCGAGTGTAAGAGCTCCCGAATTCTTCATACATTTGTACTAACCGTAAGCGACGACAGTAGTAGTCGCCGTGATCTAGTGGTTAGTGTGTATGTATGTAATGTAGGTTAAAATCGTTACAGACTGCAATAAATTGCTAAGCGACACTCAGTACAGCTTTTGCAGTGGCGGCTTTACTGGGGAGTTGCTCTAGGAGAATTTTTTTTATTGAGACCAATACTCAGGGGTAAACATCTACTGATGCTGTGCATTGTATTGGAATTTTTTGGAAAGAACAGTATATTTTTTCTTAATTATTTTTAAGCGCCTTAGGAAAGAGACAAATTGCCGTGAGTTGATCATTCAAAGACCTTTAGTTTTGAATGATGAACAGTAATTGTCTCACCGTTGCAGGTTGATTTTGTGGTGAGTACTTTCGCTAAGTAGGTTTAGCTGTTATCTGCTACTTACCAATAGGTGGCGCTTTCCTCCTGATCATTAGTTTTTTGATGTCAATGGTTAAAGTGGCATATAGTTGAATGTCTGGGAGTGGTTCCTTTATAGATTGACTTAATTAGATTTGATAATAGTAAATTTGTCCTACATTACTGCTCTCATTTAAACAGAAGCAGCAAGTATTTTCAAAAAAGATTTTCAATAAAAGACAAAAAGGGATTTTTTTTAAGAGCATAGCCTGGAGTCTGTATGATATGAAACATAACTATATAATTATATACATTTTTTTTATATATATACGTATGTGTGCATACCTTATGCTACTTTTGTTCGCGTTAAACATGATCCACATTTCTGTTTTCATTTAATTTTTGTATGAAAATCAAATAATAAACTATTTTGTTTTACATGTAGGAATTTCTTTAAAAACACAACAAATTGAAAATTAAAATTTTCAAATTAAATCAAATTAAATAATTAAAAGTAATTTTTGTTTTAAAGGTTTTAATGATATGGAATTATCAAAAAACATTTGGTAGTAAAATAGTACAGGGTTAGCACCCTACTGATTTCCGTTATCAGTAAATTTATATTCCAACTATTTTGTTTCTATAAAAACGTCAAACTAAGACATTAAATTCAGCAGTTTAGTTTTCAATTTGAAGCAGCAACATGAAGTTAAAGCCTACAATACTTTTTTTAACTGCTCTTATCCTTAAGAGCTCAGCTTTACCTTCAAATAGTGTTTTAGACTGTAAGTGAAGTATTAAACGCTATTGAGATAAAACTTTTAATATTTTTGTTCAAATTTCCCCTTTTAGTGGAGGCCTATTTAGATGAATTAGACAATTTTAATTCTCAGGAGCGTATTGTGGGTGGTAATAGTGTTAATGATGATACATATATACCCTATCAAATATCTATGCAGTATAAAAGAAATAATGGACAATATGGACATTTTTGTGGTGGTTCAATAATATCACCCAACCGTGTACTTACCGCTGCTCATTGTGTTAATGGTCAAGATGCTACGAGAATCTCAGTGGTGGGCGGTATTAATAATCTTGCTGATAAAACTGGCACCAGATCACAAGTTGTATCCTTTGAAATGCATGAGAACTATCAAGAATTGGTTACAAGCGATATTGCCATTCTAAAAATAGATCCACCATTTGAAATGGATGGCAGTCGTATTGATAGTATTGATGTATTTGATTATGAGCCAGTAGGTGAAAAACAGGATGTTATCTTAACTGGTTGGGGTTCGGTACATCACTTTGGTAGTGGTCCCTTGGCTCGTTATCCTGAAAAATTACAACAATTAAATTATCGCACTATTTCGAATGAAAGATGTAAACGCACTATGAAACAATTGACAGAAACAGAAATTTGTGCTTTAGAACGTTTTGGAAAGGGTGCATGTAATGTAAGTAATTTTTATAAACGATTTTTTTAAATAGTTTTCTCTAAGGAATTCTACATTTCCAGGGTGATTCTGGTGGTCCTTTGGTTATGAATCAAGATGGCAAGCTTAAACAGGTGGGCGTGGTTTCCTATGGTACTGCTCTATGTGCCTCTAATAGCCCAGATGTTTACACAAGAGTGAGTCAATTCTTTGATTGGATTAAGGAGCGCATGGATTAGATATGATGACGCAATATGTTTTATTATAATATTTGTTTTTATTTTCATTTATCAAGAAGCATTAAACACAAAAGAACATTTAAAAATTAAAAAATATATATTTTCTAAATAAACTTAAAAGAAGTATTTATATTGTATGGGAGGTACCACGCCCACTTATCCAATATGGCCCCCTTTTTGAAAAGAACCATCCTGGATACATACTTAATAACTTTCTAACTCCCATTGGATGTATAGCTTTTGAATTTATCTAGTACAAACAGACAGACATTATGAATTAATTGTTTTATGTTTTTGGCAGTTCCTATTGTGAATTAAATGTACTATTCACAATATTACATGCATGCATATACATACACTATTGGCCATTACAACCCTGTGTCAGGGTTACGTCTAACTTCTCGCAGCCGTGTACGGTGACCTACAGTTTAAAGTCGACTCCGAACGACAATTTTGAGAAGCCTTTTCATGGCAATCAATTACACCCAGAGCTTTTGCCAGAAGACTGCTGAGAGGTAGTTGCCGAAACAAACAATTTTTTCATATTTCTTTTTTTCAAGATGTCAGAGTTGAAATTTGAACACGGCGATATCGCCTTCGTAAGCCAACACACTAACCACTAGACCACGGTGACTACAATGAAAGTTAAAAACTGTTGTGATTTTGCTATAAAATTACGTACAATCCATTTATAATTGTATGTTCCGAGGCAATTTTGTTAAATCGTAAGTTATCGTATCACGAAAAAGATTTCCTTAAAGGGTATAGTAGAGAATTTTTTTCTAAAATAAATATTAGCTTTGTAGGTTAGTATAGTTTAAAGAGTTCATGTTCTTGGTTTAATAAACAATTTGTAATAAAGTTTGTATTAAACTGCGTAGAGAGCTATGTATCTACGCTTATCGGTCCATTTATTTCCTTTATCTCTCATAAACATTGCCAAGTACTTAATTGGTTTTGTTTAGAAGAAAAATCAAAAGCCACATGCCAAATTAAAAGTCACAATCATAATTTTATTTTTAACTATTTATTAGTAATTTCTAAAAACATTTAAAAGATTTTCCACTTTATATTGTAAATGAGTGTGTAAGTGATGAATGTTTTGAAAAGCTTAACCCAGTTAACATTTTAGCCACCAGTTGTAGAATTGTAAAGTGTAAAAATAAAATATTTGTCTATTTGAAAACTCATCGTGAAATAAAATTGAATTATTTTTTACTAAAAAAAATAGAATTTTTTACTTGACTCTGTGAAATCAGAGCAATCAGAGCACTCAGAATGAATGGTTTTGATTTTATGAGCAACAGAAATCTCTCTACAGTTGATGATAACATTTTTTAATCTGGATCCGTGAGCACCGACTTTTTGCAGCGATAGTTCGAATAGTCTAGTAGGTAGTGTATTCGCTTACTAAACATGAGCCAACAGTTCAATCCCCAGCTCTGATATCTTAAAAAAAAGAAATATGAAAAAATATTTCTTTCAGCGACTACCTCTACGCAATCTTCTGGCAAAAGTAAGTAACTGATTGCCATGAACAAGCTTCTCAAGTCTTTCGTTCCGGTACTCATGGATAAAAATTAACACACACAACATTGGTGTTGCGAGAAGCTAGGCTGTAACCCTAAAAGAGGGTTGTAATGGCCAGTTATGTATGTATGTCATTTTAGTTTTACAGATTTGAGAGTTCTTTCAAATAGTGTTGCTCTCTGAAAAAATTTTTAAACTAAACAAGACGTAGGAAAAGGGAGAATTATAAAAATCCTTCCTAATTCAGAAGAAACCATATGGTTCTCATGAGAATTAACCGGTTATTCTAACAAATTTAACAGTATACATCAGTGTCTTAGTTCTAAAACAGTAAAAAAATTAAAAAGAACTGCACTAAGATACCGTGAAGCTAGACACCTTAGCAGCTTCTATAGTCACAGGTTAAATCATACAGTGCCTTATAATTATACCTGTAAGAAATTTATTAAAATTCCCTCTAAGAGAATGAAAAGGCCAAACCGTACAAGATATTCTCAAACGTCAATAAATTTAAAAAAATCCATAATGACTCTAAAGGGATATGCATGTTCTTGTGGGTACAAGTCACGTTGAGTAAGTTAAGTATTTAATATTAATTTAAGTTTGTAGTTTAAAATGCATTAGATCGATACAAAAAATAATAAAAATTCCTGTTGACAGAGCTCATCGGTAGATTCATAAATGAATGATACGCCACTAATTAAAAAAGTTACAATTAAGAGCATATGGACTGCGATGGAATGTAATCTCAAGAAAGTCGACAGATAGGTTAGACACAGAAAATCTGAATAGTCCTGCAAGACAGTAAGGTATAAATATATATTAAGGTATAAATATACATAAACTGACTCCTACTAGATTTCTATCTAAATGTCAACTGTCTGGCTGTAACGCCTGTTCCTTTTGAAGATGGATTGAGGACTATGTAACTTACAATGCTCTATAGCGTATTATTGGGGAGGTTAATTACTTCTTGACTCAGTTCCCCTCAGGCCATGGTTATTTCCGAAAATATTTGTACGAAATGGGCAAGGTGGCTAACCCCTCTTGCATTTGCTGTGAGACGTTTAATGACGATGGTGAATATACCTTTTTCCATGCATCAAATGGCAGGATGAAAGAGATGTGTTGCGCAAGCAAGTCGGGGATTTCAAACCCCACAACATAGTGGAGAAGATGTTTGAATGTGAGAACCTTTGGAGCTCCATTATTCCAGCAAAATGAGGTGAGAGGATGAGTCGATGCTGGCCCCAGTTCTGGGGTCCCCAGACATTGGAGAGTAAAATATGGTATTTATGAGAGCGTCGTCGTTCTGCGCCCTTCGTAGTAATGCGGAAAGCGGTTTTGGGAAGGTATTCTCACCAGAAGAGGATTCACTACTCAAAGCAGCTGGTGATGATCAGCTGTAATTGGGAATGCATTTTAAACCCTACCTCACACGCAAAAAAAAAAAAAAATAGAGTATTATTGGCTGAAGAGCAACGCTAGATACATATAGTCAACAGTCTTTTTCTCCCCGTTTCGGAGGAAACGACTCTTCTTTTAGTAACTTCACAATTAAGTGTGTTTGGTTATCTTTTTGATAATATCGTCGCAAGAATTAAGGAACGCTGTAACTGACAAAAAATCGAAAATACATTTTAGGCATTATTTTTATCAGAAAAAAATACGCGTCGATTGGTTTCGGTCCCAGATTTCTATGATGAAAAGAAATTCACTTACGCCGTCTACGTTTTGAAAAATACCAGTGTCTTTGTTCTATTTTTATACAGGTTTTTTGACTCTGGTGAAAATTAAATGTCTTGTCAGTTAAAGCGTTCTTTAATTCTTAGGACGATATATTTAAATTAAAGGTTCCCAAGAAAATTAAAAAAAATTGAGCTATTCTTTAGATATTAAGTTCGCAATGCAATCATACTTAAATCCTTTAGCAAAAACGCACTGCAAGGCATATAAAGGACAAGGAGCTGGTTGGAAATTGGCAGATTCGAAGTGACGAGTTAGTGTAAGATTAATGGTTACTGTGATGGTAACTTTCTAATAAGAAAAACCAACGGAAAAATTGATTGTAGAGAAGCTAGAATCGATAAAATTCATACTTTATTATTGTCTAAAGCTTTTAGTGCAGTAGAATGGGATGATTAGATAGCCGCACTTTATAACAGGAAATCAAAGAAAACTTAAACCTCTTATAGAGTTCGTTAAGAAAATTGAAGCAAGCAATTATTTTTAATTATTCTTATTAATTAAGATTCAGAGCAAACATCTTTATTAACCACTAAAATTTCTATATTAATAATAATTAAAATTTGTGATCGTGATCTTTTTCATATAAAGGAATTAGTATTAACCGTTTGATCTTTTTGTGAAGGCACAATTTTCTTCTATGCTCTCTTTTTTAACCTCTTAAACCAACACCTTAATTTTTGATAGCAAAGCAAATCAAAACTAAACCAATCACTACCTTTATTAGGGATAAAATCTTTAAAACAAATACGATAAATGAGCATTAATTCTAACATAGAATAGTCCAATATTAGCCTTTACGCACGATATGATTTGGAAGTAAATTCATCATTTTTAATAAGATGTTCTCGACTATTTATAAAATCGTTGTTAACTCATCATATTTTTAAAAGTTCAAGTAATTTTTATGAAATTTCATTACAGCTTATAAGAATTCAACAACATTTATTGGGTAACAAAACCTCATTGTCAAATACAGTTTTAAGTATTCACACTTACAAACACTATGTCCAAAACTATGCAGTGTCCATGCATAAGAAAGCAACAAATGAAATTGCCTTGGACCACCCATAGCGTGTGACACCTTAGGAAATAGTTAACACAACATGGACCACACCATGATTATGGCAAGTTATGAATTTAAAAGTTTTTCTACCAACACCAAGACCAATGTATTCTCTCGCTTTATAATAAAATTTAAGTATATTGGCGTGTGTTTAACTGCCATTGTAAATAGAAGTACACACAAGTACGAGTTATCTCCATAATTTTTCACTAAACAACACCTCACCAAATGATCTCCATATGGACTCCAAATGCAATATTTAAGCCTTTTTTTACAAAACGCTATTCCACTGCTTTATTAGTACGAGTATGTACGTTTATTTGCATACTTCTCTATGGCTGTTTCAGTTTGAGCCCCTTTCTGCTAAGATACTCGTACTGTGCAGAGAGATTGTATTTTCTTTATTAATATTTCTTTTATTTTCGTTTTTTTTTTATTTTAAATTCCTATCTTTTCTTGTTTTCAGTTCTTGTGGCAGACTCGCATAATATTTTGTTGTCGTATTAAAGTTAAGGCTAATAATTTTTGTTATTTTGACATCATCAAAAGATTGAAAAATGTCCTTAAATTATTAAGTGTTTATAAAAAGATTTTAAAAGTTATTAGCTATTGCGAAAAGCTTAAAGAGGTATGTGGGTAAGTGTGTATGCATATAAAGCATTAGTCATTATGAAAGGGGGAAAATCGTGACTTTAAAATGAACTTTTAACAGGTAGGCAAACACCAATCTTCTAAAACACACTATCAGTAAAATTTAGAAGAGTGTAGAAACAATTATTTTAAGCCATCTCATTAAGAAGAAGAAGAATACTTACATTAATAGAATAATCTATTGTTGTATTCATACTACTAATCGGCACTAGTAGCTCTCGGTGGACTAACCGCTTCAATTGTTCACACAACAGTTGTTGTGTACTTCATGACAAACATCAAATAAAATTGACAATAGACAAGTATGTCACAGCTGTCAATAAACAAATATCACCTTCTCGATAATAAGACATAAAAGCATACCCTGAGAATACCCCAAATGTTTCCCGAAATTATCCTGGCTATATAGTCAGGCCACAGAGTTTAATTTAGTTCGGAACCTTACTTATAATGTCACATATTGTCTCTATTTAAGTTAATTTATAGAAAACGCAGGTCTTTCCCAAAGCAATAAATGACAAATAACCCCATTATTTGGGAAAGCTTTCGAAATTAAAATCGCCCCAAATACATATTTCATGGATGAAGGATTTATTTGAAAGTGGCATATCGGTGCTGTCCCGGCTAAGGTGATTATGGCCCATTGGATAAGTCGCTCTTTTCATGATAAGGCCAAGGATGACACTGTTATTGATTTATGCCGCCATTATTCGGCCCTTAATCACTTATAAGCCAACAACTTGGCAGAAAATGTCTGAAGAAGCTACCACCATAAAGAAATTACTCACTGCCTTTGAGAAACTGGGGCTATAAGAGCATATATATATATTAGTGTGTCCCAAAAAAAATTTTTTTTTGGGGATCAAGCTTATTTTGAACCACTATGAGGCAAAGTATTTTTGAGAATTTTTTCAGATTTTTCGGAAGTGGTTTAGAGGTCGCGCAAATTGATTTTTAATCAAAAATCGAGCTATTTGGGCTCTATTTAAATTTTGGTTATGAATTCGTAAAAAATCTATATTTTCTCGACTTTTGAGTCAATATTGTTAAAGAAAATATTCCGATCTTTAATTTTATGTGCATAAATAATAAGTTTCGGCAATGATTTTGCACCTTATGATGCATTATATAACAGTTTTTCCTAAATTTTCAACAAATATCTAAAACAATGGTTTATAATTTTTAAAATTTGTATAAAGACTAAAAAAACTAATGATGCAGTTTAAAAGATTATTAAGTTTTAAGTAAGTTAGCAGAAAAAAAATTAATTTTCTTTTACCGTTCTCGAATTATACCCTTTTAAAGCTTTGTACCCACTTTTAATACTATAAAGTGTGAACTAGGTTGGCATCGAAACTAAAAAAACAACAATTTTGTTAACAACAACAAAAAATTTGATTTGTTATAAATCATTTATTGGGGTTCTTGCGATGCTGCTCTATGCCCTGCGGTAAATTCTGAAAGTCTGTTTCAGAATTATATATATATATATATATATATATATATATATATAACAGCGACTATGAAGGTCCTGAATAGTTTAAAACCACTTTATGTTCTTTAGTAACTGTTTTCAACAAAACGCCTCAAGATATCTCAAAGTATTTGACATTTTTTACAGAGTAGTCAGGAATCCAATTTCGGCCCTGGATGCTATAGTTTTGAGTCTGTGCTTCGGCAAAAGATTCAAGGTAGAGGTACTTAGTACACAGGAGCATTTGTTTGCCGATAAATTAGTTCGGAGTGAGTTCAATCTGAACTGATGGTTCCAAAATGATCAGTGTAGTCGGAATGGAATGGAATTCATAGAGCCAACCAAGACCTGTCGATTTAACTGGGGAATTCCTTCAAAGTTTTTCGGGCTGAGTTCGTGGCTATAGAAATGGGAAATGAGGTTGCGAATGCATTGGTTAGAACTGGATTCATGATACCGTATTTTGGTTCAAAATCCCACTGTGCAGTACTGCTCTCAACTATTATGAAACTCATTAGGATTTAGGAAACTGGCAAATGATTGGAATACTGGACTACTTCACTTGGTCTTAGGCACACTAAGGTGAGAAAAATTCTAATTTTCTAAAGTAAAGAAGGACAGATATGAAGCTCCCAGCGAATTCTTTACGGGTCATTGTTGTATGAGAGCTCATTTACAGAGAACGGTCATCACAGATATAGGTGGTATTTACAAGCATCAGAAACAGTAGAAAACATTTTGCGTGAATGTGATGTTCTGGAAAAATCTATGTGTTTAGTAGGACAAATGGTCTCTCTGAAGTGCATATCCACCACTAAAGTTCTACACTCGCTGGCATTCATTAAGAAGACAGTAGGTCTACTGAACGAAAAGACAACTAGATTGGGTTAGATCGTGCACACCTGTCCTGGGACTTACCACACGCCACCCCGTTGTAAAGGGTGGTGGTCAAACGCCATTCGAAGCCGATACCCTCTAATTTCGGACATGTTTATGACAAGCCGGTCAGAAAAAGGTCCGTGGACATCGAATTAGCAATTTGGTACAACTACTGCCTGGGTAGTAATACAACCCTTGTTGAGGGGTTTCTATCTAGCACTACCAGAACCACTTCTAGGGGAGCATAGGCATAACCGGGGGCTTCTTGATGTCCGTAGTACCAGATTAGAGTAGGTTTCTCTGGTCGGTCCTTGAGATGGTTAGTAATAAATTACCAACTTCTCTGCCTATAGCGAGCGCCAGGCCACACAGAGCTAGGTGAACTTCATATTCTCCGGTGAGTACAGGCCCCTGGTGTGACGTAAATCACCAGAAGCCATTTACTATACCCCGTGGGGGGGGGGGACTCAAAGGAACACAACAAATTTAAAATTTAACTCATAAAAAATAAAAATAATAATAAATATGAAATCTGGCGTCAAATTAAGTAAAAAATTTCCCCCAAAAACCAAAACTTGACTCCTGGAAAAATAAATAAATAAAAAGGTAATCTAAGATTCCTGATAGGTTGCAACAGCATAAAAATTTGGTGCCATTTTCTATAATCTTTTTTGGCAATATTTCTTTTTTTCTACGAGTGATTTTTTATAATAAGAAAGGGCCTCAAAAAACAATGGCAGGCATCACAGACTCCAGTACTATGGTCACATAGACCCCTCTGTGTATATATTTTATATTTTTTTACATACAGTTCTTGTATGGGATTACAAACTCCAATATGGAGATCACTTGGCTTTAAAAACTGAAAAGAAACAAATTTCATGGACAAAATCTTCAAAAATGGGGGGTATTTTCTCAATGGGCCGAATAGACATTTGGCATCAAAATATACGTTAGAGTAGGTTCTGCAGATGTAAAAATAAAATGTTGTTTCAACTCAATTGCTAAATGGAACCTTTATACACAAAAATTTTATTTTTATTTTTTTTTGTATGTGTTGGATCACTTGCATGAATCAATTTAAAAACTTAAAACAGACTTCCTTTAAAAATGAAATCTATACGACTCGCAATTGTCATCACATTTTTTGTCATATAGTCCTTATCGCAGCAGTATGTAGTTGGATGACTGATTGTGTTTTTTAATTAAACTCAACAATTAGGGTTAATTTGTGAATACCAAAATCTTTTTTTGTTTTTAACAAATAAATATCTTCCATGAATGGTAGATAGTACACAAACATACACGAGCAATTTAACTCATTTACATAAAAGGTACATATATTTACGAGTATGTGTACAAATGAAAGTATCAGATTATATGAAGTGAATATGCCTCTGGGATATCAAAAAGCATATCACATCCCAAATACATACATAGTGAGTACAAGCTTACAAAGATACTTTATTCACTGGCTGATTTACTCGCTTTGCTCATTCATTAATTCATTAAATTTCATTTGACTGGCGCTTTGGTGTCCAATTTCATTAGTTTTGTGTTCGTTGTTTTTCTTTTTGTGTTGCCTTTGTTGCTATAATTTTCTGGTGAATCTTTATCTATTTGTTTTTTCTTTATGTGGTCAAAAAGTTTTTAGCATTTAAAAATATTTTGGAATATATTTATTTATATTTTATTATAAGTTTTCAACACATCCATCTCAAAACAAATGTAGACATCATTTGTCACATATTTTGGGTAAGACTTTTGTATTTTAAGGTCGATCTATATCATGAAATGTGTAACAGTGTAAAGCACATGCGATGATAAATTAAAAGGAGAACATAAAGATTATTTAGGAATACATAATATATGTATCTGTGTGGTTTATTATTGCCCAGATATGGATTCATTATTACAGGCAACAAGTTCTACTAATAAGGTTGTTGCAGGGATGATTCCCCTTACTTTTTATAACTAAAATCTAACAAACTGATTAGATCTTAATAGCAGTTAGTGCATTTAGAAAAAAAAAATGGAAAAACGTGTTAAATTTTTTTCTGCTGAAGTCGGAAAAACTTGATAAAATGTTCAAAAACAACTCAGTCGTATTGAGAAAGTAATGATACCGCGAGTGTTTGTTTGATTTTTTTTTGTTGAAATCGAAGAGATATAAAACTTTGAAATGGAATAAAATAAAGATGAATTTTTAAAATTGACAGGAAATTTACTAAATAACACTTTTTTTGTTGCATAAAATTTTTCTACTGTTGTTGACTAATTTGGATACGCTAATTGCAAATCTACCTTCAGATTTTTTTTTTGCAGCTCTAGTTAGTGAATTACAGGTACCGTACCGTCTTAAATTTACATAAGTAATCGATAGTTTCTATCAATAGTGGTGTAACTTAACTAAGTAGTTGCTTTATAAATTTCAGTATGCCTTCCTCAAGAAAGACGTGTTTAAATAATCCTGATTATTTTTGTGTTATTTGTGTTATATGTTCCAAAAATGTCGTTTAAATGTGTCGGATTTTGTGAAAAAGGCATACTTTGGCTACTTTGGGTTTCCGTTGCTTTCAAACGCTGAACATTGGATACCAAGTTTGGTATGTAAAACAAAGAAAGGCCCACTTTTAAGTACAAAGCTCCTATGATTTGGCGTGAACCAAAATATCCCTGTTTCCTATGCTTGTGGGACAGCCGAGCCGAGGTAGGCTTTGATTCCCGGTAAACAAAATGTAATTAACGTTCCACTAGTATCCAGAGACCGAATTACATTTCCTCCTTTGCATATAAAATTGGGGTTGATAAAACAGTTTACGAACTCTTGTAAACGTGTTTTCAAAATTGAGTATAAAGAAAATCAAAGGTGGTATTTCCGATGGCCCACAAATCAGAAAGTTGATAGATGATAAAATTTTCATCAAATATATGACAGCTGTCAAAAAAAGTGCAAGGGGAGAGTTTTTTTGGGTAGTGAGGAATTTTTTGGGAAATGGGAAATGTGACGGCTACATTCAGCACGTTGAACACTTGCTGATATACTTCCAGGGGCTTGAATGCAACATAAGGATTAAGCTTCACTACCTTCACAGCCATCTACACTATTTTCCTGAAAATCTCGGTGACCTAAGCGAGGAACAACGAGAGCGCTTTCACCAGGATATTCGCACTATGGAGGAGAGGTATCAAGGGCACTGGAATAAAAATATGACGGCTGATTATTGTTGGAGCGTTCAAAATAGTACTCATATAACATCTAACTTTAGGAAATCCGAAAGAAGGAAATTTTATTCACAATAAATATATTTAATATAATTTTTAAACTTAAAACTACTTATGTGCATATTCAATGAAATTCATAACTCCAAAACTAAAGCTGCTACATCAAAATTTATATATTTTTATATATTATATTTTTGAAATCAGCGTGGAAAACTACTTAGATTCATGTAAAAATCTCATGCAACAGACCTGCTGTTTTCTAGTATAATCTTATGGCATTATAAATAAAATGTAATTTTTGACATATCATTTGGAATCGTTTCAAGCTTTTCGAAATACACTAGTTTAAGTTTCACATCCGTCACGCGCGTGAAATCGAACTATCATAGTTCCGAAACATAAAACTATGCTGTTGTCAAATGTTTCCTTCAATAAATCATTTCACGCCCGAGTTGTGTGACATTTTGCGTAGTATTGTATTTTAGTATTTGTATTGTATTTATAGTATTTCTGCACATCGTGGTTGTGTAATTATTGAACGATAAAGTTAGTTTTTAAAGAAGTACGGAATAATGCCTCCACCAGCTCCTACAGTACGTCAAATACACCAAAGACGGAAGTTTTGTTTATTGACTGAGTTTCATCGCTAAACAAAGTTTGCTAAAGAAAATCGGGTTCAACGCAAATTTTATTTTGAGCCCAGTCACAAACTCTAATACTTGTTTGGTGATTAGTCAGTCTATTCATGTTAAAATATCAAACAAAACACTTGAGACCTGACAAAATAGCCACCAGTTAAAAAGTGTTGTCAACTTAAAATTCTCCACCTCTATAATAAAACACACGATAGCAACTCTATGGTCGTACATGACGTCGATGTCGACTAATGGGTACAAATGAAACAAGAGAGTTAAACCAAAAATTGTTATAATTTTGTTCATTCAGAGTGGATGACAATTACAAATGTAATAATGGTGAGTAAGAGATAATATTATAAAATGAATGGTGTTTGACAGGATTTGGGCTAAGTCTTCACAAAGTATATAAATTCAATATACATATATGAGAATAATCCTCAAGAGACCTTTTCCTACTATGGATCAAGGCTACACAAATACTCGATTCCCTCGTCACAGAATCTGTACAAACCATTTGAAACTTTTACTGTATTTATATGTATATATTTACTTTTTATAATTAAAATAAATGAAAAAATATTTACTAAAGAAACCAATTAAAAATGGAAATGATTTTTTTATAATTTTTTTTTTTTGTTCTTTCACGTTCACAGGAAATTGTTAATTTTTTTCAAGGAATTACCAGAAATAAAAGATAATAAAAAAGTTAAAGTTAAGATTATATATACAATTAGCAAACAAACAAAAAAATTAAGAAACTCCAAAAATAAAGCAGCAACTTAATAAATAACTTTAATGTAAAAACAACAAGACGTTAAATTAAAAAGAAATTTGCATATAAATTCATAACAAAAAAACACACTGAAAAAAATTTCAAAATTGCGCGTAAGGAAAGTGAACACCAGCAGTCACGACGTAAGAGAGAAAAAAAAACATAAAGAAGAAAACAACAAGTCTGTGGTAAAGCTAATAATTTTATCAAATGCGAACAGTTGACAAAATCAGCAATTTTTTTTTTTATTATGACTTCATTTCACTTTACTATACAACATTCATAACTGCCACAAAAAAAAAAAAAAAAAAATTAACCACCAGGAATACAAGTAAAACAAAGGAATCAGGGACGTTTTAGGAAGGGTATTATTTTTAAGCAACTGAACAAAAAATAGAAAGAAATTATATGACACACAGTACACCCTATATAACCATAGCTGATATGTCCGTATTTAGACTAGGAAACATTTGGAATTCTTTCCTTTGGAATTATTTCCTTTGCTGTGGCACAAACAACGAGAATTTTGTTGCAACATTCCATTATTCCATGTTGTTATTTGACGTTTGTCTTATGTATACATTGGGTTAAAACATAGAGAAGAACGTATTGCCGCAGACCTAAGACAAAGCAATTCTTTCTTCCAGACGGTACCTTTTTCTATAAGACTAAAAGTTTTGCGTACAAATGTGTCCTCGTCTAAATGCTGATTATGACGAAGAAGAAGTAACCACTATTTCCTGAAAATATATATATTTTTTTAATTTTTATTGCCTCCAGTACAAATTGATCAATTAAATATTCCAAATATTCTTTTCTGTAAATACTTTTATTAAATACTTTTCATTCAACACTAGTCTCCAGACGTCTCTGATAAGTGCGCCCCTTCTCCAGTTGGTCACACCACTTGATGACGAGACTTCTTTACCTAGTCTTTCCAATGCAAACATGGTCATCCTCTATGTCGACGTCCGCATCGAAAACCTTTTTCGAAGAGCTCATATAGCCTAAGCCGTTCGAGTAGGTGGAATTATTGAGATTAAACTGTCTGACTGTGGGGATGCTTTCACGTTTAACTTTCCTATTGAAATTGATGATGACAATTTTGGCATCATGTGCCGGACACCTATCGTATACTTTCTCGAGCTTTGCGTAGAAAGCACCCTTGACCACGTCATCCTTCTGTTCCTTCGGGTCGTGCATTCATATAAGGCTGTTATTATAAAATGTTGCTTTTATGCGGATCGTAGCTAATCTTTTGTTCAAAAATGTGAACTCTCTTGCTTACTACGAATCCGCAACCAAATTCGGGTCTCTTCTCATGGCAGCTTATTAGATGTCACATGTTGTTTGCCTTGTACAATCTTGTCCAATCCATCACATTTTCTGGATGGCGGTGATGTCAGCCCTACATTTCCTGAGAGCATCCGCCAATTGGATAGAGGCACCTTCCATAGTTCTCGCATTCCAGGTGCATATCCTTAAATCATAAACCTAAAAACGTTAGTCAAGGTCGTCAACATAAAAGGGAATCCGTTTAGAGGCTATTGCATTCGTTTTCATTGAAAAATGTTTTAAGTAGGGGGTTTCAAGCCTACGCACAACCCAAAGTTAAAGTTAAAGAAACGTTTGATCTCATTTTGTTTTCTTCTTTACAATGAGTAAAACAAAAACAAAACAAAAACAGTGAGAATAATTGTCCCATTTATTTTTGTATATTGTTTTTGTTTATGAGCACTACAAATACACTAACTCAAATGTGCGTACGAAGAAAAAAAAAATGAATGAAAAGAAAAAGAAAAGAAGAAGAGAAAAAATATCAAATTATACGAATGTAACGGAATAACAAAGCAAGCACAAAAGCGAAAAGCGAATTGTTTCGTTTGCGCTCTTTCTCATTTTTTTGGTTTTTCTCATATACAATACGATTAAAAAGAATTGAAAAGTTCATGACTTTGTGGAAACGTTTGCAAAATGTTTTGTTTGTTTACCCACTCTATTACAAAATGGATATTGAAGATAAAGTTTTGTACTCTAAATCATTGAATCACGATAACTACGTCTCTGATGTTTTATTGAAAGAGAAACGAAAAGTGAAAATTTGTTAAGAATAGTAAAGAAGGAAATGCTGCACACTCAGCTTAAATTAAGTGTAAAACAGACCACGCACTAAGTTCATTTGTCTTCTTTTTTTAATTTTTTTAGTTATTTTTTTTTTTTTTTGTTGTGGTTTAAAAAATAGAAAATAATCATCTAAAAATTTTAGCAGGAAGTTTAACTTTTTGTTTTTCTTTTTTTTTGTGTTTTTTGTATCTTTTCTTTTAACAGCTTTATTTCAGTCGCTTTATAATCTTGTTCGTTGTACTGGTACATATAGTATTTATTAGTGCATAACTTTTATATTTTTGTTACTGTTACTGTTGTTGTTGTTGTAGTTTTTGGTTATTAATCATTTTTTGGTAGCATAAGTTGTATGTTTTATACTTTTTTTTTTTGTTATTTTCTAGTTTTGTTTTCCATAGAAAAAAAAAAACAATAAACTGTATATGTGTGATTGTCCTTAAAAACGGAAATCAACAAGGGAGAAGTTATCAGGATATCCTTACAATGTATATTTTATGTGTATGCGAGACATTTATTTTAACGTACACATACATACACCATCATTTAGATGTCTCTTGAATAAATTGGTTTGTGACAATTTTTTGTTTTTTAATTAAGGATTTCTTTTAAGAAGAAATACGAAATCACTAAGGAAATCGTATGGTTTTCTATATGAAGAAGGGCATTATTAATTAAACGTTTATTTATATTCATAGGGTAAGTGTTTCTAAGCTCGACTACTTCTCTTAAGCTCAATTTTTATTATTTAAAAAAAAAAACCAAAGAATGTATTTAAATATGAACTAGATGACCCGTGCGAATATTTCGCACCCTTAGTTGTCATTTTTGTAACATAAAATGAAAGTAATTAATAGAAATTTTAGTAACTTGAATACATTTTATTAAAAGTATAAAAATATTAGAAATCATAATATATATTAAGACACCGTATTACTACACTTCATAAAACAAACAATACCATGACAATAACGGCATTACCAAAATGGCTTTTACAACTTTATGTGGAATAGCATTACAATTAAGCAGAGATCAGTAATGAAAAAAAAAGTGAGTAGACTCGAATCATGATTCATAATTTCTTGTACTTATACGCTTTCATACTCTTGTTAATGTAATGGATACTCTACTCATCTCAAAAGTTTGAAGTACTCATCGCATTTATATTAAATAATATGTATGATGTTGTTGACTTCAACTCTCCTTAACTCAGTGCATATAGATGAGAAAAAATAAGTATGATTCGATTACAAACTGTTGTGTGTTTGCTCTGCTTACTGCGTTAGTACGAGAGTAAATTAATGCTATAAACACATTCCTAGCTACCAACCATTTACCACACGACTGCAAAAGAAAAAGGTTTGGGTTAAACTATGAATCGTGTTAAATAAATACTATGTTTTTGACTATGTAATTTATTATTTTTCGTCAATAAAAAGAAAATAGATATGGTATATATTATAATTAACATTCAAAATGTAAGAATTTACATAAGCGAAAAAGTTTATGTTTTTAGGAAATACATATTTTAAAGAAATTAAACAATTTTTCATTATTTTTTTTAATTTTCATAAGCAGGTTGAAATGGATTGCAAGAGTGAGATTAAACAGAAAATCAGTGTCGGAGCAATGGGCAATTTGCGTTCCAATAATCTATTTTAAAAATATTGATTATAAAGATGTAGTTTAAGTATATACAATGTAAAAAGTAGAAAAAATTTAAAAATATTTTTTTTTTGTAATTAATTTCTTTAACACCTGTTTATACTAAATTAAAACATAATTACGGATTATTTTATCTTCTTTAAAACATTTCTTATAAACTTACACTTTTTCGCAAATAATAATCACATATTTGCATGTTCATTTTTGTATACACCATAGAAATTTTCTTTTTTATTGTATACGTCTATCGACTAAAACGGTAAAGTTTCTCCGTATGATTCGAGTCGCTCGAATTAATTGTGAGTATCATAAGTATTTTTATAAAATTATGAATCCAAGTGAGTATGAGTTTGATGTCAACATTGGACTCATATTTATTGCAACCTTTATTAATGAATCAACGTTGTATGAGTATGAGTGAGTCTGAGTAGTTGAACTTTAACTACGTGTACGCACTTATATTTAAAATTTTATAAGTGCTTATGAATCGCTAAAAAGCGACTCAATGCTGATCTCTGCAATTAAGCGAATCTGTTTATCCCACTTGATCTAACAACTACTGCAAAGTATTGCCAAAACAGCTTTTTATAGTAAGTAGCGGTATTGATTTTATAGCGGTATGGATTTTAATATATACATACTAAAGGCCGTGACTGACTATCTTACAAAGTCGTGCGATTATGTAAAAAAAAAAAAAAATCTGATAAATTTCTGTCCTACAATAAAAAATCGCAACAAAATATGTGTTTGAATGCCACACTGTCATATAAAAAAGATGCTAAAACATATGTTTTACCACTGCAAATAAATAGAAAAATTAATATTGTTTTCAATTTCGAAAGTAAAAAATTTATATTTATTTCTATGTTTGCCGCGTATACAATATAAACCAAAATAAATAAATGATTTCCATTTTTTCTGTACAACTATTCCACAAGAAGCAACTCTGATCTTACAGAAACTCTCATTTTATGAAAAATTTCAAAAGATTATAAAATCGTACACACTTGTCAAAAAATCTGTCACACTTATATAATTTTTGTCTACACTATCACACAATGCAATTTTTGACATATCGAACGACTAAATCTGATAGTCAGTCATGGCCTTAAGTCTGTTTCTTTACTCTACATTGGGCGCCCGCAGGATCCCAATTTTACCAAAAAGCGTTCCCGTACACAAAATTTGGGTAAATGAGAGAAGTTTTGAGATAGTAACATTCTTCTTCTTCATGCACGAAATAGCCCGTACTTTTTCTTCAGGCTAGTTTGTGCAAGTAAACAAATAAATGAAAAGTAAAAAAAAATAAAAAAAATTTCAAAAGTTGAATTAAAAAATATTTATAAATCTGCAGTAAAAGGATTATATTTAGTATAATTTAATTCAATATTTATATAAAACAGTTTTTTTTGTCTTAGTTAACATGTATAATTCGAATTATTATCGTTTATTTTTTGCGAAAGTACATGTTCAATATGTGTGTGTGTGTGTGACATAAAGTTGTGTTTTTCATATTTTTATGTGAATGAGTAAAATATTTGCTTTTTTGCGTTCCCGTATTTTTGAGTAAATTTGTCTCTTATTAAGAGAAATTATTGTTTACTCTCTATTTACCGAACTTTACCCAAAAAGAAAAGAGACACATATTAAGTAGAACTGCATTACTATTAAGCGACCCTGTATTACCACACTTGAACAAAAACATATAATCACAATGGCAACAGTATTACCATGCAGTTCTATATAAAATATAATTTTTAGCAATGAAAATATTAATTTTTCAATTTCTAATTATTTTTCGTCATTAGTGTTAGAAATAAGCTTTAAAATGAGATATCATTCATTAAATTTGATGCGATGGTATGGGAGATATTTGCAACCGACAAAAAAAAGTGCTTTAGAAATAATATATATGATAAATAATAAGTGTTTTAAGCAGCATTAAGCATTTTATCGGTGATCGTTTTTCTATACGTGAACTAAAACTTATCTTCTTGGCAAAATGTTTGTGCAAAACTTGATTTTGTAACGTAAGTAGTTACGTTTCATTGAACAGTTTTTAATCAATTTAATGTCTCCAATAAGTCGGCATAACACTTGTCTTTAACGGCTCCCCGTATAATATAGTCCAAAGATGTCAAATCGTAGCTTCTTGGCGGCCGACTTACGTCACCAGTACGGATAATTAAAGGATTATCGCTCGTTTGAGGCAATAAATCGATTGGGGCATGAGATGAGTGACAAGTTGCACCATCATGTTGAAGGTGCACAGCGTTCGTATCTATACTATGAAGAGCACGCACAAAATCTCGGTTATCATGGTGCCTCCACTGACAGTAGTAGTCTATTTTGCTTAATTATGTACCCACCTAGATAAAAATGACCTTAATCCGAAAGACGATAGACATCCCATTTATGTTGATTCATTTATGTTGAAAAATTATTTTTTTAAGTCAATTTCTATATAGGACAGCTATAGAAATTTTTTAATAAAATTTAATAACTTTGCTCAGCATAACCTGCTTCTAAGCGGTATTCTTTTGCATTTTGAATTAATTCGATTGACAAAATTGTTCTCAGTAACCTCATATACATCCATACATACATACATTTAAGAGATTCCACAAGTTGTCTAATTTATGAAAAACTTGTCCCTATTTATGAGATGCATGCGACGTGTGCTTACAATAGTAGAAATTGAGGAGCTGGCCCCAACAAACGATACTTTTTATTTATAAATTAATTTAAAAATAACACTGGTTTACATGGAAAATGTGAAAAGAACAGAAGTAGTAAAACCGTAAAAGATTTAATGTCCTGAAGAAAACTAAGTTTTTAGTCCGATATGCTGGAGACCCGAGTTCGAGCGCCAGGAAGAGTGATCAATTTTTATATTATTTTTACGGCCTAGCTTCTCGCAGCACCCATGTTGTTGTGTTAATTTTTATCCGTCAGTACCGGAACCAATAGTTTAAAGCCGGCTCCGAACTGTAGACTTGAGAAGCTTGTTCATGACAATCAGTTACTCTCATTACTTTTGCCAGAAGATTGCTAAAAGGTAGTCCCCGAAAGAAATATTTTTGGTACATTTCTTTCTTTCAAGATGTCAGAGCTGGATTTAAATCAAGTGCTCTTCTCTAGTAAACCAACACACCAACTACTAGAAAACACCGACTACAAACATGTCACTTACTTTACGAAAAGTAGATTTGAACAGTTTCAACCGTCATGTTTGCACTTTGAAATTCTAAATCGTCTCATAACTCCAGCTCTCTACTGTGGTGGCGGCTTCAAAATAGCTCCTCTTTTCTCATATCATGCAAATAGTAATCGTAGCCATGTGTGCAATCCAAATTACATTTGTTTACGTCACTAAAAGAAACACAAAGCCAATTATTAGCAAAACCATTTATGTGAATATCCCCATGGCAAATGCTCTCTTACATATGTATGCTCTCTTACGATTTTCTCTGAGTTTATAATTTAGAAGCGGTGTTTTCTTCACAGCTTGTAATGGCTTTTTGTACTCCTGAGATACTTGCTGGAACACCAGTTGGATTTTTAGTGATGAAAGAGAACAATTTTACCTAGTTCTTGAGGTTTTTCTCTTTTCGACTTTACTGTTTTCAATATCTTTTAAGTATACGATAACTGTTTTGTGATTTCGCCAAGTTTTCCGCTCTATGGCCCTTTAGGAATATTTTTGCTAACGATAAACATTGATTATGGCTTTTTCTGTTTTATTTACAATACTTTTCATGCCTATTTTTCATTTAACGTGTGTTAGAAAGTAATATTTTTCTTTTACTAATACACCAATACCCCGATTTGCGTCGCTTCAGTTTGCGTCGCTTCGAAGTTGCGTCTTTTTTTAAGTTGCTGGAATTTCAATGTTGCGTCGTTTTTGTTTCAGTTTGCGTCGCATGGCTTCGAAGTTGCGTCGTAAATGCTTCGATATGAAGTTGATATGAAAATGTTTTTACAAAGTTAAAGCAAAAAAAGGGGATTTCCCGTTTAGTAGTAAGCAAATTTTCAGGTGTGCGTTGTTTACATGTTAAGCGTAGTTATTAGTTTCGAATTATATCAGTGGTCTTCACAATTGTTATATTTTTATTTTAATAAAATCTGTTATTCAAAAAATAATAAGAAAATATATTGATTTAAAAATCATTTTTCTAAGCTAAAATGTTTAAAACTTGTATTGACTAAACGAAAATCAAATGCGTAAACAATTGAAAATTCTGCTTCAGTTTGCGTCGTTTCGGTTTGCGTCTCATTTTTTCAGTCCCAATTAGCGACGCAAACCGAGGTATTGGTGTACCGTCGTGCGGGAGTTTAAGTGCTCTATCCGCCACTTTATACATCTCGAGTTAATGATGGCAGTTTAGGTTTTCGACACGAAATTTTTCAAATCTTTTTATTAAAGACCAATACTCAGGGGTAAACCTCTACTAATGCAGTGCATTGTATTGGAATGTTGAATATATAGATATAATAGATAGATGTTAAGCGCTTTATGTCAATGGAACAAATTGCTGTCAATTTAATCACTCAAAGGCCAGTGAATGATCAACAGCAATTGCCCAATTTGGATGTTGAATGTGAATAGTGAGCATCTTTTTTATGTAGGTTAGCTGTTATCTTCCCAGAAGGTAGGAATCTATAATCCGCTTTCGGCTATCTTGTACAGTTTCTGAGATAAATAGAGTCTGTTATGACCTACATCCTCCAACCACAATTTTTTTGTGCTATTATTGATTGATTTTCTTAAAATACACTTTTGCAACATAAAGGGTTGTAAAGGCCAATTATGTATGTATGTATGTACACTTTTGCAACATATACCTAAACTCCCGTACGACAATATTGTAATGAATAACCAAAAGGCTTATCCAAAAAATATACAAAAATGCGCCAAGAGATTCTATTAATATTAAGGAAGAAATTTCTGTTTTGATTTCTCTTTCATTTGAAAAGGGATTTATAAAAAAAAATGAAAGAGGCACGCTTGTTTTGTAACTTCTCCTATAGCCAACAACTAGAAAGAGTTCAAATAGTGCTAATCATCTGATCAAGAGTTTATAATAATTGTTATTATTTTATTTTTTTATTTTGTTATATAAAATTTCTATATTAATTACAAGCAGTAATGCATTGATTAAATGCAATAATGCAATCAATATTACAAGTTTTTGTAGAAATAATTTCTGTTTCGTTTGCATTTTATAGAAAAAACGAAGGAAATTCACATATTAATGTCCCAGTGCCCTAAACATGGCATCCCAAATTACAGTATACAAATGTTACATTGAACAGTATTGTTTTAATTTTTCTAGTTTTCTGTTTGCAACATCAATGTACAAACAAGGTACAACATGAATGGCATACAAGCAACATGGCAGTTGTTGAGTTTTCAAGCTGACAACAAGAGAAAACAAAATATTTCTTGTAGCACAGTTTTGTTTGCTGTCGTTTGAGTTAGTGAATGTATTTTGATTTGTTACTCGCCGGGATCCTTTTGTTTTAAACCAAAAAAAAAAATAATGTATTTGCTAAAAATAAGAACAGTGACAAAAAAATAAGACCCAATAGGAAAAGGCCAAAATAAACAAAATTAAGTAAAAGAAATAAAAGCTCTGAGAGTAACTGATTGTCATAAAAAAGCTTCTCAAATCTGTCGTTCGAAATCGACTTTAAAATGTAGGTCCCGGTACTCAAAGAAAATAAGTAACACACAAAACATGGGTGCTACAAAAGCTAGGCCGTAACCCTGACACAGGGTTGTAATGGCCAATTATGTACGTATGTATGTAAGTAAAATAAATATAAAATGTGAAAATTAGGGAGATCAAGTCTATCTTTTTGTTACTAAACTATAGAGTTATTTCGTGTGTATTACAATGTAGGCTAGACTAAATTAGGAGTATTACGGAAAATATAACAGCTGACAGCTGAGAACAACTGTATATTGATTTAACGTGCGCACCTGTCCGTAGACTTAATCACACGCCGCCCGTTGCCGAAGCGGTAGTCGAATTCAATGCGTTCGACCACCGCCACCTGATGCCGGTACCCTCTAATCTCACCATGCCCGAAGACATAGAGCTCAGAAGAGAGCCCATAGCACCGAGTTGGCAATTTAGCACCACTACTGTCTGGGTAGTGACACCCCCCTTGCTGAGGGGTTTCTATCTAGCACTACCACAACCACTACGTGTACTTCCAACCACGCGCACTTAAAGGGTTAAGCACCATGCATCACACAACCACCAACATTACCAATATTCTCTGCCTATATCGAGCGCCAGACCACTCAGAGCTAGGTTGAACTCGATATTCCCAAGAGAAAACAGGCCACTGACGGAGACAATCACCAGCAGCCTTTTCTGTATCCCCGGGGGGGACAGCTGAGAACAGACAAGTTGCTGTCAATTTGATAACTCAAAGGCCAGTGTTATACGTTCACCCTTGAATAATCAACAGCAATTATCCCATCTATCGCTGGATGTTGATTATGAAGTGGTGATCATCTTCGCTAGGTAGCTGTTATTTTCTCAGTAGGTTGCGCTTTTGCTCATGATCATCCCTTTTTAAATGTCATGCTAAAGGTGGAGATTAGATTGTCAGGGGCCTAGCTTTTCGCAGTACTTAAGTTGTGTGTGTTAATTTTTATGCATAAGTACCGGGACCTACAGTTTAAAATAGACTCCGAACGACAGACTTTAGAAGCTTGTTAATGGCAATCAGTTATTCTAAGAGCTTTTGCCAGGAGATTACTAAGAGGTAGTCTGCGAAAGAAATATTTTGTTTCAAGATGTCAGAGCTGAGATTTGAACCTGCACCAATCGTCTTAGTAAGCCAGCACACTAACGACTAGAACACGGTTACAAGCGTTCATCAGTTAAGCTCCTCCATAGTCGTGCATGTCTCTGGGTTTTCTAACGTCTGCCGGTAAATATTTTCTATGCGGCAGTTATAATTTCATACATACTAATGCATATATAAAAATATCCAAAGTAGACAGGACGACTGCTAAAAGGAACTTTAAATCTATGGTTAGAAATGTTGAATGTGCTCGCTCGTATTTAAAGATGATGGGAAAAAACAAAAGCTGGGCAACAACAAATAAGAAATCCGTAATAAAAACGTATTCATTCACATAAAATTTGGTTTATCTTGTTCTTTGGTCTGTTCTGTCCTGTTTTGATCATTTTTGTTTTTTTACTTTTCTGTTTGTCCTGCTGTTGGTTGTTTGCTTATGTTTTTTGGGTTGTCATCATCAACTATATTTTTTGTTTTTTTCTTATTAAAGTTTTAGTTTTTTTCATTGTTGTTATCGTTTTAGTGAATTTCAAGGGTGCTGATTGTACTAAATCCAGTGTATTACTTTTGTTGCTCGTTTATATGACTCTCCTATTCGTCTATAGTTTATGGAACGTAATTGTATAGAACAGAGAGAAGTAAGTAAGTAAGTAAATACGAGTATGTACAACAGCCAGCCAACTGGTGATGATGATAGTGATGGTGGTTTAGAGATGGTGTTGTTCTGTTAGTATGATGTCACAGCATGTAGTCACATTTTTATGTTTATTTTAGTGTTCTCTTCTTCTTTTTCTTCTTTTTTTGTTGTTGTTGCTGTTTTTGTTCTGGTTATAGTTGTTATATTTCACTTTTCATGTGTATACGGATTTATTATGGCCTGTTTATTTGTAGCCTGCAAAAGATTCTTTAGCTGGTCAATTCATTTCTTTTGGTCTTTTATGTCATTTGTATGTTTAATTTTGTGTTTTTGTATTGCTTTGTTACGTTTACGTTTACGTTTGTTCTGCTTTTATACTCGTAGTATCGTTTTGTTTTCCATTTAATTTTTAGTTTTTATTTTCTTTATAAAAAAAATGAAAAAAAGGAGAGAAAAAAAAACAATACTGTTCTAAGTACTATAATGATAATAAAAATAATAATAATGATGATGCTACTCCTTGACAATGATGCTTTTCAAGAGATTTGGAGTGTGTTTATTGTTTGTTTCTTTTTGTTGTTGTTGTTGTTGTTGTTGTTGTATATTGTTGTGATAATTTATTACAAACATTGATTAACGTACTTATCCGTATGTTTTGGGTTAAGCCCTCTCCTCTTGTCCTGGTTTGTCTTTGTCTTTTGATTTTGATTGTAATGTTTGTAGTAGTTGTCGTTTGTTAGCTGTTTAAGTTGTTGTTTTTGTTATTTATTTGATTTTTAGTGCAGTTGTTTTACAGCAGAATCTGGATCTGGTTGATGTTTCTTTTTTTATTTTATTATGCCTTTAAACCATAATATATAAAATTGTTGATATGAGTGTATATGCTGTTAAGAAATGACACCTTTTTTTTTTTTTGTTCATTGACAAGATATCACAGTTCAAAGAATGTTCCATTAAACGTTATGGGGCACACGCATTTCATATTGAGTATGTGCTGATTTTTAAAATTTCTTCTATCTAAATGTCCAATAAGCGGCCCTTAAATTAGCCAAATATTTGGCATGCGACGAAAATATAATTAAGGCTTCATATAATATTTTTTATTAAGACCAATACTCAGTATTGAAATTTTATCTGGCAAGAATAATTTAGAGTTTTGCTTATTAAGTGCCTAACAAATAAGTCAAGCTGTTGTCAAATTGAACACTCAAAGGCTAGTGTTACGCCTTCACCCTTGAATGATCAACTGTAATTGTTCCATCTGTCGTTGGATGTTGATTGTGGTGAGAATCTTCGCTAAGTAGGTAACTGTTATCAACTACTTCCCAGTAGGAAGGGCTTTTCTCCTGTTCATTAGGTTTTTGATGTCAATACCATGTTTTATTATTTTTTTTTAAATAAATCCATTACATTTATAGTGCATGACACTATAAAAACTATTGAACAAGTTTTTCAAGTATTACTCTATTAATTATCATGTAATTTTTGTTTAAAAACAACTTTAGGAACGCCTAAAAATATGCTTATTTTATATATTTTTCTCAGTGATGGAAAATGAGATATTCAATTTAGTATCAAAAAGGATTTTTGAGTGTACTTTTTCGCTTCGAAGAGTACAACATAACTCCATTTAGCAAGTTTTTTTTTTTTTGTTTTTTTTTTAAGACCAATACTCAGGGGTAAACCCCTACTCATGCAGTGTGCATTGTATTGAAATGTGAAGATGGTTGATAGTAGTTTTTTTTTTTTATATTTTGCAATATTTTAACAGAAAATATTGAACTTTTAGATAAATTCAACGAGATCTTTAAAGAAGGTCTACATACTTGATAATTTCAAATAACCCTTGATGTGACCAAAAACAAAAAAAAAAAAACTGGACTCAGCACCCAAGGCGTAGATATAGAGGGGATAATAATTGGCCTAATTTGAAAAATAATTACAGAAAAATGTTGAACAGTAACAAATTTGTTATTTTCAAACTATTGCTACAGCCACATTAGGCAAATATTTGATCAAAATAGTGTAAACATATTAGGAAATATTTTATACTAAAAATTTCTCTGTATATAAACATTTTTTTGAAGATTGTCGAAAACTAACAACAACAAAAAATATTTTAATGCTTTATTGCTCAAATTCGAAGCAATAAAAAATAAAAAAAAATTTTATTAATAAGTTTAGTTGACCTTATTAAAAAAAATTATTTTTTTAGAAAATAATGGTTACATGTTTTCATCAAATAATTGCCCGATGTGACCTTAGCTTTAGAGGCATAAGTTTTATTTTATTTTTACACTTAATTATGTTTCGGAGCAAATTAATATTTTCGAAAAAGTTTGTAGAACGAATTATCATCAGAAAATTGGATATTATTTGATATCGGCATATAGAATTTCCCTTAACCACCGCCAGTCTTCAAATTTAGACAAAAGAGAGTGTTCTATTGATGAATTGTATGTGGGATAGGATATCGTTTTTCCTAGATGGAGCGAATCCGAAATGTCAAATGTCGCCGATAGCCCAAATTCCACACCAACCAGTCACTTTTTCGATACATTAGATAAATAAGATGCTTTTGAATCTCAAGTGAATTGGTATCATCCCAAATTCGACTACACTGTTTGTTCACAAAGCATTCATAGAAAAATTGGCCGCAGCACTGAAGAAGACTTTTTGATGGAAATGATTTCGGTAGTTTGCACGAATGGAACACCCAATTTGAGAATTTTATTATTTACAAGTGTTGTTGAATATAATATTCGTCCAGATTGATCCGATAAAATTGATAATTAATTTGAATAATTTAACAAACAATGAAACAAGATGGCTGTTATGAACTCTGAAATCTCTGGAGTCCCAGTTGGAAATCCCTAAACTTTTACTGATTGTATGTAATAATAAAGAGAATAAACAAGCGTACAATACTCGGGTACCTTAGTACACTAGCAGTTAGTGTGTAAGTCTGCTATTGTGATGATCGTGCGTTCAATTTCAATACAAGCCACTAGACCCTTACATTAAACCAACGCTCCGTTCATAAGTGAAATATAATTCAACATTGTTTAGTAAAAGAAAAATAAATTTGGCGGCGTAAGCACCAAATGGTCAAAATATTGGTCCTTAATATCAAAACTTGACAAATAAAAAATTTTTAATTTTTTTTTTTTAATTTTAAATTTCAGAGTATCAGATGTGTAGACGAATACTACGCTATTTTATGGAGCCAAATATTATCAAAAAAGTCCGATAGTATCAACTTTTCCATCACTGATTTTTCTGTTACAAAAAATAGAACATTTAATCCTCAAACACTTAATTCTCAAACTATAGACTTTCCATTATTATATTGATGACAGCACATTCAGTGTCTTTAATTAAGAAAGGTACATACTGGGTGAGCAAATTTTAGGCTACGAAGTAAATTGGCTTTATCTCAAGCCCGTCAAAAAGCATCCGCTCTTTTCACAAGATTTTGAACCACATTTTGCAACAAAGCTTCGCCGATTTTCAGCTTTCAGAGCGTCAGTTGTTTGTGGTTTGTTCACGTAAACCCGTTCTTTCAAATGGCCTCAGAGAAAATAATCCAGCGGCGTTAAATTACGAGATCGAGGTGGCTAATTGACATCGCCAAATCGATTATGCGAAATTGTAGTAATAACTTGTTTTTTGTGGCCACAATTGGCTAATGTTGACATCAGTGCCCTTTGATTTAGCAGGACGGTGCCACAAGCCACACAGCCGGCCGAACAATTCAGTTATTGCATAAGAAATTTCCTGATTGCGTAATTTTTCGATTTAGTTCTTTGCTGTATAAAACAGCAATTGTAAGTGTTAACAAATAATAAACGTGTAAGAATAAGTTTATTTTTGTCAACCGTTTCAATTCAATATTCTGCAAAAGATAACCGTAAAAAACAGAATCAGGTATGCGAAGTGATTAAATTAAAATATTTCATTGCTATCCTAGCAATGAATTTACCTGGAAAAACATATGGTTTTAATATGTATTATAACTCCATTCCTTTTCGAATACTATTCTCTAGACAAATTTTAAAATTTCATCGCTTTAGAAAACAATTTCCTTTAGAATTTTTTAGCGTTTTTGAAGCCTGTGGTGTACATCTCGGACATTTTCTGTTTGTTTTTTGGTTACAATATTTATTTATAAAACACTCATATATTTCTACACCTTGTTGTCCTTAACGTTCAACATTTAACACCACATACCAATGTTGAGAGAGGCTGTTTTGCTAGCAAGCTGGTCTTTTCGATGACTGTGTTTTTGTACACGCATGTTGTTGCAGTTGCTTGCTCGGCCAGTTGGTGGTGACCACTTTGTTTGCAACTACCTTAGTAGCCCATGTTAATGTTGCAACATGTTAATGTTTTTCTTTTGTTCTTTTTTTTTATTTTTTTTTTTTTTTTGTTTTCATTTCTTAAGAAGATTTTTGGTTTTTTTTTTTATATAATTTTTCTGTTTATGTTTCATTTTATTGTATTGACTGGCTTGTTTGTTTTATTTCATGTTATTTTCATTTCAATAAATTGTTTCAATCGCATTAAAATAAGAAGACAACAAGAAAATTATTTAAAAAAAAAAGAATACAAATATTTAAAAGTAGTGACAAAATGATTTTTCCCTTTCTTTTTTTTTTTTTTTTTTTTGTTTTGTTTTGTTTCCCTATGCAAAAATATTGTGAATGAAAATTTCATTTAATTTTTATTTCACATTTTATTTTACGTTGACAATGAATGTCGTTGTTGTCGATGTTTGTCTCTTTTTGTTTAGCTCTTTTCAAATCGATGTTCTGCTTGTCTGCTGGTATTTTGTTTGGTTGTATTTTGTCCTTATTGTCATTTTAACTATTTTAAAAGGTTCATTCATGTGTTCATGTTAGTAATTTGTATTATTTTTGCTCTTTTTTTTTTTGTTTCTCATGTTTTTATGTTTTAGTTTTTTGTGGCATCGTTTTGTATTAGTACGAGTAGCATGTTTAATTTGACTTTTTGTATTAATTTCATTAACAGCTTCATGGTGTTTTTAACGTCATTTTCAGTATTTTTTCCGTCTGTGTAAACGATGGCATTTCTTTTAATATAAAATCAATGAGTACTGGTATGTACATATTTAAGAAATGTCAGTAATTCGATATGTTATGCCATATATGCAAAATGTGTGTACAGTTGAATGCATAAAATTATACAAGTAGGTTATATCATTTACTTTTCCAAGTTTTAGAAGCCGACAAGAGATAATGTTTGAGGTTTTAAAAAAATTACAAAAGAAAAAAAAAAAACTATAACTTTGTAATTTAGTCACTTTAATACTCAACAAATGATTGCAGTTGGCTGTCCTTTTCGTTTTTCTGCAGTTTAAATAATCCACTAAACATTTCACTGGAGTTTGTCATTGAAGTTATCACTATACTATACTACGACCATTAATGCTTCATAATAGTAACTCATGTGCCAGATCATCAAATCAAAATTAAAAAAATATATACCGAAAATCTTGCATTACTAAATAGAGAAACATTTCACAAATTTAATAAAAAAATTAATTAATTTGGAACTGAGACTAAAATAAATTCAAATTGTAAGAAAATTAAGAGTTGGTTACTGTCTTGGCTTACTAGGTAAGAACTCCAGGTTCAAGCCCCAGCTCCAGCATCTTGACGCAAAGAAATATGAAAAAATATTTCTTAACAGTTTCCTGGCAAAAGTTCTAAAAGTAACTGATTGCCATGAACAAGCTTCTAAAATCTGTCGTTCGGAATCGACTTTAAACTGTAGGTCCCGGTACTCATAATTAATAATTTACACACACAACATGGGTGCTGCGAGAAGCTAGGCCGTAATTCGGAAACAGGGTTGTAATGGCCAATTATGTATGTACATATGTATGTATGATAGAAGATATAAAGCAAAAAATAAATAATAAATACTTTTAATATTTTTAAGAAACAACAATTTCATAAAATATTTTTTTTTCAGACAGAGTTTTGTTTTAGCCGTTAAATTTTAAATATTCCATATGTCTTCGTAGAAAAAATGCGACCCCCAAAAGAATTAAGTAATTACTTTTTAGCATTGAGCACCTAAACATTAATACAAATACTCGATACTCGATACCCATTACTCAATACTTTGCTAGCAGTCAGCTGTCAAGACAGTTTAGGGATAGTAAAAGTGGATTATTATACGATATAACAACGTGGCTTCATTATTGAACAATTAATAAATATTATTAAAATTAGGCGACCTCAGTTCAAAAATTTTATCTTGTTGTGCAGGAAATAAGAAAACACTTGAATAAATAAATAAATAAATATAATCACAATAATGTTTTTACCTCACCAACTGTAAAAAGAGCCGCTGAAAGCACCGGCCTTTCAAAATAGTGACGTCCCGATGCCAACATCGAAGCAGTGCCTAATAATGTTTTTAAAAACCCGCAAACCGTAATTCAATGCCGTGAAAAAGATTTGCTAATTTCAAGGAGCTCTCTAGAGCGTATACTCACAAATAGGGATGCCAATCCCGATCCCGAAAAATCCTGGGATTTACGGAATTTGCCAAATCCCGAATCCCGGGATTTTTATTTCGCCTTTCAGATGACATACTGGATGCTTTAATTTTTCACAAAAGTTTTTAAGAGAAGACAAAATGCAATAAATCGAAAACTGAAAAAGAAGACTAAATATTATATAGATATTTACTTTAAAGCTTTAAAAATGTATACACATGAACATACATATATCCATATCGTAATTGATCAACAATAAGGGAATTAACTAAATATATTGAAAAATTTTTTTTTGCAAGAAATCAATAATATCATTTCTTAAAAGGTATTATTTTTTATTCATGTTAAAAAATAATCAAAATTCTTTATTTCAATTTGGTTGCAATTTCAGTTTTGTCAATAAAATAACAAAAAAAAAATTCGAAATATTTCAGATATATTACACAGGTTTACAAATTATTAATTTGGAAAAATACCAAGAACGCCACATGCCTAGATTAGTTAATTGGGACCTCCTGAGCACGAAAAACGCTTTTATTATTTTTTCCTAAGTACAGTTTTTTAGATAACGGTACTTTTGTGTTTTTCGGTGTATGGTCCCACTCAAACCCTTGTGGAGTCCAACCGAAAAGTCCGATCGAGATAAGTGGTATATCAATGAAAAGGCAATTGAATGCCTTTTCCGTCGATATGCTGGAAAATTCCATCTGATAAGAAATGGCTGAGATATGGCACCTCAAAGTTCAAAATTTTCCTATTTTTTACGTTTTTTTCAAAATTTTTCATTTTCATTAAAATTTTTTTCTACGTTATATTGAAGATCTGGAATGTTTTATTTTTTTACCAAATAGTCTATTTACTTACCAATATTTAAAGTGTATTTTCAAAAAATCGGATGAAAAATAAAGTTTTTATTAAGGATTTTGTGGAAAGACAATATTTTCATTTTCATTGCTCACACACTATATTCGGCGTAAATTCAAAAAAATTTAGTTAAAATGAGAGCGACTTGAACTTTTGCGTTTTTTTTCGGATGGACCTTCGCGACTGAGGAACCAACAATAGTCCGCCATCATTTGTTTATCCCACCAGCCTTTGTATCGTCTCTCGATTTCTTCCATTTCCTGGTGAAATCTTTCACCTTGTTCATCCCTTTCGGAGCACAAGTTCGTGGAAAAATATTCAAATGACTGAACAAAAAATGTAATATAGTTGTCATATTTGAACCTAAAAGTTAAAAAGAATAAATTTTCAAATGATAACGACCTTTTTGTTATACATGTTTTCACTCAACGCTTACCAATGGCATTGAATTTTTGTAATAAAAGTCTCGGTCTTCTCAGCGTAATGAGGACTTCTGTAGTTTCCTAAAAAGTTGTGAACTGATAATGGCCGGAACTTGCTAAAAATGTTACAAATATTTGACTAGAAGGATGAAGGCGGGTTCGATGACTGCGTCTATTACGACGTTCTGCACGGAACAAAATATGATAAATGACATTTGTAATAGTTTGCAGACGATAATGTGTCAAATCAAGATTAGGTGTAAAAAAAAATTTTTCATAAAAACGACTATTATTTTATGACGGAATAATAAAACTCACAAAATAAGCTTTATTTTGTGACGAAAAAATAAAACTCTATTTTTGACAGTTTTTTTTAACTTATATTTTTCCGTTGAAAAATAACTTTTTCTGCTGACCTTTTTTTGGAAAAACTCTCAAAATAACCATAAAAAAATAAGTTTTTCGATAAAACTTATAACCGTTACAGTCCCTGGTGTTTATAAAACACTGTTCAGGGTTGCATTTCAAAATACATGTATGAAGTCAGTTAAGGGCTCATTATTTTAGTCACCAATGATGTCATACGAACAGATTTATTAGCAAAAGGTGTAGAGAAATATAACTAAACGAAAAGGCTATGGCACTCGGACTTATTCGGGAAATCATATCATTCGAGCGTAATTGTATTTATTCGATACAAATTGTAAATACAGTCAGTCGCATTACTGGAGAATTTCTACTGCATATTCAATTTAATACTGCAAAGCAAAAAATTTACTTTTTTAAATAAAATTTTTTTTTATGTTTTACTAAAACAATTTGCATTATTCGTATACATGGGTTTAGCATTTTTAAATGGCAATCGAATACAAAAATAATTTACGCATGTGCTAGTGCACTTACGCTATTTAAAGGTGATCAAGCAGGTAGGCAATCAAAGCATATTTTAATATTTTGTTCGTTTTTTTTTTTTTTTTTGGAAAATTGTTTAATATTGATATTTTAAATTTATTACTGCCACATACTACTGGTTAAAGCCTGCCATAAGCAAGCTTATTCAATTTGGTGGCCAAAATATAATGTGTATGTGAGGGTCAACATTGGGTGCATTCTGAAATAATTTCCATAAATCAAATTTTTTATTTAACATACTCGTACGTACGTAAATTTGCCGTTATAAATTTTAAATTATTTTTAATTTTTTTCTTTCCAATTTCCATTTTTTTTTTTTTGAAACACTTGATGTTGTGGAAACTGAAAAGATTTAAATCTTCATACGCTGGCTGTAATTGTCTATCGCAAAATCAAAATCATTGTTACACATAAATTCTAAACAAGCTCGATAATCTTATGGCTTATGAAGTTAATTTGTAATACAATGCAATTGGCAAAAAAGAAAATGATCACACCACCATTATTTGATACAAACAGTGGGTCAATTGTAAAGTATGTTGAAGATATTAAATAAATTTTGCATTTTTTTCGCCAGCCTTATCAGTTTCACCATTACGTATATTTACAAATTTCACTATTAACTAAATATTTTTAACTATTAGCGGTAATCACTTTTTGTTGCAATCACCCTTGCAAGTCTGGCAAACGTGGAAAACCTAGCATATCGTCGTGCGGGAGTTTCTGTGCTCTATCCGCCATTTTATATTTATGTTATGTTTTTTTGAGCTATGTCACTCTTCTCGCAAATCAGCGATATGTTATGACGACAGACTACTTTTGCCCTTAAATTTTACTCGTATTTAATCCAATCATACTGTCTATGGTCACCTTTAAAATAAATTACGAATTAGTTAAGAATCTATACAACATCAAGCAGCTTTCCATTTTTTCATAATTCTTTCGAATGCTTAACAATGTAGATGCTTCAGTTTGTGTTGCAAGTACGACAGACAATTGTTGGCAAAGGAAGTTTATTAATGTTGGTAATCGCTCTACTTATTCTCTAAATACGAATATTTTATTTTATTATTTTGTGTTTTTCTTTTTTTTAATTTTTTCAAGTAGATATTGTGTTGCAGTTTCATGAATCGGTATATTTATTTGTCGATTGTTGCATATTAAACAACATGTTGTATGTGTTACCTTTTATTCTTGATTTTTACCGGTGATCATTGAAAGCGATCGACAGGTGTTGATTGCTGCTACGGGACGTCTTTCTTGTTTAATTTTTTTTTTTCTTTTTTGTGTTCTTTTTCATTTGGATATTTGGCGGATGAGCTTTTATCCATGAATAATATGTTTCGTATTCATGAGGTTTATTTAAAAGATGAGATCCATAGATGTTGGTGGCGGTGTATTCTGGATTATTTTTTGTTTTATAGCTTTTCGTTGCTGGTAATTGTATGCATAAGCGTGAAAACAAATTATTACAATTCGTACGTGATTTTAATCAAAATATTATGAACCAAATTGGGTATAATTTCGATAGGTGGTAGGTGATAATTTTCAATTGCATTTAAAATTATATACGATGATGAAATTTCAAAGAATTTAAACTGAGCAATGTAATCTTGTAAACTAATGGATAATTATTAAGAAAGTTTTACGAATTATTTAGTACACGAATAAATATTTTACATTAATGTGTAGCCCAGCATTAGTGGAAACATTGATCAGTAAATCAATGGTGGCAGATCACCAAAGAATTTAGCAAGTGGTTGTCATTGTACGAAAGTACCGACTACTGGGTAAAACTACTTTAGTCGGCATTGGGGTGCCGAAAATAGTTTTAAATTCTTTTCGTTCCTAATGTTGGAATTGTATAAAATGAGGGAATAAATTACATTTTTTAAATTATTTTGAATTTAAAGTATTGCTTGTTTCTGCCTCTTGTAATATTTCTTAATTTAAAACTGTTTAAAAAGACGATATTAAAGTCTTCCACTAAATTTTTACTACAAGAACATGTACTATCGCACTCATTTAGAGAACATCACTCATCAAAGGCATTATAATGCCATAAGTACTTATCTGAGATCAATATTTTTTTACATAAATTATTTGCTCCTACTCTAATATATAATAAACGAAACACGCTTTTAGGTATTCTTAAAACTATTTCTATATTATGGCCAACTTACATACAAAAGATTCCATATTGTTTTATTCCTCATAGACGTGGAAGTGATAATGCACTCTTTTCATCTGTGATTATACAGATATGTATCGAGGAAGCGGATGCTCTTGATATTCTGGGCATGAAAATTAGTTGTGATGCCGATGTACAAGTAATACTTCACTCCATTTGACCTATATCCGACCTGGAATGGAATACAACTATCATGTATGAGCCGATGTTTCAAAGTCTATTTTGAGGCTTCTCGACCGTGCACAGGAAAGGGCGAAAGTGCTTATCAACTACGGTAGAATATACAACTCCATCGATTCGTTGAAGCATGGGCGTAATGTGGCGTGCGTTTCCTTGTTCTATCGGTACTACCGTAAGAGGTACTCTGATGAAATAAAGGACTTGATTCCGGATAATCGCATATTCTTATGGACCACTCATATCTCTCTCAGAGCACACCCTTTTGTAGTTGATTGTTCACTGAATCGCACACTGCATTACAGATATAATTCGTTCTTTAGCCGCATGGCCTGTTAATGGAACAATCTTCCAGAGTATATTTTTCTTGTCAATTATGATATCCGTAAATTTAAATCAAATGTCCACAAGCGTTATTCCCTCTTTCCCCCTTCTCATAATATATGTATGTATATTCCTAGACCCACACAATGTACTGCATGAGTAGAGGTCGTCCCTTTAGTGCTGGCTCTAATAATAAAAAAAATTTCTTCCCCTCCAAACTTAATAAGACATACTTACATACATAATTGGCCATTACAGCTTTGTGTCAATGTTACGGTATAACTTTTAGCAGCACCCATGTTTTTTATGTCAATTTTTATCCATGAGAGACTTCAGTTCCATGACGACTCCGAGAGAGCCTTGAAAAGTTGAGTTCATGGGAATCAAATACTTTTAGAGCTTTTGCTAGAAGACTTCTAAGAGATAGTCTCCGAAAGAAATATTTTTGCATATTTTTTTTTTATTGCAACTAATACTCAGGGGTGAACCCCTACAGATACTGTTTTTATATTGGAATTTTTGGGAAAGAACAGTATTTTTTTTTTTTTTTTTTTTGTTTTATTTAATTTTTTTTTTCTTACACTTTTGTTTCTTTTGTGATATATTCAATCTCTCTTATGTAGTTCAATAATCAATTAAACATTTAATTGAATCAATTAAAAGAATTCTTTGATATTGAAATTAAAATCAATAAGATTTTTTCTGCGTACCGAACATTTTTCTCTTTTTTTGGACCAATACTTAGGGGTAAACCCCTACTAAATGCTGTGATTTGTATTGTAACTTTTTGGAAAGGACAGTACATATATATTTTCTTTTAAATTATTATTAAGCGCCTTAGTAATAAGACAAATTGCTCTGTATTGATCATTCAAAGGCCAGTGTTATAACTTTACCTTTGAATGGTCAACAGCAATTGTCTTATCGTTTCATGTTGATTCGGTGGTGGTTGCCTTCACTAAGTAGGTTTAGCTGTCATCTGCTACTTCCCAATAGGTGGCGCTTTTATCCTGATCATTAGTCTTTGTTGTCCATGGTTAAGGTGAACTAGAATGGAATGGTAGGGAGCGGTGTCTTTGTTGATGGAATTTCTTTCTTTCAAGATATAAGAACTGGGTTTTGAGCCAGGAGATGTTTTCTAGCTAGCCAACACACTAACCCCTAGACTACGGCGTCTACATTTAATCATATTTACTTACTTGAGCTTGAACAAATTTCACTAATCTTCTATAATTCAAATGGCAGATACAAAGATATATGCCCGTATGAATAAAAAGTTGACTTTAATTTAAAATTTTGATGTTAAATAAAGACAGCAAATGTCCTTTTTAAGAATGCGAGAAAAAAATTACGCAAGAATAACGATTTCACAATAAACTCTCTTTTATTAAAAGTCGTATGCAAAAGCGAATTTCTTTTTAAAATTCTATTAAATTAAATTATTTTTGTTTGTTTTGGGAATTAAAATTAATAACTATTTAAATTATATACCACCATTATTAATAATTCTGGTTTATTTTCAATTAAATGAAAATTATATAGACAATAGCCATGCTAAGTTAGTAACAACCTGATGAATTACCTGAGAAACAATGCGATTGTAGGTTTTTTTTTTTGGTTAATAAGACCCCTTAAGGTCAATATTTTGCTACTGTATTTACAAGAAAGATGAAGAAAATAAGGAACAACGACGACGTTGGTAAAGGGGAAAAAAAAGAAAACAAAGTAGAAAAACAAATCGTATCTTAAATTAAACAAATTTTTGATACCAATCAAAAAGCAAACAACAGCCAATGAAATCAACAATAAATAACAAAAAAAAACAAAAACAAAACAAAGATACAGAAAAATGAAATGGTAAGAAAAGATCGTATTCAAAATAACATTGTAGTTAAAAACTTGGCTACTGCAATTTTATTTTTTAGTTTCTTGTGTTTTTTTTTTTTCTAAATTTTATCTTAATGTTTTGAGGGAATATAACAACTACTGCAGTAATAATATATTGTATAAGATTTATATTTATATTTTTTTTTTATTTTCTTGATTTTTGTTTAATGTTAACCAAGATTGTCGTCTTAAGGCACGTTTTATTTGTACAATAACAGAAATCTTAGAAAAAAAAAAAATTTAAGATTTTAATTTTTTTTTTTTTATATTGTCTAAATAGTGGAGTTGTGTAGCATAATTCGTGTATTAGTTTTAATACAATTCCTCTAACAATAATAACGATTATATTATTAAAACTACAACAACAACAACAAAACAATAATATTATAATCTTGTTAAGATATTATTTGTTAGATAGGACAAGTAGACTTAATTATCATTTTCATGTTTTAACATAAATAATGCATTACTTACTTATAATAAAAATAAAATATAATGTATTGTTTTAAATATATACATAAGTACACTGTCAAAAATTTTCTCTTTAAAGATATTCTTTAACTTACTTTCGACAATAAAGAATATAAATGCGAGAGAGAGAAGGCACGTTACTTCGTGTAACTCATTACTAGGGCAACCAAAAATATGCTCTATAAAATTAGTTTTAAGTGCCTAAAATATGCGTTAAAGAAACAGTTTTAAGCGTTAAAAATATTCTCTATAAAACTCATAATGCATAAATGTGTTGACGTAAAATTACGTATATTTTTTTTCAAAAATTTGAAAACATGAAGAGTAACAATTATTAACCAACCAGATAAAATAAATTTTCTTTTATATGTATATAAATGAGCGATATGTAAGCTCATTTGCGAGAAGAGTGACATAACTTAAAAAAATTTGATTTTTGAGTTATTAATACAGAAATATGAGACGAACTGTAATTTAAAACATATCTAAAAATTATATTTTTATCTCTTTTTCCACTGAGTGACGACCAGAAGTGTCTTGTACTTTTCCTATCAGTTTAGCTAAATTAAAATGTTTAAATACATTTATCTCAGAATCGCTTTTTTTGAGTTATGCCACTCTTTTCAAAAATGAGGGATATATTTATTTCAATTCCAAAATTAACACAAAAAATAAAAAAAAAATTCAAAAAATTCGGACTGACAAGAATAAAAGAGTAAAAAAATAATTTAATTTATTGTTGCAATAAATAACAATCATATCGCTGAAATTTTGAAATATAAAGCTTTGTCGTAAAACGCTCTTGAACATCGAGAAGCTTCTTTCGACATCAACGGAAGTAATTGATGCAAATTTGAAAGCAAACGTTTCCTAGCATAATTTTTTGCGTTGAGCTTAATATATTTAATTTAATTTTTATATCATGCAAATATTGCAATTTTCCTCCAATAGGTACAACGTTAAAAAATACGTAACTTTTGATTTAGAACAATTATTATTTAATATTTTGAAAAATAAAATTTGGCTATATACGTAAATTCTCCTAGCATATGAAAAAATTTGTAAAATATGCAATACAAATATGAAAAAATTTGAAATATGCAAAGGTAAGCATTTATGACGAAATATACAAAAATATGCCTTAACAAATAGGGGTTAAACGTCGTAGTTTCTCCTAAAATGAATTAATATTTTGGTTGTTTTGTCAGTAACATTCAGAAAAAAGATGCTAATGCATATTTTTGGTTGCCCTACTCATTACAAAGTAAACAGAAAAAATATAATTCAAATTGCTAATGTATGCCGACGATATTGTTATTTTCTCCGATTCGCCTGGTGGCCTCCAAAATATGATTAATTCTTTATTTACTTATTGCAACTTGTGGAATTTGAAGGTTAACATGGCTAAATCAAAGATTTTAATATTTCGTAACACCATCAGAATTTCCAGAAATCTTAAATGGAATTATGGGGAAAGTACAAGTGAAATCGTAAATTTATATAAATATCTCCGAATAGACCTATGTTATAATTTATCATTTCGGAATCATCTGGCGAACAAGTTTTTAACTTTTAAATTATCTATTTGGTCTTATTGGACTAAATATGTTATTCATCAAAAATAAACTTAAAATGTTTAATGCTACAGCTCGTTAAATTTTGTTTTATGGTGCTCAATTTAAGTATGTGACAGCGGACATTGTCATTTTTACAACGAACGTGCACGAATTGACAACGATACGTTGTCAAATCCTAGGATTTGACCACGTTGGTTGTTAACTTGTAAACGAACGTGCAAAATTAACAACGCCATGTTGTCAATTCATACTCATTTGTTGAGTGCTGTGTTTTTATTATTCCTTTGGCGTCACAGAAGATGAACGCACACATTTTTTACAATAAAATGTTAAAAAAGAAATAAAAAAATGGAGAATATTCAGAACGACATCTTATTGGAGCCAGAAAATATACTTGGTGAGCTATTGGAAGTGAATGGCGATATCGTGGGGGTCAGAGATAGTTTTATTGAAAGTACTGATGTTCATGAAAACTCTGAGGATGATATTAAGCTTATAGAGATTTTAGAAAGCATTAATATGGAGTCTATTTTTTTAAAAATTTAAAAGGTAAGTAAATCGTGGTGGTAAAAATCAAATTTTAATTTATATACAATATATCGTCGGTTGACAAGTAAAACTCACTAACTGTAGTCATATCACATAGCATAAAGTGAGTTTTACCTGTCAACCGACGATATATTATATACAAAATTACTGTTTAAAATTTTTTAACACAATAAGTAACATTTCGGAGTTTGCCTTATTGAGTAATAGAAATTTTTTATTCTAAACCTAAATAACTAAGAAGCATGTTAATAATGTACTAAAATCTGTGTTAATAAGCAGACCCAATGGATACTTAGATAGAAATCGCTTCGAGCGATATGTGTAGATTCTGTGACGAGGCGGACGAGTCATCAGAGCACATACTAGGCAACTGTGCAGCATTGATGCATAGTAGAAAGAATTACATCCGCGATTATCGAATATCAAATGGGGGTTTGTCAGAGTTAGCACCGGCCGATATTCTGAAGATCGTCGAGGCGACAAGACTGGGGGAAATACTATAAAGCCCCAGTTAAGGTGAGGGCTGTACAATAGATCTACAAGTCGAAATACTTTAGTACCTCCTTTATTAAAGAATGAATAATAGGCTTTTGTTATACTGCTCTTTTCTTTATGTAAAGAAAATATGGAGCTTAGATAAGTCTTTTTGGTGCTGTTTTAAGTGTAATCAGTGATTGTATTTCAATACGTTGTATAAAAATTTTGTGGCAAATCTAGATCCTACACAAGAGTCTTAGATCTGAAAATATACGTAATTTTTTTTTACAGAAGCCTGCAACGTATAATTTTCATAACGCGAGTTATGTACTTCCACCTGTTTTATTCCAAAATTGATTTGCAACAAAATCTAAATAATGATGCTCATTATAAAACAATGAAACAATTCCGTGATGTCTTTTTTCAAGATTTTTTACACACTAGTCCTTGAAACGTATCTATTTGGTAAAAACAATATAAGGTGTTCTTGTTTATATTTATATTTCTGTTTAGTTTGGTCAGCTGGATCTTAAGGTAGAAGTATATAGCATGTGTTACGTCGTCAACTGCCGTAATGTACAATATAACGTATTCAACTGTAAACGCATCTAACAGTTAAAAGATGTTCAAATTTAATACGTTAGATGAGTTTCCAATCTTGCTAGTATCTGGCTTTATTTTAACTTTTTTTTGTCAGACGTGCGAAACGCACAATTGATGCAGCAACGCATGTTACGTACTTATACCTTTAAAGCGATTTAGCTTTACATTATTCGAAAGAAGAACTGTCAAAGTTTTTTTTTCTTGTACATGCATATTATAATTTTATTTTAAATTTCTTGTAATTCTAATTACTCACCTGTTGATACTATGCTTTGATAAGTTTTTTTCCCCCAACAATTTTTCAAATAGGCAGAAACAAATTCATAATTCACTAGAATTAAAGTAAAATTTGTAAAAAAATTAATTAAAAACTTGTAATATAATTACTAAAATAAAATATTAAATTTAATTTATAAATATTATAAAAAATTTAGACGTAAAGGCCTTTTTTAAATTATCCTGTGTAGTACCAGGTAATATAAAAAATTAAATAAAATGGGATCAAACAAGGATCTATATTTAAACAAAAACTAGTTGTTACACATTAAATGCAGAAAGCGCCATAAGCATTTTGCAGCAAACAAGGAGAACAACATCAATTCTTTGTAATTTAAATTTTTTTCTCAGTGTATAAAAAATGCTTTATAAAGCGATTGGTTAACAATTTAAATTTTAAAAGAGATACAAGACAATAACATGAATCTGTTAAGTGAACTATGACAATGGATTTCAAGTGATTATCTGATTACAACTTCAACTTTGTAAAGAGATTTTCAAAAGAAATGAAAAAAACGAAATTTTTACAAGCCAAAGAAAGTAAATAAAAACGTTTAACCACAGAAAACACTCAATAAAACTAAATTCGTTAGCATTTTTTTTTTTGTTTTCAATGAAAAAATATTTATTAAACAATCTCCTAAATGTTTAACATATAAAGGAAAATAATTTTCAAAAATATTTGCCAGTAACGAAAATTTATAAAAATCTACCAAACAAGAGTGTGGTGGTAATCTTATATACCCTTCGTAGACCAAAACATTGAGTTGAACTTGCTGGAAAACATATTTTCCATGTCGATACAATCAATTGCGTTATGCAAAATAAGTATATGCAAATACGGATACAAAAGCGAATATTTTTTTTCTTTGTCATTGAACAAAAGCTTGCCCAAAAAGCGGGGGACAAAATAAGTTGAAATGTTTGCTTAAAAAAAAATATTTGTATATAAACTCGTCCTTATGTATATAATCATTCCCTCAGAAGCTCAAAAAAGTTATCATCAGTGGTATTTAATACATATTTTTCGTAAACTTTCTTATTCAGGAAATCGTTACAATACCCTCATCTCGTACATACATACTAACGTACGTATTTATTCTTTGTAAAGGCATTTATTTATTTTTTTTTATCGCGATTTCGTTAAACTAAAATAACTGCTTCGAAAAGCAATAACCCTCAATGAAAATGTCTTCTTTTGCATTTGAAATTATTTTGATCCACCGATAGATTTTCTATTTTTCTTCTTTTGGGTTTCCAAGTATCTATTTTGTGGGTGGATTATGCGATCAGTGTGTTTATAAAAACGTGCAAGATATTGGCTATGAGAGTCACTTTTTTCTTGGTTACGAGGTTTCCGCAGAAATAAAAAATATTTTATCGGCGTGTAGTGTGAACTATATATTGTGGAAACATAGAATAAAGCAATAAACATTTAAAAAGTTTTACATCTGTATGTATGTTTAAGTCATTGAATGTTTTTCAAAGTTGACAAATAAATTAATGCCCTCCTTTTAAAATTAAATTACACTGTGTAACAAAATAAAATTAAAGATTTTTTATTTTTGCAGTAAAAAGCTGGAAACTCTTTTGGTATTTTTTCATTTTACGAAGGGTTTTTTCCTTGTACATACTTGCCATTCTTCACCAGACAAGCGAGTAGGAGACAATATGTAATTGCAGCGAGAATACGAATCATCTATAGAACAACTAATCATATCGGGTGGTTAAATTTTAAGGGCCGATATTTAATGTGAACCACACCTAAACGCAAAAATTTTTTTCGGCATTTCATTTGACATTTCTCAAGTTCAGACTAACTCAATTTGAACCACGAAAAGAAATCGAGCAACGCGTTAAAGTTTTTCAGGCTTATTATGAAAATGGGCGTTGAATTCAAAATGCATATCGTGCACTTCGTGATTTTTTTCGGTCAATTTAATCGTCCAAATATGCGTACAGTCGGAAAAATCGTGCAAAAATTTGAGCAAAGTGGGTCTGTTGGAGATGTGACAACACCAGTGCATGCTCGTACAGCTCTTAATGCAGAAAATATTGCTGCCGTTTGCGATAGTGTGGCTGAAGAGCCGTCCTCCTCAAACTGTCGTCGTGCCCAACAATTAAACCTCTCACGCTCGTTGTAGATCATTGATGCCCACGGTAGTAGTATTGGTGAGAGTGACGAAATAACACTGCAAGAAATCAATTTGCTATTCATTTTATTTAGTCGTCAACGGGATTGCGACGAAAGCACATGTGTTAACTCACAGCAGTCTCGATGACGATTAAAATGTAAAATAAGATACAGAAGTTCTGCAAGTGTAGTTTGTCTCTGCCACTCAACATGCTGATTTCTTATTGGTTCATTGACGATCAAACAAAAGAGCGTAAGTATACGTGTGAGTTTAATTTGCTGATATCAGGCATCTTTGTCATAGATGAACATTATGTATAAAGACTTGCATTTACACGTTTACAAGGTGCAATTGACTTAACAACTAAAGCCTCTTGAGCATTCCAAACGTCGTCAATGGTCACTATGTGGCAAGAAATGGCAAAGGTGGATGATCGATTTTCGAAGAAAATCATCTTCTGTGATGAAGCACATTTTCACCTAAGTGGATTCGTCAATTAGCATAATTGCCGCATTTGGGCAATGATAATCCAAGAGTGACTGTCGAAAAACCAATACACCCACAAAGAGTGACTGTTTGGTATGGTTTATGGGCTGGCGAAATCATCGGGCCGTATTTTTTCTAAAATGAGGCCGGTCAGGCAGTTCGCTATCGTTGAGATGATAACTAACTTTTTTTGGCCTGAATTGGAGATATGGCTGTGGACGATATATGGTTTCAACAGGACGGTGCCACTTGCCACACAGCTAACGAAACAATGGCTTTTTTGCGCGACAAATTCAATGGGCGTGTTATCTCATTTGGTGGCAATGACAATTGGCCGCCAAGATCATGTGATTTGACAGCGTTGAATTTCTTTCTTTGGAGTTGTTTGAAAGAAAAGGCTCACGTCGATAAGCCAGTAACAATTTAAGAGTTACAGGATTATTATTAATGGCATAGATTCTCACTATAACATGATAAAACACCCATGTCTCTCAGTTTTGCCTAAAGTCTGGGGGGTGCGTGGTATAGTGGTTAAAGTTTGCGCACAAAAACTCAAATGCCCCAGGTTCAAACCCCAGCAGAGGTAAAAAATGAAGAAGACCATTAACAAAGAAACCGCTCCCCGACATTCCACTCTGTTCTACCTTAATCAATGTCAAAAAAAAATAACTAATGATCAGGAAAAAAGGGCCAACTATTGGAAAGTAGCAGACAACAACTAAACCTACTTAGCGAAGGCACCCACCACACAATCAACATGCAACGATGAGGCAATTGCTGTTGATCATTCAAGGATGAAGGTATAACACTGGCCTTTGAATGATCAACTGACAGTAACTTGTCCCATTGTCATAAGGCGCTTAAATGGAACTATAGGATCTATATCTTCTAACATTCCAATACAATTCACAGTATGAGTAGGGGTGTAAACCCCTGAGTATTGATCTTAACCAAAAAAAATACAAAAAAATAAAGGAAAATATAATATAAGATCAATTTTTTCTTGAGATACTTCTTTCTTTAAAGCTGCCAGATTAAAAAAATTGTTACTAAGAAGGTTGTTCGACGAAAAAATAACGGTTTATTTGAATTCGAAAAGTGAGGACTTAAAAAAACCGTAGTCGACATACCAAAAACACAGGAGAAAACCTATTACAAAAAACCTTACCGATCAGCCTATTGGCAATTCAATTCAGTTGTTTTGTGAATACAAAAAGAGGTATAAATTTGTTTACAGAAACAGCTGATATTTTTTGACACTACGCTACTAATCAAGTATTTAATTCTAGTATTTAAGTGATGGTAAAAAAAATAAAATAAGAAAAAAAAGATTGCTATATTTCTAACTACTACGCCAACAAACATGTTTCTTATAAAATCTGTAACGTAATCCCTTTAAATGCCCGCAAATTAAAAACATATTGACCACTTAAGAAATCCGATTACCTGCTTTATGATTTTTGCGTCTTTAAATCAGAACATAACTACCCCCAGAACAAGGCTGTTAAAATCAAAAAAGACAAAGTAGTCTATTCTAATAATGCATTAAATGACAGACGGAATAGCTAAACATTGCACGCCCTTCAGATGCTATTTTGCCTATTGTTTAAATATGAAAAGAACCATAGACGGAATTTTTATCAATATCTTTGTGTTTTTCTTCTTTTTTTTTTTTTTTTGGCAAACTGGTCAGTTTGTGCAATAACGTATTTGAAATATAATTTCTTTATCTACTCTATGTGCATGTGTGTGTATGGTGTTTTTTTTTTCTCTTTTTTTGGCAATAGAAATGAGATTTTATTAAGAAGATAAGAAAACAAAAGAATGAAGAACAACAGAAATTATGAAAAATTCGTAAAATAAATTTCTATGGTTGCAATGTAAGAATTTCAGATAAGAAAGATTTCTTATGGAAATATGAATTGATCTATGAGAGTGTGTGTCTGTGTGTGTTTGTAAGTGTACAGTATAGTATCTATTTATTTTTTGGCTAAAACAATTGACCACATTGTTTGTATAGCCATTGGCTTTTATACATGAAATTGCGAAAAAAAATTGTCATTTTCCCAAGCTGTTGCCGTTCGTTACTGGAATTGAGAGGAAACAAGAAACCAAGCAAACTGATTGGTATACTTTTTATACACACAGTTATGAGAACTGGCCGGACGTGAATTGCGTGCTGTGTTTCAGAACTGAATATGAAATGCTGTGCAACAGTAGCCTTATTGGCAGTATTATAAGTAGCTGTAAACATATTATGCAACAACTGCTATTGCATGTTCTGTTCTTATTTTTTTTTTCTTTGCTTGTTACACAAAGATGTCAATTGCTTTGGTTTTAAAGCAACCGTGTAGTTGGAGTTGTAAAAAAAACCGCTTAAAGTAAAAAAATGTTTGAGGCCTAGAAATATTAAAAGTTCTGAAAAAAATAATGAACAGCGCAAAAGGCTCAGGAATCCCTTTAAAACAAATTTTTCTTTGGTATAATAAAATTTAAATTTCTTAAGGCTTAAAAGTTTTAAAACACTTTAGATTTATATGTCAATGTCAGTTCTATCGCCACAAACTCATTTACTATGGAATGGAAAGTTTTAAAGTGGAAGTGATTGTTTTAAATTTTATAAACTTTAATTCCTATGATCTGTCAAACTTTATACTCAGAGTTGTTTTTATCTTAAACGAATGGTTTTTACATAGAGAGTCATAAGTTTGAGTTGGCAATAACGCGTTTTTTAGCAACCAATTTATCAGCTGATAGTTGGCTGTTATTTAAGGGGGGATTAGACGGTAATACTTTACGTACATATAGTGTGTTTTTTATTGAGGTATAGAACTTTAAGTTGGCATCACTTTTTTAACTGGCGGCCATTTTGTCAGCTGTCAAGTGATTAATATTTAGTTTGGTTTGCCATTTCATCATGAACAGGTTGACAAAAGAACAACGCTTGCAAATCGTGCAAATTTATTTCGAAAATAATGGTTCAGTTCGCGAAGTTTACCGCAAGCTCCGTCCATTTTATGGTCGACATAATCGTCCATCAGAGCAATTAATTCGGTTAACCATGGATCGTTTTCGCACTACGTTTACTCTATGTGATAATACGCATCCGCAGAGACGTCGAACAGTGCGCACCGAAGAAACAATTACAAATTGAAATAATGCTGGAGAGTCAGTTACCGTTAATGGAGACCGGTATAGAGCCATGATAACCGACTATTTTGTTCCCGAATTGGATGGCATGAATGTGGATGAGTTGTGGTTCCAACAAGACGGCGCTACATGCCACACAGCGCACGTCACAATCGATTTATTAAAGGAAACATTCGATGAGCGCATAATTTCGCGGAATGGACCTGTCAATTGGCCACCAAGATCGTGTGATTTGACACCATTGGATTATTTTCTTTGGGGATATGTGAAGTCGCTCGTCTACGCCAACAAACCAGGAACGTTAGGGGACTTGGAAGCCAACATTTGTGGCGTTATTGCCAACATACGGCCCCATATGCTCGAAAAAGTGGTTGAAAATTGGACCTGTAGAATTGGCTTTATTCGAGCTAGCCGCGGCGGCCACATGCCCGAAATCATATTTAAACATTAATGGCATAAAATTATCCTTCCAATAAAGCCAAATTGATGGACATTAAAACGATTTTTTTGTGTTTTATTTCAATTCGAAGTTCTATACCTCTAAAAAAACACCCTGTAAAATCAAAGAGAAAAATGAGAGTAAAAATCTTAGGACCGATTTTGTTACGTTTTCACGGTTGGTAAAATACCAAAACAAAGTAAAAGGAAAACATAAAATGAACATACACGTGCCCACAAAATTTACATGCATTGTGAATATCCCTGTCAGCAATTGGAAGATTGTTTTTTCAAATACGACCAAAATGAGTTTTTTAAGACTCCCTTAGATGATCAAAAACTGATTAAATGTGTGGGATCATAAATGACTCGTTCAGGGGAGTCACAAATGATTCGTTCAGCGGAGACGCGGTAAGGGTACCATTTTCTCCCGAAAAAACATAAGTGAATATTTTAATCCCCCTGGGGAGTCACAAAAGACTCAAAATTGGCCAAAAATGCTGACCGGAACATTTAACATAAACAAACAAAAACATAAAAATGCATCCCTGATCTAATGAAATGTGATGGTTTTTTAAAAAATTTCAAAAAAACAAAGAGACCCGTACGACTGTCAAATTTTCATCCGTATTTTCTTTCAATGTCGTACGCTCTCATTACACATCATGATATCGGGTTTTTCAATAAGAGCGCTATGAAAAGCTTTTTAAATAAAACAAAAACGGGTTTGGATATCAATGAAATTCTTTATTTCTGTAAAAGTACGCTGAACGCTGAACCCAATTTTTGACGGCTTTCAAGCATAAATCGGCCGATACTGCTGCAATTTCACGTTAATATTAGTACGAAGTTTATTAATCGTCGCTAGCTTGTTGGCATAGACCATAGACTTGATGTAGACTCACAGGAAATAGTCTAACGGCGTTAAGTCGCACGACCAAGGCGGCAAATCGATTGGACCATTTCGTGAAATAACACGTTCTCCAAACTTGGTTTCCAATAAATTGATTGTGTCATTCGCTGTGTGGCTTGTGACGCCGTTCTGTTGGCCACCCAATTGGGGCCAAAAATATTCAGTTAACATGAACAGTAGCGACTCCCATTTTACTGTGAATGTGCCGGTGTTGATCATCACGGAAGAAGTACGGCCCAATGACGCCACCGGCTTAGAAACCGTACCCAACCGTAATTTTTTCGAGATGCATATTTTTCCATCATGGAGTACGTGTGGATTGCTGCCTGACCAATAACGCATATTTTGTTTATTGCTGTTCATCGCTGAAGATGATATTTCGATGAAAATCCGAATCATTTTCAAGTTGTTGCTCAGCCCAATTCACGAACATACGACGTCTCTGGTTGTTAAGCGGCTTCAGTTTTTTGCGTCAATTTGTTCTTATAAGGATGTAGGCCAAGATCTTTTCGCAAAACTTGCCACAACGACGTGACAGAGATGCCCAATGCTTGAGAACGACGTGTGAGAGACACATTTGGGCTTTCTTCAACTGAAGCCTCAGCGGCAGCAATATTTTCGACACTACGGGCACTTCACTGGAACGGGAATATTTTGTACTGTGCCTGTGAATTCAAATTTTTCCACTAGACGCTCAATTGTTGATCGGTTAGGACGACTATAACGACCATAAATTGGACGTAACGCTCTTAACGTTGAGGCCACTGACTCCAAATTTCGGTAGTAAATTTTAATAATTTCGACTTGTAGATGGCTCGTACATCTTTCCATCATGAAATGGTAAACCTTACTGAAGAGAAATGTCAAAAGAGCGGCAAGAAATATGGCGCCGTTTGCTGTCCCTGTCGCTCTACTTTTGTAGCGTCCCTGTTGAAAAACCCTGTATTATTCTTTCTCTTCTATAAAAAAAATTTGACATGTCGTATGACTCGTATTATCGGCTAAACCCGCCTTTAGATTGCTTTGACATTTGATTATAAATCGTCTACACTAGAGTAAAGCTCTGTTCAGACGGTTGTCAGATCTACCAATATTGTCAGAGCTGGCAATATGCTGACAATAACAAAGAAAAATTGTCAGCACTAAATAAATTGTCTGTTTACACGATTGTAATAAAATTGTTAGAAAACTTACAATTTAATTGTCAGACAATTTTCTGACAATAACTGTTTCTGACAACGTTGGCAGAAAAAAAATTGTCAGTTCACACGGTAGTCAGATTTGTTATGCAGTAAAAATGTTCAGCTCAATTAACAGAATGAACTTATTGTAAAATGTGTGTGAGAGAATTTGGAAATTGTGATATAAGTACATATTTTATTAATTAAATTAAAATATACCTATAAATTATGGATGTTTTTTTTTCTGACAATGATGTCGTTGTCAGATGTTAAATATTTTCGCATCTGACAATGCCTGACAATGATATGGCAATAACAAAGAAATGCGTTTATACGCTTGCCAGATGTCTGACAATATTGTCAGTTTTTCCAATCTGACAATGCTCTGACAATGTTTTATCTAGCAATGTTGAAACAGAAAAATTGTAATTGTAAGAAATTTTCTGTACATATTTCTAAACATGTTGTCAGATCTGACAACCGTCTGTAAACGCTTGTAAAATGTTAAATTTTATTGCTTCAAAATAATAGTTCTGTCATTTAAACTTATCGCACATTTCATTCATATATTGGCGAATATCTTTCAGAGAATGCTAAATTCTTAAAAGAATGGAAATTTTTCAGACTACGTTTACTCTTACTGATAATGTGCATCCCGAGTGACGCTGAATATAAGACACTGAAAAAGCTGTAGTCACTGTAAGCAATTTAAAATCAGTCCATAAATGATATCAGCAACTGAGCTAGTGTTTTATAAAAAATATCATGACTTGAAAGCTTTCAAGATTCAACCTGAACTTAAAGCCAAACGAGCATAGTATGCACCACTAATTCAGCGAAGGGCTTAAAAAACCAATTCATATTGATATTGATTACGAGTATAGGTTGCTATTGTTCACTAAAATGTAGAGTATTTCCTATGATTTTCCTGTGCTGGAAACTTAAACAAAAAACGCTTAAATAGCCATACTGTTACTCTCATAAACAAAGCGTGTGTGTTCTATTGATGATGACATATTTTTGTCTGCCTAATTTTTGCATTGAAACAAACACCGTTTCTGGCTAAATGCCCACTCGCCTGCTGTGCCATCTATTGTTTACTGGTAATTTATGTTGGAAAATTTGTATCGGTTTTTTTAAATCTATTTAGCACACAATGGCGCTGCACTCGTAATAGCATTATTGCTTTTTGAGTGTTATTAAACATATGGATATAAAACATATACAATATATTCTACAAGATTTATGGCAATTCTTTTTAAGGTAAATTTGATTGAGAATATGTACTCGTATATGAACTTAATTCAGTTATATTGTTTAAATATATTTGCAATCCAAAAAGCATAAAACACTGTAACTCCATGCGTTTTAGATATTTTGTTTGCAAAGATGTAAAAAAAACTGAAAATTCAAGATTCATTCAGTCATTTGGTTATATCGCCAGCAACTTATCAATACATATTTTTGTTTTTAATTTTTTTTTTTCAAAATACCTATTCAACGTCAAAGAAAAACTTTAAAAGCATTATTTACAAAATATTTTTCTAATAGTTTTTTATCACAGAAAATCTTTAAATAATTTATTCATATATTTTATCAGAGATCTCTAGCATTAACACACAAAACCACACACCCAAACCAATGTATCTACTACTACTGCGTGCAACATAAAGCCATTGTCATCAATTTTGAACATGTGGTCAAACAGCTACTGTTTGTTCGTTTAAACATGCAAAGAAATATTGAGGAAAAAAGAAAAAAATAGATAAAAAAATAATGACAATATTTAGAGAATATACAGGTAAACTCATAGTCAAATAGTTATGCTTTGAGATGGATATACGAATATACCCGTCGCTTTAACCAACATTACGCATTAATACTGTAAGTGATGATCTGCATTGAGGAGTATGTGATAAATACACTCACATTAGCTGTGGCATACACATATAGTTTTTCTATATATATTTTGATCACCCGCCATTATAGGAAAATTTCTAACACCTTTTGGTGGTAATAAGTTAGTAAAAGATCTGATATTTTGTGTTTTCTTTGGTGTTATCTTAAGAAAAAAGAAATTATAGGAAATACTTCTTTATGCAAGAGATAATATTGTTAGGTTTAGTAAACCAGGTAAAGATTATAAGAGAGGCTTCACTATCCAGCTGAAAGAAAGTACATCTTAAAAGATATTCTGTCTGGGGTATTGTTTGTAAACAGTGGCTTTAACATGATGTGTCAGCAATTTTATAAAAATCATCACTACTGCTATTTCGATCAAGTTAAAAAGAAAGCAAAAATTAAAATACAATATAAGCATGATATGAACCAAGGTTTTATAAGGTGGGCCAAAATTTATCACCCGATATTTTCTGACCGTAACTTTAGATTTACTTTTGGATTTTGTTATTATCACGGCTGACCATGTAAGCGCTCAAGTACTGAAGTCTAAACCGTTTTACATTTAATAGTAGATGTACAGCCGTGGTCTAGTAGTTAGTGTGTTGGCTTACTAAGACATGGGCCCTGGGTTCGACTCCAGGCTCTGACATCTTCAAAAAAAAAGAAATATGAAAAAAAATATTTCTTTCGGCGACTACCTCTCAGCAGTCTTCTGGCAAAAGCTCTGAGAGTAACTAATTGCCATGAACAAGCTTCTCAAGTCTGTCGTTCGGAGTCGACATTAAACTGTAAGTTCCGGTACTCATGGATAAAAATTGGCACACACGACATGAGTGCTGCGAGAAGCTAGGCCGTAATCCTGACACAGGGTTGTAAAGGCCAGTTATGTATACAGCCGACAATCTGTTTCTTTCTCTCTTTACACAGCACAGTTTTCACTCTTTCCCTCATTTTTTTTTATTGCGACCAATATTCAGGGGTAAACTCTTACTGATGCCGTGCATTGTATTGGAATTTCTTTGGAAAAGACAGTATATTTTTTTTTCTTATGTTCCTCTTAAGTACCTTAGGAATGGCACAAATTGCTTTGAATTGATCATTGAAAGGCCTTCAAGCTTGAATGATCAGCATCAATTGCCACATCGTTGCATGTTGATAGTGTATGGAGAGTGTCTTTGCTAAGTAGGTCTAGTTATTATCTCTGCTACTTCCAAGTGAAAATCACTAAGAAGAATAATTAAACGATCTCAGTTTTTATGCAGTACGAGCCAAATGTTTTAAGTTCCATTGCGTACAGTTTAAGTAGAAGAAAGCAGGCCAGTGTCAACTACCAAAAAAGTAAATCTGAGGCAGAGTAAGATTTTCGGTTGTGTATTGTACAGTATTCGCCACTAGTTTAGCATGGCTTTGAAGCACTCGCCCTTCACAGTAGTCCTTTGAGGGGTTGTAATAGTTCTTCGTGGGTTATACCTAATTCGGCTTATTCACATATATACTGAAATGCAAACGAGTTCCATCACCTATGACGATTGTCAATCAAAAATCTTTTCTCTCGTGATTGATATTTGCGAAGGCTTAAGCGTAAATAAATGCGGCGATCAATGGCTAAAAACTATTGCATTGTCTAGACTTCTACAAGATTTACTATAAAATTATCTTTAAAGACCGTCTATTAAAACCCAATTACATGGCAAGCCGTTTGGCCTTTACGCCAGGATTCTCTGCTACACTTTCAGTCATGATATTACCAGTAGAACGGCTCTTCCGTTTAGGACGATTGGATATTTTATGTCGTCCACTTCTCTGTTTTGCGTATTCGGCACTTCGTTTCACGTACCTAATTTAGGTTTAAGCAGTGATTGTTAAGAAGAAACCTATAAACTTCCTCATAATCGCCTTGTTCATGTCGCTTAGCTTTCCATTATAGGAAAAGGATGTCATTAGCCGTTTTACTAACTTCAGCGCTGGATACTGTGACCAAAATAATGAGCGTTATTTATATTCTTACTCAACGATATTTCGTGCTCCAATTAATATTAGACTCTGACTCTGGTCCAACAAGTCCAGTAGCTGAGGCTTCCCTTACCAAGTTCGTTAGTGATTTATTTCCTACAACATCTCTGTGTCTAATAACCCAACAAAGTGTAGCTTTGTTTTCCAATGTCATAGTGTGGACATTGTGTAAATACACTAACTTCGACTTTTTCTACGGTAAAACTTAAAGTAAGGTAAACTTTAAGTATATTTTAAATAAATTTCTATGGAAAATTTTTTAAAGTACACTTGAATTACATATATTTTATTTTGTACTAGCTTAAACCCGGTACACCTACCATTATCATTTGTCCGCAATTTTCGACTGATGATTTTTATTAACTACGGAGTAATTCAGACTAAATTCAAAAGCTTTAACTGTAACTGATTTTAAGATATACTGAACTCAATAGTTAGTTTGTCTGGAAACTACCAGACCTACTTGTGTGCCATATTTTCTACTGATAATTTTTAATGACCACGAAACCAATCACACCAAATTTAGAAACTTTAGCTTCAACACTTCTAAAGATACGTATGCATAAAACGTCAATATTTAACTTGTATGGGAGGTGTCATGCCCACTTCTTTAATTTCGCTCACTTTCTGACTGATGATTTGCCTTGCCCATGAAATCATTCCGAGACTTTAGATTTAATCATTCTGAAGATATACAAAAATCAGTATTTATAGGTAAATATCTAAAAGGAGGCGTAAAAGTAGGTGTGGCAAATTTTTCACTTAATGAAAAACTTGAATAGATTGATAGAAACATTTGAAAAATTAGTCAAATGGATGTAGAGGTTTTCGGGTTTTAAGTTAATAAAAAAAGTGGGCGTAAAAGTGGGCGGGACAAAACATTCTTTCCGTAAAAACCTAAGTTGGATTACGAAAATCATTAAAAAGAAAAAATCATAAAAATCGGTCCAGCCGTTCTTAACTGATGCGATGACCAATGAACAACATTGATTTTTATTTATAGAAAAATATATAGACAGATGTATACGGCAGTATATAATTTAGAAAAGGGTCTTTTGACTATCAGAGTATATATTGAACAACACGTTTTTAATTATACTCTTTATATTAGCATGGGAACAGTTGAAAAACACCTCGATAATCGCCTGGAAAACTCTGTATCACAAACCCCTTGGTACATGCACTGTGTCCGTTCGCTGGACATGTTAAATAATGTATTAATACGCATACCGTATAAAACAATTAAAAGTTGATCGATCAGGCTTCTTCTAGCCAAATTGCTTGACTTACTGACAATTTGTGAGAATTTCTTTGATCTATTAATGCGGTGTTCTCAGCCAAACTCTTCCCGCTTCTATTAATTGCAGCGTTTTGAATCCATTTATGTACTACTATTGTGAGCCACCATGAAAACATTCCTGTGACTCTCTTTATACACACATACTTAATTGGCCATTTCAGCACTGTGTCCCTGCCCTACTGCCTAGCTTCTTGCAGCATCCATGTTGTGTGTGTTAATTTCTGTCCATGAGTACCGGGACGTACAATTTAAAGTCGGCTCCGAACGACAGATTTGAGAAGCTCTCTCATGGCAATCAATAATTCCCAGAGCTTTTGCCAGAGGACTGCTGTGAGATAGTCGCCGAAAGAAATAATTTTTTTTATATTTCTTTTTTATTTCAAGATGTCAGAGCTAACCACTAGACTACGGCGACTAGTCTGTGACTCTCTTCCCTTGTGAAAAATATTAATTATATCTCTTAACACAACTGATTCAACCGTCTATGTCCTTTTTATGTTCTCTTATGTTCCACTACTTTAAACAATATTTAATAATCTATATGATCTCCGTGCAATGATCGGATACCGTTCTGGTTCTAGAGCTACAAATGTACTCGTATATGGAAGTTACTTAAAAATAATTGGATTTACTTTTAAGATCTATTTAAATAATAATTGCAGTAAGAGTTTAATGTCAAACCAAGAAAATTACTCGTCATTGAAAATTACGTACTTATTTTTTTTTAGCAAATTACACTCTTAGGTTCAATTAGAACCGAAAGAAAAATAACTCATTAGCTACACAAGAATTTAAATGATACATAATACAAAATAATAAAAAACTTTTTTTTCTGTCGCCATAATTTAAAGCCAAAAAATACGTTCGTATAGTACGTACTCGTATACACAATATTTAGGATCATGTTTCTATCTAGACAAGATTAAAGACGATTATTAGGAAAATTTTCCAAATATATTGGGATTCTTTTCTAAATTAATGTTAAAATTTTTAATTTCATTTATTAACTCCACTCCTAGAAATGAAAATACGAACGAAACAAAAAATCTGCTTTCATACAAACAATTTTTATCACAATGTTGCCTGTTGTTGTTGTTGCTTTTGTATAGATTCTTAAAATATTTATCATATTGTTGTTGCAGTTGGAGTGTCGGTTAAAAAAGTTTTCTTCCTCATGCTGTGCGCGATTCATTGTTGGTGATTAACGTAAGGTTCGTAAATTTACAGTTTTCATCAAATAAAACGAAAAAGAAACAAAAACAAAAACAAAAACAAAAAAAAAAAAAGACCAACTTACTCGTTTTAGCAACTGGACTCACCTTCACACTATTATAATGCACTTTGTTCATTGTACTCTCATCGTATTTTTGAATTACTTCACTCTACAGCCAACTTCATCAATAATGTACCATCTTCTCCAGTTGTCTTATTTTTTTTTTTTTCTATTTTAATTTCAACATTTTGGAGACGCAGACTTAACGAAGGAGGCAAAAACTCCAGCTAGCTAGTCAACCGAAGACCAACGAGTCATAGTGTGGCACAGCAAGAGGTTAAATTTAAAAGATCCCATAACTATCTAAATTCAGCAATAAGCATTAGGAAGAAAATTGCAATTGTTGTTTAATATGTGTTTAGTCTGCAATACTACAAGACAACAACAAAAACAACAACAACAATAGCAGAAACGGCAACAGCAACAGCAGTAAATAAACGGACAGACAGGCGGACAAATAGACATACTTTAGTAACCTTTACTTGCAATATGTTTTACTATTGTTGGTGTTATTGTTGTTGTATAACTCCTTCATCTTCGTCATTATAAACCTCTTATATTTTTAAAAACAAAGTGTCAGTTAATTAAAATAATGCATTCATTGCGAGTTAGTCACCGTGGTCTACTGGTTAATGTATTGGCTTACTAAGACGATAGCGCCGGGTTCAAATCTCAGCTCTGGCATCTTGAAAAAAAGGAATATGAACAAATTATGTCTTTCGGCGACTATCTCTCAGCAGTCTTCTAACAAAAGCTCTGGGAGTAATTGATTGCAAATCGACTTTAAACTGTCGGTCCCGGTAGTAATAGATAAAAATTAACACACACAACATGAGTGTGCGAGAAGTTAGGCCAAAACTTTGACACAGGGTTGTAATGGCCAATTATGTAAGTATGTATGTATGTATTCATTGCGAGTATTTCCAAGCAACATTGCAAAATAAGTGTTCGGACCCGTTCTTTTAAAGGCAATTAAATTACTTCCAATTTTGATAGGTTTAGCTAGGTCTAGGAAAGAAGAGTTTACAGATTTGTATCTATAACTAAGCATACACATAAACTCTTCTATCTTCTTATCAATACTGAAAATTCCAAAACTTATGAATTTTAAATATTAAAATCCAAGATTTTGGGTTGTTTTGTCATTAGGACACTCAAATATTTTTATTGACCAATATATAATGTCACGGATCCCCTCCTGTGTTATGGTGAAAAATAAATTAGGTCCACTTCAACTCGATTAAATTTTATACACCTTCGCCAGTGCAGTTTTCGTAAAACAGGGACAAAAATTGTTTTTTCCATTACGAATTCATACATAAATATTATTCAAAATTATAAGAGTTATTGAATTCTAACAATTTAAATTCGGAATTGACAAGTCTAGAACATTCTGTAGGCTTACAAAAGACACCTAAATGGAATTCTGATAAACTCAGGGGAATGAAAGTATTCCGCGCAGTAGCAAAAACGGAAACCCTCAATACGCTTTCTGCCACTAAAAGTGAGAAAGTGACAATGAATACTTGGCAGTGTCTCTGTGGCATTGGTGGCACTGTTGTGTGTCTACTTGAATTGTGGAATAATAAACGTCGGACAGTACTTGAATTTTTTAGAATGCAAATATTTTAATTTTTATTACTACTTTCTAGGTCATTCGTTTTCTTTTCCCGACCACACTATGATAACCAGGCACCCAAAAGATTATTATTTCAAGTCAGCTTTTGTAATATCTGAATGTTGTTCAATATATAAAATCACTTTAGAGATCTGAGTATGTTCTATTTACAAACTGCTGTACGAAAAAAACGACTGCAGTTGTAAAGAAATAATTCGTGGTAGTCGTTTATTTTTGCTGTTGCCGCCCAGAAAAGACTGTCGTTGCTATAACTTGTTTCGGTTAATAAAACCTAAGAATACGAATATTAAAAATAATCTAAAATGCAAAACCAAAAATTGTTTAAATCGGATTACTTTTCAACATTTTGAAAAATATATTAAAATTATAATTAAAGGCTATTAACTATATTAAGAATACATTCCTTTAATTTGTTTGTTTATTGGTAGCTTAAGTGTGTTAACAAAGGTGAAGGTGGTGGTGGCAGTTATTGCAGTATTATAAGCCAAGTACTTGTGCTGTATTTTTTGTTACTCATATTCCGATAACTTAGTGTGGCACAAGCATTAGAGTTGAGTTTTATTTTTTTGGTGGCGATCTTGTTTGATGATGCTAAAGTTTGATCGCACGATTCTAACAGCACATCACTTCGTCATCATATAAAGGTACAATAATATACACTCAATGATACATTAGAAACCATATAAAAGTACAAACATCTATTCAAACTAATCACTACATACATATTTAATGTTAAAAGGATTTAAACAAATACACAAACACATGCGAATGGGTTAACAGTTGGACAACATGCAGTTTTACCTTCAAACACACACTTTCATAAAAATAAAATTTAATGCAATATTAAGCAAAAGCAAAAATAAAAAGGAAAACCGTAAGATCGATTAATATTATTATTGTGTGTATTACACTTATGGAAAATATTTAGTAATAACTGTTATAGGGACAAGTTCATACATCACACGTGATGCGAGTATTTGTACGCCAAAAGAAGTGATTGCAATAAAGATTGGCTGTAATGTTTCGTCTGCTAAAACAAGAAATCAGTATATTAGCAAATTTGTTGTGTAAAAACTATCAAGTTAAAGAGTGTTTCAACACTAGCCTCCAAACGTCTCTGTTAAGCGCTCGCCTTCTGCAGTTGGTCATACGAATTGATGATAGGGCTTCATCTACCTGGTCTTTCCAACATAAACATGGTCCCCTTGACATCAAAAACCTTTTCGCTCGAACAGATTCTTTCATCCGAACAAACAAGGCCAAGCCAGAGCAGCCGCTAGATCTTAATACACTGGACAAAGTCTACATCGCCGAGGAGCTCTTCCAACTCATAGTTGGTCCTAATGCGAAACTCATCGATATCCTTTGGTGGACCAAAGATCTTGCGAAGAATTTTTCTCTCAAACACTCCCAGATCCGCTGCATCGGCACAAAACAGCGTCCCTGCTTCCGCACCATAAAGAAGCCTCTGAAGAAAAAGCTACTTGTAGCGTGTTAACTTCGTAGCACGACAAACATCTCTGTTACTAAACTGCCTACTGAGGACGTAGTAGCACCTGTTGGCCAGTGTGATTCTTCGCTTGATCTCCAGGCTGAAATCATTCTTGCTGGTATTGGCTGTGCCAATTTAGACAAACTTTTTGACCACATCAAATGTATGCTTGCCGGCTGTAACCTGAAAGCCGATACGTTCAACGTCCCTACTCGTCGACAACATGTACTTCGCTCTCATTTACCGCCAGACCCATTTTAGCCGACTCCCGTTTAATAGCATTAAAATCTGAGATGAGATCTTGCTTGGTATGTCCAATGATGTCTATGTCCTCTGATTACTAACATTACATACATACATAACTGGCCTTTACAACCCTGTGTCAGGATTACGGCCTAGCTTCTCGCAGCACTCATGTTGTGTGTGTCAATTTTTATCCATGAGTACCGGGACCTACAGTTTAATGTCGACTCCGAACGACAGATTTGAGAAGCTTGTTCATGGCAATTAGTTACTCTCAGAGCTTTTGCCAGAAGACTGCTGAGAGGTAGTCGCCGAAAGAAATATTTTTTTCATATTTCTTTTTTTCAAGATGTCGGTGCTGAGATTTGAACCCGGCACTATCGTCTTAGTAAGCCAACACACTAACCACTAGACCACGGCGACTACTAACATTACTAACATTTTATTTGTGGTTTAAAAATGATTACTTTCTTTAAATTCAATACTCTTAATAACTGTCTGTAATGGTATTTTTACGAAAGAAAGGGAACATTCCCTACATTATCAGGATAAGCATATTTTGCATTGTATAACGCCCACTGCAATAGCTGAAGTGTTTTCTCTTTTTTCTAAAATAAATTATATTTAATGAGCATTGGAAATTTACTTTTTTTCTCTGCTTTCTGTTATCAACAATCACTTTCAAACAAATACTTACAGCCTATTATTTCACAATGGCGAATGAGTGCTCTCTTTCGCTTGCTGGGCGAAAAAATTTGATTTTGGTTTCTCTACATCAGAATTGTGAGCGAAAAAACGAATAAGATAAAGAAAAGAGAAAAACGTAATGATTTTCATACAAAAACCAATTTCACAATGTCGAATAAACGCGAGGACAAATGTCAAAATGAGTCACTTGCGTTTTTGGTTTCGTTTGATGCAAAACACGAAATAGTTGTGTACACATGCAATCACACACTGTACAATAGATACATACAAACAGATATCAGCCAACAAAATTATGCCGATTTCAGTATAAAAAATTTTCTTGAGAACTCATTTTTTACAATAGAAAAGCATACGCACACATATAAACCCTTTTGTTTTGGTTTTATGTCGTCATTTTTTATATCATTAAGCTGCCCAACACGTCACCATTACAACATGAAACTGACCCAATCACAATGCAATTTGATTAGAAGATTGATTAATATATGTTAAACGTTGGATGACAGCTGGAAGAATATTTGTAACGGATATGTATAAGTAAGCACTTTTAAACAGAGTTGCATTTGTTCACAAGCAAAATAGTAGTTTATTTTCTCTTTTTAAAGAAAAATATTAAACATTTTCAATTGGCAACACTTTATTTTTACGATACGTAAAAAAGAAAAACGGTGGCTCGTAAGAGCAGGCGAAAGACACAGAGAAACACAAAATACCTTTCTTTCGTGTATCTTTCTTTCGCTCAGTGACTGTTCGTTTCGACATTGTGAAATAGGCTGTTAGTGTCTTACAAAGCTTGTTCAAATTTTGCAAAAGTAAACTGCCAGATGCTTGTTGTTATCAGAGAAGAAGTCTTGTCCTTTCCGTTTAGTCCGCCATCTAACGGACAAAAACCAAACATTTAGAAACATTGCAATAGCTTTTGAACATATGTTTCATAAGAATATCATACTTTAAGAACAACCATCATCTATTAGAGTAAAAGGTACACAATCGAGAACACGCATTGAAAGAATTATCCATAAATCAGTCGTTATGAATTTGCTCTCAATTAATGAGACTTTCACGTATTTTCAGCACATATCAGAATTATTCAAAATCTACAATCAATCATCATTAACTCCTTAAATAGCTAGAAATTGATAATACGAAGTATCACACTATAAATAATAGTTCTGCCATTCGGAGTTGTCCTTTATACTATAGGTTCATTGTAAAGAGTTTAAAAATATAGTCCGGTGCAGTTCACAATTTGGATTTGCTGCAGGAGTTAAATTGAGACTATAAGGTATCATAAGGTCGGTCTCTTCTAATCAAAATTGTTTTTCTCAAATGTTAGTAACAATGCTTTTCTTTTAACTATAAATTACATATGGGAAACCAAAAGTTAAAGTAATAAAATCAAAAAATAGTATTGAAATCTTTCACCTTTTTACCCACCCTCTCTGCTCACACCCAGTGTTGGTTTTTTTTATATACTCGTACATATAGATAGGCCAGCACCGAATGTAAAAGGTTCCTGTTATTAAATGGGTGCCTCATACATAGAAATTCCATGATATTCCCAAAGTTATCATCATAAAACACCATTCACTTAAGAAAACATTATGAAAACACTATCAACAGACCAACAACATCAATTTAATGTTTTTGGCATTAAAATCGAATAAAACAAAAGCTAAAAAGAAATCAAATAAAGAGGAATAGCAACAAATGGTTGTTATGTCGCCTTTTGTAAAAATTCAAAAATTACAAAAACTACAAAAAATATTGGTATGATTGGTGTTGAAAAAACAAAAACTATCACACCTAACGCAAAAAAATAATGCAACATTTATGATTTGTATTCTATAGACGGAAATAAAACTACAGTTTAGCAGCGTTAATGTTTTCAGGCAAAGTTTACGTTACAATTTGATGACCATTTCGATTTTGTTGTTGTTGTTGTTGCTTTTTTTTATATATTTCATTACGTTTAGTTACGCTCGTGCCGATTTAAAAACTGTGATATGCGATATTTTAAAAGGTGCGTCATTAAAAGTGGCCAAAACTTACAATTGTGATCTTGTTTTTCGACACAACAATAGCCTTTAGTTGGAATTTTTTCATAAATATTTCATCGCTTGACATAATAATGAAAATATCTGTTTAAATTACTGTTTTTAATCGAAATAGTTTTGCTATAGAATTTATCATTAAAGTTGTATTTTAATTGCCAACAAAGAATACTACAAAACGATAATTTGTACTGAATTATTGTTGCCATTCATTCAAGAAAAAAATCATAATCATTTCCAGTTAGAAACCAGAAAATAACTTTAATGTTGGAAAAATGTTTTAATTCTTATAAGGGTCACATTTAGGGTTATAATTAAATATTTTACACATCAATCATTTAATCAAATTGTATGTATAGCAGCAACAATATAAAATATTGCAACATATGAAAATTGTTTTCATTTATGTTTCGGGAATATACATATGTATGTACGAGTAGGCATGAAGGCGAGGGTTAAAAAAAAATCTACGGCCATGTAACCATACGAATTTAAGAATTCTAATATTATGAATTCTAATGAGAATATTTATTCACATTTTCTAATGAAAATACTATAAGAAAACGAATAATAAAAAGAAATTGTGCGTTTAATAACTCTAATTGAAATAAGCGGGTCAAATTAGTTAAAATTATTGAATAAACATTTTAAAGGCAATACGAATGTATAAAAATGAGGGAAACCCTTTTTCTTTTCGGCAGCAATCATTAACCCGAATTAGGGCTTTATGAAATTTTTTAGTGCATTGTATTAGAATTTGAAGATAAATGGATAGATTAATTTTTTCTTTTAAATATATTTAAACCAAAAATGACGTCATTCTCGAAATTTACAGTCTATTTGTAGAACAGATGACAGCAGCATTAGTCATTCATATTCAAATGATCGTATGAATGACACACTCACAAGTGATCTACAAATAATCTCCGAATGGGATCGCACAAAAAGAGTCGAATTTAATGCCCACTAGAGTCAATGTTGTTTTATCACATATAGGCATCGTGGTGCAATCTTGTCATCTGTGACTATGGGCAATCTAAATATCGAGGAGGCAAATGGTCTTCATATTCTCGGCATCAGAGTTAAATGTGATGTCTGTTGGAATGATCACATATTTCGCGGGTCCAGAGAACCATTCAAGTACCTCAGATTTTTAAATCGGTGCAAGAAATGCTTCACTCCATCTGACCTTCTCAATATTTCCAAGACCCAAGGCAACTCTCATGTATATAGGCCGGTGCTTCAAAGTCTACTTCGGGGCTTCTTGACCGCATACAGGAAAGAGCGAAAGTGTTTATCAGCGACGGTAGGGTATTCAATTTTATCGACTCGTTGGAGCATAGGCGCAATGTAGCGTACATTTCACTGTTCTATCGATATAACCATGGGAAGTACTTTGATGAAATAAAGACATTAATTCTGAATAATCACATGTTCTTACATACAACTCATATCTTTCACAGAGCACATCCTTTTGTGGTTAATTGTCCAGTGAATCGCAAAATACATTATAGTAACAATTCGTTCTTTACCTGCCAGATACGTTTATGGAATAATCTAGCAGTGAATGTGCTTTCTGCCAATTATTATACCAGTAAGTTTAAAGCGAATGTCCACAAATACTATTCTATACTACCTCTTTCCCCAATATTTAACATATTTTTCTATACCAGCACAATGTACTGCATGAGTAGGGGTCATCTCCTGATTACTGACTTTAAAAAAAAAAAAAATACAAAAAAAATGAAAAGAAAACACAAATTTAACCTAATACGTGTATAAATGCGCTCAGAAAATATGCATTTTTATATTGATGGTGTCAACGTAATGACGTTCCTAAGAGAGTTGCAATTGCAAATAATTTCCGAGTTTTTTTATTTCTGCGACGCACTTATGTTGTTGTAATAAAAGATTTTTTTCATTTGCTTCTATAAAAGAAGTAACCAGAATGGAAAAAGGATCCACATATACACACTGCAGAAAAAGCAACTAATTTTGATTATAAATAACTAAAAACGGCAAGATTATATGAAAACCAGTTTCTGTAATTATAAGTATTGTATTCAAAAATGATTCGATTTCGTTGCTTTTTTTTATGGAATCCAAATACTTATCTTCTGTTTAATAAGTACTTGGTGATGAATGTCTACTTCGCTAGCAACCTCTATTCTATTCGCAGTTTTTTCCATAATTTCATAGACATTATTAGTGGTGCAGAGTTGCATTTTAAATATAAAACATGCATTTATTTACCTTTCACAAGCTTTTTTTAACAGTCCAAGTCCCATTCCCACCATTTCCATAATGTACATATTCAAGATATGAAGCTAGTGTTCAAAGTGTTCACTAATTTTAAACTTAGAACATATCTGTAGCAATTTGGAAGAGTAGCTTAAGTCAGCATAAGAGGGAATTGAGTTAAGGCGTTTGGGGCATTACAAAAGCAAAGGCGCTTAAATGTGTTTAGTCCGTTTTGAAAAATTCTATTTTTTATCAATGTTATGTACGTTTACTTTTTAGCCTAAGATTTTTAAATCAATAATGCATTGAACAAAACAACTTATGTACACATAGATTTGTTTACATATTCAGATCTTCGATTTATCATATAACTTATATTCACATTAGTTTTTTTTAATAAAATGTGATTCTTGTATACAGTTATCTTAAGTGAATGTAAGTTCTTGAATAAATCCTCTTATGTTTACTTAAAACTACACAATACGTACTTTTTATTTCAACAGAAGCGTTTAAGTTACTTAAGGACCTGTCTAAAGTAGATTTCAGTTTCGAAAAAGCGCTTAAGTAGAAAAGGCGTAAAATCTTCTGAAATCAACCATATTTTTTTTTAAATATTCATCCTTCTTCTCTAATGAACATGTTACCAATATATTGACTCATGAATTATTCGCAAAAAACATACAGAATAAAAATTACACAAAATTGATGATATCTCAAAACTTCAATTTTCGACTTAAGCTACTCTTCCATATTGCCACGGATATATATAAATAATGGATTATTTATACTGTCTTCTAGCAAAATTAAGCTAAAAATTTCTTTCTTTCAAATTACCTGCATACAGTGTTAACAGAGATATGACAGTTTAGATCCATCTATCGGCAATTTGTAAATGAATTTTTACAAACACCCAAACACAATGACCCTAAAGTACCCCATTTACCGCTCTAAGTTTAAGTTTTTAACTTATAAAAAAAAAGAAAAAAATTAAAGAAAAAGAGTTTCGTAACAAATCATAAAATTAAAAGTAAATAAAAAAATTAAATTGAATAATTTAGGTCATCTTTGTTATACATATTGTGCCACAAAAAATATTAATTGTATAAAATATTCAAAGAGATCTGCGCCCATTTCATACATACATACTCGTACAAACATATATAGAAAATTATTAAAACAAAATAAATAAAAAAAACAATTGACTATAAAGAAAATCAACAAATAAGCCATTGTGCGATATGTCATATAATGGAACAGTAATATGTGAACATACTCGTATCATAGTGGTTGGTGGTGGTGGTGGTGGTGGTGACGCTGGTTAAAGTTTGACTTTAATTAATTGTTCTTTAATGATTTCGTAGCATGCATCTTATGTCATGTTTGTTTGTGAGAGACAAACTTTAGATAACATTTTTTCTTGTTTAAATTATTTTTACTATTTATTGAATAACACGCCAGCCTCTTCTACACCCAGAACACAAAAATTAAGCAAAAAACCAAAAAAAAAAAAAAAAATAAGAAATACAAGTAGAAAAGAAAAGACAATTTATAAGAAAAATGTTACTCCCAAAACAAATGATTTTGTAACATAATTGTAATAAAAATATTTTAATTTCTAAACAAGAATATGTTACATGTGAATTTCTGTTCTGTCTTTGTGGAAAAACAAAAACAAAAAAATAAAATAAAAATATAGAAAAGTTTAGTCTATAATTTATGTTAATTTGCCACAATTTTTACACGATTTTGCCAAGACAGTTAAAATGAAAAATTTTAGTTTGAAAACGGCTTCTTGTATTTTCCTAAAACGAAATTCCTCTTTCTTTCATAAACATTTATTAATCATACATGGAAAATTTCAATGTATAATGATGACGATGATGCACCATGCATGTTGAAAATGTTGTTTTTACAACATATTAGAATTTTTTTTAATACTTCTTCTGTTTTGAGTACTTGAACAGTGGTTTGAAAAGATTTTAAGTTTTCTACGGATAGTTAAACTGGGGCCGTATTCTGTAATTCTCTAAAGCTAAAATACTAAAATGTTGGGTTTTTGAAACAGGTTGGGCGTTAGAATATATAAAATTAAAAAGTGTAGAGGTAATAGGCATGAAGTTTTTAAAAGAATTCTATTCGTAGTCAAAAAGTCCTAACTCTAGTTTATATATATTTTTAGCGATAGAGTTTTAGCTTAGGAGAGTTACAGAATAAGGCCTCTGGCTGTGTATAATAATTATTTAATTTAAAAACAGCATAAATGCAAGATACTGCGACCCATAAGATCTATTTTGCCTATTTGAGTCTACCGTTTGTTTAGCATAACCACTGTCTTCCTTATGAACACCAGCAGGTCTGAAATTCTAGTGATAGAAATGCCCGTCAGCAAGACCATATCAAAATCTAAATCTGTTTTTGATAGTCTACAAATATCTACATTTGTGATCGCTCTTACACTACAATGTCCCGTAAGAAAATCCGTTTAATCTAGTCTAGTCTTCTATAACTCAGAATATCAGAGTTGCACCTCAAACTGGGAATTGATTACCGCCCTGACGAGTTTGAGATTTCCTTGAATGTTCCAAGTATTTGCCAATTTCTCACTCTCTAATCAGGATAAGAGAGTTAAAAAAAACCAATGCTGCACAACAGGGCTTCGAGCCAATATATAAAGAATCTGCTACCTCGTTTCCGCTTATTTCATAGTATTCCAGTACCCAAAAAAACTGAACATTATTTCCAAGTCATAATTTTTTCAATGTGTTGTCACAACATTAGATAAGTTGTCATGGTATATACAGCCTGGTTATCAGTGAAAATATCAATTGTTTTGCCTTTGACTACAATATCTAGCTTAATCTTAGCACATATTAATAAGATCTCAGGCTAAAAATTCTCAATGATCTCTCTAGTGGAATTGTAAAGTCCCGACTGGGTCCATGAACAGCAGCCCCAACTCCTTTGTGCAATTTGAAAACTTCGATATACCAGTTCAGATCGAACTCACGCTGAGCCAAACACCCAATATACTAATATTCTCGATTCGACACTAAAGTACAGTTGCGAAAGCCAACCATTAATCAACCAAACCGAAATTGGGTTCCTGACCACCTTGTAAAGGTGGACAATTTCTTCTGCTGAAAAACTTTGCGACTGAACATGCAAGCACTTTTATCACACAAATATGAAGTGGTGCTTATCCTATCAGGGCCTCCAAAGCCTTACTGCTCGTCTAAACCGATGCACACAAATGACTGTATCTTGCCAAATTCTTCATGGTCTTCATGGGGGGTCGTGACATAGTGGTTGAGCGCGTGCACAGAAATTCAAAGAATCGAGGTTCAAATCCCAGCGAAGGAGAAAAATAAAAAAAACTTATTTGCGGTTGTTCCAAAATTATAATTTATAAAAATAAGAGGTTCGCCCCCCCCTCCAAGAAATCCATCTTGACAAAACCGCTCCATGGCATTTCCAGCCTATTCCACCAAGAAAACGAATGATCAGTACAGCGCCATCTTCTGGGAAGATAACAGCTAACCTACATAAAACAGATGCTCACCACTCACATTCAACATCCAGATGGGGCAATTGCTGTTGATCGTTCAAAGGAAGATACAGCACTGGCCTTTGAGTGATCAAATTGACAGCAATTTGTCCCATTGACATAAGGCGCTTAACGTTACTTCTTCACATCTATGTAGTCTATATATTCAACATTCCAATACAATGCACTGCATTTAGTATGGGTTTACTCCTGAGTATTGGTCTTAAATAAAAAAAAAAATGGTGGTAGCTTCCTTTACCCTTGTCCTTGAGTATGGGTCTAACAATGGTAGTATAGATCTACAGTGTCCCTCTTGGCGATAGACCCCATGTTTAACCGTAAGAAGAGCGACATGGCCAAAGGGTTGTTCGCCTAATCTACTTAGAGTACCGTACTTATGGCCTCAATTTTTAGTTCTCAAACACTGTGCAAAATACTTAAGTATACATTTAAACGAGGGGTGCTTGATAAGTCTGCAAATAAAATACAAGTTTCTAAATAAGAAATCATTTAATAAAATAGGAATATTTTTGTAAAATGACTTTATCGATAAAGTGGTATCTTCTTTTGCCAAGCGCTTTCTTCAGGTTTTGGAAACAAGAGATAGTTACTCAGAGTTCTATAGGGAGAATGATGATGAAGCATAATGATAGTGAATAATGAAACAGTTTTCTGATTAGTTTCGGAATTTTTGCAATGAAAACTGCACATGTATTTGTAGTCGATTGTAAGCAAACGTCACATCTGTCACATGAAAAGTTTTTTAACATCCATCCATTATTCAAAACTAAAACCACTGCGACTTGCATCTACAATTCCTTACACTTTTCATTCCCAACCGACCAACGCTATATTACCCGGGATATGTACAGTTACACTGATCGTGAATGTTTTTAATTTTTACGAGGGCAGAGACCTGTACCAGGCGTCTACAACATTCAGCTTTTTTCGTCGTTGGACAACCATAACGAAAATCATTCAACCACTGTTTTTACTATTTATTTTATATATTAATGATAAAGAGGGCGGCATGAAATACAGTCCTAAACCAAAACAGAGTCCAAAAAATTTTATATTTTTTAATCAAATAATGGCTCAAGTCTTTAAGGGAATATATTTCCCTGCAATCAAAATTAGCCACAAAAAGATACAGAATAAGTCACCAATGTATAGAAAGTTCTTGTACATTGTAGGCCCGACTTTCAGTCCGGCGTAAGAGTTACAAACTTAGTAAAGCGATCACAAGTTGTAAGGCTGCGTTGAGTAAAATAGTTTTATATAGAACGTTGTGATTGTTAAGGTTGTAATCATTATAAGAAGCCTGCTCACACCAACTGTATTGTCCTATCAGTAAGAATTGGAAAACATAAAAAAGTCGTGGACTTATTAACCTGCCCTCGTGTATTTGCACATATTTTTAAGGTTCGTATTTTATAGATGAATTATACACTTATGCTGGTTGACATTTACTCCTATGGTAACTGGAAGAAAAACATTTAAATTAACATTGCCACCAAAATCATAATATGCCACAATAAGAACTCTTGCCCCACCATTAAGCAAGTCACCTCAATTTAATACAATTTTTTTCCTTTTTTTTTCATATATTCTTTCTATTCCTCAAAAACGGTTTGCATGCAATTATACATTCATCATCAAGATTATGCCACGACATGCATGTCGCCGCGATCAGTGGCATCTCTAATTCATTTTCTCTATTTTCTTACATTTCAGTTTAATGTTGAAGAGTTGCATTAACGCTGTTGTCGTTGTTGTCTCAAAACGTATAAATGTTTTGTATTGTATTTGTTCTGTGTGTGTTTAACTATTCATATCTTGTCATAGATTGGGATGCCTCTTTCTCTAAAATGCATGCCAACATGCGAATAAATTTCGGTTTTTCAGTGTATTTGTCTTGTTTTGTTCGTATTTTAATCAAGTAAATAATGCATCCAAAAACACATATCTTTTGTTTTACATTGTAAACTACTTTAACTGCTTGTACTTACATTAAAGGTAATACATACTATTGTATCGTCGCATGGAATTAAAAGACTTATATGTGTACAAAATTTTAAGGGCCTATCGCCCAAAATAGAAAGCACGCGTAACTTGAATTTTAGAAGACCTAAATGGAAATTAGAAATATATGGAGAAATTTGTATTTTCCAACAGAGCATAACATGATGAAATTTCACAACAGACAAAAAATTAACATCAACAGATGGAGCAATTGCTGTTGATCATTTCAAGGGTGAAGATACCTTTAAGTGATAAACTGACAGCACCTTGTCCCATATAAGGCGCATAATAAATAATAAAAAAAAAACTATTTTTGCAATTCCAATACAATGCACAGCATAAGTAGGAGTGCTGCCCCTGAGTATTGGTCTTATCAAAAAAAAAAAAAAAAGTTATGAAGTCCCGGATGCAAAGTAGTTCAATTCTGGTGAACCATGCATTATTTTAATTCTAGCTTGTCACTATAAATCATATGCTGATATCGGGTTTTTTTTCTTTTTTGTTTCTTTTTTTTTACTTTTCTCTATAATACTTATTTAATTTTAATTGTAATTTAAAGCTTCTTAGATTTCATATGACGATATGCAATTTCTCTCGATAAATCGTAACATATCTTTAGAAAAGAGTATGCCATGTAGAGACGCGATTTAAAGGTTTAATTTTTAGTACACTATAAGCAATAGAAAACAGGTAAGAAAGTTATGACACTACTTTTTGGATCTACGTTTTATATAGTGAAGGCTAGAAAAGAAATTTTTAATGACCCTATTTATAATTATTAAAGATACCAGAAACATACTCGCAATTAGATTATTGGTTAACTTAAACTGAGTACTTTTTGCCGATTCAACAGGTACTATTTGTTTTTAATATCACCCATAAACAAATCTTTAACAAAATTGTCACAGATTCTTGTTTTAATTGCATTTAACAAGCAACATAAGAAGGAAATAGTTAACTTTTGTATAAGTATTAATGTTAAATGTGCAACTAGGGTTTTGGGTTTGTACTTAAGGGACCTACATACATACATAACTGGCCTTTACAACCCTCTGTAAGGATTACGGCCTAGCTTCTCGCAGCACTCATGTTGTGTGTGTCAATTTCTATCCATGAGTACCGGGACCTACAGTTTAATGTCTACCTTGAATGACAGACTTGAGAAGCTTGTTCATGGCAATTAGTTATTCTCAGAGCTTTTGCCAGAAGACTGCTGAGATATATATTTTTTTTTTTTATGAAGATGTCAGAGCTTGGTGTCGAACCCAGGGTTCATGTCCTAGTAAGCCAACACACTAACCACTAGACCACGGCAACTACTTAAGGGACCTAGATTAGATTAAAATTGTCAGCCACCTCCAGGCAAAGCACACTTGGGCCCTATAAGATCCAGTTATGATACCACTCTATCAATTTCACATGTCTACGACTGTTGGTCATTTTCTAAACAACCTGATAATCTCACTAAGGTATTAATTCTGTTCAAATCACTTCTAGTCAAACATGATTTATCCATAAATTCAGGTAAGGGACAATGACAAAGAAAATGTCCCATTGTTTCCACTTCCTCTGTATCGTTACAGCTTCTACAGAAAGCGTGGTGAGGTGTTTTGAATCTACGGGCGTGAGTACCTATGGGCAAATGACCTATTATAACTGCTATCAGGTTTCTGAAATGGACTCTGCATATAGTTAACGCAAACTTCGTTTTATCCACATCGATGTTGGACCAGATTTTTCTGGTCATTAAACAAATGGGTTCATTAGTCCATCCTTACTCTGCGGATAAGTAAAGTTTGTGCCAGATTTGCTGTTTTCCTCTCAGCGGAGGTATGTCGATCTCGCGCCTGAATTCGCTCGAATTAGTAGTAGAACCAGCTTTAGCAAGCGCATTAGTTATGCTCTTTCTTTCAATGCCCTCGTGTCCTAGAACCTATATAAGTGTAACCCTTAATTGTCTCGCAATCTTCTCTTGGCATTCATGGCTTACATGTGATGTAAACACGATTTACTTTCAGTAAAATTTGTATATTTCTGTCCTATATCCTAAATAAATAAAATAATTCAAATTCTAACAAAAGTTTTAATTTTTATAACAAGATAGGAATTTATAAAGAATTTTCGCCACGGCAATGTTGATAAATGACATATATATCCTTAAAAACTGTTGTAAGATAGTAAACGATTTTGTGAAGTAATAAAAAATTTTCAAAGAAGAATGGGGGCCATTTTTAGCATCATTATTAGTTCAATATGTGTTTCAAACGAAAAAAAATAATTTTTCTTTCAAAAACACTAGCCAATACTCAGGGGTAAACCCCGACTGATGCTGTGCATTATATTAGAATTTTTTGGAAAGGACAGTAAATATTTTTTTCTTATATTATTATTAAGCGCAAGTGTTATATTTTCACTTTTGAATGATTAACAGCAACATCGTTGCATGTTGATTTTGTGGTGAGTGTCTTCGGTAAGTAGGTTTAGCGGTCATCAGCTACTTTCCAATAGGTGGCGCTTGTCTTCTGATCATTCGTCTTTGTTATCGATGGTTAAGGTGGAATAGAATGGGAAGTCAGTGAGCGGTTTCTTTGTGGATGGACTTCTTGGAAGGGGAATGAGCGAGGAGGAACGTCTTTTTAAATAATAATTTTGGAAAAACCGCATAATAATTTTTTAATTTTTCACCTTTGCTGGGATTTGAAACTGGGCCGTTTCAGTTTTTGTGCTAGCGCTTCAACAACTATACTACGCAACCCCAAATTTAATTTAAATTAAGTTTTCATAATGCCAAAGCTTTGTTTTAAGAAGAATTAAATCATCATTAGCTTAAGTTCCTTAAATTTTATTTAATTTCCAGTAAACCATAAATGCTGTACGATTAGCCTAAACAAATAGTTGGCACATGCCTTGAATAGCTTAATTATTTCCTACCTGTAAGATGGTATAACTTTATTGTTCATTTTAAAAACTATAACTACTAAATAAGTCACTTTATAGTTCACTCTATACTTCATGATTTTAAACATGTTTTATACTCTTACCTATACATATTACTTTTCAATTCATGTAGACACTATTTGTTGTTTCAGTTCAATTTAGTTGACGATTTTACATTTGTTTTGGTTGGTTTCTATTTTATGATATCGCACTTAAACATGCAATTTAACAGCGCCACACAATTAATTGTTCAAATAATTTTAATTGTATGAGACTAAGGAAGTTGAGTAAAACTTAGAAAAAATTGCTTCAGAAGCAATTTCAGTTAAAAAATGTGTTGAACTTATCCAACAAGATCATTTGTTTGTTTTAAACTTGCTTGAATAGATAATAATGGTTGTGGTATAAAAAATTTTTTAAATGTTGCTAAAAGAGCTCTTAAGAGATTAAAGAAAATAATTTTATTATTTTTGATTGAACCATAAACATGATTTTTAAGTCAGAAAAAATTATTAATAATTCCTGGTGAGTAAACACCTAGAAGTTAGCTGCATTAATATAAATTTGTATAAAGAAGGGATGTTTGAAGAAACTATCCATTAACTGAAAGGTTTACAGCTGATTTTAAATTATGCATTCGAGTGTTGCGTAGTATAGTGGTTAGAGCGATCTCTTACAACACAAAACAGCACAACTAAAATAAGTTTTTCATGCGTACCTGTCATGAGACTCACCACACGCAACCCAGTTGCATGGGTGGTAGTCAAATTTAAGCGTCTGACCAGCGCCACCCAAAGCCGGTACCCTCTAATTACGGACATGTCCAAGACACGCCGGTCAGAAGAGAACCCATGGACATTGGGTTAACAATTTCGTCACTACCATTACCTGGATAGTAGCAACCCCCCATGTTAAGGAGATTAAAACTACTATCCAGCATATACTACTGCCACTACGTGTACTCCCCGAAGTGCCGCTCTCAAACCATCAGGCCGATTTGCCTCACCCCCCGAATAACAGGGGAGCACAGGCAAACCGGGGGATTCCTGATGCCCGTAGTACCAGACTAGAGTAGGAATCTCTGGTCAGTCCCTGAGAGCTTCAGTAATAAATTACAAACCACTCTCTGCCTATAGCTAGCGCCAGGCCACCCAGAGCTAGGTGAACTCCATATTTCTCAGTGAGTACAGACCCCTGGTGTGACGTATAACCAGAAGCCATTTACTGTAAACCCGGGAGGGACAAAACAGCCCAGGTCCAAATCCTAGGAAAGAGAGATTTTAATAAAAAAAAATAAGAGATTCCTCCCCCCCACAACTTAAAAGAAATCCATCCATAAGAAACCGCCCCTTACAACCGACTTTATCGGCCACGGCATTGGCATCAAAACGAATGATCAGAAGAAAGCCCCACCTACTGGGAAGCAGTATATGACAGCTTATTACTTAAGCAAAGGTCCTTACCACTTCAAAATTCACAGTCAACTTAGAGGCGTCGTCTATCCAACGACAGATGGGGCAACTGCTGTTGATCATTCAAGGGTAAAGGTAAATGCTTTTGAAGTAATTAATTGACTGACAGCAACTTGTCTCATCGCCATACTGTATAACGTAAAATAAGACACTTAATGGAAAGAGCAAAACTACTCAATCTATCTTCGAATTCGATTCCAATACAATGCACAGCAAGGGTAGCGGTTTACTTCCCTGAGTATTGCTCTTAGAACAAAATTATTCGCATATTTCAGACGTTTTATGTCTAAGTTCGTTATACATAATTCCGGTTAAAATGTCTGACCTGTTTTTCACAGCTCATAATATCCGCTACCCTACTGATTACACCCAGCGCACAGTTTTATCTTTATGCTATGGATATGGGTCCGGTCGTCAGCATTAGCTTCGTACCCTCGTACGTTAAATTTTTCCGCAAACTTCTAATCTAACACACTTGATTATTTTACTGTTTATTGTTAAAAAAAAAATATTCTGTAATTTAATGTTTTTTTCATTATAAATTTGCTTTAATTAACCATAAAATTATTAAAACCGACACCTTCATATTTCCTTTAACTGTTCTATAAACATTAAAATCACAATAATGCCATTTGTTATGTTACTACACCTGGAAAAACTTACCAGCTTGATAGTTGTAACTCTATATGTTTGGGAATTTAACACTAAGTGGGATTAAATTGAAATATTTATGATGGAAAAATTTCATATTTGTATTGCATTACTACTTGATCATGGGTAAACTGATTGTACTCTATGAATCGTGTTCGTCATGACATTTGCAATGCCAAAAGTAAATGGTCTAACACCCATTGGCCTACCTCTCGTACTTCATTTAATATTCTTGAACTTTATTAATTTATTTTATTTCTTAAGTCCACAATTAGCTTTGATGTTTATCATTGTATTTTTTCAAGTTTTGCCATGTCATGTTTTGTTAAACAGACACAATTTTTTTTTTTTTTTTTTTTTGTAATAGAAATAAGTAAGAGTACATATGCTTATATTTGCTGGTATGTCTTACAGTTTTTTTCTTTTTATTTTTCTTTCTGTTCTAATAATGATGTTTTAATTACAAGCCGTCTTCTGTTCTTTAATTATTTTATTCAGTAGCAAAAACTGAAACTTAGTTTTCATGAGAAATTTTAAGGTTTATCCAAAATAAAGAAAAGAAAAAACTAATTTATAAGTTACTGGCACAAACCGGCAGACAATGACCTGCCTATAAATATTTTCTTATCTCGTATATCACATAGCAATAGTGTGTCACCTACCAGCTATTTACTCACTAGAATTGCATTTTTTACACGAGACCAGTAGCCCTATTCATGCAGTGCTTTCACTAGTTTTTTTTTTTGGAGTGTGAGGTAGGGTTTAAAATGCCTTCGCACTTATAGCTGATCATCACTAGCTGCTTCAAGTGGTGAATCCACTAGTTAATGTTAGGAGAATATGTTATGGAAAGGAGGAGTTGTATTCGTGATTATTGTAACTGAACCAGTTCGTTCATAATCGACCGGAAGAACATTTGCTAGGGGATTGTGCCATATAAGTAGTAGTGCATTGTGCGACTCACTTGATAATCTACTTCAAAAAAATGTAATATATGAACGGTACGAGTAGCACGTAAAAGTGTGAGATTATTAGAAACTATGCTTTATTCAAACACCTTCCATTGTAAGAGCGATGGAATAGAAAAACACACGCCACACTGCGCCAATGCTTCAATAACTCAATAGAGTTAAAATACCTGCGGTGATAAGAAAGCACTTTTGCTCTGTCCAGTATAGTACAGTGCGTGGTATAGTGGGCGAAGCGCTCGCACAAAAACTCAAACGGCCCCGGTTCAAATCCCAGCAAAAGTGAAAAATAAAAAAATTAGTATGCGGTTTTTCAAAATTATAATTTAAAGAAATACGAGGTCCCCTCCCCCGGCCACGACATCCATCAACAAAGAAACCACACCCTGACATTCCACTCTATTCCACCGTAACCATCGACAACAAAGAGGAATGATCAGGAGAAAAGCGCCAGCTATTGGGAAATAGCAGAAGTAAACCTATTTAGCGAAGACACTCACCAAATAATCAAAATGCAACGATGAGACAATGGCTGTTGATCATTCAAAGGTGAAGCTATAACACTGGCCTTCGAATGATCAATACACAGCAATTTGTCTCATTCCTAAAGAGCTTAATAATAATAAAAGAAAAAAATTCTTAAAAAAAATTCCAAAACGACGCATAGAACCAGTGGGATTTACCCCTGAGTATTCATACATACATACATAACTGGCCATTACCACTATGTGTCAGAGTTACGGCCTAGCTTCTCGCAGCACTCATGTTGTATGTGTCAATTTTTATCTATGAGTACCGGGACCTACAGTTTAAAGTCGACTCCTAACGACAGATTTGAGAAGATTTTTCATGTAATTAATTACTCCCAGAGCTTTTGCCAGAAGGCTGCTGAGAGGTAGTCGACTAAAGAAATTATTTTTTCATATTTCTTTTTATAAGATGTCAGAGCTGAGATTTGAACCCAGCGCTATCTCCTTAGTAAGCCAACAAACTAACCACTAGATCACGGCGACTACCTCTGAGTATTGGTCTCAATAAAAACAAAAAAAAGTACGCGGTCTAGAAGGCCCCAAATAGACTTTAAAACATCGCAATATTTTGTACTTCGAATGATCAATTCACAGCAATTTGTATCATTCCTAAGGCGCTTAATAATAAAAAAGGAAAAAAAGTACATACTGTTCTTTCTAAAAAAAAAATTCCAATACAATGCACAATAAAAAAAGTACGCTGTCTAGAAGCCGCAAAATAGACTTTAAAACAACGCCCTATACATGAGAATTGCATTCCATATAGGGCCTTGTGAACATTGAGAACTTCAGATGAAATGAGCTATTTTTTGCACCGTTTAGAAAAACTCTGATTTTCGACACCATCAAAATGATGAAATTCCAGTGAACATCGCAGTTGATTCTCAAAACCAGAACAGCTATCATATACACCACATCAAACAGCAATGGTTCTTCGTATCTGCTTATTTAGGGCACTACTGAAATGAAAGTGGGCCTCGTAACTTGAGATGAAAAATTGTCGTCTCCGTAATCGAGATTCCGGGTGGCGTAATTGTAGGTTACATTCACTTAGCGGCCAAGCGCTACCACTTAGCAGATGCGGTATCTGCACTTTGTAAAGCGACATCTTAAAGTCCTTACCAAAACTATTTATAAAGCCTCTGATTATCGATCTCTACTCCCAAACTTCCGTAATATTTGCAACATAAGCCACGATATTCTTCGCATGAAGTCTGTATCGGGATATATCAGCCCCTCGTGTTGTTTCGTACGAACATAGATGAATATCCAAATACTGTAATGTTTAGTTGGGGTCGCCCAACCAGGAAATCTAGATATTTATACAAAATGCGCAAATGCCACCAGCGAATGATTACGCAAACAATTATGACATATATTCCGCCTTATTAAGGAGTAAAGTGATTTCGAAAATTTCAAAGCAGAACTGACATCTATCGCCATTTTCAAAATTCATAACATTTGCTGACAGGGTGACGACTTTTGAGCCACCTTATATATCCTTGGCTTTAAATTTTAAGAGAAATAAACTCTCAATAACAAAAGGGCTACAAAAAAATTAACCCTAAAGTTATTAATAATTTTAAACATCTTTTGGTAAATTGTAATACACATTCGGTAAGAATACCAGGTGGTGGTATGTTTTTAGTCCAGCAATGTTAACCTTAAATTATATTTTAATCTATCCACACAAAAAAAATGTCACACAATAAAAATTTCATAATTGCTGTTGTCTGTTTTCTGCAAAGTGTGTTTGTTGAAGAATTTTTTGCGCATATTTTTTTTCAGCTAAAGTTCAATAATTTCCAACGACATACAATGGCTTTAACTGATCGCATTGGCCCTAAAATGCCATGTGCAGCAATAAATTTTTCAGCTTAACTTATTGCTTAAAATATTGTGTTGAATCATTTCGAAAGCCTATTGGCGAAAGCATCTTGCAAAGAGAAAAAAAAAGAAGAAAAAAGGTTCATACATATTACAGACCGTATTTATGCATTCATAAATAAAATGCATCTGAAATATGCAGCAATACTATGTTGACAATGGCTGTAGTTCGCAATAGCAATATTGAATGCAATGCAATCAGTTGTGGCACAATAATAGTGAACAAGGGTTATGAGAAGATTCACTATCTGTGTATGTGGTTGGTTGGTTGGTTTGTTGTACGAGCATCTATAAGCCACAAACGAACCACATGCGGTAAATTGAATGCGTAATTTTGTAAACGCCATAGAGTATGCAATTCAGTAATTTATTATTCATATACATAGAATGTTGGAGGTGGTTGGGTGTAACGTTGTCGTTTGTATTTTCATTTTTTTAAGTTATACAACCTGACAAGGACTTGGGTTAAAGTAAATGAATGAGTGATGATTATGTTTTTAACCATTAAGTGCTGATGGTGGTTGAGTTGATGCTTTAATAATGATGATGACGATGATGATAATCACTGTGTCTGCTGGTTTTTTAACAACAACACTGTGTTCAACTTATTGGCCCTTTATAACTTTTAAGCTTTAATTTTTAATTCTCTATTATACTCAACACCATAAAGTATGCTTTATAATTCCTTTTTACCTAATCACTTTGGTATATGCTAAAGTTTTTTACGCTATATTTTACCAAATAAAAAAAATGGAGTTCTTGTTTGTGTTCAGGTAAAAACTTTATTTATGGGAAAGACTAATTAATTTTTTATTTTTGGTGTGGAAAAAGAGATGTTGTGCATTTTTAATGACATTGTCTACCAGCAGACTTTTAAGTCATATCTGTGTTTTTATACCCATTCTACAGAAAACTACTGGTAGAGTTTACAAACTTGTTTCTTTTTTTTAAGGGGGTTATATTTGGTCCATTTTAATTTAATAGCAAGTTTATTGGAAATGTGATTAATTTCTAAATGTTATGTATTATTTATTTTTCTTTATTTCGTTTATTTTGTGAAAGAGTGAAGATAAAGAGTACCTCTTGTTCTTACTTGATTAGCTTTCATAACTTTTTTAATGATCGTATGTAGATAAGTTACTTTAATATTTTAAAAGACAACAGCAGTCTTCCAATGAGTTTTGTGGTTTTTCAATTTTATTTTTGTTCATAGTTTTTGTAGCCTTCTAACCAGTTTGCAAAAGTCTACACAATTTTTTTTACTGGCCTTTTTTTTAAGACCAATACTCAGGGGTAAACCCCTACTCATGCAGTGCATTGTATTGGAATGTGAAGATGGTTGATAGGAGGTTTTTTTTTCATGTCAATTTGTCCACTCAAGAGCCAGTGTTATACCTTCACCTTCGAATGATCAAACAGCAATTGCCTCATCTGTCGGTGGATGTTTTAATGTGAATGGTGAGCGTCTTCAGTAGATTTATCTGTTATCTTCCCAGAAGGTGTCGCTGTACTCCTGATAATTGGTTTCTGGTGGAATAGATTAGAAATGTCAGGGAGCGGTTTCTTGCAAATGGTCTTGCTGGAGGGGGGGAATCTCTTATTTTTTTAAATTTAATTTTTAATTTAAATTGTAATTTTAGAAAACCGCAAATTTATATTTTTATAATTTTGTCCTTCGCTCGGATTGAACCTTGGTCGTGTGAGTTTCTATGCCAGCGCTCTACCACTATGCCACGACGTATTTTAGTATAATGATGATAGATTTAGGGACGTACATCACTAAATACTGTGTTTGGTTTCTACAATAATCTGTGGCCAATTCCTTATAACTGAAGCTTCTCAAGTATTTTTGTTTATAACAATTTTGTATATGTGGCTCGTATCTAAACGATATTTATAAGACTAATGTAATTTGAAATTAATATTTTTTTAATAATTTTATTACAGTGTTCTACAAGAGGGTCATGGCAGATTCATAAGTAATTACAGTGCGTGCTTTTTATAGAGTGATAGAACTTTAAGTTGGCAACACTTTTTAACTGGGAGCCATTTTGCATCTGTCAAGCAATTTATGTTAAGTTTGTCTTGTCATTTTAACGCGAAAAAACTGACTGATCACCAAGCAAGGTGTAAATTGTATTACTGTGCACAAAACAAGATTGCCATTCATACCGATTTCCATACACGAACTTTGTTCAGCGATGAGGCCCAGTTTTGTTCGAATGGATACGTCAATAAACAAAACTGGCTTATTTGGAGTGATGATAATCGTCAAGTGTATGTTGCACCACCATTACATCCAAAAGAACTGAATATTTGGTGTTGTGTTATGGGCTGAAGCATTGGTTCGTACTTCTTTAAAAATGATGCCGGTCAGAATGTTACAGTCAATGGTAAATAACCATGATGTGCAGGTGTGCTTTCATCAAGACTTCGCAACATGTCATATTGCTTGTGCAACAATTGATTTATGGAAGGAAACGTTTAATAACCGCTTAATTCCACGTTTACGAGCCATGAAATGGCCTCCAAGATCTTCCGATTTAACAACGTTAGACTATTTTCTTTGAGGATATGTAAAATCACTACTCTACGCTGATAAGCCCGAATCGATTGACCCAATGAAGTACAACATTCGCAGCATTATTGCCGATATACGATCTCAAATGTTGGAAAGTCATCGAAAATTGGACCTCCAAATTAGACTGCGTCTGCGCCATTCGTGGTGGTCATATGCTATTAGTCATGTTAAAATTATAATTCCAGAAGAATATCTTTCAAATAATATAAATTTGATGTCAGCATTAAGTCGTATTCCATTTCAAAGCTCTATACCTCCATGAAAAGCACCCCTACATACATACATAACGGGCCTTTGCAACCCTGTGTTAGGATTACGGCCTAGCTTCTCGCAGCACTCATACTGTATGTCAAAAAAGTTGCACTTTGACCAAAATCAAATTTTCAGCCACAGAATAAATAAGAATTGCCCGAAGAAAACAGCAATTTTGATTAAAAGATTTTATTTTTATTAATTTCAAATTTCCGTTGGACGTATCTTTAAATAGTTTTTTTTTAATTTTGTTTATAAGAAAACCTTTTTTCTCTATAATTATTTAAATTTTAAATTATGTACAGAACTTATTTTCTCTATCCCTTCAAGAATCCTTAATATGTAATGGCCACTACTTATCCATATGCCTATCAAACAAAACCTACAATAAATGACCAATTTAAAGTGGAATTTTTGTTGTTGTATGAGAGACTTGACAATTTGCTGATTAATGGCATTTACTCAATTGGCTCTTAAGTGTAACATCCTTTCACCAAACCTCTCACCAAATTCATACTCAATATATCATTCTATACAAATTTTATCTGCCAGCCATATTGTTTGAGTTACTGCAATAGCAGTAGCAGCAGTTGATGCATTTGCAGCCAAAGTAGTTGTGTGCCAAACGGTACTAAAACGAGTAATTGTATTAAACATATCATGGTGATTTAATGGTTAACACATACAAGAACCATAAAATTAAAAACCAATACCATATTAATATATCTCTTCACATACATATTCATGTTACATGTATGCAAAATGCTGTAATTGATTATATTTTACAATGGTTTTATGTATTTATTTAGAAGAGAAGAAGAGTATGGCGGTCTATAAATATCTTTTGCATACAAAGGCTCATTTGATTTATCTGATTATAAGAGTGTGTGCATTTTCTGTTGAGGCCAAATTAATTAGTTTAAATGTCAATAAAATTTATGTGTTTTAAGCTATTATCGGTGAAGATGGGCGATATTTAATACAGTATTCTAATTATTCAAAATAAAATAGTTCTATAAGTTCTCAATTATCAAAAACAATAGTGAAAGATAATGCACAAGAAATTAAAAACTTGTTTGTGACATTTGCTTATTCTGAATCTGAATTGAATTGGGGAACTATCATATCAAATTTAAAACTGTTATAGGACAGCGGAAATCACTTACATAAATAATTGAAATTACAACCCTGTTTCAGAGCTACAGCCTAGATTCTAGAAGCACCCATGTTGTGTGTGTTAATTTTTATCCATGAATAGCGGGACTTACAATTTAATATCGACGCCGAAAGACAAACTTGAGAAGCTTTTTCATGGCAATCAGTTACTCTTAGAGCTTTTGTCAGAATACTGCTAAGAGGTAGTCTCCAAAAGAAATAATTTTTCATATTCCTTTTTTTAAAATGTCAGAGCTGTGGTTTGCACCCGGAGCTCTTGTCTTAGTAAGTGAAAGTATTAACCATTAAACTACAGTGACTATGGCAGAAATCTCGTAGGATATGTTGTTTCATATGATATGTTTGGTGACCCGGTTTAATAGTTCAATTACGAATAATAAGGCGCAAAAGCAATATTTGCTTAGATTAGTAGATAACCATGGAAAACAATTTCCCGGGGTTTCTAAAACTAAAAAATGGATTTTGATAATTTATGTGATAATTTGTACTTAATATAGAATATTATTAATTCTTTATTTATTTGTTTTATAAAATATTTTTATTTTTAAATAATCACCATAAAACAATCATTGTTATATTGCTATCTAACCCCGAAATTTTATTAAACGATCGGAACCTCTAAATATGGACCGATTATGCTTAAATTTGGGCCACCCTAATGTTTTTTCAGTTTAAATTAAATACAACTCTGGCTGTTTTTGACTATAAAAAAATTGAAATACAAGAACAAAGTCTCTAATATTGGTGAAAATAAATAAATAAATAATTTTTGCGTGGTTGTATTTTTATAAAACTCAGTTGACTTTATAAATAGAACCGGATCTCGCTTATTAAAAATGGAGCACTTTATTAAAAGAACAAAGCGTTATAACTGTAAAAATTTCTTACAAAAATATGGTCGAAAACTTCGAAGTTCATCATCCAAGAAGTCCATCTTCAAGAAACCGCTCCCTGATATTTTCAGTCTATTCCACCAAGAAACGAATGATCAGGAGTACAGTGCCACCTTCTGGGAAGATAACAGCTAACCACTTAGTGAAGACGCTCACCCCTCACATTCAACATCCACCAACACATCATCGTTTTTGTTCCATATTTATTTTTTCTGTTATAGATAAGCAAACTGTAATGGTAGTGTTCCAAATTTTCGCTCATTCTTAAACTTAAAAAAGTTTTTACAGAACAATGGGATTTTCATAATGCCTTCTAACAGAATGAAGCTCAAACAAGTTTCAGTGTTACCTGATGCAATTAATATTACCACAGATATTACAGTTTAGAGTTATCTACTGACATTTTGTGAACAAATTGATTTGATTAAACAATTTGATATGTGTTCAAGCCGTTTTATAAATCTTAATATAAAATTTTGCTTGCTATAGTGTTGTATTGCAGTGTATGTATGTTAAAAAATTAATCTCACAACTCTGCCTAATAAAAGTCGAGGTCCCTTTCTTCTTTAATCAACAGCATTTTCACATGATAATAGAATGGCGAAATAGAAAATTTTTGTTTTTCATTTTGAATTCCCGTATGTCTAAAAAGAATATTCCACCAAAAAATATTTTGCTAATGGACATTAAAATACTGTATGTCTGCATTTTTACAAATAGTGGCTTGGCTAATGGATGTATTGTTTGGCATTTACAAAACGAACGAAAATGTAGACGAATATGCTTTTAGAAATTATTAATGCACATAATGGATATCATATTGTAAAAATAAATAAGTTTTTTAAAATAGACAAACAAATTATTATAGAAAATTATGGTCTTATTTGCACTAAAACTTAAGACATAATTTTTCATTAAATTTTACTAATAACACGGTATTTTTTTTATGCAATTTCAAATGACAAAGTAGGGGTTGTAGGTCTAGATGAGTATATTACAAAACTGGTTTTGAAAATTTAAATATGCACACCAAAGGTTTCGAAGATATGAGAACGGTAGATGAGGTATGATAATAAGATAACATTTTTCTGACTACGAAAACTTGGGAAAATTTCCACCGACTTTAATAATGAATTATCATTTTTCTCACTGGTAGTAAAACTTTTCGTTCGAAAAAATTTTAAAAATGAAAAAAAATAAATATTCAAATATTAATTGTAAGTGAAAGCATTTGAAGACAAGTCGTGATTTTGTATTAAAAACCCAGTTGGCTCTGTCTTAAAGACTTCCTCGAGGGTGTACAACAATAGTCTATCCCGCACGCCGCATATACGACAGCCAGAACAATTCGTCAACGACAAATGTCGCAGAAATAGTGAATGACTGGCTGAGCGACAATGTCACTGAGGTTGTCTTTAAACGCACATTGTGTGAGCTATGCAAGCATGTCGTCATTGTTCTGTTTATCATTGACAACTTAAAGGAAAGAGACCGCAAAATATCGTTCACGAATGTTGTTGACAACCGTTAGTCACATGTCCTAAAGACATCCTTGACGATAATATCATGTACGACTATTGTGTTAACTGGGGGTATATATACTTAATAAATATCGTCGATGGAATTAAAGAACGCTGTAACTGACAAAACCTTATATGTTCACTAGAGCCAAAAAACCTGTATTTCATCGTAGAAATCTGGGACCGGGACCAATCGACGCGTATTTGTGTTTCTGATAAAAATGATGCAAAAAACCTATTTTCAATTTTTTTGTCAGTTACAGCGTTCTTTAATTCTAGCGACGATATGTATATACATAGGAGGAGTATATCTTTAAAACTTTGTTTAAAAATTAACAATCGGCTTCCTCTGCTTTACATGCAGTTTATAAAAGATGACTGTCTTCAAGCAGTGTTAGGAGTACTCATAAAAAAGACGATCATAGTCGCCGAACGAAACATTTTTTCATTGTATAAATTCACACCGGCCCACTAACGGATCTTTTATTTCTTTTGATGCTCTAAATTTAAGAATAGATTTATATCTATTTGTTTATCTCTGTCTGCTCCAAATACATAGTTTGTATGATATTTACTGAGTTCTTTTAAAATGGGCAGACAAGACGACAGATATTATAGTACTGACTTATTTTGATCACATTGATGTTATATTTGAAGAGCTGAACATATACCCGAGAATTAATAAAATTTTTCCAATCCACCTCTATTTTTCTTAATAGTTTTAAATTGTTAGTCTGCTGTTCACAATATACAGTTATTCCTGGATTAACCGGGCCTCTATTAATCGGTTACATCTATTAACCGGCATGCGGTTCGTTTTATATTTTCAATCTAATATTCGTGCTTTACCTCTACTATTCGTGTGGTTTGATTTATACCTCTATTAACCGTGCTTTACATTAGAGACCTGCAATGAATGTGAAAAAACCTAAAATTGTGCACATGCTTTTAAATGACTCATAGTTGTGCTCTCACTCATCATTCACAATCTGTAAAAATGTGGATATCTCTTTAACAGACTAAATAGTGTACCAAATTCATTTTTTACTGCATTCATTTAATTTGAGTGAGTGAGTCATAATCACAGTCAGTGGTGCCAACTTTTTGTAACCAAAACGCGCTGGTCTCCGTCCCCAAACGCGCTAAAACGCGCCAAATCCCAGCGTTAGCAAATATGTATAAGAAAAACGCGCCGTTTCCTAACGCGCTAAATTACATTTTAATAAAAGTCGACCCATATATTAGAACAAATACAGTATTTATTCAAGCAAAATAAGTAATATTGGTAAACATATTTGTTTTTGAATTTAATTCAGGCACAAAAATAGATTCTTACAAACTTACAAAAAACAAACAAAATATTTTTTTGGTATATCAATAAAAATTTAACTGATTTAAACATTACCTGAAATTGTACTATGTTACTTTAAATAATCACTCAAATATTAAGATAGTAACTCAGACTTTTTTTATTTGATATTAAACTTTTAATATCTCACTGACTAAAATCATTAATAAAGAATTTTTTAATATTATAAAAATAATGGAGAAAAGTATAGTTAAGATTGATCTTCACTAATTTCATTCAAACCCTCTAGCTCATCTTCTGGCCATAAAACCAGAATAATTCGAAGCGTGTAATACTTCGAATTATTATACGTGTTAATTGAATTAGTTTTCGCATATACATCTAATGGAATATCATAATTTTCACAACAAGAGTTTTTTAATCTTAGGCCATATTTAATGTGTATTAAGGAATTGACTGTGTTAAGAGAAATTGTATTTCTTATTTTTAATTTAAAATAATTCATTCTACTAAAAGCTTCTTTCTTACATAAAAAAGATTTATAAATTTATAACTATAGAAGACAGCTTGATAAAAGGATTGACATTAAGAGAATTCTTAAAATTGTGGATCTCAATCCAAAAAGATAATTAACATTGTTGTTTACCATTATACAAACTATACATACATATATGTATGTATGTATATGTACTTATGTAGACAAAAATAATTTCACTAAAGTATTGTTATACAATATATAGCGAAATGAAAAAATTTTCAGCGAAACTATACTTGCGTTTTGATTTGTTGATATTTAAATAAATTATACAAATTTGTTTTTATAAGTATAGTTGTAAAAAATAATACTGGAAAATTTATGAAAAAATAAGAAAATGTTGGATTGAAGTGGTTTATTAAGTTTATTAAAAAGGCGCCAATTTAGCGCGTTTTTTATTAAGCGCGCTGAGACGAAAAAAAACGCGTTTTGTATGGTAAATAGCGCTAAATCTAGCGCGAAACGCGCTAAATTGGCACCGCTGATCACAGTAACTCAAAATAACAATGAATACCACATTCTTAACAGTAAGCATTCACTGTGCTGTGTTTGTGTTTTTGTTGTTTTTACATACATAGTTTAACATTCCTAAAAAAGAGCAAAGCAGAGAGCAAATACATAGTATGTATGTATGTAATTACATTTTAAACATATTCTCTCTCTCAATGACGACAGAATTTTTCAAAGCTGTCTTTGTACAAAAGGAGTCTGGCAAGAAAACAAAAACTAATTTCTTAATGAGTGCTAGTTTTTTAAGTGGATGTATATTTTTTTCAGTGAATTCATACTTTTGATTTGGTGGTGTCTTTTGTTTTTTATTGATATGCTGTATGGTGTGTACTACACAAGCTGTTATGAGTGACACATTGTTGAATGACATTTTCTTCCTCTGTTACTCACATTCATAGATGCCAGATTTGACGATTTATCGTCATTTTGACGATTTTTAGTGTCATAAATGATCCTTTGACGATTTGCCGATTTTTGTCCTAATTTTGACGATTTTTAATATAAAAAATTTGCCACACTTTTTCTTAGTATTTTATAATTAGTAATTTAGCCAACATTGTGTTTATCAACAGCGAAGTCTTTCTAATAAAGAGTAAAAGAGAGAGCTATTGAGGTTTTTCATTATTGCGTTTGTTTTTGAATAAGCGTTGTTAATTTCATATATTTATGTGTGTATATTATTCAAATAGGACCTATTTAACCAACCAAAAAATGTAAACGAAAAAATATTAATTGTAAAACAACAAGTGCCAGCAATATTTTAAACGTTATGGTGTTTTTCAACAAGAGAAAAGTTTAAAATGTCAAGATATCTCAAAAAAGCTGGTAAGTTTAAAGACACATGCCTTAAAACGTTTATTAAAATGCAAATTTTTATACATACATATATATATAAAAGAAATGAAGATTCCCAAGAAGACCTGGAAGAACCACAATGTACTTCATCGATAAGTATAATAATACCTAAATTATTGCTAATTAGAGTTGTTTATTCTTAGCTAAATAGTGTTTTGGAAAAACTAAAACCTAATTTATGTACATATGTAGCTGACAGTATTAGTTTTATATTCTTAAAATTATTTTGCAGATGGAACCAAGAAAAAGATTTATTTTATTCTTTATATTTTTCTATTTTAATACTGCGATTTATATTTTTTTTTAACTCATATCGATCTCTTAATCTTAATTTTTTGGTTTTACTTATTGTTTATGAATTATATTTTAAAATAAACAAAATATTTAACTAACAAAAAGTTTTATTTTATTTGACGAATTTTTGACGATTATGAGAAAGCCATTTTGACGATTTTGACGATTTTTTACTCAAAATTTGACGATTTCAACCCTCATTTATCTGGCATCTATGCTCACATTCTTTATTTAGTGTGTGGATACATAAAGTATTGTAACAGTGTTAAGCTGCATTCACTGTGTTTTAAAGAGATGAATTGAGTCATGCAGGTCTCTACTTTACATCTTTTATCCGTGCATATGTTTTTTATTTTGTAAATCTAAATCCGGTTGTTCCCCTTTTTTTTAATTTTGCATTCTTTATCACCTTTTGTATGCTTTGTATAAAAATATGTGGTATATTTGAATCTGTAGTTACATAAATCAAATGTTTAAATTAAAATAAATAAAAAAAATTAATTTCTGTATATTTTAATATATCCTCTATTAAACGTAGATTTCAATAGTCCATGCTAGTGCAGGTCCCATGAGAGCTGGTTAATCAAGGTTTAGCAGTATCTTTAAAATCCATAAACAAAGTGACATCTAATTAAGTTATTGAAGACTCTCCAATAAAAGTTTTGTAAATAAAATGCCTGAAATATATAACTCTAGTTTGAATATACTGTACAGCAGCCGGTTTATTGGCACACATTTTTACGAATCGCGAATTTATACTTATTTTATTTACAAGAAACATACATTGACCCAAATTGCTACAGTGTTCGATTATTAATTTATTTTTTAATTTCATCTAATATTTGTTTCTTTTTAAATTAAGACCTTTTTCTTATTTATAAAATTTAATATTAGTGTAATGAAATTCTCAAGCTCAAGGTCTTTTTTCTTTTTTTTTTTTAAAACTTTTATTTAATTATCAATATTTCGCTACTCCTGCGTGTAGCATCTTCAGGATATATTTCTTTATAAATTATTTTCAAATTTTAAATACAAAAAATTGTGTATTTATAAATAAAAAAAAGACCTTGAGCTTGAGAATTTCATTACATTAAATAATAAAGGTGGAAAAACCAGAATTAAAAATTTATTATTAGTGTTATCACTTTTCGTTGCAAACGTTCTTACAACTCTTGGAAACCTAGCCAGCCTAGCATATCTGACTACACTTTGTTGTTGTTTGACTTGCTTTACTTCGTTTGCAAAGATTGCAAGGACGTTTTCAGCGCATCCACATCTTGACTCAAAAACTGATATTAACCTTTTTTTTAATTAAGACCAATACTCAGGGGTAAACCCCTCCTAATGCTGGGCATTGTAATGGATTTTTTGTGGACAACACAGTACATTACGACAGAACATATATTTTTTTTCTTATATTATTATTAAGCGCCTTAGGAGTGAAACAAATTGTTGTGAACTGATCAAAAGCCTTCACACTTGAAGGAGCAACAGAAATTGCCCTATCGTTACATACCAATTGTGATGAGCGGCGTCGCTAAGTACGTTTTAGCAGTTATCTGCTACTTCCCAATAGGTTGCGCTTTTGCTCCTGATCAATAATTTTTTGTTGTCAATGGTTAAGGTGGAATAGAATGGAATAGCAGGGAGTAGTTTTTTTGTAAACGTAATTCTAGGAGGGGTAGGAGGGGGCTCTTATTCTTAAATTATAATTTTTGAAAAAACCACAAACCAACTTTTTAATTCTTCACCTTTGCTGGGATTTGAACCTGGGCTTTTTGAGTTTTTGTGCAAGCGCTCTAACAACTATACTACGCACGCCCCACTTGATCGAATTTATTTAAAATGGATGTTCCACATAAAGGTATTATAATATTTCTAAATACGATAATGACAATGAAATATAAAACCTGCATGCATGTCGCCCTTTGTACAATATTTTATACTTTTCTCTAAAGTACATATTTACAGCCTTATGTATAATAAAAAATTACCAGGTCGTTGTACACAGTGGCTAAGTTTGTAATTCCAATACGTGGAAATTCTTAATTAAAGGTACAAGATATTAATTTTTTTGGATTATCTGACTAGTTATAAAATAGAGGGTATGGAATGTTTTAATAATATGTCCCTTATACCAAAGAGTTGCTAATTTTTCATTATACATACGGCCGTTAGAAAGTATTAGTATTTACTTTTTAAATTGTCACACATTTCATATAAATAGTTTATAACACATTAAATCATTATCTATTTTATTTAAAGGTTCATTTAAAAACAGTATGAGTTAAATAAATATAAATAAAATATATTTTAGATGTATGTGTGTACAGAAACGTTTAAATATTTTTAATTACAAATTAACACATGCTTTACTCTTTTACACATGCAAAGCTTATCTAATGTTAATGTGGTTGTCAGGATATCCTGTTTATGTCCTTATGTAAGTAAATAAATGCATACAATCGTGTTGATATTTTAAACAGCGCGTGTTTTAAATTTGTTAAATAAATAATAACATTGACTTAAAATGTGTGTTATTCGTATTACTTTAATGTGTTTTATTTTTGTCAGAGCGCAACAACCACAACCAACAACAGCAAACAACAATTTAATGACATCCCCCCTTATAAATTTATTTAATTTTTAAGCACATTTATTTCAATTGATGACAATGTTTCGTTTGTTTAAATATTTATTTAACTGAAAAACTTTTACTTATTTAAGTTCTTCCTCCATTTACTTAAAAGGGAATAATTTTTTCTTTTCTTTATAAAACTTTTTGAGTTAGCAATATACGTATTGACTTTAAATGTTAACTTTTAATTATGATTTCAGGCTTTGACAAAGAGACATCTTCTATTTATTTTATAATATCAGTGTAGACGAGTATATTTAGCTGTTTAATGTCCTTACAAAGGGTATATATGAAAATACAAATTTTCAAGGATATTTCAATATTTATTTCTAATTAAAAGTTATTTTTTGCATTACTTAGAAAATAATTAATAGTAAATATGTAAATAGAAAATATTTGATATATACTCACTCGTATATAAGAAATTATTAGTTAAAGCCAACAACAGGACATCCTCCAGTTTAAATTCCTTTAAGGATTAATTAATAAAAGTTCTCATGAAAGAGATAAAACCATTCCATTCTTCTATACCAATATGCAATAAGAGTCGACAATCTTTGAACTGAGAAATTAGTAGCAGAAGCGTATATATACATTCCCCAATTGAAATAAAGCTTTGAAAGTAAATAAATGAGTAGATAAAAAATTTTATGAAAATCTACAAAACAATTTCTGCTTGCTGTTCGATTTCCTATATCACTCTTAGCGCATTGCACACATCGTTTATGTTAATTTCTCTTTTCCATAACATGTTTAAGCCCCATATTGTGGATCCGTTTTCTTTGTTATTGATGTTGATGGTTAGGTGTGGTTTCTAATAGAAAACCTGTCAGTCATAGCTTTAGTTACAACTTGTCTCAACTCCAGAGAAGTTAGTAAGTCCCTTGGTTTTCTAAATGCAATTTTTCAAAAAAATTGACACACACAACATGAGTGCTGCTAGACCGTAGCTCTGAAACTGGGTGCCAATGGCCAATTATGAATGTTTGTACGCAATATAAATGTTATTCATCCGAATATATAATACCTCAAAAAAATACCAAATAATATTTAATTTAAAATTTTTTTTTCAACTTCATATTCAACAAATATTTTTATTTTATTTATGAACAATACCAGGACATTTTCGGCCGAACGTATAATGAGAAGTTAGCAACTCGTCAGCATATGGGACAAAAAACCGAAAAGTTTATCACCCGCAGTAGACTGATATTATTAAAACTTTTCATACTTTGTATTTGATAACTAGTCAGAGAGTTCCAAATATTAACTACCCTGCACGTTTGAGCAAGAATTTCCACGTATAGGAATATCAAACTTAGCCACTGTGTACAACGACCTGCTAAATTTTTTTTATAAATAAGCATTTTAGACACCACATTTTGAACCATTTTGATATTGTATCATGCGATGCATCGATATTTTAACGACACATCGAATGCTTGCGATGCATCGATAAACAGTGTCACTATTATCAGCCAGTAGATAACATTCTATCCCGTGATCATTCAAAAAAAATATTCTATTACTTTTATAAGCCTGAGTATAGAAAAAATTTATAAGTAAAGAACTATAAAACGTTGTAGGGAAAATTTCCATTATCGAACTTTTCGCATATGTGAGAAAAATTTTTTAAAAAAAGACGTTATAATTACAATCTATATATATACCATTCTAACAAAATCAACCGAAAACTGAAATAATGTATTACAAACAGAGTGGGCAAGTAAACAAAACATTTCGTAAACGTCACCACAAAGTCATAAACTTTTCAATTTCTTTAATCGTATTGTACATAAGCAAAACCAAAACAAATACTTTCTAAATCAGAAAGAGCGCAAATGAAACAATTCGCTTTTCGCTCTTGTGCTTGTTTTGTTATTCGTATAATTTGCTCTTTTTTTTTTTTTTGTTCTACCTACGCACATTTATGTTAGTGTATTTGTAGTACTCAAAACAAAAACAATATACAAAACTAAATGGGACAATCTTTCTCACTGTTTTTGTTTTGTTTTTGTTTTACTCGTTGTAAAGAACAAAACAAAATGAGATCAAATGTTTCGTTTTGTTTATTTTTCTACTCTGATTACAAATAACTTTTTTCATATTTAAAAAAAAATGTCCAAATTGCTCAATACAAATTGGAATTAATCGTTTTACTTTTGGTACAAAACTTCAATGAAACAAGGATTAGTCTGTATATTTTTTATTAGTGTTGCCATTGTTTACAAAAAGTTGTTTAGTTTGAAAGAAAACCCTTAAAACATCATGGGACACCGGTGTCCAATATGCGCCAAAGGGTTAAGAGGTTACTCTACGGTACCTCAAAAATTCTTGATCATCCGCCATACTCCCCAGTCTTGAGCTCAATTAATTTGTTAGAAAGGGATTGCTGGCATGTTACAATCATTTGTTTTTTAACAAAGTGAAAGAGTTTGATTACTAACTATTATAGTTAATTGGAGGGTTTATAGAGCAGATTCAGTATACGAAAATATATAGATATGCTCTCTCTTCCGGTGACGTTTACCTATACCTATTCGAATTATAGTTTTAGATGTAGAATATGCCGTGCAATTTTCTAGCTTGAACACGTAAATATACTACATCCAAGAGCATAGCTTTAAGTCGTGGTTCTACAGTCTTCAGGGTCATAGTTAATGATAAATAAATAAATATTTTAAAGTGCTGAAAATATCCTTATACGTCAAAATTTCTTTGTAAAGCCATATTGTAACCACATAATTGATCCCAATTAGAAAATTTTTAAAATTTTGTACAAAATACCACATCTTACGAGTATTTATCTCTTCCAATTAATTTAAGAAAAAAATTATAAATTTAGCAAGAAATTTTAAATAAAGAAATTAATTGTCATTAAAAAAAAAGAAAAACTTTCTTTAAGTGAACAACCACAAGTGCCATTTTATCTATAAAGAAATTAAGAAAATTATATGCTTTCTTACACACTCACTCACTCAGCTAGAAAAGAAAGAACAAAACATGAAAACTAAAGTTAAGCACTTGTCACAATTAATTTATGATGCGTTATAATACAAATAAAAGATAAGTATCACAGTAGAGCTACTGCTACTGTGGGTAAGTCTTTTCTCTTAAATTATGAACACCCTTTATGCAATTAATACATAAATTACTGGCACATAATATTCATAATGCAACTACGCAGTTAGTCATGTACTCGTATGTGATATGTCTTGTAATATGCAATTGGCAAGTGAAAATTCTTTGTTAATTAAGCAAATGGCAAATAATTGTTACTCGTAATACGTTCAGACCAGTATTAACTAGTCAATCTAAATGTCATTGGACTTTCACTTGCTGTGTAGAAATGGAAATGCTTTTATTAAAATGGTTGGCTTTTATCATTAACTTTCCATTATAATTATTAAGAGTGGTTTGTGAAAAAACATTAATGAAACTGAGCATTGGAGTTAAATTGCAATCACTTGGAAAAAATTTTTTTAAGAAGTTAAAAATTGTAGTTTTAAAGTATAGGAATAAAAATTAAAATATTAAATGAGAAAAGAAATCTATAACTTTCTGAATGTTCTGCTCTTGTCTAACAGATTAACACTGAACCTGTTAACATGCAACTACCAGTTGACTCCTGTCAAAATTTTAGAAAACTGCGTCATTTATTTTCATTTTGACAGACATTCATAGCAGACTACTTCAACAGACAAGAGAACCTTGTTCAAACCCCAGCTCTGACATCTTAAAAAAAAAGAAATATGAAAAAAAAAACTTTTATGCAGTCTTCTGGCAAAAGCTCTGAGAGTAACTGATTGCCATGAAAAAGCTTCTCAAGTCTGTCGTTCGGAGTCGACTTTAAACTGTAGGTCCCGGTACTAATGAATAAAAAATTGACACACACTAGTCCGTAACCTTATACAGGGTTGTAATGGCCAATTATGTATGTATGTTTGTAATAGTAACAGCCTAATGTTAATTAACTGGCTAATTAACTGTTAACTGGCTCTCAACGTTAAAGTTTAAGAGAGATATTAAAATAAGAGCAAAAAAGATTTGTCATGATCATAATGTCAACTTATCTTTTCAACAAAAATTAATTACAAAGTAAATGAAATTATGAGCAAATTGCCAGATTCAGTGTGAAACCCTTGGCTCTAGAAAATATTAATGACATTATTTATTATTTAATGGCATTAATATAAGTTGCATCCCGAAAAACTGATTGTTTGGTGTGGCTATATGGACTGGTGAAGTCGTTGGCTTGTATTTCTTTAAACAAAATACTGGTCAGAGTGTAACAGTCATTGGTGACCGATATAGAATCGTTAGGACAGTACATATATATTTTTTCCTATATTATTATTAAGCGCCTTAGGAATGAGACAAATGGTTGTGAATTAATCATTCAAAGGCCAGTGTTTTACCTTCACCCTTGAATGATCAACAGCAATTGCCACATCGTTGCATGTTGATTGTGTGGTGAGTGCCTTCGCTAATAGGTTAAGCTGTTAACTGCTACTTCCCAATAGGTTGCGCTTTTCTCCTGATCATTCGTTTTTTGCTGTCAATTGTTAAGATGGACTAGAATGGAACATCATTGAGCGGTTTCTTTGCAGATGGTCTTCAAACTAACTTTTTCATTTTTCACCTTTGCTGGGATTTGAAGCTGGGCCGCTTGACTTTTTGTGCCAGCGCTCTAACTAATATACCACGCACCCTCCTTTTCATTTCATTTTTCGATTGAAAGCCATAATATGAAAAAGCAACTTGTCACACAGCTTGTGAGACAATTGCTTTATTGATGGAAATATTTGGTATCCATAGAGTTTTAGGTTTCAGATCCGTGAAATAGACTTCAAGATCGTGCCATTTAAGGCCGCTAGACTACTTCCTGTGGGTATATGTGAAGTTGCTAGTCAACGCCGATAGCCGATATACTAGCACAAATGTTAGAAAAAAATTTTCTGAAGTTCTACTAACAGATTAGACCAGATAGTTGGAGCAGTCATACACCAGAAGATTACATACATACATACAAAATTAGCCATTACAACCCTGCGTCAGGATTACGGCCTAGCTTCTCGCAGCACTCATGTTGTGTGTGTAAATTTGTATCCATGAGTACCGAGCCCTACAGTTTAATGTCGACTCCCAACGACAGACTTGAGAAGCTTGTTCATGGCTTGTTCATGAGAGGTAGTCGCCGAAAGAAATATTTTTTTTTTTTTTTAAGATGTCAGACCTGGGCGTCGAACTCAGGGCTCATGTCTTAGTAAGGCAATACACTAACCACTAGACCAGAAGATTATCTTTCAAATAAAGTGAATTTCATGTCAATTAAAAAAGGTTGTGTTTGTCTTATTCCATTTCAAAGTTCTATATCTCTTCAAAAAACAGAGAGCTCTCCATAGGATGGGTTTGAAGTAGTATTCGGAACTATTAATATGCATTATAAATGAGTATTTAGCCATTTTGTAGCAAATGTGGATCCTAGATTTTTAATATTGTTACGAAAACATAATTTGATAAAGTAAAATCGACATTACAGTTATTATTACAAACACAAATATATTATATTAACAATATAAACTTATATAATGGTACTGAAAGAGTTTAAACATTTTTCACCTGTATTTGTGTCATTAGGATAATATCATGTCGAATTAAAATGAGTTTCAAGTTATTTGACATCCAAAACATTGAAATTAAAATTTAATGCAAATATATTGTCTATAAACTTGTCCCTTGCCCGACGCACTTTTGCTGGCATTATGGATTTATTAATACTTGAAACCAAGAATTTTATAACCTTCTCGAATAATGCTTTTAAAACTCGATTGCAGTTGGCAAATAACTTGTTTATGGCTGTAAGACTAATGAATTTTAGTTTTTGTCTGTTCCACGATGTAAACGATCCCAGGTAAAGGTGCTATATTGCAAGCATACATACAAAATTATCCATTACAACCCTTTTTAAAATTTACAGCCTAGTTTCTCACAGCACCCATATAGTTTAATGTCACATACGGATGACAGACTTGAGAACCTTGTTCATGGCAATCAATTCCTCTCAGAGCTTTATCCGGAAGAATGCTAAAAGATGGTCGCCAAAAGACATACATTTTTCGTATTTCTTTTTTTTTCATATTACGAGTATTTAATTATTCTAACGAATTCACCTAGTGAATGTTATTTTGGATTCTGTCGTATTTTTCTGAAGTCTTGCACAATATATTATTTAAACGATATTGCAAAGACATATACAAACCAGCCCGAGCTTTATTAACACGTTAATCTCCATGTCTGTCACATGTGCCTGACGCTAAGAAGTTCTACCATAGCAGACATATATGTCTGACGTATGCGATTTTGTAGAAGGCCATGGCCCATGTGAAAAATATTCGGATATTATCGTGGCGATTAACGTGTTAAAGGAACTAAATGCTGTAAAACGCATCCGTTAAAAAACGAAATGTTGGCAGGCATGTGTACGATTGTGTATAATTTAAATTCAAATATAACTTTTTTTTGTTATTTTTGATTTTATTTTTCTATTACTACACAAATTTTTACAAAGCGAAATTGTGAAGGAACAAAAAATATTGTATTTTATTACTTATTTGCAACATATGCTACACTTAATGTCCATTAAAGGGGCCTGATGAATTTAGTTAATTACAAAAGATATATGCGTGTCAGGCACATTGTCTAATTAACCCCCATTACGAAAAGTTTTTTCTTCTGTATTTTGTGTCTCTAACTTCTTATTGAATAAATACATTTCATACATAAAATAAGTACTACAGACCAAAAGAATATAAAAATATTGTTCTCAAGCATACCAGCAAAATGAATGTTGCTGATGTTGATGTCCTGTTTTGGTCACTGACTTAATGTATATTCATGTTTTCATAGCGTTCTTAGATATTAATGTGGTCTTTTTAGATGGAGTCATATAATATGGCAGTAAGTGCATAAATTTTATGCGGAATATGGAAAAAAATAAAGAAGAAATTGTTGAGTGTTTATTACAAACCAAATACTTAACCACTTAAGCTACATAATGGGCGTTTAATTTTGTTTTTTTGGGGGAGGCAGCACAATCATCAGGTCAATAGTAGAGTTGTGAGTACAATTAAGACAAGATAGTCTTGGAGTGCTTTTTTTCTTAATTTTCTTATAAAGTAGCAAGTACACTATACAGTACTGTGTAACACCAGTATAATTATTATTGTTCTCATCATAATAATGAACAGATAAGCGTTTATTTATGGTTGTTGTTGAGAAAGAATTTTCTCTTTTTTTTAACTTTACTGTGTTATTCGCAATTAAATACTTATTGGCTTGTTGTGTTTACTAAAAAAGGACCATCTGTGCTGGACAATGTCAAGTAATTTATGAAATCATTTCTCAGACACATGTTTTTTTACAATTTATGTAACGACACTTGTTGTTCCTCTGGGTTTTGTTGACATCTCAACTGATTTAATGTTATTGTTTGGTGACATTTAAGATCATAGTTTGTGTAAAGCAAGATTATATTTCAATTGAAATTTATGTTTAAATTAAAAAAAAATTAATGAAACAAGTGAAACTCTATATACTCGTAATAACAAGAACTACTAAAATAAGTCATTTGAATGGACTGGTTAGTTTTACTCAAGTGATTTAAGGTTATGCATAACAGACTATTATTGGAGTTGCCTACGCCAGTAGTATAGTGGTTAGACCATTAGCATACAAATCAAAGCAGCCCAAATCCCAATAATAGTGAAAAATGAAAACAAAAATTTGCGGTTTTTCCAGGTTTTTATTAAAAAAAAAAGAAAAAAGGAAATAAGAGATTCCCCCTTCTCCGAGTAATCCATCTACAAAAAGCAACCCTCTGAGATTCTACAATATCCATTAAACTTAGCAAAGATCTTCACGGTCAAACAAACAAAGAATTAACATCAACAGATTGATCAGTTCAAGAGTGAAGGTATTACACTGACCTTTGAGTGATCAACTGACAGTACCTTGTCCCATTGACATAAGGCGCTTAAATGTAACTATTAGAACTATATCTTCAAACATTCCAATACAATGCACAGCATAAGTAGGGGCGTAAGCCCTTGAGTAATGTTCTTACCGAAAAAAACCTTCCAATGGGTCAGGTGTAAAATGGGCCCATATTGATCGATCTTTTACAATAAGTAATAAACTGCTAGGTATAAGGGCACTTGACCGCCGAAGTATAATCGGCTTTACATATACAACTGAATGAAAAATTTTACCTTGTTGTCGCTTTGGCCAGCACAGAAGTAATGTAATATATTTTAAAAACGACAGTTATCGTTAATTCATTGTGCTTCTGCTTCTCATTTAAAGATTTATTAGATATGACAAGAAACCACACCAGTGTCTTTAATGGGAGTATAAGCAAGTCTCATTCACCCGTCATATACTAGGCATGTTAATTCCTCTGTCCCAGTGCACAGTGGTTGCAGTTGTATGGCGGGTAGTGATAAAAATACTTAGAATACAGATATCGTCTTAGAACTTACACAGTGTATTTATTACCATTAAAATAGCATAACTAAGAAGAATGGGCGTGGTCGTTTTTGTCAACCGCCTACTTTTGCATATTTTTATTTTTAGAATTAATTAGTTTTCGGTTTTAGCAAAGCTCTCCAATTGATAGTACGAAATAGGGCTTTGTGTACTGAAAGTAGAAGATAAAACCAAGAGTATTTCCAATAATTTTGCCGTTTCAAGTGCTATTCTACGTTGTTTAGTCCTCGTTGAACACTTTATAAAATGAGATGTAGGGCAATTACACTTATTTAATTTTAATGATTGTTTTTTAACTAACAAAGATTAGTTGGATTTCAATGTAACGGCCTCCTTGATAGCTAGCTAGTGTGAAGCTTTTTAAACTTTTTTCCTTATGGGATGGTTTTTCATCCAAAAATCATCAATTCTTCTGCATAAACATTTTACACATTTTAATAATACCCAAGATGTCGTCATTGATTGCGAAATTATTGTATTTGGCTACTTCGTCGAACACTTGCTGGAAAATGAATAGGCTCTAGAATATTCATTTACGGGACTCTCCTAAAACACTGCATTAAAAATCACATTCAAGAACAATAAAATTTTTAACGTTTTAGAAATGAAGCAACATGTAGTATCTACTTCGTGCTTCTTAGGTGGAGCCTCTGGCTATCAGGGCTCCCTACATCATGTGGTATCACAACGGGCTGCTATGCGTGCTCAAGTGTGCCTTGTCATTACGAGTCTGCCACTTCCTCCTATCCTAGTATTTACAAATTTTTTACAAACAGGTTAGTTTATTGGTTATTTAAAAAAAATTGCAAAAACAATAAATGTTTGCTAACATTTGCAAAATAATTTGATCAGTGCCTCGGGTTGGCAAACTAAATAAAACTTTAAACCAGTTTACTGTAGGATAGAAGACTATTTAAAAAAAGGTTCTTAAAGAAATGAATTTTGTAAAAGCGACAACACAATTTGTTTTTTTTTTTTTTTTTTTTTTTTTTTGTAGGGGTGAAACCACTGTGCAGTGCCACACAGGTATTGATACAGTATACCTTTGAATCCTTTTCCTCACAGCAGAATCTATAGGTGCTAATGATAAATATGTTCAATTCTTTAATTCCAATTCGCAAAAGTGTTATTTAATATGTCATTAGGCTCTTTTTAATCCTTTCAAAGGAGATTTTGCCCTTATAAGATGTGCGTCACTATAAAGTGTAACACCCATTTTTCTTAATAACTTTTTTCACCTTTAATCAAAATTATTTTTCTTAATCACAATATCTTTGAAAAATGTGTCAGATTTTAAAATGTATCAGTTTGTCAAATTTGACTTGTTAGTTAGTTCATAATGGATAATCAAAGACAAGTGCATACAAAAATTATTCAAATAATTCAAAAAAAACCATATTGGAGTTATACAAAAGTTGCTAGAGAAGTCCACGTGACCAGGCAATGTGTTTTCAGAGTGGTCAAAAAGTTCAACAAAGACCTAAAAATTGAAAGAAAGCCTGGAACAGGTAAAGCAAAACTGGTAACGAACGACGCGAAAGCAAAAAAGTTGAGAAGCTTTTGCTGGCTCTTCCAAACATTTCTGGTCGCGAAGTGGCCCGGCGCGTGCAATGTTCGGAAAGTTTTGTGCGCCGAGTTAAAGCCAAAGCTGGCCTTAAAACATTTAAAGTCCAAAAAGTTCCGGATAGAAATGCTAAGAAGAATATTGAAGCAAAAAAAAGAGCAAAACTCCTCAAAAAAGAATTTTTTCAAAAGTTCGAATGTTGTGTAATGGATGATGAAACTTACGTTTTTGCAGACTTTGCGCAGCTTCCTGGCCAAGAGTTTTATGTAGCGGATAGTAGAGGCAATGTTTCTGAAGAGTTCCGAAGTAAAAAACTATCAAAATTTCCCAAAAAGTTCCTAGTTTGGCAGGCTATTTGTAGCTGCGGCAACAGAAGTGCATCGTTTGTTACATTGGGATCAATAAACTCAGATATTTATATCAAAGAGTGTCTTCAAAAGAGGTTGCTCCCATTTCTAAGACAGCACAACATATCAACATTCTTCTGGCCAGATTTGGCAACATGTCACTACAGTAAAAGCGCAATAGACTGGTATAATAAAAATAATGTTATTTTTGTTCCAAAAGAGGCTAACCCACCAAACTGCCCAGAGTTGCGGCCTATTGAAAGATATTGGGCTCTGGTCAAAAGAGAACTAAAGAAGAGTACATCTGTTCCCAAAACCATTACTAGTTTTCGATATAAATGGACAGCTGGTACCAAAAAAATTACCGAAAACACTACAACATTGCTTATGGATGGCATAATGAATAAAATAAAAAATTTTATAAAATTAAATTAATTTTTAAATAAAATAATACAGAATATAAATCTGTAATAAAAATGCAAAATAAAACTGTTTTACTTTTAACTCTAGCTTACTCCAGTCAGTTTTTATTTGACTTTTGATGTGTTACAGTTTATAGTGACGCACATCTTAGAATAGAAGCTTAAAAACCTTTTGGAATTTTCGACGTCATCACCAAGTTTAAAAGCATTTAAAAGTTTGTGTCACACGGCTACACAGCTAGTGGTCAAGTATTCTATTTTTTGGAATGTTCGAGATTGTTATCACCAGTATCGTTCCATTAACAATGATTATTTACCATTTCTTTCTTTCGCGTTTGAAGAAAAGCTTGTTGAAAATGAAAAACCATAGTACCTAATCCAGTAGTGCCTTAGAAGCTATTGTTTAAGGCCTTATGGATTGATTAACGTAAACTAAAGTAACGATTTAAATACTTTCGATCAGTCAATAAGTAAAAAAATAAACTGAAAAAAAAATCTTAAATTAATCGTAAGTTTGTAACATAACCTCAAAATTGATCTAAAACACCTAAATATTGATATCGTTTCTACTTTTTCTGGCTACTTAAAACAAATTTAACCTTTAACTACTGAGGCGTTGGTATATTTTACCCTCTCCTTAGATTTTTTAATTTATTTTCTTCAGAGCGCTGTTGAGCCTCTGTTTTGTTATTCTAAATCTTTGATTTTTTTATTTTTATAATACAATTTATATAAAAATGAATTTTCCTGTTCATTTAAAAATAAATTATTAAAAAAAATTTTTTTGGCTAATTTTTTCGGTAAAACAAAAGGTGGTAAAATTTACCCCATGTCAATAATTAAGACAAAATATTTCACCTCAGTTGTTAAAGGTTAAAGTAAATTTTTTAACAATAAAAAGTCTTCCCGATGCACTGTGCAACTTTTGTTACTTTTAGGATGCCAAAAGTCAAACAAAATATGTTCTCCGATTTGAATAATTTTATGCTATGTAATACTAAACAGTACACCTATTACGAATATGTACTCAAAACAAAACAAAAAAATAACAATTAACATGATAACAGTTATCAAACTTGTGTCACTGTGATAATTGTAGTAATAAAACTGTTTATAGTTTTCATTTGTTGTTGAAATTTGCTGTGGCATTATTTTTTTTTTGGCAAAATATTTTTACAAAAATCTTTTTGCTTTAAATAAGTTGGAACCTTTTCTATAAAGGCTGGTAAGTTTCTGAAGCTTTAGCGTTATTATTAAATTTATAATCAATAAAAATATGGAATCACCAAAAAGTGAGTGATATATAAAAATGTTTGTTTTTCGATAGAGAAAAACTTGCATGATTCTGTAGAATTCTGTTAAGTGATTATATGGAGATTGAAGGTTTATATATCTAGTTTCAGATTCAACAATAAGTTTTTGCTTCTTTTTGCTCCCTTTTGCGATATTTTGATTTTTTCTCAAAAAAAAAAGAAAACATGGCAGTTTCACAAAATGCGCTCTTTGATGTTTGGCTCAGAAGCAAGAAAGAAAACACAAATGATGCCGTACATACTCACATTTACAGTATAATTGAAAAAGATGTGGACCAACATAAATTAAAAAAATTTGTGATTAAACTTTCTTTAGATTTTCGGTCAAGATGGGAATATGCATGGTACAATATACCAGGGAGTGTGCATAAAATTCTTTTTCATGGAAAGGATATAATAGCGTCTCCCATTCTTCTTATTGGTCAACTTTCTGAACAGCCTCAAGAGTCCAGAAACGAAGATGCAAGAAATTATCGAGAACTCTTTACCCGAAAAATATCTAGAATTGAAAGTAATTTGGATTTGTTTCACAGATTACTCATATCGTCAGACCCCTTTATATGCAGCTTGCGGAAAGCGACTATGACAAAGCGACGAACATTACCAAAAGAGGTTATTGGCTTGTTATCCGTACCGGAATATGGAAACGACATTGACTCGGAGTAATTATTATTATTTCCAGATTGTTTTTTTTTTTAATATGAAATATAATTTGCTTTCAAAAATATAGATTAATCATCTCAAAACAACTACTAATGGAAGGCAATGGTCTGTACCTATAAATGTAGTGAAATTAAAATTATTTTTATTTCTTTCCGCCCCAATAAGTACTATTAAATTAGAAATTGCGGCATTTTGAAAACACACCTTATATGGGGGGTGGCCAAAAAAGTAGGCGAAACTCGCCCATTTTTTGTGTCCAATGCTATATCGAGCTCATCAATGTTATTGTAAAATTTTATTATCATATCTACTTTTATTTGACTGTTACGACTTTTGGCAACCCAAAACTGATAAAAGTCACACTGTGCGATGTACAATATCAAATCAAATATTTTCAATTTAAACTTTCTCTAAATATTTATTTAAAAACGAAAATTAAATAAAATGTTTGAAAAGAAAAACGAAAATACATATTAAAAAAAAATTGGATATTTTCGATTAATCAAATACAATCAGATATTTTTTTTCAGGATGTTCTATGTATTGAAATATTTGATTGTTATGAAAAAATTTAATTTCCACTGCATAACACTTCTTTGTTATCATATGAACAACAGCATATATGTATGTTGCATAAACGTACATAAAAATATATTTGGAAAAAAAAATTAAAAACAAAATCATAAAATAGAAAAATTGGCAACATAAACAAATATAAATCGATGGTGGATGGTTTTTTAATCAAACGTCTAAGGGCTTACAGAGCAATTTTAATTAAAACACAGAGTCACTTGACAATGAGAAAGTTGTTTTTTCTTTTTTCCTATTTTGGGATTTATTTCTATTTCGTTTTATTTTATGCTTGAAATTGTAGTATTTGTAAAAAAAAAGTATGAAAAAAGTGCACTTTATAGGAATCGATTATTTCGTTACTGTTTTAAGGCAGTCACTTGTGACTTGTGGCAAATAGGACGATTTAAAACCTATTTTCCACATTTAAGCAAATATCTATTTTCTGTAGTGTTGTGTTTGTGCTATTTTACATTATAAATTAACAGGAAGATATTTTAAATCTTTAAAATTATATTTTTGGAAACGATGTCCAATATTTCTTTCTCTGACGTATATATTTAGGTACAATAGACCATGGCTGGCCAAATAGGCAATCAAGCGCCGAAGTTTATTTAAGTTAGTTAAAATTTTATTCATCTTCTATACGTTAGATACGATGGCAATTTTGCTAATAACTTGTTATATAAAAATTCTTTATTTTAACTTTTGTTGATAGACGTGCGAAACACACAATTTGCACAACGCATGATATGTACTTCTACCTTAAAAGATAAAATTTGCTCAACTTCAATACTTTAGAAAAGTTGCAAATTTACTAACAAATTTGCTGTATGAAAGTTACTAATTCAGCTTTTTTCGACAAACAGTACTTTAACATTTTGTACATACGCAACGCATGTTATGTACTTCTAACTTTACACAGTAAATGCATCACCGTTTCTACACTGCTGTCTCTTCACAGATTTTACAGAATAGAATTTATTTCTCAAATGTATATAAATATTTACTTACACTAGCCCATGGCTGGCCAAATTGGCAATCAAGCGCCTAAATATACTTGGCTTTACATATGGGCACTTGAGGTAGAAGTACTTAGCATGCGTGATGGCGTTAACGGTGGTTGCAAACAACGTAAGTCAATTGTTCAACTGTCAACGCATCTAAAAGTTAAAATTTGATCAACCTCAATATGTTGATACGTTGCCTACACTATTTTAACTTTTCTTTGACAGACGTGCAATCGCAATAAGCTATTCGTTATTAGAATAGTTTTCTATTAACTTGTATTCGTTATATATAGGATTTTTCAACAGGGACGCTAAAAAAGTAGAGCGACAGGGACAGCAAACGACGCCAAATTTCTTGCCGCTCTTTTGATATCTCTCTTCAGTATCTTCAGTATCTATCCATTTCATGATGGAAAGATATACGAACCAACAACGAGTCGAAATTATTAAAATTTACTACCGAAATTCGGAGTCAGTGGCCTTAACTCATGGTCCTCATAATAGTCCTAGCAGATCAACAATTGAACGTCTAGTAAAAAGTTTGAATCCACAGGCAGAGTACAAAAAGTTCCCGTGCCAGTGAGACAAAGAAGTGCCCGTAGCGTCGAGAATATTGCTGCCGCTAAATCTTCAGTTAAAAAAGCCCAAATGTGTCTCTCACACGTCGTTCTCAAGCGTTTGACATCTCAGTGACGTCGTTGTGGAGAATTTTGCGAAAAGAAAATTTGGCCTACATCCTTACAAAATAAAATTGACGCAAGAACTGAAGCCGCTTGACCACCAGAAGCGTCGTATGTTCATGAATTGGGCTGAGCAACAATTTGAAAATGTTTCGAATTTTCATCGAAAGATCATCTTCAGCGACGAGGTTCATTTCTGGCTGAATGGCTTCGTCAATACACAAAATATGCGTTATTGGTCAGGCAGAAATCTACACGTATTCCATGAGTCATCATTGCATCCCGAAAAAATTGCGAGTTGGTGCGGTTTATGAGCCGACGTTTTCATTGGGCCGTACTTCTTCCGTGATGTTCAAGACTGCCACGTTACTGTGAATGGGAATCGCTACCGTTCAATGATAACTGAATATTTTTGGCCCCAATTGGATGATATGGACATGGAGGACATGTGGTTCCAACAGGACGGCACCACAAGCCACACAGCGAATGTCAGAATCAATTTATTGGTAACCAAGTTTGGAGAACGTGTTATCTCACGAAATAGTCCAGTCGATTGGCCGCTACGGTCGTGCGATTTGACGCCGTCAGACTAATTCCTGTGGGGCTACGTCAAGTCCATGGTCTATACTAACAAGCCAGCGACGATTGATGAACTTCGTATGAATATCAAACGTGAAATTGCAGCAGTATCGGAAGATTTATGATTGAAAACCGTCGAAAATTGGGTTCAGGGTCTGAACGTACTTTTACAGGAATAAGGAATTTCATTGATATCCAAAACCGTTTTTGTTTTATTTAAAAAAAACAACTTTTGTAGCGCTCTTATGGAAAAACCCGATAAGTGTTCGACTTTTTCATATTTAAATATTTATATGAATGTCTGCATACGAGTAGTATATATAAGCCTGTGTATATGCCATAAAATCATGTCTGTACAAATTTATTTCAAACAACATTGTTTTTTATATTTTTTGTTAACGAAATATATGAATGAATTAGAAATTTAAATAAAAATCATCTCAAAAAAAAAAAAATAAATTATTTCTTTCTCATTATAAAAACGAAAAGTCTATTGTGCATGAAGCGCATAAAACACTCTTTCACTCAAATCAATAGGAACACAAAAAAGTTTTTATTTAAAAAAATAGAAACACAATATATGTGACAAACAAAATTGGGTTGGAAAAAACATCATTTTCAATATGTGAAGGAAGAAAAAAATAAAACAGCAGTTTTTTTTTTTTTATCTCGATTATAAACTAAAATAATAACGAAATTGGTTTTTTACTTACCCAGGCAGCTACAGTTTTACAGCATTTAATACATTGAAATTGATGAAATACTCGTACATTGGGGACCATTTCATTTTTTCTACTTTATATGTCATTCGTTTTACTTTTGCAACCATTACAATGGCAAAGTTTTTACCAAAAATGTTTTTCTTTTTTTCTTTCATCATGTGTTTTTTGTAACATTGGCTGGCTGATGATTATAATTCGCATTCATGTTTCATAAGGCAGCTTTACTACGAGTTGTAAATGCTTTTCTATTCAATATTTTCGTTTTTTTCTTTTTTTTAACAAAATTTAGGAGTTTTTCACTTTTGTTTTTGGCATTTTTAGTTTCTGGTTTTTCTGTTTCTTTTTTCTTTCTATGTAAGTATGTTAGACATTAATGTATAAACGTTTGAGTTGTAGTGAAATACAATACCAATGGTTGAAATGGCTTTCTGACAAACAATTGACAATGGCATGACTTTAGCAACCATTTCATTTGTTCAAATATCGATTGTCAGCCAATAGAAAAGTGTTACTGAAATCCTTAACCGTTGCTCTAAAAGTCTATTTGTTTTTTCTAGTTTTTTTGCAAACTTCTAGTTTTATACGTGCATGTTATAATTTGTCCTAAAAATTGTCGATTTCAATTATAATTTAGCCAAAGTATTAGTTTCCTTTGTGACAAATAACAAGAGCACTAAATTGTATTTGAATAGAAGACATGAATGGCTGTTGACAGTATTATAGCAAACGAATATTGCGCCGAAGAGGAACTCACATACTCGTATATAGATTAAACATTGTAAGAGGCAATATTATGAGTTCAAGAGCCTGAAAATTAAAAAGAAAAGCAACAATAAAGTCAATAAATTAATTAATAAAAGTATTAAGAATAATTTATTAGATTTGACAAGAATTGCTTGAGATAAATGGCACAAAAAGACTCGCATATAAATAAAATCGCACAAAAATAGTCCGCATAAAAACAGGTTCTACTGTACCGGGTTATTCATTTCGTGGTTTCAAAAGTATGGGACTGGAATTCGACATCTGTCAAACTAAGTTGTTAACCAATTTTTTTCTTTTCAGTTGAAAGTCTGACATTGACGAAAATGGATCGCTCAACTAAGATGTGCGTCACTATAAACTGTAACACATCAAAAGTCAAATAAAAACTGACTGGAGTAAGCTAGAGTTAAAAATAAAACAGTTTTATTTTGCATTTTTATTACAGATTTATATTCTGTATTATTTTATTTAAAAATTAATTTAATTTTATAAAATTTTTTATTTTTTACATTATGCCATTCATAAGCAATGTTATAGTGTTTTCGGTGATTTTTTTGGTACCAGCTGTCCATTTATATCGAAAACTAGTAATGGTTTTGGGAACAGATGTACTCTTCTTTAGTTCCCTTTTGACCAGAGCCCAATATCTTTCAATAGGCCGCAGCTCTGGGCAGTTTGGTGGGTTAGCCTCTTTTGGAACAAAAATAACATTATTTTTATTATACCAGTCTATTGCGCTTTTACTGTAGTGACATGTTGCCAAATCTGGCCAGAAGAATGTTGATATGTTGTGCTGTCTTAGAAATGGGAGCAACCTCTTTTGAAGACACTCTTTGATATAAATATCTGAGTTTATTGATCCCAATGTAACAAACGATGCACTTCTGTTGCCGCAGCTACAAATAGCCTGCCAAACTAGGAACTTTTTGGGAAATTTTGATAGTTTTTTAGTTCGGAACTCTTCAGAAACATTGCCTCTACTATCCGCTACATAAAACTCTTGGCCAGGAAGCTGCGCAAAGTCTGCAAAAACGTAAGTTTCATCACCCATTACACAACATTCGAACTTTTAAAAAAATTCTTTTTTGAGGAGTTTTGCTCTTTTTTTTGCTTCAATATTCTTCTTAGCATTTCTATCCGGAACTTTTTGGACTTTAAATGTTTTAAGGCCAGCTTTAGCTTTAACTCGGCGCACAAAACTTTCCGAACATTGCACTCGTCGGGCCACTTCGCGACCAGAAATGTTTGGAAGAGCCAGCAAAAGCTTCTCAACCTTTTTGGCTTTCGCGTCGTTCGTTACCAGTTTTGCTTTACCTGTTCCAGGCTTTCTTTCAATTTTTAGGTCTTTGTTGAACTTTTTGACCACTCTGGAAACACATTGTCTGGTCACGTGGACTTCCCTAGCAACTTTTGTATAACTCCAATATGTTTTTTTTTAATTATTTGAATAATTTTTGTATGCACTTGTCTTTGATTATCCATTATGAACTAACTAACAAGTCAAATTTGACAAACTGATACATTTTAAAATCTGACACATTTTTCAAAGATATTGTGATTAAGAAAAATAATTTTGATTAAAGGTGAAAAAAGTTATTAAGAAAAATGGGTGTTACACTTTATAGTGACGCACATCTTATCACACAACGCATAAAAATTATCAAAACTTACTACAAAAATTGTGATTCTGCCACAGCCACATATCGTGCTTTAAGAGGAGATTATGGTTTACATAATCGTCCAACTACGCAAGCAATTGGCAAAATTGTGAAGAAATTTGAAGAGGCATGAGCGGTTACAAATATTGTAAAGCCTGTGCATCTTCGTTTCGCTCGTTCCGCTGAAAATATCGCTGCTGTAAGTGAAAGTGTTGCCGAAGACCCGAATGTGTTAATTAATCGTCGTTCTTAGGAATTAGGACTGTCTTACGGCACATTATGACGTATTTTGCATTTAGATCTACACCTACATCCATATAAAGTCCAGTCATGCCACACAACTCGAGCGAATATGGCTTTATTGCAAGCAGCGTGGGCAAACAAACAAAACATTTCGCAAACGTTTCCACAAAGTTATAAACTTTTAAAAATTTTTTAATGGTATTGTACATGAGCAAAACTGAAACAAATACTTTCTAAATGAGAAAGAGCGCAAATGAAACAATCAGCTTTTCGCTCTTGTGTTTGCTTTGTTATTCCGTTACATTCGTATAATTTGCTCTTTTTTCTCTTCTTCTTTCCTTTTTCTTCTCACTCATTTTTTGTTGTACCTACGCACATTTGAGTTAGTGTATTTGTAGTGTTCAAAATAAAAACTATATACAAAATTAAATGGAACAATCGCTCTCACTGTTTCTGTTTTGTTTTTGTTTTACTCATTGTAAAGAACAAAACAACATGAGATCAAACGTTCAGTTTTGTTTATTTTCCTACTCTGATTGCAAGAGACATTTCCTGGCCGCGTAATTTCTCGTCGGGGCGATATCAACTGGCCACCAAGATCATGCGATTTGACATCGTGAGACTTTTTTTTCTGGGGCTACGCGAAAGACCGTGTTTATGCAGATAAACCTTCAACTCTTGAGTACTTAAAAACCAACATTCGTCAAGTTATGGCTGAGATACCGCCCAATATGTGTCACAAAGGGGTCGAAAATTACATCAAAAGAATAAATGCTTGCAACACTTCGCGTGGAGGTCATTTAAATAATGAAGTGTTTCACACATAATGTCAACGTTCATGAAATATCATGAAAAAAACATTTCATATGTGTTTTATTTACGTTTACTTTTGAAACCGCAAAATGGATAACCCTTTATATGTATATATGTATATATATTCAAAACAAATTATATCCCTGTGAAAAATTCTGAAACAATTGGGCTAAATGTACTTGCATCAACACGTAAGTAGTACCAAAAGTTTCATAATGGTGACGGCTAATAACTAAACTTTATCTGAATTTGTCTGTGAACGTGTTGCGTACTAGGAATGGCCTTTAAGATTTCGGTCAGGCTGGTTTATTTGCCATTGATTAAACATATATTTACTTATACAATATGATTTACAATTTTCTATCACTTTTATTACTGCGTCTTACAAAATTTGAAGTAGGCAGTTGCTCTCTTCACGATATTTATTTTTTTTTTTTAATTTATCGACTCTTTATTTAATATTTTACTGTCATTTTTTTAAGCCTAATGTGTTACCCAATGAGCCATAATCAAAATTATGATGTTGGTATAAATAAAAGGGTAAAATGCTTTCAAAAGTTAAAAGGATTCACAATGAATTATTTAAAAAGAAAATTAAGAAACAAAAAATTGAGGAAATTTAATGCTTTTTTTTACATCAACGAAAAACCGATACTCTTATTGTTCTTCTCAAAATTTTAATAATTTTTAAAGATTTTAAAATATATTTAAAAGATGTCTCTTATGCTCCAGTCGCATTAGGCAAATATTTTATAAATAAAATTCGTTTTGTCCAAACTTTTTTTCTTGTTTTTAATTATTTAAAAATAAATTTTAATATGAAATATTGTCATGATACATACATACATACATAACTGGCCTTTACAACCCTGTGTCAGGATTACGGCCTAGCTTCTGGCAGCACTCATGTTGTGTGTGTAAATTTTTATCCATGAGTACCGGGACCTACAGTTTAATGTCGACTCCGAACGACAGACTTGAGAAGCTTGTTCATGGCAATTGGTTACTCTCAGAGCTTTTGCAAGAAGACTGCTGAGAGGTAGTCGCCGAAAGAAATATTTTTTTCATATTTCTTTTCTTTTTGAAGATGTTAGAGCCTGGAGTCGAACCCAGAGCCCATGTCTTAGTAAGCCAACACACTAACCACTAGACCACGGCGATATTTAATGGAAAACAAAAAATATTTTTCGCTATATAGGCAAATACATACTTATTTTATGCCTGTTTGAAATCAGTTCGATACAAAACGATTTCACTCATACCGATAACTTCATATGCGTTTGTGGCTATGTTTTGAGTCGAAACAATTTTAGAACTGTTTTTACTAACAGCTGGTTCTGATTGTAATTTTTTCATATTTTCTATAATAATACACATAAAAATAACCAATGGAAGAAATTGGCAACCCAATCAAATTTGACAGAACATTCTTTAGAGCTCATTTTCATAAAGGTTTCAAAACGGTATGAGTTTAAACTCAATTTTGAAAACGCTTGGTCTGACTCAAACAGGTTTGAAAAGCAGTTTCAGTGAAAACGTTTCGAAATTTCTAAACTGTTGTAGTTGTTCTGTTATAGCTGTGTATGACATGGGTTTGAGCGAATGAAAAGGTTTTCAAAACGGGAATAAACATAACAACAGAAAAATAAAATTTGATTTAAAACTAGGATTTTGAATTTTAAATTCGTTTGTTTATGGTTTTTAATACTAAATGTGATATAATTCTCATTTGGTGTATAATTCTTGGCAACTAAGTGTTTATAGTTTTAATAACATCTTTGGGAAAAAACTGTACTGACGTGTTACTTACGAAATGGCCATAGAGACAGGCTTATCTTCATAAGCAATACACTTTCTTTTTAATGTTCCGATATTTAAGGAATTAAACTAGAAAGGAAGAAATGTTTTTATAAAGCCCAGTTGACACTACATTTGATTCGTATTGAATTGTTATAGAATTGAAAGAAAGAAACATACATTAAATGCTAGAAAGAGTGAAATATAAAAAATGTAAACAAGTTATTTATTTTTGTTTTTGTATTTATATTTATTTCAATGTTGATAGTTTTTATTTTGTAAAAAAAACGCTACCTGGAGGACGAAAATACCGTAAAATCGCTTTATTGTACAATAACCCTATAAAGTTAGCAACACTTTAATATCTTAAATTCTAAATATCAATTTCAATATAAAATATTTGAAGTTGTTTTTGACAAACTCAATTTTTTTTTATCGATAACATTTGTAAATATTTTGACATTTGACCTTGAGGTCAACTTCAAGGTGAATAAAATTACAGTATTCCCCGGATAATTGCCCCACGCTTAATTGTCTTTAACGCTTATTTACCTCAATTTCCAAATCCCCATATTTTTTCTTACCATTTTCTAAGAAATGGTCTAGTGGTTAGTGTGTTGGCTTACTGAGACGATTGCGCTGGGTCAAATCTCACCTCTGACATCTTGAAAAAAGAAATATGAAGAAATTATTTCTTTCGGTGACTATTTCTCAGCAGTTTTCTGGCAAAAGCTCTGGGAGTAATGGATTTCCATGAAAAAGCTCCTCAAATCTGTCTTTCGGAGTCGGCTTTAAACTGTAGGTCCCGGTACTCATGGATAAAAATTAACACACCCAACATGAGTGCTGCGAGAAGCTAGACCGTAACCCTGACACAGGGTTTTAATGGCCAATTATGTATGTATGTATGTATTTTCTAATAAAATTCCACGGTTAATTAACTTTCGCTTAACTGTGTTATTCGCTTAATTACCTCAAATATATTTTTCCCAAAAAAAAATTTCACTTAAAATTCCCTCGTTTAGTTACCCAAAATATTTATTTTCTAAACACTGCAGCTTAACTCAACTATGTTTATATAAGTATAAAATGTCCGTTAAATTAACTTTTTTGTCCGTTAAACTACTTTTTTGATACAACCTTGCAATTAAAGTCTACCAAGTTTATATATAAGTATAAGCATAAAGTTACTTTCTTTTCTCAAGTATTGACGGCAATTAAGCATATTCGTTTAATAAACTCACAGAGTCAAGCAACTGTATTCGTTTATATGCCTTCCAGGCATAATTACCCAAAAATTTTGACATTTTTGTCGAGGCAATTATCCGTGGAATACTGTAACCTCTTTACACCCATAAGATTTTCTTATTATACTATATATGCACAGTGCTCCAAATCAATATCAGTATGAAAAAAATGTACTGTCATATGGGCTTCAAATAGTGGTTCCGCTGTTTTCGACAAATATTTGCCTTATGTGACCGCAGCTTAAGGAATAATGTTCGTTTAGCCTATGCTTTAGCATTCATTTAGAATTGTTTATTCTCCTTTTCTCATACACTTGCATCTTCAAAATTATCTCTTTAATACCCTTGACAGTTGAAACAATTAGAAATGATGTACTAATTTAAGAGGATTTTAACAAAAGACAAATTTAAACCTTGACATGTTTACCGTGTTAACCAAAAATCAAACAGCCACATTCAAATAGACCACAAACAACAAACAGACAGACAGACAGACAGCAGGACCCATACTGCTGGAGCAACAAAACGAAAGGGTGTTGATGCTTGACATCATGCTACAATTGTTACATTCTAATAAAACAATATCATTTTCACAAAAGAACACAAAATAGTATTGGTGGGATATGGTTGTAACGAATTTTGCAAAATGATGATGATGATGATGATGATGATGCTGACGTTACCAAATGGTAAAACAGCTTCATTTGCATAGAAACATAATGTGTAATTAAATTTGCGGCTGTGACAATTTTGTTTTTTGTTTTTGTTCTACTTATTATACAAGTATGTTAGATTGTAGACGTATTAGTTATTTGGTTTTTAGCTCAATAGAAGAAAAAAAAATAAAGAGTTTTGTGACATTTTATACTTTAATGCATGGGGTGGATAAAGCTAAACACACACACAGTTATACCCACAAATAAATTGAATCTGTACTACCACCTAAGGGAGGTTGTGGCTTTTTAATTGTTTTCGTATGCACATTGCTAAAGATATGTATGAATGTATGTCTCATATATATTTTATAATGTTGAAAGATGCTGTTTGTAACAATATTTGATATGTTAATATAATTTATTGGCAACCACCCTTTAATGCTTTATTACTTGTATTATCATTCAATGACCACCACATGATATCATTAAACACTGAGTTTTACCACCACCATTACCAACTTGTTACAACTGCTACATATTCATGACTTTGGCTGTATGCACGAGTATCTCTGTATTTCCTTACGAGTATGTATTTGACTAATGAATTGTTATAGATTCATATTTGAAGTCCTCTTATGTTGACTTTTGAGGACAATCCTTTTATATATGACTTTATTGAATAATGATGGTTTTAATAGGATTTTTATTTTTGTGTTTCATTGAAAATATTTTGTTGCGCCAGCCAGTACACTATTTCCATTTAAAAAATTATTGTATAAGACTTTTTGATATTTAGCTGTTTATTAACATACAATTTCATTACTTTTTATTAGAAATTGTGTTTTACTCTGTCATTACACAAAGCTTTTAAAGTCATATCAAATATCCTCAGCTCATTTAAAAATCAAAAAACTTTAAAAAGTACATTTTTAATGGATTTTATCTTATAAATGTGACATAAATGTACCACTAATGCATAACTACTTGAGCAACAAATTTAATAGGATTTTTATGATTTTAAATTTAAATGGGTTTTGTATTAAATTTTAAGTGTAATTTGTTACGATTAGAAAAAAAATCACTAGCCTTTAAAAACAATTCTCATAGAGTCAATCACTATTCATTGGTACATTTGTATTTTTGTCTTTAAGTTGTTTAGGTCTGAGGATTTATTAAATCGAGTAGTTGTAATGCAGTCTATTTATGTTTAAAACAACAGCAAATCATTAAAAGATTTTAGTACTGTGCTTTTCGCGTCAAAACTGCTTCAGGGTTACGGCCTAGCTTGTCACAGCAACCATGTTGTGTGGGTAAATTTTTATCCATGAGTACCGGAACCTACAGTATAATGTCGAATCCGAACGACAGATTTGATAAACTTCTTCATTGCCATCAGTTACTATCAGAGTTTCTACAAAAAGACTCCTAAAAGTTAGTCATCGTAAGAAATCTTTTTTTTTATATATTTATTTTTTCTACGATATCAGAATTGGTGTTTGACCCCGGAGCTCTTGTCACGAATACTTACTACAAAAAGTGTGATTCGAAACGAACGTCTTCTGAATTCGGAAATATTTACTAATTATCGAAAATAATTTTTGTATTAATTACTCTATAATATTTTTGAAGAGGAAATTTATTTTGAAAACATTTTCGACTTAAAGGGAAATACAGAATAACCACCTGATTTCGTGCATGATTCGGATCATATCATGTTAAGCAAAATTGACGTGAAAAAACGATAAACAATTTTAGGTGTGAAATATGTGTGTAGAATGAGTTGCTAAGTTGAATACCGATTTGCTGGCGCAGATTTTTTAAATATTTTTTAAATAGAAATCAACTCTGAAAAAAGTGATGCCAAGTTGTGAACTTTTAAACTTTTTGATGATTTTACATAAAGTAAAATAATAAATTGTTTGTAAAAAAGTAAAAATAAAAAATTGTTAATTAAATTAAAAAAAATATAAAAAGACAGTTTAAAAGTTCCGTAAATTTTGAAAACAATAAATGGATTACATATCGTTACAAATGTTTTGTGTATAGAAAGAAACCTAGAATTTTTTCATTTTTTTATTCAAGTCCTATACTCAGATGTAAACATCTGCAGTGATTTGAATTGGAATGCTGAATATATAGATAGATGTGAATATGTTAATCGCCTTTATGTCAGTAAGACAAATTGCTTTTAATTTGATCACTCAAAGGCCAGTGTTATACCTTCACCCTTGAATGATCAACAGCAATTGCCCCATCTGTCGTTGGAGGTTGATGGTGGCGAGGATCTTCGCTAAATAGGTAACTGTTATCAACTATTTCCCAGTAGGTTACGCTTTTCTCCTGATCATTCGATTCTTGGTGGAATAAACTGAAAATGTCACGGAGCGGTTTCTTGAAGATGGACTTCTTAGAGAGGGGTGGGAGAGGAACCTCTTATTTTTAAATTATATTTTTTTGAAAAACCGCAAATATATTTTTTTAATTTTTCTTCTTAGCTAAGATTTGAACAATGGTCGTTTGAATTTCTGTGCGAGCGCTCTAACCACTAAACAATGATCCCCCCACAAGAAGAAAAAACAAAACTAGAATATATAATAATAACAGTAATACCTCCAAGAGTTAATATAACTTTCGTCAAGATGCTGCCAACAAATACGTTCAACTGCAGTGGAATAGTAACCATACCTGCTCCGTCCTCGTAAGTTGGGCTCTCGTGTAACATGAGATACTTAGAGTTAACACACAATTCTTTAATAACTGCCATTAATTCTTTTTATATTTGCTTACAACGCGATGATTTCTACATTTATGTGTAGCATAGCGTGTGGCTATGTTACAAATGGTAAAATATAACAATCGAATATTCGGTCTAAATGTCTTCACGGTTTATGCAAATCATCATTCTGAGAATTGGTAGAATTAGGCGCATGGTAACTTTCGTACGAAGATAATTTTCATCCTTATTGTCAACGGCGTTGTTGTCGGCGTCATCAATTTTTTTCCGTTGTCAAATTTGGGCAAAGGCTTTGTCAACTCAACACCAAATCGGTATTAATTTAAGCATGTGTGTTGACGCCGCCATATTATCAATAATTTCGAAGATATACCTACACTCTACATTCTTTACCAATTAATTATTTATAAAATTTTTTTTTTTATTTTTTTTTGAAAACTTTTATTTATGTACGACTCCAGTGAAATGAGTGATTAAGAAAATAAAGAAATGCTAGTGCTTCGGAGAACATCAGTGCGGCAGAGATTATCAATTTGCCGGACAGCACGTAGTATGTATGTATTCTTGAAATTATAAGAATTTAAACTTCTATGAAATCCTTTTGCTAAAATTAGTTTATTTCTAAGTTTAGTAATAAGAAACTCAAATTGCTGAGAAGTGGTTAACTTAATTTTTTTTCCATATTTTTTACTTAATTAAAAAAAAATTTTTTTTAATTGCAACTAAAAAAACATACCAAGAACTACTGTCAACGTTATAAAATGTGTTGGCAAAATCAAAGTCAATTTGTCAATGACGCCGTAAAATTGTCTTTGTAAATACCAAATCTACGTCAAAAGTAATCGATAGTCGTCATTTATTGCCTGAGGTAATATCATCAAGGTAGAAGCGCATTGCATGTCTTTCGGCGTTAACAGCGGCTACAATTTACAATGTAAGTCAACTGTACAACTGTTAACGCATCTGAAAATTAAATTTTTTCAGCTTCTTTATAAATTGTTTTATGAAAATTCCTTATTTTAACTTTTTTGGACAGACGTGCGAAACACACAATTTACGCAACGCATGTTATGTGCTTCTACCTTAAGAATAAAATTGGCATCACATGCGTCGCCGTTGACATTCGCAATAGGGTTGATTGATTGACAATAGTAACAGCGAAAGTTTTGAAATTTTTGATAAGTTACAATTGTCGGAATATACAATCAAAAAATGAGCGATGCTGGATTTTTAGTAGTTGCTTTCTGCATACTTAATTATAACTTTTTATATATTTTAAATACGGGTAGCGAAGCTCCGGCATGCTTTAAGGTAGAAGTACATAGCATGCGTTACGACGTTAACAGCGGTTACAATGTACAATGTAAGTCAATTATTGAACTATCAACGCATCTGAAAGTAAAAATTTTTTCAACTTATATACGTTAGGTGCGATACCAATTTTGACAATAACTTGTTTTATAAAAATTCATTATTTTAAAATTTTTTGATAAACGTGCGCATGTTATGTACTTCTACCTTTAGTCTATAGAATAATGAAATTATTTTAATTATTAAAATATTGTCATTTGTAGAATCTTCGGAAGATTCTGAGTAGGCATTAAATAGTTTATTGAAACAAGTGGGCCAAAAAAACAGTATTTCAAGCCTATAGAATAAACTTCCCGTATCATATTTCCTTTTTAAAGTATAAAATATTTTTTCAAACCACAGTTAACATGTTACAGTTTAAAGGGTTATCATTTGTTCAAAAAAAAATTATTTACAATACATTTTTGTAAGCATTTCAATATATTCTGTCTGCTGATATTCATCAAAATTCTGCACTGTTACAAATCAAACATGGATGTGCTGTCAAATTTAACATGTGCATTAAGTGTCAAAAAATGTGTGACATTTTTGTTACATTTTTTTTTTGCGTTTGGCTTTCATAGAAAAACGGTAACAAGTTTTTTTTCCATTAAATTCGAATTCAGTCAGGCATGAATTTGCAGATAAAAAAAATTAAAAAAAGAAAAAATCAAATAAACACAAAAATATATTTGTAACTTAAATATGATTTGACATTTAAATTGAGAAAACAACTTAAACTGGAAGTTTTAGTTATCCTATACAAAGATTCTTCATTTAAATAAAAAATCATTTTTATGCTAATTAAAAATATTTTTCAATTACCTTAATAATGTCTTAATATTCATCAAATAATTTTTTGAAAAATTAAACAAACAACCCACAAAAAGATGGCAAAAAATATCCCAAAATAAAAAAATAAAAAAAAATTTTTAATATCTTTTATGCTCTAAAGTACGTGTACACAGGTACTTAATGGTACGTACCAGAGATCAGCAATGAGTCGATTTTTAGCGATTCATAAGCACTTATGAAATTTTAAGTATAAGTGAGTACAAGTAGTTGAAATTTAACTACTCTGACTCACTCATTCTCACACAACGTTGATTCATTAATAAAGGTTGCAATAAATATGAGTAAAATGTTGACATCAAACTCATACTCACTTGGATTCATAATTTTATAAAAATACTTATAAGACTCACACTTGATTCGAGTGACTCGAATCATGTGAAAAAAAATTTACCGTTTTAGTCGATAGACGTATACAATACAAAAGGAAATTTATATGGTGTATACAAAAATGAACATGCAAATAATAAACAAAAATAAGCGAAAAAGTTTAAGTTTATAAGAAATGTATTAAAGAAGATAAAAATAATATATTATGATACTCACAATTATATCATAATTATTATTTATACCTTAATTATTTTTTAATTTTTTATAAATAGGTTCTAAAGAAATTCATAACAAAAAAAAAATATTTTTAAATTTTTTCTAAATTTTACATTGTAAAAACTTATAGTATACTTAACAAACTACATCTTTATAATCAATACTTTTAAAATAGATTATTGAAACGAAAATTGCCCATATTGGGCTATTGCCTTTATGTTTCCGAACTAATCGGAGACCTTCGACACTGATTTTCTCCTTAATATCACTCTTGCAATCCATTTCTTTATAACCTGCTTATAAAAATAAAAAAATAATTAAAAATTTTTTAATTTCTTTGAAATATTTCCTATACACATTAACTTTTTCACTTATGTAAATTCTTACATTTTGAATGTTAATTATAATATATACTATATCTATTTTCTTTTTATTGACAAAAAATAATAAATTACGTAGTCCAGAACATAGTATTTATTTAACACGATTCATGATTTAACCTAAAACTTTTTCTTTTGCAGTCGTGTGGTAAATGGTTGGTAGTTACTAATGTGTTTATAGCATTAATTTACTCTTGTACTAACGCAGTAAGCAGAGCAAACACTCAACAGTTTGTATTCGAATCATACTTATTTTTTCTCATCTGTATGCACTGAGTTAAGGAGAGTTGAAGTCAACAACATCATACGTATTATTAAATATAAATGCGATGAGTACTTCAAACTTTTGAGATGAGTAGAGTCTCCATTACATTAACAAGAGTATGAATGCGTATAAGTACAAGAAATTATGAATCATGATTCGAGTATACTCACTTTTTCAGTACTCATTGCTGATCTCTGGTACGTACCCCCAAACTTAATTTTTTTATTTTACAAAAATAAAAGTCTCAACAAAGTCATTTACTAATTTTCTCTGACAAGCTGCACAACAAGTCAGAGATTTTTTTTTGGTTTGTGTTTTGCAGTCATTTTTATATTATAAACCAACAACCTGCTTCCAAACCAAAAAAAAAGAAAGGAAAAAAAACAATAACAGGATCATATATATAAAATGTAGCTTTGCCTTAACGCCCAATTCCATTTGTGAACTGACCGCACTTTTATTTACAACATCAGCCTCAACCTTAACCACAACAATTCGACAATTTTATAGTCACTTCTATTGTATTTTTGTGTTGAAAAGTTTTCCACCCTATTGCGTACACAAGCGATAGTGAATAACAGCAGGCAGGCAAACAATGGGTGGTAAAGGCCTCATAGACTGGAATTATTCAACGCGAACAAGTCAACTTACCACCCTCTTGTTGATGTTCTGTTTAAAAAGTTTGACTAAAAGTTTGCTTGTTGGCTGGTGTATTTTCTTTCCTCTATATCATTTCATTTATTTTTTTTTTGTTTTTTTTCTTTCTTTCTTCTTGACAAAGTGTAAAACCACAATGTTAAGCGTAGCGTAAGTCAATCCATTTAGTTTGTCAGTCGGTTAGTTGGTCTTGTAATTCTAAATGAATTCACCACAATACCTATAAAATCCTCATAAATGGTTTGGCAAGCGTTTACAAATTTTTGCCAATTTATTTTATTTTTTTTACTTTTAATAGAAGATTATTTAGTATTATTAAGGGGCATAAAAAAAATTCAGGTTATACTCATATGGCAAGACAATTATTGTTACAGTTGCAAGACCCCGTGTAGCCTAACTTATAAGATCTATAGGTATTATGCCTATGGTATGTTAAAGTGGCCAATCATGTACGAGTGTTAATTAGCATACGACGAAGCCTTTTTGCAAACTACCACAGTACTCGCAACCATGTTTATAACGCCCGTCATCTTCTGTTCGTCAGATTACGGGATCTGATCAATGTCTAATATATCCACTATATCTCGTGTAAGCCCTAAAGCGAGAACATAATGACGGAAGTTTATAGAGAGCCGGGCAATTACAAAGGAAGTTCTCAACTATCTCCTCACTATGTTTCATCACAGCTGAGACCGTGGTCGTTGTAATGAATACCCAACCACCAAGTACTTCCTGTTGTGGCACAGCAGCGATGAATTCGGATCTATTGTTATCCAGAATCTTCCTGCCGCCAGCATGTCTGTAACCCAAGTCCCTCTTATACCACATCCATTAAATCTATAAAGAACCCTATATGATATAATATCATATGTTTTCCGCAGTCGTTCAAACCGTAAGCAGAATCTACAAACATCTGTACCTGTGTTCGATATATCGTCGATGAAATTAAAGAACGCTGTAACTGACAAAACCTTAAATGTTCAGCAGATCCAAAAAACCTGCATGAAAGTAGATAGAACAAAAACACTGGAATTTTTCAAAACGCAGACGGCGTAAGTGAATTTATTTTTATTATAGAAATCTGGGACCGGGACCAATGTTATGTTCATAAAAACCTAAATTGGTTTTACATTCCACGAGTTGCTTTGTTCCAGTTTCTAATAATCAATTTTCAAAAACCTCATCCATCTAAGAATTTTTTGTTTGCATAAAATGCTCTTTCAGTAGAACTTTTCACAATTAACAGTGAACTTAGTTTTGAAGCTTATTTTGTCGAATCACCAGAGACGGATATAATATATCATAACAATTGATGCATAAGCTCTGTAGCAGGTAAAAACCACTGAGCTTTATTTTCATCATAAAAGTCATCTCCAACGACGAGGCCACATAAAATATGATGTGGATTTTCAGCTGAACGTCAGTCCATATTTCTTTGAGAATGACTATAATCAGATCATCATCAGTGCTATAGAATAATGATTAGGAACTTCTTTTGATCCATATTTGATGATAGGAACATTAACAAAATATGATTTCAACAGTGTCACACTACTTGTCAAACAGCTCACGCTAATGAGAGATTTAAAAACGTTACCATCTCTTGTAAAGGCATTGTTAACTGGTCAAAAAGAAAGTATATATTATCCAAGTAACCGTTTTTCTTGTGCGGTTTTCTCAAAGCCACTGGTCTACAAGAAAAGGCTTTAAACCAAAGTGACCCTTAAAAACCCAGCCTAACCCATGCCATCGGTCAAATTCAGTCTGATTTATGTGCTAAAATAATAAAAAAATAAATTTCAAAAGTACGTCTTACAGTGAAATCACGGTTCAACAAACTGGCTATAATTTTCTGTTTCAAAGGCAGTAAAAATCAGAAATCGTTTAATTTTTAATTTGTTTAATAAGAAGGCTGTCTTAAAACTAGGCGAAGAGACTGGCAAATAATGGGCACCTAATAAAACATATGTTTTAAGTTTCACAGTGAATTTTGTATGTTAAAACCGTGCTGGATTCAACTCTAGGGAAGTTTCTTACTTGGTTTACAAAATACTGGATAGAAGTATATAAGTATATACTTACTTCGCTTATTACAGAAATATGTTATTGTGTGAAGACATATATTTCAATGAAGTGTTTGGCGGTGTTTCCAAGCAACAGAACCGATTTCTTGTATTAATTTGCATAGATGAGACATAGGTTTATCAGTTTCGAGACAAAGGAACTATAAAGGCAGTGAACTGGAATAAGGGAATTATATCCAAAGAAGGCGAATGGAGTTTTATTTACAAAAAATATTATGTTCTTTTCTGGTATGCACATCAGTTAAATTTTACTGGTTATATTAAAAAAATATATAATTAATAGGAACAATGAGCCCAGAGTTCCAACTCCAGCTCTGATGTCTAGAAAAAAAGAAATATGAAAAAATATTTCTTTCGGCTACTACCTCTTAGCAGTCTTCTGGCAAAAGCTCTGAGAGTAACTGATTGTAACGAACAAGCTTCTCAAGTCTGTTGTTCGAAATCGATTTTAAACGGTAGGTCCCAGTACTCGTGTACAGCCGAACGGTAGGGTTGTTATGGCCAATTATGTTTGTATGTAATTAATAGGAAAAATGATCTTAATTTAAGTAAAACAAATTAAAGTGGTATTCCGTCGAAACACACATACACTATTTCGGCTGCCAAAGTCAATAAATTAAAGTTCGAACTGCCTAGGGATTAAACTCCCTTAGTAGCTCTTACAGATCCATGAACACTGGTATTCACAGTGTTATGATTGAAATAAAAATGGCGATATAGTGAACAAAATATAAATACTAAAATGGCGGTATTTGTATGTGTTGCAAAAAGATAATAAAAAATATTTTTGAAATTGTTTTTACATCATCTTTAATCCTAGGAGGTGAGTGACAGTGGCAGGCGAATTACTCTAATGTACAATGGAAATATTTTTGCTGGAAATTTCAATTAAACAGTTAATTGGTATCACTAAAAATTTGTAATTAATTTTTTATTTAATACAATTATTTTTTTCTAATTGAAACACCTAAATGGAAATTTTTTGAGCACATTTTTTTGTTTTGGTTAATACAATTAAAATGTTTATTGCATCAATTAAAATGTTAGTTAATTTTTTTTTCTTTGGTAGAAAAACTAGAAATTACTATTGTGTTAATGGATATTATATGTCATGTTTATGACCGTTTTGAAAACGTTTTCATTCGTTTAAACCCATGGTATAAACAGCTATAAAAACAGTTTTGATATTTCGAAACGTTTTCACTAAAACTGCTTTTCAAACCTGTCTGAGTCAGACCAAGCGTTTTCAAAATTGAGTATAAACCCGCACCGTTTTGAAACCTTTATGAAAATGAGCTGTAAAGAATGTTCTGTCAAATTTGATGATGATTATAGAAAATATGAAAAAATTAGAATTAGAATTATTTAGAATTAGCTGTTAGTTACAACAGTTTTGAAACTGTATAAACTCATATGAAGTTATCATTATGAGTTAAATAGTTTTATGTCGAGCTGATTTCAAAACAGGCATAAACTAAGTAATAAATACTGTTTGTAAAAGCGAAATCAATAAACAGTTTAATTGGTAGTAAAAACATAGAACAAATTTTTTAATCAAAATCGATTCTCTATTTTTTCTGTGTAGCACCGGGGCATTTATGTTATAAATTTTTTATTTATAAACACTTGTTTTTGTCAGTGTAAGTTTTTACTTACAAATTAAAAAAGAAGAACCAAAACTCGTTATTCACTTATTTAAACATCTCTCTTGTATTTGCGTTAATTATACAAATTTTCATAACTTTTTATAAGAATCTGTATTTGTTTTGCCTTTTTTTTCTCTGTTGGCAAAACATTATCCTGATTGGTCTGCTTTAGAAATATTAACACACACAAAACCCTTTTGTGTTTACTGTTAAACGTTATCCTTTATTTAAACATCAAAATCATTGTGATCATCAACGCCACAAATATCGTATACATTCTTTTGTTCTAATGTTGACCATGTCTGTTTACACTTTTGATTTGCAAACAAATTTCTTCATTACATTTATTGGATGACTTGTTAAACAAAAAACGACCCCCAACTCTTGGTAACCCTAATTTAAATGAAATGCATACATACATTCTTTTACAAAAATGGTCAGACATTTTGATAAATTAAAAAGACCACCCTATAATATTGTATTTTGACCATTTTAAAATATTTCTGTAAATGAACGCTAGAAAGGCTAACAGCCATGAGTTCATTTTATGAATGTCCTATTTGGCTCAAAATAACGAATAGATTTTCTGCTTAAATAAGATCCTTTTTTCATTTCATTTTATTACCAACAACAACATTATAAAAAATTCAACTGGCCCATTATAAGCATATCATAATAGACCGCAGGCTATGGAAATTAAAAATTTCAACATAAGTGATGGTTATGCCCATAGAAATAAATTTTTGTGTTTTTTTGTTGTGTTTTAGTTCCTTTTGTTTATTTGAAAAATTGCCAACAAAAGTGAATGATGATATCCAGCTGAGAAAACTTCAAAATACATGTTATTACAGGATTAATTTTTTTTCTTTTTTGCTTTTGGTTTTATCGAAAAGAAAATGATATAATCATTATGTAAAAGTATACCATAGAACCTGTGGCATCTACTAAATATTTATAAAATAATAATATAACAAAAAAAACATTATGAAAATTATAATCTTTTTAATACACACATTGTGAACTGACAACCTACTTGTATGTGAGTTACTACTGAATACACAGAAAAAAAAAACAGAAAACCCGCTGGGAATGATCAATCAAATCGAAATCAAATTTAATTTATATCATAGAAATCCTTTAACAAAAGTCGTAAAAACAGGATAAAGAAATTAAACTATATGTAGTCATATGAACTAAAAGGGGGTTGCAAGTATTTGTTACACGCTTCAAAGTAAGAGGGTTGTATACACATATTAATTTCGTTATTCTAATCTTCAATAATTACTGGTAATGAAAAAAGAGTTTCGTTCGAAAAATGGTTGAAAACGAACGATAAGTTTCGTGTGCTTATTATAGTAAAGAAAGTAGGTCTGCTAATCCCAAGGTCATAGTTTTAGTGCCCACCAGAAAAAAATGATACAAAATACATACATACATACATAAGTAATCGGCAATAACAAGCTTGTTTCATGGTTACGGCATAGCTTCTCGCAGCACTCATGTTGCGTGCGTAATTTTTATCCATTAGTACCGGGATCTAAAGCTTAACGTCAAATCCGAATAAGAGCTTGTTCAGTAAAAAAAAATCAGTTACTTCAGATTTTTATTTTTTCTTTCTTTCAAGATATTAGAGCTAGGGTTTGAACTCGAAGCTCTCGACTAGTAGGCAATGTTACAATGAAGTAAATAATTCAGACTAAAAATCTGATATTTCATCACTTTATTACCATTTTTATAGTAAAAATATACATTGTACTTGCATTTATAACGTTTATTGTAAAATATATATGTATATAATAATATCTATAAAGGGTGTGTTTTATTAAATTAAAAATCCTATGATGCCGGTACCAAAGTAAAATGGAGAAAACATAACAAATTTGAAAAATAAAATTTCCGTTTTTGTCTATAAAATCTACTGTTAGCTGCATAAATTTTTTCCAGCAATATTTAATAGTTTCGATTAGGAAAATAAACAAAATTGAACGTTTGATCTCATTTTGTTGTATTCTTTATAATGAGTAAAACAAAAATAAAACAGAAACAGTGAGAAAGATTGTCCCATTTAATTTTGTATATAATTTTTGTTTTGAGTACTACAAATACACTAACTCAAATGTGCGTAGGTACAACAAAAAATTAATGAGAAGAAAAATAAAAGAAGAAGAGAAAAAAGAGCAAATTATACGAATGTAACGGAATAAAAAAGCAAGCACAAGAGCGGAAAGCTAATTGTTTCATTTGCGCTTATTCTCATTTAGAAAGTATTTGTTTTGGTTTTGCTTATGTACAATACCATTAAAAAAATTTTGAAAAGTGTATGACTTTGTTGTAACTTTTGCGAAATGTTTTGTTTGCTTGCCCACTCTGGTTTCGATTAACACTGTACAAAGTAAGAACTACCTGTGTACCTTAAATAGCCATCAACCGTAGACTCCAGGTTTCCATTATTGGGAAATCTTTGTATAAAAAAAATATTAAAAATTAACACTAGAAGGAGAGAAAAAGAGATAAGTCCAACATATAGCCAATAATTGATTCAAATATAAATGGCCGTGAAATGCTTTTTCTTGTCGAAGGCAAGCTAACGTACATTTATAAAGAAACAGCGCTATAACAGTGAGTGAAGTTGGAACTGCTTTTGATTTCGGGGAGATGATTCTCCTATTTTAACTCAGGGATTTAATTTAACTTTAATTGATTAATCGGGTGTAATATGATAAACCTATAGGTATATTTCATCTGTGATTACATATCGATGCAAAAACTCAGTTCTATTGTGGTAAAATATCGCTACACACATTATTGAAATATTTTCACGACGCTGTTTTCTCAGCATTAAATATTTTGTCAGAATCCGTTGTTGTTCAACTTTAATTTTGTTGCCTTCCTCGTTAGATGCTAGCGCTTTTTCCAATCTTGGAAGCAGTTCTGATATTTATATTTTGATATGATCTTAAGCTCTCTGAACTCCTCGATTTTTATGCTCTCAATCATCGCAACACGTCTCCGTTTTAGTTTAGGGAATGTAAAAAGATTTAGGGGCCAAATCTATTGAATACGGTGGCTAAAACATGATTACTGTAGTATTTTCGGCCAAAAAATTACACTGCACTTAATCGTGATGCAAAAGCCATGAATTGTTTTTGTATAATTATGGATGATTTTTTCGTATTGCTTTTCGCACTGATATGACGACATCCTCTGCACCTTCTCTAATAGTGATTCGACGATTTACCATAACAATTTTCTTCACACTCTCAACATTTTCATCGTTTTTTGATGTCATGGACCTTTCAGAACTATCGTTGTTATCATCAAGTTCTCGACCTGCTTTGAATAATTTTTAACACTTGCAAACATTTTTCTAATTCAGAGCGCAACTACCATATAACACTTTACTCTCAATATTTTAAGCGATTTTAAGCAATTATATAATTCCATTTATACACAAATTTTTTTTTTGCAAATTCTTTGTTGTTCTTTTTTCTTTTTTTTTTTCTGCTGCAGACAATTGTCGAAAATGCAAAAACAGGTCTAACACTTGTCACAAACAAATTGTAATTATGCTTGAGACCAGTGCTCGCTAAAAAATTCAAAATTCCTCTTTTTTTTATTGTGCAAATTTCATACATCACTTCTGTGGAATCTCTGCCATTTAGGCCAACTCACTCCTGAAGTCGACGGCCATCCAATAATATTTGTGAATGGTTCTTAACTTTCTCTATCGTGTACATTTCAACTGGTCGGTTACTATAGTCTTCATCTGGGAACTCTAACACTCACGAGTAAATACTGCTACACAATATTTAATAATCAAAAATGAAGGAGCAGACAATCCCTAAGTAGAATTTAGCTCGGTTTTAATATTAATTGTATTAAAGGCCTTTAAAATTTAAATATTGAATAGCAGAGCGATGACTAATTTCTTCCACTGCGACCAAAATCTTGCCTGTTAGTTTTAGAACGTGCTTTCGGTTATATCTTTGTTTCGTTTCAAAATATTGGATTTTTAGCATCACACATAGCAGCCTAATAACCCTTTAGTTATTAATATTTGTTGATGCGTCTGTTTTCGGAATCTCTACCAAAGTTACTGGCAGACATTCAGTCGAAGAGGATTCATTCTCTTAAATTTTCTGCTTTTAAGGATGGAAAATGCATGCCCTAATTTCTCGTTAAGTGTGAACTGACGCAACCATTCCCACTTTGGACAGTTTAGGGAAGTTATGTTCACCCGTTTGGGTCATTGACCATTGACGTACAATAGACAAGCAAATTCTTATTTTATTTTCCTTTTCTTAAATTTAGTTTAGACAAGTCTCGTTTTAAGTATTAATTAATATCATGTCATTAAGTGTGCGAGTAGAAGTTATACACCGCGTTTTATTATATTTTTTTTTTTTGCTTCTTCTTCTTGTTTAATTGTGAAAAAAAAAACAATTTTGTTGCAGCCAAATAAACAAAAAATTCATTACAATTTCATAGTAAATTAACAATAAATTTTACTTGAAACTTCAATTTAAGTCTCTTCATACCACATACATATGTATATAAAGACTCCAGTTATAAATAATTTGTGTATAACAATGTTATTTGTGATTATCTCCGGTTGTTGATGCTGTTCAATTAAATATTTGTTTCTGCTACTTCTGTTTTTGCCTTTGTGGTGGTTGTAATGAATGCCAGACATTTTGATTTTCTCAACATAATGAAAAACGGAAATACTAAGTATTTAATCTAATATAGTAAATAAACAGTATGAAACATAATAAGTTAAACAGACGGGGCTTAAAAAAGGCAGTGATTTAATCCAAGAAAATTACAAACAAGAAGTAAACTACAAGATTTGTTCTTTTTTTCTTTTACTGGAACATTAATATTAATTTAAATTGTATATCTGTATGAACTATTGTGCGTTCCACTGTAAAACAATTTATAGTGTGTAGTTTTGAAGCATTTTTCTTGTTTTTTTTTTTTTTTATTTCGGTATGCAGTTTCATGGTATTTTTTTATTGCAAAAATGTTGTAATATTTTGATTACTTGTATTTTTATCGTCTTTAATTTACAAAAGAAAATATTCAAGGCGTTTAATTACTACAATTAATCTGCTGTTTAATAAATTAGTAAAAGAAAACATGATTAAGAGATTTGCAGGCATCATTTGTATTTTATGTTCCATACAAATACACTGATAAATATAAATATTTAGAGTTGAACTTTGTACGAATTAATTAAGTTCTGTCGCTTGGCGGATGTAGTCATTTTAGGAGATTCTTTTGCAACGAACACACAAGTAGTGAAAAAAAGGAATATATATTCTGCTTAAATTAGGAAATAATTTATAAAAAAGCAGGGAAAATTTTTTTTTAATTTTAAAACTTTTTAATGCTGAATTTTCACTACCCACAACACTTTAAAATTTTCAATACTAATGATGAAAGTAAAAAGATTTCTAAAGTAATAAATAAGTTATTAAATGTGATCATAATGCTTATGTACTCATAATTAAAATTTGTTGGCCATAATAATTCATTGATAAAATATTTATTTGCATTCATATTTGCGTTATTTGCTGTAAATGAAGGGTAATTTTGTCTGTTTGCGTATTAAAAGTTTGCTGGAATAAATTAATATGTTAATTAGTTTCAAAGAATTGATAAATATTTGCTTTCTGAAAAAGTGTTACCCTTATGGTTATTTTTTAAACCCAAACTTGGGTATCTTTTAAGCTGATAATAAGCAATACGGAGTGGGAAAATTAGTTTACAAAGGCATACTGAGAAAACAAAAGGACAAGTAGGAGCGGTTACTATTCTAACAACAGACAGCTTTTGGTCTAAACTTCTATTTAGAGATTTCAGTCATGCACTAGATTTACTGCATGACCGAGCACTGCAGACATCAGAGTAGAATGGAAATAGTTTCGATTTGTTTGTGCAGATTCTGTGACGAGGGTATCGAGCCATCAGACCACATACTGGACATTTGTTCAGCACTTCAAGTAGTCGATTGTAAATATTGACCCCGGCCTTATTTTGAAACTTATCAGAGCAATGGAGTTGGGTGAATACTGTGGTATTCTTGAACAAATTAAAGGCTATACAATTGATCTCCATGTCGAATTACTTAAACAACGTTTGAATGAACTGTTAAAGTCTAAACTCTCTATTTAGAAGCCCCAATTTAGAATTAAAATGTAAATGATTAGCAAAAATATTTTATACTTTTAGAAGATCAAAAGGAACTTAACTGCTGATGTATGAAGACTTACCAAGAATCAATCCCAGCAAAGACAAAAATTTTAAAAATAAAATTTGCGGTTTTTCTAAATAATAATTTAAAAAGTAATAAAGAATTCACCCCCCTCCCATCCCCCTCCAAGAAGTTAATCTTCAGGAAATCGTTCCCTGACATTTCTAGCCTATTCCACCAAAAACGAATGATCAGGAGTACAGCGCCACCTTCTGGGAAGATAACAGCTAACTAACTGAAGACGTTCGCCTCTCACATTCAACATCCAGCGAAAGATGGGGCAATTGCTGTTGATTATTCAAGGGTGAAGGTATAACACTGGCCTTTGAGTGGTCAAATTGACAGCAACATGTCTCATCAACAAAAAGGCGCATAATAAAAAAAAATATGTATCTTCAAATTCCAATACAATGCACTGCATGAATGGGGATTTACCCCTGAGTATTGGTTTAAAAAGAAAAAGGAAAATTAATTTTTAATTATTGTTAGCGAAGCTAAATTAACTGCTTACAGTTCTCCCTCACAAAGAAGTAATTTGTAATTGATATTATGCATAATTAATTATACAGTTTACTTTGTTTCCTTATGTAGAAGCAGGTTGTATTGTAGGAGTTGCTTCCAAGTTGGAACGCGATATACAAAACTCATGCCTATGCTTTGTAAAGAAGAATTTTGCATCTTTTTCTTACAAAACTACTTACTAGAAAGCTGGATATTTAAGTGATTGTTCTAATACAAACATACATACATTATTCGATATTACAACCCTGTGTCAGGGTTACGGCCTAGCTTCTCACAGAACTCATGTTGTGCGTGTTAATTTTTATCCATGAGTATCGGTACCTACAGTTTAAAGTCGACTCCGAACGACAGATTTGAGAAGCTTTATCAATTAATTTCTTTTCTAATTAATTTCCTAATTATTTTTTATTTTTAAAATTTAATTACTAAAATAAAAAGCAGCGGCAACACTGTTGGCAAATACAAAACACTACTGCCTTTAAAATCATCACTAAAGTTATGACTGTGGTTTAATAAAGTGTTATTTATTTTATGAATTATTATTACAACGATAGTTACGAGTACGATATAATTGCAATCCATAAGCATGGAATGGAATATAAAAATATGCAAATAAAAGTAAAAATATATATAAATATTAAATAAAGTAGAATATTTCTATTGAATATTTGCTTTAATATGCAAATGGAAATGCCCTACAACTAACAATTTCATTTAAAAGGGTATGTCCCATTACAACACTATTTTGAGATTGTCCTTTAATTAGAAAAAAAACGAAATACATTTGCGGGAAGGTTTGAGTTCACGCATATAAAATATAAATAAAAAAAGACTTCACTAAAAATTATTGGTCATGCTTTGGCTTAGATAATAAGAGGTCTAGACAATTTAAGATATACATAACTAGCCATTACAACCCTGTGTCAGGATTACAGCATAGCTTCTCGCAGCATTTATATAGTGTGTGCCATTTTTTATCCATGAGTACTGGGACCTACAGTTTAAATGTGACCCAAAGCAAACTGACAAAATCACAGCCAATTATTTTACAGATGTAGTTCAATAATATGATGAATGGCTACTAAATAATAAACTTCCAAAGTTTCTATTCTTAGGAGTTAATAACCATACTGAAGCTTGTACAGTTTTTGACAAGTAATAATATTTTCCCTGAAAATATTCTGATGCACTCGGATAGACAGGCTACCGTGATGCCTTTTGCGAGTATTACTTCGATGTCTATATTGTTCCACGAATATCGGAAATTTCAATTGGAAATTTTTAAAGCTTTTCTTATAAACTAGCCTAAACAAGGCGTGCTTCGCTACACCTACCGCTACCATTTTTACACATTTTTAGACTGATGATTCTTAATCAATTCCACCAAACCCAGAGTTTTCAGCTTTAACACTTCTCAAGATACAAAGAAATTAATGTTTAAATTACTTGGGACCTACCACTCCTACTTTTTGATTGATGCAGTCGTTCAGATCAAATTTAGACAATTTAGCTTTAACAGCTCTCAAGATATAAGTTAAGCATAATATGAAAAAATTTTACATAGAATTTGTATGGGAATATATAGTAAAAAATGTCATATCTCCGGAACCAATTGGAGGATTTCACGCAAAAACAATCTACAGACTACCCCCAACTTACCCTGGAATTTTGGATGAAATCTATCCATCCGTTTCCGCGGTTAGTGGTGACATCAAAATGTAGATTAATTTTTATATATTAGATTAATTGCATTGATGATGGAGTCACCAAGTAAGAAGCTTGCAATTTTTAAGCCGAAACTGAATATCAGCAAATGTTTCGATTGCCTCGGATAGATTGAGTATTCTATCGTTCCCTTATAGAGAAGCTTAATTTCGTGAGAAAGAAGAGGGAGCGTGCAGTATTACAAGGCCCTGCTAAGCCTGCAAAAATAAAATAAGGACGAATTGTTTTCTTTCCCTGCATCGATTTTCTCGGGCCAATGACTCATTGTATAGTATGCTGTTAGACTCAGCATTTCTATTCGTGAAATCTGTGGGAACTGTGAGAATATTAACTTTCACCTCATGTGTCAGTTGCCAGCCATGAAACGATGGATAGGTTTTCGACTTCTCATTTTCCTGTATATTTTACTGAACTCTCCAAAACAAGAATTACAGCAATAGCAAGATTTATTTCGGAATCGTGATACCCTCTAACGATACTCAGTTTAACTGAAGTACTTCTAATATCACATTGATCTTTAGCTCTGATCTAAAGGTACCTTACCCTTCAGAAAGAGTCCGCCACCCTATATTGACAAATCGTCGTGCGCCATTATATATATTGTGAATTAATGATGCCATTTTAGGTTTTTGACACCAACATTTGTAAAATCTGCAGTCCCTGTTCAGCTATTTATCTCCGAAGCTGGACGAGATATCCGAAAACAGATTGCAGACTTAAAAAATTTGGGGGTCGGAAACCTAAAGTGGCATCATTAACTCGAGATATATAAAAAATGTAAAATGGCGGATAGAGCATATAACATCCTGCACGACGAAATGTTGGAATTAATTATTTCTTCGATAATGTTGGCATGGCATAGCACTCTTTCTTTAAATTCCAAAAACATTTATTATTTTAAAATTTCTCTCATTTCAATATAAAATTATAAGACAATAACATGAGACACAGGTGTGCTCAGCAAGAATTTAAATGAACTCCAAGGATAGATAAAAAATGTATAACAGGACTTAGCACAAAACACATTGTAAAATTATCTTTTTTGTCCACACTTTTTAGAAAAAACAAAAAAGCAGAAAACAAACCGATGACACTGAAAAATCTAATGAACAGAAAACAAAATTAATCTTCAAAAAAAAAAAAAGGAAACACAAACAAACCAACCAACTAACTAACAATATGATGCCACCAAAAACAGCTTAAGAGCATACGCTTCCACCCAAAATATTTTACAAATTTTCAATAACATTTTAATTACACAAAAGTGATATTATTATGTCCTATGTCCCAATGGGAGTAGATTGAGAGGGTATAACACGAGTAGTATAAATAATATTGTCACCATGAAACCACAAAGTAAACGTTATACAATCTTTGAAAGTGTTTCCGTTTTCAATTTGCATAAAATTTGTTAAAAACAAAAGTTATTGTTTTACTTCATTTATAGCGAAATTAAAGCGTTAATAACTTTTAACATCGAATATGAGCAGCCATTCTGGCGACAATTGTAAGTTTAGCAACAGTAGTAGTAGTAGGCAGGATGTCATATTAAAGGGTTATACTCGTATTACCTGTAGCTTGATACTGTTGTAGATATATTTTCAGCTGATGTCAGGGTAGAGTGCTTGCTATGCAACATTTGGTAAAATCATAAATGCTTTACTTGATGAACATTTTCGGTAATTGAGTGTAATTAAAAATTTTACAATTTGTACGTTTTTTCTGGAATAGTAACAATGACAAGCAAGTATTTCGTCTTTTTTTAATTTTAAATGTGAAGAAGAGTTTTATATTACTTTAGGATGTTGTGTTAGCCAACCCTTTCTTATTTTTTTATAATTAATTTATATTTCTACTGTGATGAATGAAGAAGATATTGGATGTCATGTTGTCTACCAAAAACATTTTGATTTCTCACTTATTGTCTTAATTAGAAGGCGTAAATAATTTTGTTTTAAAATAATCATGTTACCGCCGCAACCTAATGCTTAAAGCCTTAAAAACTTTGGTTTTGATTAAATTTTAAGTTTAAGCTAAAACATCTTCTTATTTTAAATATGGAAAAGCTTTCACTTCCGTTTCTTTTTTTTCATAATTTTTTTTTTCTTATAAAATAACAATGATTTTATTTCTTTTGTTAAATGAGTTTAAATGTATTGTTACATTCATTTGTTGGCAAATATTTGTTTAAGATTTGAACTAAATTCAATCAAATTAAATGTAAATTTTTTAAATTGTAACCGCATGTTTGCAATCAACAACAAACGCCTACAGATTTGTGGCATTAATTTTTGAAGGAATTGAAAACACCACAAATGAATTGCATTAAAACATTCAAACATTTAACAATGAATCTCACTGGTGGCATATAAATTGTTTTTCTTTTGTATAGTAATTCTCAAAGAAATTCTTTTAACCGATCTGTTACATTAATCAAGCAAAAGTAATGACTACAGTCAGTCATGAGTGACTATCAGCACTAGCGGTCTGAAGTAATGCGTGTAATAGAAGAAAGAAATTCTTAAATAAAATCTCCCCAATTTACTTAAAAAAACTCAAAAGATTATACTTATACTCGTATATAAGTATGTATAGTAAATTGTCTATTACTTCTTGAACTATTTCACTACATTAATGTTTTTATAATACAATATTATCAGGAGAAAAAGCGCCATCTACTGGGAAGTAGTATATAACAGCAAACCTGCAATAACCAGGCCCCTCACCATACACAATCAACATTCAATTATAGATGGGCAGTTGCTGTTGATCATTCAAGGGTTAAGGTATATGCACTAGCCTTTGAGTGATCAAATCAAATTATCGATAAATCTAAATATTTAAGAGAAAACACTGGATATTATTATTAATTAGAAGAAAGAAAGGTAAGGGTTCAATAGAGTATAACTCTTGTCAAGAACTCAAGCGAGCATCAAATTGAGGGATAAGATTACAAAAATAACCACAACGATATTGAGATATAATGAAAGAATATCTTAAGCCGCTTTAGGGAACAAAAACAAACATAATTTTTTTGCATTAATAAGATGAGAAAGTCAATAATAAACTTTGCAACTATTTATGTTGTTTTCAATATCCTTTAAGTATTTGAATACTGTTTTTTTAGCCTAATGACCCGATTGGAATATCATTTGAATAATGAATATCGATTCTAGCTTCATTTAAATTACTTTTTGTCCATATTTTGTTCAAATTCTTAATCTAATATATAAAAATTAATGCACATTTTGATGGCACCACTAATCGCGGAAACGGATGGATCGATTTTAGCCGAAATGCCAGGATAGGTTGGTGTAGTAGTTTGTAGATTGTTTATGTGATTGTTTGGTTCAGAAGAAATGGCATTTAGATTTTCCTATATATTTCTATCCAATTTCAATGTAAAATTTTTTCATATTATGCTTAACTTATATCTTCAGAGCTATTAAAGCTAAATTTTCTAAATTTGGTCTGAACGACTTCATGGTCAAGGAAAATTATCAAACAAAAAGTAGGCGTGATAGATCCCAAGCAAGTTAAATTTTAATTTCTTTGTATCTTGAGAAGTGTTAAAGATGAAACATCTGAGTTTGGTGGAATTGATTTCGTAATCATTAAAAATCATCTGTTGAAAAATCTCTGCAAGTGGTAGCTGAAGGTGTAGCGAAGCAAGCCAGGTTTAGGCTAGTTGTTACTAAAATTCGTTCTATTTATCCGGTTAAGTTTGAGTAACAATAAGTTTGATTTTTGAAATATTAATTCATTAATTACGACATAATAAATATTTATAAATATTTTTTTTATGCTTAAAAATATGCCAATTTTAATAAATATTTATCTTTAAGAAACAAAGATAATTCTACTTCTATTTTTGTATGGTATCTAAGTCCCGGAAAAAACCGTGCATAAAAATCACTCACAAACGACAGCAAATTAAAGTTAGAGCGCTCGCACAAAAACTTAAATGGCCCAGGTTCAAATCCCAGCAAACGTGATATATTAAAAAGTTAATATGCGTTTTTTTCCAAATTATTATTTTTCAAAAGTAAGAGGTTCACCATCTCTCCCCGCTCCCTGACATTCCACTCTATTCCCACTTAACTTTCGACAACAAAGACGAATAATCAGGAGAAAAGCGCCACATATTAGAAAGTAGCAGATAACAGCTAAACCTACTTAGCGAAGACACCCATCACACAATCAACATGCAACGATGATGAGGCACAATTGCTGTTGATCATTCAAGGGTGAAGGTATAACACTGGCCTTTGAATGATCAATTCACAGCAATTTGTCTCATTCCTAAGGTGCTTAATAATAATATAAGAAAAGAAAAATAAAAATATACTGTGCTTTCCAAAAAATTCTAATACAATGAACAGCATAAGTAGGGGTCTACTTACCCCTCAATATTGGTCTCCATAAAAATGTATTTTATTGATACACCACGTCAAAAAATAAAAATGATTTTAAGATGTCACTTTAATATTACGATTAGTGGCTTTTGAAAATTAAATTTGTAAGAATTTTATCTGAGATCTTGAAACAATTAGAAACAGTCCCGAAAGTTAAAACAGTGTATTTTCATAAAGCAAATTACTCGGAAAATTGGCAACGTATCTAACGTTGATGCGTTGACAGTTAAAAAGTTGACTTACATTGTACATTGTAATCGCTGTAAACGTTGCGAAGTCGCGCATATTATGTTGAATTATTCTACTCTGAAAGACTTTGTTACAAACCTTATAATTTATTTTTACTATCTACTCGTATACATACATGCATATCAGTACGAAGGGTACTAAAAAAAATCTCAACAACAAAACTGTGTTAAAGAAAATACACAGCAATTGTAATTTGACTGCTGTAAATTTGTTTTATTTGCAAATTGGACTACAAAAGAAAATGAAAAACAAAATACTTTTTGAATACTCATATGTATGTGATTTAGCTCGTTTAAGTATTTTGCTTCAAAAAAATAAATAAATCTCTGCTGTAGGTAGTTAAATACTTAATGGCAAACTCTACCCATATACTCATTTATAGTCGTATAACCCATAAATATGCGCAAATATTACTGAAATTACATGTGGTTGATAAATTGGAGTGGGAATAAAGTAAGACGTTAATGTCACCAAAAAAATACTAATAATGTGACAAAATTTAATAAATTGCTTTGTTAAATATTGGGAGCCTTTAAGAATGTTTTGAAAAAAATTATTTAAAAATAATATAAAAAAAACTGAGAACAACTTAAAGTAATCGATATCGGATAAAGTTTCTCTGTACATTGTTCTTAATTACATATTTGAATAAAATTTCAGTCGATATCGAATAATGGAATTTGTCCCCGTTCAATGAAAAATTTTCAATTTCAATTTTTCAGACTAAAACTTAAACTAATAACAACACACATAAAATTATGACTTCGATGAAACTTATACTTCATTTTAATGTTTGAACCTTGTCACTTTGTATGAAAAACAATGTCATTTAAATGATCATCTATGGATTGGTTGTGGCGATCGATCCTTTTGAGGTAGTTTTTGATCAATTTTCATATATGTACATATATCGCGCGGCATTTCGGATATAATTCGGCAAAGGGGAAATTTGTCATACTGTAACGTAAGTACTGGTAATATTGTATGGCTCGTGGCTTCGTCTATGCATTTCCAGACCACACGAAAAACGTATTTTTTCGAAATGAAATGGCGTTTTGAAAAGCACTTTTGAACAGGCAAGAATTTAAGAAAGTGTTGTTCGTAAAACATTCATTGAAAAGCTGTTGCTCTAGCATTCAATTCGCACATATGTATAAGGCATTATGACTGGTCAGCCTTAAAAGTAAGTTTCAAATACTTTTATGCCTTATTCAATTGTTATACATTTGGTATTTGTAAACGGCAAACGTTTTATTAAATAAAGGTTACCGAATGCCCAACTTTCGGTAACTTTTTTCAGCACTTGTGGTCATATGTCGGCAATAAGGCGGTGAATATTGTCCTCCAAGTGTTAAATCGTTTTAGGCTTTGTTGGCATGGGCCAGCGACTTTACATATCCCTGCAGAAAATCATCAAGCAGCGGTGGATTAAGTTAATTCATGGGTCCGAAACTTGAAGTTATGGGGTTACCAACGTTTCCTTGCGAATTCTTGTTTTAACCAAAGCTCTTGCACATCATGGTTGTACAATTGACGTAAGAAAAAGTCAGTAATCATGACTCTATGACAGTCATTAGTGACTACATCGTTGTGACCAGAATCTTCTTAAAGAAATACGGACGCTATCTCAACAAACAAAAGTGAGTTCCATCGCCAAACAAAATTCCCTTATGAAAACTAAGATCAATGACAATGTTCGTATGAACTTTTTTACAGGATTTACGCCTTGCTTTATGATCAGTCTGTCTACTTATGTTTTAAATGCCAAATCAGACTCAACATAAAGCACTTGACAGCTGAAAATATGGCCGATTGTTAATAAAGTGTTGCTAATTTAAATTTCTTCACCTCTATATGACACTTCAGATGACAGATATTTAAGAGCCGAAAGTCTTGCCAACCCATGGTTTTGATGACAGGTATAAATGTGCGAGTATTACCATTGAAAAAAACATATTAATGGTTAAAATAACAACATTTATTTGAATATTTTCTTTTTTAAATTCTAAAGAAATACATATAAGTACTTCTTAATTTTTAACAACTTTTACAATTTTTAATTTTTATGAAAATACCATCTTCTATAGCTTTTTTGTTTTGTCTTTCAAAATGTTAGTGTAAATGAGTAAAGAAGTGGTTGGGTTGAAAATATGTATGTGCTCGGTATAGTATACTCAACATTATGAAATAAATAAAATCAATATTCTTGTATGATATTATTTTTCATTTACATATAATAATAATTTCATTATTTCTGTGAACCCAAAATTACATGTCATTTATTATAACAAAAGTTTTGATTTCCTTTTCTAAAGACTATGCCCAAAGTGAAAGTTTCTATTGTTAAAACTTTTAAGTTTATTTTTAAGGTCTGCACAAAGTTTTATTTTTCTTCTATTGATTACAGTTTTCCTAAGTTTACAAATAGACGTTTTATTTGTATGTTAAAACTTACTTGTGTGTACTCGTATGTTTGCATTTTTACATATTTATTGACCTGAAGACATGACAGAAAATTTCTAAAAGATAATATTAAATATTATTTTTACTAATAGTAAAGTATAAAATTAATATCTGATATAAAATTTAAATAATAGCGGTAATCAATCTTTGTTGCAAACACCTATACAAGTTGTGCAAAAGTAGCAAACCAAGTCAAACTATAAACAAAATGTAGGCAGAGTCGACGAGTCATTACCACTAATATTTATTAATTTGAAATTTTCCGAACAACCAAGTCATAAATTATGATTAAATTCCAAAAAACAAAAAAAAAAAACGTATTTGAAACAAATATCAAATGTGATATTAAATTATGGGCTTTATGAGCAAAGGGATGCACTACAATTAATTTTTAAGAGTACAGGGGGCAAATTATGGCATTCGATATCGAACAAAATGTATATGAAAATTACTTTTAAATTGTATGAAATTTCGTTCGATATCGAGTGCCGTAATTGCCCCCTGGTATTTTTTAATACAAACCAAAACAAAACTAAGAACTACCTCCGACACGATGTAGACTATCCTAAAATATAAAGAAATAAATGACGCGTGACAATAATACTTTTTCTATCAATATGGCCTGAAGAAACTACACAAAGAGGCCAAAAATTATAGGTAAATAAACATAAATCATCATAGGGAATGATCGTTCTTTAAAACTAATAAGAAAGCAGAATTGGTAATATTGGAAAACAAATTTCAATCCAATACCAGAGATGTAGATCTAAAGGGTGGTTAAATTCTAAGGGCTGATGTTGATTTTGAATAAAACACAAATTATTTAGGAAATTATTGTCATTTCTTTTTATTATGGTAACTTGGTATGGTTAAATTATTCCCAAAATGGGAAAAGAGCTACAGCCAACCAGAGCTGCATATAAAGAAATGAACTACGGTCTCACTCTCAGAAGTATCCCCGCAACTTCTGCAGTGCGGATTAAAGGGCAGGCCCAATCTCTCTGCATATTTACCGATCAGCCAGTGACCCGTATACACCGCTATAAATTGGACAAGGACTGATGAGGACTCCAAATTCCTAGAGTCCTTCCCCGGTTATACCGAGGCCAAAGTCTCCTACATAGCAACAGCACTGGAAGTGATGGAATTCCATCCGCTCTGTGCCTTCCCAAGGAACAACTTGGATATCCCCTCTTTAATGACAGTCATAGGGCAGGAAGCTAAAGACTCCCTTCCGGCAGAGGCGCTTCTAGCAAACTCATCCGCCTTCTCATTTCCCATGATAGCCCTATAACCCAGAACCCAGACCAAGGATATGTTGCAAGCATTCCCAAATAGCTTCAACTCCTCTTTACATCGAAGAACCAGGGAAGAGTTTCCCATGGTTAAATTATGTACGGAACAAAATATCGGCCAAATTGCCTCCACGACTTCGACGGCACTCCTCCATCCGATTGTCCTAATTTTCGATGTCACTGAGGCATAATTGAGGTTCTATGCCGTTAATGCGCGGAATTCTTTCATTTTTTAGCTCTCGAATTGTTGCTGGCTTATAGACGTATATCTTTTCTTTCAAATATCCCCAAAGAAAGAAGTTCATGATCTTGGCGGCCAAATTGACATCGCCAACAAGTCAAATAACACGGATTTTGAATTTGTCGCACCAAAGAGCCATTGTTTCGTTAACTGTTTGGCAAGTGGCACCGTCATGTTGAATCTACATATCGTCCACATCATAATGTTCATCAACGACTAGCGTGAGAGGTGCAATTATTAGGCACGACGACGAGTTGAAGTGGATGGCTCTTTTGCAGTACGAGCCGTACGAGCACGCACTGGTGTTTTCACATCTCCTAAAGGCCCGGTATGCTCAAATTTTTGCACGATTTTTCCGATTGTACGCATATTAGGACGATTAAATCACGAATTTCACGATATGCATTTTGATTTTAACGTCCATTTTCATAATAAGCCTGAATAACTTTAACGCTTTTCTCGATTGTGTATCTTTCCATGGTTCGAATTGAGTTAGTCTGATATTGAGAAATGTTAAATGAAATGTAGAAAAAAAACTTGACATTTAAGGGGGGGGGGGGGGGGGGGGGGTGTCACATTCGGCCCTTAAAATTAAACCACCCTTTATAAAAGAAGAGAGTTTTAGAGTTACGGCGTATCTCGTCGTTGCACTCATGTTGTGTGTGTCAATTTTTATCCATGAGAACCAGGACCTACAGTTTAAAAGCCAACTCCGAACGATAGACTTGAGAAGCTTTTTCATGGCGATGAGTTGCTGTCATGTTGTATATGTCAATTTTTATCCATGAGTACCGGATCCTACACTATTAAAGTCAATTCTAAACAACAGACTTGAGGAGGTTTTTCATGGCAATCAGTTACTCTCAAAGCTTTAGAAGACTGCTAAGAGATAGTCGTCGAAAAACAAAATATTTTTTTTATATTTCTATTTTTGAAGATATCAGAGCTGAGGTTTAAACCCGGAGCTATCGTCTTAGTAAGCCAACACACTAACCACGGCGACTACTGGTAATGCACATATGGATCGGAAAACTTCCTTGTCGAACGTTTAATAAAGCCAAGAATACTATTCTCCTTTTCACTATAGCAATAATGTGAGAGTTAAAATTCAATTTGCTATGCCAAAGAATGCCAGAGTCATCAGCAATATCAATCTTCTGCAAAATGGAATCACCTTATTTATAAGTAGAATCATTCAAAGCTGAGCTGTATATTATTAAATCATGTATTACTCAAATATGCACTGAGAATGTATTCTGCAAAAATCTATTACATTATATTTTGCAAAGTTTGATTCCTAACTCTTAAGAACACTAAATGCAGTAAAAGAGCGATTTGAGTAAGTCAAGTCTTCTTTAAAACTTTTAAAACATTGTTGGTGAAAAGTATGTTATTGCACTTCTTTTTCTACTCTTAAGGATTATTTTGTGTTAATTGTTTTCTATTATTAAAAAAAATAAAAAATAATAAAAAACAGCAACCATTGTTAAATATTTTTTAATGGTTCATTTTATATACTTTGCACATATTCTTTATGTACTCTATCTAATTGGGTCGCTTATTATGTTTCCTTAAATGCCTGTTAAATCTTTTATATTTTTAATGTTTTTTTTTTTTTATTTCATAAATCCTCAACAAACTAGTCTTAATGTTCCACATTTATTTTTCATCACTTATTATCCGTTTTATCTTTGACAAGATGGTTTTTTAATGCTTCTTCTCTGAACAGTAAAAAGAAAAACCTTTGGCACCTGAGTGTTGGTATGGAGCCAAACTGTTTTTAATTTTTTTTTTTCAAATGGAAATAAAACTGAATTTTAGTTCATGTTTGAACCAAAAATTTTTTGCAATAAATTAATTTAATCGTAAATTAAATGGCAGTAAAAAACAAGTGTATACTTTAAGGTGTTTGGTTTTTAATTAAAAATTATCATTCGAATTACTATTTGCATTCATTTACAATAAAACATTAATTTTTTGTAATTAAAATCAATTGCACCTTCTATTTGTACAAATTAATATGCCCCTTCCCTGTATATATTCTTTTGTTTTAGTAGATTGACTTGACAGTTTCCGTTTTTCGTTATTGTCTGATGATGTATGCAGCCTCATTGCATTGTATGTGCAACAATAAGTTACCAGCCCATCATCATCAACATTAGCAACAGAGCTAGGTGGAAGCAGCAGCAGCACCACCACCAGTAGCAGGAGTTAACAATGTTTTATTATTGTTGTGGTTTGGGCAATGGGATTTCATGAAAAAATTATTATTTTTAGAAAAAAATAAAATAAATTTTTTTTTTAACATTTTTAAGAAGAGGCAACAAAAACAAAAAGCATTGCATAAGCCATTAAGGCTAAGTGATGTTTTGTTGCTGTTGATGAGTCTTTCTTATTCTTATTATTCTTATTGTTGTTGTTTTTGTATTGTCTTAGCACATTATAAAACGTTTATGGTTTTATTTTGCTAATGTCTTGCATGTATATTCATATTCCACCTGTATGCTATTGTTGCACAAATATAATGCTTCAAATGTGTGGCATGTAAGTGAAATTGTTAAAAGAATTCTGTCATCATCATAATACATTGTTATTAAGGATTTTGTTAATGCTCAATGCCTTATAAGTGGGTAACTAAAAATTAATTGTGAAGAACGATAATGTGTAATTAACATTTAAAAAGCGTTTAAAAAATGTGGAGCGTCGGACGATCTTCCAACAAAGTTTTTTTTTAAACATTAAAGGATATGTACACAAATTTATTTTCTTTCACTCAAAATGGAAATGGAAATCTGAATAAAACTTTTACGTCAGAGTAGTGATCTTAATGACCAGACTATAGCTGAGATTACATTACACCGCGTTACAAAAACGAGCTTTTGTTCTGTCCTATGAACCAAATATACTTTTTCGGAAAGGGGAGAAAAATAAAAATACACGTGTATCGGGGATTTTCATGTACACATCAGAATTTTTTTTTTATGTATAAAGTATAAAGCTTGTAGTATCCGTCTGTGCGCCTGTGTGAAAGGCTTTGGATAAATTTTTAAACCTTTTTCCGTGATCCAATCGAGCTGAACTTTTGCAGGCAGACTCGTGGAAATGTCTGTATCACGTCAGATTTTTTTTGAAAAATAGATTTTTATTAATTCTTAGATTTTCCTGAATTTTTTTTTTTAATTTTTTTTTCTTTTTTACTGTTTTCAGCATAACTTGAAGGGACTCCATATTTTTTAACTACTAAAGCGTTTCAAAAAAAGATTGTTTTGCGACCCATCCTTCGTATTTCTATATATTTCATCTGAGAAAAATACAGTGCCCGACCCGAAATAACTTTTGTTACGTTTGTGGTTTATTCACACCAGGTAAAAATTTGAAAAATATTATGAAAATAAAAAATTCTGACGTGTACATGAAAATCGCCGAACACGTGTATTTTTATTTTTTCTCCATTTTCCGAAAAAGTATATTTGGTTCATAGGACAGAATGTGTATAACGCGGTGTTATGAAATGCCTATTAAGACCAAAACTAAATTCTATTATTTTTTCTCTCTATAATTTTTGATTTACTTAAGCAAACAACATCTGTTACTATTTTTAATTTACTCATGTATAAAGAAGAAAAAGAAAAAAAAAACAGAATTAATAAAATAATTTATTGGCAGCATTTGAATACAATAAAATCTCAAAATAAATTAGCAACTAATCAATACACAAACAATTCTACATACTCATATAGGCATAAATTTAGTTTTATAGTCGCTAGTATAGACAAAATCAAATCTAGTGTCAATAATCTTAAACAACCATGAAGAAACCGGCTAGGAAAGGGTAGACTATTGATTCATAGTTAAGACCTGTTTTTGTAAATTTGATCAATTAATTATCCAAAGAAATGCGATTAAACAAAATAAATCTTTAACATTTTACAAGCGTTAAACAAATAGGTATAAAAAAATAAATACAAAACGTTTGAAGCCGTATTTGTTATATTAAAGTAATCATGTGTTAAAGGGTTAATTAAATTTTGTTAAAAAGAAAGTAAGAGGGCTGCGATTATACTGAAAGGAGCATAAAATATGTAGATGGCATACAATCAATTTGCTTTTTTTATTATTTATTTATTAATTTTCCAAAAGCAATACAACTAGAGTGTAAGTGTCCTATATTACAGGACTAAGTAGATAAAAATAATTTTCTTGAAAGTCAAGGTATACATTTATAAAGATTAGATTTAACACATAAAGAACAAATAAGAAATATTTGATTTGATAAAAATTTGTTACATCGGGTAATATTAAACAGCAGATCTGTCAAGTGTGCTGTTTAATATTGCTGTTTCTACAGCAGATCTGTAGAAATTACAGGCGGCTACCCATTTACAATGCCGATTGAGCCCTTGCGGAAAAGGCTTTCAATGCTGATTTTTAATACAAAATTTTCATTACTTGGTGGTTATGTTAAAAAATAAAATTGCTGAAGTTGGGGCTCGGAGAGCCCAGAAGTAATGCTTAAGAAGCTGTTGCATCGGAATAGTTGACTGTTTGGTGAACTATATGATGTAAAGATGTCATTACGTGGTACTTTTTGGAAAATGATGTCGGAACCACCTTTTTCGTCAATTCGGAGTGCTGTGGTAATACGATTACCAAATTTTTTTAGCCTCGTTTCCATATGATGGTGTCACTACCCACACATCATGGCCATTTTTGGCTTTTTGGAGTGAGAAATTTACCAATCGCGTAATTTCTTAATTTGGCGACGTAAATTGGTTACCCATGTCGTGAGATTTGACGTCATTAGACATTTTTTGTCCAAGAACGTTTCTACACCGACAATTCCCTAATGTTTGTGTGGTTTGCTGAACAGAATCGACTTGCTACAATCGATGCTGGCATTGCATTTCGTTTTATTTAACTTTACTTTTTTACTGAAAAGTGAATGGTTAAGATTATTTCATTTTTTAGTAAACCCACTAATATCGGGTGTGTTACCCAAGATTAAATCATAACAAAAAGAAATATATCGTCATATTAAATGCAAACGGACGTAACTACACAAAATTTCGAAATTGAGTTTTTTTTATTAATTATGGTTCGTTTTATCAAAATACATGTTCGTGCCAAAGTTTTAGATTCCTACGATCAATAATGGCGATTTTATTAACGAAATTGAAACGGGCGTAACTAAAGGTGTGTGTATTTCTAAATTCCAGAAGATATAACTACATACGTTTTTATATGAAAACCGTAATACAAACTCATTTGTTGTATATAGGGATGCCACTCCCTATATCTCAATCATGAAAATTATATGATTTTCAGGATTTACAAAATACATCATTTTATGGTTTTTTGCTTCTCCTGTAAAAAAACAAGAAGTGTAGTTACGTCCGTTTGCATTTAATATGACGATAGGTATACCGGCTTTGCTAGTTGCCATATTTTTTTTTTACCAATACTCAGGGGTAAACCTTTGCTTTGGAATAGACGGGAATTCCAGGAAGCGGTTTCTTGAAGATGGCCATATGCCGCCTTATGTGGTCGTATTTTACCAATTACTTTCAAATATAGGATTCTAGGTGTTCAATTGACCCTTGTTTAACGTGACGGAATTACATTTCTGCAAGAGTTACGCCAGCTAATTGACCTACGCACAAACTTCTAACTTTGACTCTATACCGTTCACCACTAAACGACCAGATCATTGTTTTGTAAAACATATAAACTAATGACTCCCCTAGAACATAAAGCTCACCAAACAGTAATTTTCTGTAGATGTAATTCACTTTCGACCATAGTTTGTAGATTATTCTAACTATAATAAGAGGTCGCCTCTTTGTAAGAAGACCATCTGCAAAGAAACCGCTCCCCGACATTCCACTCTATTCCACCTTAACCAATGCCAACAAAAAATGAATGATCAGGAGAAAAGCGACACCTATTGGGAAGTAGCATATAACAGCCAAACCTATTTAGCGAAGGCACTCACCACACAATCAACATACAACGATGAGGCAAATGCTGTTGATCATTCAAGGGTAAAGTTATAACACTGGCCTTTGCATGATCAACCAATTTACAGCAATTTGTCTCATTCCTAAGGCGCTTAATAATAATATAAGAAAAATATGTGCTGTCCTTTCCAAAATTCCAATACAATGCACAACATTTAGTAGGGCCTTACCCCTGAGTTTTGGTTTCAAATAAAAAAAAGAAAGAAAAACTCATAATGCGTCAATTCTGCTTTTCTACGTTCATATTCAAAATTGACTTCAAATGGTAATTCTATATCAATTTTTGTTTCAGGCCATTCGACGATTTTGGTTTTTCTTGTTGTACAAGTTGAGTCTTCAGAGCTTTTAAGCCAAAATACTGACATAAAATTTTCCCTAAAGTGGAAGGACACAAACATAGATTCTAAAAACGGCGACAAATTTATTGATTTTGATCTTCTTCAATGTTTCAATACTGCTTTAGATACTAAAATACTGTTTGTTGATTTACGGAATATACATACATAACTGGCCTTTACAACCCTGTGACAGGATTACGGCCTATCTTCTCGCAGCACTCATGTTGCGTGTGTCAATTTTTATCCATGAGTACCGGGACCTACAGTTTAATGTCGACTCCGAACGACAGACTTGAGAAGCTCTTTCATGGCAATTAATTACTCTCAGAGCTTTTGCCAGAAGACTGCTGAGAGGTAGTCGCCGAAAGAAATATTTTTTTCATATTTCTTTTTTTGAAGATGTCGGAGCCTGGAGTCGAACCCGGGACCCATGCCTTAGTAAGCCAACACACTAGACCACGGCGACTACAATACAATACGGAATATACATTATCAGTAAAATTAAACGAGGTTCGAATGCGATCTTTTGTTTTTCATTTAATCAATCTGATCATATATGCCATGAAGTGGAAGAAGTGCACGATAAATGCACTAATTTAGATAAGAAATGTCAACTATTTGCAAGCGTTGTTTTGGTGTAAGTTTATCCACAATGAAATGTCAAACCATAATAAACAAAACACAACTGTCAACTGTTAAATCTGTGTCAAATAAAGAAGTTTTTCAACTTCTAAAAAAGGGACCCCAATTAGCTCTTTGTTAAGTTTTATAATAATTTTACTTAAACAATACCAGCTGAGTAAGGCTTAGTGTTAGTGGGTCGAAGTGAAGAAAATTTGTGTAAAATAAGAAAGTCATAAGTAAGAGCTAAATTTTGCAAATATTTTCTATTTAACTCTGTTGCTATACGAGATGAAAATTAATTTTTTTTAAAATATGGCCAAAATAAGTTCATAATTCTTGTTAAGTTTATGGTATTGATCACCCTTATCAGCCTTGTCTTGAATAAGTTTTAGTTGCAAAATATGTAACAGGCACGTTTTTCAAAGCCTTTAGTTTTAGCGATCTGCAAGTCGACGATCACTTGCACCCCGTTTCATTTCTGCAGAGAACATCAACAATACTTTGTTTTTAGCGTGGTTATCAGGGTTTTGATTAGTATTTAAAACTCTTTATCCTTTATTAAATTTTGACAAGTGAAGCCAAGAATATCATTAAGGAAGTGAAGAGCAATATAAAATATATTATTAAGCAAAAAAAATATGAAAAAGATCGATCAGAGTAGACTTCTTTATTTATTTAAAATATTACCACGACAATACTATAAAGTAACAAAACGTAATTAAAAGTTAAGCGTAATATGCAATAAATAACAAAGAAATGATTTTGACAACACTTTTAATTGTTTGATCGAAATCAAAATATTTATGTTCTCTTTCAATTAACAAATAAAATACCCATATACCTATACATACAGAGGAACCTGCTACAACAAGAAGACAAATCAACACATACTCGTGAATGAGGAAAAGGATGTGTTTAGCACTTGCAATGAGTACATATTCGTAAAATAATTTTCAAACACAAATTGAAAACGTGTGTAACAAAAAAAAAAAAAAAAACAACAACTTGTCTTCTTGCATGCATGACTACAAATTCATAAAATATTATTAAATCCCCTTAAAGCGAATTTCATTGAATCTATGGTTAAAATAAGCTATAGACTCGTGCTATGCATAGTTTCTTACACGATACAAGACAGAAAATTCAGATATCTTTTGTTGTATTCATATTCCCTCACAATTCTCACTCTCCCTCACACTCCTCTCTGCTATTGCAAATGATGATATTGTCCTTGTTGATGCTGTTGTAGTTGCTGTTGTTATTTAGATCTTATGCAAATAAATTGTAAAAATATCGTAAATAACGTAAATATTGCTTTAAGCATTGTAACAATAAACTTAAGCAGCTTCTTATTTGAAGTTGATAGTCTTACAAATTACACAATCAAAAATCTATACATACAAGATGAAAACATACGTAAATTATATGTATGTGCACATGTACATATGTATGTATGTATGTCTGTATATGCAAACTTCTACATTAATATATTCATTTAGTATATACATATGTTGTTACATATGTACGTAAAACAAATAACAAATCTTATACTTGTTCTTATGCTTCTATTTACTTGGATTACGCAAATTATTATGGGTATTCTCATTGGATATGCAAGATATTAACAGCCTGTTCATAGAAGACGAATATTTTAAGACGTTCTTCTCTTTATATGTAAAAAAAAACAAAAAAACATTCAAAATTGTAAGTTTTTTTTTCATATAAAAAGACGAACGTCTTAAATCATTCTTCTTCTATGAACAAGCTGTAAGCCTATAAATATGAAAACTGTATAACAAAATAATTATTAATTAATTAATTAATTAATTATTAGTATTAATACCAGCTTTTTGCTACAGAGGTAAAGAAGTCTGCAAAAATAAGAAACCAAAGAAACAACATGAAGGAACTACACCAGACGGTATATTACTCACCAATCAAAGGTGTAACAGGAGCCATGCACTCTCTGCGCTTATGACAAGAAGTGATGTGTGGATACAAAAGTACAACAAACGTTTCAAGAAAATCTGTAATTTCATTACAGAACCTCCACTGAAAAATTAGAGGACTTCAGGAGATAACTTGAAAATATGGTGCAATATGAGATTAAAAAGAAATCATTGGAAAACTATGATTCAATAGAACCACAGAAGTCAAGTATGGCATACCAGTTTAAATACTTCAAATTGACACAAGACTGCAGCTAAATATCTGCAACATACTATTACATCAGTCTAGGACAATGTAATCCAAATCTTCATTTTCTGTACACAATTGTTTTACAAAACAAAAAAAATTGATAGTTTTGGTTAACTATGGTCTAGGAAGAGAAAAGTGTGCCTGCAATATCTGGAAAAACTATAACCCTTTCAGACCGTGATGCATCGATTGTGCGGGTGGGTTTAGGTCTCACTATTTTCGTTTATATTTGATCAACATCAAAAGGACAGGCATGCATCGATTGCGCTGATTGTTCTTTATATTTGTTTCTTACACTATTCTGCCATTCGATTTACCGTTATTTAAATTATTTCGAAAATCTTGCGTCAGATTTCAGTTTTGTGAAAATGAGCGGAAGGAACAATTTGTGTTAACAACTACAAGAGTACTAATGGCTAATAAATAGTGAAATGGGGCATATTTTAAGTAAAAAATATTATAAATTATAATGTTCGAAACCATTTAAAGTCATTTGATGCAATAAACATGCGTTTCAGTTAAAAAGGTTAACGAGTGCATCAATTGTGTGTGAGACCTGAAAATACTTGAATAATATAAAAATGGTAAAATCTAAACATTGATTATATTTTCGTACGATATGGAGACCATATATTCCAAAAATCAGTAAAAAATTCCCATTAATTTAGTGGCAGTTCTGAAAGGGATAAAACTACAAAGAAATTAGTCTGCTTAACAACTTATATCTTATAGTCGCTGTAGTGTAGTATATAGAGTGTTGATTTACTAAACGAGAGCTCCGGGTTGAAAACCCCAGTTCTGATATTTAAAGAGACCGAAATATGAAAAAATTTCTCAGCAGTCTTCTGGCAAAAGCTCTGAGATTAGCTGATTGCTATGAACAAACTTCTTACGTTTGTAGCTGGGATTAGACGTTAAAATGTAGATCCCGGTACTCATGGATATAGTTGAAGCACACAATAAGGGTGCCGTGAGAAGCTAGATAGTTACTCTGAAAAAGGGTTGTAATGACCAAATACTTATGTATATGTAATGGCTTATAGAAGACAAAAGCGGTCCTACAACAGTGATACTACGCATGATATCTATCTACTCTATCTACTCTCTCACAAGATCTGTAACATGCTGGCTAAATTAAAAAATCTTCAGAGAAAATAAATTTATGAAAAAAAACGAAAGTCAAGACATTTGATACAAGTAACGCATCATACTACAGGACCAACTCCTTGAGTATGTAGAAAAATTCTGCTATCTGCAAAGTATAAAATGAATGAATATACAGACTGGCTATAATCTCTATGTAGAAGTTTAAAAATATACAGAAGAGCCAAGCTTAGAATACTGAATACGTGTGTAAAATCAACTCTATCGAACAGTTGTAAAACAACAGTATTACGCAAAGAACCATATGCAGGATATTCTGACCTAAATACATCAGCAATACCGATCTCTAGAGGTTGACTAATAAGGAGAAATGATGGTGGATCAGCCTTACCATCTCAATAAATTCCAACACCATTACAACGACGTCGATAGTATAGAGTTCCCCGAAATCGAGGGTGCCAAAAAATACTTGTAGTGCAATTCATTAACTTCTAACAAATTGTTAGTCGCCGTGGTCTAGTGGTTAGTGTGTTAGCTTACTAAGACATGAGCCCTGGGTTCGACACCCAGCTCCGACATCTTAAAAAAAAAGAAATATAAAAAAAATATTTCTTTCGGCGACTTCTCAGCAGTCTTCTGGCAAAAAGCTCTGAGAGTAATTAATTGCCATGAACAAGCTTCTCAAGTCTGTCGTTCGGAGTCGACATTAAAAACTGTAGGTCCCGGTACTCATGGATAAAAATTTACACACACAACATGAGTGCTGCGAGAAGCTAGGCCGTAATCCTGACACAGGGTTGTAAAGGCCAGTTATGTATGTATGCATATATGTATATATGTTTTTTTTTTTAAATGTAAAACATTCCTTCCAGGAAGTCCATCTTCAAGAAACCGCTCCCTGATATTCCAGTCTATTCCACTTTCACCATCAGAAACGAATGATTAGGAGTACAGCGCCACCTTCTGAGAAAAATAACACCTAACATACTTAGTGAAGACGCTCACAACTCGCAATTAACATCCACCGACAGATGGTTTAATTTCTGTTGATCATTCAAGGTTGAAAGTATAACACTGACCTTTGAGTAATCAAATTGACAGCAACTCGTCCCATTAACATTTTCACATCTATCTATATCATCAACATTCTAATATAATGCAAAGCATGAATAAGAGTTTACTCCCCTGAGTATTGGTCTCAACAAAAAAAAAATATTTTTATTTTTTATAATTTGAAACAGATAAAAAAATAAATAAAAAATTTATTTTATTTAAAATAAAAATAAAACAACAATCCACTTACGGAAATAGGCTTTTTACTGTTTAGTGGCACATACAAGGAATACCCATATTATCTGGCAAAAACCAACATTTCCCCTCGTATTTACAGGTTTTAAAGAAGACTGCATGTTTTTGCAATTTGTAAACGCGTTTATAAATTTATGTTCATCATTTCGTAATACGCATTAAATTATTTGGATTCAGTTTTAACAACTTGTACAAATCGTGCGCATAAAATATTGTTATAGAAAAAATTCTTTCTAGTTAAAATAATAGACTATTTTACGTTCTTATGTATGCAAAATTCAATTTTTTTTTGCAGCGTTTTTGTTACATTTTTATCTCTGACTGCTGCTGAATTATTATCGTTTTTTTCTTAGTGGCTTTCTGATGGTGCAAATCAGTAGCTAATGCCAGGCACAGTGACAGATTATGTTTACAAGTAAAAGAAATTTATTACAATTCTATGTAAATAATTTTTTTTTAAGATTTGAGATTTCTATATTTATATTGTAGTAGTTGTTGGGAATATTTGTTAAGTTTTCAAAAGACTACGGGTGATTTGTTATACTCGTACGTACGAGTTCTCTTCAATGAAGCAGTGATTTCAGCTACTGGAAAATTAAATATTTAGTTTGAAGCAGTATAAAATAAGAGATTTTTGTAACTTTTTTAATATTTCAAATAATACAACATTAATACTTAATAATTGAAATAGTAATTTTACTAAATTTTATCAAAACCAAGTAAGAAAAACAAATGCTGATTTACTATAAATATCAGTACTGGAAATTTAGTGCATTATTTAATGCTCTAAATTCATTTTATTTAAAGCACTAAATTTGCACTACCACTAAAATGGTTTTAATTAGTAGTTAATTATTTCTATCTACATTTAGTGATGGCGGCAATATTGCTGCATTAATATGAAGTCGCTTAGTGGTGGTGGAAGCGATAATGCATTATAAATTCAATGCAATAAACTCATCTCTGATAAATATAACTTTTTTCCAGTAATCGCAGTACCAGCATTTCAGTATATTTAAAATGATCTGAATTAAATAAAAATTTTTTGGCAAAAAAGAAAGTGTTGTTTCATCAAGACAATGCACACAATGTACCAGTTCGCACATCTATTTTTGCTAATGAATTAATATTCGAATTGCCTTATTACCAAATTTGGCTGCCTCTGCATAATTTTCTACTTCCTTATAAAAATGATTTGTTTTTGAAAGGTTTGCTGACAATCAAAAGTGGATTTTTTGGTTGATGACTATTTAAAAGCTCTTAAGAGTTCTTACTACAAACGAAATTTGGAATCTAAAAATATCACTGTGAAAGCTTTACCTAGCTAAAAAGGATTTTGAGAAATAAAATACTTTTGAGAATCTTCCGCGTACCACGTACTACGAACTTGTGCCAGTCCGATGTATCCGGTTCGTTAGAATAATGTATCAAAGGATGGCAAACAGATCGATGCATAATATCCTCGCGAGTCTTGCATGAATCAATAACCGGCTAAGAGAGTGGCATAGTGTAGTGATTAGAGCGCTCGCTTAGAACACAACCCAGCCCAAATTGGAATCCCAGCACTGGAGAAAATGAAGAATAAAATTTTGTGCGGTATTTCAAAGTAAAGAAATTCTCAAGCTCAAGGTCTATTTTTAAATAAAAACTTTTATTTAATTATTATTTATTTTATTTATTATTATTGTTAATTAAATAAAAGTTTTTATTTAAAAATAGACCTTGAGCTTGAAAATTTCTTTACATTAAATAATAAAGGTCGAAAAACCAGAATTAAAGGTATTTCAAAGTTTTAACTAAAAAAAATAAGAGGTTCCAATCACCACCAAGACGGCCATTCTTAAAAAACCGCCCCCTGATATTCCACCCTATCCACATATGACTTATCCAACGAATAATCACGAGAAATCGCCACCTAATGGGGGGTCGTGGTATAGTGATTATAGCGCTGGCACAAAAACTCAAATAGCACAGTTTCAAATCCCAGCGAAGCACAAAAATTAAATATTAAAATTTTCGGTTTTTTTAAAAATTATAATTTAAAAATAAGAGGTTCCTCCCCGATCCAAGTTTTCCATCACCAAGAAACCGTTTCTTGACATTTCCCCTCTATTCCACCCTTGGCAGGCATTAAAAATGAATGATCAAGAGTACAGCGCCACTTTCTGGTAGATAGCAGCTAACCTACTTAATCGAGACACTGTTTTCTTATAATTAACATCCAACGACAGATAGGGCAGTTACTGTTGATCATTCAAAGTTGAAGGTATAACAGCAACTTGTCTCTTCGACAAAAACAGGCACTTAATAATTAAAATTTATCTACATACTTTCACATTCCAGTACATGTACAGCATAAGTAAGGGTTTACCCCAGAGTATTGGTCTAAGAAAAAAAAAGTATTAGGCAGAACTAAGCAAGGATCATAACCTTCCTCACCACTTCACAATTAACATCAACAGATGGGGCAATTGCTATAGATCATTTCAAGGGTAAAAGTATGAAACTGGTTTTTGGATGATCAATTGACAGCAACTTGTCTCATAGACATAAGGCACTTAATAGAAAAGAAAATATTTTTATATCTTTCTAATTCCAATACAATGCACAGCATGAGTAGGTGTGTAAACCCCTAAGTATTGGTCTTAACAAAAAAAAAAAAAATAACCACAAAGTAGTCACTAAACAAAATTTTTGTAATTGGTATGAGTTTTTTGTTGCTGAATATGTTTCAATAGGCTTGTTGTACTGAAATGGGAATTTCAAACTGAAAGCTAACAAATTCAATGAGTATGAATAAAAAGCATTATTAAACTTGTAATCAAACTCTGGAAGAACTTGTAATATCATTACCAGCCACCTACATAACCAGAGTTTACAAAGCATTGGCAAACACCAGTTTTCATTCGAGAGCAAAAATAACCACAAGAAAGGACAATGCAATGCTGCTTGAAGGGTATAAAAAGAAGTAACTACTGTAACTTATCATTACTCGGATTAAAAAAAATCCACTACATCAGCCTCAAGTACAAGAAAGCGTACGTGAAGTCCTGCCTTCCACTTAAATCAGTCAATCGATTTAAAAAAATAATTCGATTAAAGCAAGCAATTTGCGAAGAACGTTAGAAAAGCTTTAATATTAAATAAACCATATAACAACCACTTAAAGAATACTTGAAAAAAGGTGATTGCCAAATCTTGCTATATCCGCCGCTAAATCCAGATCTTCAGCCATTTATAATAGACAACGCTTTCACTTCAAAAAGTTTTACTTTAGAACGTGATATTCAAAAACAGCTTGATTTGTTTTTTGGTTACAACAAATGGCGCACAATTCACATGTTGCCATTTAAATCATTACTGCTATGGCCAATATTTTGAATAAAATATCGTTCTACACTAAATAGTTACATATCTTACAAAATGATTATTTAATATGCACCAGGGTGTTTACTTTATTACAGGCTTCTTTTGTTTTCTAAACAATTTATGCAAAATTAAAAGTTTTATTTGTTTTCTTGTAACCTAACAAGGATATCCGCTTATAATCGTTGGCACTTACAAGAAACCCTTTTATGTATATGAACTTTTTCTAAACAAACTATACTAATTTGAACTTCATGCCATTACATTGTCTGCAAACAAAACTGGAGAAATTGAAAATTATTTTAATGACACTACCAAAAACATGCCAACTTTTGCGTACTCGTATAAGACTGGTTAACTATTGTACATACGAGTATAAAGGAGTCAAACAAAAAAACACGTATTAAATGTTTAAGTTAAATCCTGGCCAAGTTAAGTGTTTGACAGTCTGATGGTAAACAACTTGTATGCATAAAAGACTACTAAGGAGTAGGCATGCATTACACATGATAAGGTTTAATTTGTCTTTTACAACGTCGTATGTTATTAAGCGTTGGGAAATTAAAAAGGAAATGACACACGTATAGCGTTCACGCATTAAAATGTAATGGTGGAAAAGTAACGTTATAATAACAGTTTAAAAGTAATGTTTTCTAACATCATGATTTTTCTATAAAGGTCGCCTTAATGGTAAAGTTTGAAATTATTAGACATAGATTATGAATGGCAAGCACAATGTGACAAAAAATTTTGTGTACAAAATAGGACGATATAAAATACAAAATCACAAAAAACAAAATAACTTAAAAATCACCTTAAACACTGTTGATAATATTAAAAGCTATGTTTTAAATTACTGGCCACCTATTCTGGGAAGTAGTTGAATAGCGTGTACATTTGTAATCAGAAGCTAAGACATAATTGTGGCAAAACTGTGTTTTATGTTTATTTTGGTTAGTGAATAGGCTAAACTGATCTCTAAGCAAGACGTAGATTCTTTGAGTGGGCCCAAAACAAGATTGCCATTGAACCAGATTTTTATAAACGAATTCTGTTGAGCGATGAAGCTCACTTTTGTGTGAATGATAATCTTCAAATGTATATTGAGACACCGTTACATCCATAAAAATTAAGTGTTTGGTGTGATTTATGCTCATTGGTAAGTACTTCTGTAAAAACGATGCTGTTCAGAACTTTACAGTCAATGACGATCGCTGAAATTTAAAGCTGTGCTATTTTGTGTTGTAATCGAGCGCACTAATTACCACACTATTTTTTTCTGGATTAGTTATACCTAATGGAAAGTTTAACACCCGATCTAATAGTCGTTTGTACTTTTCCCACCTCTGCTGATAACCTAACAAATTTATGATCGTCGGTGTTACACTTTTGTTAAAATTATTTTTCTGTTCCCTGTTTATTTACTTATTTTAAATGGCTCACTTGTTTTATAGATTTTAAAAATCAAAAAGGAGTATGAGAGAGGATGCTACTTAGCCACTTATAAATTCATATGGAAATTTATTTTCAAATTTTATTCTTATATGTACTCGTACATTCACATTAACTTAGTACGCGTATACAAATAATAATGAAAGGGTAGATTTTGTGGTCCACACATTGTATACTATATAAAACTCCTTTGCTCATTTGTTCTTAAAAATATTAACGACAAGAACCCTTTTAATTATAACATATAAATATTGTGAATCCTCTGTATGTTTGTGTTTTTTTCTAGATATTTAAGCAATAAATTAAATATAAAACCAAATTTATCATACAATTTATTCACATTCTATTCTAAAGCTGATTTGAAAATGTTCATATCTAAGTGTGAACAAATAATGTATTAAAATTCATCACAGTTATTACTGCCACAGTCTGTGACTGTTAAAAAGTCGAAATTATTTGTCTGGGGTTAATTACGGGCATTTGGTCGGGTCGTTTAAGATAAAAAACTTAATCACTTAAAAGTGTTATGAAATATTTTTATTTTCAGACCAAAGAACGTACTCGTACATAATAAATGAAGAAAAAATTCAAATTATAGAATGAAATAAAAACTAAATATTTATGGACACTTTAGATCATGCGACGAGAACCACCCAAATTTCTGCTTTTTATTTTCTCAACAAGTAAAAATGTTTTAATAATTTATAGGTTCTGTAAATAAAAAGGTAAAAAAGGTTAAAATTTTTAGATTATAATCAGTTTTAAGTTGTAAAATTTTTAAAAGTCTAGGAAAATTTTATATTTGTTTTAAGAAGCATAAATGAAAAATGGACAAGAAATGGGGAAGAAGCCGAAATAATGTTCGTAATTTTGTAGGCGACAAAATAGTTAAAATTCATAAATGTCTCGATAGACGTTCCTAGTAATTGCTTAAAAGGGGGGAAGGAGGTAAAAATGCTTTACTGAATCCACTTCATACCATCCCGTAAAGTGTTATGTCGAGCTCACATTGTGAACGAGCATACCAAATAAAAATCCCCCTTTATACCATGTTCACACAAATAGCAAATATTGAAGTTCGCTTTCTCATTCGCAGTCTGCGGCCGAATCTTGTTTGAAACATGTAGATACGACATACAAAATTGTGAGAACGAACCATCGTGTTTCTTTTTGAATCTTGTTGCGAACCTCGAAGAATTTGCTATCATTTCTGATTTTGATACCAATTTATCGCTACTTTATCCGAACTAGCTGACAAAACAAATAAAAGCAAAACAATAATTTGTTAGAAATACAATTTTTTTTTAGAAACAAAGAAATAAATAACTCAAACGATCGAGGTTCAATCCCAGAGAAGGAAAAAATTATAAAAACAAAATTTGCGGTTTTTCTAAATAATAATTTAAAAAATAAGAGGTTCCCCCCCCTCCAAGAAGTCACCTCCCTGACATTTTCAGTCTATTCCACCAAAAACGAATGATCAGGTACAGTACAGTACAGCGTCACCTTCTGGGAAGATAACAGCTAACATGCTGAAGACGTTCGCCACTCACATTCAACATCATTGAGTTGATCATTCAAGTGTCAAGGTATAAGACTAGCCTTTGAGTGGACAAATTGTCAGCTACTGGTCTCATCAACAAAAAGGCGCATGATAAGAAAAATTTTATAAATCCATCTAAGTATCTTCAAATTCCAATACAATACACTGCATGAGTAGGGGTTTACCCCTGAGTACTGGTCTAAAAAAAAATATGAAACAGAAATATAAAAATAAAAAAAGCAATAAACAAAACCAAAATACCGTCCTAAATATGCAAGTATGTATGTATGTATGCATGTATATGTACATTAAACATTGTAGTATACATAAAACGGAAATTCCAAAATGAAGGACTAAACTGTTGTCTGAAGGGTGAGTTTCGCAATCGTGGTTCAGAGAGCAAACCAAGTGGTTCATATTGTCGTGTGAACATAGCATTATCTGGTCTAAAAATGAAACGATGCCAGCAAGATATCGACATTTTTAATCGAAAAGCTATGGTAGGGAAAGTATCGATACCTACTTGTATCGATAACTACTTGCACCCATAAGTAGTTCAAAATGTAAAACAGTAAGCGATAAATAAGCAGAAACTTCATTTCTTTTTAAATTAATACAATACGCTGTTGCTTTTGACTTAATGCTAGGTTTTTATGGAGTAGACAAAAATCAAAATATCTATTAGTGACAGCCTCTTCTTCTCTACACTCACAATTTGGCAACAAAATATTATATTTAAGAATTTTTTGTTTTTTACTTTTTGTATCGCTCTTCTACAGGATTCGTTAAATTAAACCGATCATGCTAAAGCTTTGTTGCTTTCACTTAACAATGTGATTCGTAACTGTGTAGCACATCGTCGTGCGGGAGTTTATATTTTGGGCTAATGCTGCCAGTTTAGGTTTTCGACCCTAAACTTTTCAAATCTGTAATCCGTTTTCGGAGATAAATTTTAGAAAACGGATTCCTTATTTTAAAAATTTTGATGTCAAAAACCTAACGTGTCATCATTAACTCAAGATATATAAAATGGCGGATAGAGCACATAAACTCCCGCACGATGACATGCTATAGATGAATTAAGGTTTCTTTACGAGAAGCTTAATATAATCTTCGATAATGTTACATATTGTTGGGCTGATGATTCCATTCTGGCACTGCTTTTTTATCTATTTAACGATTTATCTGAATTTTTGTTATGATATCAGAAACTGGACAGATCAAAGCGGAATGCATGAATAAATTAATGGTGTGGCCAAAACATCACATTTCATTCGATACAACGGTATTTTTCCGATACCTACTTGATACTCGGTTGCAAAGTATCCATACCAAAAGTACTTGTTATCAACAGAAAATTATCGAGTATTTACTTGTATAATTTCATCCCTAATCTAGTCCTCTTATCTATCCTTTGGTCATGTATGTATCACTATTTTTTTATCTATCCGCGTTAAAACTTTCTTTGCTTAGTCTTCACCCGCAGTATTTTTTCCATTATCCTTCTACCTTCCAATGGTAAAAAATGTAAAACAAAAAATAAATAATAAATAAATGCCACCTCAACTCATGTTAACAAAAAAGCGAATGATCAGGAGAAAAAGCGCCACCTATTGGGAAATATCATTTAATATCTAAACCTACTTAGCGAAGATACTCATCACCACACAATCAACATGCAACCATGAGGCAATTGCTGTTGATCATTCAAGGGTGAAGGTATAACACTGGCCTTTGAATGATAAATTCACAGCAGTTTGTCTCACTCCTAAGGCGCTTAATAGTAATATAAGAAAAAAACAAAACTGTATGTTCTGTCATAAATGGACTGTCCTTTCCAAAAAATTCCAATACAATTTAATGCATTTAGTAGGGGTTTACCCCTGAGTATTGGTCTCAAAAGAAAAAAAAAGAAAAAAAAATTAACGTTTTTGTAGTTTTTATTAAACAATTCTTTAAAATAATTTTTGTTTCATATAATTTTTTAAATATTTTTTTAACCATAGAATCCATAACCAGGATAACCGAAACCACCATATCCAAAACCGTGACGATGTCCATAACCAAAGCCGTGGTGATGACCATAACCAAACCCACGTCTATAGCCAAAGCCACCAAAACCACCATAACCACCGTAACCACCAAAACCGCCATATCCACCATAACCGCCAAAACCTCCTAGACCGCCCAATCCATAACCAAATTGACGTTTTTCTCGAACTTTGTTTTCAACCTGTTCACTTATTTGCTTCTCAAGTTGCCTATTGTCTGCCAAACTTACAGCGACAAAAAACAGGCAAACAACAGCTAAAATATAAACAGTACGCATTTTTCTTAATTTATTAATTCTTTCGAGGTTTTAGTATATTGAAGATCTAATTTATACTGTTTAAAAAACTCCGTTTATTTTTGATTTTTATAATCATCTCAAAATTTGTTTTTAAAATTTTTTGGTTTATTTTTGTTTAGTAAACAAATAAGTCAAATAAAATCCAGAAATAAAAGAGTATATTTCCAGAACAAAAAAAAAAACAAAAACAAAATAATTCCAAATAAAATAATATAAAAGACAAGTGAATGAATGTATTAAAAACAAATAAATGTTTGCCCATGAACTAGTTCTTTGATTAACGTAATTTGAAACTGTCGGCAAGAGTGACAAATGTACTTGATTTGTATGTTTAAAAGTGTATTAATTGAATAAGGGATAATCACCTTTTGTAGAGACTTACACTTCAAGGACTGCTGGCGAAGAGCAATAGCTCTCTGACAGGGTCTCTCATGACAGAAAGGCAGTTAATGAGCAGTTACTAAGAATTCTCCCAGGCGCTGGATCAGTCAGAACAAGAACAATGTAATAATACTTCGGTTTCTGTATAAAATACAACGAAAAACAAGTTGAAGAATGGCGAAAATATAATTAAAAAAGAAAATTTTCCGCCAAAATAAATATAGATTTTCGTAGCCTTCTTCGGTATCACTTTTCTGTTGTTTCCACATTAATTCTTTGTTGTCATTCCACTTTAAAAGAATAAATTCTTAAGTTAACATTATTTATTTAAACCTTATTGTACTAATCATCACTTCCTTATTTACTAAAAATATAAATTTAACAGTTAACCATAGAAACCAAATCCTGGACCGCCAAAGCCACCAAAGCCTCCGTATCTAACACCATAACCGCCAAAACCACCATATCCAAAGCCACGTCTGAAGCCATAGCCGTATCTACGTCTGTAACCAAAACCGCCACCAAAACCGCGATAACCTCCAAAACCACCAAAGCCTCCAAAACCGCCTAATCCTCCCAAACCATAACCAAATTGGCGTTTTTCACGAATTCTGTTCTCAACTTGTTGGCGTACACTACTTTCAAGACTTTCACTGTCTGCACAGACATATGCGATTAAAAGGGCGCAGAGGAGAGCAAAGAGTGAAAAGCCACGCATTGTGTTTATAATTTTAGTATTTTGATTAAAAGCAAATTGGATACTGAAAATATGCTTTCTAAAGCCTTGCTTTTATATAAACACATTCTTGATAGATTTTTGCAAAACTAGACAATAGTTTAGAACACCACGAAAAAAGAGAAAAAAACCGCAACTTGTTTTAACCGCAAAAATACAAAAAAGAAAACACAAACTATTGATAGTGTAAAAATTAATTCCTTACTACAGAATCTATTTAAAACAAATAAAATCAGTTTTTTTTAAATACAAACAAAAACAAACAATAATATTTTAAGAACAAAACTAGACTTATTAACGTCATGCACGTGTGTGACATTTTTTTTTTTTTAGAAATAACATTTTAGAAGCTTTTCCGTAATGTTAGCAATAAAAAGTTGAATTTTGATTACAAAATATTTTTTTATATTGATAAATTCGTGTATAAAAACACTACCCAAACAAGGTTTTGGACTAGAGCAACCAAATGTCTATTCTAGGGTAATTTAAAGGACTGAACTCGAATCTGTAATTGATTTTCTATCACGTGAGGTTTTGAGATAGAAAAGAGTTTTTTTTTATACAAAAAAATTATTACTTTATTTAAAAATCAATGAATTTTCAAAACTGAATGGCGTAGTCGCCGTGGTCTAGTGGTTATCTTGAAAACTAGAACTATGAAAAAAGTATTTCTTTCGACGACTACCTCTCAGCAGTCTTTTGGCAAAAGCTCTGGGAGTAATTGATAGCCATGACAAAGCTTCTCGCCTGTCGTTCTGAGTCGACTTTAAACCTTAGGTCTAAGCAGTCATGGATAAAAATTAACACACACAACATGAGTACTGCGAAAAGCTAGGCCGTAATTCTGACACAGGGTTGTAATGGCCAATTATGTATGCCAGTATGTATGAATGGCGTAAGTACTTTGTTGTTTCGGTTTCAGATATTAGTGTCTAACAATAGTCTCCCAGCAGGCTTTTGTCTCAAAGCCTTTGACAATTTCTATTAATTTCCATTAAATCTTAGTTGGCACGCTCCAATTAGTATGACTGGTTTTTCATAGCCATTATGTTATACTGTACTTAGAGTCATCAATAAAAAATAATAGGTCCCCCTCCCTCAGACCTCTAAGAAGCCATTTCTTAAGAAAGCTTCCTTCTGATATTCCACCCTATCCACCTTTGAATTTTCAAACTAATCATCAGGAGAAAGCACAAGGACCGTAACCTACCAACAACTTAGCAAAGATCCTCACCACTTCACAATATACTCAATTCACATCTACAGTTGGAGCAATTGCTGTTGATCATTTTAGGTGTAAAGGTATAACACTGGCCTTTAAGTGCTTAACTTGTCTCATTGACATAAGGCGCTTAAAGAAAAATCGGTATCTTCAACATTCCAATATAATGCACAGCCCAAGTATTGGTCTTAACAAAAAAAAGTCAAAGTCTCCATTCAGTTTTGTCATATGACTGGTTTATATTTTGAAATAAACCGTATACATCAGATTAGTTTGGAATAACGTTTATTTTCCAAATATGAAGCCAATTCCATAGAATTGTTACTTTTGTCCCAACTGTAAGATGTTTCCACTGATGCATCCGTCAAGTTAGTAATTCTGCGCCTTACTTCGTTAAATATAAATTCCTAATTCGATCATTCAGCTCAGTCTTATACAAACTAACACAATATTCTGATATTAGAACAAGGCCTCTATTTAGGCCAAAGCCTCTATTTAAATCGTAAATTAGGAACGAGTTATTACTCGTAACTCTATAAAGAGTAATATTTCACAAAATACCACGTATTTTTATTATATATTATTTTATAATGCTCATCGAAGAAGCTGTTCGACGTTGTGTATTATAAAATGATTTTATTTCAATCTTGCTTGTTTGGATTTACAGCCTAAATAAATTAACATCATTAAACAAAAAATACAAAAAAGTCAAGGTTTTAACAAGAAACAGGATATACCGAAATGCCATTCCAACGATTTTATAAAGATTGTAAACGAAACTAAATAAACTGCTTACAGTTATTCTTTCCTTAGAAATGGTTTGTAATTCGACACTCGTTTAGTAATGATCAAATCAATTAAGATTTCGATCAAAAACTAGTAACGAGGTTTCTCATACAAAATGAAATCGACATTACTACTAGATTTGGTTGTAATCTTGTCGAAATTTGGTAGAATTTAATTTAAAAATAAGAGTTCCCCCCCACCACCAAGAAGTTCATCTACAAAGTAACAGCTCCCGGACATTCCACTCTACTCCACCTTAACCTTTGACAACGAAAAATGAATGATCAGGAGAAAAGTAGTATTGGGAAGCAGAAGATACTAGCTAAAAAAAATACTTAGCGAAGGCACTCACCATAATCAATATGCAACAATGGGGAAATTGCTGTTGATCATTCCAAGGTGAAGGTATAACACTGTCCTTTGCATGATCAAATCACAGCAATTTGTCTTGTTTCCTAAGGTGCTTAATAATCAAGAAAAAAATATATATATGTATGTACTGTCCTTTCCAAAAATTCTAATACAATTCACGGCATTTAGTAGGGGTTTACCCCTGCCTATTGGTCTCAACAAAAAAAAAATAACAATGTAGATTTTCGAGAAAGATATAAATCTAATATACTAGATTTCGATGTAATGTAAAAGTACTATAAGATTGTCGTTTAAATTTATAAAAAAATTATTACTAAAATATGGCATTATAAGGTAGGGTTCCATTTAGTTAAGTATGACTGACAAGAATTTTTTAAGGTGTTTTTAGTGTTATTTTTGACACTTAGAATTTAATAAATAAAAAAAACAAAACAATAATACATATTTAGATTTATGGTTAATTTTTTTGCTTAACCGGTTAATGTCTCATATATTTTGAAATATCTGTAGTATTATTTAACGTGAATCTGGTTTAAAATAACTCTTTGATAAACAAATTGCGGTAACTCCAAGACAATAACAATCAATTAATTATTATTTCTATATCAACTGCCTATAAAAATTTCCAAAGCAAACAAAATTAAGTAAAAAAAAAACACATAAAAGTGACGTCAAGTTTGTATTGAAATTGGTGATACCGTCTACCTTATACGAGTATATTATAAATTAATCATGTACGAGTATGTATTTGCAAATTTTAGCTTTTAACTGTTTATTAAAGCACAGCAATATTTCCGATATTATTATGATGTTTTTATTTAAGTTATAAAAAAAATTGCAAAAGTTTATGAACTTTTGTTAGAATATTTAAATTTAAAATAAAACAGAATTAATTAATGGAAAATAATGCAGACTTTTTAAAAGTGTTTCTAAAATTTTTAAAAATTTTATCATCTTATAAACAGAATTATTGTGTACATGCATTCATATATACATATTGATGAGGTATAAAAATATAAACAAAATATCAATTTATTTAATAAATGAAAGGGGATTTTTTAAAAAAGAAAGTTAATTTTTTTAAAAATATTGACAAATCTCGTTAATCTATTCAATTTCATCTTTTAAGCTTAAGCACGGAATTAATTATTTATTTAGCAAAATTCTTAAAAACTTACCTGTTATGATCAGCTTTCTTGCATTAAGACAAAATATTACAACGAATAACTGTCTTTTGACAGTAGCTAAAGTTGTCAGTTGTCTCTCATAGTGCCACTTTGACTGAAACAATAATAGATAAAACGTGTTTTAAAATATTTGTTTACATAAGTATTTGAGGAAAGATTCTTAAAAAGTTTTCTGTTAAGTTACAATTAAATATCATTAAAAATGAATAAAAGCAGATAAAACATAATAAACGAATTTAATCTAACAAGACGAGTCAAACAATATAAACTATTGGAAAGTAGCAGATAACAACTAAACCTACTAAATATACTCAGCGAAGGCAATCACCACACAATCAACATGCAACTATGAGGCAAGTGCTGTTGATCAGTCAAAGGTGGAGGTATAACACTGGACTTTTAATGATCAATTCACATCAATTTGTCTCATTCCTAAGTCGCTTAATAGTAATATAAGAAAAAAAATTTCAATACAATGCATAGCATTTAGTAGTGGTTTACCCTTTGAGTATTGGTCTCAAATAAAAAAATATCTATTGCTGTGAACTTTTGCCATCGATTTTTAATTTCAATTTTAAATAATTCTTTTAATTGATTCAATTAAATGTTTAATTGATTATTGAACAACATAAAGTAGAATGATGTCAGAAAAGAAATTAAAGTACGTTTTGCTCACAACTTGATGAATGTTGTTTACAGAGTTGTGCGTAATCAATTATTTTGTGTAATTAATTACATGTAAATTACACAATTACATGTAAATGTAATTCTTTTTTTTTTTCAATTACATTTACTTTTCAAGTAATTGTAATTGTAATTACGCAAGTCAATTACATTTGTAAGTAATTGTAATTCAAAAAACTCAATTACAAATTACAAGTAATGGTAATTGAAAAAACTCAATTAACAATTACATGTAATTGTAATTGGAAAAATTCCAATTATAATTACAAGTAATTGAAAAAATTTAATTGGCTTCATGAAGTAATGGTGGAAAATAAAGTAATCATTAGTTTTTGAAGTAATCATTAAAAAAAAATTATTTAATTACAATTACTTTTAATTATATTTACATTTTTATAACAATAAGTCAATATACATTTTAGTTACATAATTTGTTTTACTTATATTTGAATTGCTCATCCACCTCAATAACATCAGTCTTATTTATGATAATAAATATAATGCGTAATATGAGTTTTTTATAAATGGCAAAACAATTCAAACAATCTCTTTAATACCATTTTCTAAAATTTATCATTCATTTGAGATACAAAATTACATTGATCTTATTTTTTAAAGTAAAATAAGGCGTAATATGTTGAAAAATTTCATTAAAAAAATAATATTTATAAAAAGAATCACAAACATTTACATTTTTCATTCAGTATTTTTATCCAAAAAAATATTTTTTTTTCCTATTACAAGTAATTATTTTGTGTAAATTACAATTATAATTACTTAGTAATGGTAATTGAATTTTTTCAATTACAATTACTTGTAATTTGTAATTGAAAATTTTCAATTATAATTAAATGTAATTGTAATTCAAAAAATGTAATTGCATCAATTACAATCAAATGTAATTGTAATTGAAAATTTTTCAATTACAATTACTCGTAATTGTAATTGAACAAATCTCAATTACAAATTACATGTAATTGTAATTGTAATTTAATTGGCCGGAACAACTCTGGTTGTTTAGCAAATAAGGCCCAAGTTATTTTATGTAAATAAAACCAATTTTTTAATTCATATTTTCCTGACGTATTGTGAATTTTTTGTTCAGTTTTTCAAGGGATCTAAGTAATACTAATGTTGGTTTACAACAAAATGGTGCAAGTGTCATGATTCATTCAATCATTTGGCTGAAAATATTCGTCGTCTAAAGTACCTTTTATTTTTCATAATCACATTTTTATTTTCGAAAATAAAAAATCATTTATTCAAACAAATATGTTATAATTAATTTTCAGTTTCCTGGTTCTCGAACTCGAGTCTTCAGCATATAATATGTTATAATTTTCTTTAATATTATTTTAATAGATTCAATAAAAATGTTAATTGATTTTTGATTCCGTTTTATTTGCCCCTTTTAATTAATTCTGTAAAAATTGTAATTGAGTGCCGATTTCGTTTTCAATTAAGCTTTTTAATTTATTAAATAAAAATGTTTAATTGATTTTTAGTTGAACTTTTTAATTGATACTGTTAAACACTTAATTTAAAATATTTTCAATTAAAATCTTTTGATTGGTATGTAAAATACGGGTTATGGTTCAAAATCAATTAAAAATTTAATTGATAATACAAATATTTTTTTATTGGAATTAATGTTAATTTTTTTCTGTGTAACATTTCAATAAAAACTTTACTCCATCTGGCATACTTAATATTTACAAAACTTTTGTTCGATCCAGAACGAAATAATACCTATCTCATATACATATGTACAGTGCTTATATTTAATATATTTTGAAAACAGTCGACAGTGTATAGGAAATGCCAAGGGTGTTTATTAATATTTGTATTATATTCAACTCTATTACTCCATTGCAATGGAGCAACAGGGTGGAGTATGTTTCATTATTCTATTGTTTATAATATCGCATATTCTTACGTAGTAATTGTATCTCCCGCAGACCACATCATTTAGTAGTTGGTTGATTCGCTTTTTAGCCGCACAGTACGTTTATGGGACAATATCCCCGCGAAGGTGCTTCCTATCAATTACAATATAAGAAGATTCAAACACTACAGCATATTTACTCATAACGTGTTTATTTAACACTAGTACATGAATAGGGCTCATCCCTAAAATACTAGTCTCGCGAAAAATAAGAACTAATAAAGACAATAGAAACACATTTTCTTTAATCTATTACAAATATGTAGTTTCAGATTTAATCGGATAAAGACTGCAATTTCACAACAAATATAAATAAAAGAGGATGTTACAAAAAGAGGTGCCCTCTTAAAGTATTGCTTTAAAAGATTATATAATTTTTAAGGATTTCAAAAGCGACTATCTATTCACTGGTAAAAAAATAGACTCTGAAAATTCAAGTTTTTATAACATATCGTCGATGGAATTAAAGAACACTGTAACTGACAAATGTTCACCAGAGCCATAAAACTTTCATAAAAGTAGAACAAATACACTGGTATTTTTTATTTCGCAGACGGCGTAAGTGAATTTATTTTCATCGTAGAAATCTGGGACCTGGACCAATCGAAGCGTATTTTTTTTTCTCTGATAAAAATGATGCAAAAAACGTATTTTCGATTTTTTGTCAGTTACAGCGTTCTTTAATTCCATTGACGATATTGCCTATTACAATTGCAGTTACAAACACTTAACAAATTATACCGATAATTTGCAAAATAATATTCAATCAATAAAAGTATCTAACAAAAGTACTAATTTTTAAGATTTATATATTCGATATGTTAATGAAATAAATAATAAAACCAAAGCTTATTCCATAACAAAAGAATACAAGGCAATAACTATTCCTTACAAAATGGGAAAAAGTAAAAAAAAAATACTATTAAATGGACAAATTCTGACATTCCTGTTGCTGTCACACACAGACAAAAAGTCAATTCATAAAAATTAAAAGTGACCACCAACCACATTGTTCGTCTCTAATGTTCTCCTTATTTTACAGCCAATAAGTATGAGTAGATGTGTGAAAAAAAAAATAAAACACAATAGCAATACCTGAAGTCCATTTAGTAGTTTTAGTGTTATCTGGTCTTTCTGTTTTTCCACTAGAAAAACGACAAGTGACAATGTGTAGAAATTGGTGAAAATCAACATAAAAAACAAATACTGCTAACAAAACTGCTACTGTTTTCTCTATACAATGGCCATCAATAAATTTCGTTTCTTTTATTTTTACAAAAAACTTTTTTTATAACTGAAATTGATTAAGGACTTGCATTGAATAGATTTTAGATGGGTTGTTTTTTTATACAGGGTGTGCGCTGGGAAGGCATACTACTTTGTTTGTTTTTTTTATTAAATGAAAGTGAATGGATCTTACTTATATCGATAAATGTTTTATTTAATGTCGGGAATTATGTATGTATGGAATACAATATCAGACAAATGTCCGCCTCTGTTAGCCTGACAAATGCAAGTCCTTTTAAGCACAGTTTTCATTACAATCTCCTATACATTTCACGAGGTATTTCATTAATTTCACCACGAATATTTTGTTTGAGTAGCTCCAGCATTTCTGGTTTATTTACATACCTTGGTTTTCAGATATCCCCACAAAAAGAAGTCCGGAGCCCAATCAACATCACTATTTTTGGAAATAATCTGTTGGGGAAAAAGGACTCTCAGTAATTCCATTGCAATCCTGGCTGTATGCCATGTGCAGCGTCTTTTTGAAATCACTTGTTAGTGGCGTTAAAAAGTTTTCAATCATATCAAGATATAGATCCCCATCGACAGTTACCGTTACGCTGTTTTCAGTTTCAAAGAAATAAAGTCCAATGATTCCTTCTGACAAAATTGCACATCAAACTGTTACTTTTAATGGTTGCAAAGGTGATTGATGAGTAATTTGTGGGTTTTCCATTGCCCAGAACCGAACATTCTGTTTATTCACACATCCATTCAAATAAAAATGTGCCTCGCTACTTATTATGATTTTTTTCATCAAAATCGACGTTGTCATGGACGAGCTGTAGCACCCTATTGGCACGTTGGTTTACCGAAGATTTTTGCAAAAGAAATTTGCCACGTCTCTACTTCATAACTGCCAAGTAATGCTTACCAAAATGGCGACAAACCAAAGTTGTATACCTTTCCGGCGGACACCCTGTAAAATATCAGTCTATAGATAGCTAAAGAAAGTGAAACTCGTTTTACGGCGTTAAAGGAAAAAGTAAGTTAAAGGAAAGCTTCCATAACACTGTAGGACTGTAGGGTTTATATGACATTTTCCAGATTAATTAGCTGACGATAACATATTTTTCTATATAAAAACTTAAATATTAAATATCACCGTGGTCTATTGGTTAGTGTGTTGGCTTACTAAGACGACAGCTCCGGTTCAAGCTCTGGCTCTGACATCTTGAGGCAAAGGAATATGAAAAAAATACTTCTTTCGACTAATACCCCTTAGCAGACTTCTGGCAAAAGCTTTGAGAGTAACTGATGAACAAGCTTCTCAAGTCTGTTGTTCGTAGTCGACATTAGACTGTAGGTCCCGGTACTCATGGATACAAATTAGCACACTCAACTTTGGTTCTGCTAGAGCCTAGGCCATAACTCTGACACAGGGTTGTAATGTCAAATTCTCATTAAGATTATAAGCGGAATTTTTCTTTTTCAATAAACATACTTTTCCACAGGTGGATTTAACGCTTAGTGCTCCAAACTAGAGCCTCTGATGAAAAACTATCATATCGCAAAAAAAAAAAATATTCGTATACTCCGTTAACCGAGTGTCAAGTGTTTAACATAAACAAACAAAAAACTCAATTGTTATTGGCAAAATAATACATTGTGTTTTGTAGACATTATGTTTGAAAATAAAAAAAAAGCTTAATAAAAAAAATTTGCAATAAAAACTTGTGGTTTGGAAAATAAAAGCAAATCATTCGAATACTTTTACTTAAAATGAGAAAAATTTATACAAAAAGCTGAAATGTTTAGGTTTTAATAAAAATTATAAGGTCGAGTTAAGGTATGCACTTAAACAAAAATTAAAGAGACAAATTTGAAACTGACTTTCTCCTTAAAATTTTCTAAAGTTAGGAATTAATACGAAAAATTGGTTTTATATTATAAACAAGGGCCTTATTCCGTAATTCTCTTAAGCTAAAATTCTAAAATTTTGGGTTTTTAAAACAGGCTGGGCATTAGAATATAAATTTTAGGTTCAAGAATTGTGTTCGTAGCCAAAATGTCCTACATCGTATTTAGAAATTTTTAGCCATAAAGTTGTAGATTAAGAGAGTTTCACAAGAAGGCCTCAGTACAACGTAAAGTTTATAATAAAAGCAATTTTTTTAATATAATTAAAAAGGACACATTTCTAGTTACTTTACAAAACCAGCTTTAAAGAAAACTTAGAAAACATGTTTTTAAAGTACTAAAATACGATTTTTTTTTCTCTTTTTTTTGTGAGATAAAAAACAATAAAATATACTCAAATAGGAAAGGTAAACTCTTAAAAAAAATATTGAAATAACGTTTAGCACATCGTATTCCAACAAATAATATGAGAGGGTGCATATTTAATTCCCAAAACAAATATAGTCGATAACCACAGACTACATTTCTTTTCATTTTACGAGTACTCAAACCTATTAAAAGTGTAAATGATGTGCTAAACGTAAATCCACTAATATATGCCAAACCTAGGCAATGCAAGACATACCAAATCATCAGCTTACAAATGTCAAATACGGCGGAAATACAATAAAAAAAAAGAAACAAAATCACAATTCATATTAAAATAAAAGCCACAAGTAGGTGGTAATTTGTTAAATTTTCTTTAAGCACTCTCAAGGGCAAATCACTACCAAATATGCGAAATACTCAACTGACAATAACAAGAAGAAAACAAAAAATCACATTAAAAAAATGGAAAATGAAATAAATACATTTAAGTGGGTAATGTGTTAGATTTAGTAAAAAAGTGAAATCACGAGCACAACATGCCATATTTACACTTTATTTTAAATACAAAGGGGAGTCTTTCCTTTTTTTATTTCAGATATTTTTTTTCTGATTTTTTATTTCTTGTTACCTCTATAATTCGTTAAATACGCATAGAAAATAAAAATAAAATGTGCAAATGTAATTTTAGTGGCATATATTCATTGTACGTGCCCCAAGCTGCAAATGAAATTGACAAACGCTGTCAAAGTGTTTGGGAATATATATGAACTGTTTGCTTTACGGTACGTTTTAAATACGTCCTCTTTGGGGAGCATTTGTCAAATACGTACATACTTATGCTGCTGCCATATATTTTTTGTTGTTTTAAGTTTTTTTAAGTAAAAGCGTTTAAAAAAATAACAAGAAAAGCTTTTATGATTTATTTCTTACACTTACGAGCCTATTTTTCAGGACATGAGTTGTTGAAAAAATATTTTACGGTATTTGTTTAAGAAATAAGTTGACTTCTTACACAATTCTTACAAAGATTTATTTATTTGTCAAAAACGAAATACAATAGATATCTTTATCATAAAACACTTATGGCTTAAACAGTTAAAAAATTATTTTTCAGCCACAAAAACACTGTTCAAGCATTGACTTCAGTCAAAAATTTATTAACAAGCATTACGCGCAGTTTTTTAATATTGATTTCTTTAATATAGGATGTCCACCGGGAAGGTATACTACTTTGCCGCCATTTTGGTAAACATTAGTCCTGAGAGTTCATATTTGGCAGTCATGAAGTAGAGACGTGGCAAATTTATTATGAAAAAATCTTCGCTAAACCAACGTGTTTTAATCGTTAAAACATCAATTACTGTGACGATGTAAAAATTACATGAAATTCTTGGTAGAAACAACGTGCCAACAAGACGCACTATTTATCGTGTAATGAATGAATTTAAAGAAAGAGGGTCTGTAGCTAATAGGCCCAAGCATGGACCACACAGACTGCAAGATCGGCTGAAAACATTACTGCCGTTCAAGAAAGTGTTCAAAACAATACATTAACCTCTATTCGATGCCGGTAACGGTAACTGTCAATGGGGAGTGATATCGTGATATGATTGAAAACTTTTTAACGCCACAACTGCTTACTTTGTGTTTGACTAACATGTGGTTTTAATAAGACAGTGCCACATTGCAAACAGCCAGGATTACAATGGAATGACAGCGAGTAGTCTACCTTCTTTTATCTAGGAAATATTGTTAGAATAAAATGGAAAATGGTCGACAGAAGCAGTACTAAACGTGTGAAAGCGTAACAACTTATTAAAAAAACACTTTGTCCACCTATTAAACGAAATTAAAAAATCTGATCATAGGTCTTATTTACATACATACATACATACATACATAACTGGCCATTATAACCTTGTGTCAGGGTTACGGCCTAGCTTCTCGCAACACTCATGTTGTGCGTGTTAATTTTAATCCATGAGTACTGGGATCTACAGTTCAAAGTCGACTTCGAACGACAAATTTGAGAAGCTTTTTCATGGCAATCAATTACTCCCAGAGCTTTTGCTAATTTTTCAATTTCACGTAAAGAAATAATTTTTTCATATTTCTTTAATTCAAGTTGTCAGAGCTGAGATTTTAACCCAGCGCTATCGTCTTAGTAAGCCTACACACTAACCACTAGACCACGGCGATTTATTTACAAATACAAAATAAGAAAAAGCTACGGGGTAAAGAATATAACATCATAGAAATGTCCAATGTGGCTCTGCTTGGTGGTGCGGTTCCCATAAGTGCAAATTTGCGGGTTACCGGCGCATATATCAGACTGAATTTGATCAATGTTCTGTTGGCTTTGTGTTGCTGTAATGTGTCACTAATACCTTTAAATTAGAAAAAAAGTCACAAGAAAAACTTAACCAATTTATATCAATATATCTTGAGATGATCTCAGAAGACCTATATGTCCTCAGATCGCTTGTGCAGAATGTGTAATGAAGCATACGCTGCATGGCACGTAGCCTTATTTTGCCACCAAATAAAACCTAATGAAAGTTAGAGCTCATTGATAATAATCACAGGTCGAAGTAGTTCTCAGAGAAATATGGATTTTTGTCTTACCCCAAAAACTAACTAACCAAGGTCTCATTCAGAGACAAACAATAGTTTCGGAGGAAGGCTAAAACGACTTGTCACAGAATTATAGTATAAATTTTACAACACTTAAAGGTGCATTATTTAAGTCAAACTCCTAACCTTCCAAAATTGAAAAGTCACGATTAAGTTAAAAATTTATACTCGCACTCTACGAGTATACTCCCTGAGTATTACAATCATTGCCTAAAATTTCTATTTATGTATTTTATTCTCAGCTTCACAACATACTGCTGGTTGAGTATTTGACGAAGAATATTGCCTTTTTTTAAACTACAATGCTTACCCTCTTACCCTCATAATACGTTAGATAAAGTTATTAATTTAAAACACTGATATTTGTTACGTGTTAAAACTTTTTTAACATTTTTCTCTACTAATTTGCGTAAAACTGCAAAACCTTCAACTACATTATTCGCACTAACAAACACTTTGTTATTTTTATTAGAAAAAGGGGGAGAAACTGAGAGAACAACAATTTTAAATTCAAAACAAGATATTTCTACAAATGCAAGTTGTGTAACTTGAAATTATTTTTGTTACAAATTTTTTTTTTTTTGTTTTTTTGTCTTTTTTGTTTTTTTTTATATAAATATTCGACAAAACAACAAATGCTGAATTTAATTGTGCCCTACAATAAGTTATTAGTTGCTATCTTCAATACTATACCAGTATATTGATTTTAAATTGATTTTAAACCAAATTTTTTTTACTGACAGCCAAGTTTTAATGCAAATACATACTGCATTTGAGAGATGAGGTCCCAAGTCTTCGTAAAATTACCAGCATCGACGGAAAAGAAGAAAATAAATGTCAGCAGCTTAAAGGCGATTAACTTTAAGATTGCAAAACAATTGCCAAAAAAAAGAAAGGTTTTTAAATACTAAATGTGATATAATTCCCATTTAGTTTATAACTATTTGAATATAAGTATTTGTAGTTTTGATTGACAGCTTTGGGATAAAGTTTCCTGACGAGTCTCTTAAGCAGAGACGAAATGGCCATAGAGACATGCTTATCTCCAAAGCAATACATTTCATATATTATGTATATCAAAATATTAAAAATGTTATTTGTTTTCGTGTAGCGGTGTTTGTTGTCAAACTCCTCAGAAGTGGCTCTACCGACTTTCATGAAATTTCGTGTTTTTATCGTGTAGGTCGCGTAGAATCGTAGAATCAACATCTATTTTTTAAACTCTTAAATATTAAGAGGACATACATAACATACATACATAACTGGCCTTTACAACCCTGTGTCAGGATTACGACCTAGCTTCTCGCAGCTCTCATGTTGTGTGTGTTAATTTTTATCCATGAGTATCGGGACCTACAGTTTAATATCGACTCCGAACGACAGACTTGAGAAGCTTGTTCATGGCAATTAATTACTCTCAGAGCTTTTGCCACAAGACTGCTGAGAGGTAGTCGCCGAAAGAAATATTTTTTTATATTTCTTTTTTTAAGATGTCGGAGCTGGGTGTCGAACCCAGGGCTCATGTCTTAGTAAGCCAACACACTAACCACTAGACCACGGCGACTACGTACTACTACCTACAACTACTATTAAGACAACCCAAGTGAAAATTTATTTATAAATAACGTACCGACTTTGTCAAAATTTTTAACCAGATAGATCTGCATAACACAGACCCAGATTGCAAGTTCTTTAATTTAAACACTGTTTTGTTGTAGGGCATCACTTATTCCACTAAACTTTATATAATATATATAATTTATTTTCCTTTATTTTAACACGAGCAAAAATAACCAACAAACCAAACTAAATACACAATATGTTTAAACAAAATTTCATTCATATTGTACAAAACTGACAACAAGAATACTTCTATAAGAAGATAATAAATACTCGTATAAGAAGAAACAAAAGTGTAATAGAATTATGCAAAAATATTTTATAAAACAAGCCAACATAAAGAAATAAATTTTAAAGTTTATAGACTGGAATCGAGCAAAATATAGTAAAAAATTTTCACTCATGAAAAGAAAATAGTTAAAAAATTTAAAAAATGAAATAAGAATACTTGTGTAATACGATATATTTGGAGACATAAATTATTTCCATGACCGCTGTTTAAAATGTATTTTTCTAAATAATGAAATTGGCTACGGACAAGGAAATTACATACAAATTTCTTTGAGTGTAATATTTCGTTTTAATTTTAAGGCAAACAAAATATGCAACTAAAGGGGTGTGAATGGCATGAATTGAACATGTACTAAAATCACACAATAATAAAAAACAAAACTAAACATTTTTGACAAAAAAAAAAGAAAAGCCAATCCAACTAGATATGTTTTTTAAAATAAAAATAATAAAAAATGTTTTGGATATTTAACATTCTTTTGGCGTAAACTAAAGTGGATATTGATATTTTGTCCTTCAATTCCTTTTAATTTATGTGTTTTTCTTTACTCCTCATCTTGTGTTAAGAAAAAGTCACAAGCAACAAGAAGGCAGGACCTAAAAGGACATTGCGTATAATTTGCAATACATACTAAGAGAACAGCATTGAAATCCACCACTGCCAAATAAAAAACTTTTTTAGTAAAGTTTAGGAAATTTAAAAAAAAAACGCTGTTTTTATTTTGCAATATATTTCGCAAAACCACAACAATGTTGGCGCGTTGGCAAGGGAGGTGTGGAGAAAATAAAACGACAACATTTGTTTGTCATACTAAAAGATTATTGTTAAAGTTTTGAGCTCTTAGCACCCATTGACATGCAAGTCATGTGTCATGATACAGAGGATGTCGCTTAACATTGATAGACCCAAACAGGACAACAACACAAGGCAAATATGTGATTGCATGTAACCCCACTCGACATATTTTATATTTTCAACTATAAATTTATTTAGTTACGGTTTTACACACAATCCACATTGGGAACAACAACATTGACTACAATGAAAAAATCGACAACAATTTTAAAACGAATAAACAACAAATTTTCAATTATTGCTTCTTTGTTGTAGAATAAGTAAAAAAAAAATAGGAAAGCGGAAACAAATTTCATAAATTTCGAATAAAAGCGTAAAATTTATGATTGAAAAATTAAATTTATCAAAATTTTAAATCCAATTTCGAATACAAGATTATATCAAAAGAAAAGTGTTTAACAGACAACTGCAAAATCATTATTATTTTCTTTTGTATGCTCACAAAAAAAAACAGCTCAACGTGGCGTCAAATTGTATAATACTCTTCAATGCTTAATTTGAAAGTCAATATGTAACATAAGCCAACATATTTTGCTCATATCTCACATTATCATGCAACATACACAGAAAAAACTAAATTGTAAATACAATAAATTTTTTTGTATATACAATTAAAATATTGATCAATTTAGCGCTAACAATGGTTTTTTTTTAAATGTAAATATAAATAGGTTTCTTTAAGAAAAGAGAAAACGAATGCAACTATACTACCTTTCGGATTTGAACCTAACATGTCGTGTGTTGTACGCAAGCGGTCTAAACACTACACCACGTCACTCATAACTTTTATTATATTATTTTTGTACAAAATATGCGTAACTACCCTAGGGCAAAGAACTCAACAAAAAATTTATTCAAGCCATTTAATTAAAAATGTATGGTATCGTAATTTATTTTATTTTTTTGTTAAAGTTTACTTTTTTTTTATTTGAGATCAATACTCAGGGGTAAACCCCTACTGAATGCTGTGCATTGTATTGGAATTTTGGAAAGGACAGTACAATATTATTATTATATTATTGTAAAGCGCCGAATGAAGATTTGAGACCAAGCAAGATGTTAGGAAGTTGAATATTTTTTTATATGCAAGTGCAGTTCTCTGGTGTATGCACATAAAGATAACAATAAACCATTAATGTTTTCATAAGTTCTGGTACACAGTTTTTATGTGTTACGTCGAAATCGTTATTCGAAATTTATTCTGTGATATTCTGGTATGTGATGAAAAACGATACTGATCAAAATTGAAATCAAGTGAAATTTTAAGTTTTTATAACTTCGAAGTCTGCAAAGATTCCAAATCCTTGTTTTTTCATTACTTAAATTACTCTTGAAACTACTTCCTTGATTATTGAAATTTAAACAAAAAATTAAAACAGTTAAGTTTTATATGAGTTTGAGAATACAGACGATTTTAATTTCGATCGAAATCGTTTTTCATCACATACCGGATTATTTTCTATTCTTTTCTGTATTAAAAACATTTTTGAAGAAATGTTTACGTAAGTTTTGCATGACATGTTTCTATAACATATTCGTTTCACTTTCTTTGTCAAATCTTTGCCTAATACTGCAGATCACTCTTATATCGCACGTCAATAGGAAATTATCTATTGCTTGTATAAGCAAAAGCTGTAAATTTTCCATACTTGATGCAGACTATGTTTAAAACCAACCAAAATTTATAGAACTCAGGTTGGGGCTTGTAGAAAGATAATCTTTATTCATCTATTTATATAAATAAAAATCAATGTTGTTCGTTGGTCATCGCATCAGTTAAGAGCGGCTGGTCCGATTTTGACGATTTTTTCATTGTAATGATCGTCGTGATTCAACTAGGTTTTTACGGAAAGAAAAATTTCCACGCCCACTAGGGATAAATAACCCTAAATACTGATTTTTGTATATCTTGAGAACGGTTAAAGCTAAAGTTACGGAATTGGGTCTGAATGACTTCATGCGCAAGACAAATCATCAGTCAGAAAGTGAGCGAAATTGGGCTTGACACCTCCCATACAAGCTACAAATTGATTTCTTTATAAATACGTATTTTAGAAGTGTTGAAGCTAAAGTTTCTAAATTTAGTGTGATTGATTTCTTAGTCATTAAAAATTATCAGTAGAAAAATGGGAGGACAAGAAGATGTGGTAGCTTCCAGACAAACTAACTATTGAGTCCGGTATATCTTGAAATCAGCGTAGCGAAGCGCGCCGGATTTAAGCTAGTTTGAAATAAAATTTTTCTTGGCGCTGAGTCCTAGATTGGTATTAAAATAATAGGTGATTTATGTACTTTCTCCATAATATCAGATTTGTAAATTATTATAAAGTTATTCACCCTTTTTTTGCAAAAAAAAAAGTAGAGTTTCGTTACCTTCTCACTTCCTACTTTAGTATCACAGAAGCGGAGCTTGCAGAACGCCAAATCTGCATTCACTACAAATAAAGGTTTTCTTCTTCAAATGTCTGAGTTTGGTTTTCAAATAATGTGTTGTTTAACGGTTTGACAACTTTAGCAAAAACCGAGTTTTGTTAACCATCATTTGCGACTCCCCATTGTAATTTCACATAAACCAGATTAAAATCTATGACTTTTGTTGCTTGAACTGAGTTTTGGCTTAAAACCGACAATATCAAAGATTTATTTTATTTTTTGTTTATAAAAAAAAACAATAAAATTTATGGTATAGTAGAGTAAAAATGAGCTTTTGGTTATGCACAGTAAGTTGTTAAATTTATTTTTATCGATTAATATCATATTTTACATCAATTTTATTAGGAGAAATGCTTAATTTAAAAGTAAAATTTAATAAAAAAATAAAATTTCAATGACTTCTTTTCATATTTTAATCAGTTCGCATGTCATAGTTGACTTGACATTTACAAAAAAGAATAGAAAAAAAATTTATCATAAAAAAAATCCTTAAACCACATATGAAGAACATAATATGAGCACATGTGGTTGTCACAAAACAGTAAATGGGGATGCTTAAGTTAAAAAACAAGCACATCTTTTAAAAAGTAAATGCAAAATATTAAAAAGAATAGGAATAAGGTTTCGGTAGATTAATTTAAGGTCATGCATATTACAAAAAGAAAAACCAAAATTACATTTTATACAGGAAAACAAAGCTCATACAGACTTTAGTGCCGATATTTTATTACATTATTAAGGGTGTAAAAGCAAAGCATAAAGTCATCAAATGTATAAAAAGTCCTATAAAGTTAAATTGAGGATATGAGTGGTTTGAAATTTGTGGTAAAATTAAAACCATAACTTTTTTACTAACGATGTTAAATACTAAATTGGTTCAAAATAAAAGGCTACTGATGAGTATTAATTTTGTCTTACTTTTTTGTAAGGTTTTCTCTTCATATTATTATTATTAATTTCCATATTTAAATATGTCACAATTACATATGTTAACAAAATTTATGTACAAAATTTTCATATATTTAAAAAGATATGTTGTATGTTAAGACAGCATTTGTTCAGAACACTTTCAAAGACCTTTGTTAAGTAGATATTTTTTTCTCTAAAAATTAATTTGAGTTATTTATTGGATGGCATTAAAATTGACACTCTTAGGCTTTGAATTTAAAACAAAAGCTTAAGAAAGGAAGGAAGTTGTAATTAAAAATATGAAAAATAAAAATAAAGGGAAAAGAAAAATGAAGCAAAGCATAACAGGATTGAAACAGAACTTAAATAGAATAACGAGAACCCTATTTTATATACAGTTAAACCTCGATTAACCGGCCCCCTACTAATTGGTTACATCTATTAACCGGCATGCGGTTCTTTTTATTTTTTCTCTCTATTGCCCGTGCTTGAGATTTATACCTCTATTAACCGTGCATTATATGTGTGACGCATTCATATGTGTTTTCTTATGTAAATCTAAATCCGGTGGTTCCCCTTTTTTGATTTTGCATTCTCTATAACGATTTGTATGTTTTGTATTAAAATATATATGTGGTATATTTGAATCTGTAGTTACATAAATCCAATGTTCAAACAAAAAAAATAAAAATAAATGTTTTAATATAACCTCTATTAACCGTGTATTTCGATTATCCGTGCTGGTGCCGGTTCCATGAGCGCCGAATAATCGAGGTTCAACTGCATTTCTGTTTTGTTCTTGTCTACACATCTTCTATTGTGCTATTATAAAAACAAAGAATTGCCCAACTAACTTCGGCTTTTTACATAAATATCGGTTTGTTAAATTTTAAGGGCCGAAGTTGAATGTGAACCACCCCTAAATGACAAGTTTTTTTCTGCATTTCATTTGACATTTCTCATTTTCAGACTAACTCAATTTGAGCCATGGAAAGATACACAATCGAGCAACACGTTAAAGATATTCAGGCTTATTATAAAAATGGGCATTCAAATCAAAATGCATATCGTGAACTTCGTGATTTTTTCGGTCACTTTGATCGTCCAAATGTGCGTACAATCGAAAAAATGGTGCAAAAATTTTAGCAAATCGGGTCTGTAGGAAATGTGAAAACACCAGTTCATGCTCGTACTGCAGAAAATATTGCTGCTATTAGCGAGTGTGGCTGAAGAGCCGTCCAGCCGATGTTCGCTATCGTGAAATGATAACCAGCTTTTTATGTCCTAAATTGGAAGATATGGATGTGGAAGATATGTGGTTTAAACAGAACCGTGCCACTCTCCACACAGCTAAAGAAATTTAATGGCCGTGTTATCTCATCTGGTAGCGATGTCAACTGGCAGCCAAGATCGTGTGATTTGACATCGTTGGACTTCTTTCTTTGGGGTTATTTGAAAGAAAAGATGTACTTCAAAAAGCCAGCAACAATTCAAGAGCTAAAAGATGAGATAATTCGGCACATTAACAGCATAGAATCTCAATTATGCCTCGGTGTCTTCAAAAATTTGAACCATCGGATGGAAGTGTGTCGCCGGGGTCACGACGGCCATTTGGCCGATATTTTGTTCCATACATAATTGATCCAAGTTATCATAGTAAAAACCCAGCGGGAAAAGATTGATTACCTTATTTAATAATCAATTATATAATATATTACTTGGAATCGAGAAGGTAATTTAATGTGACACACAAGTAAATATTGATTACCATGTGTATTCCCACATCTACGAAGCAAGAAGTTATTGTTTGTTGGTTTTTGTCTTTTTCGTATATTTTGTTGAAAAAAACTGTAATTTTATTTTTTTCTTCTATTTTACATATCGATTACCATTACATTTCCACATATATTCAAGAAAGAAGTTATTGTTTCTGCGTGTATTTGTTTGTGGATTTTTTTGTTTTTTATTTTTTTTTTTCATAGTTAAAAACTCCGTTATTTTTTACGCAAAAAGAAATGTATTTTATTAAAAAATGCAGTTGGTGCTTAAATGCGCAGAAGTGCAGACACCAAATTAATATTTAATATTAATTAATATGTATATTAGTAGCTATTCGGGATTATTTTAAAACTTAAATGTTTGCAAAATGTTTTTAACATGAACATGGTAAATAGTAAAACAAATATTCCCGAATAGCTACTATTATTTTATTTATAATGGGGGAAATTAATTTATTATTAATAATTTAATGCATAATTTAATATATTATAAATACATTAATAATATAATGCATTAAAAATAATGCATCATAGAATTTATACCTTCAAATTATTAATAAATAATAACTTTATGCATTACCAATAATAAATTCTAATACTTATTACGGGGGGACAGTAAAAGAATTTATTACTTTCGTAGGACATGATCTGTGTTAAGCGTAATGCTTTCCGTAATCAATAGATTATACATTCCTTGTATTACCTTCTCGTTTCTCATTGATTACCATTTCCCGCTGGGAAGAAATGATAATAATTTCCTAAATAACTTGTGTTTTAAATAAAATCAACATCGGCCCTTAAAATTTAACCACCCCTTATATACCAAACAACTGGCAACAATAATAATAATATTTTATTTCTTTTTCATAAATTTCCTGAAAATCCAAATTAGATTCCCAGTTATATAATTTACCATTTTTATTTTACTAATTTAATTTTGTTTCGTCATAAAACGTTTTAATAAGATCAGAATTGAATTCTATTTAATGAAATGTAAGTTAAATAGTTAATGACTGTCATGAATATGTACAGATCACAGAGAACTCTACTGAGACTACTGTAGCTAGATTTGAACTGAACATGCCGATATCGTTTTATCTTTGATTAAGAAATCATTACATAGATAACACTTGTCAACAAAAGACCAAAAATTCGTTATTTTCTGCGATTTTCAATACGTCAACAGTATTTCCGTAAAGCTATGTACAGACGGTTGTCAGATCTGACAATATTGTTAGAAAAATGTACAGAAAATGTCTTACAATCATGTGAACTTACAATTTTTCTGTTTCAACATTGCTAGATAAAACATTGTCAGAGCATTGTCAGATTGGAAAAACTGACAATATTGCCAGACATCTGGCAACCGTGTAACCGCATTTCCTTGTTATTGTCTGACAACGACATCATTGTCAGAAAAAAAACATCCATAATTTATAGGTATATTTTAATTTAATTAATAAAATATGTACTTATATCACAATTTCCAAATTCTCTCACACACATTTTACAATAAGTTTATTCTGTTAATTGAGCTGAACATTTTTACTGCATAACAAATCTGACTACCGTGTGAACTAACAATTTTTTTTCTGCCAACGTTGTCAGAAACAGTTATTGTCAGAAAATTGTCTGACAATTAAATTGTAAGTTTTCTAACAATTTTATTACAATCGTGTAAACAGACAATTTATTTAGTGCTGACAATTTTTCATTGTTATTGTCAGCATATTGCCAGCTCTGACAATTTTGGTAGATCTGACAACCGTCTGAACAGAACTTAACAGCTCTTGTTTTTAAGTTATAGCTAACAGCCCTCACATGCTATTTTTAATTAGATTTTCATTATTTATTGAACATTGAAATATATACTATTGTTGTTGTTGTTGTTGTTTCAATATAGCTTCATCAAAAATATATTGTCTGCTTAATCCTGATTGTTTTTGCTATATCACATTTAAAAAATATCGAAAACCTTCATCGGACTTTGTGAAAACTGCGTATCATGAAGACTTTAAAATAAAATTGTGTGATTAGGACAAGCCGTGGGTTCCTCATACTGTATGCCAGAAATGAAATCCGGTATTTTTGATAGGCTGCAAATTAGGGAACTTGTGACAGATCCTAGTTTTGTCAAATCAATGACAGAAGTCGACTCCAGAGTAATTTTCTAACCAAAAAGAAATCTGACGTCCATGTCGAGCTTGTAGAGCGCATGCTATCGAGCTTAAAAGAGCTAGGATGTAGCATGAGCATAAAATTACACTTCTTGAAATCACATTTGTACCGTTTTATACAAAATCTTGGTGATTTTATTGAGGAACAAGTTGAAAAGCTTCATCAGGATCTTCGGAAAATAAAAGAGCGATATCAGGGAAATTTCGTTTTTTTTTTTTTTGTTTTCCTATTGCTCCGCGATTTATAATCTTAGTGAAAAATAAATATTTTCCATTCATTTTATTACGGCTTTAAAAATTAAAGAATTTATAAGTATTTGTTTTAAGAAATTTATTGCCCAACACCATTTATTTGCACATATTTTATGCCATCCAATGGAATGAAAGTTAATAACTCAAATACGCCTCTCATATTTAACAAAAATAAATTTCTTGTAAAATATTCAACTCAACCTCCTAATACTCGTACAAAAGCCCATAAAACAAGAAAAACTAAATCAATTCCATTACATTGAAATATTTCATATACTTTTGGAGAATAACAATGAAAATGATTAATGGTTATAAAATAGTTTTTGTACATACAAGTACTTACAATCATTCCTCACAGCAGTATTCCACAAATAAAAAAAAGCGTAACTAATCACAAGGGTAGTTGATTTCAAAATGACCGGTCATAAGGACTTACATCAGCAGGCATGATATATATGTATTTGGCTGTGTAGAAACATCTCTGTAATAAAAAATAGAGAGAAAAGGACATGAATTTATGTATGTATGTATGTAAGTTTAACGGGTATGTCAAAGACATATATAGCATTTAGTTAAAACAATGTTTAGAGGATTTGTGTTGTTTTTTATCAAAAGCCTAGAAAAATAATAAAAAAAACATTCTTATAATATGTATTAAACACTTCATAAATAACTAACGATGTCTTATAACAAAGAAAATGTAAAGATTTATAGGATGTTACATTAAATTCTTACAAAAGATATATAACACTTTAGTAAAGAAAATACACGATTTTGATAAAAAAAAAACACATTTATGTACCCTTTGGGAATATTTAAGATTTAGCTTTAAATATTTTATTCAGAGCTATTCTTCATTAGCAGGGCAATAAATTAATAAAAAAGTGATTTATTGTAAATCCAACAAACAAACAAAAAATTATATATTTATTAAAAGCTTTTTAAAAGTAAAAGTATATGCATTATTAGACGGAAACTATCGATAGTCCCGATAGCACTATAGTTTCACTATCGATAGTTAAGTGAAGTTTTATTAACAAATAAATTTGATCAGGGGAAGCCCACATTAGTAACCATATTGCTATCACTTGTGACGGTTGGACAAGTGTAGGATATGAAGTATACTTAGGCCCATTGTTACAATTTGCCTATAAAGTGTCAGATAGTTAAAGGTAACTTTCGTTAACGGGAGGAATAAAGTGACCTTTAAATACTTTGCGTTATTACAACTTACCTTTAAGATAAAAGTTATATTTTTCAAAATACGGTAATACCAGAACAAGAACCGATTACTTTTGGCATTAAATTTATCTAAAATACACCAAGTGGCAACAATAAGCATGCTTACATAAAAAAATTAACAAAAAAACCTTTATAAATTGTGTACTAAAAAAACTTAACAACAGAGAAATTTGTTTTACTTTCCATTTTTATTGAATTCATTTATTTTTTGACAAAATAAACAAAATATTTTTGTTAATAATTCAACGAACAAAAAATATGGCAACCTCAATACAATATGGTAAGCTGAAACGTTTAAACCTAGCGTTAAAAGTTAAAGGTAAGGCAATCTTCCCAATACATAGTTGTATTGCATGAGTACCGGGACCTGCAGTTTAAAGTCGACTCCGAACGCCAAATTTGAGAAGCTTTTTCATTGCAAATAATCACTCCCAGAGCTTTTGCCAAAAGACTGCTGAGATTGATAGGGATAGACTACTGAACCTCTACTACCAGTTACAAATCGTACAGCCTCCCATATAATAGATACTTCACGAAATTCTTTCTCAGAATAGGAAGTACTGAATAATTTCCTGTGTCGTTACTGACAATGCTGCTGTTTTTTTTTTTTTTTTTTTTTTTTTTTTTTTTTTTTTGAGACCAATACTCAGGGGTAAACCCCTACTAAATGCTGTGCATTGTATTTTAATTTTGGAAAGGCCAGTGCTATACCTTCACCCTTGAATGATCAACAGCAATTGTCTCATTGTTGCATGTTGATTGTGTGGTGGGTGTGCCTTCGCTAAGTAGGTTTAGCTGTTATCTGCTCCTTCCCAATAGGTGGCGCTTTCTTTGTAGGTGGTCTTCTTGGAGGGTGGGGCCTCTTATTTTTAAATTATAATTTTGAAAAAACCGCAAACTAACTTTTTCATTTTTCACCTCCTTTGGGATTCGAACCTGGGTCCTTTGAGTTTTTTGTGCGAGCGTTCTAACCACTATACCACGCACCCAAAACTTTGCTAAACTTTAGAAGATTTAAGGAGCGTTGTCCATTTTTTTTAAACCGAGGGTTGATACATACGAGAAAATTCCAACAAGATGGAATAGTGCATATGAAATGGTGAAACGTGTAAGTAAAACAGGCAATACATTTGTAATGTTTTGCTGTCAAGCTTAAAACCGCTTACTCAACTTACTGCTGACGAAATCATTGTGATTTTGGGGTTATTTGATATTTTAAAATGTTTTCAATAAGTATACAATATCAAGGGTATATAGTATATAGTCTAATTATACGTTTAACAGACTATCGAAAACTATCGATGATTATCGATATTTTATGAAGTCGATAGTGTCGATTATCGATAGCTTCCGACCATTAATATATATACATACGCATATATATTTAGTAAGGCTAGAAAATAATTGAAATAAAAGAACGAATATCTAATGTATTGTTTTCAAGCTATATTGCTATATTGCTGACGAAATCTTTCTGATTTTGGGGTAATTTGTTAATGTAAATGTTTTCAATAAATATGTATACAATATCAAGGGCATTGTATATAGGTTAATTATACGTTTAACAGGCTATCGAAAAGTATCAATAGCTATCGATAGTTTATGAAAAGTCGATGGTGTCGATAATCGATAGTTTCCGACCATATATATTTAGTAAGGCTAGAAAATAATTACTGCCAACAAGAAGTCAAGTACGTGAGATAAGCACCTTGTCTTGGTGTAGAAGCTTACACTCCAAGAACTCATCTGGCTAAGCTGACGGAGAGCAATAGATCACTGGCAGGATTTCACATGTCAGAAAGGCTGTTGAGGAGCAGTAACTAAGAGATTTCTCAAGGGCTAGAGCAAGGACAACAACATCATCTTCAATGTCATCAACAATAACAATAGAAGTTGGCTTTACAAAAGTCGTATTCGTTCAAACAAAAACGTAGGACAACTGGTAGTGCCGCACTTAGGGCTCTAATGGCACCACTAGCAGTACATTTTTTGTTTTTTTATTTTTCCTTTCGCCTAAACTTTACTGTGCGGTATTCTAGGGGTTGATTGCTGTTGGATTATTAGCAGTAACCGATTTTCTTGCGGTTTGCATTTTTAAAGGACCTTTTTTCTGACTGATATCAAAGGTCCACATTCTCCTTCCCCCTTCCCCTCATATTTTCCTAGACTAGCACAATATACTGCATGAGTAGGGTTCATTCCCTGAGTGCGGGTTCAATAAAAAAAGTAAAACTATAATTATGATGTATTAAGTATTTTTCAAAATTAAGGTGCAAGACCGAGCACAGTAAGTAAATCTACTATTCTAAAAATCATGAATTTCATTCACACCAGAGCTACTGATCAAGAGCGTAATATATCCCTTAAAATACCACAATTTTAGAGAAAATAATTTCAAGGGGTTGTAATTAAAAACTTTAGTAGTAGATAAGCATGTTACTTAAATCAGAAATTAATTTACATCACACGTCATATCAATACTTACAAGAAACTAAAGAAATAATTTGGCATAATTTGTAATTTCGCTTTAAAGCCATTGACAAAAATTTTGCAACAAAAAAATTGTCTTTTTGTTTTCCTTTAAATAAGTTTTATGACATTTTTGATGAATGCAGTTTTAATTTTCACGCTCTTATATTCGTATCAGAACAATTGTCCTTCTAATGTCTCATCTGTTGTCTGGTCCTTAAGTGCAGTTTGTAATTAACGCATGTATGATACTTTTCCAAAAGTGTGTTGAGAAATTGTTTTATAATTTAAAACAAACATTTTGAAAAAAATACCTTTAATTTTATATAAATTTATAATGGAAAAAAAATAGCATGAAATTTGTGTAATAAATGGTAAATGTTAAGTCTTGAAGGGACAATAACTGTTGTTTTTTTAATAATTTTACAATTGCGACTCTTGTATTAACAACTGTGACCCATTTGTATAATTGAATGTTGGTTTTGTGTTCTATGACCATGATAATGGTGTTGTTGGCCTTTACAAGTCTTTGCATACCCCAGCAAGCAACACTTGGAATTAAAATAAAATAAATGTTTTCAACAATAAGTTTTAGAAATTTAAAGGGAAAAAAATATTAAATATTTAAATACAAATGTGCCCATATTTGAATTCTAAAAGAAATTATGGAAAGCATACAAGTACATGCATATAATGAAAATATAATCGAAAGAAAGTTTATAGGCAAAACAACAATAATGTAGCGGCTAAAAGTCGGTTACAACAACATAAACCTTATCAGACATTTGTATTGTGAACCGTTAACAAAGTCGCATTTTTCCTCTTGTTTTTTTTCCTCATTTGAATTTGACATTTAGTTGACAGCTGTGGTCATAATGCTGTGTTGTGTTTTTTTTTACTTTTTTATACAAATTTTTGCATATCTGTAGAGTGGGGGGTTTTCAATGTGAGTTTTTTCTGTTATTGTTGTATTGTTCCATTTGACGTTTGGTTTATTAATCAGTTTGGCCTGGGGGTAAGCAGACATTTAAAAAAAATATGTAGAAGACTAACCAGCAATACGACCTTAGTAGAGAGCAGAATAAGCATATACCGACTATTTAACAGCATTACATAGAAAATGTTCTTAAAAAAACTATAGACAATTAACAGGAAATTATAACTAATTAGGAAAATATATGAAATTTAGTTTAACACGCAATAATCGATTGTTTATGAAATGTTAGAAGAAAAAATGAAAGGATTTCTAATAAGTGATATGAAATAAAATCAAAAATGTCTCATTTGAAGCGCTCTTAAAAAGCTAAATTCAACTGTGTATTATCTTCTGTTCGCACTAAATTTTTTGTAAGACCAATACTCAGGAGAGTAATCTCCTACTCATGCTGTTCATTGTGTTGGATTGATAGATTTTTTCTTTTTTCAGTCTATTAAGAGCCTTATGTCAATGAGACAAGTTTGCTGCCAGTTTGATCACTCAAAGACCAGTGTTATACCTTTACCCTTAAACTTATCAACAGCAATTGCTCCATCTGTTGATGTTAATTCTGTGAGAATCTTTGCTAAGTTGTTAGGTTTAAATCCTCGTTTAGTTCTGTCTATTACTTCGCAACAGGTGGCGCTTTCTTCTGATCATGAAATGTGGATAGAGTAGAATATCATGAAGAGGGTTGTTACGAATGGACTTTTTAGAGGGGGTAAAATCTCGAAATGCCGCAAATTCTTTATTTATTCTTTATTTTTCTCTTGTGCTGGGATTTGAACCTATGCTGCTTTGTGTTGTAAGCGAGCGCTCTAATACTCTACAGTCTCTAATTTCTGACATGCCCAAGACACCGGTGAGAAGAAAGCCCATGAACAATGGATTTACAATTTGGTCACTACCATTTCCTGGATAATAGCAACCTTCCTTGTTGAGCAGGTTAAACTACTTTCCAGCATACCACAATCATTACGAGTACACCCCGAAGGGCCGCACCCAAACCATCACTCCCCGAATGACAGGGAAGCACAGTAAAACCGGGGGCTTCCTGATGCCCGTAGTACGAGATTAAGGCATTTCTGGTCAGTCCTTGGTAATGCCAGAAAGATGCCACCACCCACACATCCAGAGATCAAAACCAACACCAAACAGCACCCACCTGTATATCTCCTGTACTCAGGCGTGCAGATGCCCTGAATCGAAATGTCAGGTCAGCCCCCTTTAGCGATACGCAGTGATTTGCACAAACAACTCTCTTTTTAATTGGAGCGCCACGCCACATAGAGCTAGGTTGAACTCTATATTACTTGAGAGCACAAGCTCCTAGCGGGAAGAATCGCAATACAGATCGTTATCTCTAAAACATCACGAGCTTTAGAAGACATAATACGAGGGTAAATTGAAATTGATTCCTCAAAAATTCGAGCCACAGAAGTTTAAAAATTTGTCATTTATTCTTATTCTTAAACACAAAACAAAAAAAATATAACTTTTTTGTTTTCGATTTCGCTTCAAAATTTTAAATTTTATAAATAGAAAACAACATCACTTGAGGAAAGTATTGATTTCCTTTTTAAATTTATGAAAGTTTAAGTACTCTGCCATCAATTATTCAACGAGCTAATCGTAAAGAAGTTCAAACGTTTTCAATATACAAGAGATTGTTTGTGAGATTTGGAAGTGATCACTTCCAATACAAAAGCGAAATCAAAAATTCAATTTAATATCGAAAAGTACAATGATACACCAATGGCTTATTTAGTACATTTAAGGAATATCCCTTGGTAGATATTTTATACCGCAACTCAAAATTTCCGAAGAAATAAGATTATTTTGTTGAAAAGTTCTACTATTCAAAAGGCACTGTACAGCATTCAATCATGGTGCTGTACTCCGCTGAAATAGTAAACAGCAGTCAGGAAGCCCGTTAGTTGTAATCTGTTGGTTTACTAGACGATAGCCATTGTTCGGCCCATAATCACTTATGTGGCAGTAGTTTGGTGGAAATGGACTGAGGAGTCTACCACCATAAGGAAATTGGGCAAGATACAATGGCTTGCCTGTCTCGGTGTAACCGGGGTAATTAGACCATGTCCAACAGTGGCTTTAGAGGCCCTGATTGGATTACCACCACTTCATATTTATGTGATGAAGGCGGCTTCGTGTTCGGCGGCAAAAATCCACCACTAAAGCTTCGGACCTTCTGGTGTTTATAAGGAAGGCAGCTGGTCTGCTAAACGAAGACTCAAAGGGAGACAATAGATCTTATAGGTGGCAGTGTAAGTATATAATTAGTTTGATTCCTTTTGGGGCTTAAAAATAATTGCAATTCTTTTGGCCAGAAAGACAGGGAAAAGTAGCACAGTCGGTATAATTTCCGTTCGACAACCAACTGTTTAAACTAATTCAGAACATTTGTATTCTATTATGCGTTAATTTGTTGATGCGTTCTTGTTCCTAAAAGTACTAATTAAGAACTAATTAAAAAAAATACTTTTAATTTTGCAAATCTAGATAACATGACACTTATTTGAGCAAACTAATGAGATATCATGTATGTAAGTAGGGCATTAATATACAAAAGAAATATGACAACTTTTGGTTTTTTGCAGTATTTTTTTATTTTCAAGTTCATATTTTCTCTATGTGCTTTTTTCTTTTTCTTTTTTTATTAATCTAACGAAAACAATGCAACAAACAATAAGAACATTTGGTCTTTAACCACCAAAACCCTAGAAATCAACCGACAAACAGAGAAAAAAAAGAGTCAAACAAATGTCAGACGCGTGTTAATCAAGTGTGAATAAATGGCGCAAAGATTAGAGCAAATGTATAGTAGAAAAAAAAGCAGAAATGAACAGAAAAAAGGCAAAGGTTTTTCACAAAAATATTATGGTTAAAGAAAAAAAAAACAAACTCTAGTGATGATGGCCGGATAACAGGTTGAGTTCACTAAGTTTAACGTAAATACGGCCAACCAAGAAATATATTAAAATAAAGGACATTTCAGATTTGGGCGGCTAAAATAATCTTTAATGGATTTTTAAACGGTTTTTAAAAGTCTTTAAAAATTAAACGAAAAAATAAAAAAATAAAAACAAATTATTTTGTTTACTTTGTTCACGCAATAAAATATAATTTTAGTCTTTTAAACAAAGAGGTATTTATATATATATGTACGAGTTTGTACTTCTAAACACATTTATCACTATAGATTATTTCCGTTGCATTTTTGAAGAAGGTAAACCTTAAATATCAAGTTTTAAAAATGTTTATCTTTATTTAGTTAATGTATTGGTGATGCCCTTAATCCTTAAATTTGTTTAGATTTCAAATAAAAAATCAAAATTTATGCAAATTAAGCAAATAAATTTTATTATCATGATATGGCCACAACTTAAAGCTTACAAAGTTAAATTAACAAACGAAGAAACCCCATACAAAAACAAAAAAAAAAGATGTAAAGAAATAAAACGCCTCTAGCAATAAGAATCCTTAAAATATAAAGTAATTGTTCTTTTTGTTTTTAAATCTTTGTACGAATAACTGCCATTTGCTTGTAAACATCTCAAGTTTAAACTTTTCTTTTTTTCTTCTTTTGCCACTTTATAAGTTTCAATATCGTGGCAACAACCACCACCCTCTGGCGACTTTTGTTTTTATTTTTTCCTTTCGGTAGAATGTGTTGATGATACCATTATCTAAGATCACCACTTGCGGTCCTTAACATTATTTATTTATTTTTTTATATATTGGCTACACCACAAGCTGTCAACAATGACTTGTCATCTGCACCATCATCTTGGTATCACTTCCGAAATGGAAATGTCCTTTCTTTAACATCTTGTCACATTACAATAACAAGCGGATTGTGTTAGAAATGAAATCATTTTATTGGCTTTAAATTCAAGGCATTGTTTTCTTTGAATAGACAATCAAATCATTTTTTTTTTTGCTTCTGGTATTTGAAAAATCTTTTCTAAATAACAACACAATCATCTTATTTTTGTAACTCCCCCTATTTCCATTCAGAAAGATAAACGTGGTCTCTTTTGCCTATTTTAAATTTTGTAAAGTTGCTATTACAGTTTTATTTTATTTCTGTGGATTTTAAAGTATCGGGTAAATGTGAACCACATGTCAAGTTGTTTCTGCATTTCATTTGACATTTCAGACAAGTTCAGACTAACTCAATTTGAACCATGAAAATATACACAATTGAGCAAAGCGTTAAAGTTTAAGGTAGTCGCCGTGGTTAAGGTTAGTGTGTTGGCTTACTAAGACGATAGCGCCGGGTTCAGCTCTGACATCTTGAAAAAAAGAAATATGAAAAATTATTTCTTTCAGCGACTAACTCACAGCAGTCTTTTGGCAAAAGCTCTGGGAGTAATTGATTGCCATGAAAAAGCTTCTCAAATCTGTCGTTCGGAGTCGACTTTAAACTGTAGGTCCCGGTACTCATGGATAAAAATTAACACACACAACATGAGTGCTGCGAGAAGCTATGCCGTAACCCTGACACAGGGTTGTAATGGCCAATTATGTATGTGTGTATGTATGTTAAAGTAATTCAGGCGTATTATGAAGATGGGCGTTCATATCAAAATCCATATCGTGCACTTCGTGATTTTTTCGGTCAATTTAATCGTTCAATCGAAAAAACCGTGCAAAAATTTTAGCAAACCGGGTCTGTAGACGATACGAAAACACGAGTGCATGCTTGTACAGCTCGTACTGCAGAAAATATTGCTGCTGTTCGCGATAATGTGGCTGAAGATCCGTCGACCTCAACTCGTCGTCATGCCCAACAATTGAACCTCTCATGCTCGTCGTTGATGAACATTATGATGTGGACGATATGTGGTTACAACAGGATGGTGTGCCACTTGCCACTCAGCTAACGAAACAATGGCTCTATTGCGAAACAAATTCAATGGCCATATTATCTCACGTTGTAGAAATGTCAACTGGCCGCCAAGATCATGTGATTTGACACCGTTGGACTTCTCTCTTTGAGGGTACTTGAAAGAAAAGGTGTACGTCGATAAGCCAACAATAATTCAAAAGCTAAAGGATGAGATAATTCGGCACATTTACGGCATAGAACCTCAATTATGCCTCAGCGTCATCGAAAATTTAGACCATCGGATAATGGTGTGCCGCTGAGATCGCGGCGGCCATTTGGCCAATATTTTTTCCATTCATATTTACACCATACCAAGATATCATAATAAAAAGAAATGATAATAATTTCCTAAATAATTTGTGTTTTATTCAAAATCATCATCGGCACTTAAAATTTAACCACCCTTTACATATGTAAGTTAGAAAACTTATATAGAGCGAAAATGTAATAACACACTAAATTATATAGAAAATTCTTGTAAATTAAAGACTTTTCGCCAAGAATAAGAATAACAAACTTTGAAGTAACCCGTAAAATAATTCTTCGGAACTTCATTTTATTTGAAAGTAGAAACCCAAAAAACAAACTGAAATTAAATCAAATAAAGCTCCAAAACATGAAAAAATCGTTATTTTTTAAAGCAAACAAGACGAAAATCTTCCGTATTAAAAAATCCTGCACGCTGTTGCTTTCGCGGGACGACCGTGATACATTTTTTTTAAGATCAATACTCAGGCGTAAACCCCTACTCATGCAATGCATTTTGTATTGGAATGTGAACATAGTTGATAGATAGATTTTTTTTTATTATGCGCCTTTTTGTTGATGGGGCTACTTGCTGTCAATTCGACCACTCAAGGGTCAGTGTTATACCTTCACCCTTGAATGATCAAACAGCAATTGCCCCATTTGTCGGTGGATGTTGGCAGTGAGTGGTGACCGTCTTCACTTAGGTTAGCTGTTATCTTCCCAGAAGGTGGCGCCTTACTCCTGATCATTGGTTTTTGGTGGAATTGATTGAAAATGTCAGGGAGCGGTTTTTTGATGATGGACTTTTTGGAGGGGGGGGGGGGGAACCTCTTATTTTTTTATTTAATTTTTAATTTAAATTATAATTTTAGAAAACCGCAAATTTTTTATTTTTATAATTTTGTCCTTCGCTGGAATTGAACCTCGGTCGTCTGAGTTTCTGTGCGAGCGCTCTACCCCTATACCACGATAGCAAGACAGATGGCACAAGACTACCTCTCGACTAGTGAAACATTGCAGGGTTGCACTGAACGCTCTATACCTTCTCACTGAGAATACTTATTTTTTATTCCAGGGCATCTTAAATTGGAGGGAATGAACGGGCGGATGTTTTCAATATCTTATCTTAGTAGCATCTTCAATAGGGACTTTAAATAGAGCTTTCCTCGGTTATTTTTATAAAATGGGATGGTAATTGACTTCTAAAATATCTCGAAGCTGATTTTTTCGCTACTTTTAATGTTAGACGTACTATATCGCTGTTGTGTCACAGTAAGAGGGATTTGGTTCTCTAGATTGGTGGTCAATCTCGCCGATTGGATAATAATGCTCGTCAAGTGAGTACTCAATATAGCTGACGAAGATGTAATGATAAGAAGTAGGAGACTGTTGAGCACTTCCTTTAGAATTACTTGGCCCTCCTTACTTTATGTCATTATGCTTCATGTTAACAGTTAATACAGAATTAACGTATAGATATCTGGTATTAATCCGGAACAATTGTTCGGGTTTCCAGCGATAACAAGGAATGACCATATTTGAAATCTCTGTACCCTGTAATTCAACCGCATCAGTGAATTTCTACTGAAAAAAAGGAGCACCCTAATATGTATGCACACGTAGATACATATCTTTATATTAAATACAAACGGGCGTAACTACACTTTTTGTTTTTTTACAGAAGAAGAAAAAACCTTAAAATCAAAAATTTTGTCAATCCTGAAAATCATATAATTTTCAGGATCAAGATATAAGAATTTACATCCCTATATACTGCAAATGAGTTTGTTTGTTTTTCATATATATATATATATGTGTAGTTATGTCTTCTTGCATGTAGAAATACACGCACTTGGAGTTACGTCCGTTTGAATTTCGTTAATAAAATCACCATTTTTGATCGTAGGAATCTAAAATTTTGCATGAACCATAATTAATAAAAAAAAAACTCAATTTCGAAATTTTGTGTAGTTACGTCCGTTAGCATTTAATATGACGATATGTACAATACACACATGTGAGCACACGTACTTCAATTATCCTCTGCCAAGCCTTAGTAAAATTATTTCATGTTCTTCTTAATAACGATACTACAATAAATTGTAGTGCAATTTAATTGTAATGCAGGATACATTATCTCTCTGCTTGTTCTATATATTTTTAATATTTCTCTTTTTTTTGTATAAAAAATATTTAAAATATTAATCATCAATCATTTGTCAACCATAAAAATAATTCGTTACACTAAAATTATAAAAATATGTAAGTCGTCTGTGTATTTTCTTTCTCTCTTTTTTTTTAATTCAAAAAAATCATTGTTAATGGTATTTTCAATGACCTTGTAGAGTCATACTGCTTAAAAGCTAAAAATGATGGCCGACAAAAATTTCATAATGATTATTTCATATGAATGTCTTTTTCCATAAAAATTTTTCTTAATGGTTTTGATCCTTCGGTTGGATTAAAAAATATTTACAATAAAATTTTGTAGTACCCCCACCATCATACAGACAGATTTTATGATGTCCCATATGGTTAAAGGAAACTGGGAGCAATTTTCTGTGTTGAAATTATACGAATAATTGTACTATATACATAGACATATTCAGTATACAGAGTACTCATAAAAATATAGAGAATTTAGGCTGGTGCGTTGAAGCATTCACATGTGAACAGTTATTGGTAAAATATTATTATTTATGACTTTGTTGTTCACTTGAACTTTTCACCAAAATAATAAAAAATAAAAATTTTTTTTAAATTGCAATAAAATTTGTTGTTTTGTAAAAGCAACAATAACAATGATTTATGATTATATGAAAAAAATGAAGTAGACTTTTAAAAAGGTAAAAAGTTATGATTTAAAATAAGAGACTTACTTGTTGATAAAAGACACATACGTACATATACGTATGTGCAAACTACGTGCAATACATTTAACATTATTTTTAAGACAATGAATAAATGTGACTAAATAAATGGAATGAAATACAGAAAAATGTTCTTAAATTCTTAGGTGGCCACCGAATTTAGATATTTTCCCTATATAATTATATGTAAGTCTACTAGCTAAACCCCGGCGTGCTTCACTAACGCTGTTTAAATTAAATAAAAATTCTAACATAAATAAGTATGGAAAAGCAACATCGCTCACTTTTAATATACAATGTATGTATGTACATGTATTGGCAACGTAGATGCTTGTTTTCGAAATTTCGAAACCCTCACTCTTACTTTTTCCAAGATATACATACATACATACATAACTGGCCTTTACAACCCTGTGTCAGGATTACGGCCTAGCTTCTCGCAGCACTCATGTTGTGTGTGTAAATTTTTCCATGAGTACCGGGACCTACAGTTTAATGTCGACTCCGAACGACAGACTTGAGAAGCTTGTTCATGGCAATAAATTACTCTCAAAGCTTATGCCAGAAGTCTGCTAAGAGGTAGACGCCTACAGAAATATTTTTTTCATATTTTTTTTTAAGATGTCAAAACTGGGTGTCGAATCCAGTGCTCATGTCTTAGTAAGTCAACACACTAACCACTAGACGACGGCGACTACAGAGCAAATCCTTCTATACGCTTACTTTACTGCTTAACTACGTTCGGCAATAATGTAGTGACGACTCTACTAAAAAATTTTAAAATATTTTTTGTGTAAAAAATAATTTTTTCATATTTCTTTTCTTTAAGATGTCAGAGCTGAGATTTGAACCCAGCGCTATCGGTTTGTAAGCCAACGCACTAACCACTCGACCATGGCGACTACAATATTGTAACCAATGTAACATAATAATACAATCTGAATCTGTCTAGGCATTCAAAATAGCTTACAAAGATCAAAAAGTACCCTAAAAATTTTGTTTTTCACTATTTTTTTAAATAATCTTTTTTCTAAATTTTAAAAAAATTGTGAAAAGTAACATTTTTAGTATTATACATTTGTGAATTTTCGAAATTATAATTTAAAAAATAAAGTCCTTCCTCAAGAACCCGCCCCCTCACATTCTACTCTATTGCACTTTTGGCATCTTCATCAAAAACAAATGATCAGAATAAAAAGCGCCATCTACTGGGTATTAGTAAATAACAGCACCCTACATAGTGAAAACCCTCACCTCAATTAACATTCAACGACAGATGGGGCAATTGCTGTTGATCATTTAAGGCTGAAGGTATAAACACCTACATAGCAAAGACCCTCACCACAATTAACATTCAACGACAGATGGGCGAATTGCTGTTGATCATTTAAGGCTGAAGGTATAAACACTGGCCTTTGAGTGATCAAATTGACAGAAATTTGTCGCATTCGTAAGGTGCTTAATAATAAAAAACTCTATCTATTATTACAAAATTCCACTACAATGCATAGCATGAGTAGGGGCTTACTCCCCTGAGTACGTGATTTGACACCTCTGGATTTCTTTCTTTAGGCATATTCAAAAAGAAAACTATATGTCAATAAGCTGAAAACAATTCAAAAGCTAAAGCAGCATTAACAACATTGAGTCCCAATTATATTATTGAAATAATGGACCACCGGATAGAATCATGCCACTAAAGCCCAGGCGAGCATTAAACCGATATTTTGTTTCACACATAATTGTCATAGATGCTTCTAGTATAATAAAATTGTGAAAATAATTCTCTGAAAACTTTTGTTTTCATTTACATTTAAAATTATGCGTTTTAGTTGGGCCCCTCTTTATGTATCTCTTCAAAATAATTTAAAAATTGTAGATTTTTCCATTCTCTAAATGAGAAAAAAATACCACAGTTATTCCAAAAAGTAAATATTAATATGCATAAATAATATTTATTTTATTAAATAAATGATCATTTATCCAAATATTTGCAAACTAAAGTAGCAAAGTTGTTTAATTGTTGGGATTTCCTCACGTTCGGGGATCTACCAAATGAATATCTTGGCTTTTTTTCTATTTGTGATGTCGTTTTAGTACAGAGGTACTTATTTTTTTGTCACCTAATGAAAAGTAATGACAAAACTGAATATGTACTGAATTATGTACTACATACATATGTATGTGTGTCTGTATGTTACATTATAAATCCTCAAATTGTTAAATAAAAAAATGATTGCAAAAGTTAAATACTTTTATTTCAATATAATACTTATAGATCGTTATTAATGCAATATGATTATTAATATACTTGTTTACTTTTAAATTTTATTTGGCAAATATGTATATGTACTCGAATTTGCACATACATACGTACTTACATATATTCTTAAATTCACACTTAATAACCGTATAATACTGTGGACTTAAAAAAATACAGTAGAAACTCGATAGACTTAAATTGTTTTGGAAGTAGTTAACATGTGAAATATGTAATTATTGATTAAATTTTAATACTACTTATATAAAAAGAAGCATAGTTTTGGCTGGTTGAAAGTTCACAGTCACCCTTAATTACATATATTCCTGTAAAAACAGCACTAATTTCTACGGAGTGGTGTTTTTTTTTTTTTTTTTTTCTTTAAACAAAAGTAGAAAATATTTCTGATTGAGTAGCATTGATAATTGACCCATCTTTAGGTATATATGTATATTGGACATTGCGATTAATTTATTAATCATTAACATTAACATAATTTTTCTTAACCGGAATTGTTTGAAAAAACTCAAACGTTCAGTTAACTTTTCAGAGCGGTAAGTGGATGCTAAAATACTGTTAACTTATTCTAGTGTTTAACTTTAACGCGACTTAACTTTTTCGAGATTTTACTGTATAAATTGTTTACATTCAGTAAAATTTTACTGTGCGGTAATATTCCAAATAGTGTTAAAAAATTTAACAAATAATTCCGTAAAAAAAACTTACAATAAAATATATTACCAACACATATCTCCAAATCGAATTCATACTTGTTAAAATGTTCAATTGTACGCGATTCACACTATAACTGCAAAAAAATCTCAAATTTTTTTTATAATTATTTCAAATATTTATTCATTCATTGAAGTTTTTTAATTAATTTTTTTTCGATATGAGAGAAAGTAATTTTTTTTTTAAATACGCCTGAAAATATGCTACAGTTACCAATTTTTTTTTTTTTTACCAATAAATTATTGGTATCAGTGTTGTCAGATTAGGGGATTCATCCCCAAAATGGGAATTTTTTTTTGAAATAGGGATTAAAAAATCCGTTTGGGGATGGGAATTTTATTGAGGATAATCGACAAGTTTTCCGTGATTTTTAAAATTTCATATGAAAGCAAGACTTTCATATAAAATTTTTGCAACGTGTGCTTTTGGTTTTAGTTTGTTTTTTTTTCTCATAAAATAAAAACATATCCACAGAATTATGTTTTTTATTGCGGAGGAATTCAGTATTAGAGGACCTTCTTATAGTTAAATATTTTCTTTCGGAGATAAACAAAATTATTTTTGTTTCGTCCGACTACAAATTACTTCTCCCCATAATGGTATGGGAATATTTTTCATACTATGGCACAAGACATTTATTTAGAATTGATGGTACTATACAAATATTTTGAACCACATCATGATGTCTTATGCTGAATATGAAATGTCACATCGAAGGGTGCTGCAACAAGTTAACGACCCAAAACACACATCGAAGCGAACAAAAGGTTGGCTTCACAATTATGGTGTCAAGGTCTGCGCAGTCTCCAGACTTTAATTCTCTTGAAAATTTATGGGAAATTGTCAAAGCGGCTCTTTCATTAGGGGACAGTTATTGAGATTTGTTAAATATGTGCGGAAAAACATTGCTATCAATATGTTTTAAAAACTTGTAGACTCAATGGCAAAACGCTTCTCGGACTTAATTAAAAATCAGGGTAATTCCACTAAGTACAGTGGTAAATAACAAAACATATGTTCATATATACATAAGTACATGCAAAATTGTTGATGCAGTTTTTGTGGGGTTTTTTGGGATGAACTAATCAGGGTTTTGAGGATTTTTGGGGATATGAATTTCGAAATCGGGTATAAAAATTGAAAACTATCTGACAATCCTGCCAATAATAAAAATGTAGTTTCTGTGCTTGACACCAAAATTTTTAAAATCTGCAATCCGTTTTCGGTTATTCATCTCCGAGACTGGACGAGATATATAAAAAATATGAAATGGCGGATAGAGCACATAAACTCCCGCACGAAGATATGTTGACATGTTAATTTTCCATATTGATGTGTAACATAATTTACATTGTCCTAATATGTTATTGTCGAACATGTTTGAACAGCATAAAATGGCATGGCAATTACAAGATGTTACTATTTTGTTTAGATTATATATAGATGTAGTTTAAACTAACGATTTCAATGCTAAAGATTTTATAATTTAATGATTTAATAATTTATTTTATGTTTTGGAGAAAGTCTTTAGATAATTTGGGAATTTGAAATTTATTTTTTATTGTTTTATTTTTTTTTTTTTGTTTATTTTCGTACACAATGTGATTAGTGTTAACGTATAAACAAACAAGATTAGTATATTAAGTTTAAACAATAACGTTTTTTATCTTATTTCTCTATAAAGATTCTCTCCTTAATGTAAGATCTAAAATCAAACAAGCCAAACAAATAGTAATTAATTTTTAACGACTTTGAAACACGCTACATATAGCACTGCAGATATAGTTTTGATCAAACAAAAAATGTATTCTGTTTTCCAAGGAACATTGTGTAGAAAATCATGCAAAAAAAAAGACAGGCGGCAAATTACGGCATTCGATATCGAGCGAAATTTCATACAATTTAAAAACAATTTTCATATAAATTTTGTTTGATATTGAATGCTGTAATTTGTCCCCAGATCATTTCGACCACTTTAAATGACTTCAAAATTTTATAATATACTTATATAAACCAAAATAAAGCTAAATTTTAATATAAGTATGTATGCATGACATGTTTTTTTTAAATAAATTAAGGAAATTTTTTGACATTTATGACACGACAGCACGGGATGACCTCTACTCTTGCACATTGTGTTTGTCTAGGAAAATATAAGGCAGAGAGAGAAAGAGTGTTTGAACATTTGATTTAAACTTACTAATAACCTGATCTGATATCAGTCAGAAAAAAACAGAGGTCTTACTTTAAAAATACGAACCCTAAGTAAATCGGTTGCTATTGATTGATTATTCAATGACTAGTGTTATACCTTCAGCACTAAATAATCCAACAGAAATCAAACCCAAAAGGCCGCATAGTACAGTTTAAATTAAGGGAGCAATGAGATATACAAAAATGTACTACTAGTACATAATAGACCCAAATGCGGCCTTACCTGTTCTCCCATCGATTTACGCTTTGCAGAAAACATCAAGATGTCTATCGTATTATTCAACTTATTTTTATATTTTCTTCAAATTCAAACTTATATCGAGTACATCTAATGAAATTCTAGAGTAGTTCTGTTACAAATGATTAAATAAATTAACATGATCTGTTTACTTATACGGCCAAGAATAGCATCTTACTAATTAACTTGCAAAACATTTATTATTCAAATCTTCCTATAAATAAAAACCATATGCTGTTATTGGCATCAGTTCATTTTTAAAATTTCTAACAAAACGTTTATTTCACAGCTAATCAGTGCAATGATGAGACCTGCAGTATTGGTAGCATTTTTGTGTATTTGTTTAGCGTTTATTTGTAGAGTGGACGCTATTAGTCACAATGAAAACAATGAGTTATTAGATGATAAACAAGTGAGAACAAAACGTCAATTTGGCTATGGTGGCTTTAGACCAGGTGGATATGGCGGTTATGGTGGCTATAGACCAGGTGGATATGGCGGTTATGGTGGCTACAGACCCGGTGGATATGGTGGTTTTCGGCCAGGTGGTTTTGGCGGCTATGGCAGACCCGGTTATGGTTGGTATCCTGGTTTAGGTGCCCGCGGTTAAAAGCAAGATTTTACAATTAATGTGCAGAAATTATGATTATGTACAAAGGCATTTGAAATTATTTATTAATATATATTTAATACTGTAATTGTTTAGTGTAAAAGTGTTTTTTTTTTTTTATTAAAGACTATCAATCCAAAATAATTTTATATTTTAAAGATTTATTTTTAAAGTAAATTAAGATTTGCTTGTAAAATAAAACACTCATGTATTATTAGAATTTATTTCTCTAATTTGCGAAAATCCGATAAACCCTTTTGTGGCACAACTATTATTTGTAAGAAAATAATATCAAGTATCTCTTCTCAAATAAATCCTTAGACATATGCAGGCAACTACTAAACATCTTAAACTTAAATTTAAAAGATTTGTTGAAAGGCATAAAATAATACTCGTAAAACTGAACCCTTTGTATCCATTTCGTTAGGATAAGAATTAAATGGAATACATACATACATACATACACACTGTTATTTAATAGATATTTGTTTAAGGAGCACAATAAAAAGCATAGAAAACAATGGTAAGCAATTATTTAAAAATAATCTGTTTACTTACTACGAGTATGTCTTATAAAAATGTGCAAGTAATTTTGCTTAAGAGTTAAAGATAATATCGCCGACTAAAGGCCATTCTAAAATTCGTAATACTCAGTTTTAAAGTGTGAAATTGGCGTAAGAATTGCAGTTTTGTAAAATATGATTTTGAGAATTCTGCCGACAATGGCAACAGTGAGTTTTGAATTTTTTAGGACACGCGAGTTTTTTAGGACACCGAACTGCTAAAGTCAACCTTGATATGAGCAATCAATGTCTGCGTTACTAATAATTTTAATAAATGATTATCCGCCAATTTCGGTACTTCAGTTTGATAGTTGGCTATAGGGAGAAATATACCCTGTATTGCCCCTTCTGAATACCACTTAATAAAAAAAACCTAAACCATGTGTGTTCTACGGTACGCAGATATATATTATCTAGCTCAAAATTTCATCGACGTCGGTACGTTATTTAGGTGAGGCATAAATTTTCCCTTGGGGTGGGTATCTTTTCATTTATGGGTATAAAAAATATAGGTAAAAATTTACATTTGTTAATCTAAAGTTGTGTTAAGACACCAATAAAATTTAATCAAAATTAGTTTGTTAGTTGGGGATAGGGAAAAGTAGCCCTTGCACCGCCCCCTCTGAGTACTCAAAAAAAAAACGGTACGCAGATATATATTATGTAGCTTAAAATTTCATCGAAGTCAGTACGTTATTTAGGTCAGGCACAAATTTTCCCTTGGGGCGGGTCAGCTTAACATTTACGGGTATGAAAAATAGATGTTGGCCGATTCTCAGACCTACCCGATATGCACACAAAATTTCATAAAAATCGGTCGAGTAATTTCGGTTTTTACGGAAAGAACATTTTGCTCCGCTCACTTTTACGCCCACTTTTTTTGATTTACCTAAAATCAGAAAACGGCTCAATCGGTTTGACTAATTTTTCTGTCAAATATTTGTATTAATCCATATTAAGTTTTCATAGAGAGAAAAATTTGCCACGCCTACTTTTATGCCCATTTTTTTTCTATTTATCTCTAAATACTGAGGGTTAAAGCTAAAGTTTCGGAATTGGGCCTGAAGAAACTTCAGGGGTCAGGCAAAACATCAGTCAGAAAGTGGGAGCAATTGAACAAGTGGGCTTGGCACCTCCCATACATGTTAAAAATTGATTTCTTTATACATACATACGTATCTTTAGAAGTGTTGAAGCTAAAGTTTCTGAATTTGGTGTGATTTATTTCGTAGTCATTAAAAATAATCAGTAGCAAAAAGGGCGGACAAGTAGACTTGGTAGCTTCCAAACAAACTAACTACTTCAGTATATCATAAAATCAGTAACAGTTAAAGTTTTTGAAATTGGTATAAATTACTCCGTAGTCACTAAACATTATCAGTCGATAAATGTGGACAAATAATAGTTGTAGGTATAAAATAAATATGAATTGGGAAAGATATAACTTTAGATAGTTTGTTTTAGTTTTCTATAAATATGTCTGACATAAAGTGTAATTTTTGGGATTAATTAAGATTAAGCAATATTTTTCTAATTTTTTGCATAAACAGACTTACACGATTTTAACTACAATTTCTTAAAAGTTGCCTATCAAACTCAACATGCCTTTACAATTTGTTCAACATCAATGATTAAATTTGTATTTTAAAGCCTCTGTAAGTACTATTAAGAATTTCAGCTAAAATTAAATTTTAAATGAAAGTGACAACTTATTTTTAAAGGACATTATAGCTGAGGATAAACAAGGATATATATCGTAAATGTATGCAAATGTTAAAGAAAATAAAACAACTTCTTTTATAAATGTTTGCTGATTTAACAACATTGATAATATGAAAGAAAAAAAATAAATTTCAACACTTTCTATTTCGTATACTCGTACAAGTACACTCACTTAGCAGGGATACATACTGACAGTATTGGTATGTACGAGTATGAGAGTGGTAAGGGAAAGAAAAAGTTTTTGCTTTTTGTCATTACCATTGTGTTTTAGACTATTGTACATGTTAAGTTATGGCTAAGTGTGAATGTTTCTTTTCTTAGCTAAAAACAATTGCTGGCTATAAATTTGGCAACTGATAAGATGAAAGAAGTAAAAGTTAAGATTTGTTAACTAAACGCCAGTAATATTACAACAGAACAATAGAAGGATGAGCAAGAAAAAAATAAGAAAAACATAGAAAAAGGATTGTTCAAATTAACCCTGATTTACTTAATTTATTTCTGTAATTGTATTAACTCAATATCAATCTACCGCAAATTTGTAAAGACATATTCAAGGGAAAATGTCTTTAAGGAAGCATTTTAGGAAATAAAATCGTAAGCAGGCTGTAAATCTATATCGTCTTTAGTTTTTTATGTAAATATATAACTAAGGGTTGATATTCAAGTAAAGAATAATATTACATGAATACGATAACTGAGCAAAATGCTAGTTTTTTGTACCAACTTAAGCTAAAGATTAAGGTTCAACATGAGAACTGAGCAAAATGCTGGCTTTTTGTACCAACTCCGTGATTTCAGCTCCATAAGTAGGTCAGATAGCCAGTTAATCAGAAACTCGATTAACAGCAACTAGCACCCAGGCGGCATTTTGATCTCCCATACAGAGCCACAATGAATTACCCAAACAGGAAAAGAACTACAGCTAACATTAACTGCCTATAAAGCAGAGTATAACGTGGAGATACAGTCTAAAGCACTGCGCCAAACTGGAGCAAAAAATCATTCAGAAAAATCTTAAACATCTGACTATCAGATCTGGATAAACACAGAGAAACTTACCAAAAGTTTTCCTTTCTGCAGTGAGAATTATGTAGACTCATACTTTCAGCGTGCCCTCTGATTTCCCAGGACAACACTATGAAATAAATTTTATAAAGAGTTTTTAAGAATCACCGTACCCTTACCATTACCAAGACCAAAAAATTAGAAAGAGCACAGAAGGTGCATCCGTCCTGTCCTTTCTCAAGGAAAACCTTAATAATTGATAACCTTTACTTTTGAGGACCGTTGCAGGGCAGTAGGTATCGAGTAGGAAGCAAAGATATCCTCATCTCAAATGCATACATACATACATACATAACTGGCCTTTACAACCCTGTGTCAGGATTACGGCCTAGCTTCTCGCAGAACTCATGTTGTGTGTGTAAAGTTTTATCCATGAGTACCGGGACCTACAGTTTAATATCGACTCCGAACGACAGACTTGAGAAGCTTGTTCATGGCAATTAGTTACTCTCAGAGCTTTTGCCAGAAGACTGCTGAGAGTTAGTCGCCGGGAGAAATATTTCTTTCATATTTATTTTTTTTTTTGAAGATGTCAGAGCCTGGTTTCGAACCCAGGGATCATGTCTTAGTAAGACACTAACCACTAGACCACGGTGACTACTTAACTGATATTGCATGAAGTAGTTTACCCAAGAAAACTGTCAGCTAAGACATTGTAGAGCAGCCTTTACCAGCCTACCATGCACCTATCTGGCCTTACGGATGGTCACCTTTTGCGAACCACTCTCTGACTTTTGCATCTTACAGCGCACTTTTGCTGCATCACCTGAGGTACATATCTTCAGATAACCGATTTTTTTACCAAATTAATTACTTCTGTGGTAATTTCCAGAGCCTTTTCTCTTCCCTTCCCCCTTATCTTGAGGGTAAATTCAGCACAGAATGCTGTACAGCCAAAATGCCAATTATGGCAATTTTCACCGGCAGTTTCATATATGTGACACCATCATGCAAAATCAAAATCAAGCAATGATACAGGCATTACTGAAGAACTTTAACTTATTTTCCAAGTCCAAAAACCAAGTCCAAGTTTAGGAGACATCAGTAGCTCTATAGTAGCCTGTATATCAGAGAAAACCCTAATTCCACATACAGAGACCTGCTCCATCATCACCTTAAGTACTTGAAACATCGAAAATAGCTCAGCTTGAAAGGTACTTCATGTAATTGGCAATCTAAAAGAGTCTGCGAAATTGGAAGACTCAGAGAATACACTAGACTTTTCGCCGGTTGCCTTCTTGAGATCATCCGTAGCAATTCTAATATTAGAATCCTGCCAAACCCTGCCCGTATTTTTACGCCCAAATAAAGTAAATATTGGGGAAATAATTGTCAATGTGTTCAGTGAATTAAATCAACACACGTTAATTAACTTTAAGAGCAAAATCTAAAGAATTAAAGTTTTCAAACTAAATTCGATATTGCCTTCCTTTAAGGGCTTTATTACCATAAACATTACGAAACTTTTTTGTGGTTTGCACTGCGTTCTTTTCTTAAAAAAAAATAAACGTTATTATATTTGAGAAGCTTGTGGACAAGCAGGCGAAATTGGATAAGTGGGCGTGGCACCTTATAAATCGGTATTTTATGTTGGTGAAAAAACTAACCTAACCTTGGTGTGTCTCGTTACACCAACCACTACCATTTGTTCACATTTTTTTTTTTTTTTTAAGACCAATACTCAGGAGTAAACCCCTACTCATGCACACCAAATGTAGTAACTTTTGCTTTAGTTTGTGGAAGTACCACTCCTATTTGCCTGTCCTTTTTACTACTAAAGATTTTTATTTAATTCGAAATCATCACAGCAAATTAAGAAATTTTAACTTTAAGACTTTTTAATATATACACGCCTATTTGTCCAAATCCGCCCAATTTTTAGCTGATGATTTTCCTTTAGCCTGAAGTCGTGGGGGTCGTGGCATAGTGGTTAGAGCGTTCGCACAGTAACTCAAACGACCGTGGCTCAATCCCAGCGAAGGACAAAAAAATTATAAAATAAAAATTTGCGGTTTTTCTAAATTATAATTTAAAAAAGTAAGAGCTTTCCCCCCTCCAAGATGATCATCTGCAAGAAAAATTGCAAGAAAAATCGCTCCCTGACATATCCGGTCTATTCCACCAGAAAGGAATGATCAGGAGCGCAGAGCCAACTTCTGGGAAGATAAGCTAACCTAATTAGTGAAGACGGTCACCACTCACTATCAACATCCACCGACAAATAAGGCAATTGCTGTTTATCATTCAAGAGTGAAGGTATAACACTGGCCTCTGAGTGATCGATCAACTGATAGCAACTTGTCTCATTGACATATGGCGATCAATAAAATTAGAAAAAAAAGTCATTCAGACCGAACTCAGGAACTTTAGCTTTAACCATTCTCAAGGTATGCAAAAATCAGTATTTAGTTTGTATTGAGGGTTTCACGCCGCCTGTACGATTTCGCCAACTCTCTGAATGAAGATTTGCCTTGGCTTGAAATCATTCAGAGTAAATTGAGAAACTTTAGCTTTAACCGTTCTCAAGATATGCAAAAATCAGTATTCAATTTGTATTTGGCGTGATTGACCGACGCCGTGGTCTAGTGGTTAGTGTGTTGGCTTACGAAGACGATAGTGCTGGGTTCAAATCTCAGCTCCGACATCTTTAAAAAAAAAAAAAAAAGAAATATGAAACAATTATTTCTTTCGGCGACTACCTCTCAGCAGACTTCTGGCAAAAGCTCTGAGAGTAATTAATTGCCATGAAAAAGCTTCTCAAATCTGTCGTTCGGAGTCGACTTTAAACTGTAGGTCCCGGTACTCATGGGAAAAAATTAACACACACAACATGAGTGCTGCGAGAAGCTAGGCCGTAATCCTGACACAGGGTTGTAATGGCCAATTATGTATGTATGTATGTATGTATGTGATTGACCGACAAACCGAAAAAACAGAGATTTATAATCGTATACTCGTATATAGAGATTATAGAAGCCAAAGACTTCAAATTTTTATGGTATCAATAGAAAAAACCCGTTTTGAGAATATGTAATTGGAGATACTCGTCTAAGATGCAAAGTGACCGCCATACAAATTATGGTTAGCAGCCGAATTTCAGTTGCGCTGCCAGTAAGCAACTAAATAGTTCTGGTTGCCGAAAAAAAAAAATTTTAAGTAAAACAAAATTTTTAAATATTTTTTGCAGTTGCCATCTAAAATAACCCACAAGTTTTACCTCGTGCTGTATATTAATCAATGGTATCATAAGTAAAGTAAACAAATTGAAGAATATAATAGATAGACAATCTCAAGTTGGCGTAATAATTACTCGTATAACCTCGATGGCAAATTATAAAGCAGTACCATCAGCCAGCAAAAAATTAAATGTGCATTGGTTTCAGCAAGCTAGACAGAGTTAAAAGCATATTAACATCTTCCGTGTTAAAAAAGTATAACCCAGAGGTTTATTGAATCTTCGTAGCAGGTTACCATAGGAATAAGCCTTCATTACTGCTCTGTATGAATAAAGCACTCGGCAGCTCAAATCACACAAACATTAAGAATAGCAGCATAATTTTTGAATTGTTAATTTTTTATTTTTAATAAATTTAAAATACAAAGTTTAATTAAATTTTCTTAAAATATATTTGGATGTGTGTTACATACATACATAAGCGATATACTCGACCAAGAAAATAGGTTACTGCTTAAACTATACTACATACATATGTATATCGTATTCTACATAAGAAGTAATGTTTGTAGCATATAAGGCGCATGACCTATTCTTGAACTTTTGAAAATAAATTTTATGCAGACACCCCCTCTTAAGCACATATACAATTACACAAATGATAACTTTAAGGATATAAAACAAAGTATCCTATCCAACCGGAACACATTAAACGCATTAATTCATATACCTATACATACATATAGTATTGTATATGTGTGTACACACATACATATATGAGAACGAATACCTCTGCCATTTGCACACATTTATGACATCCCTAAAATACAAATACAGAGCCATCGAAAAAAGGTAACTTCTAAAACAAACACATAGAAATGCTATGGCGATAATATGTACGAATGTGATTTAATAATACACAGACACTTAAATTTATCAGTCTTAGGTGGAGCAGAAGCCATGACTGGTAACCATAACCATCATTTCAAGAAAGGTAAGTTAATGGAAAAGTTACATTTTATTTTATCTATAAGTATTTCTTGTTCTTGTTTTCTTAGAGGGAGGTGCTTTTGACATATCGAATAGACAAACTTTTTGCCAAGATTTTTCGTTGCTTTTAACTTTAGAATGAATGCAAGATAAAAAAGATGGACTTTTGTCTTTGTAATGTTAACTTCAACTCTTATAGAAATATAAGAAAAAAGTAAAAAAGTATATATTTCTTTGTTAAAACTAAGAAAAATATATTAAATTTGCAAGTTATGTTTAAATGTTGTCGTATTCTTTATATTTCAAGTTTATTCGAGTATTTGATTTTTATTTTTGTTTTTTGTTTTTTTTTTTTCTTTGATAACATCCCTAAGGTAAAATATAAAAGTAAAGAAATGTCAAAAATTTGATGAGTACTTAAAGTACATACAAAAAACCCCCATTACAAACGTCATTTATATAAGAAAAAAAAAACGTAAGAATTAAAAATGCGATGTTTGTTCAACAACTAAAATATCGTTTGAGTTCACTTATAACAAATTGATAGTCCGACTTAGTATAAAGCCTGCTTTATACGTGTATTCGTTTGAGTTATAAAGTAAACCTCATAACTCACTTTTTTTCGACGCTGGGATTATTAGCTTTGTTGTCATTATCTTTAAGTTTTCGTAACCAAGTTTTAAAAATAAATATTCCAAAATGGAATGAATAAATATGTATATACACAAAGAGCTCTGAGGAGACTACCGCAGCAGGAGTCGAAAACATGTTCAGTTCCTTCACCGACATCATTTTCTTCTTTGATTATCGAAAAAATTCATTACAAAAATCTAAATTCTTTATAGGATTTAATTTTGATATCATTGAAGCGTTTTAGACAAAACAAAATTAATTAAAAAAATGATCACTCATTCCCGGACTCGAACTTCGGTCTTCAGCATATTATAAAACTCAATTTAAATCATAACTCTAATAGTAAAAATTTACAAAAATTGTCTTTGACTAATATGTAGCGGTGTATCAAATTGTTTATTATAACTAGGGCAACCAAAAATATGCTCTAAAAATTAGTTTTAAGCGCCTAAAATATGCACTGAAAAAACAGTTTTAAGCTTTTAAAATATGCCCTATAAAACTCATAATGCATACATATTTTGCTATAAAATTACGTGAATTTATTTTGCAAAAATTTTAAGACTTGAAAAGTAACAAATAAAATTAGCGATCAGCCAAATAAAATAAAATTCACTTATATTTACATATATGTATGTATGTATGTATGTATGTATAATATTTTAATTCCAAAATTAGGCAAAAATAAAAAAAGTCAAAAAATTCAGACTGACAAGAATACAAAACAAAAGAGTAAAAAAAAAAAATATTATGTAAATTATTGTTGCAATAAATAACAATTTTTGAAACATGAAGTTTTGTCTGTTTGATCGTAAAACGCTCTTTTACATCAAAGAAGTTCTTTCGACAACAACGGGAGTAAGCTTAATATGCTTTTGACTTCCGAGGTGTTGTTTTATGGTAAATATTATCTTTGCTGACACTGGCTTATTGAAAACTTTACGAAACAGAATTTTCCTATCTGTTTTAAAATTTGGACCTTCACGAACCATTTCCGAAATTTTCCCCATTTTCATAAATGTTAGTTTTAAGCGTTTTCAAGAGTACTCCAATTATTTAATAGGTAATCATTATTTTGAAAAAATAAAAATTGGTAATACACGTAAATGTATAAATTTGTAAAATATGCCATACAAATATGAAAAAATTGAAAAATGCAAAAGCATGCATTTATGGCGAAATATGCAAAAATATGCCTTAACAAATAGGGATTAAACGTCGTTGTTTTTCCTAAACTGAATTAATATTTTGCTTGTTATCTCAGTAACATCCAGAAAATAAAATGCTAATGCATATTTTTGGTTGCCCTAATTATAACCAACCGTAAGCTGTATGAGCGCATTAACATCCTGCGGCTATGCTGGCTCGGCCATATTGTTCGGATGGAGGAATCTGATCCAGCGTGAAAAGTTTTCGATGCGAAGGTCACTGGACATCGGCGTAGAGGACGACCATGTTTACTTTGGAAGGATTGGTGTGACCAACTGGAGAAGGCTCGAGCTTAGCAGAGACGCCTGGAGACTAGTGTTAAGGCAGGCCGAAACCTGTTAACGGGTTGTTATGGTCATTTAAGTAAGAAAGTAAGTAAGTATCAAATTGTTTAGAATTGGCGTAGTAAATGAGTTAAAGCGCTCTCTTACAACACAAAACAGCACATTTGTGCACATTCTTGCATTTGTGCTGGGTCTAAACCAGATAATAATAATAAATAATCTAACAACAGATGGGGCAATTGCTGTCGATCATTCAAGTTGAAGATATAACACTGATCTTTTGAAGTGATCAATTGAAAGCAATTGGCTCATCTCCATACTGTGTAACGTTAAAAAATATGCGTTTAATGGAAATTAATATTAAATCTATCTTCGACTTTGATTCCAATACAATGCATATCATTAGTAGGGGTTTACTCTCTTGAGTATTGGTGTTAGAAAAAAAAAAGAATAATTACAATGTGTGTACATACGTAGTTAATAAATAATTTTATTGATTATGTATTCAATAAAAGGCAAATACAGATAATTCAGTTAATTTATGAAAAATTTATTACAGGACAGTTGATCTCCCCAAATCCAGGTTCAAATTGTGGCCTATTATCGCATGTTTTGAGATCATCCTGGGCTCTACGATAAAAAAAATTAATATTTGCTCTCAGATAGCCTAGCTGCCTTAAAGCAGCATCTACACTGGAATTTAAATCTAATAAAATATGTAAGAAAACTTAGACCGAACTAGCGGAATTAGTATGTTAATATTAATGTCAAAAAAGAAAAAAATACGTTATATTTGTTCAAATTTCATAATTATCTAACTGATGTGGTAAATACATATATATGGCTAGCTAAAATGCAAAAAGACGTAACTAACAAAAGACTGAAAATCGAGTTTTTAATTGATTATTATGAATGACAGGCTATATGTCTTGCCAAAATTTTACACTTCTTCGATTAAGATTGACGATTTTATGATAAAAATTTGGATTTATTTTCTATGAACACAGAAAAAACTTTTTTTGAAATAATTTCAACTAACAAATTAATAAGTCTAATTCAATTTTTCCAATTAAATTTTTAATTATTACAATTAATTTTTTAATAGTAGCACAAAAATAGAAATGTTTGTGAGTATGTTTTTTTTCTTTTGTCTTATATTTATCGTATTTATATTTTTAGTTGTATCTTTTTAAAAAAAATGAATATAATTTGCAATTTTTTGTAAATTAAGGGGTAGCATTTAATATATGTATCTTTATCATTTTAAACCAGCGGAAACAAATAAAATTTTAGCTCTATTAATTAATTTTTAATCAGTTTAAAATATCAGCGTCAATTAATTTTTTAATTATACCAATTAATTTATTTAATTAAAACGTGCCTGAATTTTTAATTAAAAGATTAATTGTCCCAATTAAATATTTAATTGAATTTTTTTTTGTGAAAAGGCTCGACACTATTAATTTTTTAATTGATATTATTAATATTGTTTGTAGGGGCAAAACTAGTAAACAATTTAATTGGTAGTACAAATTTGTTAATTAAAATCGATTTTAAATTTTTTCTGTGTACAAGTACATAAAAGCATTTCGTGTTGAAAAGTTTTTTGTTTCTCCTCTAAAATGCTACTTTTGTTAGTTGTATTTACCACATAACCCAGAAAACTTCGGAATCAACTTAAAGTTAAAGTGTCAGTCAAGCAAGAAACTTTCGAACAAGTCGGCTGTTGAAGTTTTGGAGTTTTTGTTTTGCTGCAGTTTTGTTTATCGCTTCGGCTTTAACTTCGGAATCAACTTGAAGTTAAAGTCGGTCAAGCAAAAAACTTTTGAACATGTCGACTCTTAAAGTTTTGGAGCTTTTGTTTTGCAGCAGCTTTTGCTGTAGTTCTAACTGAGGCTGTTTGATTCTTAAAAAGCACAAGTTTATTAACAGTTAGTTTAAGGCTTCACGACTTTTGCTATTTTTTAAATAAATATAGTGAAGGTTAATTTGTACAATTACACTGGTCAACACCACTATTGCTTCCTTTAATTTTTTTTCTATTATTGGCTACTTCTGTGGCCCTATTATTTTCGGAGAATCAATGCAAAATTTTTGGAACATCCGAAAATTTTAGCCTAAAATTTAGTTTTTTATAACCAGTAATCATCATAAATAGTCTTTGACCGTATGTATGTATTTATATCGCATATTTGATATAAGTTTTATGAATATTTTTATTAGTTTTAAATATTGGATTTATAGTTTTGGTATAGCCACTTATATGCTGATAATATGGGCAGTTTTATGACTTCTTAATGACATCATATCATCAACAACTTAAATATTAGATAAATATGTACTATAAAGCGTAGAAAAACAATGGAAATCCCCAAGGAATTCAGATACTACCAGAAGGAAAGCACTTGTTTTAATGGGATTTATTTATTTTTTTTTTTTTTTTGTTTTTAATAAAGTATCCTCTTCTAATGCACACAATATGACGATGTTATTTTTTTATGACATTTATGCTTATGAAATGTGATAACTAAATGGTGGACAGTTCCTTTATACAAATACTTAAATAATAACAAGCAGGGTGCTTTTTTGCTCTTGGGTTCTTAACAAATATTGACCACAATCTTAAAGAAGTTGATATAAACACCCTTAAAAAATTTATATCAAACAATCAAATTTGTGATAAAAAACAGAAACTACTCGTAACATTTGATTTCTTATGTTCAATATAGAGTTGATTTTTCTTTCGAAGTCTATATGTATGTATATCTACATAAGTATGTATAGTTTTATAACATGAAAAATATGAAGTGTGAAGAAATCAAATTAAATGTATTGATGTAAATGATAGTGACATATCACAACTACTGATTGTATTGACAGTGACAGCGGCTGTCTATGAAATATTGAGTTTTTTTTTTCTTGTTCTTTGAAAGTGTTTACAATGTGCAGATCCTTTGAGTATACGAATAAACGTCAAGTGTTGTTTGCACAAAATAAACTGCTTAAAATTAAAGTAATTTAGAAGAATACAAACTAATAGTGGTTAGCTTTCTTTACGAAAGGATTGCTTTTCATAGTTACAGTTTTCGACATTTACAGCCAGGCCCACGATATCGAAAGAAAACTTAAGCGAAAGAAACTCAGTCACTCACTGTGAATCTAAACTGCGGCCCACTAATTGTCACTTTATCGTTCGCTTTGCTTTACGTTACCAACGTAATGCAAATAAACAACAAAGCTGCCATATTAACATATCAAAAAATAATCGCGAATATACACGAAAAAAGCGCTGAAATACTTAAATTGTACAGTAAAAAATGCAACCGTGTGCTAGTTTAACTTGACAGAAATGTAGTAAACAAACATATTCCGATTTTGTTTATTTATGTATATGTGTGTAAAAAAATTTTGTGTTACCAATCGCATTTATTTTTGGCGACGCAAAAATTAGTGTGCCGCAAATCAGCTGTTTGTCGCTTAAAACTACACGATTCGATATCGTGGGCCTGGCTGTTAATCTCAGTATACGAGTAGTTCTACAGATAGTCATGTTTATCACATTGTACACATTGGGGGGTGCGTGGTATAGTGGTTAGAGCGCTCGCACAAAAACTCAAAGGACCCAGGCTCAAATCCCAGAAGAGCTGAAAGATGAAAAAGTTAGTTTGCGGTTTTTTCAAAATTATAATTTAAAAATAAGAGGTTCCTCCCCCCTCCAGGAAGACCATCTACAAAGAAACCGCTGCCCATCATTCCACTCTATTCCACCTTAACCAGTTGTCAACGTAAAAACGAATGATCAGGGGGAAAAGCGCCACCTATTGGGAAGTAGCAGATAACAGCTAAACCTACTCAGCGAAGGCACACTCACCACACAATCAACATGCAACGATGAGGCAATTGCTGTTGATCATTCAAGGGTGAGGGTATAACACTGGCCTTTGAATGATCAATTCACAGCAATTTGTCTCATTCCTAAGGCGCTTAATAATAATATAATAATTAATTATAATATATGTACTGTCCTTTACAAAATTCCAATACAATGCACAAAATTTAGTAGGGGTTTACCCCTGAGTATTGGTCTCAAATAAAAAAAAAAAAGTAAAAGTTCACCTCTCCGGATTTTCGAATTAATCCATGACCCTATAGTCGATATAAGTCTCACTGTCCATCTTCACCGCTCTTCAGCGTTCCATCGTTGCTGCCATTTGAGAATTATCCTGCCTAATAGAAATAGTAATAGGGCATCCTGTCATTTTGACCCTATATATCATCATTCGCTCTTCTGCCACTAGATCCACAGGGATTATGCCGGCTATAACAAGAACTGCATGCCCCGACACGGGCGATAAGCCGAGATAATTCTCAAAGCCGATCGCCCTCTTACCTTTAGCGTTTTGGCCCATATTTCACTTCCACATAGCATTATGCTATTTCAGGCCTTCATCAATAGTCTTCGTTTCGCCGGCAACGGTCCTCCGATATTCGCCATTAGTCTACTAAGTTGTCTGACGATTCTCTGAGCCTAATCACTGGCATATCGAATCTGATCTGCAAAGGTTAATCTAGGATCCAAACTTAGACCTAGATACTTAACCAAACTCTTAGTTGTAAAAGTTTCGCCTCCAATATTCATATCCACTTCCAAGGGAATATGACGCCCAGAAAACTTGCAAACACCTTTGCAAGTGTTAGCTATTCGAAATCCTGAACAATCTTGAACATGTTAACTGCATTGGTAAAAATTAGTTCACGTTATCGCGAGTTCACTGTATAGGCTACTATTGCTTGTTTACAAGGCTATCAAAAGCGTTTACAACGAAGAGTGATTATCGCTATTAAAAACACCCTACGAAATTAGTTACCTTTTCAGATTATTTTAATTGATAAGATCATTTTAAAAGTATTGAAATACCGGAAATTACCGATGAGGCTGAGCTTTGCCAATAATAAACGAAACAAATATTGTACATATGTACATACATACATATGTATATAGGATGTAATTGATATACAATAAAGAAAATTAATTAGATAATTATAATATTTGAATAAAAATGCATTTTCGATTTAAATAAACATGTTTTCCTTAGCAAACAAAGCAAGGGAAGCTAATAAGTTTGTCGACTGAATATTCAGTGTATTCGCCAATAATTCTCCAGGCTTTATTTCCAAATGCAATTGGTTTATATATTGTCCTCCAAAACTACTACATATATTGTTTCCTATCTCTTGCACCCCATTTGTTACCGTTAAATCATTATGTTAAGAGCATTATAGAATGAAATCACATAAAGAAAGGGATTCGCTTTAACCACTCTACTTCAGCATAACACATAAATGCCGTATATATTTCCGTAACGTCTGCTACATGGCAGAAATAACATTTGTGAAATAATTCCTAATTGTTATTTGGTGTAGTACCCAGAATTTAGAAAGTGTTTGGTGATTGCCTCCTGTTAGTGGTCTGAGTACACTTCAGTTTTTGACATTTGTTTTACCGGTTTTTTATATTAATAGTACATTATAGTTCATTTTACAGTTTTCTATAAGTAATATTAAGTAAAAGTGATTAAAAATATGTATTTATTACCTTTTACTTAAGAGTTTTTGTTAAAAGTGCTACAATACGCGTGGTTAACGATTTTCCCGCCGTTTGTAACTAATTTTTTATTTCAGTGTTGGTAAACGTTAAAATGTAATTTACTGAACACAGTTACATTTGACCGTTAGAGTGGTTTAAAAACAACCCTGTCTTAATTTTTAAATATTAATAAGTGCTTAACAACACTGTTACCAAAAAAATTTAAATTTGTATTATTATAGAAAGAGAAAATTTCAGATGTATTTTTTATATATATACATACATATATGTATGTATATTTATTTTCTATATCCTTTAATAGTAGTAAAACCAGAGTTGGGTTTATTGCATTAGAATTATTTGTTCACTAACTTTAGTACTAATGGAAATTTAGTGCATTAAGTAAACCTGTTTTAATGGTAGTGGAAATTTAGCGCGAGAGGCTGGGCCGTAACTCTGACACAGGGTTGTAATGGCTAATTATGTATGTATGTTAGAGAGGGTCAATTTTTTGCCTACTAAGCGTATAGCAAAATCGTAATCTACGAGAAATTCTAAGAACTTTTCCCAAAGAAACCATGGTTCTAAAATCAAAATCGAGTTTCCGGTTTTTTAAGAGAAAATAATGCTATTTTTTTGGAAATATTCATTGCAATTCATTGCAATTGACCTGTAACGCTGGAAGAGGGCTTATTTTAAAGGAAACTTTCTCAGCTTTCTATATCTGTCCTCACTTATAGAAAATTATTTACCCAAATAATGGTTTTGGAGGTTTATGTCAAAAAAACTAAATTTCAAAACTAAAATTGTTCGTGCTTTTTTTATTTACAATCTACTTTTATAGGTAAACATAAGCCATATAAATTTAATTATTTACATTTTGTTGGTTAGTAAACTCTTCATATTTTTCTTCCAAATATTTAAAAATCGAATCAAAGGCTGAAAATGAAGTCCACTCATGTCTAGTATGACCTAAAATTAAGTATCAAACAAAGAGATTATTTCCAATTAAAATTTATTGATACTTTCAATTTGTGTTCTTTACTTACCGGCTGAAACCCATTTAAAACCTCTGCTATTAACATTAATCTCCGTATCTAAAGGTTTACCGCTGGATACCCAATCACAAGTTTTATGGCCTATAATTTCTAATAAATCCTTAGACACCGATGAAGTGACTGAATCAGTGAGTGCTATAGCAAACACTTTATTTTTAAAAAAATCAGGATAACGTCTGGCCTGAATCGTAAATATATTAAAAATTTTATTCACGTATTTTTTTACTCCAAAGAAAAATGACAAGTACTTACCAGTTCCATAGTTACTCCACCACCAGCACTATGAGCAACAATAGCAACGCTCTCAGGATTACAAGCCATTACATATTTCTCCCATATATAATTGGCATGTGTTGTGGCAGTACTTAAGCCTTGTATAGGTTTTCTTTTACCGTCTATAGTACGATAATTATCATTTGTATTTGTCACCACAATATCATAACCAAGACTTCGAGCACGCTTAATATAGGGTATTTGTGTGCCATGATCTAAGGAGTTATTTATTATAAGGCTGAAGACGCGAAATACAGTAATTTAAAAGCAACACAATTAAAATAAAAACCAAGAAACTTTCAAAATGCAGTGCAACATAAAACGTAAAGCAAAATAACGATTTTGTTTTATATATTATTTATAATTAATGTATTAGTAAGTAACTTCAAGCTACATATGTACGAGTATGTGATAAATGTCAGTTATGTGCTCTATGAGATAGGTGTACACAATCATTTTTGTTAGAATTATATAGATTTTAAACACCAAAATTCAATTTTGAATACCAAATGATAATACTTCGGTAAGATATCTTCTAGGAAAAGGCTACAGTTGCATAGAATTGGATTCAAATAGTATTGACTAAAAGCAAGCAAGTGCGTTGGAAATTGTACCATAGACAACACTTGTAGTACTGCAAACTATTGTCATATATATGAATACATTGTACTCATAAATCGTTGATTAATTTTAATAAATTTTTAAGGTTGAAATATTTTCTAAAAATATTCAACTCATTTGTGTGGCATCGTTAGCAATCATTTCATTTCATAAAAATGATCTCAATCTTACAAAACATTATTGAAATTCAAAAAAAGATGTAGAAACAAACTTTATAAAGACTAATTGTATTGAATCGGGTTAAAGAAAGGTTTATTTTCACAAAATGTTGACGCCTTAAGGCATTTAAAGACAAAACAAAATTAATAAAGAATAAAAAATCACCACAACCTGCCTGGGATTCTCTATCTGGTCTCCAGACCATGTTTACTTTAATTGCTTAGTTATAAGGATAAGACCATTGTCATTAACTTTTGAAAAAATCTGATCAAAAAACAAATATTTGTACCCTTAACACCAAGATTGCATTAAATCTTTAATCATACAATTCATTATGGTTTCGTTTAATTAGTTTTTGCTTCAAATATATCCCACAAAATATTACATGACAAAAAGGAAATAAAGTCATGGATTCAGTACAAGACGATGTGGTTCAATTGAGGTAAAAAATCATATTCTGTCCAGTGACATATCGAGACCTTATTAATGTTCTTTGAAAATGCCGCTTAGAGCGCATGAATACTGCGGTAAAGACATTATTATTGTTATTCAAGGAAAATTAAGTAAAGCTACGGTCACATTGGGTAAATATTTGACGAAAAAAACGTAACCACTATTTTATGAAAATATTTATTTTTTAATTCTTAAAGTTTAATTAATATATTATATATCAAAATAATTTTGCTGAATATCGTTTTTAAAAAATTTTCGGAGAAATGTTTACATAAAAAGAAATATTTGCATAATATATTTTCAAAAAAAATAGTGGTTACGTTATTTTCGTCAAATATTTGCCTAGTGTGACCGTAGCTTAACTCATACTTTTCTTTAGTTCAATATGAAGAAATATTTTGTTTTCTCTGTGATTTGTTTAAAACAATAATTTATATTTAATTTTTAGCGAAACCTATATGAGTTTTTAAAAATTTGTACATTTAACATTTTTGTGGAATGTATTTAACAAGCGTGTGGGACGTATTTAACTTTAAAATTTATCTTCACACAATTTATTTAGTTCTCACAAGAAACACTAACAAAAAATATTATTTACAATGAAAGAAATATAGCAAAACTCGGTAATAATTAGTTATACAAGACGTACAAGTGATTATTGATAATATGTTTAAGATAGAGTAAATATTTGTTTATATTTATTTTTGTATTTAGTTTGTATTAATAAATGAACTGATGACCACTGAGTCTGTCTGTAGTTAATGTGTTAAAAATAATTAATTAAAATTAATTTAATTATGTTGCAGATGTTTATATAGAGGCAGATATTTAACAAGAAAAAAGGCTGCTTTCCTACACGCAAGTTGCTTTGCAGTGTGACAATTTCGTGTATTCTTAAAAGCAACCATATAAAGCTTTAATAATATATGTATAGCATTCCTAAACTCACTTGTTTCTTAGCTGATACCCAAACAACAGCAATCTAGGCATAATTTATTTGAGTTATAATATAGTAAAGTATGTATGGTTGTTTTAAACACTGTTTTGACGTTGCATACAGACGTTTAGGAAAGCAGTATAGGTATTAATAATTGATCAAATATACCACAATGAATTATTCTATTCTATTAGTTTATCACAAGCATAATGGATTTACATACATATTTAGAATATCACATCAGCTAAGCAAATAAATAAGTAAATAAATATTTAAATATGGGATATAAACAAGGGATATAAACAAGCCATGAACCAGAAGTATAATTCATATGAATTAAAATTAATGAAGCATGCAAGCAAGTATTGCCAAAACACAAAAATATCGTTGTCAGTCTTATAATAGACGAGATAATATTCCCAAAACATTAAAAAAATATAGAAGAATCAGACTTACCTTCTAGCCCATTGGCCAGCACGAACATAACCACTGCCATGTATGAGAACAATTAGTTTTTTAGGATTTTTCAATTTTTCTGGATATGTAAAGAAAAATGATGCCTCCTCAATGGGAGCTTCTTCGGGTATATAAGTGCGAGATAAGCCGTTTTGTTCTAACAAATCATAAACAATTTCCGGAATTTGCTATAATTTTAAAATGACTATAAAATTCCAATATATTTAGCAAAATTAAAAGCTATGAAATCACTCACATCAGCTAGTTTTTCATAGTGAGCCTGATTCTGGGCATGATCTTTTGTCACTTCAAATTCAAATGGTTCCTCGCCAGCTTCACCGGTACTGCTATCGATTTTTCGTAATTGACCGACTTTAGTAAAAAAAGAGTAAAACCATTTTTTATTGTGTGAATATTTTTGTACAAATTAAAGCTATTAATGGACTTACCAGCATTAAAGGCATAACCAAATTCCTTAAGCTTCTGTATTGCCTGACCGCTTTTTGAAGAGGTTGACATAGTTTCAGCATTTGAGCTCATTTTGTGTTTTCCAATCTGTATTAGTTGTATGGTTGCAGGGTTATGAAACTAAAAAATTAATTTTATTTTTCCTTTAAATTAATATTTTATGGTTTTAATATTTTACTTTTCTTAAGGAAAAGGTTCGGAGTTTCAACCACAGACTGGTTATGTTTTTTGACATGGCTTTTATTGTTGCGCCTTTTTTGAGAACAAAACAGAAGAAAATAAAAATAAAAAGCCAGCAATAAGAAACCAAAAAAACCAAACAGCTGGTGGTGATGCCAGAGATTGTTTTATCTGATTTAGCACATACAACAACCTGCCATCTGTGTAACTACTGCTATACAGATGGCATCAATATGAGTAGGTTTTATAAATTTTTATTTTAACCCTCATCTTACCGACATAAAAGGGTGTGTGTTTTTGAAGTATATTAAACCAAAAGTCAAAATTAAATGCATCAGTCGTTAATTAGACCAATAATTACATATGGATGTGCAATTTCATTTAATATATCACCATCCTACATGGAAAAATTATGGCTATTTGAGAGGAAATGTTTAAGAACTTGTACATCTGAATTTAGATCACCAGAAATTAATTATAAAAAATATATTTCAAATAAAATGTTGTATAAATTTTCAAATATAACTAGAATTGACAACTTTATTATATATTTAATAAGAAATCACATTACAAGGTGTACATCTTTTTTTGATAATAATCTAATAATGGCCCCTTACTACACCAATGAAGAAGATATTAAGTCTGTTTCTTTACTCTACATTGGGCGCCCGCGGGATCTCAATTTTACCAAAAAGCGTTCCCGTACTCAAAATTTGGGTAAATGAAAGAAGTTTTGAGAGAGTAATATTCTTCTTCTTCATGCACGAAATAGACCGTACTTTTTCTTCGGGCTAGTTTGTGCAAGTAAACAAATAATCAGCTGTTTAAAAAATAATAGAAAAATTAAAGGTACAGAAAACTAAAAAAAAATTCAAAAGTTGAATTAAAAAATATTTATAAACCTGCAGTGAAAGGCTTATAGTATAATTTAATATTTATATAAAAAGTTTTTTTTTTTTGGCTTAGTTAACATGTATAAGTGCAATTATTGTCGTTTTATTTTTGCGAAAGTACATGTTCAGTATGTGTGTGTGTGATATAAAGTTGTGTTTTTTTCATATTTTTAAGTGAATGGGTAAAATATTTGCTTTTTGCGTTCCCGTACTTTTGGGTAAATTTGTCTCTTATTAAGAAAAATTATTTCTTACTCTCTATTTACCGAACTTTACCCAAAAAGTAAAGAAACACACCTATTATTAATACAGATAAAAAAGGTGTTGTACTACCAGAAGCTTTTTTATACTTAGATAAAATTAATATTATTCAAAATGTGGATTGTATTCCTGTGTTTTATCATAGATTTCGGCGAGCGAATATAAAGGCTGTTAATCTAAATTTGGTTTCAGATAATATAATTTATAATTTATTACTTTAGAATTTATTACTTTTCGAAACGAGAAGGTAATTTCATGAGGCACACAAGTAAATATTGATTACCATGTGTATTCTCACATCTTCAGAAAAAGGAATTCATTGTTCTACAGTGTATTTAAAAAAAAATCATTATTTTTCGTTATTCCTTCAATTTATTAATAAATAATAACCTTATGCATTACAAATAAAGAATTATAATATTTATTACGAGGGGACACTAAAAGAATTATTACTTTCGTAGGACATGATCTGTGTTAAAGGTAATGGCTTTCGAAATCAACAGATTATACATTCCTTGTATTACGTTCTCGATTCTAATTGATTACCATTTCCCGCTGAGAAATATAGTATGCAGGGTTACCTTTGCAAATTTTTAAAAAGAGTCAGAAGAAGGGTATTTGGTAAAAAAAAAGTCTCAAAAAGGGTATATGAATGATAAAAAGGGTCAAATATTTTTTTTTTATCAAAAAACTCTATTTCATTTTTATTGTAGAAAAATTAACAACAGGAAAAAAAATGGAAATTAAATATTTATACTTTACATAACATTAAAAAAATTTTTTAAAAACAAAAATGCCTTTTAAGTACCAACATACCGAGTGGTACAATGGTTTACCACCATCCCTCTATTTATTTTTTATACGATTTTTAATCTCCAATACCTTATTTAGTGCTTAAATTGCTATTCGAATGTCGGGTCGAAAGGGCGTAGAAAGCGCAATCTGGAACGCCAATTTTCAACAACACATGGGCCAATGACTCTGCCGGCCCATAAAGCGCCCTAAACAGTATTTTTCTGTGGATGTAATGGTGTGTCGACAAAAGCTTGACGATTTTCCTCACTCCAAATGCGACAATTCTGTTTATTTACGTACTAGAAATGGGCTTCAATGAAAAATGAAGTTTTAAATGGAAATCCAAAATCGACTTCAATAGAATAGAACAACTATTTTGATTAATAATTTCAACATTTTGCACGCCTTGCTCTGGTGTAAATGATTAAACAGAACTGACATAAAATTGACATATAAAAACGCCAGAGAATGCAGTCGTGAAATAGAATGATTAAACAGAACTGGGGCATGACGTTTTTTTCCATACAAATTGACATACAAAAACGCCGTAGAATGCAGTCGTGAAATAGAATCTATTTTATTTCGACAGCGATTTTTCTTATGCTCTCATTTTTAGAAATAAATTCTCTCATCAACGTTACCACACTTTTATTAAATTGCATACATTTTGTAAACAAACCAATTTGTTTTTTGTTGTTGGCGGAAAAAAAAAAAATAGAAACAAAAGAAAATCGAAAAAACATTTAAAAGTTTAAATAAATTAATAAATTTGGGAATTTGTTACCGTAATTGAGTGATATTATAGAATAAATAATTGAATAAATGCGTAAAGATGATTAAATCATAAAATATAAATTCAATTCTTTGCAAAAACTCTCATAAACTTAATTTTTAATAGCTTTACATACAAGAAATGCAAAAACAATAAATGACATTTCGTGAAGTTGCGGCCGTCGTTTTAATTTTGGGCAAGTTTTCTCTGAGAGTCGTTTTTGCCTGAAGTTGCGGTCGTATTCTGTTTAATCATTAAGTCGATACATATTGAAATTTCAAAGCACACTTAACAAAAATCAACTATCAGCTGTTAAGAGGGTGGTCTAATAAAACAGTGATGCCAACTCAAAGTTGTGGCACTCTATAAAAACACACACTAAAAAATTTGGAATCGTAGGTAGGTGGTATAAGGTAAGAAATTTTAGTTAAAATTGATTTATTGAGATATAACATGCCCGCAGATTTTTATTAAAACTTTTATGAACCCGAGATTACAAATTTCGTCTTAATTGGATTTAAAAACTGCTGACTTTTTATATATATTTTTTTGTGCAACAAGGGAATTATAACTAGACTTTTGTAAATTGGTCTAAAAGTTTTAATGGTAAATACCTGTAATCTACTCTATTAAAAGAGTGTAGGATTCACCATCATTTATTATGTAAATTATTCACTACACTAATGAATTAAAGGTTTTAAGTTTTTTTTTTCTTGATAAATTTTCATTTATTATAGAATATTTAAATCATTAAATTAATAACTAAAATTTTAATGTAGTGTTAGAGTTATACTGCATAATAGAGGCGATGAGTAATGAGTTTTTGTTAAGAGATAAAACCTTGTGATATTTTTTATAACAAATTTTTTAATTTTTGCACATAAGTATGCATTTAGATTTTTTAATGTGTTCATTGTCAAATATGTATGTAGACCGTTAAAAGAAAAGTTTGTGTTTTTAATTCAAATGAAAACTAACATTTTTCGTGCCTTTTTTTTTTAAATAATCTCTTCAATAGGTAAGCATAGGCACTTTAAATTTACTTATGCACTTTTTTTCTCTTAGTTTGTGGTTCTCTAGAAGTAAATTCTTGATATTTTTCTTCCAAATATTTAAAAATATCTTCAAAGGCGTTATATGTGGACCACTCATGACCTAAAATTAAGTACCAAACAAAGAAATTATTTGTAACTAAAATTTATTGATACTTTCAATTTGTGTTCTTTACTTACCGGCTGAAACCCAAGTAAAAGGTTTGTTATTAACGGTAACCACCCGTGTACTGCTGGATACCCAATTACGAGTTTTCTTGCCTATAATTTCTAATAAATCCTTAGACACCGTTGGAGTGGCTGAATCAGCGAGTGCTATAGCAAACACATTATTTCTAAAAAAATTAGGATAACGTCTGACCTGAATCGTAAATATATTTAAAATTTTATTCACTTATGTTTTTACTCCAAATAAAAATTACGAGTACTTACCAATTCAATTGCTACTGAACCACCATCATTGTGAGCAATAATAGCAATGCTTCCGGGATCACAACCCACTACATATTTCACCCATACATAATTGGCATGTGCTATGGGAGTACTTAAGGCTTGTATAATTCTTTTTTTACCGTTTATAATACGATAATAATCATTTGTATTCATTACCACAATATTATAACCAAGACTTTGAGCACGCTTAATATAGCGTAATTGTGTGCCATGATCTAAGGAGTGAGTTATTATAAGGCTGAAGACGCGAAATACAGTAATTTAAAAGCAACACAATTAAAATAAAACCAAGAACCTTTCAAAATGCAGTGCAACATAAAACATAAAGCAAAATAACCAAATTTTTTTATATATATTATTTATAATTAGTGTATTAGTAAGTAACTTCTAGCTACATATGTGATATGTGGTCTATGAGATAGATATACATAATCATTTTTGTTAGAATTGTATAGATTTTAAACACCAAAATTCAATTTTGAATACCAAATGATAACTCTTCGGTTATATATCTTCTAGGAACAGGCTATAGAATTTGTTGTTGTATAGAATTTGATTCAAATAGTATTGACTAAAAGCAAGCGAGTGCGTTGGAAATTGTGCCACAAGTCAACACTTGTAGTACTACAAACTTTTGGCATATACATACTTATGTACGTACATATGTATACATTGTACTAATAAATCGTTGATTAATTTTAATAAATGTTTAAGCTTGAAATATTTTCTAAAAATATTCAACTATGAAATCGGGTTAGGAAAGGTTTACTTTTGCTAAATATTAAAGCCTTAAGGCATTTTAAGGCAAAACAAAATTAATAAAGAATAAATCATCACAACCTGTCTGGGATTCTTTATCTGGTCTCCAGACCATGTAGAAATATTTACTTTAATTCTTTAATTATAAGTATAAGACCATTTTCATTAACTTTTATAGAAACCTAATCGAAAAACAAATATTTGTACCCTTAATACCAAGATTGGATTAAGTCCTTTGTCATACAATTCATTATGGTTTCGTTTAATTAGTTTTTGCTACAAATATATCCCACAAAATATTACATGAAAAAAGGTAATAAAGTCATGGATTTAGTACAAGACAATGTGGTTCAATTGAGGTAAAAATTCATAATTCTAATATGTGTTTGTGCAACAATATAGAGAAGTTCCGATCATTCGAAATGAATTGATTGAATCAATGCATAATATAATGCCTGATTCAAAAAAGTGTATTCATGTATTATCGAAAAAAATTTTAATTCGTTTCTGTTAAACATCATTACGATATTTTACAGTTTATTTTTGGAAGCATGAATTCAATTCAGGTAATTAAATAGAACTTGTTAAAATGACATCCTTCTTTAACCACTTCCATACTATTTTTATTTGTTAGTGTATTGGTGGGTTTAATAGACACCAATTTAAAATAAATATATGTATGTAAATGAGCTAAAGCTAGGATCACACGATTGCCGCAAATGCACCAATCATACTTAATTTTTATTGTGCTGAATTGATTTGTCCCAATCAAATTCTCTGCGTTCCCATGATTGACTTACAGCCTGTTTTTAGAACACGAATGGTTTTCGACATTCGCCTTTTTATATGTGAAACACTTAAATTTGTTAGTGTTTCTCATATAAAAAGACCAATTGTAAAAACCAGTCGTGTTCTAAAAACAGGCTGTTATATTACATATTTTACTGGAATTGGAATCCGAATTGCCAGACCATATAAAAACGTTTCATAGAACCAGAATTGACTCCCAGATGCTAAATAAAATGAGTGATATTTTAAAAGAAATAATTGAAGAAGTACTTAAACATAATTAAATTAAAAAATATGAATTAAGTTTTTAGCAAAAACTCTCATAAACTTAATTTTTAAAAGCTTCACATGCAAGAAATGTAAAAACAATAAATGACAATAGAACAAATAGAACTATTTTTGTTAATAAATATTTAAAAAACTTTCACAAAGTATTTTTTTATGTAACCACTGGACACCGCTGAACTATCACAGCAACCAGCGTAAACGTGTCGTTATAAGTGTGTTCTTCTAAAGGTCGTTGGTTTAATTCCCACAAGACACAATAACTTATCTAGAGCTTGTAATCTTACAGCCTGTTTCTAGAACACGAATGGTTTTTGACATTCGTCTTTTTATATGTGAAACAACAACAAAAACACTCAAATTTGTTAGTGTTTCTCATATAAAAAGACGAATGTCAAAAACCATTCGTGTTCTAGAAACAGGCTGTTAGTAATAGATAGTTATATGAGACTTAGAAGTTAAGGTGTATTTGAAAACAATAAATTTATTGTAGTGATAATATAATTTAGAGAGAGTAAATATATATGTAGGTGTTTATATTTATTTTGTATTAATATACATATGAACTGACGACAACTGCATCTGTTTGTAGTTAATGTATTAAAAATAATGAATTATAATTGATTTGAAATCGAACGAAATTTCATGTTGTTATACAGTTTTAAGCCTCTTTAGATTTGGAATTCCTGTTTTACTCATTACGTTAATGACTATTGCCACTACATTCTTCATTAATATTATTTTAATATAATTAAAACAGAGAAATTTTATATGATTTTCAATTTCGAACAAAATCGTTTTTTATCGCATACCTGATATATCAAGAATTAATAAATCATTATAAAAAAGATTATTCTAATATATGGTTTTACCACTAGCAAACAAATAAGTAAATAAATATTTAAATATTGTATATTCAATAAATCATACACCAGAAATATTAATCAAATTCATGAAAATTTATCATTAAATGAAACATGCAAGTATTGCCAAAGCACAAAAACAATTGCTAGTAGTATTACAGTAAAAGACAAGATAATATTCTCAAAAATAACAACAACAACAAAAAATAATAATAAAAATCTTACATACTTTGTAGCCCATTGACCAGCCCGAAAATGACCCAAGCCTTGTATCAAAACTAATAGTTTTTTTGGATGTAACAATCTTTCTGGATATGTAAAGAAAATTGATGCCTCCTCAATGGGATATTCATCGGGAATATAATTGCGATATAAGCCGTTTTGTTCTAACAATTCATAAACATATTCCGAAATGTGCTACAATTTTAAAATGTCTATAATTCCAATATATTTAACAAAATAAAAAGATATGAAATCACTCACATCAGTCAGTTTTTGATAGTAAGCCCGATTCTGGAAAGGATCGTTTGTCACTTCAAATACAAACGGTTCATCGCCAGCTTCACCGGTACTGATATCAATTTTTCGTAATTGACCGGCTTTAGTAAAAGAGAGGAAAACCATTTTTTATTGTGTGAATATTTTCTGTAGAAATTAAAGTATTAATGGACTTACCGGCATTAAAGGCATAACCAAATTCCTTGAGCTTCTGTGCGGCCTGGCTGCTTTGTGAAGAGCTCATTTTGTGTTTTCCAATCAGTATTAGTTGTAGGGTGGCAGGATTATGAAACTAAAAAAAAAAATTATTTTTCTTTAAATTAATACTTATTTTCTTAATTAAAGGTTCTGAGTTTCAACCATAGTTTGGTTATGTTTTTTAAAATTGGGATTTTTTTTTTTGCGCCTTTTTTTTTAGAACAAAACAGAAGAAAAAAACAAACAATAAGAATTCTAGTGGTGATGCCAGATGGTTGGAGGTTGTTTTATTTGATTTAGCAAATACAACAACCTGCCATCTGCTTAAACTATTTCTATACATCGATATAAGTAGGTTTTATAAGTTTTTATTTCAACGTACTGAGGAGATTAGAAACAAAACAAACATGAAACTAAATAATACCCTGTCCAGCGTTGCCACAATTGGTAGAATTCTACCAAAACTGGTAGAAAATTTTTCGTTTGGTAGGATGGTAGGCTGAATACCATTTGGGTAGATTTTAGCAGAAGCTAAAAAGAAGTGTATTGCCCATTGTAAACAATCTTAATAAGGAATTTCAGTCGGAAAGTTCAAGATTGCCGTATTTATATTCAAGCATAAAATCTAACTTTATATTCATATTAAGCAATTTTATCAAAAAGATTTAATACACAACACTTAAACTGATTTTAAAAATTCTAATAATCACATTAATGCTTCAAAAATTTTTATCGGTACAAAAGCCGAAATGTATCCTACTAAAAATCTTAACCCGGGAAAAGCTTTTGAATATATTAAATTGTTACAAATAATTACTCCTAAATAAGTATTGTCAAAAGAAGATTTGCTTATGTAAATTGTGTCTCGTTTTAAAATGTTCTAATCTTATAGACGTCGCCGTGGTTAGTGTGTTGGCTTACTAAGACGATAGCGCTGGATTCAAATCTCAGCTCTGGCATCTTGAGAAAAGAAATATGAAAAAAATATTTCTTTCGGCGACTACCTCTCAGCAGTCTTCTGGCAAAAGCTCTGGGAGTAATTGATTGCCATGAAAAAGCTTCTCAAATCCGTCGAGTCGACTTTAAACTGTAGGTCCCGGTACTCATGGATAAAAATTAACACACACAATATGAGTACTGCGAGAAGCTAGGCCGTAACCCTGATGCAGGGTTGCAATGGCCAATTATGTATGTATGTATGTAATCTTATAGACTGTGATCCTGATATTATTATCACACAGTGGAATTTGTTGCGATTAACAGAAACAAATCAATTAAATATATAATATTAAAGTTAGTTCAATTGGAAACATTTTAAATGAAAAAAGTATTGATGAATTAACCAACTTTGTTTTTAATTTACTTTCTCTTTCGCATAGTTCTGCAGCAGCTGAACAAAAATTTTTAACACTTTCCTTAATCAAAACCAAATTGAGAAACAAATTCGAAATCGACTGCAATTTCAAACAGCTAAAATTTGCAAATCTGACAAGGTTTTGAATTATTTTTTACTTATGGGTATTAATTATTTAACTATGTATTGTTAAGAAATTGAATTGTTTTTGTTATATGTTTATTTTTTATATGTACATATTTTCGAAGAACTCAATTCTTTTTGTTATATTTTTCATTTTTGTTTATTTTTATGTACCAATACATGTAAAGGTGTTAATAAAAATTGCTTTCCATCTCAAAAATGTATTCTTAAATGGTTTTTGGTAGATTTTGCTTAATTTTGGTAGGTTTTGAAAGAAATTTTGGTAGAATTAAAATTTTTCTGTGGCAACACTGACCCTGTCATACTCAAACATATTTACTCTACACTTCTATAAAAAAAAAATGGTAAATAAAATGCAGATCCGATGCTAATGGTTAATACACTCAGTACTTTGATGGATATTAAATCAAAAATTAAAATTGAAATTTTTTTAACTTATATTTTTTAAAAAAATCTGTAAAAGTAAATTTATAAAAGTCCACGAGTTTTTCTTCTTCAATTTATTCCGGTATTCCTGTTTACTCTTGTCGAAAGGACAAGGAAACTGTTCAAAAGCTTCTGTTAATTAATTTTTTTTTTAATTAAATTTTAAAGTTTTTAAAATTTTAATTTTTGGTTCACTTGCGATATGCATGTATGTATGTATGTTTATACGTAAAAATTTGTAAAACTTTAAAGTGAATATATAGAGAATATTGGGTCTTTTTCTCAGCTTTCGATTTATTAAATCTTTTCTTTACAACTTTTGAGAAAAATTAAAGCATCCAGTGTGTCAGCTGAAACACTTTGATTTTGTTTGATTTTATTGCCTATATAAGTAGTCTCCGTGGTCTAGTGTTTAGTGTCTTGATTTACTAAGACATGAGTTCAGGGTTCAAACGTCAGCTCTGACATTTTAAAAATAAGGAAATATGAAGAAAATATTTCTTTCGACGGCTCGCTCTTAGCAGTTTTCTGGAAAAAGCTCTGAGAGAACTGAAAAAGCTTCTCAAGTATGTCGTTCGGAGTCAACATAAAACTGTTGGTCCCGGTATTCATGGATATTGTCAGACCTGGCAATTTGCTGTCAATTACCAGACAATGTAAGATTTCCACCACAATGTATATTGTCGGGACGCACGGTTGCAAGATATTTGCCAGAAAGTCTGACAATTGTCTGACAGTAACTTTTTCTGACAACGTTTGCAGGAAAAAAATTGTCAGTTTACACGGCAGTCAGATTTGCTATGTAGTAAAAATTGTCAGCTCAATTAACAGAATAAACTTATTGTAAAATTTGTGTGAGAGAATTTGGCAATTGTGATATAAGTACATATTTTATTAATTAAATTAAAATATACATATAAATTATGGATGTTTTTTTTTGACAATGCTGTCGTTGTTAGATGTTAAATATTCTCGCATCTGACAATGGCTGACAATGATATAGCAATAACAAAGAAATGCGTTCAAACGTTTGCCAGATGTCTGGCAATTTTGCTAGTTTTTCCAATCTGACAATGTTTTATCTGGCAATTTTGAAACAAAAAAGTTGTAATTTTACATGATTGTAAGTAATTTTCTGTACATTTTTCTATCAATATTGTCAGATCTTCCAACTGTCTGTAGCTTTATTTAACTTTCATTTGGGGCTTAGATCTATGTGTAATTTAGTTTTTCAGCTCTTCTTTTTAAGACCTGCACTTTTTATGCATTCCATAACAGACCACCTGCTGTTCAGTGAGTTGAAATAATAATGATATATTTATCATGCATTTTATATAAAAAATTTCAAAACAGCGTCTATAGTAATTCGAATATCCAATATAACTCTAAATAACCCAACGTATATATATATATCATATGAAGACTTTCAGATGACATACTAGATGCTTTAAGTTTTTTAAGAGAAGACAAAAATTTAATAAATCGAAGACGGAATAAAAAAGACTAAATATTGTATAGATATTTACTTTATAGCTTGAAAAATTTGTACGTATGAACGTATGTACATATGTACATATCGCACTTGATCAACGCTAGTTGTACCAATGGTATAGATCGAAAGGGGACTCCATGGAGCACAATTTGTATATAGTGGCATATGTGTACTATTTCCCATTTTCTCAGAAATTACCACTAATCTTCTAGAGAATTCTTATTTTTTTCATAAAGCAATTTTTTCAAATCCAAATTTATGAAATCCCAAAGCACCGCTGGCGATACTGTTTATGGAACTCAAAGGAGGACTCCCTGTACTACCATTTGTATATAGTTACATATGTGTACCAAGTCGTATTTCCTCAGAAATGGCCACTTATCCTCTACAGAATTCTCATATTTCGCATAAAGTGATTTTTTTGAATCCAAATTTACAAAATCCCAAAGTACCGCTGGTTATTCTACTTATGGAACTCAATAGAGGACTCCCTGGACTATAATTCGTATATAGTCACATACATATGTGTACCAAGTCCTGTTTCTCCTAAATCGGCTCGGTAATTATACACTTTTGGCATATAACCACTGTTAACGTTTTAACAGAGCTCTGTTAACGTGAAATATGGCTGTACTAAATTACTTGGTATATGTCTAGACTAATTAAATTCGAATTTATCTTCACACACATTATATAGGTATTCTTTTACCGACTTTAGTATGATAATTATCATCTGCATTTGTCACCACATTGTCATAACCAAGACTTTGAGCACGATTAATATAGGGTAATTGTGTGCCATAATCTAAGGAGTGAGTTATTATAAGGCTGAAGACGCGAAATGCAGTAATTTAAAAGCAAGACAATTAAAATAAAACCAAGAACCTTTCAAAATGCAGTACAACATATAAAACAAAAAGCAAAATAACGATTTTGTTTTATATTGTATATTATAACGAGCGAAACGAAGATGCACAGGCCTTACAATATTTGTAACCGCTCCAGCCTCTTCAAATTTCTTCACAATTTTGCCAATTGCTTGCGTAGTTGGACGATTATGTAAACCATAATCTCCTCTTAAAGCACAATATGTGGCTGTGGCAGAGTCACAATTTTTGTAGTAAGTTTTGATAATTTTTATGTGTTGTGTGATAGCTAAGCGATGCATTTTCGTAAATATCAGACTTTCAACTGAAAAGAAAAAAATTGGTGTAACAACGTAGTTTGACAGATGTCGAATTCCAGTCCCATACTTTTGAAACCATGAAATGGATAACACCGTACTATATTATTCCACTTTTATTTATACAATAGCCAGTCCAACTCACAAATGTTGTTTTATTGTATGGTAGTAGTAGGTAGAAACCTACTCATTTATAAATGGTTTATGAGAGCGTTAGGTTTGTTGTTTATGAATACAAAATTAAGAGATCTTGCTTATAAGGCTCTTATAAGCACGTTTTATCTCATTATGAATAAGGCTGTAAATATTTTACTTTTCTTGAAGAGTTTCTGAGTTTCAACCACAAGCGTATGTGGTAAATACAATGAGTACTTTGATGGATATTAAATCAAAAATTAAAATTAAATTTTTTTAACGCGTATTTTTGTAAGAAAATCTGTAAAAGTAAATTTATAACGGTTCATAACTTTTTCTTCTTCAGTTTATTCCGGTATTTCTGTTTACTTTTGTCGAAAAGTCAGGAAAACTGTTAATGTAATTTAGGCCCATTATTACAACGTTCCAAAGGTTAAAGGTCGGATTTTATCAGATAGATAAATTGCTTTTTGTTATTACAAGTAAATTTTAACCTAAAAGGTAAAGCAATCTTACCAATAACTTTATCGGTCACTTTAGGTTAAAATTTAATTAAGATAAATGACCTTTAATTAGAAAGTCAATTATTGGGTCTTAATATGTAGGCAATTTTATTTATTTACTTTTTTCTTTAGGCACTATTATGTATACTGTGATATTTGGTGCCTGATTGATTTGGAAATTTCAAAATATTGCGATATGGATTGCAATAAAATATAAAATATAACAGTACCCTTATGATAAGAGTTCCTTGTCTAACATATTAACTCCTCTTCTATATATAAAAAACTCTGACAGTAAACTGTTTTTAATGTGTACGTTTTCAAATTCTTATGAAAATCTCGACTTTTGATAATAAGAATACATTTTTACATGTTATGCTGGTTTTCAAATGACTCATTGGCACTAGCACTTGAAATACAATTTAAATAACTTTGTATTGTACAAGAATGAAAAGAACTTGCACTTTTTATGAGTATTATTAATTCTACGTGTTATTTTATAGAGGTATGTAATAAAACAAAAGTAAATATTTTGCTTTTCTACGTTTTATCGTTTAAAATTGTACTCGAAAGTGTCTTCATACTCGTATCACGATATGCCGCCTTAAATAAAAACATTTGCACGATTATTTGTAAAGGTACGCATGTGGAATATTAATTTGTCGTCGAATTGTTGAATACAATTCTTGCCCACTTGGTTTTATTGGCTTAGAGTGGTCAGTTTTAATTTGAAATTTGATCTGAACGGTGTTAGTATATTGAAAATTATTAATTATTTGTTTGTTTGTTTTTTTTATATTAAAAAAAATAAATTATTTTTGGTTCGTTTCAATGTTTATGAAATAACCTTCAACATGTTACGAATATTTGGGTGCTTATCATTATTAATAATAGTTTTAAATGTAAGTTTTTATAGATACGAATGAAAAATAAATTGAATTTCAATAATTGGACAAATTCTGAGTGCTTCATATGCTATTATCATACAGATTTCAAGGAGTAATTAGTAAAAACAAAAAGATCATTATGATAAAGAAAATTGGTATTTGAGTTTGAATTAATCAAATTTAGACAAGAAAGAAAAGAATTCAAATAGCCTTAGAAACTCGTTCGCTAGAGCGAGGATTGTGCCTGTAAATTTTAACTGAAATATTGAAATGTGAGAGTATTTATGTGTAACAAGTGGCACTGTGTTGTTAAAATTTTGTTATCAATACTAATAAAGGGCCAAAGTGTGGTTATAAACTGACACATATTTATCGAAGTTTGAAAATAAGCAGTGATAAGTTTGGTATAAAAATGTTTGCTCCTAAAGCTACGGTCACATTGGGTAAATATTTGACGAAAAAAACGTAACCACTATTTTATAAAAATATTTATTTTTTAATTTTTCATTTCTTAAAGTTTAGTTAATTATATATCCAAAAACTTTTTCTTATTAATATCGTTTTTAAACAATTTTTGAAGAAATGTTTACATAAATAGAAATATTTGCATAATATATTAAAAAAAATAGTGGTTACGTTTTTTTCGTCAAATATTTGACTAATGTGACCGTAGCTTTAGTTTTCAACGAAATATTTCTTTTAAACAAGAAGACTATTCTTAAATAAATTTTTACTATATCGTCGCAAGAATTAAAGAACGTTGTAACTGAGAAAACATTTAATGTTCACCAGAGCCAAACCAAAACTTGTATGAAAGTACAATAGAAAGAACTCACTGGTATTTTTAAAAATGCAGACGACATAAGTGAATTTCGTTTCATCATAGAAATCTGGGATCTGTTAAAAAGGATGAAAAAAAAAACGTATTTTCGATTTTTTGTCAGTTACAGCGTTTTTTAATTCTTGCGACGATATACGGTGAAGCAAATGATCGTACTATGGAGCCTTTTCATAACTTAAATTAAATATTCGAAATAATAGAATGGACTACAACTTTCATGTATGGGCCGGTATACAGGAAAAGGCGAACATGTTTTTCAGCGACGGTAGGTTATCCAACTCAATCGATTCGTTTGAGCATCGGTGCAATGTGGCGTGCGTTTCACTGTTCTATCGGTACTATATACCATGGGTAGTCGCATATTTTTACGAACTACTCATACCTAGCACATCGTTTTGTAGTTGATTGTCCAGTGAATTGCACAATGCATTATGGAGAGAATTTGTTCTTTAGCCGCAGCGCTCATTTATGAAACAATCTTCCAGTGAATGCTTTTCCAGTCAATTACAATTATTAATAAGTTTAAATCAAATATGCACAAGCACTACTTCCTCTTTCCTCCCTCCCACAACATACTTTCCTAGACCAGCACAAATGAGTACTGGCCTCAATGACAAAAAAAATAGTTTGTGTGAATATAGTTTTAACTCCATATTCATAAAAAATAAGAAATTTGAAAATTTGTCTTAAAATTCGTTTCAAATTTATTTATTTTTTTTTTATGAAACGAGTTATTAATCCGGTATGTAATGAAAATAAATTGTGATCGAAATTGAAATCGAATGATACATATATCAAGTTGCTATAGCTTCTAAATCTTTTTGAATTTTGAATTATTTTTTTAGTAATTATCAATAATAATAAATCTCTTTTATCGAGCTTAAGGTCTTTTTATATTAATATTAAATATTTATTATTTTTTTTTTCAATATTTCGCTGCCCCTTCATGTAGCGTCTTCAGGAATTATTATTTTAACAAATAAAATAATAATTCCTGAAATTTATTTTAACAAATAAAATAATAATTCCTGAAGACGCTACACGAAGGGGCAGCGAAATATTGAAAAAATAAATATTTAAAAAAAGACCTTAAACTCGAAAAAAGAGTTTTATTATTATTTGAAAAAAGAGGTCAATAAAGTTATTATATTATTTAGTAATTATCTTAAAAACCATCCACACTACATCTTTAATTATTAAAATTTTAAAATAATTAATGATAAACAAATAAGTTATCTTGATTTAAGTTTATTAAAGCTACCCATACATTTGTGATTTGTGACTGTGATTTGTTCGGTTGTCATTTCTCCACACACTATAAAAAATCACAATAAGTTTAAACGTCAACAACAAGACATCACTTTTACTTTTCTAAATGGCATTTTCATTTTGTAAAATTTCAATGAATTTTACCAAAAATTGGTTGCTAGCCATCTCCGCAACCACAAAAAATATTTTCACTTTTCGTATTTTTATTTTAATTCTACCTAAAAGAATATTTTGGCGTTTTATTGTGAACTAATTTAAAAATTTTTTCAAATGTTCGCACACAACCCCATACACTTTGTTACAAATCACAATAAATTGAAAAATTTCAAATTTTTGTGATTTGTTGTCATACAGCCCCATTAACATGTAAAAAGACGTCGAACACAACAAATCATAGTCACAAATCACTAGTGTGTGGGCACCTTAAGCCATTGAATTAACAAAAAAAAAAATTATAAAAATATTGTCAAGTTTTAAAATTATAAAAATTTGAAATTTAAATACGATTCAGGCGATTTTGGTTTACACCACATTTTAGAAGAAAAAACAAAAAATATCAATTAATCAGTCAATTATAGAAGACAACCGAATGGCAATTTGTATTTTACAAAAGTCTTTGCTTCTGGCGAGCTGCACTCTAACCACCACGGCTGCAGTCGTACATGTCGTCGATGTCGACTAATGTGGATAAAATGGAACAAGAGGGTAAAAACAAAAATAAACTGTAATTCTGTTTCATCCAAATAAGATGACAATTACAAAAACTGCAATAATGGTAAGAAAAGGAGAATATGATAGAAACCGTTGTGTGACTTTACTTCGACTAACTCAGCGTGGGGCAATTTTCCAGGGAATACTGTACAATGTTGCCGCTTTTATTTAAGTAACTCATTACACCGTTAATTGTAAGCGCACAAGTAATCAGGGAATGACCCCTAGTCATGAAGTGCATTGTACTAGCATTAGAAAAATATATTATGAGGAGAGTGGAAAAAGAACGTAATGTTTGTAAACATTAAGAATGGAATAAAAAACATTTGCTGGAAGATTGTTCCATAAACGAGTTACTAAGAGCGATGCCAATTTAGTGCTTTTGGCACTATTTTTAGTGCTTTTGGATGTTCCAAAACGTCAAATTGTTAACTCTGGTGCCAATAACAGAAAAAGCACTAGCTTGGTGCTTTTTAGAAATTTTTATATTTCTACGTTTTCTAATATAACTTTTTGTAGTCGTTTTACTTTATCTTTGTAAAATTTGTCCTTCTTTTAGTATTGATAAATCCTTTTTTCATTGTAGACTGGTAACAAAAAGTTGCTTCTGCGTTCATCTACATACGACGGCTGTGATTGATTGTCTGAAAACACGAAATCCCGATAACGAAAAAGTCAGAGAAGGAAACAAATCGGAAAAAAATGGAAAGTGAATAACTCTTTGAAATTTGCTGCGGCCTACTTAAGATAGCAAATAGTTGTAAAAGGTTGCTCTCTTAAGTACTGATTAAAAATATATTTCATATTACCAATAAAAATATGACATATGAGTTTCATAAAACATTTCGATACTATTTCTAAATTACAAAACGACTTAAAATGTTGCTTTTGTGTTATTGGTGTTTGTTTACACATCTTAAAACACGCAATTCACATCATGATTTTTTAGAAGCATGACTATCTTTTATACTTCTTTGAAAAATCTTCCAAAATATTCTAGTGTTCACATCATGCTTTTAATTTTTTTTTCCATATTAAAAAAGCACAATTAACACTTTAAAAGAATACAAAAATTAAAAAAATAGATATACAAAAACATGCAAGAAAAACAGAATTTGTGATTCTTTTTCTGCCCCTCTGACTTTTCTACACTATTTGCCCACAAAAAAAAGTCATGTACAATGTCATGCAACTGAAGCATGAAAAAAATTATTATGTGAATTGAGTGTAAGTTCACCATGATTAAATAAAATAAATCCGGTGCTTTTTACGTCTTTTTCAGTTCAAATTACGCTTCTTAGTGCTTTTTTTTAAATTTGGATGTGCTTTTTGTTCCAAAAACCTTGGCATCACTGGTTATGAATATCAAAATTCTCCTTGAAATTTTTCTTTAATTTTCTTAATTACTGCTTTCTTATCTTTAAATCAGAGGACTATTTCTGTAACTCTTGTGAGCTAAAGCTGTATCGCTAAAAATTTCTAAACTGGCTACGAACACAATTCTTAAACGCTTATTTTAATTTAAAAGCTTTATGCCTATTACCTCCAAAACTTTTTAATTTTATATATTCTAAAGCCCAGTTTGTTTCAAAAACCTAAAGTTTTAGCATTTCAGCTTAAGAGCAGAGACCGTGACGTTTATAAATTATATCCAAATACTTATTTTTTATGATTATTTTGAGAGTTTTTCTAAAAAAAGGTCAGCAGTTTAATTTTAAGCAATAACAGTTATTTGCGGACCCAGCTTAAGAGAATTACAGCATAGGGCCCCAAGCTTTCTATTTTAAGTAGAAATTTATATAAAAAGGATTGTTACAGCTATCACAGCCCCTACCTATGGTATTAAGTATGTATGTGTATCTGTTTTCTTATAATACTCTATATTTGTAATTACCAGGTTGCACTTTAATGGTCCTATTAAATGCAGTACGCTAAGTTGTTTAAATTGTGCTCTGATTTCGTTTTTATGCTTTGGATTTTCAGAATTGATTTATTTTCAATCATTATTAAAATTTCATTCATTGAAACTTCTTAAGATCAGGAAAGGATCACAAAAGGTCACAACTTGTCCCAACTATCACATTGATACTTAAGAAACTTTCGTCTTTTTTAATATTTTAAAATGAAAAACAACGTTTTTCTATTGTGAGTAAAGTTTTTATTGCAAAATACCAAGACTGCCTATTATTACGAAGAATACATGCCTAGAATATTTTTGTTTTCCATTGAAAAAAGTTAATGATTCATAATGCAATTAAAACAATAAAATAATCAATCAATGACAGTTGTTAAGGTTTAATGTCCCTTTTAAACGAAATTGCATTTTAAGCGAAAACATTCAACAAATATTTCTAAATAAAAGCCACATTAATTCGATATTACAAAATATGGAAATAAAAAAGCGCCATAAATGCACGTTAATTAAAAGTTTCAAATCTGTTTCTATAGAATATTAATTCTGAATTATTTTTAAACAAATTTTTCATGCTCTTTGTTTTTGTTTTTTTTTTCTATTGTAGAATTTTGCATTGCAATGCGTTTCCCATCCAGCACCACCCACATCAACAGAGGCAACAACTCATATTGTCAGTTACGTGCATCAGCGTAAACTACAAAAACAACAACAACAAAAGGGAGCAGCAGTATTTAATGAATTTGATTTTGAAAATTTTCGTTCAAATTTAACATCCGAAGATAATAACGAAATGCGAACCGCTTTGCAACAACTATTTGGTAGATTTGTGGAAAATTTTGATGCAAATTTAAACAAATTAGAGAACAGTGTGCCGAACAAGGGAAATTATCAAGAAAATGCTAAAGACAACGAAATCCCTTATAGTCAACCGCCAACAGCCACCGATGACTTATTAAGCAGTCAAATAAATACTTTGGAAAATGGTTTTGGTAATAATGAACAACATGAATCGCCTAAAAATGACACCATGTGGCAGCGTAATAAACAAAGTATACCAGTTTTGGAATCAGTACGTCATTTAGTCAATAGCGTACGTGATGGTCATCTCAATAACACGGAACATGTACAGCGTCATCGTACCCTTTTAAGTGAAATGCAACCTATGCCTGAACAAAATATTTCAATGGCTATAGAAACCGAAGAAGAACGTGAAATGATTAATGGCAGTTCTGATTTACGTTTTTTAGAAGTTTTAGGTTCTATAGGCAGCAAAATCTGGGGCTTTTTATCTAACATTCGACAAGTATTTGCTGCTAGCAGTAGTAATGCCAGTGCTGCCTTAACAGCTTCAAGTTCATCCAGTAGTTCTTAGTTTTTGCAAGTTTTTAGTTCATTATGCGCATTAACCATCATCAAATTTAAAGTCAAGCTATTGTTTAAGAAAACTTTTATACTGTGATTAACCATATAAAACTTATTTGAATTATTACTATTAAAAATATAGTTTTATTTCATTTTTATATTTAAGAAATGAATAAAAAATTGGTGTATTTGATTAAAAAAATCTGTTTTGGGGTTTTAAAGACTATTCGACAAGATTTTTACAACTCTAGGGCTCCTTATTGACCCTTTTTATGAAACAATTCATGAAGAACTTAACCTCTACCTATTGCATAATAATCCTAGATAAATACTATTGTATGTTAGGAATACTTCCTAACTTTGATGAAGTTTTATGTTTTTTGGAAATTTGTATAAATATTTCGGGTTTAACAAGGCATGGGGTTTAATAAAATTGAAATTGAAAAATGTAACCTTTAAACCGTAAATCAAATATTATAAACACGTATAAAACAGAGTGGGCAAACAAACAAAACATTTCGCAAAAGTTTCAACAAAGTCATACAATTTTCAAAATTTTTTTAATAGTATTGTACATGAGCAAAACAAACACAAATACTTTCTAAATAAGAAAGAGCGCAAATAAAACAATTAGCTTTTCGCTCTTGTGCTTGCTTTGTTTTTTGTTGTTTTTTTTTTTCTCTTCTTCTTCTCTTTAACTCTTCTATCCTTTTTCTTCTCATTCATTTTTTGTTGTACCTACGCACATTTGAGTTAGTGTATTTGTAGTACTCAAAACAAAAAGAATATACAAAATTAAATGGGACAATCTTTCTCACTGTTTCTGTTTTATTTTTGTTTTACTTATTGTAAAGAATACAACAAAATGAGATCAAACGTTCAGTTTTGTTTATTTTCCTACTCTGGTATAAAATAGCCTCCTACAGCTATGTATGTATGTATATTGTTCACAGCTTGATTAAATGAACGTGTGGCTGCCATGGAAGTGTAAAAACGATAAGTTAAGGCATCCTACTCCACCTCTCGTTCATTTTCTGGATTATTTCAGCAAAATGACACTTGGAAGAACATTTTGTTACTCTATCACTTATGCAATAACGTCGTACAGGGATGTTAGACAGTTTTCAATTTTTATCCCCAATTACGAAATTCATATCCCCAAAAATCCCCAAAACCTTGATTAGTTCTTCCCCACATACACTGCATCAATAAATTTGCATGTATGTACATATGTTTTATGTGATATGTAAATTTTAAATTTGGAAACTGTGCAGATCAACTTAAAATCTTGAGGACATTCTTTTTAAACCAACCCCTTGCTCGCTTCGATGTGTGTTTCGGATCGTTACTTTATTGAAATACCGATCGCTGTTCCATTTAATATTCAGCATAAGACATCATGATGTCGTTTGAAATATTTGTATAGTATACGACATGTATTGTACTCCAATTCTAAATAGATGTCCTGTGCCATAGTATGGAAAACATTCCCATACCATATAGTATAAGTGGAGAAGTGATTGTGGTCGGACGAATCTAAAATTAGTTTGTTTATTCCGAAAGAAGTAAAAGCTGTAAGAAGACCCTCTAATACTGAATTCCTCCGCAATAAAACCATTAAAAACGGTGGAGGAAATATAATGATATGGGGATGTTTTTATTAATCTGTGAAAATAAATCAAACCAAGGGCACACGTTGCGAAAGTATGTATTTTAAACAAGTCTTGAAAATTGAAATTCTATTGAAATTCTTTCATCGTGTGTTCCGAATGTAATAAGTCTATAATAATGAATTAAACAAGTAAACAAATTTAAAAAATCGGCGACAACTTGTCGATAATCCCCAATAAAATCCCCACCCCCAAATGATTTTTTTTATCCCCATTTCAGAAAAAAAATCCCCATTTTGGGGATAAATCCCCTAATCTGACAACACTGACGTCGTACGGGAGTTTATGTTCTCTATCCGCCACTTTATATATCTCGGGTTAATGATGCCGCTTTAGGTTTTGACACCAAAATTTTTAAAATATGCAATCCGTTTTAGGCTATTTATCTCCGAAACTGGATGAGATATCCGAAAACGGATTGCAGATTTGAAAAATTTGGGGTCGAAAACCTAAAATGGCACATAAACTTCCACACGACGATTTGTTACATCACAAGATATTAGTTGACCCTACTGTAACAAACATCTGAAAACTTTATATATATGTATCAGAGTTGTAAATGAATCATTCATTTTTGATTTCAATTCATTTGAATTAGCTAAATTTTGAATTAATTCTTTTCAACAAAAAAAAGAATTGAATTAAATTTGAATCAATTCATTTGAATTTAGAGAACATGAATTGCAATTCATTTCCAATTCAAATGAATTGGGCAAAATGAGTTGCAATTCATTTGAATTAGGCAAAATGAATTGCAATTCATTTTTTAATTCAAAAGAATTGGTAAAAAGAATCGCAATTCATTTCTAATTCACTTGAATTAAAATGATTTGGAATTAATTCAAATGAATTAGAAAAGTAACTTGTAATTCAAATTTATCAAATCAAAAATGAATTGCATTCAATTGAAGTAAACTTGGTGTTTGGAGTTTGGTCCTTCAAGTACTACTTATGTCGCTTTTGATATACGCTGAATAACAAGACATTCAGTATTTAAAACCTATTAATAATTTATGAAATTTTGTGACGCACGAATATTAAAGGACAAACACTTTAGTAATACTTATGTATGTAATATTTGTTTAACAATATGTAATATTTTACAAATAAAGATGAAATTAGGAAGAGTTATTGGCATCAACTAATTTCTCTATTATTTTAATTATAAAATAAATGCTAATTAGATTAAATCAGAATGCATCGTTCACTTTCATATGGATATATTTTTATTATAAAGTACAGAATAGAAGTACTTGGAAAAAGGGTGATGCTTTTGTATTACAGTCTTTTTTTCAGAATCAATTCAAGTAAATTGGAAATGTATAACAAAATCATTTTTCGAGTTAATTCAAATGAATTGGTAAAATGAATTGCAATTCATATTTTAACTCATTTGAATTAATTCAAAATCAATTCAAATGAATTGGGAATGAATTGCAATTCATTTTTTCTAACTCATTTATATTAATTCAAAATCAATTCAATTCAAATGAATTGGAAATGAATTGCAATTCTTTTTACCAATTCATTTGAATTGAAAATGAATTGCAATTCATGTTCGCTTAATTCAAATGAATTGATTCAAATTTAATTCAATTCGTTTTTTGGAGAAAAGAATTAATTCAAAATTTTTCCAATTCATTGCATGAATGATTCACGAATTAATTCAAAAATGAATGATTCGTTTACAACTCTGATATGTATATACCGAAACTTTTCCAGTAATAACTAAAAACTGTTTTAGGATTACGGTCTAGCTTCTCGCAGCATACATGTAGTGTGTGTCAACTTTTATCCATGAGTAGCGAGACCTACAGTCAATCAGTTACTCTTTACGTAGACGCGGAAAGAAATATTTTTTTTTAATTTTTCTTTCTTTCAAGATTTCAGAGCTGGTGTTTGAAGCCGGAGCTCTTGTCTAGCAAGCTAACACAAGCTAACTACTAGACTATGGCGATTACCAGCTTACCATCTCTTAATTAAAACTATATGTACGTATACATACATACAGGTGTACTTATTTAATATGTAACACTGTAAGAAAATTTATTTCTTCACAACCAAAGTAATCGCATTTTGAATTGTCTGGAAAATAATTTTTCTTTTTTAAATTTAAAAGGCCGTTTTTATGTTCAAGGAATTTATCAAAAAAATTAATTTTGTATTAAAAAATAAAAATAAAATTCTTTGTACTTCTTCTACTATTACGAAAAACTTGTAAATTAATCGTAAAGAATTAATTTTGAATGATTTGATTGCAAAATGCGTATTCTTGCTAAAGTAACACCCTCCACAAAGGTATGTAATTAAATAGCTAAACTTGGTGATTTATATATTTATCTATCTGTGATATAAACTTTCATTAATATTTACAATTACATTAGATAACTGCTAGACTATCTAGTAATAGTAATGTCCGCCGTTATACATCTCTCGTACAAGTAAGGAATAAACAGTGGAAAAATAATTGTCATTCAAAATTACAGTCGAGAACATTTTACGAAGCTGATCAGTATAAAGTGGGTACTAAAACATTTAATAAGAGTAACGAGCTAGAACAGAGTGGTGGTTTACAGTCTACAATACTGCCCATAGCCTTAATCGATTTGAATCCCTTGAGTAGTAAATCCTCTAAAGTTTTATTAATACCTTTGAATTGGAATGATTCAGATGAATATGCGGTGAGCAATACCGTCACTTCGATATTTTCAAAATCTAAGAATCTCAAACAAATTGAAGCATTTAGTCAAGCTCTAAAAAGTGTGCCTTCGTATAAAAATGTAGAGAACAAACCAGCAGCGGCAGACCATGTCAATGAAAAGAAAGATTTACTGCCAGTTGCAAAAGTTAAAAATTTTTCCAATAGCATGGAGCTTGAACAAAAAAATGTCGATATAATGGAAGTTGGTAACTTAAATATGAATTTAGATAATTTGGCCAGAGCAGTGGACAAAACTTTACAACAATGTTGTTTGCATTGTATGCAAATATCGTCGGATAACCAAATTATTGGTGAGAAAATCAAGTTGTTTACTGCACCAATTCAGACGGCTCAACTAACGGCAGCTGAAAATATAAAACTTACATCCTTATTTAAAATTAACGGCTCCGATATAAATTTGGGAGATTTTACTTGGCAAAGAAAAATACCTTTTCCCGAATTGCAAAGTACTTCCTTGACCAATATTACATTTCCCACAGCATTAAAGAAGAAATCTTTTTCAGCCAAAACAATACCTTCTTTAATGCAACCAAAACTCTTATGTGCTCCCTCAGACAGTTTACAGAAATGCACAGACTCAACAGCAATAAAGCCAAATGCAAGAAGTGCTTCTAGTAATGTGCCATCCTCTAAAGGTGCAAACAAATGTAATTTTTCCTTCTTGTCAAATCTATTTGGCACTGATAATTTGCTAATGAGCTGCGATGCCTATAACAAGGCTTTAATAGAGGCTTCCAAACGAAAAGCAGCTTTAGCTGAGAGTTTAATGCAGGGCAAACAATCAGAGATGAACAATTTTAAACGACCCAAAGTAATAAACATTAAAGGGTGCACGGCTCTTGAGCAAAATCTAAGCACTACTTCACAATCAGCTACAAACGCCTCCAAGCCCTGTCCACCACCTGCAAAACCTACAAAAATTGCTAAGGGTGGCGGCTGTAAAAAGGATGATCCCTGTAAACCCACTACATGTCCTGATCCTTGCAAGGAGGAAATGGAAAAACTACAGCGTTTAAAAGAAGAAGAAATGAATAGAAAAAGGAGAAAAGTTCCTACAGGTTGTGTGTCTCCCAAGTGCAAAAAGGAAGACGGATGTACGAAATTAAAAAAGGGCCCTTCAAAGAAAGCCTCTGGCAGAATAAATAAAAATTGTTCGAAAATGCAAATGAAAGGCAATTTAAAAAAAATTAGAAGTTCTAATAGAGTAAGAAAATCATTGCAATGCACACAAAAAGGAAAGAATACTTCATGCGGAAAAGGTAAAGATAAGAAACAAGAAAATCCGTGCGCTGACGAGCATAAAGAGTACAAGCCTAAATGTAATGCAGATCCTTGTAAAAAGCAAGAACCGCCCTGTGGAGGATCGACAAAAAAAAAAGCCGATTCAGGTGGTTGTAAAAAGGATGATCCCTGCAAGAAGAAAGAAGATCCCTGTAAGAAGAAGGAAGACCCCTGCAAAAAGAAATCTCCATGTGGTAGTAAAAAAGAAGATCCCTGCAAAAGGAAAGATCCATGTGGTAGTAAAAAAGAAGATCCCTGCAAAAAGAAATCTCCATGCGGTAGTAAAAAAGAAGATCCCTGTAAAAAGAAAGATCCATGTGGTAGTGAAAAGGAAGATCCGTGCAAAAAGAAAGATCCATGCGGTAGTAAAAAAGATGATCCGTGCAAAAAGAAAGATCCATGCGGTAGTAAAAAGGAAGATCCATGTAAAAAGAAGGATCCATGTGGTAGTAAAAAAGAGGATCCATGCAAAAAGAAGCCGTCGAGTCCTTGTAAATCTAAGAAACCTAAAGGCTCTTCGACAAACTGTGGAAAGCAAAAAGGGCCAACTAAACCAAGTTGTAAAAAGTCCTATAGCACACTATGTCTAGTTGAAAATCATATTGCGGGCTCACCAATAAAGCGGGCATATTCTAGTTTAACAGCTCTACTACCGCAAATTAAAAATAAACACTTTTTTTCCAACGGCTTTATGCGCCGTTTTAGTTCGAAAAAAGATGGCAAAAATAGTAAAAAAGATTACGGCAAATCAAGTCAATGCAAAATCGATGCAACAAAAGTACCACCTAAAAGAAAACCAGCTTATAATCCACATACCAAAGATGGCATCAGGCAATGTTTTCCTACCTATGATATGGATTGTAAAAAATTATGCAAAGACCCACGTAAAACGAGTTGCAAAAAATTTGCATTTTTAAAGGATACTGATAATAATAAACGTGATGGTAAGCTGGCATTTAACAAATCTAAATAAACTATTTTGTTTTTGTGTTAATTTATTTCTCCTTTTAAACAACAAGGTAGAAAATAGGCTATTAGTAATACAAAATTTCGGACACCAATTATTAAAAATAAATTCCAAGATCCCGTACTTTAAATTTCAGTGTAAACATTTTCATGCATCTTTTTCAAATTCAAGTAATTTCTTCAATAAGAATATACTACTGCCATATTACAAAACAGATAAGGATAGTAATTGTATAAAACGTGCCGCCCAGTTGAACAATAAAAAGCTTATATATGAAGACTATGTGCAGGAATTGCATGACAAGACCAATTTAAAGAATGAAATTATACAAATAGAAACTGCTGGTGTAACCGACAAACTTGTCACCGAAATGCCAAGCATAAGTGATTATGGTAAGATTTTAATAAGTTTCTAAGCACAGATGCATATAAAATATAAAACAATTGTGAGGCTTTTTTATTCGTTGTAAGATTTATAAACACATTCGGTATTTTAATAGCAAACACCCTTACATGTGTTGCACACGTAACAGACCACAATTGTTTGTTTGCAAGGCTATCAAATAGTGCTGGCAAAGTATTGAGTAATGGGTATCGAGTATTTGTGGTAATTTTTGGGTACTCAATAATTAAAAGTAACTACTCAATACTTTAAAGAGTTTTTCTTCAAAGTTGTCTGGAAAGTTTAAATTTTAAGGGCCAAAACAAAATTCTGTCTAAAAATACAATATTTTATGAAATTCATTTCTCTTAAATATAAAATCCGTTAAAAGTATTGAATAGTAGTAGTAATGAAAGCATACCTGTGAAGTTACGATTTCGACTAGTAATCAATTACATTACCTTTAAAAGAGAATCGTAATGATTACTAATTACACAGTGAAACAGTGAAAAAAATGCACTGAATTCACAGTATAGGTTCGATTGTATTAACAAAACTTAGTAAAACCCTGTACTCGGTTTGGTCAGATTGACTACCATCACTCAAAAAAAGGTGTCCTCAGTTTTTAGCCAAAATCTACTTGAAACTTGAAGATACTGCTTAACTATGTTCGGCTATAATGTAACGAAGACTTTACTGAACAAATTTTAAAATATTTTTTTTACAAACAATAACTTTTTCTTGCACTTTTTTGCAAAAATGTACGAAAAAATTTTTACTTCTATTACTTTTTTTTAGCATAACTTGCAATTTGAATGTGACTAGACATCCAAAATTGCTTACAAAGACCAAATTGTACCCTAAAAATGTTATTTTGCACTAGTTTTTAAAAATAAAAAAAAACGGCATTATCATTATTTAAGGTTTTGCATGATTACTAATTGATAACGATTACAAATAATAAAAAAAATAATCAGAATTCCTGACAATTACATACATACATAACTGGCCTTTACAACCCTGTGTCAGGATTACGGCCTAGCTTCTCGCAGCACTCATGTTGTGTGTGTCAATTTTTATCCATGAGTACCGGGACCTACAGTTTAATTTCGACTCCGAACGACAGACAATTACTACAAAATAATCAAAAATAATCTAAAGTAATCGAAAAGTAATCCCAATTATTTTCAGCGATTTTTCTTGTAATGAAATCAGTAAAGTACCTGAACCGGTTTGGTCTATTGTATTAAATTTACATTTAATTGACGCACAATATAAATTTAACATGTTTTCTTTTAATCTGAAGCAAGATTAGTACGTTCTTTTTAGAATTCTTATTAATAATTTGCAATTTAAGAATTTGCTTTTATGTAAAACAATTTTAAAGATGAGCATTCACCTCTCAGCGTCTCCTTTGTAGTTTATTTAACGAATACCTATAAGTATTTCTATTTTGTTTAACCGGAACATATTATGCGTTTTCAAAATATGTAAAATGCGATTAACAAACTTAGCACTTGTCAGAACCCCCCAGGAGGGTTACTTTGTATTTCTATTCGAATTGGGAATGTGTTCGAAAGAAACTTTCTATTCAAAAAATCAATCATAATAAATACAAATTTTTTTCGAAAATTCGTAAATTTTTACGAATTCCCAAGATTTTCGATTCGAATCGTATTATTGGCGTATTATTGTCCTATTAGGTTTAATGTATTAAAATAATTCAAATAAATTCCTTCTTTTATTCTATAGATATTTTGTTACGTACGACTAAAATAGCCATATCCGATTCTGACATTTATTGTTTCGAAAACGGTATAAATTCGGGCATAACTTTGGGTCATGATGCTGCTGGTATAGTTGTCGATGTAAGTTTTTTAATTATTCTGATATGTGATGATAAACGATTTCGTTCGAAATTAAAATTGTCTATACATAGATATTTTCAAAGTCATATAAACCAGAAGAAGAGAAAAAAGAGCAAATTATACGAATTTAACAGAATAACAAAAAAGCACAAGAGCAAAAAGCGAATTTTTTTCGTTTGCGCTCTTATTTGTTTTGGTTTTGATCATGTACAATGCGATTAAAAAAATTTTTAAAAGTTTATGACTTTGTGGTAACGTTTGCGAAATGTTTTTTTTTTTTTTTTGTTTGCCCACTCTGTATAAAACTAATCTGCTTTAATTACTTTAAAAAAAATTATTAACCCAGAATGTAGTGGAAATAGTTATTAAGGTGATGAATGAAAAAAGAATTCTAAATCTGAAAAATTATATTAAAAGCAAATTGTAATTTCAGTCGATTTCAATTTCGAACGAAATCGGTTTCCATCACATACCAAATTAATACTATAGATAATACAGTGCGAGCTCGATTTTCGCAACTTGAAAAAATCTGGCCTGTTGCAATTACCGAAAAAGTTGCAATTATCGACCATTTTTTATTGTACCTGAAAATACCCCATTTTTAATAAAAAGAAACAAATTAATTATTAAATGTTAAAAGACAATCTTCTTGTTGAAACATTGGCGTAGCGAACAATTTTTAGTTTTAAAAAGTGAAATTATAAACTGATGCGTTTGTATTTGTGTTTTAAAACGTGTTTGGGACAGCACTAACGTGGAAGAAATGCTATTGAAATGGGATTCTTTGATTAAATATGATTACTTTTATAAAACTACGTTTCTGAACAAGAAATACAAACAGAAATCATGGAAAATATATTTAAAAAAAAATAGTGTTGCACTTATTGAGACTCATTTTTGAAAATCGTTGCACTTATAAAGACTATAATGTAAAAAATTTGCCTGTTGCGCTAATCGGGGCGTTGCGTTAATCAGGGGTTGCGAAAATCGAGCTCGCACTGTACTAATTATTATTTTTTACTTATTCTAAGGTGGGCCAAAATATAAAAAAATTCAAGCCTGGCGATCGTGTTGTTGTAGAATCTGGAATATCATGCGGCATTTGCAATTTCTGCAAAACAGGAGCCTATAATATGTGTTCACAACTCAGATATAATGGATTCTTTCGGAAATATCAAGCACATCCGGCTGATTTGTGCTTTAAACTGCCAGACACTTTAAGTATAACAGAAGGATCACTAATACAAACATTAGCTTTAGGATGTCAGGCTGTTTTTGTTAATCGTATAACACCTGCCTCTAATATTCTTATTATGGGTAGTAGCTCTACTGCCGTTGCCAGTGCTCTCTGTGCTCATGCCATTGGTGCCAAACAGATTGCTCTAATATGTACAACATATCCGGCACTCGAATCGATACGGAAAACATTTGGTTTTAATTATATTCACTACAATGAAAAATCTGATCCAGCCGAACAATTGGAATCGATATTTCAGTTATATAACGATTGGCCAGATGTTGTAATTAATTGTGCTGTTAATGATCATACCATGTCATTAGCCGTAACAGCTTTAAAACCTTCAGGCTGTTGTGTCTTGACAGAATGTGATATTGAATACGTGAAATTCAACGCTTTTGATGCAGTTATGAAAAATATACGTTTGATTTCCAGTTTTCGTTCGAATAACATGTAAGTGGGTTTTTATTAAACGGGTATGTGCTGTTAATAATATAATTAAATCATATAAAACTTCTCTGTTTTAATTATTTGAAAATTTTAAAAATCAAGATAGTAGGAGCAGTGGTTATTAAATTTATGAGTAAAAAAGAATTCAAAATCTTGTTAGACTTAAAAGTTATTGTAATTTGAAATTTGTTTTCTCATCACAAGATTTGACATTTTTTTTAATCTTTTGAATAAGAAATTAAATGAAATTTTATTTGATTTTATTTTACTGCAGCACATACCCGAATATTTATTGTATAAGATATTTTCTAAATTTTTTTTTTATTAAAAGGTTCCCTATTGCTATTAATTTAATGAGCTCTGGTCGTGCTCCTATTGGCAAAATAATATCTACAATTTTTAGTTGGGATAGCATTGATGAAGCCTTTCGTTTAGCGCAAAATGCTTCGAATTGCGGTTACCAAAAAGTTATTGTACACTGTGGCGATGACAAAACTCTAACCAATAGATTATAGTAAAATTGAAAATATTAAAAAAAAATTAATTACATGTTAAGAGAAAAATTTCAGTGCAAAAAAAAAAAAAATAATTTACATACAATGTATTTAAATATTTTATTTATTAAACTTTTTATTTATCCAAAACTCTATTCCTTAACGCCTTCTCATTGTAACACTGTATGCTTAAAAAAGTCCCTACATCGTCGCTCATGTAGTTATATTGGTTTGAAAGAGAAATAGCTGAAGAAGCACGACATGCCATGCTTTTTATAATAAAGTTTAAAATGCTTCCAGGAAGAATGGAATCCTTGAGTGGCTTGGTCTTGTTGACCAAATACTAAAATATGAATAAAATCTCGCTACTGATAAAACAAGATCGTCATGCAAGCCGATAGGTGATAGCAGGAAAGCTAGTGTATACGGTAAATATCAGCCATAAGCGGAATAATTGACATTAGGATGGCTACTCAAGAAGGGCCAATGTTTGAATACCACATGTACATACATACATATATATCGTCATATTAAATGCAAACGGACGTAACTACTCTTTTTGTTTCTTTACAGGCGAAGCAAAAAACCTTATAATCAAAATTTTTTTAAATCCTGTGTCACAATTACGGCCTAGCTTCTCGCAGAACTCACGTTGTGTGTGTGTTAATTTTTATCCATTAGTACCGGGACGTACATTTTAAAGTCGACACCGAACGACAGATTTGAGAAGCTTTTCCATGGCAATTAGTTAGTCTCAGAGCTTTTGCCAGAAAAACTGTTAAAATTGTAATTACTTTTTGTTTCGTCAGAAACGCTTTTAATTACATTTCCTAAAAAAAATAGTGAGAAATCATATTGATGAAATCATTTCATTGAAACTGTAGACATAGCTCCAATTGATCCTGTTAATGGTCATAGGCTATAATCAACTAAATGAAAAGGATGATTAGAATGAGTTGACATTAATTTGTTTCACTAGAATAAATTGTTATAAGTACAGCAAATACATAAGATGGAATTATTGCTACTGCTGATACTAAAACTAATAAAGCAATTTGTGTAATAATTAAAATGATTAATAAGATACTTATTATTGATGGCCCTGTTCTTCCTAGAAGTAGTCGCTGAAAGAAATATTTTTTTCATATTTTTTTTAAGATGTCAGATCTGGGATTTGAACTCGGTGCTATCGTGTTAGTAAGCTAACACACTAACCACTAGACCACGGCAACTACAAATTATGTATGTAAGTACTATCAGCCTTATGTATAATAAAAAATTAGCAGGTCGTTGTACACAGTGGCTAAGTTTGTCATTCCAATACGTGGAAACTCTTACCCAAAGGTACAAGGTACTTAATTTTTTGGATTATCTGAATAGTTATCAAATAGAGGGTATGGAAAGTTTTAATAATATCAGTCTACAGCGGATGATAAACTTGCCAGTTGTTCGTCCCATATGCTAACGAGTTACTAATTATTCATTATACATACGGCCGTATGTCTTTTTGCATTTAGAAATACACTCACCGTTTGAATTTCGTTAATAAAATCACCATTTTTGATCGTAGGAATCTAAAATTTTGCACGAACATGTATTTTGATAAAATTAACCATAATTCATAAAAAAAACTGAATTTCGAAATTTTTGTAGTTACGTCGGTTTGCATTTAATATGACGATATGTACATATTTATACAATATACATACATACATATTTTATTTGATAAGTTACCAGCGGAGTGGTGTTTAAATCCACGAGAATCAAACCATTTTTTTTTTTTTTTTTTTTTTTTTTTTTTTTTAAGACCAATACTCAGGAGTAAACCCCTACTAAATGCAGTGCATTGTATTGGAATGTTGAATACATAGATATACATAGATACATAGCTATACATAGATACAAAGATATACATAGATGTTAAGCGCCTTATGTCAATGGGACAAATTGCTGTCAATTTGATCACGAAAAGGCCAGTGTTATACCTTCACCTTTACATGATCAACAGCAATTGCCCCATGTGGATGTTGAATGTGAGTGGTGAGCATCTTTTTTAGGTAGGTTAGTTGTTATCTTCCCAGAAGATGGCACTGTACTCCTGATCATTCGTTTTCTTGGTGGAATAGGCTGGAAATGCCAGGGAGCGGCTTCGTGAAGATGGATTTCTTGGAGGTGGGGGGGGGGAACCTCTTATTTTTTTGTTAATTATAATTTTGGAAAAACCGCAAATTAATTTTTTATTTTTCACCTTCGCTGGGATTTGAACCTCGGTCCTTTGAGTTTCTGTGCACGCGCTCAACCACTATGCCACGACCCCCCCTTTGAAGTATACCGCTAATTTAAAGCATGTACTCAAGCTAAAACCATCTTTAATTCTTCTTCTTATTACTCAACCAGAAAATTAGACCAACCAAATACACAAGAAATAAATATTTCGAACTGATGTTGCACTTATAAAAACAATGGTATTGCAGCGATGAACTTATGAAACTTTCCGAAAAATAATAAATTGTATAGATAGTAATAGCGGATACGTACTTGTTTAAAAATATTTTATTTTTATTTAGTTTTTCCAGAAACAAACTCTCATTAAAAACAGATAGGTGGTAAACGGTATAACTTTTTATTTCTCATGTGCTATATTTGTCACCAGTTGGAGTTTTGTATGAAGATGTTAGCTTGCCTCCTAATATGTTTGTTTACAGCAGGCCTGTGCAAAAATTAAAATTTCATACACAATTGTGCTTTAGCTAAACTCACATGTATTCTTATGCTCTTGCTTTCAGTCGTCACTGAAACAGCGACGAGTTAACATGCGTGGTGGATGTACGCTAATTTATTGTTTGCAGTGGGAACAAAATTAATAGCAATGCACACAAATATTTTCTATTATAAATGAATTTGTAAATCCAATACTTTATTTATCATAGAACGTTTAAAAATATAGTTTAAAAGTTTTCAGCGACATTTAAATTATTTTTATATAATTGTTAATAAATTGTATGAAAAAAACAAAACTTAAATTTTTTTTTTTTTTGTTAAAAAATTAAAAGTACTTTTTATTTCTTTATAGCAGAGTAGTATTTATAAATTGTTCTTCAAGTAATTAAATTTTTATATGAAATATTACATGTAAATTTTAATTTAAAAAAATTCATACAGTTGCTTATTCTGCTACTTACACGTTCAGCAGTGTAATTCTCATTTTCTCAGCAACACAACTACATTTTTACTTTTGCACAGGCCTGGTTTACAGTCTACCAGAGTTTTATTCTCACTCTCTCTCTCTCTCTGGCTGCAACAGAGGCTAACTTATTCATAATCTGTTGTGTATATGTATGTTTTTGTTTTATGTTTTTTGTTTTTATTTATTTATTTTTTTTTTCTGGTTTAAGTCATAGTTTTAAGTTATATTTAAGTTTTATCCTGACACATTTACTGCCTCATTTATCTTAAATTATATTTTGAGCAATATAGTTTCATTTTAATCTTTATTACTTATTGTAATTGTACTTTTCCAATTTATCGTAAGCATGCTGCGTTAATTTCCTTTAAATTCTTTATTAAAATAATACTTTATAGTTTTTAGATTTTTCCTTTTCCATTAGTCGTTACAATCGCTTTTATGTAATTTACCTGTTAAGTCTCAATAAAATTCAAATTCAAATTCTAATGTGCTATATTTCGTACTTGAACTGCCCTGTTCTCAACCAATAATTACTACTTGCCGTTAGATGTCTCTGTGTTAGTTTTGTGAAATGATAACATTCACTATTGCCAGATTAAGCAATTTGAATAAAGTTTTATTATAGGTATTTCAATGACGATTATGTGCTCCAAATATATTTGACTGATGATTTGAAATACATGTTTAGAAACTATAAAAAGTTGATAAATTTTGATACACTTGAACATCTGATGTTGGAATTAGAATTTGAGAATTGAAAACATAATTATTTCCAAGTTTATGGCGCGTGTAGACTGGGGGTAAAAATATATTTAAATAAAATTAGTGGATTTTATGTTTAATTCATCTGGCAGCTTTAGTTACAGCTGCTGTTGTTTTGACATTTCGTTGTGTGTTGTTTTCTTTTATTTGGTAAAAAGAACATCTACTGCACGTGTATTAAAACATTTCTATTAAAAATACAATAATTAAAAAAGAAAATTAAAAATTCAGAAAATAAAATCAACTCAAAATGGGTAAATTAAACGTAACCATCTTACGTTATTTGACGAAAGAAGATTTTCGTGTTCTGACTGCGGTAAAATGAAAAACATGGTTAAAATAAAATATTTTATTAACAATTGTTCGGTTCCATTAAATTACAGGTGGAAATGGGTATGAAAAATCATGAATTGGTTCCCGGTCCGTTAGTGGCCTCTATAGCTAATTTGAAAGCTGGTGGTGTTCATAAGCTGCTTAAAGAATTGTGCAAACACAAGTTGTTGACCTACGAAAGAGGCAAAAAATGTAAGTTTTTCCTTCAATCCACTTGTAAAAATAAAAGCTTTATTATTTTATTTTAACAAATAAATTCTAGTTGATGGCTATCGTCTTACCAACACCGGTTACGATTATTTGGCTTTAAAGTCTTTAACTTTGCGTGGTTCTGTGGCCTCTTTTGGCAATCAAATCGGTGTTGGCAAAGAGTCCAATATTTATGTGGTGGCTGATGAGGATGGTACACCTATTTGCTTAAAATTACATCGCTTAGGTCGTACCTGTTTCCGTAACATTAAGTCAAAACGTGATTATCATGGTCGTCGTCACAAGGCTTCTTGGTTGTATTTGTCTCGTATTTCGGCCACCCGGGAGTTTGCTTATATGTCTGCATTGTATGAGAGAGGATTTCCAGTGCCCAAACCAATCGATTTTAATCGCCATTGTGTTTTAATGGAATTGGTAAATGGTTGGCCCATGTAAGTATTTATACGAGGAAAAAATGGTTATGCCTTTAGTTTAAATAAAACATTTCTTTAAACTTACTCTACATTTATTTTAGGACACAAATTCACGAACTTAGAGATGCCGAACAGGTCTATGATGATCTTATGAATTTAATTGTACGTTTGGGTAATTCAGGTGTTATTCATGGTGATTTTAATGAATTTAATTTAATGCTTAATGAAGACGGTAAGCCCGTACTCATTGATTTTCCACAAATGATGTCAACCTCTCATGAAAATGCTGAATTGTAAGTATGAATATAAATTCTTAATATATTATAAGTACATATCATAAACGTTAATAGAAATGGCATATGGGATTATAAAAGAAAATCTATAACCTGGCTTTATTGATTTAAAATTATTTTCAGTTTCTTTGATCGTGATGTGCAGTGTGTGAGAGAACTTTTCCGTCGTAAATACAATTATGAAAGTGAAGATTATCCAAAATTTAGCGATATATTGAGAAACGATAATTTGGATACTGAAGTTCATTGCACGGGTTATGGCTTCACTAAAGACATGGAAAATGATTTACTAAAGGTTGGCTCTAAATTCGAATCGTATTTAAAATTATATCTCAAAATGGTATATATTCTTTTCTATTTTGTAGGAATATGGCATGATAAATGAATCTGAGGATGAAGAAGACGAACACAATGAAGATGTTCCCGAGTTAATACAATCGCCAAACGATGATCTAAATGAATATCGTCAACAATTAGAAAATGAGATACACTACAGTGAAATCAAATCAGCAAAAACTGCTGATGATTCTATAAGACGTTATATTGAATCCTGTACCCAGTATTTGGGTAATATTAAACTGGGTCCAGAGGTAGAAATACCAGAAGGCACACCGAAACCAGAAGATGTGCAACCAAAATTATTAACTGAAGAAACTAGTGTTACTCAAGCACATACATCTAATGAATTAACAGACACAAATCTTCAAACAGCTGAGCAACCAACAGACACTTCTTCAAATAAAGCAGATCAAGATGATTCCGATGCGCAGTCATTAAGTTCAAATGATTTGGAAACTGATAATGTTCCTGAATTAGCAAATATTGATCCAAACTCACGTATGTATCGTTTGAAAATGGTGGAAAAATTATTAGAAGATGCTCGTTCACAACGTTCATATTCAACTACTGCCAGTACGATAGCACCGTCAGTTATAACCGATCGTATAAAACGTAATATGGATAAAAAAGAAAAAATGGAAATGCGCAAACGTTGTGTGGCTAAAGGTGAATCCAGTGCTGTACATCGTCATCGTAAAGAGAATAAAGATGTAGTAAAAGAATATGCTGGTTGGGATTTTTAAATACATAATTATTTGTAAGTAATTAAAGTTAAAAGAGAATTGTAGAAAAAGAAATGTATTTATAGAAATTGTGATTATATTGTAAATTTATTGATATACTCACGTGAAATCTTTTTACCTATTTTATCAATAAATTTTCCAAAAATTTTAATTGAATTATTTTCATCAGGAAACTTTATTGTTTTCGCTCTAATCTGTGGCATATTTTAACGGTGGCCTGGAATGTTATGTCTTTCCAAAGAAGATTTTTTTAAAACCTGCCAAACTGGTTAACTCAACTCGTATTAACAGGTTGTTATACTATATAAGCAGATGGTTTAGACACGCAACAACTAAGAGAAATATACATATTGAATCATATTTAACATTAAAAAAAACTACTTTATTTACAAATTTGACATATAAAACAATTTGATTCTTATCTATTCTAATGGATCTAAAAGACCTAAATTATCATAAATAGGCAATAAATTTTCAACAATGTTTTGCATTTCTTTATTATTGAAATATAGCGAATCCTTGAATTTAATACCAATTTCATCTTCATTTACTAATGTTCTAAATTCAGCATGTTCGGTATTTGTATTTAACATGAGTGCTTGGAAAACAAAGGTGGCATTTATAGCTGAAATAAAATTAAAAAAATAATTTTTATTTTAATATAAAAAAATGCGTTATAAATTACTATTTAAATGCAATTTATGTTTTATAGTATTTATTAATTAATAATTAATAATTAATATATAACAGTTAATATATAACAGAACTTTTTAACTATTAATTCTGCAAAAACCTTTTTATGGTCAAAATTCCTTTCATCAATTGAAAATATTATTGGAAAGTATCTGGAACCCATAATATCGATCCATATCCTAAAAAGTGGACGAAAGAACGAGATGTAAAATCCCTTTGCTTAATATAGCCCAATGCAATCCTGGGGGTTTACTTTGTATTTCGATTCGAATCGAAAATACTTTCGAAAGAAATTTCCCATTCGAAAAATCAATAAAAATGAATGAATGAAACAAATTTTTCGAAAATTTTTACGAATTCGTAAGATTTTCGATTCGAATCGAAACACAAAGTAACCCCCTTGTAATTCGGTTTTTTGACAAATCTGTCCGACTTCATAATCTTTTGAAAAAATTCATAACGTCATTTTTTTCTAAATGCACTCAGGGTTTCATTTTATAAAATGTTAGCAAAAAGCAACTCTGCATATGCTTTGCATCTTATTTTGTGCGATGGTGTGGCACCAGAGTGGGCAAACAAACAAAACATTTCGCAAACGTTACCACAAAGTTATAAACTTTTAAAAATTTATTTAATGGTATTGTACATGAGCAAAACTAAAAGAAATACTTTCTAAATGAGAAAGAGCGCAAATGAAACAATCAGCTTTTCGCTCTTGTGTTTGCTTTGTTATTCCGTTACATTCGTATAATTTGCTTTTTTTTTCTCTTTTTCTTTTCTTTTTCTTCTCACTCATTTTTTGTTGTACCTACGCACATTTGAGTTAGTGTATTTGTAGTACTCAAAACAAAAACAATATACAAAATTAAATGGAACAATCTTTCTCACTGTTTCTGTTTTATTTTTGCTTTACTCATTGTAAAGGATACAATAAAATGAGATCAAACGTTCAGTTTTGTTTATTTTCCTACTCTGTGTGGCACTAATGCTGCCATTTTGATGCGACTTTTAAAAGTGTGGCAGAAATCGATAAGATATTCTGGTTAATGAATCGTACGACTGTATATGATAGTGTATCATGGCCTTAACAGAATATGGGGAATGACGTTACAGTGGCATCAAGTTTTGCTTCAAAATTTTTTACACATACTGCTCTTCTAAATTCATAAAAATTAAAAAAACGTGACGTAGGTTGCCCATAATTTTAAGGCGTTTTACTTCCCAGATGTCGTCAAAATGAGAATAAAATGGTTATAATGGTTACTATATTGAAAATATAAGACGAATTGCAATCTTTTTAACTAAAAAAAAAAACAATAAAAAAATTACAGTTGGAAGGAGAATTTAATAATGAAAAACTGCGTCTGGACTGGAAATCTAACTAATTACCGAGTAAACTATCGATTATGTTTTGTAAGCCGACAACGAATGAAATAGAATTCGAATGAATTTTAAAATTAAGTTTTATTTTCCTTTGAAAACATGTTCGATTTCAATTTTACTCGATTTCTCTTTATAGAACTTACCCCTGTAAATTTTTAACTACTACTATTGTTGTTTAACTTTTGTATATGGGCATATCCATCAAAATGTCCAACAAGTCACGTACATACCATATATGTATACTCAATTCGTGTGATATTTTGAACAACAACAAATTTTCGAAGGTTCTTTATTTTAATTTTTTCAAATACATATGTGAACACTTAACAAATCGCCGTGCGAGAGTTTATGTGCTCTATCCGCCATTTCATGTTTTTTATATATTTTGAGTTAATGATGCCATTTTATGTTTTTGATCCCAAACTTTTCAAGTCTGCAATCCGTTTTCGGATATCTCGTCCAGTTTCGGAGATAAATAGCCGAAAACGGATTGCATATTTTAAAAATTTTGGTGCCAACAACCTTAAGTGGCATCATTAACTCGAAATATATACGAGGGCTGGTCAAAAATTAACCGTTATTTTCAATTTTCGTGAGTTACGTATGTTCTATTTTCATTTTTCTTCTGCTATGTTAGTACACATATCTGTTATATATGTTGGTAATATCAGCCATTTTGGATTATCAGTTTATTTTTGACAGATAAAAAAGTTAGCCGTGTTTTGGTGTGCTTTTCGATTTTTTACTATCCGGAAAAATGGATCAAAGAAACTGTATTAAGTTTTGTGTAAAAAATGAAATTGAATGCGCAAGGGCATTTGAAATGTTGACTGTGGCGTTTGGCGAGTCTACTATGAGCAGAACACAATTTCCATTGTGGTATAACCGGTTTAAGGAAGGCCGAGAAGATGTCAATGTCGATGGATTTTGCACCATGATAACGCACCAGCTCACACATCGATGATAGTGCGTGACCCTTAGGCCCCCGCTGACTTATTCCTCTTCCTAAAACTGGAGACACTGAAGACAACTGAAGAAAGGAAAGTGTTTTGCCAGGATTGAGGAGATAACAGAAAAATCGAAACAGGAGCTGTTTAAAAAATTGAAAACAACGGTTATTTTTGATCATACCTCGTAAAATGGCGGATAGAGCACATAAGCTCCCGCCCTACGAAATATATTGTAACTACTTTTATGTACTTATATATATATGGAAATGCCCATATGCTTCTTTAACCAGATAAAGAAATACATTCATACTCGTATTAAAAATATAAAACACCAATAACTTTGTCATTTATGCAATACTTTTAAATACCGCACAAAAAACAAAAATGTCACAAAAACAGGTTTGACTGTTTGGTCACGAGTATTCAAATCATTTTAAAGAACAGCTTTGCGTTAAAAACAAATCATTTTTATCTTACCCAGAAACTTGCGAGATTGTACTTCTAAATTAAACTGGAACAATGTAGGCAAACGTCCTTTAAACTTTAAAGATTTCAAAGTGTTTTCCAATATTTCATAATAATATTTGATAAATTCTTGTTGATTATGGAGGCGCAGTTCTTCTTTCAGCGAAGTATTAAAGAAATAATGAAAATCAATGGCCGGATGACCCCAAACACAAAGTTGCATATCCAAAGGGCAAACATCGCTGGGTTCATTTTCAATACCATTGGGATATTGAAACATCATGTTATTTGTCCAGTAATCACCATGAACAAAAGTCATGAAATGATCATCATTTGGATCGAAACATTTAACAGTATCTTCCATAAGGCGTTCAATTAAACCTTCACATTTTTTGCCATATTTGGTCTTGAGATCTGGACGACTATTCACATAATGCGATAGAGCGGTTATAATACCACACATCATGGGCTTAAAACCTTGAGTGTGACGATTATAAAAACCATGATCAAATTTGTGTTTTTTAAAGAAATCCGGATCACGTTCATTTAACACAGCACCACAGGCATGAATTTTAGCCAATTTGCGCAAAGCCAAATGTACATGCTTCTTATCTAAACGGCCTATACGATCTGCAACAGCAAAATTTCTAGCAACCAAATCATCAAAAATAATAGCGCCCTGCTTATCGTCTACATACAGAGTTTTGGCAAATATTTGATCAGCATCGCCAATTTCCTGCATTAGCGCATCAAACTGTGGCATGACATAGCGATACACATCAATTTCACATTGTATAACATTGTACTGGCCAAGAGTTTGGCCCTCAATACCTTCACCTTGGAAAGTCATTTTTATCACAAAGGCATCTGTTTTGGGCTCCACAATAGTATTACTTGTGTATGTCACTTGAATGCGCAATATGGCACTGGTATAATTTTCACCCTTTCCACTAGTTGACTTGCCATTACTTATCTTTGTCACTTTAATACTGTCATCATTATGACGTTTAATCAACTTGTCTTGTATATAATCTGCTGTAATCCATTCAGGTAAATTGGGATCAATTTCTGGTACCATTTCTTAAGCTTTTCTCTCTATCTGTTCTTTAGCAAGTATTACGTGTTTGAAATTCTGAACTATTATAAAAATTGATTGCAGAAAACAGGCTCTATTTATATATTTTTTTGGATTCTAATACTAATTATTGCAAGATTTATTTTTTTTATAACACGATTGATAAGATAATTGTATTAAAAACGGATATATGCATGGGCATGTATGCATAAGACATTATACGAGTACATACTATGTATGAAAGTATTTGTGCTATTGGTTTGCACAAGTTAGTTTGCAAATTTATTTTTATATTTTTGGAGATTGTAGGTCTTTAATGAATTCAAATTATAATCAATTAGATTTTTTGTACAAACATTTAACATTTAATTTAAGAGTTAAAATGTAGCTGATAAGGTTTTCAGTCAAATCCTACAGTAATTTTAAAGAATTAATTCTTTTTAAAATTTGTTTGTATTAGGCCGTATTCTAGTTGGCGTTCTCGTCGTCGTCGTCTAGTAATATTTAAAGATGAGAGAAACATTTTTTTCTTTATTCTAGTAAAAAATTTCGGACGACAACGGCGTCGCCAAGTGGAATAAGGCCGATGGAACATATGAGATCATATAAAACGTATGCGCCCTTTATTATTTTTTGATTTTTGAACTAAATTTTTTTACTAGTGGTGGAGTGGTTACATCGTTTTAGTAGAATTTCTGTAGGTCTTAATTTAAAGCATCTTTTCTGAATAATGAAGAGATATCACCAATTCACGTTTGTGGATAAACAAATCAGTTTTGTAGGAGTTATGCTGATAAAAATCCTCTTTCAATGCAACAAAAGTTTTTAAAATTTGAAATTTCTAAGTTGACGTTCAGGCCACGAAAAGAAACTTGCTTTTATTAAAATATTTTTAATGTTACAGAGCGAACTTTACATTTCACAAGTAAGAGAGAGAGAGCTTCAAAAGCTCACCTGTTGTTCAGTTTGTGACAGAAAATATTTTGTTTTTGAACTTGAACTAGAACGATATCTATAGCGACCTATTAGCAATATTAAAAACGAATTATAAAAGATTGACATACATATGAATATACAGGGGCTTTATTCTATAACTCTCCTACAAGTAGGTAGCGCTGCCTTTGAGAGTTAGGACATTATAGGGTAGATTCGTTACAGTATAAATACAAATTGCAAATGGGATGAATTTTACCTCTAAACAGCTAGACTTAGGTACGTTTCATAAATATTTTATATTGGTAGTACATTTCACACGAAAACTTCCTGTAACGAATCTACCCTATAAGGTCCTAATTCTACAAAGGCAGCGCTACTTACTCCTACCGGCTGTGCTCAGGGAAAACGGGTTGGATCCCGCCCTTTTTAGTTAATCTAAAGACAGTTACTGGACAACAAAAAAAAAAGCAAGCAAAAGTTTGGTTTCAAGATAATGGCGTCAAAGTTTTAAGCTTGCGTACACAGTTTCTAGACGTAAATTCTATTGAAAGTTTATGGTAAATTGTAAAAGCGACTCTTCGAAGAAAATTCCTGCCAGTAAGGAACAATTATGGGAATTTTTAAAGATGAGTGTAGGAATATTCTAATCGAAATGTTTTATAGACTTGTGGCCTCAATGCTAAAACGATGCTTGGACCTTAGCAAAAATAAGGGTATTTCCAATAAATACATACATATGTAAATAAATAGTAATTGAAACATGAAGTTTTTGTTACTGAGTATTTTAAGAAAAAAAAAATATTTGAAAATTTTCAGAGAAAATATAATTTTGAGAACATTATACAGTGCGAGCTCGATTTTCGCAACCCCCGGTTAACGCAACACCCCGATTAGCGCAACAGGCAAATTTTTTACATTACAGTCTTTATAAGTGCAACGATTTTCAAAAATGAGTCTCAATAACTGCAACACTATTTTTTTTAATATATTTACAATGATTTCTGTTTGTATTTCTTGTTCAGAATTGTAGTTTTATAAAAGTAATCATATTTAATCAAAAAATCCCATTTCAATAGCATTTCACCCAAACACGTTTTAAAACACAATTCACTTTTTAAAACAAAAAATTGCTCGCTACGCCAATGTTTTAACAAGAAGACTGTTTTTTAACAGTTAGTTTTTTTGTTTTTTTAATAAAAAAATTGTTTTTTACAAATAATTTTTTTTTTATTAAAAATGGGGTATTTTCAGGTACAAAAAAAGTGGTCGATAATTGCAACTTTTTCGGTAATTGCAACAGGTCAGATTTTTTCAAGTTGCGAAAATCGAGCTCGCACTGTACTTTTGAGAATTCATCGTTTTAATTGTATGATCTCCTAATCTGAATTCTAAGTCAAATGAGATACGGTTGGTGTACAAACATACAACACTTTTACAAATACATAAATACTTCGTGTATCTGTATTAGAAAGAGGGTGTGTATTATATGCAGAAATTAATATAGAGTGACCAGATAAAGTAATAATTGCTTCACCAAGTATTTTAAAGTTGTTGTTAAACTTACAAACAATAGTCAGTTTTTCAAAATAATATCATGCGTTTTAAGTCGAAGCCTTAGAAGATATGAAATTTAGTCTGACTACCAAATTTTTATTTGCACAGCAGCGATATTCTCCAATTTATGAAAATTTTAATAGCAGTGCATAATGATCGTTTGTAGCATAAAGTTTTTGACGTTTTGACAGACAGATAGTTGATCTGCAATTTCGAAAAAAAAATTAAAAAAAAAAAAATTAATTGGTAATATACAGGGTGTCCACCGGAAAGGTATACTAATTTGTTTGTTTATAATTTTTGGTTAAATGTCGGCAATTATGAATGAAATACAATATCAGATAAACATCCGCCTGTATTAGCCTCACAAATTCGAGCCCTTTTGAGCACATTTTTCTTTACATTCTCACACATTTCACGCGGTATTTGATGAATTTCATCACGAATATTTTGTTTGAATTGCTCCAGCGTTTCTGGTTTGTTTAGAGAGTTTTCCATTGCCCAGAACCGACCGTTCTGTTTATTCACATATCCATTAAAATTAAAATTTGATAAAATGTTTTAACGAGTAATGCTATTAACACATTCAAGGCTATCGACCATCAAACACACGACTACTACAAATGTAGCCAAGTAGCCAGCTACTTAATAATAACAACGACTACAGCTACAAAATAAACATATGTTTTAACACAGTAACAACAAACTATTAAATGCTTAAGGCCATGACTGACTATCAGATTTAGTCGTTCGATGTGTCAAAAATTGCATGTGTGTTCAGATTGTGTGATAGTGTGGACAAAAATTATATAAGTGTGACAGATTTTTTGACAAGTGTGTACGATTGTATAATCTTTTGAAATTTTTCATAAAATGAGAGTTTCTGTGAGATCAGAGTTGCTTTTTGTGGAATAGTTGTACAGAAAAAATGCAAATCATTTATTTATTTATATTGTATACGCGGCAAACATTTACATACATTTTTTACATTCGAAATTGAAAACAATATTAATTTTTCTATTTATTTGCATTGGTAAATATGTTTTTGCATCTTTTTTGTATGACAGTGTGGCATCCAAACACACATTTTGTTGCGATTTTCTATTGTAGGACAGAAATTTATCAGATTTTTTTTTACATAATCGCACGACTTTGTAAGATAGTCAGTCATGGCCTTTACCAGTTACTCTTAGAGCTTTTGCTAGAAGTCTGATAAGAGATAGTAGTCGAAGGATATACATAATTTTTTTATAAATCTTTTTTTCAAAATGTCAGAGCTGGGGTTTAAACCCTGGGCTCATGTCTTAGTAAGCCAAAACACTAACCACTAGACCATACCATCTGTATATAATATACATTTGTATAGGCAAATCATTAAAAATAAAGGTACAGATTTTAATAGTAAAATTAGGGACCCTATTCTGTAATACTCTTAAGCTAAAATGGGGTTTTTAAAATAGGATGACCTTAGAATCAATAAAAATAAAAATTTTGATGGGCATGAAGCTTCTAAATAACAATACTCGTTAAAGAATTGAATTCGCAGCAATACAGCCTTGAATCATTTTTAGCGATAGAGTCTTAGCTTAGGAGAGTTACAGAATTAGGCCTCAGGAAACTAAATAAAAATATATTTTGTTTTCTCCCTACCGGGTATATTAAATATTTATAAAAAATCAGTGTGACAACAAATAAAAGTACTGCAAACTGTATTATTATTAAATTAATTATTTTGTTATCTGAGCTTTCATTATCTAGAAATAGACCACCAACAGCAAACTACACTTAATCTGATTAGAACTGATTAGAAAAATCGATATATAATATTACTCGCACTCGTATATCCTAAATAGTATATTTAAATTCAGGCAAAGTTTTTAATTCAATATGTAATTTTGTAATTTTCTTATAGACACAATTTTGTAAATAAAATTTTATTTATAAAAATAAACAATTTCTCTGTGTGTTTCTGTGGTATGTTTTTTTTCTAAATTCGAATTATTTTGTCATGATTGCAAATTACGAAAATATGCATCAAAACAGCTGTTGAAATGCCATTAAATGCAACACTTTAATTAAATTCTACCTATAAGAAACGCTATCGCATACGAGAATATTAATTAATTTTTGTCATTTAAGTACTATATGAAAATTGAGGCACTAATACATGTATGCATGAGCTTCAATGAGACGCTAATATTAAAAACATGCCTGGCTGTTTGAAGTTCATACAATAAATAATAATGGCCTAAGTTGACATAAGCAATTTCATTAAATACGAGTATTTTTATTCTCTTCTTTAATATCTACCTCTCAGCTAAATTACAAAAACGTTAATAAAACTACAAGTATACGCATTTATATTTTAACTTCAACACACCCAAACGCTATTTACTTTAGACAAAACCGTAAATATCTCAAAACACGACATTTCGACTTAAGCTATTATTACGAGTATTTATTGCCATAGATACATACATATTTGCTATAAATCGAACTATTCTATCATCACTTTTAAAAACCAAGATTTCATAAGATTAATTTTTTACATAATATTTTGCAGAGAAATTTTGAACATCAATTATGACAAAAAACTGTGCAAAATTTCTATTTAGTGTAGGGTATAGTAGTAATATGTATGCCCACCGTTATTATCTTGTTTTTTTTATTTGGCATACGCAGTTGTGTTTAAATTTTAAAAGTAAGTGTTAAAAAAAAAAAACATGTTTTCAAACATTAAATAATAATAATAGGGCAAAAACTGCTAAATGACTTGGCAATTTAATTGGTAGAAAAAAAGCAAACAAGAAAATAATAAGCGGTCGTGTACGACCTTATGATACCTTACACGACAATGTACTTTTTAAAGCATAGGTCGGCAAAATTCATTTGCAATTGTGTTAGTGTGCCTGAAAGAGAACTGCACTGAACAAAAAAATTTCTGGATTCATAAATACAATGTTTACATATCTGTGGCATTTTGACAAAACATCTTAAGTAAAATTTAAAAGGTTGAAAAAAATGTTGTTAATGATACGAATTTTTATTCAAAAACCATTTTTGTGTACGTTTTTAAAATTTTGTATTATAGAAGAAATTTTTCTTTAATATCGGTTTATTTTATTTTTTAATATAAATAATTTTTTCCCCGAGTTTTTTTGAAAAACTTTTTTACTATCTTATCTCGACTTAAGGTGTTTTGTCAAAATGCCACAGATATAATTATGCATATCTTTTATGTCTTAAGGAAACATAACGAGTATATCAGGTAGGTAAAATTCAGTAGTGCCACCCGTTTTCTGAAGGAAGATTTAAAAAAAAAATTTAAATGTCTTACTTTTTAGTTTACAAGTCACATTTGTTATGATAATAGAAGACATTTTGTGTTATTTTAATAAAAACAAAAAAAAAAAAAAAAAAAAAACAAAAAAAAAAAATACACCAAAATTTGTTTCCAATTAATCTAAAAAATAATTTTATTTTTATAAAAAATACTTAAAACATCCGATTCACATGTGCACTCGTCAGCATTTGATTGATGAATAAAACAACATTTGTCTTGTAAAATGATACATTTCTTTACGTGTTTTTGCAAAAAAACAAATGCAAAGAGAGGACAAAATGAAGGAGCGTAAGAATATATGTCATTATTTCCTCCAAATTTATTTGACCTCGGTACTCCTTTATTCTTAATAGATCGGTGACATGTCTATCGGACAATCGATTATGTACTTTACTCAGAATTATAAAGAAATATTTATGAAGTTATAAACAGAAAGTAATTCGAACATTCCCATTTCTGGTAGAAGTAAGCAGAGTCTTTTCTCTGCTTCATACACAATGGCAAGTGTGTTTATGTAGTAGTGGACATCACTGCCATAAAGTGTCCTGAATAAAATTCACAAAATATAAATGGACACAAATTACCTATTTGTCGAATTAATTTGTATTAATTTTATTTATTTTTCTTTATTTCTTTTAATATTTCAAGTCTTGCAAATATAAATGAAATAAATTAATTTGTGTAACAATAATGTATAATTTAATTAATAATTAAGGAATAAGTTATTCTATTTGTTCTCTAGCCGTTTATTAAACAAATTTTTTTGTTTCACCGATAAGAATTGATAATCTTAATAAATTTACACAGTGTTACAAAAGTTTACATACACCAAAAGTTTTTTAAAGGAATTCCTTTATAATTTGAAATTTTAATTGGAACATATTAAACGCATTCGTAACGGGTGAAACAAAAAAAGGGCAATTTAAAATTCACGCTCTTTTTTAGGTACACATTTTTCTCTCCACTTCAGTGCCTTTTACTATTTAAAAGTAGATAACGCTGGTGTTAAACGATAATAAAAGTTGATATATGTACGTATCATAAGAATCTATACATATATTATACGTATGTAGTTATGAAATTATAAATTTCAGGCAGTTATATTCACGATCTAAACAATATAAATACAATAGAAAATCAAGAGCAAATTTTCAGTTGGCAAACAACCGCTTTGCGTAAATGTTATTGAAGAAAATCGTATTCAAAAAAAACTTATTAATTTTAATTAAAAAATTTTAATCAAGAAATAAACACAATGACAAACGAAACTGTACAGTATTTAACTCAGGAATATGTAGAAAAAATATTAAAAAAATATTTTAAAAATTCAACTTTGCAAGTGATAGAAATACATTCCAGCCCGGCGTCGGCGAAAGGTGAAAGTTATTGTAGTGTAATGACAAGATTATGTGTAAAATATAGTATAAATGAAGACAGTGAATTAAAAGAAATAAATTATCTGGTCAAGGCAACATATGAGGATAATTCTCTTGCAACAAATATTTTACTCAAATACGATGTTTACAACACAGAAATGGAAATGTATGAGACGGTTTTTCCACAACTTCATGAATTACTAAAGGAAATCGGAGATAACGATCAATTGTGTGCGAAAACAATTTATGTGGATCGTGAGCTAAATGCTATAATGTGTGAAGATTTATCGGTAAGACATTTTACCACAGGCAATCGCCTGAAGGGCATGGATAAGGCTCAAGTGAAATTAAGTTTGAGAAAACTTGCCAAAATGCATGCTGCTGCGGCAGTTTTAAATGAACGTCAGAGCGGTTGTTTAGAAAAATTTACTCACGGCATATTGAATAGGCATGTCAATTGCTATGGTGTATTCTTTGAAAATGTCATAAAAGTTTGTGCCAAATTTGCTGAAAGCTGTCCTGAATTGGGTACTTACTACAGAGATAAATTATTAAAATTAATTCCATTTGTAAGTGAATATGCTACGCGTTGTTATGATCCAAATCCTAACCATTTTCTAACTCTTAATCATGGTGACATGTGGACGAATAATGTGATGATACAATGTGATAGTGATGTTGAGACTACGACCGATGCTTTATTAATTGACTTTCAATATTGTAATTGGACTTCTCCCACAGTTGATTTGCATTATTTCTTATATACTTCTTTGCAAGATGATCTGCTTTTAAATCAACAAGCTAAACTTATACAATATTATCATGAAATTCTGGAGGGGACTTTACAAAAATTGAAATATAAAAAACATATACCAACGTTGCATGAACTTTATGTGCAGCTAAAAGAGAGAGGTTTTTATGGTAAGTTTAAAAAAATATAAAAAAAGCTTTATAAGTATAATTACAATAGGATTTTAAGCATACGATTGTTAATTATTTTTTAAATTCATACTATTAGTTCCGCAACTCTCTATATACATACATAGCTATGTATAAGAAGGGTGTCCCAAAATTAACGCAAGTTTTAAATTTGTCGCCATTTTTAAAGAAAATTGTACGTAAACCTTTTAGAAGAATAGGGTTAGTTAGAGTTAGTAAGAATGGAGCATTAAACAATACAACAAAGTGTTTTCAATATTGAACATTTTGAAAATAATGAAAATATGATCAAAATTCCAATTCTCATAAAGAATACCAGTTTTAGGATTTCAAGACCAATATCATAATTATAAATAAATAAAATATTTTATATAAAGCAAAAACTCTTATAAACTTAATTTTTTAATAGTTTTACATACAAGAAATGTAAAAACATTAAATGACAGTTTGTGCAGCTGCAACTGTCGTTTTAATTACTAGCCTGTTTTCTCTGAGAATCATTTTTGCTAGAAGTTGCGGTAGTATTCTGAACAAACCAGTAGTCCAAAAACAAAAAAATCGAGTAATAGTATTAGTGAAAAAGAAAAAATATTTCTTTCGGCGACTACCTCTCAGCAGCCTTCTGGCAAAAGTTGTGAGAGTAACTAATTGCCATGAACAAGCTACTCAAGTCTATCGTCCGGAGTCGACTTTAAATTGTAGGTCCCGGTACTCATGAATACAAATTGACACACACAACATAAGTGCTGCGAGAAGCTAGGCCGTAATCCTGACACAGGGTTTTAAGGACAGTTATGTTTGTATGTATGTATGTATATAGTATTAGTGAAAACCCAGGAACATTAATTCGTTATCGCTGACAAGAATTGAAATTATCAAGAAGCCCTATAAGCATATACTCATAAAACATCTATATCTCCATTCAATTAACACAATAACTGAAACAGCGAAGAGAGATCGAGTAATAATTATTAATCATCAAAGAATTAGTCTTATTGAGTTACATATTTGTAATCAAAGATCTATGTCATCAAGCCCACAGTCATATGAATTACAAGAGAAAATTAAACACGGTATAAATAAAATTCAGCCACAACAATACAGAAAGGTAATGAAAATTTTCGACGAAAGGCTACTCTTGTGACAGAAAAGCCGTTAGGGCCATTTAATCAAATTACAATGTTTAATTGCTGTACTTTGGTTGGAATTGACTTTAATCAGTTTTTTTTATGTATGTGGGTCAACAAAAAAAAAAAAACATTTAATTTTAGTTACTTTCTATTATAGTTTGTACAAAAATTTATAGTAATTAAAAAATTGCATACTTTAGGGCGTTTTGTTTTTAAATTTTAGTATAAACAAAACAAACCAAAAAATTATTTATTTTAAAAAAGTAATATTTGAGAAAAATCCATTTTAACAACAACTACCAGTTATTTTAACTTAATTCTATGAATTGCAAGGGTTTTAGTGAGGAAAATATATAGGAAGAGTGTAAAATAATATGAGGCATTTAATAAACAAAAATCACCAAAATCTTACAACAATAAAATTTATTTAAATTATAATTTTGTATATTATATATTAATTTTTTAATTACGCATACTTTTATATTATTTTTCAGCTGTCACAACTCTTTTAGTGAATTTTCCTCTCATGGTCAATGATAAAACAGAAGATGCTGACTTTGAAGCTATTGTTAAAAGTGATGAAAAAGCTCAACGATTTCATAATGTTTTGTATACAAACGAGAGAGTGCAAAGAATTGTTAAAGAAATGTTACCCAGATTTGATAAAATGGGACTTTTAGATGTTGTTGATTAATATCATATACATATATGTATAGAATGTAGAAGAATTTTATTTATTAAATTATTAAATATTATATAAAAAGAATAAAGATTAACTGCCGTATTCATAAAAAGAGATATTTTTTTTTTAACAAAACAATACTGTTTTCTATGAAGCCATAAAAATTGTAAAAACAACATTTTATTTTTAAAACAAAATTTTTTTAGATCCTATTTTAAAAGTTTTGACTCTTAGACACATTAAAGATCTCATTCAAATTTACTGTTATTAAAATCCTTTGGAATTATTTTAATGCTCTCATAAATTGAAAATTTAAACCACACATGTACATTGTGTATATAAACAAATATTTTTAGTTATATCCACCTTGTACTAACCCAAACTATAATAAAATTTTTTTTAAGTAACGCTACATTTAGACTTGACAAATATTTTGTGAAAAAAGCATAGCCACTATTTTATGTGAAACATTTTATACAAAAATTTTGTTTTATGCTAACATGTGCAAACAAATTATTTAAAAACATATAAATTTAAGAAATAAAACTTTAAAAAAAAAAAAACTTTTGTAACACAAAAATAAAATGACATACCAACATGTGCATTTTAATAAATATAATTAAAAAATATAGATAATTTTTATATTCTCAAATTTGTTAAACTTACATGTGTAAACTTTTGTAAGACTGTGTATATATGTAAGTGTTACTTTATAACAATACAAGTATATTACGTGCAATTATTTTTACTCGAGTTGCATATTTAAATCTAACTAAATAAACAATTGATAAGTACGATATGTTACACTTAAAGAAAAATTATAGTTAATTCAAGAAAACATTAAGGTAAAATTGTCTTTTGCTTTTATGATCAAAAATGGAACTCTGCGTCAACCATAAATGTTGCCTGACAAATTCGCATAAACCGGCATACTATATCTTAATATAATTGTTTTTTATACTTTTTTGGAATATTATTGAAGGAAGATTTTAAACAAAAAATGTTTATTGAATAAAAGTTTTCTTTTATTTAAAAATAAATTAAAAAGTTAATTTCAAGCAGTATTCACCGTGGTCTAGTGGTTAGTGTATTGGCTTAATAAGACGAGAGAAATATTAAAAAAAAATATTTCTTTCGTCGACTACCTCTTAGCAGACTTCTGGCAAAAGCTCTGAGAGTAAATGATTGCCATGAACAAGCTTCTAAAATTTGTCGTTCGGAGTCAAATTTAAACTATAGGTCCCAGTACTCATGGATAAAAATTGACACACACAACATGAGTGCTGCGACAAACTAGGCCGTAATCCTGACAGAGGGTTGCAAAGGCCAGTTATGTATGTATGTTAGGGTGGGTCAATTTTTTTGCCTACTAAGCGTATAGCAAAATCGTAATCCACGAGAAATTCTAAGAACTTTTCCCAAAGAAACCATGGTTCTAAAATAAAAATCGAGCTTCCGGTTTTTTACGAGAAAATTTGGTGTTCAGGTCATCCGAAAATAATGCTATTTTTTTGGAAGTAATCATTGCAATTGGTGAATAGTTGACCTGTAACGCTGGATGAGGGCTTATTTTAAAGGAAATTATCTCAGCTTTCTATATCTGTCCTCATTTATAGAAAATTGTTTACCCAAATAATGGTTTTGGAGGTTTATGTCACAATAATAATAGTTTAAGGTTTTTAACAGTTTTACTATTATTATTTTGACATAAATCTCCAAAACCATTATTTGGGTAAACAATTTTCTATAAATGAGGACAGAGCCTTTTCAGATTCCTGCTATAATAGAGAGATTCCATATACTGGTAGTCAGTTGATATAATAAAATTTTAATTAAAAAAAATAATTAATTTTTAAAAGCAATTCAGAATGTTTTATTGAAATAAAGTGATTTAGAACTTTTTGGCTACGAATACAATACTTGAACACGTATTGTAAGTAAAAAGCTTCATACAAATCATCTCTCAAATTTTTAATTTTATATATTCAACCGTCTAGCCTGTTTTAAAAACTTACAATTTTAGCATTTTAGCTTAAGAGAAGTACAAAATAAGGCCCCTGATCAAGTACAAAGTACCGTTTTGAAACCATTAAAGGACCAACCTGAAATCACCTAAAATAGGAAAAGAACTATAGCCAACCAGAGTTGTCTATAAAGTGAGGTAAAACAAGGAGGTCTAGGTTCGCACACTGCGCCAAGCTATCAAAAAATGACACACCAAAAATTGCCAGACCTGGACAATCACAAAGAAAATAAACTATAGCCTCCCTCTCAGAAGTATTCCCGCAACAACAGTGCGGATTAAAGGGCTTATTCAGAGAATGAATATCAACAACTTGTCGTGTTTTAGTTATAGCGATTTGAAATTTTATTCGATTTCAATTTCACTCATTTTCGGTTTACAGAGCATACCCGTTCAGCAAACTATAGTACACCAATCGGCCACATGGATTACACCAATTTTAAATACACCAAAAACTTGTAAGTTTAAAACCAAAATTAAGGTGTAAGGATAAGTTTATTTTTTGTCAACCATGTTAGTGCAAAATCGTATAAAAAAATTTTATAAAAACAGGATATGGTGTGAGAAGTGATTAAATTAAACTTTTATAAAGCTTTACTTAGGTGGAATTGAGTTTAAGTGATTTCTGCTTATGTATGTATAAGTATATGTTGGTGACAAAAAATATGGAATATAACTCTCATGTATGGGTCGGTGCTTCAAACTCTATTTTGGGGCTTGGCGACCGTGTGCAGGAAAGGGCGAATGTGCTTGTCAGAGACGGTAGAAGTCGTACAGCTCGTTTATGGAACATACTTCCAGCGAATGTTTTTCCTGCCAATTACGATACCAGTAGGTTAAAATCAAATATCCACAAGCACTACTCCATCTTTCCCCCTTTCCATAACGTAATTTCTTAAGCCAGCACAATTCACTGCATGAGTAGTAGTCGTCCCCTGAGTATTTTATATTAGTTACCTCTATTATAGCAGGAATCTGAAAAGGCTCTGTCCTCATTTATAGAAAATTGTTTACCCAAATAATGGTTTTGGAGGTTTATGTCACAATAATAATAGTTTAAGGTTTTTAACAGTTTTACTATTATTATTTTGACATAAATCTCCAAAACCATTATTTGGGTAAACAATTTTCTATAAATGAGGACAGAGCCTTTTCAGATTCCTGCTATAATAGAGAGATTCCATATACTGGTAGTCAGTTGATATAATAAAATTTTAATTAAAAAAAATAATTAATTTTTAAAAGCAATTCAGAATGTTTTATTGAAATAAAGTGATTTAGAACTTTTTGGCTACGAATACAATACTTGAACACGTATTGTAAGTAAAAAGCTTCATACAAATCATCTCTCAAATTTTTAATTTTATATATTCAACCGTCTAGCCTGTTTTAAAAACTTACAATTTTAGCATTTTAGCTTAAGAGAAGTACAAAATAAGGCCCCTGATCAAGTACAAAGTACCGTTTTGAAACCATTAAAGGACCAACCTGAAATCACCTAAAATAGGAAAAGAACTATAGCCAACCAGAGTTGTCTATAAAGTGAGGTAAAACAAGGAGGTCTAGGTTCGCACACTGCGCCAAGCTATCAAAAAATGACACACCAAAAATTGCCAGACCTGGACAATCACAAAGAAAATAAACTATAGCCTCCCTCTCAGAAGTATTCCCGCAACAACAGTGCGGATTAAAGGGCTTATTCAGAGAATGAATATCAACAACTTGTCGTGTTTTAGTTATAGCGATTTGAAATTTTATTCGATTTCAATTTCACTCATTTTCGGTTTACAGAGCATACCCGTTCAGCAAACTATAGTACACCAATCGGCCACATGGATTACACCAATTTTAAATACACCAAAAACTTGTAAGTTTAAAACCAAAATTAAGGTGTAAGGATAAGTTTATTTTTTGTCAACCATGTTAGTGCAAAATCGTATAAAAAAATTTTATAAAAACAGGATATGGTGTGAGAAGTGATTAAATTAAACTTTTATAAAGCTTTACTTAGGTGGAATTGAGTTTAAGTGATTTCTGCTTATGTATGTATAAGTATATGTTGGTGACAAAAAATATGGAATATAACTCTCATGTATGGGTCGGTGCTTCAAACTCTATTTTGGGGCTTGGCGACCGTGTGCAGGAAAGGGCGAATGTGCTTGTCAGAGACGGTAGAAGTCGTACAGCTCGTTTATGGAACATACTTCCAGCGAATGTTTTTCCTGCCAATTACGATACCAGTAGGTTAAAATCAAATATCCACAAGCACTACTCCATCTTTCCCCCTTTCCATAACGTAATTTCTTAAGCCAGCACAATTCACTGCATGAGTAGTAGTCGTCCCCTGAGTATTTTATATTAGTTACCTCTTATTATTGTTTGTACAACAATTTTAAAATTAAAAATTTGTATATTTTAGGACGTTTTTTTATTTTTATCTGTATAAAACAAAAATTTAAAATAAGTTTAATTTAATTTATACCTATTTTAATTTATTAATACATGTTTTTATTTTATTTTTCAGCTGTCACATCACTTTTAGTGAATTTTCCTCTCATGGTGAATGATAAAACAGATGAAGCCGATTTTGAAAATTTTGTGAGAAGTGATGAAAAAGCTCAACGATTTCATAATGTTTTGTATACAAACGAGAGAGTGCAAAGAATTGTTAAAGAAATGTTACCCAGATTTGATAAAATGGGACTTTTAGATATTGTTGATTAATATCATATATGCGTGTACGTAGAAAAATTGTATGTATTAAAAATTATACGAAAAGAATAAAGTTTGAAAATAGTAAAAAAGATGTTTAATTTTAATTTTTAATTTGTTAGAACATTTTTTTTTTTAATTCAATTTTAACAAATATTTACATTTAAATCCATCTTACGCTAACCTATGTGTACTACAATAAACTTTTTTAAACTATAAATATTATGCATAAAAGCTGGGCATATTGTTTGGCTGATAATGTAATTTTCTGAAATAAAGTTGACTTTTTAATAATTTGCATTAAATGTTTACTTTTTCTTTTATCAAATCTTCGTGTGTAACTTTTGATCTGTAATCATTTTCAAATCAAGCTTTGTCAGTGGTGAAGCCAGTGATTAATAATTTAATAGATAATTCGATATATTAATTGATTTTCTAGCAAAACAGTTCAAAATAATTCCAGAAGACTGAATTTCATTTATATATGTATGTATATGGGAAGCAATTGAATTGAAAGATGCCGGTGGAACATCGTTTGCGAACGACTTAGTATGATGGTTAAGCAGGATTGATAATAAGGATAATCATTCGTAAATGAAGTAGGACACAAAAGATTCTTTGAGTTGCAGAGTCTGCCTTTGGGCGTACTAATAATGGAATTAATAATAATGATACAAAAATTTTAATTGTAAGCCATGACAGATATCACTAAATCAATGAACATCACACAAACATATGATCTTCACTGGCGCACTTTTGTCAACATCATTTACTTTTCACCTGAATCGAACCATTGCTTCATCAGTTAAACTTATAATGCTATTATTGTACTGCATCACTTTCATGGACCGTGGTGCAGATAGATAATTGGTAAATATGATTCTTCTTATCTTATGGTTTAATAAGAAAATTTTTATAAAAGCCGATCAGTATAATTATACGAACACATATATACACTATTTGGTATTAGATATGTACATTATATTAATGCAAACTTCAAAAGTAATGATTTTTTATATTCATTCATACATATTTGGCCATTACAACCCTGTTTCAGGGTTACAGTCTAGCTTCTTGCAGCACCCATGTTGAGTGTGTTAATTTATATCGATGAATACCGGGCCTTACAGCTTAAAATCGATTCCGAACGACAGTCTTCAGAAGCTTTTTCATCGCAATCAGTTATTCTCAGAGATTTTGCCAGAAGCCTGCTGAGAGTTAGAAATATTTTTTTATATTTATTTTTTCAAGGTATCAGAGCTGAAGTTTGAACCAGGTGATATCGTCTTAGTAAGCCAACACAACACGGCGACTATAAAGAAATGCGAAAATTAAAGTCAGATTTGCTTAAATAAAATTCTTACCTTATATTGACGTATCATTGCAAAGATGTTCGTAAATGCAAAACTGTATTGAATTACGACTTTGAGCTTTAAATTGAAGGCGGTGCTACCTATCTATGTGTAACAGGTGGCAATGTTAATAGGATTAGACTTTTGGTGAATAAAATTGTAAGATTTGTTTTTAATATTAGGCGCCATTACTTCGTTAAAGGTCAGAATAGACGACGATACACTGACCATATATGTATATATCGTCATATGTGGGTGATGTTTTAGGATGTTATTTTGGTAATTATTTAGTATAGTTTGAATTTCTATAATTTCTGGATCACCAGAGTTTTTTTTATTCAGTTCAATACTCAGGGATAAACCCCTACTAATTGCTGTGCATTATATTGGAAATTTTGTTGAAGGGTAGTACATTATAACAACAGAGCATATATTTTGTTTTCCTGTATTATTAAGCGCCTTAGTAATGAGACAAATTGCTGTGAATTAATCACTCAAAGGCCAGTACTATACCTTCACCCTTGAATGATCAACAGCAATTGTCCCATCGTTGCATATGTTGACTGCGGTGAGTTCCTTCGCTAAGTAGGTTTGCAGCTATTATTTGCTACTTCCCAATAGGTGGCGCTTTTCTCCTAATTATTCGTTTTAATTTTTTTTAATAAATTAAATTTTACATTTAAATATAATATTTAAGGATTATTATATAAAACTATATTATAAGACTGTAGTATGTATTTGGCCATTGAAGGCTTTTTCTATTACAAAATGAATAAATAAAAAAAAAAAAAAATAGGAGTCTGTCACATATTCTAATTTTAATTTGTTTTCTAGAATTACGTTCTAACGCGTGTCGTTCAACTTTTGAAATGATAAGCGTTTATTTGAATAATTTTGTTTTCATAATTGACTAATTACTAGATAAAAATGCTACGTAATGTTTTGTTTTAACAATTTAGAAATTATTATTTTATAGTTTTAGTTATTGTTTTATTAGCATATCATTTTTACTATCATTTCTATTTATTTTTGTTATTTATAACATTAACTACTTGTAATAATAGCATAGAGCACAACACAGGTATTTAACCACGAAAGTTGAAAACGAAAAAAAAAAATAATTTATAAGCGATGGCTTTTGCGCGTTTAGCTTACTACGCTAACACTTGACTAGCATTTTTTGGTTCATACTACTACTAAATCCAACAAAAACAAATATGACCTTTGAATGTTACTAAACCATAAGATTTTTGGTTGAGCGACGAAATTAATGGTCGACCTATAAAACAAGCATATGTACCTCAAATTTATTAAACAATTTAACTAATTCTGTGCGAATATGGAAGAATAGCTTAATTTGATATAAGTCAGAGTTGGGTTTATTGCATTAGATTTAATTTTCCACTAAATTTAGTGGTAGTGGAAGAAATAGTGCATTATCGCCTATAATATTTATATTATAAGTAAGCTTATACTTATTACTTAGTTTTGTATTTGGACGCTTCATAGAACTTATTGTATAATATTGTAGTGAACATTTGTTGTATCATAAGTCTATTATCAGGTGGTAAATTTGCAGTTTATTTGCATAAATTTTGGAATATTTCAAAATTTCATGTTTTGACTTAAGCTATTCTTCCGTACAGATAAAATAAATATATATTTTTGCATATCCAAACATTTTATATTAATTTTATAAATCCTACAGTATACAAATCTGTTGCTGTTGTCTAATGTACAGTGTATGCTTACTTACTAATAAAAGGTCTGGATTCAAACCCTAGCTCTGATATATTTAAGAAAGAAATATGAGAAAATATTTCTTTGGTCGATCACCGCTTAGCAGTCTTATGCCAAAAACTCTGATTGCCATGAAAAAGCTTCTCAGGTTTGGCATTTGAGGTCGACGTTAAACTGAAGGTCTTACGAATACAAGTTGACGCACATAATATGGGTGCTCTGAGAAGATTGGTCATAACTCTGAAAATGGGTTTTAAATTGTTTAAATTTCCTAGAGTAATCTGTTAAAAGATATACCACATATTAATAGAACTAGATATTCAAAGTACAAAGTACTATGTAAACGCATAGTACAGAAAATTCTTTAATTTGGTGGTGGTTATTGATGAGATTGGGTATAAATGGTAAGGATATGCTAGGGGAACTGAGATTTTGTGGAGTTATGCGTAGGCCTGTTATTTATTTTTGTACAATATTTTGAAGATTTCTTAATTGCTTCCAAACCTTTTTCTAATAATATGCCGTTTGGCTTAAACGTAAGATCATCGTATCATATTGGTAATGGTAATGGTAAATTTTCTGCGGAATATAAAGAGAATCTGTCATTACCTACTAGTAATGCTGACCTCTAATGCATCAATTGAGGAATTGGTTGTTCAAGTATGTGACAAAATAAGACTGGCAAATATCACTAAGGTGTTCAAACGTGTTTTTAAACCTTAACAGAAAGGGTTTGACTGAAATGATGCTCTGGCTAGAAAACGTATGCTGAAGAGTCGTGTATTTTATAAAAAAAAACTACAATGCTGTTAACAAATTTTATTACATACATACATACATAATTGGCCATTACAACCCTGTGTCAGGATTACGGCCTAGCTTCTCGCAGCACTCATGTTGTGTGTGCTAATTTTTATCCATGAGTACCGGGATCTACAGTTTAAAGTCTACTTCGAACTACAGATTTGAGAAACTTTTTCATGGCAATCAATTACTCCCAGGGCTTTTGCCAGAAGACTGCTGATAGGTAGTCGCCGAAAGAAATTATTTTTTATTTTTTTCAAGATGTCAGAGCTGAGATTTGAACCTAGCGCCATCGCTGGGACCACGGCGACTACATAACAAATTTTATTATTACTTTTATATTTTCTTTCACAAATTTGTTTTATAAAATGTAAATTTTTTTTGTAGATATTTAACTTTAAGTTCAAATGCTTACTTCCATCAATATACATACTTACTTACATGCTTACACTACATTGTCCTATTTATGTATATAAATAAATAAGTACATATGCATGTATATTTTAATTAAAACATTCAGTTTACACTTTCACCTATCACTCTGAATTTTAGTCGAAATGTCAACAATATTCTATCAACCAACATACCATAATCTCCCACCTTCACCTTTATAAACTAACCTACCACTCTGTTTTTACCATTACAAAACTATAAATCATTTATTCTCTTTTTTTATTGCCTTCTAATTAGTTTGCGGTTTCATTTAGTACGATCAACACGAATATTCTATAAGTGAGAGAAAAAATTGCAATATTTAGTGTTTAATTGCATTAAAATATTCTAATTCATTTATAATTCTGATAAATAATGCGTAAATTATTAATTAATTACAGTTTAAAGTAAAAAAGTGCTCTTTATTTAGTGAAAGTGTAATTAAAAAAAATTTGCCAAATGCTTGCAGTCAATGATGAGTCAGTGAAAATGCATCCATTTTGATGTTGTTGTTAATCAATGTGCTTTGTTGTTATGCAGAGAATAAAATAAGAGTAGTAATAATAAGTAAGCAAGAACTAGAAAAATAATAAAAGTATTGTTTGTGTAAGGGATTGTGCGTATGAATTAGGGAAATGTTTGTGTCATCTTCAATTTGAATAACATGTTGCCAAGGTAAGATTTGTTTGTTATACATGTATGTTGACATATTAATATTGATTGTTGTTGCTAAACTTTAGAAATATGTTGCATGGTATTGTTTTTTCAAATAAAATAAAATTGCTTGAATTAGTTATTTTATAATTTTGTTTAAAAAATGTTATTATTAAGCGAATGAATAAAAAATTTTTAAAATCTGCTTGTGTCCAAATATATTTTTTGGTTTTTTTTTGGTCGTTATTTTTCAAATTCAGGGGTGTTTTTAAATAATTAAAAAATTATACATACATACTGTTAATGTGTATTTATTTCTCAATTGTTATTATTCTATAAATTTTACTAAAAAATATTTGCATACATAAATACATATAAATACATATGTACATACATATGCATATATATTGTATATGTTCTTAAATTATTTTTGTACATCCAGAAGACCGTGACGATCAAAGTATGGTAATAAAAATTTTAAATTATTTTGAACTCTTTCATTTTGATAGGTACTGGCACGAAAATTATGATTTCTTTCATCATTACCAACCAGACTGCGAAAATCAGCATCTTTGCATTGACTAGTAATCATAATTGGCTGACTCGCTATGGCGGCGGTGACAGCTTAAAGAAAAGAGAATATATATGTATATGTTGCATTTATTTACAATTTCATAGATATAAAAAAAGATAAATTACCTAAAAATCGTCCTTCTTCGAATTGCACTTGAAATTCATGTAATGTTGGTATATAACCATCATATTTTAATTTTTTTAACATTTCAACTAAAACCTCATGATAATACTGCACCAGTTTGTCTATGGCATGAACATTCAATTGTAAATCTGGTATCAGGGAAGAATTAAAAAAATAATGTAAATCAACAGCGGGCGAAGACCAATTGCATAGTTGAAAGTCTATTAGCAAAACATCTTTTAGATTATTTGATTCATTGTAAAGCATCATCATGTTATTGATCCATAAGTCACCATGATTCAGGGTACAAAAATGTTTTGGATTACTATTGTATGCTCGTGTGCCATATTCTACCACGTATGGCTTTAGTTTCATAAGTTTATCGTGATAATAAATTCCTAATTCCGGACAAAATGCTGCAAACTTAGCACAGATTTCTGTCATATACTCAAACATACAGCCAAATGCACGTGTGTGTCTATTGAATATGCCTCGTTGAAATTTTTCTAACTCGCCATTAAGTCGTTGATTTAGAATAGCTGCTGCTGCATGAAACTTGGCTAGTTTCTTAAGAGTCATTCGTGCATGATGCTCGTCCATACCCGTCAAACGATCAGCCAAAATGAAATTTTTTTGTGCTAAATCCTCAAATATTATGGCTGATTTTTCATAATCAACTTTTAAGGTTTTTGCAAATAATTTCTCTGTATCACCCACTTCCTTTAAAATTTCAGCTAGTTGTGGTAATATCTGTTCATACATTTTCATTTCCGTATTGTAAACATCATAGCCACTCATAATTTTTGCTATAAAAGGATCATCTTCATATGAGTATTTCATAATAAAGGATAATTCTTTTGAAACTTCGTTACTGCTAGAATGAAATGTTACTTTAATACGACTCATAACACTTGCATAATTTTCACCATTTGATGTAGCTGGTTTGATATCAACCTTAAGTATCTTAATTTGTTCAACGTTAAGGTATTTTTTTAAAACATCCTTAAGATAGGTGTCTGTAAGCCAGACGGGTGCCTGCCAACTAGTATTTTCACACATATTTTTTGTTTTAATTCCGGTACTGACGCGTGTCGTTCCACTTTAGAAATGATAAACAATTAACAGAAGTTTCTCACTTTTATTGTTGGGAATCATTATAAAATCTACTAAATATTTATATTCTATTAAAAAAAACAGACTTTATAGTTAATATAATTTAATCACTTTATCTTTAAAGCAGAGCGTATTTATGGTAATAAAAGATAAGCCAATTAAATTTTTTTTTGCATATTTTAGGGTACTCAGATTTAAAAAAATATATTTTGAGTTTAGATAAAAATTCAGGTATGGAGATAAAGCTCCATTCGATATTGATTTTGTAGTTGTTAAGTTTTAGTAAGTTTTTATTGTTATTAGTTGTCATTTGTCATAAAGTTTAATGTGAATATCAATAGAACATGATGAACAAGAACAAGATGAGTTTATAGCGGTTAATTGCCTAACTAAGTCTTCTCTTCTAAATAATATCTAGATATTTAAGCTCCTTAGAAGGTTTGATGATGGTAACCATCAAAGAAATATAGTCATATGTTAACTTGTATCTTTGTCATTGAAGAAGTCACTGATGTCACCCCATCGATACACAATGAGTAGTCCTCATAAGTTCGCACAATGTATTTTCCAATATTCCATCGACAGTTAGAAAAAGGTGGTTAGTATAATCAATCACGTTGATGCGCTTATGAGCCCACATTGTAACCAAGCCTTTAAATACTACTAAGGTCACCTCTACGAGGGAGAAGTTGATGATCCTGCCGCTAAGTATGCGGCTGTTTCAAGTTGTAATGGGTGTTTTCTCTCCCTGCCGTGACAAGGAACTAGTAATGGGTTCAAATCCTGTATTGCCAAAAGCACCCTCGATATCCAAAAATGATCAAAGAACAACATACTAGTCAGATAATGATTCCAAGAAGAAATAAAATTGTACACTTTGAAGACCGTCCCTTTACGTACGCGAACTAATTAGGGTTCAGAAGATTCATCTCTCCTATACAAACATCTGTTAGCCTTTCCATTATCTTTAATAGAAACGATGAGAATAAGGTATAAAAATTACAGTAAAGCTGGCCTTATAAATGATTAAAAATTTTGACAGGATTAAGCCAGAATACCTTTGCGGCAGAGTCGGAAAAATTCCATCCCTGTCTGGATTTTAGTAAGGAAGCCAATAGCCCACAAACTTTGATAGAAGTGAATATTTCACCTGCACAACTTTCGGTCACACGTACAGATGTGGGAATATCTCAGCATTAGCGTACAAGTCTAACCGTCCGGAAATTATAAAAACATGCCCTCAACAAGGGGTCGACAGTTGTCCGTCTAGATTTAGTATACCCTCCAGTACCAATATATAGAGATCCAATACGGAGAGATTTTTGAAGACGGGTCAATACCGGCTATTCTTCAATGGATTGAAAAAGTTCCCTCCATCTCTCCCTCTTGGTCGTTGCTATATCCTTATTGCGCTCAGTGGGGCTAACTATGTAACTCTGTAAGTATGCCAGTCACTTGTGCAAATGGGTTTATTGCATTTCCTACTTAATGTTTTCTTTAATTTCATCAGAGTGTCATTTCACTATGACGTACACTAACGTCCAAGGAGGATTTAATTGTTGACTGTAATTGATTTGCTATTGATTCTATAGAGTTAGACAGGTAACCAACTTCTTTGGCCACATTTTCTCTGAAGAAGGTCTAATTTACTCTTCTAGAGACTATTGGCCTATCAATTCTCCTGGTAAAGCTAACCAAATCATCGTTATATATAGGCTAGTTTCTTATAAAATTGGGCGTGAATATAACACACAAATTACTAATATACACCACTATTGTAGGGCTCTAATAAAAGTAGATCTGCTACACCTATTAGCTACAGCTACATTATTATAGTTAATCAACTAATCAACTAATCATTTATCTTTATTAAGTTTTTAATTCGTATTTAAAATCAATGATTGACTTACAATTTTTTTCTAAAAAAACAAAAGGTTTTACGATCTAATTTCAACGGTTTTTGTATATTTCACTTTATTTTTAATAATATTTTTACCATTAAAAAAAAAATATTTACTGAAAATTTCAATTTATTCTATATACGAGTATTTTACTAGAGAAGTTCTCGTACTTACTCGTATTTTTAAGCTTAGACACTACCACCAAAGATTACAAATTTTAGCCGCTTTTTTCTTAAGATATGTACTTCCAATTAAACGTGAAAATATTTTCTTTTAAAAATAAAAATATACGCTAAAACTTTCGGCTCACTTATTACAGAGATCATTAATTTCTAATACATTATGCAACTTATTTTTAAATATAGATATATTTACTGATTAACTTCCAGTAAACCCCTGCTATCGTATATGGGCAATATTTTCTTCAAATTTTCTTGAACAGTGGGATTTTTGTATAAGCGATTCTTAAAATTAATACCCCGTTCATCATCACCCATTAAGGCATTATAATCAGCATCTGTGGGATCTTGATTTAACATAACTGCCTGTTGAACAACAGCTGAATGAAAAGCTAAAAATATAATTATTATTTTAAGAAATTTATTCTTTTATGTATATATATATAATAAAGCTCACCATAAAAACTTTTCTCTTCAGCATGTAATCTAAACTTTTTTAAACTGGGTATGGGATTTGACTTATACTTTAATTTCTTCAAAGTGTCGGCAAAGATATTGTGATAGTATTGAAAAAGTTCATCTTGCTGATAGAGTCTTAAAGGTTCTTTCATAGAAGTATTGAAAAAGTGATGCAAATCTAAGGCTGGTGAACCCCAACATGAATATTGAAAGTCTATTAACAAAACATCCGTTGGTTTTCCAGTTTTTGGGCAGTATTTAAACATGACATTATTTACCCAGAGATCACCATGTGTTAAGACATTTACATGACCATCAGTGGGAGTGAAACAACGCGTGCCAATATTCATATAATGGGGTTGTAAGGCAAATATTTTATCTGCATATTTACGGGAAGACGCATCATTTAGTTGGCGTAAGTAACGACCACAAGCCATTAATGTATTGACAAAATAGGTTTTATAGGTATCGGTGTATTTATTAAAAAATCCCCTGTCATACTTTTCCAAACAGCCTCCATTACGTTCATTAAACACCGCCGAAGTGGCATGCATTTTTGCCAGTTTTTTTAAAACCAATTTAACATGATCCATATCAAGTCTTTGTATACGATCGGCCATGGAAAAACCCTGTACGGTTAAATCTTCAAAGATAAGTGCCTGTCTCTTATAGTCAATGTGTAAAGTGATAGGAAAAAGACGATCAGTGTCTTCAATTTCCTTTAATAAAGCACTTAGTTGAGGCAGAACTTGCTTATAAAGCATCATTTCACGATTAAATATATCATAGTCTTGCATTTTTTCTTTAGCAAATTCATTCTCTTCAAATGAGGTCTTACAAATAAAGTTTCTTTCTTTCTGTTTTTGGCCATTTTCTAAATTATAGATCACATGCACTTTAGTTAAAAAGCCGCCATAGTTTTCTCCTTTGCCAAAAGCTGGTTTAATATTAAATATTTTCACTTTTAAAGTTACATCTTTGTGGTAGATTTTAAGTACTTCTTCCAAATAATTTTTTGTCAACCAATCAGGAATAGACATTTTATTTTTTTAATAATATTCGTCTTGCAGTTGAGATTTGTTAAATAAAACTGTTGCTGTTTTAAATTTATTTTAACTTTTATAGTCTGGAATATGAAGTGTATGCTATATTGAGTAAGAAGTATAATTAGTAGGTTGTTGGTGTAGTAACACAACAACTACAAAATGTACTTAATATGTAACGGTTTAGAAAGAGAAAACTGAAGTCATTCGAATGTAAATGTTGTGTGTGGTCAACACAAGTTCTGTTAATACCTTCCACCATTTTCCATATTTGAAAATATGAAAACCGTGTATATATGAAATAAATTAAAATTAAATTAATTACTTTATATACAGTGACTCTCATTAATGGTCGGTATTTTATTTTTTTTTTAATTTCGGTTTATTTTTATGCACTAATATAGGGTCACCGTGGTCTAGTGGTTAGTGTGTTGGCTTACTAAGACGATAGCGCTGGGTTCAAATCTCAGCTCTGACATCTTGAAATAAAGAAATATGAAAAAATTATTTCTTTCGGCGACTATCTCTCAGCAGTCTTCTGGCAAAAGCTCTGGGAGTAATTGATTGCCATGAAAAAGCTTTTCAAATATGTCGTTCAGTGTCGACTTTAAACTGTAGGTCCCGGTACTCATGGATAAAAAATTAACACACACAAACATGAGTGCTGCGAGAAGCTAAGCCGTAATCCTAACACAGGGTTGTAAAGGCCTGTTATGTACAATATGTATGTATGATAGAGGGTACTTCCAATTTAATAATTTAGCAAATTATATAATGAAATAAATTTTAATCTGTACAGTGACACTAATTAATCATCGTTATTTTATTTAAAATCTAAGAAAAAAAAAAACACCTAAAGATTTTAATGATTCTTTATTATTAGCAAGATGCGAATAATTCATTGAACGATTGTCGACATTATGAAACACAGAGTCTTTATAATATTTGTAGATCCCTTGAACTTTTATCTACAACAGGATGGAAAACAAAAACCGCTTGGTTTAACCTTGTATTAAACCAATTATTACATAATGAAACAATGAAACAGATACTAAATACCGAATTGCAATCAGTGTCACAGTATTTTACGTCATATGCCCATAACAGATGCACGCGAAAAACTGAAAAACTTTTATATATTTCTTTGTGATAAAACAGATTTACATTTATTTTATTTAAACAATTTTTAATACTATATATTTTATTGGATAGCTAAGGTTTGTTATAAGTTACACTGTTTCCATGCATATTTTCAACAGTGCGTTGTAATGTACTAAAAAAATTAGAGTTAATCAAAATTATTATTTAAAATTACACCTAGAGGACTTTTCATCTAACTTAAAGATCAGTCTTTAAGTAAAATTCGTATGCACTTACGAATTGTGCAGTCATACAATTTTATTAAAAAACATATTCATTGAGCGTTAACAATAATATTTGCTAAAGGCCATGTTACACTATTATACAGAGTCGTACGATTCATTCACAAGAAAATCTTATGGATTTCTGTCACACTTTTAAAAGTCGCATCAAAATGGTACTACTAGTCCCCCAACATCACAAAAAATAAGATGCAAAGCATATGCAGGGTTGCTTTTTGCTAACATCTTATAAAATGCAACCCTCATCGCAGGGAGAAAAAAATTTTTATGCATTTTTTCAAAAGATTATGAACAGACTTGTCAAAACATCTGTCATACAGATGCATTTTTATGCCACTCTGTAATACTTTTTTAACACACACGATTTTTTTGACAAATCGTACGACTCATATCGATACGATAATGTATCACGACCTTAATGGTCACTTATGTCTTACACAAAATATTTTTATTTTATTGCCTCTTTTATTAATCTAATAGGTTTAAATTTTTTCGGCTAAGCAATTTTATACTAGAATCATCGCCATCTAGGTTTTTATATTTAAGCCTAATCGAAGCGAAGTGTCATGCGAGAGTAGTGTCAAAGTCTTAATTTAAAACATATTCCATTCTCTACAGCATTAAAGTTGAAAGCCGTTTTTTAATATTCTGTATCTATTAATAAAGCTCAGTTTCGTAAATTCAAGCTGTGCCAAAGTTATATGTAACCAATGGTAGCTGGAGGCCGAAAGTTCGAGCCCCAGGAAGACTATTCATTTTTTTAAATTTAATTCTGTTAAGTCAGAAATGCTTTAATTAGATCAAAGTTATTTGCAATGAATTTTTTGGTAATCAAAGGAGAAAATGATGCCCGTGAAAGAATAGTACACTAGCCAAACCGAACATATGTTTTCGACTCCAGCTAAGTTACCAACTCCATCACAGTTCTTGGTGTCCTGTGCATATTCAAGACCAAACATCAACTACTTAACTCACACTATTCAAGAAATCACATACTGAAGTACTTTTTTCCATATAGTCGATGTTAATAAAGAACGCTGTAACTGACAAAAAATCGAAAATAGGGTTTTTGCATCATTTTTATCAGAAAAAAATACGCGTCGATTGGTCCCGGTTCCAGATTTCTACGATAAAAATAAATTCACTTATGCCGTCTGCGAAATGTAAAATACCGGTGTATTTGTTCTACTTTTATACAGGTTTTTTGGCTCTGGTGAACATCTAAGGTTTTGTCAGTTACAGCGTTCTTTAATTCCATCGACGATATGTATGTACATACATTTTTATGATTTAAAAAAAATGTTATATGTAACCTTCACTCTCATATGTACAGAGGGGCTCAAAGTTAGTAGATCTTCTCAAATTCGAATCCTATAAATATTATCTTTTTTAAATGTAACGTCTTAGGATAGTGTAAAATATTTTCTGTTGCTATTGCATGTTTAACTCGTGATATTTTACAACCGCATCTAATTTGTATACTTTCTTACTCAAACATTAAAATATTACGTTACTTTACAATGCATAATCTATTTAAGTCTAAACTATCGTACTTCAAAAAGTTACATGATAAATTGTCATTTTATGATTTAATTGATGCTTCTGTAAAGATATTTGTGTGATTTAAAAGCGTCAGTTTTTTATGATTACAATAAATGAATGACGATAATAATTACAAAAAAATTTAGTGAAACACACTGTTGTTTCTTATGCCGTTTTCTCTTCTACAAGGTCAGAATTTGTCTGGTAGAAAAGAAATCGATGTTAAATATAAAAAAAAAGATGAGAACATTTCTGATAAACTAGTCCTACGTTTCACTATAAATTTTGAGTAATAAATGTCTTAAATAAACGTCAGACCAGATTTGAGCCATCAGCTAACGTTACTTCGCAAAATAAAAAAATATCTTTTTTTTTTTAAATTCTATAAATTAGAGTCTCGTTTTTACCATACTCTATTTTGAAATTTAGTGTAAAATTAAATACAGAAATGTGTATGAAAGTTTAAATATTAACCCCTTCAAGATGAACTGAACCACTAAATCGCCACTATACGAGTAGACAGCTTAGGCGTCTTCTAAGCACATAAGTAGGAGGCCTTCTTGCTCTTAAGTCGCACATTACCATCTGTCGTCTAATGAGAGAAAAGGTCAGAAAGAAGTGAATAATCCCATTTTTTTCCGACACAAGTTTTTTTTTTTTTGTTTTCAGGATATCCCTGAAACAAAAATTTAGACGAGTTAGATTATATGCCTTAAAGGCACGCTATCTTGGTGGAAGCTCTGATTGAATAATTTGAAATAAAGCATGATATCTGACGTACTTGATCATCTAAAAGGAATACATAATTGGAAGTACATTCTTGTAATGGGCAATTACCCATTGGGAATAATTGCGGCTATATGGGAGTAACAATGCTGGGGGGTTACTTTGTATTTCGATTCGAATCGAAAATGCTTTTCGAAAATTCCTAAATTTTTACGGATTCGGGTGGTTACTTTGTATTTCGATTCGAATCGAAAATACTTTTCGAAAATTCGTAAATTTTTACAAATTCGTAAGATTTTCGATTCGAATCGAAATACACAGTAACCCCCCTGCATTTGAGAACTTTCTTTGCAGATGTTCTGTTCTTCTTTAGTGTTGATATTTTAGAAATGACATTTATGTGCTAGCATGCATCTAGCCGAGGAACCTCAGTCTTACAAAATGGATACCATATGAGTTGTTGAATAAAACATTGTGCGGTTCAACTGATGTTTGGCTATCATTAAGGAGTTCTTTTAGTAATTATAATGAAATTTGTTCCAAAACTATAATAATAACACTGTTCTATACTGAAATGTTTAAGTATAGTCAATTACCCGTATTCACGAAGTTACAACTTCAAAAAGTCATTAAGTGTTTTGTTCTGAAACTGATTTTAAATTTTAAACAAAACAATGTTTTCGAAAATCGGTTCTTCACTTTTATGTTTTAACTATAGATTTTATTATTTAAGACATTTTAAAGTAAGGCATTTGGCGCGATAAAATGGAGACTTTATAAGCCTCTCTTCCTCCTTGTGCTTCTGTCGTACCATACGAAGGAATGAACTCTATTTTATGATACTGCTTCTGCTTTGGTAGTTTTCGAGAGTAAGGTTCTATGTAAGATCTTTGGTCCTGCGCAGGTTATAGATGCATTTCGCATATGTATGTACATATATGATCTCCTAGACGATGTGGATATTGCTTCAATGTCCATGTCCATGTTACGTTGAATTGACATATCGTTCGGATGGTAGAAAGTGATTTAATGAGAAAAGTGTTTTTTGCAGATGTCAGCGGACTTCGTCGTTGATGTTGAGCTTGTCTGAGTTCGACTGTTCAAATACAAAAGGCCCTGTTCTTAATTAATGTGAGCAATTTGTTAAGGGTAGTTGTCGTGTTCTAGTGGTTAGTGTATGGCTCTGTCCATACATCTGTCATCTTCTCAGCAGTCTTCTGACAAAAGCTCTGAGAATAACTGATTGCCATGAACAAGCTTCTCAAGTCGGTCGTTCGGAGTCGACTTTAAACTGTAGGTCCTAGTACTCATGGATAAAAATTAACTCACACAACATAGGCGCTGCGGGAAGCTAGGCCGTAACCCTAAAACAGAGTTGTAATGGTCAGTTATATACGTACTTATCTCTGTAATTTGTTAAGGCGCATGCGCAGCACATAGTTATAAACAGAATCTCAATAATCGGGTTGCAATTGTCTGCTAAGCAAGTAAAGTAATTTCTACTGTTCTACCAGATTTAAAAAGCTGCGATACCTCCTACTAATTTTCTCCTACCGTTATATGTATGGGTGTAAAGCACTGTGAAGTGTGCTAATTACCATCATGCTATATAAGATATTTAAATTGTTATAAATTTCTTTTGTATATAAGCACTAAGGCGAAATATGATATTACTTATGATCACTCTCAGGTCAGCAAAAATTTAATAGAATGCAACACGTGCATAATTTTTTCTTGCATTTTCAATAGAGACGAATGAAAATTAAGCTTAGGCACATCAAATCTACTCTTATAATTTAATAAATTAAAAGAAAAATAAACAAAAAAAATCTAGAAAATTGCATTTTATCAGTATTGTAGTTATAAAATTTTAAATATTTACATTTACACAAAAAAAAGAAAGCAAAATTTCTTAAATTAAACACAGTGTGCATAAATCAAAATTAATTCAACAAAATAGAATGAAATAAAATACGACGCGTTCTGATAAAGGAGCGAGAATATGAAATATATAAAAAATGAATGCAATCAAAGTCATTGCCATTATTACCTAGATAGCGGCTGGAAAAAGTTCCACATTTTAATGTGAATTTTAAAAATAAAATATTAAAATTAAAATATTTTGACAACTTAAGATAAAAGTGCTTTCAAGTAATAAATATGCCTTCAACTGAAGTTTTAAATAATGTCGATGGCCAGTTAACTAAGTGTTGCAACGACAATATGTGCGAAGACATATACATACAAGATGCACCCGAATGGTTGACTAAAGATTATTTGGAAGAGTGTTTACAAAATTACTATCATGATAAAAAGTTGAAATTGATAAAAATGCATGCCAAGCCAGCTTTGGGTAAAGGAGAAAATTATGGCGGCGTTTTAACCAGGGTAAAAGCTGAATTTTTGTTAGGTGGCTGCAAAACCTCTAACAAAAAAGGCAGTTATATTATCAAGACCTCCTTCGAAGGTGATGAGTTTGCTTGTAAAACCATGGAACCATATGATATATTTAATCGTGAAATTAAGATATACAATGAGGTTTTACCGAAACTAAAACTTATTCTAAAAGAAACTGATAACGATGAACAAATTTTTGCCGAAACTATGACTGTTGACAAGGAAAAGTCCTCTTTAGTATTCGAAGACCTCAATAGTAGAGATTTTATAATGCCCGATCGATTAAAGGGTCTTGATATGGAGACAACAAAAATTGTTTTAAGAAAATTGGCAAAAATGCATGCCTGTTCTGTCATACTCAATGAACGTGAAAATAAATGCTTGGAAAGCTATGACTGTGGCATGTTTAATCGTCATACCGAGAATTATGCTCCCTGTTTTGTGGGTTGTTTAGAGGCCTGTACAAGACTTGTAGCCCAATGGCCAGAATTTAAGTATTACAGTGACAAATTGGCAAAATTAAAACCGCAATATATGGAATTAAGTAAACAGGTCTTTGATCCTTTATCCGGTCGTTTGAATGTATTTTGTCATGGTGATTTATGGACAAATAATGTTTTAGTCAAGTACGATCCCAAAACACAAAAACCTCTGGATGTAATCATTATTGATTTTCAGTACGCAGTCTGGGGTTCGCCAGCAATTGATTTATTTTATTTCTTTAATTCTTCCTTAACTGAAGAAATGCACTTGCATAGTCAAGATGAATTAATACAATATTATCATCATTATTTGCAAGACACTTTGATAAAACTTGGCTACCAAGGCCATATACCCAGTTTACATCAGTTGCATTTGCAATTACAGGAGAAGTCATTTTATGGTAAATTTAAAAAAATACGTATAATTTAAACATTTATACAAATAAAGTGTTTTATTTTATTATTTTTAGCTTTTCACACCACCTGCGTTGTACAGCCCATACAGCGTAATATCGTCACTGATGATGCTGATTTTAATGCACTCATGCAGACAAATGAACGTGCCATACGTTTTAAAAATACTTGTTATACAAATCCTTATATTCAAAAGATGATAAAACAATTACTACCCGTTTATGACCGTCGAGGCCTTTTAGATGTGAATCAGTAGAGACAAAGATATATAAACTAATTAGCTTGTTTAAGGTAGAAAGCTTAATTTAAAGTACTTTATGAATTTCAAAATTAATCTTTACAATTATTATGTGTTTCTAAAGTGGTGTTTGGTTAATTATCGTCTAATGTTATAAAGTTTTAAATTTTATTTTTAGATACATTTTATTTTAGAAAGCTGTGATACAGAATTCTTTATTTAAATATACTTGATTTATAATTGATTTGGTTAGAGTTGAATAATGTATAAATATAAATATTTTAGTTGTAATATCAACAAGCAATTGTTGTTCATGGAACATTGTATCGTGTTTAAGTACAAGGGGAAATATTTGGAATGGATTCATTGTAACTTTTATCAAATTAAATTTAAGATTTTAACAATTATTTATTTCTTGAATTCTTAATTGGCATTACTTATTGGATCTTTATTATGTATATCTCTTTTATAATTACAAATATATACATATGTACATAGCGTAACTATACTTTATATAAAGGGTGGTTAAATTTTAAGGGCCGATGTTGATTTTGAATAGAACACAAATTATTTAGGAAATTATTGCCATTTCTTTTTATTATGCTAATTTTGTATGGTTCAATTATGTATGGAACAAAATATCGGCAAAATATCGGCAGCAAACCTCCATCCGATGGTCCAAATTTTCGATGACACTGAGGCATAATTGAGATTCTATACCACTAATGTGCCAAATTATCTTATCCTTTAGCTCTTGAATTGCTGCTTGCTTATCGGCGTACACCTTTTCTTTTAAATAACCCCCAAGAAAGAAGTCCAACGTTGTCAAATCACCTGATCTTGGTGTCCAATTGACATCGCTACCATGTGAGATAAAAGGTTATTGAATTTGTAGCGCAAAAGAGCCATTGTTTCGTTAGTAATGCGGAAAGTGGCACCGTCTTGTTAAAACCATGTATCGTTCACACCATAATTTTCATTAACGAGGAGCGTGTGTTTTCACATCTCCTACAGACCCTGTTTGCTCAAATTTTTGCACGAGTTTTCCGATTGTACGCACATTTTGACGATTACGCACGATTGGCCAATTTTCATAATAAGCCTGAATAACTTTAACGAATTGCTCGATTGTGTATCCACCCGATATAACTTGATACATATTCCTTAACTTATGTTAATTCTTATAAAGAAACCACTTCTAGGCTCTCATGACCGATATTGATAACTATAGATTAATAAATTTTTTCTGATTTGATTGCGATCTAATTTTTGTCAATAAATTAAAAAAAAATTGATTGAGCTCAGATAAAAGGAATTGCTCAAAGTTTAAAACAAATACCAAAGTAATCTTAAGGCCTGTTTTTGTATGACGAACAATTTCAAACGATTGGAAATTTATATGAAAAACACTCAATTTTTCAAATAGTTTTGAGCACTTTTCGTATAAATTTTTAATTTCTTAAAGTTGTTTGAAATTTAAAATGGGAAACAGAAATATACAATACCTATGTAAATACATACATACCCCTGTACCAGGGGTGTAGTAGAATCCAATAACATCGGAATTGGATTTGAAAACGACACAAAAATTAACTTCGTGCCATGAAATCTAAGATTATCGTTTTTTTTTCGAACTTGACTAACTATTGGTTTTAGGTTTCACAGATATCATATACCGTTTTGATATCAAGCAGCCAACTGCTTTGTCTTGTTAATAAAATAAAACAATTATGCCCGTATTCATAAAAAATATTTTAGGTTTATCGAAAGCTTATTTGACAAATTTCTATGCAATACTTGTTAAATAAACCTAAAATATTTATTATGAATACGGGCATTAGTATTTTATTTTTAGAATATGCCCAGTTGGCACAATAGTCGTACACGACATTGTCGCCAAAGATGGCTTTAAGACATGTCACTAAAGGTTGTCGACAACATCGCGAAGTATTCGTGCACAATATTTAGTTGTCTATTTCCTTGAAGCTGTCGACGATAAACAGAAAAATTACAACATGCTTGCATAGTTCATATAATGTACGGTTGACGACAACCTCAGTGACATTGTCGCTCAGCCAGTCGTCTACGATTTTTACGACATTTGTTTGCAAATGTCGTTGCCCAATTGTTCTGCCTGTCGTGTATGCGTCATGTAGGATAGTCTATTTTCGTGGACCCATCCTCGAGGATGTCTTCAAGACTGGATGTTTTTATATTTTATTAGGTATTAATATTATTGTAAGTTATTAGCTATCTGATCTCTAACCCTTTCTTCATCACTTTGTAGTGAAAAGTTTAATATTGTTGTCACAGTCATTTGACGTTTAAGCTACTTGAGCCTCATTATTTTGAAAATTATAACTTCTGCAAATGTTTGAATAATATGACCTGATGAACGGGCATTAGTATGAAAAGGCTTAATACTATAACCACAATTTCCCAATAATACTATTGTCCGTTCTCCTATTTCGTAATTGATAAACAATAATTTTATTTCAATTCGACAATAATAAAACCGACTTAATTTTGTGACACCAAATGAATCCAATAATGGTTTTCCAAAATGCCAAAAAGCAAAACCGACTTGGATTCTATGACACCCCTGACTTACTTTCTTTTGTCTTCGACTGCAGTCTTGGTCTGTCGAATTCGAGTGAAATTGAAATCGAGCTCATTTTAAAGAACGAATGTAACCAAACTGCCCCAATTGTTTTTAATTTTTGATAATCAAAGAAGTAATATTGGTGGTTATTAGTGAATGAACAAAGAAAATTACAAGAATTTTTTAGATTCAAAATATAAAGCAACTTGAAGTTTCATTCAATTTAACTTTTATGAGATTTCGATTTCCTGAACATACATATATATTCTGTGGTAATATCAAAGACTAACTTAAGTCGACATAAGTTTAAATTAAAATAGAATTTTTCAGCTTCCTCAAACTCAGGGTAGTAATCATATATAATATATTATAGGGGAAATTTATTATATCATAAGTCTATTATCAATAGGTAAAAATACAAATTTTTCGCAAGAACTAATTATTGCAAAATTTATTTTTGCTTTTTCGTAAATATAGAACTTAGAAGACAAAACGAATAAGAAATAATTACGAAAAGTGAAAAAGAAAAGGAAAATATATCCGGTACAAAAATTCGTCTACTACACTCTTCACATTTTCGTCCTAATTTCCACAAACTTCGTCTGTCTGCCATCTAATTTCTATATTGTAAATCCCGACTTAGCAATTAAACACTCTGTAAGCATAAAACAGTGTTTATGATTTAACAAAAATATATATTTTTATATTCTTTTTTAACAAATATTTAATCATACATACGTAATTACATACATGCATTATATATTTGACTATAATATAATAGTATATCTTTTAAATTTACTTTATACATCTAAAAATCCACTTAATTCAAATTCTTTAACAGTTCGTTGTAAAAATGCTCTATATTTTGGATTTTCTACATTTTTGCGGCGTATATTATCCCCTTCTTCAGTACGTGTTGTTAGACTTTCTAAACTTTCAAAACCATCTTTTTCCATAAATATAATGGGTGTTAAACAAGTGGCAGCAATGACACCTTTAATTGAAAAAAAAAAATCTCTGCATTACTATATTATTCTTAAAAAAAGCCAATTTATGTGTAATTACCCTGTAAACTGTTTTTAATAATTTCGATGGTAATTTCCTTTAGTGTAGGTATTTCACCGTCATAATGTAATTTTTCCAAAGTTTCTTTTAAAATGCGATGATATTCACGAACAATATATTTCATATGTACTTTACGGACATTCTCATTTAGGGAACCATAAAGGAAATAATTCAAGTCTACGGCTGGAGAACCATAATAAGCTAATTGGAAATCGAGCTGTAAAAATTCACAATAAAATTATAAACTACAAACATATGATTCTGCTCTATTTATAATACCAAAACAACATCATCAGGTTCTTTAGTTTCATTATTGATATGAAACATTAAATTATCGATCCATAAGTCAGCCAAATTAAATACTCGAAAACCATTCTCATGTGATTCATACATATTCACAGCACTTTGTAATACATTTTCAGCTAATTTAAACATCTTCTCTGTTATTTCTTCAAAACCTTTCCAGTGAGATATCTCTTCAGCTACACAGCGTATGTTAACGGGGAAAAAACCCAAAAAATCTTTACGATCTGGATTGCGTGAAATGGGTGCTTCTTCAAACAACTCCATAATTTTTGAATTATCAGCCGCTATAACGGCAGAGCAGGCATGTAATTTAGCCAATTTTTCAATGGTCGGTAAAACATAATCTAAATTGAGTAAACGTCCCTTTTCAAAATTTTCAAAACCATTTAGATTCATATCTTCAAGTATAAGAAAAGGTTCAGGTGTTTCTGTTGTGTAATAGCAAGCTGGTGCAATTTTTGTTGTATCACCAATAGAAGCTAGTAGTTCTTCAACACGTGGTATGATTTCTTTATAAGCCATTATTTCACGTTTAAATAACTTGCTTTTATGGGCAACAACTCCTGTGTAGCCTTTAGGATGATCCTTAAATTAAAAAAGAAATGCCAAAATTATTCATTCTCATATAAAAAATGTGCCTCTCAATTAGTATAGAGAAATGGGTTGAATGATTATGATCAAAAATGATACTGTTGTAACTCAACACTTGTAACTGAAAAACTACGATTATTCAGAAGAGACCAACAATTTTTTTTCGAGACCAATGCTCAGGGGTAAACCCCTACTAAATGCAGTGCATTCTATTGGAATTTTTGGAAAGGACAGTACATATACATATATTTTGTTTTATTTATTTTTTCTTATATTATTAAACGCCTTAGGAATGAGACAAATTGCTGTGAATTGATCATTCCATGGTTTCATGTTGATTGTGTGGTGAGTGTCTTCGCTAATTAGGTTTAGCTGCTACTTCCCAATAGGTGGCGCTCTTCTCCTGATCATTCGTTTTTTTTTGTGGAATAGAGTGGAATTTTCGGGAGCGGTTTCTTTATATATGGTTTTCTCGGAGGGGAGGACTTCTTATTTTTATAATTATATATATATATATGTATATAATAATAAATAATTATAATTTTGACAGTAAACTAACTTTTTCATTTTTCACTTCTGCTGGGATTTCAACGTGGGGCGTTTGAGTTTTTGTGCAAACGCTCTAACCACTATACCACGCATCCCCCTAATAAATTGAAGGATCGTAAATAAAGATAAAATCTATTATGTATAAGTAATTGATAATTAATACATCTGAGTAAGGTCATACATAAAACTATTATCTCTTCTTATAATAGTAAAAAATTATCACCAATTGAAGTTGAATTTGCATAATAATAATAATGTGATATAAGAACTAGCCAACACCTTCAACTATTACTTTATAAAACTGAATTTCATGATAGTAAAACATTTAGTTACGAGGTTGCTTTGGAAACCCATCGACATAGAAATCCATTTTCCTTAGAAAAAACTTTTGGCCTTGAAAACACCCCGTAATAAAAAGCCTCAAAATACTCGTACGTTTCCAGCAGAAAATAGTGCTTACCAGTAAGTTATTTTCTAAGGGAGAAATTGTAAACAATCACTTACTAGTGCATGATTTTTATATGAAATGAGCCTCTACAATGCAATAGAAATGCAAATCTATTAATGTATAAAAAACAATCTTAAAAATTTTCTGCTGGGTTAAAGCAATCAACAGGCAGCGTTTTTGATGTGAAAAGTTTTTAAAACAACTTATACTGCTACAACAAATGTGTTTTATTAATGAAAGCGTGTGATTTTATATAAAACACAAACAAATTAAATGTATTGATTAATAACATATACCAAACACATATTAAAAGAGCACACAGTTTACCTTAATAATAACCGAAAATTTGCCGGTTACATCGTTACGTTTTAAATTAAAGATGGCACGATGCATTTCACTGGCAAAACCACTGCCCAGTTCATTACCCGCATTAACACTTTTCACAATAATTTCATGTACTTCTAGAGTATCATCTTTAAAATATTCCTTAAGAACATCCTGTAGAAATTCAGCGGTAATCCATTCTGGAGGAGTATAATTCTTAGCACCAGTACCCATATTTTAATATTTTTTCATTGAATTTTTTAGTGTGAAAATTTATTGTATTTTTTCTTTTATAATAAGTAAAGGTCACCTGATTACAATTAACTTAAAAAACGAAAAAAAAACTATAATAATACTCCAGACGCCTACTTAAACGTCTGCTCAACTCAATATTTTGATAAATAATAAATAAAGAAGTGGGAAATATTGCAAGGGGTGGGATTTGGGTGTCACAACTGCTAATACAATATTTATTTAAAAAAGTTTTCTTAACACTCTCTCACAAAACAGCTGTTAAACTCACGTGCTTTAAAACTTAAATAAAATAATCAACAGAGAGAGCTTTTTTCACAACAATAATAAAAGTAATAACTAGCAGGGTGGCCATGTTGTCATGAATTTAAATAAGTTTCAATTCAAGAAAAAGTAAAAGCCCGTCGGGTTTGTTGTAAATTCCTTTATGTATAGAATCTATTATTATCAGTCGGCGCCAAAAGGCTTAACAAGACATTATTACCTACGATTTATTTTTATCAGTGATTAAAAAAACTGCAAAGTAGTAAACGACGTGAAGTTTTTCAATTTCTGCAACTTTTTTATTTTTCATTGATTAAAAATAAACTGTTGATAAACTTATGTTTCTTAAATATCACACACTCGCAGCTAAAACAACAGCAAAAACTGCATCAAAACTTTAATAGTCGACATGTTTGACCGACCTTAAGCAGAAGCAATAAAAAAAAAACTTGTAGCAAAACAAAAACTGCAGCACTTCAATTGTTGACATATTCTGATTTTGTGTTATCAAGTTTGTAAATAAATCAGAAAGCTGACTCAATTTATTTTTAAATATACTTGAATGTACTTAAACGATTTCTTTGGTGTGGCTGATTCACTTTCTTGCGAGATTTTTGCATTTGCTGATGACATCCAACTTTTATTTTGTGAGGGGCAAACTTCTGGCTCGCTTCAGGATACTATAGATCGAACACTAATGGCTGTTGATTCTTGGATGAGGTTAAATAGTCTTCATGTAAACAAGGAAAAAACTAAATTTATGAAGTTTTGTGGGAATTCATTGGACAATTTACAGGTGACAATTGAAGGGGAGGTTATAGAGTGCGTGGATAGAATGAGAGTTCTAGGTGTAATCGTTGATGATAAACTTAGCTTTGCTCATCACATAAACAAAATTTGTTCTAATGTAAATTTTACCCTTCGGCGCTTATATTCGTTATCACTATATTTGCCCTATCATGTTCGATATAAGATTGCACATTCGTTATTGTTCTCTCAGGTTTTCTATTGCATTGAAGTATATTTATGTACATCGTCTGGTAATATGAAATCCATAGAACTTTTAGTAAAAAAGGTTATAAGATTTGTTTTTAACCTTAATATTAGGAATCGAGTATCAGCATTTCTCATCCGTTTTTTCAAATGTTCATTTTCTAATTTTATTAAAATTAAATTTCTCTTATATTTTTATAAGCTTATAAAGGTTTCAGGACCTACATTTTTGAATAGTCGCATGAAGTTTATTCACTCATCAAGGAACGTTCAGATTTTTATACCTAGAATACACAATTCTATATTCGAAAAGTCATTCATTGTAAAAATTGCACGCTCTTGGAATCATTTACCAACTCAGTTCAGATTATTCAGTTACTCACCTATGATATATCGAAAAATGTTGATTGAATTTTTTAATATGAGTAATAATCCTTAAAGTAAGTGTCGTTAACATGGGCTTTTTTGTTTACTGTTTATTTTATCATTTTTAAATTTTTTTCTTTAACAATGCTAATTGATGCCATGATTATACTGATTTTGATTTAAGATTTTATATGATTACTTATATATTGTAACGTCTTTAATGCTATACTTACATATACATATATTCCCTTTTTTTTTTTTTTTTTTAGACTTAAGAGGATATTATTCTTTTGTAATATTTTTAATTGGCCTATTACGGGCTTTTATTATTACAAATACATTCAATAAAAAAAAAAAAAAAAAAAAAAAAATACCGCAAAATAAGTCCCTCAACATTATTACATTAAACTAAATTCTCTTCAGAGAAATAACCCCAGCAGAAAATAGTACTTACCAGTAAGTTATTCTGTAAGTGAGAAGTTGTAAACAATCACTTACTAGTGCGCATCAATAATGCATGATTTTTATATGAAATGAGCCGCTAAAATGGAATAGAAATGCACATTTATTGCAACCAGTAAGTAAATAGTACAAAAAATCAAAAATAATAGATTATTCTGTAGCATATTTGGAAGCTTTAATGTATAAAAAAAAAACAATACAATGCTTGCAATACTGCTTACAATTTTATTTATTGCTTACAAATCTTAAAAATTTTCTGCTGGGACATGACAGTAAATCTTTTTCATGAGAGCAATCAAATGTAACTTTCCCGTATTTCTCGTTCAGACAAGATGCCAATAGTTTAAACTGTTCTTCCGATAGATTTAAATTCCTTACTAAGTAATTTAATTTGATTGAATGATTGAGGATTTTTCTCTAGATTAAGTGTGAAATCAGAGTCATAATTTGTTTTTCTCTTCAATTTCCATCTTCTCCGTTTCCATTATAGTCAAACCACAAACTTTTAAACTGAACTTTCTAAAAAACTTAAAGCCAGTTAAGCAAAAAACCTTTGAAGTGCTGCATTTTCTTATAGTTTCTGTTGTAGTTAGTTTCGTGTGTGGCTAAACAATTGAACTTTAATAAAATATATAGTAAATGTATTGTATATTGGCATCACATTCATTCATTGTGTTCTATTTTAGTCCCGTTTTGTTTTTTTTTTTTTTACTTTAGTTTTGTTTTAATTCATTTCAACTCTGTTCTTCTATTGCTTTGTAGTTTGTTTTTGTTGTCGATCAAAAGAGTGTCAGAAGTTCAAATTAAAAATGAAAACAAAATTGTGCTTCTGTAGCTCTTTAGTTGGTGTCAACTAAAAATCTAAATATATTTTTGTAATTAGTTCTTTATAAAATCAGTGTTGATGGATTATTATTTTTCACTATCAAATGTGTATCTTGCTTTATAATCAGGACTATTTCCATCACGGCTCTTTTGAATAGCCTATAAAAATTCTTCATGTAAGAATACATACACAATGTGCCGAATTTCTTTGCTGTAGCTTAAGAAGTTTTACAGTTTTATGTATTCCGACAGTTTTTGCACTAAACTATATTTGTTGATGATTGTTATTTACCGATGTAGTTAGTTCTAAATTATTTCTGACGCCCTTTTACACTTACTTCATTTTTCGCACTCTGTAAAGATTCTTTATAAAAAACTAAATTTACATACGCGCCAAATTTCATTGTTCTTGCTTAAGTAGTTTTCGTGATTCGTCAATTTTTAGTAGAATTGTCGACAACTATATACATATATAAATTTTATTCATTTATGATTATTATTTATCGAGTTATTGTGAATTTATTAATTTGCCACGCCTCTTAAACCATGTTTATGTTTAATATATCTATAAACATATTCTGTGAAAAATTTTTATACACATAAATGTTAGATTATTCGTTTTTAAGTAAAATAACAAACATATTTTCGCAATATGTAGCAGATTTTATTTTAAAATATATTTGTTTTCCAATTTTAAATACAAATATGAAAACCTTAGCAACCCTTAAAAAAAGCTTGATGTACAACAACAGTACACTGAGAAAATAAGACGAGTTTCTGTTTTGTAAATTTGTTTGAGATTAAAAATGTATTTGAAACTTTTTTATTACAAAATTTATTCAAATTCCAATATGCCTCTTCTGTAGAGAAAGGGTAATATATCCAAAATAGCTCTTACATACAAAGGATTTGTGAAAGCTTTCTTACGAAATCTATCGCCATCTTCACCCGGTTGCATTAATTTCAATAGACTGGCTTCCCTATCTGATGGCAGCAGTATCATAACCAAATGTGTAAATGACGTAAAATAGCCCCAAAATCCATGTCTTAGCATGCTTATATGGAGATCACTTAATAAAGGCATTGGTCTTGTATATTTTAAAAATTTCAGACTTTTTAGCAGATGCGTATGATAAATTCTTACAAATAAATCAAAGTTACGTATACGTAAATTACTTTCTACTGAACAGATAATAAGTTCCCATAAATCCATAGCCGGACTGGCCCATTTACACATTTGAAAATCGACAAAACGTATTTGATTAATTTCACTGTTAGGTGCTGACTTTGTGGTATAATTTAGCATTATATTACTAGACCAGAAGTCACCATGATTTAAAACTTTAAATTCATTTGTATCCGTGCTAAAGCATTGTAAAGTGGCATTAACATATTGTTCTGCATTTGGCTAAAATGAAATAAAATTCTTTGTTAAGACATCAATTGAATGGAATTTAATTTATAACTAATTAAAACTCACTATTCTTTTAGCATATTTTTCATAATCATCTAAACCCCAAGTAGCCATGGCTGCTTTATAACTTTGCACACGAGCTTGATAAGATTTAGATTTTTGATAATTTGCAGGTAAATATGTATTAGTAAACTCCTTAGGATATGCTCCTATTCTTTCTTGTAATACTACTGAAGCTGCATGAAATTCTGCTAATTTTTCCAATACTCTCTTCGTATGCACCATATCGAATCCGTTTAAGCGATTAATATTACGAAACTTCTTAATTAGGAGATCTTCAAGAACAAGAGTTATACGGCCTGATTTGTCTTCAATCCACTGGCATTTGGGTGCAAATTTAACTTTGCTACCAACTTCCTCATAGAGAGCTTCAAGTTGTGGCAAAATCGATTCATACATAAGTTTTTCCTTAGGAAACAAATTTAGCGTGTTAATAAATGTACCGCCTTTATCTTTGTCCAGCATGGTTTTCATAATATAAGATTTTTGCTCAGAGAAGCCATCTAAAAATATAGAAAAATAATACGACAATATTACGTGTTTATAAACGAAGACAGTTTTAAAATCTATTCTATGGGTAAATAAAAAAAATATAGTTCTATGCTTGTCATATTATAACCATAAAAAACCATTCATTAATGGTTGGATCTAAAGAAATGCGTTATATAAATACTTTTGTGAGGGTGATATGAAATACATGAATTCCTTTTGTATGTTCAAAACATTTCATCTACATGCTGCATAAAGCTATTGAAAAACAACACGGGCACAGTTACTTTAGAATAGTATAAATATACAGTGAACGGTTTCGAAGGGAAAATTTAGAAGTTTAAATTGTTCACCATTTGAATTGGAGCGAAATTTCATAAAATTTTATGGAAATTTAATTATCGAATAGTCTAATTTACCAAAACATTAAATTTATTCGATTTTTGCAATAAAATAAAAACATTTTTTAAATATACGAGTATGTATAGGTAGTTATCAAAGCTAAATTCCGATAGAGTTATTAATTTGAAAGTACAAAATAATTGAGAAATTCGCTCTATGCCTCTTTAATTTTCTCATATTGTTATCAGCTTAAGAGGTAAACGAGCATTCAGAAGATTAAACGAGTACCCTAATATAAATACTGATAAAGTTTTAAATTTAAAAAAAAAGAAATCAACAAAATATATGCATATCGTCATATTAAATGCAAACGGACGTAACTATACAAAATTTCGAAATTCAGTTTTTTAATAATTACTTACTTACTTAGCTGGCCATAACAATCCGTTAACGGGTTTCGGCCTGCCTCAACACTAGTCTCCAAGCGTCTCTGCTAAGCGCACGCATTCTCCAGTTGGTCACAAGAATTGATGACAGGGCTTCATCTATCTATTCTTTCCAACGTAAACATGGACGTTCTCTATGCCGACGTTCAGTGACCTTCGCATCGATAACCTTTTTCGCTGGAGCAGATTCTTCCATACGAACAACATGGCCGAGCCAGCGCTCCCAGGATCGCTGCATCGGCACAAGACAGCGTCCATGCTTCCGCACCATAGAGAAGCACCGGAAGAATAAACGACTTGTAGAGTGTTAACTTCGTCGCACGAGAGAGGTCTCTATTACTAAACTGCCTGCCGAGACCGTAGTAGCACCTGTTAGCCAGTGCAATTCTTCGCTTGATCTCCAGACTGACATCATTCTTGCTGGTAATGGCGGTGTCAAGGTAGATAAATTCCTTGACCACATCGAATGTATAGTTGATGGCTGTAACCTGGGAGCCGATACGTTCAACGTCCCTACTCGTCGACAACATGTACATCGTCTTGCTCTCATTTACCGCCAGACCCGTTCAATAGCATTAAAGACTGCGATGACATCTCTTGGTATGCCCAATGATGTCTATGTCGTCGGAATACGCAAGGAGCTAGACAATTTTATTAAAAATGGTGCCACTACGATGTACCCCCGCCTTTCGCAAAACACTCTCCATGACAAAGTTGAAGAGGTCGCAGGATAAGGGGTTCTATTAATTATGGTTCGTTTTATCAAAATACATGTTTGTGCAAAATTTTAGATTCCCACGAACAAAAATGGCGGTTTTATTAACAAAATTCAAACGGGCGTAACTACAAGTGCGTGAATTTCTAAACGCAAGAACACATAACTACATACATACATATTTATATGAAAACCTTATATATAAACTAATTTGTTATATATAGGGATGCCAATCCTTATAACTCGCTTCTAAAAATTATATGATTTTTAGGACTTACAAAATTTTTGATTTTAAGGTTTTTGTTTCTCCTGTAAAAAAACAAAAAGTGTAGTTACGTCCGTTTGCATTTAATATGACGATATGTAGACGTATTTTCTCAGAAATCGTAATAACATTTTCTTTCTTGCATGGTAACAACTAAGAAGAGAAAAAAAATTATGACAAAAGTTTATTGGCCGACAAACCTTTAACTCAAACTAAGTATGTTAAATTTAATGTGAAGTTCAATCTTGAGTTCAATTTATAATAATTTTAATGAACTTGGAAATTTTTTAGAAAAGAATTATTTGGTGTCTGATCATTTGAGTTAAAATCGGTAATAATAAAAACAAACTAAAATAAAAAATTAATTAAGAAATACTGAAATTAAATTACAATGCCTAATACATGTCATTCAAATCTCAACATTTTTGAAACAGGATAAACTAATCTTTCTGGAAAATTGGTGATTTTTTTTAAATCAAGAGTGATTACTATTAAAAGGTACTCGTTGGTAAATGCTAATGCTATATACTCGTAATATACAACGTCTTTTGTTTGAAAACAAATTTGAGGGCAGTTGAGTATTTACGTTCAAAATTCTGTATATAAATACAAAAAAGATAGACTTTTGTAACGATTTTGGATTAACTGTTCACTACATAAATTTCTATGCGTATACTGAGTCATACTGAGTTATAGAAAATGGTAAACATTGAATTTACAACTTGTATTTATTTGTTTAATTTGTGCTAAAAATCTAAATAATTCCTCAAACAACATTTAAAATTTTATAACATGCTGCTGTTGTTTTCTTAATACGATAACAATAAATTGATAAAATTAAAACATTAATAACTAGTTTTAAATAGACACAAAGATAACAGACTTGTAGATAAGCAGTGATGCCAATGTTGGGCTTCTCCTACCAAAACTGGTAGAAAATTTTTTACTTGTGGGATGGTTGATGAAGTTTAATTTTGGTAGGCTTGAGAGAAATAGAAACTGAATATTTTCCCTTTAAAAAATATATACTAATATCATATACAAGATGGTTTTTAAGAAATAAAGTAGAAGGATTTTTCAAAGACAGATTGTACATACATCTCTTAATTGTACTAATTGTTTAAACATTTAAAATAAGTATTCCTTAAGGCCCTTAGCTGAATAAAAGCATATAGCGTACTACGTATAGAAATTTCAATTTGTATACGCCACTATTACATAAATACGCAATAAATGTTTTTGTATTTATTTTTGTATAAGTATGTTAATTATAAATTCCCAGTTGACATAATCGTCGTGCACGACATTGTCGTCAAGTATATCTTTAAGGCATGTCACTAATGGATGTCGAAAACTTTGGAGAGGTTTTGTAGTCTATTTCCTTTAAATTGCAGATGATAAACAGAATGTTGACGAAATGATTGCATAGTTTATACAATGTGCGGTCGACCACAAGCTCAGTGACATTGTTGCTCAGCCAGTCGTGCACGATTTTTGCGACATTTGTTTGGAAATGGTTGTCGCTTGGCAAAAAATATAAACTTATAAAAGAAGTCGAAGGTGTATTAGAAAAAATGGAAGCAGCTGATAAATATGGTATGCTGGCCAGTATGGTCTCAACGATTATTAAGAATTAAAATTATTAGTTGGAATCTAAGTTTACGGCAAGTACAAGTCTCCAATTTTCAGTCACTAATTTCAGATTATTTTACATCATTGTAACTTTTTATTACATATACAAACTAAAATAAAAATACATACTATTTAATTAATATATATGCAAAAACATTTGCAATTGATTCTTAAGAAAAGGATCTATAACTTGAGGTCTAAGTAAGCCGAGACCTATTCTTTTTAAAATATTTAAATATTATGGGTTGTGATTAAGTGCTTTCAGTAGAGTTAGTCACTTATTTAGAAGTATATTTGAAATTTAAGAAATTAAAAGAATTATTCCTAGAGAAAATCTTGGGTAAGCTGTTTATTTATTGTATTTATTTTTAATTCTAAAACTCAAAACTTAAAACAAAAACAATAAATTACATACTGCTTAGCAAAGCACTAAAAAAAGTAGTAAGTCAAGGCTGACTAAAGATGTTATGAGGGAGAATTTTTTCAATCATCTGCCTGCTTTTGCTGCACGTAAATATCAACTCTGATTTGATGTTTTTTTGATTTTTAGTAAAAAAAAATTTGTATTCAGTTAGATTATGTTATATTTGTGTTATGTATTACAGTTTAAATTTTTAGGTAATAAAGGTTTTTGGTAGGTTGTTTTGAGAAAATTGGTAGAATATTTTTTTGAAAGTGGCAACTCTGAAGATAAGAAACTTATAAAGAAATATATACTCATTTATAAAATCACCTTTGATATATATTTTTCTTAATTTCTATTAACCCATATATTTTATTATTACTTACCATCCAATTCAATATCCATTTTAATACGCAACATTATTGAGGTATAATTTTCACCAGGCGGTGTTGCGGGTATTATTGTGAATTTCAAAATCTTTTTAAAGTTTTTTATATCTTTTTTCAGAATATTTTCAAAATATTTCGCATTTATCCATTTTGGTATATCCAAATGAAGATTTGGATTAAATTTCGTACTATTATCGGGCATATTTTTAAATATATTTTTTGTATTTTCTTTTTCTTTTTACGTATTTACAATTGCAATGTGCAGTCTTTTTTCTGAAGCAGAAGTACTATGTACAATATATTCGGGTGGAATTTTTCTAAAAATAGAAACTACTTGACGCTTTAAAACTTTTTTGTTTTTATTTTGTTTTTATATTTATTGTAGTTTTATTTATGTATTGTGTGAACAATTATAATTGTTTATGTTTTTGTTTTTTCTTATTTAATTGAAAAAGAAAAAAATTAATTCACAAATGAAAACAAACAAATATTTTATTTTATGCGCGTTGTTATTTTTGAAACGTCGTTTTATAACAATCAACTGTTTTGTATTATTTTTAAAAATTGCAATCAGTCTGTTTCTGTGTCTCTCTTTTGTTAGCAGTATTAAGTTCTCCTTCTTTGATATTATTTAACATTTTTTGTTTTTAAACAAAAATTCATTTGTTGTCTTTTTAGTGTTATTGTTGTTGACATTTTTATCAGTTTTAATTTTCTTGATAGATACGCGCATTTCTTTACTAGAGTACTGATTACGTCCCTTTAATTTATTATTTATTTAGTGCGGAGTAGGGTTTCTAAAGCACGAAAAAAAAGAACAGTAAAGTGTTCCTTAATTGCTTATGAAACTTTCGCCGGCCCAAGTAATAAGTTTATAAATTTATAAATTATTAAATTAATTTCTCATACAAAATTACTGGAGACAATTAGGACATTGTGTTTAGATTTGCATAGAACAAAGAGTGCTTGGTTTCTTAATGCCATTATTTATAGAATATGACATCAGGGAAATCTACAATTACTCCTAAACTAATGATTGCTGTTGAATTATTTAGCGGTGAAGGTATAACACTGGACATTGAAAAATCAATTAACAGCAACCGGTTCACATTTTTAAAGTAGGCTCTTTATTTTTTTCTCACCGATATCAGACATGACATTAGTGAGTTTAAATCAATGGCACACACCCTCTTGCCTCCTTCGCGTCATATTTTCCTAGACCAGCAGGATGTAGTGCATAAATAGTCGCGTTTCCATTTTTATTATTCTTCCACTGTTAAAGAGACTTTCAATCTTAAAGAACGGTGTCTGTAGGACTTCTGATATTTACCGCAGGTTCATTGCTTATTTCTCCTGTCTAAGAGCTTTTGTTAGCATTCTCAACAATTGACTGATTTAAAAAAAATATTTTTTACAATTGCATAAAAATGAGTATCAAAGTTAAAACTATACATCCGAGTACACATTCCCATATGAGAATTTAACTAAAACCTAAGACGGTAAGAAAGTTATTTTTATATACAATATTATCAGTTTCTCCCACAGAACGACCGACGTTGAAATCCCAGCGAAGAAGAAAAACTAAAAAATTAATTTGCAGTTTTTCGAAAATTATAATTTAAATATAAGAGGCTCCCCCCCGCTCCCTGACATTTCCAGTTTATTTCACCAAGAAACGAATAATCAGGAGTACAGCGCCACCTTCTGGAAAGATAACAGCTAACTACTTAGTGATGACGCCCACCACTCACATACAACATCCACCGACAGATGGGGCAGATGCTGTTGATCAGCCGTCAAGGGTGAAGGAATAATAATGGCCTTTGAGTGATCAAATTGACAGCAACTTTTTCCATTGACATAAGGCGCTTAACAACTTAACATCTATCTGTCTATATATCAACATTCCAATACAATACACTGCATGAGTAGGGGTTTATCAGTATTAATCTGAAAAAAAACTAAAAGAAAGTATATTAAAATGGGACCAATTATGGACTTATTGTCATCAAATTTTATTAAAATTTTTAAGACAAGTTAAAATTTTTTTACATTAAATTTTATCACAAAAAAAAATAATTTTGTTAGAAGTGCGTGCTATATACGAGTAGAACAAATCAAAATAGGCCTTTCAAGGAAATTGACAAACGCATTTCTAAATCTATTAATTCAAAGAATTTTTTCTTATTCTTAATCTTTTGAAATCTTTATACTTTCTCTGAACTCTAATTGGTAAATCTGAATAAATCAATATGGTATTGTAGTACAATTTATTTACACTTGTGTTAATTAAAATGTCAATAAATTAATGAAATTATTACTTTTATTATTGGACTGTATCTTGTCATATTCTCACAAATAATAAAAACGAATACTGAAAATGATTTTATTATTATTATTATTGTAATTATTTTCGTAGATATTTCAATAAGTGCTACATAAAAATGATTTATTCTCTAAAATTTTTAAAAATAAATATTTGTTATTTGCAGAGATGGCAATTTAAGTGCAATTGTACCATTTTTGCTACTATACAACCACAAAAAAGTACTATAGTACAATTGGTTATTAATTATTTCAGTAAAATAATTGTCATAACAACTTACTGTTTTAATATGATTAATCAATGCTTAAAAACCATATACACTTAAGTCTCTTTTTATGCGGTAGACGCGTTCCAAAAAAAACCGCATATTGTATATCTGCATAAAAAAGACTAATTTTCACACAAAATGTATGATTCGTTCCGAAAAGTTGAAAAACCGTATAACAAGGCCCATTAATACAGGTCATTGCATCTCTCAGGCTGATTTTATGTAAACCCTCCTATATATGTCAAAGTTTGTTTACATTTTTATCTTTTTTGTTTTTATTTGCATGTTTATGTTTACATTTTTCTGTTTACAATTCTGTGGAATGCCAATAAGAGGAAATGTATTATAAAAATAGTGTTTTGTGTTAAAACATTTGTGAACATTTTTTGGTGAAAATATATAAAAATTTTAAGAACATTAGAGAAAGTTAAAATAAAAAGTGATAATTATTATACATTTTTCGAATTAAATTGGAATTTAGGAAGCAATTCGTAGCAAGTAATTTAAATGTATTTATGTCGAGTTCCTGGCCAGTATCGTTTCCACAGGATATCAAACTATCTGAAATTTGATTTACAATTGCAAATTTTTAATTTCATGTTAAGGAAATCTTTTCTTTTAAATACTAAATTACAACAGGTTATAAATGTTTGTTTGTTGCCACAAACATACAGGAGGATCTGTAGGTACTTACAAATTTAAAGACAATTTGTTTGCTTCCAAACTATACCTCACACTGCTTCGTAGCTTATTTTAAAATAATTTATTTACTAAAAACGTGAAATTATTGACTTTGAACTACAAAATTATAATTTTATAAGTCTTTCATTTGCAATTAATTTTTTTAAAAACATTTTATTTACTTTCTCTTTTTCTTTCATTCGCATTTGTAGTCAGCTGTTTTTGACAAAGATAGATGGATCACACAACAATAAAATGCGTGTTGTTTTTTCTATATTTGTATTTTTGTAGAGATGCAATGACCTGTATTAATGGGCCTTGCCGTATAACTTCAAATTTTGGTGTAAAAATTAGACCTAAATCGCATTAAAAAGTCACAAGATAAAAAATAACCAAGAACAGTTGATATGGTCGGACAACACAACAAAAGTTGTACTTAAAACCGCATAGCTTAAAATCCGATTAAAAATAAACCGCATGAAAACAGGAATAAGTCTATACAAATACTAAAGGGCTGAATTTATCATATTTTGAATTAATAGTTGTGGGCCGCTGTGAATTATTAAATTTCATTTTTAATTAACAAATTATTCAAAGCAATATACTAAAATTTTTGGTACAGATGATCCGTTGCGTCGTAAGTGTTTATTTGATACTAATCGAGTAGGTAAGCGTAAACACATTTTCTCACTGATGACTTGCTGCTTTAAATAATTCTATTAAAACTCTGCAAACAGTATCAAAAGAGATATGAAAAAAATTAACTAAAAGATTGCAATAATAATAATGTTTTTTAAAATTCAAAATATAAAAAATACCAAGTTATGTATAAATAAAACAAAAAAATGTTCTGACATTTACTTCTTAATATGTTTTGCATATTTTTAGGCATTTTTAACCTTTTCTTTATTTGTTTATTGCAGTTTAATGAAATACTTTTTCAAAAAAACTATTTAAACATCAAGAATGAAAAAAAAATTATTTTAAATCAATTGAAGGAACGGTAAGTCTTTTATTAACTTTATTTTTATTATTAATACTTATACATTCATGTTTACATTACAATATAATGCACTAATAATACGAATTTAAATAAACGTAAAACACTTGAAAAACTTTTAATAAACGATAAATTGTTGGAGACTTTGTTAGTAAAAAAATTGAAACGAAATTCGACTAGACTTCGTCATAGTCTGAAAAACGGAAAAGACCTTTTTTATAAAAGAATGGAAATAACTGCTTCATTGCTTCCACATAGCGAGGATTTGTAAAGGCCTTTAAACGAAATTGTTCACCAGTTTCATCTGGCCTACAATATGTTTGAAGGCTAGAGTTTTTGTCACTGGGCAACAAAACCTGAGACAAATGATTAAAACAGGCGTAAAATGCTAAAAATAAAAAAAAATTATGTTTAAAAATGTCTCATAACTTAAAACTAACATTTACCATAAAAAGTATTTTTTTCATCAAACATGTCTTTTTGCAAATCTCTTAATTTTGGCAAAGGCTTTTTAAAACCCAAAACTTTTAAACATTGCACTAAATGCTCATGATAGATGGCCACAAAATGATCAAACTCTTTAATTTTTATCTCGTTTTTCGCCGAAATCGTTATGATGAATAAGAGATCTTCAGCAGGACTGCCCCATTTGCAAAATTGATAATCCAAAAATACAACTTCAGTGAGTTTTCCTGTTGCAAAGTAATTGAACATGACATTACTGGACCAAAAGTCGCCATGTGTTAAAACATTAAAATTATTTTTATGTTGTTGCAAAGTACTTAAACAACATTTCCAATATTGTTCACAGGTGGGCTTGATACAAATTTCAAATTTTATTCTATTAAGGTGTGCGTCACTATAAACTGTAACACATCAAAAGTCAAATAAAAACTGACTGGAGTAAGCTAGAGTTAAAAATAAAACAGTTTTATTTTGCATTTTTATTACAGATTTATATTCTGTATTATTTTATTTAAAAATTAATTTAATTTTATAAAATTTTTTATTTAATTCATTATGCCATCCATAAGCAATGTTATAGTGTTTTCGGTGATTTTTTTGGTACCAGCTGTCCATTTATATCGAAAACTAGTAATGGTTTTGGGAACAGATGTACTCTTCTTTAGTTCTCTTTTGACCAGAGCCCAATATCTTTCAATAGGCCGCAGCTCTGGGCAGTTTGGTGGGTTAGCCTCTTTTGGAACAAAAATAACATTATTTTTATTATACCAGTCTATTGCGCTTTTACTGTAGTGACATGTTGCCAAATCTGGCCAGAAGAATGTTGATATGTTGTGCTGTCTTAGAAATGGGAGCAACCTCTTTTGAAGACACTCTTTGATATAAATATCTGAGTTTATTGATCCCAATGTAACAAACGATGCACTTCTGTTGCCGCAGCTACAAATAGCCTGCCAAACTAGGAACTTTTTGGGAAATTTTGATAGTTTTTTAGTTCGGAACTGTTCAGAAACATTGTATCTACTATCCGCTACATAAAACTCTTGGCCAGGAAGCTGCGCAAAGTCTGCAAAAACGTAAGTTTCATCATCCATTACACAACATTCGAACTTTTGAAAAAATTCTTTTTTGAGGAGTTTTGCTCTTTTTTTTGCTTCCATATTCTTCTTAGCATTTCTATCTGGAACTTTTTGGACTTTAAATGTTTTAAGGCCAGCTTTAGCTTTAACTCGGCGCACAAAACTTTCCGAACATTGCATGCGCCGGGCCACTTCGCGACCAGAAATGTTTGGAAGAGCCAGCAAAAGCTTCTCAACCTTTTTGGCTTTCGCGTCGTTCGTTACCAGTTTTGCTTCACCTGTTCCAGGCTTTCTTTCAATTTTTAGGTCTTTGTTAAACTTTTTGACCACTCTGGAAACACATTGCCTGGTCACGTGGACTTCCCTAGCAACTTTTGTATAACTCCAATATGGTTTTTTTGAATTATTTGAATAATTTTTGTATGCACTTGTCTTTGATTATCCATTGTGAACTAACTAACAAGTCAAATTTGACAAAGTGATACATTTTAAAATCTGACACATTTTTCAAAGATATTGTGATTAAGAAAAATAATTTTGATTAAAGGTGAAAAAAGTTATTAAAAAAAATGGGTGTTACACTTTATAGTGACGCACACCTTAATTCTAATAAGACTTTTAGTACATTATGTTTTGTTATACACTTACAAATTCTTTTATGATTCCATTAATATTTTCTAAATTCCAAGTTTGCATGGCTTTTTTATAGGCTGTTAATTTAGTTTTGAAAGTACTTTTATGGTATTCAGCGGCAGCATCTAAATCTACAAAACCAACTTGAAATTCATCAGGATATGCACCATTTTGTTCTTCATATACAACGCTGGCTGCATGAAATTCCGCTAATTTTTGTAAAATATGTTTCATTTGAACCATATCACAGCCTTGTAATCGATCAATATTCTTATAATTCTGTTCCTTTAAATCTTCAAATACAAAATTAATACCATCTACGTTTTGCTCCACAAATAAACATTTGGGAGCTATTTTGATGTGCCAGCCTACCGCTTTGTAGAGGTTCTCAAAAGCTGGCAAATACTTATGATACATTTTCATTTCTTTGGGAAATAAAGCTAATTTTCTTATGAGTTCAGCACCTTTATCAGGCTCTAACATGGCTTTTAAAATATAGGTTTTGTGTTTCAGGGTGCGGTCTAAAACATTTGTTACAAATAAAAAATTAAATTCTAAATTTGTTTTTTTTTGTTTCTAAAATATGTTACATTTTTGCACTTACCATTCATTTCAAGGTCCATGTGTATACGAAACATTGATGAGGTGTAATTTTCTCCTGGCGGTATGGCGGCTACGACTGTAAAGTTTTTTACCTTGATAGCTTGTTGCTCATCTTTTGCCAATATTTCTGTAAAATACCCTTCAGATATCCATGATGGTATAATTAAATCTTTATTAGGATTTGAAATATTTTCATTGGTTTGCATTTTTAATTATTATATCTTAACATTTATACACAATCGCTGAATGAAAATTAAAACAAAACTATAATATCTCTTCTAAACAACAACGAACCCCAAGTGTGTTAAATTTAAATTTTTTCAAGAAGTATAAAAAAAGCTATTTATGATTATAATATAATATAAAAAGTATTATGAATTCTAAATATCTTATCATTTATATAATCCTTAAATTTATTTTATTTTGCTTTGTTCTAGCTTGAGAAAAAAAAAATGTTGCTTCCATCACTCTTTTTAAAAGCGCATTCAAATTCAGTTTTTTTTTTGTTTGTTTCTAGTCAATTATAAACGAAATAATCTGTAATAAATCTCTTTGTAAGTCTGTTTATTTGTCGGTCAATCCCATGTAACCGATTTGTTGAAATTTTTAACATAGAAAGATTCAACTACCGACAGTGCAATAGAGAATGTGTTGAATCTGGGCGTTGTACCTCTCATCCAACGCAATAGTGATTTTTGTATATCTTCAGAATGGTTTAAGCTAAAGTTTCTGAATTTAGTCTTAAGGACTTTGTGACTAAGACAAATCATGGATCAGAAAGTAGGCGTAATATCTCACATATATCGCATATTTTGGGAATCGTTGAAGCTAAAATTTCTAAACTGAGTCTGGATGACTTCATGGTCAGAAAGTAGACATAATCGGACAAGTGAGCGTGGAATCCCCGATACAAACTAAATTCAAATTTTTTTATATCTTGTGAATGGCAAATCGGGATTCAAAAAGTGAGTATTGTCGTAAAGAAGAAGCAATTCTCTCCAAAAATAAAGTCTGCAGTTTGGGGTATAAAAGAAGACTGTAATAGCAAAAGCAGAAAAAACTGTAACGGTTGTAATAAACAATTTAAACTAAGTAATTTGAAATCTTTAACATCTCTAGCAGTATTAAGGCTTAAAATATATGTTACAACTGGATAACATACTACATATTACAGTGGGTTGTGTTCACATATTATTTTTATAATGTTCAATTTTGACTTTGAAAATGAGGATCGTTGTTATTAGACAAAAAAACTTAAGATTTATGAATTGGAAGCCTTGAAGTTTGTCGTCTGACTCAAAAAAACAAAAAGAATATTTGCAAAATTTTGATCACTTAATTAATAATTTTCAATATTGGGTACTAAACGCAATCGACTCGAAAGATATTAAAACAAATTTTGCTGCTTTAATACCTTAAACCTTTTACCTTGATTTCATTGAATTCAAAAGGGCCTTTGACATTCTTGATTACTCCACTATCTGGAGTGAATTGTAGCGATACTACTGAGTATAGTATTGATTTAATTAAGCGCTATGCGCGAATGCATGCTATTGTATCTTAATATATACCAGCGCCTAAGGTTCAATTCTAATTGAGCTAAGTAGTATTAAACAAGGCTGTATGCTCTCTCCAGTGTGTTTTATACAATCCAAGAATGGTAATTACTTAGGGGTATCTGTCTTTCAGACGTTGCAACGGGAAATGCAAGCTAGATTTTTGTATAAATAATTCATAAAACGAAATTATACAAATCAGTACTTATAACACAACGTACTTTCGACTTGGGAACAGAAATTTGAGAGATGTCTCATATTTTCTCTCTCGACAGTTTCAAGGCGGCGGCCAACGGCTCCAGTAGTGATATTTAAAATATTGCCAGTCTTTCGGTTTCGTAAGTGGAATCTACTCCTTTGTATGATAGCAAGTCCTTACATCCAGTTGTGAGGGATGACAACTCCATTAAGACATTTATAAACCGGTATAAACGGCGCATTCTAAACGTATTCTGCCCAAAAACAATAACCCACCTTTCTTTGTTGCAAATATTTCACTAAGTAATGTAGTCGCCGTGGTCTAGTGGTTAGTGTGTTGGCTTACTAAGACATGGGCCCTGGGTTCGACTCCAGGCTCTGACATCTTAAAAAAAAAGAAATATAAAAAAAAATATTTCTTTCGGCGACTACCTCTCAGCAGTCTTCTGGGAGTAATTGATTGCCATGTAAAAGCTTCTCAAATCTGTCGTTCGGAGTCGACATTAAACTGTAGGTCCCGGTACTAATAGATAAAAATTGACACACACAACACGAGAAGCTAGGCCGTAATCCTGACACAGGGTTGTAAAGGCCAGTTATAAATAAATTATAATGAAGGAAACTCTGAGAACAAAATGGAGGTGTATTGACTACACCTTGTGGAAACCAGACGCCGATATAAAGAAACTTTTGATTAAATGAAATCCACGGGATAGCTGAAGATTCAACAGGCCGCCGCATCCCTGGAAGAGACAAATATATTGATGAAAATGGTTTTGTATGGCCCTGTGAAAAAGAAACTTCTTGGAATTTGATGAAATCCCAAGTGTTCCTGTATTGTAATCTGCTTATATTAAAACAGACACTCACGTGGACCTATACTCAATTAATTTAAGTAGAACCTCTATCTCTCACAAATACTCCTTTTGCAGTATATTGTTTAGAGAACCGCTTAATGCGAAGAGAACGAATTCGTTCTTTAGTCATAGGATTAGTTTACGGAACAATTTCGTAGTGACTACGCAATTTTTTTTTTTAGATAACCTATTTTCCTAACACTAGTACAGAGCACTGCCTAATTACTGCACTCGAAATTATTGTTTTTTTTTATTATTCGGTGAATAAAAACATTTGAAACTGTTTTCTTTTTTATTGTAAGTATATGTTAAAAATCAACAATTAAAAATATATTTCTTCTATCCGCGGTCGAGAGAAAATACGAAAAATCTCTTCTATAAATAATACTTTTCTTTATTTAATGCAAATATTTGTTGAGGTTTTCTGTTACTTCTTTTTGTAGCATTGATACGAATTATTTAATTTTTTTAAAATTATAAATTAATTAAAATATCTTCTATTGTAGTCTGAATTAAAAAACTACTTTGACTAAAAATATGCCATCTAAACGCATCACTAGTATTATAAAATAATTTCAAAATATCAAATTTAAACAAGAAATTCATTCATCGTAATCCGAAAAGTTAAAAAGACCTCGATTAGAAAAGAAGGGAAATAGATCTTTCATAGCTTCCACGTAAAGAGGATTTGTAAAGGTTTTCATGCGAAACAGTTCACCGATTTCATCTGGTCGGGTGAACGAATGTATGTTAGAATCCTTATCGCTGGGTAACATCACAGCCGCCAAGTGATTAAAGCAGGCAAAGAAAGCTAAATATAAAATTATTAATATACTATAACTTAACAAAATTAAGTTTTATACCATAGAATGTATTTTTTTGATCAAACATATCCTTATGTAAGTCCCTCAACTTGGGTATAGGTTTCTTAAAACCTAAAACTTTTAAACACTCCACCAAACGTTCATGATAAATGGCTATAAAATGATCAAATTGTGTAATTCTAATATCTTTTGCAGCAGAAATTGTTATAAAAAATAGCAAATCTTCAGCAGGACTACCCCATTTACAAATTTGATAATCCAAGAAAATCACTTCATTTAATTCTCCTGAGGACAAGTAGTTAAACATAACATTACTGGACCAAAAGTCGCCATGAGTTAGGACATTGAAATTATTTGTCTTTTGTTGAAGAGTGCTAAGGCAGCATTTCCAATATTGATCGTAAGTAGGCTAGAATAATAGAAAAGCTTAGCAATAGGAAACAATAAAAAATAATAAAAACTTACAAATTTGTTTACATATTTAGGGCCATCTTCTAAGCCCCATTGCAGCATAGCTTTCTTATAAGCATCTGCTTTTACATTAAACATACCCTTCTGAAACTCTTCACCATGAACTGCATCAACAAATCCTACTTGGAATTCGTCTGGATATGCACCATTTTGTTCTTCATATACCGCACTGGCGGCATGCAATTCTGCTAATCTCTTTAAAATACTTCTCATATGCACCATATCACAACCCTTTAAACGATTTAGGTTTTTATAATTTTTCTCACTCAAGTCTTCGAAAACAAGATTAATGCATCCTTCTTTTTTCTCTATAAATAAACATTTTGGTGCCAGTTGTATATTCCAACCCACTGCCTTATATAATTTCTCAAAAGCTGGTAAATATTTTTGATACATTTCCATTTCTTTGGGGAAAAGGGATAATTTTTTGACTATCTCACCACCTTTATCATCATCTAACATGGTTTTCGATATATATGTTTTGTGTTTGATGGATCCATCTAAAGATAAAAAAAGAAATTCAGTATGTATGTCTATAATTTCTCTTTGATAAAAAAAGAATGATAACATTGTAGTAGAATATATCGTGAATCAGTTCTAACAACAAACTGCTTAGACCACACGATGATATTGGCGATCATGGCGAAAACATTGCTCATACCTAGAAATTCTGTTAGAGCTTCAACATTGTTTTAGAAACCTTCATCTAAGTTTGTATGATAATTGCCGCGCCTACTTTTTATTCATATATTCGCAGTTATAAAAATTGACTTATAAAGAAAGGTCAATAGTTTAATTTGATACTGAATTTACTACAATATATTGATATTTAATTTAAATTTTACTTTCTAAAAAAGTTGCCACGCCCACTTTTTAAATATAAAAGTAGTGCATGCAAATTTTAACAATTTAGATATTTCATATCAACTTATACAAAATTTGTTCCTATACTGACTTTTAAATTAATTGAAAATACTTATTTTACTATATACCGCAGTCTACAGTATTCTAAATTAGAAATGCTAAAGCTAGATAACACCAATCAAAACAAACCTATGGCATAAGAAACTCAGAAGGCAAGGCAAATCCAAAGTTATGAATATGCCACCATAAAAGTAGTTTTAATTTTATTTTTATGTTTGGGACCAGTACTCAGGGCATGACTCCTACTCATACACTTCATTGTGCTGGCCTGCGAAAATATGAGGGGAAAGAGTGTGCAGACCTTTGACTTAAACTTATTAATATCGTAATTGATACCAGTTAGAAAAATATAAAGGTGCTACTTTTAAAATGCAAACCGCAAGGAAATCGGTTGTGGTTGGTGTTACACGTTCACCACTAAATAATCCAACAGCAATCAAATCCAAGAAGCCCATACAGTAACGTTTAAATTAGTGGACGATTAAAAGAGGATAATCACACAATGATAATTCTTAGTTTTATAGTGGTTAGAGCGCGTTCACAGAAACTCAAACGATCGAAGTTTAAAGGAGCAAAGGAGAAAAAATTAAAAAATAAATTTACGGTTTTTCAAAAGATTACAATTTAAAAAATAAGTTGGCCTTACATAAAAAATAAACAACTCATCACATCTTTCAAGGAATTGCTACAAATTCTATAGACAGATTACAAAACTAGAAAGAAAATCTAAAAATCCTGTGCATTTGTTAAAGCTAAAATAATTGCACAAATGATTGTCAATATACGACCATTGCATTGTGTTCACTTATTGTCCATTTTAAATTTACCCAACACTGATTATTGATTATAGTATGGATTTGTTATAATTTCCATCTATAACTTACCTTTCATTTCTAAATCCATGTGAATGCGCAGCATAACAGAAGTAAAATTTTCTCCTGGTGGTATGGCTGCAATTGGAGTAAAATTTTTAACTCGAAGAGATTCTGGCTCATCTTTAGCTAAAATATCTTTAAAATATTCTGCATTTATCCAAGCAGGTATAACTATATTTTCATTTGGATTTTTTATGTCTGGCTTAGGCTGCATGTTATTTTTATTAAAAAAAAAAAAGATTTTATGTACAAAGAGTCAATTAGCGATTGCACTGCTCTACAGACAAATAAAAACTAAATGCAAAATCATTTTAGATTAAACAAAAAACCCACTTAAGTAATCTAGAGCATAGATAACAATTAAAAAATTTATTTAAAAAAATTAGTAAATTGTTTAAATTAAAATATAATTTTTTGACTTTTTGATATTTGCACAGACCACAAAATACACTGAATCTATGCGCTGCTATGTGGGCTTTTTTAATTCTTTAACTTGTTTTACTTTGTGAGTATTCCAAGTAAAATGTAAACGTATTTATACTCAAAAATAATATTTGGTGTTAGATGTTGCATATACATATTTGATAAGACTCGAAAGTTTTAAACATGAGCAAACTCTTTTTGTTTCTGAGATACTATTAAAATTTGTAAACCCCTCATAATGTTCAATTACACACGCCAACGACCAAATCTCATAACTTGAAACTTCTCACAATATGACATTGATTATATTTAAATATTGTAAAGAATATTTAATTTGAAAATATAAATATTGAATATCAAGGTTATACTTATTATTTTTGTTATGAGTAGTATTCAATGTTCTATTGTAGCACAAAGAGTATCGAAAAAAATTTTCATTTGGTATTATTACCAACATTTGACAAAACAAATGTTATTGTGACTCTTTATTATTCATGTTCATAAAAGGTATCGCCCAAAATAGAAAAAGATTTTCTTGTTAAAATATTAAAGGTAGTGTGGCAGTGATAACACTCAGGATAATAATTATAAATAAAATATGGATAAAGAATACAAAATATAATTTAATTATTATTTAAATAGTGCGTAAAACTGCTAAGTCAAAAGGACAGAATGGTTGTAATAAACGGATTTGAAACAAGAGCTAAAGAAGTTGCGATATATGTCAGGTGTGGTATTAATTGTGCTGTAAAGTTGAGAACGCTAGCTGGCAGTGACATCCAATCATGTTTAAATTATTACGAAGGATAAAAGAAAAAAAAAATCTGACTGGTAGTGTTTACAGACCACACAGTGATATACAGAATGAGTCATTCATCAATATTTTGGAAAATTTAACTGTTGAGTACAATGATATCGTTATTCTTAGTGATTTCAATAATAATTTATTAACGAATAACATCCTGTTAATTGTTTGTTAAATTTTTACTAAATATATAGACACTGGGCAGGAAAAAGAAGTACAATACAATGCTAAATACTACACATACACACTAAACAATACAACACTACTGTACTTTATTTTGTGGGACTATAATTTGTCATTCACGATTCACTGTAAGCTGCCATAGAACTAAACCACACTTATATTCGTCTTCCAACAATCGCGTGAAACTGTCTACAAATACCACTGTCAATATAAATTACGATTGGATAGTTATCCATGACTAGTGTATATATAGTATAGTAGTGTACAGTATATATATATATGGGGTGATGTATAGTACAGTGTATAGTGATGTAGGATTGCATAGTATAGATAGTGAAGTATAGTATATATGTATATATATGTATATCTTATAGTATACCCTGTGAAGTTAATGAAAAATTGTACAATAAAAATTGTAGAGTATAGTACAGTAGTTTATAGTATAGCGCAAAGTTTTGTAGTTACCGTAGTCTAATGGTTAGTGTATTGACTTACTAGACAAGAGCTTCGGGTTCAAACTCCAGCTCTGGCATCTTGAAAAAAAGAAATATGAAGAAATATATCTTTCGGCGATTACCTCTTAGCAGTCTTCTGGCAAACGCTTTGAGAGTAACTGATTGCCATGAATAAGCTTCTCTCCGACTGTCGTTCAGAGTCGATTTTAAACTATAGGTCCTAGTATTCATTGTTGTAAATTGACACACGCAACACGGATGCTGGGAGAAGCTAGGCTGCAACCCTAAAACAGGATTGTAATTGCCAATTATGTATGTATGTATGTATGTATGTATGTATGTATGTATGTATGTATGTATGTATGTATGTATGTATGTATGTATGTATGTAATGATAATAAATTTTGTCATAATAATTGCGCACACAAGAAATGATACAAGCACGTGATCTCTAAAAAGAATAATAATTTAATATTTTTAAATGTATATACCCTCACCCACATGTGTTAGCATTGTATAAATTAGTTGTAATTGTTAGTAATTTGCATGTAAATTTGATGTTTTAATAGATGTAAGCTCTTCTTTTTTATTATCATTATTTTTTTATTATCAATGAATAAATTATTTCAAACAGACACCCCGTAATCCTATACGAAATATATTATTTATATTTAAATTTGTTTTATTGATTTACTAGCTCATAAATGTGTTATTTTAATTAAAAATTTTACTTTATAGTTGTCAAATCCTAATGAAAAAAAAAAATTACGAAATGAATAGCAATATTTGTCTATTTTTATAAATAAGAAATGAAATGCAAAATTATAATGATAAGTTTTACAATTCGGATTAATTATTTTTTAATGATTTAAATGATTTAATGGAAAATATATTATGGCGGCATATAACAAGTGTAGTATTAAAGAAAAAATTGTCTCAACATGTTTAAATAAAAAAAAAACAGCATCTACTCGTATACATTATTTTCGAACTGTCGTATACTAAGAATACAAAATAGTAGCTTTTTCAATAAATATCAAACAGATTTTTAAAAACGTGTGCCAAGATTTGTAGAAAGATAAGCTGAAACAAGCAAATTTATTTGGGCTAAGTACTTAAGTCATTTAGCATCAGACGCTAGAAAAAATTGTAAAGGACATCACATTGATATCCTTTCGTTAAGACTTCAAAGAAACGAATCTCTGTCTAACTGTATACGTTAATAGGTATATTCGAAATACTAACTGAGTAGTAGTAGTCTAGTGGTTAGTTTTTCGTCTTATTAGACAGGAGCTGCGGGTTAAAACCCCAGCTTTGACATCTTGAAGAAGAAAAAATAAATAAGAAAAAATATTTCTTTGGGCGACTATATCTTAGCAGTCTTCTAACAAAGGCTCTGATAGTAAGTAATTTCCATGAATAAGTTTCTCAAGTCAGTTGTTCGCAGTCGACTTTAAACTGCAAGTCCTGATATTTATGGTTAAAAATTGACACACACAAATTGACATACACAGCTGTGAGAAGCTAGGCAGTAACCCTGAGAGAAGTGTATTGAAGTAAAAAGAGAGAAATACGAATTTTTGTTGTCAAATTTTTTGTGTCTTCTTTGTTAAGTCGGCTAATTTTGGAATTGCTATAGTGGGGTAACAAATAATCAGTTTTAATAAACTTATTTGTACATGTTATGAATATATATTTAAAATTCCAGATTGTATTTATAAACATTTTAACACACTTAGTATACTATAGATTACTTATAGCGGTATTTTAAAATATAAATATTTTAAATAAATAAAAAAAAACTGTTGACAAAAGTGTAAATATGAAAAGCTTTTATCAAATTCTATCATAAATCCGGCGTGCTTCGCTATACCTACTACTACCATTTGCCTAGATTTTTCGACTGATGAATTTTAGTGACTACGAAGTATTTCAGACCAAATTCAGAAACTTTAGCAGTAACCATTGCCAAGATATGCAGAAGTTAATAGTTAATTCATGTGGGAGGTACCACACCTACTTGTCTGTTCTTTTTCTTGCTGATGATTTTTATTGGATACGAAATCAAATATACCAAATTCAGAAACTTTAATAGATTCAACATTTCTCAAGATATAAAGAAAGTAATATTTAATTTGATTGGTAAGTACCACACCCACTTGTCTTATTCGATCCCTTTTCTGATTGATGATTTTCCTTGACCAGAAGTTTTTCAGACCAAATTAAGAAACTTTAGCTTTAATCGTTCTCAAGATACTTGTATGTGAAGTACTACTTAAACATTAAATCATTCAGACTAAGTTTAGAAACTTTAGCTTCAACGTATACAAAAATGACTATGTATTTAGTTTGTATGGGAGGTACCGGACAATGCCCAGGTCCAACTTTAAAAAAAAAAGAAAAACATACCCTATGTATTGCACTTTCGGTGGTTAAAGGAATCTATGTTCCAAATTTCTATAAAATCGATTCAATCGTTTTGGCGTAATTTGCCGATAAACAAACAGATTTACAAAGATATTTATTTGTATATATACTACTTATATACACATTCATATATGGAATACGATGCCTTAAAAACGCGTTATAAAATATTTGTTCTCTCGCTACCTCTAAGCTTAAATTAAAGAGAATGCTTGAGAATTATTCCAAAGCTTGCATTCACTTAAATTGTTAAAAACAATGAACAGATTGTGAAATGAGTATTTATTACGAGTATAGTAGAGAGTTAAAGCTGCTATAAGTAAACAAATATTTGAATGTTTTGTTATGATTGATGCTTCTTTCTGTCTTTCTTTTAAAATCTTTAAAAAACTTTTAGTGCATACTAATTATTAAGAATTTTAAAATAAAAATAAAACGTAAAAGAAACATCATCGTGACACACTTGTTTATCTACCTGATTGAAGTTCATGGAGGCAGTTTAAGAAGTTTGCCCAAAACTCTGTAGCAAAACAGGTTTAGTTGTGATTAAATATTAAAACGATAAGCACACTTGTACTTATTTCTTCAGCATAATATTTCTTTTTAAACAAAGCAACATACATACTTAAATATGTACTCGTAATATGTAAATATTTTTGCAATAAATTTCATTAACCTTGACTTTTAAACAATTAATTTTATTGAGTTTTGCAAAAACTTACTACAAGTCAAAAGCAGAGTATAGACAAATGCAATTAAAAAGTAAAAAAACAGTTAAATAAAAAATATTTTTTTTACATTTACATACTTATACATATACATAGGTAGGTATGTAAGTATTGTATTAATTATTTACAACACCAGTTAATAATAATATTGTCTGGTAAGGGATAAAATTGACAACAGTGTCGTCCAATGACCTAAAGCTCAATTAATTTGTTGTAATTATATCACTCTAAATGCTTATAATCCTTATAAAGCTATTTACATACATATATACTTATGTATTTAAAAATTTCTAGACATGGTATAAAAAAAAATTAGAAGTAGATTTAACTATATTCCCAAAATTATTTTTTATTACAGTGTAAAGAAGCCAGTATAAATTATAAAATACTTTAAAATAATAATAAATATTTTAATGTGCTGAAGGCTCTAGGTTCGAGCCATAGTTTGTATACAAACAGTATACAAACAGTGTCATAGTTTATATACAAACAGTGTAGGTTGTCATTGTACACGATTTTGACCATATATTGTCATGTATTCATATTGCAGTTATTTATTATTTTTATTTATCCATAAAAAAACACAAGATCTCAGGGGAAGCCCCTGTCATTTTTGCTGTTACATAAATGGTGTGAAAAGCCATATTTACTTATATTTTTCTTCATATAACTGGTATATTCGTTATATGATTTGACTTGTTTTTGAATATGTTTACCTGATCAAAGAGACAATCTGTTTTTGATTTATTGTAATGACTCATATAACCAGTTGAGAATAATTTTGTTTAATGGCTATAAAATACATAAATGAACTTTAGTCATGACAATTCACTTTTTATGTTTTAAGCGAAGTTTTAATAATAAAAAAAAAAAATAAAATAGTAAATTTATAATCGAATCTGCTTATGCATGTGTGTAATAATTATTTTAACACTCTCTATAACTAACTGCGGCATGGATCCGTACGTACCTACCGCTAGTCCAAATACGAATTTTTTATTTTTTTTTGGTTAAACTGAGTGGCTGTTAAAATCGGATGCGACTTACCCCATCTTTTAAAAAAATTAAAATACGTGGGCAGATCAATAAGTCCTTGAGTTTTCGAACTTCACTCGTAGTTATATGAAATGCAACACTGTAAAATTTTGAGCAAGTTCCGTCATTTACTTTGTGTTAAACAGCTGTTCAATACATACAACCTCGTGTATTCTTTTAAAAATGGAAAAAGTGAATTTCGAGTGCTCTTTAAGCATTATTTTTGTAAAAAAAAAAAAAACTGTCAATAAAACCAATGAAAAGCCCGATAAATACTATGGGAACTCTGCACCATAGATTTCAATGGTAAAAACGTAGTTTACTGACTTTCGTTGTGGTCAGACAAGTACAAATGACGCTGAACGTTGTGGACGCCCAATTGAAATGCCGGAACAATCCACTACATGGTGTTGGCCGATCGAAAAATAAAAGTGCGTGAGATTATTGATGTCATATGCATTTCATATGACAGTGTGGTTTCGATTTTAAACTATAAGCTGAGTTTAAGAAAGTTGTCTGCAAAATGGGTGCCACATTTGCTCTCAATTGACCATAAACGTAATCGTCTGACAACTTCAAAGGATTGTTTAGAGATGTTTAACCGCAATTTGAATGAGTTTTTGTAGCATCTTGTAACTGTGGATGAAACATGGATCCATTAGTTCAAACAGCAGGCTAAACAATAGGTTTCTCCGGGTAAAACGGCCTCGAAGACCTTCAAAAGGGAAAAACAATAAACGGCTAGTATTATGCCAGCTTTTTGGATCGATTTAATGAGGATTAACAATAAAACGACCCCATATGGCTAAGAAAAAAATTCTTTTTCATCAGGATAATGCACGGGTGTACACGTGTCAGAGTCAGTTGTAAATTTACATGAACTTAACTATGAATTGACACTTCATCTGCCATTTTTTTTTAAGATTTAGCTTTCATTGACTATTTCCTTATCCCAAACCTAAACAACTGGTTCGGTGAAAAGAGATTTAGCTCCAACGATGAAATTATTGATAAGACAAATGCCTATTTTATGGACATCGGAAAATACTATAATTTTAGGGGCCACGTTGGACTAAGTGTATTGGATATTATGGTGAAAAATACTTTTTTTGTACAACAAAAAATCTGAGCTTCATTCAAAAATTCACGGACTTATTGTTCCGCCCTCGTACATTTGGAATTTATTTTAGAAAAAAAAATTTTATCGAAAATTTGACTTAAAACTCATTTTAAATTTATTATCAGAATATTCGTTTGAAACAATTTAGTAATAATATACGAAATAATTTATTTCATTATAATAGTTGTGCTTCGCTGTAAACTCCCTTGCAAATAGGCAATCATATGTTATTGTGTGTTTTCAACGAAAAGTGATTACCATTAATGTCAAATAAAATGAAAAAGAAAAATTTACTTCCAATCAAGTAGACCACGATTTTCCAACCATGGCAAGATATCTGACATTACTTGCACGTACTTATAGTTATTGAACATTGCCTCTTTCATTTTGCCCTCATCTTCTTTAAAGTTTTCCGAATTAATGTCTTTGGTATTTTCCAACATCACCACCGGTAGAACTTTAGAAACTACCAAATAGGCTATTTTATAAAAATAAACAAAAAAAGAAATAATAAGTATGATAAAAATTATTTTAAATAAAATTAAACAAACCCGCTAAGCCATTTTTCATCAAAGAAATATGGATATTTTTAAGTTTTGGCAATGGACGATGATATTGCAATAGTTTTAGATTTTCCACCAAGTTTTCGTAATAGAAACGTATTAAGTAATCAAAATGTTTTAGTTTTATATCTTTGTTAGCAGATGACAGGATTAAGTAATACAAATCATTGGCCGGTGAGCCATATTTGCTTACTTGAAAATCGACAAATAGAGTATCCCTGATATTACCAAAAGCATCGTATTTGAACATGATATTATTTGTCCAGCAATCACCATGATTTAAAACATTAAACTCACAAGTTTTAACGCGCTGATCTTCCAGTAATCGATCAACTAGATATTCATCACTGTCAGCCTAAAAAAATGATATTTTTATTGATAAATTATCGCATTTAGAATTGATTATAAAATATTCAAAGGAATTTAAAATTTTTACAAATCTTATTCGTCAATAAAATCATGAATATTGAAGGAAATTTCTGAATACGGCTTCAACAAGAATGATAAAACTAAAGATTGTCGTAATCACGCATCTAGGAGAAATGACGTCACGAAAAAATTAAATATGTACTCATAACAGTGAGACAATTTTTTATTTCTCTCTTTATTTTCTATCAAATATAGGGGAATTTACGTCATCTAACGGCGTAATCTCTACTTCAATCATACTTGTTGCTTCAATACTCATGTTCATATACAACGAAAGTTTCTTTCCAATTTTTTCACTTATAGGAAACTACCAAAATCGTAGTTGCTTTATATATCAGAATAAATGTATGATGAGACTACCTGATGAGACTACCTTAGCTGTAGTCGAAAACATGTTCAGTTTGGCTAGTGTACTATTCCTTCACGGACATCACTTAATCTTTTGATTACCAAAAATTCATTGCAAAAATCTAAAATCTTTATAGAATTTAACTTTTATCTAATTAAAGCTTTTCTGACGAAACAAAATTAATTTAAAAAAATAATCACTCTTCCTGCGGCGCTAACTCGGGTCTCCAGCATATCATATAAAAAATATTTCTTCTGACAAAATCTCTAAGAGTAGGTGTTTTCAACAAAGAAACTTCTGTCTGTCGATCGGATTCGACGCTGAACTATAGATCTCTAGTACTCCGGGATAAAAACTGACACTTACAAAATGGGTGCTGTGGGAAACTAAGCCATAACCCTGAAAGAGAGTTGTAATAACCAATTTGCTATGGATGTATCTATCTTTAAACGATGAACGCTATGAAATATTACGGCGTAATTAAGCAGGTCTTGTTCGCATTTAAAATGTCAATTTCTTTGTTTGTTGTAGTTTTTTTTAGTATTAGTGTCATCTCTGTAAATATGTCCCATAAAAGATCATATTTACTTATATAGTCTTTTTCACGATATCAATAGAATGCCTTCTTTTTCTGCAGAAAGGAAGTGAATGTCAACATTTTTTGCATATTGTGAAATTGTCGGTCGAAATAATTCAGCGGTGAGAAAAGAATGCTTTGATTTTATAAAACTTTAAATTACTTACCAGTTTGGCATAATACTGTTCGCAATTTTTCCATTTTTTCAACTGATTTAAAAAAGTTTCAGAATTATTAAATTCCTTAATTAAAGCCTTATTTTTCACATTAAATATGCCCACTGTAAAGTCTTCATTAAACATGCCGTAATGTTCTACGTAACAAGCAGAAGCAGCATGAAATTCTGACAGTTTTATAAGAACTTTTTTTAAATGGCACATATCAAGTCCCTCTAAACGATTTGCGTTTTTATAACCTTTAGAATTCAGATCTTCTAGTAAAACATAGTCGGCACCAATATCACGATCAAATGTATATGATTTTGGTGCAAATTGTATACTCTTGCCAACATCTTCATAGAGTTTTTCAAATTTAGGCAAAAGTTTTTGATACATTTGTTCTTCCTTGTTGAAAAGGCGTAGCATATCTAAAATTTTCACCATTATTTCATCACCCTGCTGAGCTTTCAATACAAATGAAGCTGTTTTATTAGAGCCATCTGCAGGTGAGATAAATTATTAAATAACTCAGTATTTATACTTTCGCTTAAGAAAACTTACCCTGTAATTCAACCACTGCCTTAATACGCATAGAAACACTGGAATAATTTCCATTTTCTATATTGGCATTTTCTGTTTTAATTTCCAAAATATTTTTATATTCTCCCACTTGTTTTTCTATGGCCTCTTCCAATGTTACGTTATCAAACCATGCGGGTAAAATCTGTTGTACATCTTCTGAGTCGTTTTGTTGTGGTGCCATTGTCTATGATTTAATGACTAATGAAAGAAAGAAAAATTTGTTTCGGATTTCAAATATTTTGAGAATTTATTTTATTTTATTAGAGTTTTATAAAACAAACAAACAAATCTCAAATATATACTCTTCAAACATATTCATGATAGTCTTATCTAATAAATTAAGTGCTCCATCATTTATTGATTCTTAAATGTGACTACACTGGGTAACAGTAATTCATCATTAAACAAATTTCAATGAGGAAAATGTTCAAGTTTTTTTTTGTTATATATAAAAATAAATGAATATACATAATAGGTTTTCTGTTTTCTGTTTATTTATTTAATTTCAAGTACTCGTAAAGAAAAATAATTTCTATATATTTCCTAGTTATTTTTAATACTACCAGCTTGATTTGATTATTTTCTCAAAGTGGTATAAATAAATTGTATGGCATAAAAGATATGGACCATCCAGGACCATATGGACCATCATCAGTTCAAATGTGTTGAGAAAAGTTGTAAAGGTGGGTAATAAGCTCTGTACTCTAATCTAGAATGCCAGGTGGGAAATGTAACCATAACGATTACAGCGATAGACTAGTACACTGGTTTACAAGTGCATATTTTGTTCAGATTATGTAGAATTAAATAAACAGAAACCATAAACACAAATCATTTTTGCACTGGGAATTGATGAATGAATTTTAAATGCTAGTAATCATAAGAAAAGCTCATATAAGTATTTAGTGAAAATGGCTGAAATCAGGCTAGACGATTGCAGAGTATGTGAACTAAAAAACCATTTGATTTTTTTGTAGCAAATAACGAAAAATATCTAGAATACACCAATAGATATATGAGGTCGTCATAAGCATAGGAGGCATATATGTATAATTTTGCAGCAAGTCTTCAATATTCATTAATTCATTAGGTTATAACAGTACATCGAATATTACTAGGTTATAACAGTATTGAATATTTATTGTACAGCTTTCTCTCACAGGTTTCATCGCTCTGACGAAGTTTAAAATATCACTCGTACCCAGCTTTGACGGTTCTCTATTCTGTATTTCATAATCAACAAAATGTCTCTTTCTACTATGCGGTTTACGGTCTGATGACTCGATTGCCTCATTACAGAATGTGCACAAATCACCTTTAACGATTTCTATTTTATTTAAACACCCATTGAGCCTGCTGTACCCGTTTAGAAATCCCGTTAAAATCCTCAGGTTGCACTGAGAGAAACTACTGTATGACTGAAATCTTCTTCGATATAAGTTACCAAGTTGAAGTTTTGAAAGCCTAAAGGTACGTTCACTTTTGTCAAATATTTGACAAAAAAAAAACGCTATTTTATTTTGTTTATTGTTTGTTACTTTAAATTTTATTAATATTTTTAACGAAATGTTTACAGACAACGAAATTTTTTAAATAATATGTGCCTACAGTTTTTTCATCAAATATTTGACAAATGTGAACGTAGCTTAAGATTTGCCTGTCTTAAGCCGGCCTCTCACGTACAGTTTTAACTGTTTAGTTATAACTAGCAGACTTAACTGTGATCTTCAGTTTTTTGGCTCGATCATGGTACTCCCTAGATTTAACTTGCCATAGACAAGGTTCAGATTTATACATTGCAATAAAATCCACTGTCACTTGGTTCTGTTTACGCGACATGACACGCAGTCTTGCTCGACACAAATTGAACTGAGAACGGTACAGTTGAACCCTTACACACGTTCACTTCAGTTGAAACTGTCAGTTAAAAATATACAAATTTTAAATTTCTCAGTTAAACTGAACAGTTGAGTTGAACTGCCAGTTATTACCCCCCGTACGGTTTAAACTGTACGTGAGTGTCCGGCTTTATAGTATACGCCCTATTGCGTTCAATTGCCATTTGTTTCTGTTGGTACAGAACGCTTTTACTCTCCTACGCTTAACTAGAGAATAAAATAAACAAAATTGAATTTCTGTCGTTTGGTCTAAAAAATTTTTTTTCATTGAAAACCCTGTGTTACTAAAAAGAGGAAATGTAATCAAAGTTAGCAAGGGCTGATAGTTAAATCAGTTAATTTATATTGTAGCAGGATTTTACAACAAACTTCTAACGTTTGTGCAAAACCTGCATTTTTAATTCATTTACTCAATATTTGAAAGCTGGACTGGTCTCCCAGTTATTTTTTTTATTCAATCAACATCTAACCAAGCCAAATGGTAGCAAACTCCAGTCAATGCCACCAATACATAAATTGGTGGTAGATTTAACAGAAGAAAGTATACCTACATTTTCTTGTGTGTAAACATTTCCAATCACATTTTCACATACAGATGGCACTTACGTATCCTTAAAATAGGAGGAGCTAACTAAGTAAGGGTGGTTTCAGGACTTTCTAGTCGAAAATGTTTTACGTCAATTATTATTTATTTTTTATTTGAGGTTTTAAACGACCCCAAAACTATAACTGTTTTTAAAATCAATTGATAAAATTGTCACAAAAAAACTGGAATAATTTTTATTAAATTATTTAGAGTACGATTATATGCGATATTTTCTTGAATTTCTTTCTTTCACAAACACTTGAATTTGCTTTTTTATTAGATTAAAATTATTTAGTATTTAGTGTTAAAATAAAATTATTACCGGCAAACGTTTTCCTTTTGAAATGCAATGTATTACTCAAGCCATTAATATTGTTTTTGTGATTCATAATTTTATAAATATTTTTGTATGCGCAAGAGCTTCAAAAGGTTTGGTAAATGTTAATGGCAATTATAATTGTTTTTAGTGTTTTATTTTGGCCAATCAACTGACCTTTAAAAGAATGCAAACATCTTAGAACTTTTAAATTTGATGTATTCATGCTTTCTTAAATATTTGGGAATTAAATTTGTATCTTTTATGAATTTCCTTAAATGCTATACACTAAGCACATCGCCCAGACTTATATTCGGGCATGAATGTAATTAGATATATTTATATTTAATATTAAAAGAAAAAACTCATTGCTTTTACTGCTATTTTCATTATCTGTGTCATACATTAGATATTAAATTGATTGATAACTTGAATGTATTCGTTTCTTATATAATTTTTTGGGATTTTTGTTTTATTTTTCCCTTTTGATAACACCTCGATTTCAGATCATACAAAAAAATGCATGTGAATTTGTTTAATTAGCAGGTTATAACCGATAAATGTCAAGTTACTAGAATAACGTTGGCAAACATGTGATTTTTGTTTATATATCAATTGAAAGATAATAATTTTTAATATATGTAAAAAGGTTCTTATCACAAAAAAAAAAAAAATTATTATTAAAAAAGCGTGTGCTAAGGCAAACAAAATAAATATTTCCTTCATCGTAATAGTAAAGGAGCTTCGTCTACTATTTTGTTTGTAATGACATTTGGAGCACTAAAATGTCATGTATTTATTTCTTCTTAAAAAAATTTTCTTACATAAGTTTTAAAGAAAAGCTTACGAAAAGAAAATTTTCATATAAAATATACCCAAAAAATAGTTGCTACACTTTTTTTCGTGAAATATTTACCAAGTGTGACCGCAGCTTAAGACTCGTAATTATATTTTAACAAACTCTTTTGTATTTTTGTTATAATTTTTAATACAATTTTGTATCCTGAATTTGTAGCTCTGTTAGTGAAACTGCAAAAATAATGCTCTTCTCTATCCTTTTTATTTAAAAATATATTGAAAACGTTATTTTAACGCAAGGCAAAACTACACAAAAATACATGAAACAGACGAACTATTTTCCGTTTTGTAAACTTTACATACTACTTTTATACCTTCGGTATTTACGCTTAAAATCATTCCTGCTAAAATACGCAGAGAGTGCTGACAACACTTTCCTATAGGTATTATATCGTTTTTACTTTAATGTTTTAAATCGTTTGTTTATGTAAAACAACTGATTTCATATGTTTGCAACTTTAATGGTGGGGGGGTCGTGGCATAGTGGTTGAGCGCGTGCATAGAAACTCAAAGGACCCAGGTTCAAATCCCAGCAAAGGAGGAAAAATAAAAAATTAATTTGCGGGTTTTCTAAAATTATAATTAAAAAAATAAGAGGTTCCCCCCCCCACCTCCAAGAAATCCATCTTCACGAAACCGCTCCCTGGCATTTCCAGCCTATTCCACCAAGAAAACGAATGATCAGGAATACAGCGCCATCTTCTGGGAAGATAACAGCTAACCTACATAAAAGAAGATGCTCAACACTCACATTCAACATCCAGATGGGGCAATTGCTGATGATCATTCAAAGGTGAAGGTATAACACTGGCCTTTGAGTGATCAAATTGACAGCAATTTGTCCCATTGACATAAGGCGCTTAACATGACTCCTTCACATCTATGTATCTATGTATATCTATATATGTATTCAATATTCCAATACAATGCACGGCATTTAGTAGGGGTTTACTCCTGAGTATTGGTCTTAAATAATAAAAAAAAAAAAAAAAAAAAAAAAAAAAAAAAAAAAAAAAAAAAAAAAAAAAAAAAAAAAAAAAAAAAACTTTAATGGTAGAAGAACATAATAATTCGTGACGAATGATTCGTCAACAGCGTCACAATATACAATGTATGTAATCTGTTGAATTGCTAAAGCATATAAAAGTTTAAAGTTGCAAAAATTCTATATACAGTATTTTTGGTTTACCTGCACAATTACCTTTAGCAAAAATTTTTGTGCAGGTAAGCAAAAAATGCAGCTAAGTTAAATTCGTTTACCTGCCCAATTGTGCAGGTATGTGAATAATTAGATGAATGTCCCAAAGCCTTTTACTAATAAGTAAGTTCAACAGCTAATAATTTTTTGTATTTTATATATTCTTTAACATTTATTATTTTTAACAAAAAATTTTGTAAATTCATACTTCTTAGGAGATCAATTTCAATGTATGTATATAAGTATATATTCGATTGTATGTACATATCAAGCACTCGAAGTACATATGTATCTAATTAAATAATAAATTATAAGTGTATTTAAACAAAAAACTTTTCTATAGTTGTTTGGTTATAAGACTTTACGGAACTTTTTACCATTTCACTTTCAACTTGGTCTATCGAAAAATCTATATTTTTGTATAAGCAATATTTTTAAAGCACAATTAAGGGTACACGTGATGGAATTTAGGTTACCTCTTCATCATTGTCATCTGCAACATTCTGTTCGCTTTCAGCATCAATTTCTTAATTTATGTTAATAACAGTATTAATAATATCGCTATCAGTTAACTCACCGTAGCATTCGACATCCTGATCACAATTTACAAATTCCATCCTCTCTGAGATTATATTTAGAAAATCTAGCTCTTCATTAAGTTCTTCGGTATTTTCGATTGAATCGGTAATAAATCCTGCCCATATATGTTTACATGATGAGGGTGTAGAATGTCAATAGATGTGTTTAACATTAAAATATAAAACAAACCAAATGAATAAATTACCTTTTTAAAACAATTGAAAATACAAGATGGTGTTACTAACCACCAAGCTCGTTTTATAAAATAAAGCGCGTCCAAGTATGAAATAGATTTGTGGAATTCCTTCATGGTCATATTCCTTTCTAAAGCTAAAATTTGTTTTTTTTACAATTATTTGCCTATAGTAAGCTTTGAAGGCTGATATGATACCCTGATCGAAAGGCTGAATTAACGCTGTAGTGTTCGGTGGTAAAAATTGTACGATAATATTTACTAAATAACTAGATTTGTGACAGCTGGCATTGTCGAAAAATAATATAATCTTTTTATTTAATTTCCGTATTTCAATATGCTGTAATTCAGTGATGACAATTTAATTTTTGCACCCATAGTTAATTTTTAACGACTAAATTTGATTTTTTAACGACTGAATTGGAAAAACGAAGCAATTAATTGAAGTTTTGTTTTTTAGAGTAAAATGAAATTCAATTAAAAGTTTAATGCAGCTAACCGTGATATTTTATATGAAAAAAGTTTTAAAATTGTAAAAACCTTAGACACGTAAGTCAAAATGTGCAGGTATGAAAAATGCACTTAAAAAAGGAATTAGTATTAAATTTTGTCAAACAAGAACAAAAAACCAAAGTTTTGAGCAGGTAAAGCCAATAGGCAGGTAAGTAAAAGGCAGCTAAACCAAAACTACTGTATTAAATGCGTTGCCAATTTTGCGTGCAACTAATATGAAAATACACTATTTTAAGTTATTTTTGACAGACGCCAGAACGCATAACTAGCGGAACGCATAACTAGCGGAACGTGCGTTGACTCTTTCTTTTATTTAAAGTAATTAATTTTCTTTTACTTTAAATTAGGTTGGTATTGTTTTTTTATTTACTTTTTTTTCATAAAAAACCATGCACAAATGTCATTTATCTGCCAACGCGTCTAAAAGGTTAAAGTTTGCCAATTTACACGCGTTAGAAATATTGCACAATTTGTTTGTAACGCGCTTTATGGAAATACAATATTTCAACAACGCACATTGTTCATGTTTTTGTACAATTCAAGCTTTCGATTTACAGCCTATTTCACAATGCCGAGTGAGTGCTCTCCTTCGCTTGCTGGACGAAATAAATGTGATTTTGGTTTCTCTACATCGGAATTGTGTGCCAACAAAATGAATAAAAAAAAGAAAAGAGAAAATCGTAACGATTTTCATACAAAACTCAATTTCACATTGTCGAATACACGCGAAGGCAAATATCAAAATGAGTCACTTGCACTTTTAAATTTTAACTGGCAACACTTTATTTTTACGATACATAAAAAAGACAAATGGTGACAAGTAAGAGCGGGCGAAAAACATAGAGAAACCCCAAATACATTTCTTTCCTGTGACTTTCTTTCACTCGGTGACTGTTTGTTTCGACATTGTGAAATGTTTTTCTACTTTAAATTATATACCAACAATAACAGCAAAAAAAAAACAATAAGTATAGAATATTAGTATGGCCAACGATTTACATATATACAAGGTGTCAACAAGTTTTGAAGTTTTATTGTGTGGCTTAAAAATAAAAAAAAAAAACTAATTTCTGTCAGCTCTACTAGTTTAGTTATATTCGATAAAAACTATTCGTTTTTGTAACATACACCTTATAAATATTATTATATTTTTTAACAAAATCAAAGTACAAAAAACTAAGTACAGCTTTTACATACAATAGATATTTCAAAATTTATCCGAGGTTATCCTTAAATTCTTCTTTAACCTCTCCTTCTACACTATAGTAATAAAACTCAAATAAAATTAGAAAGTATGTATAATACTGTAATAGTCATACCTTAATAATTAAACAGAATTGGGGCATGACGTTTTTTTCCATACAAATTGACAGATAAAAACGCTGGAGAATGCAGTCGTGAAATAGAATCTATTTTATTTTGACAGCTATTTTTCTTATGCTCTCATTTTTAGAAACAAATTCTTTTAACAATGTTACCACACTTTTATTAAATTTCATACATTTTGTAAACAAACCCATTGGTTTTTCTTGTTGGCACTAAGAAAAATAAGAACAAAAGAAAATCGAAAAAACATTTGAAAGTTTAAATAAATTAATAAATTTTGGAATTTGTTAAATAAAATGAGTAATGTTTTAGTAAAAATTATTGAAAAGATGTGTAAAGATGATTAAATTATAAAATATAAGCTCAATTCTTTGCAAGAACTCTCATAAACTTAATTTTTAATAGCTTTACATGCAAGAAATGAAAAAACAATAAATGACAGTTCGTGAAGTTGCGGCCGTCGTTTTAATTTTGGGCACGTTTTCTCTGAGAGACGTTTTTGCCTGAAGTTGCGGTCGTATTCTGTTTAATCATTTATTATAAAATGTCAAAAAATATCACACAAATTTGGCAGTGGCACAAATCTTATCATTGTTTACAGCAATATTTACAAATATTAAAATATTTTATATTATAAGAACTGAGCAAAGGAAAACCCTTAGAAATGTAAATTTTAAATTTTGTTTTCATAATTTTGTCAAGTCTAAAGAGAAATTGTGCTTTTATTTTTGTGAAATAAAAAAGAAATAACAATTTTGTACAAAGTAATTGCAAAAAAACAAAGTATAAATAAATAAATAAATTTCTTTGAACTTATCTTTTGAGTAAAACTTTTTTTATTTATTATTATCACTGGCAGTTAATATTTTAATTAAGTAATTTCGATAAAGCTAACGATACAAAAAAAAACGTTCATAATAAATACATACATATCGATTATTGTTCTACAAAAATACAAACTAATGTAGTATGTTAAACAGTTAATATGTGTGATGAAATTCAATATAAAATCATTTTTCAATATGACAAAGCACCACGATTACGTAACCAAGGTAGCAAAGCTTCTGCATGTTTTCGATAACGATCATTGGAATACATTAATTTCTTAAACGACAAACCTGCATCTGTATCACCCAAAAAGTTCTCTAATTTAGCAGCATTAGTGGGATCCAATAAAACGGCTGCCATAACACCAGTTACTGTTGAATAACCCCAAATGCCATATTTATACAACATGATATGCAATTCCGAAAGTGAAGGAATTTTCTTGGGATATTTCAGTAGTTTAAGATTCTGCACTAAGTTATCATGATAAAATTTAATGAAATAATCAAACTGTTTCATTTTAATTTCAAGTTTTGTCGACGATAGGATAAAGTAATAAAGATCTTGGGCTGGTGAACCATATTTGGGTATTTGATAATCCACTAAATAAGTTTCTTTGATTTTACCGAATGCATCATATTGAAACATTACATTGTTACACCAACAATCGCCATGATTCAAAACATTAAACTCATTAGGGTTCGGAGTAACTATTTTGTAAAATTCATCAATTAAACTGGAACTGGCAGATTTCTAAAAAAAAAAAAATAATTATTCAGAGCTTTAAATATATTTCTCTTTATATAATTCTTATTTCAAATACTTACTAAATCCTTGCCATATTCAGTAAAATTACTATACTGTTCAGCACAACTAACAAATGTTTGACCCATACCCTCAAATAATGTTTTCATTACCTCTTGGGTCTCTTTTTTAAAATAACCCTCAACATATTTCTGTTCATAGGGGCCTTTAACAGTTACTAATTGAGCTGAAGCTGCATGCCATTGTGCTAATTTTTTCAAAACACACTTTGTATGCTCCATATCGAGACCTTCTAAGCGATTAGCATTTTTAAAACCACGCTGACATAAATTCTCCAATAAAATATACGATTGTTTAATGGGCAAATCATAAGATTTGGCTCCAAACTTAACTTCTACTCCAATATCAGCATATAGTTTTTCAAATTCTGGCACAATATCATCATACATGCCCTTTTCAATTTCAAATATGTCATGACCTTTCATCATTTCACGTACTTGCTCGCTATCATGATTTACTTTCAACATAAAGGATACATTTTTTGTGGTTGAGTCTGATAAGAAGAATTTTCATTATTCGCCTATCAATTAAATATTATTTGTAACAACATACCCTGTAATTCTACAACCATTTCTACTTTTAACATAACAGTGGCATAATTTTCACCTGCTGTAGCACCTGGTTTAACCAAAAATTCTTTTATGCTCTTAAAATTCTCAATGTTTTCTTGTAAAAGATTCTCAAACAATTTTGCTTCAATCCATTTTGGTATAGCAGTCGCTTGAGCACCATTAGTTTCACTCGTCATATTGTATTGTTTGAACTATTTTTTTAATGCTTATGCTATCGTTTCAGAACTACTCGCTTTTAAAGCTTATAAAATACTAACAAACTATTCAAAAATATCATCGCATTATACATTAATATTAAAATTTATCAATAATTTAAGTTGCTCGTCATTGTGTCTGATTTCGTTAAAAAAAAAGCTTTAGTAATTTAAAAAAAATATATATTTTTTAAAACATTAGAAAAGGTGTAGGCGATCAGGAAGCAGTATGTGCACTACACTGGTCATATAATAAATGTTGTTATTATTTCGTCAGAAACGCTTTAATTAGATCAAATTTAACTGCAATGAATATTTTTGGTAATTAAAGCAGAAATGATGGTAAGAAAAGGAGAATATGATAGAAACTGGTGTGTGACTTTACTTCGACTAACTCATACAAGTGTATGTACACACAATAATAATTTCAGTATGTGATTTCTTGAAAAGTATGAGCTAAATAGTTGATGTTTGGTCTCGAATATACACAGAACACAAAAAACTCTGATGAGACTACGGTAGCTGGAGTCGAAAACAATTGTTCAGTTTGGCTAGTGTACTATTCCTTCACGGACATCATTTCTCTTTTAATTACAAAAGGTATTTATTGCAGTTAAATTTGATCTAATTAAAGCGTTTCTGACGAAACAAAAATTAAATTAAAAAATGTATCACACCTTTCCTGGAACTCGAACCCGAGCCTTCAACATATAATATTATTTTTTTAATTATTTTATAAACTTATAGTTTAAAATCAGTGACATATTCAGTACTTCTTTCTTCCTTTAAGGCACGACATTTTATTTTAATAAAATTCTTAATATTTATATTACAAATTTTAGCTTTTTTTATCTTAAAAACAAAAGATTTAAAAATTTAATTATTATATTTTGACAGCTAATCTGTTGATTACACCTCTACATAGTTTTGTTAGTCATGGCGTACTGTCCAAACTGGGGCCCTACTCTGTAATTTTCTTATCTAAGCTAAAATTTTAAAATTTTGGGATTTTGAAGCGGGCTGGGCGTTAGAATATATAAAATTAAAAAGCTTAGGGGTAACTTTTAAATTTCAAAAAGCGTTCAAGAATTGCTTCCGTAGCCAAAAAGTCCTAAATTAAGTTTATAAATGTTTAGCGATAGAATTTTAGCTTAGGAGAGTTACGGAATAAGGCCTCTGGTTAGCTTTAAACTGTTTTTATTTTTTCTTTTTTTCTGTTTATTATGTTTGTTAAGTGGTTTTTATCAAACTAAGTAAGTAAACAGTATTGCTCTTGACACAACGTTGACCCTTTTATTTAAGTTACTAATTACAGCGTTAATGATAAGAGCAAAATTACGTTGCGCTTTACGCTCTAAAGGTAGAAGTACATAACATGCCTTGCGCCAATTGTGTGCTTCGCACTTCTGCCAAAAAAGAGGTATAAGTGAATTTTCATAAAGAACGTTACTGATAAAATGGCCAACGCATCTAACGTATAAAAGTTGAACAAAAATTAACTTTTAGATGCGTTGACAGTTGACTTACATTGTACACTGAAACCGCATGATTCATTAACGACGTAACGCATGCTATTATTATTTAGGTTGGTTTGTTACCACACTTATCATTTTTAGAAATTTTTCTAAACAATAAAATTTTTAATTTTATCAGAGTTATGCAATTTTGTTTGACATAAAAATCATATATTATGTGCTTTCTTTTTAATATTAAATTAATAATAGTATGAGTAAAGCTCAAAGTTTATGAAAAACAAGTATAAGGGTTATAACTATAGAAATAAAAAAAACAACAATATGTGAATGATTTAAAATTATAGAAAAAGCCTTTTTTTCTGTCTATCAAAATGCAATTAATCTTAGGGTTGATCGAATATAGCGTACTTAACAGTCAGTTGTAATCAGTCAAGTTCAAGATTCTATCTATAATATTAATAAACTAAACGCCAGTGTATTTTTATAAATAATTTCAGTTTTCTAAGCTTGTAATTATTTTTAATAAAATGTTTTTATCTACACATCATGATATGTGTATAAAAAATTATACAGATGAGTCTTGGCATAATGAACAACATATTTTCAAGCTTTCTCTTTTTTTTAAACAAAACAATATATATAGTTATTTGTGTAATATATTATTATTTATAAAGTTTAATACTTTTGAAAATTAGTCATTTTTAATATAATAATATTCTGGTATGTTGAAGGAATCGATTTCAATCGAAATTGAAATCGACTCAAATTCCAAGTTATAATAACTTCAAATTTTAATTGTTTATTAAAATTTTTAAATAATTAAAACAGATTCGTTTTATATAGATGGTACTATATAGACGATTTAAATTTCGAACAAAATTGTTTATCATCACATACTGAATTAATTAACAATTTCGTCAAGCGTGATTATATTGTACTTCAAACAGAATGTAAATGTTAATAATTAATTGTGAAACACTTTGGCTTAGAATGAGAATGGAAATTATAAATACTATATGTCACATTAGCCTTAATTGTGCAAATATGCATTTTGCGCAGTTAAGATATTTATTGTGCGGATTTTAACAGACGAAAGCTTAATGAATAAATTAAGCAATTAGTACTATATAGTAACACTAATTGAGTAAATTCTATCTGTAACTCTTTTGAAAATATGTTCAGTAAAGGGATATTCTTTAAACTATTACCGCCGTTCACAATATAAGTCTTATATATGTATGGATGTTATAATTGTCGTGGTATAGTGGATAGAGCGCTCTCACAAAAATTCAAAAATCCCGGATTCAAATCAAAGTAGAAAAATAAAAAACTTAAAAAAAATATATATATGCAGTATTTAGAAATTTTAATAAAAAAAATAAGATGTTTCTTAAAGAACATCTTCAAGAAACTGTTCCCTGTCATCCGACTTCCTTTGGCATTGGCATCAAAAATTAATGATCATGAGAATAGTTCCATCTACTGAGGAAATAGCAGCTACCTACTTAGTGAAGACGCGGATGGAGTAATTGCTTTTGAACAATGAAGAACACTGGCCTTTAAGTGATGAAATTGAGTGCAACTTGTCGTGGCGCTTAATACAATAAAAAAAACTATCCTTTCCATAAAATATCAACACAATGCACAGCATGAGTAGAGGGGTTCACCCTTGAGTATTGGTCTCAATAAAAAAAAAATTGTGTGCACTCGTATGTGCAAAAAAAAGTAAAGCATATCGCCAGTCCAACATACAATGAACGCTGTTCTTTATCCATCGCCTATTTCGCCTATAAACTAGCAGTCTTATACATAAGACTCCCTACGTTTGGACACAAACTTAGAGACGGCTTGGTGTTGTATAATACTTGTAAATATATTATATAATGAGTGACTCCGTTGTGAAGGTTTTTAATTGTCATCTGTACGCTAAGAAAGCTTCAACGAGAGTTGGAGCTAATATTGCGCCTAAAGTCCACAAGTGACTTATGTGACAAATATATATAGGTAGCAGATGACCATTAGCCATTTCATTGTTTCTTTTAGAGCTGCATTGGGTACTACTCCAAAAGTTGTCTATCCTCAAGTGTAATATTCTTTGTCACAACAGTTAAAAGACTCGCTTTGGTTGAAGTCATAGCAGGGTGTACATGTGCTTTGGTCGTAGTTCTTTTGGAAGGGTAACAAAGCCAAAAATAATATGTCGTCTAATTTATTCCACATCACTTGTCAACATCAAAACAATATTTATTCTTACATTAATATGGCGACGGCCAAAGTCTTTGTAGGAATATATTGTTTATTGGTATAGCAGTTTAGACTCTTAAACGGAAATAGTTGCTAGACCAGTGTCAAATTTTCATTTCTATGATACTTTATTTGTATATATTTCATCAACATGTTCCAGTTTTGGCGTTTAAAATCTCTTAGTGAAACCATTTAGTCTTACCACTAAATACGTACGTACACATACATATATTGTCGCATGCCAAGCCAGAACGGATTATAGAAAGGAAATTTCAAAACGGGAACCGTACAATATATTCATAATTTGTATTTAAATAACAATTTAAATATTAAAACATAATATTAAATATTTTAATAATTTAAACAAAGGAAAAGTAGTTACGGATGCCTGGGTATCCTTATCTGGAGCCTATATATAAAAATGTTGTCAGTACGATTAGGGTTGGATACTAAACTTAAGTTTAAAACTTAATTGTTATCATACGTTTGTGAACAGTGTTCTGGAGTTTTCAAAGTTTCTCTCTTTTAGATTTGAAACTTCCTTTAACGCAATATGAAATGTTTATTCAAAATGATACATATTAGGTTGAAGGCCTTAATGAATACACCTTCCAAATCTGAAATTATCACGAAAAAGACGTTTTTTGAGAACATCACGAAAAAACATAGTTTTCACTTAATTAGTTCTTAACCAATTTGATGTTTCTAAATGGTTTTGGGGAGATGAATAGTTAAGATTTTAAGTATGCATATGTATATAGTCGCCGTATTCTAGTGGTTAGTATGTTGGCTTACTAAGACGAGAGCTCTGGTTCCAGCCGGCTCTGGCATTTTGAAGCAAACAAGTATGAAAAAATATTTTTTGGACTACTACCTCTCAGCAGACTTCTGGCAAAAGCTCTTAGAGTAACTGATTGCCATCGTTCGCAGTCGTTATTAACCTGTAGGTCCCGGTACTCATGGATAAGAATTAAGACACACAACATGGGTGCTGCGAGAAGCTGGGCCATAACCGTTACACAGGGTTGTAAAGACCAATTGTGTGTATATGAATATATATGTAGTTATATTTTGAACAAATCCATATGAAAATATTATTCAAAATATTTCGTATTTCCAATTTCTTTTTGAACTTTTCCCACCATAAGGTATTTTTTTCTATATATTATTTATGAATCTATATTCAATTTTTATTTAAAAGTACATTGAATAGTGAGTTAATAAAGGTCTAATTTATTTTTTATTTAATTCAAATGTATACCAATTAATTGCAAAAGGAAATTTGTCATTTTGCCGACCCACTAAATCGATGTTGTTCAGCTTAATTGCTTTAATCCCAATATGCCCCGATTATAAAGCCAAGGAAGTACTAATTTCATATGTTGTCGATAACGTAGATTGGCATACAATTCTATTTTTGATTTGATGTCTCCTTCGAAATCTAAATCAAAATTTTCAAAACCTGTTTTTTCATGGGGATTTAGAAGAGCCTTAGCCATGGTAGTGGTAGCAGTTGTATAACCTTTAAAAATAAACAAAGTTTGGTATTAAAAACGATCGGTCTATAATTCCATTGCATATTTAACCAATACTCACCCCATATACCATATTTATAAAGCATTATATGAATATCTCTTAAAGTTGGTATCTTATTGTTATAATTCAATAGATTTAACTGTTCTTCTAATTGTTGATGATAGAATTTAATAAAGCAATCAAATTTTCTAACTTTTATATCATACTGGGTAGAAGATAATAAGAAATTATACAAATCTTGAGCAGGTGAGCCATATTTTGGCATTTGAAAATCAATAAAATATGTCTCTCGAATTTCATCAAATGCATCATGCTGAAACATTATGTTATTCCACTAACAATCACCATGATTTAAAACATTAAATTCATGCGGATTAACCTGAGTGCTTTTAATAATTTCATGAATAAGATTTTCTTGCGTGTTACACAAATCTTCAAAGTATTCTTCATCTTCTTCAAAAGCTTTGGTTATAGTTAGAAAAGTTGGATACATTTCACCAAACATAGATTCCATTATTTCACGCATTTCTTCTTTATAAGAGCCCTCTGTTATTAGTTGGTTAAATTCTCCCTTGCGGCTAACATATACAGCAGACGCAGCATGCCATTGAGCTAACTTCTTTAGAACAGCTTTTGTATGTTCGGCATCATAACCTTCTACTTGATTCAACATTTTAAAACCCTTCTCACATAGATCCTCTAATAATATATTGGGATATTCTGTATCTAATTCATAATATTTAGGTCCAAATCTTATTTCTATTCCAACTTCTCGATATAATTCCTCAAATTCTGGTATGATTTCTTTGTACATAATGGTTTCAACTTCAAATACATTATTAATCTCCATCACCATTCGACACATTTCATTATCCTGAGCTGTTTTAAGTATAAGTGAAACAGGTTTGGACGAATCATCTAAAATTAATAAAAAAAAAATGAAATATGCAAGTATTTCTTAACTCGTTATTGACGCTTAGCGTGCTTTAAGTGTCATCAATAACTGTCAGAAAAATTGTCACATTAAGCTTTTTGACATTTGTAACCTCCATACTGTGGCAAATTCTCATAAATAGTTTGACACTTGACCAAGGCTACTACACCATCCACACAGCTAAAATAAATAATTTTTTAATTGAAACATATTTTTATTTTTTTTTTTCTGTGAATATGTATTCCGAAAATCAGTTATCAATTAGGAAATTTGCAATATTGTAAAAATATTTGCGCAATAAGGCTTAATTTTATCATTTTTTTAGTAAACAGAATTGCTCTCCAAAAAACTAATTAATTTTCGTCGTATAGTGGATAAAGCGCTCGCACAAAGCAGCCCAGGTTCAAATCTCAGCAAAGAAGAAAAATGAAGAATTAAAAAAAAAACAATTTTGATGCAGTATTTCTTAATTTTAATTTAAAAAATAAGAGATTGCCCCCTCAAGTATAACATCTTTAAGAGACCTCTCCCTGTCATTCAACTCTATTGCACCATTGGCATTGGCATCAAACATGTATGATTAGGAGAATAGCGCCACCTACTGGGAAAATATCAGCTATATCTACTTAGTTAAGACGCTGGATGAAAGTGTAATACTTTGAGTGATCAAAGTGAATTTTCATAAAACAAGTTACTGACAGATTTGGAAACGCATCTAACGTATAGAAGTTGAAAAAATTGTAACTTTTAGGTGCGTTAAAAGTTGAACAAAGTTGACTTACATTGTACACGTAACGCATGCTGTGTACTTGCACTACTTCGAGTTACCGTCGAATACGCTTTTTTGAAATTGGGAATTGTGAATACAAAAAGAGGAATTATTAAATTTATTTTTTTTTAATAAATTAATTATGTTATATAAAACGTGACTAATGAGCCATATATCTAGCAACTGTGTTGCATATAAATTTTGTATTAATAGTTTTTGAAAAAATCATCAAAAAACCTAGAAAACGTGGATGGGCTATAAAAATCGTGCAATTACTATAGCCGGCGAATCGATTGATGAAAAAGGTAGTAGGTGTCACTAGGAATATTCTGGAAAATTTTTATTAAAATCGCCAAAACGCTATGGGCTATGAAAATCGTCACTAAAAATATCCTGGCAAACAAACAAAATAATAAACAAAAATTTAAATAAAAAAATAAGACTTTTAGAAATTAGTGAATAATTTTAAATTAAAAGCTAAAAACAAAATACAAAAATGTGTGTATCGGCAGATAAAATATAAGTACATATAAATATGGGCAATTTTAAAAATTATCGACATTTTGATATTTTTTTTTTCCAAATTTTTTTTTTTTGGATGACACGAATGACGCTTTGGTCACGTTAAGGGTGATATTTTAGCATACCAAAACAGTTCGCGTTAATCATTTATTGCAAACGGCGCGAAAGTTATGGAGGTTTTAAGTTTAAAATCTCTTTAAAAAAATTTAAAGTTAAATTTATTGGTTTATTTTAACAAATGTTATATGGATGCATGATGCATGCATTTCAAATTCATCAGTGCAGTCCAAATTCATCAATGCACTGATAAAATACATAAAAAAATATAAATTATAATTAAAATTCCTTTCTTTAGTTCACCGCCGCACTTCATTTCCAATACCTTACATTGATTTTAAACCACTGATTAACTAAAAAAACGCGAAACAAAATCATGAAATTTCGCAAAAGTTTTATTTTCTTTATAAAATTTTTACGTTTCAAAATATTTAAACGTCTTCTTGACATTGAGGTGCCATTTACTAAGAAGTTTAGATCACGCAATACATAAACCAGTTTTAAATAAGATTGCAAATGTCAGGCGCGAAAAACTGCCATTTTTGACAAATTTTCGCCAATTCTATAAAAGTTTGAGGTCATCGTTCTCAGCAACTAGCAGCCTGACATCGACGTGATATGGCGCAAATTTTAGAAAATTACACCATCTATTAAATACTTTTGACGAAATGCAATTTTCTTGAACGGCGCAAAAACGCTATAGAAAAAACTGCGAAAATTCAAAAATCGGAAAATTTTGGTTTCAAAAATGAACCGCTGTACAACTTTTCCCCAAATAGTAGTATGTGCATAACTTTTATAGTGTAAATATCTACAAAGTCTAGTGACTTTATTTTATATCAGTGAGCATCGGAAGTTTAAAACTAAAAGTAGAAAAGTGATGAAATATGAAAAAACTCTTGTAACTTTCAAGCCTTTTTTTGAGTTTTTCGATATTTGAGTGCCCATAACTTTTAAAAATAAAGAACTGATGGTCTGAAATTTAGAATTTCCCAGTTTTCTAGTGTGGCCTACCATTACCTTTTGACCGTTTTGGTCAATTGGAAAAACTGGAGAAATAATAAGCATCTGAACTCAGTTTCAACAAATGTTGAAAATTTTTGAAATTGCCCATATGTGTTCATTATATTAATGTAAATAACACAAAAATTCTTTATAGTTTGTTTAAATTTTGGTGGAGAATCATCAATTTCTGTTCACCTTGCTTTCTCTGTTATTCATAAGAAATTCATGTTACATAATCCAAAACAATCTGTCAGTTGTTATGTTTTTTACACAGAAAAAAAATGACATTCGCGTAATATGAACGCAAATGTGCTTGACGTTAATATTTATAAGTGTGTTGCAGGCAATTCGTGTTTTATGAACAGGCTGTTAATTTCTAACTACAAAAACGAATTACTTAAGTACGTCAACTTTAGTATTTAAAATAAATACATATATTTGTTTTACCCTATTTCAGTTAATTACGACATCCAAAAATAATTAAGCACATGATTACATACATATTTAGATATAAAAAATTTAGTTTTTCAAATTTGCCATTTGGCAGATTCTAATGAACCATACATATAAAAAGTGTTTGTGATTCCTATTTATTTATGTTAACATTCATTTAAAAATTATTTATTTAATTGTACTATTACTTAATTATTTACTATTACTTTAACGTTTTTTATCTAAATATATAAAATTGAATGTGTGTTTGTTTATTTGTTTGTTTGTTTGTTTGTTTGTTTGTACCTTATAGGAGACCAAACCTCTACACCGATCTTCCTGAAATTTTCACAACATTAAACTGGGACTCGGGCATGACTAATAGGGTACTTTTTTTTCGACCACACCCATTTTTACGCCCACTTTATATATAAATAAACATTTCTTACGCCAAGCCCCATTTCACGCAAAATTTTATTTGAAAGTCTTAAACGTTTTGTTCTCTGTATAAATTTCCTTCCTTCCTTCCTTCCAACAGATTTTTTTTTATTTGGTAGTATATTGCTTTTAATACTGTTAACATCGCCATATAGCTATGAACCACGTTACCGCCGTTAATTTTATTATATAACGAGGGGGTAGCGAAGCACACCGGGTTCAGCTAGTACTATATATAATTACAAACGAAATTAGTTGGAACTTCAAATAGAGTTCATTTACATTTATTTTCAACATTGTGCTACTACTTAGTATAGCATATGTAACATTTAACTACTTTGTTACCAAATAATTTTTAAACAACAATTAATAAGTTTTTCAAATAAATTTAGTAATTCAAGTTCAATTTATAATTATAAAAACCACTCATTTTTGACTAATTTTAACTATATTTGTGGCATGTCAGTTAAAACTTACCATCCAATTCCACTTCACTATCCAATTTTAGTACAAGCGTATTATAGATTTCACCAGAACACCAAGATTTTTTAACATTAAATTCTTTTATTTGTTGAAAGTTTGGTATAATACTTTGTAATACTGGCTGCAATAATGATTCTTCAATCCATAATTGAACTTCTTCTTCTGCAGACATCTTTGGATTTTAAATTTAAATAAACTTCTTAAGTAATAATAAATATTTGTACTCGTACATATGTTTTCTTGACTACCTTAAAGGGTGAACTGAATATAAATTGTCTTATTGGAAAATGACTATCGTACAAGTTTTGCAATTCAAAGAAATATATGAGTTTATTGATTTCTAAAAATGTTTACAAATAAGGTGCGTACTTTTGTTTTTTATACTAAAAAAAGGTGTAGAAAAGTATTTCACTTTTAAATGAACTTGTTGATAAAGAGTAAATATTATATAAAGTTTGTCAAATACTTGCATTTTAAGGGAAATAAAATTTTCTTCAAATAAATTAAATTTTTTTTTTATACATATAAATGTGAACATATTAGTAAACACATTGATTACAGCAGGCTACACAGCTACATAACCACAAGTTCAGTTATCATCAATTCAACTATAGATAATTATATTGAAAACGAAAGCAATATCACTGTGTTGGCAATAGCATGATTGTTTTATATAAATATAATATATTATATGGGATCCATACTTCCATTATTGAATCTGTACAAAAACGCTTTCTTTTATTTTGCTTGATAGGTCTAGGATGGAACTCATTCGCTCTTCCTTCATATGAGAACAGACTCGCTCTTATAGAACTGCCTACCCTGAAAAGTCGAAGAACAATGCTAAGTGTATCTTTTCTATTAAGATTAATACGTGGTGAAGTCAGTTTTGAGTATTTGTTAAGTAAAATTATTTTTAATGTTCCAATTAGACCGTCTTTCATTTATTATATTTAAAATATCACCGTACTGTATATGCCAACAATGACTCCCTCCGTCAAATATGTTTAAATTTTAATAATCTAAATGATAAAGATTGATCTTTCTGAGAGTAATGGTTCCTTGAAAAGAAAAATTATTTTGTATTTAAATCATTATAATTAAATATTTACTTATATATTGTTTGTAAATTTTACTCTAGTCTGTAAGGAACTATTATCCATAGACATAAATAAATAAATAAATTAATTAAAAAAGAACGTACATATTCCAATTTCCGTTCAGAAACTGAATTTAAACCATAAATTAGTTCTTCAAAAAACGAAATCGAAAAATATTTTTCAACTGAAATCACAAAGCAAAATAATTAAATTGTTTTTGAACTAAAAAAAACCAAAGATATGATTATCGTTTCGGAATGGTACTGAACTTTGTGATATGGCTGATTGTTGTAGGTAGTCTGCTGTATTGTAGTAGGTGTTTAAAGCCGAGGCCACGCAATAAGCGGCAAAGCGGTAAGCGGCTGACCGATGAGCGGCAAAAAATTAAAACATATGGAATACTACTGAAGTGGCCACGCAATGAGAGGCATTTCTGAGCGGCTAAGCGGCGCGTCTCAGGAATAGAACTTGTTCTAATTTTTAGTTCATTTCTGAGCGGCGAAGTATAAACATGGAAAAAGTTGATGCGGAGCTTATAATTTAATCTGTACAAAGCCGACCGCTATTATGGCAAGATAGATTTCCAAATTTTAAAAATAAAAATGTGGCATTTTAACAACTAACCATACTAACCGATCAGATATGATGCTTATAATAAGCCTCTTGCCGCTCAAACTCGACGCTCTGCCGCTTACCGCTCATTGTGTGGCCTCGGCCTAAGGCTCAACTTCTTAACTATAAATTAAATACATATTGTATTTAAATAGCACCACGATTGAAAAGCCAAGGATAAATCATTTCACAATGTTTGCGATAGCGATGATTGGAATACATTTGAATCTTTAATTTGGTACCAACATCGGATTCGTTAAAGAAGTTATCCAAATTGGCATTATCTTGAGGATCCAATAATGCAGCTGCCATAACACCACCAACAGTTGATAATGCTGAAAGACAAACAATTGTTTTAACTAATTATTTGTAAATTTCTAAGAAATTGTTAAATTTTATTTTACCCCATGCATTATACTTGTGCAGCATTATATGTATCCCTTTTAAGGTGGGCATCTTTTTGTTATAATTCAATAATTTTAGATGCTCTACAAGTTCATTGTAGTAATACTTAATAAAATAATCAAAATGTTTAATTTTCAATTCATATTTTGTGGATGACAATAGAAAATAGTATAAATCTTGTGCTGGTGAACCATATTTGGGCATTTGAAAATCAATTAAATATGTTTGTTGTATATTACCCAAGGCATCATGCTTAAACATGACATTATTGGACCAACAATCACCATGATTTAAAACATTAAAATCATTTAAGTCCACTTTGCTGGCATGCAAAAGTCTTTCCACCTGAGTACCTTGTTGTTCAGACAACTTTTCATAGTACAACTCGCTATCGGTAAAATTTCTTAAACACTCTAATTGAATATTTGCCACAGGGGCAAACATGCCTTTCATCATGGCAATATTTTCTTCTTTAAAATAACTTTGTGAAATTTGCGGTGAAAATGATCCTTTGCAGGCTACACGTACAGCAGACACAGCATGCCACTGAGCCAATTTCTTAAGTACTGCATGTGTATGCTCCATATCTAAGCCTTCCAAGCGATTGACATTTATAAAGCCTCGTGGTTTTAAATCTTCTAGCAGAATATAATGGTGATCGGTATCAAGTGTATAGAACTGAGGACCAAATTTTATTTCCACACCTACATCTTGATAGAGTTTTTCAAATTCTGGTATTATCTCACGATACATTATTGACTCTGTTTCAAATACATTATGATTTTTCATCATCTCGTGGAATATTTCACTTTCATGAGCAGTTTTTAAAATTAATGTTATTATTTTTGCAGCACCATCTGTAAAACTTATATTATTTACTAAAAACTGTTTACAAAACTGTATTCCTTTTTACCATTTAATTCCACCTCCGCTTTCAGACGCAATATAAGGGTGGCATAATTTTCTCCACCACCTAGGGCGCGTTCAACTTTAAAGTCTTTAGTTTGGCGATAATCGTTAAAAATTTCCTTAAAAACAGGCTCAAATAGTGAAGCCTTAATCCATGATAAATTTTCTAATATATTTGTAGCTGCACTATTGCTATTGGCCATATTTGCAAGTAAAATTTATTTAAAATTTACAAAAAAAAAAAAGAAAATAAAAACGTAATAAATAACGAATCAAAAAAGCGATACGTTTTTCCACTCTAAATTCTTATATACAACTGAACAATAATAATACTCTCTGTTTACTCTATATAAAGATAATAAAAGATTTACTCTAAATAGGTTAAGTGGACAAATAGAAAACGCTCTGTATTGCAAAAAATTAAAAGAAAAAAAAATATTTTATTTTCTTTAATTTACAGAAAGCTATAAAGCTTTTAAGTGCAACAGAACCTAAAAAACATTCTCCATTAAATTAACATACAATTTTACTAAAGTTTTGAAAATCAAAGAAATTAGTTTTAAGAAAGTTTATGCGATTAGAGAAATTCTTATCATAATCATACTTACACAAACTTTCATTAAATATGAAATATATTGCTTATGGGAATAATCATTTCCTCTTTGGGAAAGAGACTCTTCAGTAGACTTTTTCTTAAAAATGGTATTAAAACTATAAATTGTTATGCTCAAAAACGTATACACTAAATGAGAATTATATCCTATTTAGTATATAAAAAACAAACAAAACCAGTTTAAAGCAATAAATTACTGTTTTTCATGTTTATCCTTATAAGTAAAACATTTTATATTTAATTTATGGTGAAAAATATTTTTTGTTTTTATTATTGGAAAACTCTAGTCATTGTGGAAAATAAAATTTTAAACACTATTTTATTGGAATTATTATCGTTGCATTAGTAATTGTTAAAGAGAATTAATAAACACAATAATTTGAACTAGAAAGCTTCTCAGATTATTAACACAATTCGCGTTAATTGAGTGCCACAGGCATCATTCAGAGGATTTTCCTTAATCTTGCATTTTGGTACAAGCGCTGTTTATGGACATTGGACTTTAGTATGGTCATTTTATATATAAATAGAGCGACTAAAAAACAAGAGTACCGGCTTTAAAGTATCTTTGGCATCATCGGTTGAAACAAACAAGTGAGCTCTATGACTAAGTTTATAGAAATTTTTAGTAAAAGTACGACTTTCTAGAACAAGAGAGTTGCAAGAAACTGTGACCTATAGGATCTATTGTCTCTATTGCTTAAGGTCATCACTCAGGGAATGACCCCTACTCATGCAGTACATTATGCTGGTATAGGAAAATATGTTAGGGGAAGGGGGAAAGGGACAGTAGGGCTTGCGGACATTTTATTTAGACCTATTAATATGGTAATTGACAGGAAAAACTTTTGCGGGAAAATTGCTCCATAAACGAGGGTTGCAGCTAAAGAATCAAGTCACTTTTTCTTATTTAAGACCAATACTCAGGAGTAAACCCCTACTAAATGCAGCGCATTGTATTGAAATGTTGAATATATAGATATAGATAGATAGATGTGAAGCACAATGGGACAAATTGCTATCAATTTGATCACTCAAAGGCCGCTGTTATACCTTCACCTTTAAATGATCAACAGCAATTGCCCCATCTGGATGTTGAGTGTGAGTGGTGAGCATCTTTTATGTAGGTTAGCTGTTATCTTCCCGGAAGGTGGCGCTGTCCTCCTGATCATTCGCTTCTTGGTGGAATAGACTGAAAATGTCAGGAAGGGGTTTCGTGTAGATGGACTTCTTTTTTTTTTTGAATTTTTCAAAAACCGCAAATTAATTTTTTTATTTTTCTCCTTCGCTTGAATTTGAACCTTGGTCGTTTGAGTTTCTGTGCACCTGCTCTAAGCACTATAACACGAAATATACGATTAGTCCGTAAGATTATACGACTAATATTGCACCGATGCCCCATGAATGGATAGAGGTGTATACCCTACCGTCATTGATAAGCACCCTCGGCTCTACTGTACTCGGTCGAGAAGCCTCAAAATAGACTTTGAAGAATCTGTCCATACTTGAGAGTTGTATACCGTCTTGGGTCGAATAAAGGTAAATATTAAAAAGGTCAGATGAAGTGAAATATTTCTTGCACTGTTTTAAAAAACCGAGACACTTGATTGCTTTTTTCGACACTCGAAAAATATGATCATTCCAAAGAGTATTACAATTAGTTCTCATGCTCAGAATAACAAGAGCGTCCGCCACCTCAATATTTACCTTACCCATAGTAACAAATGACAAGATTGCAACATTATCACCACGTCCTTCCGTGATAAAACAACATTGAGTCTTGTACGCATTAAATTCGATCCTGTTTGCGAAATCTCACTCGTATGCTCTTCATATTCTACCTTCATACCTCATTCTCCAAAAGGATCGGCTTATGATCAAATGAATATGAATGACAAATGTTATGCTATAAACACAGCCGAACACACGACTACAAAAATCGCCAAGTAGCCAGCTACTTAATTATAATAACGACTACAGCTACAAAATAAACATCTGTTTTGACACGTTGAACATAACCTAAACAAAACATAACAAACTTATTTCTTGTAAGTGAAATTGTGAGGAAACAAAAAACAACAAATGTCTGAGGAAAACTTATAAAAATTTAAGAAAACTAATTATTTATTATATTAATTAAATAATAAAATAAAAATGAAATAAAAACTGATGTAAATAAATGAAATAAGTAAATGAAAACTAAACAAAACATGTAAACAAATGATTTTTTTTTCAGTGGTGCAACTTAAATTTTTTTCGCATTTTTTATGTATATATTTCATGTATTGCATTTTTTAAGCATCTTTTTCATGCATCTTATTGTATTGGCAGCACTAAACTGTTTATTGTCGCCAAGAAAAATTTAAATTAGCCTAAGTTGGCTACGGGCTACAAAAGTAGTCGTGAGGTCGGTAGTCGTGTTGCCACTAAAATAATTATTCTCATATGCACACATGTATTCTATTTTTGACAGCTTGTAGTCGATGGTCGGTAGCCTTTGTTGTGTTTATAGCATTACTGTCATCTGCGACAGAGTATATAGAATTTGAAGTTAGAAAGAGAAGATCATTAAGAAAAATTAAAAATAGAGTAGGAGACAGAACAAAGCCTTGCAGAACTCCCGAATTTATAATTTATATAAATAAAAACATCTACATATATATTTAGAAAATGGCTGAAAGTTTTAGTAAAATTTGTTTTTATTGTAGAAATATATGCAGACTTTTTAAATTTGGTTCAGTATTGTATATATCATTCGAGAGGTCTCAGCTTCTTCTTTCTAACACTGTTCATAAATTTAAAATTAGTCAGGCTAACCCGTGTGGTAGTGTGCTAAATTGATAGTGTGGTTCTGGTTCTGATTCCTATTAGAGACCCTAGTCTGTGACAATACACAGAACTTATGGTCTTTGTCACTCTGCTCCTAATAACTAATTTGAATATAATTTAATATTGTCTTATAATTTAGTGAATTAATAAATAATGGGGTATGTGCTGTAAGACGAAATCGCCTTAAATTAAATTCAAGTGTTTTTTCAAGAACATATAAAGCTTAATGCCGCCAATTTTTAAAAGTTGTGTTAATCAAAGAAGTTATGTTAACTTATGTTAAGTTCTTAAGCCAAAGGATAAAAAATTTTATCAAATCATATTCACAAATAAAATTTACTCATATAACAATCTTAAATTCCATGCGACTTCAATTTCTGGCGATTTAAATTTTATGCGATTATGTTTTACAGCACATATCCGTCTATTGATTGATTCAGGTTGCAGTTGTTTTGCAAATTTGAAAATTAGATTGTTGACATACTCCTCAATACCTATATTGTCACTTCAAAGACATATTGCCACACCGTATAATTTTAAATGTTTTTTTTCTTACTTCACTATTAAATAAAATTGATCTACTTGTTTTAAATTTTAAAAGAAACGTAAAAAAAATTAACATATTAGGGTGTCGTAAATTCGTTTACTTCAACTATTTTATGCTAAATTAGTTTGGGAATATTTGTGTGGCACATTTGTTTAACATCTTTATCATTAAAAGCTCTTTTCAAACTTAGCACAGATTGTTTGTTTTTTATTATTGCCAAAAAATCAAGTGAAATGTTTTCGCATGAACGAGTAAAAACAAAACCACAATTTCTACAAAAACAATAAAAAAAATAAATAACAGAACAGAACAAAAGAAAGAGAGAAAAGCTAAACAATATTTCATTACTAACACAGGGCAAAGCTCTAAATAAACAGCTCGATCATTTAGTTATAAGTTTAGCTGACAGTAATAAAGTCGATTTTCTGCCCTCAACAAAAAACTTTCATTCAAAAATTAATTTAAATTTGTTTAAATGGCCAGTGAACAAGATTCTGCACCAAAAACTGCTCCAGCCATACCAACATGGATTGAGGCTTCACTATTTGAGCCGGTTTTTAAAGAAATTTCTCCAGAATATCAACAAACCAAAGCATTTAAGGTTGAACCTGCCTTAGCGGCTGGTGAGAATTATGCCACAGTTATGTTACGGGTGAAAGCGGAAATTGAATTAAAAGGTGTGTTAAATAAGCTAAAAATAAAAACATAAAAAATATTTTAGGATTATTGAGGGTTTATTTGACAAATTTCTATGCAATACTTCTCAAATAAACCCTTAATAAACCTAAAATATGTTTTATAAATAAGGGCATAAAACTGTAATCGTATTAATACTCTTATTTAAATTAATTGATTGAAAACTATGAATTTCTTTATGTAACATCAGTTTTAAATGACGGTATTTGAACCATAAAATGCATACATACGTTACGTATCTACATACTAATATCTAAATATTTGTAGTGGAATTTAAATTGTTTCCTTAAATAAATATCAATGATTTTTTTTTATTCCTGTGACTATATTAAGGTTTTTTGTTAGAAAAGTTGTATAAAAAAATAGTTTTTTTTTTGTTTGTTTAATATTGTAGCTTTAATTGAGTCTCAGAAAACAAATCCATATTTTATATTGCATGTTCTAACAGTTTAATTATAGTGTTTAATTGTTAGGGAAATAAATTAAATACAGCAAAATTATAGTTGAGGTAAACCACCACAGATGATTTACAGTTTCGTTAGAAAAAAAAACATTTAAAAACTTATGATGGGTCATGCCGCATAATAAAATACACTACACCGCCATTATCTTTAGTGTATAATAATAATACAGTCGGGAACAGAAGCATTACGGACAATCGATTTTCACGGTTAATCGAATAACAATTTTGATTATACATTTTTTTTAATATTTTTATTATATAACAAGTGAACATTGGTGTACATACATGCATACATATTTACATTAAAAGAATTAATTCAAGATAGTAATGTTATAAACGGTCTGTATCCCAACTTAGAATTTTTGACACTCACAACATTTAACACTCACATTATTTTGGATGTTCGTAAATTATTTTAACTTTATCTTTAATATTTAAAACGTTTCCGTGTCTTTTTAAAACTGGTAACGACGCCATACTAAATAAATTTAGATCTAACCACACGCACTTCTCAAATTTTAAAATTGAACTAATCACTTGTAAATGCTTCTGACTCATTGTATGCAATCAAGGGATTTCCCCCTTTTCATCATGGATAATAGAGGTAATCACGGTTAATCGAAGCAAACAATTTGAAAACATTGTAAACAAATAGACTGATCTTTGGTCATCACGGTTAATCGGGGTTACTGGTTAACCGGATTACAGATAATCGGGGCTCGACTATAGTATGATAAAAAAATAATAATACAGTCGAATTCGGCTATAAGCACACCGTTTAAATGAAAAAATCGGATAATTGCAAAACCAATGACTTTACTTTTGTTTTCTATTAAATTCAAAGGTATTTAACTCCACTAAAAAGTAAGTCTGTTTTAAAAAAAACCGCTTAAAAGAAACAGATTTTGCGTTAAAAAGCACAAAATTTTATAAAAAAAAAAACTCCGCTTAATTGCAAATGCGAGTATTAAGAATTTATCGATTGCAAAAAAATTTTAGGACCGGCTCATTTCTTTTTTATTTTGTTCATGCATACATCTTCAAAAGTATTTTTATAGCAAGAATGTTTATTTATTGCTAAAATTGTTTATAATTTGTCAGATAACTTTGTTAGTATTTGAATTTTTTTAAAACATATTGATTTGTTTTATTTTTAATTCAATAATATTTAAAGTGTTCATTTAAACAAAATAATTTTGCATTTATCCGAAGTCCTTTTAAAGGGGAAAAAATTCCGCTTATAAGAAAAATAAATCGTCGTGCGGGAGTTTATGTGCTCTATCCGCCATTTCATATTTAATATATATCTCGAGTTAATGATGCCACTTTAGGGTTTCGTCCCCAAATTTTTTAAGTCTGCAATCCGTTTTCGGATATCTCGTCCAGTTTCGAAGATAAATAGCTTAAAACGGATTGCAGATTTTAAAAATTTTGATGTCAAAAACCTAAAGTGTCATCATTAACTCGAGTTATATAAAATGGCGTATAGAGCACATAAACTCCCACACGACGAAATGCTGTTTTTTTACATTTTCTTTTAACCGAATTCGACGTACTCGTAATTCCTACAAAGTGAAACCATTTCTCTGATAGGTATTGTCGTGTATACTTTTGTGTAAAAAACTGGTTTTTCACTTTTTTTTCGCATCCAATATTTTGTTTTTTCAAATCTCTATCGGTATTGTTTTAGTTGCTTAGCCGTGGTCTAATGGTTAGTCCAAGTACAAACTCCTTGTACTCCAAGTACTCTTCCTTGAAAGAAAAAATATATAAAAAAAATATTTCTTTCGGCGACACTACCTCTAACCCTGCCATTACACATGAAGGTCCTTTCATGAAAATTTTAAAACACTCTCAATTTTTTACTAATACATAAACATTTTTTTTCATTTTTGTTTTTGTATTTTTGTTTTTTTATTTTTTATTTATAATACGTGTACGGAACGTTCATGAAACTACTTTCATGTGTAATGGCAGGGTTAGCAGTCTTCTGACAAGAGTTCTTAGAGTAATTGATTGCCATGAACAAGCTTCTCAAGTCTCTCGTTCGGAGTCGAATTTAAACTTTAGGTCCCGGTACTCATAGATAAAAAAAATTGACACACTCAACATGGGTACAGCTAGAAACTAGGCCGTAACCCTAAAACAGGGTTGTAATGTCTAATTATGTATATATCGTCGATGGAATTAAAGAACGCTGTAACTGACAAAACCTTAAATGTTCACCAGAGCCAAAAAACTTTTATAAAAGTAGAACAAATACACTGGTATTTTTCATTTCTCGGACGGCGTAAGTGAATTTATTTTCATCGTAGAAATCTGGGACCGTGACCAATCGACGCGTATTTTTGTTTTCTGATAAAAATTATGCAAAAAACGTATTTTCGATTTTTTGTCAGTTACAGTGTTCTTTAATTCCATCGACGATATATACATGCATGAACATATTATTTATCTCTCTTAAACTATTTATTGAATTTAAAACCTGTTCAGAACTATAAATATTATTTGTGTGTGAAATTCTATAAAATGTGTGTATTTTTTTATTCATATGCCTATTCTGATCATGCCAGTTATAAGAAATTTAATACGAACTAAATTGTTTAAAATTTCACAAACGTTAAACGTTTGTTAAACAAAACGTTAACAGTCGTCGATGACAGCTGAACTATTTGCATACAAATAAATAAATATTCCACGTCATTTATTATAAGCAAATGATAATTTTTAATTTCACAAATGTATTCTCGCCATCTAGAATTTTATGAAGTCATATAGTCAATTAAAGCTAAATTATCTTGGACTCTATAAAAAATTGTTTTGTATTGTGATTAGAGTTGTGTTTATCGATAAAAAAACCAACAAGATAACTAAAAAATTGCAATATTATAGCACTTAATAATGGAAAATTAATGAAATCACGTATAAAACTTATCATTTAAACTTTTAATATTTTTTTTTTCTAACACGTATTCTCTTTGTTAAAGACAAATCTAGCCAAAATGTTACCCTAATGCTAAAAACATCGCACGATAATCAAATGTTTTTGGAAATAACAAAAAATCATGATGTTTTCGATATCGAAGCCACCATGTATCGTGAGGTAGTGCCAGAGTTCGAAGAACTTTATAGAGAAGCTGGTGTTGAAGTAAGATTTGGTGCCAGAGCCTATGAGATAACAGTCGATAAACCATATATACTATTAGAAGATCTAAGACCGCAGGGATTTAAAAATGTTAATCGATTAGAAGGTTTAGATGTGGAACATACCGAAGCTGTATTAACAAGGTTGGCTCAATGGCATGCCGCTTCAGCAGTAAGAGTGGCTACTAAAGGCCTATACAAACCCATTATTAGCGAGTCTATATTCAACGAAGATAATCGTGAAATGTTGAAATCAATATTCGGTGGTCTAATAGATATTTTCGTAAATTGTGTTAAATCCTATGATGGTTATGAAGAATATTACGAAAGCTTGTGTGAGAAAAAGGAGGCCAGACTGGATCAAATTCTCGAAGCCAACAAAACTGATGAAAATGAATTTAATGTTTTGAATCATGGTGACTGCTGGTCAAACAATGTCATGTTTAAGCATGATGATCAAGGAAATATTTTAGATACCTATTTAGTAGATTATCAAATTACACATTACGGTTCACCAGCTCAGGATTTATATTACTTTTTATTGTCATCAACACAATATGATATAAAAATAAAGAAATTTGATTATTTTATTAAATACTATCACGATCGTTTGTTGGAGAATCTGCAATTATTGAAATATCCGAAAAAGGCACCGACATTAAAAGATATTCATATAGCACTGCATAAATATAATGCTTGGGGTAATTTATAATTCATATGCAAATATTTTAATTAATTTTATTTAAATTGAATATATATTTTTTTCTCAGCTTATAATACTACAACTGGTGTTATGTCAGCTGTTCTATTGGATCCAAATGAAAATGCCAATTTGGAGAATTTTGTTAGTGATACAGATGTTGCTGCTGCATTTAAAATGCAATTGTTTGTTAATCCACGTTATCGTAAACATATGGAAATGATTTTGCCTTGGATGTATTATCGTGGAGCTTTATAAAAGTAGTCGCAGAATTTTTAATTAATGTTGTTTTTGTTATTTTTTTTTTCTATGTGTATACAAATCTAATATACAATTAGTAAAATTTCAAACGAGCTACAGTACAATTGACAGTATTTAGAAATATTTATTAAAAATATATACAAAAATAAAATGATATTTTTTAACTTTCAAATAATATTACAAATTGCAAAAAACTGTTTAACACACAGTACATGGGTATATGGGTATTAAGTAAAGTGGGTTTAAAAAATTTAGGTACACTTTATTTTTAAAACTAATGGGGGAAAAAATTTCATATTTTGCTTTAGAAGCCCAAATTACTGCTGATATTTTTCTGATTTCAAGGGTTTTATATAATTTTTTCGTCGATCTTGGATGCCAGGCCATGGAAACTGTGCTTTGGCAGAAGATACATGGTTAAGGCACCAGAGAGTGTATGTTGCCCTGGGTTTTTGGTTCAGAATGAGTTCGATCTGAACTTGTATACCGATGGCTTCCAAATTGACAATGGAGATGAAATTGGTATACGTGGACTTTAGGTTTTTAAAATCCGCAATGCGTTTTCCGCTATCTATCTCCAAAACTGAACAAGATATCCGAAAACGGATTGCAGACTTGAAAAATTTGGGGACGAAAACTTAAAGTGGCATCATTAAGTTGAGATATATAAAAAATATGAATGGGGATAGAGCACATAAACTCCCGCACGACGATATGGTATAAATGAAAATATAGTTCTCTTTGAATAACTATACTTTAAAAGCCAATATCTTGAGATCCCTCAGCTAAAATGTATGCTTTAGTTCTTTTTTTTATATACAAGGTGTCCCAGAACTCAATGTTAAGCCGAAACGGGGTGACTGGATTAATAGTAACCATAACAAGAAAAGTCAGAAAAAAAATCTATCCCATGCAGTTTGAAAGTAAAGGGCATTTAAGAAACGCCCTGTCGAGTCTGAGGTGCGCCAAGGCTGCGATTCGTCCGCGATTTGGGGGTAAGTCTAATGTTACGAAATATAGAAGACCAGACCTGAAAATCCTAACGGATTTCCTGACGGGTAATTGTAGTGAGAGAGCCTATCTGATGAGAATGGCGATCACAGGCGTAGATATTTGTAGACTTTGCTCACAAGCAAGAGAAACGGCAGAGCACATACTGTGTGAATGTGTGGCTCTTGATAGAATTAGATCGATGTGCCAATGAGAGATATGGTTTTATTGGAGGACATATATACCACTAAGGTTTTGGAGCTCCTGATGTTCATAAGTAAGGCAGTAGGTGTGCTGAACAGACAATAGACCCAAGGGACCACAGTGTCCTGCATAAGTGCTGGGTCTGAACCATTTAATATTAATAATAATAAGAAAAACCTAGACATTTTTATCAACTGTAACCATTTTTCGGTTATTGTGGTTAATTTTTATTAATTTCTAAGTTTTTCTTCTATGTTTCCTAATAGATATTTTTAATACATTAAAATTGTTTTGTGCAATAATAAGCAAACACTTGTTTTACTTTTTCTTAAACAAAAAATACCTATAATTATGGACTTATGTTTGGACCACTAAATTAAACACACTGCAAGCTTTTATTTAAAATATAAGAACAAGGATTTCTGTCTATAGAAACAAACATCTACATTCTTAGGATAATACTTTCAAAAATATATTTTGCAGATGGTTTTAAACTTTGCAAGTTAAGTGTTATAAGTATGTAATAAGTATGTATGTATAATATTATTATAATATAAAGGTGGAAAGCTTTTGATTATTTTATTTACTTCTATGACGATAGTTTAGTAAAAAAATATTTTTGTTTATTTTTTATTTTACAATTATGATATTTGGGGTCATTGAACAGAAAGTGATTAGAAGAAGCTTTTTTTTGTTTGTTTGTTTGATTATGCAGATATTAATGTACTTTGTCTACGTAATGCTAGTTGAGTCCAATCTAAACTAGATTTCGTTCGTCATTTATAAGTTTGATTGTGTTTCATTTTTATTCATTATTATCATTATCTTTATATCGCAATAAACAATTCATTATATTTTTGTTATATAATAATAACGGTTTTGGTTCATTGTTAGCTTTATCGTAACTGTGTACCTAATTAATAGAATTGTTATTGCTATTTAAAATAAATAAATGGAAAATATTTATTACAAAAAAATAATTCAAAAGAAGAAGAAAGTGTAATTTTCTATTAAAGTCCGGTCTCCTTATTCATAAAAAAATTTGAATAAATTTGAAATGTATTTTTGAAAAAATATGAAAATTTAGAAATTCATACAAATATTTGGGGAGAAAAACACGTCACTAAGCTAATATGTACGACTGGAAAAATATGCCACTCCCATCTCCCATGGAAATAAAATTTCTTATTAATTTATTTTTTTAAATAATTTTGAAAGAAAATGTTTGCACAAACCGAATTTTATTTATAAAATATATGCCAAAGATAACCGTTACGCTTTTTTCATCAAATATTATGTATTTGAAATTTATTTTATTTTTCTATTTAAAACCCGCACAGTGTCAGATTTTATCAATCTAGATGTACAAAATTAATATCTTGGAAAATAATGATGCCACGCCCACCTACCATACAACTTCAAAAGTTTATATCTTATATTATTAGTGTTTTTACTCGCTGCAATGTATTCTGGTATATCTTGAAGTCCATTTCAAGAACCATTAATAGTATCAACAAGACGTCTTTGCGATGTATTTTGCGATTTTTTACTTATTCTTCAAAAATTTTCTTTCACCGCGTGATTTGTTTATTGAGATCTCTGTAGTTCATTGTTTCCCTAAACTTTGAATGGTTACTACCTGTGGAAAATGAGAAAACAATGGTTAAAAATGTCGAATTTTTAAAGTGTTTTGTGATTTTGGTCTTTAAGGTGAAGATTTTTTTTTATTTTATATCTTCACTATATTGGTTCTTAAGGCAAGAACTACAACTTTGCCTCAGAAAGTAAATCAAAACACCGAACGGTTTTCAAGATATAAGCCTAAGAAAATGATCCCTTTTTTGAAAAAATGGCAATGAGAGCATAAATGTTTGGGGCCAATAATAAAAAAAAAAGAGATTTCATGACATTTGGCAAAATTGGGAGATATGGTCCTCTTTTTTTTTGTGTTTTATCACGTAGTTGTGTGATATTTTTTTTTTTTTCGTTTTGCTCTGTGTTTGTTATTAACAACTGTCTTTAAGGCTTACTTCTTCCTAAAAAAAAAAAAACAATAATAGATAATACAAGGAATGTGTAATCTATTGATTACGGAAAGCATTAACATAGATCATGTCCAACGAAAGTAATAAATTCTTTTACTGTCCCCCCGTAAAAAGTATTAGAATGCATTATTTATAATGCATAAAGTAATTATTAATTAACAATTTGAAGGAATATATTCTATGATGCATTATTTGTAATGCATTATATTATGAATATATTTATAATATATTATATTATCCATTAAATAATGACTAATAAATTAATTTCCCCCATTAAAAATAAAATAATTTGTTTCCCTATCCACCATTTTAAAGCACCTGTAATTACGCTTTTATTAATAAACTCCTCATTTGATCATTTTTATATTAAAAACATTTTGCAAACATTTAAGTTTTAAAAAAGATACGAAAAGCTATAGGTGACAAAAATGGTGAACTGTCAAACAAGTATTCCCGAATAGCTACTAATATACATATTAATTAATCTTAAACATTGGTTTTGTGTGTGCACTTCTGCGCATTTAAACATAAACTGCATTTTTTAATAAAATGAATTTTTTTTTTGCGTAAAAAATAACGGATTTTTTAACTATTATATATAAAAAAAATATTTCTTTCGGCGACACTACCTCTAACCCTGCCATTACACATGAAGGTCCTTTCATGAAAATTTTAAAACACTCTCAATTTTTTACTAATACATAAACATTTTTTTTCATTTTTGTTTTTGTATTTTTGTTTTTTTATTTTTTATTTATAATACGTGTACGGAACGTTCATGAAACTACTTTCATGTGTAATGGCAGGGTTAGCAGTCTTCTGACAAGAGTTCTTAGAGTAATTGATTGCCATGAACAAGCTTCTCAAGTCTCTCGTTCGGAGTCGAATTTAAACTTTAGGTCCCGGTACTCATAGATAAAAAAAATTGACACACTCAACATGGGTACAGCTAGAAACTAGGCCGTAACCCTAAAACAGGGTTGTAATGTCTAATTATGTATATATCGTCGATGGAATTAAAGAACGCTGTAACTGACAAAACCTTAAATGTTCACCAGAGCCAAAAAACTTTTATAAAAGTAGAACAAATACACTGGTATTTTTCATTTCTCGGACGGCGTAAGTGAATTTATTTTCATCGTAGAAATCTGGGACCGTGACCAATCGACGCGTATTTTTGTTTTCTGATAAAAATTATGCAAAAAACGTATTTTCGATTTTTTGTCAGTTACAGTGTTCTTTAATTCCATCGACGATATATACATGCATGAACATATTATTTATCTCTCTTAAACTATTTATTGAATTTAAAACCTGTTCAGAACTATAAATATTATTTGTGTGTGAAATTCTATAAAATGTGTGTATTTTTTTATTCATATGCCTATTCTGATCATGCCAGTTATAAGAAATTTAATACGAACTAAATTGTTTAAAATTTCACAAACGTTAAACGTTTGTTAAACAAAACGTTAACAGTCGTCGATGACAGCTGAACTATTTGCATACAAATAAATAAATATTCCACGTCATTTATTATAAGCAAATGATAATTTTTAATTTCACAAATGTATTCTCGCCATCTAGAATTTTATGAAGTCATATAGTCAATTAAAGCTAAATTATCTTGGACTCTATAAAAAATTGTTTTGTATTGTGATTAGAGTTGTGTTTATCGATAAAAAAACCAACAAGATAACTAAAAAATTGCAATATTATAGCACTTAATAATGGAAAATTAATGAAATCACGTATAAAACTTATCATTTAAACTTTTAATATTTTTTTTTTCTAACACGTATTCTCTTTGTTAAAGACAAATCTAGCCAAAATGTTACCCTAATGCTAAAAACATCGCACGATAATCAAATGTTTTTGGAAATAACAAAAAATCATGATGTTTTCGATATCGAAGCCACCATGTATCGTGAGGTAGTGCCAGAGTTCGAAGAACTTTATAGAGAAGCTGGTGTTGAAGTAAGATTTGGTGCCAGAGCCTATGAGATAACAGTCGATAAACCATATATACTATTAGAAGATCTAAGACCGCAGGGATTTAAAAATGTTAATCGATTAGAAGGTTTAGATGTGGAACATACCGAAGCTGTATTAACAAGGTTGGCTCAATGGCATGCCGCTTCAGCAGTAAGAGTGGCTACTAAAGGCCTATACAAACCCATTATTAGCGAGTCTATATTCAACGAAGATAATCGTGAAATGTTGAAATCAATATTCGGTGGTCTAATAGATATTTTCGTAAATTGTGTTAAATCCTATGATGGTTATGAAGAATATTACGAAAGCTTGTGTGAGAAAAAGGAGGCCAGACTGGATCAAATTCTCGAAGCCAACAAAACTGATGAAAATGAATTTAATGTTTTGAATCATGGTGACTGCTGGTCAAACAATGTCATGTTTAAGCATGATGATCAAGGAAATATTTTAGATACCTATTTAGTAGATTATCAAATTACACATTACGGTTCACCAGCTCAGGATTTATATTACTTTTTATTGTCATCAACACAATATGATATAAAAATAAAGAAATTTGATTATTTTATTAAATACTATCACGATCGTTTGTTGGAGAATCTGCAATTATTGAAATATCCGAAAAAGGCACCGACATTAAAAGATATTCATATAGCACTGCATAAATATAATGCTTGGGGTAATTTATAATTCATATGCAAATATTTTAATTAATTTTATTTAAATTGAATATATATTTTTTTCTCAGCTTATAATACTACAACTGGTGTTATGTCAGCTGTTCTATTGGATCCAAATGAAAATGCCAATTTGGAGAATTTTGTTAGTGATACAGATGTTGCTGCTGCATTTAAAATGCAATTGTTTGTTAATCCACGTTATCGTAAACATATGGAAATGATTTTGCCTTGGATGTATTATCGTGGAGCTTTATAAAAGTAGTCGCAGAATTTTTAATTAATGTTGTTTTTGTTATTTTTTTTTTCTATGTGTATACAAATCTAATATACAATTAGTAAAATTTCAAACGAGCTACAGTACAATTGACAGTATTTAGAAATATTTATTAAAAATATATACAAAAATAAAATGATATTTTTTAACTTTCAAATAATATTACAAATTGCAAAAAACTGTTTAACACACAGTACATGGGTATATGGGTATTAAGTAAAGTGGGTTTAAAAAATTTAGGTACACTTTATTTTTAAAACTAATGGGGGAAAAAATTTCATATTTTGCTTTAGAAGCCCAAATTACTGCTGATATTTTTCTGATTTCAAGGGTTTTATATAATTTTTTCGTCGATCTTGGATGCCAGGCCATGGAAACTGTGCTTTGGCAGAAGATACATGGTTAAGGCACCAGAGAGTGTATGTTGCCCTGGGTTTTTGGTTCAGAATGAGTTCGATCTGAACTTGTATACCGATGGCTTCCAAATTGACAATGGAGATGAAATTGGTATACGTGGACTTTAGGTTTTTAAAATCCGCAATGCGTTTTCCGCTATCTATCTCCAAAACTGAACAAGATATCCGAAAACGGATTGCAGACTTGAAAAATTTGGGGACGAAAACTTAAAGTGGCATCATTAAGTTGAGATATATAAAAAATATGAATGGGGATAGAGCACATAAACTCCCGCACGACGATATGGTATAAATGAAAATATAGTTCTCTTTGAATAACTATACTTTAAAAGCCAATATCTTGAGATCCCTCAGCTAAAATGTATGCTTTAGTTCTTTTTTTTATATACAAGGTGTCCCAGAACTCAATGTTAAGCCGAAACGGGGTGACTGGATTAATAGTAACCATAACAAGAAAAGTCAGAAAAAAAATCTATCCCATGCAGTTTGAAAGTAAAGGGCATTTAAGAAACGCCCTGTCGAGTCTGAGGTGCGCCAAGGCTGCGATTCGTCCGCGATTTGGGGGTAAGTCTAATGTTACGAAATATAGAAGACCAGACCTGAAAATCCTAACGGATTTCCTGACGGGTAATTGTAGTGAGAGAGCCTATCTGATGAGAATGGCGATCACAGGCGTAGATATTTGTAGACTTTGCTCACAAGCAAGAGAAACGGCAGAGCACATACTGTGTGAATGTGTGGCTCTTGATAGAATTAGATCGATGTGCCAATGAGAGATATGGTTTTATTGGAGGACATATATACCACTAAGGTTTTGGAGCTCCTGATGTTCATAAGTAAGGCAGTAGGTGTGCTGAACAGACAATAGACCCAAGGGACCACAGTGTCCTGCATAAGTGCTGGGTCTGAACCATTTAATATTAATAATAATAAGAAAAACCTAGACATTTTTATCAACTGTAACCATTTTTCGGTTATTGTGGTTAATTTTTATTAATTTCTAAGTTTTTCTTCTATGTTTCCTAATAGATATTTTTAATACATTAAAATTGTTTTGTGCAATAATAAGCAAACACTTGTTTTACTTTTTCTTAAACAAAAAATACCTATAATTATGGACTTATGTTTGGACCACTAAATTAAACACACTGCAAGCTTTTATTTAAAATATAAGAACAAGGATTTCTGTCTATAGAAACAAACATCTACATTCTTAGGATAATACTTTCAAAAATATATTTTGCAGATGGTTTTAAACTTTGCAAGTTAAGTGTTATAAGTATGTAATAAGTATGTATGTATAATATTATTATAATATAAAGGTGGAAAGCTTTTGATTATTTTATTTACTTCTATGACGATAGTTTAGTAAAAAAATATTTTTGTTTATTTTTTATTTTACAATTATGATATTTGGGGTCATTGAACAGAAAGTGATTAGAAGAAGCTTTTTTTTGTTTGTTTGTTTGATTATGCAGATATTAATGTACTTTGTCTACGTAATGCTAGTTGAGTCCAATCTAAACTAGATTTCGTTCGTCATTTATAAGTTTGATTGTGTTTCATTTTTATTCATTATTATCATTATCTTTATATCGCAATAAACAATTCATTATATTTTTGTTATATAATAATAACGGTTTTGGTTCATTGTTAGCTTTATCGTAACTGTGTACCTAATTAATAGAATTGTTATTGCTATTTAAAATAAATAAATGGAAAATATTTATTACAAAAAAATAATTCAAAAGAAGAAGAAAGTGTAATTTTCTATTAAAGTCCGGTCTCCTTATTCATAAAAAAATTTGAATAAATTTGAAATGTATTTTTGAAAAAATATGAAAATTTAGAAATTCATACAAATATTTGGGGAGAAAAACACGTCACTAAGCTAATATGTACGACTGGAAAAATATGCCACTCCCATCTCCCATGGAAATAAAATTTCTTATTAATTTATTTTTTTAAATAATTTTGAAAGAAAATGTTTGCACAAACCGAATTTTATTTATAAAATATATGCCAAAGATAACCGTTACGCTTTTTTCATCAAATATTATGTATTTGAAATTTATTTTATTTTTCTATTTAAAACCCGCACAGTGTCAGATTTTATCAATCTAGATGTACAAAATTAATATCTTGGAAAATAATGATGCCACGCCCACCTACCATACAACTTCAAAAGTTTATATCTTATATTATTAGTGTTTTTACTCGCTGCAATGTATTCTGGTATATCTTGAAGTCCATTTCAAGAACCATTAATAGTATCAACAAGACGTCTTTGCGATGTATTTTGCGATTTTTTACTTATTCTTCAAAAATTTTCTTTCACCGCGTGATTTGTTTATTGAGATCTCTGTAGTTCATTGTTTCCCTAAACTTTGAATGGTTACTACCTGTGGAAAATGAGAAAACAATGGTTAAAAATGTCGAATTTTTAAAGTGTTTTGTGATTTTGGTCTTTAAGGTGAAGATTTTTTTTTATTTTATATCTTCACTATATTGGTTCTTAAGGCAAGAACTACAACTTTGCCTCAGAAAGTAAATCAAAACACCGAACGGTTTTCAAGATATAAGCCTAAGAAAATGATCCCTTTTTTGAAAAAATGGCAATGAGAGCATAAATGTTTGGGGCCAATAATAAAAAAAAAAGAGATTTCATGACATTTGGCAAAATTGGGAGATATGGTCCTCTTTTTTTTTGTGTTTTATCACGTAGTTGTGTGATATTTTTTTTTTTTTCGTTTTGCTCTGTGTTTGTTATTAACAACTGTCTTTAAGGCTTACTTCTTCCTAAAAAAAAAAAAACAATAATAGATAATACAAGGAATGTGTAATCTATTGATTACGGAAAGCATTAACATAGATCATGTCCAACGAAAGTAATAAATTCTTTTACTGTCCCCCCGTAAAAAGTATTAGAATGCATTATTTATAATGCATAAAGTAATTATTAATTAACAATTTGAAGGAATATATTCTATGATGCATTATTTGTAATGCATTATATTATGAATATATTTATAATATATTATATTATCCATTAAATAATGACTAATAAATTAATTTCCCCCATTAAAAATAAAATAATTTGTTTCCCTATCCACCATTTTAAAGCACCTGTAATTACGCTTTTATTAATAAACTCCTCATTTGATCATTTTTATATTAAAAACATTTTGCAAACATTTAAGTTTTAAAAAAGATACGAAAAGCTATAGGTGACAAAAATGGTGAACTGTCAAACAAGTATTCCCGAATAGCTACTAATATACATATTAATTAATCTTAAACATTGGTTTTGTGTGTGCACTTCTGCGCATTTAAACATAAACTGCATTTTTTAATAAAATGAATTTTTTTTTTGCGTAAAAAATAACGGATTTTTTAACTATTAAAAAAAAAAAATAAAAAACAAAAAAATTCACAAACAAATATACGCAGAAACAATTACCCAATTCACAAAATGTTATAGTTGTCGTAGATCGGTAGAAACTATGACATGAAAAATAAAAAAAATAAATAAAAAAAAAAATAAAAAAAAAGTTTTCCAACTCTGGTGTATTGATACGACATTTCGGAAACATAGGAAAAATTGTCGTATATGTTGTAGTAGTTTTTGACATGGAAATTACCAACAACATTATGTACAATAGTTGTAGTTTGTCATAGTTTCTACCGATCTACGACAACTATAACTTCTTTCTTCTACATATGTGGGAATGTACATGGTAATCGATATGTAAAATAGAAGATAACCAAATTACGGTTTTTTCAACAAAATTTACGGAACAGACAAAAATCAACAAACAATAACTTCTTTCTTCTATAGATGTGCGAATACACATGATAATCAATATTTACTTGTGTGCCACATGAAATTACCTTCTCGATTCCAAAAGTAATATATTCTCAAGTAATATATTATATAATTGATTACACAGAGGGAAAAAGGCGTTCTAAAATTATTAACCAAAGGTATTAAATTCAGAACAAACTGTGAACAATATTTCGTTAACTTTCGGTACCAAATCAAGCTTAATGCGTTATTAAAATAAGACCAAATGGCACAAAATACCATAAGTTAACAAATCAAGAACAACCGGTAGTAAAATCGTGAACAATTGTATACAAATATCATAAGTTAATAAAAAAAAAATCGATACCAACCGTTAACGAAGTAAGCACAAACGGACTTAACTCAATTTTAATGCCAAATGGTATCAATTTCGGTAGTTTTCTACCACTTATTTTATTTTATATATAAAATAAGGTAATCAATCTTTTCCCGCTGGAATTAATTACAGTTATCTATTGTATTGAGAAGCTCATTAAACGATCGGAAGAAATGTTGCCAGACATTTTTTTGCCAGATAGATTTGTGATTTACCACACTGCGTCTAGATGTGATTTGCTACCCTATTTGAATCAAATAAAAAGTTCCATACAATTAGTTATAGAGAGAGCCACTTCCAAAAGTACAACATCGTCCACTTTTTGATGCGAGTTTTAGAGGAACGTATCTAAAAATAGAATTAGGTGTAATGTAAAGAATGTTGCCGAAAATGATGCCTAAATGTATACAGACTCGTAATTCCTACAATTAAATACTACAAACATATGTACGTACATATTTTGCAAACAGTTATTACCATAGCAGTTATAAACAGAGCCGCAGAATAAAGTACCCAATTTAGTTTACTTGTTTTCATATTTCAAACATCTCAGCCAATCAGAATCTATAATGTTTTCTAAACTGCTTGCATTTATATTTTCAACAGTTTAATGTACCGGCTATAATGCATGTCATTCTATATAAAATCAAGTACATGATGTAGTAGTGGTAGTAAGTTTATCTAGTTATTAAATTTAAAATCATCTGAATGAAATTTACTGGTATTTTATGTTTTATTTCATGAATAGAATATTTCAAAAATATATTTAATTTTTTATTTCAACACTTTTAATTTAAAATTAATTTAATTTTTTTTTTGTAAAAGCTTTTTATAAAAAGCTTTTTTTTTAAATAAAATCCAAACAAACACATGTATTTTAAGAGTTAATGTTCTCCACACTAAATAATTACTAAAATAATGAGAGAATTTTTTAAACGTTAAACACGCTTTCAGTACGTTTACAGCGTTAGAACTATAAACATTATACTTATATAATAAAATAAATATAAATAAAAACAAACTAAAATTATGGCCAACACAGTGGTGGTACCAGATTGGATTGAATCTAAACTTTTTGAAAATGTTCTACGTGACACTGTTCCAAATTTTCAGGCCATAAACGATTTCAAAGTATTACCCGCTTTGGCTCCTGGTGAAAATTATGCCACTATTATGCTTAGAATACAAGCAGATGTTCAACTTACAACCGGTTCTATACAGAGGCAAACTTTTGTGTTGAAAGTGGCTCTTGACAGTGAAATTTATCGTACGGAAATGTCAAAGTGGAATATGTTCAGCATTGAAGCTGGCATGTATAATGAAATTAAACCTGAATTTGAGAAACTATACAAAGATGTTGGTTTAGATGTACGTTTTGGAGCCAATAGTTATCAATTGTCGACTGACAAGGAATACATTTTATTAGAAGATCTCTCTGTTAGAGGTTTTAAGAATGTCAAAAGACAAGATGGCTTGGATATGAATCACTGCAAGGCGGTGTTGAAAAAGTTGGCACAATTTCATGCTGCCTCAGTGGTAAGAGTGGAACAAAAAGGCATGTTTGAGGATAAATACTTGCATGGTTTTATTAAGCAGGAGGTTAAAACATTTTCGCAAGCAGCTTTTGATGGTTCTACGCCATATCTCCTTAAAACGATAAAAGGAATAAAAGGCCATGAAGAATACTATGAACAACTGAAATGTTTATTGGACAATATAACAGATATTTTATTTGAAAACTATCCTTTAGATGAAAGTGAATTTAATGTTTTGAATCATGGCGATTTTTGGTGCAACAATATTATGTTTCAATATGACAAGGAAGGAAATTTGCTGGAAACCTATTTAGTAGATTTACAAATGACACGTTATGGTTCTCCAGCTCAAGATTTGTTATATTTTATAATATCTTCTGCTCAGTTAGATATAAAAGTTAAACAATTCGATTATCTCATAGCATATTATCACAATAATTTAATTGAACATTTAAAATTATTGAAATACAATAAAACTTTGCCAACACTGCGTGACATACATAAAGCTCTAATCAAATACGGCATATGGGGTAAGAAATTTTGTCGTAAATCCTAAAAAAAATTTCATTAATATTGTTTTTTTATTAGGCATTGTAACAACTCAATTTATTATGGCAGGAGTCTTATGTGATCCTACGGATACAGCTAATATTGACAACTTTGTGGGTGATACCAATAGTGATGATAGTCAGAAATTTAAAGAACTGCTCTATTCAAATGAGCGTTTTGTACAGCATTTGGAAGTAGTCTTACCTTGGCTTTACCACAGGGGAGCATTTGAATGTTAAAATAAAAACTGAAATTCTTCTTTTTTATAATTTCTAAATACTTAAGAATTAAAATCAGCACTTTAGTAAAAACAAAGTTTGGATATTAAGTCTCTTGAGTCTAAATATTTTTCTAGTGATTATATCACAGTAGGATATGTTAAAAATATATTTAATTGTGTAGTTTCTATAACATTCTGAAAATTAAATTAAAAAAAGTTGTTCTGAATGCATATGCCGTATAAAGAAATAATTGAAAATTAAAATATATGCATAAAAAACTCTAACTTCAACATCTGTGATGGGTTATGTAGACACAATTAACAATAAAAATCGTTCGTCCAAAAACAATGCGATAAATATTTCGCTTAGTGATTGAGGTATTCATTCGTCGTTGTGGTCAACAGTTCTTTACGCAGAAATTTCATAATCTGTAAAACAATTTGCAGCTTGTAAAACAATTCAATTTTCGCGTGAGTTACTTTCAGTTCCGTTAATGAACTCAATCCAAGATTAGATTAGATTTTATACGAGTAATTTTATACAGGATTTTCACTGGGAAGGCATACTACTTTGTTTATAATTTTTGACTAAATGAAGGAATGATTCTTAAATTGATAAATGTTTCATTTAATGTCGGAAATTATGTATGAAATACAATATCAGATAAATATCCGCCTCTATTAGCCTCACAAATGCGAGCCCTTTTACTCAAATTTTTCATTTCATTCAAAATGGCGGCAATACAAAGTAGTATACCTTCTCTGCTTATTATAGTCAGAATGTTTATTATAGTCAGAATGTAAAACCCAAATGTATAGCAAATATGTAATTATGAAAAATTCTAAGGTTATGCTTAAAACTTTTAGTAATTAAAAATAAAAAAAAAAAACAAACAAGGTCAAGAATTTAGAAGCGCAAGTTGATGACAAGCCTACGAGTACACGTATTCCCAGCAGAAATTAGTGCTTATGACTTTTTTATGAAATGAGCCGCTAAAATGCTAAATTTATGTTTTGCGATTATTTTTATTTATTATTATTATTTATTTATCTTTGAAAGAAACACTGGATTTGAATTTCACACGATTTCGTTTTACAGCACATGACCGTATATTTGTTAAGAAAATGTTTTTAATGAAAAAAAATGAAAGTTAAATTTAAAATTATGTTTAAGGTTCACGGGACTCAGTCCATATATTTTTGGTTGGTTCGTGAAATAAAAGTTATTTGCAAAATTTAACAAGAATTTTTCAGTTTTCCTTTAACATACTCGTATAGTATTTACACGCCAAATATTTATGTATGTACGTAATCTTATCAATATTTTTAAAAACATCAAATAAAAGCTTTCGGCTTAATAATGACACGCGCCACTATGTTTGGCAGTGCGCTCATTTAAATAAAGCAATTCTATTAAAGCTCATTAAATTATCGGGAGTAAGAACTTTTTTGGAAACGGCTAAAACCACAGGCATGGTAATAAAAATCGCAAAAAAACTTGAAAATAAACATTTAATTAACCTACCCTGTAGAATTTTTGAAGCTGTAGTTCTTATAGTTCTATTTAAGCACCTTATGTCAGAGGAACAAGCTGCTCTCAGTTGATGGTAATTCTTTCTCTGTTGTGAAGTGGTGAAGATCTTTGCTATGTTAGATGTTAGGTTTTAATTCTTGCTTAGCTCTGCTTATAACTTCACAGTAGTTGGCGGTTTCTCGTAATTTTTCGTTTGATAATTCCAAAGTGGATAGAGTGGAATGTCAGGAGGCGGGTTTTTTAAGGATAGGAAGAAACCTTTTACATTTTCTTTTAAATTAAAACTTCGAAATGCCACACAAATAGATAAAAAGCATGATTATCTTTCCAGTTAACAGATGTAGCCGATGAAGAGATGTTAAACCACAACAGATAGCAAATATTATCGAAAATGCTTACATTTGTGTAAACAACAGCTGATTTTTATTTTTGAACTGTTACTCGTAATTTACTAACACAAAAGTAATTTATTTCTTGAATTGAGTCCAACTAAGCCAAAAGTATTCAATATTATATATATTTTTAAAGAATATAATTTTATTCCAAAAGTAAAAAAAAAAATAAAATTATAACGAAATGGCCATAGAGACATGCTTATCCCCAAATCAATACTTTTCATATATTATAATTTAAATTGTCTACGATAAGATTGTGAAAATAAATTTGTTTTACTATTTCCTAAAAAGAAAAAAAAAATTATGTTAAGCATGCACGAGACTCCGTCAATATTCACACATAATGTGTGCTGATTCATTAAATAAAATGATTTGCAAAATTTTGGAAAGATTTGTTCCACTTTTTAATTTTTCATAAATTGCCAATTCTCGTATCATATTTTACTTAGACGTCTAACATTTCTTTAATCTTATCAATATTTATAAAAAAAAATATCTTTAAAACAAAAGCTTTTGGGTTAATATGCAAAAGCACCACGATAACATAGCCAGGGTAAAATAATTTCAAAATGTTTGGCAATGCGTTCGTTGGAATAAATTAATTCTTTGAATTTGTCACTTTCCTCATTCACGCCCACCAAATTATCGGGAGTAGCATCTTTGTTGGAATCGGCTAAAACAGCAGGCATGGTAATGAAAACCGCAAAACAACCTGCAAGTTAAGATTTAATTTTAATTATGAATTAAAAAATAAAAAAGAAAAATAGGAAATTCTTACCCCATAAACCATATTTAATAAGGCTTTTATGAATTTCCTTCAGAGTTGGTATTGTTTTCTCATACTTTAGCAAAGTTAAGTGTTCAACCAAATTATCATGATAATATTTTATCAAATAATCAAATTTATTTATTTTAATATCTAATTGAGCTGAAGTGATAATAAAATACAATAAATCTTGAGCTGGACTACCATAGCAGGGTATTTGATAGTCCACCAAATAAGTATCCAGCAGTTGACCATTTTGATCATATTGAAACATAATATTGTTACACCAACAATCGCCGTGATTTAATACATTAAAATCACACTCATTCGGAGCACATTCTGTGTACAACGAGTCTACTATTTTACTTTGTAAAGCTTCAAGTTCTTTAAGATATTCTGTATGATTTTTTAAATTTTTTGCTGCTTTGAAAATATGCTTAAAAGAGCTACCGAACATGGTGGCAAACAATTCTTTGCCATTTTCATTTAAAACACCTTTCGTATAATGTTTGTCATATAAACCTTTGCGTTCCATACGAACGGCAGATGCAGCATGCCATTGAGCTATCTTTTTTAAAACTGCTTTACAATGCTCCATATCCAAACCCTCTAAACGATTGGCATTACGGAAACCTTTTTGTGTTAAATCTTCCAAGAGGATATAGTCTTTGTCTGTAGGTAACCTATATGAAGTAGCACCAAAATGTACATCCATTGAAATATCCTTATAAAGTTTTTCTAGCTCTGGTTTAATGTTATGATACACGTTTGATTCGATATTAAACATATCGAATTTAGTCATTTCCTGGCGATAGAATTCACTGTCATGTCCTACTTTTAACATAAAACTTTTCTTGCAGATTTCATCAGTTTGGAGTAAAATTTCGACTTGTATTTTAAGCATAATTGTTGCATAATTTTCGCCAGGTGCCAAAGCATTTTTAACTTTAAAATCCAAAATTTTTTTGAAATCCTGATTAGTTTCTTTTAAAACATTTTCAAATAATGTTGATTCTATCCAGTCGGGTATAGTATTGTGAGACATTATGGCTTGTTTTAATAAAAAATGTTTAAATGTTTCGCTAGAAGCTCTCAATTGTAACTGAAACTATTAATTTAATTTCAAGTATTATTTCACTATCAACTAGTTGTAGTCTTTATACGTTTTTTTTTTATTTTTTTGTAGTGACATATACGAGTACATTGGGACTTTGAAAAAGCGCTTTTGTAAATTTATAAAAGTTTTTATTAAAAATACTTAATAATACTGGATGCAAACTCATTCAAATTCTCTGATAACAATTGGGATTTCTGAGACAATGGTAGCAAATTGTTTGAATTATTTATTAAAAGTTTGTCATAAAAAAAAAAAAACGAAATTAATTCACTACAAATGTAAAGCTTGTCACTGAACTACGAAAGTCGCTACACTTGTTGCAAATAATTTAGAAAATTTACATTTTAGCGGTGCACTTGTTTTCAGCATAAATTGAAATTTTTTTCTAGGAATGCTGGCGTCAAAAATACATCAGTGCTTTTTTTTCCATCCTACGCATCGTTATTTTTCATCGTTATTTTCAATGCATCATAAGGTATTCATTTGAAATTAAAAAAATCAGTAAAAGTAGGGTACAATTATTTTTTATAGGTTTTAATACTTTTTATTTTGAGAGTATATTTTACTAGACTAAACCCGGCGTGCTACGCTATACATACCATTACCATTTCGTCGTGCGAGAGTTTAAGTGCTCTATACACCATTTTTTAAATCTCGAGTTAATGATTCTAATTTAGGTTTTTGACACCAAAATTTTTAAAATCTGCCTTCCGGTTTCGGCTATTTATCTCCGAAACTTGACGAGATATTCTAAAACGGATTACAGGTTTGAAAAGTTTTGGGTCGAAAACCTAAAGTGGCATCATTAACTCGAGATATATAAAAAATATGAAATGGCGGATAGAGCACTTAAACTCCCGCACGACGATTTGTCCACATTTTTCGACTGATGAATTTTAGTGATACAAAGTAATTCATGGCAAATCCAGAAATATTAGCTGCAAACGATCTCATAGAACCATATAGAAGTCGATAGTTAGTTTAAGTGAGAGCTATCACGCCTACTTGTCAGACATTTTTACGACAATTAAATAATTTTACACGCTGTCTTACCGTTTGAAATTCTAATTAATGGATTATAATAGAAAATTGCATATCACCAGTTAGCTTAGGTGGTATGGGCATGATTTTGTCGCCTTTCGATTGATACTATGGATGTTTCGATCGGTTGTGCCATTTTGTCATATTTAAAAAAATAATGGGAAGAAGTGGCGTTTTTACGACAATCATTGTAAATAATTTTACACACCGTCTTATCGTTTGAAGTTCTAGGAAAATTCCAATTAATGGATTATAATAGAAAACTGCTTATCACCAGTTAGCTTAGGATCTCAGCTTTCCATTGGTGGTATGGATATTCCAATTGGGGTTGCCATTTAGTCAGGGTTCATTAAAGAATTGAAAAAAGTCGGGGTTTTTTAGACAAAATGTAAAATTTATGTTTTTTTTAGGATTAAAGAGTGTAAAAAATAGGATACTAGGGTTATAATGGGTTATTGTATATCACCAGTTAGGTTATTTTGTCGCCTTTCGATTGATACTATGGATGCTTCGATCGGTTGTGCCGTTTGGTCATATTTTAAAAAAGAATGGGAAGAAGTGGCGTTTTTACGACAATTAAATAATTTTACACGCTATCTTACCGCAGACATTTTTCTATTGCTAATTTTTATTGAATATGAAATTAATCTCCCCAAATTCAGTAAATTTAGCTTCAACACTTTCACTTTCAAATACAAATAAATTAATATTTAACTAATATGGGAGGTACCACGCCTACTTGTCTAATTCTGCTTTCTGACAGATGATTTTTCCTGACCATGAAGTCATTCAGACCGAACTCGGTAACATTAGCTTTAACTGTTCTCAAGATATACAAAAATCAATATTTACTTTGTCTGGGAGGTGCCACGCTCACCTTTCTAATTCCGCCAACTTTGTGGCTGATGATTTGCTTTGACCGTGAAATCATTCAGACCTAATTCCGAAGCTTTAGCTTTAACCATTTCCAAGATATACAGTCATAAATCAGTATTCAGTTTGTATGGAAGACACCACGCCCAGGTCCAATTTTGAGAAAAGACATACCTTATTACACTTTTGGTAGTTGCATCTATCTAGGTTCTAAATTTCAACAAAATCCGTTCAGTGGTTTAGGCCTGGTTGAACGACAAACAAACAGACTTAGAAAAATATTTATAATATTTATGTATATTGATTAATTCTTTTGCCATGTAAATTGTTTCTCTGCTGCACTAAAACAAATAAAGCCTTTCAGTTTACACGAAACTGGCAACAAGTATTACATATTTGTACAATATATTACATATTCTGCATTTAGTAGTTGGCTCATATTTTCAGAGGGTTTACATTAAAAGTAAAATATGGAGTTCAGCTGAAAGGCTTTTCGTAGTCCCATTTTTAATTAAATGTTGGTCCACTAGTTTTTGCTGATCGCTTTAGAGAATAAAACCATCAATTGTTTTATCTACGGGATACTTAAAACTTATGCTGTAAACACAATCAAAGCTATCGACCACCAAACACACGACTACTAAATTCGCTGGCCACAAAAGTAGCCAAGTAGCCAGCTACTTAATTGTAATAACGACTATAGCTACAAAATAAACATCTGTTTTGACAAGTTAAACATAACCTAAACAAAACATAACAAACTTATTTTAAGTGAAATAAATAAGTAAATAAAAATTTAAGAAAACTAAAAATGTAATTAAATAATAAATTAAAACTGAAATAAAAACTGATGTAAATAAATCAGGGACAGAAAATAACTGTTATTTTTAAAATTTTACATCAAAAAAGCATACGTAAAAAATGATCGTAGAAAATTTTGGTTGGTATCATTATGATGCATAGGTGATGTACATTCAAATTTTTGTATGACTTTTAAATTTGTGCCTTTTTTGATAAAAGTCGAAAAATAACTTTTAATTTTGACTTCTATTTTTTAAGGCAAAATTAAAAGTTATTTTTGGCTTTTATTATTTTACTCAAAAAATAAAAGTAATTTTTTAACTTTTATTATTTTAAGGCAAAAATAAAAGTCATTTATTAAATTTTGCAATAAAACAAGCCTATTTCTATGCAATACTTAATTCAAGACTTTTATTTTTGCCTTAAAGTATTAAAAGTCAAAAAATAACTAATTTTTTTAGTAAAATAATAAAAGGAAAAAATAACTTTTAATTTTTACATTAAAACATAAAAGTTAAGAAATAACTTTTATTTCTGCCTTGAAAAATTAAAGTTAAAAAATAACTATTTTTTCTTGACTTTTTCGGTAAAATATGAAATATGTAAATGAAAACTAAACAAAAAACGTAAACAGTGGTGCAACTTAAAATTTATTTCGCATTTTTCAAACACCTTTTTCATGCATCTTATGCTATTGGTAGCACTAAACTGTTTATTGTCGTTAAGAAAAATAGAAATTAGCCTAAGTTGGCTACGGGCTACAAAAGTAGTCGTGTGGTCGGTAGTCGTGTTGCTACTAAAATAATTATCCTCATATACACACATGTATTCTATTTTCAACAGCTTGTGGTCGATGATTGGTAGCCCTTAATGTGTTTATAGCATTACAATTGCAGCTCTTCGACACATCAGATTAACACTGTATTATTCGATAAGTCGACATATATGCGGTGCTACATCAACTTTACTTTGAAAAAATTTGCCATAAAAATGGTCTTTAAAAAGAAGACTCACAACAATTGGGGTTTGTACTTAAATAAATTAACAAATAATTTAAAATGTTAGTTATTTCCAAAGTATTTATTTATTTTAGTATAAAAGAAAAATTAAAGCAACATTTGCTTCACGAAATATCTAAAAAGGAATATACATACATACATATATTCCCCATCAAATCAAACTCATTGAAGAAATCTACATGAAGTCGTTATCATTTTTGGCCAATCACCAATGAATTTAAAACGTGGTTGTCATAGAACGTAGCCGTAGTTTAGTTGTTAGTATGTTGACTTATTAGACAAGAGCTGCAGGCTCAAACCCCAGCTCTGACATCTTAAAAAAGAAATATTAAAGAAACTCGGCGACTACCATTTACATGAAAAATCGTCTGAAGTCTTTCGTCTGAAGTCGAAATTAACCTGTACGTCCCGGTACTTATGGATAAAAAATTAGCACACACAACATGAATGCTGCAAGAAGCTAGGCCGTAACCATGAAACAGGGTGGTAATGGCCAGTTATGTATGTATGTATGTATGTATGTCGTGGAACGAAATTTATTCCAGTAAAAAAATCCAAAACACTGTTTCTTTTAGCCGTAACTCAAGATTTGTAGGTGCTTTGAAAATTTCAAAAACGAATCCGTATTATGCCCGACAAGACCTTTCAGAAAAGTTACATTGCATGCTTGTCGATTTTACTATAATTTATACTATGGCGTTGCTTATTTGACACTACGTCACCGATGTTGTGTATCTTCGACGTTGCCATAACAATGAAAAATACGTAAAGCTATTTTACTTAGTTTTATTAGACTCGCGGTTGATTCCATCAGCCTATTTTACAATGTCGAAACAAACGGTCACTGAGCGAAAGAAAAGCACACGAAAAACACACTTGTTTATTTTATAAAATTCTAGCATGTATTTGTTTTGTTTATTTTATCACGCTGGTCTTGTACTTTTTCATATAGGCAGGTGTTAGACCAATATCTGTAGTCGTTTCTTGTTTTACGAAATTTTTATTGGGTTTTTGTTTAATCACTTTTCGTTGCAAACGCCTTTGCAAGCCTTGCAAACAAGCAATCGTAGCATATATGCCAATATTTTGTTAATGTTTGACATGGCTTGCTACGTTTGCAACACTTGGAAGGGTATTTGTAACGAAGAGTTATTACCGCTTAATAGCGGTATATACATTATATTACACATGTAATAAAATTATTTAATTTCGATTGGATGAATTCAGATGCAACTCTTTTAATCGGTATTACCTATTAACTGGCATAATGTACATCACGTAGTGCTTTCAATGTACTATCTGCTCAAAAAGTTTGTTGCTTTTTTTATTAAATTTATTAAAATTAAATTACATACATATAGAGTTTGTGAACTAATAAGTAGTAGGAATTACAAAAAAGACAACAAAGCTATTATTTTTAACAAATACATTCACATATTTATAATTATACTACAATCTTATCATTAACATTTGTACTCGCATGTTAATTAACAATTAATAAGCAAATAAGGTTTTCAGCTTATTGCCTTCATTTCAGAGTTAGTTAGCAATCTAAAAGCCCTTTGTTTAATAACCAAGGAAATATAGCTTCCATATGTTTACGGTACCTCGTATTACCATACATTTGTTTTTTAAATTCAATACCCTCCTCCGTTTCATTAACAAAATTATCTATAGTGGCATTATCACTAGGATCACATAAAACAGCAGCCATCACATTTGTACTGGTCATATAACCTTGAAAAAATTAGAAGAAAATTAAAAATAAAATTCCATCATTTATTTGTTAGCTCTCTTACCATAAATGCCATATTTAAAAAGCATAATATGCAATTCTTTCAAAGAAGGTATAGGTTTGCTGTACTTGAGCAGTTTTAAATGCTCTTTTAAGTTATCGTGATAATATTTAATGAAATAATCAAATTTGCTGAGTTTTATATCCAATTGAGTAGAAGATAATAAGAAATAAAACAGATCTGGAGCAGGAGTGGTATATCTGGGCATTTGATAATCAATTAAATATGTTTCAGCAACATTTCCTTGCTCATCGTATTGAAACATGATATTGTTTGACCAACAATCACCATGATTTAAAACATTAAATTCATTTGGATCGGCTTCTGCAACTTTATAGATTTCATCAGTCATTTGAGCTTGAAGTTTAACTACTTTATCGTAGTATGCTTCTGAATTATTATATTCCTTTACACATTGCAATAAAACATTTGTATTACCACTGAATGTATTTTTGATAAACTCATAACCCTCAGGTTTAAGGTAGGCTGTACAAATATCTCTGGGATACAGGCCTTTCTTAGTAACTCTCACAGCGGAGGCCGCATGCCATTGAGCTAATTTTTTTAAAACACATTTTGTATGTTCCATATCCAAACCCTCTAAACGATTGACATTTTTGAAACCATGCAATTTGAGATTTTCTAATAAAATATATTGCTTATCGGTGGTGGGTAGCTGATAGGATTTGGCACCAAATTTTACCTTAACACCAGCATCTAAATATAGTTGCTCCAATTCAGGCACAAAATTGCGGTACATGGTAGCCTCAACATCGAAAACATCATGGTTTTCCATAAATTCTTGGAAAAGTTCTGATTCATGGGCAATTTTTAACATAAAACTGATAGGTTTCAAGGTATTATCTGAAAGTAAAACAAAGTAATAAGTAAAATAAAAAAATGTTGGCTTTCTACATAAAAAATCCGGGTTCAAACCCCAGCTCTGACATCTTAAAAGAAAAGAAATATGAAAAAATATCTCATTCGACGACTACTTCTTAGCAGCCTTTTGGTAAAAGCTCTGAGAGTAACCGATTGTCATGAATGAGCTTCTCAAATCTGTCGTTCGAAATTGATGTTAAACTGTAGGTCCCTGTACTCATTGAAAAAATTTCATACACACAACATGGGTGCTATGAGAAGCTAGGCCTTAACCCGGTAACAGGGTTGTAAAGGCCAATTATGTATGTACATATCGTCATATTAAATGCAAATGGGTGTAACTACACTTTTTGCTTTTTTACAGGAGAAGCAAAAAACCTTAAAATCAAAAATTTTGTAAATGCTGAAAATCATATAATTTTTAGGATCGAGATTGAAGGATTAGCATCCCTATATACAGCAAATGAGATTGTATGTAAGGTTTTCATATACATAAATATGTATGTAGTTATGTCTTCTTGCATTTAGAAATACAGGCACTTGTAGTTACGCCTGTTTGAATTTCGTTAATAAAATCGCCATTTCTGATCGTAGGAATCTATTTTGATAAAACGAACCATAATTAATAAAAAAACCCAATTTCTAAATTTTGTGCAGTTACGTCCATTTGCATTTAATATCACGATATATACCTAGTCAAATAAGAAATTTTATATTAATACTCGTCTATAAAAATGAATCTGTGTATTAATTGTATTAATTTTATAAAATTTTAACAGAAAGTAATAGCATGCTGGTCTTTACAATAGATTATATGTTTATAAGCGTGGCATACCATAAAAATTCAATTTATATATAAAATAACATGCTCTGTCTGTCTTATTAAACATCTCACAGACGAAAGTTGCACGGTGATTGATTTAAATTTAGGGAAATCAGTTTCTATTATGACGAAAGGATTTTTCAAAATTCGGACTTCATATGCGTCAAACCATAAAACTTATATTTTTTTTACATAGAAATGAATGTGTGCTTATTTTTGAGTTTGTTTGAAATTTATAGACAGCTAAATGGCTAAAGAAATTATCGTAAAATTTGTACAGTGTCTCTCCGTATTTCTAGCATGAACTATAGGCTAAAAGGGCAGTGCCACACCCATACAAAACGGTATTTATATCTATTTATATCTCTAAAATTGTAACAATAGGAACCTCTAAATTTAATTCAAATAACCGCATAGTCACTGCAACTATGCAATGAAAAAGTGGTCGCGGTCAGCTGAGTGGGATTGATACATACATACATGCCATTACAACCCTATGTCAGGGTTACGGCCTAGCTTCTCGTAGCATTCATGTTGTGTGTGTTAATTTTTATCCATAACTACCGGAACCTATAGTTTAAAGTCGACTCCGAACGACAGATTTGAGAAGCTTTTTGCTTGGCAATCAATTACTCCCAGAGCTTTTACCAGAAGACTGCTGAGAGGTAGTCGCCGAAAGAAGTAATTTTTTTATATTTCTTTTTTTTTTTCCATGTCAAAGCTGAGATTTGAACCCGGCGCTATCATCTTAGTATGCCAAAACAGTAACCACTAGACCACGGCGACTACAAGCGGGATTAATACCTCTTATAAAAACTATTTATTGTCTTTTGTATGTCTTGGGAACGATAATAGCAAAAATTTTTAAAATTTGTTCAAATAACCTTATTGCTAATATAGAATAGGTGAAATTGGACAAGAGGGCGTGGCACCTCCATGCAAATTGATAATAATAATAATAATAGATATTGACTTTGGCATGTTTTAAGATCGATAATTAGCAGAAGTTTTTAAGTTTAGTTTAAATACTTTCATACTTAAGGCAAATTTTCAATTAGAAAGTGAGCACAAACAGACAAGTGGGCATGTTATCTCATATACAAACTAAATACTGATGTTCTCTTTGTTTATCATGAGAATAGTAACTGCGAAAGTTTTAAAATTTTATACAAACAACTTAGTTCCAATAGACGTCACTGATAAAAAGAAATATTGTACATCAATAAATACTTGAAGTTATGCTTGATGTCAAACTTTTTTTAATTGAAGTGGGGGTAGCAACTGTAAATTATATACTTATATAAAAAAAGTTAAAATACTTATAAATAATTAAAATGATTAGAGTTTGTTTAATTGTTATCTTTTAAATTATGATTATTATCTTTTATCCGTAAAAGACACATTCACTTTTGTCAAATATTTGGTGAAAAGAAGGTGGGAAATATTTTATTGAAATATTTATTTTGTACAATATTTGTTGGTTTAGATTTAGCTTTAAAATTTAAAGATTATTACTTCTGTTTATGTAGTTTTATAAACTTTTTTTTTTAAAAATGTTTCAATAAAACAAAATTTTAGTGTAATTTGTTTCAAAAAAAAAAAAAAAAAAAAAATAGGGCTTATGCTTCTTCTTATGAAATATTTGGCGTAGACTAAAGCCAAGGTCACACATAAGGTAAATATTTGATCAAAAAGACAACCAATATTTTATAAAACTTTTATTTTTTAATTTCTATGAATTTCAGTAATAAAATATTAAAATATTAGCGGTAATCACTTTCCTTTTCAAACACCCTAGCAAGTCTTTCGAACGGAGCAAACGTAGCATTTATGCTTATATTTTGTTATTGTTTGATATGATTTTCTACGTTTGCATAACTTTCCTGAGCGTTTGCTACGAACAGTAACTACCGCTATTACTTCTTATTGTTATTCGTTTTTGCATAAAAATTTGAAAAAATTTTACGATTTTTTCGTCAAATAATTCACAAATATAAACGTAGACTATGTGGAAATTTATGTCAAACATTTGTTTGTAAACTGTTTCTATGGTGTGTTACTAACCGTTGATCGAACTGTTTTTCTTGACTTAAATTAAACCAGTATGTTCTGGCTATGCCGGTGCTTGAGCATGAATGTTTATTCAGCTTTCTTAATAATGCTTTCTTTAATCAGCCCTAATTTAAGCCCTAGCAATTTGTTGGTAACAAAACATAAAACAAATTGTTATAGTAAATCACCTTTTAATTTTATGATTATCTCCACTTTTAACATAATCGTGGCATAATTTTCACCGGGCGCCAAAGCATTATCAACAATAAATTGTTCTATTTCTTGAAAGTCACTATACAAATCTTTTAGCAGGCCTTCAAAAAGTTGTGGTTGAATCCATGATGGATATTTTGATTGTGTTTTATTTTTGTTTTCTGTAGTTTTATTGTCACTCATATTAATTATTATTGTATTTTTGTTATTTTGTTTATTTCTCGTATTCGTAAGCAATTCGATAGGTTGACGAAAAAAATAAAAGAACTTTTAAAAGTTTAATGAAAATTATGTTATCGCTTGAACAAAAGAAACGAAACTAAGTTGATATGGTTAATATCGTTTTTTATATACTCACATAAGAAGAAATATTTACTCAAGCTGTTAACAAATAATTTCACCATAAAATTATGTTAAAAATAAGCTTTTAAAAAACTTGATAAAGCTTAAATGTAAGATTTTTTTTTTCAACAAAAGTGGGCAAAATGCGTAGAGATAAACAATCCATCAACCATCATATTCAAATTGCGTTAAAAACCAACAGTTTTGAGTGAGAGAGAGAGTTCTTTTTAACTAAAAAATTTAAAATAATATTCTCAATTAAACATTTGTTCTCCAATTGACTACGAATGTTTTCTTTTACATTTTGACAGCCTTATTTGTAATGCAAAATTAGCAGCTCGTTGCGCGTAGTAGCTAAGTTTGTCATGCATTTACGTGGAAATTCTTACGTTCTTTAATTTTTTGGATTCTCTGACCAGTTATTAAATAAATGATATTGAAATTTTTATTAATATCAGTCTATAGTGGGTGATAAACTCGCCAGTTTTTTGTCCTATATGCTAACGAGATGCTAACTTTTCATAAGAAATATGCCCGTAGTTGTTTGGAAATAATTTTGTTTGCAAATAAGACGTGCGTATAAACTGACTAACAGCCGGGCCCACGATATCAAATGAAAACTTAAGCGAAAGAAACTCAGTCACTCACTGTGAATCTAAACTGCGGCCCATTAATTGTCATTTTATCTTTCGCTTTGCGTTACGTTACGTGGGCCTGGCTGTTATTAATGTTGAATCTTATCTAAAAGTTTTACAAAAATCAGAGTTATTTAATACTCACAACTTATTTGATTAATTCTGAGCACCAATTAACAACTGAATAACATAATAGAACATTTTTTATTAAAATAAAAAAATAACAAGTTTTTTTTGGCTTTGAATACAATCTTATAAATTAATAAACAATTTCACTATTGCATATCTAAAAGACCTCTTCTACACAGCCAGGATAATATTGCCTGAGCATGGCTTCTATAAAGTTTATTCAAAAACATTTGCTTCTTCACTGCTAAGCCGTCATCATCATTACTGATCATATTGTCCATATTTGCCTTATCCGAAGTGTCTAATAAAACGGACCCCATAACACCCATTACAGTTTGCAAAGCTAAATATTTTAAAATATAAAAATTATAATAAAACCATATGTACAATATTTATATGTAATGGAGAAATAAATATTACCAAATTGCCCCTTATTAAGCAGTTCCATATGTAGCTCCTTAAGACTGGGTACTTCTTTGGGGTACTTTAAAAGTTCCAAACTCGTTTTCAGATTTTCATGATAGTAACGCATAAAATCATCAAAATTTTCCAACTTCAATTCCAGTTGAGGGGATGACAATAAAAAGCAATACAAATCATAAGCGGGCGAACCATATTTTGTCAATTGGAAATCCTCAAAACAGGTATTTATTATATGGCCCTCATTATCGTATTGGAACAAGATATTATTTGTACAGCAATTGCCATAATTTAAAACATTAAATTTATTCCACTCAATAAAATTAACAGAAGTTGTGGCATCAGCAGAAACTTTAAACAGATTATTCTGAAACAATAGTTAAAAAGTTTGTAAATTTAGCTTTCTTTCTTTCACATAATATGCTCTGTTACATAACATATTTACCACATTATCAATATATTCCTCGTTATTTTCATATTGTTGCACACATTCTTGAAAAAGTTTCATAACTACCTCTGACATTTTTTTTTTTTGTTCATGGTTTTCTTCGAAAATTTCAGAATATTTTCCTTTCATTTCAAATATATAAGCGGAAGCAGCATGATACTCGGCCAGTTTTTTTAAAACAGCTTTAGTATGTTCTCTGTCTAAGCCTTCTAAAGGGTTGGCATGTTTAAAACCTTTATTTTTAAGATTTTCTAACACAAGCGTTTTACATTTATTATTTTCGGTTAACTTGTAACTTTTAGCTGCAAATACTGTATCAAGTCCAGCAATTTCTTTATAAATTTGCTCAAATTGAGGTATAACATCAGTATAAACAACTGCTTCCTTTTCAAAGGCCTTAAACATGGTGGCTAATGCTGGAGTTGATTCGCCATTTGAGGGTATTTTTAGCATATAGGAGAGACTACAAGTAGAATTGTCTAGAAAGAATAATTTTTATGTAATTAATTTAAAATTCTTTTAATTATTTTATTGAAATTTTAATAAAGTAATTACTTTAATCGGTAATTTATATTTTACTTTAATCTTACGTATTGTGGGGGGTTCGTTCAACAAAGAGGTTCCTTCTATTGTATTAAAGGTGTACTTATATATAAACAAAAATTTTAAAAGAAATGTACAACAAAAATTTTAAATTTATCATTTACATACAGATTTCTAAGACTTGCGATGGTGTTTATAAAGTTAAAGTTTTTATTTGTGGCCTTCCTCATACTCAGCAACTAAATAGCAACGCAAGTAGTTTTAAAAAATTTTTATTTGGTTATTTTGCAATATAGTTATTCACTTTTTTATAATATAAACAATTTTTAATTTTTTTTTTTTTTTTTTATTAATAATAATAATTTTTTTTTTAATAATCTAATTAACTTAATTTAATTTTATTTTATTTTTTTTAATTTATCGTTATCTTTAAAATATGTTATCGCTTAATGCTTCTATGACTTTGCTTTTCTGTACTTTAAATATAAGATTAAGTCTTGTTGTACAGGAACTGAATGATTGAATAAATAAATAAATAAATAAATAAAATAAATAAATAATACGAGAGATTGTTAATGCCATAGGCATTTCATAGGGTACTGTGGTTTTGATTTTAAATGATCAGCTGGGTTTAAGAAAGCTGCCTGCTCTCAATTGAACATAAATGTAATCGTGTAAGGCCGAGACCACCCAATAAGCGACAAAGCGGTAAGCAGCTGAGCGGCGAGCTTGAGGGGCAAGCGGCTTATTACTGAGCGTCATTTCTGAGCGGTTAGTGCCGCTAGTTGTTAAAATGCCAAATTTTTTATTTTAAAATTTGGTAATCTATCTTGCCATAATATGTAGTGGTCGGCTTTGTACAAATGAAATTATAAGATCTGCATTCACTTCTGCCATGTTTGTACTTGGCCGCCCAGAAATCAACAAAAAATTAGAACACGTTCTATTCCTGAGCGGTGCCGCTTAGCCGCTCAGAAATGCCGCTCATTGCGTGGCCACTTCAGTAGTATTCCATATGTTTCAATTTCAGCCCTCATTGCGTGGCCTCGGTCTAATAATTGCAAAGGATTGCTTGAAGTTGTCTAACCGCAATTCGAATTAGTTTTGCAGCCTTTTATAACAGTGGATGAAGCATGGATCCATTACAACAACAGTAGACCAATAAACAGTCTAAACAATGGGTTTTTTCGGGTGAACCGGCTCTGAAGAAGGCAAAAGTAAGGTGCTGACAAAATTTTAGTGGAATACACGCGGGATGATCCATATCGGTTACCTTCAAAACGATAAAACAATAAACGACGAATGTTATTCAAACTTAAAAAAACACGACCCCATGTATCCAAGAAATAACTTTTTTTTCGTGGTAGAATGGTTGAGCGCTCGTACAGAAACTCACACGACCGAGGTTCAATCCCCGCGAAGGACAAAATTATAAAAATAAAAATTTGCGGTTTTCTAAAATTATAATTAAAAAAAAAAAATAGTGGTCAAATTGACAGCAACTTGTCTCATCAACAAAAAGGCGGTTAGTATACAAACATCTATGGAAAAAAATCTCTATCTATCAACCATTTTCACATTCCAATACAATGCACTGCATAAGAGGTTTACCCCTGAGTATTGGTCTTAAAAAAAGTAAAAAAAAAAACAAGACAATGGACGAGTGAACACGCGTCAATGGCAAAATTACATGAATTGGGCTACGAATTGGTAGCTCATCTGCCATATTTTCTTAATTTAACTCCCAGTGACCATTTCCAAACCTAAAAAAATTTGCTAAGTGGAAAGAGGTTTGGCTCCAATTATAAAACTATTGATAAAAAAACTAATGTATTTTTTATGGACCTCGAAAAATTTACTTTTTTGGAAGGAATACAAAAATTTGAGAAAAGGAGATTATGTTGAATTTTTTTTTTTTTTTTTGTTGCAAAAAAACTGTGTTTCATTCAAAAAATTAACAGATTTATTCATCCGCCCTCATCTAAATATATAAAACTGAATGTGTGTTTGTTTGTTTGTTTGTTTGTACCTTATAGGAGACCAAACCTCTAAACCGATCTTAATAGGGTACTTTTTTTCGACCACGCCCATTTTTACGCCCACTTTTCAAAATTATGTAATTGCTTCCATATAGTTTTTAAAAGATATACTTCAAATTGTATACATATTATACTACACGCGAGGTAAAAATACATATTTTTTACGCCACGCCCCCTTTCACGCCCCTTTCACACCAAATTTTGTTTGAAAGTTTTAAACTTTTTGTTCTATATGCAAATTTGGTGCTTCTTTACTACGTTTATTAACGACTTTACCTCAAATTTAAAATACATTTGAACTAAATTAGTGGGGTAGCCTCACTCTCTTTCTCCCTCAATTGTCTGCAAAATATATAAATACTTTAAATTATATTATATAACGAGGGGGTAGCGACGCACACCGGGTTCAGCTAGTATAATATATATATAAATTAAATTATTAAACATTTTGAAAACATTTCAAGAAGTTGAGATTGCTTTTTATTTCGGAGACAAATATTAATGAGAAATAATGTTTAGAACGTTAAAATTTTCAAACAGCCAGAACTGATAACCTTAAACTCAATTGGGGAAAGAAACTACTGCACTGACTACGATTCTTAGTTAACAATCAATTAAAACTGCTTTAGATTAAATTAAAATTTAAGTAAATAAAACAAAAAATTTAATTGTAGCTCAAGATAATGAACTTAAAAAATCAAATTCATGTTGTACTCAACAATATCTATCAGAAAAATAATAACACTTCGCAGATATATTATCTTTTGTTAGATATTTAAAATGGGTCAATATTTAACTAAGGGCTTCCAAATTTAGTGACTCAAGTGTTTTGCGAATGCCAAAAATAATTTCTTATTAATTCCCAATAATAAGTATCAGTAAATTAGTAGCAGTTCTCAGTTTTTAGTTTGTTTTAGTTTTTTTCTCTCACACTTTTAATTATTTGCTTTATATCGCATTATATTTTATTTACCTGTTTGTTCCACATCGATATCAATTGTTAACATTATCGATGAATAAGTATCACCAGCATTTGTTGCTAGCGAAACACTAAACTTTAGTATTTTTTGATAATTTTTACAATCAGTACGTACGACATCTATAAAAAGTGCTTCATTAACCCAATCTAGATAAGATGGGGATGACTGTTTATTATTTGTTTTCGGTGTTGATGTGTCTTTTAACTTCTCTACAACCGCTATTCTATTTGCTAAATCACTTTATTTTAAATATATAGAAAAACAAATTCAATAACAATTTTAATTTCCATACTACGAGTACTTACGTTAGATTTATTTCCATAAAGCCACGATTATAGAGCCAAGGTAATATATCATCGATATATTTAATATAACGTTCATTAGAGTACATTGCATTTCTAAACTCGTTACTATCTTTACTGTCGCCCAAAAAGTTTTCAAATTTAGCATTTTCCGTAGTATCCAATAGAACTACTCCCAAAGTTAAGAAGGCGGTCATTGTAGCCATGGAACCAAAATCAATCAATTGCATGTGGAAATCCCGTAGATTGGGTATTTCCAGAGGATATTGTAAAAGTTTTAAATTCTTTGTCAAATTTTCATAGTAATAGTGTATGAAATAATCGAATTTTGAGAGTTTTATATCAATTTGTACAGAAGATATTATGAAATAGTACAAATCCATAGCAGGTGAACTCCAATTGCTGTTTTGGAAATCCACATAAACAGCTTCTGTTAAATTACCGTCAGCAGAATATTGAAAGAGAATATTGTTAGACCAAGAGTCACCATGATTTAGAACACTAAAATATAATTGCTGGAATTTTCTGCTGTTAACGAATAACTCAATTAAATTGTCGAAAAATTTATCCTGAAAAAGTGAAATTAAAAGTGAATTTATTGTTGTAGATTACAGATATTTCTGTTTCAGTCAAACTAGGACATAATGTATATTTATTCTGGTCAAAATAAAAAAAAACGAAAACTAAATAAAATGGAATTTCAATCTTGTCTCGAATAAGGTTTGTAAATACCTAATTCACCAATGCTGCCACATAAATTTAAGGCCAAAGACTTTAAATCAAGTTATTTTTTCGGCTTTGCTGGTACGTATCCACACACTACGGCCGAAGTTTTTTATAACTTTTATTAATGATGCCTTCTACTGAAAATCTACACCAAACTGTTCACATTGTGGGTGCATTTGTTATAGCCGCTAGTGGATTCTCTGAAACCAATATATGGCAATTTTGCTCGAAAAATTTTAGAAATTGTAAATAGTAATGAAAAAACGTTCTAGTATCGTAAAACGATTTATTTCTATTACCATTATTAAGAAGTAGCAGATAACAAATAAACCTACTTAGCGAAGGCACTCACCACACAATCAATACGCAACAATGAGGAAGTTGTTGTTGATCATTTAAGGGTGAATGTATAACCCTGGCCTTTGAATGATCAATTCAAAGAGAATTTATATGTATATGTACTGTCCTTTTCACAAAAATTCCAATACAATGCACAGCATCATCCACATCTAACAAGTCGGCAAACGTCCGTTCTTTTGTGTGGCCTCGTAGCTTGACCATATCATGTTGATGCTACAAACAAAATAAACAACCTATTTGATGAAGGAAGAATTTCCTTTCTTGGTGATTCCAAAGAGTCCGTCAGAAACTTCGTCTTTAGCACCTAATTACCGGGGTACTTGCATAGTGCTTAGACGTCTCACCTGCATCATGCGCAATCTGCCAAGATCAACCTCATTAACTAAAATATACCCAGCCGGTTCATAGAAGGCGAACGATATAAAACGTCCGCCTTTTTATATGAGAAACAACAAAAACCACTAAAATTTTTGACAGTTTTTTATATAAAAAAACGAACGCCTTAAATAATTCACCTTTTGTGAATAGGCTGTAAGACTATATATGCCAGTATATGCACCCGTTAGTGCTCTCAGCTTGCTCCCGCTAAATGGGGGTTTAGACGGTAATACAAGTCGTACGACATGTCAAATTTTTGTGTAGAAGAGAATGAATAGTATCGTTTAAACTTTATACGTAATGACACCATACGATATTGAGAGAAAATACGGATGAAAATTTGACAGCCGTACAGCACTCTTTGTTTTTTGAAGTTTTTTGAAAACTATCACATTTCATTAGATCAGGGATGCATTTTTATGTTTTTTTTTTTTATTTGTGATAAATTTATTCAAAATGTATGTAAATTTTGTGTGCATGTGTATGTGCATTTTATGTTTTCATTTTACTTTGTTTTGGTATTTTACCAACCGTGTAAACGCAATTAATATCTGTCGTATGATTTTTACTCTAATTTTAAAAATACGGATGGAATTTCATAATATTTTTTTCTTTGATTTTACGTACGACTTGTATTATGGTGTATACCCGCCTTAAGCAGTAGCAGCCGGATGAAATAAAATAACGGAGAAGCATTTCCATAATCGTGCTAAGTTTTCCTTGGTCCAGTAACTAAATTTCTTTCTAGAGTATTTCAAATAGACACCGAAAACCAATAAAACCCACCAGCTCTTTTGTTCGCGTATTAGTCAACTCTATGGTACCTCGGATAGCCACGATGCACACGTAAGTTAGTTGCATAAGCTCAGTTCACTGACTACATGATTGGTATTTAAATTTGTGATATTTTACAATTCTAAACTGATTGATCCTTGTTTCTTAGCTAAATAAACAGCAGCAAGCCGTGTTGATGCCAAAGTCGTATTGGAAGTTATGCTCACATCGATTTGAAAGCACGCAGCTTGTAAAATCTGGCAAATTGAACGCAATACATACATAGATACGTATGTACATAATTCTCCATTACCACAATGTGTCTCCCTGCACTCATGTTGTGTGTGTCATTTTAATTCATGAGTACTGGGACCTACAGTTTAATGTCGACTCCGAACGACAGGCCTGGCAATCAGTTTACTCTCAGAGCTTTTGCCAGAAGACTGCTAAGAGGTAGTCTCCGAAAGAGATATTTTTTTTTAATTTTTTTTCCAAGATGTCGGAGCTAAGATTTGAACCCCGAGCTAAGCCAACACGCTAACCACTAGAACACGGCGACTATTGTTTTAAATACTTTTCTTTAAACAAAATAAATTTGTCACTATTGTGGTCAAATAATTTAAATATCCTAAACAAATATTTAGATCTGATGAAAGCAATAGTTAACTTCAGTTAACTTTTACCAAAAAATACTTTAAGTAATCATTAATCATTGGTAATTATTGCTAAAACGTAATACCGTATGAGTATTGTATGTAAATTGAATTCAAACCTATGACTTCATAATATTTTTATAAAACTTTTTGCGAAAGTTAAGATGTAAATTGGGCCAAATAAATAAAAATAAATTCCATCTCTTCCATTAAGCCAATTTGCTGATAATTGCACCATTCCTTAATATCCGTTTCTTACTGTGTTTAAAGTTTTATTGCCTCTAAGTTGATATAAATTTTCACTCACCATTAAATCACGATATTTTTCGCCATCTTTGAAGTTCTTCAAGTTGTCTAAGAATGGTTGCTTAAAACCTAAAAACATTTGACTAAACATGGCTCTGGCCATGTCGTTATCAAAATCGGGTGAAAACATTGGCCCATAAGCACCCTTCTTTGCAACACGACATGCTGTAGCAGCATGAAATTGTGCCATTTTACGTAGAACACACAAAGTGTGTTCCATATTTAGGCACTCTAAACGATTGGCATTCTTGAAGCCATTCACACTTAAATCATCCATTAAGACATAATAAATATTTGGATCATCTAAATCCAACTTGTATGACTTGGGACCAAAGGTTACCTCAACGCCAGCTTGACGATACATGTCTTCTAGTTCAGGAATTACTTCATTATAAACAGCATTTTCGGTTATAAAGAAATTCATGGCCTGCATTATAGCTTTCATTTCTTTGGTATCATAAGGTACCTTTAACATGAAAGAGAAATCTTTTAACGAATCATCCTCAAATTCAGCAGTGATTTTAATTCTTAAGATGAGAGTTGAATAGTTCTCGCCAGCTGACAAGGCAGGATATGCTTTAAATGAAATAATATCTCTCAGATTGGTGTGTGTTTTCATTAACAACTTTTTAAAATTGTCTTTATTAACCCATTGCGGTATACGTGGATCTAGTACGTTACTTTCATTATTGTTTTCAGTACTTGGTTCAGCTTGATCATTCGCTTCTTTTGGAATTTCTTCTGCAGTAACTATCACAGTGGGTAATTCTACTTTGGGCACTGGTTTAGTGTGATTTTTATAACTAAAATCCTTGTTTGATACTACTGGTGCTATATCGTAGCTTGTACGTTTATTTTTAGAGCTGCGTAAACCCATAATAATTATGTTTTTTTATGTACTCGTTTGTGCTTTTACAAAATAAATAAATATGTTTGTTCACTATAGTTAAAAAAATAATTAAACAAAAATAACCTTCACGTTTCAGTATTAAAATTCAACTAAAAGCGAAATAATTACAAAAAATTATTTGTTTTAAATTTTAAGTGCATATAAAAAATGTATTTTGTTTTCTTTTTATTTGCTATTTATTATTGTTTAAGTACAGCGATAAATGACACGAATAAGTTTTTTTTTCGCAGATAAGCAATATATTTAAAATTTTATTAAATAACCGCTCTGATGTTATTGCTTTTGTTTATGTCTGCGATACGCTGGAGTAGGTTTTCGACTCATTTCTAATACAATACTTTACTCTCTTTACCGTGTTATCTTTTGTTATCTTTTAAACCTATATTACCAATTTTTTGCTCACTTATTTGCCCGTATTTTGAATATTAACATCCCCTACTAAGGGGACAAAATTGTGCGATAAAAAGAAAGCAACTTGCACTACCACGGGGATCATTTCAGAATTAATGAAAAAATAAAATGATAAAAAAATTTATCATTTACACTGCACACTAATTTTGCACTTTGCTTTTTCATTTATAGGCATTCTTCAATTCAATTATGAAAAATAAATTCGTTATGAAAACTTTTTGTCACTTTTGTTTCATTCCATTCGTTTCTTGGTTATTTACCATTGGACATTACAACCCTGTGTCAGGGTTACGGCCTAGCTTCTCGCAGCACCCATGTTGTATGTTTGAATTTTTTATCCATGAGTGCCGGGACCTACAGTTCAAAGTTGATTCCGAATGACATACTTGTGAAGCTTGTTCATGACAATCAATGACTCTCAGAACTTTTGCCAGAAGACTGCTAAGGGTTAGTTGCCGAAAGAAATATATATTTTTTTCACATTTCTTTTTTTTTTCAAGATGTCAGAGCTGGGAAAGTTTTTTTTTTTTTTAAATTAAAGTATAACCTTTCCTACTGCAGTTTTAAAATTTATATTCGTTTTAGAAAAGTTTGTTAAATATTGTGCTCCATTAGACGTGGTAGTAGTGTGGATTTACTAAAATATTTATATTTTTGGTTTCATTGCTTTTATCAGTTTAGAAACTTTCATTCAATTAACTATTGAACTTGGAATTAATTAATTTTGTAATAAATTAATTTAATTTTTTTAATATGTGAAATATTTTAAAAGTATTGAAACAAAATCAATATTAACATTAATAAGTATAAACAATCCGCTTTGCTAAATGGGCCAACGAGAAACTGCACGATGATGTCGAATTTGCCCCAAAAAAATGCATCTTTTTTTTGGATGAAGCTCATTTTAGTCTTGTTTGGTACGTTAAATTGTCGTGTTTTTGGGGCTGAGAAAACTCACATGAGATCTTAAAGAAGCTAATGCAGCCATTACGAGTGACTCTTTGAAAATCATCACGACGAATCCAATATGGTCAATGTAGACACTTATCCCACCCTGACAACCGATTTTTTAGTACACGCTTTTCATGTTATTTATGTGAACGATGTTTGGTTTCAACACGATGGTGCAACTTGCCACACATCTCATTTACTCCGCCACAATAGATTTACTGCCTCAAACGTTTGAGGGCCATTTTATTAGTCGAAAAGGTGATGGCAATTGGCCGTCAAGAATCTACCATTTGGCACCGTTGGGCTTTTTTGCGTGGGTCTCCGACATTGATGTCATTGTTGAGATACCACTTCAAAAGTGTCATATAAATGAAAAAATATTTTATGTCTAACCGAAATAATTATATTTCGCAACAAATTTAAAATTTAATTATTCAAAAGTAAAAACATTTATTTTAATTTTATTGATAATTCTTAAAAAATAATTGATGCCAGCACTGCTCAGTAATTTTTTGAGAAGCTTGTTAGTTATTAGTGGTCGGTGTTTAGACCTGAAGAATTTTAGAGTTGATTCAAATGATTCGCTTAAGTATGTTGTTCCAAATATTGAAATAAAAATATTATTTTATTTAGAGTTAAATGGTTAAAGCCATTGTGGAAGGTGGTGTTCCGCAGCTGGTTTTTTTTTGTCATGTCATACTTGTCTAAAGTTTTGTTTATTTATAATTTGTTTATATATTGCTTTGTGTGTTTTTGTGTTTTTGTTTTAGTGTGGAGACATATACATATCGTCTTACGGGAGTTTATGTGATCTATACGACATTTAATATATATCGCGAGTTAATGATGCCACTTTAAGTTTTTGACATCAAATTTGTTAAAATCTGCAATACGTTTTCGGCTATTTATTTCCGAAACTGGACGAGATATCCGAAAATGGATTGCGGACTTGAAAAATTTGGGGTCGAAAACCTAAAGTGTCATTATTAACTTGAGTTATATAAAAAATAGGGAATGGCTGATAGAGCTCATAAACTCCCGCACGACGATATTATTTTTAAAAATACACACACTTATGGCATCTGCTTTTTAATTCCACATACCTGCTTTTGACATTTAAGAGCAGAAAAAACAAAAACAAATTCCTTGTTGTTTTTATATTTTATTTTACTCCCACCACCTTCTATAATTTCACCATGGGTTAGAGCTTTCTGGTTTGGTGCTTCCAAAATACAATGTCAAATGTCCGTTGCAGTGAAAGTTTACAAATTTTAAAGTCTATTGAAGTTGTTAGATTACGACTAATTACGCCACTATTTATGTTATGCCGAACAATATTTACTGAGTATTACCATTGCCAACTTTGCGAAAATGAAATATGTTACAATCTTACCTTTAGTGTTTCATATTTCTGATCAGTAATATAAAGAACATTTTAAAATACATGATAACTATATCGTTTTTAAATATAATAATATAAAAATCAAAAGAGCTGCAAATAATCTTTTAAAGAACCTCATGTGGCACGTGAACCGCGGTATAGCCACCCCTGATTTTTATGTTCAAAAACTACATCAGCGTAATTTAGCTTTAAAATATTCTTTATCTTCTGCCAATATTTTGCAATAGACTTTACTTTATAAAATGATATTTCAAATTTTCATAAGAGTATACAATTATAAGCAATTTTTAATAGTGCAATAATTGTAATCACCATTCAATGAAGACCTGTAAAGATAAAAATTTAATTAATAATGTTTGTTTTATAAAATTTTAAAATAAAGTGTTAAAATAAACATTAATTTTTATCTAAAACAAAGAAAAAATAAAAAACAAATCGGAAAAATAGTTTGAAAATAATATTACAAAGTGTTTTTATTTATAAAGCAAAAATTAATAACAATTAAAATAAATAAAGACGACCAGATACATACATACTTTTCTTGAATATATAATTTAAATATCAAATGCACCGCGATTATCTAACCAAGGTAACAATAAATTCATATTTTTCACATACAAATCACTGGTATACATGATCCGTTTAAATTCATTATTATCGTCACTTATTAAAGTCTCAACATTGGCATCATCTCGTGACTCACAAAGTACAATAGGCATTAAAGCACTAATGGTGGTATAAACTAAAACAAAACGAAAAAAGAAAAAAATTTTCATAAAATTTTGAACAAGTTGACCCTCTATAATCTTACTCTTACCCCAATAGTCGTGTTTGAAAAGTTCTATATGAATATCTCTTAAACTGGGCATTTCACTTTTATATTCCAACAACTTCAAATGCTCAATTAATTGTTCATGATAATAACGTATAAAACTATCGAAGTGTTTTAATTTTACTTCCAAGCTTGTTGACGATAATAAAAAGTATATCAGATCTTGAGCTGGACTTCCATAACGACTCATTTGAAAGTCTATAAAGTAAGTTTCCTTCAATTGTCCATTTAAATCATATTGAAACATAATATTATTAGTCCAGCAATCGCCATGATTGAGAACATTAAATTTATTTGAACTCCAATTGGATTTTAGTTGATATGGATCTGGTTGAGTTTCACTGTAGATTTTCTAAAATAAGATGTAGTATGTTTATGTAGTATTTAATATAACAAAAACAAACCAAAATTTAAAATAATAATTACTTATATTTAAACAAAAATCTGTACTTGTAAATACAAAATATAACCATTTGTTGGTGGCAATTTGTTTTAATAAGCTCTTCTTCATTAAAAACATAACATTTTACACGCCGAACAGTTAAATATTTTGAGAGAAGTTATCTTTATAAACATTATTGTTGGTTTAATGGCAGCCTATTTGACAAATATTGTATAAAAATTTGTAAAATAAATAGCAATTTACAAAAATACTTTATATTAGAGGCGGTACGGAGAAATTTTTTTTAAGTACGGTCTAATGGGTAGGGGTGTCTTAACAAAAAAAAAAAAAAAATGTTGCGCTTGCAATGCGTTTTGCACTTCTACTATATAAAAGTCAACGTAATGTATTTTCATGAAGCAAGTTACATGCAAAATTATATGCATCTATCGTATAGAAGTTGGTCCACTTTTAACTTTTAAATGCGTTGACAGTTAAACATTGTGACTTGTACTGCTATGGTAAAAAAATTCAAAAAAATTTTTTAATATTAAAGAAGAAATAAAAGAAAAGGTTTTTCATTTCTAAAATAAATGGCCGACAAACTAATCGAGGAAGTATTCATTCATAAAGGAAGTACTAAAGTACCTCGACTTGTACATCTATTGTACAGCCCTTAACTTAACCAAAGTTTTTATAGAATCTCCCCCAGTTTCGTCGCTTTGACGAACTTCAAAATATCGGCCAGTGTCAACTCTGCCAGAACCCCATCTGATATCGATGATCACCTATGTATCTCATTCTACTGTGTATCAATGCTGCACAGTTGCCTAGTGTGTGCTTTGATGATGATCGCCTCGTCACAGAATCTGCACATATTGCTCGAAGCGATTCCTATATCATTGTCTATTGAGTCTGCAGGTCAAGGTTAGAAGTCAGATTACTCCTAGGGAACTTAATGTACGATTTAAATCTTTTCCTATTATAGTTACTTAACAAAAGTTTGGAAAGTCTAAGGCCAGTCAGACCCAAGAAAAACAAGTGTCTCCCCCTGTATTCTTTTTCTTCTAATATGCTTTTTCAAACTCCCCTTCCTATTTCACAAAAGGGTTCTGGCCCCATCAACAGCATAGCTGCTCCTTCCTAGCAAATCCAAACTCAGCATATGCTGATCTTATTGTTTCTGCCCAGCCGGTTCAGTTTCACCAGACAGTCGATTTCATAAGAGTCGAGTACTCGAATAGCAGCCTGACTGTCAGATAGTATGGCTATTTCCTGTAGTTTTTACTTTCTGTCCAGGTTGAATCGAGCGCATGTTTCAATGGCATAAACCTCAACCTAGAAACTACTAGCAAGTTTTCCCATTGGCTCAGAATATTTTGTCCCAGGGCCAAATATCCCTGCTCCTGTACCGCCTTCAGTTTTAGACCCATCCGTATACCACCGAATAGTTTTTACTTCTAAAGAGTATGCAGCCTCTAAATTGCTCCATTCACTCTTAAAACTTAATTGTATCCTAAATTGCTTTTCAGACTCATAGGGTTTCTCGATTAAATAAAATGGACAGTCAAGGAGTGAGTTGTCAACCAATCGGCTGGCTAGGTCACTATACCTCCTTAAAAAAAACATAAAATACTGTGTACGAAAGGCAGTAATATAAAGGGTGATTTGTTTGCTAATATCTTTTTGCAACACTGGCTTAAACAGCTGACGCACGTTTCGTATTTTGTTTCACTGTCAAACTTCTTCAGTTTGATCTATAATTTAACCATGAATCGTCTTTCAAACGAACAACGCTTGCAAATTATTGAATTTTATTATCAAAATGCGTGCTCTGTTAAGAATGTTCATCGAGCGCTTCTTCCATTTTATGGTCAGTTTAATCGACCCACTGAAGCGGCTATTCGGGCTATTGTGACTAAATTTCGCACCAAATTTACATTGTGGGACATTAAACCACCAACATGCTTACGTAGAGTGCGAAATGAAGAAAATATCGCAGATGTATCGGCCAGTGTTAATGATGACCATCAATTATCGATTCATCGCCGTTAGCAGCAATTGGGCCTCTGTTACTCAACGACGTGGAAAATTTTGGGGAAGGATTTAGGTGTGAAGCCTTTCAAAATACAGCTGGTGCAGGAATTGAAGCTGACCGACATACCGCAACATAGAATTTTTATGAATGGGCTCTTGGAAAGTTGGCCGAAGATGCACTTTTTTATCTAAAAATTGTGTTCAGCGACGAAGCTCATTTTTAGCTCAATGGGTACGTAAATAAGCAGAATTGTCGATTTTGGAGTGAAGACCAGACAGAAAAATTGCAAGAGCTACCAATGCATCCAGAAAATGTCACAGTTTGGTGCGGTTTATGGGCCTGTGGCATCATTGGACCATACTTCTTCAAAGATGATGCGAATCGTAACGTAACTGTGAATGGTGAACGCTACCGTAAGATAACATCCAACTTTTTTTTGCCAATATGCAAGAGCTTGACTTGCATGACATGTGGTTCCAACAAGACGGTGCCACATTTAAAATATTTTAAGCATATTTTACCAATAATATTTGTTAGAAATGACAAGCGTGTAAACACAGCTTAACTAAATAAATTTTTAAATGGATTTGTTTGAAATTAAGTTTCATTTTAATGGTAATTAAACATACACATCATTTTAGAAAAGTAAGGTTAGTAAAAAAAATGTTGTGTAAAAGCATATTCGAATTTAAAAAACTAAAAAAAATGTTTTTAATCCGGTATGTTTTGAAAATCTATCAAAATCGAAATTTTCGGTAGTAGTTTTGAATTAACAAGGACGGCAATGATATTTAAGGTAATGAGTGAGATGAAAATTCCAAATCTGTTTCAGCAATAAGATATAAAAGCACACCTTGTGTATACAACCTAACCGAAAAATGTATATCTTACTGACACAAAGTTGTTTAATGAGCTCTCTAGGCTGACAGCGTAAAAAATGTAAGAAACTCGCTGACAAATGAAACAATTTACATAACAAGCTCAAATTTTTTGCAGACTTCATTTACTTCTTATTGAGAATATACAAGCATACATACATACATAATTGGCCTTTACAATCCTGTTTCAGGGTTACGCCCTGTGTTTTATTACACTAACCAAAGAACAGAAAAAAAAATAATTGCATTTATCAATCTTAAAGTTCTTAAGCGTTTTCCTAACCAAAACCCAAGACTTTTACTAATTGATGACAAAAACTAATTTTCAAAAATTTTGGTCGTCTCTCGTACCACTGTGCGACGGAAACGTAAAAACCATACTTTTTCCTTATTATTATTAATTATTCTAGTTTTATGTAAGACAGAGAGAGAGACATACAAATTTCCTTAAAATATTTAATACTCACCAACTTCTTCTCTAAATATCCATAATTACCATACAAATCTAAATTTGCACGAAATATTTCACTTATTTTTTTGCGATGTCCTTCAAATAAATCCACCTCACTTGGTAAGCATTTATCATACATGACTGGGTACGGTCCATTCTGTTCAAAATAATAGGCCGAAGCTGCATGAAATTGAGCCAGTTTTTGTAAAACTGCTTTTGTATGTTTTAAATCTAAACCTAAATGCCTGCTAAAGTTTTTAAAACCCCTGTTTCGTAAGTCTTCTAATAATAAAAAGTCATCTTTAATATTTGATTTGGTGGATTGAAATAAACGTGGTGCCAGCTTAATATCACGACCGGCCTTTTGATAATAGTTCTCAAAAGCTGGTATATATTTTCCGTAGGTTTGATGTTCCTTCTCAAAAATTTGCCATTTCTTTATCATGATTTGTAATTTTTCCGGTGCAGGCTGTATTTTTACCATATAAGAAACGTTAGTTTTAGTGTTATCCTTCAATTGTAATTCAATCACAATTCGGAGCATAATTGTCATATAATTTTCTCCATTGCTGACGGCAGGTTGTATTACAAATTTTGTAATTTTATCAAAATTTGGGAAATCTTTTTCTAGAAATTCGTAAAACAAACTTTCATTAAGCCAATTTGGTACTGCTTTAAATTCAGTACTTTTAGTAGTTTCCGAGTTATTATGGCTCATGTTCTTAGTTAAATTCAAACAATAATACCGAATGTTTTCAAGTATATTTGTAAACTATTTTTTAATATTCTCGAGATGCTGAATAATTAGAATTAAAGTTAATGCAAAAAGCTTTTGCTTTTAAAACTTGTTGTTGTATAATTGAGTATTTTTTTACTCGTAGCGTTTTATTAACTGGTAAAATGCCGACTCATTGACTACGCCTCTACTAATCTAAACGATGTTTATTGTTTTTTTGTTTGACGTTGCATATAAATTTGAACTTCAGTCACAAACCATTGTCTGTTACAACGTACCGCTTAAATTAAAATAATTAAAGCAATCGAGCAAGTAAACAGTAGTTACTTTATTTTTAGCTTTGCATTTGTGCTTTTTTTATATAATTTAGTCAGACTATAAAATATTACAATTTTATGCATTTTATTAAGTCTAGATCAAGAGCAAGGTTATATGTGAGATTTTTAGCAAACCAGTAAAAATATTCTTTCTCTCAAGTCTTCAAGCAATTAACAGAATCACGGCAGTACAGCGCTTTTAGCTGTTAAAATTCTTGTACTCATACATTGGGAACAAATTTTATCGAAAAACATGGACAAAGGAGTTGAAATTGGATGCAAAATAGTTTTCATTTTAGAAAAGAAAACAAATTTTTATTGAAAATAAAAGAAAAATAATTTAATGCTTTGTTATTACTTATTATTATTTTTTTGCAAATAAAAATGATCAATTATTGTAAAAACAAAACCATACAGCATTGCTGCTTTTATTTAGGCAATTCACTTAAGGCCGAGGCATATAGAATCAGCCATCCGTCATACGTTGAATTTTTCAACAGATGTTAACGTAATAACAAATGATGTTGGTATACTTAATACTTTTTTGACGAATAACAATTCAAATTGTTATTGTTTTATCTGTACTGTACTGTACTGTACTTTAAAAAGATCCTGATTATGAACTAAAGCGTTCGAAATATATGTATCAATAAAAAGGTGTTTTATTTTTATGGATTGTATATTTGGAGGCAGTACAGATAAAACAATAACAATAAAATTTTCAATCCAGCAAAACAAATAAATTAATTTACAACAATTCAAATGTTTCTTTCTCTCTTTGCAATAAAAGAAAATACATATACAGTAGTTTCGCGGTTTAACGAACCATTGTTTTAACGAATACTTGAATTTTTTCTATTGAGTACCTTATGTATATAGCGAACAGATAATATTTTTTAACGAACAAATAAAACAAAAATTTAATATTAAAAAAGAAGAAATTTCACAGATTGGTAGAACAACAGTAGAAAAAGCTATCTAGAGTAGAAACAAATTTACGGTAATTTTCAGCTCTTTTTCTATGTTTTTTTCTTCAAGTTACTATGTGTAGTTAGTTTTGCGTATTATTTTGTCATGTAAACATTAAAATGGGTAGAAATAAATATTGGTATTAAAAGATAAAATAAAAATCATCGATGGCCACCAGAATGGTTTGCGAGTAAAAGATCTATGCAAGAAATATGAATTGAATAAATCCACAGTGTATAAAATTTTATAGCCAAAGGAAACCCTTTTAAAAAGTATAAAAGATACAAATTTTAGATCACGAAACAGAAAAATTATTAAATCATATACTACTTACTTCTTTGATTTGTTAGTTTTACATGCCAATGTGATATGAATTGTTTGAATGCAATATTATATGTAAAAATTATTTTTTATTAAAATAAATTATTAAAATGATTGTTTAAAATAAGTGCTGGATATACCGAACTTTTCAGTTAAAACTACTACTATTTTTACATTTGTATACAGTACAAACTCGATTACTGCAACTAATAGAAAATCGGACAGTTGCGATAACCGCGGTAGTTGCGTTAACCGAGTCATAAATTTTAACCTTGTGCAGGCTAAAAATGTGATGCGTTCCTTGCTTACTTTTCAAATACCAGGACATTTTTTAAAATTTGAGCACCATCCGTTGCTTGCATAAAAATCACCACGACTTTCATTAATTTTGTTATGTAGCTGAATAGCCTTTGACTTTAAGATTTCAGACGAAATAGGCAAATTTAATTCTCTTTGTTTTAAAAACCATTTACCCAGAGCTTTTTCCATTTCTAGATACTCACAGACTCTAATTACTATACGCTTTCCTGGGCCGGATTCAGCATTTGTAAAAAATTTAATTAATTTTGGTTTATTTTGCTTAATTCTGGTTATTGTTGATTTATGCACATTGTATTCCTGACATAATGCTTTGACCGATATATTTTTTTCAAGTTTATTCAAAATTTCACTCTTTTGTTGAATAGTTAATTTACTGCATTTGTCACCTTCACCATTTTTCTGCGTTTTTAATACTGTGACTGATCGCGAAAATCTGTTTACCAAACTGATAAAAAACATCAGACACGTGCTGCTTGTCTGTTTTTATGAAAACTATTCCAAGAAATAACTGTAAAATAATGCAAAAACTATCTAGAGGACAAAAAAGAATAGAGTTAAAACAAATAGTTGCGTTGACTGAGTCTACAATGCATTTGATTCAGGTGTTGCGTTAATCGAGTTGTTGAGCATAACGAGAGTTGCAGTAATCGAGTTCGCACTGTATTTACATTTGTAATTTATTTTCTATTTGTTATTTTATTTTTAATATCTTACGAGTATTTATACTTTTCCTTTCATTTTGGAAAGAACACAATAACACAAAATGAAACCAAAATGCCAATATACACTACGTACGCAAAAAGTTGCTCAACTTTGTACTTTGCATTGACGGCTGCATATTTAAAGTAATAATGTGCACCGTCTTGCAGGCCTTAGCGGTAGGCTTTATGAAATATAACTCTTGCCGCTCTTGTTTAATTACCCCTACTATGCATAACGAAAAGCAGCGTAAGCACAGAGTTTGAAATAAATTAAATTCTTCTTTTGAAAACACTAAAAATATTTTTGATTGGTAATGTGATCTTAGTTTTTACAACGTATCTCAACTATAAAAAGTTTCTCTTTGATAAGCAATTTTTCAAGGTTGACAGATACATAAGTATATCCTATAAATATATAAATTGCATAAAAGCTATCCTTATAATTATATTTACTTGAGGTAATTTATACAAAAAATTGTTCTTTCCCAATATATACTTTGATTTTATAACTGGTCTAAATACGTAAAAAAAACAAGGGAAAGAAAAATAATAATATTAAAGTGCCTATCAATCGATACTATATATTCATAGGCAATGTCAAGTATAAAAATAAAATTTGCCAAACGTCTAGAAGGTTTTTCATTTTTTTTTTTTCTAAAAAAAAATGTTGGCCTCTTTTTGTCTCACACCCTCTCAAATATAATATAGATCCTATACAAATTCTAATTTGGAATTCGAAAAATATATAATAATTATAATAAAATGTATTAAAATTTTATTGAAGCGAGTTCATATGTACGGGGTGAACAATGTTGCCATGGGTTATGCTAGTTGGGTAAAAAGTGTACAGTTTTTTTTTTAAAGGTTTGCAAACAAATATTTGCAATTAAGATTTCTTTTTTTTCTACAACAATTATTTAAGATAATATTTAAGATAATGTTTAATAATTAAGATAACAAGTTAAAATTTGTTTGCTTTATTTTTTTAATATATGGTTACAAAAAAAAAAAAAAAGAAAAAAAAAGTAATTTTTAGTATTATTGTAGATAAAAAGTGAAATTATGGAATATAATTCACAAGTAATATGGAGTTGAGCTGGTTAAAGTATAGCATCTGATATCAGTAAAAGGTATGTATATATGGGCCGGTGCATAAAAGTCTATTTTTGAGTCTTCTCCGGCGCAATGTGGAGTGTGTTTATTGGTATATATCATTACTACCATGTAGAAAGAAAGACTTTGATTCCGAATAATCACATATTCTCACGTACCACACGTACCTCTCTTAGAGCACATCATATTTTATTTAATTGTCGAATGAATCGCACAATGCATTGTAGAGAGAATTCCTTCTTTAAGCGCACTATTCGTTTATGGAACAATCTTCCCAAAATAATTTTTTCTGTCAATTACTATGTTAATGAGTTTAAATCAAGTGTCCACAAGCACTACTCACCTTTCCGCAACATACGTTACTAGTCCAGCAGAATGTATTGCATAAGTAGGGGTCGTTCCCAGTGTGCTGGCCTTTATAAACATTAAAACATTGATTAATTTTTGACTTCACAATTCAATATATGTCCCGTATGTGAGAAACTATGCTTACCAAATAATAAAAAAATTTAATTGGTCTCATTCCTGTTAAAACAAAAAAAGTTTTAATACAAAATTTGTACAACACAAATTTATTTTAAGAATAAATTTTAATAAAAAGAGCTAAATAAAAAAATATAAAAATAAAAAAAATTGCGCCCCCGGGTGGGCTCGAACCACCAACCTTTCGGTTAACAGCCGAACGCGCTAGCCAATTGCGCCACGGAGGCAGTTGGTATAGTTTCTGCTTATCTCTGTTGTCACTTACAGTGCAAAACAAAAAACGAAACCTCAATGTAGAATTAAAAATAAACAGTAAAAAACACTACGAAAACTACAATTTACAGTGGTGAAAATAGAAAGAAAATACACCACTGTTAAACAGCAGAAATTCTTAACATCTGTGATAAAACAAAGAATCATCTGTGCTGTTAAATTAGTTTTGTGCTGTTTTATGTTAGTGGTGTCACTTATATTACAGTATGTTATTGAACTTGTTAATACAATTTTTTTGGAATACGCTTAAAAGGAACAAGTTATTAAATAGTAAAAAAAAGTTTTATTTTCCTATAGTATATTTTAGAATTTTTTTTGTGTTACATAATACAATTTTTTTTAGCTTATTATCCAATTTAAAAAAAGTGTTATAAATTACAGTGAAAGGCCAATGTATACGGCCGGGGTCGCCAATAATATTACCAATTTAAAAAAAATAGTTTTTTTATAAAAATATTCATAGAATGGTTTAAAGACACCAGGTTAAATTTATTTTAATTTAGGTCATAAAATTAATTTATGACTTTTGAATTTGACAGAATAGAAATAGAAAGTAAAGCATTAATACAGCAATTATTTAAAATATCTACTTACTATAATACACATAAAAATTATCTTTACCATTTCTTCATATTGGGTAATACAATACTTATTGTGCTGTTTTTGTTATTTCTGTTGGTGTTTCCTGAACAACAGTTGCATTTACTTACAACTAATTTTCTATTATAGGATTAAGAAAATTGATCACTTTATTTCTATTCACATATAAAAATTCAAAATATCAATTAAAAAACAGTATTAAATAAAAAGGCTGATACCTTAGCTGAACGTTAATACAGAATACGCTCTATAGTGTGTATAGTGCACAGATGTTTACACAAGAAAACTGTTTCAATTTTGATGAAATTTAGTTCAATTTTTACAGAATATTTTATTAATTTGACAAATTCTAGGATGAGATTGATTTAATATTAAAATTTATAAATTGACATTTGACCAAAAGGGGTTGTTATACAATAGAACTAAACCATTTCCAACCAACCATTTCTGCCAGTTTTTTTTTTTTTTTTTTTTTTTTTTTTGAAATGTATTACAATTAGGGGTTGATGTTTTGATTTCTTTCGGTACTTAGAGAAAAATTAGGGCGTTAAACCGTTATATAATAATGATAAATCATTGAATCTTTAATAAGCGAGTAAATTCGTTCTGCGAGCATTTTTGTTTCAGAACAAGTGTTGCAGATTTTTTAGGAAATTTTTTTAGATTTTTTTATGTTTTTTATGTTTTCTATTTTTTTTTTTTTTTTTTTTTTTTTTTTTTTGAGGGGCTAATTTTATCGATCAACAATGTCTTGTAATTTTTAATTGTTTACTCTATACACATATCCATATATATGTCAGTACATATTCATATATGTTGTTAAAATTTTCTACAATAAAATAAAATACGTTCTCTTTATTCGATCAAGGTAGAATAAACTTTTTCTTTCTTCTAGCAGGTAGTACTTGATGTAAAAATAGGTTTTTTCCCATATATAAGTAGCATTCATTTATGCTCCATTCTATAGTATGTCTCGTATGTGAATTTTACATATAGTTTTGTGGGTCTATTATGGATCGCAACCGAATTTGAGTTGCCTGGAAAGTTACCCAAATGATATTACACATGTCAACTGGCACCTGAAATCTGTCAACTCAGTTGCTAAATGGTGAATATATTGGCAACTGCATATTTGTGGTTGCTGTGTAGGTATTTTATGTCATAAACAAAAATTTTAAATTAAGTATTTTTTTAATTTGATATGAAATTATACCACAGACAATATGGTTTTGAGCCCTTTTCAAGTTAAAATCGTTGACGAAGGATTTCTGAAAATTACCTTCTGCATTAAACTTTAGACCCGAACAAACTTGTTAAACTCATAGTATTACAGTAGACCAATTTTGTTTGCTGTCTTTATATAAAAAAGTATGTGGCTGGCAGTATCTTTAAGAAGACGTAAATATTCCTTGACATGTTCGTGGACGCTAAAAATTTCAGGGAGCTGCAAAAATATACAAGCAATTATTTTTGAAACTAGTTGTAAGATTCGAAATTTGATTAGGCATATACAGTAGAATCTCAGAATTTAGAACCACTTTCTGCACCGGGCAATTCGAATTTCTGAAGAGTTTGAATTTCTGGACACTTTTTCTTAAAGAAAATGAAAAAATGAAACTAGTTGTGTAAACTTTTCTTTAATACAAAACAATCTTTTAATTATTAGGTATTGAATTGGTTTTTAACATAAAATCAGTATATATCAAGTATGAACACTTTACTTTGAACTTCGGTTATCAGACGCTTTTGATAGACTTGTACACACTACGAATAACTCGGTGATTCCCCGTTTAATTTTAATAAGAGAGAAAAATAATTTGTATTGAAATTACAAACAAACAAAAAATACAAAACATCCAGAAATTAGAACCTGTAGTTTTACCTTTAGAGTGTCCAATACATTGAAATGGCAGGTTCTAATATCCGGACAGTTTAAATTTATGACCGTTCGAACTTGTGAGATTCTACTGTATTGTAAATTTCTAAATACACAACGAAGAGATAAAACAATATGAAAGAATCTTATGAATTGATTGTTCATTATTTTGAAATGTATAAAATTAAATGAATAAAAATTTGTTTTAAAATTTGAATGCTATAGCTTTCACGTCCGCGAACGTGTTAAAGATATAAGATGTAAATACACATACATAAGTATATTATTAACTATCCATACTTTAAGCAAACTAGACATTTCTAAACTTACAGTGCAGGCAGTAATTTAGTGAATTAGAATAGTCACTTAAATGTCACCTAATAGATACTACCTTCATTTCTTTTTCGTTATCATAAAAATATGTCCACCGAGCTTATTATATCTAAAGTTTATTTATTTTTTAATTTGCAAAATATTTACACCACGAAAATCAACGCAATTTTTTACTTTTTCATAGTTGCCTATATGTCAAAATGGCAACTGAAAACAGTTGCCGTACATAATATGAATTTTTAATTCAGTTGCACTGCCAGCTGTTAATGCAACTCAAGTTGAGTTGCCATCAATAGTCAACCCATTGATTTATTTCTGCTATAAGAAAATAACAAATCTGAGAAAAAGCAGCAAAATTTCAGGCATTTTAGTATATAGAATATTCCAGAATATATTTATATTTATTTTATATTTAATGTGACGTTGGTTTTAAATAAATAAAATATTGATTTGGAGTTTATATTTTTACAACAACTACATGGTATGTTTGAATATACATTTTTAAATTTAGTTGTGGACAAAGAAAATTCCTTTTATTTTTTGATCATTATTAGGGCATCCAAAAATATGCATTAGCATATTTTTTTTCTGAATGTTACTGACAAAGCAAACAAAATATTAATTCATTTTATTAAAAACTACGACGTTTAACCCCTATTTGTTACGGCATATTTTTGCATATTTCGTCATAAATGCATACTTTTGCATTTTTCATATTTTTTGGCATATTTTACAAATTTTACATATGTTAGAAGAATTTACGTGTATTACCAAATATTATTTTTTCAAAATAATGACCATATACTGACACATTACTTAAGTATAATTTATTAAATAATAAGGGTACTTATGAAAACGCTTAAAACTTACATTGGAAAAATTGGCGAAGCTCCTTTTTAAACTATTGTGCAATAGTTAATGTCAATTTAATAAAAACGTCAAAGCAAAAAACAAATTAAATACAAAGCTTATAAATTTTAAATACATTTATGGGAATTATCGTTTAAAACATTGCTTAATAATGAATTCTCAATTAAAAGTTACGTATTTTTCAACGTTGTGTCTATTGGAGAAAAATTGCAATAATTGCATGATATAAAAAATTAAATTAAAAGTTAGTTTTTAAATTAATTAAATTTTCGTAAGAATAGAGCGTTTTACGACAAAGCTTCATGTTTCAATTGCTAAAATAATTTAAATTAATTTTTACTCTTTATTTTGTATTCTTGCCAGTATGAATTTTTTGAAATTTTTTTATTTTTTTGTTAATTTTGGAATTGAAATAAATATATCGCTCATTTGCGAGAAGTGTGGCATAATTTAAAAAAAGCGATTTTGAGATAAATGTATATAAAAATTTAAATTTAGCCAAACTGATAGGAAAAGTACAAGACACTTTTGGTCGCCACTCAGTGAAAAAAGAGATAAAAATACAATTTTTAGATATGATTAAATTACAGTTCGTCTCAATTTCTGCATTAATAACTCAAAAAAGACATTTTTTGAGTTATGTCACTCTACTATGACACTGGCTAATTCTTACTCTTCATGTTTTATAATTTTTGAAAAAAATATACGTAACTTTACATAAACATATTTATGTATTAGAAGTTTTATAGAGCATATTTTTAACGATTAAAACTGTTTTTTCAATGCATATTTTAGGCGCTTAAAATTAATTTTATAGAGCATATTTTTGGTTGCCCTAATCATTATTATGGCTTGCTTTGGTATTATGGCTGTGGCAATACTGTGTTACGCGAAAAACAAATTTGTATTGAATTTCACATTCACGGGAATGTGGATAAACGAACATTATGAAGTGCTCTAAATAATATTTATTTCAAATAACACACTGGATTAAACTCAAATCTATTTATTATTTACGTTTATCTTTTAATTTCCTGTAATTACTAATAATTTCAGTTATATCAACGTGATTATCCTTTTTTATTGGCAAAATAAACTATAAAGCTACTGTTTGACTTATTTTTTAACCGCAAACAAAAAACCTAATTGACTATAACAAAAAAAAAAACGGTTGATGAAAAACAATATTGTGTGAATTTCTTCACCTGGAACATCATTCATCCCTTCTTAAGCGTTAAACAAGCTAAACTGTATAAAACAAAAATCACTGACAACGTTAACAAAGCGTAAAATTATAATTAATTTTTCATAAAAATATCAAACAGAATTATTATTAAATAGATATGCATATCAATTGTTATTTCGGTGAAATAATTTCTATGCAATTTTAAATCATTTATGAACAAAGGGAAGAGAGCAGTTCAGTTCAGTTTATTTCGATTTCTGTTGTATGTGAAACAAGTGTTCAAAAGTCACTTGTTAAGTCAGCAAACATATTTGTTGGTAATTTATACTTGACTTACTATTGCATAGATAAACGAGAAAAAAAACAAGTTATATATACACAAGTAACTTGGTACAATTTTAGATACAATTTCATGGTTTAACGCCCAACATGACTATCGTTTAGTGCTTTTGTTAGAGCAATTACTAATAAGTGGTTACTTTGAAATTTGATTCTACAAATGCATATGAAACAATATTATATACATTTGCACATATACATATGTTATCACCTTATTTCATTTAACAATTTCAAATAATTCAAATTGACTCAAGTATTGCACAGTGCATGAATATTGTTTCAAATTGTTAGTAAAGTTCTATTAATTGTTAGATAATTAAAAAATAATCGAATAATTATTAAGTTTTTAAACAAAAAAGCAACACCATACTGTGCAACATTAATTTGTTGTTTCTTTGAGCAAAAAAAATTTGTTCGGCGACTACCTCTTAGCAGTCTTCTGACATTAGCTCTGAGAGTAACTAATTGCCATAAACAAGCTTGTGAAATCTATCGTTCGGAGACAGCTTTGAAATGTAGATACTGGTACTCAAACATAAAAATTAACACACACAACATGGGTGCTGTATAAAGCTAGGCTGTAACCCAGCTCTTGTCTTCGGTATAACAAAAAATTAAAGGTCACTATCTTGAAACTATTGTTGACAAAAAATATTTCAGTATAAAGTACCAAGTACTTGTTATTCGTTAACTTTTACGTAAATTTCAACGTCACCAAAAGAAAATCAAAGAATTGTTTTGATTTCACCCTAACCATCGCTAAACATGTGGAAACCTCATTACAGACGTCCTTGTTGTAATAAATTCCAAACAAATTATAACAAAGCAGTTAACTCCCTTTGTGTTTCTTTCCATTTTATTCAATAAAAACCAAAAGATAATCCCAAAATATTGCATAAACACTTAAAATGCCTACAGAATTCTAAACAAAAGCGAATAAGGAACAAGTCAATCTACAGTAATAGGATTAAACAACCCCTGGTAGGAAAAGTGAAAAAAAAACACAAAAAATGTTACACATTTTAAGATGCAACACTTGGTGGGCAATATGTTTTTAAATATTTTTTTTTTTAATTTGTTTTTGTTTGTCAGGAAAAGATTTTTAGTAACACTTCATGCGACATTAGACTGTTGGCTGAACTTTGTGTGTACAAGGCAGTTGAGGGTAGTTGATCGATACGAAAGCAATTGCTATAGACACATGTATGTATTTTGTATGTTGTTGTAGACGTAAAGAGGTATCACGTGTCTGTTATTAGCACTTTTTATATAAAACATTGACTTAAGAGAGGATTATTTAAAAATTATTAATTTTTAATTTGAAGTTGTCAAAGAAGAGGAAAGTAAGTCACTACAAGTGTAGAAATATCTCCTGCTGGGGCAAATATAATTCGTTTTATAAAATTTATCTTATCTATCTTTGTTACCTTATATTCCCACGGCTATTTAAAATTGTTGATGAAGAAAAATGTTTAATTGAAATGTTTTCGTTTTTTATTAAATTAATAATTGAATTTAGCGAAGGCACTCACCATACAATCAACAAGCAACGATGAGGCATTGCTGTTAATCATTCAAGGGTGAAGGTTTAACATAGAAAGAAAGAAAGAAAGAAAAGAGCAAAAGAAAAGAAAGCAAAATAAGAAAACGAAGACAAAATCAACAGACCATCTAAATGAGCAAAATACTTCGAGTTATAGAGTGCCTTTTTTGTTTGAAGTAAAGTTTCGAGTAATGGAGAATTTCGAGTTTGGAAGTTCGAGTTAAGGTAGGAAGATTGTACATATGGATTTTATTCTCGTAACGCTACTGCCAATCTAAATAGTTCGAGTTAGAGAAAATCCAAATTAGAGACGTTGGAGTTATGGACGTTCGACTGTATATCGAAATATTATTCTCACAATATGTTCAAATTTGGTTTGAGTACTAGATTTGAAAACTATTGAAATTGTCTCTTTTACTTTACACCCCGTTTATACGAGCCTTCGATTTGGTATAACAAAAACAAAACTTTGCGAGAGAACCTGTCTAAATTTTTATATGTGGTGACCAGGTATTGTATACCAAATCATACAGCCTGTTTCCAGAATACGAATGGTTTAACACGTTCGTCGTTTTATATGTGAAACAACAAAAAACCACTCAACTTTTTGAGCGCTTTTCGTATAAAAAACGTCTTCTGGAAACAGGCAGATAATTTAAAATATTTAATCTGCGGTTGTGAATGCAAAAAAGTGTAACAAAGATGGCGTCAAATTGAAAATAACAGTTGATGGTAGCATATCGTTGTTCGAATAATTGTTTTACCAACAATCGTCGACCACGAACATGATATAGATTTAGAGAGTCTACATCAGCTAAATCGATGATCGATCAAAATTGTTAGGAATGAAAAATGGGTGTTATAATTTAGTTTTTAACGTTTATTTATTTATTTAGTTTTTTTATATATAAGTATAATATTAAAACTTTAAATAACCTAATAGAGAATGGTAAATATAAATCAGATGTGCCCTATTTGGGCTCTAAAGACTAGTGCAATAAAAATAGTTTTATAATGAAAAAAAAAATTCATAGTAGCCCAGTAATGTATATGACAAAACACCGAAATGTCAATTTCATTCAATTTTCTTTATGAGGGCGATCACCTTGTCGTGGTGTAGAGGCTTACACTGCAAGGACTCTATTGGCTTAGCTGGCAGAGAGCAAAAGCCCTCTGGCAGGGTCTTCCACGCCAGAAAGGCAGTTGAGGACCAGTTACTAAGAATTATCCCAGGGGCAGGATGAATTAGAATAACGACTGATCGGACTTCTTGGGATTAATTGCTGTTGAATTATTATGTGGTGAAGACATAACACTGGCCATTGAATAGTCAATCAACAGCAACCGATTTCCTACCGGTTCACATTTTTTTTTAAAACCAATACTCAGGGGTAACCCCTACTCATGCAGTGTATTGTATTGGAATTTCAAGATAGATAGATTATTTTTTTTTTTCATAGATATAGATTAGGCGCCTTTTTTGTTGATGAGACAGGTTGATATCAAATTGACAACTCAAGGGCCAGTGTTATACCTTCGCCCTTAAATGATCAACAACAATTGAAAAACGGGCCAGTGGATGTTGATATGAGCGTCTTCACTAGGTTAGCTTTTATCTTCGCAGAAGGTGGCGCTGTATTCCTGATCATTTGTTTCTGGTGAAATAGACTGGTTTCTTGAAGACGGAGTTCTTGGAGGAAGGGAAGTTCATTTCATATTCAAAGAGGTTCCTTCACACAATCAATTGTTTTGTATACAAGATGGTATTTTGTCGAAAAGCACCTGATATCAAAAATTTGAAATTCATAGAAAATCTGTGAAGTGTTAAAATCAGAGTAGGAAAATAAACAAAACTGAACGTTTGATCTCATTTTGTTGTATTCTTTACAATGAGTAAAACAAAAATAAAACAGAAACAGTGAGAAAGATTGTCCCATTTAATGTTTTATATTGTTTTTGTTTTGAGTACTACAAATACACTAACTCAAATGTGCGTAGGTACAACAAAAAATGAATGAGAAGAAAAAGGATAGAAGAAGAGAAAAAGAAAAGAAGAAGAGAAAAAACAACAAAAAACAAAGCAAGCACAAGAGCGAAAAGATAATTGTTTCATTTGCGCTCTTTCTCATTTAGAAAGTATTTGTTTTTGTTTTGCTCATGTACAATACCATTAAAAAAATTTTGAAAATTGTATGACTTTGTTGAAACTTTTGCGAAATTTTTTGTTTGTTTGCCCACTCTGGTTAAAATGTATTAAAAGTGTAAAAATCAAGAATTAGTAAGTTGGAAGATCATTTTTTTTTAATTGTCGGCTGTTAAATGCAAGGTTGTTTCTTTTTTGAGCTTTCGAAATAGGTCACACCCATCATAATTTCAAAATATGTAGTTTTTTTTTGTTTTTTTTTATGGAAAATTGTGTCGTTTTTCATATAGTAAGCATTACATGTGTAAATAATTAATTATTATTAAAGGCGTGACCATGTGAGTGACATTTTCTTGTTATTCTCCAAAGCTAGCTAAATCTCTATTCCTAGAAATTTCTCAACTTGATTTAGGAAACAATTCTTGAACGCGTATTGTAATTTAAAACCTTCATGACTCTTACGATTTAAAAATCAAATTTCAAAGAACTGTGACTAGTGTGAACTAAAATTTTAGGTGTGCTAGAATTATGACTTAAAATCGAAGTTACGGTCTAGTTCTTCACAGCACCCATATTGTGCGCGTTAATTTTTACCCATGAGTACTGGAACCTACAGTTTAAAGTCAAATCAGAGCGAAAGTCTTGGGAAACTTGATCATGACAGTCAGTTATACTCAGAAGAAGACTGCTAAAAGGAAGTCGTCAAAACAAATATTTTTTCATATTATTTCTTTCAAGATGTTAGAGCTTGTATCTGAACCCAAAGCTGTTGTCTGGTAAGCCAACACACTAACCCCTACACTTGTATGTGATATTGAATCTTATTATAAAGAAAGATATTAATAAGGTCAGTGTGGTCATATTTGTAGTTTTCAGTCTATAAAAAACATAACAGCTTTGTAGCACACAATAGCCGAAATGCCTATAGTTTTCAAGTTTTGCAGGCCCTTGTATTTTAAATATTTTTTTTTACAAAAGGAAAACTATAAACGAATCCTTATACGTAAATAAGTTTTATTTCTTTAATTGTTTTCAAAACTGAATATTTTCTGCTTTTTGACATTAAAAAAAAATAATAATTCAGCCCCAGGGTGTTTTTTTTTTCCCTTTCATATTTTTCCAATTGAATTTATTTGGGAAAAATGAGAGAAGGAAAAAACTTCTGGGGAATTTTCGTTTTTGTATGCTTTAAGCTGTCTAATATTTTTTTATATTAAAAATCGTTTTTTAACGATTTATACTTTAATTAATTTATTTATTGCTTTTTTTATAAATTAACTTCACTACACTTGTGTCTCAAATTTGACCAATTAATAATGTAAACCAAATTTAAAAAAAAAAAAAAAAAAAAAAAAAAAAACTAATTACACAATAACCAACAAAATCAACTTTTTAATAAACAACGCCGATATTAAACCACAAATAGCACTACTTTAGGCCAAAGAATGGCCATAAGGTGAGACAAAATCTCTTTGAAATGCAGACGGATGTAAATGATGCGGCATTGCTGCAGGATGATGATGACCGTTCATGCCGGCATATATTTCATTTGAACGTGTTTTTATGGCATTCATGGGTGTGCCAGTAAGAAGTTCTGTCATAAATCCTATGTATGTAATGGCTAGACGTAAAGTTTCAATGCGAGACAAACGTTTTTCGTAAGCAAATGTAGGAACTTTCCGTCTTAACTTATCAAAAGCCTCATTTAAATTAAACATGCGACGGCGTTCTCGTATATTTGCTGCTCGTCTTTGAGCCATAGAAGCAGTACGGCGTCGAGTTTTCTTGGGAGGATTACCATTTGTAGAGGCAGAACCATTTGTAGTGCCGTTGGCACGGCCACTCATATTTGAGCGAGAATTTACCAAACCACTGACCTGAGAACGCTGCCATAAAGCTGTAATTAATAAATATTGTTTCTTGAACTTGAACACTTTGTCATTTTATTTTTTGTTAAACTTACACAAATCTGTACATGGAAATCCAGTAATCAATTCTTGATAGGGTACTATAGGAGGTGGTGGTGGTGCTTCTTGGGCCCATATAGGCTGAAATGGTACTTCTGGCATATAACCAGGTTCAGCATGATGTTGCATCACTATATTTATTTATTTTTCTAATTATATTTCCAATTTTAATATTTATTGTCTAACTGGATTTTTAGTTTTAATAAAAGTATTGTTTTCGTTTTGAAAGTTGAAGTTCAAATGTTGGTTGGTCTTATAAGCATCCGTATAATATAATCCATATCCTTGTTGGAATTAGAGGATATAAATAAATCACCCTTATCGTTTCACAGCAGCCATAGTTGTTTTCCAATTGGTAACAGCTACTCGAAATTTCATTGGCTTCTATAAAACAGCATATATTTAAGGGTGGGTTTAGAGTGCATGTGTTTTGTTTCAGAATTTGAGATACAGAGCACGCTTTAAATAAAATTGTCTTCCTAGCGTAGACACACTGCTAAACAATTTTCAGGTTTATGTCTAAAATAAGCTAGACTGCACATTTGTGCGAAATTCACCTCATTAAGGTTTAATACCTTAAATCTGGGATTCTCATAAGGCGGTTTCGATACACATAAACATTACAGGGTGTCCGCTAAGAACCTTAAAACAATAAAACATAATAACTTGTAATGCAGTATGTAAAAACAATATACATTTACAGCCTTATGTATAATCAAAAATTGGCATTCAGTTAGTGTAGAGTTGATTTATAATGCACTTACAAACTTTGAATAGCAAACTCCTAAACTCTAGATATTCAGTTTCTAAATAGTTGGCAACTTGTAAAAAGCAGCTGTTTCTTGTCAAAATTTCTTGTTTAAATTTTATAAATGGAAACTTTAGACCTTTTTGATCAATTGGACTAATTAAGCGACCGTTTTCATGCAACAAAAATTTATAAAAAAAAGAAGAAACCCATTTTTGGAATACACCGAAGAAGATTTTCGCCTTAAATATGGATTCACTAAAGAAAATTGTAAAAAATTAATAAAACTAGTGAAGGCTGATATAAAGGGAAAGGCACGAGAAAAGGCGGTAGCATTTTCTAGCAGTTTTAAGATGTTGGGGCCGCAACAATGTTCAAGATGACTGTGCTGAGTACCATGGTTTCACACAGAGTACTATGACTAGAATTTGCACAAAGGTTGCCCAGGCCTCTGCAAAAAAGACCAACGACATTATAAACATGCCTACTTTAGTAGAAGACCAAATAGTAGAAATGGAAAAATTTAGGAAAATTTCGGGATTTAGAGTGCAAATTTGTGGTAAACGTATACGATTTCTTCTGTTTTTGTCTTCAATTATTTCACAATTGAATATAGACATTAATTTTATAATTAATCAAATAAATATATATAAGATATAAAAATATACATACTATGTATAAATTTCCTAAATTTATATTTTCCTACAAGATAACATGTAACAGGTAATGGGTATTATTACAAAGATGGCTTATCGTAAACCCTTAGGGACCCACAATTCCCAATCCCGGAATTCCCAAACGGGGAAGCCAAAACACCCAAAATCCCCAAAAGTAGCAACCCCAAATTCCCAATCCCGGAATTCCTAAACGAGGAAGTCAAAATCCCCAAAATACCCAAAAAGTGGCAACCCCAAATTCCTAATCCCGGAATTCCCAAACGGGGAAGCCAAAATACCCAAAATCCCCAAAAGTGGCAACCCCAAATTCCCCATCCCAGAATTCCCAAACAGGGAAACAAAAATGCCCAAAAGTGACAACCCACAATTCCCAATCCTGGGTACCCAATTTGGGGATTTCGACTTCCCCGTTTGGGAATGCGGGGTTGCCACATCCCTGTTTCGGAATCTAGAATTTTGGAATTCAGGGTTTGCCGTTTGGGGATTATGGAAGTTTTGGGGCTCTGACTTCTTAAAAAAAAAATATGATAAAAATATTTTTTGCGGCGACTACCTTTAAGCAGTCTTCTGGCAAGAGCTCTGAGACTGACTGATTGCCATGAACAAGCTTTCCAAATCTGTCGTTCGGAGTCGACACAACATGAGTGCTGCGAGAACCTATGTGTATGCAGGTATGTATGTATGTATAATAACCAAATAACGTGTTATTTGCAGTTTGTTATAATTACTAAGTAGTTGATTACGATTGCAAAAAATCAATAGTAATCGGTAATATTTTGGATATCAAAAACTAATTAGAAGCAATCAAAAAGATTTTATTTTTTATTTATTTAAATTACAATGCAATATTAATATTAAATATATTTAATTATTTCGCGACGAGTGACTAAGATCTTTGCTCGGTGTAGTGTCACAGACCGGGGTCTCTGGTAGGAATCGAATCCACAACCCTCGCATTAGCAGTGTAGCACATTATCAACTAGACCACTGGGACACCCAATCCAAGAATTTATTCGATTATTTTTTTTTCTATTACTTTTGAAAAGCTTAAACTCAGAATGTTTCGCAACTACTACTGAGAAATTTAGTGAATACTAAGTAATTCAGTACAAATTCAAAAACCAATTTGAAAATAAGCAAAAGCCAGTAGTTTTTCTTTTTCTCAGAGCAGTACTCAGGGGATAAACCCCTAATCATGCTGTGCATTGTACTGGAATCTTTTTTTTTATGATAGAGTTACTCTGTTTGGAGATACTACGGCCACTTCTCCAATTCCGCGTACTTTCTAACTGCTGATTTTACTTGATTGTGAAGTCATTCCGACCCAATTCAGAAACTTTACCTTTAAGCGTTCTCAGATATACAAATATCAGTATTTAGTTTGTATGAGAGGTGCCACGCCCACTTGTCCAATTTCACCTACTTTCTGGTTGATGATTTGCTTTGACTGTGAAGTCATTCCAGCTTTAACTATTCTCAAGATATACAAAAATCTGTATTTAAGTTTTATTTGAGGTAACCCATATAAAGAGATTTGTAATATGGATGACTTTTAAAATTTCAGCTCCAGTTTCTTCAATATTAACGTTTTTTTATTGTTGTTTTTAAAATACATTTCCAAACGTTTATAAACGAAGTTTTATAGAATGAGGGAATATGTAAGTATTGTTTATTAGTGAATAAGAAATTATTAGAAATTTTACAGTTAATATCTTTAATATTGTGCTTAAAAATCAAAAATTTATTTAATTTAACCTATATTTGGTGTTAAATTTAATTAAAATTTCTCTTAAAACAACAATATGGGCATATCAAAAGATAGTTTCCATAATGTTTCAATGTGTTACACATCTTCAACAGTGTTGGAAAATTGTTTGAACGCACAAAGTTTATTTACGAGGCTATAAGAGATGAATTTGTTTATTTTAGGGAACTTTAAGAAATTTTTTTTGCAGTTGGCTAGCGGATGACATCACAAATTAAATTTGTTATGTACACTATAGTAGTCGTAGTAGCCGTGGTCTAGTGGTTAGTGCGTTGGCTTACTAAGACGATAGTGCCGCCGGGTTCAAATCTCAGATCTGACATTTTGAAAAAAAGAAATATGAAAAAATTATTTTTTAGGCGACTACCTCTCAGCAGTCTTCTGGCAAAACCCTGGAAGTAATTGATTGCCATGAAAAAGCTTCTCAAATCTGTCGTTCGGAGTCAACTTTAAACTGTAGGTCCCGGTACTCATGGATAAAATTAACACACACAACATGAGTGCTGCGAGAAGCTAGGCCGTAACCCTAACACAAGGTTGTAATGGCTAATTATCTATGTATGTATGTATGTGTACTATAGTCACCAAACATGAATCATATGGTCAAACCTACACAATTAGTGGTGCTGTTACGACCGCTTTTCTTGGTCGTCCTGTGGTACCATTTAGTCTAAGTGTTCCTCGTATAGAAAGGGATAGACCCTTGAAATGAAGTATATTTAGTATAACTCAGATAAGAGCAGATCTTATATTTACCCTAATAAAATATGCTACTTAGATTTATTCAGAGTATAATATCTGCAACAGTTGTGCTCCGTTGTTAGTCATCCTCCACAGCCGGCACTTGCTCAGTAGAAAATGTAATCTATTTATATTGTTTCAGGTAGAAGTGTATCTATAAACAAAAAGAAAAATCCAATCCTTCACACTTACGCTATCATGTAGACTGTTTTCCTGTTGTATCAAATTTAAAAACTTTTTAAAAATAGAGTTTAAAGGACGTACATATAACAATATTAAACCTATAACAATCCAAAACTGAGCAAACAAATTTACTAATATTCATCGGTGTTAATCCGTTTGCCAAACCAATGTTGTGGAATTATTAGTGCAAAGCTTATATATATTTATTATAAATAAGAAAATCTACCTTTAATAGAATATGTAATACTGCAATACATAATAATACTTCCTGTTTGCTTTGTTTATTACATGTCCAACCATTTCAAATATTTTTCACATACTAGCACATATGTACGTTTCCCTCTACATATTCATAGGTAAGAATGTTTTAACCCTTAATTGCAAATATTTTAAGACTAAGAACACAATTTTTTTTTCTTAGAATAATAAATACCCCAAAAAGGGAGTCTTATTCCATCTAGCATTATATTGAAATTTTAGATTCAAGCTCAAATTGCGTTAATATCCATGTAAGCGTGAATAGATAAGAAATCAATGTTGCTGAACACAAAATTATTACATTTTATATATGGAAGCGAATTAATTACTCTATCTAGAGAATGAAAAATCAGGCTCATTGCTGAAGAAAATTTGGTTCGAAAAATCGGTTTCAATTGCTTGTTCTTCAATCACTCAATTTGGGTATATTCTGGGTTGTTTTGACGCTTCAGTTCTTTATAGGAATGGAGATGACCACATCAAATAATTGACAAATTTGGGTATTCCTCCACTCTTTTAGCAATAACCGCTGTATTTTCAGCTGAACGAATGTTACGTTTATGCACATGCTTACACACTATCAGTAACCGATTCAGTTTTTTCGAATTCATTCACTGTTTTCACAATTGTTTGTTGTGTGGTTCGACTCTGTTAACCTTAATCTGCTCTTAAAGTTCTAACCAAGATACAGCAGAATCAACAACTTTATAGTAAAATTTAATCATTTTTATGGGTTCTTCAACTGTTAAACGGTCCATACTTCAAGTTCGCCATCTGGAAAAAAGAGTTAGAATGACGTTTACGTTTACGTTTACGTGTAACATACACATGTCGAATTGAATTTTTTCAGTAATTGTTGTTGTTTTGATAATTTTTGTAAAAAACCGGTTAACCGGTTTTTAATTACCTAAAACTTGTTGCACATTTGAACCGAGAAATCCTGAAAATTCTTATATTAAAATTATTTTCGATACATCGTAAAGGTGGGTTTACATGATAATACAAGTCGTACGACATGTCAACTTTTGGTGTAAAAGAAAAAGAATAGTATCGTGTAAACTTGATATGTAATGAGAGCGTATGACATTGAGAGAAAATACGGTTGAAAATTTGACAGTCGTACGGCACTCTTTGTTTTTTGAAATTTTTTAAAAAACCATCACATTTCATTAGCATTTTTTAATTATATTTTCTCTTTGATTTTATGTACGTAAAGTATTATCGTCTGAACTGCCCTTTAGTGATACATCATGAATTGTTGTGGGTTAAGTAAATTTTATTGTTGCTATGAATAGTCTTCATGCAAAGTAAAGGACATTTATATTATTCCAAGATGCTATTGTAAGAAAATAAGCCCTTTTAATACACCCTCACGTTATTTGAAACCAGATAAGTACTTTATTAGGGTGCTGTAAAATAAGGATTTTAAATATTAATACAATATTTTTAAAATTGTCTTAAAGCCATTAAGATTTATAATACAATAATAGTATTTAGGTCGCCGTGGTGTAGTAGTTAGTGTGTTGGCTTACTAAGACGATAGCGCCGGGTTCAAGACTTAGCTCTGACATATTGAAAAAAAAAAAAGAAATATGAAAAAACTATTTCCTTTAGCGACTACCTCCCAGAAGTCTTCTAACAAATGTTCGGGGAGTAATTGATTGCCACGAAAAAACTTCTCACATACGTCGTTCGGAGTCGACTTTAAACTCTAGGTCCCGGTGCTCATGAATAAAAATTAACACACACCACATTAGTGCTGTATGTATGTTTTAAACGTCAACCTGGCTATCCAAAAAATTAGCAGAATTTGAAAAGTGATTTTCAGTGCCAAATAAGAAAATTATGGGAACTTTGCAAGCAGATTATTTTGTTTCCAATCTAAACCCAAAAAAGATTAAAGCAGCACGACAGCACGGCAGCACGACAGCACGGTAGCACAACAGCACGGCAGCAAAACAGCACGAAAGCGCGGCAGCACGACAGCACGACAGCACGACAGCAAGACAGCACAACAGCACGGCAGCAAGACAGCACAACAGCACGGCAGCACGACAGCACGGCAGCAAGACAGCACAACAGCACGGAAACACGACAGCACAACAGCACAACAGCACAACAGCACGACAGCACGACAGCACAACAGCACGGCAGCACGGCAGCAAGACAGCACAACAGCACGGCAGCAAGACAGCACAACAGCACGGCAGCACGGCAGCACGACAGCACAACAGCACAACAGCACGACAGCACAACAGCACGGCAGCACGACAGCACGACAGCACGGCAGCAAGACAGCACGGCAGCAAGACAGCACAACAGCAACACAGCACGACAGCACGACAGCACGGCAGCACGACAACACAGCAGCACGACAGCACGACAGCACGGCAGCAAGACAGCACAACAGCACGGCAGCAAGACAGCACAACAGCACGGCAGCACGACAGCACGACAGCACGGCAGCAAGACAGCACGACAGCACGACAGCACGATAGCACGGCAGCAAGACAGCACAACAGCACGGCAGCCAGACAGCACGGCAGCACGACAGCACGACAGCACGGCAGCACGACAGCACGGCAGCAAGACAGCACAACAACACGGCAGCACGGCAGCAAGACAGCACAACAGCACGGCAGCACGACAGCACGGCAGCACGACAGCACGACAACACAGCAGCAAGACAGCACAACAGCACGACAGCACGGCAGCACGACAACACAGCAGCAAGACAGCACGGCAGCAATAAAGTGGTAATAAAGTTAAAACAAATGAAGAAATTTATAAAAACCTTGTTTAAGAATGGCGTTGGATTTACATATTTGTATAAAATATTATCTAAAACTTTCTTTTTAGAAGCTAAACGAAGAGAAAAGATTCTCGTTAGGCCTGATGTACTTAAATTAAAATATTAAAAAAAGAAGACTATTGCATCATTTAAGAACCTTATGATTACTTGGTGAACGTAATAATACAGATAAATAAGAAATTTATTTCAAACACCGTCTCAGACACATTCTGTCCTATGAACCAAATATACTTTTTAGGAAAGGGGAGAAAAATTAAAAATACACGTGTATCGGCGATTTTCATGTACACGTCAGAATTTTTTTATTTATGTATAACGTGTAAAAGTCGTAGTATCCGTCTGTCCGCCTGTGTGAAAGGATCAATTTTTAACCCTTTTTCCGTGATCCAAACGAGCTGAATTTTTTCAGGCAGGCTTGTGGAAATGTCAGTGTCACGTCAAATTTTTTAAAAAATAGATTTTTATCAATTCTCAGATTTTCCTGAATATTAAAAAAAAAATTTTTTTTTCACTGTTTTCAGCATAACTTGAAGAGACTCCAAATTTTTAAACTACTAAAGCGTTCCAAACAAAAAAAAATGTTTTTCGATCCATCCATGGTATTTCTACCATCCATGGTATTTCATCTGAGAAAAAAAATGCAGTGCCCGACACGAAATAACTTTTGTTACGTTTGTGGCTTATTCGCACCAAGTAAGAATTTGAAAAATATTACGAAAACAGTGGTTAATTCGTTTCAGAAAATGATTTAAGTGTTATCAATGGTCCGCAGATAAAAAAAAAATAGTTGAAAGTTATGAATGATTACAAACGCAAAAATTAAAGGCCTAAGTTTCTTTAAAAGCATTGATTTTTTTTAATGTAGCAATTTTTAATTTTAATATAACAAAATTAATAAAAAAAAACTCGGTTTTTTAACGAATTAAAACCGTTACAAAAAAAAAAAAAAAAAAACAATAAGCATTTTTCAAAAAAAAAAAAAAAAAAAAATTCAGGAAAATCTGAGAATTGATAAAAATCTATTTTTACGAGCTTTATATTTTATATATAAAAAAAAATTCTGACGTGTACATGAAAATCGCCGATACACGTATATTTTTATTTTTTCTCCCCTTTCCGAAAAAGTTTATTTGGTTCATAGGACTGAATAAAAGCTCATTTTTGTAACGCGGTGAAATAAAAAAAAATTTTTTTTTAATATTTCAATTCATTCAGTACCCACCTATTAATTTTGAATGTTTCTGTTATTTCCATAGAAATATTTTTAAGATGTAACAACGTATTCTAATTTACGAGATATGCTTGAATACTCCTTAAACTAATTTCATTGTTACATAAATTAAAGTGAAATCCTGCCATAACAGCATTTTCATTCATCCACCTGCATTGCTGGTTGTATGTACAACCTAAAGCAATAACCAGTCATATGTTTTTGTTACAACATGGAACTATTCAACCCTTAAGAAGAGAGAAACCATTCATTCATTTATTTGCTTGTGCATTCATATGTTGTTTATGCAGTTGCATACATATTTAGAAATAATGAAATTGGTTTCTAGAAATTTGCACTAATTTTTGTCGTTATTAATACTGTCATTTTACATACTTATAGATTAAAAGATATATTCTAAATGTATTGGATTTTAAATTAATATATTTTCTGGCATTTTAATTATAATCCTAAAGCATATAATTAATATGATTAATACTGATATGTTTCTCTGAAATAGTAGTTTCAGAGAAAGATAGAAAATTCTTTATAAAAGTAACACCGTAATTAAGTGCAAAATCATATTGTCGGCTTTGTATGTATATCTATAGTAAAATAAAGACAAAGAGTATCAAATTTTAAATGAACATGGAAAGTGCATTTTTCTTAATGATTATTTTTTCTCCTTTTTTTGTCTTAAAAAATCTTAGTTCACGCAACTATTTAATGATTTTTAAAGAAAAGTAGCAGTAGCAACACTGTAGAACGCTACTGTTTGATATCTGAAACTGTAAACTAATATATAAAAATTAATGTACATTTTGGTGTCACCACTAACAGCGGAAGCGAATAGATCGATTTCAGCCAAAATTTTAGGTATGTTAGGGATAGTCTGTGGATTGTTTATGTGAAGTTTCCGCAAAATCGGCCCATTGGTTCCGCAGATATGACATTTAGATTTTCCTTTATATTTCCATATAAATTAAATGTAAATTTTTTTCATATTATGCTTAAATTATACCTTGAGAGCTGTTAAATCAAATTTTTTTAAATTTAGTCTGAACTAAATACTTAATGGTCAAGGAAAATCCTTAATCACAAAGTAGGCGTGGTACCTCCCACGCAAAATAAATATTAATCTTTTTATGGCTTAAAAAGTGTTAAAGCTGAAATTTCTGAGTTTCCTGTAATTGATTTAGTAGCCATCAGTCAAAAATATGTACAAATGGTAGCGGTAGGTGTAGCGAAGCACGCCGGGTTTAGTCTAGTTTGTAATAAAAAGTTAGCAGCTAATTGTACATAGTGGCTAAGTTTATCATTCCTATACGTGGAGAGTATTATTCAAATGTACGAGTTCTCTAATTTTTTGGATTCTCTGAGTAGAAGGTATGGACAATTTAAATAGTATTAGGCTATAGCCGTGGTCTAGTGGTTAGTGTGATGGCTTTCTAAGCCGAGAGCGCCGGGTTCAAATCTCAGCTCTGACAACTTGAAAAAAAAATATGAAAAAATTATTTCTTTCAGCGACTACCTCTCAGCAGTCTTCTGCAAGCCATGAAAAAGCTTCTCAAATCTGTCGTTTAGAGTCGACTTTAAACTGTAGGTCCCGGTACTCATGGATAAAAATTAACACACACCACATGAGCGCTGCGAGAAGATAGGCCGTAATCCTGACACAGGGTTGTAATGGCCAATTATGTAAGTATGTGTGTATTAGTCTATAGCGGGTAATAAACTTCTATATTCTATATTCTAAGGACATGTTAACTTTTCATTATAAATGCTGCCGTTAATATTTACAAAATATTCTTTTCAATCCAATAATAGAATACACCTCTCACTGGTTTCTCAAAATCTTTTTTCAGTGTAGTCTCCGTATTCTAGTAGTTACACAAGAGCTCCACGTTAAACCGGCTGTTACATCTTGAAAGAAAGAATTATGAACAAATATTTCTTTCAGTGACTAGCTTAGTCACTTCTGGCAAAAACTCTGAGAGTAACTTATTGCCATGTCAAGTCTGTCGTTCGGAGTCGACGTTAAACTGTAGTTCGCGATACCCATAGATAAATATTGGTTTGGTTGTAATGGCCAGCTACCAGATTTTACTCCTATTGACCTCATATTTTTACGTAATATTCTTACTTTTTGCAGACTTGATCTGTTTATAGGGGGCTTTTCACACAAAAATAATTTTTGAAGTAAAAAGGTCAATTAGAGAGTGGGTTTCTTTTAAGTTTCTCAATTATTTTCTTAATTAGTATTTAAATTTTTTTTATTACAACACATCAGAAAAAATATTATTGCATACATTTTTTTTGCAGAAATGCAAGTTACTAATAGTGCTGGCAAAGTATTAAATAATGGGTACCGAGTATCGAGTATTTGTACTAATTTTTTGCTACTCAATACTTAAAAGTAACTACTCAATACTTTAAGAGTTGTATTTTTTTAAATTTGTCTGGAAAATTCAAAATTTAACGGACAAAACAAAATTCTGTCTAAAAACACAGCACTTTATGAAATTGTTTTCTCCTAAAAATAAAATTCGTTAAAAATATCGAGTAGTATTGAGTACCCAAATGAAAGTAATCAATTCTATCGAGTAATGAAAAGTAGCAGAATTTAACAGCACTAATTACTAATCCATTTATTTATACTTTTCATATTTTTGTGATTTACCGTAGTCTAGTTTGTAGTGTGTTTGTTGGTTTAATAGACGAGTGCAAACCAGCTCTGACATTTTGAAAGGAGGAAATATAAAAAAAAAAAATATTTGTTTCGGCTATCATCTCTTACCAGTTTTCTGGCATAAGCTCTGAGATTAAATGATTGCCTAGAAAAAGCTTCTCAATTCTGTCGCTTGGATTCGTCGTTGGTCCTGGTACTCGTGGTTAAAAATTGAGGCACACAATATGTATAAAATTGTAATGGTCAATGTAGTAAAAGGCGCAAAGTATTACAAAGCCTTAGTTCTTCAACTCTTTTCCTTTATGGTTTTACAGCACAAATAGATTTCCTATCTACTGTTACTCATTTGCTCCTTCTGCCCATAAAAGAAGTCGTCCCCACAGAGCTAACCTCTTGAAAAAAATCCTATAAGACCTAACGGTTCTGTGCTTAAAGTAAAAGACAACTTAAAATAAAAACGAGAATTAGATACTCACAGATTTTAACATATTCTTCACAACAGAAAGTTTTTACTATAAACTCGTTCGAATTTATAATTTTTTGTAATAATTCCGGTAGTCCTTGATTAACAATTAGAAAAAAAACAAGAAAGACAAAATAGAAAAACTTCAGTCTTAAGGCCATAAATGAAATAACAAAAATAAATATGTAAATAGGGCACATAATGTGTGTGTGTATATGTCAAATCCATACCTTGTTAATATATAGGCTAATCAAACTAGAACTCAACATTGCCCATTTTTAATCAACTTTATAAAGTGCAAGATGGTAAGATTAACAAATATTACCCAATTTAATACTTTGGTTTAAGATAGAATTAATTGCTCTATTTCATATGAAAAACTTATTACCGTTCTAGCAGCAAACTTTACAAACTATATTCAAACAAAAAGCAAATGAATTTCCTTTAAAACAAACATGAAACGCTTTATACAATATTACCCATATGCACATACTATATAAGGAGATCTGAAAGTTTGTTCACTTTAATCTATTTTTTATTTTTTCTAAAATAAAAGGAAACTATTTTTAAGTTTTTCCTTTACAGACAACAAGAAAAGCTCATTAATTGTATGTCTGTCCTATGGGGTTTTTTGCTTGTTTGCTTGTTTTGTTTTTGTAACTGTGCCTTATCAAGAGCCCTTAATAAAAACGTGTATAAGTGCAGGTTTGTATCTGTGCATAATATTTTTTGTTGGATTTTCTTTTTCTTGTAGTCTCTGGCTTGCTGTATCTTGTTGTTTATCAGGATTTTCTTTTATTAAACACCTGTTGTGTTTTTTGTGCTTTTATTTACAAAAATTCTTTATTGCTTTGTTTTTATGAGATGTTTCTTTATTTCTTGTGAATGTTTCAAGTTTTTTTGGTTTCTTTTTACTTGTTCTTTTTATCTTTTTTATCTGGAAGTGTGGGAAACATCTTTTAAATAATTTTTGGAAAATTTAAGAAAAAAAAGTATCAAACAAATGTCTTTAAGCTCCAGGGTCTTGTTTTGCATTGCAGGTGACAGTTGTCAGTAATAAAGTATTTATTTCCTTTATCAAAGGTTTTTTTACTTTTCTTTATTTTTTTGTTCTAAATTAAACCAACAAATGTTGATACTATTGAAGTTATTTCAACATACAATATATGTTTTATTTTTAATAACATTCATTTTGTATACACCGCACTGAACTTGACTTTTCAAAGAAAAGTTGCCGATTTATTTACAAACCGTCAGTGAATATTTTGCTCTTTATACAAAAACAAAAATATTATTGTATTTTAGAGTTACAATGCAAAAAAATAAAAAAACCTTTTTTTTTATAAACCCGAAATAAATTATCAATACTGTTTAAGGTGCTTTTACACTATTCTACAAGTCTTAAGACTTTCATTGGATTTTGTCGAAAGTAAATCTGATGGTTTTTGGTCTGACTGTCAAAAAATCAAACGTAAAATGTTTTTATTACATTTTACTTTTACACTATCACATTTCAAATAAAATGGAAACAACAGCTGTTTGTGTTTTTCTCTTTCTCCAAGGATGGACATGTTGATACGCCAATATATGTTGTATTAATATTTCATAATATAAGCCATATTTAATTATTTTTTACAACAAATATTTGTAACTTATTTTATGTTAAAGAGAAAGAACTTCAAATGTTAACTATATTTTGTATTTTTGTAATTATTTAATAAAAAAAGGAATAAGCAAAATTATGGCTAAAAATTTTCAGTTTTCCAACCCTGATTTTTTCTTATATTTGCGTAAAAAAGCAACTCTGATAAAATGAAAAGTCGAATGGTTTAGAAAAATTTCTAAAAATGATGAGAGCCATACGATTGTAAACTTTCTATCCGTATTTTTTGACAATTCATTACAAATTGCTTTCACACTATTATACTTTTCCATTTTATTTGAGTTTTTGACATGTCATTATACTCAGTGGGATAGTGTAAAACCACCGTTATCAATAACAGATTACAGTGAATACTTACTACTGTATTTATATAAAATACTAATTGACTCGACAAACGTTGTTTTTCCATATACATAAATTATTTCTAGGAAATATTTTTTTTTTGTTGAAATATATTTGGTACTCTTCGCGACACGAAAATTATATATATTAAAGAGATTATATGTTAATGAAGGGCTTATTAAACAAATTTTTATGTAATACTTGTCACTTAAACCCTCAATAAATTCATAATACTTTTTATTTTTTAATTTGTTCGATTGCTTAGATCTTAAACAAAAGAAATCTTACATACATACGTATATGTAAATGATATTCCCAGAAAATGTCTTTCATTAATTAAGATAAATCTTATTGGATTGCCATAAGCATTCATGATTTAGACCAGGGATGAGCAACACGCGGCCCGCGGGCCGCTTGCGGCTCTTTCAACATATTTATGCGGCCCGCCAAACAAATGTTGCTGCTTCTCAAAAATACACATAATATATAGACACATTAATCAACGAATTTCAATTACGAAGAAACTGAGAAGACAGCAGTTTCCATGAAAATATTTTCCTAACCATTAATTATCGATGTGGATACAGTTCCCGAAGACTTTCAAAGGGAAGTGATGGACATGCAAATAATGCTGATGTAAAAATGTATTTCTCTCAGTAAACATCGAGAATGTTTATAAATCCGACAACCGACCAATTACCACCGATCAAGACTGAGTAATGCACGATTAGAAACTTGTGTATGTGTACCTACCTCGTCAATTCCGGCTGATATTGATAAGGTTGTATCGAAAAAACAGTGCCAAATTTCTCATTAAAAATTTCAACCAAATACTTTTTTTTGGCATTAAAATGTATATATGAAATTTTTACTCTTTCTTAAATTTTATATTTTTTTATTCTAATTTTTATAATAAATAGAGTTTTGCAAATTATTAGTATTTATGTGCGGCCCGCCAAAAAATTTTAAAATTTAAAGTGGCCCGTTGATTAAAAAGGTTGCTCACCCCTGATTTAGACCAATCTAGAAGCAATTCAAAAATCTGCTAAAGAAAGGTTATTTAAAATATTAGATTCGGAAACAGTAACACAATAGGTAAAAATCAAAAATGTGCTATTACAAGTAAATTGAATGCTAAAGTAAATACTCTAAACAATCAGTGTTTCTATGGTCACTCTCATTACCAAATATTACGACAGATTTAATGAATACTAAAATTAATCTTTCTTTTATTTCCTTTCTTGTTTAAAAGCTAAAATAATAGTTGCATTAAAACAATAGAGCGAAATTATTGGAAACATTTCGATATATCCGTATAACTTATTGCCTAAGCTAATGTCGTTTCTGTTTCTACAAAAAGTGTAGTATTTTATTAGTATACTACCCAAACTCCATCGTTCCTCGATATTTTTGCTCTTAATTACTCTTATTAGATAAATATTTGTTTTGCAGTTTTCACGTTAGGAAAATATTTCTTAGCTGGCAGCCGTATTTGTTCTTTACCCCTTAAAAATATTTCGTGGTCACACTACGGCAAAGAAGTGTTGGAGGTTTTTTTTTACTGTACCTTTAATTCTATTCTGATTATTACGAAATCGTAATAAAATTGCAAAAAGTTTTATTTGTTGATAAACAAATTTTTCAAATTTAAAAACCTTAAAACATTATTTTTTAGTGAATATATAATAAGGAGTGTAACCAATTTATAAAGCACTTGGCGGACTCTCTATGCCTGTTATGCGAAAAATTTTTGCATTGATTTGTCAACATTGTTTTAAGTTCATTTAAGTCCCCTTATTCAGGGGACCCAGAATGGGATAATTCTTAGTTACTGCTCCTCAATAGCCTTTCTGACATGGAAGACCCTGCCAAGGAGCTATAGCTCTCTGCCACCGTAGATAGTTCTACATCACAGCATTGTGAATATCCCATGTAGAGAAATAAAGCATATAGTACATGCAAGGAGGGCAAATTTGAAGTTGGGAAATAAATTGGCTGCTAAACGATGAAACGTCAAGAACTGAGCTGAAATATTTTCATATTTTTTGTGATAATTTAGAAAATTTTAACCATTGTTTGTGTCAAACGTTGTTGAATTGGCTGTTTAAAAAACTGAACGAAAATAGCGCATTTTTTCAAAAAAATCATTCTTTAGTGATGAGACCACGGTAGCAGATTTTTTGTGGCCACAATTGGCTACTGTGGGCATCAGTGACCATTGGTTTCAGTAGGACGGCCAAAAAATTGGGTTACTGCATGAAAAATTTCCTGGCTGCGAATTGGCCGCCTCGTTCTTGTGATTTAATGTCGCTGGATTATTTTGTCAGGGGCCATTTGAAAGACTGGATTTACGTGAACAAACCACAAACAATGACGCTCTGAAAGATGAAATTCGGCACTGTACTGACGAAATAAGCAAAAGTTTGTTGTAAAATGTGGTTTAGAATTTTGTGAAAAAAGCAGATGTCTGCCCACGTGCTAGAAGTGGACATTTGGCAGACATCATATTGTATTTTTAAATCCCATATTTCTACTTTACATTGGTATCAATAAAACTGAATTTGCCAAAAAATAGATTTTTTAAGTCAATTTATTTCTTAACTTAAAATTTGGCCATTAACAATTCACAGTGTGAGATATTGCTCTTGTAATAAATTATTAAACAATAATATGTTATAAATTGAAAACCTTTAACTGTTTAAAGTACACAAGAAAAATTATAAAAAAATCAAAGCTTTTGCCTACAAATGAGATTGGTATATTACAATTGTCCTCTGCAAATATATCTACATACATACATATGTATGTACATATGTTTTAATAGAGTGTATTAATTTGTTTAATTAATTTAAGCAATTATACGCCAACATATGGGTACTTCTAATTCAATATAGACAGAAAAATATAAGAAGATATGTGTGTTTTTTGTTTTTTCCTTAATTCATAAATATTGTATGTGTATGTTTCTAGTTAACACGTGCTTATATTTTTGAGTATTTTTCTTATTATCTTTAACAAATTATTGCGATTTTTTTTTATTTCTGTTTGTAAACCATTTGTAACAAAATCAATAGAAAAACAAACTCTCTTATAAAGCACGTGCTTCTTTAAAGTAAATAAACATTAAACCGGCAAATTTAAACAAAACTTTTCACATTCTCTATTTATTTGCTCTTTTCGGATAAAGTTCTTGTGTCTTTAAGCTCTTGGATTGAAATAAAGCTTTTTTGCATGTCTATAAAAGCGCATGCTGAACGTAGAAACAAATTAGTTTGAAATTGACGTGCGGTAACGTATGACTAAGAAAAGAAACGGGCCTTTAAGGAATAAACAATTAACTAAAATGGATAAAGAGGATATAATTTAAACAGCTGCTTATAAAAAATCATATAAAATTTTTAAAGTTGATAAAATAAAGGATTAATTAAATTTTTTAAAAATTTTATATTACTGAGTTACCAAAAACAAAAAAAAATAAATTAATTAAAACTGATAATACAAAAAAAAAAAAAAAAAAAAAAACAAAAACAGAAAAAGTTAAAGTGTTTCTTGATACAAAACAAATTTAATGCAATGATTTTTTTTTGTATGACAGTCTATTCTCATTAAAACAGCGGTGGGTATGAGTAATAAACGATTATTCGTATTAAATACTGCTTATACGCCTACATGTCCGAATAATAAGAATAAAAATAATTAAAGTAAAACCTTTTAAATAATATGTAAAAAAGAGCAAATGTTAAGTAAACAAAATAATTAGTAATTATATCCTGCTATTCTTGAACAAGTGGCTAGACAAATATAAATTTTTTTTATTTATTTATGGTAAAGAATAAAAAAAGTTTTAAAAATATGTCATAAAAATTATTCATTGAATGTTGTTGATATCAAATTTGCGAAAGTATTAATTTCATTAGCTTGAATGTGGGAAAACAATATTATTCGTAACACAATAAATATATGATGCTAATGACCCTTTTCAGTGAAATTTGACAATTTTTTTTTATTTAAAGTTGCTGTCCTTTATTTAAAATAACATATAAAAACATAACAAAAGAAAAAAAGTTAATAATGTTAAGATCAAATATTATGAATTAAAAAAAAATTTTTACACTTAATCCTGCCTGAGGCCTTATTCTGTAACTTTCCGAAGCTAAAACTCTATCGCTAAAAATTTATAAACTTGATTTAAGACTTTTTGGCCGCGGAGAGAATTCTTTAAAGCGTATTGTAATTTAAAATCTGCATGCCCATAATCTCTGAAATTTTTAATTTTATTGATTCCAACGTCCAGCCTGTTTTAAAAACCTAAAATTGTATCATTTTAGCTTAAGACAATTACAGAATAGGGCCCCTGTGCAGTTTATATACGTACTAAGAAACATTCATAAGAATTTCTTGAACTGATTTTTTTAACACATCCATTGAATCAAAATAAACTATAATTCTAAAAAATAATGTTAATAATTGTTCAATAATTTATAATCGCTTATATTCTGAAAAATGCATTCAAGTGAATTTAAAATCGAGGGTTTTTAAAAGAAAAATTAAACTTAATTATTCGCATTTTTCTATAGTGTTGATATTCAAAGAACAGATGTTTAAGTGAGGGAAAAGGATTATTAAAACATTTTTATCTTTTAAAATTATGGCAATTTAAAATTTCATTCGATTTCCATTTTACTCGAATTCATTTTAAAGAATATTTCTGAAGAAGGCAATTAAAATTAATGCTAGAAAAATATAAATTAAAGGTGTTTTTATTTAAAAACAACTTAACTTTGAACTATTAATAAAATTTATATAATAAAAGTTGAAACCATAATAAAAAAATATATAAATGTATATATGTGGGGTAATAAAGTGTGGGTTCTATTATTACCAGAAACTCTAGTCTGAGACACTAACAATTATTAAATATATGGTACCGTTGGTATTTCATTCATTTATGTATTGATTATAAAAAAATGTTTAACTATTAAATTTTTTTACTATTTCGCTAACTAATTATTAAATTCATTTGTACAGTACTGTTTTTGGTTTTAAAAGTTGTAAATTTTATTTCCTTCCTGGATGGAAGTAGACAGGCGGCTAGCTGATATGTATCTATCAGAGAACAGTTTGATTGCCTGGCACAAACAGCGATCAGCAGGACACCACCACCATTTCTTTACTCTATCACATTTATATGTTTAAAATTTATTGCACATAATTTTGGAGTTATTAATTATTCTTTCAGGTTTATTTCTTAACCAAGTTTCTATTAAAACTATTATATTATGGTTCGAATCAAATCTATCTTAATAAAACAAACTGAATTTTAAATTTTAAATTTTGGGGGAATTTCTCAACAGTGATTAAAAAACTGTAGTCAAAGTAGCAAAAGTCGTGAAGTTTTTCAATTACTGCAAGTTGTTTATTTTCTATTGATCAAAAGTAAACTCTTGATAAACTAATGCTTTTCTAAAGTCAAACAGTTGTAGTTAAAACAACAGCAAAAACTGCAAAAAAACAAAAACTGCAAAACTTCAACAGTCAGTATTACATTCTCATTATTTCAATAAAAAAAAAAAATTTCTAAAAATTCTCTTCGTTCTGAAAGTTTTTATTGACCATTTGCATTTTAACTATTTTTCTTAAATTCTTTTTCAAGATTAAATATTTTGCTTTAGCAAAGCAAAAAAAAAAAAAACAATATTGAAAATAGAGAGAAACCATAATTTCCATTTCTATTATCTTAAAGGAAGTTAAAGAAAATAGCATAAAAATAATTATACTTTCTTGTCATTGTTATTGCTGTTGTTGTTGTTGCGGTATTCAGTGAATGTGACTATGAAATACATATTTTTTCATTATCCATTTCATTTGTAATGGATATTTCTGCTGTTATTGCTGAAACTTGATTTATGATTTAGATAATAATGAAGTGAATTTATATTCTTTCCATTAAATTTAGTTTTATGTATATAAGTACATGTGGAGATATAAATACAGGGTGTCTTTTCAGAACGATAGACATTTTAATTGTATTAAATGCAACCAAAAATTAAATTTTAATCTAAAAACCTATTTTGGTAGTAAGATTATTACCTGGTATTAAAATGTTTAAATTATATTTAACATTTAGCAGCAGCGACTGAACTTAACGAAGCATATTTGGAAGTTTAAACTTTATCAGACAACGCATTTTTCTGATTGTAATAAAGTCTGTAGTAGTGCTGGCAAAGTATTGAGTAATGGGTACCGAGTATCGAATATTTGTACTAATTTTTGCGTACTCAATACTTACAAGTAACTACTCAATACCTTAAGAGTTGTATTTTTTCTTCAAAGTTTTATGGATAATTTAAAATTTAACTGTCAAAACAAAATTCTTTTTAATAACATAATACTTTATGAAATTGTTTTCTCTTAAAAATAAAATCCTTTAAAAGTATTAAGTAGTATTGAGTACCCAAATGGAAGCACTCAATACTATCGAGTAATGAAAAGTAGTAGAAGAAAGACAGCACTAGTCTGTAGTTGTGAATGGGTTTCACTGCATATGCGGCATATTTAACATACTGGTTACCAAAACCGTTAAGCCAATTGCTGTCTAATTTTCAAACTAAACCTGAATAATTTGGTGGTGCTGTTTAAGCCTCAACCTATTTCTGATGAGTTATCGGAATATATTAATTACACAGTGCAACACTAAAAAATTTCACGCTATACGGACACTTGTACGCGATAAAAGACAAAAAAAATTTTAGATAAATTTTTGTAGTTCCTTGTTTCCAACGGTTTGCTACCTATGAATCTAAACAAGGGGAAAAAAGGTACAAAATACCGAATTTTTTAAAGTTTTTGCGATTTTGGTCTTGAAAGTGAAGTTTTTTGATTTTATATCTTTACAATTTTTGTGCTTTATGCCAAGAGCTACCACTTTTACTAGAAAGTTAATCAAAATTAGAACAGAATTGCAAGATATGCGCCTGAGAAAATTCCAAAAAATGACACAGAGGCCCCAAATGTTTGTGGGGCTCATAAAAATAAAAAATTTCATGACTTTGGGCAAAACTAGGAGACACGGGTCTTCTTTTTTTAGTCTTTCATCTCGTAGTGGTGTCCGTATATTGTTATATTTCCTTGATTTAAAAAAATTACACACAGTGTAGTATAAATATAAAAATATTAGCACATTATTTCAGTTCATTCAATAAATAGCATAGTCAGGCTTAAAAAAGACTCTGTATTATATATACATACTTAAGTACATATGTAAATGTATACATAAATTATATTTTCTTTTATTCGTATACATGTGTATACTCATAAATATGTATGTATTTCTGCTTATTAATTTAATATATTCCTATAATTAATATTACGAGCCCAAATGAAATATTTTTATATAGAATTACATGTTTTTAACTCCCAGCTTTGTTTTTACATAAATTAACTACCCTAAGTAGTTACATTAAGATGCAAAAAGAAAAAATTACAGTGCTTTAGTACAAAAGAAAGAAAACAAAAAAAAAAAAAAAACATTTTAATATTAAATATGGAATGTATAGCTTATGGAGATAAGCATGTTTTTTTGGCCATTTTGTCTCTGCTCAAAAGACTGGTGTGTAGATGTATAATTCTTATGTTAAAAAACTTATAAACTAAGTGAGAATTATATGCCACTTAGTATATAAGTATACAGGGTGTCCCAGAACTCAACGTCAAGCACAAAGATTATAAAAAACAAATATCGGGTTACTTGAGGTTTTAATTTATTTCCTCGTTTTTTTAGTATGAAACTAAAAACTATTGTATCATTTTATAATTCAGATAAAATGCGCGAATTTATAATGGCATTTGCTTAGGCTCTTTAGTATATTTTTGTTATTATTATTATTATTAATTGGTTCAGACCCAGCACTAATGCAGAACACTGCGACCAATAAGATCTATTGTGTCCCCTTAGGTCTATTGTCTGTTCAACAGACCTACTGCCCTCCTAATATATTTTTGTTAAAGGAGGGCCTTTCAAAGTCAACAAATTTTGAACATTTTAAATTTAACAAATAGTCTTAATTCTAGAAAACTTGTGTCATTATTTTTGACTGTGGTTCTAGAAATGTTATTTAGGGTTACGATCCCAAAGTTTAAATGAACAAAAATAATAAAAAAATAACCACAGTAACCGAAAAATGGTTACAGTTTGATCAAATTTCTAGGTTTTCCTTAAATGCCCATAACTTTCAATCTGCATGGAATAGATTTTGTTTTGACTTTTCTCATGATGGTTATAATTAATCCTGTCACCTCGTTTTTGCTTGACGTTGAGTTCTAGTACACTCTTTATTAAAAGAGCAATTCATTCCTGTTTTTTTTTAATTATATTTTTCTGCTTTACTAAAGCCAGTCATAGATTGCCTATCCCCATAAGCAATACATTCCATTTTTAATATTGAAAGTATTTGCCTATATGGCGAAAAGTATTAAAACAGGGTTGTAATGGCCAATTTTATATATATGTATTTTTTTATTATTTGCTTCTTTATTTAATAGTTATTACAGAATATATCGCAGACCTAATTCAAAAGTGACACAACTCAAAATTTTTTTATTTTTTTATTTATATGCTTAAACTATGCAGAATCCACTTGTTTATTCGTAAAAATAATAAAGCAAAAAAAAAATTTTTTGAGTAGTGTCACTTTTGAACTATGAAGGTGTGCGATATACTTCTGAAAATGTGAAAATGTGCATAATTTTGGATTATTATCAAGGTCTATATTTAAATAAAAATCTTTTTAGTTATCGATATTTCGCTAGTCCTGCGTATAGCGTCTTCATTTATAAATTATTGAACCTTTTTTTTAACACTAATGGAAATGTTATTTCGAATAATTTTTTTTATTAGTGGCTATTTGTTAATATTACCTTTGAAAACTTATTAACTTGTAGGTTCGATTTCCACTAGAGAGCCTGGCCTTTTGCAATATCCTAAGCAAATGGTCTTATTGTAATTGCCTTGTAATTTAAAGTAATAATCTTATTAGCTGATTAAATTTGAAACTTTCTAACGATTTTGTGATATAAAAAAAAGGTTACAAAATTTCCCTTTTTTTATTTTCCTTTTATGTTTATTTAAGAACTGAAATAGAGCTGCCATTTAGAAAACTCTTAACAATAACGACGAAAGAGGTTAAAACATTTTTACTGAATAAACAATTCTAGAACGAGTTTCATAATCGGGAATTTTAGTGAAATTAAAATACAGAGGGATCATTTGTTTTCTTGAGAAAAACATATATTGCATGTAAAAGTTTGGTAAAATAACAAATGTTTGTAGTATCGTTACTTCACTGTACTTCTTTTAATATAGGGCATGTTATTTATAGCTCTTTTGTCTATGTAACCTCTTTTCGATTTATCATAAAAAAGGAATTACTGTAAAGGATTAAATTTTGCCTATAGGATTAATCATTTCTTTGTATAATATTTGTATTAAGGAAGCCTTTGTTAAAAGTTTTCTTTTGCTTCCTTTATAAAGAATAAAAAATAAAACGAAAATAAAAGAGTAGCTCTTGTAAAGATGAAAGTATGGAAATATTACAGTCAAACCAGTTTTTGTGTGTGCTTTTATTTTTATGTGCATTTGGTTTTTTTCTTTTTCTTTTGTGTAATGTATGTATGTATTCAACGTAACCTTTAAACGTGCCCTAGTTGTCTAGTGAGAAGTGTACTAGACTGCTAGTGTGAAGATTGTGGGTTTGATTTTCACCAGAGACTCTGGTCTGCGAAACTACACTGAGCATATGGTCTCAATAAATAAATAAGCATAACTTAAATGATTGGGGGTGCAAGGTATAGTAGTTCCTGTGCTCGCACAAAAACTCTAACGGCCCAGGTTAAAATTGCAGCAAAGGTGAAAAATGAAAAATTTAGTTTGCGGTTTGTTCAACCTCCAAGGAGACCATCTACAAAGAAAGAAACCGCTTCCTGACATTCCACTCTATTCAACCTTAACCAATGTCAACAAAAAACGAATGATCATGGAAAAAGCGCCACCTATTGGGAAGTAACAGATAACAGCTAAACCTACTTAGCGAAGGCCCACTCACCACACAATTAAAATGCCACGGTGAGGCAATTGCTGTTTATCAGTTAAAAGCAACTTGTCTCATTCCTAAGGCGCTAAATAATATAAGAAAATAACAAAAATATATGTTCTGTCATTAATGCAATCTCCTTTCCAGAAAACTCCAATACAATGCCTAGCATCAGTAGGGGTTTACCCCTGACTATTGGTCTCGGTAAAAAAAAAATGCTTTAATTTTTTTGGTTCATTTTAAATGCCCAATGAAATCTGATTCTAATGTGAGATTAGTGTGAATGCACGATATACAACCATTCGATTATAAAAATCTTAAAAATCTAAAGAAATTTTGTCGAATCTATCAATTTGTTATAAAAAATAAAGAAAAAGTCGTACAAAAGTCCACATAAAAATAGGATCTACTGTATTTATCTGCTCTTGTTTAATTGCAGTTGTAAATGTATTTTTTGTGATAGCTCGATATATCATATGCTAACGCTTTACTTACTTACTCTCAGTGAATGAGCTGCATCTAATGAATGTATTGAAAGGGACCGATAACTTAACGCTGATCCAGAACGGCACTTGCATTAATTAAAGAAAATTTTCTCAAAGTGTAATAGTCAATCACTATCTAATATCATAAGCTGATTCCGGTATATATTCTGCCAAGGAATTGAAGAACAACAATGCGATTAATAAAAAAAAATGTTTGATGCAGTTCTTTCCGACCTTAATATTTTAATAGACTAACCTAACTTAGAGCATAAAGCCAACGTAATTTTGTTCTTATCATTAGTATGTAACAACGACTAAAACGGCAACGATACGGTACATAGACCGTTGGTATCTTGGGTTTTCTTAAACAAAAATTTTGCAAAATTTTTCTTCTTAACTTAACTGAGTAACATAAATAAAAGCGTCAATATTGTGTCACGAGGGGTAATGCTTAATTATTGTATTTTATTATTATCCTAAAGTGAAATAAAAACATAAAATTGAGCCGAAAGTAGGTAAAATGTCATTATATAACAAAATGGCAGACAAAACCATAAAAAACAATAGTTGTTTTGCTACTAACTTCACTTTTTTACGCTCTGTCAAAATTAAATCTTCCAAATGCAGAGCGTTAGCGCCGCGTAACTTATTTGGGTTGCTCTCATACATTTTGTATAGCCATGAGAATTTATATTGGCCTGTAAGCCAGATTACTTGCTAGCCACTATCCCAGTTATGTTTTTGTAAAATTTAAATACTTTTAGAAAAACTTTGATTGACAATAGTATATATTTTAAATCCTACAGTACGTATTATAGTTTGTAAGGAATGTTAATAGAATAGCCTGTTCAAAAAGGTAGTTTTAGCGTTTTGATATTTTAATATTTTTTTGTACTTTTTTTCATATATTGGTAACTCAGTTTTTGTCAAAAGAGGGATTATTTTTTTTTTCCCAAAACAAACGACCCCTTCAACTTTTTTATTTTTGCACTCTCAGGTAGTTTGTTATTTTGTTTTTTCTGGCTTCAACTTCAACTGATTGGAAAACACATGTGCTTCTTTTATTTTTTATTATTATTATTTTTTTTTTTTTTTTTTTGTTGCAGCAAAAGTACCTGAAAACTTGTTAATTGCTAGTTTTCATATTTTTTTGTTTTCGTTCATCTTTCGTTTTTATTTGACAATTGATGTGTGTACGAGTGTGATGAATGGGTCTGAAAATGAAATGCTGGCAACAGATGCTGCAATTACATACCAATTAAAATTCTGTCTTTTTTAAGTGTTCTTATGCAGTAATAATTATGTAAATTGTTGCCAATTCTTTTTTGACTATTTTCTTTAGTCAAATGATAGAAAAAAAAGTCAAGTAAATGGAAATCTCTTACCATATGAGCCTTTGTAAAAGGGTTCGTTATTTAGGACTTGTTGATTTTGAAATTGCCTATTTGCTCTTTTTGAATTTTTTTTGTTAATCAAATACACAAAATACGCTCTCATAGTTACAATTAACAAGGGAAATATAAAAAAATATATATGTATATGTGTAGATTCTTATATAAAATGAGTACGTACATACATACATACAGTATGTAAAAAATATCTTTAGATATGTCGATATTTGACAAATGTTGTTAGAAGAAAAGCGTAATCAGTGCAACATTTAAACATTTATAATATCTAGTGTTTATTGATTCAATATTTATTTAATAAATATCTGACGTTTATCTATTTTTAAATATTTTTTTAAGAAATGCATACAAAACAAAATTTTTTTATATGCTTGCATTATGCTTTAATAGAAACACTGACACTGACGAGAGCTCCGGGGTTCAAAGCCCAGCTCTGACGAAATGAGAAAAAGGAAAGAAAAAAAAATATTTATTACAGCGACCACCTCCCAACAGTCTTCTGTCAAAAGTTCTAAGAGTATTTGATTTTCATGAAAAAACTTCTCAAGTCATGATTGTCATGAACAAGCTTCTCAAGTCTATGTAAATCCCACTACTCATGGATTGAGACTAACACACACAAAATACTTAGGTGCTGTGAGAATTTATCTACTTATATACAATGTGTGTATGTAACAATATTCCAAAGGAAAGTAATGCTACAAATACACAGACATTTTGTCAAATTTAAAATACACGCATTTTTATAAAGACGATTATTTAAAAGGTAGCACAAATAACCTGCTGCTGCTAAGCTTATTTCAATTTTTTTAATTATAAATAAAAAACTATACCTTATTAACCCTAGGAGGTATACCCAGGTCTGTACAGACTTTTTGCATATAAAAGTATGTATAACTTTTTTGTTTTTCATGTTACAGACAAATCCTTCCATGACTTTCTGGAGCAACTATCTGCAAACACAATGAGCAAAAAACCAGGGCTATTGGGGGTCTGGGTTCAGGTTAATCCAGGTATACAAATATTTTGTCATAAATGGCATAACCAGGTCTGTGCAGACCTACATGGGATTTGTATGGAAATGCATAGGCAGATGTGTTAAAAGTGTGTATAAATGCATTTTATGCTAAGAAAACCACAAAATGAACAATAAAAATGCATTTTTATACATCTTAGTTATCTATTAAGGGTATTTTATTAATAATATGTATACAAAGGCATTTTATACACGACAAATCTTACCGTCCTTTGACTTGTACGATGTAGTTCAGTTCGACGAACCTGACCAATTGATATCGCCAAATCGAAAAACTGGCACGATTGGGAAATTTTCCAAGAAATTAATACAAAATCAGTATTGTTGTGTAGCTCGTTGTATTATCTTGCCAAAACCATATCGTCGATTGAATTAAAGAACGCTGTAAATGACAAAACATTTAATGTTCACCGGAGCCAAAAAACCTGTGTGAAAGTAGAACAAAGACACTAGTATTTTTCAAAACGCATTTTTTTTATCGTAGAAATCGTAGAAATAAATAAACCAATCGACGCGTATTTTTTTTTTTCTGATAAAAATGATGCAAAAAACGTATTTTCGATTTTTTGTCAGTTACAGCATTATTTAATTTCATCGACAATATATTGTACAATTCCATAAAAAAATCGGTCATCATACAGCATTTTAAATTTAAAAGAATGATTTTTCCAGCATCATTTTCAAAAAAATACAGCTCAAAAATACCTCCATGCTACAATGAATGCAAGCAGTGGCTTTTGTGTAATCACTTCTGAGTTAACAGAGCCTCTTATGCAACCATTTTGCTATTCGAGAAACGAGCTTTGTCGCTGCTAAGAATGTGTGTTCATAAAATCGGATTTGTTTACAGTGTTGCCGATGGTTAGCTAGCTGGCTTTGTTGCCTTAGACGTTGTATAGATTAAAATGTAAATCCAAATGAAAAAATGCCATGATGGGAAGTAAAATAGGCTCAATTGAGAATTTATACACAAAATTTTTAAATTTACAAAAGCATGCTTGCTTAAGCATAATATGTTTTTAAGGGCTTTTAATAAATAAAAATATTTGTTATTTAAAATCCGCGTAGATAAGACCCTTCTTTCTTTTATTAATCGCGAAACTGAAATCTTTTATAGAACCATTAATTTAGTCTATAACTGTATGTATGTATGCATGTGCTTAAAATCTTGTTTTTTGTTTTGCCATTGCTGCCAACAAAAGAAGTTTTAAACAAACACATTTTTTTCTTTGTTTAACATAATAAAAGTATTTGAATGCCTGATTAAATATATTTGTATGTATTTGTATGTGTTTAATTTACTTGAATTTCCTTTTCTTTACTTACTTATTTCTTTATATTCCTTTATATTTTATATTTTTATATCTTTGTTTTCTAGTTTCCGTTTCTTTTTAAACAGCCAACATAATATAGGTAAAAAAAGCTTAAGCTAAATGGGAATTATTTACAAGCCATTGCTTTTGTAAAATATTTTCATTTAACATTAGAGTAGTTTATGCTCCTAATCCGTAATTGTTATTATCCATGGAAACCTTTTAACTTAACCATTTTTTTACAATTTTATTGTCTATAGCAAAAATAGAGTACAAATGTTTGTTCATTTCTTACTTATAAAATGATTGTTTTAAAAGAAATACAAACAAAAAAAATAAAATAAAAGATGTACGAAAATGTAAAAGAATCATGCAAAAGATGAAAATAATGAAAATAGAAAATACTGTTGACTAAACAATGGAGTGGATAAATTCAGTTCATAAACATACTAAAGCAAAAACATTTTAAAAGGAAAATACCAGTAATAAATGAAGAGCATAACGTTGGTCTCAGGTAGAAAGGCCCTAACTCGCATTTTTTCAAAACTTACTTTTTTTCAGTAAATCCAATGCATTTTAGAAATATTCTGCTCCTCACAAAGAATGTTTACAATATTATTAAAAATAACGTTATTACAAGCAATTGTACAGCATTTAATAAAAAGTTATATATTAATAATTACAGTATCTGTTGTATTTTTACCGCCTCCTGTAAATTTTAAATTATTTGAGTTAGGGCCTTTCTACCTGAGACCAACGATAAGAAATTTGCATATTTTATTTTGAGTTTGAGCTTTATGTGTTCATCCGGCAAAATTTCTTAAAATGAAGTTGTTCAGTTTCGAATACATATATTGAAATTTAATATTTAGTTTTACATGCTATTGAATAGGGCAACCAAAAATATGCATTAGCATTTTTTTTCTGAGTGTTACTGACAAAACAAGCAAAATATTAATTCATTTTAGGAAAATCTACGTCGTTTAACCCCTATTTGTTACGGCATATTTTTGCATATTTCCTAATAAATGCATACTTTTGCATTTTTCAATTTTTTTCAGCAAAGTAAAAATTTACCATAAAACAACACCTCGGAAGTTATGCTAGGAAATGTTTGTTTTCAAATTTACATCGCTGATGTCGAAAGAAGTTTCTAGATGTATAAGAGCGTGTTACGACAAAGCTTCAGGTTTCAAAATTTGAGCGATATCATTGTTATTTATTGCAACAATAATTTAAATTAATTTTTTACTCTTTTATTTTTTATTCTTGTCAATCTGAATTTTTTTCCATTTTTTTTTTTATTTTTTATTTTTAATTTTAAATTAAAATAAATATATCGCTCATTTGCGAGTGGTATAACTAAAAAAAACGATTCTGAGATAATCCATTTAAACATTTTAATTTATCCAAACTGATGGGAAAAGTACAAGACACTTTTGATTGCCACTCAGTAAAAAAAGATATAAAAATAAAATTTTTAGATATGTTTTAAATTACAGCTCTTTTCATAAATCTACATTATCAACTCAAAAATGCGTTTTTTGAGTTAAGTAATTCTTCTCGTAAATGAGCCATATGTAAATATAACGGAATTTTATTTTATCTGGTTGATGGCTAATTGTTACTTTTCATGTTTTAAAATTTTTTAAAAAAATTTACGTAATTTTGCATGAAATTTCCATAGAGCATATTTTTAACGCTTAAAAGTGTTTTTTCAATGCATATTTTAGGCGCTTAAAACTAATTTTATAGAGCATATTTTTGGTTGCCCTACTAATAAATATAATGAATATACGAGTACATATAAGAATATTATGAAGTATTTGTTAAACAAAATTGAGGTATTGCAGAAAGTTTAACAGAAATAAGTATCTTGTGCTAAGGTTGTACACTGCGGTATAATATGAAAGCTCTCAAGCTGATTTGAGTTTTCAAATTCAAATACAGTAGAAATTAAAAAAAATCTTTAATGCGTTGCTGCGTTGTAACATTTAGAGTTCATTTTAAGCTAAATATTGATGCAATGAAATACTTTTGTTAAGGATGGCATGGAATTACAAAATTCAAAATTATTCAAAGATATCTGCCTTTAAAATTATAATACTCCCTCCCGGCAATATGTCTGCTAATAAAGAGTTTAAAACACCTTGCCAAAGCTTAAATTAATTTATAAAAATATAATACAAAATAATTAAATGGCATTAGTGAAATTGTTTATCTGTTAGTGATGGTTCAGTTAAATTTTTACAAAGCATTTTAAGTTCTTTTTAATTAATTTTTAATTAAAATATTTCTGATATTTATGCGCACAACAGCAAAATAATTTAATTTATTATTTTAACTTTTTTATTTTAATAAAAATTGTAGCAATAAATTTAAGCAACATACTTATATGTACAAATACATCCTTACAGAGTTGGGAGCAAATAATCTGCATAATTCTGAAAAACATAAAATCACAAACACATTCAAACACTTTTTAAGGTTCCCACCTAAAGTAAAAAACATTTACAGAGAAACACGTTTGAAATCCTTTTTTAAACGTACAAGCATTATTTGTGTGTGTCCTAAAAAAATACTTTTTTCTAACAAATTTTTATTTAAACTTTGATTCTCTTTGTGATTCTTTAAGTTGTCTTTTGTTAACATAGAACAACATATTGAACAATATCTACGTATACCTTTAATGCAGGTTTTTCTTTGATTTTACAGCACCAAAAACTAATTGTACAATAATTAAAAGAAATTAGTTTCTTTAATGAAATACTAGACTTGCTTTAGGAAAATCATATGTTTTGATAGACTAATCGAACCACTCTTAGAGCACCTCCTTTTGTAGTTGATTGTTCAGTAAATCGCACCATGTTTTATAGAGCGAATTCGTTTTTTTTTTTAGGAACAATGTTTCAGAAAATTTTTTTTCTGCCAATTACGATATCAGTAAGTTTAAGACAAATGCCCACAAGTATTACTCCCTCTTTCACCCTTCCGTTATATATTTTAATGAAACAGCACAATGTACTGCATATGAGTAAGGATCGTTACCTGCGTGCTCTGCATTGAAAAATTATGAAAAATCTTGTGTTAACTTTCCAACTCTGCACTTTTGTTTTGATTTGCATTTGTATTTACTTGCATGAATAATGACTTTAAAGTTTAAACATCGATTATTCAAGTAATTAAATAATTTATAAAACCATTTTTTCTTTCTTTAATGAGGCTAGTAATCAGGAAACGACCCCTACTCATGCAGTAAATTGTACTGGCCTAGAAAAATAGATAAGGAAGGGGAAAAAGAGCGTGGACCTTTGATTTAAACTTACTAATATCACATCTAATATTAGTTATAAAATAACCAAAGTCCTACTTTAAGAATGCCAACCGCAAAGGAAATCGATTGCTGTTAATTGATTACTCAATAGCTAGTGTTATACCTTCACCACTGCATTATTCAACAGCACTCAACCTCACGAAGCCCGCACAATAAAGTTTAAATTAGGGGAGGAATAAAAGATTATCATGATATTGAAGATGATGTGGTTGTTGCTGTCTTTGACTCAATCCCTGGGATAATTTAATGTGTTAAGGCCAAAAAAGGTTATTTTCTAAACCCTATAGTAAAAAATTTCAAAAATAAAAAACTTAATGCCCACATGTTAAAATACTCATATTGCCAAAATAGTCACAAAGTTGGTATGCAGAAAATCGTAATTATCAAGATTCAACGATGAGACAATTGCTGTTATAATTCAAAGGTGAAGGATTAGCACTGGCCCTTGAATGATCAATTCACAGCATTTTATCTCATTCCTAAGGCGCTTAATAATAATATAAGAGAAGAAATATCGTCGCAAGAATTAAAGAACGCTGTAACTGTCAAAACATTTAAGTTCACCAAGGCGAAAAAACCTGTATGAAAGTAGAAAGAAGACATTGGTATTTTTTAAAACGCAAACGGCGTAAGTGACTTTCTTTTCATCATAGAAATCTGGGACCGGGACCAATCGACGATATTTTTTTTCTGATAAAAATGATGCAGAAAAATGTATTTTCGATTTTTTGTCAGTTACAGCATTCTTTAATTCTTACGACTGTACTGTACTGTACTGTACTCTCCATAAATTCCAATATAATGCCCAGCATCAGGACGGGTTTACCGCTAAGTATTGGTCTCAAAAAAAAAAATACAAACAAAATTTGCGATTTGAAACTTAAAAATGCGCTCTTCAATAATTGGAGATATAGAACCAAAAATTATTTATAATATCCGATGTACTGTTCATGGGGATAAGCATGTCTCAATGGCAATTTGATCTGTGTTTAAGAGATTCGTTGGGAGAGTTTTTCTTAAAAATGTTACTTAAACTATAAATTCGTATGTTTAAAATTTTTCACACTAAATGATAATTATTTCATTTAGAATATAAAACCACAAACAAAAGAATTAAAAGTTTATAAGCAATACATTTCTGTTGTTCACTCAAATCCATAATATATTGATCATAAATGCCAAAAAGTACTGTTAAAAAATACCCCTTTACAAACTTAAACAGACTTAAAAGCACACCCCTATACACATGTTGACATTACATATGACATCAGCTATTATATAATTAAAATAGTATTAGTGCATTAATTAAAAGTAAATATTTGTGGTTTTATGTGCAAGAAAAAATTTTTTTATACAAATATTTTTTTTTAGTACAATAATTAAAAAACAAGAAAAAAAAAACACACACATATGTGGCCGTACTTTTTATGCTCTTGTGGTCTGAAAAAATTAATATATTTAACCAATTTTTTTTTCAAACGTTTATTTTAAGGGCATTACTTAATTCAGGGCAATTTGGAAAAGTTTCTTTATGATTATTAGAGCACAAAAAGGATTATAAAATAAAACTGGAAAGATTTCATGAAATTTTAAAAAAACTAAAACGATTTTTTGCCAAATCGGCAAAAACATTCAATACTCTTATTAATAAATTTTATTTATTAAATGTTTATTACTCATAACACCACTCAAGTGTTTTCTAATCGTTCTTATTCCTGTTGACGAGGTCGTTGTCTTTTGATGACATTTTTGTAATAGAATAAAGAAAAATATGTTTCATTTACCTTTAATCTATAACAAAAATTAACTTAGACGGCCACTACGTTGAAACCTGAACAAGGCCTAATCTTTTCAAAACGAAAAGTTCTTATAATGCATAGATGCCCAGTAGTGGCTGATATCAGCAAATTGAACTCTCACGTATACTTACGCTCTTTTGTTTGTCAGTCAACCAATATATATATTATATATTACATATACATATATATATAATAAGACACAGAAATTCTGTGTAGTGTAGTTTGTCTCTCCCACTCAACATGCTGCTTTCCTCTTGGTTTATTGACGACAGTGTTGCCACAGAAAAAATTTTAATTCTACCAAAATTTCTTTCAAAACCTACCAAAATTTAGCAAAATCTACCAAAAACCATTTAAGAATAAATTTTTGAGATGGAAAGCAATTTCTATTAACACCTTTACATGTATTGGTACATATAAATAAACAAAAATGAAAAATATAACAAAAAGAATTGAGTTCTTCGAAAATATGTACATATAAAAAATAAACATGTAACAAAAACAATTCAATTTCTTAACAATACATAATTAAATAATTAATACCCATAAGTAAAAAATAATTCAAAACCTTGTCAGATTTGCAAATTTTAGCTATTTGAAATTGCAGTCGATTTCGAATTTGTTTTTCAATTTGGTTTTGATTAAGGAAAGTGTTAAAAATTTTTGTTCAGCTGCTGCAGAACTATGCGAAAGAGAAAGTAAATTAAAAACAAAGTTGGTTAATTCATCAAAACTTTTTTCATTTAAAATGTTTCCAATTGAACTAACTTTAATATTATATATTTAATTGATTTGTTTCTGTTAATCGCAACAGATTCCACTGTGTGATAATAATATCAGGATCACAGTCTATAAGATTACATACATACATACATAATTGGCCATTACAACCCTGTGTCAGGGTTACGGCCTAGCTTCTCGCAGCACTCATATTGTGTGTGTTAATTTTTATCCATGAGTACCGGGACCTACAGTTTAAAGTCGACTCGACGGATTTGAGAAGCTTTTTCATGGCAATCAATTACTCCCAGAGCTTTTGCCAGAAGACTGCTGAGAGGTAGTCGCCGAAAGAAATATTTTTTTCATATTTCTTTTCTCAAGATGCCAGAGCTGAGATTTGAATCCAGCGCTATCGTCTTAGTAAGCCAACACACTAACCACGGCGACGTCTATAAGATTAGAACATTTTAAAACGAGAGACAATTTACATAAGCAAGTCTTCTTTTGACAAATCTTATTTAGGAGTAATTATTTGTAACAATTTAATATATTCTTCAATTAAAATAAAATATAGCAATGATTTGGTTTAGTAATTCAATGTAAAATTGCAAAATCTCATGTTTAACATCAAAAGCTTTTCCCGGGTTAAGATTTTTAGTAGAATACATTTCGGCTTTTGTACCGATAAAAAATTTTTGAAACATTAATGTGATTATTAGAATTTTTAAAATCAGTTTAAGTGTTGTGTATTAAATCTTTTTGATAAAATTGCTTAATATATATAAAAAGTTAGATTTTATGCTTGAATATAAATACGGCAATCTTGAATTTTCCGACTGAAATTCCTTATTAAGATTGTTTACAATGGGCAATACACTTCTTTTTAGCTTCTGCTAAAATCTACCAAAATCGGATTCAGCCTACCATCCTACCAAACGAAAAATTTTCTACCAGTTTTGGTAGAATTCTACCAATTGTGGCAACGCTGATTGACGATCAAACAAAAGAGCGTAAGTATATGTGAGAGTTTAATTTGCTGATATCAGCCACTACTGGGCATCTATGTTATAATGTTACATACAATAGTAGAATACATAAAAGAATCTTGCTGAACTTGAGTAAATGTGACTGGAGAAAATTTAAACACTAAATGTATATGCGTGGTATAGGGGTTAGAGAACTCTCACAAAAACTCAAACAGTTCAAATCCTAACAAATATGAAAAATTAAAAAGTTAGTTTGCGGTTTGTTCAAAATTATAACTTAAAAATAAGAGGTTCTCCCCCTTAAAGAATTCCATCTACAAAGAAACCGCTCCTCTACATTCCACTCCATTCCACCCTAACAACAAAAAACGAATGATCAGGAGAAAAGGCGCCACCTATTGGAAAGTAGCAGATGACAGCTAAAACCTACTCACTACAATCAACATGTAGCAATGGGGCAATTGCTGTTGATCATTAGAGGGTGAAGGTATAACACTGGCCTTTGAATGATCAATTGATGCCTCATTCCTTAAAAGCTTAATAATATAAGAAAACCTTTAGCCGCTACAACTTCTTTAATTGAGAACTTATTCATGCCATCAAAAAATATAATTGCTCTTTCAATGTGGGTGGTCGTCAATTAGAAGTGGAGAACTTCATTTGCACATTTATTTATACGAAACAAAAAACTAAATTGTAAGCATTAAGCACGTATATCAAAGCACGCTAAATAGTGCCACAATTGCAGTAGTAATTGATGATTTTACGCTTTATTTATTTGGCACCAATACATACAATTTCAACAGTTAAATTAAAATCACAAAAATATCCCCACAATACACCATTGAGCACAATTTTTTAATCTATTCACACTGTGTTTTCAACAACATTATAAAATAGAAAATGGGGAAAAAATTCTATTGACTTGGAATTTCCCAAAAGATGTTTTAATATTTCATTGCTTTCAATTTTTTTTTTTCATTCAAAAGAGAAAAAATAAAATATTTTAACAATTTATAGACATGCCGGAGTGTCAATACTGAATTGTGTGAAATAGACATTAACAGCGAAATTAAATTTTAATTATTTATTGTGCGAAAATAACTTAAAATGGGAAATTGATGTAAAGTTTTAAAGTCATTGAATTTAAAACGAGAGTCAATTAAATTAAAAAAATTAATTGATATGAATGCATTAGACATAAAATATACAAATTAATAGAACAATTTGTTGTTATTTTTTTTTTTTCAAAGTAATCATATAAATCATAGATGGACAGTACCAGTACCAGTACTTTTTCAGTATTTTCTTTTTTTACTAATTAGTAAACAGTAAATTTTAGTTATGGCACTATTCATGTCAGTGAACAATGCGTAAATATCATTTTTAAAACACACAGTATCTACTAAAAGTCATTTAATGTTTACTGAATTTTTTTACACAAATCAGTACTTTTTACTGATTACTGATTTCTCTTTTCAGTAATCTGTACTTTTTACTAAATACTGTTTTACGTATTGCAGTAAAAAAGTACTGCAGTATGCCCATGTATGATATAAATAATATTTGTTATACGGGTATGTTTTAAAATCCAAATTAACTCGAAACTACAGTGACAATGACCTCCTTATAGAAAAACGTCTTTTCAGTCCCAATTTTAGTACTGGAGCAAGACGAAGCGAAATCCTTTCAAGTCAATTCGTCCATAATTTCCTTTCCTTTAGAAACGTGATGTCCTGCATTTCAATTAGTGTTGTTCCAGTGCGAGGACAGAGCGTTCAGTGGATTCCTCCGCTCTTTCACTAGCCGAGATCTATTCTTACAGTTTGAAATTGTTTTTAAAGGATTTTTTTTTTCATTTTTAACAAACACAATCAACATATCGTCGTGCGGGAGTTTATGTGCTCTATCCGCCATTTTATATTTTTTATATATCTCGAGCTAATGATGCCACTTTAGGTTTTCGACCCCAAATTTTTATATATAATATAAAATTGTTTTAGGATATCTCGTCAAGTTTCGGAGATAAATAGCCAAAAACGGATCGCAGATTTTACAAATTTTGGTGTCAAAAACCTAAATTTTCATCATTAACTCGAGATTTTAAAAATGGCGTATAGAGCACTTAAACTCTCGCACGACGATATGTTTTTTTGTAGTTTGAAATGAATACGCTTAATTGAGTTACTCACACAAGTGATGAACTAAGAGAGCTTCTCTTTTGTTCTCTGTAGTTCGTTAATTCATTAGGTATTTCTAGTTCTTGTTTCTTTTTAAGTCATGTTTCTCTGTACTTCGTCGTACGTTGTTTATACATTTACCATTATTCTCAGCCAGTTCATAAATATTAAAAATAAGCAGTCGATTTTGGTGAAAATACATAAATATTCTATTAAAACGTATAAAAATATACTACAAAGCAGTATCAAGAGACTTTATTTTATTGCTAAATGCACGCAAGACGTTGTTAGTTAGTGGACTGAAATCTGTCCACTGAATTCAGCAAAAGTAACCAAAAACTAAGACATTATTAATGAATTTATTAAACAAATGTTCAGTGGCGTAATTTAGTGGTTATTGTATTATATTACTAGATAAGAACTTCGGATTCAAAACCCAGCTCAGACAACTTAAAAAAGAAATATGAAAAAAAAATATTTCTTTCGGCAACTACCCCTTAGCAATTTTCGGGCAAAAGCTTTGAGAGTATGTGATGGATATGAATAAGCTTCTCAAGCTTGTCGTACGAAGTCGACCATAAACTATAGGCTGCGGTAGTGATGAATAAAAATTGATGCACACAATATGGATGCTGTGAGAAACTAGGCCGAATCCTGAAATAGGGTTGTATGTGTATGTCAGTGTCCACAAAAAAAAACAAAAAAAAAAACAACAAAAAAACGCAATATTTCATTGATGGATACTTGTTTTTCTGAAATCATTTAATTGAAACATAAAATATTGCAAATTATCAAAAACCATAAAACAAAGTACTTCCAATAATTAATTTGAATGATAAAATTTGAACACTCAGCCATGTCACAGAGTTCAATTCAGAAACGGAATAACAATCGTCTGTTAGTTAAAAAAAAACAAAAATGAAAAAATTTGGAAAAAAAATGACAAGACACAGAAAATATAAATTTCGTTAATAAAATTACAAATCATATCATTCGTGTTTTGATTAGCTGAAATACACACTAAAATCCAGTTCCAAACGAAATTTAACTCTATGACTCCATGCTTGATGTTAAAATTTGTACAATCAATGACTGAATACAACTTAGAATATTGCAAACAATTAGAGATTATAAAAATTTGTTGAAATAATCTCTTTTGATTGCGACCACATTTTTTTGCAATGAGTTGAAAAAAGAAAAACATTTTATTTGATTGCAATGGCAAGTTGCTTTCAGTTCAAATTGATTGCCACACCCCCAACTACGATATTAATGACCTGAAAAAATTTAAACTCATTTCTAAGTTTGAGACCATAAATTTCTTATGCTTCTACTTTTCAAAATATTTTACATTTAAGTTTTTTGTTTGTTAAATTTCATTAAATATCTTAATGAATTTCAAAATAAAAACACAATTGCATATTTAATGAAACTTTTTTCTTATTAATTACTAGAAAAAGATTTTAGTTTTTACATTGAAAGTGAATTTAGCTTTTAAGTTTTTTATTTTATACTTAAATTATTTCGTTTTTACTTCACAGTTGTCTTCTTGGGAAAACTTAAGAACCGCAATGTTTCCTAAAGCTTCAACTACAATTTTTTATCAGCAGCTGCAATCAAAATAAAGTACAATTTCATTACGTGACTCTTAAATAAAACATTTGAAAAGATTTCTAAAAAATGAACAAACGAAGACACACTAAAGAACTGTTGAAAGAGCCAAACAAACCAAATTGTAAAAGTTGAAGCGTAAAAGGAATTCTGGAAAACATGTAGAATTATTTTATGTTGAATAACTAACTGAAAAAGAAATAAAAACAAAGTGCTCAAGATTTTGTGTTTTTGTTGTGTACTAAGAAAACAGAGAGCTGAAATGAAACAAGAAAAATACAAAATGCTCGTGAAACAACAACGAAAGTGTCTGCATATTATAACCTGCCTTTTAATAAGCTGTCTGCTGCTGTTGCTTTTAGAAAGGCAGACTGTTTCAGCAACACCAATTCTAACAAAAACTATACCATCCACAACGACAATTTCAGCCAAAACATCTGCAGAAGCAGAACTGAAAACAGCAACTAGAAGTTTAAGAGATCATGAAAGAACAAGTGCAGTAAATTTAAGGCGTAGCCGTGTGGGTGGTGTTGGTGGCGGTGGCGTAAAGAGTTCGCCATGCGAACATAAAAGGCTTAGTGAACTTATCAAAACAAGTCCAGTGATACTTAAGGCATTGGGTGCCCACATTTTTAATCATGACGATGATGAGGATTTACGTATTTTACACAATAGTAACGATGCTTTATTATTAAAATGGCAAAATGAACAAAATAAAGTTCTTACGTCCTTAAAGCGAACTGAAACTGAACAGCACAAAAACTTACACTCTTTAACATCATCTGCTTCATCAACAAAAAATGCTGAAATAACAAGACAGTCACAAAACAACAAGCAAACGCAAACACAATTTCAACAGAAAGAACAACAAACTTTTAGTGATGCTGCAACTAATAGAGCCGCCATGCTGGCGTCAATGAATGCCGATGCAATTTTAATAACATTAACACCAGAAACTATTTACAAAGGAGCTTCTTTACTAAAAATGACATCAAGTGCCGCAGAACATGCCACATTTCATAGTACCAGTAGCAGCAGTGGTAGTGGTAGCAAATTTAGCAGCAGTACAATGGGCAGTGGTAATAGCAATAATGATGGTGGTGGCGCGAATGCTGGAATAAATAGTGGCACCATTAACTCATCAGAAGCCTCGTATTTGTATGAAGGGTAAGTGTAGGCAACACAACACAAAAAAAAAAACAAAAATTACAGAGACAGACAGAGAAAAAATAACACAAACAAATGGAAATTGATGGTTTTTTTTTCTTTGTCTTTTTTTATAAATTTATAATGAGGCAATCAATTAATATTTAATGGTGTTTTGTGGTAAAAAAGCTGCATAAGGCTTAAAGAATGTCAAATGCCTTAAAAAACAGCTGACTTTGTTTCATTTTTACAACAAATTTTCTACTTTTCTTTACTTTTGTTTATTTATAAAATGGCTGTATTTTTTAATTATTCATATTCCATTCATGATACTAATACAAACACACAATGACATTTTAGAAATGTCCGCCTAATAATGGTTCATTTTTTAGAAAAGAAAAATCCATAAATCTGTTGCAAAACTCCATGTTGTGTGGTAAGCAAATATGATTTAAATTGAAGTATTTAAGTTGAAAGTAATCTTAGTACAAAGAAGGAGTCGTGGAGGGGGGGAGGGGGTCGTGGTATAGTGGTTAGAGAGCTGGCAGCAAAACTCAAACAGCCCAGGTTAAAATCCTAGTGAAGGAGAAAAAATAAAAATAAAAGCTGTGGTTTTTAAAAAAATTATAATTTAGAAATTAGAAGCGCCCCTCTCTCCTTTCAAGAAGTCCATCTTTAAGAAACTGCTGCCTAATATTCCAGTCTATTCCACCATCAGAAACGAATGATCAGGAGTTCAACGTCACTTTCTGGGAAGATAACAACTAACCTACTTAGTGAAGACCCTCACCACTCAGAATCAACATCCACCGACAGATGGGGTAATTATTGTTGATCATTCAAGGGTGAAGGTATAACACTGGCCTTTGAGTGATCAGACAGACAGCAACATATCCCATTGACATAAGGCGCTTAATATATTAACATCTATCGATCTATTTATATCTTCAACATTCCAATACAATGGCATAGAATGAGTAGAGGTTTACTCCACTGAGGACTGGTCTTAACAAAAAAAAAAAAATATTTTTTGAGAAAATTTCTTAACTCTCTGAAATTAATAAAAAAAAACCGGTGCCAATTTATTTTGCTGGATTTTTATTAAATATCAGTGCAAGTACCTGATTTGACAGCTTGTTTTACTTGCCATTTTTCATGATTTCAAAAAACTACGAATTCTTGCAAACTACTCGTACCTCTCTCAGAGCACATCCTTTTGTAGTTGATTGATCCAGTGAATCGCACAATGCATTATAGAGAGAATTCGTTCTTTAGTTGCACCGCTCGTTTATGGAACGGGCTTCCAGCGAATGTTTTTCCTGCCAATTACAATATCGGTAGGTTTAAATCAAATGTCCACAAGCACTACTCACTCTTTCCCTATTCCCATAACATATTTTCCTAGATCAGCATAATGTACTGCCTGAATACGAATATTGGTCGTCTCCTGAGTAGTGGTGGCAAAGTATTGAGTAATGGGTATCGAGTATCGAGTATTTGTACTAATTTTTGGGTACTCAATACTTAAAAGTAATTACTCAATATTTAAGAGTTCTATTTTTCCTTCGAAGTTTTATGGAAAATTTAAAATTTAACGGTCAAAACAAAATTCTTTTTAAAAACACAATACTTTTTGAAATTATTTTCTCTTAAAAATAAAATCCGTTAAAAGTATTGAGTAGTATTGAGTACCCAAATGGAAGCACTCAATACTATCGAGTAATGAAAAGTAGTAGAATTTGACAGCACTACTCCTGAGTACTGGCTTTAATGAAGGAAACAAATTTAGGAATGCATTTTAAATTAACTGAATTCAATAAACGATTTATATGCCATGAAAAAAATTTCTTCTTGAATCCCTGTCGTTTTAGTTTCGCTGGGTTTTTATTAAATATCTGTGTAGGTCACCTGATTTGAGAGCTTGTTTTACATGCCAATTTTCATGACTACAAAAATGACAAAGTTTTGGAATTTAGGAAATGAACTCATGAAAATAACCACTTTCATTTGATTTCTCTGGGATACGATAGAAAAATTTGGCAAATATTCTTATTCAAGCAAAATTTATTAAAAAAATATATTTTAAGTGTTTTAATATATCCAATCCAAATTATATTAAATTTAATTTTAATTTCTTTATTTTATGATTTTTTTTTTATTATATTCTGTAGCCAATTAAATGCAACTGTTCAACCATTATCTTGTTTTGATGAAAATTTATTAAAAATGTTGCCAAGCGATTTAATTATTTTTGGCAAATTGATAACAATTGACGAACAGCAACAACAACAAATGGGGCAGTCTCAACAACTGCAACAAGATAATGATTTCTTAAGCGTTCTCCATGACTACACAATTTCTTCCTCATCGTCAGCCCAACATCAATCGCAATCATCAACAAAGGATTTATTAAAAATCAGTATAAATGGTCTTCATCGATGGTCATCCCAATTTGAAAATTACATATGGAAGCATTTAGGTAAGATAACAGTGTTCGGTTATTTAAATTTAAATTTATTTATATAAATTACAAATTTTGAAGTAGAAAGATAATGAATGTAATGAAGACACGATTCGAATCTTAAAAGAAAAAGAGGGTTGTTTGTATTCGATGTTGAACTACTTAAATATTTTGAAATTTAAATTATTATTAAATTGCAAACGTTGTGTAACATATAATTAATAGGCAATCAGTGGTGGATTTACGCCTAGGCCTGTTGCACAGTGTAGTGTTTTCATATAACGAGCGGCCAAAAATAGAAGAAGTTGACGTAGAGTTATGAAACTTGACACACTTGTTTGGCTTTATAAAAGATAGCAAAATTGCAAATTTGCAAAATTTCGGAGCAAGAATTCGAGTCCTTTCCATATATCCTGAAAATTAAAAAGGTTATAACAGAAGAAAAAAAGGGTCTATCATTATGAAATATGAAAATTTAAGAAAAATTTTACATAAAATTATAATTAATTATTTTTTTTTTTTTTGGTACATGAAACCATTAGATCATTCTGAATTTATAATTTTCTTTCAATTGTGAGCAAGGACACACCAACCGCTTACATGTCCTGAATAAAAATTAAATCGAAAAATTTAACCTTTAACTAAAACAATGTTTATAGCTTTGTAAACGCAATTAATTTTGTTAAATTTTTATAAAAATCAGATCAATGAAACCATATTAATACGAGCTATTATATTAATTTCCGTTTGCTTCATATTGGTCTATAATATTAAATATTAAAAAATTAACGAATATGAGCCTGACTAGATACTGAAAATTGTGAATAAAAATTAAAGGGGGACGAAAGTGGAAGTTAAACCAAGTTTTTTTGAAATCAACTTACTTGCAGAAATCTTATATTAAAGTGTAAAAAATACATTTTTTATGTTTTTTTTTATTGTCCACTGAGGTTAAAAATGTCTCATATTTTTACTTTTCTCGCTTCCTTTATATTCAGAATTACGGTACATCGCATGTGACAATCACATTGTTTCCAAATTTTAACGTCACTGGATATATATTTTAATTATAATTTATCAATTAACCCTTCAAAGTTATAGCATTTTTTCAAATTTTTTCCAATAATTGTGTATTTACTTATAACTTTGAACTTTGAATGCTCCGAACTACCTTAAAAATTAACTTTTTAAAAAATTTTCTGTAATTTTTTTTAATTTGAATGTACTTCGTAAAACCATACTAACATATTTTATTAATTGGATAATTGATTTTGTTTATTTAAATTAAAAAATCATTTGGTGGATTTTTGTTTTAATTCAAGTCGGAATTTCTTTCACTGTAAATAATGCGAAAAATTCAATTATGGAATTGCTTTTCAATTAGTAGTACTTTGATGTAACTGTAGATTCGACACCTGACATTGCACTTGGCGAATAACTTATTAAATACTTAAAAATGTTGAAAAATGTTTGGAATTTATACCCAATACAGGTCACAAATCTAAAGATATTTAAATAGCCGCGTTGAATACTCTAGAACAAAAGACTTGGTCATAGTGAACTGCCGTGGTTAATCTTATGAAAATCAATTAATTGTAACCACTAATCCCTGAGCAGGTTAGCTTAATCTATACCCTAAGTAAACTTACTTAGTAATTTTTTTTAAATTTAATTAATTATAGTTTTTGTTTCGTCAGAAACGCTTAAATTTAATTTTAAAAAATTTATCCCACCTTTCCTGGGGCTCGAATTTCGGGCCTCCAGCACATAAAATTTATTAATTATATTTATACTTATAATATACATACTATTACTGATATTAAAGCGGACATTAAGACCCTTCAGGGTGTTTTCACCACATCCAAGCTTGTCCGTGAATGCCGGGTATCTTTGGAGGATCCCTAGACACGAGGCTATTGGAGGAAATGAAATAGCCGATGAACTTGCTTAGGCTGGTTCCACTACTAATTCGAGCGAATTCAGTCTCGAGATCGGCATTCCTCTGTTGAGGGGAAAACAGCAAATTTTTACATACTCCATATGTCAGCCAAGGAAAAATGGAAGAATAAACATAATTGCTTAATGGCCAGACAAATCTGGCACAACATGGATATTGGTAGAACGAAACTCGCGTTGAATCTAAACAGAGTCCATCTCGAAAATCTTATCGTCGTGCGGGAAATTATGTGCTATATCCGCCTTTCATATTTTTTTTTTTATATATCTCGAGTTAATGAGGCCGCTTTAGGTTTTCGACCCCAAATTTTTCAAATCTGCAATGAGTTTTCGGATATGTCGTCCAGTTTTTGGCATAAATAGCCGAAAAAAGATTGCAAATTTTAAAAATTTTGTTGTCAAAAACTTAAAGTGGCACATAAACTGCCGCACGGCGTCATATCAGTGATAAAGAGTCATTGGCCCATAGGTACTCACGCTCGCAGGTTTAATATACCTTACAATGACTTCTGTAGAAGCTGTAATGACGAAGAAGAAGAGGAAACAACGGAACATTTTCTATGTCATTATCCAACACTGGGGGACCTGAGATCGAAAATTCGTGGATGCCCTAAATTTATTGACCGCTTCTGTTTAACTGGAGGTGATTTAAACGAAATTCACACCTTTGTAAAATTATTAGGAGAATGGCCAACGATCGTACACATCTTAAAGTTAATAAGTGGTATCACAACGGCACCTTATAGGACCCAAGAGTGCTTTGCCTGGAGGCGGCTGCCAATTTTAACCTAACCTATATTTATACTCAAAAATCTCTCTATAACTCGCTGGTCTACGCGACATAATGTATGATATGTTTTAGAAGAATAGTGGTATTACAGAAAACAAAGACGAAAACCCGAATCCACGACGTAAAATTACAGAATCTAGAAATATCAATTCAGTTATAGTTTGGAATGAACATTTTAGATCGTTTCAGACATCGCACACTGATTTATCATCTGTAAAGCAAATTTATGGTTATTTAGCCTAATTTCTTCAAGTTATGGGCACAAACAATTCTTTGACTTTGAAAATAATTTTTTTTAACATTCACATCAGTCATATTGAAAAATAAGAAGGCAATAATTCTAAATCCGCCACTGTAGGAAATAATGAATATTTTTTAACGACAGTGTTTATGATTGAAAATCATCGATTTTCCAAGTAAAAACATTTAAGAAAGATGAATTTTTGTTCATAGATATAATAAGGGAGTTCACTTAGAGAATTTTTTTAATAAACTTTAACAATTTAACATCTGCTTCAAACTTAACAAATACCTCCTTTTTATTATTGTGGAGTATCATTAGTGAGCAATTGTAATTTCAACCTACGACAACTTGTTTTTTGATTAATTACAAGATTCCTTTAAGCAAATTTATGTAAATTTTTATATATACGGTTATATAATCACTTTATGATGAAACAATTTCTTATTCTATTACAACAGTGATACGAAAGAAGATTTTCACTCCATTTATTTCTTTGTTGCACTACTAACAGGTTGGGATGATTGGAGTGATTTCACTGTCTGCAGTGTTGCTTGTGGCAAAGGTGTTCAACAACGTTTTCGACGTTGCATGTTGGATAATCCAATGGTTAATTTGAACATGAATTTCTATAATAACGATGAGGATGACATTGATGTGGACGTGGATGTTTATACTGATGTTATTGTAGAAATGGAATTGGAAGAAGGCCAATTGGATGACGAGGAAGATAATAATTTGATGGTGGATGATGATAATGATTGGAATGGAGGTGAACAACAAAATACAATTCATGAAAAGAATAGTACGGGCTACTATGGTTTAAGTAAAAATGTGAGCCAAAAGAAACAACTGGAAACAGCTACTACAACATCAGCCACAACTTCAGCAAAGGATGTTAATCACTACTACGCTCAAACGGAAAATTTAAACACAAGCAACATGTTACATTTTGTGACAACTCCACGAATAGAGTTAAGAGTTGAAAGCTCGACAACAGTAGATAATGAGCCTGAAGTAATGCGCATATTTGAGGGTCATTTCAATGACACATTTAGTGAAGAAACATCTGCATCCGAAACAATGACGGGGAAAACCTTAACAGTAAAAAATGAAAAATCATTTAAAGCAAAATCATCATCCCCATCGTTAGTAAAACCTTTCAAAGATACAAAAAATATAAAAAAATCTTTAAAACAGCAAGAGCAGCACCAGCCAAAAAATAAAAAACATAAAAAGCATAAATCAGCAAAATTATTTTCCACCATGTTCTGTGAAGGATACAACATTGAACAAAGGAATTGCAACAGTTTCGAATGTAGTGGTGAGTGTAAAATATTTTTTTCTAATTAAGTTTATACAGATTTTTGTTACGCGTATTGTATAAAACATAACTCTAATGCTTAAACTAAAACAAGTTGCTGATTTTCGCATTCGATATAGAGTAAATGCAAATTATTATTAAAAACAATTAAAAAAAGAAAATGATTATTTGTTTTTTTTTTTCTTTTATTACTTTCATTAGATGATATCAATGATCTGTTAAAATTTTATCGAAAATATTCCACAACTGATGAAACGAATACTTTCCCAACCCAAACAATGATGATGGAATCAAATACAATGACATCAGCATCATCCATTTCAACAATAGCTGACACATCATCAATAACCACGGATAGTGAAATTGATGCAACAACAGAGCAAACTAATCAAAATGCCAATATTTTTACAACTCCCATTAACATGGGATACGTACTTAACTGGCATAATACATTAAATTTTACCATAATGTTAACTTTAAGAGTTAAGGTAAGATAAGATTATTACAAAATGACCATAAAATATTAAAAAAATGAATGCAAACATTTGGGGAAACATTTAGTTATTCCATAAAATCATAAATATAAATTTGGCTGCCGTATATAAACCAAAAATTTCCTTTACTACTGAATGCTGGAAATAAAGCAATAATCCTTTTGCATAATTTCTTATCTTTTTTTTCTTTTTTCTTCTATTTTATTACATATTTCGTTTTATGTTCTTTGTGACTGTTTGTGTGTCTCAAATGGCCGTGATGGTGTGTTGGCTTGTGCGCCCTTTTGCCATTGGCAACTATTATACACAAAACTCACAGAACGATAGTTATACAACAGCGACAATATTTTCTATACGCAATTTCACACACAATCTTTATTTGGAATCCTGCAAAGATGGTTTACGGTTATACTTAGAGAGAGATAAAACCACCGAAATGTTACCCATTAAATTTAATTTATACGATTACCATTGGCATCAAGTGGCTATAAGGTAAGTGGCTTTATGAGTTTTGCCATATAAGTAAAGTTTTGGCATTTATTTTCAAAAATTGAACTTTGGCAAAATTTTTGTATAGATTAAAAAAAAAATAATAATAATAAAAAAAGGTCACAGTTGATCAAGCCAATCTATAAAATACCCTACAGCATTACATATGTAGATATACATATGTCCCTGCAGATAATTTGCCTTTTTGTACATACAAAAAGAAACATTTAAACTTAAATATATTCCTAGAAAATATACTTCAGAAATATTAATTTTGTTGTCAAGACAAGGGATTTTATTTTCACAATTAATTTTCCTACGGGGTATTGTCTTTTCAAACACTGTGCATGTACCCTACGAGTACGTTTTATGGCTTACAATGTAATGAGATATATAATAAACAATAAATACAAAAAGAAATACATAATGCCCTCTTAACAATAATCAGTGGCTGTTCACACTATAAGCTTAAACAATAATTGATGTAATAAAAATTTCGGAACCCCAAACACAGATATTAGTTAGTAAAGTTACATTTACCACAGCACTCAGGACCACAGTCAGAATTTCCTGCATATCCAATTCATCAGGTTAAGCTATTTGAGAATGTTTTCAGTATCAATATCAGATATCTCGAGCATGTCCTGTATTCACCCCATACAGAGAGCATTTTGAGGACATCTAAGGGGAGTCGGGCAATTGTAGAAAGGAAGTTCTAAACGGTTTCTGTATCATCACAGTTGCGATAGCGATTATTGTAATGGATACCCAGCCGGCTAGCATGGGTTTTAATCGGCCAGGGTTTAGTAAATACAATCACCAAACTGGAAATGTCCAACCCACTCTGATGCAACAGCGATCTTTTTCTTTTTTTAAGACCAATACTTAGGGGTAAACCCCTACTAAATGCAGTCCATTGTATTATAATGTTGAATATATAGATATTGTAGATAGATAGATGTTAAGCGCCTTATATCAATTAGACAAATTGCTGTAAATTTGATAGAGGAGGAAAATAAACAAAACGAAACGTTTGATCTCATTTTGTTTTGTTCTTTACAATAAGTAAAACAAAAACAAAACAAAAATAGTGAGAGAGATTGGCCCATTTAGTTTTGTATATTGTTTTTGTTTTGAGCACTACAAATACACTAACTCAAATGTGCGTAGGTACAACAAAAAATGAATGAGAAGAAAAAGAAAAGAAGAAGAGAAAAAAGAGCAAATTATACGAATTTAACGTAATAACAAAGCAAGCACAAGAGCAAAAAGCGAATTTTTTTCGTTTGCACTCTTTCTTATTTAGAAAGTATTTGTTTTGGTTTTGCTCATGTACAATACGATTAAAAAAATTGTTAAAAGTTTATGACTTTGTGATACCGTTTGCGAAATGTTTTGTTTGTTTGGCCACTCTGCAATTTGAACACTCAAAGGCCAGTGTTATACCTTCACCTTTGAATGATCGACAGCAATTGCCCCATCTGGATGTTGATTGTGAGTGGTGAGCATCTTTTATGTAGATAAGCTGCTATGTACGCTGTACTCCTGATCATTCGTCTCTTGGTGGAATAGACTGGAAATATCAGTGAGCGGTTTCATGAAGAGGGAGGGGAGTGTTGACCTCTTATTTTTTTAAATTATAATTTTTGGAAAACCGCAAATTTATCTTTTAATTTTTTTCTCCTTCGCTGCGATTTGAACCTCGTTCTTTAGAGTTTCTATGCATGCGCTCTAACCACTATATCCCCTCCCTTTGTACGTTTAATGAGAAACACAGGCCAAGTCAGCTTCGAGATCCAGCAAGAGTCAATTACTATTTACCTAGCATTATACTCCTTTTAGACGTAGGCAAAACGGGGCAAAATGGCATATTCCTAAGACAGAAATTACAGCCATTTTGAGAAGATCAAGAGAAAACATGTCTTTACCTTAATTTTTATTATGATTTTCCTGCACGCTCAATTTTAATTGTTGGTTATAGACATTCTATCCGGGTGAGTCGTTTGGTTACAGTTCATTACATAAGAACAACAGACGGAATTTTTTTTACAAATAAGTGAAATAAATTGAATTTGAAATTGTAGTCGCCGTGGTCTAGTGGTTAGTGTGGTGGCTTACTAAGACATGAGCCCTGGATTCGACATCCAGCTCCGTCATCTTAAAAAAAAAATATGAAAAATATGTTTCTTTCGGCGACTACCCCTTGGCAGACTTCTGGCAAAATCTCTAAGAGTAACTGACTGCCATGAACAAACTTCTCAAGTCTGTCGTTCGGAGTCGACATTAAACTGTAGGTTCCGGTACTCATGGATGAAAATTTACACACACAACATGAGTGCTGCGAGAAGCTAGGCCGTAATCCTGACACAGGGTTGTAAAGGCCAGTTATGTATGTAATTGAATTTAACCTGATATTTTAACCCTTGAGAGTGTAGAAGAATTCAAATTATTGACCTTTGAGTGATTGTCAAATTGATAGTAACTTGTCTTTTCGGTAATAAAATTCATTCTTTCCAGAAAACGTTGCAATACAATACACAGTATGAGTAGTGGTTTAATCCCCTGAGTATTGGTCTCTATAAAAAAAATATAGCACATCACGGTTTTGCTAAAGATGTCTATAGCAAAAAATTTATAAAAATAAGGGCAAACAGATGGTTTTTACGGCAATTTTATAGGCTTTCTATCTTTTGGAAGTGTAGGAAAATTTTAAATGTTGTGTTATAGCAGACTATTTTGTATCACCGTTTGGCTAAGAGTATCAGCTTAAAATATTCATAATTAGTATTATGGATTGTAATTGTCATCTTATTTAGATAAATTAGAAACACACAGAAAACATATGCATTTTAGGATTTCGGGTGATTTCATAACTTTTGTTTTGTCTGAATAAACATAATTAATTTAAGGAATGATCTCACTTCCAGGGGCTCTAACTCGGCTCTCCAACACATCATATTATTTCGTAACATAATATAGTACGAAATTTTTTCAAAACTTTTTATCAAGAAGCTAATTATGGAAGATTTTCGTAATTACTGATTTCAGTTTTAATGCTTATTATTATTTCAATAAAGAAAGTTTTAAACAGCATGCAAATACAGACATTTTTATTCTCTTTTAATCTACTTTTAAAACAGCATACAAAATGGCGATTTTATATCAATTCATGTTGATTGTTCCTGGACAAATAGTTTTGTTGTTTCAAAACGGTTATTTTCATTGCCTGTGGCCGCGGACGTTGAAATTGGTAGAGGTTTCAATGTAAGTAAAAAGAAACCAAATTAAATAATTAAGTTTTTAAAAAATTAAAACTGTAAGGATATATCCTATATATCGTCGCAAGAATTAAAAAACTTTGTAACTGACAAAGCATTTAATATTCACCAGAGCCAAAAAACCTGTATGAAAGTAGAACAAAGACACTGGTGTATTTCAAAACGCAGACGGCGTAAGTAAATTTCTTTTCAACATAGAAATCTGGGATCGGGACCAATCAATTTTTTTTTCTGATAAAAATGTTGCAAAAAAATGTATTTTAGATTTTTGTCAGTTACAGCGTTCTTTAATTCTTGCGACGATATGTATGTAACTTTTATTTTATTACTACTCCTTAACTACATCTTTGTGTAGCAACATTATTATCATTTCTGAGAATGATCTACAAAATAATACTGAGAAGCAAACATAAAATATATTTATAATTTATTTAATTTTTTACAATTTTTTTTATATAATTGTTACAATAAAAGAAAATGGTATAAAAACTAAATAACAAAAAAATTATTACTTTACTCTCCTTTTAAGGGCGAATTGCAACAACTTTTGATACTACCCGAGCATCAAGAACGATATCAATGTTCGGAAAAACGTATATCAATAAACGAAGTTAAACGCTATATAATCGATACATTTATTGATGACTACGCCAACTAGAAATTGTTAAAAATTGTGAAGCAACAATAAGAGATTAAAATATATAAAAAGAAAAACTTTATACATTTAGGAAATATTTCTAATAATAATTTGCTAAAGAATAAGATAGAAAAATATAAATTAACTTTATAATGTGAAGACCCCCCTAAATATTCTGAATATATATTTTTCATATATTACAAAAGAAACTTTAAACAATAAATGTAATTAAAAGATATACAATATAAATAAAAAATAAAAGATTAAAAAAAAGAAAATATATAGAACTAAAAACATATAAAAACTGCATTTAAACTACAATATATGAATGTGTTTTATTTGTAATGGAAAATGAAATCAACACACAATTGCCCCAAATGAAACATATTTTTTGGTGGCAGGCAATTTCACAAACTGGAAGGCAGTATACTCACTGGGATATTTAGAATGCGAATGCGAATATAGCATCGTATAGCAAATTGTCGGGGTCATCAGCTGGTGGTATTGGTGTTGTAGTGGGAGAAGCTGTTTAACTGCAGTTCAGAAAAAAGAGACAAATATACGGATATTTTAGACAATTTTTAGAATAGCAGTTTTTTTCTAAATTAGCCAAATTACATTGTTGGAATATTTCAATCCCGATTATACATACATACATACATAACTGGCCTTTACAATCCTGTGTCAGGATTACGGCCTAGCTTCTCGCAGCACTCATGTTGTGTGTGTAAATTTTTTATCCATGAGTACTTGGACCTACAGTTTAATGTCGACTCCGAACGACAGACTTGCGAAGCTTGTTCATGGCAATCAATGACTCCCAGAGCTTTTGCCAGAAGACTGCTGAGAGGTAGTCGCCGAAAGAAATATTTGTTTTCATATTTCTTTTTTTTTTTAAGATGTCGGAGCTGGGTGTCGAACCCAGGGCTCATGTCTTAGTAAGCCAACACACTAACCACTAGACTACGGCGATTATAGCATCTACTTATTTATTTATATAAAAATGAATGTATGTCTGTCTGTTTGTTTGTGCTTTATAAGAGGCCAAACCCTTAGATCGATCTTCCTGAAATTTTCACACCATGATACTGTGACTCTGGAAGGCATAATAGGCTAGATAAAGTTTTGATTGGACAAAGGGGCGTGGCACCGCCCATATAACACAAAATTTAAAACCGTCATATCTTAAGCATTTTTTTCTCCAACGGCATCAGTATTTGCTATATATGGATTAGCATAAACAGAAATACGCACGAAAAGAAAAGTTGGCGGAGCCAGCCCCTTTGTTTGCGATATATTGGAGGCTGGACCTGTTAACCGATCAAATTGTCAAATTGTCCACTCAAGAGCCAGTGTTATACCTTCACCTTTTCACAGCGTGCAGTTTTGACTCAGGAATATTTATTACATGATAATATTTTTCGACCATGCGCACTTCTGCACTACTTCTTTTTACCATGTTTATTAACGGCTTTATCTCAAATTTAAAATACAATTTAATTAAAATAGTGTGGAAGCCTTTTTTCCAAAACTCTCTGCAAAATATATAAATACTTTTAATTTTATTTTATAGCGAGGGGGTAGAGAAGCACACCGTGTAGTACATAAACTAATTAGGGCTATCCACAGACATTATTGGTCTTGCAGTGGAAGGAACTATTTAGCCGCAGTTGAGAAAAAAGTAACAAATATACGAGTATTTTAGGCAATTTTTGGGATGGCAGATCCTTTTAAAAATTAGGAAAAAATGTAATTGTTGGGATAATTTAATCTCAATTACAGCATTTTATATAAATCTATCAGTGCTATACACCATTGGTGTTATTGTTTCAGTAAAAGAATCTGTATAGCTACAGTTCAGTTAAAAACGGCAAATATTGAATATAGCAGTACGTTTTCAAATTTTAGGAAAAGGTTAGTTGTTATGAATTTTGAAACTGGATACAATAAGTAGGCATGAAAATTTCCAAATTTTCTCAAATTTAAAAACGTAGTGCTACTCGTATTATCAATATGTTTTTACATTACAGTTTTTAGAATGAGTGTCCAAATTTTACCATACAGGGTGTCTTAAAATTGACGAAAGATTTGAAATGTAAAAATTTATTCGCTGTTCATGATCATCCGGCTTCAGTTGTTTTGTTGTTATTTGCATTGTTTCCACGTTAACATTTAAACGGAATTTTTGTAAAGGTAAGGAAGTGTTTAGCGTCTATAATAGATTCAGTGTCTCTGATTTTTTTAATTTATCTTCTAACAGTTAAAAACAGGTTAAAACAATATTTTGACCATAGTTTTTAGAATATTTTCACAATTCGGCCACCTATATATATCACTATAGAATGAAACGCTATCTTTTTTGTAACCCTAAACTGTGTTTTCAGAGTTGTCAACAATTTACTCCAAAAATGACACTAAAGTCGTTTGGGACTCTCTTTGTTTTTGCTCCTTTCGATAACAATAATGTCTGTCGATTTTCCTATACATGCTCAGTTAATGAAAAGTTATATTTGCCAATTATAGTTTACTAAGAAATATCGGGTCATTTATTAAACGCTTCCTATTTTTAAATTTAAGAAGAAAAAGTGGAATTTCGTTATAAATTTTTAGTTCTTTTAAAAGGATTGTTAATGACGCTCAATAGTCAGCCACAGCTTCTTTGGGTGAAGCTCATACGAATTGTGTAATTTTCGATGACTTTGTTGCATAAATTAGGCTGAATTTGATCGAAGGCATAGATTATGTTCACTTTTGAGAAAGTTGTGGTTTGTGGCTTATTCGCTTACACGTGGGCATTAAATAAAATTCCACGAATTAAGGTCTAACGGGGTCAAATGGCACAATCTGGGTGGCCAATTCGCATTACGTCCACTTAAGATAACCGTGCCCTTAAATCGCTCGTGCAGAATATTCAGTGTTACATGAGCTATGTAGCACGTACCTGCGTGCTCTTGAAACCAAATGATGTTGGTGTCCAGTTTATTATTATTATTCAAGCCAAAAACCGATGCTTGCCGTTGACAGTGGTGGCCTGACCAATGACGTTCTTAAAGACAAAATCCACATCAAAGAGTAATATTTTTGGTATACAGATAACACACTTGGATCTCTTGGGGAGATAATGTTTTCGACAATTTGGTTGTTCACGTACCCATTCATCAAGAAATGCTTCTCATGGATAAAGATGATTTTTCGATGAAGCCATTTCGATAAAAGAATTTTATTATTTAAACGTGTTGTTTAGTGCTATGTCAGTCAATTCTGATTTGGCAAAACTGACTGAAAAAATAACAACTAATTTGCCAGATGTAGTTTCAACAAGATGACAGTTGTCCATTGTCAAAGTTCGGGAGTACCTGTTGGGAGACCCTATTCTTAAAATAACTTACAAAAAGTCTTGCCTTTTAAGCACTACAATAAAATCAAAAACCAAATAATGTTTTTTTTAATCTAATTTTGTTAAATATTTGGCAGTCTTTCAGAATATGTAGGAGAATCAAAAGGGAGCAAATCCATTCAAATTAAATAACAATAAAAAAAATTCTAACAATTTCTACTCATTTGTTAGAAGAGTCATTGCAAAGTGCAGACAACTTTTATAAGGACGTGCCAAAAACATGTCAAAAAAAGTTTCAAATTTTTATGGTTTCCATTTCTTTTATATATTTTTGTTTTTGTTTTACAATATCTTGTTACTGCTTAATGGCTGCCTGTATTCTTTAAGAATTCTTAGAAATTTGTGTCCTAATGAATACTCGTGTGTTTAAATTTCTCGAAATGTTCAGTAAAAAAAGATTTGTAATGAGTATTATTTTCTTTAAAAGAAAATTCAAAACTATTCACTTAAAGCAGAAGATGAATTTATACTTAATTTCTTTGCAACGTTTCACCGGTTTGGCCAACCTTGTTGTATACCACTTACACTAAATATGTATATAGTGTAGTTAAAAAACTGTCACCGTGGTATAGTAGTTAGTGTATTGGCTTACTAAAACATGAGCCCAGGGTTGAAACCCCAGCTCTGATATCTTGAAAAAAAAAATATGAAAAAATATTTCTTTCAATTTTATTTTATCTAATGATGATAAGTTCACATTTTCGTTATTGTTGGCAAGAACTTATTTCCTATACGAGGATTGGCTCTTATATTTCGGGATTAGAAAAAAAATATTAATCATGGAAAATCACTTTGTTTTTAAAAGTATTCCCCATGAAGATCTATTCACTTTTGCATTCGTTTAAATCAATTATCAAAGCACTTGTGCCATTCTGATTGAGTATCTCCCAAAATGCTCAAAAATGCAGTTGTTTGAACCGATGTGTAAGAGCTCTCATTGTCGCAGTGTAGGGTGATCCGTTTTCGGAGGTTGGTTTTCCTGATCTCTTGGAAGACAACTGGCAAACAAATGGTTGGGTACCTCTCAGAATTGACTGTTCTGCGTTATTTTAGTAATAAGGTTGCGACGTGTCCCGTTTTTCCGAAAAAAACAGGCGACCAGTTTCGAGAACAACTTTTGTTGGATTTTGCTCATCTTGAAACACATATACAGTCGACTGCCGTTTATTTTCGAGCTCATACGCATAAATCCATGATTCTTTACCTGTTACGATGTCATAGACGCGTTTCGAAGCACCGCGATCGTATTTTTCGAGCATTTTCTTCGACCAATCGACACGAGCGATTTACAAATTGTGTGGGATCCAACGTCAAAGTCAAATGTTAATGCAATATTGAATGAATGCTGGTCCCCATAATGCCTAAGGTTGTCTGAATCTCATTATAGGAATCACACAAAATCAATGGTTTCCGAAATAACAATTGATTTTGGACGACCTTCGAAATTCGTCTTGGATTGAACTAGAACCCGATTGAATTCACCATACCATCGATAAACATTGGTCCTTGAGGGAGCTTTATAGCCATTGAGTTCATCTATTCACAGAGTTGTAAATTATAATCCCACGAAAATATTTACGATTTAATTCCATTTTTTGGCAGAGATGAATGAATCTTTTAAGTAACTGTAAACAGCACAACGTTCTGAGTACGTATGCATAACCTCTAAAATGTCCAACTTTACGAGAGAGCTGTCAGTTGCCCGATTGCAACACTAGGATTGCCAAGTCCTCAAAAGGCAACCTTCGTACTATAGCCTCATTTTCCAAATCGATTAACTACACTTTTCAACATTTTGTTTAATATTAAAATCAGAATGACTCTTAATTGTATAAAATTCAAAAAGCCCTACCAAGCTCTATTGGTAAATTATGTGAATTGTTAATATATACATATATACTTACGAATATATAAAATTGTTTTGGATAATATAAGTACCACTGACACTCAGTTAAGTTGTTGTTTAACTTGTTACAGTGAATTTAATCGTTTTGTCAAGTGAAACATTCAGTGTAGGAGTCGTACAATACTCATCATTTGCAATTGTTATAGTTTTTTTTTTATCACAATTTATTACTGCTGACAATGTCATTTCTAGTTTAATGTCATGGTTTTTCATATACTTACTTGTATATATGTACGAGTGTATATGATGTTTATTTGCAAAATGCTATTGTAGTTGTTATTGTTTTTAAAATTATAGATAATAAATGCTCATCAAATTGTGCTTGACTGTAGACATTAATAAGACCATGATTTACTGCTACACAGTTGGAAAAATTGAATTTTTTTTTATTATTATTAAGGCCAGAACTCAGACCCCTACTTATGCAGTACATTGTGCTGGTGTAGGAAAATATGTTATGGGAAGGGGTAAATTGAGAGTTGTACTTGTGGACATTTGATTTAAAGTTATTAATATCGTAATTTGCAGGAAAAATATTCGCTGGCAGATCGTTTCATAAACGAGCGGTGCGGCTAAAGAACGAATTCTCTCAATAATGCATTATGCGATTCACTAGACAATCAACTACAAAAGAATGTGCTCTGAGTGAATGTCTTAAAAATATATTTGTTTGTATATAATAAAACAAAATAATAAAAATTTCTACAGACCACATAAAAACATCATACAATGGCAGGGTATTGACTGCATTCTTCTATTGTTTCGAGAATAACATAAAATAGTTGCAGTAAAAATTCATAGAAAAGATTTTGTAGTTTTTTTAAGCCAATCGTTACTGATATAAAAATGTAACAAATCTTACTAATATGCAATTCTAAGCCTTATACCTACATAAAAACTAAATGAAAACTGTCGAAAACAATATCAAACAAATGTATATATAGAGAACTCTGTTACTCCCACAATTTCTACAGAATAAAATTTTGAAATAATGTTAAATAAATACATTTTTGACGGAATTGCTCTACCAAACGTTGGTTGTATTTGGTACATTTTCATCTTGCTAAACTTGTTGATAAAAGTCAGCATTGGATGGGGCAATTTACTCTGGGATCTTTTAAATATTTAGGGAGTAATATATATCTGTGGCAGTATGGAAGAGTAAGAGAGAATTGAGTTAAGGCGTTTGGGGCATTACAGAAGCAAAAGCGCTTAAATGTGTTAAGTCCGTTTTGAAAAATTCTATTTTTTATCAATGTTATGTAAGTTTACTTTTTAGCATAAGTTTTTTAAATCAATAATGCATTGAACAAAACAACTTATGTACACATAGATTTGTTTACATATTCAGATTTTCGAGTTATCATATAACTTATATTTACATTAGTTTTTTTAATAAAATGTGATTCTTGTATACAGTTATCTTAAGTGAATGTAAGTTCTTGAATAAATCCTCTTATGTTTACATAAAGCTACACAATACAAACTTTTTATTTCAACAGAAGCGCTTAAGTTACTTAAGGACCTGTCCAACGCAGATTTCAGTTTCGAAAAAGCGCTTAAGTAGAAAAGACGTAAAATCTTCTAAAATAAACCATATTTTTTTAAAATATTCATCCTTCTTCTCTAATGAACATGTTAATAATATATTAACTCATAAATTATTCGCAAAAAACATACAGAATAAAAATTACACAAAATTGATGATATCTCAAAACTTCAATTTTCGACTTAAGCTTCTCTTCCATATTGTCACAGATATATTTATTGGTCTTGAAGGGCTTTTTGTATTACTTGAAATGTTTTAAATACTTAATTAAATAAATAAGTCCTTCCTGCATCTGAGATTCACGTCAGTACTTAATGTTATAATTTTATATTTAGGTCTCTTACAGATGGAAATAATTAATTGCCGAATTACAAGACCCGTTATCGTTATATCGTCATTTGGGAGTACATCAGTGTCTGCGTTTTGTTGGTAATTTCCATGAAAAAAAAATTCGATACGTTTATACAATTATTTTTCATGTGTTCTTACAAAGTTGTATTAGTTTCCATGCTATTAATATAAGGTGAACGTCTTTTATTAAGAAGAATATTAAATAGAAGTTTTCTTCTTCTTATTGGATTTTTGATGTTTTCAATACAAAGTTCATGAATACAATGATACACTAAGTGATTACAAGCAAATAAACAAGTTGTATTAGTTTCCATGCTATTAATATAAGGTGAACGTCTTTTATTAAGAAGAATATTAAATAGAAGTTTTCTTCTTCTTATTGGATTTTTGATGTTTTCAATACAAAGTTCATGAATACAATGATACACTAAGTGATTACAAGCAAATAAACAAACACTGTTTTCAGTATTGTATACAACGATACAAGAGCTTGACAAATATATCTTAATTTTTTTCGAAAAATTTTTCAAACCATATTTACAATAAAACTCATGAAATTTGGCTGCAAAATGTTAAAAATTTTCTTTCATTAGCAGATGTGAGCGCCGCAAACTGATGCAAGCAAGAATAGGGTTAATACATAATAACTTCTAATATATCACCTGGTTGTAGTAGCTCCGGGTTCAAACGAAATATGAAAAAAAATATATCTTTTGGCGACTACCTCTTAGCAGTCTCCTGGTAAAAGCCCTGAGAGTAATTTTTTGTTATGGAAAAGCTTCTCAAGTCTGTCGTTAAACTGTAAGCCCCAGTAATAATGATCAGTTGCTACGAGAAGCCCGAAAAATTTCCCTCCTCTGTTATACAGACCTAATATTAAGTTTTATACCCTTTCAGTAGTGCAATTATGAATGAAGTTATGAATTTTAGAAACTTTATTGCTTGATTTACAAATTTTAGGATTCTGAAAACGGGCATCCCAAGATGCTAATTCCAATTATGGTTGAAATGGATGAACACTTATAGACCTATAACCCTTGCTTATAAAATTTGGGCACTTTGGTTGTCGGGCCACTATTATTCCTAAACAATTAGGATAAAAATGAATATACACAGTATGGATGCTGCGAGAAGCTAGGCTGTAACTCGGAAACAAGATTGTAATGACTAAATATATATGTACGCATGGTATGTATATTATGTATATGTATGTATATTACCTGTATAAATTAAGGGGCAGACATTTTTCAATTTTCTTTAGTCTTGCCCGAAACTTTTACAATGTAGAACTTAGAAGGCAAACAGAATAGACAAAAATTTCGAAAGGAAGAAAAGAAAAACGAAAAATGTTTGGTACAAACACTCGTGCACAACACTCTACACATTTTCGTACCCATTTCTAAAAGCTTCGTCTGTTTGTCTTTCAATTTCTGCATTGTCAATGCCGACCATGCAGTGCTAAATTCTATCTTTTCCAAAGATGACATTTATATATACATATATATGACATTGAAGCAATTTTTGTTTTCTAGTTTCACTATATTTCGTAGATGCGAACGCCTAATTCTTCAGACCAGAGCTAGGCATGAGAGTTTTTTTATTCGGCTGTAAACTATTAAATGCAAAGCGTATTTAAATTTAATTTAATTTAACCAGTATTGCTTGAGGCTAAAGACTTTGAAAATTTGAGTCTATGACTATCCAAGAAACTACTGACGCTCCCAAAAATGGCAAATCACTGTTTTGAAATTCATTTTTTTTTTTTGCTTCAAGTTTTAGTACAACCAGCTTGTAATTCTAATCGAATAATAAAAATGAATGTGAGTTTTTGGATTTGTTGCTTAAGCTCTATAGACAGCTGAATAATCAGGAGAAAAGCTCCACCTATTGGGAAGTAGCTGATAACAACTAAACCTACCTATCGAAGACACTGACCACACAATCAACATGCAACGATGAGGCAATTGCTGTTGATCATGCAAATATGCAGGTATACATACACTGGCCTTTGAATGATCAATTTACAGCAATTTGTCTCATTCCTAATAATATTAATAAAAAAAAATTCTAATACAATGGACAGCATCGGTAGGGGTTTACTCCTGAGTATTGGTCTCAATTAAAAAAAAAAATAATGTGTTTGTGGATTTGTTTGTTTGAAGTCTATATATGTATATATAATTAAACGGCTAAACCGGTTTTCTTGTATCATTTAGTATTTCAGTATATTCTGGTATGCCTTGAAGAAATTATGGGATATATAAATATCAAAAATACGAACTGGGCTTAAAATTTTGAAATAGCAATCTCTATTAATCGTTTTTGGAATAGAAACATGTTACGGTTTCTATTTTTGTACTGGAAAACTTTGCAATCAAAAACCAATTGGAAAAAATTGCCCATTACTTTTTAAGAGCAACGTATAAACTAAAACTTAACAATATTAAGGCAGTAGTTGAATATTTTCTTCAAGTCTATTTGGCGGAATACACAAACATTTTATTTATTCTACTTAAAATTAAAAGCAGTCATTATTTTTCATTATCCCTTTTTTAATAATAATAAAAAAAAAAAAATTAAAAGTGATGATAATAATCTTCCAAAGAGGTTTAACATTAAAATAATTTTTCATATTAAAAGTATACAAAATAAAGAAGCAAAAGAAACAAAACTATAGAAATAGAAAATCTCTTTAGGTTTATTTTCATAGAAATTTACTCCTTTCTTGTTTAACTTTCCAAAACGTACTACACATTTACTGGAAAGAAAGAAACTCTAGAAACTGAGAATTGAAAATAAAATAATAATAAAATTGAATAATAAGACAATTCATAGAAATCTCTATTTATGCAAATTCAGGATTTATAATAAAATTTAGATTATAAAATAAAAAAAATGGAAATCATAATAAGAAAAAGGCGTAGAAACAACAAAGAAATAAAATCCAAAGGTTTAAGTTGAATTGTAAAAGTGTAGAGTGTCTTGGTAAGAGCGTAGGAACTTAATGATAGAAAACAAAAATATTGTTTGAATTAAATTTCTTCTTTAAATTTTATGCATAATTTTATGGAATTTAATTTTTAATTATCATTTTCGTGAATACAAGTTATATGACCGTAAGACTTCAATGGTGCCTTGAATATTGACTAATACGTTAATGGTGTTTTCTTTTCTACCAAAAAGTGCGTCATTTTATTTTTAAAATGCAATTTTGTGTTTGTTTTCTAAATTTGTTTCACACTCTAAAGGGGTAGTAAGTTCTATTCTTAATAATTCCCCCTTGCTAATGGCAGAAGGTATTACATTTTTCGCCCTGTATAAATCGAGAGTACTAATAATGCTAAATGCCAATAATAAGAAAAAAATAGCTATTGAATTCTGCATACATTCTCTAAACAGGATCAAAATTTGCGTAATTTGATCGAAAGTATTGCAATTTAAGAGGAATGTAATATCTAGTTCGCCGAGTAGGAATAATAAATTCCAGCTGCGTAAGTAAAGTCTCCGAATCAATAACTCCGCATATGAAATTATTAGTGAGAGTAGGAATTTTGATAAGTGCTAGATGGCTTTCGTAAGATGGTAAAACAATTTGAAATAAAATCGATTGTACCCGTTATTAAATCTTAAAGTTATTTTATCTATTATTTTGTTTTATAAACCATTGGAATCAATTGCTAAAATGCAATTGCCACCAAATTCATTTTGAAATAAAACACTTGTTAAAACCTCTATATGGTTCTCTATAAGTTCTTGCTCACTAGGCCGATTGTGTTTTTCATAAAATGGATTTAGGAATTTCGAGAAAAAAAAAGAATGATTAAATTTTAAATGCCGATGTAGATTTTGAATAAAACACAAGTTATTTAGGAAATTATTGCCATTTCTTTTTATTATGATAATTTGGGTAGGTTCAATTATATATAGAACAAAAAATCAACCAAATGGCCGCCACAACCATGGCGGCACACCTTCATCCAATGGTATAATTGAGGTTTTATGCTAGTAATGTGCAAAATTATCTCATCCTTTAGCTCTTGAATTGCTGCTGGTTTATCGACGTTTATCTTATCTTTTAAATAACCCAAAAAAAGTAGTCCAACGGTATAAAATCACATGATCTTGGCCACATGACATGGCCGCAATGTGAGATAACACTGCCATTGACTTTAACTCCCAAAAGAGCTATTGTTTTGTGAGCTGTATGGCAAGTGGCACCAGCCTATCGTCCCCATCCATATCTTAAAATGCGGGCCATAAAAAGTTCGTTATCAGCCCACGATATTGAACACTTTTTACAGTAACTGCCTGACTGGTCACCGCAACACTATCGCGAACCGCAGCAATATTATTTGCAGTATGAACCAAGGTAGGAAAATAAACAAAACTGAACGTTTGATCTTATTTTGTTGTGTTCTTTACAATGAGTGAGAACGATTGTCCCATTTAATTTTGTGTATTGTTTTTGTTTTGAGTACTACAAATACACTAACTCAAATGTGCGTAAGTACAACAAAAAATACATGAGAATAAAAAGGACAGAAGAAGAGAAAAGGAAAAGAAAAAGAGAAAAAACAACAAAAAGCAAAGCAAGCACAAGAGCGAAAAGCTAATTGTTTCATTTGCGCTCTTTCTCATTTAGAAAGTATTTGTTTTGGTTTTGCTCTTGTACAATACCATTAAAAAAATTTGAAAAGTGTATGGCTTTGTTGTAACGTTTGCGAAATGTTTTGTTTGTTTGTCCACTCTGGTATGAACTGTACGAGCAAGGTCTAGTATTTTCACTTCTCCTACAGATCCGGTTTGCTCAACTTTTTGCACGATATTTCTGATTGTACGCATATTTGGACGATTTTTACCAAAAAAGTCTCGAAATGCACGATATGCACTTTGATTTGAAAGCCCATTTTCATAATAAGCCTGAATAACTTCAACGCCTTGCTCGATTGTGTATCTTTCCATGATTCAAATTGAGTTAGTCTGAAATTGAGAAATATCAAATGAAATGCAGAAAAACACTTGACGTTTAGGTGTGGTTCACATTCAACATCGGCCCGATATAAATAAATTTTCTCAATTTAATATGTAGTTAAAAATTTTTTTAAAAATTGAAGCATAATCCTAATGTACATACATAAGTATGTATGTGTATTAGTCTAATTTATAAAATTGAACTTTTTTAGTACATTTTTAAATTAAACATTTTTTATATGTATATGCAGGGTGTCCCAGAACTGAACGTCATGCAAAGATGTAATAAAAAAATTAAGTTTTTATTTATTTACTCGTTTTTTTTAGTATGAAACTAGCAAGTATTGTACCATTTTACAATCCTGATTAAATGCGCGAACTTTTAATGGCACTTTCCAAGGCACTTTAGTACATTTTTTTAAACGAATTTTGAAAAAAATTTTGATAACTTTAAATTCATAGTTTAACAAGTAGTCTTAATTTTAAAAAACGTGGGAAAATTGCATAATTATTTTATACTGCGGTTCTAGAAATGTTATTTAGGGTTACGGTTCCAAAGTTTAAATGAACAAAAATAATAAAAATTAACCACAATAACCGAAAAATGGTTACAGTTTGACCAAATTTCTAGGTTTTTCTTAAATGCCCATTAATTTCAAACTGCATGGGATAGATTTTTTTTTTACTTTTCTCGTCATGGCTACATCAATCCAGTTAACCCGTGTCGACTTTATGCTGAGTTCTGGGACACCCTGTATATACGTAATATATATATTCTTTTTTACTTTATTGATTAGTGTTGCATGAAAATCGGATAGAAAACCCCAAAATAAACTGAAAGTTTATTTTTATTGAAGTTATATGCACTTTCATGAATGCAAAATGTGTAGAAATAAACATTTTCTAATTTTTTTTTACAGCAATTAAAAAGAATTGACCTGCAATATGCTTTTATTTTAAATGAAAATTATGCACTCAACCAAAAAGATTAAAGTAAAAAAAAAAAATGGAAAACACGTGTGAAAGTTCATTTTATTTCATTTGTTTCAATAAAAAAAAATCCACTAAAAATTGTTGCAGATTTACACTGAGTTTTGAGTAAAAATTTTTTTGTCAAATTAATTAAATTATTTGCGAAACTTAAACACTTTGGTAAAAAGTGCAAAAATGTTCATTTAACTTTATTTTATTTGATAGTTTTTTTTTTTTGTTTTTCCCTAAGGATTTTGAGAAAAATTGGAATTGGAAATGTTCAGAGCAATAATAAATAAAAATTCCCCGGAATATTTTTGCTCTTTCCCATTTTAACAATTGAATTTATACGGGAAAAATGGGAGAGGAAAAAACTCCCGGCGAATTTTTTATTTATAAATTGACTTTTAATATGTTTTAAAAACTACTTATTTGGGATTAGTCAATTACACTGTGCTACATCAAAAGTATGCAGGGGTTCTGACATAGCCAACTGTTTTAGAAAGCCCATAGAGTACTGAAATAGTTTTCGTTTTTTTTTTATCACATCGTTAAGTGTCTTTTTTAAAAGCCATTTTTTTTATGGACTTCAAAAGATTTTGGAAATCACTGCATCACTCAAAAACAGATGTCCTCAGTTTTTGGCTAACTCAACAGCTAACTCAAGCTTAAAGATACTGCTTAACTATGTTCGACAATAATGTAGTAAAGACTCAACTGAACAAATTTTAAAATATTTTTTTTGGAAAAAATGAATTTTTCTTGCACTTTCTGCAAAGATGTACGAAAAAATGTTTACTTTTTTCAGCATAACTTATACAGGGACTCGTTATTTTTCACTAACAATATATGACAATATTGTAGCCATTGTAAATCTGAACATCTTTCGTGAACATATTAATACAATCTGAACGTGTCTAGGCATCCAAAATTGCTTACAAAGGCCAATTTGTACCCTAAAAATGTTATTTTTTACAATTTTTTAAAAATAAAAAAAAAAATAAAATTTTTAAAAATAGTGAAAAAAAAATATATTTATAGGGTACAAAAATGCATTGTTGTCAATGGGTTTAATGCGCCTTAAAATAAATCAAATAAATCTTGTGTAAATGTACTAATTTAACACACTCATACATTAAATTTTAACTACAATATGTGAAAAAAAAATTGAGTTGTCTAATGACAAATACAAGTCGTCTAAAAGAAGTCTTAGGGTGTAACTTAATTCACATAAGAACTGATAAAATGCAGCTCTTTTACTCTGTCCTTTACAACAAATATATTAAAATTAAAAATTAACTCCTTTTTTCATAATATTTTCTTATTTCATATTTGACGTGTTAATTTTAATTTAAACAACATAATTTTTTAAATAAATACAACAATTTAATGGAGTTTTCAAAATGCTTTGCTTTTTAGAAATCACGACAATTCAAAATCTTTTTTTTAAATAAATGTGCTTATATGTGTGTGAATGCAACACTTATTTTGTGTGTGTGTGTTAAAACCAAAGAACAAAAAAAAACAAAATTAAGTTACACAACAATTTATAACTCAACGCCCTTTTTAAATTAAATTTGAAAAAAAAAATAAATTTGATTTTGCACTTTACCTTTCACTATAGTTTCAACTAATGTTGTTGCATTAGAAAAATAAAATAAAATAAAAAAATTAAATGAAATAAAATAAAATAAAAAAGAAAAGAGAAATTGCATAGAAAGTTCATGCTGAAAAGTTTTTAGAGGGTTTATTCGCTTATATTTGTTTTTCTATATTCTAACCCAAGCATTTTGTATAAAAACTCATCTATTTCATATATAAAAATGCCAACAGTTTTATATAAAAATATGTATATGGATTCACCAAATACTCTACAATTTCAAGGTAGAAAAGTTTGCAGTTTCATGGTTGTTAGTTGGCTGGTTGAATTAATAAACATGTCAGGTTTTATTTTAAACTGAAGTTTAACATTAAGCCTTTCTTAAAGTTAGCGAAATAAAATCAAATTAAAAAAATAAAAAAAATGATTTTTTGAGTAAAACTCAATTTTCTACAGATAATTTCAGTTAAAAGAGAAATATATAATATCTGGTATTTATTACTATTCAAACAGAGTCTATAATAGATAACAAAGATGCGTGTGTAAAAAGTCAACAATTCTGAAGATATATTTTTTTAATTAATTAAATTTATATCGAAGTCGTCGACCAAATTTGTGTCAATATGCCTTAAATAATTGACTAATAATGCAAAATATGGTCGTTGTGGTTAGTGTGTTGACTTACTTAGCTCCGGCTCTGACATCTTGAAGAGAAGAAATATTAAAAAAAAATTCTTTTCTTTCGGCAACTAACTCTTAGCAGACTTCTGGTAAGAGCTCTGAGAGCAACTGATTGCCATGAAAAAGCTTCTCAAGTATGTCGTCCGGAGTCGAATTTAAACTGTAGGTCCAGGTGCTCGCGCATAAAAGTTGACACACACAACATGAGTGCTGCGAAAAGCTAGGCTGTAAATCTGACATAATGTTTTAGGGGACAATTATGTATGTATGTGTTTATGTATGTAATGCAAAATATTAATTTAATTAAATAAACTCACGTGATTATATGGTTCACAGTTTTCTTAATTTACTGCACCATGCTAAAGTGTATTTTTAGAGAATATTTTATACTGCTTTTCAAATGTTTTTTTAAACATAAGCAATAAAAACACTTAAATTCTTAGTTGAAACAAATTTTAATTAAAAAAAAAAAACTTATCAGACAACCTCCAAAAAACAAACGACTTTTTCAAAAAATATATCAAATTCATAAAACTTTTTTCAAGAAGGCGGCTTTACTTATTTATTGTTCTATCTTGTATTTTATTTTTATGATGGTATAATATTACCATAGACAGACGTCGTCAAAACACAATTGTCATGTGTTGACATATAACATAGAACATGACAATTTATTCACCCCACAGTTTTTGTACAAGTTTTAAAAAATATACAAACAAATAAAAGAAAAAAAAGCTGTTTTCTGCATTAAAGATATGCTTTTGAATATGTTTGTTAAAATATTTATGTAGCTGAAGACATGCAATAAAGTGTGAGATTGACATAAATTCATATAGTAAATCAGTCATTCATGAAAATGTGCATTATGTACGTTAGTCAGTCATTGCAATTCTTTAGACTTTCTTCAGTCAACCACAAAAGCTGTTTCTTTTGTTAAAAATGTTGCCATCTATGACAGAAAAACAGGAAGTTGCTCATCTGCAGTATGTTTATAATGCCAAACAGGAAATTATAATGATTTTTCTTTCTTTCTGTCAGTTTTTAAGTTTTATGTGTAGTCGTTGGTTTTCATATAAAATGATATTTTTATTTTTCTTTTACATTTTTTTTGTGGTTATATTTGTATTTTTTTTTTTTTTTTTGCTTTTTGCTAACAATCATTGACAACTGCTAACAAAGTTTAAAAGAAACCTGAGATATGGAAAAGCTAAAGGTTTTTAAAGTAGAAAATTAAATAATTTGTGCATTTGTTTAGATCAAAACTTTTCGTTTACAATTATCTCTCAATCAAACTAGCAAGGACATCTGTATGTTTTTGTCTCTAACTGCAGAAGTCTTAGCAGAGTTTTTTGTGATTTCTTCAAGTTCCTGATAATTATCCACTATTTTACATAAACTTTTCTATAAAAGTCGTGTATATTACAATGATATTTTTTTGTTAACAATCTAACAAAATTCGAACTAGAAATTATAAATCATTTAACGATTTTTTTTTTTTTCAACAATTAAGGTATGAGTAGCGGACTAGAACTAAAGCTCTAACTAGAAGAAGAACCTGAACTTTCAGTTTCGCACTAACATAGTCTTCTTCTTAAGTCTTAGCTGAGCATAACATCCCGTTAACGGGTTTCAACCTGCTTCAACTCCAGTCTACAGGCGTCTCTGCTAAACGGGCGCCTACTTCAGTTGGTCAAAGTTGGTTGTCTAACTTAAACTGTCTTGTTCATATGGGAGCCAGGTAGTCACAGAACATCACTCTATTAAAAAATACTAACATAGTAGTACATGTTATAATAACTGTTATATATCGTCGCAAGAATTAAATAACGCTGTAACTGACAAAGCTTTTAATGTTCACCAGAGCCAAAGAACCTAAGTATATGAAAGTAGAACAAAGACACCGGTATTTTTCAAAACATAGACGGCGTAAGTGAATTTCTTTGCATTATAGAATCCTGGGACCAGGACAATCGACGCGTATTTTTTTTCTGATAAAAATGATGCAAAAAACGTTTTTCGATTTTTGTCAGTTACAGCGTTCTTTAATTCTTGCGACAATATATAAGTGGCCATTACAACTCCATTTCAGAGTTACGGATTAGTTTCTGCCAGCAGCCATGCTGTAAGCGTCAATTTTTTTCCATGAATACCGTGACCTACAGTTCAACGCCAATTTCGGACGAGAAGCTTGTTGAAGGCAAACAGTTTTTCTCAGAGTTTTTGCCAGAAGACTTCAAAGAGGTAGATGCCGTTAGAAATATTTTTTTTATTTTTCGTTCTTTCAAGATAGAGTTTGAACCATGAGTTCTTATCTAGTGAGACATATGTACATACATACGTAAATGTTCATTAAAATTCTTATTTTGGCTCACAAATTAGCTTTTCGCAGCACCCCTGTTGTGTGTGTTAATTTTTATCCAAGGGTACCGGCGCCTGCAGTTTAACGTCTACTCAAAATGACAGAATTGAGCAGTCAGTTATTTTCAGAGCTTTTGTTAGAAGACTCTTAAGAGTTAGTCGCCAATTTTTTTTTCAAGATGTCATAGTTGGGGTTAAACCCGGAACTCTTGTCTAATAAACCAGCACACTAACCAAGAAGCCGCGACTACCTTTCATTTCTAATGTAAAATGAGTGGAATTATAAGTTTCTATGAAAAATTTCTCTGAAAAATTTCTAATTTTGGATGTTGGTTAAATACACTAAATAGGCTACCGGTATGATGCAGTTATTTTCAACATGGAATTTTACGAAACACTTAGGTACAACTGCGCCAACTTTCCAATCCCTGATTCCTTTGTAGTTCAATAAATTGATCACGATTATGCCAGTGTTTATTTTCTTATTCAGACCAACCTAATTTAGAACGTGTCATTAACATTGTAATGTGTAACTTAAGTAAAAGCGTACAAATTGTACCAAGAACAGTAATGTTCTTACTTACCTCGGTTGATAAAAACCGCTAAATAACCATCATAAAAAGAAATTAAATAAAAAAACTTACATAAAAGTGCCATGAAAATTGTAAAAGAAATAAACAACAACTGTTGTTTTTTTTTATTTAAGACCAATACTCAGGGGTAAAACCCTACTAAATGCAGTGCATTGTATAGGAATGTTGAATATATAGATGTTAAGACGTTAAGCGCCTTATATCAATTGGACAAATTGCTCAAAGGCCAGTGTTATACCTTCAGCCTTTAATGATCAACAGTAATTGAGTGGCGAACGTCTTCAGTAGGTTAGCTGTTATCTTCCCAGAAGCTGGCAGCGCTATACTCCTGATCATTCGTTTTTGGTGAAACAGGCTGGATAGCATCTGTTTTTTGATAAAAAAAAACGAGTTCCTTTGGATTTAGCATGAAACCATGAATATCGCTTGTGGTCATAAAGGGCTATTGAATAGGCATTTGAGACTCCAGTGACTCTGTATGAACATTATTGTGGAGTTGGGATTCAAATAAGTATAAATTATATTAACCAGCTAGTGCTTTCAAAACATGAGCATTGTATTTTTTTTCAAAATTTGAGAGCTACATGTGTGTATATGGAAATAATTGCTTTACATAAAAGTTCTCTGCACTCCAAAATTAACTTGCGTCTATGTTATTATAAATTTCAATTTTATTTATTCGTGGTAGACCACGCTTTCGTGGAATTATATTAAGGGCAGCGAGTAGCAATATCTTGTGCGATCTTTGTTTTAATATTTACTGAAATCAGCTTAAATTTCTTTAAATAGGCTCTACAAAAATTTTCAAAAAATCAATATTGAAAGCAAGTTTTGGTATGGCCAATAAAAATTTCGATAACAAAAGAAACTGAAATTCGAATGTCAGATATTTGACACTGCCCCTCACGTTTGAATAAATTAAACATTTTGAAAGCGGAGATACTGCACATGCTGAACGACGGAAACCTTTTTAAATTTTATTACAATTTGATGTCCTATGATGGACGGATTAAGAATATTAAGAAACTTATTGTATGAAATTTTTATTTTTTTTTTTTTTTATCGAAATTTTTATTGGCCATACCAAAACTTGCTTTCAATATTGATTTTTTGAAAATTTTTGTAGAGCCTATTTAAAGAAATTTAAGCTGATTCGAATTTAATTCGAAAATGTATAATATTAAGAAACTTTAATTGAGAACGTATGGGTAATATTAATTACTTCAATAACAGAGAGTAGTAGACTAGACTGCTAATGCGAGGATTGGTGGTTAGATTCCATAGAGCATAAAGTCTTAATGACTTATTTTGCAATATTTAGAACACACTAGCCTAAACCCGGCGTGCTTCGATTAACAGAGCATTAATATTGTATTGTAATTTAAAAATAATTAAATTAAATTCTTATGCCCGTATTTATAAAAAATAAAATTAATTTATAGAGTGCTTATTTGACATTATTCTATGAATTAATTGTCAAAAAGCAATTAATAAAACTGTTTTATTTTTTATGAATACGGACATTAGATTATAAACACTGACGTATACGCAATATTTTGCATAACAACTGAATTAAACATTACTCATACGCAAGTATGCAAACGTACTATATGAATACATACTTAAATTTATTGTTTTTTCTTTTTTTATTTAATAAAAATGTTTTTTTCTTAATAAAAAAGTTAAATCTATATGACAACAAGACATAAAAACACATCTTGGGAATACCACCATGGTACTCGTATATTTGAAACTGCTTTAAAAGTGTAAAACAAATTAAAACTTTAAAATAACTTTCCACACCACAATCATAGTTGTTTTAATTAGTCTTGTGCAAAAGCTTTTTATTTGAAAAACCTCGGAAACCTCTTAAATGAAAACCGCTTATACACTCGTTGTTTATTCCTTTAAGAAACACTATTTTGTTTATTTTGCTTTTCTGGTGTCAATTGTTTTGGGCTGCTTATAAATACATATGTATATATATATATTTGACTATGGAAAATAAGTTCGTTAAAAAACAAATGATATGACAAATGCTTAGCTGAAAGAAAAAAATTCCAATTCTTTAAGAAACGTTATGTGCTATTTATTGATAGGGAAAAACACTATTATTTTTTCGACTATTACTAGAATTGATTGTGTTGGGCTGTTCATATGTAGATATATACATACAAGTACTTATATGTGTATACGGAAAACAAACTATTTAAACTATTTAAAAAACAGTTGGTACTACAAACTTTTAATTGGAAAAAACAAAAACACAAAAAAAAACACAAAAATGGACTTGCTAGTGCAATATGACATTTTTAAATTGAGAAAAATTTGAATTCGTATTTCATTTAAATTTTTTAATAAATTTTTTAATAATTTTTTTATGGAATTTTATATTAATCTTTAGCAAGAATGCAATATTTATGTTATTCAAACAAAAAATGTCGAAAAAAATTCATGCTACTAAAGCCCTAAAAAAATTATTTAAATATTTATTATTCTTTTTTTCTCTTAAATTCAATGTAAAATATTTGATTGTAAAAAGAGCTGTCTGAGAGAAATTCAATTCATTGTAATGTAGTTCGTATTTTACGTGTTCGACTGTATGTTGTTTTAAAATATTTATACTTTATAGGCATAAGATATTAAAATACAAAAGATTTTCTCTTTGCTACTGCTTTAATTTTAATTTTTTTTAATACTTTAATCCTCTTTTAGGTTTTATTCATTTCCTTTTTCTTGAATTAAGAAAATTCTTAATAAAATATGGAAAATTCCGCTCTCTTTTACATTTTAGCTTTCAAAAGCATTTCTAATATTGTTTTAAATATGCTCACCCAGTTATTACTCCTTTAAGGAATACTTTATATATTAACAAGCACTTAAATTCAAAGAAATAATTTTCATAACAATTCCTGAAAACCTACAAACTAGTTTTTTAAGAACCGAATAGATAAGTAAATACAGCCTTTTAGCTGCCATGAAAATTTAAGCATAAGATAAGATTTTTTTTTTCACATAAAATGAGTGTCTTTGCATATATAATCTTGTAAATATTTCCTACGAATATGTAAAATTACCAAAATGGATGTAATTTATTTATAGGTAAAGGTAAATTTTTTTAGGTAATGAAAAAGAAAAACAGAAAAATATCCTTCACTATAGGACGATATAAAGTTACATACATATGCACAGATAATAATAGAGCTATAAATCATAAGCAGAAATAAGTTCAAAACAGTTCAAATATTGACCTTTTACTGATGAAATTTTTAAATTAATAATTTTTGTGTGTGATGTCGGGGTCCAAAATTTAAATGTAATATAAAGGGCCTGAAATATTTGACCCAAAAATTAACACTGAGTGATTGAATTTTAAACATTTCTTTATTCATCTCTTGTAGGAGGAGTATAACGTAATTCTCTTTTTGTTTTATTTTTCTTCAAAAATGTTTGTTTTCAGAGAAGTAATCGATGTGAGCGAGCAAATATGTTCAAAGTTAAGTTGAAAACATTAAATAGAAATCCTTATCTACTAAAAGCAATTACTTATGTTGATAAATTGCTTTTAATTGGACATTTGAAAACTAAATATTTAAAAGTGTATAAAATTGACATCCTTTTGGGATAAATTAAATGCAAAAAATTGTATCTTCTGTCTTTCGAAAAGCAAATATTAAATATTGAAAGACGTTATTGATAATAGTGTTTTATCCCACAACTATATTTATATTTTGAACACTCTTTGGTATTAAAAATGTTTATTTTATTTTTATCATGAAAATTCGTTTTATATACAATACATACAGTATGCAAAACCCATATTCGTACAACCGATAAAAGTAAGAAAACGTACAAAATAGCTAATTTTTGAAAATTTCGTATACATATCTTATAAATTGACCACTAGATGGCGGTTTATTCCAAAGATGCCCAGTAGTAGCTGATATAAGCAAATTAAACTCACACGTATTCTTACGCTCTTTTGTTTGATCGTTAATCAACCAATAGGAAATCAGCATGTTGAGTGGGAGTGACAAACTACACTTGCAGAACTTCTGTGTCTTATTTAAAATGTTATCCATGAGTTATTTCGTCACTCTCACCAATACTACTACCTTGGGCATCAGTGGTTTATTCCAGGGGTTACCAAAAATTTTTTGGTTGTGTATTAGTGAGTAAGAGAAAAAAAATAAGTTGGGAGAATTTATTTATTTACAGTCATAGAAAAATTTTAGTAATGTACGCTATTCTGACATTCATTTCATCAACATAGGTACATACATAAAGATATAAATTTTTTACTATATTTAGGGCATGTTTTTTATATATTTACTGGGAAATAAAAAAATCCATTTCATCTTCTTAAAAAAATATTCTTTAAAAGTATAAATAAATAACTGGGCTATAAGATAAAATCTTCTACATTTATACTCTTATGACAGTTTCGTATTTGTAGAATGTTTTTTATAAAGGATGAACGTAATTTGTTGCGTTGCTTTGAAGAAATAAATTTTAGGTCGGAAAATATTTGTATTATAATTAGGCCTTTTCCATTTTTTTTCAATAGTTGCTTAATAAAAAGACCATCACTAAATGGTCTACCCTTTCTAACAATTTCTAAGCTTATTAAGCTTGATATCGCCATTTTCAATTTAGTATCTAATTTTGGTACATAAATTTCCTCTCCTACTAACCAACCTTTCAATGTTTCTAAAAAAATTTACTTTTTTAAAATAAAATATTTTTTGAGTGTCATCGATCAGTTTTTTTGAGTAAACCTGGAAAAAATAAAAGAGCATAAGCTATACGTGTGAATGCTCTCTGCACAATTGTGCTATGAAATGGTAATCACTGGTTTATTCACATAATGGATAATAAAAACCGTATTCGTACAAGTAGCAATGAGAGAGAGAGAGAGAGAGAGATTTTTTAACGCTGTTTTTTGTTGCGGTATGTGTTTTCATAAAATATTATGGTCAGTTGAATTATTACAAAAACTTGGTAAAACTCAACATGACCAGAAACTCAAGTGAACTTTCAGATGAGCAACAAAAAATAGTAATAGAATAGGAGAATTGCCAAAATAATGAAGTGCACAGCTTCTACTATCTAATACATGGTGTCGAAATATAAAAAAAGTGGATAATTTAAAAAATTGCAACGAAATGTAGAAATCAAAAGTTAACAAGGAGACACTGCTTATTCCTTCGTCGCCAAATTCGCATCGATCCTTCTATAAGTGGCGTTACACTGGCTGTAAGTTTGGAATAGAACTTAGGAATACACGTTACACCACAAACAGTTCGCAATTACATAAAAAAAATTAGATTCAAATTCGGTGTCCTGTCAAAAAACCATTTATTAGCATGATTAATAAGCAAAAACGTGTTGCGTTCGCTAAAAAGTACCAAAATAAGGTTTTCAACTTCTAGAAAAAAGTTATTTTTACGGATGAGTCCAAATTTAATATAAAATTATCGGAAGGATGCGTTAAAATTTGGCGAGAGAAGAGCATAACCTAATTCCCACAGTCAAGCATGGTGAAGGCTCGGTAATGGTTTGGGGTTGCTTTTCAGCATTAGGAGTTGGGAATCTACATTTCTTTGATGGAATTATGACAGCAAGGGATTATATAAATATTTTAAAGAAAAATCTGAAGCAAAGTGCCGAAAAAATTGACATATTCAGGGATTTTATCTTTTAACAAGATAATGATACCAAACATACAGCGCTGGATTCCCGACTTTGGATGCTGTAAAACTGCCACAAATACCTCAAAATGCCACTTTAAAGTCCAGATCTCAATTCCATTGAGCATTTGCGATAAATTTTCAGGAAAAAATTAAAAATTACGAAATTAGAAACGTAAACCACCTGAAAGCAGCATTGAGGACAGAATGGACTAAAATATTACCACAAATAACTTCCAAACTAATGGAATCAATGAAAAGCCGTTTAAATGCTGGCGCAAAGCAAAAAGGATATCCAACAAAATATTAATTTTAATCGTTATGTATAATATTCTTAATTTTATTGAAATTGCTACTCTATATGAATACGGTTTTTGTTGTGCATTAAATGAATACTTCGCCATTTAGCGCTTATTTTATAAGATGCCTTTGTCTTTTTCCATAAAAATAAAAATTCGATGTGAAAATTAAAAAAAAAAATATTTAGTAAGTATTGAATATTTTGTAAAAATTTCTATTTTAGCGGGTGTACGAATATGGGTTTTACACACTGTATGTATTAAAAATTGTAAAGATTTTTATTTATTTAAAATTGTTGCTTTTATTACCGTCTTCGATAGTCCCTTTTCTTGAAAGCCGTTATCTAAAGCTCCTTATGTTTTGTACTTTTATAGTAACAATTGTAAAGAAGAATCACTAAAAAAAGAAATATTTCTTAGTAGCATAGTTGGATAACCGATACTTTTCAAAAGAAAAAAAAAAATTGAAAATATAAAAGTAAAACTAAATAAAGCAGCACACTAAACAACTGTCAAATATCACAAAGTGAAGAATATTATTTTCTATATGAATTACTAGATAGTATTGAAAGTTAAAATGTTCCAAGAGCAGCTAAAAAAGAAAAAAAATTTTGATCAATTTAATAGCCAGTTGTTTAGTTTGGAAATATTGATATCAAAAACGAAATGTCTAAACTTTAAAGTGTTTCTATAATTAATCACATAAGCGATTTCTCAAAATTATAATTTAAAAATAAGAGGTTCCCCCCCACTCCACCAAGAAGACCATCTATAAAAGAAACCGCTCCCCGACATTCCACTCTATTCCACCTTAACTAATGTCAACGAAAAACGAATGATCAGGAGAAAATCACCACCTATTGGGAAGTAGCAGAGAATAGCTAAACCTACTTAGCGAAGGCACTTACCACACAATCAATATGCAACGATGAGGCAATTGCTGTTGATCATTCAAGGGTATAAGTATAATACTGACCTTTAAATGATCAATTCACAGCAATTTGTCTCATTCGCAAGGAGCTTAATAATAATATAAGAAAAATATATATGTATGTACTGTCCTTTCCAAAAAATTCCAATACAATGCATAGCATTTAGTAGGGGTCTACCCCTGAGATTTGGTCACAAATAAAAAAATATATATAAAAAACTATTTGTGAAAAATAGAAAAACATATTTCTTTTGGCGACCACCTCTTACCAGCCTTCTGGTAAAAACTCTGAGAGTAACTGTCATGAACAAACTTTTCCAGTCCCGTAGGTCTCGGTACTGGTATATATCGTCAATAGAATTAAAGAACGCTCTAACTGACAAAAAATCGAAAATACGTTTTTTGCATCATTTTTATCAGAAAAAAGTACGCGCCGATTGGTCCAGGTCCCAGATTTTTACGATGAAAATAAATTCACTTACGCCGTCTGCGAAATTAAAAATACCAGTGTATTTGTTCTACTTTTATGAAAGTTTCTTGGCTCTGGTGAACATTTAAGGTTTTGTCAGTTACAGCGTTCTTTAATTCCATCGATGATATGAACTGATTTAAACAAATTTATTCAATCGTTTTTATTTAACTAAACTCACAATTTCAAATTAAAATCATAAATTTAACTTACAAGTATAATTCTGAATTTAATCGAAAACACTAGCAACCACTAACGCGAAATGTTACTTGTATGATTGCAATTAAACTGATTGAAGCCTCCTTAGATGTGCATTTAAACACGGTGTACATTGCTACGATATAATGAAAATTAAATGGGGAAGTAGATATGATGTACAGAAATAAGAAAATGCTATAGAATAGCATTTTAAAAGTCAGAGTTTTACACAAGACAATAATAAGCAGGTAATGATGCTTTAGCAATGCGACAGAGGTATTATTTTAGAATGTTTAAAAAATTGTTAAAAAATAAAATGCAACATGAATTTCAGTCACTACTTTGTAATGAGCCAACGGGAAGTAAAAACCTACTTTAACAAAAACAAAGTTTAAAATAATAAAGAATTTAAAACTGCGTGTGCGCCATCTAGTAGTCTTGCTTTTATAATACTTTACCCAAACTCTTATCCTAATGCCTAAGTTTTTTCTTTTTAATATTTTAACACATAACCACAATAAAAAAATAACAATCTTATTAAGCACACAATACACAATAAAAAAACGTATGAAGAAATAATCAAATTTACCAACAATATAACAAGATGGTCTTAAAAATTATGCAACACTTTATGTCAAGGATTTTAAACCTTACGGCAATGTTCTAATGCAACAAGAAAAATAATAAGAATTTATATGCAGCATTCTAGTTTTTACACATTTTTGTTTCTACATGCTATTCAGTTATGGAGACAGTAGACTCTCGAAAAAATTAACCAAAGGGTTCTGAAGGTAATTAGCTGTTTCGAGCAACAGATTTTTCCAAGCATTCTCTTTAAATTAAAAGTATATATAACTTAAGAGAGATTTTTTTTGTGAAGATAATACTTTAAATTCCTCTAAAAGACTGTTGGTAAATTATCTTTAGAAAAGATTTTCGTAACTGTAAAAATTTGAGTGCCAGATGTAAGAATTTTAAAATAAAAAAATTAAGTTCATCTGTTTTATAGGTAAACACTAACAGAACTCGTTAAATATAACTGATAGCACAGTGGTACAAAATTGAATAAAATAGAAAAACCCGGGGAGTGATATTATTTTTCTTGTAGGTCTTGTCGAGTTAAAAAATAATGCATAAAAACGTCACCAAAGTTGAAAAATTTTTGAAAAATCTACAAAATTTGTGTTTGCTGGACAAAAACACCCAAATTTGAAATATATATCAGTTCTCAGTTTCTACTTTCCAAATCAAGTAATAAATTGAAAATCGGATCATTATCAACAAAGTTGCAGGCTTATAAGTGCGCAAAGGTAAAAAAACCGGTTTTACTGCGAATTTTGAAGGTGTCCGGCATATTTCACTATTGGAATCTTGTCTTACATGACAAGCCCTACAAGAAAAATAATATCCGGTCCCAGGTTTTTCGGACTGTCGCACCGTGTAATTCATTCAATATTTCTCTGAATTAGGAAAAATTTAGAGTAACAGAGACTTGTATATTTACCAGCAACAAATGGAAAAGAAATATGATTCTTTCTTTTGCAGACAACTGATTTATCTGGTAAAGACAAAAAAAAAATTAAGAAGTATAGTAATAGCAGAGGGTCAGCGATGTCTATATCGTTAATTTAACATTGCACATAACGCTTAATTTGAGTTTATGAATTCCGTGTTTTTTTTTTTTTTTTTTAATTTTGCCAGTTATCTATCATTAAATCTGTTATTTCATTATGAAAGCTCTACATGAAAAACTTTCATATGTTTAAAAAAAATGTGAAGATACTCGTATTAGAGCTACATATGGAAACAGAAATTGGGTTGGCTGAACAGGACGATTAATTTTAGCAAGAGTTAATATTTTCAAGGTTCTACTGTACTTCTTATTATTTTTTTTACTACTCAACGCATACGTGGATACATTCGTTAGCATATTTCTGCATATATTATATAAGTATGTGCAATACATTATGTTGTAATATGATGCTGCATAAAGTCCATGTCTATATTTTTTCAATGTGAGTTTAGTACACATACGTACATATATATTATATGTGATATATGTTTATCTTTTTTTCTCATTATTCATCATACTTTTTTTAAGTGATTATGTTGACGATAAATTTTTATTACTGTCTACCACTAAACCCTATGTTCGACCCTGGTATAAATATAACCGCAACCTCCCGCCAAGCTCGTGGTATATAACCAAAACCGATGCTGGCCTTAAAAATTACAAGAAGTTTAGACACTATTGTGTCAGAACTTCTTTGTAGGAGAGCCGGAAAAATTCCATCTCTGCCAGGAGCCTTATAGGGTTTAAAGGAGCCAATAGCCCACAAAACACTGTCCGAAGTGAATATTCTACTCGCGAGACTTTTGACGCTTCTGGCAACACGTACAGGTGCGGGTATATCCTAGCACTAGCGTACAGGTGCCACCTCTAGGGAACCAGGAAAATGCGTTCCCATCAAGAGATCCAAGGTTTGCCTTCTAGACTGAGTGTACCCTCCAGTACCTGTACTAAGGGACCCTATGCCATTAGAATGATCTATGGTGAGAGACTTTTGAAGGCGGGCCAATGCCGGCATGCCCTCAATGGACTGACAAAATCCCCTTCACGTCTGCACATGATCAGTTCTAAATCATTTCAATGTGTGCAAAAAACTACTTTTTACCTGTTTTAAATAGAACCCTGGTAGAAGGATTTTTGGTTTTATTTATTTAATTTTGTTGGATGGTGCTTCCTGAAAGTGGTTTTTTTATATTATATTTTTTCTTAGTCTTTTAAAAAATCTCCTCATCCTTTTATAGGAAATTATGGACACAAACACAAATTGTTTTTTATTTTACTTTTGTGATGAGCCAACCCAGCAGAAATTAGTGCTTACCAATAAGCTATTTTGTAAGGCAGAAACTGTAAACAATCACTTACTCGTGCGCATCAATAATGCATGATTTTTATATGAAATGAGCCGCTAAAATGCAATAGAAATGCAAATTTATTGCAACAAGTAAGCAAATAGTATACAAAATCAAAAATAATACCTTATTCTATAGCATTTTTGGAAGCTTTGAGCTCTGAATAAACAATATAATGCTTCCATTATTGCTTACAATTTTATTTATTGTTTCCAAATTTGAAAAATTTTCTGCTGGGAAGGCATATATGTATGTAAGAATGGCCGTAAATATCTTGTAAATATAAAGAAAATATAATTTAAATAAATAATTTAAATATTACAGCATAACACTAAGCGTAAGCGAAGAATGTGAATAAGAAATTGAAAATAAAAAATTGTTTCTTTATTTTGTGTTTGTTTGTTTTGAAAATTTATTAAAGTAAAGTATTATTTATTAAAGTAAGTAGTCTACGTACAAAAATGTTATAAGTACGGTTAGGATTAAGAAAAAAAAAACAAAATTAAAATTCTTTTTAGGTTTAGCATAAAAATAGAAATTATTAGAAACTTAAATAAAACTCTTCTAAAAAATACTTTTTACTTCAACAATTACTTGATTTTCTTTTTATAAAGAAGAAAAAAAATAAGTAAAGGAAAAAGCTGAATTTAAATGTAACACATTAACTAAAAGCCTTCAATTTAAAGCTATTTGTTCATTTAAATAAGTATACCTTGTAGTTACGAATAATAGAAATAAAAATACTAAAAGAAATTCCTTTTTCGAAATAAATTTAAAAACCCTCAAATTCTTACATTTTTTTTTTGTTTTCTTTCTATTACTATTGAGTCACTTAGATAGCAGAGTAAAAGAATTTCTGAGTTAAAAACAAAAACAAACACAATATTAAATATTTTTTTCAGGAGCTAACTGGTGCCCATTAAACGCCTCATAAAACTGTTTTAAAGTAAAAAACTTTTGTTTTTAATAAACGTAAATGTATTGAGCTAAACAATTTGTACCTTTTTATAGGACTTCTAGCTTTTCCTTTTACTTTCTATACATTTTTAGCAAAAAAGTGTTTTTTGAATTAAAATCAAATGTAAAAGAAGTGCTGTGTTTAAACCCTTTTAGTTACATGTTGTGTATCCTTCGCAAGACTTAAAAACATTTCTAAATTGAATATTAAAAAATTATGTTGATTTATAAATATTGCAGCAGTACATTAAGTACTTCACAATATATTGTACAGCCAATACTACAAAAAGTATATTTTATGTTTAAGTATAATAATAATGGGTTAACTGTACAATGAAATTTAATACTACTTTCGCTTTCTAACATATGTTAACAGTATATTATGGCAAATTTTTATAAATAGATTGAAGTTTAAATAGCGCTATCAAATTATTCGTGTTTACTTTGAAAATCAGTTACAAATGCGAGCATTTTATAGAAGACTTTTTGATTTTTAGATAGCAAAAGAGCATTTCTTCGAGCAAACCATCCGCCATCATATCACATTCAATAGAATCATTATACTGAAGAAAATTTTCTACTGAGGCTAAAGTAGGCTAAAGCTTATGGGTTTTTATCACAACACGTCGGTTGCAAAAGTAAGGGCTTTGAACATAAACTAGACAAAAAAACGTGAATCATAATCTTGACCAACCATTATCTTAGAAATAGCTAAATCAGAAATTAATGCAAACGGTCATCACAGCCGTTAATCTATTTTTGAATGGACTTTTACTTTACTTTATTCCATATATTCTACGCTTGTAAGAGTAGGTCTTTTATATTAACGATGGCTCGATAGTGGAATAGATTTATCCCTGACAGTGAAAGGATATTTTCCAGTACTGTGGTTCAGTTTGAGCACTTATTTAAGAGCTAGGTACGTATATAGTTGATAATTGCTTATTTGTTTTTTTTGCTGGTACTATAGGGTATTCCCCGGAAAGGTATTCTACTTTGTTTTCCCGCCGTTTTGGTAAACATTAGTCTTTACAGTTGATATTTGGCAGTTGTAAAGTAGAGATGTGGAAAATTAATTTTAAAAAAACAATCGTTGAACCAACGTGTTTTAATCGTTAAAACATTTTATCAAAATCAATCGTCGATTACGGTGACGAAAAATTGTTGGGAGAAACAACGTGTCAAAAAGACGCAATATTTATCATGTAGTGAATGATTTCGAAGCAAGATTGACTGCAAGATCGGCTGAAATAATAACTGCAGTCATGAAAATGCTCAAAACAATCCATCAACCTCAATTCGACGCAATGCTTAGGAGATTGGTCTTCAAAGAACAACTTTGGCCACAATTTTGCACAGAGACTTGCATTTGTTTCCATCTAAGATTCAGTTGACATAAGAGCTTCTTCCAGAAGACCATTTACGCTACAGTACATATGCCAATAGAATGCTATAGCTCGCCCATGACAACCCCAATTTTCATTGAAAAAATCATACTGAGTGACGAGGCACATTTTCATTTCAATGGATATGAATAGTCGGTTCTGGGCAATGAAATCCCCTCAAATTATTCCTCAGTTAACTTTGCATCGATTAAAAGTTACAGTTGGGTTTTTAATTTGGTCAGGAGGAATCAGTGGATATTGCTTTTTTGAAACTGCAAACAACGTAACGGTAACTATCAATGGGGAGCGAATCGTGATATGATTGAAAACTTTTTTACGCCACAGCTACACTGATTTGGGCTTCACTAACATGTGTTTTCAACAAGATTGTGCTACATCGCATAGGCCAGCGAATTCTAACAATCATTTTATATCCCGAATGTGTGTAAAAAATATAATTCCAATTGATTCAAATGCACAAAAAACACTCATAAACATGGTATTCAACATAACGAGCTACAACCGCTTAGCAAATTTGCATTAACAGGCTAAGACACTATTGTCACTTTCTATGACATGCCATGATACTGTGTTTGAAACGATATGGCATTGCATATCATGGTTTTTTAAAATGATAGTTTTTACAGAAAATTTTGCATTTTGCAGCACTTTACTTCTAAAGTAGTAAATTAGTTCGACCTTGTGTTGACTTAAGCCATTTTACCATGTTATCACAGATATATAGGACTCAGAGCTGAAGAGAAACAAGTCAGAAAAAAGCCATTCGGAAATATGGCTAATAAACAAACTGCCATTGAGTTTAATATATTTGTAAAAGAGGTATTAAACAACAAATATACCCTAGCGGCCTTATGTATAATGAAAAATCACCAACTCGTTAGTATATGTGACAAAAAACTGGCAAGTTTATCACACGCTATAGACTAATATTATTAAATCTTTCAATACCCTCTACTTGATAACCAGTCAGATAATCCAAAAGATTAAATACCTTGTACCTTTGAGTAAGTATTTCCACGTATTGAAGGGACAAACGTAGCCACTGTGTACAACGACCTGCTAATTTTTTAGTATACACAAGGTTGTAGGTATATAACTTTACATTTTATTTTATATATTATAGTTCTACTCAGACAACTCGGATATTTGAGTAAATTAACTGCCCTTAAAATGTAAGCCATTGACATGATTCTTTTATTGTTACCTTGGGAACGCAATAATTTTTAAATTAATTTATTACAGAACCTTATAAAAGTAAACTTTGAGTAGAATTTGGCAATAAAACTTCATATCTTGACTTATTCAGCTCTTGTATTATATAAATTATATAAATTTGTGTAGAGATAAACCAACAACAACAGCTCTAAATCTGAAAACACGTATTTTTGTTTTTTTAAAGTTTTCTGCAATTGTTAATTTAATTGTATGATACTCGTACTTTAGTAAAACTCCAGTTTTAATAAAAATTTCAACGAAAACAAAAAAGAACCTAAAACCAATTTAAGTAAATTTCATTATATTTTCTGTAGTTGCCATTCTTATCATCGTTAACGGCCACAAAACTGCAAGGAAATACAATAAACTTTAAGTAATACTATTATTGCTGATAATAACGACAACTTGGAAAACAATTTAAAAGGAGTTCCTTTCTGAAAGACAGCATTAAATGCTGTTGAGAAAATAACATCACGAAATACTTGTAGAGTTTATAGCAGCTGTGGCAACAGCAATACAAGTAGCAGTAAAACAATTGCCTATTGCAACAACAATAGTAAGAGTTGTAGTGTTAAAAACAGTTCAGGCTTAAATAGTGACACTTAAAAATTATCACAAGTTTTGCAGTTGCTTAAAATGTAAGACAAACAACAAATAAGAAATTGTTGTTTTCCTTGTTAGCATTCGTCTAAAATATCTGGGGGTGTTAAATTCAAACAGACATTATCAGTCACTTTAAAAAGTCAATAAAGTTCATACAAAAATTAGTGCAAAATATTTAGCAAACAGATAATACTTGTAAAAACTAGAAACATCTGGGAAAACAAATTTGCAGGTAAATTTTTTTCAAGTTTAAAACGATTCTTAATCAAAAAAAAAAAAATAAAGTAATTTGTCTTAAATTTAATTATAAAAATGTCTGAGTTTGTCTATAGTGTACAGCGCTGGAATGATATAAAAAAATATTTTAATAAGTTTGTAAATTTATACGAATTTTCAATAATGATTTAAGAAAAATTTATCTTTGTGTGACTTTCGAGACTTTCTTGAGAATTGAATATAAAAATTTAAATATTAATTCCATGAAGAATTTAAGTGTAAATTTTGTTCTGGAGGAAGTAATCATAATAGGGGCTGCTCACCACAATTTAAATATTCTCTAAATGTGTTAAAGGCTCTAGGTTCGAGCCTCAGGAAAGGTCTGATCAATATTTTTTATAATTTAATTTTTGTTTCGTCAGAAACGCTTTTATTAGATCAAAGTTAACGGCAATGAATATTTTTGGTAATTAAAGAAGAAATGATGTCCGTGAAGGAATAGTACACTAGCCAAACTGAACAATTGTTTTCGACTCCAGCTACGGTAGTCTCATCAGAGTTCTTTGTGTCCTGTGCATATTCAAGACCAAACATCAACTATTTAACTCACACTTTTCTGGAAATCGCATACTGAAATTATATTCTTTCACATGTATGTACATACACTTGTATGAGTTAGTCGAAGTAAAGTCACACAACAGTTTTTATCATATTCTCCTTTTCTTACCATCATTGCTGTTCTTGTAATTGTCATCCCATTCGGATGAAACATAATTACAATTTTTATTTTTGTTTTTGCCCTCTTATTCCATTTAATCCACATTAGTCGGCATCGACGACATGTACGACTGTAGCCGTGGTGGTTAGAGTGCAGCGCTAGAAGCATGCGCATTATAACTTAATGCTCTAGGTTCGAGCCTCAGGAAAGGTCTGATCAATATTTTTTATAATTTAATTTTTGTTTCGTCAGAAACGCTTTTATTAGATCAAAGTTAACGGCAATTTCTCTAAAATTATTGTTTTGCTTTACAAATTGAAATAAATAGATATGGCAGGCACTGTAATTGAAAAATGTTCGTATAAAAAAGAACAATCATGGTTCTTTTAAATAGGAAAACTAATATTTGTAAAGTAATTTGCGTAAATACAATAGGGATAATCAATATTGAAATGTAGTGCTTATGGCGATAAGCATAACTTTATCGCCATTTCGTCATATTTTTCTCTAAGATGGTAGTCGCCGTCGTCTAATGGTTAGTGTGTTGGCTTACTAAAACGATAACTCAGGGTTCAAACCTTAGTTCTGACATCTTGAAAAAAAAAAAAAAAATAAAAAAAAATATTTCTTTCGGCGACTATCTCTTAGCAGTCTTCTGGCAAAAGCTCTGAGAGTAATTAATTGCCATGAACAAGCTTCTCAAGTCTGTCGTTCGGAGTCGACATTAAACTGTAGGTCCCAGTACTCATGATACAAATTGAAACACAACATGAGTGCTGTGAAAAGCTAGGCCGTAACTCTGATACAGGGTGATAATGTATTTATGTGTATATGGTATCAAAACTATAAATATATCTGTTCAAAAACTTACTTACTTTTTCTTAAAAAAAAAATACTAGGGATGTTTTATAATCTTAAAAACGAAATTTGTTTCACAAAGTTTAGCATTAAACCCTTTTTTATATCAATACTAGCTGAACCCGGTGTGCTTCGTTAAAAATAAAATTAAAAGTAAGTGAATGGAGGAGAAAGAGAATGGGGCTACCCCACTATTTTAGTTAAAATTTATTTTAAATTTGAGGTAAAGCCGTAAATAAACGTAGTAAAGAAGTTGATGAAGAAGTGTGCATGGTCGAAAAATATTATCATGTAATAAATATTCCTGAGTCAAAGCTGCACGTTGTGAAAACTTTAAATCGGTTGACAGGTTTAGCCTCCAATATATCACCAACAAAGGGGCGTGCTCCGCCCACTTTTCTTTTGGTACGTATTTCTGTTCATGCCAATACCATATATAGCAAATACTGCCACCGTTGGTCAAAAAATGCCCAATATATTACGATTTTAAATTTGGGTTATATAGGTGGAGCCACGCCCTTTTGTTTAATCAAAACTTTACATAGCCTATTAATCCTCCCAGAGTCACAGTAAAATACTGTGAAAATTTTAAAAAGATCGATCCAAAGACCTGGCCTCCTATAAAGCACATACAAACAGACAGACATTCATTTTTATATTTATAGATAGAAGTCGAAACTTCTCTTACTTCTCTCTTTTATATTCTCTTAGAATCAGGGGTTAATTGAATTTTTAAGATTAAACCAAATTCATAAGGAAAAAGAATACTAAGCTTTCTAAATTAATCTTTGTTGTTTATTTTTAAGCTGAAGAACTGAGAACTCTTCATAGATTATGTGAACTAGTTGATTTTCCAAAAACACGTGCTAATATTTTCTAGCAAAATACCACTTCAATGATATTTTGTGCTCAGCAAAGGCAAGCATATCCAAATAATAGTAAATGGTAATTTTTCATGAAAACAGACAATTCTGCTAACATCAGATTAGTTGAAAAATACACCGACAAACCAGCAACAATCTGCTGCAGCGCTTAATTGTCTTTCTCCTGTGCTTAGTGTTTTTAAGCAGAGTAGATTAAAGTAAATTTCGTAAGACTATAGCATGTTACTGCAGTTATGCAAGTATTGTTCGCTAAACTCTAATCTTTTTCATACACTTCGTTTGCTGAGAATTGTCTCTATTATTTTTCCAAACCATGTAACTCTCTAGGTAGGTCAAATGGTCATTTAATCAGAAACTCAATAAGCTAAAGTAGCACCGAGATGGCGTTTTAATATCGCAATGAAATATTCAAATAGGAAAATAACTACAACTAACCTGATCTGTCGTCTGTCTATATAGCGGAGTAGAAAGAAGAGATTCAAGTTAGGGCACTACACCATACTATTGAAAAAAGGCAAAACTAAAAACTATAAATGTCTCAGAATAGAGCAATCACAGAGAAAATTATCAAAAGCTTTAATAAACATTAGGATCCCCAAAAGTTTTATCGTGCAATTTTTTGTTCACTGTGTATACCGCTATGAACTTTAATAAAGATTATAATCCCAAGAAGTTTTTTCTTACTGCCGTTGACAAACCGATCCCAAAAGGTTCTAGAAATAGCACAAAAGGAGATGGCACTTCATCTTTCCTATACTTTCCTTCAGAAAAACTGAAGATTATAAGCAAGCAGATACTATAGAAGCGGGTAGCGAGTTCTGCGTCTATCAAGATCCTAATTTTATCCACAAAAATCTGCTCCTTCAGCATTTTCACAGTCAGCAGGAATCCAAATACCTCAGCTGGGGAAAACACTACAAATGTCAGGTAATCTAAAGGATTCTGCACGGCTGGCAAAAACACATACCAAATAGCAGCACGGACGTTGAATTCCAGCTTGGAACCATTCGAACAGACTATAATACCAGACTGTAATACCAATTTTACCACTAATTTTTCTACTAGTGAACTTCAAAATGGCCATGTATATATGTATGTAAGTAAATATTCCAAACATCGCATGGACAATGACAAAATCCCTTAGCTGATCACACTCTGAAACGAAGTTGACACAGCATAGGGGTAATTTTCTAAGAAAATACAAATTATATATATATATGCAGTACATTGTATTGGAATATTGAATTTTTATTGATCACAATATATGAATGAGACAAGTTGCTATCAATTGATCACTCAAAGGCCTGTGTTATACCTTCACCCTTGAATATGATCAACAGCAATTGCCCCATTTGTCGGTGGATGTTGATAGTGAGTAAGTGGTGACCGTCTTCACTAATTAGTTTAGCTGTTATCTTCCCAGAAAATGACGCTGTACTCCCGATCATTCGTTTCTGGTTGAATAATGTAGAACTACATAACATGCGTTGTGTAAATTGTGTGTTTCACACGTCTATCAAAAAAAGTTAAAATAAGGTGTTTTTGTTTAACAAGTTATTAGCAAGATTGGCAACGTATCTTACCTATAGAAGTTTAAAAAATTTTAACTTTTAGATGCGTTAGCAGTTGAATAGTTGACTTACATTGTATATTGTAACCGCTGTCACCGCCGTAACGCATGCTGTGTATTTCTACCTATAGACGGGATATGCCAGGGAACAGTTTTTCTTGCAGATGGACATCTTGGAGGGACGGGGAGGGGAGCCTCTTATTTTTTAAATTATAATTTATATTTTTGTCCTTCGCTGGGATTGAATCTTGGTCGTTTGAATTTCTGTGCGAATGCTCACGACGACGATTTGCTGAAAATTAAAAAAACAAAAATTACAATTTGCCATCTAGCATTCAAATTGAAAAGATCTATTTTGTATACGAATATTTTCTAACAGCTAATTAAAGGCAATTATTAAAATTCTTTGATTTCAAGCATTGAGCTGCAACATTGATTCTCCATTGTAAGGCAGAAAAAAATGTATCTCCATGACTACACACACATATCCATATCTAAATATCATCCTATGCAATAATTGATATAAAAAAATACTCATATTTTTTTTTTTTTTTTGCAAAACTCAATTAAGGTAACCGCATACATAGTTTTCACATTTAGTGAAAGTTGTGTGTAAAAGCATTACAGTAGCACACATCACCATTGTTATAATTTTTTTTTTTTGCTATTTTTCACAACAGAAAGTTACATTAAAATTAGAAATTCACAAGCGAGTGCAAGTGATCACTTAAAAATACAAATTGATTGAAATTTATCTTTATTTAACTGTCTACCTTTTACGAGTACTAACACACATACTTTTATTTCCCTAAGGGGTCTTATTTTTGTATTTGTATTACAAACTCCCCAGATTCTAAGCTTCATTTAGTGTACTCGTATGTGGTTTGTGTATTACTTACTCGTACTTGCACAAAATAGAAATATGCTTGCAATGAATTTTAAATCATTTTTATTTATTTTTATGTTATTGATTTTGTTCCCATAAGCTCTCTTTTTCCTGCTCTCTTTTAGGACAAGTGGATTTTGTTTGATTTGAAATATGTTCTTACTTAAGCGTACGTTTTTACATATTTATTTGTAAATATTTATTTACATGTTCATGTAAGTGTTTTCCTTTTCCCTTTGCTTATTGTTGTTTTTTTTATTTTCTCCTTTTTTTCCTTTTTTTATTGAAAATTACAATTGACTTCATTTTTCTTTTCATAAAGTCTAGAATTGAGTACATTGACACACACGTTTAATTCATGTTTTCAATTTAAATCCTTTTCCATTTCCAAATCACTTCTTATTTTATGTTTTTATTTTCGAGAAATTTTTCTGTTACATTTAAATTGACACAGTTCAGTGATTTAATAAAAATGTATATAGAAAATAAGAATTGTTGTTGAAAATATTTTGTATGTAAATATATTAAAATAATTAAAAAAAACATAAACAAAACAAAAGTTATTCAGTAAAAATTTTGAAAAGACTCTAAAACTAAAAACATATAATTCCAATATAGGATATTAAAACTGGCTGTGACATAATAATAATTAAACCATCGCTGAGTAATGAAGCATAGCCGGCTAGTGCTGTACTTAAGTATTACTTGCCACAGATCTCTCTAACTACACTGTTACTTTAATCTTTAATTCAAAGGTTAATAAATTTAAACTTAATTTTCTCTAAATATATTTTACTAAATTCAAAAACAAAGAACGAAAAAAGAAGTTAAAAAAAACATAAACATCTTGACTGGCATTAAGCCAGTAAAATATTATATATTATCTTATAAAGTATATATTTATATTTTTCTTTTTCAAAAAAACAAAGAAAAAAATAAAAAAAAAACTGAAACAGTTTTAGTTTGTTGTCTCGACAACGTTACCACAATAGTTATCATTTGCAATTTGTTACAGTTTCATTATAATTTATCATTGCTGACAATGTCACTGGATTAATTTTTTTGCTCAAAGTCATGGTTTTTGTATTATTTTACGAGTTATTTTTAATGTTGTTTTTTATATATTTCTTCTGTTAAAAGAATGCTCTTCAATTTCTACTTGACAAAATATGAACATGAACATGGTTTGTTGACATACACCAAGAACCAGAGACTTCATAGAATAAGTATAGTATATAGAGCAAGAGGGTAAAAACCATTTAGACAATGTTAACTATCGTATTATGGACAAAAAAAGTAAAAAATTTTCTCCCTATATTTTGTTGGATTATATTTATGTTATTTAAATAATTTAAATATTTGCACTTAAAACAAAAAAAAACAAAAAAAAAATTTAATGAGTGACAAAATAATACTGGAGCTGAAAAGAAATAAAAACTTTAAACACGTATGTTCACAAGAGTTTTAAACTAACTGAGAATAATATCCCATTTACATACATAATTGGCCATTATAACCCTGTGTCAGGTTTTCAGTCTAGCTTTGACATTTGCCTTTCTGCGTTCGATATTGTGAAATTAGTGATTGTAGGAAAATCATTATGTTTTCTCTTTTCTTTTTTTTACTGGGTAACCTAAATAAGAGCGTAAAGCTTACCATTTACTCTGTAATGAGTAACATAAATAAAAGTTTCACGCTTATATCAAGAGCAGTAATGTTTACTCACCTTGTTTGATAAAAAACCGCTAAATAACCATAATAAAGAGAAATGAAGACAGAAAATTGCCTTGAAAGGTATTTGGTATTGAAGCCTGACAGAAATGGTAACTTTTCGGACTAAATGGAAAAATGGTTTTTATTTGATTTAGTAAATCATTATCACTACACAGTTGTCTGCGGTAAATCCCATTTTTTTTAATACGTATTGTTTATTTTGAAAACTTCGGTAATTTTGTTTGTTATACCTGAAGCGGTTGAATTTTCTAGTTCTTCTAATGATAAAAAACGATTTTAGCAAGCACTATTAAAAGTTCTTATAAGAATTGCACTTTTTTCTAACACTGAGCAATCCGTGATTTTATCGATAACCAATGAATAATAATTTTACCCCTAAAAGCATACATTTCATATAATATTAAATGTACTTATTTGCCACTAAGACGAAAAATATTTTTTGTTTTTTATAAAAATAATTTACTCGCATAATTTATAAGAAATTAATTTTTATGTAAGCAAAGCCAATTTTTTGGCATCAAACACATTTTTCTATGTTTTCCAACAATTTAACCGCTTTTGGCTTAATAAAATTTATAATCTTTTAGTTGAAAAACCTAATGGGCTTTTCTCACAAAATCACAAATATCTTCAAACACATAAAAAACCGCATACAGTAACCAAATTTTGTGGCCACAATTTTGCGAAAGTGGAAACAATTATATATGTATAAAACAAAAACCAAAAACTGTTGTACAAAACGAGTAGATTGTATAGCAGTCATGTTCCAAATTTAACTTTTTTTTTACAAGTTTTGTACACTAAAAAGCTGAATGTTTACTTTTTTGCACCGAAATTGCTTTTTAAAGGTTGATTGTATAAACGCAGTATCCAAAGCAACTTTTTATTTTATATTTTTTTTTTTTATTTAATTTTTTTGTCAATACCGTGAGTTCATAAATGCATAGTAAACCTTTTGAATGCGTAATTTTTGACAATGTTGAGTAACTTTTTGTGTTTTTTTGGCAGCTTAAAAGGCAAATTTTGAATTTAGTTTCTAGAAAAATAAATTAAATTTAAAGTTTTCTTTTAAATCTCTGTAGTTATTGACTTAAATAGTTAAAAAAAGAATCAATACGCAGCATTTTTAATGTTCGTAAACTTCGAATTTTAAATTCCTAAGTTTTTAGTGTGTGCTTTGCATACTGCTTTTCGTATTTTGTTATATCCAACAATTAACTGACAATGGCTTAATATTAAACAAAATTATTTTAAAATAATAATATTTTATGGAATAGAGTCATGCTTATCCCCATAAGCAATACATTTCATTATATGCTTGATAAACACATGTTTTGAAACTTCTATAAAATACTTTCTTTTATAAATTTAAAACGAAGAACATGCTGCTTTCGAAAATGTGGTTAATTTTCTTTTTGCATATAAAGTTTTTGTTTCTATAAAAACGTACAACGGTCATGCATAAACAAATGTTACTTTTCTAGGGTGTCGCAAAATTAATGCAGGATTATAATTACTTAAATACAAGTAAACTTCGATTATTCGGCTCTCATGGTACTGGCACCAGCCCTGATACTCGAAATATTGCACATGATAATAGAAGTTATATTAAAATATACAGACATTTTTTTTTATTTTTTTCTCTTAAACATTCGATTTATTTAACTACAGATTTAAATATACCACATACATATATTTATACAAAACATACGATTCGTGAAAGAGAATGCAAAATCAAAAAAGGGGAACCACCGGATTTAGATTTACATAATAAAAACATATGAATGCTGCACGGATAATAGAGTTAAAACGCGGATAACAGAGGGAAAAAATAAAAAAAACCGCATGCCGGTTAATAGATGTAAACGATTAATAGAGGACCGGTTAAGCGAGGTTTAACTGTATAAAAGTTGTTAGATTTTTGTTGAATTTCGGTTCAGAAAGAAATTTTGTTTTTTATCTTGGCAACTTTTGACGGAATTCCGGCAAATTGTTTATCCGTTATGGCAGCCTTACAGTGCTTCTTCGTTTATAAATATTAAAAAATCGGATAATTATTTTCAATATATCACTTTCTGACCTTGTTGCATGGTGATATAAGTACATATGTAGTCTCGCAAAATCTACTAAGAAAAATTTAAATTATCGTTCCTGACAGACAACTCAAATCCTCTGAAACAATACCAAATGTTATAAATTTTGATCCCCTCGGTATAGTAGGTGCAGAGTATAATAGATTTTATATTCATACGAACTTATCTGATAATATTATTAAGATAAGATAAAAGCTATTTTTATATCCCAATTTTAATTCTTATTAATTAATTATAGCTGCTAAGGGCATTGAAGCCAATGATCTCTGCGGCTTTGCTAGGCCAATCATGCTTTTGTTTAAATTTTTCATTTCCTTTATGCAAAATTGTGGCTGAATTTCATTAATGCAGACCATTTGGTTTCCTTTTGGGCTTGTTGAAATCTCTTGATGTTAAATCATATAATATATGGGTCTAATTCTGATCACTGAAGTCTGTCTTAGCTGGGGTCGAAAACATGTTCAGTTTGGCCAGCGTAAAGCACTCTTTCTTCACGGACATAATTTTCTCCTTTAATTATAAAAAAAATCTAAATTCTTAATGGAATTTGGCGTTGATCTGGTTAAAGCATGTCTGACGAAACAAAAACTGGTTCCTTTTTGGAATTTTATATATTTTTATATCAAACAAAACACACAAACAGCATTAGATATCTGAATTATGAATAAAATTATTATTTAAATATAAAAATATGTATTCAAGTAAATGTGCAGTTATTTATTTTTTTTTTTCTCTTTTTCAAAAGTGAATCATTACCGAAAGCATTATCAAAATTATTTCTTTTAAAAAATGTTAAAACTGCTACTGTTTATAAGTAACTAGCTGAACCCGGTGTGCTTCGCTACCCCCTCATTATATAATAAAATTAAAAGTATTTATATATTTTGCACACAGTTGTGGGAGAAAGAGAGTAAGGCTACCCCACTATTTTAATTCAAATGTATTTTAAATTTGAGGTAAGGTCGTTAATAAACGTAGTAAAGAAGCACCAAATTTATATATAGAACAAAAAGTTTAAAACTTTCAAACAAAATTTGGCGTGAAAAGGGGCGTGGCGTAAAAAATGTGTATTTCTACCTCGCCTGGAGCATAATGTGTATACAATTCGAAGTATATCTTTTAAAAACTATATGGAAGAATTACATAATTTAAAAAAAGTAGGCGTAAAAGTGGGCGTGGTCGAAAAAAAAGTACCCTATTAATCATACCAGAGTCCCAGTTAAATGCTGTGAAAATTTCAGGAAGATCGGTCTAGAGGTTTGGTCTCCTATAAGGTACAAACAAGCAAACAAATAAACAAACACACATTCAATTTTATATATTTAGATTTAATTTATACTCAAAAAATTTGCAAAGACATGGAAGTGTTACAAATAATTTGCTAAAGTCAAGTGCAATTACAAATAAATCTTTGCTTTACGACCAAGAATATGAATAAAAAAAATTATTTAATGTTGACTGCCACGGTCTACAATTCGGTAATAAATAATGAGTGTTTAAACATTAAATACTAAAAGTAAAAGTAAAAAAGGAGAAGTGTTTCTCCTGTCTTAAAGCAAGTTTAAGAAAAATATAATTAAAGTGTTTGGTATTATTTCACATATAATTATTACTTATTTTGTATTTAATTGCTCTTATTAAAACTAAGTTTGGCACTAGATTTACAAAAGATTTTTATATTTTAACTTAAAAGAAAAGGAAAGAATTTGAGTATAGGGTAATTTGTTGCGTTCGGATAGCTTCTTGTACAATTACATTAATTTATAAGCATATGCCAAGACAGAGTTTTTAAAAACTTATAATTGTCGATTCGTGGTTTTTAGAACATTCGAGCAGATATATTCATGATATTTTATCGCGCTTATAAAAGGATCTTTAAAACTTTCAAGGCCTTACAAAATTTTATAGATTCCTCAAACATAAAGAATACATACATACATACATAACTGGCCTTTACAACCCTGTGTCAGGATTACGGCCTAGCTTCTCGCAGCACTCATGTTGTGTGTGTAAATTTTTATCCATGAGTACCGGGACCTACAGTTTAATGTCAACTCCGAACGACCGACTTGAGAAGCTTGTTTATGGCAATCAGTTATTAGACAAAATATTCTAATATAATTATTTTTTTTAAGGACTAAATTTTCCGCCTATATTACCATCTGCTTGAACAGATTTAGAGAACATAAGGAATAGTTTAAATATGGTTTAAATAAAAAAAAGAAAAATGAGAATAAAGCGCACGTTCAGTAAAGGTAAATAAAAATTTAAATTGCCGAAGTAGAAACAAAATATATAAATTTTAGAATTTAGTTATTTGATTAAGTTTTTGTTTTTGAGTAAAGAAATTCGCGGAATCAGATGAAATATTCTTTAAATTTGGCTCTAACACAAAATAAGCATTTTCAAACAACACATTTTCAAATATTTTGTTAAAATAATTAAATTATTTTAAATTAAAATTTTTCTAAAACATATAAACTTCCTTGAAATGATTCTTAACACCGTTCAGGTAGCGCTTGTAAAAAGTAAAAATTTCCCGAAATGTATCTGTCTTTTTGAGAAAGTTGTAATCTATATGGAAAACTAAATACACACTTCTGCAATTGTAAGTTCATCGTTAAAGGTAATAACTTATTCAGAATCAGACGATGACGAGTGCTTAACAGACTAACGCCCAGTTTTTAACTTCATATTTAAATGTGAAATTAGTTAATTTTAATTTAAACTTAAATGGTATTTAAATACAGTTTCAGTTTAGTTGCGACAAAGGTACGGTAGCATTACCAAATGTAAACAAACTTTGCAAACAAACTTTGTAAAGAAATAAAAACAGATGTGATTGGCTGCAACAAAATAAAACACCAGAAATAAAATAAAAAAACTATTGATAAACATTAATTAATAACAATAAACGTAATTAATATATATTAATTTTATTATTTAAAGACGAGTTTTATTCATAATATGCCCATTTTTTTATAAAAAAATTAAAAACATTGTTGATTGTTGTATTTTTATTTTCAAAACATAAAAACAAAATGGCGAGAACATGTGTTTACATGTAAAACTTATATGAAACTTAAATGGACAAGGTTGTTCATTTAAATGGCATTTAAGTTTCATTTTACTTTGCGCTGAAAAACTTAAAGTGGCATTTAAATTTAAACGCCATTTAAATATGAAATTAAAAACTGGGCCTAAAAGTCCGTTCATATTTGTCAAATATTTGATAAAAAAAGCGTAACCATTATTTGAATATTTGATTTTAATTTATTCAGTGTTTGTTGTTTCGAGCCGCAGTTTGGCCACCCCCGCAATATGTAATTGAAAAATTTGTTTTGTATATTTGTTGCTGCTTCATAATTAATTTGGAATTAATTAAAAATTTAAATATTACATATTTTTTTATTTGGTTTTTAGTTATTCGTTAAAAAAAAGTGTACATTAAAGAATTTGTGTATAAATGTTTACCATAAAAGAGTGGTTACATTTTTTCTGTATCAAATATTTGAGACATACGAGTATGAACGTAACTTTAGCTAAATAATCAACAACATGCTTACAATACGTTTGAAATTTGAAAGCTGCCGTAGTGATTGAAATGTTTTTTTTTTCTTTTTCGTACAAATAGGATTAATAATTTAATTTAAAACATATGCATTCGTATATTGAAAATTTCTTAGAAATACTTATACCATAAATTACAAAGTAATGATAAACTCATAGATTCGCTTAATGTGTTTCAATAATTTTCTTAGAAACATACTTTCTCTGGCTTTGGCGTTGTTAATTGTGTCGCAAAATGTAATTTGCATTAAAAGTTTTTCTGTTATAAAAGCATACACAATATTTAAAATCATTTGCAGTCTTTCACATATAAATTTATTACAGCATTTTTATGAATTCCTTCCAAAAACTACACTATCAGTGTAGGTATAATCACTTCTTTCGAACGCTTGAAAAGTTAATAAAGTAGTCAGATTGCTGTTGAGCGTTACAACCTCAGATACCTAAGATATGATTTATTTACAATAATAAAATATTTAAATATCTAAGATCGGTTGGTGTACACTTCTTTCACGGATGTTATTTTCATTCTTTGATTGAAAAATCATTGCAAAAAGTATTCTAAAATCTTAAAAGATTTTAGTTTTTAATTTAATTAAAGCGTTGTAAGACAAAATAATATTTATAATAATAATTGCTCACTACAATCTGTCTAGGATTCGATTTCGTGTCTCCAGACTATGTAACCATATAAGCTTGCCTCATGCGATGATCTCTAGCTACCATGGCTATAGTCGTGTATGTCGTCGATGGTGACTAATATGGATTAGTGCTGTCAAATTCTGCTACTTTTCATTACTCGACAGTACTGAGTACTTTCATTTGGGTACTCGGTACTACTAAATACTTTTAATCGATTTGATTTTGAAGAGAAAACAATTTCATAAGTTATTGTATTTTTAGACAGAATTTGGTTTTGGCAGTTAAAATTTAAATTTTCCATACAACTTCGAAGAAAAAATACAGCTCTTGAAGTATTGTGTAGTTACTTTTAAGTATGGACTACTCAAAATTTAGTACAATTACTCGATACTCGGTACCCATAATTCAATACTTTGCCAGCACTAATATGGATTAATAGAAAAAGGAAAAAAAAACTATTGCAATTCTGTTCATCTAGAATGGAGGCAAATACAAAATCGAAAAGAAGGGAATATGCTAAAAATGTGATGTGCTTAGCAGGTCTTTGACTAACACATGACATGTTGAAAAATTCTTGATGATTATGAATTTGTACAGAGTACAAAGAACTATAATGCGACTTTGGTAGCTGGAGTTGAAAACATGTTCAGTTCAGCTGGTGTACAATTGCTGTACGAAAGTATTTTTTTTTTTTAGATTAAAAAAAATATCGCAACAAATAATTCAAATTCTTAACAGAATTTAGCTTCCGATCTAATTCCTATGTTTTTCTTTTCCGTATTAATAAATAAATCATTTTACTTATACAAAGGAAAAAAATGGCAGGCCAAGCCAAATCCACTATGTGGGATAATCAGATTGTCGTAGTGCAGAGGCTTACACTTCAATTAGCTAAACTGGTGAAGAGCAATAGCTTGCTGGCAGGATCTCCCACGTCAGAAAGACAGTTGAGGAGCAGCAACTAAGAATTATTTGCTGTGGGTTGTATTAAAACAAATTATATTTTTATAAAATATTAAAAAGTAAGATGTATTTTTCAAAAATTTAAAGTAAGAATAATAATAATAATGAAAAATATTTGAAACATGAAATAATTATATTTCAATGTACTAATCTTATAAATTGAAACTTATAGAACAAGTTGTTAAGAGTGAAGAGTTGCTCGGTGAGAGCAACCGAGAATAGGAATCGCTTCAAGCGATACGTGCAGATTGTCATCAGAGCTCATACTGAGCAATTGTGCAGCACTGATGCACAGTAGGAAGAGTTAGCTTGGTGACTATTAGTTATCAGATAGGGAATTCTAGAGGTTGGCACCGGGCGACGTTTTCGTCAGAGCAACAAGGCCGGTGGGATATTGTAGGAATCCCGGCCTAGATGAGGTCTGTACAATAGATCGAATTATTCTATTGCCTCATATATGAATGAATGAATGAACTGATTTCCTTGTGATTCGCATTTTTAAAGTAGGACCTTTGTTTTTAGTTTAAAACAAAGGTTCACACAATCGTTCCCCCTTTCCCATATATTTTCCTAGTTCAGCACAATATACTGCCTGACTAGAGGTTATCCCCTGAGTGCTGGCCTGATTATAAAAAAAATTTCTTATGTCGCATGGTTCATTTGGATTTAGGTAGTGTAGGTATGCTGAAACTCTTGCTTGATTTCTTTTAACAAAGAGGTTAAAGGCTTGCCTAATACATAAAATGTACACGATCAAAAGAATTTTTATAAGTTTTCTCTAAATATTGTTTTGGAAGACATCTTTTATATAAATTCGTAGTCATAATATTTTTCAATTGAAAATTCTAAATGTGTCTTTTTGTGTTAAGCAAATAGTTTTCTTGTCTGGTATAAAAACATATTCGCAACACAAAATTGCACATTTGCAATGCTTTCAGGCACATCATTTTTATTTCTTTTTTCTTTAATAATTTTTAAGGTATTGTAGAAAAGTTATTGATTTTTTTCTCATTTTGTTGACTACTTCTATATAACCCCTTTTACATATTTTTGGTATTTTTAATTAAAATCTTAATAGTCTTTATGACTTGTATTCCAAAAATATAAAATTCTTATATCAAATCGTTTCATATACTTATGTATATAAATTTACCTAAGTTTTGTACAAATGTAAGGTGCTTATTATGTTTTTATTCTGTCAACGAATTTTACATTTAAAGCAATTTTATTAAATTTCATACAATGAAAAGAAAATATATATGAAAATAATAAATTTAATTTATGGTTATGAAATACAAATAGCATTCATGTAAAATTCATGTCTGCAACTTTTAATTGCAAGTGGAAATAAAAAGTTTGAAAATATTTTTTTTGTTGCTTTTAGTAACCTACAAATGAATGTATAGTGGCGGGTACAAAGATAGCACATTGTCTATATTCATTGCATTTAAATAAGATTTTCATATATACCTTTTTAGAACATTAATAACTTTTATACTTCAGTGTAGTAGCGTGAGACTTAAAGTCTGATTATGTGCCGAAATGGCGAAACCTACAAAACAAAATGTTTATATTTAAAATAGGCTAGGAGGAGTATTACACTGATAGCAAAGACATCATAACGCTTTTACGAGAATATATTTGACCTCACAATACTTTAAATCACTTGACTAAACAAATTTTCCTCATCATCAAAACTTAAAATCGGGTGGCACATCAATTTTACAGAAATGAATAATCAAAAGCTGATTATTGCAGACTCCTTTTTCTCTTAAGACATAACGCTGACAAAATGATGTTCTTCTTTTTACTTCACATAGCCGCATCGGTTGCTTTTTGAATGGAAAACCAGAATTTAATAGCAATAGTGGTCAATTGTTGCCAACAACGACTACCAGAAGGGTCTACTTATTTGTTGCAATTGACGACAACAAAAAGCAGAAATTTTAAATTGCAAACACAGAATACTTATTTTATATTAATCAGCAAATATGCAGCATTAATTGGCAAACAATATGAAATAAGTTTTATAAGTGAAAAACAACATAGTTAATGCAACATATGTATATAGATAGCTCTAAACAATTTCCCACTACTGTACTTATGGCTAGAAAAAAAGTATGTGAATAAATATGTGTGTAACAATACATACAAATACTTGAATTATATGTAGTTCATGTAGGATTTTATCCTAACGTTCAGTTATTATTCAAGAATGTTTATTTTAATAATTTACAATATATAAACAGTTACAAATGCTTATGTATACAGTGCATATGATAATTCAAGGTATCCTAATTCTTATATACAATTTTATATAGAACGAATATAATTTTATAATAAAACGAATAAATTTATTAGTTTTTATATTATCTTAAGGGTATTAGCTAACCAGAGAAAAAGGAAACTATATCTTATTTTCTCTGTAAATGCCCTCTGCCTTATGGAGGGAGAGAGTATCAAATTTGGGTAAACCGCTCTTTGATGATATTAGGAATCCCGCTGATGTTAGCATTGAACGACTTATGAAGTTTTTGAATTGCACGGACTGAGTATAGTTACGCACAGCATAAGGGTTTTTTTCTTACAAGTTGGTAGCGAGGATATGGCATCAAAACGGCGCAAAATAGCTAAAAAATACAGTTACTAATCATGGATTTTATTTGCAAATCTGACCGAAGTGAAATTAATCCTGCATCAACCCAATAGCAGTAAGAAAATATTATCCAATAATGACTGTGATTACAGACAGTGGCGCACGGAGCGCAATAGCTCTCTTGTAGGATTTCCCAGGCTAGAGCGGCAGTTGAGGAGCAGTTATTAAGAATTATACCATAGGCTGGAGCAAGGATAACAACAAAATCATCTTAAATATCATTGTCATCTCTTATTCCTTCCCTAATTTAAACTTTACTGTGCGGGCTTCTTGGAGTTGATTGTTTTATGGTGAATGTATAACACTGGCCATTGAATAGTCAATCAAGAGCAAACGATTTCCTTGCTCTCCGCATTTTTAAGATCCAAAAATGCCATAGTCTGGAGTAAGGATAACAACAATTCAATATCATTATCATATCTTATTCCTCCCCTAATTTAAAATTTACTGTGCGGGACTCTTGGAGCTGATTGTTTAATGGTGAGTGTATAACACTAGCCATTGAATAGTCAATGAAGAGCAACCGATTTCCTCGCGTTCCGTATTTTTAAGATCCTACTTTTGTTTTTTTCTGACTGATATCAAATACGATATTTGTAAGTTTAAATCAAATTTCAACACCCTCTTTCCTTCTTCCCCTCATATTTTCCTAGACCAGCACGATGTACTTACTGCAGGAGTAGGGATCATCTTCTGAGTGCTGCACTCTATACAAAAAAAAAATTAGTTATGTCGCATGTTTAATTTGGATTTATGTGGTGTAGTTTTTCTGAAACTCTTGTTTGATTTTTTTTTTAACAGAGGGGTTAAAAGCTTGCCTAATACATAAAACGAACACGATAAAAATAATTTTTAGAAGTTTTCTAAGTAGAAAAAATTTTTGTCTAAATATGTTACGACTGTAGTTGAAAAATACCTAAGAACGACTTTTGCAGAAGTTGTACTGACAAAGAGGAAGAGGAAACGACGAAATATTTTCTCTGTCAGTTTCACGCAATTGGGACCTAAGAAGAAATATTTTTGGGCACCCATTATTTATAGATAGTATCTGTTGGACTAGAGGTGATTTGCATAGAACTCACACCTTTGTGAGACTAGGACAAAACATGTGAAATGGGTATAGGAGTATCGCAACGAGACCTTATAAGCCCACTCCTTGCTACTTCAAAATTAAATTAAAAAAGTATATTTGTTTACGATTAACATAAGATCTTATATTTTAGTAATTTACTCCGTTTTTGTTCTTTAAATTTAAGCAAATTTAAGAAAATGCAATTAAATTAGAATCGTGGTCTAGCGGTTAGTGTTTTAGCTTACTTTAAATCTTAGCTCTGACATCTTGCGAAAAAGATATATGAACAAATTATGTCTTTCGGCGACTACCTCTCAGCAGTCTTCTAGCAAAAGCTCTGAGAGTAATTGATTGCCATGAAAAATCAAATCGACTTTAAACTGTAGGTCCCGGTAGTCATGAATAAAAATTTAACACACACAACATGAGTGCTGCGAAAAGCTAAACCGTAACCCTGATACAGGGTTCTAATGACCAATTATGTATGTATGTTTGTATATAATTAAATTAGAAAGAATTGCCTGATGGTTAAACGAGTCTTCATTAGAATGGTTAATAATTTTAGTTTTTTATAAACTTTAATAATATATTAATTTTCTAAAAATCTCAGTAATAATATAAGTTTTTTAATTAAAACAAAAATAACACTGTTCCTATACATAAAAACATTTTATGTGTTTATTGGTAGACATCATCTTTTTTCAAGTTAAATAAAACACATACGAGTATTTCAAACGACTAAAGTTATAAATACTACATATCCCTTATAATTTTTTTTTCTTCCAATTCAACACTCTCTAAATAAAAAAAGAAACAACAGAACACCAAGTTTTTACATTAAAGATATATAAACAGATAATATACCTATGGGTACGAGTAGGTGCAGGAGTAGGCGTGTAGTTGTGAGCACATTATTTACTGTCTCCAAATGCTTTTGCAAATTTTTGTTTTATTTTGTTTTGTTTTGATTTTTTAATATGAACTTTTTCAGCTTCTATGTGACGTACGGAAATAGTGTTTTCAACTTTAATTGGTGAATAAATAAAAGTTAAATTGTAAACTAAAAGTGACGAGTGTTAAAGTGTTTGTATATTTTGTGACACAACATTTACTTTCATAAACATAAAACTTGACATACAGATTTAAAGTAATTCTGTAATATTTAAGAGAATATTTTGAGGTTCTAGTTTTATTTTACCGTTGAAAAAGAGACATTTATTTGTTAATTAAATATCTTGAAAATAAGAATTTTACTTTGTTTTTATTATCAACTAAAATTTTAATTAAGATGAGTAAAAATTTCAATGCTTTTTAGTTTTAAAAATATTTATGTGTAAAAAACTCTTATTAAAGGTTTTCTATAAAAGTAGCGTGAAGTTGGTAAATGAGTAATACATATATGCAAAATAGCTAACCTATCCTAAACGTACATATGTATTGCAAACGTAAGATTACATGACAAACGCTACAACCGTACACAGTAAAGCTTGAAAATATCAAAGCAATTTTAATTAATATTATTGTTATACGTCTGTGTCGTGTATCAAATTCACTTCACTTGTTTGACCCTTACAAACAATATTAATACAGTCGAAACTCCTGTATAACGAAGTTTTCTTTATTGCGAAGCAATTATAAGAACACTGTGTTTTGAGTCTACTTTGAGTGTATTATAATCTCCATATAACGAATTTCCATATAGCGAATATTTCCTATAACGAAGTATTTTTGCGACAGTAACTTCAAGATTAATGCGTTTTCAATATCTATATAACGAATTAGGTAAAACCGAATGCACGCATACAAAAAATAAATCGATGTCGCTTTGTGTTATTGGTGTTGTTATTGTTATTCTGTGTGTACTTTGTTGCTTTCACAACGCACAAGCAGAGTCTGATGCTTTGAATCGTTTATTTACCATAAAATTAAAAGTGGGGGAACCACCGAACTATGCAAGTGACAACTGGAATCATTACCATCTCTTACATTTCTGGCAGTCGCTATCCATTTGCCTTTGCATTGAAGAAGAAAAGTGGAAAAATCTACTTCAAACCAAAATAACTGACTACTACAAATAAAAAATGTTAAAAGGAACAATATTGTTTTTCTTTTCCATATAACGAATATTCTTTATAGCGAAGTAAATATCCAGTCCCTTGGAATTCGTTATAGGGAGTTTCGACTGTATATTTTCGCTTTAATTATATAAAATTTAATTCTATTAAAAAGGAATAGTACAACAGCCAAACTGAACATATGTTTTCGACTTCCTTGTAAGAAAAAAAAGGTTGCTCGTCCGTGCTATGTGCTCCCGCTAAAATAAAATGAAAGGCAAGACTCCATACTACCAATTAAAAAAAAGAAAAGTTTAAATAATTAATAATTTTCTATAAAATCATAAAATTTGTCTCCAAATTCATAAAATTTTTAATTGAAAATATTAAAATTTATTTAGATTTGGTAAAGAAAGAAAAAGTTGTGGCAAAAAATATGATATGGGTTATATGGGCGGTGAGTAGGGGGCGTTAATTGAGGTAATAAAGGCTCTGTTCCAAACATCAGAAACTTTGGGCCAAAAATAAATTTTGGGTTCTATGGGCAGTGGGTAGTGGGCGTGACCAATTTTGATGAAACTTTATATTTTTCTTAACTGAGCTAACCAAAGGGCTCAGAGCAAAATTTCAACATTCTACGAGCACTCCTTATATTTTTTGCCAAACATTTTAATAAAAAATCCCACTGTGCGACGGTAAGGTATCCAACTCTGTCGATTCGTTGGACCATCTTCGCAATGTGGCGTACACTTCATTGTTCTATCGGTACTAGAAGATACTCTGATGAAATAAATGATTTAAGTACGGATAATCACATATTACGGACTACTTATACCTCTTTCAGAGCACATCTTTTTGCAGTTTATTGTCCAGTGAATCACACAATGCATTGTTAAGAGAATTCGATCTTTTTGCCGCACCGCTTGTTAATGGAACAATTTTCCAGCGAATGGTTTTTCTGCCAATTGCAATGTTAGTAAGTTTAAATCAAATCGCCTTGCGGGAGTTTATGCTCTCTATACACCATTTTATATTTTTTATATCTCGAGTCAATCATGCCACTTAAGTTTGCGACCCTTAAATTTTCAAGTCTACAATTCGTGTTCGGATATCTGGTCCAGTCGAAAACGGATTAAAAGTTTTGGTGTCAAAAACATAAAGTGGCACCATTAACTCGAGATATATAAAATACCGTATAGAACACATAAACTTCCGCACGCTATTTGCCTATACCAGCACAATATATACTGCATGAGTAGGGGTCGTTCCCTGAATGCTCTCCTATATACTCGTATAACAGACATCTTTAAGACCTGGAGATTTGTTAATGCAAACAGGATATTGAAGTTATCGAAAACCGCTGAGACGAGTGTATCAAAATAAAAGGCGAATTAGTTGAGAAATAAAACATTATTTTTTTTTCAAATTTTTTTGGTGGTCTCTTTATAAGGTAAACTCAGTTTGGGATTTTTGTTTTTTGTACTGCTACAAATTTAAAAATTCTCTGCATTTATAGTATAGCAATCTATAATCCTTAACATAAAACTATAAAAAGTAAAATGAATAAATTTCACAAGAATCTGAGTTTTAACAGAATTTTTTGCGACAAAAATTTAATCTTTTATTTATCATTATAAAAATATTTATTTTCACTTTAAAATAAATTTGTTTTGTATTTCAATTTTAGAAAAAAAAACAGTTTATAAGGAAATTACTCTTATCCTTTAAAAATTAAGTACGACTTCAATAAATCTTCATAGTACTTTATATACGAGGTAGGTTAATCGAAGATAAATAAAAGCTTCAAATATTATCACAAAAATTATTTTAGATTTTGCCAACACTTCTTCTCCTACTGCTGCAATAAATTCAGATATTTTTAGTCAAAAAAAAAAAAAAAAAAAAAAACTGAAAGTAATTCTAAACGCATACAATTTCGCCAAGAGATTGCAGTCAATAACTCAGATAAGTTAACTGAAGTTCATTGTGTGCTCTAATAAATTTTCTTTAGAAATAACTCTCTTCCTTAAATCTTTTAAACGTTTTTGCAACAATTGCAGTGCATACAATGGCAGCTGTAATAGAAATTAAATTAAAGAAGCTCAACGATATTTAAAAAAGGGTATTGAGGTGCAAACAAAGTATTTCATCCCACAACTTAACTATTATTCACAAATAGAAAAGAAAAAACAAAAACAAAAAAACACAACTGTTTTTAGAAAATGAAAACTGAGTGAACAACTGGTAACATGACTCGTAAAAGGTAAAGGAAATAGAAAAAAAAAATGAACTAAAAACCATTTTCATATTAAAGCCAAAATAAAATAAATTACTTTATCCTACAAAAAAAAAAAAAGAGGAAAAGTAATCTTTAAAATACCATTTTACAGTTTGAGTTCAGAGCAGTTCCTTTTAATCTCGGTTGTGGTTTTTATTTTATTTATTTTTTTCTTCTTAATTTTTAAACCAAAAAGTAAAATGCTGCATTTTAGAATCAACTGTATGCAATTGAAGTTAAATTGAGTTTAAAATAAGGTAAAAAGCTTAACAAAACCACACCAAACCTTTTTCATATAAACATTTATAAAATCTCAGTTGGGTTTTGTAGAATAAATATATATTAATGACACACAATATCAGCAATTCCCAACAATATTTTAAATTTATTTTAAAAAGTATAGAAGCTAAAAACTATGTTTAGAGGTGGTAAGCAAAAAAAAATTACTTTACTACGGATTCTTCATCAAATTTACCACAAATTTATGTTCTATCTACTGCTCTGTATCTTTTTTTTTTTCTTATATCATCTCTACAAGAACATCCCAAACATTAGACAACTTAACCAACAAAATATGAAACATTTGAGGAAAAAAATTAAACTTCTCTATAACTTTAGTACTCTGCTTATACTCCTAGTAAGAAATCCATATACAATAAACCGCGCCCCTTATATATTTTACGATATTCCACCTTTGGGATGCCTTCAAAAAACGAACAATCAGGAGAAAAGCGCCACCTACTGGAATGATAGAAGCTACCTACTTAATGAAGATGCTCAACACTTCATAATAAACATCCAACGACAGATGTGGCAATTGCTGTTGATCATTCAAGGGCACAGGTATGACACTGGCCAAATTTACAGCAACTTGTCTCATAAGTAAAGCGCTTAATACCAAAAAATAATTTAAATAGGTCTTTTAAATAGCCATTAACTGCAGCCTCCATCTCTTAATTGGTGGCAAATCTTTTACTAGTGAGCCATTATTTTCATTTACGGAAATAGGTAATAATTCAAGAAAGGGCAAACAACTTGTGTTCATCACACAGTACGAACTTCAGTTAAAAGATATTGGCCATCATAAGAGTAAATGAGTGCTATTCTTGATTTCGAACGAAAACGAAAATTGAACGGAAGGAAATATCGATCGATAAGGTAATTGAATTAATTCATTCAAGCGGTATAAGCTTTCCGCGACTTCAATATAACATTCCTGTTTTAATGAGTTTAGAGTTGATTTTGTGTCAGTTGTTGTTAAAATGCAAACAGTATGGTAATATATTTACATTTTGGTGCGCTATTTTTTTTTTATTTAGTCCAAAAATATAAAGGATTTTTTTAATTTGTGAAATCAAAATATATACATACATACATACATACATAACTGGCCTTTACAACCCTGTGTCAGGATTACGGCCTAGCTTCCCGCAGCACTCATGTTGTGTGTGTCAATTTTTATCCATGAGTACCGGGACCTACAGTTTAATGTCGACTCCGAACGACAGACTTGAGAAGCTTGTTCATGGCAATTAGTTACTCTCAGAGCTTTTGCCAGAAGACTGCTGAGAGGCAATTGCCGAAAGAAATATTTTTTTCATATTTCTTTTTTTGAAGATGTCAGAGCCTGGAGTCGAACCCAGGTAAGCCAACACACTAACCACTAGACCACGGCGACTACAATAAGATGCATGAAAAAGGTGTTTAAAAAACGCAATATATGAAATACATATATGCATTAAAAATGCGAAAAAAGTTTAAGGTGCACGACTGAAAATAAATAATCATTTGTTTAAATTTTTTGTTCAGTTTTTATTTACTTATCTAATTTATTTACATCAGTTTTTATTTAATTTTTAATTTATTATTTAATTACCTTTTTAGTTTTCTTAAATTTTTATAAATTTTCTTCAGACATTTGTTGTTTTTTGTTTCCTCACAATTTCACTTACAAAAAATAAGTTTTTATATTTTGTTTAGGAGTGGGCAAACAAACAAAACACTTCGCAAACGTTACAACAAAGTCATACACTTTTCAAAATTTTTTTAATGGTATTGTGCATGAGCAAAACCAAAACAAATACTTTCTAAATGAGAATGAGCGCAAATGAAACAATTAGTTTATCGCTCTTGTGCTTGCTTTGTTATTCCGTTACATTCGAAATCCTAACCTCAAAAATAATTCTTATATAATTTTTTTCTTTTTTAAATTTGCAAGTTAAAAGATTGTTTTTCTGTAAATTAGTTATGCGTTATATAAACACGTATTACAACAATCGGTGAAATATTTATATTTTTGCAAAAATTCGCCTTTTTTAATGTTAAGGAATTCTAATTATAATTGATATTTTTCATGTATTTTATCAGTGCATTGATGAATTTGGACTGCACTGATGAATTTGAAATGAGTTTCATGCATCCATACAACATTTATTAAAATAAACCAATAAATTTAACTTTAAATTTTTTTTTAAGAGATTTTAACTTAAAACCTCCATAACTTTCGCGCCGTTTGCAATAAATGATTAAAGCGAACTGTTTTGGTATGCTAAAATATCACCCTTCACGTGGCCAAAGCTTCATTCGTGTCATCCAAAAAAAAAATTTCAAAAAAAAAAAATATCAAAATGTCGAAAATTTTCGAAATTGCCCATTTATACTTGTACATTTTGATTTTTTAAAGCAGAGTAAAATAAGCCCATTAAGAACAAAACACAAATAATCCGAATTTTAAATTGCTGAAATAGTAAAAAAAAGTTTTGTAAAAGTATTTTTAAAATCTCTAACATTTGTTATATATAAAATTTTCTATTATACATTTTTTTATTCAATCTATTGAAGTTAATATGTTTCTTTTGTTTGTTGTATAACATATGTATATATATTCATAAATAAATTTAAAAAGATCAACATTTTAAGTTTTTTTCATTACTTTATGATGGGTGACCCCTTTTTTTAAAAAAAAAAACTCTTTTTAGTGACCCTCTTTTTTTTAAATGACTCTTTTTGTGGCTCTTTCTTAAATTCCTTAACGGTAACCCTGGCCACAACAGCTGATTTTAAACTTTTTAAACTGTTATTTCCTGCATCACTGTATTAAGGTGGAAATACATAACAAGCGTTAAGCATTAAACACATAGACGACAGCAAGCAGCAGGCAGCAAGGTGTCAAAATTAGAATACATACGTTTTTATGAAAACAATTATTTTAAAGGCGGCACAGCAAAACCCTAGACAAAAACTTTTGCTGCTGCTGCCCAACTTAGACTAATTTCTATTTTTTGAGGCAGCAAAAACTTATTAGTGATGTTAATACAATATAAAATATTAAATAAATACGACCTAAAAATAATTTTGTATTACAAAGAAAAAAAAAGCCGAATATTATTAATATTTTGTATTTATTATTAAAGATAATAACAATTAAAAATTTTCACAATACAAGTCGGTATTTCTACAATTAAATTTAAGATTTCAAAGTTATGTTTGGTGTCCTACAACGATCAATATACATTTCTTGTTAAAAATACATGCATAATATGATGGGAAATGCGATGAAGTGGCTGAATGAATAGCTAACTACGTTATGTCTTATAAGAAATATGCAAATGTGTAATGCAACAAAATATCTTTCAGATCAGGGGATTTATTTGGGAAATAGAGAGATGTACCAGTTAAGAAATACACAGGATTTCAGAATTCATCGGGCTACATCAACAGCGATTCAAAAACCATTATTTTCCAATTCTTGCCAAATAATTTTAGATTATACAAAAATTTTAATTTTTTTAAAGAGTATGTGTACAATTAGCAAAAAACATATTTTGTTAATGATTTTTTTAAGTTTTTTAATATTAATAATAAAAAAATATATACAAATATATACATTTCAAACAAGCGATTTTATTTTTGCGATTTCGTACACTTGAAAGTGGTATCACTGAAATATTTATTTCAACAACAAACACATGTTCATTATTTTATTTGTTTTTTTATTGTTTTGCTGTTGCTGCCTTCAAAATATTTATGCAGCCGATAGCATGGCAGCAAATATTGTCGGCTGCATTTGCTGCTTGCTGTCATGCTGCTTGCTGTCGTCTATGTGTTTAATGCTTTAGCTGCTGAGCGCGTTTTAAGCTTTAAGACTTTTCATGCTTTTGAAATGGCAAGTTACATACCATACTTTACACGCGCCACTTAAATATGTATTATTTTTAAGTTTAATGTATTTTTTTCAAAAATTTTATTTTTTTTTAAACAAAATGTTTTTCTCACAAGCCAATCATAAAACCACAACTAATTCTTTTATATTTTTCAACAAGCTTTCTTTTTTCTACATAAAAACATAAACACGTTTTTTATATGGATTAGTAATTTCATTTTTTTTTTTTTTCATTCATCCAGCTATCAACGCTTGTAAAAGTTGGTCAACTTTCTCTCGTTAAAGGCCTATTAGACGGGCATACTTGTCTGCATACATGTACGATGGCATACCAAAACTCACTGTCTAATAGCATGTATTTCGAGTATGTCAGACATGTACGTTGGTTTTCAAAAATTTTTGATTTTCTGAGTCTGTCGCATACCAACATACTCGTCTAATAACGTGTCCGTCGTACTTTATATAAAAAAAAAAATCAGTTTGCTAGTTGTCGCTGCTGTGTGTACGTCGGAAATTTAAAAAAACATGTAAAATGTGTAATATTATTTTCTGGGAAGAGTTTATTGAGAAATATAAAAGCTTCCCACAATTGTGGCAAATAAAATCAGATTTGTACCACAACAAACAATTGAAAATTAATGCATACAATGTATTAGGCCACTACAACCTTCCGTTTCATTGACATGTTTTCCCTTCAATAATTTTTGTCTACTGAAGTACGACGGCAGCGTTCGATAGTGTAATAGCAAAACCCAAAGTATGCCATCGTACATGTATGCAGACAAGTATGCCCGTCTAATAGGCCTTTTAGAAGTGTTGCATACTTTGCTTGTAACTTGCTTTATGAAAATGCACTGTTTTAACTTTTTTTGACATAAGCTTGCAACGCATGGCGCTCAGAACTCTTGTTATGTACTTCCACCTTTACACTGTTTTTTTTTGTATCAGAGTACAATCCATGGCGCAATTATCATAAGGTGCCTTTGAGATTACAACAATTAAAACAGTAACAAAAACAACACAGCATTTGGATGCTTGTTAGGGTAGTTAACTGTCAAAAAAACCAAAACAAAAAGTATGAAAACAAAAACAATGTACATAAAACAAAGCAAAAATTGACAACTATATTCACAAATTGGCTGAAAAAAAAGTAGCTCAGCTGCCATGGTACAATCAATACGCCATACATACATTTGTATACACTGTGACCCACGATTTTTTAATGCAAAAAGTATACTGGTAAAGATAACAAAATTTTCGAATAAAAAGATTATTAAACTTTTAGGTAGTTGTCTAAGATAACAAAATTTTTCTGCAAACTTCTTTTACACGTTTGCAGGAGTTGTGCAGACACGGTATGAACATTTTCTTCTTCTTGTTAGATATTCAAGGACAGCGTTGCCACAGAGAAATTTTTTTCCTACCAAAAAATTCAAAAAAACTACCAAAATTCTTTCCAGCTTACCAAAGCTCAAGAATATAAAAAACAAACTGTAATTGTTTGTTTCTACCTGGTTGCCGAAATGTCGTCCTCTAAATTTTCAGTTTCATTCGTCTTCTGTGTTTTTGATAAAAATCTACAATTTATGTTGGCATATATTTATATACATATGTTTTGACTATAGGTATTTATAATTAAAACATTTCTTTACCATTTCATTTTGTCTTATTTTAAATTTCATTACATTTTTAGTTTTTTTAAACAAAGATAATTAAGACCGTATTATAAATTAATTGCATTTAAAGGTAGAAGTACATAGCATGTGATACGTTGTTAACAGCAGTTACAATCTGCAGTGCAAATCAACTTGAACAGCGAATCTAAAATTTAAAAATATTTCAACTTCTATACGTCAAATAATTTGTCAATTTTGTTAGTAATTTATATACATACATACATAACTGGCCATTACAACCCTGTGTCAGAGTGATGGCCTAGCTGTTAGTAATTTGCTTTCTGAAAATTCACTATTTTACCTTTTTTGACAGCAGTGCAAAACACACAATTGGCACAACGCATGGTATGTGTTCGTATAGGTACTTCTACCTTAAATCATCCCTATTGCAATAGAAAAGAGATGTTTTATACATAGCTGCCCCACTTGTGAAAATGTTTAAACAATGTTAACAGTAATGAAAATTATTTACTCGAAAAAAAAGATTTTTTCTTACTCTCAAAATTCAAAGAGTTTTTTCAACATGAAAATCTACCAAAAACTTAGGAAAGTTGCAACAAACCAACCAAACTACCAAACGGTTTAAAAACACGAAAAAGTACCAATTATAGTCCGATCGGACCAAAACGGCAACGCTGCTTGTTATATCAAAGGCAGCTTATGAAAAGAGCGCCGTAGTCCATCGTATGCCCATGCCAGGGTTGTCAAATAGTTTTCAATTTTTATCCCCGATTTCGAAATTCATATCCCCAAAGCCCTGATTAGTTCATCCCCAAAAATCCTCATAGAAACTGCATCAATAATTTTGCATGTACATATGTTTTATATAATATGTAAATATACATACACATGTATATATATTTTATTTGATATGTAAATATATATTTTATTTAATATGTATGCATGTTTACAGTGGTGTTCAAAACGAACGAAAAACATTAGAAAAACGTGATTAATATTTCTTTGTTTGTTTCTATGTTATATTTATTTAGCGTAAGAGGTTTACTCTCAGGCTATGGTTATCTCCGGGAGCAAGGGCGCCTTCTTTTTAATGTTTTTATAACTTTCTATATCTTTCTAATCTATAGCTAAGTTTGGTACTGTTAATTCAACACACATGTTTTTAAGACAATACATTAAAATCTTAAATGTTCTCTATTCAAATAATTTTGTAATGTATCTTTTATTGTTTTAAAAAAAAGGCTCAATAAATTAAAAAAAAATTTCTATTTTATAACAATTATGAAGTAAAAACAAAACTTCCCAATATCAAAACTTAAAAAACCATGTATTGAAAAATATTAAAAAATTTTTTTTTAAGACCAATACTCAGGGGTAAATTTAAAGTTAGAAGAAAGATAGATAGAATTTTTTTCTTTAAATTTTTAGTGAGCGCCTTATGTATGTCAATGAGACAAGTTGCTATCAGTTGTTACTCAAAGGCAAGTGTTATATCTTCACTTTTGATAAACAGCAATTGCCCCATTTGTCGGTGGATGTTGATTATGAGTGGTAAGTGTCTTCACTAATTAGGTTATCAGCTGTTTTCTTCCTAGACGGTGGTGCTGTACTCCTGATCATTCGTTTTTGGTGGAATAGACTGGAAATGTCAGGAAGCGGTGTTTCTTTCAGATGGACAATGGAGAGACCTTTTATTTCTTAATTATTATTTTTGAAAAAGCCGCAAATTTTAATTCGAATTTTTCTCCTTCGCTGTGATTTGAAATTTGTTTGTTTGAGTTTCTGTGCTACCGCTCCAAGCACTATGCCACGGCCCCCCTTAATTTTGCATATTCAAAAAAATTAATTCACCAAATTTGATGGCATAAAAGAAAAAATTTTTATTAATTAAACCAAATTATTCCTTTCAATTATTGCTTATTTACCTCAGTACTTAGTGGAATGAAGTAGCAGCGTTTTGGCATTGAGCCCATAAGTCTTTAAAGCATATCGATTGGAATGTTTTTGCACAGATCTTTAACAAATTCCCACAATATGTTCCTCTGCCATGGTATGAAAACTTTACCCTACCATAAAGTATAAGTGGAGAATAAATTTGTGGTCGCAGGAAACTAAAATTAATTTGATTATCTCCGAAAGAAGTAATTTATATGAAAGAAGACCCTATAATCCTGAAATTGTCAGCCATAAAAACCATTAAAAACGTTGGCGGATATATTATGGTATGGGGATGTTGTTATTTATATTAGAAAATAAACAAAACTTAAACTAAGAGTACACATTGCAAAAATTTTATATGAAAGTATGAGTTTATCACCAAGTCTTGCTTATAAAATCATACTTTCAAATGAAATTTCTTCAACGTGTCTATCGAATGTAAGAAGTCTATAATATAAAATTAAATAAGCAATAAAGTTTTAAAAATCGGCGAAAACTTGTCGAAGTCTATTATATAAAATTAAATAAGCAATAAAGTTTTAAAAATCGTCGAAAACTTGTCGATTTTCTCCAATAAAATCCCCATCCCCAAATAAATTTGTTTATCTTCATTTCAAAAAAAAATCCCCATTTTGGGGATAAATTCCCTAATCTGACAGCACTGGCCAGAGCGAATTTAAAAACAAGACCGGCATTCAGCAACACGACTTTGACTTCTTACTAGTTTTTAAAAAATACTGGTGAAGGTCGCTATTCTTCAGTCCGTAATTCAAGAGTTGTGTCAGTCCAGTTGGTTATTTTTTGTTGTGAGATTTTCGTATTGTATCTGCGAGAAATTAAAAAAAAAAAAATGGAACTTCGAGGTGAATCAACATGTGAGTTTTGGCAAGATTTAAGGTATGTATATAACACATTTATGCTTAAAATAAGTATGTATGTATTTTCCTGATACAAGAAATTCTTTTTAAACCGAACTCGTACAAAATAATTAGAAAAAAACTGACAAAAAAATGAGAATATGAATTACATTCTGAGAGAGAATTCTTTTTCCTTTATCAAAGAAGTACATAAATCTATATTTTGCATCTATAAGAATACATATATTCAATAAATTTGTGGGGAAGTCCCAAAATATTTTTTGTTTTGCTGCAATGAAGTAACATTTCAACAGTGTTGCCAGATATTTCTACTATTAACGAGCAGCCTTACCTAGCGTTTAAGCTATCATTACACCACCTAAGTGCTCATCTGATTATAACAGTTACAACTTAGACGGCAATAATTTTGAAAATAACAAATGTTCTATTTTCAACTGAGCTAAGTCAAAAACAATAAAAGTTAAATTAGATTTGTAATTAAACTGTCTGAGTCTATCTGAGTTCGCTTCTGATATAAAACTCTGATGTAGAATTTTTCGAAGAATTATGTGATCTAAACAGCATTTTTATTTTTAAAGGTAAAAATACTCGGCATGCGTTACAGCGTTAATAGCGGTTACAGTGTACAATGTAAGTCAATTGTTCAATTGTTAACGCATCTAAAAGTTAAATATTCTCTACGTCTATACGTTACATGCGTTGTAAGTTTTATTTTATAAAAATTTCGTAGTTTACCTTTTTTTTGACAGACGTGCAAAACACAACTGGCGCAACGCATGTTATGTACTTCTACCTTAAGGTGGAAAAAATTGGTTTACCTTTACAATTAGGAATCTAATTGAATTCTGCTAGTGCAACTAGATATTCAATTAGCTCGAATTAGAATCAATTTATAATGTGTTTAGAATTACATATTTTTTTTTTGTTATTATATTTGTATGTTTAAATTGTAACGGTTTTATCTTATAATTACTTTTTATAAGAGTATTTAACAACAAAAAATATAGAAAAAAGTAACGGTTAGGCCGGTTTTGAGTATGATGAAAGAATAAAAAACAGTATTTAATTAATAAAAGATAATATTTTAATATAAAAGAAAATCGCGACAATTATTAAATAAAAGAAAATATTTGATATATAAAGTAACGAATTTAAAACTAAAATTAATAAAATAACAGACCTGTTCCTAAATAAATAAATTGAAAGTAGGGTTTTCAAAATATTGTAAATACATAACTCTCCCACATTTTAAATGCACATTATTCCTGGTATATGTAATTTTGGAAGTAATTTTTTAAGAATAGTCTTATACAATATACCTATTGAAGTAAATTAATTTATTAGGAAGCGGGGAAACTAAAAATATGCAATTGCATGTTTTTTCTCGTGTGAACTATGAAGTTTCAAAAGTTTTTATTAAATTTGGCATCGATTTGTTAAAGCATATTTGTGCATGTTTTGCTCTTAACAGCATTTATTGCATATTTCAGCTTTAATAGCTTATGTTTGGCATATTTTTCCCTCTTAAAGAGCATTTTTTACCTTTTTGTTGAATATTTACATGTTTTCATAAAGTCTTTTTTAATTAACTAACTCGTAATTGAAATTTGTTGCACAGTTCCAATTTTTCAATTCTCTAATTCACAAAGCTTTTTTGTTGCTGTATTATGTAAGTACATAGCAGCAAAAAAAAGGCGCAATAAAATCAAAACATTAAGGCAACGCAATCACCCCTATTCTGACTTTCGATTACGTCTCCGCATTCAGTTACGCTACGATCGAAAATTGGTATTTCACACAAAAACTGAATCGAAAGAACAAGAAGAAGACAACAATGTTTACAAAATCAATTGTTTCACTTCGGAATGTGGAATAGAACCAAAGAAATAAGCAAGTTTGTTACTATTTTAATAAACAAAAGTCAAATTTAAAATAAAAACAAAAAATTTGTGCGGTTATCAATAATAAAAAACGCAAAAGATTTACTTAGTGCATATTAACTGATTAACCAATAAAAATTATTTAAAAAGACTCATTTAAGACATCAATAAAAACACAAAGTTTTGTATATTTCTTTTATTTAATTTATAATGTGAATAAATTTATTTTATATATAATAAAAATTAAAGCGTATTCAGTCTATTTTACGTTTATAGGATTAAAAACAGAAACTTAAATTCATAAAGAACAAAAAAAGTTCATTCATTGCATTTCATTAAAATAATTAACTTAAAAATCTTACACCATTTTTAAATTTATATCACAGTTTAATCGGACTCATAAGATGGGTGCTCCATCCTAAGCATTTTTAATTTAATTTCTATTTTCTTTTTCAATAATTCTTCCTTGATTTTATTATGCCTGCGCTCTTCTTCCATTTGCTTCTCTGTGATTTCGGCCATTTTTTCAAGGGATCGGTTCATACGCCTTAAATGCTTAGACAGCTCGTCATACTTTTCCATGACACCTTTGTGGAAGTTTTTAGATTCCTTATAAAATTCTGTTTGGGCATCTATTTGCTGTTTTAGCAAAGACGAAGTGTTTTCTTTTCCACTTTGGCGTTTTCTTGAAGTGGTCGGTACGTCCGAAGGGCAATCTGAGCGACAAGAAATATCTATTGCAGACACTTCATCCTGCACCTCACTGGTCACTCCAAAATCCATTGCACCACTAATACCACTTGTGTTTGTATCAAGTCCCGTCAAGTGGATTTATTTCTCCTCTAGTAGGCTAATAGGTTGTAAGCGACAGCTGCCTCCTCCAGTGCTCATTAATTATTTTTTATTTAATAAAAGTTTCCGCATAATGTAGCACTTCCAGTCAATCCACACCTAATAAGGACTATAAGTACATGAGAAATATTTATAATAAGACATAAATACCTTCTTCCATGCAGTATCACTTTTGGTTGGTGGTCTTAGCGCGGGTTTGTTTTACTTCATCCTGCACTTCCACCTTGGGTTTCGTATGGTAGCCGCAAGCAATATCTGGTTTTGCTGACATTATATCTGCCAGCTTTTCGTACTGCTCTGGCGTCGTTGTTTTTGACCTGACAAAATAAATCTTTATATTTTAGCACAAAAAAATAAAAAAATTTTAACATTCAATACTTACATTTTTTAAATTAAACAATTTTTTATTTTAAAAACAAAATCGAAAAAACCTCCGTCACTAAAAATACAACTTAGAAAAACGTAACTACGATCGATATGTAGAATACATACAATCGAAAGAAACAGAACGGAATCGAAACTCAGAATACCAAAGTTTCCAAACGGAGATAATTTCGATTCGAATCGAAAGTCAGAATAGGGGTGAATAAAAGTGTTATACCCTAAAGTCATGGTGAAATTATTTACAAGGTGGTGGCAGGTGAATATACTTAGTACAAAAACAACAGGGAATTTGTTGTTTTTCAGCTCTTTAATGTCAAAAGGAGGTATGGTGAATTAAAAAAGCACATGTCAGAAGTGTGTGTGTGTATTTTTAACAACGTATATTTCTCTACACCAAAACAAAAACACGAATACACACAAAGCAAAATGTAAACAAAACATAAATATAAACAAAACTTTTGACAGGAGCGGTATGACAAAAAAAAAAACCCCAGCTGGGTTGGCAACACCACCTTGTACGTAATTCCACCATGCCCTAAAGTAATACATGTATCATGGACTACATCGCTTATGTGAATGTATTCGAAATCAATATGAAAGGGTAAACAGTGTAATTGAACATATAAAAAAAGTTTTTGTTAAAAGCTCCGAGTATAGTTCATATTTTAAAAGTTATGCATCCGGACCTTCCACTACCACCCCAGCCAATTATGTCTCTTGGCTTATGGCAGTTAATTACTACGCCAACAATTATGAAAACATTCTAGAAATACTAAGTGCTTTAAATAGTAGAGTCTCAGCGTATTAACCCTTAACTATAGACTTCATATTATAAAAACGGTAGTACAGACCACCGGTAATTTTTACCGGTTATATAAAATATATAAAGTTTGTATAACACAATTAATAAATTTGTTTAATATATATCTGTTATATATTTCTTGTATATCGTTGGTCTCAGGTAGAAAGGCCCTAACTCAAATAATTTAAAATTTACAGGAGGCGGTAAAAATACAACAGATACTGTAATTATTAATATATAACTTTTTATTAAATGCTGTACAATTGCTTGTAATAACGTTATTTTTAATAATATTGTAAACATTCTTTGTGAGGAGCGGAATATTTCTAAAATGCATTGGATTTACTGAAAAAAAGTAAGTTTTGAAAAAATGCGAGTTAGGGCCTTTCTACCTGAGACCAACGATATCAAGATATAGAGAAAGTTGTAAAACTATTTACTTTAATAAATCCGCACAAGTTTTTTTAAAGCATAATATATATTCAGTTACCGTTTTTAGTATTTTTTAAGGTTGTAGAAAAATGACAGTAAAAAAATACTTAAACAGAACACAAATTCATTTTATTAAGCCGAGTGTCCACTAGCAAGTTTTCTTGCGGAAGTTGCTTCCGGAAGTGACTTCCAGAAGTTTTTGTCATGTTACTGCCATCCCTAAATAAAAGCGGCAAGCGTTTTCTAGCTGTCAAAATTTCTCATGCCCATACAATTTGTATGTGGCCGTTTATACGTGGAAACATCTGGATGGGAAACATTTAGTTTGTTAGCAAATTACGGGTGGGGAAGAGAAAATCGTTTTTGTGTTCGGTACTCGGCGATACGCTTTGTTATCATTTTCTATGTTTACATTTTTGTTGTTTTAGTTTTACTTTTTTGACATTTGCTTTATTTTTATTTTTGGTGGTGGAAATTAAAAAAGAAATACAATTAAAAAGAAAAGTGCAAATTTTTTGAATACCTATAATAAAAAATGGATTATTAATGCCATACTTATTATTATAGAGTATTTAATATTTTTTAAATTTATTTATTTATTTTTAATTCCCGAACACAAAATAACACCAAACAGGAGTGCAAAGAAAAATGTCAAAAATGGAAATAATAATTGAATGTTGCCGACAACAATGTTCGTCTGTGTAAATGCGAATGAAAAACCAAAAGAGAATTCCAAGTGTTTCCCTTCCAGATGTTTCCACGTATAAACGGCGACTATGGAGCATCCCAAGATAACGCGGCGGCACCGCTTTGCAATTGGAAAATCCAATTTTGACAGAGCGTTTAATAGTAAAGTTGGTCGCAAAAGGCAACTAAAATGTAAATAAATAGAAAAAAAACAGGGTTGTGATATAAAGATATGTTATTTGCAAAACCATGTTTTATTCGTAAAGGCAAAAAATAAACAAAATAGAAGATAATAAATATTAATATAAAATAATTAAATAAAATATAATAAAAATAAATAAAATAGTACTATAAAATTTAGTTTATGTTACAAATACCAATAGAGAAATGCAGTTTATTATTAAAATATAATTGTTATATAAGCATATGTTTTTGTATTACCCTGTTTTTAATGTTTTGACAAAACGTTGCCGCCAGTGTTACCGTTGGTCGACTAAAGTCGCAATTTGCAACTTTTTTTGCGGCCAGCGACTTTTTGTGCGACTTTTGAAAAGCCACTTAATTTTGCCACTTTTCTTAAGTTTATGCGACTTTTTCCACTTTTTTTTAATTTGGTGTTTCTAACATTTTCCCTAATTTTAACAATCAGACATAAAAATCGAAAAGATATTATTTAAATGTACTTAAAAGCGCTAAATATTGCAGACTAAACTTTACCACTCTGTATTTAACCTACGAATTTATTATTAAAAGAAAAGCGAATAAGCAAGTAAAAGCACATTAAAGTATTGTAAGTGAAAAAAAAATTTTTATCAAATTTGTGAAATTTAAAGTTAAAAAACAGTTTTCTGCGAAAAAAATATTTATATGTATCTTCCATTTGTATATTATACAAATGGGAATAGGGGGTAGGTATGTTCGGAAAAAAGTTGGAGGGTAAAATATTAGTAAGGGTCGGTCTTACATTTTATCCCTCTAGGGGCTACTCCAGGGCAGTTGTGGAGCTTTTTGTGGACTTTTACTCCTTCAACCCAACCTTAACTAATAGAATTGTTAAATAGTAGATTGTTTCAAAATTTTGAAAAGAATTTATGTTTATATCGGCTATACCGCATACAAATGCGGCATCTGAAAGAACATTCAGTTCGATTTTGCCCTTAATAGAAAGTTTGGAATGTGAATTGAAATTTGAAACTAATATTAACACACTTGTGCCAAGTTTTACAATTTTCTAACATTGGCAAAAATAGCATTGTAAACCAAGTTAAAAAAAACTTGTATGTATTTGTAAAAGCTTTTACAAAGAAAAGCAAAAATATTAATAAGAAAGAAATATAAGAAATTTTTAGCAAATTAAAAAAACTGTAGCTCAACACACAAATCCACATCCATATTTATTAAGTACACGCTATAAACAAATTACTATTTCACAATATATTTTCTGTTTTGTTTTTTGTTGTTAGTTATTTATGTCAAAAACATATGACATGTTTTTAAATGTTCTATAATAAAGGTCTGCACGAACGTTTTGCTTTTCTGCCAGTTTAGAATGATTCGAGAAGTGTACTCTAATTGAGAGTATATTCAAGCATAGAAACAAATATTCATTCTATTCGTTTTGCAGCAACGAAACGAAACGAACAGCCTCAAAAAACGAATAGAATAAATCTAAATTTACTCTCATAATTCCAAATTATTATATACTACGTTTATACGTCCGACTTATTTGCAAATAAGAGTAAAGAATGTTGCCATATAATTGTTTTATTGCAACTTACTAACTCACGATAACAAGTCGTGAATAACGACACTATTTGCAAATAAAGGTGTAAAATGTTGCCAATTGTTTACATTTTAAATGTTTTTATTGTTTTCAAAAATCTGGTAGGCTTTTATAAATATGGCGGAAAAAAACATAAAAAATAAAATATTGAATTTAAAGCAACAATTAAAAAAATTGTATTCTATAAAAAAAAAGTTTAAATATTAAAATAAAGTAGTTTTCAAATTTAATATTGCAAAAAATGATAAAAATCAAAGCATTGTAAACAATGTTATAATTTTTTGGTGTTACCATACAATTTACTGACAGCGAATTTGTTTCCAAGTACTTTTACATATAAACAGTGAGTAAAGTATATTGCAAATAACTTTATTTGCAAATAGGACGTGCGTATAAACGTAGTAAAAAAGTGGTTAATTATTTTTTTTTTTTGCCTTTAAATGCTTTAATATACATACATATATAATAGGACGTGCGTATAAACGTAGTATATTATTCCCTGCAGGAAATGTCTATAGTCAAATTGTAGTAAATTACTAGTGACATTGTCACCAGTACTAGTGACCAAGTGTAGACCAATCAATGTAATTTGATTAGTCGCCGTGGTCTAGTGGTTAGTGTGTTGGCTTACTAAGACATGGGTCCTGGGTTCGACTCCAGGCTCTGACATCTTCAAAAAAAGAAATATGAAAAAAATATTTCTTTCAGCGACTACCTCTCAGCAGTCTTCTGGCAAAAGCTCTGAGAGTAACTAATTGCCATGAACAAGCTTCTCAAGTCCGTCGTTCGGAGTCGACATTAAACTGTAGGTCCCGGTACTCATGGATAAAAAATTGACACACACAACATGAGTGCTGCGAGAAGCTAGGCCGTAATCCTGACACAGGGTTGTAAAGGCCAATTATGTATGTATGTATGTATGTATGTATTATACGCACGTCCTATTTGCAAATAAAGTTATTTGCAATATACTTAACTCACTGTTCACATGTAAAAATACTTGGAAACAAATTCGCTGTCAGTAAATTGTATGGTAACACCAAAAAATTATAACATTGCTTAGAATAATGTGTGAAAAAAATATTCAATATAAAATTTTTTTTATTTTAATATTTAAACTTTTTTTACAGAATAATTTTTTTTATTTGTTGCTTTAAGTTCAATATTTTATGTTTTTATATTTGTTTCCGCCATATTTATATAAGCCTACCAGATTGAAAACAATAAAAACATGTAAAATGTAAACAAGTGGAAAGATTTTCCGCCTTTATTTGCAAATAGTGTCGTTATTCACGACTTGTTATCGTGAGTTAGTAAGTTGCAATAAAACAATTATATGGCAACATTTTTTACTCTTATTTGCAAATAAGTCGGACGTATAAACGTAGTATTTGAATATGTAATTTATTTATAATTTTTTTTAAGTTTTTGTAAATATGTATGTATGTATTTTTAAAAATTAAGCCAAAAATATAAAAAAATAAAGAAAAATAACATGAAAAATTATTCAGTTCATTACTTTTATTATTCAGTTCTTTAGTACTTATAATACCAGTACAAGAAATTCTTTTCTATATTACAAACATTCCATTCTATTCATTCCATTCTAACTCTTATGTTTCATGTCTCTCATGTCTCGATACTCTCTTGTCTCTATTCTCTCATTATTAACATCCCAGCGGTAAAAATGTAAATTACGTAATCGCTGATGTAAGCAACACAAAGTAGCAATCAGTGATGATGTCTTCGCTTATTTCTCTGTTTAGATTTAACATATAAGTGTCATAGGCTGCTTAATCTGTAAGCTCTCGCTTAGAAAGTAAGTGACGTTGTCACCACGTGCTACTACTAGTGCAATAGTAAGTAAGCAGAGTTATAAGCAGCTTTTATGATATCCCTATTAACAGAAGCAAATTGGAACGTAATGTTTATGGACAATTTCAAAAATTTTCAACATTTGTTGAAACTGAGTTCAGATGCTTGTTATCTCTCGAGTTTTTCGAATTGACCAAAACGGGCAAAAGGGAATGGTAGGCCACACTAGAAAACTCGGAAATTCAAAATTTCAGACCATCTGTTCTTTATTTTTAAAAGTTATGGGCACTCAAATATCGAAAAACTCAAAAACAGGCTTGAAATTTACAAGAGTTTTTTTATATTTCATCACTTTTCTACTTTTAGGTTTAAACTTCCGATGCTCACTGATATAATATTAAGTCACTAGACTTTGTATATATTTACACTATAAAAGTTATGCCCATACTACTATTTAGGTAAAAGTTGTATAGCGGTTCATTTTTGAAACCAAAATTTTCCGATTTTTGAATTTTCGCATTTTTTTCTATAGCGTTTTTGCGCCGTTCAAGAAAATTGCATTTCGTCAACAGTATTTAAAAGATGGTATAATTTGCTAAAATTTGCGTCATATCACGTCGATGTCAGGCTGCTAGTTGCTGAGAACGATGACCTCAAACTTTTATAGAATTGGCGTAAATTTGTCAAAAATGACAGTTTTTCGCGTCTGACATTTGCAATCTTTTTTAAAACTGGTTTATGTATTGCGTGATCTAAACTTCTTAGTAAATGGCACCTCAACGTCAATAAGGCGTTAAAATATTTTAAAACGCAAAAATTTTATAAAGAAAATAAAAATTTTGCGAAATTTCATGATTTTGTTTCGCGTTTTTTTAATTAATCCGTGGTATAAAATCAATGTAAAGTATTGGAAATGAAGTGCGGCGGTGAACTAAAGATCATATATAAATACGGTTGAATTCGGTCCATATTTAGAGGGTACAGTGGCATTTTTCTTCAAACACATTTTGCTTTGTGACATCTGCAGTTATGTATAGATTCCGCCGCGATTAACAGCAAATGATAGGTTTTTTTAAGCTTGATAATAAAACCGAATAGGCATTAAAAAATTTTGATGATTTTAAATTTTACAGATCAAAAAAAAAATCCTAACCTCAAAAATAATTCTTATATAATTTTTTTTATTTTTTAAATTTGCAAGTCAAAACATAATTTTTCTGTAAATTAGTTATGCGTTATTAAACACGTATTATAACAATCGGTGAAACATTCACATTTTTGCAAAAATTCGCCTTTTTTAATGTTAAGAAATTTTAATTTTAATTGATATTTTTTATGTATTTTATCAGTGCATTGATGAATTTTGACTGCACTGATGAATTTGAAATGAGTTTCATGCATCCATACAACATTTATTAAAATAAACCAACAAATTTAACTTTAAATTTTTTTTAAACAGATTTTAACTTAAAACCTCCATAACTTTCGCGCCGTTTGCAATAAATGATTAACGCGAACTGTTTTGGTATGCTAAAATATCACCCTTCACGTGACCAAAGCGTCATTCGTGTCATCCAAAAAAAAAATTTGGAAAAAAAATATCAAAATGTCGAAAATTTTTGAAATTGCCCATATGTATTACAATCTACTTTGCAACTGTAAGTTAAGGTTTGTAATAGAAAACAATGCATGTTAATTTGAATTCAGCCTAAAAAATTGCAATATTTTTTTTATTATTTCAATAAAATTCAATTAAAATTTAAGTTTACAAATTATTTTAAAAATTGATTAACACAAAAAAAAGAAAAAAATAATAATAAATATATAGAAAATATAATAACAAAAATATAAAATAAAACAGTATTGTAATTGCTTTATATACACGTAAATGGTATGGCCCTCTTTCTTTACGGCTTCTAAAAAATAAAAATTGGTATATACAAACACTTACATATGTACATATATAAATATATAGCAATTTCAAAGTAGACTTACCAAAAATTGCATTATGCCTATAAATTCTTTAAACCCACTTTTACCATTTACGTCATCATAATTAATGGATAAACATTACTGTAAAGTATTCTATCAAAGTTTTTTTTCTAAACCTCCTGGCTTTAAAATATGTATGTACAGTGGTTGTCAGCTTATTTGATGCAAGAAATATTGCTATCTTAAAATCATTGTAATTCTAAGCCTATTAATTTTAGTACTGTTTTTTCACGGCAGTTTATTAAAAAATTTCAGAATTTAAAATTTATATATTCATTTATATGATACAGCATTTTATCTTAAAACTAAAATAAAAAAAACCAAAAAACATTATTTTCAAGCAATTCACCTTATTTGATGCAAGGAACTGTATATCAAAAATTTATATAACCTTTGATCCAAAGCCTTGTTGCTAGTATTTAGAGTGGTAACCTCTTTGCTTTATAATATCGTTTAGCCGTTTGGGTACTGAATTTACAAGGTTTTGAGTAATGTCCGGCGTAATTTTTTTTCCATTCTTCAAGTAATGCACGCTTTAATGTTTCTTTGCTAGAAATGTTGTGACTTCTTACATTTTTTTCTAATAAAGCCCATAAATTTTCAATTACATTTATGTCCGGAGATTGTGCAGGTGATTCCATCATATAAGGACAGTTTTCTCTAAGCCAGCTTTGAACAATTTTGGATTTGTGTTTTGGGTCATTATCTTGATAAAAGCGAAAGTTACTACTCAGACACAATTTTTCGGCACTTTGGAGTAAATTTTCTTTAAGAATGTCCAAATACATCACCTTATCCATATTTCCTTCGATGAAAACTAAATTTCCAACACCTGTGGCGGCCATGCAAGCCCAAACCATAACACTTCCTCCACCATGTTTAACAGTGGCACACATGTTCTTTAATTCCAGTTCAGTATTTGATTTCCGCCAAACATATGATCTTCCATCCGAACCGAAAACGTTGAATTTAGACTCGTCTGAAAAAATTACAGTGGTCCAAAAATCTTTATCTTTTGAAATGTGCGCATTTGCAAAAGCTAGTCGTGATTTCTTATTTTTTGGGCTTATGTATGGCTTCTTTATTGGTACTCTTCCATGAAAATCATGTGATCGTAGAACCCGTCGAATTGTTGATGCACTACACTTTTTCCCAATACCTTTCTGTACTTCATCAGCTATTTTTTGTGCTGATAATTTTGGGTTTTGTTTAATTTTTCTTACTATCCATCGCTCATCACTTACAGAAAAAATTTTGTTAGGAGCATTTCTTCCCTTGTCTGCAATTCTATTCTCCTTCGAATAACGCTCTATTATATGTTGAACAGTAGACGATGATAAATTCAACATTTTCGCAATTTTGCGCTGAGTTTCTCCGTTTTTGAAATGGTGAATAACCAAGTTTCGTTGTTCTATTGTTGTGCGACGACCCATACTTAATACCTTGGCCTAATTCGCTTGGAGTCAAAATACGAACTAATATTATAATATTTAATGTCAGTATAAAGTCAGACAATAATTAAAAAAAATATATTTTTAAACGTAACGGTATTACTACAGTTAAATTTCCATTGCATCAAATAAGCTGACCGATTCAAAAAAGGGATATTTTTTGTTTTTGTTGTTTTTTTTAAATGTAATGGAAAACATTACAAAAAACAACAACTGATATAGAAAAATCAGTGTTGCCAATCAAAATAATTTTTATTTCATTTCAATATTCCAAATTTTTTATGAGTTATAGTTATTTTTATACTTTAGGTATGCTTGCATCAAATAAGCTGAAAACCACTGTATATATTTCTTATTATTTTCAGCTAAATGAGTTCATATCTTAAATCTTCTTTACCAAGGCACAAATTGTTTCATATAAATAAAAACAAGTTTATTATATGTTTTCCCGACGTTTCGTGACTTTTTTGTTCACTTTGTTAAGGGAGTCGTCTATTAAAAACCATAATAAATGCATGTTTAATTAAAATTAATAAATTACTTACTTAGCTGGCCATAACAACCCGTTAACGGGTTTCGGCCTGCCTCAACACTAGTCTCCAGGCGTCTCTGCTAAGCGCACGCCTTCTCCAGTTGGTCACACCAATTGATGACAGGGCTCCATCTACCTGGTCTTTCCAACGTAAACATGGACGTCCTCTACGCCGACGTCCAGTGACCTTCGCATCGAAAACCTTTTTCGTTGGAGCAGATTCTTCCATCCGAACAACATGGCCGAGCCAGCGCAGCCGCTGGATGTTAAATTGCTGGACAACATCTACATCGCCGAGGAGCTCATACTTGGTCCTAATGCGAAACTCATCGCCTTGCTTCAGTGGACCAAAGATCTTGCGAAGAATTTTTCTCTCAAACACTCCCAGGACCGCTGCATCGGCACAAGATAGCGTCCATGCTTCCGCACCATAGAGAAGCACCGGGAGAATAAGCGACTTGTAGAGTGTTAATTTCGTCGCACGAGAGAGGTCTCTATTACTAAACTGCCTACCGAGACCGTAGTAGCACTTGTTGGCCAGTGTAATTCTTCGCTTGATCTCCAGACTGACATCATTCTTGCTGGTAATGGCGGTGCCAAGGTAGATGAACTCCTTAACAACATCGAATGTATAGTTGCCGGCTGTAACCTGGGAGCCGATACGTTCGACATCCCTACTCGTCGACAACATGTACTTCGTCTTGCTCTCATTTACCGCCAGACCCATTTTTGCAGACTCCCGTTAAATAGCATTAAAGGCTGCGGTGACATCTCGCTTGGTATGGAGCTGGACACTTTTGTTAAATATAGTGCCATTTCGATGAACACCCGCCTTTCGCAAAACACTCTCCATGACGAAATTGAAGAGGTCGCAGGATAAGGGATCGCCCTGTCTGAAACCTCGCACGGTATTAAAAGGTTCGGAGAGGTCTTTTCCTACCTTGACGGAGCTGCAGGAGTTGCTCAACGTCATTCTGCACAGTCTTATCAGCTTTGCAGGAATACCGAGCTCAGACATTGCGGCATATACGCGATCTCTTATCGGGCTATCGAACGCTGCCTTATAGTCGACAAAAAGAAGCCGCACTGATAAGGTCCAATCAGTGAGATGGCGAATGGCTTCAGTCGTTCACACAATACGCTCGTAAGAACCTTATATGCGATAGGGAGGAGGCTTATACCCCTGTAGTTGGTGCATATCGTGGGATCTCCCTTTTTCAGGATGGGACAGAGAGCACTAAGATTCCAATCGTTGGGCATACTTTCCTCCAGCCATATACTGCAAATGAGCTGGTGCATGCACCTAACCAACTCATCGCCTCCATACTTGAAGAGTTCAGCTGGCAAACCATCAGGCCCAGCTGCTTTATTGTTCTTCAGTCGCCATATGGCAACCTTGACCTCTTCATGGCTGGGGAACGGGATCTCGATGTCGTCGTTAATGATTGGGTCCGGCACAGCATCTCTAGAGGCGGAATTTGTGTCGCCATCGCCCTGCAGTAGATTAGAGAAGTGCTGTCTCCATAATCTTAGTGTTTCTTGTGCATCTGTAACCAGGTTACCATGTTCATCTCTGCATGAGGTTGCTCCGGGCTTAAAACCAGTAGTAAGACGCCTTATCTTATTATAAAAATTTCGAGCATCATTTCTACTCCTGCACATCTCGATTTCCTCACGATCACGCCTTTCTTGCTCCCTTTTCTTTCTTCTAAATAGGCGTCTCTCTTCCCTCCTCTTCTCTCTGTACACCTCCACAGTCGCTCTTGTAGTGGTGGACTGCAACGTTCTTCTGTAGGCAGCATTCTTTGCCGCAGTGGCCTCACGACACTCTTCATCGTACCATTGGTTTCTGCGTGGAGGACGCTCAAAACCAAGGACTGTTTCGGCAGCGTTGCGCAGAGAGTGAGCAATGTGAGACCACTGTCCACCAATACCCTCGAGAGAGGACGGGATGCAATGGAGCTCATTAGAAAGACGATCGGAAAACGACCTGGCTGTCTCTTGTGATCGCAGCTTTTTGATGTCCAGCTTCCCCCGAACACTAGAACGTGCCATATTCGCTGCGCATATGCGCAGTCGCATCTTGGCTGCGACAAGATAATGGTCCGAGTCGACATTTGGACCTCTAAATGTGCGCACGTCTAGTATACTGGATACATGCCTTCCATCAATCACAATGTGATCGATCTGGTTGGTAGTTGATCGATCGGGAGAGAGCCAGGTGGCCTTATGGATATCGAGATGCTGGAACCTGGTGCTGCAAACTACCATGTTTCGCGCCGAGGCGAAATCGATCAGTCTCATGCCGTTCAGTGAGGTGGAATTATGGGGACTGAACTGTCCGACAGTGGGGCCAAAGATACCTTCACGTCCAACTTTCGCATTGAAATCGCCGAGGACAATTTTGGCGTCATGTGCCGGACACCTATCGTATACGTCCTCGAGCTTTGCGTAGAAAGCATCTTTGACCGCATCATCCTTATCTTCCTTATCTTATCGTCACGCAAATAAGGCTGATATTATAAAACTTTGCCTTTATTCGGATCGTAGCAATTCTTTCGTTCACGGGGGTGAACTCCGAGACAAGATGGCGAAGTCTCTTACTTACTACGAATCCGCAGCCAAATTCGCGTCTCTTCTCATGGCAGCTGTAGTAGATGTCACATGTTGCTTGCCTCGTACAACCTTGTCCTATCCATCGCATTTCCTGGATGGCGGTGATGTCAGCCCTACATTTCGTGAGAGCATCCGCCAATTGGATAGAGGCACCTTCCCTATAAAGGGTTCTCACATTCCAAATGCATATCCTTAAATCATAGTCCTTAAAACGTTTGCCAAGTTCGTCAACATAAAAGGGGGTCCGTTTAGAGGCTCTGGTTTTAGCTTTCATTGAATTCTTGTTTTTACGTGGTGGGTTTCAAGCCCTACGCACAACCCAAATTTAAAGTCCAGGGGATTGGACAATCGCCGCATACATTAGTTATAAGCTAGCGGGTGCTAGAATGTTATCCATGAGGGCCGCGTGGAGGCTGTATGTCGACTTGAATACAACGGGAACAAGGATCGTTCTGGAGGCCGCCAGGTTGACCCCAATCAGAGACTTTGCCTTGTCCGAAGTATCCCATCCATCCCAAAATTAATAAATAACTTTTCATATTTTGATAACTATCATATAATTTGCTTAAAACTTTTAAATCCGTGTAGGCTATATAAACGCACAAATTTACAAAACACCACAAGACATTCTTCACATCTGAATTTAGAGCTGTTACTGTGTTTACATTTATATATGTATTTATTTATTTATTCTTTAATCGCCAATTTATATTTGGATTGTTTTTGTTTTTATTTATATGAAATAATTGGGGCCGAAGTAGCTTGGTAAAGAAGATTTGAGTCAAAATTATGTATGTAAAATTGTATTTATATTTTTTTATCGTAACTTACATAGGTCTCTGGATCTGCGTAAATAAAGTTATTCATTTTCTCCATATCTTGTAAGTTAACAATTGGAAAATCGTTTTCATGTCCCACATAAACATTTAGTTTAACTAATTGGTTAATAATTGTAACTGCTTGGATTTGTTCAACTGAAATAAAAATAATAACTTGCTACTTCTTTATTTTTATAAATGAAATAATTACAATCATCTAGGTTTTAAACAGACACTGAGTAAAGTTAAAATAAATAAATTAACCTACCTTTCAATTTCTCCAAATCACTTTCAATTTTTGTCATCCTTTAATTAATTAGTAATTATTATTAAAAATATAAAGTCACCAAAACACCTTTTTAAAAACCACTTTTCCACTCCGGAATGAACTTTGAACTAATTTAAATTGCAAAAATATTTTTTGTTTCACTTGTATTTCATATGTACATTGAAAATAACGGCATTTTATTATGTAAAAAAAATAAACAAATTTTATTCTGAAACAGTAACTGACACGGCCGCTTACATCGTAAGTGAAGTTTTAATTTGGGTATTTTAAATTTGTACATTTATCGTAAAAACAAAAACAAATGCTCTATATAAGTATATGTTTTTATATGTATATGTATATGTATATGAAAGTAACGAAAGTAAAACCCTAAATAGAATAGCAAACAACTGAGCCCTTCGCTTACATCGTAACTGGAGTGGTAATCTCGGCATATTGAATTCTTGCATTTAAAGTAAAAATAAAAACAAATACTCTCTATTGAAACAGTAACTGATTTAGCCGCTTACATCGTAATCCAAGTTTTAAATTGGGCGTATGATTCTTTAGATTACGCACAGCTTATACTTTAAGTACTTTAAGAGTCCGCTTAGAATGTAATGCATACGTCATCGATGATTGCGTAGGTACTTCGTTTTTTTACCACTGGGATTCTAACTGCAACAACCAGTTTTTATGTTTGTGTTATTCGTTTCGCTTTTACGAATTAGAGTTGGAAGTGTGTTTGAAATTTTTAGAATGTCTTGAATATCGTTTCAAACATACCCGTGCAGACCTTTATTCTATAAGTGCACTTACGTTTTTACGTTCGGGGACGTTACATTACGATACAGCAACGTTTGGCCTTTACGTTATACATAAGTATGTGTGTATGTATCAGAGTGGGCAAACAAACAAAACATTTCGCAAAACCTTACCACAAAGTCATAAACTTTTCAAATTTTTTTAATGATATTGTACATGAGCAAAACAAAAAAAAAAAATACTTTCTAAATGAGAAAGAGCGCAAACTAAACAATTAGCTTTTCACTCTTGTGCTTGCTTTGTTATTCCGTTACATTCGTATAATTTGCTCTTTTTTCTCTTCTTCTTTTCTTTTTCTTCTCATTCATTTTTTGTCGTACCTACGCACATTTGAGTTAGTGTATTTGTAGTGCCCAAAACCAGAGTTGAGTTTATTGCATTAGATTTAATTTTCCACTAAATTTAGTGGTAGTGGTAAAAATAGTAGGAGTTATATTCCATTACCACTAATTGTTCAAAATTAGTGCACTAAATTTCCACTACCACTAAAATCGATATATTTAATGCATTAAATTTCCATTGCCACTAAAATTTGTATATTTAATGCACTAAATTTCCATTGCCAATATAATTTGTATATTTAATGCAATAAATTTCAACTACCACTAAAATCGATTCATTTAGTGCACTAAATTTCCACTACCACTACATTTGTTTTATTCAATGCACTAAATTTCCACTATCACTAAATTTGTTTTTTTTTTATGCAATAAATTTCAACTACCACTAAATTTGTTTTTTTTTTTAATGCACTAAATTTCATAGATGGGCATTTTTCAGTACCAGTAAAGTACTGGTATTTTCTTTTTTTACTGATTATTGAAAAGAAAAATCAGTATTCAGTAAATTTTACTGATTACTGAAAAAAAAATCAGTATTCAGTAAATTTTACTGATTACTGAAAAGAGAAATCAGTATTCAGTAAAGAGTACTGATTACTGAAAAAAGAAATCAGTATTCAGTAAAAAGTACTGATTACTGAAAAGTGAAATCAGTAAACAGTAAAAAGTACTGATTTGATTTCAGTAAACATTAAATGACTGATAGTAGATACTGTGTGTTTTAAAAATAATATGTACGCATTGCTCACTTACATGAATAGTGGCATAACTGAAAAACTGCATTTCGAGGAATATTTCTTTTTTGTATGTTTTTAAAAATGTAAAATAAAATAATTTTTTCAGTTCTTAATTTTTGCAGTTTTTAGTTATGCCACTATTCATGTAAGTGAGCAATGCGTACATATCATTTTTAAAACACACAGTATCTACTATCAGTCATTTAATGTTTACTGAATTTTTTTACACAAATCAGTACTTTTTACTGAATACTGATTTCACTTTTCAGTAATCAGTACTTTTTACTGAATACCGATTTTTCTTTCCAGTAATCAGTAAAATTTACTGAAGACTGATTTTTTTTTTTTCAATAATCAGTACTTTTTACTGAATACTGGTTTACGTATTGCAGTAAAAAAGTAATGCAGTATGCTCATGTATGCTAAATTTCCACTACCACTAAATTTGCTTTATTTAATGCATTTAAATTCCACTACCACTAAATTCGTTTTATTTAGTGGTTAATTATTTCCATCTGAATTTAGTGGTGGCTGGAATATTGCTGCATTAATACTAAGTCGTTTAGTGGTAGTGGAAGCGTTAATGCATTATAAATTCAAAGCAATAAACCCAACTCTGCCCAAAACAAAAACAATATACAAAATTAAATGGGACAATCGTTCTCACTTTTTCTGATTTGTTTTTGTTTTACTCATAGTAAAGAACAAAACAAAATGAGATCAAACGTTCAGTTTTTTTTTATTTTCCTACTCTGGTATGTATGTTGTAAACAACAGAAAATTTTTTTTGTTTTCTTTGTTGCTTATATAATAATATAACGAAAGTAGGAGAATGAGAGATAATGAATATTGGTACATACTGTACTTGTGTTAGTTTCACATCATTTCTTTTGAATGTATAGCTTTTGAAAAAATTTAAAATGATACAAAGCTAGTCTTTTAAGAAACAAAACCACAAAACTTTCAAATGGTTTTGCGCAGCCCTCTAGTCTATACCTGTCTTAGTCTGGCATCTTAAATTCAACCTGTTCGACTCATCACTTATGCTTTCAAGCTCTTCCACAACGTCAAGATTCAGGTACAAGGAAGAGGTTCGGCAGAGAATTTTACTTAAATTTTAACTAAAAAAATAATTATCGTAGACTTCGTTCCAGAGAAAAAAACAGTTGAAAATTAAAATATAAAAACACATTTCCACACAATTACGCTTTCACTGTAAATGCGAAAGAAAGCATAGCGTGTCAGATGCCTGGCAGACAAAAATCAACATATTTACATGTATAATATGTATAATAAATAAATATAAGACGGTATTATATTATATATATATATATGTATATAAGACGATATTATATTTATTTATTTTTTTTCGTTCTAGCTACAATAAAAAGGTTCAAAAGTTATTAAATGAAGGTTACTTGGCCGATTGCAAATTTGTTGTGGGACCACCAAACAAGGAAGAAGTACTTTTTGGCCATAAAATAATGTTTATTTTAGAATCACCTGTATTCGAAAAACTGTTTAATGGAGATTTTTTGGAAGGAGGAATTATGCCAACTGTTTGTATTGAAGATTTTTATCCGAAAGATTTCAAAAACTTTCGTTTCTTGATATATTATCACAACGCGAAAAGACATGAAGAGCTTTTTAGAAATTTCTCTACTATGGAATTCATTGAAATATATCGCATATGCCATAAGTATATGGTAACTTCACTTCTTACAAAATGCTTGGACTATATTCAATACGCACTTAATAATATGAAAATAGCAGACAAAATACTGCTTTATGAATTTGCATACGAAATAAATGAAAAACGTTTAATAACTTCAGTAGAACAGGTAATATACATATAAAAATTTAATTTCCTACACTTTCCATCTAACTGTAAGCATTTAAAATTAATTATACATAAGTATCTTATCTACTCGTATGTTTATCTTACTAGGTATGTGCAATCAATTTTAAAAAATTCGCAATTCATATGCACATACATACATACTTACAAGTTAAGTTTTCAATGACGAAAGAAAAAGGAAATCATTCCTATATGAACAATTTTTCAAATAATTTTGAGCAGTTTTCATACAAAATTTCAATTGTTCAAAATTGTTTGTCTTACCGAAACAGGCAGAAGTTATATTTTTATGAAACGATTGAAATGATTACAGACACCAAAAGCAGCTAGTTTTGAAATAAGAGCCTCGTGCCAGACTCTATAAAATGCTTTGAGATATCTAGAGCAACAACTTTGCTTTCACCAAATCGGTGAACAGACCCACTCCATCTCTCTGAAAGGAGTGCCAACAAGCCACCAGTGGAGTGGCCACTACGAAAGCCATACTGACGATCGCTTAGCAAACTATTGGACTCTAAATATCTCATAAGGTGTGGGTTTATCATACCCCCCATTACCCCAGAGAGTGTTGAGCATACTGAAATTGGGCGGTAATTTTCAGGATTACTAGCCTCACCTTTTTTAGTGATTGGCGTTACATTCACCCTTATTACAAGTGTCAACAGTAGTCTCGTTGTCGCTTTTGCGTCGCTTTCACTTTCAGTCAACATCACTTCACATCGACACTAATTTGGTATTATGTAAATAAGTTGTGTTGAGACGACTGATTATCGATACTAAGGCCCAGTTTTTAACTTCATATTTAAATGGTATTTAAAATTAAATGCCATTTAAATGCAACTTTGAGTTTTTCAGCGCAAAGTTAAATGAAACTTAAATACCATTTAAATGACCCTTGTCCATTTAAGTTTCATTTAAGTTTTTGTATAAACATATGTTCTCGCCATCTTGTTTTTATGTTTTGAAAATAAAAATGAAACAATCAACAATGTTTTTAATTTTTTATAAACAAAACTCGTCTTTAAATAATAAAATTAATCACGTTTGTTGTTATTAATTTATTTTTATCAATAGTATTTTTATTTTATTTCTGGTGTTTTATTTTGTTGCAGCCAATCACAGCTGTTTCTGCGAAAAATTCTGCAAAGTTTATTTACATTTGGTGATGCTACCGTACTTTTATCGCAATTAAATGCAAACTTAAATTTATGACTGAAAAACTGAAACTGTATTTAAATGCCATTTAAGTTTAAATTAAAATTAACTAATTTCACATTTAAATATGAAGTTAAAAACTGGGCCTAATAACCACATCTCTAATGTAAATAAACACATCTCTAATATAGAAAGTATTTTGATTTATTAAATTAATTTTTTCGAGGTAAAATTTTAGTGAAAATATGTTGTTTATGATGGAAAATTATAAGGCAAAATTCAGATATGTTTAATTTGCCAGATAATAAGTAAGTGAATACAAAAACTTGCCAAATACAATTTAAAAAACAAGAAAATAAATATCTTCTAGATTTATTGAATATTTTCGATTGAGCAAAGCGGCTTTCAAATTTGTTTTGGATAAAATTTAACCTCAAATGAAGAGTGATGTTAGAAAAACCACAACCAGCAGTATCCTTCATTTTGGAGGAAACTTTGGAAGCACTGCAAGAAATTATCTGCCCATTTTTTATAAAATTTGAAATGACGGAAGAGGAGAAAGCTGAATGTAAGCTGGAATTTTTTAATAAAACTAAATTTCCAGGTGTTATAGGGTGTGTAGATGGCACTCACATAAAAATTTTGGCTCCTAACAAGCAAGAAGAAAATATTTATTACAACAGGAAAGGATTTTTTAGCCTTAACATATTGTAACATATTTTGTTCATGTCAATCATAAAAATAGCGTCGACAAAATCAAAGTCACTTTAAGTCAACGGCGTCTTAATGTCGCCTTTCATAATACCAAATTACTGTCAATAGTTATCGCTACTAATCACTATTGACATAGATAATACCGTTTTAGCACCGTCGATGTGATAGGTGTCGACCTCGACATTCATAATAGGGGTGATTAGCAACCTTCCCGTTAGATGGATATACACCGGCACTGTAAGCTGCACTGAATATTTAAGTTAATGCGCGTGCAAACGTCGAGGAGGACTGCTTTAGGAGCAGAGAAGACTTGTGTATGCTGAGGTCTACAAGAACCCTTTGACAGCACGACCTCAAAGGTATATACTAGGCATGTTCACTGATACTCTTTCAAGCTCGGGCAACGGTTGAACACTTTCCGGAAAACATTTCTTGGAAATAATTTAGCTAAAAGGTTCACTTTTTCAACCGGCTTCATGAATGCTTGGTCATTTCGTATAAGAGTTGGAATCGAACTAGCATTATTCCTTATCCTCTTAACGAAAAACAAAAGGCTCTTACTTTCCCTAGGAAAAGAAAGAACATTAGCACGAAGATGTTGCTCGTCTAAAGCTTTTTCACGGTATTAGTACTGCGGCACACGAAAATCTCGCCTGTTTGCACAGCAAATCGGTATGTGCACACTTATTTTGCACAAATTACTGAACGCTTCCTCTATGGATCCTACTACCAATCTGCACGTCTAAGAAAACCAGGATTTGTGTCTTGGTTTGATCATTCACAATTTTATTATATACATATCCTTACCACCATTTCTGCCATGGCATTAATATTTGAATCAAGAAAACGAAGTTTCCAGTTAAAATGCCGAAAGAAATCGGCGTGAGCCCAATGGGCTTTTCCGTCATTAAAAACTGAGCGTTTCATAGCTGTCGGTGAAATTTCATGAAGCTTAGATAACGAAAAACAGGCAGAAATGGTACAATGACCCGAATTGCCGAGAGATGCAAGATCATCAACTTCATACTTGTTAGGGTGTGAAGTGAGGAAAAGATCAAATGTATTATTCTGGTATCCATGAACACACGAAATGTGAGTTGGTTCATTCACTAGTTGCACAAGATGATTGTGTTCGGCAAACAACTCAACATATTGGCCCTCTGGAGTCGTCGTGCGACCAGAATGGTGGAGCCAAGACGAACATTAGGAACAATGAAATCACCAGCAACAACAATTTCAATGTTCGGGTAATTCTCTAGGATTCTTATAATTGAGCCAGAAAGAGAGTCGAAACCAGAAAGAGTAACCTCTCTTTCTGTGTTTGGACTTCTATAAAGAAACCCGAAATGCAAAAGATGTGCCCTGATTTTGAACTTAACCCAGAGGCAGTTAAATTCTGCATCAAGCATGCTATACGGTTGCTGGCATTAGTACACGACTTCATTGCGAATATAAGTAGCAAGGTCCCTGTGAAGGTTAAAGGGATAGGAGATGATACTCAGGTATATGAAAATCATCGGCATGCCCAGAATCCTGGGTCTCATATAAGACGAAAACATGCGGCCTATGGACACAAACATAAGCATAAACAGAATAAATTTGCTCTAAGTCCACCCACGTTAAAAAATCCAAACGAAAGCGCCCTGCGATCACGACTCAAATAAAATTTCTGAGTTTAATTTTCAAATATGTTAATATTTAGAGAGTTTTCTTCTTACTAAGTCTAATGACCATTAAAGTTGTGATAAAAATTTTAAATTATTCCCTTCACTTGTTAAATCTATTTTACTTTTTCGTAATTTTCAGGCTATTATAAGCGGAAATATACTTTTTGACAAACAATTAAATGAATTGCCACCGGAGATATTTTATAACTACATTTTCTTTCTAAATAATAAGGCAAATCAAAAGGCAGTCGGATCTATGCTCCAGAAAGACCCGAATCCCAGTACACAAATTAATAAAAACATTCAAAATTTTAAGGCAAAACAAAGGGCAGTCGGATCTAGTTTTGCATTTAATGTGTATGTCACAATCACAATAACTCACCTCAGTGAGATAACTGCTGCCACCTGAGACTATGTGGGGGTCCTACCAACCACCTCGACTAGTCTTCCCACATTAGGGGAAATGTTCTGTTGGTCAAAAATTGATAAGGAGGAATGTTACTTCGGAACTAAATATGTAATGGCTGTCGAAATTGGTGTCATCTGAGAGAATGCACTACTAATCTGCGCTAACATAAATTGAACTAGTGGCTGATGTGCGTATGCTCCAATTATAAATATTTCCTCCCTTCCCAAGTGTTCAAAGTACACCAATTAGCAGTATTGTGCTTGGGATTACGAAATTTATGCACAATAATGAGATCTTCATAACTGCTATATAAGAGAGAGAGCTCATCTGTCATCTGTCGAAATTTTGCCTTTAGGGAAGGAAGGAAGGGCAGGAATATAGATCATAGTGGTGGGCTCGCGTTCATAATTGAACTAAATGTTAACTACAGACTGACTATTTACCTATCGCTCCCACACCCTAACCATATTTAGAAGTCATGAGGATCTTCGTATGTACTAGAAAAATGGATTTGGAAATCGTTAACGTTTACATTTCACGTGTAAACAGCATAAGCAGCTATCACCCAAGCAAATTCCATCTTTTGCATTACTTGGCAATTATAATGCTATTCATATGAGCTGGTCTTCCAAATTACTGAATGATCCTCGTGATGCTTCGATAGACAAGACAGAGGACTCAGACTTCGTATAATAAAATGAGTACAACTCGGTCGAGAAGCTCTAAAATAGACTTTGAAGCACCGGTTCATATACATATATGAAAGTTGTATTCTATCTTAGTCCAGATAAAGCTCATGGAAAAACTAGGAATGTATGACGAAGGGAAGTATGTATTTATTTCACCGAGGCACATGAATGCTTCTTTCAAGACTCGAAATATGATGCCCAGAACTTCAAGAGAGTCCGCCTCCTCAATATTTATATTATCATTATCTCCACGCCTATGAGTGAGAAAGTTTTAGGCGCATTAAATTGAATCTAATTCTCTCGACCTCCTTCAGTCATTCTCACTAGGTTATTAGTCAGCGTGTCATTCATATTCGACCCAATATCCAAAATGCTCGACATATGACCAAATAAATATGAGTGACTAATGTTGCATACATATTACCAATACTTAACAGTCCTATTAAATAAACATTTTAGTTTATTATTATTATTATTATTATTATTATTATTATTATTATTATTATTATTATTATTATTATTATTATTATTATTATTATTATTATTATTATTATTATTATTATTATTATTATTATTATTATTATTATTATTATTATTATCATTATTATTATTATTATTTCTCTGGTGATCTCTTAACGAGTACAGACGTGTTTTTTTGCGACCGCATAATAATTAGTGTGATTAGTAATAGGTGTATTTTTGATAGAGGAAATTTAAATATTTGTAATAGGTACCTATTACGAATTTTATTTCTTTTCTATATTAGTTTTGTGAATTGTAATAAGTGGAAAGTGGATAGCACTGAAACTTATTACCTCCGTATGGAGACGTCAGGGCCGGTGCCCACTTTAAGTGGAGCCCCTTTGACGATGGAGCCTATCTTCGAAGGCCGTAGTGGTGGAGTTGGGTCTTTCGGAAACACTGAAAGGTGGTTTGCGGAAGCCTTAGCCCAGCTTAAGGAGGGACTGTCAGGAATGAGGTCCATTATTAAGGAGATGGGGGCAGCTGTTAAAAAGCAGCCAAATGTTAGCAGGTCAATTAAAGACTCTCTTTCAAAACTGGAAGAGAATGTTGAAAAATTGCAGTGGCTCACCATGAGCTATGCGAAACCGCAACGTCCGGATTACGTAGCTGCTCCCGGATGTCTCACCAAGGAAGGTGGGAAGAGGAGGGCAGGTAGTCCACCATTAGTAGAGGCGCAGAAGAGCGCAAAAAAGGCGAGAGCGGGCGGGGTCTCCTCCAAACCGGAGACTAACAACGGTGCACCCGCGACAAGAGCAGCATCTCAAAATGCTGCCTCTTCAAAGGTGGCCCAAACCCCCGCCGGGAAAAAGCGCAACCGCGCTCAGGGAAAAGGTGCTCCTCAGGGTACCGCTCCATCTAATGAGGATGGACCAGGTGTTAAGAGGGGCAATACGCAGAAGAGGAAGCGTGGTGGCGAAAAGCCAGAAGCGATTCTTTTAAAACCGGCAGCTGGTAAGACCTACGCGGAAGTGCTTAGTGCCGTCCGATCGCAGGTCAAGCCGGAAGCCTGTGGAGTGGCTGTTAGGTCAATACGGAAGACCAAGGCGGGAGAGCTTCTTGTGGAGCTGAAGAAGTCCTCCACTGAAGGAAGAAACGCCTTTAAACAGGCGTTAGAGAAGGCAGCGGGCGAGACGAGTTTAGTCAGAGAACTGGTCCCTATTACTAAGGTAGAGATCAGAGATCTCGACGAGTGCACCTCTGTGGAGGAGGTGGAAGTGGCTGTCCAAGACATTCTTGTAGAATACAAGGGTGTTCTGGAGGTGTTTCTGGCAAAGCCCAACATGAGGGGGCAATACATGGCTATTGTCAAGATGGAGGCGAAAGCTGCCAAGGTTCTCCTCCAAAGGAGGACAGTGAAAATCGGTTGGGTCAACTGCAGGATGCGCGGCAGAGTGGACGTCTCCAGGTGCTTTAGGTGCCTGGGGTACGGTCACCTTAGTGGAAACTGCAGCGGACCTGACCGAGGCAATATGTGTTTCCTGTGCGGGGTAGAAGGGCACAAGGCAGGGGACTGCAAGTCCCAGCCGACATGCTACCTATGCTCCGACATAAGGGAAAATGGCCGCAAACATATTGCAGGTTCGGGCGCTTGCGGAGTATTCCGCAAGGCATTAGAAGATGCTAAGCGGACAATATGATGGTCATCCTACAGGCCAACATGCACCGCAGCAGAACTGCTCACGACCTGATGGGGCAGATCCGTCTCGAGAAACAAGCTGATCTTATTTTGATCAGTGAGCAGTACCGAGACGGATGTGCGCCTACGTGGTTTAGGGACAACCTCGGTACAGCGGCGATATGGATCCCGGACCCGAGACGCTTCTGTGTTTCGGCCCATGGCTCTGGAGATGGTTTCGTTTGGGTGAGAAGCGGCTTGGTGACTTACTTTAGCTGCTATCTTACTCCAAACGAGGGTATTTCGGACTTCCAAACCAAGTTAGACGACTTGGAGGATGTCTTACGGAGCATGGGAGGTCATCTGGTAGTGGCTGGAGACTTCAATGCAAAAGCAGTAGAGTGGGGCGAGATTAGAACCGATTCGAGAGGTGGGCGAATTTTGGACTTTATGTCCAGGACGGGGTTGGTTGTATTAAATAACGGCTCCGTGCCCACCTTTCGAAGATCTGGCCAAAGGGGGACCATTATCGATCTCACTCTGGCAACTGAAAACCTAGCGGCACTCGTGCAGGAATGGCAGGTGATCGAGGACTTTACGGCCAGCGATCACCAGTATATAACATTCCGTGTGCGTGATATTGCGCCAGCTCGGTCCATCCAACATCATGGACCAGCTAGGTGGAATGCCGCTAGGATGGACGTTGAAGCTTTGTCTCTAGCCCTAGAACGGGGACGTATGACCACAGAGGGGATCCGTAATGATCTTCCGCCTGTTGAGAGGGCTGATGTACTTGTGGACTCAACCATGAGTCTTATACATCAGGCCTGTCAAAGCGCTGTACCGAGGAGGGGTCCGAACGAAGGGAGAAGTCCTGCTTACTGGTGGACGACCGAAATTGCGGATCTGAGGCGTGTTTGTCTCCGTCGTAGACGGCTGGCTCAACGCGCTAATGGAAACGCAGATGACGCAGCCCGTAAAGCCGAAGAGTATAAGGCAGCGAAAAAAGATCTTCGCCGCGCCATCCAAAGAAGTAAGCGCCGATGCTGGAAGGACTTAACGGAGGACCTAAATAGGGATCCATGGGGGTTGGGCTATAAAATAGTGCTCCGCAAATTGAGGGCGTTTAAGCCAAACGCTTCTCTGAATGCGGATACTATTCGGCCCATAGTGGAAGCCCTTTTTCCGGATCATCCAGTGGTCGATAGAACATCGGTCACGGAAGAAACGGTGTTGAGTCAATCGTTGGTCATAAATGGTTATAAATATTACAAAGCCCTAAATAGACTCGCTTGAGATTTCGGAAAATGATGTGAGCCCCCAGATAAGATAGGCTTGCTTCATCCGATTGGTTTAATATTCCCAGTTATCAGGAAATAAGCGTTCCCGGTACACTTGCTCTTGCAAATTCAATTGTCCTATTAGACCCAATACTTTACATCCGGTGGATCTCTGCCAAAGATCTCAGGTGGCCCAATTCGTCCAGTTGCCCACTACCTAACATATACATTTTTTACTTTTATCCTACAGGCAGCAATCAAACCCTTCGGTGTTAATAAAACCAAGACCATCAGCAGCAGAATTATTTAATGCTATTGACATTTATTTTACAGAAAATAACTTGATAGATAAAGGATATAACGAAGAAAAAGCTGATAATAAGGAAAGCTTTAATTCTATACACAAATTCTTAAACTTTATTGACTTCAACAAAATGACTGCTAAGGAGTTCGCACTTGGTCCTGGGAAAACCGAATTATTGGATTTGACTGTCAAGTATGATATATTATCGCAATTAGTCATGAAAGAATAATTTTTTTAAAGAGAGTACTTTAACTTTAAAGATAAACTCTTATTTATACATATATTGATAAGAATTATACGTATCCTTGTATGCACTTCATTTTAATAATTGAAATAAAACAAATGAAGTAAATAAATGCTACATTCTCCATTTGTGTTGAAATTTTTATTGAACATTCAAAGCTGTACGTGCTCCGTAAGGAGAGAAAAAGAAATTAAATTTCGATTCTAATATAACATATTTCTTAAAAAAAAAGCAGTATACGAGGGCGGTTCGGAAACTACTTAGCCTAGCACAAAAAGCGCGGTATAAACAGAAAAAAGTTAAGTGTTTTGGAAACTTCCATCTCTGTTATGAACACATGTTAAATTTTGTTTCGATCTGGCAACTCCTTCATATAGAAAGAGGTGTTCAAAAAAGACAGATCCGCGATTTTTTTACAATGGAAAAATTAGAAATGCGTGCTGTCATTAAATATTTACATAAAAAAGGTTTATCGGGACAAGAAATTCATAATGATATGTTGAATGTGTTAGGTGAAAGTGCTCCTTCATATGCAACAGTAAAAAATTGGGTTGGTGAATTTAAACGTGGTCGTACAAGCATTGAAGATGAACCACCTAGTGGACGTCCAAAAACAGCAACAACAACAGAAATTGTAGTCAAAGTGCATGATATGGTATTAAATGATCGACGAATAAAAGTGCGTGAAATTGCTAATATCATGGGCATCTCAAATGATCGGGTCCATTTAATTTTGCATGAAGAACTACAGATGAAAAAGCTTTCTGCAAAATAGGTGCCGCATTTGTTAACAGTCGACCAAAAACGCATAAGAATGAACATTTCTCAAGCTTGTTTGGATCGTTTTAAGCGAAATAAAATGGATTTTAAGCGTCGTTTCATAACTGTTGATGAGACATGGATCCACCACTATACTCCAAGACAATAGAACAATCCAAACAATGGGCTGAGGCTGGAGGAAGTGCCCCAAAGAAGGCAAAAACAATTCAATCGGCTGGTAAGGTTATGGCAACGGTTTTTTGGGACTTCAAAGGTATTTTATTGATTGACTATCTGCAAAAGGGTAAAACAATAAATTCAGAGTACGATTGCAACCTTTTGGATGAATTAAATGCACAAATTCGAGAAAAACGTCCTGGCTTACAACACAAAAAAATAATTTTTCATCAAGACAACGCACCAGTGCACAAGAGTGTTTTAACAATGGCTAAAATCAACGAATTAAAGTACGAGTTGCTTGACCACCCACCTTATTCTCCTGATTTAGCTCCCAGTGACTTTTACCTGTTCCCAAATCTAAAAAAATTCCTTGCTGGCAAGCGTTTTACCTTAAATGAAGATGTAATTACAGTTGTAAACCACTATTTTGAAGTCGTTGAACTAAGTGTATTGAAGTTTCAGGAGATTATATTGAAAAATAAAAATATTTTTGAAAAACTAACTTCTCTTTCATTGATAGGCTAAGAAGTTTCCGAACCGCCCTCGTATTAAAGAAAAACAAAAATTTCGTTCTAAGTTCGTTTTATAATATAAACTAGCTAAAACCCGGCGTGCTTCGCTACATCTACCATTATCATATGTCCACATTTTTCGACTGATGATTTTGAGTGACTACGAAGTAATTTGGACAAAATTCAAAAACTGTTACTGTTACCCTTTTTTCTACTGATAAATTTTAAAGACTACGAAATCAATCATATTTAATTCAGAAACTTTAGTTTCAACACTTATTAAGATACGTATGTATAAAGAAATCAATATTTAACTTGTATGAAAGGTGTCACGCCCACTTGTCCAATTTCGCCCACTTTCTGACTAATGATTTGTCTTGCCCATGAAGTCATTCAGACCCAATTCCAAAAATTTAGCTTTAACCGTTCGGAAGATATACAAAAATCAATACTTAGAGGTAAATAGAAAAAAGTGGGCGCAAAAGCAGGCGTGGCGAATTTTTCTCTCGATGAAAATTTAAAATGGATTAATACAAATATTTGAAAAAAATAGTCAAGTCGATGGAGCCGTGCTCTCACGTCGTCCTCTAGGCATTTTGGACTATGGACAGAGTGGTGAATTTAACCTGAAATGCACAAACCACATAATTTACACAGTTCAACTTACCATCTTGAGGACAAATGCCTGCTGTTGAAATTGAATAAAAATTTGCACAATACACGTGATTGATTTGATGGTTTCCAATGAAAATTTTAGGAATCGAATAACTTATTTTTTTTACTTTTTTCACAATTTCACAGTGAACACAATACCGGTTTGTCACATGAAATTAACTGAGCAGAGAACAATGAGTAGCTGTCAAACAATGTATCACGCACCGGCGCCATCTACTTAAAATATTGGTTTGTAGTACATGCTATGTATCAGAGATGGCCCTGTATGTGAAAAAGATTTTTCCCGCTTTTCTGTTGAAATTTTTCCTGAATTTTCTTTGCTATAAACCTCACGGAGCCCGAGACCTTTCCAACGAATGCAAAACCGTGGAAATCGGTTTGTACGTTCTGGAGTTATAGCGTCAGGAAGGAAAACCCGACTTATTTTTATATAGTAGATAATTCAATACATAAAAACAAAGTGAATAAAAAATACTCAAATTGCAATGACCGAATGACTGGTAAAATATAAAATATGTACAGTGCGAGCTCGATTTTCGCAACTTGAAAAAATCTGACCTGTTGCAATTACCGAAAAAGTTGCAATTATCGACCACTTTTTATTGTACATGAAAATATCCCATTTTTAATAAAAAGAAACAAATTAATTATTAAATGTTAAAAAACAGTCTTCTTGTTGAAACATTGGCGTAGCGAGCAATTTTTTGTTTTAAAAAGTGAAATTATACAAATATGTTAGCCTACGCATCTGTGTAAACATATATATCGATGGCTTAATATAAAAAAGGCGTAACTCAATTTTTTTCAATATAGCGTTTTTTGTGTATTCTGGTAGGCAAATGTCCCATACACCTTGCCACAAAATTTCAGGGAGATATAATTGCAAATAACAGATTTATAACGATTTCAAAAAAAGCCCTAAGTCAAGTCAAAGATTTTTTGAAAGTAAAAGCCCTAACTCGTTTTTTTTTTTCTTTTATTTCATTGGTTTTCACCATGACACAACAATACAAGGTAAATCTTCTAAAAAAATTTGACTACAAGTGTATTAAACATAAAATTATCTGCTGCAAAGAAAAATGGTATTGTATATTGTGTAAATTAAAATAAACAAAACAGTTTTTAAAGCTTAACTACATTTTAAAATCGTAACAAGCTGATGTATTTGGCGGCGGCTCGACGTTTCATAAACGACGTTGGTGGCCCACTGTAAGTCGATCGACTTGTTTCTCTGTTTTTGACATTTTATATTAACAAAACGGTACTTCCCAATAATGAAGCATACAAATATTTTGTGTGTTCTGATAAGTTCACTTTGCTTTTTTGTGTAAAAATATTGTTGGAGAAAGAACAGTTTTGACATTAAAAAAATTAAATAATATAATAAATAATATGAAAGCAAGCGAAAATTCTGACTCTGATTCGGGGAACGCAGATGGAATTCGAACAAGGAAAAATATTGCAAGAAAGTCCGAATGGACATATAACGTAAATAGAAAAAAAAGAATGGAAGGTTTGCAATATATTGGAATATCGAATAAAGCACTGTCTGTTAAGCCTCTTAGAGAACTAGGAGAAGCATGTTCATCACAATTTTGTAAAAAAAGTGCGCTTAGAAATTGCTCATCTTTTAAAGATAACACCCGAAATGAAATCTTTAATTTGTTTTGGAAGATGACTTGGGAGCAAAAACGAATGTATGTGATCAGCCTTACAAGCAGTTCTGAGACCAAAATTAATTCCACAGAAAAATCGAGACGAACGCAGACAATTCAATATTTTTTGAGACATAATTCGATCAGACTACAAGTGTGCCGTAATATGTTTTATTCAACGCTAGGCATAAAAGAAAAGATGGTTCGGAATTGGATTAACGGGGCCAGTAAACATGGTATGCAAGAAACTCCCGAAAAGACTTCAAATTTACGAAAATCTGCCAAACGGTCATCTGTCACAGGAAAGCGCAACGAAGAAAGGCGTATATTTCTACAAAAATTTTTAGATGAGTTGCCAAAAATGGAGTCCCATTATTGCCGAAGGGACAGTCAAAAATTATATTTTGAATCGGATTTTTCCACCTATCAGGAAATTTACCAGCTTTATGTCGCAGAGTGTGATTCAAAAAAAGAAAATGGAAACATAAAATTGTCCTATCCAATTTTTGCACAATTATTAAAGGAATTGAACTATTCCATATTTAAACCTAGGAAAGATCAGTGCGATATTTGCGTATCACATAAAGTTAGTAATTTGTCAGATGAAGATTATAAAAAACATAGAGAACAAATACAAAAAATGCGAGAAGAAAAATATAATGACATAACAAATGGTAAGTCCGGAATATGTGCAGTTATATGTATGGATGTGCAAGCGGTAAAATTAATACCTCAACTAAAGGCGAGTGCTGCATATTATAAAATGAAGCTACAACTTCATAATTTTACAATATACAATATTTTAACACACGAATCAGACAATTACGTTTGGGACGAAACAGATGGATGTCTAGTAGCTTCCGTTTTTGCGACTTGTATTATTAAACACTTGAGGAAGATCCAAACTCAATCGCCAGAAATCCATCACGTAATTATTTACTCAGATGGCTGTTTCTACCAAAATCGCAATGTAATACTGTCCAATGCATTGTTGGCTTTTACTATGGAAACACAAATAACGATTGAACAAAAATTTTTAATAAGTGGACATACGCAAATGGAATGTGACTCAAGCCATTCACTTATAGAAAGAAAAATTAAAAATAAGGAAATAAATTTGCCGTCGCAATTTGTGCAATTAATAAAGGAGGCACGAAAAGTTCCAGCACCCCTACAAGCTCACCATTTGCACTACGACTATTTTCTAAATTTTGAAAATATGCCTAAACGATACTCTTCGATTCGTCCTGGTAAAAATATTGCTTACTATAAAAGTTCTAAAAATGTATGTACTCACCCCTCTATTTAAAATTTTAGGAAGAAGTATTGGTGATTTTACTGTAAATATGCTACGAGCCTTGGCGTATGATCCATCAGGATCAATATATTTCAAAACAGACATAACTGACGATTACCAATTGCTCCCACATAGATCGAAGTCGGCGATTAAAGACATCCCCCCTGATTCACTATATAAGGAGAAAATAGCAATCACAAAAAAGAAATGGGACCACCTTCAGAATTTGAAAAAGTTTTTACCTGCAGATTGCCATCTTTTTTATGATAACTTGCCTTATAAGAACTAATATTTTACAGTTAACTTCTGATTTAAACCTCTTAATTTCATTAATTAATTTCTTTTATTATTAAAACCTGAATTTCTATAATAATATGTCCCATTTTCAACTCAGTTTAAAAAAGCCCTAACTTAATTTTTTTTCAAAAATATCAATGAAAAAAGGCCATATCTTAGCTAACTTCATTAAAATAAAAAAAATATATAAATTTAATGAGAAATAAAATGAGTTGCCTCTTTTCATTAAAAATGTCATTAAAACTTTGTTTGTATCTAAAATTTTACGGATTTTATTAAGTTTTTTCCTTCCCCTGTAAAGTAACAAAAAATCGAGTTACGCCTTTTTTATATTAAGCCATCGATATGCTGCAAAACAGAAAACTGATGCGTTTGTATTTGCGTTTTAAAACGTGTTTTGGACAGCACTATCGTGGGAGAAATACTATTGAAATGGGATTCTTTGATTAAATATGATTACTTTTATAAAACTACTTACGTTTCTGAACAAGAAATACAAACAGAAATCATTGTAAATACATTTAAAATAAAAAAGTGTTGCACTTATTGAGACTCATTTTTGAAAATCGTTGCACTTATAAAGACTGTAATGTAAAAAATTTGCCTGTTGCGCTAATCGGGGTGTTGCGTTAATCGGGGGTTGCGAAAATCGAGCTTGCACTGTATATACATAAAGCAGTCAATAAACTAATTGTATGGCAAAAAAATCTTCGACATCTTACTGTAAATAGTGTGAAAAGAAATCTGCTTCAATTTGCTGAAAATTATACGTCAAGAAATCGATTTTGGCACATTTCATGGAAAAGAAAAACGGTGTATACATGTCAAACAGTAAAGTCAAACAGAAATGAGTATAAGATAAGACATGTCCCATAGTATGAAAAGCGTCTGAATACCATTGTTTCCCCCACTAGTTTTTAATGGTTTTTATTATATATTGCGGAAGGAATTCTGTTTTATAGAGACCTCTTCTACAGTGAAGTCACTTCTTTCGAAGTTAAATAAATTAATTTTAGTTTCGTTCGAATACAAGATAACTTCCCAACTTATGCTTATTAGTACGGGGATGTTTTTCATGCTTTTTTCTATTTAGAATTGAAAGTACAATTGATGCCGTATACTACACAAATATTCTATATCTATATACAGGTAAACCTCCTACAACCTCCTAGGTTCCTGAAAAACTCCGCGTTATAGGAAATCGCGTTGTAGGAGACTCTAACTCCATACAAAAATCAGAGTTTGGTTCGAAGTAAAAAAATTTTCAATAAAATATTGACATTTGTATAGTAAGAATATGTGCTTAATATAATTTTGTTTATTTATTTGTTGAGTCATAAGAACATAGTAAGTATATGTATGTATAGCATTTTCAGTTTAAATAAAACCTTTTTCAAAATGAAAAAAAAAAAAAAAAAAAAAAAAAAAACCAAGTTTTTATTAAGGATTTTGTGGAACGACAATATCTTCATTTTCATTACTCACACAGTATATTCGGAGTAAATTCAAAAAATTAAAATGACGAGCTTCTTGAACTTTTGCGTTTTCTTCGGATGGATCTGCGCGAACGAGGAACCAACAATAGTCCGCAATCATTTGTTTATTTTTTGGCTGTAAACCAGTGTTATATTATATATACACTTACGATGTTATGTTCTGTGGTAATTTCACTTTAATAATGATCGGGCGTGGAATCTTATCTTAGAAAATGTTTTCTCCATCGGGTTCAACATAGGAGAATAAAGTGGTAAAAATTTAAGCGTACAGTTACTATTATCCACCATATTTCGAATTTCGTGGGTTTTATGGATTTTGGCATTATCCATAATTAAAAATGAATGTTTTATCTTTTTTTTTTTCTATTAAATTCTATAACTGGTTTAATTTAATTTGAAAAATGTTTAAATGAATTTGAATAAAGTTTCATTTATTTTGAATAAAGTTTCATTTATTTTGAAAAGAGTTTCACTTATTTTGAAAAGAGTTTCGTTTTATTTGAAAAAGGTCTTGTTAAATTTGAAAAAGGTTGCGTTCATTTTGAAAAAGGTTTAATTTATTTTGAAAAAGGTTTTATTTAAACTGAAAATGCTATATATTATGTGATTTAATAACACTTCATTTATTTAAACAAAACAAAATAAAATTAAATTTCAAGTCTACGTAAAAAATTCAAGTTTGAAAGATTTAATAAATTAAAGCCGAAATAGAACGTTCTGTTCGTACTACTTAGTTCAAAATCTGAGCTTAATCCACTATCAGATTCGGGCATCTTTTCGATGATTATTGGTTTGAAAAAATCGTGCATTGAAGTTTGTTTTCTCTTATTTCGCAAATTTTTATAAATTTATTGATAGGGAACTAAATTGTTTTGAAGATTTCGTTTAAATATTTCTGCTCTGTCACTTAAGATGTCGTTCTCCAAAATTTATTCTTCTAACTTACTTATTAATCTTAAAATAATTTTATCAAAACTCTTTTACGAAAAAACAACAACAGTTTCACAAATTTTTTTATAATTTAACTAGAATTAGACTAAATATTTTTTCGCAATTTTTTACACTCTTTAGATTGATGCTTTTATTTGCAATGCCGACAACAAACTAACAAAAAAATTATTACATCAAATGAAAGGAATAATTTGGTTTTATTAATAAAGAAGAGGTTTTTCATGCCATAAAACTTGGTGAATCTATTTTTTGGAACAGCAAAATTAGTCGATTTTAAAAATATGTATTTATGAATATGTATATAGTTTTTTAAGTTTTTATGTTGGAAAGTTTTATATTTTTTATATTATTTATTCTATAACTGAACCAAAATGAAAACAAAAGAATTAATCACGTTTCTAGATGTTGAACCAGAGTGAATCTATTTTATTGAACACCATGTATGTATGTTAAAAACATATGACACATTTTTAAATATTCTATAACTGCACAGACGTACCAACCGTACTTTCCGTTACGTTACAGCTACATTAACGTTTGGCTAACCAGGCCTTTAGGTCTGATAACCGTCTAAATAGAGCTTTAATATAAATATAATAATTTTATTTTTTATCTTTACTTTTTAAATTTAAGTATAATTTTTTTTTTAATTTTCAGGGAATTAGAACCAGACAAGAATTTTTTGATAAACAGTTAAATAAATTGCCTCCGGAGATATTTTATAACTACATTTTCTTTTTAAATAATTCTACATGCATACCATCAACAGCACAAATGTTTAATGCGATTTACACTTATTTTACAGTAAATAATTTGATAGGTAAAGAAAATAAGAAAACTCTGTCCGAAAATAAGGAAAAAAATGTTGATAATAAGGAAAGCTTTAATTCTATAAACAAATTCTTAAACTTTATTGACTTCAACAAAATGACTGCTAAGGAATTCGCACTTGGTCCTGGGAAAACCGAATTATTGGATTTGAATGTCAAGTATGATATATTATCGCAATTAGTCATGAAATAATAATTTTTTTAAAGAGAGTACTTTAAATTTAAAGATAAACTTTTATTTCTATATTGATAAGAATTATACGTATCCTTGTATGCACTTCATTTTAATAATTGAAATAAAACAAATGAAGTAAATAAATGCTACATTCTCCATTTGTGTTGAATTTTTTGTATTTAAAAATTTGTACAAAGTTGTAAAAGTTTTTACTGCATCGTGCTTGTTTACACAAATACTCAAGAAGATGAGAAGAGTTAACTGACAGTTCAATGCAAGAGATGTTATGTTATGACATGACTACAAGCTGCCATATTAGAATAATTATTTTAGCGGCAATACAAGTACCGACTACACTACTACCGTTGTAGTCCGTAGCTAACTTATGGCGTTTTCTTTTCTGACGAATATGTTGCACTTTGTTTGTCTTTTTTTTTCTTAAATTGTCATTTCTGTGTGTTTTTCTGAGACAGGTAACATTAAAAAAGTGTTTCGTGATCTTTTCTAAAAATGCTGCACTTAGAGTGTGCAATATTAGGTGTGTTTCTTTACTTTTTGGGTAAAGTTCGGTAAATAGAGAGTAAACAATAATTTCTCTCAGTAAGATACAAATTTACCCAAAAGTACGGGAACGCAAAAAAGCAAATATTTTACCCATTCACATTAAAGACGTGCACTGTTACAACTGTTTGTACAAGTTTGTGTGTGCTTACTGATGTCTGTGAGTATAGATGAGTAATTTTGTGTTTCTGTTATAGGTTTGTATTGTTATTATTTGTAGCAGATATAGTGTGAGTGGATAAAGAGAAAATGAGAGTAACACATTTGTTTTCCTATGTTTCGCACAAGCAAATACTTGTAGATACTGGTGGAATACAATAAGTAACTTATTGTGCGATGCAAATAAAAATTCGTATTGCATGTTTTACAAAAATTTTACCAAAAAATAGTCTCAAAAAATCTTATTAAATTTTATTATGTTTTACTTAATATTAAAATCATCATATAAGTAGGTATATATTTATATGTAGGTTTCGATTACTATTTTAAATTATTATAAAAAAAAATATTTTTTCATTAAATTTAAATTATTAAATTTTATTATTTTTTACTTAATATTAAAATCATATAAGTAGGTATATATTTATATGTAGGTTTTGATTACTATTTTGAATTATTATAAAAAAATATTTTTTCATTTAATTTAATTAATTAATAAAATTAATATATAATAATAGTAATTTAAATTAAAAATTTTAATTTTGTAAATTTTCCAATCTTCTTTGTTTTTGTTGTTTTTTATTTTACAACCCTTTTCTTGTTTTTCATTGTTTTGTTTGGTGCCGGCTTGTCGGATTGTTTGCAAATTTTATTTTTTTAAATTTTGCCTATCTGCCGTCGGTATTCTACATACATACATACATAACTGGCCTTTACAACCCTGTGTCAGGATTACGGCCTAGCTTCTCGCCGTCGGTATTCTGCTGACATTTGTATTGTGTGTGTGGCGTACATTCCCTCTTATACACCCTCGCATCAAAAGATAATATTGACAAAACAACTCGGCAACACCGAACAAGAAAAATATTAACTGTCACTTGTTTTATTAAAAAAGAACATTCTAGTTCTGGTAACCTAATCGACACGTGTTCTTAACCAAACTAATAAAACTAATAAAAATCTTTTTTTTATATTTTATTATTAAGAACAAAGGTGTTTTTATTTATACGGTACCCAAATTTAATTCGTTGTGAGGATTAACAAATCCCCACATGTGTATTTATTGATAGGTTTTCTTTTACTATTTTTGGCTTGTTTTGTTGATTGTGTGTCACCCTCGCTGTCTATATGGGTAAAAAGAGGAAGCCTGCAAAGGCTAAGGCCTCCGAGTTGCTGAATGTTCGAGAGATGAGTCCTGCTGTGCCTTCTTCGTCTGAGGAGGATACGGTTTTGGGACCTGGAGTAACTAAGCGGTGTAGACGTATCTCTTCTGGAGATGATTTAATTAATTATTAAATTTAAATTAAATAAAATGCAAATTGTTACCTGCTTTATTTTGAAGTAAACCGTTTATCTACAAATTTTGGGATTTTTCGATTATTTCTATAATATTGTGTAATGTTGTGTGATGGATTGTCCTATTTGATAATTTTTTAATAGAATTGAGCATCGTTTTTTTTTCTTCACATATTTATAAATTAATTCTTATTTCTTTATTAAAAAAATTTTATAACTAAATTTTAGTTTTTTTTTTTTAAATTTGTAAAAAAATTATTTATTCTTTTATATCAACTGAAAAACGAAATAAAATAAATTTTACATAAACAATATCTTAATTAGGTATAATTTATTAATTATGTATATAAAATGTTTTTAAAAATTATATGTACATACATAAATATGTTTATACTTTATTATTATTCTTTTAGAGTTGAAAAATTTAGCAAAATCCTACTTAAACATTTTCATTCATTCTCTTAAAGCACGAATTCAGATCAGTTCACAAAAGTAAAGAAAACCAAAAACACTATCAGAGCTATCTTGTATATTTGCTTCACCAGTAGTATTTTGAAAATACTTATGGTGACAATAAGTATTTGAGAGCAAAAAAAATAATCTATACCATACTCAACTCAAAACCATAAACAACTGTTATTGTTTATAGGAATATAGTGTGTGTGAAAAAGCAAAAGCATACAATATTGGTTACACTCGTTCTCTCATTTATATCCATAGTAACATAGAAGTATATGGTATATTTGTTTTGGCAATACTTTATGGTATACTCTTGCACGTCTATAATTCACATAAAAATATGAAAAAAAAACATTGTCACACACACACACGCATATTGAACATGTAATTTCGCAAAAATAAACGACAATAATTCGACTTATACATGTTAACTAAGGCAAACATAAACTTTTTTATATAAATATTGAATTAAATTACATATACTATAAGCCTTTCACTGCAGGCTTATAAATATTTTTTAATTCAACATTTGAAATTTTTTTTTAGTTTTTTCTATTATTTTTTAAACAGCTGATTATTTGTTTACTTGTACAAACTAGCCCGAAGGAAAAGTACGGGCTATTTCTTGCTTAAAGAAGAAGGATGTTACTCTCTCAAAGTTTCTCTCATTTACCCACATTTTGTGTACGGGAACGCTCTTTGGTAAAATTGGGATACCGCGCGCGCCCAATGTAGAGTAAAGAAACACACTTCGTTATGAAAATGAGCTGTAAAGAATGTTCTGTCAAATTTGATGGGGTCGCCAATTTCTTCCATTAGTTGTTTTTATTATTCTATGTGTATTATTATAGAAAATATGAAATAAATACAATTAGAATGATTTAGAATTATCTGCTAGTTAAAACAGTTTTAAAACTGTTTCGACTCAAAACATAGGCATAAACGCATATAAAGTTATCGTTATGAGTGAAATTGTTTTGTGTCGAGCTGATTTCAAAACAGGCATAAACTAAGTATGTATGTAGTTTAAATATCTTAATAAAACTGCATTAGTCCATTTTGGAAGTCAGCCATAATTTATATCACTTTTGATTAAAATTTTTATGGGCTATTGACTTATTGTAACAATGTTCCCGCGCAACAAGTATTTAATACTTAAAAACTGTTAAAACTTACTCAATATCTCTTAAACTTTGTTTTTCTCCCATTTTTTGTTTACATTCTTCCACGAAGAACTGTAAAATCAGGTGTTTAAAAAAGTTTGATTTCTTCACATGCGTCATGAATCTTGTGGTTCCAAGACAACATTAAATATTTTAAGCTTCTTTTTTATGAAATCACTTCCAACCCCTCAATCAACCAACTGCCTCCTTGTAACAATCAAATTTTTCTACTGCTTTAATCTGATTTTTTTGTGCAGTAAATTATTGTAACGTTTTTAGCATGTTTTCGACAAAAGTATGTACAAACCACATGCAGAATAAAGTTTTCATCATATCCGCTTTACAACTGCTGCTGCCATTATGTGAAGTTTCCTATACAACAACAAAGTTTTCTACACACAATTGCAAAATTTTTAGTGAGTTCTTCTAAAATGCTCCATTTAAGAAGGAAATTAAAATGTTTGCTAACAATAGTAACTATTTTTTAAATGATTTCTTAAGAACGGTTCTTTTTTAATACCATACAATACCGAACAGCAATTGTGACAAAGGAAAAACGAAAAGTATTCGCGCAACCAATACATATAATATACATTGGTTGCTACTATACAAAGTATAGTATGTATATTGTACATACATATATATAATACGTATTGGCATAGTCATAAAAACGTCAATAACAACGTCAATAACAACATTTGTCCAAATCGATAACGAAAGGTAGTTCAAATTGAAAAGTCTTACTCCTATTGGTATACAGTAATACATATACAGTGTCAATAATGAGTTTGGTACTTTTATTACTAAAAATTTATTTTTTCATATGTACATAAAATTTATAGGTGTTTACAGTGATCGTGTAGAAAAAAATCTTGGAATCAGTTTAAAACAAGAAAGAAATACAACAAAAACAAATTTTTACCTCATTTTTACCTTTCATTTGATGTTAATAATTGTGTATGATGCCAATAAGATTTGTGATGTTGACAATATACGAGTAATTGTTTATTTTTCTGTTGCTGAAGGGTCTCTTAAATTTACCAAATAACGCTGAAACAATAAATTTTCATTGAAAATTTAATTAAAATATTTTTATTTCATACATTTTACAGCAGAAGAAGCAGCTTTCATTATATTTATTAATATACTGTAATGTTCTTTGCCTTAAAACATACATACAAATACATACATACTTACTTTAAACAGAGATGGGATTAAACAGGCAATTTTCATTGTATTTTAAAATAAAACACAAAAACGTGCAATAAAATATTGAAATGACAAAAGTTTTGTATAATAAAGGGCGCTAACTATTAAAAATATATGAGAATAAAAGAAAATAGTTTCGTTTTGATTAAACGTCTTTCACATCTACTCTTATATTTTGAGATAGTTTATGGTGTTTAAAGCTATCGATCTGGTTCTTTAATTTGCTGCACTTCACGAGCAAAAGCATGTTGGTTGGCAGTAGCTTAGAAGTAACATATTAACAAAGGGCCTGAGAATTATTAATTGAAATATTGTTAATTGAAATATTGGAGCTATAGCATTTTCAGTTTAAATTAAACCTTTTTCAAAATAAATGAAACCTTTTTCAAAATGAACGCAACCTTTTACAAATTGAACGAAACCTTTTTCAAATTAAACGAAACTCTTTTCAAAATAAATGAAACTTTTTTCAAAATAAATGAAACTTTATTCAAATTCATTTAAACATTTTTCAAATTAAATTAAACCACTTATAGAATTTAATAGAAAACAAAAGAAAAAAAAAAAATAAAACATATTAAACATATTCATTTTTAATATAATACTTGTTAAAATTAATGAAGAATTTGTCCACTGACCGCTTTAGGAATTAACATGATCATATCCATAACATAATTCGCACAATCATTTTGATTAATTTTGTGCGACTCTTTCCTCAATTATATACACTTACTATGTTATGTTCTGTGGTAATGTCACTTTAATAATGATCGGGCGTGGAATTTTATCTTAGAAAATGTTTTCTCTATCGGGTTCAACATAGGAGAATAAAGTGGTAAAAATTTAAGCGTACAGTTACTATTATCCACCATATTTAGAATTTCCTGGGTTTTATGGATTTTGGCATTATCCATAATTAAAAATGAATGTTTTATTTTTTTTTTCTTTTGTTTTCTAGAAAATTCTATAACTGGTTTAATTTAATTTGAAAAATGTTTAAATGAATTTGAATAAAGTTTCATTTATTTTGAAAAAAGTTTCACTTATTTTGAAAAGAGTTTCGTTTTATTTGAAAAAGGTCTCGTTTAATTTGAAAAAGGTTGCGTTCATTTTGAAAAAGGTTTCATTTATTTTGAAAAAGGTTTAATTTAAACTGAAAATGCTATATATAACAACTTAATCAATTTGACCGATGTTATACATATGCACATTAAATTTTATTAAATCGACACTGAAGCACGGAAATAGAAATCTTTGTGTGTATGTTAAATTTTTTCTTTTACTTTCCATCATTGTTGTATTGCTGTAATCAGCGTTACCTCGGAAGAAATTTTTTTCCTACCAAAAAATTTTAAAAAACCTACCAAAATCCTTTGCAACCTACCAAACGTCAATAATATAAAAAAAACACAGTGCAACACAATAAAAAATAACCATATACCAAAAGTCATGAAGTTCTTTTTTATGGGCCCCCAAACATTTGGGACCTCGGTCTAATTTTTGCAAAAAAGTAATCATTTTCTCAGGCTCATATTTTTCAAACCGTTCGGAAATTGTATTTACTTTCTGAGGCAAAGTTGTAGCTCTTGTCACCTTTTAGACCAAATTCGCAAAAAACTTAAAAAAATTCAATATTTTTTACGATTTTTCCCCCGTTGAGGTCCATAGGTAGTAAACTGTTCAAAATTTAGAGAAACAATGAATTACAAAAGTTTACCTAAGATCTCAATAAACAACTTTCTAAAACATATGAACTACTTAGGAATGATGCTTAACACCGTTAAGTTAGCGCTTAAGTAATTATCGGGAAATTTTTACTTTTGCGGCTACCTGAACGAAGTTATGGGTCATTTTTAGGAAGGTTACAATCTACAGTGTAAGTCAACTGTTCAACTATCAACGAATCTAAAATTTAAGAATTGTTTAACTTCTATACGTTAAATAATTTGTAAATTTTTTACTTTCTGAAAATTCACTCTTTTTGACAGTAGTGTAAAACACACAATTGGCACAACGCATAGTATTATAGGTACTTCTACCCTAAATCATCCCTATGCATGCAATAAAACAGAGATGTTTTATACATAGCTGCCTCACGTGTGAACATGTTTAAACAGTGTTAACAGTAATGCAACAAATACTCGAAAAAAAATGTTATTCTTACTAAAATAAATAGTGTTTTTAACATGAAAATCTACCAAAAACCTAAGAAAGCTATAACAAACCAACCAAACTACCAAACGGTTTTAAAAACACGAAAAACTACCACGGTAACACTGGTTGTAATTGTCGTCTTACAAAAACTTACAGTTTTTGCTCTCTAATTCCACTTTCCGGCCTTAGACGCCATTAAGACCATGTGGTACCGATACCGAGATGGTTAAAGGACGAGAGAAAAGAAGAATATGATACAGTATTTTTCGGTTAATTGACTCTACGGTTAATTGGTTTCCACGGTTAATTGGTTTCCACGCTTAATTGAACCACATGATCGGGCAAAAATATTGCATAGGAAAACACATGTAAATAATTCTCGGATAATTGAACCCGGTTAATTGATTTTCCCGCTGAATTGGTTCAAAATTCATATCATCAAAAATAAATTTGCTCTTACTTTTACCCGGTTAATTGCATTATTATTGAAAAATATGTTAATTTTTTTCTGTTACTTGCATTTTTTTTGTTTAAGGTAAAAAATAATTATTTTTGCCCATATGCGATTTCTTTTAATTCATTAGTAGTTCCAATTATGCGTGATTTCTGTAATTGAACAAACTGTTCAATTAAACGGGATTCTTGTAATTGAACGAATTGTTCAATTAGGCGGGTATCGGCTAATTGGTTCCCCGGTTAATTGAACAACAAGTTGTGCAAATTTTGATGTGCAATTAACAGAAAAATACTGTAGAATGTGATGTGACAAGATTTCAACAACAGAAACCTGAGTTAAAACGCTTGTAAGTGAAATTCTTTTATTATATACAGTATTCCCCGGATAATTGCCTCACGCTTAATTGTCTTTCACGCTTATTTACCTCAATTTCTAAATCCCCATATTTTTTTTTACCATTTTCTAATAAAATTCCACGGTTAATTAACTTTCACTTAACCGCGTTATTCGCTTAGTTACCTCAAATATATTTTCCACAAAGAAATATTTCAATTAAAATTCCCTCGTTTAATTACCTAAAATAATTATTTTTTAAAAACTGCAGCTTAAAAACTTAGGCATAAAATGTCCATTGAATTTACTTTCAATCCATTTTATTTTTTTATAACCTCGAAATTAAAATCTATTAAGTTTATGTATAAGTATAAAGTTACTTGCTTTTCATATGTATTGACGGCTGTGTAAACAGGCAATTACGCCTATTCGTTTAATTACCTCAAAGAGGCAATTAACCGTATTCGTTTAAATGACTTCCACGCATAATTATTCAAAAATGTTGACATTTTTGTCGAGGCAATTATCCGTGGAATACTGTGTTTGAATTATTAAAATATAAAACTAAAACAAAACTATTCTCGGTATAATCATGGTTGTGATTTTTTCCGTTCCAATTTTCAAGAAATTCAGTGGTTCTATCAACACAATGCTTCACAGTCATTTGTCAATACAACCAAAAGCTTGTTCACGCCATATGGTATTCACGCTACCACGAGTGCACTGTATTATATTTTATATATAAAATTTATAATTTGTCTCCGGCAAATTAAGTTTGTACATCTCTGTGTTCTTAATTTGTTTTATACATATACATTTGTACGAGTATGTAGAAAAGTAAATACATACGCATTTGTATTACATGAATTAAAATATTTATTATTTAATTGAACAGGTTATTAAATCTATTGAGGCGTATTAAAACCCATTATAAAATTTATATGTATATAAAAAATCTTTTTAAAATATTTTATAATTTTTAATTATGACATGAATGATTGTTTTGAATAAAAGAGTAAAAAAAAAACAAAATAAATACATACTTACAAAATAGTTAAGTATTTATAATATTGCAAAATAATTTCATGGTATTATTTTAAAATTAATAAACATTTAAAACCACAAAGCCCGTAATTATGCCTAAAATAGAAATATTCTTTATTAGTATTCACTAATACGTATTTCTCGTATATATATTGTATAATCGTGACTTTAAAATATTTAAGGTTGTTCACACTGACGTTTTTCAAATCATTTTAACCTTTTGTATCAATTTATCCTGAAACTAAAAGTCTACTCTTGACGTGGAAAAAATTGAATGTGTAAACTTCTAAAGTATAAAAAGACAGGTATATTTGTGAGTTTGTTTGAAGTCTTGACATTTTTACAGTAACTCTCTGTTTGTCAAGTTTTTTTTTTTTTTTTTTTTTTTTTTTTTTTTTTTTTTTTTTTTTAAACGAACTTTGCGAAATTTGGTATGCAATAAAAGTGGTCGCTTTTTATGGCTAAGTATTAAACTATTATATGTATATGAAAATACATATAAAAAATTGCTACAAATGTAAACAAAAATAAAATTTCGATAAAAAAAATTGTTTATTTTAATAAAAATTTCCCAATAAATTTTTTAATCAATACAATTAATTTGTTTATCTTGTTCAACTGATAAGCTTTAGCCAACGTACAGGGAATCACTCACTCTATTGTAGATTCTAAATTGTGAAGAAATTAAAGCGAAACGACCATCACGTATTTTGCCATTTCGGCAAAATATTGATACTAAAATATATCTCGTCATATTCAATGCAAACGGACGTAACTACACAAAATTCCGAAATTGAGCTTTTTATTAATTATGGTTTGTTTTATAAAAATACATATTCGTGCAAATTTTAGATTCCTACGATCAAAAATGGCGGTTTTATTAACGAAATTCAAACGGACGTAACTTCAAGTGCGTGTACTTATTTCTAAATTCAAGAAGACATACATATTTTTATTAAAACCTTACATACAAACTCATTTGTTGTATATAGGGACGTCAATCCTTATACCCGATCCTGGAAGTTATGTATATGATTTTCAGATTTACAAAATTTTTGATTCTTGTTTGTTTGTTTTTTGCTTATTCTGTAAAAAAAAGTGTAGTTATGTCCGTTTGCATTTAATATGACGATCTGTTAGTTTCATTATAATTATTTATTTTTATTTTATTAAGGTCAGTACTTAGGGGATGCCCCTATCCATGCAGTATATTGTGCTGGTCTAGGAAAATATGAAGGACAATGGGAAGAACAGTGTGCACTGGAAGGAAATTAGTGGCTGCTGATTGATTATTCACCCCTGAAGAATCCAACAGCAATCAACCTTATGAAGGCCACATTGTTAAGTTTAAATTAGAAGACGAATGAAAAGTCATAATGATACATACATACATAATAGGCCATTACAACCCTGTGTCAGGATTACGGCCTAGCTTCTCACAGCATCCATGCTGTGTGTGTTAATGTTTTATGCATGAGTACCGGCACCTACAGTTTAAAGTCGATTCCGAACGACAGACTTGATTGCCATGAACAGCTTGTTCATGGCAATCAGTTACTTTCAGAGGTTCTGCCAGAAGACTACTAAGAGGTAGTCGCCGAAAGAATTATTTTTTTCCTATTTATTTTTTCCAAAAATGTCTGACCACGGCGACTACAAGGTATAATGATATTGAAAATAATGTTGTTGTTATTCTCCTTGATCAAGCATTTGGGATAATTCTTAGTTACTGCTCCTTAACTGCCTGTCTGGCATGGGAGATCACACCAGGGAGTTATTGCTGTTCTTCATCTTAGTCGATTGAGTCCTTGCAGTGTAAGCCTCTCAACCGAAATAAGTTAATTACTCCACGTAGTGGGATTATTCATCCTGTTTTGTGATGAAGCTATAGACAACATATAGGGAATCACTCGAAGAAAATTCAAGTCATTCTATGCGTCACCGTTTCAAGCAACTTTTTACATCTTAGAATGTTTTTTTTTCTTTTATTGAGACCAATACCCAGGGGTAAACCCCTACTAATGCTATGCATTTCATTGGACTTTTGTGGAAAGGACAGCAGTGTATAGAAGCATTATGACAGAACATATATTTTTGTTTTCTTATATTATTAAAAACCTTAGGAATCAGAAAAATTGCTGTGAATTGATAGATAATTCAAAGGCCAGTGTTTTATTACCACCCTTCAATGATCAACAGCAATTGCTCCATCGTTACATGCTGATTGTGGTGAATACCTCTGCTAAGTACGAATACGGCGAAATACTAATACTAAAAATATATTTCCTACTTTTTTTCTTTTTTTTTTTTTGATTCAATTAAAGCAAAAAACATAGTTATTGTCGAATGTTTGTTAATGATTTAGGTTAAAAGCATTGCGTTAAAAAAAACCCCTACAAAACCGTTTTCAAATTAGAAAAAAAAAATGAATGAATATTACGCCCTATTTGTGCATTTTTAGAACACACAGTTAAACAAAGGACTCATTTATTTAAGCATTAATTCTGCTTTTAATGCATATCAGTTTTCCAGTTTACTTAATCACTTTTTCAATTGCATCTGGTAATGTTCTCACATTAATATTTGCACACACCGAATTATGTAGAATAGCATAAGTGCTTGAGTGTAATTACTATAATCAATAACTCAATTTACTTTCCATTATTTTCACAATGATTGTGCCATTATTATTGAATTATGTGAAGAAGAGAGTATATTTACAAGTAATGAGGCAAATGGGAATGAATTTTTAAGAAAATGCAAATTATTCCATTATTTGTTTTGCTTTTATTCGTTTGGTAACAAAATATGAAATAAAAAAAAAAAAAAATATTTTACATGCTGTCAATTTAAATTCAAATTGCGCAATTTTTATCTACTTTTCAATAAATGTAACAAATAAAAGAAAATAACCTCCAAAATATAAAAATTAATATAATCTGACGAAAAAAAAAACAACACGTACTGAAGACAATAAAATCTTTATCATTATTATTAAAATAATTTTTTTTTCTAACAACCCGATTGTACTACTTTTAAACTAAATTAGTAAATTAGTTTTTGGTTTCATTTTTATAAAGGGTGTTTTTTATAGAGTGTCACAACTTTGAGTTGGCATCACTGCTTTATTGGACCACCCACTAAACAGCTGAAAGTTGCCTGTTGTTAAGTTTGCTTTGAAATTTCAATGTGAATCGACTTACACCAGAGCCAACGCATGCAAATTGTTGAAATTTTTAATCAAAATAATTGTTCAATTCTTTTGATGTCGATTTTGAATTTCTAATCAAAATGTTATTTTCCGATGAAGCCTATTTCTGGTTGAATTCACAAGCTTTTGTCGGAATATATTTACATCCACAGAAAATTATTATTTGGTCCGCTTTATGGGCTGGCGGAGTCATTGGCTCAGATGTATGAGAAAAATTGTTGAAAATTGGTGTTCCAGATTGCGCTTTCTACTCGCCAGCCGTGGCGTACACATGGTATAAATTATATTTAAACATTAATTTCATAAAATTTTCTTTTCAATAAAGCCCATTATATTGATCTTAAAAAATATATTTCATTGCGTTATTATGAATTAAACTTGTGTCACTAAAAAAAACACCCATTACTAACATTTTACAAGGATGTCCTCTTGTATGTATTTAGTTGTTTAATTTGCCAGTTAGACCATATGTCTCCATAAACACATCCATCTTAATCTATCAAGAGCTCTGATGCTTGTGAGCATAGTCTACAAACATCTACATCTGTGATCGCCATTTTCATCAAATGCGCTTTCACACTACAGTGACCCGTAAAAAATTCCTTTATGATTTTCAGTTTTGGCCTTCTATACTTTAGAACATCAGACTTACTCCCAAATCGTGGATGAATCACAGGCTTGGCGTGCCTGACACAGGACTGGGCGTTCCAATGTTCCAAACATTTGACAATTTCCCATTCAAAAATCAGATTGAAAATAGTAGAAAGCGGTGAAGCACAGCAGAGCTCCGAACCAATATAAGGTATCGCAGATTCCCTCCTAGCCAACGCATCCGCTTCCAGTTTAGATCGGACTCACTCCGAGCCAAACACCCATCCTTGAATTCCCCGCCAAAGCACAGTTCCAAGGGCTTGGTATTCAAGACCAAAATTAGATTCGTGACCACCTTGTGAAGAATGGCCAGGTTCCTCAATTCATTTCGAGGTGTTCTTTCGAACATTTTTGGCGCCGAACACAGGGACAAATTTATTATGTAATGGTCAGTACGGCTTTATTATCCAATGACTAGATAAATAAATAATGGCTTCATAAAAAGAAATTAAAGAGATGTTATATTATACAAATGAGGTGAGCAGTACCATTAACCCCTGATCCCTGTAATCTAGTACCTACTGTGTTGGCTAACTAGACAAGAGCAGCGAGTTCAAACCACAGCTCTGACATATTGAAAAAAAAAAAAATAAATATAAAAAAATAGTTTTTTCCGACGACTACCTGTTAACAAGCAGTCTTCTGGCAAAATCTCTGAAGGTAACTGATTGCCATGAATGAGCCTCTTAAGTCTGTCGTACGGATTCGACATTAAACTGTAGGTCCCGGTACTCATTGATAACAATAAACGCACACAATATTTGTGCTGTGGCTATAAGAAGTTAAGCCGTAACTCTAATAAAGTCTTGTAATGTAATGTAATGCAATGTAATAAAAAATAGTGGTAGCAAGACAGCTACCGATACTGGTAGATATGCATATAAAGCTAATTAATTTAAAAATTTATTCAAAATATTATTAAGAATTATTTTCCTAATTTTGTATTTACAAGAATGTTGTTAATGCGTTTTGGAAATAAATTATTGCTTTTGTATTCTTTTAATTTCAGTTATTACACTGTATGTTTGCAGACCAATACTGTCTACGCGACCTTGTTAAATTTTTTATTTTTTTTTTGCTAACAATAGAGCCATGTTCACCTTTTAAATTTGTGTTCGTTTTTCTATGTAGTATTTGAGATTTTGAAAACTTCTTCGGTACCCTTTTGTTAATTTTTGTTGACAACATCACAAGATTTTATTTGAACAACAAAGTGGTGTTCGTTGTTCATTTATTACTGCAGCCAATGACACTCAAGTTGCAAGTGTTAATAGGTTAGTTTGAATAGAGCAAATAAATATCGACACTAACAAGCTAAATCGTACTTCAGTCTAATTTTAACCGTTTGAGTTTTGTTGTTATTGTGTTCGTTATAACAACAACTATAGGCAACCAAATGGTGTTCTTTTTTCACACCTTTTGAATGACACTTTCATTGGCAGAAAAAAAATTGTTGTCAAATTTGCTGTCCTATGGTTGTAAGTGTTCATGAACTAATTTGGCTCAGGTCTTGTTGGATACATACATACATATATGAGTTGAAAAAGTATTCGAAGCATTGTCACAATTGCAAGCAAAGTTGTTTCAATATTGCTTTTAAATTTTAGTGGATGAAGGCGAGATATAGCAAAAAAATAAATTATTCGTTTCAATTTTAATTACAGCAGGAGTTATTATGTATTTTAAAATAAGAAACTATGATGAAGATTTTTGGAAGAAGACTGCTTGCTAAGAGGTAGTCGCCGAAAGAAATGCATTTTTTTTTTAAATTTCTTTTTTTAAGACGTCAAAGCTGGTATTGGAACGCAAAGCCCTTGTCTAGAAAGACTCTCACTTTTATATTAATCAAAACATTTCTGAAGAAACAAAATTAGTTCGTAAAATAATTATCCTTACTGGGGTTCTAATTCGGTCAATACATTTCATCAGTCGTAATTATAATTATATAAAATAAATACAAATACTTATGTACTTAATGTTGTCTTGTGTACATTCTAAGAAATGTGACAGCATAAGCAACAATTTGCTACCAATAGCTTTTTGAATTTTTAGTTCATGTTAATATTGATTAAGAATTAATAATACAAAAATTATATAAGTATATATAAATGTATTCTAGGGTTCAAACTTTTAATTTAATTCAAATTACTCCAACATGATGTTTAATTTTTTAAATTATTGAGGTACAAATTCTGAAATATTTCCATAATACCTCCACTTTCCAGGAAAACATATCATATGTCTTTATGGTTTTCATTATAAATTTGTATAAATACTTTCATTATAAGCATTATAAATAAAATTAATTTAAGAGAGAGGCATACAACATATGTTCGTCTATATGTAATTTATAAATAATATTTTAATGCTTTTATATTAATTAAATAATTTTCTTATTTAAGTTATAATATTTAAGTTTGTCTTACAATCTTACCAAAAATGCCTACATACTCGTATATGTGGGTTTATATGTTTATTCAAAGCACGTTCCGTAACAGTTATTTTATTTGAGATGCCTAATAAAATATTTTAAATGATAATTTGTTAGTTTGCAAACCAAAAATTAGAATAGTGTCTGTAAATAATTTAATGTATGGAAGTAACAGTGAAAGAAAATTATGGAATGATTTATTAAAAAAAAAATTTTATATTCTGAAAAACTTTGTAAAAAATTAAAGGAAAGAAAAAAAGTAAAATCCGTTCAGGAAAAATGCAAAATAAATTTAGATTTAGAGTACTGGATAAAATAAGGAACAAATATTTGTATGCCGCATTTCGGAGTTTTAATTTAAAAAATATAAGATGTGACCCCCTCTCTCCTTAAGAAAGCCATCCCCTGACATTCCGCCCTATCCACCCTGGAGAAAGCACCACCTACTGGAAAGTAATAGGTAGAGCGAATCAATTACTAAAACTTACCATTCAACTTAGTAAAGATCCTCACCACTCTACACCAAAGAATTGACATCAAACAAATTGTATATACTCTCAATGCGCTTTTAATAGTGAAGCATAATTAGTTACTCTGTATAAAAAGGAATAGTCATTTTCTGTGGTTTATTTTTACAATTCCCTGATATTCCACTCTATGCTACCTTAACCCTTGACAACTAAAAAATGAATGATCAGGAGAAAAGCGACACCTATTGGAAAAGTTTTAGATAACACCTACTTAGCGAAAGCACTCACAACACAATCAACATGCAACGGTGGGGCAACTGCTGTTGGTCATTCATGGGTGAAGGTATAACACTGGCCTTTGAATGATCAATTCACAGCAATTTGTCACATTCCCTAATAATTAGATAAGAAGAAATAATATATTTATCCTATCCCTTCCAAAAATTCCACAGCATCAGTAGGGGTTTACTCTTGAGTATTGATCTCAATTAAAAAAAAAAAATAATATTTTTCAATAAAATTAAAAAAATGAAATTTTGGAAGCATTTCGACTGCAAAATTAATAATCACACCTGTGAAATTTAATTATTGTAGTGTAAAAATGGCTTAAGAAATATCGGAGTTAATTAAAAGACTTAATGTCTCATAAAAGATATAAGAAAATTAAATTCGTTGTTTTTATTTATTCATAATTTTTCACCACTCTACTGATTGCCAAATACTGTTTGCTTTTATGGTTTTCACTGCAAACAAAATAACGATAATTTAAACACGTACTCTGATATGTGTATGGACTGATACTTATAAGACCATCATATTATTTCATGCACTTAATGTTTTATTCTTTTTTCTCTGCTCCTATAGAGAGAATTTAAAATACATATACACACACACAAGTTGAGAGACTTTGTTTTGATTTAAAAATTTATTCAATATTTGCTTATTCATATCAATTTGATTCCTTTAAATTTATTTAATTTGCATTAAATACCGCATGGCATACAAACAGTTCCATTTAAATAGATAGAGAGAAACAGGTATTACAAATATTAAATATGTGTGTATAACCACAACCACACAAATACTGTATATATGTATGTGTGGCTAAAAATTCTAATTATAAATATCTTTATATTAATAGATAAATTAAATTTTAACCATAACTACTTGTATTAAATTGATTTTGAATTGGATTTTAATGAATTGTGTTATTGACAAAAAATTTTAAGCTGGCTCTAGGATAATAGTAGTGGTTAAAAAATGCTTAAAATTTTATATTAATCATAAAAACAGTATATTAGCAATTTAAATAATTTTGGAATTAAATTTAATTATTCAAGCTAGAATAGGGACTATTCTTTTTTATTTTTTTTATTCTTTTTTTTTTAATTATTGGTTTGTAAAATTTTAAAAATTCAATGGAATTCGTTTTAAAACACTTTATATATTTTTAAAACATTATAGTGGTTTTAATTTAAACAATGAAGTGATAATATTTCCTACTGTACATACAGTTTCACTCTGTAATTTCTGTAGTTTATTTAAAATTTTTATTTTTTGGTATATCCTCTTAAACTTAATTCGTTTTTGTAATATTATAAACCACATCATACATGGCGGTTTATAAATATTTATTTCAAATATTGCTATTTAAATATCTGCTAAACTGAAGAGTAAATAATAATAAATTTTTTTTCGTATTTTAGAAATTTTTTATTCACTTCATTCATATTAATTCGTTTTTTTAAAACTTCTACAAAAAAAAAGTATATGGTGTATTAAGCGTATGAGTGATATTGAAAATATCTATATTCATCATACGCTACAGAGTACATATTAAATCTATCTTTCTATATGGGCATTTCCATAGAAAGGTCAACCAAATTTGAAATATAATATGTTGACAATAATCACCTTTTATTGTTAATAATTATAAAAAAGGGTCTATATTGGGCCGGAAATTGGAAAATATTTTATTTTCTTTTTAAGCTACTTCTAAGGACATTTTTATATTTAATTATTTTACATACAAAAAATATGTTAAGTTTGCACTCTTTATCCAAAACCTCTCTTTTCAAATTAATTAATAAGGAAAATGTGTATGGAGAACAAAAAAGGTTCGATTAACGGTTAATTTTTAATTTGTATCTTATCTAAGTTTTATTCGACGTTCGCGACCGAAAACATAATTTTATTGTAATTGCTTTGCATCAAACGTCCACAGGGGTCGGACATAACATATTTTAATTCAGTTTGGTGTCACTAATTTGTACATGAAAAAAAAAACTTCAGTGTTATAATTAAATAAACTTTTTTTTTACTTGCAAAGTATCGTACGTTCGCGACCGTAAGTAAATTTTTTCATAAACAGTATTTTCATTACACGATAATATACTTTCGTAGATGGGCAAAACGTGTGATAAATCGCAAAATGAAAAACAAAATCAAAAGCGATTCACAAAAACTAAACATTTCACGGGAAAAATCTGCCGAAAGGATGCGAAAACGACGGTTAGCATTAAAAAAAAATAAAAATGTTATAGAACAAATGCAAAATCGATGTGTACTTTTTTATAACGAAGATTATTGAAGAAATTATAAATCAACATGGCAAACTTCAAAACATATTGATTTTCTCGGACAGAAGTAGCTCTCAATTCCAAAATAAATTTATTTTTTGGAGCTTACCCGACTTAATGGCTAAATTTGCTTTTAAAACACTTGAGTGGCATTTCTTTGCAACATCACATGCAAAAGGTGCCAACGTAGGCGTTGGAGCGATTGTAAAGAGAAAGGTTTTTCAAATAACCACAACAGATAACATTACTTTAACTGATGCTTTGGCTTTTTACAACTGTGCCCATCACCACATTACTGGAATTAATATAATATACATTGGAGCTGATAAAATTTGTAAGATGTTCCCCACTTTTCTGGAAAAATGGAATGATGTACCGAATGTTCCAGGTATCAGAATATTTCATTCGATTTTCTGTGACTAGGTATTTGAATAAAGTACGGCTCTAACAGCCAATTCAAAAAAAAAAAAACAAAAATATTATAAATATTGTTAAAATTTCATTATTTCATATTAAATAAATTGGTACATTTCTTGTTATGAGTGTTACTATACGCTATAAATTGAGTGTTAAGTTTTTATTAATGACATTTGAAGATATTTATGGGAAAATGCATGGTGGTAATAGTAAAAAAAAACATATGGAAATATCGTACGTTCGCCACCCGTACGTTCGCGACCGATACTTAAGCCAATTAAACAAAAACCAATAGAGATATTTTATTGTGAAAATACTGGATAGAGACCTACATTAGTATGCTTTAAAAATAAATTAATCGCTTTTAAATATTCCGTTCCATTTCGCAAAATTTTACATTTCACTACTGCCAGCCAAAGTTGACTTCTATTTTGCGTACGTTCGTGACCATGTGTTTTTAACTATTATTATGAAAACTTCAACTCGATTAAATCCATCTTTTGCACTACACATAGAGCTTCCAAAATGCTATTTAATCGCAAACAAATATGTTAGAAAAAGTTTTTTTTCCATGTTCTTTGTACATCAAAAGCGTACGAACGTACGTTCGCGACCCCAGGAAATGCCCGTGTACATATGTATATGCTATATCTCAAAACAAAATAGATGGAACTAAATACTTTGCATAGTATTTAGAGTGAAGTTCAAATAGTCTGACGGAAATTATTAAAATATAATGACATATTTAAATTCTACATCTTAAAACATATTTTTTAAGAACAATATTCCCAAACCTGTGGAATAAATTTTCCCGCTTTGGTTAAAACGAAAACAACATCACATGCATTCTTTATTATTTGAAAACAAACTACAAACACTCGTGACAGTTGTGAATGTCATTTAAGGGAAACCGTAAATATTTAACAAATAAATAAACGCACATATGTATGTATATGTATGCTTGTATATGTGTATATACTTAATTTACATATTCCACAGATTTAAGTGTTGTTGTATCATGTTGCGTAAAGGTTGACATAATAAACGTTACTATGAAATATGACATGCCGGCTCAAGTGCTGTTGAGTACCATAAATAATTTTTTAAACTTTTTCATTTTATTCTCATAAAAGATATTAAAAAAAGAAATAAAATGTTTACTTGTATCATATTTTTTTTAAGAAACTCTTATATGTATATAAACTATGCACAGAAACTTAATTTATATCTGTAAATAAAAAAATTAAAATAAAATAAAAATTTGAGTATAAGGAATGTATAAAAAATTTTCTTTTCTTTTTACAATATGTACGCAACAAAATTTTTTAATTTCTTTTTATTTGAGTTTTGCTCTAACACTAATTAAATATTTGGCTTAAGAAATAAAAACAAGCAATTAAAAAATCTTTTAATAAAACAACTACAATATTTACTTAAGATTTTTTCCCAAAATTTTGTTTTTTAACTTGATTTTATGGTTTAAACATATAAAGCAACAAATCCATTTGATTAAAATTTGTATAAATAAATCTACAAATATTTAACAATATTTATTTATTTTTAAAAATTTTATCTGGCAATTGCATCAATTACTTTAGATTACACTGGTCAACACAACTCTTGTTTCCTTTATTTTTTTTTTTTCTATTATTGGTCGCTTCTGTGGCCCTGATTAATAAAATAATACTTGGAGATTGCCAATAGCTCTACTTTTCTAAATATTTATATTCCGCTTATTTTCGCAATGCAGAAGTAGCAGTTGTCAAGATGGTTTTCAGGTTTACACCAAATCATGGGTGTTACGAACATTACTCCATCTCTTTTTCCACTGAGGAACTCACGGCTTGTCTTGATTACACAATTTTATTTAAAAATATTTATGATATTCAGTTTTCATCAAGTCCAATATAGGTTTTCGATATTTTTTAAATGTATATTCACCACACATATACTCGTAGCAAAACCAATCCGGATTAAGCAGACAGCATATTCTTGATGAAGCCATATTATTGAAAACAATAATATTATATTTTTTAATGTTCAATAAATAATGAAAATCTAATTAAAAATAGTATGTGAGGGTAGTTAGTTATAATTTAAAAACAAGAGCTTTTGAAAAATAGACGTTATTCTGATATAGAACCAAACGAAAAAATCTCAGGAAACAACGAATTTTTGGTCTTTTGTTGACCAGTGTTATAAATATCTTGTAAGAAAAATTATTAAATAATATAATATAATCTTCACAAACACATTTTATTATTTAAGCCATAACAGACGTTTTTTAATAGTCAGTACTAATATTGCTTGAGTGATTAAAAATAAAATTTTAAAACAATTGCTGCAGAGTACTTTTCAACTCCAAGCGTATCAAAAATAATCAAAATTTCATAAAGCCAATGAAAAGCTGAGATTGCCTAATATAACACAAAAATTCGAATTTTTATAAATTTCAACAAAACAGAATAAAAAATTATTATCTCACCATACAAAAGAGAACAATGCTTTAGAATTATCAAGTTTTCTATTCATATCGCCTAACAGGTATTACAACGCAGAGTAAATATTGACAATATTTTGCTTCCCGATATGTTCCAACAGCTTAAATTATTAGTAGTTTGATCGGTCGTTTTTAGCCACTAAATGTAAATATTGTGTGCGAAAGAATCTTTCAGATCATACATTTTAATAAAATTATTGCCAAAGGATAAGTTTTTTAAAGCTTCTTAAAGAAACGTGAGTGAAAGCATGTTTTAGAGAATGGAAAACCATAATTCTAAACAACAAAATGTAGCAACTATACACACTGCTAAGAAAACTACTCAGACTCTACTACTTTTTCCTATTCTTTTCTTTACCCTTTTTCTATTTCTACTCAACGAAGCATTGAGTTGCCACATCGTCCGTTAACTGTCCCAATCCCACATACATATGTATATTGTGTATAATTAGCCATTACAACCTTTATTTAGAGTTACGGCCTAGTTTCTCACAGCATTTATATCTTGTGCGTTAGTTTTCATCCATGAGTACTGGAAATAACAGTTTATCGTCGAATCTGAACTAGAGACTTAACCCTAACACTACGGACATGGGTACCCGAGTACCCGAGCGCTCTTTAAAGTTACATATTTCCTAAACAAATTTGAAGTTCCTCAAGGTCCCCTTTTCTTAACATTTCTTATAAGTTGTTTTGATTTGTAACGCTCCTGATTTATTTAGATTGACTGTATAACCTCTTAAAGCCCAATAGTCCTTACCCCCTTGGCAAGGGTAACCGGGTACCCAGAAAATTATTCCTACAGTTTGTATGAAAAAAGTATAAATAATGGAATTTTTAATTGGTTATTGAAATAAACCCTATATTTCACTGTTAATACATATGAACTCATTACAAAAGAACACAAGTTCGCTTATACCCATATATAAGCATATACCTGTAATTTACGTATTTTTCGTCTAGAACTGGTATCATCAGTTACAAAGTGATAGAGAGTACCCTTTAGTAGAAAACGACAAGTTTTTTCCCCGCTTTTCTATTTTTATAAGCCTGCACTATGCTGTTAAAAATTTATTTCGCATGTGTTCACACGAGAGTCTTATGTTTACGATTTTAGTTTATTCTTCTTTAAACTATCATCGGCGCTCACAATACAATTCGTGTTTTTTACGCCATATATGAGCTCTCGTCTAGTAAGTCAACACACTGCATACTAGACTACGGCGAACAAAACTAAGAAAACTATAAACAAAATTTATATTCAAATTAGTTTTATTAGTCTGTTGTAAATCAAAATTATTATTATTAATAAAATTAAAAAAGATTTTGGTTTGAACTTATTTTACTAATATTTTTTCATAGTTTTTTTTTTTTCAATTATCTGATTGTTTGAATATAATAATAAAAAGTTTTATAAATTTATCTTAATGTTAGCTATTGAACTTGATATTATATATAAAGTATAGTTATATAATTTGATTTGTTGTTTACACAAATATTAGAAACCTTAAACAGAAATACAGATTCCCACACGTTGTCTTAACAATTTTTTTCTTTAAATTTAACAGCAAACATGTCAAAGGTTTTATAGGCTTTATCATGAAATAATTAAATTTTAATTCGTTTTCTATTACATATTAATGGCAGAGATAAAATAGTTTTAGTATTTCAAGCACATGTTCTATTGAGTTCGTGACATCATCACTAAATACCTTTTCGTTTCTTTGCATGTTCTAGTGCAGCAATACAGTGACGTTGTAGTATCGTCATCATAAATGTTTTAAACAACGTCGACATTTTTATCCATAGCATTCCAAAGTATTGAACAATTTTTTAATATGAAATATTTCTGTGAATTTTTTGTGCTGCCTAAGAATTGATATGAAGAGTGCATAATCGTTTTGTAGCATAACACATTAAGCGCTTAAACACATAGATGACAGTAAACTACAGACAACAATATGGCAAAATTAATTAACCACATTCTTATGAAGGCGAACTCAGTCAATTTTTTAATTTCTTTAGACGACTGCAAGCAGAGCTAGTAGTGCCAATAAAATAAAAATTTTGAAAACATATAAGCGTTTAAAAACGAAATCTTATAAAAACAGTGCATAAAATCATCTGGTTCCCTCTTTTGTGGCCATATATTATGTTATATCTAAGCCTTAGTTTGAAATTATTTAGATCTTGACTTGTTTTCTCATAAAACTTTTTATTATCATATGTTACCCTAAATAATTTATTTACACTTCTATATAAGCATTTAATTAAGGTTTAGGTCTATTATAAATTTATTTTTTCGATATTTCGCTACTTCTCTGCGTAGCTTCTTCAGGAAATATTTTTTATTTAATTAAACGCTTATATATTAATCAATAATAAGGTCAACTAAACTTATTAATACAAATTTACACTTCTACCTATTCTACATTATATAAACCAAAGTAAACTTTTCAATATAAAACTCATTTTTTTCCATACCTTTTTTTGATAACTACCCTTAAATTCTTCTCCAGTACTTTGAGTACTCATTACAATTTAAATGTATTCGGTAGCAAAACTACTAAATAAAACAAAACACAAAGCGACTTCCCCAAAATAAAAAAGGTAGTCAAGGTTTTAAAGTGCAAAAAGTATTATATTAAGAAATAGAGTTTACACTTTTGAATATACAAAACCATACGCATTGAATCCTGGCATTAAAAAATTTTGTTAAAAGATAACTAAAAAATAGGGATACAAACCCCTTTTCAGTTTAAAAGCTATCAAAAGTTAATTACTTTAACCTTTTTGTAATCTTTGAGAGGAGAAATTAAATAATTCCAACCTTTTAAGAAGCAATTTACCATTTGAGGTCAAACAAATTAGTGTTGGTCTGAGGTTTGAAACGGTAAAATTATACTTTTTAGCATTAACAAATTAGAATTGTTTCACTAAGCTGAAAAGTAGTTTAAAACTTTAAACCTATATTAATAGAAATACAAAATACTACATTTTTACTAGAAAGTACTTTTCGTAGCAAATGTAAATGAAGTCATTACTTTTATTGTAGGTAGGCTCTATTCTATTTCTGATGTACAAACTGTCATTTGTTATTCTTTCTAAATTACCATAAAACTACTTGGATTAAGTCTCATTATAACTATTTGCTACTAACATGTGTACATCTAAATATTTAAGTCGCCCAGATGAAATAAAATAATAATGAATGAAAAATAATAAACTTTTTTTTTTGATAATCTTCAAAAAGACACATGTTTTTTTCTCTGCTTTAGAAAAAAAACGAAAGAGTAAAAACATTGATTTTTTTTATAATATTATATAGTTTTAAAATCAATAAACAAGTTATACATAATAGGCCGTATTCCATTTGGCGATATCGTCGTCGTTTAAAGACATTTTTGTTATAGATTAAAGGCAAGAGAAACATTTTTTCTTTATTCTATTACAAAAATGTCGTTTGACGACAACGATGTCGCCAACTGGAATAAGGCCGAATATTTTCTTGGTAATGGGAGCTACATATATTGATACTTTTTATTATAGTTTTTCGATATTTGTTTGCAATTTTTCAATATCTGTAATGACTGCTGATTTTTTCTGATTCAAAACTAAAACAAATATGAAACTCTATAGACTTTTGTTCACTTTGTATTTTTAATCGATTTACTTTTTAATATTTATATGAACACACATACATAAAAGTTTAAATGTGTTTTTTAACCTATACTTAGTAAACTTCCAGTAAAATTTGATCTTACTTTTGGATAGTTTTGTAAGGGAGAGAATAAAAATTCCGGCTTACAATGCTTATTGCGGAAGGCAATAAGCATTGCGGAAGGCAATAAGCATTGTAAGCATATTCCGTTAACGGAATATAGTGAGCTCTATCAATATTTCTACAAAATATTATTTCAAACTACTTTTATGTAGGCAGTTAAAATAATTTTGCTTAAAATAATTAAAAATATTTTCTGCTTCTCGGTAAATCTTTATAGTAAGCTAATACATCCGAATTTATATTCCTTTTGAGAAATATTTTTGCTGGTATTTCAGCTTTTTTTAATTATTAGCAAATCTTAGGACCTTTCATTGTTAGAAAATATTTTCTTTTTTTATATAAAATATTATCAAAGATTTCGAAAACAGTAATGAGAGTAATTGTTATTGAACAATTAAGTGTGCAAGAAATGTGGGAGTCAGTTTACGATAGAGCTTTCCATAAAAAGTATCCTCAATTTCAATAAATTGTTAAGGGTGTTATGATAACGCTACAGTATTTCAGGAGCATTGGATTAGCAATTAGCAATTTTTATCTTGCAAACAGGTCAATATACACATATATATATTACGATATTCCTAAAAAAAGGCATTGGGATAAACACCTTGTATGCCTGTGGTAAAGAAGCTTACACTACAAAGACTCAACTGGCTAAGCTGGCGAAGAGCAACAGCTCTCTTCAATGCCAGAAAGGAAGTTGAGGAGCAGTAACTAAAAGTTATTTATTGTATTATTTTTTTGGCGTTGATTACTGTTGAATTGTTTAGTGGTGAACATATAAAACTGGTCATTGAATAATGAATCAATGGCAACTAATTACTTTCGGTTTGTGTAAATAAATTTTCACACAGTCCTTCCCCCTTTCCATCATATTTTTCGGGAACATCATGAGTAGGGGTCATCCCCTAAGTGCTGTCTTCAATCTAAAAAAAATATTACAAACTTGTTAGAAAAGCCCGTATAACCTAAGCAGACAAAACGCTAAAAGACAATCCTAATAAGAATCTAGTGAACCATTTATTGGTAGCATATTATTCAGTATTACGATCAAATAGAAGCTTATAGATTACTAAAATGGGATTTAAATACCAGCTTTAAAACCGAAAGCAAGTTTATCTTCATATTACAAATATTTTTAATTTTGAGTAATATAACGTAGTATTTCTTAAATTAAATAAACACTGCGAAACTTAAAAAAAATATATTAAAACTTGCTTATTTATAAGGACTTTATGTTCTTGCTTCGATTTCAAGAAAAAAATCATGAAAAATTGTATTCCAATTTGGCCAGTTTTAAAATTAAAGATATATGTCTTTGAAATGACTACCCAGACTTGAAGGTCCACCAACTACTAGTTATGTTTTTTGAATATGTGGTAACACTCCTTAAAATTTTATCATTTTTATAGAATTTATAAAGCTTTTAAAGGAGACATAGAAGGAGTCCTTGCTCTGGTCTCAACAAAAGCTTAGGAGCACTCACCCAATACATACTAATAACAGTTTTTTCTGATTATCAGTCCAATAATCTGCTACATACATACAAAATTGACCATTACAAGCCTGTGTCAGGGTTACGGCCTAACTACTCGCAGCACTCATGTTGTGTGTGTTAATTTTTATCCATGAGTACCGGGACCTACAGTTTAAAGTCGACTCCGAACGACAGATTTGAGAAGCTTTTTCATGGCAATCAACTACTCCCAGAGGTTTTGCCAGAAGACTGCTGAGAGGTAGTCGCCGAAAGAAATAATTTTTTCATATTTCTGAGAAATTTGAACCCGACACCATCGTCTTAGTAAGCCAACATACTAACCATTTAAATTGGAATTTAATCTGTTATATATAGAAATTAAAATTTTACTATAAATAAAAAGCCGACATTTCCTTAAAGCGATTATTCAAAACTCAAAATTTTTATTAATTTAAGTGTTTTTTGTAAGTATACCAAATTTCAAATTCCTGTCTCTAACCTTTCTATTTGTGTCCAATCATTGTAAATATGAGTTTAAACCATTGTGCGTTGACAAAATCAAACTCCGTTTCAAAAAAAAATTTAAAACCATATGCTACTGAAAGCTATTATTAAACAATAAAAATATATAAATAGAACTCTTGTGTAAAACAAACAAATATACTAAATTTATTAGAAATAATTTGCTTTTAAACTTTTTTAAAAACATCTTTTATAGATAAAAATATGTTTTTATAAAAAAGGTAAAATATTTCAAATTTTCTCTTTTATTTCTTGGTTATATGGAAAACTATTCTTTTATAAAATGAAATATAATTCCATTTGCTGTTTAGAAAATGGTACTCAAAACACTAAGCCATTCTTTCATATAAATCTTAATTTACAAATTTCTTAAAAGAACAAAAAAAAAAAAAGAATTAAATGAAAATACCCTTCTTAGTATTCAACTCATCTCAACATTCCATACAAAAAATTTCTGTTCCTTTTCTTTTTTGTCTTTATTTGTCTCACTTACACCCTGAAGAAAATCATTGTCCTCTTATACACACATATTTATTTACACAGACACATATATGTACATGCATACATACCTACATACACATAGTAGTATGAAAAATACTAGCTTTTGTCTTTAACAAAAAAAAAAAAAAAAATCATCCTTCTACCATATGGGTCAATTATTTCTCCTTTTTGCACAAAAAAAAGGGAATAAAAAAAAAAATAAAAACACTATTTGTTCTCTTTGTTGATGCTTGTGTTTGAGAATATAGTCTTTACTGAGGAATTGTATTGATTAATATAAGCAAAAAAGAAATCTATTGACTGAAATCAATCAAAAAAAAAGCTTGAAACTTTTTGTTAAACTATAACTGTGTTCTGTTATTTATTAATGTTGATGGTATTTAACCCTTTCAGACCTGCCACTAAAATAATGGGAATTCAATTCACTATTTATTAGCCGTTAGTAGTTTTGAAGTTGTAAACACAAATTGTCCCTTCCGCTCATTTTGACAAAACTGAAATCTGACGCAAGATTTTCGAAATAATTTAAATAACGGTAAATCGAATAGCAGAATAGTGTGAGAAACAAATATAAAGAACAATCAGCGCAATCTATGCATGTCGGTTTTTTTGATGTTGATCAAATATAAATGAAAATAGTGATACCTAAACCCACCCGCATAATCGATGCATCACGGTCTGAAAGGGTTAAACTAATTTCGAAGTGCAATATTTTAGGGAACTGCTTTATGTTTAAAATTTGTTTCTCAAGAAAAATTATCAGTAAAAATATTCAGCTATTGACGTCTGCTTTGCATATCTATCAAAAACTGTAAGCAAGAGCGTTGACGTCAAAGATAAGAACTTCACTAAATCCCTTGACTAATGATTGACTGGAATGGCGTTGGTGTAATTATAAGTAGTATATACTCCGTTGATTTCACTTTGAAAAAATCTAAAAATTTAGTTCTGATCTAATTAAGACTTTTATGATGATGAGACAAAGATAATTAAAAATTATTACCGATCTTACTGGGGTTCGAGCTCGGATTGCCACATTAGGAAACGTAATATTACATGTTTTTTTTAGCTTAACTTAAGATATTAAAACTTAATGATTAAACAGAATACGATCGCAACTTCAAGGAAAACGACTCTCAGAGAAAACGTTCCCAAAATTAAAACGACGGCCGCAACTTCACGAACTGTCATTTATTGTTTTTACATTTCTTGCATGTAAAGCTATTAAAAATTAAGTGTATGAGAGTTTTTGCGAAGAATTGAATTTATATTTTATAATTTAATCATCTATACACACTTTTTCAATTATTTTTACTAAAATATCACTCATTTTATTTAACAAATTCCAAAATTTATTAATTTATTTACACTTTCAAATGTTTTTTCGATTTCCTTTTGTTCTTATTTTTCTTTGTGCCAACAACAAAAATCAAGGGGTTTGTTTACAAAATGTATGAAATTTAATAAAAGTATGGTAACATTGTTGAGAGAATTTGTTTCTAAAAATTAGAGCATAAGAAAAATCGCTGTCAAAATAAAATAGATTCTATTTCACGACTGCATTTTCCAGCGTTTTTATCTGTCAATTTGTATAAAAAAAAAAACGTCATGCCCCAGTTCTGTTTAATCATTAAAATTGATTCTATTTGAAGACTGCATTCGCCAGCGTTTTTATGTTTCAATTTGTATGGAAAAAAACGTCATGCCCGAGTTCTATTTACTCATTAAAAAATATTTTAAATGTTCTGCCTCAATTTGTTAAATAGAACAACTAATTAATTTCGCAGTATATACAATAAGTAAAATTAACACATGTTTTCTATATAAAAATTCTCAATTTATAGCCAAAATACGTAATAATCAAGCGACTAAAAGAAACAGAACATTGAAAACTTAAGAAGTCTGTTTATATCCTAAAAAATATAAAATATAGTAAAGAAACAATTCGCTGAATGGTATTTTGAACTTTATTAACTTCAAAAAAGAATACGATTTAAACTTTGGAATAAACTCCGCCTATAAGAAATATTAGTTAAAATTATGACTCATAGCAAAAAACTGTACAAAAAAGCTGAGTAAAATATCTTGTCGTAGTCGCCGTGGTCTAGTGGTTAGTGTGTTGGCTTCCTAAGACGATAGCGCCGGGTTAAAATCTTAGCTCTGACTTCTTGAAAAAAAAATATGAAAAAATTATTTCTTTCGGCAACTACCTCTCAGCAGTCTTCTGGCAAAAAATCTGAAAGTAACTGATTACCATAAAAAAGCCTCTCAAATCTGTCGTTCGGAGCTGACTTTAAACTATAGGTCCCATTACTCATGGACAAAAATTAACACACACAACATGAGTGCTGCGAGAAGCTAGGCCATAACCTTGACACAGGATTTTAATGGCCAATTATGTATCTTATGTTACATTCATTCACACATCTTATTGTGCAATATTGCAATAAATATGAAAGTCAGGTCACAAAAGCGCTGCTCACAATTCACATGCATATACATTATAATAACGCGTATTTTTTTACAGTTACACCTATTTTATCACAATAAAACAGAGAAATATAATTTAATATTTAATTACACGGTGCTACAAATGGGCAATTTTTTTTTTATACTTGGAAAGTGACCTAGTGTAAGTTGTAGGCCTTATTGAGTTGATCATAAATTAATTTTTAAAAGTTCGGAAACACCCTCAAATTTCGGAGTTATTCCGAAAAAACTATTTTCGGGTAGGTTCGAGTACTTATGAACACGTAACTCAGTTGATTTTAATCCGATTTTCAATTTTTAAACGGTCTCAGAAAGAAGAAATATGTACCTTTTTAAAAATGTACACATTTTGGTATATACTTATATTAATTTTTGCAGTGTTATTTTTAATTATATCTGATTTTAATTTTATTTTTTCTAAATTTTTTAACTTTGGCGCCATTTTTTTAAATTAGATTGTTTAGAAACATACCCATATGTATATATTTCATTAAAGCTAATTTACTTAGTTCTCAGTTAAACAAGCTTCCAATAAATAAAATAGATTAAAAAATAAAAAAGTTATTAAGGTTTTTCAAAAGTTAAAAATTTTGCTTTTACAAATATATATTGTTCAAGATACTACATTTTCTTTATTTTTTTAGTCTTATAATGATATGATTATATAAATACAGTGCGAGCTCGATTTTCGCAACCCCCGATTAACGCAACACCCCGATTAGCGCAACAGGCAATTTTTTACATTACAGTCTTTATAAGTGCAACGATTTTCAAAAATGAGTCTCAATAAGTGCAACATTATTTTTTTTAAATATATTTACAATGATTTCTGTTTGTATTTCTTGCTCAGAAAAACGTAATTTTATAAATGTAATCATATTTAATCAAAGAATCCCATTTCCATAGCATTTCTCCCACGTTAGTGCTGTCCCAAACACGTTTTAAAACACAAATAAAAACGCATTAGTTTTCTGATTTGCAGCATATGTATGCTTACACAGATGCGTAGGCTAACATATTTGTATAATTTCACTTTTTAAAACAAAAAATTGCTCTCTACGCCAATATTTCAACAAGAAGACTGTTTTTTAACAGTTAGTTTTTTGTTTTTTAATAAAAAAAATTGTTTTTTACAAACATTTTTTTGCTTTTTATTAAAAATGGGGTATTTTCAGGTAAAATAAAAAGTGGTCGATAATTGCAACTTTTTCGGTAATTGCAACAGGCCAGATTTTTTCAAGTTGCGAAAATCGAGCTCGCACTGTATTTTAAAATAACAGTATTCAAATTATTTTATTTAGAAATTTAGAATATTTGATAAAAGTGCTTGCTAGACCTCTTTCGCATGTACATCAAATCGTCGGTTTCTCGCAACTTACACTAGGTCACTTTCCAAGTATATTTTCACTGTAGCACCGTGTTATTACTTCGTCGCAATATCAATCACCAATTTTTACAAAATTTTCAATCATACGGTTAGATTATGCAGAATTACTTTAACCGTCAAAAGATCATACGTTTAAATTACAGGACTGCGTTAATTTCCAACAAAAGAGTAGAGTTCCTTAAAGAGTATTTTCCTAATTTTCAGCAGCGGTTGTCTATTTAAAACTGAAAATGTTTGGTTTTTTTCTAAAAAACTTGATTTAATGAAGATTTGGTTTCAAATTAATCATTTGAGGTTTGTCTGCAAAGATTTCCGTAACGTTTAAAATTAAGTCCATGTTTAAATTATCCTAAATTTTTTATATATATATTATTTTTTTTTATATATATGTATATGTAAGTAGTACGTACATATATACATACATATGTATGTATTCCTAATTTAATATGTGTATCTGATTTTTTTTTTTTTTCAACATCAATCATATTTTAAAAATCTTTTTAGTTGTTGGTTCAATCAACAATTGTTTCTTATTTTTTTACTTTTTTTTCAGACTTTTGTTCTATTAAAAAAAGATAAATGGTATTTGATATTTGGTTACTATTCAAGCATTGAAATAAACCAATCTACAGCTACTTCCGTTGCTGCTGTTTTCAGATCTATAGGTAAATGTTTGTTCAAATCATTCAACTGTAGAGACATTCATTGAACCGTGGCTGTGGTACACTCACGTACTTGTTTACAAACAAATTCAAACTGTTAAATATTTGTTAAAAAAAAGAAAATAATATAGAAAAAAAAATATTTTTTGAAAGAAGATATTGTGGAAGTAGTTTGAAAATGAAATCAAGTACTTTTAAGTATTGAAAAAGGAATTCAAATTTAATATTTATATAGCACAACTTCTGTGACAGAGAGAAAACATGCACTCGCAGGTGTAGCAAATTGATCTGTAATACTTTACGTTTATTTTTTTAAAAAAGGCACTTGCACAACACGTTTTCTTTTGAAGAATATCTGGTAGCAAGTTTTTCTGTGTTTTTTTTAAATTTTATTTCTGCAATTGCAAAAGTACTGTAAGTTCTTAATAGTAAAAAATATATTTTGAGTTTTAAAGTATTGAATTATCATTTAAACATAAAACAGAATATAGTGTGTAAAAATATATAATTAAGTTAAAACAGTTTTGATGATTTATATGCCAAAATGTAACACTCTACTTAATTGTTCTTCCACAGATGATTCGAACTGCTCAAATTCTGTCTCTTCTAGCCCATATCTATTTAAATTTCCTACCAAAAAAATAAAAAAAATACAGAAGAATAAATTTTTCATCCATTTCTACAATGGAATCTCTTTGTGCTTAAATATGCACCATTGGTTTACGCGTTAAACTGTTAGTAGAAAAAAAATATTTCATACATGCTTACATAGAAATTGGCACTGCTTCAGGATTACAGTTTAGCTATTCGCAGAACAAATGTTGTATGTGTCAATTTTTATCCATGAGTTCCGGGCATACCCAGCGAGATGTCACCGCAGCCTTTAATGCTATTGAAGGGGAGTCTGCAAAAATGGGTCTGACGGTAAATGAGAGCAAAACGAAGAACATTTTGTCGATGAGTAGGTATGTTGAAGGTATCGGCTGCCCAGGTTACAGCCGGTAACTATACATTCGATGTGGTCAAGGAGTTCATCTAACTTGGCACCGCCATTACCAGCAAGAATAATGTCAGTCTGAAGATCAGACGAAGATTCACACGGCCCAACAGGGCCTACTACGGTCTCAGTAGTCATTTTAGTAACAGAGACCTCTTTCGTTCATCCAAATTAACACTCTATAAGTCGCTTATTCTTCCGGTGCTTCTCTATTCTCCTGGGAGTGTTCGAGAGACAAGTTCTGATTTTTGGTCCTCTAAGGCATGGCGATGAGTTTCGCATTAGAGCCAACCATGAGCTGCCTGAGCTCCTCGGCGATGTAGGCGTTGTTCAGCTCACTTAAATCCAGCGACTACGCTGGCTTGTCCATATTGTTCGAATGGAAGAATCTGCTTCAGCTAGAAAAGTTTTCGATGCGAAGGTCACTGTACGTCGATGTAGAGAACGACCATGTTTACGTTGGAAGAACCAAGTTGATGAAGCCCTGTCATCAATTGGTGGGACCAACTGGAGAATGTGCACGCTTAGCAGAGACCCCTGGAGACTAGTGTTAAAGCAGACCGAAACTCGTTAACGGGTTGTTATGGCCATTTAAGTAAGTAAGTAAGTAAGAGTACTGGGACCTACAGTTTAAGGTCGATTCCGATCGACGGACTTGAAAAGTTTGTTCATGGCAATTAATTACCCTCAGAGCCTTCACCAGAAGGCTGCTAAAAGGTAGTCGCCGTAAGAAATATTATTTTACATTTTTTTATTTTAAGAATAATAGAGCTGGGGTTTGAACCAGGAGCTCTTGTCTATTAACTCAACACACTAAACACTAGACTACGGTGACTACATTAGGTATCTAAGTATTACCTTTTCAATTAGTGCTTTTAAAGCGTTTTCTTCAGAACTGTTTTACAAATATCGTAGTGCGGGAATATAAGTGCTATAAGTGCCAAAAATGAATTTTTATAAAATCTATCAAAAATAGCACAAAAAATTCTGGATTCTGAAGGATATAGAACAAAACAGACCCTATTTATTTAAGAAACTGGATGACAAAGCCATAAACGGATTATAGATTTGAAAAATGGGTAGTCGAAAACCTAAGGTGGCATCATTAACTTGAAATGTATAAAATGGCGAATAGAGCACTTAAACACCCGCACAACGGTATAGAATAACTAATATTTAATTTGTGTTTCCATTAGACCTGGATACAGCAGAGAGTACTTAAGTACTTAGTATGCAGCAAATCTCGGGTCATCACCCTCAGGCTTAATAATTCCAATTTAAAATTAAATTAGACCATTAAGCAAACTAAACTGCCAAAGAGTAGTTGTAAATTTTTCTGAAAAATACAATAATTGTTATGTAGTGTATTTTAATCCGAAATTAACAAGTTTTTTATATTTGACCACGCCTATACCGCCTGTATATTACATACATACATACGTACATAATTGGCCATTACAACCCTGTGTTTAGGTTACGGCCTAGATGCTCGCAGCACTCATGTTGTGTGTATTAAATTTATCTATGAGTAACGAGACCTACAGTTTAAAGTCGACTCCGGACAAAAGTTTTAAAAAGCGTTTTCATGGAAATTAATTACTTCCAGAGCTTTTGCTAGAAGACTGCTGAGAGGTAGTCGCCAAAACAAATAATTTTTTTTATATTTCTTTTTTTTTAGGATATCAGAGCAGAGATTTGAACACTAAATATTACATCTAAATAACATTTTTCACCAAACCATTTTCGAACCCACACTTCAATGTTATTGATGTAAAAATTAATTCTTCTTTAACAAATAAAATAATAACTAGAACACACAACTATGTTAACGTAACCATATAACCATTAAATTTTCAATACTGTGTGTGTGTGCCTTCAGTTTTAGTTGATAATCATGTTTATCTAACTTGGACGACAGCTGTTTGAAATGTTCTTAATTGCTATTTCATTTAGTCTGGCTAATATTGAGATAGACAATATTGTGAAACAACATAAAATAATTATAGAAACTTTATACAAAAAATTACACAAAAAAAGGGTATTTCTTTAAACAAATTAAAAGTCTATATCAAGAAAAGCCAACTAATTGCTATTATTCAACACAATTTAAGTACGACATACACATGTACTCTAAATGACTCAAACCTTTTACTCTTAAAAATTAAATTTGCAAATAAAAAAACTTAACACTTTGAAATATAATTCCAAACAATTTGGAATTCACAGACTGTGCCATTAAGAACGTATTGTGCTCGAAACACTTTATCGAATCATTTAATAAAATTTTAATTTTTGCTAAACTCAAAGTTACTAACCCGTCAATAGATTTAAAATCGATTTTTTTTTGTGATGAAGAGAAAATATGCAAATTTTTATTAGTCTTTTATTATAGGATTTAAAATCGTTTTGTTTAGTATTTGTAATTAAATGACTTTATTTTGTTATTATTGTAAATAGACATGCAGTGAGTAGTCTTCCTGAAAAACAATTTTAAATTTTCCTAAACTTATACCATTTCCATTAAATACCATACATTTCTACCAGTTGAACGAAATCTTCTAAAGCAACACTTTCTTAGCAAAATAATATGATTCAGGTCTTTGGAACATTTCCTTTCTACGACAGCCAAATGTAGAATTTATTGACAATTATAGAACTTCTTGAGGCTTTTTTCACCAACAATATTATTAATTATTGGAAAACTCTTTTTTTGTGTTGTTTTTTGTAGGCCCTTTTGTATTTTAATTAAAAACTCAAATTGTGTTGTTGCCTACTTGGTTTCCAATTAAACTTTTCCGCTAAAATTGAAAGGAATTGCAACAACAGTATAAAGTATTAATTCACTTGTTGTGTGCAATAACTTTTCACTACAGTCAGTTTTTTTTTTCAATATTTTCCTGTTTCGTTCAATATAACTGTAAGTTATTAATTAATTTCTTTTTACTTTTTCTCAAAAATCTGAAAATAAAAAAAGGCGGGAATTATACTTGTTTTCTTACGTATATAATTGATTTTTATTCATAAGAGTTCTTGTAAAACCTATAAAGTAACAACTTGACCAATATAAGTAATTTGCAACATACTATATTGAAAAGCAGAAGAGCTGTTAAAAACCTTTTATATGTATATACTCGTATATGTAAGTAAATTAAAAAATCAGTATTCGTATTTTTACCACAGAACACAGTTTTTACATGAGTTTTTATTTTTCACATACATTTTCATTTATTTTGACAGTTACGGTTAACAGTAAAATGGAGGATTATTCCACAAGAAATTATTATTTTTTTTATAAATTAAGTAAATATTTAAAATTTAATTCTATAAAAAAAAATACGAGAAAGATCTTTTAATCATAAGGTGTACACTAAAGCTAATAATCATAACAGCTTTGCCAAGGAAGAATTACTATAATTTCTGGAGGACAGTCAGCATATACAGTCGGATCTTTAAATATCATTTAACGAAATAGTGTCTTTTTGTATATGTACCTGTTTTGCTTCTCTAACCCGTTTGCTTATAAACAAAAGCAAATATTATGCTCTTGATTTGACTGTTTGTTTTTTCTAAGTAATATAAAATTCTCGGTTTACACACATTATATTCGCTTTCTGATGATACTCCAAAATTAGTAGCAGAATATGCATAAATATATATTGCTATATATGTTTAATAAAATTTTAAATTTAAGTTTAATTTTCTCTTTAAAATTTATAATTTTGCTTATAATTTAAAAAAAAAGAATGTTATAACTGATGCAAATTTTTAATGTGTATATGATGACTTCTTTATTCAGCACCAAAATGTTGTCATTACTGATAACAGTTGAATGACAATCATTACGAATAACAAAAGTAAAAGGGATGATGTTGAAACCTTTGGGGAAAACAACAATAATATATTTTCCTCCTCATGCTGAACAAACTCACAACCAAATACGCAATTACTGCTGATAAGAAATAATTTTCATCATTACTGTAATGAAAGCATAACAACATGCTCTGTGGGGAAAACAAAATTAAAAAACGGGTCTTTCATTAAGCGTCTTGTATTATTAAGTTGAAATAAAATTGAAGACGTAGAAATTATTTTAAATTATTAATTAAACTATTAAATTAAAATTTAAATTATTTTTATAACTTATTTTAACTTTTCTCACTGTGGTTTATACCTATTTCTTATAGACCTATAACTGAAGAAAAAAATTACATAAAAAACGTTAATAGTTACAGCCGTATACATATACTATACTAGCAGATCCTTTACTACTTAGCCAGGGTAAATAAAATAAGAAATTTTCTACAGGAGGACTGAACTTTAACTGTTTTCAAGATATAAAAAAATCAAAATTTAGTTTGCGTGGGAATTATCACGCCGATTCGGCCTAATTTTTAAGTGATTATTTGCTTTGACTACCGAGTCTTTCAGACTAAATAAGACACTTTAGCTAAAATCATTCTCAACATATACCAAAATCAAAGAGAATTTAAAGGCGATTTGGGGCACACATACGAATTCGGATTTTGACTAAACATTAATAAAAACTATATAAGCCCCTGGCAAACATCGCCTTCATTTTGAAATAAATGGTGGTTAGATTTTAAAGGCCGATGTTGAAATTGAAAAAAACACAATTTATTTTGGAAATTATTGTCATATCTTTTTATTATGATAATCTGGTATGGTTCTACAAAAATATCGGCCAAATGGCCTCCATCCAAATTTTGGATGAGGCTGAGGCATAATTGAGGTTCTATGCCGATGATGCCGCCAGCCCATAAATCGTATTAAACAGTTACTCTTTGTGGATGTATTGGTTTTTCAACAATCACTCTTGGATTATCATTTACCGAATTGCGGCAATTCTGCTTATTGACGTATCGACTGAGGTGAAAATGTGCTTCATTACTGAAGATGATTTTCTTCGAAAATTGATCATCCACTGTTGCCATTTCTTGCCATCACTTTGACCATTGACGACATTTGGAACGGTCAAGAGATTCAGTTCTTGAGTCAATTGCACCTTGTAAGCGTGTAAAGACAAGTCTTTATGCATAATGTTCATTAACGACGAACGTGAAAGGAGCAATTGTTGGTCACAACGAGTTGAGGTGGGCGGCTCTTCAGCCACACTATCACTAACAGCAGCAATATTTTCTGCAGTACGAGCTGTATGGTGTTGCTGATGTTTTCACATTTCTTACTGACCCGGTTTGCTCGAGTTTTTGATTTGATTTCCAATTGACTGAAAAAATCACGAAGTGCACAATATGCAATTTGATTTGAACGCCCATTTTCATATTAAGCTTAAATAACCTTTACGCGTTCCTCGGTTAAAAATTTTCTCCTGGGTACATATATAAAAACTCACTTTGATAGAAGTAGCTTCAAAGATATCACTATCAACTATTTGGTAATAGCTTTGTGTTGGAAGACCCTTTTCCATAAGCACAAAAAATAATTTAGGAATGTCAAAATTTCGCTATCAACAAAGTCTAAATACTCTTAAATTACTGCATTACAAGGCATTAAAACTTTAGTTAAATGTCTGTATAACAAAAAGAAAAACATTTATTTGAACTGCCAGTAATATAAAAATTCTTTATAATAATTTACAAACAGTATGTATGTTATAAATAAATTTTATGATATGACACCATATGTCGGTTTTGTACTCCGTAAAGGTTTAAACAGCACAGAGCTATTGATGTAAAAATAATTAAAAACCTTAGTCAGTACTTAATAATTCACTTTATGTGTTATTTTGAAATAAAAAATGTTTAAAAAAAAATTGTGAAATCAGACTATTTAGAATTTTCTTTTCTTATACTGTAACTGAACTTTACTAAATTGCTATGGAAAATTTAAATAAAAAAATAAAACTCCTCAGAAACAAAACTTAATAAATATCAACTTGAACCCCATTTCAGTATTTATCTCAAAATCAGTATTACTGCTTCCCTTAAAGTAAGGTAATCTGCGTAATTGAATAATGGCGCCAAACTTTCTATTTTCTTTACAATTTACAAAAACATAACATATTTACTCCTTCCCTTTTTATTAATTTTGTATGAAGAATAGTAAAAAAAGTATTTTTATCATACTGTATTGGCATAACAAATCAGTTTTTTGCTTCCACAAAAAATAGAAATTAGCTTAAAATTAGCTTTTTGTTGTGCTGCCATGAAAATAATCGTTTTCATCTGAACGAGAGTTTTGTAATTTTGACAACTTGCTAGCTGCAGCTTGCTGTCATCAATGTGTTTACAGCATTAATTTTTTATTTTTTTTCTATGCTTATGTTTTTATATTAGAACTGGCATTACATAATAATGGCATTAAATAATAACTAGAAAGTAGACTACTAAGAGGTAGTCACCGAAAGAAATATTTTTTTCATATATCTGTTTTCAAGATGTCAGAGCTGGGGTTTAAAACCTGCGCTCGTGGCTTGTTAGCCGACTCACTAACCTCTAGATCAAGGCGACTACAACTCTTTTATTATTTTTATTAACATTATCGTTTATTATTAAATTGAAAGTGCTCAACTCCAGTTCCTGAGAACGGCGACGTATTGATTGATTTGGTTCGTCTGTACAATTGTAGATAACATTACTTTGAATTAAATGACTTTTTCTCTTTTTTTGAATAGACGTTTTGTATTTAGGAATTTATTATTATTTTAATATTCAATCTTTACGGAGTTTAAAACAAAATCGTCAATTCTTTAAGACTAAATCAACTAACGTTATGTTACACATGCAAAGCGGTTTGACCAAATATTAATTCTTTGATAATTGGCAAAGAAAAAGGATCAATAAAACTTTTGGGAAGTAGCAGAAAACAGCTAAAAACCTACTTAGCGAAGGCACTCACCGCAATCAACATGCAACGATGGGTCAATTGCTGATCAGGACAAAAGCGCCACCTATTAGAAAGTAGCAGATAACATCATTACTTACTTAGCGAAGACACTCACCACACAATCAATGAGGAAATTGCTTTTGATCATTCAAGGGTGAAGGTATAGCATTGGCCTTTGAATGATCAATTCACAGCAATTTCTCGCATTTCTAAGGCGCTTAAAATATAAGAAAAAAATAACAAAAATATATGTTCTGTTGTCATAATGTACTGTCCTTTCCACGAAATTTCCAATACAATGCACAGCATATAAAAGGGGTTTACCCCTAAGTAATGGTATCAATAAAAAGAAAAAAAAAAAGAAAAATTAAAAAACAAGAGTTAAAATAGAACATAGTTTTTAAAATACGAGTACCTTTGCCGCTTAGTACTTATCCAAATAAAAGTTTTTTCAAGTACAAAAAATATTTCAAACAAAATTCTTTAATATTTATATACATATAGTATATCCTAACACACACACTTACATGTATGTTCATCTATTTAAGTAGTTATGCTATGTGTCATGTAATCGACATTCCGGCTCATTTTAGCTAATCAATAGTCACTCCACATTTTCAAATCATTTTGCAATTATAATGCGAATATTTGATGTTTGAATTTCACTGACAACATGAAAATTAAAACAGATTTTACAGTGATTGTTGATGGACAAGCATTGATAAAGGGTTGAAAGTATTTAATGACTTACACAAGTTCACCTTAACAAGCATTTCTGTTGACCACAATTTAATGAATGAAAATGTTATTCAGAGCAATATTAGTATAGTCCTTCATAAGCTTATCAAACGTCAGTGCATATACGAGAAATATGATTTAATTTCCTTATGAGGATAAAGTACGAGTAGATATTTTTTTAATACACAAGCTGTATAAGCTGGATCATATAAAGATATGATGCATAAAATGTTCACTTGCTTTATACGTATAAGTTTAAGTTACATCTTTTGGAGGAATGGAACAATGAAAGTAATCTGATAAAATGCCATTATCTCAGTACGAGTTTGATAAATACTTGCATTTACACTGCTCGCCATATAAATAGTACACCTTAAATTTGTCTATATCAGTTAGTTTTTCAAAGAGTTCTGTTTTGTTTCTCTGCTTTAGATCTCTTTAAATTTAGAAATTATATTTAATGAATTCAGTAAAATCGTGAGATAGTCGAATTCTTGTCACAACGTATTCTTTCAAATTTAAATTTTTTTCTTCATCATTACAATTTTATATTTTTCTTTTCTATTTTTGGTAAAGTTATGACCACACTATGCGCAATAAGCGTGATCAATGAAAAGGTGAACTTTATGATAAAGCTAAAACCCTTTGCATAAAATATCCACAGCGATTGGCACAAATCGGAATACTTTTTTTTTCATAAAAAAAAAAAAATTAATCAAGCTACGGATAAAATATGGCGCCTTGCATTAGTGTACTTTCAGCAGCTAGAAACTAGTAAGTTCTTAAATATTCCAGAATTTCTTTAAGCTTATGCACAAGAAAAGACAGAATTATCTATTAAAGCGAGTATAAGAATCGCGCAATAAGTTATTTGTAAATCCAGACACTTGAATATTCTAAAACAGATGAAAAAGCCATCTCCGAATATGCATACGCTTACAGTTTACTCGTACTCAAATGGCATAGAATTATAATTTTGTGAAAAAAAGCAAACTGAGTTGTAACATGGCAAAATATCTGCCACTTACAATAACAAAAAAAAAAAAAAATTAAATTAAAATAAAATGTTACGGGGGTCGAAGCTGTGCCACACGGGTGTTGGTTCGACATACTGCTTGTGGTGCCATCTCATATTTAGTAATTTGCATGGTAATAGGTATATTATGATGCATTGTACATTACATCAGTAATAGGTATTAATTTCATAGAAATGACACCACCGAACCTGATATACGACCCCCGACGACAATCAGTGCCGAACCTGTTATACTTTCTCCGACGGCGACTAATGCCAAACCTCTTACACGACGACATTAATCACCAAACCTGCGGCAACGATTTGTGTCGAGCGTGTTACCAAACCTGCACGTCGCTAATCGCCAAACCTATCACCGAACCTGCGCGTCGCTAATCGCCGAATCTGCTACCGAAGCTGCAGATATCAATTCATTTCATCAAAAGAAGCGCAAGGTGTTACAGTTTCCCAAAGAGATATTACAAAATTAGTCGAAAGTATGTGCAATGCTTAAATTAACTCTACCTCAGTACTCTATAGGGTAGTGTGCTAGAGTGCTAATGAGAGGGTTGTGGGTTCAATTTTAACTAGTGATACTAAACCAAACTATTAGTCACTCCGCCCGTATTAACCAGAATAAATAAGAAACATATTTATAAAAAAACAATTGAGAACAATTTTAATAACTAATCTTTAATATTATATAAAAAACATATACTCACTTATGTTCCCCACTGTATTTAACGGGTAGTGAGTGTATGAATGCGGAAGAATTCAGGGCAAAGCATATATTACATATATTACAAATGCTATTTTAGATTCAGTATCATTAAAGCTGTTGTTTTTTTTTCAGATTTCAAAGTGTTGCATGTTCTTCGCTTCCACACAGATGATACATTTAATTTCATGCAATTACTTTTATATGCTTCTCACATGTGTAGCAGTTGTTTTCCAGTATTTTGTTTTTAGTTCTTACCTTTACCTACATATACACTTATACTATTCAGATTACTGTGTTATTTTTTTTTTCTTACTTACTTAATGCTGTTGACTGACTAATGGTTCTGTTCATTTTATGTGCCATCATTGGCTAAAGCTGCAAGTGCTAACATGATAATAAAAACCCAATATCCACATTGACACCAACCAATTAAAACGTATTGTAGCTTTGATTAAACAATTGCAATTTAGTTATCATTATCAACGTTATATTTGTTGCTGTTTTTGTTGAGATTGTTCGCGTTTTACATTCTAAGTACTTACATGACACATTTGGTTTTAGAGTTTGCAGAGCTAAGAGACAGAAAACTCTTTACACTAAGCACTAAATGTACAAAACAAGAGACTTTTGTCAAATATAGGAGTGTGAAGCAAAATATTTTATTAAAATACTTCTTAAAACAGATATTTATTTAACAAATTTTATTTTTGTTAAAATTGTTTTATACTTAGTTTGAAAGGGGAGTTTTAAGACAAAAAGATGTTTCTCTTAATAGTCTTCATACAAGTTTTAGTTTTATTTGTTCAGGTGTGTATACCGGAAGACTAAGCTAGGATAACTTAAATGGCTTATAAGCAATCTTCAATTGTAGATCAAAAGTCGGTTATTATATTTTCGAAAAAAAAAAATACATACAAAATACATACATAATTGGCCATTACAATCCTGTGTCAGGGTAACGGCCTCGCTTCACACAGCGCTTATGTTGTGTGTGTTAATTTTTATCCATGAGTACCGGACCTACAGTTTAAAGTCGACCCTGGACCACAAATTTGAGAAGCTTTTTCATGGTAGTCAATTACTCACAGAGCTTTCGCCAGAAGACTGCTGAGAGGTAGTCGCCAAAAGAAATAATTTTTTCATATTTCTTTTTTTTCATGATGTGAGAGCTGAGATTTGTACCCGGCGCTTTCGTCTTAGTAATCCAACACACTAACCACTAGACCACGACGATTTCGGTGATTTCGAAAAAATAGTCCAATAAAACCCTAAAACCCTAATGCATAACAAGCAGTTAGGTATTCCGAATGCCGTTGTTTTACCATAAGTTTTTTAGGTTCTAAAAACTCTGTATGGAAAATTCCAATTGATTCCATAACTATAGAGTGAGAAATTGGCTTCATTGCTGAAGAAAACCTTGATCGGAAAAGGTATTGATAGAATTTTGCTCTAGCATCCAATCAGTATATCTAGGGCATTCTGGATAGTTAAGCGGTTTGAATTTTTATATAAGTTGAATATTATATGCAAAATAAAGCCGTAATGAACGAAGAGATTGCTGTGATAGACCAAGTTCAATCGAAAAATTAGGGTGTCCTGTACACTTATAATAACATAAACGATATTTACGTTAGTACATTCATTGCGATATTACACAGTCCTGATAATATCTGTAACATTTCCAGTCTCTTCAAATTTCTTTATAATCGTAGGTAGTAAGTAATACTATCCAGCATTTATCACAACTACTATGTGTACTCCCAGAAGGGCCGCACCCAAACCATCAGGCAGGACTACCTCACATCCCGAATGACAGCGGAGCATAGGCAAACCTGGGGCTCCTGATGCCCGTAGTACCAGATTAGATAGGTGTCTCTGGTCAGTCCCTAAGAGTGCCTGTAATTTTACCAACAACTCTCTGCCTAAAGCAAGTGCCAGACCACCCAGAGCTAGGGGAGCTCCATAAACCCCAAGAGCACAGGCCCCTGACGTAAATAGTTGCCAGAAGCTGAAAGAATACCGGTGAGGGGGGGGGGGCGGGAATACCGCTGCCTTCAGTTTACTGTCGACTGCGAAAGACAGATTTGAGAAGTTTGTTCATGGCAATCAGAGCTTTTGCCAGAGGACTGCTAAGAGGTAGTCGCCGAAAGAAATGTTTTCTTTCATATTTTTTTTTAATGTCAGAGCTGGGATTTGAACCACCCGGAATTCTTGTCTACTAAGCCAACACACTAACCACAAGACTAAGGCGACTACAGTTTCATCCATTATTGTTTATAACAAACATATAATACAAGTTATATAAAATAAAACATATATTAGGGCATATTATTTTAGTTTTTTTCTTCCATATAAAGATAAAATTAATTGTTTATATTGGATGAATTAAATAATATTTTAAAAATCTCTTTCAACATCAAATGGTTGTATAATAAGTTAACGGATGAAGATTTTTGCAAATAATTTTTCAAAAATTGCATCCTAAGAAATTTGACTGATGGTGGTGGTAACCTTACATTATGTTTTAACCTAGTGCTTTGGCATGAAGAGCTAAAATTCTTAAGCATTAAAATATATTTTAGGCATTCTTAATGAAAATGTGCATGTAACACAATGACGTCGAGATACGATGACACCAATGCTTTACAAACTTATTGTGCAGCATTTATTTTAACATTCCAGTGCAAAGCATGCGACAAAGCATAGTAGTTCTCAACTTTAAAATTCCTTAATACGAGTAGTAAAGAATTTTTAATAAACGATAATGATTCTTGTTTATATTGATGTTTGCCAGTATAAGAACATGCACTTAGAAAGTATTAAAAAAACAAATTAATATCTATAAAAGTTAAATTATAATTATGATTAGTTGAGATAATAGAAGAAGAATAAGAGCAAAAAACCAATCATAAAACCCTTTTTAATTCAATACTTTTTATTCGATTTGAATTTAAAAAGTATTTTTTAATACGTTTTACCTCTTTGTTCCTAAATACTTATATGTGAACGAAATAAAATATACTGGCGTTAATATAATTTTTCCTAAATAAGTAATTTAAACATGTTTTCAGATATATGTGGCAATATGGAAGAATAACTTAATTCGACATAAGTTTAAAATAGTTTCGTATATTTGACGCTTCTTAAAACTTAGCGTAGTATTATAATGTACAATATTATAGAATATATTTTTTGTATTATAGTAAGATTTCTTGAAAGCACTAGTTACAGTAAAACTTAATATTTAAAAATTTCGTATTCCGACTTAAGCTATTTTTCCATACTAACACAGATATATTAAAGATTCTTAAATTTAATTTCAGACTGTTATTATGCCAGATAAAAATCCACTTTTTCTCTAAAAAATGTTTCTAAAATATTTATTTTCTGCAATATGTGGTATTTTCGGTCATATTTTAGCAGTGCAGACAATTTTGTTGAATAAATTTTTTGCTTAAAGTCATAATTTTGTTTTATTTTACATGAAATATATATTTTTTCTTTTCATTGTTGGCAAATTCTTGATAGTGAATGACTTTTAAATAGATATGTAAAGATATGAGACTAAACATTGTGTTCTGATATTCGCCAATAATGAATAAGCATATAATACATAGGAATGAGCAAATGAACAGCTAAGAGTTACCAATTTTTGTGAAAAGAATTATGAATGTCATCGCTTGACAGTGCAATTTATTTTGTTTTATTTTATTTTTTATAATATTTAGTTTTAATCGTGCAATGGCACAAAAAAACTTTAAGAATCATAAAAAAGTTGTCCATTAAATAATATGATAATGTGGTTTAAAGCATTAAAATAACTACGAGTATCATGTGATAAAAATTTTTAATTATAGTATTATAAATTTAAATTATTTGCAGAAATCCGATGTTGAATAAATCATACTCCTGTTTTGAGATTTAATTGTTGTCTTTTAAAAGCAATAAAATTTTTGAATATCAAAATAAAAATAAAAATGGTTGAGTAATGACTGTTTAAGTTAAAGTAAATTTAAGCAAAAGTTAAACTATATTCAAGCAGTAGTTAAATTGTGTTTAAGCAGAAGTTAAAACATGTATAAATGACAACGCCATGCAAAGGTGACAAAGCCTCTTCGTAAGAGATCGAACCCGTATCTACCACTTTAGAACCAGTCAAGTGATTAGTTTGATGACATTTTATTTTAGTTTTCAAATTTTAAATTCGAATGGATGGCGGTGCGGATGCTGATGTGATAATTTAAATCAACAGGAAAAGATGTGCTACATGTACTCTTCTCTTGGAAGACTATGGAACTCGTTAAAAAAAGGTCAGTCTTAGTACATTTAACTTATGCCTAAAATTCATATTCTTATATTGTGGCGAAAGATAAAGAATATATAAAATAAAATGTATGTATAGGGTGTTTTTTTTAGAGGTATAGAACTTCGAATTGAAATAAAACAGAAGAAAATCATTTTAATGTCCATCAATTTGGCTTTATTGGAAGGATAATTTTATGCCATTAATGTTTAAATATGATTTCGGGCATGTGGCCGCCGCGGCTAGCTCGAATAAAGCCAATTCTACAGGTCCAATTTTCAACCACTTTTTCGAGCATATGGGGCCGTATGTTGGCAATAACGCCACGAATGTTGGCTTCCAAGTTCCCTAACGTTTCTGGTTTGTTGGCGTAGACGAGCGACTTCACATATCCCCAAAGAAAATAATCCAATGGTGTCAAATCACACGATCTTGGTGGCCAATTGACAGGTCCATTCCGCGAAATTATGCGCTCATCGAATGTTTCCTTCAATAAATCGATTGTGACATGCGCTGTGTGGCATGTAGCGCCGTCTTGTTGGAACCACAACTCATCCACATTCATGCCATCCAATTCGGGAACAAAATAGTCGGTTATCATGGCTCTATACCGGTCTCCATTAACGGTAACTGACTCTCCAGCATTATTTCGGAGAAGTATGGCCCAATGACTCCACCAGCCCATAGAGCACACCAAACAGTCAATTTTTGTGGATGTAATGGCGTTTCAAGGGTCTCATGTGGATTCTCTTCACTTCAAATGCGGCAATTTTGCTTGTTGACGAAGCCATTTAACCAAAAATGAGCCTCATCACTGAACAATATTTTGCGATGAAAATCAGCATCGAGATCAATCTCATTTTCGGCCCATACACCAAAATCACGACGCACGGCTTTAATTCTTGCACAAGCTGGATCTTGTAAGGTCGCAAGCCAAGATCTTTGCGCAAAATCTTCCATAAAGTTGATGGACAAAGCTCCAATTGCTGTGCACGGTGGCGAATCGATTCATTCGGGTTCTCTTCAACATTTTGCTCTACAGCGGCAATTGTTTCTTCGGTGCGCACTGTTCGACGTCTCTGCGGATGCGTATTATCACATAGAGTAAACGTAGTGCGAAAACGATCCATGGTTAACCGAATTAATTGCTCTGATGGACGATTATGTCGACCATAAAATGGACGGTGCTTGCGGTAAACTTCGCGAACTGAACCATTATTTTCGAAATAAATTTGCACGATTTACAAGCGTTGTTCTTTTGTCAACCTGTTCATGATGAAATGGCAAACCAAACTAAATATTAATCACTTGACAGCTGACAAAATGGCCTCCAGTTAAAAAAGTTATCCCAACTTGAAGTTCTATACCTCAATAAAAAACAGCCTGTACTTAGTATTTCCTTAAAAGCGGTTTTTTCTCTACTCTAAAATATTAATGTTTCTAAGACTAATTGACCTATACGGGCAGTCTTGAATTTGACTGTTTTTAGGTGTTTGCGTTAAGTTTTGGGTTTTGATGTGTTGTGACATATCTAGTAAAATTTTATGGCCAAAATTTTTGTAGAACATTTTATCACCGCCCCTTCCTTTTTTGGTGAGCTATTTACTATTTGTTAGAATAAAGCCACAAAACGGGTTAATATGTTTTTCGAAAATATTTGTTGTGATATTTTCTGCAAAGTTGCTGAACATACCATACACTTCAGATCTAAGGAAAATATAGTTTTATACACCGATATTTGGTAAGAGTTGGCCAAAGATGGAAAATTTTAACCGCCTCTAAAATAAAATTCCGATGTGATCTGTCTAAACGATGACACACGTATATATTTTTTTAGTCTCCTCGACCAGGATCAATTGTCACAACCCCGTTATTTTGCAAAAAGTTTCAATATGTTGTACAGTGTAATTAGTAACCAGAAATGTATTAAAGCAAATTCTTTATACAAAAACACGTTATGATAAACATAACGTTGGTAGCCAAAGAACTACCAAGTGTTCAGATCCGTATAGAGCGAATACCATATCCGAAGCAGCGAAAGCTTTTGCCAGAATTCTAATAAGATATAGTCGCAGAAAGAAATACTTTATTTTTTAATATTTCTTTGCTTCAATATGTAGAGATGGAGCTTGAACCGAAGCTCTTATTTTAGACCACAGAGACTTCTACGAAATATGCAACTAAATAAAAAAACATCCTAAACCGACTGATAAGTAAAATAAAGAAATTATTTAAAACTTAATTTAATTTAAAATTTAAAACTGCTTAATATGTTAATCTAGACAACCTGTTTTACGAGTAACAATTTATTACCAACTTGAACACAATTTCCACTCGTTGTGTCTGTGATCCCAGATAAAGTATTATCTTAAATACTTTTTCCAATTTCTTGGCCAAAATGGATTCCTACAGCCATCAATGGGTTCTTTTAGTAGTAATGGTATGCAATAATGTCTATTTAAATTTTATGAGAAATTTTCATATTTTACTACAACTGCAACTGTTGTCACTTGACAAACAAAAGCAACAAAAGTTGTCGAAAAGCATACGTACTCTATATTGAAAATTTAAAAAATATCCATAATTTTTATTTTAAATTGCTTTTTAAGCTCAATAACCACCAGTAAAGGAAATTTTAATAATAAAGCAATAATATATATGAAAACACAGATCGTAAACTATAAAATTCAAAACTCCACCTGAAACTTTAATTTTCAATTGGAAAGAGTATTACTACACTTACAGTTTTATTAAATTCTATAAGTACTTAAATTGTTTATATGTTATGTTACGAGTATCTTTTCTTCAAAGTTTCAGTATGGTTTTATATTTAAGTTTTTATTCATACAATTTACTGTACTGTGTATTAATATGAAATACATATGTATATTAGGGTGATAACTTTTTTTGGACAATATTCTCCCCAGGGGTTTTCTAATGGCAAATATTGCATTAATGATAAAAAAACTATTTCAGTTCAATTTGGTACAAAAACCTTACGCACCGACAGCGATTTCTAAAATCCCTTTAATATATTTTTTTTTTTTAATTTTTTTTAATAACAATTTTTTTAAAATATGGTTTATACATATCTAATTATGTAAAAAAATAATAACAATAAATGATTAAAAGTAGGTATTGTAAGATATAAACCTTAGGTTCAAAGTACGCGATGTTTTACAAAGCGGATATATATCTTGTACTATTTTTATTCCACGTTCCGCACAAATATTACGCAATGTATGAGGAAACACTCGTGAGGTTTCGTAAAATTTATAAATGACTTGTTTAACCGTTAAAAATCATTTTCGTGGAAACAGTGGTCCGAAAACCAGATTTGATACCATGCACCACAAATGAAATCACATATAGGTTGTAAAAGTTTTTGGTAACTGGGAACAAGAATAAATGCCAAAATAGCAAATATTGCTCTCGAATTCCACATTTCAATACTAAAACGGACTTTACTATTGAAATCAGCATTCCCTTATTATATAGATGTGATGGTCAGACGTCAAGGCATCAAAAAAAGTTTTTGTTTTAACTTTGTTTGATTCAAAACTTTAACGCGTTTGGTGCGTAACCTTTTTTAACGATAGCAAAAACTAAAAACGCAGTTCTTAATATTTGTTCATTCCGTACTCGATTTTGTTTGGGGAGATTTGATATTTGCAAAAAATGCAAAAAGTTATTACCCTAATGTACATACTTACATATTAATATATGTATATTCAAAAATACTCTCCTTAAAATTTTAAAGTTTAAATTAATAAAAATGTAAACGATTTTGCACAAAGAGTATTGCACACTATTTTCAGAACAGGATACGCGGTTATATGGTTTACATTTGTAAGTGTTTGTCAATAAATACTTCAGCATTTATTATTAATATCTTTAAAACATCGATTCCCAATGCATAGCGTAATTGTGCAAAGGGAATTTACAAGTATTCTTTTCAATTATTTGTTCTTAAAACCGCTGAAAGAAATTTAATTTAATATGAGCACGAAAAAGATTTTGTGTTAAAAAAAATTTTAAAGCAAAGTCCACCTGCTGCTTTTAATTTTGATTAAAATCTGCTGATTTTAATATTATTAAAATTTTTTTAAAAATGTGTTGATAAAAATGTGACCACTATTTTGTTAATTGTTTGTTATTTAAAATTAATTAATTTAAAAATTTAAGTACTATTTCTTAGGTTTATCTCCTTTTAAACAATTTTTTAAAAATTTTTTTCATTAAATAAAAGTTTAATTTATTTTATATAGAGAGGCCCATTTTCAGGGGTGAACCCTGGTTGGTTTAGGGAGGGGGGAAAGAGAGAGTAGTCGTTATGACATTTGATGTAAAATCATAATTGACAGGCAAGAGATTCACGGGAACGTCTTTCCACCATGAGACTAAAGAAGACATTCTATCTATATTTTTTTTATTTGAGACCAATACTCAGGAATAAACCCCTACTGTGCATTGTATTGGAATTTTTTTCTTTTTTTTTTCTTAAATTATTATTAAGCGCCTTAGGAATGAAGCAAATTGCTGTGAATTGATCAATTATAGGCCCGTGTTATACTTTCACCTTTGAAGGATTTACAGCAATTGCCTCATCGTTGCATGTTGATTGTGTGGAAAGTACCTTCGCTAAGTAGGTTTAGTTGTTATCTGCTACTTCCCAATAGGTGGCGCTTTTCTCCTGATAATTCGTTTTGTGTTGACATTTGATAAGATGGAATAGAGTGGAAAGCCGGGGAGCGGTTTCTTTGTAGATCGTCCTCTTGGAAAGGGGGCGGGGAGAGGGTTAGGAACCTCTTATTTTTTAAATTATAGTTCTGAAAAAACCGCAAATTAACTTTTTCATTTTTCACCTTTGCTGGGATTTGAACCTGGCCCGTTTGATTTATTGTGCGAGCGCTCTACCTTTATAAAATATTTGCCTAAATTACATGGTTACGTTTTTTTCATCAAATATTTGGCATATGTAAACATACACGTAGTAGTCGCCGTGGTCTAGTTGTTAGTGTGTTGGCTTACTAAAACATCAGCCCTGAATTCGACACCCAGTTCCGACATCTTAAAAAAAAATATGTAAAAAAATATTTATTTTGGGCGACTACCTCTCAGCAGTCTTCGGACAAAAGGTCTGAGAGTAATCAATTGCCATGAACAAGCTTCTCAAGTCTGTCGTTCGAAGTCGACATTAGACTGTAGGTCCCGGTACTCATGAATAAAAATTTACACACACAACATGAGTGCTGCGAGAAGCTAGGCCGTAATCCTGACACAGGGTTGTAAAAGCCAGTTATGTATGTATGTAAACGTACTGTTGCATACATAATTGGCTTTAACACCCTTGTTTCAGGTTACGCAGCACGTATATTGTGTGCATTAATTTTTATCTGTGAGCACCGGGAGCTACAGTTTAACGTCTACTCCGAATGACAGACTTTTTCATGGCAAACAATAACTCTCAGAACAGTTGCCAGAAGGCTGCTAAAAGGAAGTCGCCCAAAATAAATATTTTTTTACATATTTTTCTTTCAAGATATCAGAGCTGGGGTTTGAACCCGTAACTTTTGCAGAAGTCAGCCAACGTAATAAAGAAAAGCTAATTTTAAAAGCTAAAAATTAATATTAATCGCTCTGTAAAAAGAGATCGAGTGAAATTGGAATCCAGCGTTTTTCTTTTTTTAGTGACAAATAAACCTTAAGTGTGACAAATTTATGTTTTAATACTCAGAGGAGGATACCCAGTGAGCGAATGAATGAAGAAAAATTTAAAATCTTTTCAAGCTTTAAAATTAAAGCAAATTCAAATTTAATTCGATTTTTACTTTACACATTTTGGGTTTACAGTACATAACCGAATATTATTATTTGTTTCTTTGGTGTTTGTAAAATTTAATTTTTAACCTGTATTTACCCTTTTTAAAAGTCCCCTTAAACTATATTTCAATACCCATCATACGCTTATCTTAAGAAGGAACAGAAAAAGTGCTCAATAGTCTCCAATATCATTTATGTTTTCTATTTCACTTTATATAAAAATTAATTAAAAAAAATAAATCTTTTATAAAAAAACATTATTCTAAATAGCGTAATAAAATCTTCGCATATGCTATCCTTTATCCTTTGTTTCTTCTACAATTTTCCAAGTTGTAACAAATATTTATTTCTATATGTTTACATAGATCAAGAGGGCGGCAAGCACTATGACAGTTTAAACAAAATAACTTACATTGGCATTTTTCTCTTATGGGTAATATTTAAAATAGAAGGGCAACAAAAGGGCAATCGATATAAAAAATAATTATTCCTTTTCCATACCCCTAATGATTTCTTTAATAAAGACATGAATATTAATTATTTTGTCTGCAGAACAACTGTGCTGTTTATGTGGATGAATAGTGTGTCTGACAATAGAAGCGTATTAATATTTGTAAATTTAAAACTATCCAAAGGATGAAACTTACATCAAACCATTTGAAAATTGTATAATCTTTTAGCTGTTCATTTAATATAATGTTTATTGGATGAAAACCATTTTTTATTGGAGTAAAAAATTTCAATTTTATGTAGCGATAATAACTATTGCACACGCCCTTATAAGTCTTCCAAAATGTGGCAAAACAAGTCAAACAATAACAAAATATAGTTTTGCTACGCTTGCCAGACTGTCTCTGATTTCAACAAAGAAAAATTAAACACAAATGGTAAACACTCTTCGTTGAAAATATAATATTGTTACGAGACTCTTCAGTTCCCTGTTTATCAACTTGCCTTATTGCAAAGATGCCCAGTAGTCTCTGATATCAGCAAATTAAACTCACACGTATACTTACGCTCTTTTGTTTGATCGTCAATCAGCCAATAGGAAATCAGCATGTTGAGTGGGAGAGACAAACTACACTTGCAGAACTTCTGTGTCTTATTTTCGTCACTCTCGCCAATACTACTACCTTGGGCATCAATGCTTTATTGCTAGCCACCCTGCATGAAACTATTCAGTGTGTGAGACAACCCGTTTATGGCTCCTGAGTCCCTCACAAAAAAAATTTAGATATGCTAATTTTGCTACGTCTGCAATACTTCCAAGCGAGTTTGTATCGAAGTGAGAATACTGCTGCACATTTCTAGTTCTTTCATGCTAACTAAGCTTTTATAATATAACGGATATGTGCCTCAAATTTCACAAAAATTTAAAGCAAATTTAATAATTTTTTTCATTTTTATTCAAATTATCAGTAGTAACTGTGAAAATTTTGTAAGAAGATATTCAGCACTCCACAATAAAACTTAATTTAGGCGTTTGTTATAGATCTCTTAGAACTATAAGCCTTTTCCCTATAGTAAACATAAAACACACAAATTATAATATTTTCCCATAAATTAAAGTATTTTTCTGTGCTGAAAATCTAGGGTTAAAATTTTAGCAAAAGTTTTAATTGTCTGTAAAAGTATTTTTATTCTCATCAAAATAATTTTAATTGTTTCTTGTAAATTAATGCACTGCTGCATGCATCCGCATCATCCCATCATTATATGTTCCTTTTTACAGTTATTTTCAAATTACACCACAACAATGTTATAGGTATCATTTATCATCCATAGACATTTATACGAATTCATACCTATTTAATTTCAATTCACACAAAAGTAACACAGAAAATATTATTAAAGTTCCTAAATGAAAGCTAATCTTTACACAATAAAACCAGTATAATCACCTCAGCCTGTAAATGGCTGGAGAATGAGAAATTAATGGGGTGGAAAAATAACTTCGTTTCAAATTATGTTCATAATTGCTGCAAATTTGTTGCACAACAAACCGATTAAAATAATTACTTTATTAAATATTTAATTACCCAGTTTTCTTTTTTAGTTTTAGTTTCCTGGTTATTATTCTGGAATAAAATAAACGACTTTTGTTTTTCACAATGTTGTTGCAGTTAACCAAGTAATAAAGAAATGTTGCCATTTACATATGAATAGTTTCTTAAATTTCAGGAAGCAAAAAGTTTGCTGATAATAAGTTACACATTTTTATAACAATTACAATTAATGCTGTATGATTACGACAAAATAATTTAAATTGTTTCAATTTAATTTTTTATTAAAGTAATCCTAAAGCGGACTAGTCGTATTTCTCTCATAGTATATATTTTTGTGGTTAATGGACCAGTGAATTGTATGTATGTATATAAGTACGTAAGTGGCCATTACAACCCTGTGTCAGGGTTACGGCCTAGCTGCTCGCAGCCCTCATGTTGTGTGTGTTATTTTAATCCATGAGTACGGTGACCTACAGTTTAAAGTCCACTCCGAACGACAGATTTAAGAAGCTTTTTTATGGCAATCAAGCAATCAACCAGAACTTTTGCCAGAAGACTTTTTTTCATAATTCTTTTTTGTATGTATGTATGTATGTATGTATGTATGTATGTATGTATGTATGTATGTATGTATGTATGTATGTATGTATGAATGTATGTATGTATGTATGTATGTATGTATGTATGTATGTATGTATGTATGTATGTATGTATGTATGTATGTATGTATGTATGTATGTGTGTGTATGTATTCTTTTATTCTCTATTTTAATTAAAAGATTCCACATTATTTTTTTTACCTACCACAGTATATTTTAGCCAAAATGTCAATATTCCATCAACAAATATCCATTTAACACCCACCTTCACCTTAATAAACTGACCTACCACACTGTTTTCACCCTTACCACACCATTAATCATTTACTCTTTTTTTCTTATTATTTTCTAATTAGTTTGCCATTTTTTCAGTACGATCAACACGTGATTTTTACATTAAAAAATACAATAAAAAATTGAGTGCTTAATTGCATTAAAAGTTTTACTACTGTTTTGTAAATTTTTTATATAATGTGTAAATAATAAAATTATTAAACTTTAAAGATAAAAAAGTGCCGATTATTTAGTGAAAATTAAGTTAAAAAATTTGCAAATTTGTGTTTTGCTCTTTTTATAAGTCATCAAAAATGCAGCTATTTAATTATTGTTGTTTTTAAGCAGTGTGTTTTGTTTTTGTGAAAAGAATAAAATGAGTAAGAAAGTGATAATCAGAAATTATATGAAAAAAAATGTGTGTGATTGCCCGTAAAAATTAGAGAAATGTTTATAAAATGTTTGAGTAATCCAATTACACCAACATGTTGCAAAGGTAAGTTTGGTTTATATAACATGTATATAGTTAATAATAAATGTTGAAAGTTGATTTATTTTACAAATATGCATGTATGTATACATAACGTATTAACGTATAAAAATGCCAAGTTAATGCATACAACTATATGCAATTAAATATACTATACATATGTAGCTGTATTTATAATAATTATTAAAGAATTATATATCTATGCGAGAGAGATAGATAAATTTAAAATTGTTTTTCGATATAAGGATTAGGAACTTCTTTGGTCAGATAAAAGTATCAATATCTTTACAACCACTGTCTAAGATTTCGTCATCGCTACTTTGTTAATAAGTACTCCAATATGATCCCATTATATTTTTCTAATTTATGATCTGCGCTTATGGAAATGTTTGAGTTAATTACTTTATATAAAAGCTAGAATATTTTAATTTTATCTATCGTCTTAGTAAGCCAACACAATAACCACTAGACCACGGCGACGACTAATTAATAAGTTTAAATCAAATGTGTACAAACACACACTAATCATTCTTTCCCCGTTCTCACAACATATTTTCGAACACCAACACAATGAATTCCCAGAGTAGGGTTCGTACCCTGAGTGCTGTCCTTAATAAAAAAAAATGTGTACTAAATGCAACTCATTCATTGCTCTATGATGTAATAAAAGCCTGAAGATATATTGTATAGCCCCCAACTTAACTAATGTTTCTTAGAATCTTGCTCAGTTTCGTCGCTCTTACGAATTTTAAAATATCGACCGGTGCTAAATTTGACAGTTTCCTACACGATATTTGATATTTTGCAAAAAGTATTAGCCTTTTGTGACAGAACTTATTTGTATTAAAAACAAAAACAAATTTTTGGTTTTTATTATCGTTTCAATGTAAAGTCCTAAACGGAAATTTTTATTTTTTTTTAAATACAAGGGTTAATCCCTACTACTGTGCATTGTAGATAGATCTTTTTTATCAATATAGATCATACGACTTTTTTCTATTGATGAGACAAGTTAATGTCAATTTGATCACTCAAAGGCCAGTGTTATACCCCTTGTTATACAACTGAATGATCAACAGCAATTGCCCCATCTGTCGGTGGATGTTGATTGTGAGTGGTGAGCGTCTTCACTAAGTAGTTTAGCTGTTATCTTCCCAAAAGTTGGCGTTGTACTCCTGATCATTCCTTTCTGGTAAAATAGACTAAAAATTTCAGTGAACGGTTTCTTGAAGATGGTATTCTTGGAGGGGAGAGAGCCTATTATTGTATTTTTAAATAATTTTTGAGAAACTGCAAATTTTATATTTTTAATTATTGCGCTTCGCTAGGATTTTAACTTCGGTCGTTTGAGTTCTTGTGCGAGCACTCTAACCACTTTACTTGGAAAAAACGGGCAAAAAAGCATACTATTAGCCTTTGTTTAGAAGCGAACGGATGAGAGAATCAAGAGTGGTAGACAAAAAGACACGATTGGCAAACCTGTAATGCTTTTTAGTGAGCTTCAACTTTCTAATTAAATTTAAAAAAATATTTCTTCTGGATGAATCGAATTACTTCCTTGGCAAAAGTTGAATAGTTTTCTGCGAGCTTTAATTTTCTGACATTAGGAAGGTACATTAGGGTGGTACGAATAGAGATAAATACAAATACGAGATACTGCAGGTCGATGGCCTCTAAGTGGAACATTAGTCTTCTCGAGACAAAATATAACGAAAAAACTAAAAAGCGACCCCACGTTTGGCAAAAAAAAATTTTTTAAATCCCCTTGAAAAAATATATTTACCCAATTCACAAAATGTTATAAGTGTCGTAGATTGGTAGAAACTATGACAAACTACAACTATTGTACATAATGTTGTTGGTAATTTCCATGTAAAAAATTACTACAACATGTACGACAATTTTTCCTATGTTTCCGAAATGTTGTATCAATACACCAGAGTTGGAAAACTTTTTTTTATTTTTTTTTTATTTCTCATGTCATAGTTTCTACTATAACATTTTGTAAATTGGGTAATTATATTAGGCGGTACGGGGAAACATTTGATTTAAATGCCTAATGAGTCAGCAGTTCTCGGCCACAAGTCCAGTTGAAATCTAATGCATTACTTAAATTTTCTTCGATCATAGTTATCAAGTCGAAGTTTGGCAAGCCTAAGAGTGCGTGCAATAAAACACATATGTTTCCCATTTATTTCATTTGGAATTCAAACGGAATCATTCCGAAAACTGGAGCTACATATCTGTGGCATTTTGACAAAACACCTTTAGTCGAGATAAGATAGCAAAAAAGTTTTACAAAAAAACTCGGGGAAAAAATTATTTTAATTATTATTAAAATAAACCGAAATTAAAGAAAAATTTCTTCTATAATACAAAATTTTTAAAACGTTTTTTGAATAAAAATTCGTATTATTAAAAATATTTTTTTTAACTTTATAAATTTGACTTAAGATGTTTTGTCAAAATGCCACAGATATATAAAATATAGGTATAAAATTGTGATTTCGAATAAATATTTTTTCTGGCAGAAAGAACTTTTAAGGAAGCGGGTAAAGATAATTCAATAAAAGAAAAAATCATGGCTTGAGGTGGCTTATTATCTAAAAAATTTTAATTTTAGTTTTAACCAGTTATGTTCGGGAGATCAAAGAAACGTTATCGAATTAATAGCACAATGGACAGCTAGGAAAGAAGTTGCTCAGCACTGCAAATTTAAAATTTGTTAGACTGTTTCTTTAACAGTCTTTTGACAAAAGCTGTAAGAGTAACCGATTGCCACTAACAAGCTTCTTCCCAGCTAGGTCCCAGTTCTCATGCATAAAGACTAAGACTCACAAAATGGGTGCTACGCGAAGCTAGGCCGTAGCTTTGTAACAGTGTTGTCATGGCCGATATTGACTGCCTTAATTTGCGTTCTGTTTTTAGAATTTTGAAAATAATTAATTTTTTTGTAAAATTCATGTTTTGTTCTCAATTTCTTTTTATACCATTTCTTCTTACGTTCTAATGGGTATAAATTTTAAAAAAGTTTTTGTCTATTTGCCATAATTTTCTCTCCTGGTGTATTATTTTACTTTTCCAATTTTAGAAGTGTTAAAAGAATTATGGTACTTGTCTTAACAAATAATTTTTGGCAAACAAATAAATTACAAACTTATTTTCACATTTAGATTCCAAACGAGTGTTCATGCTTATGTTGACATTTTATAATGAAAAGAAAGCAATAAATTTGTGTTTTTCTTTTTATTCACTTTTTTCTTTTAGTATTATTGTCATGATTATTTGGTTTAGAAATTTTAAATTTATTATTGACAAAACACTTGAAAAGCAGCCAAATAACAAAGTAATGCAAAAATATGTATTTCTGAAGCAAAACTTGTTCAAAAGAAATTTATTTTGAAATTTAATATTCTTAAGCAGGTTTTCATATTTTTGAATACAATTAGGGAATTCGTATATTTTGTCGCACAAACGAAGAACTAAAAATGTTTACTTTGAAGTAAAGAATTGTAACTTTTTTTTAATCTGTATTTGTAGTGCTTTGTCATAAAAGCAAAGAACCTTCTTCAATTTCACTTATTTTGGTTTTATATAACATACCCGTTTGTAATGTTTGCTAGATTATTAGCAACTGCTTACATTTCCTTTTTTTGGATTTCTAAAAAAAGAAGAATTACAGTTTCTTTTATTTTGTTTTGCTGATTTCAACATGCAAAGGAAATTAAAATGTTATTTTTTACAAAAGAAAAGAAATATTCTTTTTTTTGAATAATTTCTTATCATTTTAATTTCATCAGTTTTTCCTTTTCATTATTTAAGTACATCAAAAAAAAGGCTAACAAGTCGTAATAACGAAGTTAAAATAAAGATGAAAGAGAAGTTATTTATACAGACAACCAATAGAAGACATTCATTATGCAATTGTAACTTGTCACTTTTCATGTAAAAACTCCCATGTAAGTAGACTCAACTCAAAGATGATCCATATAACCAAGTACTTTTTTGCATTATACAGGTATGTATGTTACGGAACAGTTTTGATAGGCCACATTTACAACAAGGATACTTTAGCACCAGTTATCAGAGCTTAATTGTTCATCTATACTGTTTTGGCTTTTATTGAACTTTTTTTTAAAATAATGTGCTTAGCACGTCGTCTGCAAGAAAAACGTGTTAAGCCGATTCGTAGAAATATAATAAATGTCTTCCCTCTATTTATTCATTCATTCAGAAAGGGAGCAAAACTCCAGAAGGGAATAAATAGCACAAGAGTTAACTTTCGCCCTTACCATCAAACCCATAGACGAATTTCAGGAGCTGCCGACAGAGTCTTACTAGTCAAAGAATCCATTAAACTTTTTCAGCAAAAAACTGGGCAACTACTTACATCATTTCTAAGTTCTAACATCTTACTAAAGCTGGGACTAGTTTTGTTCCAGATATCACTTAGTGACAAAAAAAGCCTCGTCAGTATGCCATTCATCATTCTGAAGCTAGGCCTATTAGATCTGAGAAGCACACCAGTTCTGGCATAGGCAACTGATGTGTAGATACTTAATACCTTAATGTATGGAAATGAGATGAGATCATATAGTCATAGTTGTTGCTGTATATTCGTCTATAATGTACCTGCAGAGAGATTGTTAAAGCTTATAAATTTCGTTCTTATACAGCATTCAGTGCCCAATATAGATTGTCGTAGCTTTAGCTATTGACTATTTAAGATTTCAATCTAGTTTTGATCGAGTTACTATTACTTCGCCTACTGATGTAGAACAAATTGTTAGCCCCTTCCACTAAATGTTACCTAGCTTTACATATCGGTGTAAATACTCTGCAAGTCGTGTAGATAAAACTGTTCTTTTACGGGCAAATATATAAGAACTTGCCATTACAACCCTGTTTCAGAATTACGGTCGAACTTCTGACAGCGCATCCATTTTTTGTTTGTAAATGTTTATCCATGAGGACCAGAACCTACAGTTTAATGTCCACTCCGAACGGTAGACAGAAAAAGCTTGTTCATGGCAATTAGTTTTTCTTATAGCTTTTGTCAGAAGACTGTAAAGAGGTCGTCGCCGAAAGAAATATTTTATCAATATTTCTGTATTCAGAGCTGGGTTTTGAACCCCAACCTCTTGTCCAGTAAGCTAAGACACTAATCACTAGACTAACTTAATACCGTGGAGAAACATGACTATCTGATTCTAGACCAGTGCTGACAAAAGAGAGTATAAAAAAGATTTTTTAATTCACCCGTATACCTAGCAGAAAATTTTCCAATTTGGAAGCAATACATAAAATTGTAAGCAATAATGGAAGCATTTTATTGTTTATTCATACCTTAAATCTTCCAAAAATGCTATAGGATAAGGTATTATTTTTGATTTTGTATAATATTTGCTTACTGGTTGCATAAATTTGCATTTTTATTGCATTTTAGCGGCTCATTTCATATAAAAATCATTGATGCGCACGAGTAAGTGATAGTTCACATTTTCTCCCTTACAAAATAAATAGCTTATTGGTAAGCACTAACTTCTGCTGGGTCTGTAAAGCCGAAGCCTACACATTGATATCTTTGTTCTTCATTACTATCATTACCTCTTATTTGAAAGGAGCGAATAATTTAAACGATGACTTAACTGATGTCTGAAAATGTCTACATATGTAAGAATTCCATGAGTTATCCCTGCCATCATTTAAAAACACTGGCATTATATTCCTTTTAATGTTGTTGAAAGAGAAAAAAAATTAATGCAAGATTAAACACATGAAACCTATTGAAAGAGGATATGGAATGAGAAATGACTTTTGATTGAACGAAAAATTACCGCTCACTAAACTGACCAAAATTACACAGATTTACTACAAGCATGCAATAAAAATATTTTTTTTTATAGTTTTAAATTTTATTAATAAAAACTAAAACACAACTATTAAAGTAGGATAAACACCACAGTCATCAGAGCAGACTTTTGCCTTTTATTTTATAGTTTTGTGTTTTTTTTTTTTAAATTCCTCAAAATAATACATTTACCCAACCACAACAACCAAACAATTTATTGTTGAGGAAAACAATAACCAAAAACATACCAACAACATATTATAAACAAAGTACAATTTAGCTTTTGACACAATAACAACAAATACCAGATGGTTAAAATATAATTTTTTTTACTTATTTATGTCAAGGATTCTATACCTTAAGGCTGTTTTATAAAAACATAAAACACAACAACTATAAAACATATGTAGTGATATACATCCAGTTACTTATACTTATACATGCAGACAAGCATATCAACACATGAATAACTCTCAGTGTTTGTCTCTTAGCAGATGTAGAATCACTCAAAGAAGCCTAAGTAAGGGCCTTATAGCATAGGCAGACGACAGCTTTAATTTGATTTTAAAACTCACTAATGCAAATTAAATTTTCCCCTGACAGACGATAGCTATTGCCTTTCAGTGGTAAACAGCTGTTTGTTTTTTTATCTCTAACCATAGATTATATGCCACTTAGTTGGCTTCTTTTCCTTTGACATCCTAAAAATCGTAGAAAATGGGTTGGTTGCAGGTTTAATATTTGTTTTATTATTTTATATTGTTTCTTTTTTGCTAAAAACTATTAGAAATACTAACTATTGCTGACTTTAAAATAAATAAAAAAAAACGTTTGATTTCATTTTGTTCTTAACAATGAGTAAAACAAAAACAAAACAAAAACGATTGTCCCATTTAGTTTTGTATATTGTTTTTGTTTGTGATCACTAAAAATACGCTTACTCAAAGGTGCGTAGGTAGAAAAAAATTTTATGAGAACAAAATTGAAAAAGTTTAAAGAAAATACGTTTTCAAACGTTTTCGAGTTGATTTGCTCATTATAACTCCCTAAAATATATATAAATGCATGCTTACATACATAAGCGAAGCAAGATTTTTGACGAAGCAGTAAACATTTTAATTTTATGGCCTGTTTCTGTATGACAAACAATTTTAAGCAATTGAAAATTTTTATCAAAAATGCTCAAAATGATTTGAAAAATTAAGTGTTTTTCAATCGTTTGAAATTGTTTGTCATACAGAAACAGGCCATTAATTTAAAAAAAAGAAAAAATATACACACGAACCAAATGAAAAACTAAAAAAATACGTTTCTCCTTTTGTTTTGAAAGCAATTATACGAATATAACGGAATATCAAAGCAAGCACAAGAGCGAAAACCAAATTGTTTTGTTTGTGCTCTTTCTCATTTAAAAAGTATTTGTTTTGGTTTTGCTCATATACAAAACGATAAAAAAAATGTCCAAAGTTTATGACTTTGTGGAAAAGTTTTCCAAATGTTTTGTTTGTTTGCCCACTCTGCTTTTAATCCATTTTAATTTTTTCAACTAAAGGGGGGTTTAGACGATAATACAAGTCGTACGACATTTCAAATTTTTGTTTGGAAGATAATGAATAATATCATGTAAGCTTAATATGTAATGAGAGCGTACGACATTGAAAGAAAATACGGATAAAAATTTGCCAGTCATACAGCTCTCTTTGTTTTTTGAATTTTTTTAAAAAACCATCACATTTCATTAGATCAGGGATGGCATTTAATATTTTTGTTTGTGTATATTCAATGAATTCACAATGCGTGTAAATTTTGTGTGCATGTTTAAGTGCATTTTATGTTCTCATTTTACTTTGTTTTGTTTTTGTTTTTACCAACCATGTAAACGCAAAAAATATCTGTCGTAAGATTTTTACTCTCATTTTTAAAATACGGATGGAAATTCATAATATTTTTACGTACGACTTGTATTACCGTCTAAACCCGCCTTAAGCATTAATTCACAACAGTAAACGATTTTCCAACAGCTGATTTCTTGTCTATGGTATTGCCAAATTGAAATACATAACACAGCTTAAATTTAGTTTGGTTTTGTGCATTTAAAACAAAATTAATGGAAATTATTCCCAAATTAATGTGAATTAAGATTGTTGATGCAAATTAACGCTGTTTTCTGTCTACACCATTACTATGCAATTGACTTCTTTACATTGTGTTTCTGATCATCTCTTTACAAGTTAACTTTCTATTACTATTTTGTGGCTGGTTTAAACTTTACACTTTCTCTCAAATTTACATTGTTGTAACAAGCAGGCCATTTGGGAATATAAATAAAAGCCTTGAAATTTCTCCTCTCAATCTTTTCCTTTTTTTTCGTTGTTCCCAAGTGTATATGTATTTGTAAACATATATACATACTTACAAATATGTGTGTGATTTTGTTTATGAATGGAATATTCTGTGGCGGTAAGACTTTGTAGTTGTTTGCACAACTTATTTTTCTCTTTGGTTTTCTCTGTATTACAACACATAGTCTTCCATTTTGATGTGACGACAAAGATGTTGATGTTTACTTTGCGTGGTCTTATTCTTCCTTATATTCACACTTTTATGAGATTTATGAAATAAAATAACTATCTTATATAGGTTCCTAAGGCAATTCACTTTTGTGGCATTTAAAAATTCCCACTATTAATAGGAGATACATTAAACACAAATTTGTCCCTGGTTTTACGTGGTAGATGATATTATTAAGTAAAGTATTGATAAGGTTTATGCATGATCAAATACACAGTACTTTAAGAGCCACTTTACTATCCAAAAGTATAAATTCTTCCATAGGTTTTTCCTTTTATAATTTTTCCAATTAAATTCAACTGAAAAAGAGTCAAAGGGGATAACTCTTCTGGAAAACTGTAATTTATAATTGATCACAGATAAGCAAATGCTGTTGATTATTTCAAGGGTTAAAGTATAATACTGGACTTTTAGTGATCACCTGACAGCATCTTGTCCCATTGACAGTAGGCTCTTAAATGGAACTACATATATATGTACATATATGAACTATTGCATATCTTCAAACATTCCAATGAAATGTAAGCATGGGAAGGGCTATAAAACTCTGTATATTGGTCTTAGAAAATGAAATATATAAAAGCTTTTCATTGCATTAAATTTTAATTTCGATCGAAATCAATTTCCATCACATACCAGAATAGAAATGGTTTAATTCCGAAGCAGATCTACTTAATTTTTTTTGTTTTGTCTTAAATATCTATGACGGTGACTACATGTTTACATAAGTATGTGTATGTATATGGAAAATTGTTTATTGGTACACTTTAATTTGCACAACATTTTTTACCCCAAAAATGTGCAAAATCCTTTAATTAATTGGAAACGTTAAATTTGGCCACTCATGAAAATTAACATTTTACTATTAATTTCGATTTTTCAAAGGATTTTATTTTTTTGCTTTTGCCTTCATAGCACAGCTGCAGGTAACAATTTTTCAATTTATTCCCTATTACTTCATGCAGGTAAAAACTTGAAATAAATAATTTATTATTTTCACATCAAAGAAGAAAAATGTATGTGCCCGCAACTTTTCTCTCAATAAAAGTAATTGATTTTTATTCCTACAGCATGTGAATTCAACAAAATTTCATATTAAACAATGCCTGTTATTTGCAATATTTTAAATTGTTTTAACAATTTAATAAAAACAAAATAATAATAAAAGAAAAAAATTTTTATTAATCGCTGAAAACATAACACATGCATGAGCAACAATAAAATCAAAAGAACCATATTCTGGTACATACTCGTACAATTAAAAAAAAATAATAATAAAGTTTTGTCCTTCCAATTACATATTTATTTATTTATATATATATTTTTTTCTGATTCTATTCTTTCAGTGATTATTTATTACTAGGGCAACCAAAAATATGCTCTAAAAAATTGGTTTTATGATCCTAAAATATGCCTTGAAAAAACATTTTTAAGCTTTAAAAATATGCATACATATGTGATATAAAATTACATATATTTTTTTTCAAAAATTTGACAACACGAAAAGTAACAAAAGTAGCTACAAACCGGATAAAATAAAATTCCTTTATAAAGTGTGATTTTTTAAGAGCTATAGGAAAGTTAAAAAAAGCACACATAAAATTAAGAAAAATTAATGAAATCTTAATTTGAATTGATAGTATGGTCCATATAACTTAATGGTTGAAGAATATTTCATTAAAATGTTGACCGGACTGCGCCTCAAATGGTCCATCCGCCTAGTCCAATTTAGGCATACTCTTTCCAACATTTCGGCCGGTATCTCACGAATAAATGATTCAACGTTGTCTTCCAATGCGTTAATTGAAGCGGGCTTGGCTGCAGAGACTTGAGCTTTAACAAAAAATAGTTAAAGGCGTTAAATCGCACGATCTACCATTACATTACAGTTACGTTACCATTCGCATCATCTTTGAAGAAGTACGGTCCAATGATGCCACAGGCCCATAAACCGCAGCAAACTGTGACTTTTTATGGATGCATTAGAAGCACTTGCCTCTTCACTGGGTCGATTAAACTGACCATAAAATGGAAGAAGATGAACTTTCTTAACAGAGCACGCGTTTTGATAATAAAATTCAATAATTTGCAAGCGTTGTTCGTTTGTAAGACGATTCATGGTTAAATTATAGACCAAACCGAAGATGTTTGACAGTGAAACAAAACACGAAACGTGCGTCAGCTGTTTAAGCCAGTGTTGCCAAAAAGATTTTATATTTTAATTTAAAAATTAGGCAAAAATACAATTAATAGAGTAAAAAATTAATTCAAATTATTGTTGCAATAAATGACAAACATATCGCTAAAATTTTTGTATTGGTGTGTGGGTTTAGACACCAATATAAATGATTATAATGGGATAAAAAAGGGTGTATTGGTTTAAGAAAAATTAAATTGAGGAATATTCTTTTCAAATAAAGAAATTTATATTTGCATATACATACATACATAGGTATGCATGTATATTTATGTATATTAAATTATAACATTAATATGAAATATGGATGAGGTAAGTATTTCTTTATGTATATGTAGTTGTGTTACATTTTATATAATTATATTAAAAATACATACATATTATGATTCCAAAAAAACCTTCAATTTCTAATGAAGGCTCCAAATTGCCAAATTGTCTTCCTTCTGATGATTGTGATGGTTTGGTGGTTGAGAAGTGAATGTGTTAAAATCTTTTTTGTTATGGAAATAGAAAAGCATGAAAATTTATTTGTCCCAAAATTAACGACAAAATAGCACACACACAAACAGTGCATAAGGAAGACAATTTAGGCACTTATATTTATAGTAAATGTACAATGCATTTTAATAAACAATGTCATAATACGAGTGTAGTCTAAACAATTGGATCTCAAAATTAATTTATGTATAATATATATGTTTGTAATTCATAAATGTATACATGTATATAAATAAAATAAATTCAAAACAATTCAATAAAAAAAGAAAAAAAGGAAATATAAAAGATATTGGCCAATGTAAATTGGACAATTTTAAATCATAAAGTTTTGTCTGTTTTATTGTAAAATGCTCTTGTACCTCGAAAAAGTTCTTTCGACATCAACGGAAGTAATTGGTGCAAATTTGAAAGCATAATTTCTTGCGTTGAGCTCAATATTTTTTTGACTTCCGAGGTATTGTGTAATGGTAAATATTTACTTATAGCAAATTTTACAAAACAGAATTTGCCCATCAATTTTAAAATCTGGATATTTGCTAACATATTATTTAGACTGTGTGACAGGAATTACTTGAGTTTAGGCACATTCTTACGAAAATTTAATTAATTTAAAAATAAACTTTTAATTTAATTTGTTATACCATGCAATTATTGCTATTTTTCCCCAATAGGTACAACGTTGAAAACTACATAACTTTTAATTTAGAATTCATTATTAAACATTTTTTTAAACGGTAATTCCCCTAAATGTAAAATTTGTATGCTTGTATGTAATGGTTAAACCAAAGACTATATAATATAAAGATTGTGCACTCAGTACATTATTTTTTCCATAGCAAAAACCTGCATGGGATTTATCAAAAATCCCATATGAAAGAGAAAATCATTTATAGTCTCTCTGAAAGATAAAAAGGGAGACGAATTTTACGAAAAAGAGAATAAGCTATAACAAGCAGACGTACACATGCATATCGCACACCCAGTTCGTAAGTGACACAACTCAAAATTTGTATTTTTCGAGTTTATGTATTAATACGTGTAGTTTTAATTTTTGAGTTGTGCCACTTTTGAACTGGGTGTGCGATATGTTTGTATGCATATATGTATGTATGTGTAGTCTACTCGTAAGTTCTTTTTGTGTTTTGTTTCTTTTTAATACTTTTTAAACCACATAATATTTGTAGTAAACAAGAAAATGAGTTTTATAAAAGTTGATATTTATGTAGGGTAAAGAATATGTGTTTTATTGGTGCAAAAAATAAAAATTAAGCGACTCGCACCGAAATCTGATTTCTTATAAATAACATAAAAATTTTAACAAGCATTTATTATAATATAGAAATTTTTACAAAGAAATAAAGATAAATGCCCGTATTCATAAAAAATAAAATTGGTTTATAGAGTGCTTATTTGACATATTTCTATGGAGTAATTGTCAAATAAGCAATTAATAAAACTGTTTTATTATTATAAATACTGCCAAAAATGTTTTTACATTTGGACAGGTTATTTAAATTAATTTTTAATGAGTTAAAATTTTGACTTTCTCAGCACTCGATGATTTGTAGTTTTGAGTCTGCCATGAAGAATGCTTACGAAGTAATGTTAGCACAAGAAGATTCAGCATCTCTAATCTATGTTTATAGCATATGTCATTCTCTTCATACAAAAAGGAATATGTTGTATTTTTGGTGCATTGTATGCACTGTTTGACAATAGTTTTCTTAATATTTCGTATGCTTTTGTCTTCTGTGAATATTTTTTCAAATACTTTTATTTGTATCTTGCATATTTCAAAAAACAAATCGGATGGTCCACAGAAACTTCCAAAATCTGATTCTTCATTGTAATTTTTCGCATGTACATTTCGGAGGGGTATGTCAGTGTCCACCTTTTGCGCGAAGGTACGAAAATAAGTTCTCTAATGGATCTTGATTAAAGTGACTGGTTAAAATAAAAAGCATGTCATCTTCTTGAAACATTTCTTCTGATAGAGAAATTATACCCCTGGTGGTTTGAATAGGTTCATTAATGGAAAAAATGTTGCTGCCCAAATATAAAACTTGGCTTAAGTATCTAGCTTAAAAAATCCTACCTATTAAATAATTCTATAACATCTTCAGAGTTATTATATGTACAATTACGCCGGATAGATACTTCATCAAAAATTAGGATACATTGTTTTTCTGCATGCTGCATTTTACGAATTGCTGCTTCCAGTGCATTATACATATGTATATGCATAAATTATTGCCAGACTGCAAATTCTTAATATCGCTCCATCTGCTTAGGGAAGAAAGGGTTGGAAGGTTCAGTTTTAAAGTATTTCTTAAAAATAAATACGTAGAGGGGGATCTATAATAAATACTTTCAGTCAAGTTTCTCTCCTGATCTTCCCATCGAGCATTTGATTTTCTGTTTTGCTTTATGAACATTTCACAAAGCGTTTTATCAAGTAGGTTAATATGCAACTCATCAATTTCGCTTTCAATGGATTTCTTTAATTGTAACTTCTTTCCATAACCATAACTCTTTTCTTCTAAGACTAATTTTTTTACCCTAAATCACGAATAGTTAGCATTTTTGTATTAAGCTTTTTAATTATATTGTAGTATTTTTTTGGTAAAGTGCTTCATTTTTACATTTTTTTCACAATAATAATAATAATAAAAGTGAAGGCGATTTTGATCCTCTACGCGATTGTGGCTGAGATCTGAAAAGTTGCAAATCATTATCAGAATAGACTTCGATTCCTTCTACACTCATGTCCTCGTTATATTCCATTACCACTAATTATTCAAAATTAGTGCACTAAATTTCCACTACCACTAAAATCGATATATTTAATGCAATAAATTTCCACTACCACTAAATTTCTTTTTTTTAATGCAATAAATTTCCACTACCACTTAATTTGTTTTTTTTAATGCAATAAATTTCCACTACCATAAAATTTATTTTATTCAATGCACTAAATTTCCACTACCACTAAATTCGTTTTATTTAATGCATTAAATATCCACTATCACTAAATATAAAAGGCGATAATGCACTATTTTTACCACTACCACTAAATTTAGTGGAAAATGAAATCTAATGCAATAAACCCAACTCTGCTAATGAGAAGTGCTTATCACACAAAAACAATAAAGAAGAATTTGCAATAAATTGCACGTCAAAGTTGCATTTTTCTGCCCACTTTTTAAACAACGGTGAGTCCATATTTGGAAACGAAATTGCTTTACGTTAGGTGAACTTCTTTTAGATTTGCGGCAATGGGGCAGACTGCATTTGTTGCCAGCTTTCCGTGAGACCGATGAATTTGAATCCTAGAGTACAAACAGTATATACATACATATACATATGTATACGAAACGTTTAATGTGCACATGTAATTAAAAATAATTTTCTTACCATTTTTTTTTATTAATATGAAATTATTATGACTTTGCACTATTAACTTAATAACACTTTAAATAATAAAGTTTTATTAAAAACTAAGTTAATTTGAATTTTTTATTTTAGTAAGAACTTCTTTTCTCTTTTGCAGAATACAAATAAGTAAAATATAACATATTATCATTTTTAACATTACTTGTAAACCTAATTTTCTACTACAAGAGAATTTTTTTTAAAAATTTGGTATATAAATTTCATGCAATGGGCATCATAAACTCGGTGCGAATCAATTTAATTTCGTTTTCACAAAAACAAAACAAATGTGATTTTCCCTACCTCACCTACGAAGTCATCTTGTTTCTTTCTATTTTTCAATCTCATATTTAATAGAAAGAACAATCACTCTTTTTAAAAAATAAACCAAATAAATAAGCGAAAATAAACCATTGAAAAAAAAAAATAACATAAACAGTAAGAATAACAACAACAATAATATCAAATACTTTATCTTGCAAGAGAGCAAAATAAAAGTGCTTTCGCTCTCCCCCGTTATTTGTTATCTATAAAAAATTTATCTTTGCAAATAATTAGAAAAAGAGCAAATTTTTTCCCTTCCCTTGTCACTTGTCCCACACATCCTTATGCTGTGCAAAATTTGTGCTTAACCAAAATGTACTAAGTGCAACATCTTTATATTATATAGTCTTTGGTTAAACGTCATAGTTTCTCCTAAAATGAATTAAAGTTTTACTTGTTTCTCAGTAATATTCAGAAAAAAAAAAATGCTAATGCATATTTTTGGTTGCCCTATTTATTACCAATATTTATAATCAATATTAAAACATTTTAAAGATATTTTGAAACATTTGTGTTATTGTTATTTGTAGTATATGAGTTAAGAATTTAATTACTTTTAAGGGCAGTTTAGACTAAGTTGTACAAAAAATGAGTACAAAAATTGTGCTTTGTATTTACACTTTTGTTGTTGAAATATAAAACAGAATAAAAACATTAGTTGTCAGAAAAATAAATGTAAAAATAAATAAACATTTTTGTATTATTGTTTTTAAATAAATTGGAAAATTGCTTTTTATTCAGGTATGTTCTGAAAATCACTTTTTGTAGGAGTGATTTCAAATCACGAGAAAGGTGTTCTGAGCACAAAATTTTTTGAAATTTTGTGATTTGAAATCGTCAGGTAAATTCTTGTCGATATTAAATCACTTGCCTTTTTAAACACTATTTTACTTACAATTGGGCGAAAAAAGTAAAACAAACATATAACATCATTTGTTCTTTATTTATTTTTACAAAAAAAAAATTATAATTTCATGCAGAAAAATTCTAAAATTCGCAAATTTTAAAACACATTACAATTTTCATAAAATTTTTTGATTTGTTTACATTTTTCACAATTTGCTTTTATTTTTCAAAACGATTTTTGGAGTTGCCAGATTTACAACATGTTATTTTATTTTATGTATAATTTGACCAAATTTGTCAATTAAATTAATTATTAAAAACTAAAATTTATAAAATTTGTTCATAAAAATTAATATAATGTAAAATAGTTTACATAGATTGGTTAATTTTTGAAATATAAATGTGCGATTTTAATGCAAATGCCAGCAATGAATCTGGCAGCTCTATAAACGACACAAAAGAGCTTAAAGTTTGTGGTTTAGAACAATGAAAAACACTTCTAAAAACAAAAAAGCTCGTGATTTTCAGAACACCTAAGAATTTCTTGCGTGATTTTAAACTCACATGTGATTTGAAATCACGTGATTTTCAGAACATGCCTGATTATTTCAAATATTCAAAAACAAAAACATTACACGGTCTAAATAAAATTCTATATTTTTCAGAAAAAAATAAAAGCCATATGCATAGCTTTCAATTTTTCATAAGTATTTTCTTCCATTATCGAATACATATGCATTTCGTTTATGTATACGGGTATGTTCTGAAAAACAAATTCGAGTGAAATTAAATCGCATGAAATTTTAAATTGCTATACATTTAAAATGTGAAGGGGTTTTAATACTTTTTTTATTTATTCGATTAATAATTATTAATGCATTTTCTTTGAATACCAAAGCTGTAAAATAATTTGCCGATTAAATTTTGTTTACCGTTGAAAAAAACTCTGTGTTTTAATTTCAATTGAATTCTTGTTCCAGAACATACCCGATTATATTTAGACTATCACAGTGTTACCTTTCTACACAAAATTTTGGCAGATCATACGACTTATTGGATAGCCTAAAGCCCCCTTTAAACAATTTTCAAATTATAAAAAAAGAGCTGGATTATAAAAATGATAAAAAAATTGCAGTTTATTCAGGCGTAGCTGAAAAATTACAAAAGGAATATTAGTAAGGTTTACTTAATATTATATTACTCAAGCAACTGCTCAGTATTTATTTATTTCTAGCAAATAAGTGTACCACACAAAAGCTACTGATAAATTTTTCTAAATATGCAAAATTAGGCATTTCTAAAACGAACTTTGATGCTTAAGGTTGCGTGCTCAAAATTTTTTTAAAAATATTGTGGCATGAGCCAACTGTTATGCTCACATCCTCTGCAACTTCTCTCCATAACAAGTTTCTTTCTTTTCCCAACATTTTCATCGGTTTTATATCTAATGGATTTTTGAGGGCGAGCTTAGTTTTTCAAATTTCTTTATTTATTTTTATTTAATTTAATAGATACACTGCATAACAAGACATAGTCTTATAATTATAATGCAGATTTAATAGTAATACAATAAATTTGAAAAATAAACATCTATTACACCGCGTTACACACATTCTGTCCTATGAACCAAATATACTTTTTCGGAAAGAGGAGAAAAAATAAAAATACACGTGTATCGGCTATTTTCATGTACACGTCAAAATTTATTTTTTTTATCTATAAAGTATAATGCTCGTAGTATCCATCTGTCTGCCTGTGTAAAAGGCTTTGGATCAATTTTAACCCTTTTTCCGTGATGCAATTGAGCTGAATTTTTGCAGGCAGACTTGTGGAAATGTCTGTATCACGTCAAATTAAAAAAAAATAGATTTTTATCAATTCTCAGATTTTCATGAATTTTTTTTTTTAATTTTTTTCATTGTTCTCAGCATAACTTGAAGGGACTCCAAATTTTTAAACTACTAAAGCGTTCCAAAAAAAAAAAAATTTGCTTTTCGACCCATCTATTGAATTTCTATATATTTCATCAAAGAAAAAATGCAGTGCCCGACTCGAAATAACTTTTGTTACGTTTGTGGCTTATTCTCACCAAGCAAAAATTTGAAAAATATTACGACAACAGTGGTTAATTAATTTCAGAAAATAATGTGTATGAGGAGAAAAAAAATAGTTGCAAGTTATGTGAATGGAAAGGCACAGTTGCAGTTATTGAGCAGTTCCTTGGCATATGCTATCATTGTGATGAATTTTTTCGCAAGTTGCCAAAGGTGTAGAGTGAAACGACAATAATAGCAGACAAAATATTTTTACTATGGCTCAGCAAATATTTTACAACAGTTTCAGTTTTTTATCGTTAAGTTGTGGCCAATAAAATTTATTCCAGTTGTCTTAATGAAAAATTTTAACAAATGTTCTGATTAAAATTAAATTCATGTAAAAAATGAAAGTATTATTTTTGTTGAATATCAGCAATGACAATAAAAACATTTAATTTACTTATTTCAGTAAAGGTGCCCACACACTAGTGATTTGTGACTATGATTTGTTGTGTTCGACGTCTTTTTACATGTTAATGGGGCTGTATGACAACAAATCACAAAAATTTGAAATTTTTCAATTTATTGTGATTTGTAACAAAGTGTATGGGGTTGTGCGCGAATATTTGAAAAAATTTTTAAATTAATTCACAATAAAACGCCAAAATATTCATATTAAAATATTAAAATAAAAATACGAAAAGTGAAAATATTTTTTGTGGTTGCGGAGATGGCTAGCAACCAATTTTTTGTAGAATTCATTGAAATTTTACAAAATGAAAATGCCATTTAGAAAAGTAAAAGTGATGTCTTGTTGTTGACGTTTTAACTTTTTGTGATTTTTTATAGTGTGTGGAGAAATGACAACCGAACAAATCACAGTCACAAATCACTAGTGTGTGGCCACCTTAAAATAATTATTTTGTTTATGGTTGCAAATAATTCAAATTCTTTTTTTGTTTTTGTTTTTGTTTGTATTGTTGTAATTAATTGTATAAACAAGTTTAATAAAGATTAAATTGTTTTATTGTTTATTTGTGTAATTAATTTATTTGTATTTCAATTAATAATAAAACAGAGACGTGCACAACTACACTACGGCTACATACAGTCGAGAGCAAATTAGATAGAAATTAAGATACATACCTTAGCAATCAGCAGTGTTTAAAAAATATATAATAAATAAAACTTTTCTATACACAAAAATTAATGTTGGTTTGTTCGTCTGACGTAAACCGCTTGACCGATCACTATGAAATTTGCAGCGTAGTTATGTGCGTACTGTCCTATGGGCAAGACCATAGTCGAAAGAGGTGTTACAAAAAAAAAAAAAACATAAAATAGAATTGAAAAATCTTGAAACTTAAGTTTAAATTTTTTGAAATCTTATGAAAAAAATCAAAAACGGGGTAAAAATTCTCGCGTTAAGTCGTAAAAATTTTACAGAATTAGATACTTTTTAATTGCCGAATTCACAAAACCCTTGTATTCATTGTATTCGTTATTAGATTGTATGGCACTACAATAGTTGTGCGCTTGTTGTTGGTAATTTGTATATAAACATTCCATACAACTCATACACTTTTTTTCATATGTTTTAAAAAAGTTGTATTGGTTTCTGTGTTATTGTGAATGAAAAATATTGACAAAAATATAAACACAAAAAAATTCTTTTTATTGTCAGCAGCAAATTAAATAAAATAAAATAAATAAATACAAAAATGGAAGAAAAATGTATTTTGCTTGTAAAAATCAACTTTTTAATACAGTTTTTCTTTTTCTTATTTGGTTTTTGACGTTTAATACACAAAATACTTTCATATACATACAATAGATGTTCACGAGCCAACATTGTATGCAATACATGAAACAACGATACAAAACTTTGTGAATTCGGTAAATGTAAAAATTTTATAATTTGGCAAAAATTAAATTACTTTTATGTTAAAATGGGAAAATATTTTCAAAAATTGTAAATCAAATTTTTTATATGAGAAAACAAAACAAACAAAAAAAAAAATCATTCATCGGTATTGCTAAAAAATTTGGGATTTGCACTCGGGAATGTTTTGTGTAACATAGAAAATAAAAAACGATTAAACTTATTTACTACGTCGAAAAAGAGTGTAAGGATAAGCAAAAAGGCTATAAAAGCTATAAAAAGCATAGCTAAAAAACGTGCGGGACTTTATGTGCTCTATCCGCCATTTTATATTTTTGGAGTAATTGAAGCCTATTTAGGTTCTTGACACCAACGTTTTTAAAATCTGCAATCCGTATTCAGCTATTTATCTCCGAAACTGGACGAGATATCCGAAAACGGAATGCAGACTTGAAAAATATTGGGTCGAAAACCTCATTAACTCGAGATGTTTAAAAAATAAGAAATGGCGAATAGAGCACATAAACTCCCACACGACGATATATTGGATTGGTTTTAGGGAATTGCATTAATTTGCATATTTCTACCTTGAGCTACAATAAGTAACTATTACACCAATCACAGAAAGCAATGTTGATCTTGCTTTATGTCAAAACATATATGCGGGAACTCATTGTTGCAAAATGTAGACAGTAGAACGCCAAAGTTGATACTCTGTCATAGCCCAGAATATTGCCTGATAGAGTGTTTTTAAAACAAACAGTTGGCAGATTTGATCCATTGAGAAGAGAATTCGTATAACTTTTCATTCATAATTTTTTAGAATGTTTACCTTATGAAAGGCTTTGCTAAAGTGGGTGTTTTAGTGACATAGGTTTTCATTTTGTGAAAAAGTATTAATAATTAGTTACTGTAGAAAAATGTAGTGAGTTTGTTGCAATCGTACATTCCTTTTGAAACCCATGTTGATGAGGTGTTATAGACTTAGATATATAATCGATCGGTAATTAATTGTTCGAAAAACTTTGGTATGATTCCTAATTCCGTTATGCCAGTATTATCTTAATATATAAAAACGTTTGTGCCGGGTACGTGTTACAAAAACTCAAGAACCGCTGGATCGATTGACACCAAACTTGGACAATATATAAGTTTAGTCAGGAGCCAGGTTTCTCTTAAGCTTAACAACGATAGGTGGCGCTATTGTCGTAATATTTCATTTTTTTTTACTTATGGTACGATTTGGCTCAAATTGACAAAATATATTTATTGAACAAAAATAAGTATCCTTTTCTTTTATGGGCATTCAAAAATAAAAATTTTCAATATATTAAAAATTTTCTTAAAACAATTTGTAAAAAAATAATTTATAAAAAAAAAATAATTGGAGACAAAATCAAAATATTTCAGGACAAAACAACGTTTGCCGGGTCAGCTAGTTTTTTATATAAAAAATTAATTTTTTTTTGATTGAGGACAGAACACAGGGTATGACCCATGCAGTATATTATGTCGGTCTAGGAAAATATTTTTTGGGAAGAAGGATAGAAGGAGTAGTGCTTGTAAATATTTGATTTAGACTTGTTACTATAGTAACTGACAGGGAAAACTTTCAAGGAAGATTTTTACACAAATGAACGGTGCGTATACAAAAACTAATTTCCTCTATAATGCACTGGTCTTTTACCAGGTTTAAATAATGAAAGTTAAAAAGACTCCCCCTTCTATTTATTTTGTTTGCTCAAACCACTACTATCTTGAGGAATGGGTAAAATTTCTAAATAAAAATGTGTTTTAGTAAAAACTCTTCATTTCAATCTAAAACATTAAATTATTGTTTTTTCTTAAAAAAAAAGAAAATTTAAATTAATCGAACACATTAAACTTTAAAGAAAATCTAATCTTTATTTCATTTACTCGTAATGCTGTATTTAAATTATTTTCTTGATAAATGACTACAAAATACTTCATTCTAGCTTTTGGCTTTTCTAACAATTGCAAATCACACTTCAAACAAAACACAGTAAAATGTTAGGAAGTTTCGTAGTAATCGCATATACAAGAAGTGCTGAGTGACTTAAATGCTGGTACACACAAAAAATTTCAACCGAAACTAAAATGAAGAAATAAACGAAAGGTGAAATTTTTTCTTATTTTTTTTTAATACAAAGTAAGATAAATTATTTAAACCCACTTTTTCTATTGCTCAGCAAAAATACAAATTTAAAAATACGTACAGTTTTAAAAGCATTTCATCACTTGAGGTCAAAATTGTTAGTCTTGGTGTTGGTCTTATATTGGTTTTTTTTTAATTCTGCAATTTTTTGTTTAAGCAAAATGCTGTATTTCAGCATTAACGTTTTGTAGTTGACGTTTAATTTAGTTTAGAATTAACCAAACAGTAGTAAAACCACACTGAAAAGGCTACACAAACAGAAAAAGTAATTAAAACTTAAATAGTTGAAAACACATCGATTTTTTCCAAAAAGTCACTCCAATTTAAGTATATTTTACCATAGATGAAATTCATTAAGAAAGAACATACAACTTCTAAATTTAAAAGGCAAAACACACAGAATTTAATTTGATAATAAAAGGCACAGTAATTGTCTGTAGATAATAGAGTTTCAATATATTGCTCATGTTTAAATTTCAAAAAATTTAAAAATGAGCTTAAATTGAAACCAATTACATATATTACTCGTACCTACGGAAGTGACGGCTACAATGTTTCAATTACATAAATACATACATAATTACCCATTTTATTTTTCGAGTTTGTTTTCATAATTTGGGGTTTTTCCACGTATAAAAACTATTATAAAAAAAAATATTGTAAAAAAATTAAATTACAATTCAACTTCAATTCTGTGTGATGTTTAAAAATTGGAGAAAGGTTTTTCTTTTTTATTCAATCACTTATTAAAGCATATAAAAGGATATTATTTGCTCTGTCTGATGAACATCTGGCGTTTATCTTTTATATTTTTTTTAAGATTGAATAAAAAAAGGAGCAGAAATTTATTTCTAAAAAAAGAACAAAAAATTCTTTAAAATTTGTTGTTGATCTTTAAACTCGCAAATATAAGGAATTTCTTCCATGCCGTAAAATACAAAAAAAAAATATTTTTTTTATTCCACTGAAAACCATTTGCATAAGTGGATGGATAACTGACTGACTGACATATAATATTTGTTTTCATGAATGAGTGATTTATTATCTACATATGGTATGATTTTCACATTCCATGACTTGGCAGTGCTGTCATTTAAAAGATTTTGTTTAAATTTATTTGCATATACTATGGAGGGTTTATTGCCATTGGATGAAAATCAGTAAATAACACTTTTTAAATTGGCATATGGCTATCGGTTTAAGTTCAAATGTCTGCATAATCTTTTAGCAGAAAAAATAATAAAATAAATAAAATTAAAACATCAAATTTGTTCAGTATTTTGAAGATGTTCTAGTGAAATATCGGAGCCTTTTAATAAAATATTTTAATTTGTTATTTTTACTTTATTTTCTTCTTTTGCTTTAGTTAAATTACCAGGTTCCAGGGCTCTTAATAATCTTTATAATATTTCTTAGAAATCTCAATATACAAGTTGTTACAGTTGAAATTACTTAAGAAAAGTTTTCATAAAGTTCAATATTCATTGATTAGTTGTTCAGTGATAGACATTTATGCTTGAAAAAACTCAAAATAAATTAAGAGGAATTCTGTGAAACCGCTCTTGGAGCAAAGAAAAGCCAAATGGCCGTTTTATTACCTTTTTTTTGGAACGAACTTGGTCGTCCCTATATATTTTTAAATTTATTTCAACCAAGAAACCTTAACTAAATTTTAGTCTGGGAGAATCTACTACTTCGTTTGTGAAAAATTTGTTAATAAAAAAATTGTATGCATTCAAGTCCCAGCAAAGGTGAAAAATGAAAAATTACTTTGCGGTTTTTTCAAAATTATAATTTAAAAATAAGTGGTCTCCCCCTCAATAAGGCCATCTACAAAGAAACCGCTTCCCATCGTTTCACTATATTCCACCTTAACCAATATTAACAAAAAACAAATGATCAGAAGAAAAGCGTCACCTATTGGGAAATAGCATATAACAGTTAACAGTACTTAGCAAAAACACTCACCACACAGTCAACATGCAACGATGAGGCAATGGCTGTTGATCATTCAAGGGTGAAGGTATAACACTGGCCTTCGAATGATCAACTCAAGCAATTTGTCTCATTCCTAAGGCTCTTAGTAGTAATATAAGAAAAAACCAAATCTATGTTCTGTCATAAATGTACTGTCCTTTTCAAAAAATTTACATAAAATGCACTGCATTCAGTAGGGGTTTACCCCTGAGTATTGGTTTGAAATAAAAATTAACAAACAAAGCAGTGGACTAGAATGGGATTACTGTTTGAAACAGACCATTTTCCACATCTACTGCTATAAGCAAAGTAAATGAATTAAAGTTCGAATGGCTTTATCAAAAATAAAAGGTTGCCAATAATGGGTACATTATGAACCACCCAACTATGACATTAGTTGTCATCCTAAACTGATTACCACTAGACCTTAGGGCGGCACAAGTGTTTGCAAATGCGGCAAAAACTCCATGCCACGAGAGCTTGGAAGTATACAAACTACGGACATGCGTCCATCTTAGATATGCTTAATCGGGAGCAATCTGTTGACTATACGATTACTTAACTTACTTTCGATCCTTTCACACACCAAAACAAAACCTTTCAATACATTTTTTTTACAAATGTCATTCCATACATACATACATAATTGGCATTTACAGCCCTGTGTCAGGGTTACTGCCTAGCTTCTCGCAGCGGTTATGTTGTGTGTGTTAATTTTTATCCATGAGTACCGGGCCCTACAGTTTAAAGTCGACTCCGAACGAAAGATTTGAGAAAATTTGAAATGTTCGTCTTTCAATAATTGTCGTAATTGTGGACCAACAAAGATACTTGTTGAAGATGACGATTTACATTATTATACAACATGTGAAAATGAACTTTTTACCATCTTTTAATTTCCAGAAGTTGTTCGTAGAAAAAATTTTGACGGTATTTGGATGTTGCATCATTTTTGTCAAGTACTTTAACAAATTCTTTTATTAAATCCAACTTTAAGGGACCACCCACTCGATAGCTGACAGTTAATTTTTGTTACGTTTGCTTTGAAATTTTAGTATGAATCGACTTACATCAGAGCAATGCATGGAAATTGTTGACATTTTTAATCAAAATAATTATTTTATTCTATAGATGTCGATTTTAAATTTCCATTCAAAATTTTATTTTCCGATGAAGGCTATTTCTGGTTGAATGGGTTTACAAATAAGCAGAATTGTCGCATTTGGAGTAAGGAGAATTCATAAGTTTTTGTTGAAACACCATTACATCCACAGACAATTACTGTTTGGTGCTCTTTATAGGCCGAAGGAGTCATTACCCCATATGTATTCAAAAACAATGATGCTCAGAATGTTACTGTCAATGGTGAACGATATAGGAAAATGATTCGAAATTTTTTCGTACCTCAATAACGTGGCATGAATCTTGCTGATATGTGGTTCCAAGAGGATGGAGCCACATGCCATACAGCGGGGCTACAATTGGTTTACTCAAAGAAACTTGATGAACGAATAATTTTATGCAATCGCCGAACTAATTGGCTACCAAGATCGTGTGATTTAACCCAATTGGATTATTTTCTTTGGAGTACTGTTAAGTCACTTGTCTATGTCGATAAACCACAAACAATTGAACATCTAGAAAATAACATTCGAAGAGTTATCGGCGAAATACGGCCGCAATTGCTGCGAAAAGTTGTTAAGAATTGGTGTTTCAGATTCCGCATGGCAGAAATTATATTTAAACACTAATTTTATAACATTTTCTTTTCAGTAAAACCTGTTACAAAATATATTTCACTGCTTTATTATGATTTAAACTTGTATCACTCTATAAAAAAACACCCATTATATTAAAAAGTGCTTTTTGTTTTTTACAGCGCTTAATATACAACATATTTCCCTTACCTGTTGTTGCTCTATATAAAAGTTTATTTTCAATTTAATATTTACAATAAAGTTTCTAATTTTTATTGCAAAGGAAAAAAAATTTAAATATCTTTTCTAATAGGCTTAGAAGATAAACGATTTATTTATAGCATATGCGGTAGTATTGCTAAATTCCTTTTTATTACATTTAAACTATTTATTTAATCTACTTTTCTTCTCATTTCTTTTAGTTTATGTTCACGAAGAGGATTATTGTATTAAAAAAAAATTATACCCCTTTTTTATAAGTACGAGTATTTCACTACTTGTAGTCTTAAATCGTCAAGCGGCATTAAGAACTTAATTTAAAATAATACGATGTGATATTTACTCATCTTCTATTTCAGGAAGGGATTAAATAACATTTTACAAATACTACTGTAAGCGGCACATAAATAAAGTTTAACATAAAAAGTTTTAATGCTAAGACATTGAAATTATTTTAATGATTTAATCAATATTTTTTAATTAGCAAATGCAACAAAGACATAATATGTTCGTAGTGTTTCGCTTTAAATCATAGTTAACCAAAACTCTCAATTTTGTTTTGTTTTATTTTGTAGCACAATTGTGTACAGAAAATGAAGATTTGGATTACATTGCTTTAAATCAAAGATGCCCAGTAGTGGCTGATATCAGCAAATTAAACTCACACGTATACTTACGTTCTTTTGTTTGATCTTCAATCAACCAATAAGAAATCAGCATGTTGAGTGGGAGACACTTGTAGAACTTCTGTGTCTTATTTTTTTTATCTCACCAATACTACTATCTTGGGCATCAATGCTTTAAATTCTTATCAATGGTGTAATCTCTCGTAAGAGAAAACAGCAGAAATCATTTAAATGTCTTCGTAGAATTTTGAATACCGTAACGAGCTTACACTTGCACACTATTTTATTAAAAATGATTGATTTCAACTTATTTTATTATTTTTATTTTATTATCACTCAGTATTCGAAAATTTTTTGTTTAGAATATCAAAATTGTAATTTTAATTTTTGTATAAATTTATAATATTGTTTGCCAAATTTAATTATAAAATATATTTTCCTTTTTTTTTGCCACAAATGTGTCACTTAGAGTGCAAAAAACTCCCCATTTAAAGTTTTAGCCGCATACTTAAATTAGAATTGTAACACAATTCATAAGTGGTGGCCTATCTTGAAATTGTCAAGTGGAAAAAAAATACACAATAAACCGGAAAAAGAGCAAACTTCTTGCATTTAATAACAAAAATCTTAAAACTTAAATACTTAGAAATACTAGCAGACCGAAACATAAATAAAATATGTCACATATTTTAAGGAGTAAAAGTTGCTACTACTTAAAAGCAAAAAAAAAAAAATTAAAAAAAAATAAAAACAATTACTGTAAAGAAGAAACACTATAAAAAATAAGATTTAATTTATTTACTTTTTTGTTCTATATATACATTAAATTATGAATTTGAATAAACTGTATAACTTATTCACAGAGAAATAAGAGGGAAACAAAAAAAAAATATACACAAATATAGTTTTTATGTAAATACATAAGTACTTAATTATGTATAAGTTTTTATTATCTCAGACAAAATTGAACATATTTGCATAAGTAGTTTAATAATAATAATGCCTTAATATAAAAAATATTTTCCTTTGATTTTTTATATATTTTCAGGATATTTTCTCTATATGTATGTTGTTTTTATTTTCTGTTTTAACATCATCAAGTCAATAACAATAAAAATACAGCATATGATACAATCTATGGTAATGTTTTCAGTTATAAAAATAGATAATATTTGCTACATATAAATATAAAATGTACATACATTTTGATAAAAATTTGCGGTAAGCTGTTTTCGCTATGGAGATAAAGGGTTACTACACCCCCACTTGAGCAAAACTAATTGAATTGAATTTTCAACAAATATGTCTTGTATACTAAGAATGTGAAAAATAAAGAAATATGTACGTGTATATTATACACTGTAAAAGTATAAGCATAAAAAAGGCTATATTTGTACAGTACTATAGTACTTCGAATGTGGTATTCCACAACTATTATATCCGTACTCTATTTTCGCAAGAAAGTCACAGCTCGCTTTTGACCAGTGAGGGTTCAAAGAAAATTTAAAAAATTAAAAAGATATATAAAAAAATAACAATATTTTTTGTGAAGTGTATTAATACAAAAATTTCGTTACACTTTTCGATTTTTTTAGGGTACTATTCTCTTTTTTATTTGTGTAGTGTACCTGACAAATCGTTCCAGCAGAATAATTGATCTAAGGCCTCTTTTCTGTTTCGACCCAAACAAAACCAAAAGAAAAATAGACCCAAAGTTAAAAATAATCAGCAAGAAAAAAATTACACAAAATTATTGCTCCAAAAACGTCTAAATGGGTTAAAAAAAAATACGAGAATTTGTGAACAAATCTAGGGTCATTTTCAAATATTTAAAATTAGAATTGAAGAACCAAGTTACTGCATAAAATGTTGCTTTCTTTAGAAATGGGTCCCAGCAAAATAATTGCCTAATTACGTCTTTTATGTGGTAATTTTCGAATAAAATACCAACCCAAACAAAACAAACGGAAAAATAGGCCCAAACTTAAAAAAAATCAGCAAGGAAAAAATAATACAAAATTTAGTGTTCCAAAAAAATTTTTTTTTTTTTTGAGACCAGTACTCAGGGGAATAAGCGCCCTACGAATGCGACAAATTGCTGCCAATTTGATCACTTAAAGGCCAGTGTTTATACCTTCACTGTGATGATTAACAGATTCTACCCCATCTGTCGTTGGATGTTGGTTACGGTGAGATATGTATGTCGCTGTTATCTACAACACCCAGTAGGTGGCGGAATCACTCGTTTTTTTTTTTTTAATTTTGATGATTATTCGACAAGTGGGCTGTCAATAGTGCGATTCACTAACTTTGAAAACTTTCAACATGTTTTACCATTAACCACACTTTTTGAGGTTTGCACTAACCGCTATGTGATTCACTAACTTATTTTTAGCCACGGTAAACAGTTTTATTTTTCTCTATATTTAAATTAAAGTTACGTGGCAACTTTGTTAAATGGCATTTTAACCCATTTCCGCCCGCTGTACTATATATAGTACACAACTTAAAGTTCAAGTAAAAATTTTAAAATGCAGTTTTTTTACTCGGGAAACGCTTTTTATCAGTCAATAAGAGTACATGCAACATCCACGTTGCTGTTGTACATCAACTTATCATATAATACTTAGTTGAAAAATATGAATTATGGAAATCTCCATTTTGGGTAGTGATTTATTTGTTGTGAGATTGTAAATGGTTATGCAGTTTATTTTACATCAGTTAACTTTGAAGAACGTTAAATAGCAGTTTATTTACTTGATAACATCACATTCTAATAAAAGCAATATAAAACAGTTTAGTTCGTATAGAATTTTTTGAGCTATAGCATATTAAGTGCTGCTGTACTAAGCTTAGTATGGAATGGACTTCTTCTTAATTATAATTTTCAAAACACATAAAATTTTTATTTTACACCTTTACACTTTTTGTGCGAGCGCTCTACCCACTATACCACTCATACCCTCCACGTTTCTTTTAAGGAGTTTAAAAATACTAAAATTTGGGTCCAATTTTCTAGCTCTTTGACCAACTTTTTCTCTCTTCATTTTTTGTCATTTTCAAAAATGTTCTAAAGTTTTATTTATTTTTTTAGGTCTAATCAAATTAGACCTGAAGAACCACGTTACTACATAATATTTTGCCTTATTGACAAACGGTCGCAGCAAGCTAAGCCTCTTTACTATGGTAGGTTTCAAATAAAATATCGACTCAAAAAAAAAAAAACTTGTGAAAAATAGAGCAAAAATTAGAAAATAAGAAAAAAAATAAATTGTCCAAAATTAAATGTCCTTGAAATGTCGAATGAACAGCAAAAATACTTTGGGACTAATTTTCTAGCTATTTGAGACACATTTTTCATTTTAGGGTCATTTCGCATAGTGCAGAAAGTGCTTTAAACCAGGGATGAGCACCACGCGGCCCGCGGGCCGCTTGCGGCTCTTTCAACCTATTTATTCGGCCCGCCAAACAAATGTTGCTGCTTCTCAAAAATACACATAATATACATTAATCAACGAATTTCAATTACGAAGAAACTGAGAAGAGAGCAGTTTCCTTGAAAATGTTTTCCTAACCATTAATTATCGATGTGGATACAGTTCCCGAAGACTTTCAAAGGGAAGTGATGGACATGCAGAATAATACTGATGTAAAAAATGTATTTCTCTCAGTAAACATCGAGAATGTTTATAAATCCGACCACCGACCAATTACCACCCATCAAGACTGAGTAATGAATGATTAGAAACTTGTGTATGTGTAGCTACCTCATCAATTCCGGCTGATATTGATCAGGTTGTATCGAAAAAACAGTGCCAAATTTCTCATTAAAAACTTCAAGCAAATACTTTTTTTTTGGCATTAAAATGTATATATGAAATTTTTACTCCTTCTTAAATTTTATATTTTTTATTCTAATTTTTATTATAAATAGAGTTTTGTAAATTATTAGTATTTATGTGCGGCCCGCCAAAAAATTTTAAAATTTAAAGTGGCCCGTTGATTAAAAAGGTTGCTCACCCCTGCTTTAAACCAAATAATTTTTAAATAAAATGTGGCTCTTTGAAAAATGGCACCAACAAAACCAACGAAAGATTTCAATTTAAGTTTTCAGTCGGTTTAACAAAAATACAAACAGGGTTTTTTAAATATTTTTAAATAATTAAATTGAAAAATGATGGTAAATTTTTCTTAAATATTCAAAACATAAAAAAGTTATAAAACTGTATGACGAAAATGCTTTAAAGCATTATAATTACCATTGTGTATGCTGCCAAAGTGGCATTAGCAAAAATAATTTAATTTCATTTTTATACCTTAAAACTTATTATACAAAAACAAAATTTTTAACAGCCAAAGCGTTTGTAATCGTAAAACAGAAATCGTCTCTTTTTACAGTTTCTTTTATAGTGGTGTAGAGAACCACTGTGTAGATAATAAAGGAACAATAAGTTTGTGCTGAAGCTTGTAACAGTTCATAAGCACAATTTAAGTTCAACCTTTCAAAATAAAAATATTAATATTAGTGCGGCAATGATCAGAGCGTTAAAAATTACTATTAAAGTCTTAATTAAAATCTAAAGTAAAAATATCAAAACCGAGTCAACTGTTGCTGTATCCCGACAATCAGGAAGTGTAGATAGTAGTAGGGAAGGGCTCGATTGTATCTAGTATCTCGTAAATTTTACTGGTGGCAAATCCTTTTCTTTTTGCAAGAAGGTCATTAGTTATGGCGTAAAATTTTTTAATCGTCTAACTTAAAAGAAAAAGAGTAGACCATTCAATCCACCACCTTTTAATATACATAAATAACTCCTACTGCCTGAAGGAAAATTTGAGCCGAGTTCAAGTAGATAAATGGCTATATTTTAAGTCCCTATATATTGAAAAATATTTGCTGCATCTCAGATCTGAAAACAGTAAAAATTATCACTGAATATACCATAATAGAGCGATAATATGTTCAACACTAAGTAGAGGCTTCCTAATTTGTAGACAAACCAATAAAAGCCAACATCAAAATTTTATTATGATAAGTAACATATTCATTGTAAGACTGGTAACAGAACTTGACAGTAATTGCTGTAGTGACATTGCTGGTATAGAAGGCTCTATTGAATCTATGATTTTAACCTAAATAAAGTACATCAATATAATCTTCGTTGGAACATAATTTTAGAAAAGACGATCAACGACTAATGACGATTAATATTTTCCATTTAACATCTCTAAATCTTATATACATCTCTATACTTACATATAATAATTCGAGTAGTATAAAGAAAAAATTAAAAAATCGTTTTTTAACAAATATGCAAAAAATTAATATGGAATCACATTAAATTCTTCAACTTAAGTCAATACCTATAACGGTAGTATAAGCGACATTATGTAGTATATGCTTTAATTTGCAGCGAACTAATTCTGTTCTATATTTTCCATAGCTTCAGAAAAATAATTAAACTTCTTCAAATATATATACATATATGCATGCTGTAGGGTGTATCATGATTAATATGGTGAGATAATAATTTTCTTACTACTTTCAAGCTCTACTATTCTTAAAGAGGACGAAAGACAACGGTGACGCAAAATCATTCTTCCAAAAAACAAAAACATTCACAGCAACTGCCTCATCAGCAAAAGCTGAAAGAGCAAAAACAATAACAAAAACAATAAGTTAAAGAGATCATAAAATGTCAAAATGAAAAGTTCATACTTATAGCATTGCCTGGTGATTGTTTTTACTACTTCACCTTTAAAAAACAAACGCATCTTTAAAAGGTCCAGAGAATTTTAAAACTTCAGCAAAAGTTTAAGAAAAAAAAGAAGGAACGAAAATTTAACACATTCATCATTTATCTCAGTGTGGTCTATATATAAAAACAAAGACATCAACGAGTCTAGTAGACACTAGCAGTAGTACTGAAGCCACAATGGCGTCTAAGAATATTGACGATAACAACGAAAACAATTTTCAAAACAGCACTTTTAGAAAAAAGACAAAAAGAAAAAAAAAATGCAATAATTTATGGCAGGGACAAAAAAGGCGAAAACACTAACATTTTTATTACATTTACAGGTAAAATAGTAATAGTGATGAAAGTTATGGTCTAATATTTAAATTTAAGGTAAATTTTCATATTGCAAAACAGTAGAGATGAATAACATTTTTCAATTAGGAAATTGAAATACATACTTGATTTCTTTTCATACGAAGTGATAAAAAATTAAAAAGCTAATATTTGTTTATGGGTTTCTGTCTTGCATTACGTTTAGAAATGTATACGCAATGTCCGTACCTCTGCTGTTTTTTATTAGTAGTTATACGGCTTATAAGTAAATTACAGATTAAAATGCCATAGTAGTCATTAATCCTATAATCAGTAAACTTTAGTACAGAGTGGAAAAAGCAATTGAAAATAAGAAACAGGTGTAAAATTATATCTGACCTAATTGTAACAATTAAAGTAAGTTAAAATTGTTAAATTTAACTTCCAACACTTAAATTTGTTTCACATTTTTAAACGAGATTTTAAGATACAAATTAATAATGTATGTAATAATAATAATATATATCTGTGGCATTTTGACAAAACACCTTAAGTCGAGATAAAATAGCAAAAAAAAGTTAAAAAAAACTCGGAGTAAAAATCATTTTTATGAAAAAATAAAATAAACCAAAATTAAAGAAAAATTTCTTCTATAATACAAAATTTTAAAAACATACACAAAAATGTTTTTTGAATAAAAATTCGAATCATTAACAAAATTTTTATCAACTTTTTAAATTTGACTTAAGATGTTTTGTCAAAATGCCACAGATATGTATACTCGTACATATTAAAATCTTACGTGCTTGCGTATGAGTACTGTTTAATTCACATTTAATGAAAATTATTACGTATACGTACGCATGAGATGTAATTCTGTTCTCCCTATTGTGAATTGTGCCAAACTGGTATAATTTAATGTGAATTAAATTTATAATCGTCTTCCTCGGTGTAGTGTGCTAGTATTGTAAACAAATTTCCATTTGTCAATATTTAACGAATCGAACTATTCCAATATATTAAACAGTACTTCGTGGATATCTTTTTGCCCATAAAGTCATTTTATATTTCATTTAACTGTTCATCAAGACTTTGTCCTATAAAGTCATTTCTTGTATATATCATTTAAGGGATCAAGAAGACTTTTACTCCTTTTAATATTTATCTTGATTACCTTAAATTCAGATATATACTCATACATAATTAAATTGGTGTCTTATACCCACACACTAAAACAATGCCTATTCTTACATATGTATGTATGGCTTAAAACAAAACGAATTTTCTGGAAATTGCTTTGAGAGTAACTGATTGCCATGAACAAGCTTCTCAAGTCTGTCGTTCGGAGTCGATATTAAACTGTAAGTTCTGGTACTCATGGATTAAAATTGACACACACAACATGGGTGCTGCGAGAAGCTAGGCCGTAATCCTGATGACTTCTCTTTACAGCATCATTTCTTCCGCACAATATGAATTAGAGAAATTGTACAATAAAGGTAAATTAAGAGCAGTAAAGCAATAAATTTAGAACGAATTATAGAACGTAGAAGCAGATATAAAATTGTATTATTTTTATTAAAAAATCTGATTTTACATCACCAGCCAAAATTTTCACTGCAAACAGAACAGAGAACTAAACATAGCGTGTTCTCTCTTTAACGAAGCTTGTATAAAACTAGTAAAAATTCCAATGTAGACTAGGAAATCAAATTAATAGAAATAGGTATGCACAAACTGCAGTAATAAACTTGACACTATGATAATAATATGAGACTTAACATTTTATTTTTTATTTTAGAAATTTCCAAGAAAAGCTATAGCATCCTATTTTCAAAATAGAAATCTAGTAATCCACACTTGACTGCTAAAATATCCTACACTTGCTATTACTATTTAAGTAATACTGAGATCCATCAAATTTAATAAACAATTGCGTAAGTTAAAATCCATATGGCCATTTCGAAATGGCCATAGAGACATGCTTATCCCCAAAGCAATACATTTCATATATTATGTATATTAAATATGTTTGCCTATATGGCCAAAAATATTTTTTTTAAGTTAAAATCTTATTTGATCCAGTTTAAAAATGTAGACTTCATCTTTGTCATTTTAGAAAGTTATGCAATACAAAGAATGTAAAACATTCACAGCTTATGCAGCTTAAGTAATTTGTAAGCTAAACTATTCAACCAAAGAAATTTATGAATTTATCTTCACCAAAATTTTTATTTCACTTTATTTCACAATTTATTCATTTCCAAACTATGCTGTATTGTGCTCTAGAGAAAAGGTGTAAGAAAAAAAAAAAAAACGTTTCCTGTTGAATAATCCAGCGTTGAATTTAACCAAAAATGATAATAATGATAACGATGACATTGATGAAGATATGAAAATTAAAACCGTTGACATTGCTCTAAAACTTACAGTAAAATGAGACCAGTTTCAATAGTGAAATAATAAAAACTGATGCTGAAGATGGGAATAAAAATGAACAACAAAAAAAAATTGAAATTTATTTCAACAACTATGAAGGCTATTCCACTTCAATAATGAATATTTATCATTTTAATCGCAGAAATGGCAATATTTTACAAAAAAATATTATATATGTACCTATGAAAAGCAACATATTGCCTGTTATTCGCTCGAGAATTTAAATGTAAAAACTGTTACAAAATAAAATATATGAAAATGCTAAAGGTAAGATAAAATGAAACATTTTTTGCAAAAAAACATAAGAACGATAAGCAATACGTATAAATAGAAATACATATACATATTTATGTTTGTATGTATGTATGTATTTATGTAAGATTGATTCGAAAGCAAAATGATTAAACCATTACAATAGAACTAAAGGTGTTAAGAAAAATTTAAAAGGGTTATAGAGACAGAACATAATGTGAATATTTTTTACTATTTCAAATATATTTTTTAAATAACTAAACTGTTTGATCAACAGTCCTACTGTCTTCCTAACGAACGCCTGAAGATGTAAAACGCAAATAATTGGTTTATTATTAAATTCACTTGACTTTACTTTTCTTTATAAAAATCATTAATTTTTATTCATAAAGAACCCCTCCTGTACACCATATTTGATGCGCAGATGTTGTATCTGATACGGTTAAGCAGCATAATTGTTGCGCAATTTGTTTTTAACCATGTTTCGTTTGCGATAATAACAAATTATTTCTTCATAAATTGAAGATTTTTTTAACAATATCTGAAATATTCGTTCTTCTGCTGATTTCATTTTATTCACAATATTTCCGCAATAAAAGAAAACCAATTTGCTTTGCAAACTGTCAAAAGAGTTAACTTTATTAAACACTTTTATTGGCAATATTACTTTCAGCGGAAAGATATTAATAAAGGAAAGAGATAAAGAAAAGCGATGATTTCGTTTTTATATTTACTGAAACTTACAAATAATTAACTCTGAGAAAGTACATTAAATGTCCTTTAATATGAATATGAATGCAGTTACAATAACGTACATACATATATAAAAAATTTAAGTTGAAAAAAAATTAATTTTTACAAAAAGAAGAAAGAAATTTAAATATATAAAATAATGTAAAGGGACTTACAAATTAATAGCGATAATATTGCTAAAGGCTACGGCTGTTGAAATGCCTACAATTTATTTATTTTGTATTACCAGATAACCAGGAACAAATAAAGCGTTAAAAATAAAATTGTAAAATAATTGGATATGTAAAAAAGCAAAAATTATCGACGAAACACACCACATAAGACCCACAAATTTCCAGTGCTTCCTATAAAAGTACTACTTGGTGCGGATTTTTGCATGCTGCGTGTACAAACTTCTTTAAAAACAACGTAAGCTATAACAGTCAATGGTGAGCAATAGTTGATGATTACCCGGACTAATGATATATGCATGTATCAATGACAAACGATTATAATAGAAATGCTGCATAGCTATCACTTAAATTTTTTTACAAGCGTTTGAAACATACGATCATTGCGCAATTTGAGTATCAAATATTATTGCGTAAAAAACAGTTTAAATTCTTAATAGATTTTTACATTGAAATAATTAACGCGCTTCTGACAAAATAAAAGCAATTTGATTTCGTTAAGCTGGTTTTGTACGACAAGTTTTTTTTATATGAGAATACCCTGAAAAAAACACATTACACTGTCCCTCTTGCAAAAAGAACGTACATGAGCATTGGGGAAGATCATTATTAGTATGAATTATGGAATATCTAAAATGATATGTAACCTTATCTGTAAACGGAGTCTTGAGAACGTTTGAATATTTATATTTGATACAAAATAAAATTTCATTTTTTTTTTTTCAATATAAATTTTAAAATTGTTTTAAAGAAATTTTTACAGAATAAAATTATCGACGTTTGAGAAAGGAATTGTCTTTACACCCCTACTCGTACTGTGTACATTGTATTGGAATTGGAAAAATACGAATTTTTTTTCCATTAAGTGCCTTAAGTCAATGAGATAAGTTACTATCATACTGTATTTCTTCACACTCAAAATTATCAACAGTAAGGGCCCTATCTGCTGTTGTTAATTGTGTTTTTTATTGTAAAGTGGTGAGAATCTTTGCTAAGGTTCCACTACTTCCCAGTAGGTGGCGCTTATTTGTTTTTTTTTTTTTTATTAAAACTTCCAATTTGCTGCACAAATTTTTGTTCTTCATTTTCTCCAGTGCTGTGACTCGAACTCTTGCTCTAACCACTGCACTAGGCGGTTTATTCTCCCTGAATTGAAAGGTTCGGTCAGATTCGTTTAATTGTTGGGAAATATGATTTAGATGTGAATGTTCTCATAGTTATAAAAACTAGGCAGTGTATAATTTGTTCAGTCGAAAGGTATGAAATATGGGGAGAGAAGTAATTGCTAAAACACCCAGCAGAAATTAATTATTACCAATAAGCTATTTTGTAAGGGAGAAATTGTAAACAATCACTTATTCGTGCGCATCAATAATGCATGATTTTTATATGAAATGAGCCGCTAAAATGCAATAGAAATGCAAATCTATTGCAACTAGTAAGCAAAAACCACGAAAATTTAAAAATAACAACTTATCCTGTAGCATATTTGGAACCTTTAATGTATAAAAACAATATAATGCTTCCATTATTGCTCATAATTTTATTTATTGCGTCCAAATTTTAAAAATTTTCTGCTGGGCACTGTCTGTTAGACTGTTATAATTTACAAGAGCTTAAACTGTTATAATATATCAAAGCCTCTTTCAAGTGTGGAACTATCTTCAGAATAATATAATCTGAAAATGATTCTGCTATCCCAATATTTCCGTATAGGGAACAATTTTGATTATCTCTCCGTTTGGTCGGCTTTTGGTTTTCCAGACGCTGTTTTTGAATTCCTTTTTAGAAATTTTTTTAATTTTTCGCTTTAGCTTTAAATTGCAAATGGAAGTTCTGTGCATTAAATTTTTCATTGTTAATTTATGTGGCCCCTAAACATTAGTATTTCCCTAACAATGTACAAATTGCTCGTCTTTATCAGTTCTTTTTTTTTATGATTTCATCTAATTTACAGTGATTGTTATGTCAAGTATTAAATGCTAAAAACTTTAAATTATTTTTAAATATTAACACATGTGTTATTGTTTCGATTAAATCATTTAATTTCTGTTAGTGCTGTGCAGTTTTTTATCATAAAAAATCCTATTAATTTTTAATATAGTCTGTGAAAGACAGACATTTTTTTTTATAAAATTATACGAAAAAGAATGTGCAAAAATAAATTTAATTGAAAAAATTAAAAAAATAAAAAATATATATTGTATATGCACATACAGTGGTAGATAGAAAAAACAACCAGTTTTTTCTTCTATTTTAAATTTAATAGTTAAGACTTGATTTCGTTTTTAGTGAGTACAACAGATAAACCAAGAATGTAAATGCTGCCGTCTTCATTTAGAATTATTACAATAGATCATATCGAAAATTCTTCCACGATTGCATAAGATTACTTAATTTAGTTATTTAAGATACATAAGACTATAAGCTCGATGTATAATAACAGACCTCTGGTAGGAATCGAAAACACAACCCTCGCACACAAGCATTAGACTATTTGAGCATTCTACACAAAGACATACATTTTTAAAATTAAATGATATTAATGTTTAAATATGAATTCGGTCATGCGGTCGCCATGCTTCTGAACAAATTATTTTCAAACTTTTTGTAGCATATGTGGCCAATTTTGTTAATAATTCTTCTAATGTTAAATTCCAGACTTTCAATTGTCACTGGTTCATCAACGTGGACAAGAATTTTACACAACCAGAACAGAAATATCACAGTGCAACACGAGAAAAATTAACCATATACGGATACCACTACGTGTAAAAGACCAAAAAAGGAAGACCCGTGTCTTCCAGTTTTGCCCAAAGTCATTTTTTTGTCATTTTTTGCAAAAAAGTGATGATTTTCTCAGGCTTATATCTTGGAAACTGTTTGGAATTTTTGAAATACAAAGTTACAAAGTTGTAGCTCTTGTCATGAAGAACAAAACTTGTGAACATAAAAATTCAAAAAACGTCGTCTTCAAGACCAAAATCACAAAAAAATTCGCCATGTTTAGGTCCAAAATTTAAGGAAACAATGAACTACAAACATTTACCTAAGATCGCAATAAACAACTTTCTAAAACTTTCTCATTGACGTCGCGTTGTGCAATGCCTCGTTGTGAGCGTCTTTTGATGTGTGTGCTTAGCTTACTGTTTTGCCTGTGCTTATTAACGGTTTGCTGCCTATGGATCTAAACGGGGAAAAAATTGTATTATTTTTCCTCTTTCGTTTGTATTATTTTTTTCACCACTGTACCTACAATTTTTTATTTCTATTATCATACTGACACTGTGGCTGTGATATTTGTTGTCATTATTGTAGCTTTTGATGCTCACTTTTGATATGTCCACAAAATTACGTGATTAAATAATATATATTGCAAAAAAAATTCAACTTTAAATCATGTTTTTAAAATATAGTGGCGAAAAAAAAAACACACACAAAATTAAGAATTCAATTTTGTGTTTTCCATTTACCAAAAAATTTTAAAATATAATTTTTTATTTCAGTTTTGCTATTTGGAAAGATTAATTGACATCTGCGACCAATATTGTACAATAAATTTAAACAAAATATATAATAAAAAACAAAAAATATTTTTCGCCTTATTGGCAAAATACATTCAATATAATTTGAAATGTAAGAAATAGAATTTAAATTTTTTGAAGAACAGAAATGTATTGCTTTGTAAATACTTCTGTTTGGTTTTTATATACTAAATGGGATATGATTCGCATTTAGTCTATAACTATTTTAACATAAGTATTTATAGTTTTGAATAACACCTTTGGGAAAAAGTCTCCTGACGAGTCTCTTAAGCAGAGACGAAATGGCCATAGAGACATGCTTATCCCCAAAAGCATACATTACAAATTATACAAAATATATAATTTAAATTTAATATTGACCCTCGGCTGATGACGGTGCCCGATAATATTCTTTCAGTTACTAAGAATTTCATTTGTGGGGCATGTACAGAATGACTTGAGGCAAAAAAAAAGAAAGACGTTTTTTTCTCGTTTTGCCAGTTGTCTTTTACAATTTATGACTTTCTGATTAAACATGTAGTCCAAAGTACCGGTGTTGAGTAAGAAGATCTACGAGCCTATTTGGGTATATTCATAGGTGATTATTTATGAATTATTTATTAAACAACCGAAGAAGTTTAAATGGGCTGTAATACCCGAAGTAATCAATAATTTTTTAAGGCGAATTTACGCGGTAATTCAAGTCAATTTTTGATTAGACGAGAATGAATAGTATCGTATAAATTTGATATGTAATGAGAGCGTACAATATTGAGAGAAAATACGGATGAAAATTTGACAGTCGTACGGCTCTCTTTGTTTTTTGAAATTTAAAAAAAAACATCACATTTTATTAGATCAGGGATGCATTTTTATGTTTTTGTTTGTTTATTTTAAATGTGTTCACAATGTCTGTAAATTTTGTGTGCACTTGTGTGTGCATTTTATGATTTCATTTCACTTTGTTTTGGTATTTTACCAACCGTGTAACCCTAAAAGAACAATTGGAATCTTGTACTTTAATTAGGGCCCATTGATTTTCATACTTGTCCTACTTTTTTTGAGATTATATCGAACCAGTGTATACATATCTGTTCTTGCAATGAGCGGAAAATTTCTAAGCAGAAATACTTTAAGACACCATATCATCACCATAAAATATTGTAAAGTATATAAAAATTTACGAAATATTCAGTATACATGGTATAATGGTTAGAGCGCTCGCACAAAAACTCAAATGGACCAGGTTCAAATCCCAGCAAAGTTGAAAAAAATTAAAAAGTTAGTTTGGGTTTTTTAATTATAATTTAAAAATAAGAGGTACCCGTCCCGGTCTCCGCCCCCCTCCAGGAGAACCCTCTTCAAAAAAATCGCTCCCCGACATTTCACTCTATTCCACCTTAAACAATGTCAACAAAAAATGAATGATCAAGAGAAAAGCGCCACCTATTGGGAAGTAGCAGCTACATTTACTTAGCGAAGGCACTCACCACACAATCAACATGCAACTATGAGGCAATTGCTGTTGAACAGTCAAGGGCACAGCAATTTGTCGCATTCCTAAAAAAATATATATGAACTGTCCTTTCTAAAAAATTCCAATACAATGCATAGCATTTAGTAGAGCTTTACCACTGGGCACTGGTCTCAAATAAATAAAAAAAAATTTGTTGACCACACTTTTTAGTTTTAAATTTTCCTTTAGCTTTTTGACAAGAGAATTTCTTTTTGACAACACACTATTTTTGGCAATGCAGTTGTTTTCACTTACATCTTAAGCCGATGAACTAGCGAGAAAAAGTGCTTCCATATCACAGGCGGTGCCAAAACTTTGCTGTGAGTTTGAAAAAGCAAGCAAAGAGAAGGAAAGGAAAAAAGGAGGCTGTCGTGTCGCTCTTCTCAGATTAAGTGTCTTACGATTTTTTAAACCTTTACTTTGCGACTATGATTGAAGATGATTTGAGTCATGCCTTAGATTGTTTAGGAATAGCTTAAGAATCGGACACGTCTTATGTCGATTGTATTCATTTAGTGACGAGGAGACTGTCACCGACTGTTATAGGACGTAGTTGGCACACATTATGCAAGAGTAAATCGAAATGGAATTATGAATTGAAGACTATGAAGATTCTAATGTTCCCTGTCCTACAGCTTTTATTGCAAAGTTATTAAATTATTATGGAACTGGACTCACACATACGTATTAATTAATAATTATTTTTATTATTTTTCGTTTAATTTAATTACACTTTAAATTTAGCATATACATGCTTATAACTTTTAATCCCTGCAACCAATAAGAATGCCACTACATAATATCAACAAATTGTTGTTTAAGCAACACTTTCATTATTACATTTTTTTTTTGTTTGTTTGTTTTTAAGTCTTCCTTGATAAGAGACGCGTTGATTTTAATAGTTTTCATATTTTATGTTGTTTTTTTTTCGTACTGCTCCAGCGGTTGTAGCCTGTATCTCTTGACACAATTTGTAGTTGCTACTCGTATATAAAATGCTGTTAATTATAGATGTTGTTCATTTCAAATTGTTACAACTATCCTTGCCATCGCTTGTACTTTTACATCAGCAACTACGAGTATAATAAAAACATTGATATTAACCAACTGATTCGTATTGCCACTTTGTTTTAATAAGTTAAACTTTTTGTTGTTATTGCTACTATTAAAGTTGACTGTTTAATTTGGTGTCCCATGGTTCTTGCTATCCATAAAATAATTGAGTTGAGCTCATGCAGAGTATACGATTGCTAGTGAACATTTTTGTTTAAAATTGTAAATTTAGCATTTAAAACTCGCACGTTTCCATGTAACTTTTGTAAGAATGTGTAATGTTGATGATGATGATAATGATGGGCATTGTGAGAGCTGTACATGTATGTGTCTCACCGAACATAGTGTTGGCTGCTATAAAAATCTGGTGTATTTTTTTTTTTCTACTTTTGTCATTTTATTTCTATGTTCTTTTCTTCTTTTGGTCAAGTGGGATTTAATTTGATTCTACAAATTTTATTTCTATTTTTATCTTTATACATTTCCCTCTTTTTTTTACATTTTAAAACTTAAAGAAAAGAATATGGGTCATTCGATTTATGTTTTTGTTAAAAGTCACGTTTCTAGTATACAATTAATTTTTATTAGATTAAAAACAAGGGTACGAACTACATTATTTTTCTACATTTTCATTGGCATAAAACATGTGTTCTTGTAAATTCAAATTATAATAAAAACTTACTTGGGTTATATTATTAATTTAAACTAAAAATCATTATTCAAAAAAATGATAAATATCGGTATGCAATTCCAAGGATAACTTCAAAAAATTTTCTGATTTTAATTGATTAAAAAGAGGCATCTTTTATGTAAGACCTAAAATTAGTACTAAAACAAAAGCAACAAGCCAAGTAATATTAATACAGGTCAACAAGAAAACATGGTCTTGCTCTCAAAATCATTAAATATTTTTATGCAAAATGGAGTAGAAAACATAAAAACAGTATTGCCACAGTTTGTAAAATTAAAGTTACCAAAATAAAACATAAAAATCGCCAAATTGTGTTAAAACTAACAAAATTTTAGTTTTCGCGTTACAGAGTTACCGCCATATAAACGAGAGATGTATTCCAGTCGGTATCGGCTTTGTAGGTTTAATTGCTAAAAAGTCAGTTGAAAGGATATATTTTCAACACCGTTTTAGAAATAATTTTGAATAATGAATGAATGGAAATTATAGTTAAAGCGCATGCCCAAAATACAAAGACTGAACTTTGTTTTCTAACTGATATTAGATATGATATCAGTAGGTTTAAATCAAAGGTCCACACCCTTTTGACCCCATTCTCGCCTATTTTCCTAGTACCGCACAATATACTGCATGAGCAGAGGTAACCCCCAGGGGCTGGCCTCATTTAAAAAATCTAAAAATGTTTTTAGGGAGTAGGTAGGTAGTATGCTAGACTGCTAGTGCGGACGAATGTGAGTTAGAATTTCACTATTTCACTACATCAGGTATATGGTCTTGTTCACAAAGCTCGTATAATTGATATGTAATATTACTATTGTAATGTAATTTAATTAATTAAAAAAATAGAAAGAATTTAAAGTAGGCGACAATATTATTTATTGCTCTAAACATCCTTGTATTCTGTTTATTATTTTAGATTCTCCAGTACTATTTGCCGGGCGATCACCCAATCATACAACACACACAATGTCAGTCTTGATGTCACCAAATGCCTTATTAATAGATGAAAATACGAGTACTTGTTTTATTACCCCTTTTGCAATAGGGCATTTAAAAAAGTCCATAGGATCACACACCTTGGTGGAATTTTTTCCATATGACTTTTATTTAGTATTTAGTTCTAACCTCGAGTCGATATTTTATTTATTTATTTATTAAGTTTTAGTTAGTTATTTTCTATACAACAAGACTTAACCTTATATTTAGAGTAAAAAAACGAAATGAGTTATACACATACATCCATATATACAAAAAAAAAATAAAAAATAAAAAAAAAAAATAATAAAATAAAAAATACATATATGTATATATACTACATATAAAAATATTTACGTTTATATAATTAGTACAAAAGTTTACGATCATTCAGTACAAAAGTCTATAAAAAAAAAAAAATGACAAAAAATTAAGAAGAAAATAAAAATAGATCAAAAGGTTGCATATAAAATTTCTAAAGCTATTGACATTGCTGTTTACTTGTTGAAGTAGTGGAAGATTATTCCAAATTCAAATTTAATGGCAATTTCACTATTAGTTCGTGATTTATAGCATTTTGTGTAAATCAACTTTTGTTATAAAAAAAAAATAATAAAAAAGTGAATTTCGAGTTTTGAAGAAAAAATACAGTCGAAAGCAAATAATGGCTTGATGAAAATTATTCGAACTCTACTCCATCGAGATAAATGGTAGAGAAGTGGATTGCTGGATTTAAACGAGGTCGTGCTAGCACAAATAATGCTGAGCACAGTGGTTGCCCATATGATGCTGAGGTCAGTGAATGCCGAAATGAGACTGTTATTCCAGAAAATATAAAGAAATCCACAAATTGGTTATGAACAGTCAAAAATTGAAAGTGCAGAACCTAGCTGTTAATCTTACAAAGACAAGAGCACTGGGTTTAAACCCCAGCTCTGACATCTGAAAAAAATATTTCTTTCGGCAGTCTTCTGGCAAAAGCTCTGATGTAAGTGATTACCATGAACAAGCCTCTCAAGTCTGTCGTACAGAGTTGACTTTAAACTGTAGGTCCTGGTAGTCATGGATAAAAATTGACACACACAACATGAGTGCTGCGAGAAGCTAGGGAGTAACCCTGAAACAGTGTTGTAATGGCCAACTATATAAGTATGTAGTATTTTTACAACTTTGCCCAAATGTGGCTGAGCACAGTGAATGTAAAAATGAGGCTGCTATTCCAGACAAACATAAAGAAATCCACAAATTGGTCAGAATTTCGTAGTATTTTTACCACTTAACACCAACGTTTGAGTGTGCAAAAGCTGTGTAAAAAATGGGTACTGCATGAGCTCATAATTGACCAAAAATAACTGAATTTATGCTTTAGAGAAATGTTTGGCCTTGTTAAACCGCAATAATAAGGAATTCCATAGTCGATATGTCACAATATATGAAACATGGCTTCATTTTATAATGCAAAAAATAGTCTGCTAAGTGGACAAAAGTCGGCAAACCGAATCCAAAACGAGCAAAGAGACAAGCGGTTGCGAACGAACTTTTTTCAAATAGATGGAATTTTTAGTATGGAATTGTGAATATATTTCAGAAAATCACAAAGAAACAGCCACATTTGCAAAAAAAAAAACGATGTCAAAATAGAATTAATTGAGCATCGATTTGCTTACCAATCCCTCATATCTTTCAGATTTAGCCCCCAGCTACTTTTCCTTGTTTTCAAGAGAATGAAACTTAAGTGCAATGATGACGTAATCGCAGAAACTGACACTCATTTTGACGAAAAAGAGAAATCGTACTATAAAAATGATATCGAAAAGTTGAAAAATTGCTATACTTCTGGAATCGCCCTCGAAGTTAACCATCTTGAATAGTAAATAGAGTTTTGTTAAAAAAAAAAATGTTTTTTTCTTCGAACTTATTAAATGACTAGTTACGTATCACGTTTAATTATTCAATAAATTGTTTATTTATGGAAATCAATGTCTAATGTTATAACGCCAATATACGCTAACAATTCATACATGCTGACAAAGCAGTCTTAACGGCAAACCTAAACGATACTGAGTAATAATTTGCATAATATATATCTATCACCATATGTATAAAATATAAATTATCAAAAGCAACAGGAAAATGCTTTATTTTACCAACACAAATACATGAAGAAACATTTTAGTTGAGCCTGTCCAAAAAATAAAAAAAAAAAAAATATTTATTTCCCATATCCTATTATTAACATCATAAACAAACTGTTATATTTTACACGCATAAAGCACAGTGGCATGTTTACAAAACCACAATATCCAATAAATGAAATGCTCGTACTCGTTTATTTAAATTTATGTCAAAATCAGCCGAATCAGCGGCAATTGATAAAGTACAGGGCAAATGGTTTAAAATTTACATAAATTTTGTGAATAAAACCACAACTTATCGCCAAAAATTCATTCGAAGTAAAATAAGTAGAATTTACCACATAATTTGCTAAATTGACTTTTATTTATGACACAAAATAAAATTCTTTCATAAATGCACCCCATATTTGCTCTGTTTTTTTTTCTAAAATGAAACATATACGTTCGTATTAAAAATAAAATATAAAATACTTATACTTATAAATGCATACAAAGGGTGGGCAAATTTAAGGTTAGCAAGTAATTTGGCTTAAAACAACATTTTGATTTTACAAATTCAGTTTTACTGATACCAATACATAGTAGGAATATGGGAATTAATAATGGAATATGATGTCTGGCAAATGTCTACCTCTAGCACTTTGCAAACGTTGATTCTTTTCTCCAAATTTTGAACCACATTTTGCAAAAAAAAGCTTCGTTTATCTCGTTGATGTAGCGCCGACTTCAGAGCTTCAGCTGTTTGTGGTGAGTTCGCGTAAACCCAGTCTATGAAATGGCCCCAGAAAAAATAATCATAGAAGTGAACCGTGTTCTTATTTTATCGGATTTTTCAATAAGAGCGCTACAAAAGTTTTTTTAAATAAAACAAAAACTGTTTTGTATATCAATGAAATTCTGTATTCCAGTAAAAGTACGTTCGATGCCATTATGTATGGAAATCGATTTATTTTGCATGGCCACCACGGGCATGCTTGCAGAGGTCAATTTGAATCCAATTTTCGACGGTTTTCAAGCATAAATCAGCCGATACTGCTGCAATTTCACGTTCGATATTCATACGAAGTTCATCAATCTTAGCTGGCTTGTTGGCATAGGCCATAGACTTAACGTAGCCCCACAGGAAATAGTCTAACGGCGTCAAATCGCACGACCGAAGCGGCCAGTCGACTGGACCATTTCGTGAGATAACACGTTCTTCAAACTTGGTTTCCAATAAATTGATTGTGACATTCGCTGTGTGGCTTGTGGCGCCGTCCTGTTGGAACAGCATGTCCTCCAAGTCTATATCGTCGCAAGAATTAAAGAATGCTGTAACTGACAAAAAATCGAAAATACGTTCTTTGCATCATTTTTATCAGAAGAAAAATACGCGTCGATTGGTCCCGGTACCAGATTTCTACGATGAAAATAAATTCCCTTACGCCGTCTACGAAATGAAAAATACCAGTGTCTGTTCTACTTTCATACAAGTTTTTTGGTTCTGGTGAACATTTAAGGTTTTGTCAGTTACAGCGTTCTTTAATTCCATCGACGATAGCATCCAATTGGGGCCAAAAATATTCGGTTATCATTGAACAGTAGCGATTCCCATTCACAGTAACGTCCCGGTCTTGATCATCACGGAAGAAGTACGGCCCAATGACTCCGCCGGCCCATAAATCGCACCAAACCGTAATTTTTTCGGGATGTAATGTTGACTCATGGAGTACGTGTGGTTTGCTGCCTGACCAATAACACATATTTTGTTTAATGACGAAGCCATTCAGCCAGAAATGAGCTGAAGATGATTTTTCGATGAAAATCCGAATTATTTTCAAGTTGTTGCTCAGCCCAATTCACGACCATACGACGCTTCTGGTGGTCAAGCGGCTTCAGTTTTTGCGTCAATTTGATCTTGTAATTATGTAGGCCTAGATCTTTTCGAAAAATTCGCCGCAACGACGTTACAGAGATGCCTAACACTTGAGAATGACGTGTGAGAGACACATTTGGACTTTCTTCAACTGAAGCCTTAGCGGCAGCAATATTCTCGACACTACGGGCACTTCTTTGTCTCACTGTACTGTGCCTGTGAATTGAAATTTTTCGACTAGACGCTCTATTGTTGATATGCTAGGACGATTATGACGACCATAAATTAGACGTAGCGCTCTTAACGTTCAGGCCACTCACTCCGAATTTCGGTAGTAAATTTTAATAATTTCGACACGTTGTGGGCTCGCATATCTATCCATCATGAAATGGCAAACCTTACTGAAGAGAAATGCCATAAGAGCCGCAAGAAATATGGCGTCGTTTGCTGTCCCTGGCGCTCTACTTTTGTAGCATCCCTGTTGTTAAAAAAAAACCTGTATTTAAAGTTTAATCCTAAATAGATATGATGTCTGAATACCACTCAAAGCTACTCTACAAAATCTTCAATAAAAGCCAATTGACTCCTTTTTAGACTTGATAGGACGTAGAATTCGCTGTCACGCGGCCGTTCAGCATGAGAGCCAAGTGGTGTCTGAAGACATTATTTTATTAAATCCTCATCACATCCCACCACATTGTGTTGGTATGCTTTAGTTCATCACATTAATTGCACTCGAAAGAGATGCAATATACCTGCAAGAAGTTCTGAATAATGCAGTCACCAAAGGGACTCTGACTACCGCTATAGGAGTCTGAGCAACTACACAAGAATTGTATAACTATCTTTTCCTCTTCTACGTTGCTACTATCTTAACAATTTCTCATAGATTGTATATTTATACGGCAAGAAGGGTAACTAATTATTCAGTTTACTCTTAACACGGACATTAATTTAAAATCATTCCTTCTAATGTGGCCTATGATTAAACTAAAGAGATTATACAGAAATCAAAGACATTCCTTAGCATACAAAAATGTTAAAAAGAAATGCTGAGTACTAAAAGCAAATTCGAATTTATTCAACATTGAATGTATTCTTATAAAATTTTATTTTATTAAACTTCCTAAAACAAAACTAAAGAGAACTTTCCCCCAACTTTCATTTTTCATTTATGTATTTCTTTTTTTTTTCTTTTTACTTTATATATGGTAGTACAGCGTAACAAATTTGTGGCTATTCACTTGTTGTATTCCACAATAATTCAATACTTATGAAAAATGTTACAGAAATACTTTGTTTCTTTTAAAGGATACTTCAGTCTTATTGAAAACTAAAACATTGTATTTGCCTGTTAGCTGTGTTCTCTTTTAGACTCATAAACGAAATTGGCGCTTGAATTTTATTTTTATTTTTTTTTTGAAACTTTGTTCATACGATAGCAGGTTTTACATGCATTTTTACATTTGCTTCCATTTTTCAAAACATCTGCATCAAAGTAGGAAAACATTTTCTTTTGTGGATATTTGATAGCGAAAAAAATCCTTTTTATAAAGGTGTTGTTTGAGTATTTTGTGGTTTAATTTTGTGTATGTGGGCAATAATATTTTTTTCTTTCTAGTGGAAACAAATCTATGACTGTAAACGAAACCCAGTGTTGGAAATTTTAAAGTAAAATAACGGCTGAAATAAGCAAAATGCAATTTACCAAAATAAGGCTGCATGTAACGAAACGTTCTGAAAAATTATAAGTGATGTACTTTGTGGAGAAGCATGTCAACAAAACGTAGTGGTGTTTGGCAGATGCCAATATTTAAAATACAAACATCTGAATACTAATTTAAGCTCATTTCTTTAAAAGAAATTAGTATTTTTCCTTTAAATGTTGTAGTTTTCTCATTCATGTTCCTTTTTTAATTTGATGTCAAATATAATGAGGATTATAAATTTTAAGTATTTTGCATACAAGACCAAATGTAGAGAACAATAACAAAAAGAAGGAGTATCCTGCAATTTAATCAATTATATTATGTTTTAAGTCTGTATGTTTCTTGATTGAAATTAAAAATTATTTTACAATGCTTTATACCCCATTTGGTTTACATATATAACAATTTTGTTTTTATTTCAACTCTATTGAGTTTTTTTGTACAAAAGATATATATTTTTTTATATGTATATTAAAAGAAATTTATTGTCTATTGGTTTCTTGTACCAAAATATGTTTTAGGAAACAAAAAATGTTTTATTTCTTCACAACTACCCTACAAGCAATATCAGTACTAAAACGTAGAATTTTTTTTAATATTCAAAAATTTATTTATTTGATATTTATCGTATACAGTCGGGCCTCGATTATCGATTATCCGGTTAACCGGTAACCCCGATGGCCAAAGATCAGTCTATTGTTTTTTGTTTGCAATGTTTTCAAATTGTTTGCTTCGGTTAACCTTGATTACCTCTATTATCCGTGATGAAATCGAGGAATTCCCTTGTTTGCATATGACTTATAAGTGATTAGTTTAATTTTGAAATATGAGAAGTGCGGGTGGTTAGATCTAAATATATTTAGTATGGCATCGTTACCAGTGCAGTGGTAAAAAGATAAACAAACGTTTTAAATATTGCAAATAAAGTTAAAATAATTAAGGAGCATTCAAAAAATAATGTGAGTATTAAAATGCAAGCTGAAAAATACGAAGTTGGGATAACGACCGTTTATTCATTGCTATCTTGAATTAATTTTTTTAATGTAAATATATTTCGGTGGAATTTTGAAAAAACGTCTTCTTTCGAAAGAAGACAATTTTCCAAAATTTTTATAGTAAATATAGAATTTCCTTATCCTTCTTTTGCTCTAATCCCCGTGTTTCTACGACCTTTGGAACGCAAGATATGCAGTTGACTAATCGACCTCTTTCAGACTTTCCCCTAATTTCAATTTGACAAAACGACTTCTTTCAGAGAATTAAGAATAATTTAAAAAGTTGAATGTCTTTAAAAAATTTTATTTAACTCTTATTATTATTTTTTAATTATTTGCATATTGTAGAGAAAAATAGAAGTATTTTTTTTTTTAATAAAACAGAAATATATTTTCCAGATCAACTTCTTTCAACCTTTTTGCATATTCCATTTTAACAAAACAACTTGTCTTGAATTAAGCGATTACAATAATTTTCAAATTTAATCAAAAAAATTTTGACAAAACGACTTGTATGTTGCAAGCTAATTTTTTTCTTTAAAATCTATTTAAAAAAAAGTCTTAAATTAATGTTTTGTCGTTTTAAAGAAAACTATTGCTTCTAGAGGATCGCATACTGTTCGTTAAGTATTTGTGTATAATATTCAAGTTCAAAATTTCTTTAATTTTCTAAGCAATAACTTCTATTAGCCTTTTAACTGGTTTTTTGCTCTACTGAAAAGTTGTTGATTTACAAAGAAGACGTTTTGTCAAATGTCCACAGTTATGTACACCAATGTTCACTTGTTAAATAATAAAAATATTAAAAATTGTTATTCGATTAACCGAGAAAATCGATTATCCTTAATGCTTCTGGTCCCGACCATCACGGATAATCGAGGCTCAACTGTATTTACAAATTTCAATTATAATCCCGCTAAGCCAATGGCTTAACAGCAGTTAAATGCTACTTACATTGCCATCTGTAGCCTATTCTGTTTACAAATAATTTTCGGACCATATCCTTACTGACGGAATATTTCCATGTGATAATTAAAACAAATATTACTACATATAATATATTGTTGTTTCCCTCTCAAAATAACATGTTGTCGTTGCTATAGTTCATTACTAATTTGCACAAATTGGATTTACCTATCCGCTGCTGCCCGGACTGTATCCGTGGTAGGTCATCTGCAGAGCTATGTGATCCAGGTACTAGAGTGCTTCGTTGCCCTTCCTTGTTAATTTCAATCAATTTCGATATATATTTGTTTTTATCGTTTTAAGGCCGTGATACACTATCCTATCGAGTCGTGCGATTTGTCAAAAAAAATCGTGTGTGTTAAAAAAGTATAACAGTGTGGCATAAAAATGCATCTGTATGAGAGATTTTTTGACAAGTCTGTCCGACTTCAAAATCTTTTGAAAAAATTCATAAACATTTTTTTTTGCATGCGATCAGGGTTGCATTTTATAAGATTTTAGCAAAAAACAACTCTGCATATGCTTTGCATCTTATTTTGTGTGATAGTGTAGCACGAATGTTGCCTTTTTGATGTGACTTTTAAAAGTGTGACAGAAATCGATAAGATAGTGATAGTGATAGTGTTTAATGGCATTTAAAGATATACAAAAATTAGTGTTTAGTTTGTATAAGAGATGCCACACCCACTTTCTGACTGTTGATTTTTATTGTTACAAAACCATTCAACCAAATTCAGAAACTTTAACCTTAACCGTTCCTATACATGTCATATATTACGCAATTGACAATTACAACCCTGTTTCAGGGTTACAGCCTAGCTTCTCCCAGCCAGTAAATTACTTTTTTATATTTATTTTTTTTTTTTCAAGATGTCAAACCTGGGGTTTGACCGTTCTCAAGGTATACAAAGATTAGTATCTAGTTTGTATGTGTTGGTTATATCCACTTTTTCATTCTGAGCATGAAATGATTAATAGTCGACGTAGTCCAGTAGTTAGTGTGTTGGCTTAGTAGACAAGAGCTGCGGGTTCAAAACTCAACTCTGATATCTTAAAAAAAAATATAAATAAATAAATATTTTTCTCGGCGACTACCTCTTTGCAGTCTTCTGGAAAACGATCGTAGAGGAACCGGTTGCCATGAAAAAGCTTCTCAAGTCTGTCGTTCGGAGTCTACGATAAACTGTAGGAACTCAACGTGGGTGGGGCGCACTCAACATGGTTTCTGAGAGAAGTTGGCCATAACCCTGAAACAGGGTTGTGATGGCCAATTATGTATGTATGTGTGCAATAATTCACACTAAATTCAGAAATATTAGCTTAAACCACTGTTTAGTTTGTATGGAAGTATTATGCTCATGTCCTATTGCGCTTTCGCTAGATGAGTTGGTATATGTTTTAAATTTTAACCAACACCGTTCAGTCGTTTAAGACTGATTGGCTTTAAAACAAACAGATATACAAAGAGATTACCCACTCTCACATAAAACCAAAATAAACAAGATGCATTTGAACTGTAGCACATGTCTCTAGAAACAAGACGGTGACATAGAATCATTTGATCTCAGCAGAACAACTACATGGTATTTTCTTTTACCTTCTATCTACCTTTCAGTACACACAACCTTGCTACCCTAAGTTTAAAGCAAATGTTTCGATTTGTATAATTGCATGGTATTGTTGTTGTTTTTATTTTTTTTATTTTTTTATTTTATAAAGCAAAACGAGTTTTAATTAAAATTTGTTTAACAAATATGTTTTTGTTTTTTTTTTGCAGTACTTCGGTGTATGACAAAAAAAAATAAAAATTTTGAATGATGCTTGAATTTAAAGTACAAATTATTATTTCTTTCATTCTTACTCTTTTCAGTTTTTTTTTTCTTTTTTTAATTTTTGGCAAACAAACAAATTAAAAAGCTACTCCTTATATTTTCAAGTACTGTTCACATTTACTATATTTGCTATAAAAATACATTTGAATTATTTTTATATAATTGGAATTTTAATAATTGTTGTTTCTTTTCCGAAACATTTATTTTTGTCTATAAAAATTTTAATTGTCATAAATTTAACTGAAAGTGAATAAAATCCATAATTTTTAAACAACGCTTACTATTTCGAATAAAATGTATTGCTTTGGGGATAAGTATGTCTCTATGGGCACTACGTCTCTCCTTAAAAGATTCGTCAGGAGACTTTTTCCCAAAGGTGTTAATCAAACCTGCAAATTTGAATATAAGTATTTCGTTCCCTCAATAAAACAATAGTGCATAATTTTTTTGGGGTTTCGAAATAATGGAGTTTAAAATTTTTGTGTTATTAGACATGTGGGAAAACAGTAATATTTCGGAAAATAACCGATGTTTTAAGTTGTAGTAAATTAATAAAATATGATTTACTAGTACCCTGATTAAATGTGTTCTTTCACAACAAATTTATATTTTTTTTTTTAACAAAATGTATTTCTCACAAGCCAATCATAAAACCACAGCTAATTAATTCTTTTATATTTTTTCAATAACTTTTTTTTACAAAAAAACGGGAACAAGTTTGTTTATGTGTATTAGTGATTTTATTTTTTTTTTTTAAGTCATCCAGCTGTCAACGCTTGTAAAATTTAAAATTTGGCCAAATTTCTCACGTTAGAGGGGGTTTAGACGATAATACATGTCGTACGACATGTCAAACTTGATATGTAATGAGAGCGTACGACATTGAAAGAAAATACGGATGAAAATTTGACAGTCGTACGGCTCACTTTATTTATTTTAATTTTTTAAAAACCATCACATTTCATTAGATCAGGGATGCATTTTTATGTTTTTTTTGTTAATGTTATGTGCATGTGTGTGCACAGCGATTTTTCTTATGCTCTAATTTTTAACAGAGTGGGCAAACAAACAAAACATTTCGCAAACGTTAGCACAAAGTCATAAACTTTTAAAAAATTTTATTAATCGTATTGTACATGAGCAAAACCAAAACAAATACTTTCTAAATGAGAAAGAGCGCAAACGAAACAATTCGCTTTTCGCTAATGTGTTTGCTTTGTTATTCCGTTACATTCGTATAACTTGCTCTTTTTTTCTTCTTTTCTTTTTCCTCTCATTAATTTTTTGTTCTACCTACGCACATTTGAGTTAGTGCATTTGTAGTGCTCAAAACAAAAGCAATATACAAAACTAAATGAGACAATCGCTCTCACTGTTTTTGTTTTGTTTTTGTTTTGTTTTTGTTTTACTCATTGTAAAGAACAATACAAAATCAGATCAAACGTTTCGTTTTGTTTATTTTCCTTTTCTGATTTTTAGAAACAAATTCTCTCAACACTGTTACCACACTTTTTTAAATTTCATACATTTTGTGAACAAACCCAATTGTTTTTTGTTGTTGGCGCAAAGAAAAATAAGAACAAAAGAAAATCGAAAAAACATTTGAAAGTTTAAATAAATTAATAAATTTTGGAATTAGTTAAATAAAATGAGTGATATTTTAGAAAAAATAATTGAAAAAATGCGTAAACATGATTACATTATAAAATATAAATTTACTTCTTCGCAAAAATTCTCATAAACTTAATTTTTAATAGCTTTACATAGAAGAAATGTAAAAACATTAAATGTCAGTTCGTGAAGTTGCGGTCGTCGTTTTAATTTTGGGCATGTTTTCTCTAACAGTCGTTTATAACTGAAGTTGCAGTCGTATTCTGTTTAATCATTGACGCTCAGAGTGCTTGTTATGTACTATAGTTCCAATTTTAGAATTCAAAATACTACAGTGCTGCTAACTTTTAAGTGTTTTACTCAAATAAATCATTATTTTTACCTTCAAGGTAGCGTGTTCTTATCAAGATTAAACGTATCAACATTGAAATAAATGTAAACCCACAAGCAAAATTAATTATGTTTCATATACCACTCTTTCAAACATTGGTTGTTTCTTCATTTCAATTCTATAATACTTCAATACAAAAAATATAGTGTCATAAGGGCTCTAACGCTTAAAAATTTTAAACATATTTGAACAAAAAATAGGAAAATTATAACATAAAATGTTTTTTGGAGCACGTAAGCAATATTAGAAAATCAGGTGCGTAAAAAAATATAATTTATCTGCGGTCTTTTGAGATTTTTTTTATAAAAAAAAACGATGTATATTTTTTTAATTTTGCCTGTCTGTGTTAATAAATGCACTTGTCTGCATTTCAAAAATCTGTTCAAAAACATTCCACTGAACTGAATTCAAAACTCCCATTTATAAACCAGCATCATTCGTTATTGGCTTAAATATATGTATACTTTCTTTTGCTGGTAAAATTTTTCGAGTTTTAAAGAAACTTTAGACATTTTTTAATATTGTGCATAATTGTATGCCATCACAAACCCCAAGCGGAAATGGTTTATTTGCAAAATAGAAGAAATGAAAGCAAAACGAAAAAAATTAAACTGCAGGAACTTATAAACGTTTATTTCCGCTTTAACAGCAACCACGCAACAGACCGCAAAATGCAATAAACTTTGTGTTAAAGAGAATTATTAAAAGGTAGTGATGGCAAACACGATTTAAAGTTAAAGAATTTGACTTAAATTAAATAGAATGGAAATTGCAAAACATTAGCCAACAATTCAATATAAAATTCATCTTTAGCTTAGACATAAGTTTTAAGTAGATTCACTTAATAAGTCCATGGTCCATGGTTAGTGTGTTCGCTTACTAAGACGATAGCGCCGGGTTCAAATCTCAGCTCTGACATCTTGAAAAAAGAAATATGAAAAAATTATTTTTTAGGCGACTACTTCTCAGCAGTCTTCTGGCAAAACCCTGGAAGTAATTGATGGCCATGAAAAAGCTTCTCAAAACTGTCGTTCGAAGCCTACTTAAAACTGCTAAGTAGTAGTCGCCGAAAGTGATATTTTCATTCTATATTATTATATATTTTTTATATATAGAATAGAATTGATATTGTAATAGAAAAGACATGTGCGAGTTTTTTTTTAAATAAGAACGAAGAAGAATAAAATATAAACTTTTTCTTAAGCTTCAGGTCAATTAATAATAAATATTTCGATATTTCGCTACTTCTCTGCGTAGCTTCTTCAGAAAATATTTATTGAATACAGGTCAACGAAACCTATTGATACATTTTAAAACTAGAATATTTTATTAAATTATAACACCTTTAGAAGAGAAAACCAATTGGCATTACATTTCACTAATTTTTTGTAAAACTTCGAAAATTTTCCGAAAGCTTAACTCTTGTATAAGTAATTGATTAATTGACCATACCTCAATTGTTTCTGAAGGTAAAATTACATAAAGCGCTTTAATTCGACATGTGTTTAAAAACTGTGGAACATGAAAAACAGTAAGTTACACAACACATGGTATAAAAATTTTTTCTACGCGTAGTGTTTTCACTTTTTTATTTAATTTGGTGTTCCTTTTTTGTTTTTTCAGTGCCAGTTTCATTTTTTGTACAATACTGTAAGTTTCCCCCCACCCCTACAGGAAGACCATCTACAAAGAAACCGCTACCCAACATTCCACGCTATTCCCACTTAACCAATGTCAACAAAAAACGAATGATCAGGGAAAAAAGCTCCACCTATTATAAAGTAGCAGATAACAGCTAAACCTACTCAGCGAAGGCACACTCACCACACAATCAACATGCAACGATGAGGCAATTGCTGTTGATCATTCAAGGGTAAAGATATAACACTGGCCTTTGAATTATCAATTCAAAGCAATTTGTCTCATTCCTAATGCGCTTAATAATAATATAATAATTAATAATACTATATGTATGTACTGTAATTTCCATAATTCCAATACAATGCACAGCATTTAGTAGAGGTTTACCCCTGAGTATTGGTCTCAAATAAAAAATAAAAAAATTTTACCACCGAAATTCGGAGTCAGTGGCCTTAACGTTAAGAGCACTACGTCCAATTTATGGTCATTATAATCGTCCTAATAGATCAACAATTAAGTGTCTAGTAGAAAAATTTGAATCTACAGGCACTGTACAAAATGTTCCCGTGCCAGTGAGACAAGAAGTGTTATCTCACGAAATTGTCCAGTTGATTGGCCGCCTCGGTCGTGCGATTTGACGCCGTTAGACTATTTCCTGTGGGGCTACTTTAAGTCTATGGTCTATGCCAACAAGCGAGCCACGATTGGTGAACTTCGTACGAATATCGAACGTGAAATTGCAACAGTTTCGGCCGATTTATGTTTGAAAACCGTCGAAAATTGGGCCGTGATGGCAATGTAAAAGAAATCGAGTTCCATACATAATGGCAGCGAACGTACTTTTACATTAATAAAGAATTTTACTGATATCCAAAACCGTTTTTGTTTTATTTAAAAAAACTTTTGTACCGCTCTCATTGAAAAACCCTTTACTAATGTATGATTTTTATATGAAATGAGCCGCTAAAAACCAATAGATTTCGCAACCAGTAACCATATACTATTACTAATTCAAAAATAATACTTTGCCGTGTAGAATTTTTTTAAACTTTAAGGTATAAATATTATTATTTTAATTTTAAAACAAATTCTACTGAGAAAGCTCAAGGTTAAGAAATTTGCCACCGCAGACAAGTCAAACTATTTTCTATGTAACTTGATATTTACGGAGGTACTAATTTAACTTTATCTGCTGAAGTTTGTTAGCTACCTTCTATCTTCAAATTTTGTATCAAATTTGTAGGTGATACTTAAGGAAAGTTATTAAAATTAAATCTATTCTCAATTTCAAACTGTGGTTTTAAATATTTTTATTTACTCATGACACACATTTTTATAAAACCTTAAAGACAAAAGAGGATTATAAATAATTTTTTATAATTTTTTTTTTTTGCTTTTTAATTCTGCTATAATCTCCATCTTTATATCCCTATTGTGGTGGCTGTAAAAATTAAATAAAAAATCAAAATTAAATAAAGTTCAACACTGCAGGTCGCATTGAACACAAAACACTTATAAAAAGAAAACAATTAGCAGATATGATGCAGACTGATTTTTCCTTGTATTTTTTATTAAAATAACTCTGGTAGAGTTTATGTCTTACACGATTCATAACAAAGCCTTGGGGTGTAATAAAACTTTTTTTGTTTACATTTCTGTGTTATTTGCATTTTTTTCTTTCTTTTTTCTGCTTTAATTCTGCCATAAAAAAAGATCCAAAACCAACACCAGTTACGTGTTCGTGTAAGACATTAAAGAAATATATGTATGTATGTATGTACCTGAAGTAGACAATGCCTAAAGAAAACCAAAAACAGAAAATCTCATAAAAAAAGAAATATTGTATTCTTGCATATACGAGTACATGGTGATACAACAGGTGTTTAAGTTATGTATTAACTAAGAATGTTTAATGAAAAGTCGTTTATAACCAACCAAATGAAACACATAAATAACAAAACCAGGACAACAAGAAAATATAAAACATGCTATGCAATGTATTCAGTTACAAACCAGCTTTTATACGCATTAAAAATAATTATTTAAAGAACAGAATAAAAGTCTTGTGAATATTTAAACAACAAAAAAATTTAACATTAAGAAGACATCCAAATTTGTATTTCAGAACTTAAAACAATGAAAAATAATTATTTATATTAAGTTTTACTCTGTTTGCTAGTTATGATAAGCCAAATTTAAAAATGTCTAGTCATTAACTTTCGGCTATAAAGTTTAAACACTTTCTAGACTACAAGCCACCAACTACATGAAAACATATGCTGCCAAGTAGTCAGACGGCAGCAACACAATAATCGTAAAGTCAGCAAGCAGTTTTTCGTAACGGAAACTTTCACATTGAGAATTTTTTTCCTCATTAAAAGATTGATTTTAAATAAAAACGTTGTAAATTGACACCCAAATTATTTCTTAAATATTTGTTTTAAATACTATTTGTCATTTTAGTATCCCTTCGTAATTGCCTTTCATTTGAATTTATTTTTGGGGCTTTAGATTTCAAACGTTTCCATCAATCTAATTGTAGTCGCCGTGGTCTAATGGTAAGTGTATTGGCTTACTAAGACCATAGCTCCGGGTTAAAACCTCAGCTGTAACATTTTAAAAAACAGAAATATGAAAAAAAATTTCTTTCGGCAACGACCTCCTAGCAGGCTTCTGGCAAAAGATCTGAGAGTAACTGATCGCCATGAACAAGCTTCTCAAGTGTGTCGTTCGGAGTCGACATTAAACTGTAGGTCCCGATACTCATGGACAAAAATTCTTACACAACGTGAGTGCTGGGAGAAGCTAGGCCATTATCCTAACACAGGGTTGTAAGGGCAGTAAAGGCTCACTCAAAGTAGATCCCGCATGTGCTACTTTGTCTGCTTTTTAATTTTTATCATAATTCCGATTTTTTAGAAACAAACATTTTTGTTAGCTTAAACCCATAATCTGTATAATATTATATTTAAATATAGGGTCGTATAAATAATAATTAAATTACCAATAAAGGGTAACAAATTTAATGTGCTGGAGGCCCGAAGTTCGAGCCTCCAGGAAAGGTGTGATCAATTTTTTAATTTACTAAAGGGTAACAAATTTAAATTTTGCAAAAATTAAAAAACAAAACCTTCACATATGTATAAACTTGTATGTGTCTGGCGTAGATGGAGTAAGATTATTATATAAAGTTTACTTTAAGTACTTGCACAGTGTTTATTTAGTTTTTATCTACACACATATTTCCTCTACTTTCCTTTACTATTTGCAATCAATCTGTTTATATGAGAAAATCTTTCTTTAAACAAATTTCTCTTTTGATGAACGTGCTTGTTGAATACAAATAAACATTCAAACCGGCAAAGTTATCCAAATAAACAATAATTTATATTTGAAAATATTTATTTTCTCTGGATAATATTGTTCTCTCTTAAAGTCTAAACGATAAAAGCTTTATTCGTACTCGTACATATTAAAAGCGCATGATGTGGTTGAAAATCTGTTAGTTCAGCATAGATGACTGTTTAAGAAACATAACATAGAAGTCCTGTAAATAATGAAGGGCAGGAATTTTTTTTTCACTTTAAATTAACGAGAAAAAGAAAACAAAAATAATAAAAAAAAATTTAAAAGAATTTACAAACAATAATATTCTGGTTATAAAAAATTAGTGACCGTAACGATTATAAGTGGTATTAAAAATGTAATTTCTTAACTATTATTTTAAGAGTTTTTTTTTAAAGTCAGCTGAAAATTTATTTTTCAATTAAAAAAAAAATTGAGTATAATTGGTAAAAAATAGTTGGTACTTTTCAAGTACTGTTTTGTAGGTATTCATGTTCATTTTTGATGTGAGGAATTGAAGCTCACATATACCATACTATGAAATCGTCCCCCACACCATTACAGTTACCTCACAGTTATTGAGCCGACTAAGGAAGCGTTCCTCCTTACGTGGGTCGTGAAAATAGTAGTTATGTTCATGCGAACCTTCCAATTTAACCTTTTTCGTCTGAGAAGACAACACGATACCATTCATTTTTATTGCTCATTAGTTCTGAAGCTGTTACCCTTTACGAGCACCATTATGGCATGGTTTTTTAATTTTCAATCTCTTTAAATGTTTAGAACTTCGAATAATATGTCTTACAATTGGTATGATAGCTCTGATACCCAATTTTTGTCTAATTTTTGAGGCAGAATTTCTTGAATTTGAGACAGCTCTTGATATAACTCTTCTATCCGCTTCTGTTGTGGCTTTTTTCGTCTACACTTTCAAGTTTTTCCGTAATCGGACAGATTTCTTAAAGAATTACTTACAACATTCTGGCTGCGACCAATTTTTTTTTTTTTTTTTGGTGATATTCCTATCGCTTAAGCCAGATTCTTTGAATGCTTTAATTTTACCTTTTTCTTCTTCAGTTAATCGTAAAAAAAGTATTGTAGTAACTCACATATATTTAAAATTTTAATTATACTGTCGATGGTCACAAGCAAACTAATTTTATTCTTAGTGAACCTATTCAAGTGGCACCAAAATTTACACCTGTTTTCGCAGAATTTTGAAGTAAAAGCAAAAAATAACAAATTTTTATTTATTGTACCTATTAGAGATGTGTCGGTCACGAACGAACGGGTTAAATTGAACGAATCAGTCAATTGAACGAAGTGGTTCAGTCGTTCGTTTGGTCGTTCGGTCGTTCAATCTAAATTTGTTTTTTCTTTGTTTTGGTCGTTCATTCGCGCAATCAAAACTTGTTTTTTCTTTGACGTGGTCGTTCTGCCGTTTAATCTAAATTTGTTTTTCCTTTGTTTTGGTCGTTCTTTAAACATTTATTTTTTCGCTTCTTGCATATTGTCAGTATTGCCATTTTGTTAATTTTTAACTAAAATTGGCCATTGTTTCTTAAATGTGGAAATACGTACTTTTATTAAATTGTTTTTATTTTCTTTTAAATCTACAGGAACATTTGTTCTAAATATAAGGTGACAATAAACATTATTATTTTGATTATAGAATTACTTAAAACATTTTTAAATAATATATAATATTAAATAATATATAATATATAGACTTACTTAAAACATTTTTAAATAATATATAATAATAAAAAATAATATGTCGTACTTTTCACACTATTTTTTATTATTTTTGGAATACATTATATAGAAAATTTTTCGTATAAATTGGAATATCATAACATCCCATTAAAATAATAATAATTTATACTAATGACTAGTATAATTTAGAAAATAATAGTCTAAATATAAATATGTATGTATGTTTATTTGAAGTATAATTTGTTACAATTTTTATTTATACACATCAAATTAAAAAAGTAGAAACAATTTATGTAATAAAAGTACGTATTTACACATTCAAGAAACGATGGCCAATTTTGTTTAAAAATAAACATATATATAAACTCTGAATAATTTGAAATGTACACAAGTATTATCGTTAAGATTCTAGAAACAAGTTAGCTAAGTTTTATGACTATTTTATTGTTAATAAAAGAGTTGAAAAGATAGGACGTGTTTTTTTGTTTATTAGATAACAATAGTACAGTTATTTTTTCTCTAAAATATGATCATTCATAATATCTCTTAATTTAAATGAAAAAAGAAAATTTTTTTGTCTTAAAGTTTATATGAAGAGAAATTAAAATATAAGAGCAAAAATTAATGAACCTATTCATGTGATCGGCAGTGTATATTAATTTTTTATCAAAGTAATAAAACTATGTATTTCAAAAAGTAGAGCAATCTCTCGGTATTTTGTTCATAATGCGAGCCCTAAGTAGCCAATAATAGAAAAAAAAAATTAAAGGAAAAAAGAGTTGTGTTGACCTGTGTTATATTAACGTTTTACTTTATAGGGGTGGTGTCACCCCCACTTATATACTTTTACACACAAAAAAAAATAATAAAATGTATTTCAAATTCAATTAACTAAAATTTCTTGAAAATAATGTAAATGTGTAAGCTATGATCAATGCGTGTTAAATTTAAAATATTAAAATAAAATTAAATAAAAATTCTTAAAACTGGTACAAGGAAAAAAGAAATTCTATTGTGCAAATATTTCGGGGACAGTTTCAATAAATAGTGTGTAGTATTATGCGTCACAGCATACAAAGTTCGAAAAAGAGCATTAAAAGAGTAAAAAGAAAAAAAAATGTATTGCAAGTTTTTCGTTTTGCCATATAATATATGAATGTGTCAAATGCTTGTCAACAGAAAGTTTTTCACTTTTATGGTTCAGCAAATTCTTTTTCTTAAATTTTTTCTTGTCTTTTAAGATATTTATTATACTTTTATTTTCTGTAGACAACTGCCAAATTCTTAAAGAGCCACTATCCACTTGTAATACAACTTATGTGCAGATTAAATGTTTAAGATAGTCATGGATGGTTTTTATTTAATATTTTTTCTATGACATTCAAGAGTTTACAAGGCAATGGATATAAAAGAGACATTGAAAAGATTAGATACGAGTACTCAAAAAGAAAAAAAAGTAATAACCACTTGCACAAGTATAAAAAAAAATGTAGATCTTCAGGGAAATTATTTAGTTTTACTTTTGAGCAATGCTTTGAACTATACAATGGTGTCAAAATAAAAACATGAGATGTTTAGTTGAAATAAGTGAATACTAGCTGATAGAGTACGAGCATATAAGTTATGTAGAAGCCAAGTTTATATGCAATATTTCTACTTAATAAAGGCAATTTTATATGCATATAAGGATTTTGATACGTAAAAGATGTACGTACTACAATTACCCCCAACTGCGCTTTCAAGGATAACAGTTCAAACTATTTTTTTATTTTTTAAAGAATGTTAATAAAAGACAATATTTAGAGATACAGAAATGATTTTTTACAACGAGTAACACATGGATTGTAATAAAAAATTTGCCTTTTGAATTAATTTTAAGCGGTACAAAACATTTATTAAAATATGAGTATTGCACCAAATTTAGGTTCAATAAAATACGTTGTGTAGTGCATACACAAACATATGCATTCACAATATGTATAAAAAAAACACATTCCTTTTAACATTGCAATGTCCTAGGCGAGGACAACGTTGTCCAGCTATGCATTACATAAGAGTAATCTCAAAACTTGTTTATGTTACTACTCCATGGAGTATACACATAGGGTTGGTTTCGTAACTATTTCGTGTTACTACTTCATGCAATACACTCGCTTGCTAGTTTTAAAACTAGTTTCTAGATAGACTATTTACAGTCTTTAATTTTTGTAAATAATTTTCTTTTTGAACTTTTAAAAGTCATTCATATGTATTTAATATTTATGCCTGCATTTATAAAAAAATATTTTAGTTTTATTGAGGCTTTATTTGACAAGTATTGCTTAAAAATTTGAATAAACCTAAAATAGTCGCCGTGGTCTAGTGGTTAGTGTGTTGGCTTACTAAGACATGGGCCCTGGGTTCGACTCCAGGCTCTGACATCTTAAAAAAAATAAATATGAAAAAAATATGTCTTTCGGCGACTACCTCTCAGCAGTCTTCTGGCAAAAGCACTGAGAGTAACTAATTGCCATGAACAAGCTCCTCAAGTCTGTCGTTCGGAGTCGACTTTAAACTGTAGGTCCCGGTACTTATGGATAAAAATTGACACACACAACATGAGTGCTGCGAGAAGCTAGGCCGTAACCCTGACACAGGGTTGTAACGGCCAGTTATGTATGTATGTATGTATGTTGTAAGTACTCCGTATAAATTTATATGGATTACGTACTCCAATATTTTCTGCAGGGATCATCCCTTACAAGCGTATTAAAACACACTACAACAGATGCATGTTAGAACTTTCCTAAACTAAACTAAAAAAAGCCCCAACATTTCAACAGTAAAGCAATAATAAATAACAAGTAAGTAAAGTCATTGCAATTGAAATGCTTAATCACAATAAAAAAATGTTTAAAAAGGTCAAGCGTAAGAGGCGAGATGCTCATGTTCATAGAAAGGGAAAGATGCTTTTGCAAAATAGTAAAATAAAATTCTCATCTCATAATGCCGCTAATATTCTTAAGTGAGCCAGTTTCCCATCAAGTAACTCATCGACATATCACTCAGTTTGTCTCTACCATGTTTTACTGTTCGTTACTCGTGATGTCTTTGTGTTATTTTCTCAAGTCGGTGTCAGTAATGCAGTTTTCCGAAGTATTAAAGATAATTGAATGTTCATTCTTTTGATCATATCGGTCACTTATAACCCTCAACGTTTCAAAGTTTGGTGTCAGCAAATTTTAAACCGGCAACATTTTTTATTTAACAATGCAGCTGCTATCTTATCAATACTATAAAATCTTTCTTTTTTGCTATCCATCCGCTTCTATCTTCTATTTATGTATTCTTCTCGTTCTAATGACGTTTTCTTTTCTGGGAAAGAATGTTGTCTTTAAAAGTAGTGAAAATTTAAAAGCATTGCCATTACCATATTAAATGGAACCCAATAAATGAAATAATATATCAGGGACCGGAAATAATTGTTATTTATATTTCTGAGAAAAAAAGGTTACGCAAAAATGCCCTTTATCTGCATTTGGTAATTTTTTAACATTATCAGTACATTTATATTATTTTCGTTACCGTAACCAATTTCAATGAGAAAAAATTTTTTATTAATTATAAGTAACCATTATATCAACAAAAAAAATATTTTCGTTAAAAATAACCATTATTTCAATCAAAAACTTTTTTTGGTTAGAAATAACCATTTGAGCTTAAAAAAATTTTGGTTACATCCTTAATTTGTAAAATCTTTTTATTGATTTTAATCATTCTTGCAATAGCTTCCTTTGCATCATCCAAAATATACAAAAAAATTTTGCATTTTGTGGGGTAATAACAAAAAAAAAATTGTTTTTTTTTTTTGATATTGGTTATTTTTAACCAAAAAAATTTTTTTTTAATATAATGGTTACTTTTAACCAAAAAATTTTTTTATTAGTATAATGGTTATTTAGGACCAAAACAAATTTTAGGTTGATATAATGGTTATTTTCAACCAAAAAAATATTTCTCAGTTTAATTGGTTACGATGACCTAAATAAAATATATTTCTTGTTAATGGTTAATTATAACCATTACATAAATTCATTGTCATTAATGGTTAAATATGACTGTTTCGTAGTTTCTCTTATAACTGTTACCGTCCCTGTAATATATCGACTCCTAACTGTATGCCTTGTTTTTGTTTTTTTTTTTTTTTTTTTGTAGGCATTGATTTGTGACGTTTTGTGTTACCAATGCAGCTTTCTGTATTCATTCTCTATTACAACTGGTAAATCAAACTATTCAACTGTGTAAACTTCTTAAGTGAAATTTAGTTGTACTTCACTTACGTTCATGCTTTCAATTCTAGCCAAACAATTTAGAAAACCCACACCCAGTAAAGCAAAGTATAAATACAAAAAATAAAAAATTAAAATAAATTGTAAAACGATACCGAAGTCTTAGAAAAAGTGAAAACCAAAAATCTGCTATTTAACTGACATCTGTCGAGACAAGTATTCAAGTATTAGTGCAAATTGACACTCAATTTATTTTATTTTCAACTAAATTCGTTATACATATTTGATTTACCAACAACCAACGCGTCACACAAATTTCAAATGGTACAAGTGTTGAGTTATTTAAATATTTACGCAAAGTGATGAATCATCACTAAATTTTGTTCATTTTAAGCAACGTTTGCACATTTTATTATTTGATTTTTGAACAAATTAAAACAAAAATAATATTCCTTAACATATAAGTTTTTAAAAATATCAACCTTTTTAAAATCCTCTGAGAAAATTTGTTTTTATTGTTTAAAGAATTTTTTTTTTCTTTTATTTTATTGCATACTCTTGCAAAAGCAACAATGTCGGATAGGAGAAAAGAAATTTAAAAATTTGGAATTTGTAAACAGTTTAAAAGAAAAATAGAAATAATTAGAAAGAAATGGAATAAGAGTAAATATCAGATATTCGGTTCAGCTCCTTTAAAAAATTGCAGTAGTTGTCTGTAAAACGTACTATCTACGGTTGTATGTATTAATTAAGTCAATTAATTTGAAGGTTGACCTTTTAAATTTTATTCTGTTAAAAAACATTACCGCTGTATTCTCTGAAACGAGAAACATTACCATCATGTATTGCTTTTTGTGATAGAAAATGTAAAAATGCATCGAAAGCAAATTAATTTTTACGCGTTTTTTTAAATCTTTAACTTTGAACATAGTTCTTCTGCTATCATATGACATTTTGTTGACTAAATTTTAAAACTCGAATTTTTTCCTTTTTGAAAGTACATATTAAGAGTTCTTGTTTTTTTAATTTAAAATAAAAATACTGATGCAGATGTGTATATATGTACGACTTTAAATTTTGTGACCCAGAAAACATTTGTCAAGTGGAATCGCAGTTCAGGGTCTACTGTATATGGGCAATTTCAAAAATTTTCGACATTTTGATATTTTTTTTTTCCAAATTTTTTTTTTGGATGACACGAATGACGCTTTGGTCACGTGAAGGGTGATATTTTAGCATACCAAAACAGTTCGCGTTAATCATTTATTGCAAACGGCGCGAAAGTTATGGAGGTTTTAAGTTAAAATTTCTTTAAAAAAAATTTAAAGTTAAATTTATTGGTTTATTTTAATAAATGTTATATGGATGCATGAAACTCATTCCAAATTCATTAGTGCAGTCCAAATTCATCAATTCGCTGATAAAATACATAAAAAATATCAATTATAATTAAAATTCCTTAACATTAAAAAACGCGAATTTTTGCAAAAATGTGAATGTTTCACCGATTGTTATAATATGTGTTTATATAACGCATAACTAATTTACAGAAAAACAATGTTTTGACTTGCAAATTTAAAAAATAAAAAAAATTATATAAGAATTATTTTTGAGGTTAGGATTTTTTTTTTGATCTGTAAAATTTAAAATCATGAAAATTGTTTAATGCCTATTCGGTTTTATTATCAAGCTTAAAAAAACCTTTCATTTGCTGTTAATTGCGGCGGAATCTATACATAACTGCAGATGTCACAAAGCAAAATGTGTTTGAAGAAAAATGCCACTGTACCCTCTAAATATGGACCGAATTCAACCGTATTTATATATGATCTTTAGTTCACCGCCGCACTTCATTTCCAATACTTTACATTGATTTTAAACCACGGATTAATTAAAAAAAAACGCGAAACAAAATCATGAAATTTCGCAAAATTTTTATTTTCTTTATAAAATTTTTGCGTTTTAAAATATTTTAACGCCTTCTTGACGTTGAGGTGCCATTTACTAAGAAGTTTAGATCACGCAATACATAAACCAGTTTTAAAAAAGATTGCAAATGTCAGACGCGAAAAACTGTCATTTTTGACAAATTTACGCCAATTCTATAAAAGATTGAGGTCATCGTTCTCAGCAACTAGCAGCCTGACATCGACGTGATATGGCGCAAATTTTAGCAAATTACACCATCTAATAAATACTGTTGACGAAATGCAATTTTCTTGAACGGCGCAAAAACGCTATAGAAAAAACTGCGAAAATTAAAAAATCGGAAAATTTTGGTTTCAAAAATGAACCGCTGTACAACTTTTTCTCAAATAGTAGTATGGGCATAACTTTTATAGTGTAAATATCTACAAAGTCTAGTGACTTTATTTTATATCAGTGAGCATCGGAAGTTTAAAACTAAAAGTAGAGAAGTGATGAAATATGAAAAAACTCTTGTAAATTTCAAGCCTTTTTTTGAGTTTTTCGATATTTGAGTGCCCATAACTTTTAAAAATAAAGAACTGATGGTCTGAAATTTTGAATTTCCCAGTTTTCTAATGTGGCCTACCATTCCCTTTTGACCGTTTTGGTCAATTCGAAAAACTGGAGAAATAATAAGCATCTGAACTCAGTTTCAACAAATGTTGAAAATTTTTGAAATTGCCCATATACAATATACGTATTTATTTATGTATTTATACATAATTATAATTATAGGAAAATTATTTTTTCTTCATATATAGGAAAATATAGAAAGATTTTTAAAAGCGCACTAATTTTAAGTTTTTTTAAATGTATTGCAACAAATATGAACTTAATTAATAAGATAAACATAAAAACTAAATAAAATATTTTTATCAGAAGACGCTTTAATTAGATCAAAGTTAACTGCAATGAATATTTTTTGGTAATTAAGGAAGAAATGATGTCCGTGAAGGAATAGTACACTAGCCAAACTGAACAATTGTTTTTGACTCCAGCTACGGTAGTCTCATCAGAGTTCTTTGTGTCCTGTGCATATTCAAGACCAAACATCAACTATTTAACTCACACTTTTTTGGAAATCGCATACTGAAATTATTACCGTATGTACATACACTTGTATGAGTTAGTCGAAGTAAAGTCACACAACAGTTTCTATCATATTCTCCTTTTCTTACCATCATTGCTGTTCTTGTAATTGTCATCTTATTTGGATGAAACAGAATTACAAATTTATTTTGTTTTTGCCCCTTATTCCACCTTATCCACATTAGTCGACATGAATGATATGTACGACGGTGGCCGTGGTGGTTAGAGCGTAGCACCATAGCCGGGTGCAATTTTATGTTAAGTGCTGAAGACTCGGGTTCGAGCCCCAGGAAAGGTGTGATCAATTTAATTCATTGACATCATTTCTTCCTTAATTACCAAAAAATATTCATTGCAGTTAACTTTGATCTAATTAAAGCGTCTTCTGATAAAAACAAAATTAAATTGATCACAATTTTCCTGGGGCTCGAACCCGAGTCTTCAGCACTTAAATAAAATATTATTTACAATGTAAAGTAAAAAGATAAGAACACACGTTGTAGTAGTTTCTTGCGAACATACCGACAGGTACTCTAAGAATCATAAGAAAATTTAACTGTTTGGCTGTCCATACATGAAGTCAAGCAAACTCAGGAAAAATTGTTTTAGTTTTCAATAAATGAAGAAGTAGAATAAGAAAAGGTACTCAAACAATATTTTAGTTGATAATTTTCAATGAATATAAAGTAGTTCAGACCAAACTCAAATATGCAGTAGTCAAAAGTTATTTTGTTTACGAGGAGCCACGCCCACTTGCCAACCCTTATTTTGACTGTTGATTTTTATTAACTGCTAAGGTCGGGGGGGGGGGGGGGGTCGTGGCATAGTGGTTGAGCGCGTGCATAGAAACTCAAAGGACCCAGGTTCAAATCCCAGCGAAGGAGGAAAAATAAAAAAATTAATTTGCGGTTTTTCTAAAATTATAATTTAAAAAAATAAGAGGTTCCCCCCCCCCCCTCCGAGAAATCCATCTTCACGAAACCGCTCCCTGGCATTTCCAGCCTATTCCACCAAGAAAACGAATGATCAGGAGTACAGCGCCATCTTCTGGGAAGATAACAGCTAACCTACATAAAAAAAAGATGCTCAACACTCACATTCAGCGTCCAGATGGGGCAATTGCTGTTGATCATTCAAAGGTGAAGGTATAACACTGGCCTTTGAGTGATCAAATTGACAGCAATTTGTCCCATTGACATAAGGCGCTTAACATGACTTCTTCACATCTATGTATCTATGTATATCTATATATTCAATATTCCAATACAATGCACTGCATTTAGTAGGGGATTACTCCTGAGTATTGGTCTTAAATAAAAAAAAAAAAAGTCATTCACACGAAATTTAGAAACTTTAGCTTTAATTGTTTTGATAATCTGGATCACTCTCATCGACTCATGGTATAAAAAGCCATTTACCTAGTGTTCTCAGACCTACTGAATGTACACACAAAATTTCAAAAGATTCAAACAGTTGCGTAGAAGTTTTATTACAAATACGAGAATTTTTATGCTCATATTAGAAATATGTTGTTCAAATTACCCTGTACAACAATTTCAAACTTCTTGCAAAATTATGGGATTCTGACGATTTATCCTGGTAGAGGAGCCTAAAAAAAATATAAATTAATATTAACTCTAAATGGGAAATCTTTATTTTTAGGTGTTTGCGTTAAGTTTTGGGTTTTGGTGTGTTCTGACATATATAGTAAAATTCTATAACCAACATTTTTGTAGAACATTTCGTCCCAGCTCCTCCCTTTTTCGGGGTGCTTTTTACTATTTGTTAGAATAAAGCCGCAAAACGCAGTTATGCGGGCGAGTTAGAGGGTTAATATGTTCTACGAAGACATTTGTCGTAACATTTTCTACAAAGTTGCTGAACATACTATACACCTCAGATGTAAGTAAAACATAGTTTTATACACCGATATACTGCAAGAGTTTGCCAGAGTAAAATTCCGATGTGATGGCGTTTTGACAGCGCCGACACACGTACAATATATTTTTTTTAGTCTCCTCTACCAGGATCCATCGTCAGAACCCTGTAATTTTTTTTTCGTGTTTAACAGTGTTATTAATCGTTAATAAAATATGTTCTATTCATCCGATCGAGTTCATGCAGTTTGGGTGTATGAAACTGTATGTTTTTTAAAGCAGACCTAAGACGCCTAAAAATACTTTAAATTTTTGAGTATATTTGTTTTTTTTTTTTGTTTTTTTTTTTGAGAATAATAATAAAGGGGTATGAAATAATCCGGTATAGGATAAAAAACGATATATCTATAGTTGCCGTAGTCTAATGGTTAGTGTGTTTGTTGGCTTACTAAGACGAGAGCTCCGGTTCAAGCTGGCTTTAATATCTTGAAGCAAAGAAATATTAAAAAATATTAAAATATTAATAATTAAATATTAAAAAATATAAAAAATATTTCTTTCGGTGACTACCTCCTAGCAGACTTCTTGCAAAAGCTCTGAGAGTAACTGAATGCCATGAACAAGCTTCTCAAGTCTGTCGTTCGGAGTCGACATTAAACTGTAGGTCCCGGTACTCATGGATAAAAATTGACACACACAACATGAGTGCTGCGAGAAGCTAGGCCGTAATCCTGACACAGGGTTGTATGTATGTCTGTATATATGTATGATGAAAAACGATTTGGTTCGAAGTTGAAATCCTATGTATTTTCAAAGTCATATACTCGTATAACTTATCTATTTTAATTATTTTAAAAATTTAATAATCCACGATGTAGTGCCCTTAGTCATTATGCTAATGAGTAAGAAAGAAATGCCAAATCTGAAAAGATTTGATAACAACTTGAAATTTGATTCCATTGCAATATCGATCGAAATCGATTTCCATCACATACCGGCATGTTTCAAAATAAAATAAGAAACCACTATTTAAATATTATTTCATATAATTTTTCATTTTTTTTTTAATAAATTTTTACATTAAATATTTTAATTAAATAGTGGTTGTGCTTATTTAGTCAAATATTTGCTCAGGTGACTCCACCTTAAGTTAAATCCCAGTACAATCCTTGCCAAATGTAGTATGGTTTTTATCTATACGAGATTCATGTTATCTATTTATTTGCATCAACATTTATTTATAGTTTATTAAAATCTTTAGAATTTATAAAAAGAAATTTAAAACAGAAATCTTGTTTTATCTAAACAGTACTGAGAACAACCTTAGAAGAGCATTCAATCGATAGCAGCCACCAACAATTCAATTTATGAACTAAAATTTCTTATTTTATTTACTCTTTACCTTTTATGGCAGAAAATCTTACACAAAACAAAATAAAATGTTTTCTTTGCCAGCTGTAATTTGTTTTTTTTTTTTGTTTACGTCTGCAAAGCAACTTTAGTAAATAAAGTTATTTAGATTTTCTTTTCTTTTTTGCGGTTTCACACTTCCAGATTATCAGTTACAGAAGTGGAAAAAAAACATCATTATTTACATATTTTACATATTGCAAAGTTGTTATAGCACAACAAAATAAACTACCATTCCTATATTTTGCCATATTAAGGCACCCTTACACGACATGTTTTTTACACTGTTACTGTCAACTTTTACATGAGTAAACAGTTACATGTCGTGTGTGACTTTTAAAACATTGCTTGTGTAAAAAACACAAGGAAAGTCTTATGACAAAATTTCAATTAGAGCATGCTCTAATTTCGTATGTACACACATATGATATTAAATTTCTTTGCCTGCACAAACATTAGCCGGCGATGAATTATATGTAAAATAGTTTTTTTTTATAAATTGTCTGTCTAAAATTTTATTATTTATTTACATATACAATTGTACATATAAGTTTGTGAGTAAAAATTATAAACCTTATGTAAATTGACTAATTTTGACAAACACAACAAACAACTTATGTATTTTAAATTTAAAAAACACGTGTAAAAAACATATCGTGTAAGGGTGCCTTTAGCTGTCTATTCAATTTTAAATATGTTTTCTTATTCAGTTTTACTTGGGGGCTTACTATTCAAATGTTATCATTTGTACGCATATTTATGCATGAACATGTTTTTATATGTGGCTTCCTTTGTTTATGTTGACAAAAGTTTGTATGTCTTGAATTGATTTGCTCGAAGCAATTAAAATTATTTCTTTAAGATATTCAAATACTTTTAAGTGAGAAAAATTATTATTTTGGTTTTGATAGTTCGCCACAGTGTGTTTAAAACTATACTCTGTTTGATTAAAACTTGTGGCAAATGAAGCTGGTTTTCTTTTTTTTCTAATTTTAAAGTTTTCAAATAGAGTAGCCTCTAATAACCCAGTGGTTCTATTATCAGATTGAGCTTTTACTACTAACTTGAAATAATTCAAATGTTTAATAAAAATAAAAATGGATTGAGTTACATCACACCAACACAAAATCGTCCACTTTTCTTTTTGTACCAAATTTGGAAAATTTTCTCTTTATTAAAAGAAATTTTAAAAATATATAAAAAACAAAAAATATTTTTCGCCATATAGGCAAATACATTTAATATACATAATATATATGAAATGTATTGCTTTGTAAATACTTTTGTTTGGTTTTTATATACTAAATGTGATTCGCATTTAGTTTATAACAGAGTAAGAATTTGCTCACTCTTTTGCTCATTGCGCATTGCGCACTCTTTTCTTGCGCCTCGAAAAATTGCGCATGCGCTTTTTATATCTACGGTGTCATGTCAGCAACAATTTTTTGTAATATGCATTCGAAAAAATTTTTATGTGCAGCCAATCATTGCGTTACAGAAAATGACTATACAGTATTACTGATGGAAATTTACATCATAAATATACTTACAAAAAGATGAATGGGGACATTCGCGTATGTTTTTAAGAAAAAAAGAAAAACAATATATGATACTCGTTTATTTGCATGAATAAAATAAAATTTTTTTCACTCATTCTTGACTGTATGTATACTTAGAAAAAATTTGAATGCATATATTCGCGTGTAATTTTCAGAAAAAATTTTTCTGTACTAATTTATGTGCGATTTAGGACTTTTTGGCTACGAAAATAATTCTTGAACGCTTATTGTAATTTAAAAACTTCATGCCTATTACCTCTACACTTTTTAATTTTATATATTCTAATGCCCAGCCTGTTTCAAAAACTCAAAATTTAACCATTTTATCTTAAGAGAATTACAGGATAAGGCCCCAGTTTAATACATATAAGAAAGAAAAAATTGTTTTATTATTTTACTCTAAAGTATATGAAAATACTAATATAAATTCTATTTACATTTAATTATTTCTTCTTTTTTCATATTAAAATTACTGACTTCAAAGGTATTTTACACCACAGTAAATGAGCAATGCGCATTTGCGCACTCTTTTGGCTCTTTTGCGCATTGCGCAAACAAAAAGAGTGGCGCAAGAAAGCTCAAAATTCAAATGCGCCTTCTATGCGCAGCGCTTGTAATGCGCAGAGCAAAAAAAATGGATCAGAGCAAGAGCAACAAAAAGTTTGCTCTGCTCTTTGCGTAAAGAGCAAAAAAGAGCCAAAAGAGCGGCGCTGCGCTGCGTTTTTACTTACTCTGGTTTATAACTATTTGAATATAAGTAATTGTATTTTTGGTTACCACCTTTGGGAAAAAGTCTCCTGACGAGTCTCTTAAGCAGAGACGAAATGGCCATAGAGACATGCTTATCCCCAAAGCAATACATTTCGTATATATTATGAATATATAAAAAATTAAAATTTACTTCGTAGAAGATTATGGCATTTGTCACTTGTTCAAATATGTCCATTTACTAAATGACGATTCTGCTATGATATGCTCTTAAGCATATTTTTGAATTTAATAATTTTAATTTTTAGCTTTTTAAATAATTTTTTGGAAAGCCTTATAAAAATGGCACGTTTTCTTCGTTGTATTGTTGTATCGTCGTATTGTTTTATCAGCGTATTGTTGTATCATCGTATCGTTGTATCGTCGTATTGTTGTACTGTCATATTGTTTTATCGTTATATCATCGTATCGTTGTATCATTGTATCATCGTATTGCCGTATCATTGTGTAGTTGTAATATTGTATCGCTGTATCGTCATATCGTTGTATCGTCATATCGTTGTATTTTATTTTAAATTAAAAATATATTTCTTTGTTTTCTTATAATTTTAACTTATGCAACTGTATGAAACATATATCTCTATGTTTTCAAAAATTTTATTAACAGAATTATCTGTAACTTATATTGTATTTATGTTCAGCTGAAAACAGCTTTGAGTAAAGAAAAATAAATTAAATTAAAATTTCCGCTTACAAAGTTTATACTGTCTTTTAGATCAAAAACTATTATTCCCAATTAGGAAATATTAAATAAAATTGAGAAACAGTGTATATGCAACAATGTATGCTGTCAAAATTGAACTTCCATAGCAGAAAACTTCTCAACTTCACCCAAGAAAAGTTTTAGTTTTACAGTTGCCTGTTGATTGGTTTGTAAAATTAACAAACGTGTCAGGTTTCAGCTTTTAATTGAAGTTTTTTTAGAGAATAAAATAAAACAAAATAGAAGCTAAAGTTTTGTATTATTGGTTACAGGAAAAAACTTTATTTTCTTCATCTCAATTTGTTTTAATTACTATTAAAAATTATGATGTTCTATAAAAGTTTAAATTAAAATAAAAGAAAAAAAGGCAACTAAAATATGAGTTCCGACATATGTAAGTTTGTTTTTTTTTTTTTATAAAAATAAAAAGTAATGTGTAGATCAAAGAAAAGTATGTTAAGAGCTTTAGAAATGTGAGGATGTCTTCTTGTAGTAGCAATTTGCCTAGAACTTGAAGCTTAAAGACTATTCACATATGTAGTTAAATGAAAAATATTTGTGGACAAAATAATAACAAGGGTCATTTTTATATTGAATGTTTACATAAGCAAAAATTGGTATAGCGGTAGTCACTCTTCGTTGCAAACACCCTTACACGTCTTGCAAACGAAGTAAAAATACCATATATGCCAACATTTTGTTATTGTTTGTCATGGTTTACTTTGAAGTTTTGCAACGAAGCGTTTATATAGTTCAACCTATTTATTAAATGGACAATTTAGAAAAAAAAAAAAAAATTTGAACAGTTAATAAAAATAACCTTTTATCCAGCTGTTGGAAACCTTACATACATCATACATACATACCGTATTCCACGGATAATTGCTTAGACAAAAAGGTCAATATTTTTGGGTAATTATGCGTGGAAGTCATTTAAACGAATACGCTTAATTGCCTGTATACACTGCCGTCAATACATATGAAAAGCAAGCGACTTTATACTTATACCTAAACTTACTAGACTTCAATTGCAAGGTTGTATCAAAAAAGTAGTTTGAAAGTAAATTTAGCCGACATTTTATGCCTATATAAATATAATTCAGTTAAGCTGCAGTTTTTAGAAAATAATTATTTTGGGTAATTAAACGAGAGAATTTTAAGTGAAATTTCTCTTTGGGGAAAATATATTTGAGGTAATTAAGCAAATAACGAAGTTAAACTATAGATTATTAATCGTGGACTTTTATTAGAAAATCGTAAGTAAAATATGGGGACTTCGAAATTGAGGTAAATAAGCGTGAAACGCAAATAAGCGTGGGGCAATTATTCGGGGAATACTGTACATAATTGGCCATATTTCAGGATTACGGCTAGCTTCTTCAATTACTCTTATAGCGTTTTCCACTCAATTAAGCGTGGGGCAATTATCCGGGGAATACTGTACATAATTGGCCATATTTCAAGATTACGGCCTAGCTTCTTCAATTACTCTTATAGCTTTTTTCAGAAGTCTGCTAAGTAGGTAGGCCGAAAGAAATATTATTTCATATTTCTTTGCTTCAAAATGTTAGAGCGGGGGCTTGAACTGCAGCTCTCGTCTTAGTAAGCCAACACACTAACCACTAGACCACGGCGAAGTTACCAAGTTTTAATGCTTTCGTTCTATTTCCAATTACCATTGCATATTTTTTTGGTATAGATTTTATCACAAATATCAGTACTGTTTTTAATATCCAGTTTTTACAAACGACGACCTAGGACGGACATTAACATATGACGTGGGATACACTCCATTGTAACAATGAATAACATACACATAATTAAGAAAATTTGCACGGACGTAAACAAATGCTACGTCTGCCAAGCTTTGTAAATTACTTCCAAATAAAAAAAATATGTAATAAGAAAAATCCTGGGCAAAGACCTCAAATAATGAGTTAAAATCAGTCAGCAAGCCAAGCAGAAAAATCATTAAGCTAATGACATAAAGTTTTGACTTTTACTGTTTATATGTGATAATTTTTGTCATCTAAATTAATACCTCTTAATATATAAATTTCAGATTATTTTTAATCGCAGTCAAGTAGCAGTCAGTAGTGCTATACAGTTATTTTTAACCATTTTTATTAATTTCACTTATACGTGTGATACAGCGATTCAGAAATTCCTCTCTAACGCTGGTAGTTAAAAGTCAGGTGGTCATATATATATTATACTATTTTAATTTGTGATTTTTAATTGCGCAGAAGAGTCAAACAAGACTCGTATTTGATGTAATTTTCCGAATAATGCTGGCTGGGACATTGAACATATTCACTAAAGAAAAATTGTAAATCCTTTTTGCATTTTTGCACCTACTACCACACTAATTGAAAATATATTTTTAAAGAAGATTTTCATTATAAGCTTTAATCAATACCGATTTTTTATAAAAAAATCTACTTGAAAGCTTTTCTGTTTTTAGATATTTTTAATCCTGTACAATGTGCAAAAAAAAAATTTTACAATTAAGGAAGTACTTAGAATGTATTTTTTAATATTTAAAATTTCTACACAAATTCGTAAAAAATGGAAAAAGAAGGCTATAATTGGAGTCCGTTTACATTATTTAGAAGCATAGTTTTATAAATTTATGAAACTAAATAAAGGCAAGAAAAGCTTAGAAGTAGATTAAGGAAACACAAAAAATAGAATTTACACATTTGTAATTTAAAATAAAAGGTTTTGTTCTTTTTAATATTTCATAAGAAAAAATCCTTAATACTTATTCAGAACAGTTAGTGTTGCCCCACACACATCATGTTTAACATGAAAGTTGTGAGTTTTTAGGGAAAAAAGGCAAGAATATTCTACTTCGCAATCCCTTCTCCTTAAGATTTAAAAATTAATGAAACAAGCCATTTGCCTCTATACTAAAGGTCTGCACGGGTATGTTCAAGACATTCTAAAAATTTCAAACACACTTCCAACTCTAATTCGTAAAAGCGAAACGAATAAAACAAACATAAAAAGTGGTTGTTGTCGTTAGAATGTAAATAATGAGAGAATAGAGACAAGAGAGTATGGAGACATGAGAGACATGAAACATAAGAGTTAGAATGGAATGAATAGAGTGAATAGAATGTCTTGTTTGTAATATGATAGAAAAGAATTTCTTGTACTGGTATTATAAGTACTAAAGAACTGAATAATAAAAGTAATGAACTGAATAATTTTTCATGTTAGTTTTCTTTATTTTTTTATATTTTTGGCTTAATTTTTAAAAATACATACATACATATTTACAAAAACTTAAAAAAAAATTATAAATAAATTACATATTCAAAAAGTGATTAATTTTTTTTTTTGCCTTTAAATGCTTTAATATACACACACTATTCTTCTTGCTAGATTTCAATTTGTTTGTTTTCATTCGCTTGTTTGTATTACAAACTATCGCGTTTACTTCAATACATACTTTCATTCACAAAGGAAATTCAAGACATTCCAAGACATTCGAATGTCTCTATAATAATTTAGAATTATGAGAGTAAATTTAGATTTATTCTATTCAATTCTATTCGTTTTTTGAGGCTGTTCGTTTCGTTTCGTTAGCTGCAAAACGAATAGAATGAATATTTGTTTCTATGCTTGAATATACTCTCAATTAGAGTACACTTCTCGAAACATTCTAAACTGGCAGAAAAGCAAAACATTCATGCAGACCTTTACTCTATACCTATACAAGTATATTAGCAGAAATTAATAAATTTTAAACATATATATTTTAATAATATTTAAGAATATATCAATATTACAAGCAGTAATATATAATAAGATGGTTAGAAAGAAAATTTTTATACTTTTATCAAACTAAACGTATTCCCAAATGTGCGGTGCCTGTACTATTAGGATATTTAGAATATATTTAGGAAGTATTATGTCCACAAATAGCGTTGCAGAAACAGATATAAACAACAAGCTCGGTAAGGCAAAAGCAGCATTGGGAGGACTGTAATCAGTATGATGTTTATTTATAGGATAAGCTACTTTGGCTTTTAAAATTTTTGACAAAACAATTGTCGTTAAAATTTCGTAGTGAATCGCACAACTGGTTTAGTTTATTGAGAACAAGCAAATGGTATAAATTTACAATTTTAAAATACGGAAGTTTCGGTTATGGTTTAATTGTTGATTCCAGTGTTTATATCAAAATATGAAACACGAATTTTAAAACTGTTCCTAAACATGTTCCAATGTGTGTAAGTAACATAAAATTTATAAAAATTCTAGCTTTCACTACGAATAATACTTAAAAAATCCTAAACAAATATCTTGAATCATTTTTACTCTCTTTTCCCCATTTTGTCCTTTGTAAATGAATAAAATATTATTTTGACGAAAATTTGTTTACCATATTCCCATGTAGTCTCTCAAAAAATATTAGTTGCAAGTAGTTCTTTCTTTTAATAAAACATTTTTAACAAAATTAAATTTTTTTTAGTTCACTAACTTCTGATCCTACAAATAATCCAATAAAAAAAGCTGTCACGAAAGTAATCCATATTTTAATTTTATTTTTATATGCAATTATTAATGCTGATGCTAATAAATTGAAATAAAAAATTAATTTAAAACAATTATTTTAATTTTTTTTCTTTAATTACTTATGTACTGCAATGAAAGTATAGCTATAAATAACATGCACATACATATACTTATATAAACAAAAATATTTAAAAAAAATTTTTTTAAACATTTTTTTCCAATAATTTTTTTGTTATTATGCAAAAACACCCAAATGATATTAAAGAATGTTTTAATTTCATTTATAATTTATTTATAAGTTTCGAGTTGTGAAACCACTGGTTTGGCAAAGTGTCAACTGCTACATATCTTCTTAAATGTTCTTTATTTAGGCATACCTTTGCTATTCAAGAATATCTATCGTTTAAAAACCGAAAAATGCATAAAAATCGTAATAACTTTTCGAGCATTACGTGGTGATTATGAACATTATAATGGAATTATGGAAAGATTATAAAAAAATTAGGATGCAAGCGTTACAGATGAGTTAAAGCTTGTGCTTCGTTACAGTGTAGCACTACTTCAAATATTTCGTTGTTCCTCAAAATATAGCGAATAATCCTCATATGTCTATTCCATAATATTCTCAATAATATTGGATTCGCACCTCCACCATATAAAGTCCAACAAGTGTAAGAATTAATACAGAGTGATAATTCACAATGCCGTAGATATGCAGGTTTCCAAATTGTTGCTGGCGATGAAGCTTATTCCTAACTCGGTGGTGATTCGCCAACAAACAAAACTAAGTATTTTAAATAGAGTGCGGAGAATTCACAAGTGATTGTAGTATAAGGTCTGAAAAAATTCTCGTATGGTGAGCATTATGGCATAACGTTTTTCATAGAACCGTATTTTGTCGAAACTGATTGTTCATGTGGCCCTTTAACTATTCTCTCGAGTGTTGTTCTTGACGAAAAACTTTTCTCACAATGGAAGATGTTTGACGAATAGCATCTGTCTTATATTATATTAAATACTGTAACTTAGTATATATAATATTTGGTTATACAAAATAACTTATGCAAGTGTTGAGTAGTTGAATAAAAACTATTGAAATAAAAAGTAATTATAGCCGCATAATATATACATATAAGTGCTGGCAAATTCTACTACTTTTTAGTACTCGATAGTATTGAATACTTTTATTTGGGTACTCAATACTACTCGATACTTTTAACAGATTTTTTGAATTTTTAAAACATAATTTGAAAATTATTGCTTTTGAATATAATTCTAATTATATGTAAGCCTGACTCCAGATTCAATAATAATTATTATGACATAATGAACATAAAATTATTAAGTATGAATAACTTCTAAGATTTATAAATATTGACATTGATTTAGAACAAAAATTTTATTACTGAAACAATTGTATTAAAAAAAACTGTAGGTACTTCATTAAAATCTATATCTCAGAAGGGTTACGTGCTCGAGAATTTTTCTAATTCTTATATTACTTAGTACAAGTAGTTGCTTACACTAAACTTAAAAATTGTATAAAAACATCATATGGTGTGTGTCACCTCTTAATAAAAGACATGAGCTAACCTTTGTAAGTTAATTTTTTTATCATTGAATTTATTATAATAACGCCAAATATCGCCCTTTTTTATTTTATAATTAATTTTAATATCTTTAAAATAAAACAATGCCATAAGTGCTGTATTTTTAGATGGAGTTTTGTTTTGGCCGTTAAAATTTAAATTTTCCATACAACTTCGAAGAAAAAATACAACTCTTAAAGTATTGAGTAGTTACTTTCAAATATTGAGTACCCAAAAGTTGGCACAAATACTCGATACTGGGTACCCATTACTCAATACTTTGCCAGCACTAATACATATAGTAAAAATATTATTTTATTAACCCAATTTATTACTAGTTCTATTTCACATTAGTACTGGTTATTTTTCACCCAATCTATTTAAGCTAAATAAAATGTTGATCCATCACTATACATAAGAAACAAAGAACCATTCAAATACCTACTTAATTTCAGCACCCAAAAAGACACAGAGTTAAATTCGGTGGTAAGGTCATGACAATGCCTTTCTGGGATTACATCGAATGACACACTCACAAATAACCTGCAAACAATCTCCGAGTGGGGTCATGTGAAATTTATACGATACGATACAATTCTGCCACCTGTGACTATGGGTAATGTAAATATTAAGGAGGCGGACGCTCTTGATGTTCTGGGCATGAGAATTAATTGTGATGCATTCAAGTGCCTCGGTTTTTTAAAACGGAGCAAGCAATACTTGACTCTTTCTGATCTTCTTAATATTTACAAGATCTTTATTATACTCAAAACGGAATAAAACTCTCTCTCATGTACCATCAAAGTCTATTCTGGGGCTTTTCGAACGCGTACAGAAAAGTTGCTTATCAGCGACGGTAGGGTATCCAGCTCTATCGATTCTTTAGAACATCGGCGCAATATGGCGTGCGTTTCCTTGATCTATCGGTACTATCATGATAAGTGCTCCGATGATATATAGAACTTGATTCCGGATGGTCGCATATTCTTAAGAACTACACGTATGATTCTCCAGTGAATTGCACAATCGCATACATTAATATGTTTAAATCAAATATTCACAGGCACTACTCCCTCTTTGCTCCTTCCCATAACATATTTTCCTAGACCAACACAATGTACAAAAAAACGAAAAAAAAAACAGTCCATCGTAGATTGATAATACAGTTTGTAAAGTGTAAAAATCGACAAGGGCTATGCAAAAATTATAATATTTAGTTTCTACAAGTCCCGCATTAAAATCTTTAAAGAAGAAAACTATTGCTTTTTAATTAATTAAGTTAATCTGATCATAAAATATTAATATTTCTGCAACAATACTATACAAATCCAATGAGTTCTGTTAGAGTAAGTTTACGGTAATCGTCTGTAAGCAAAAGTTTATATGTGATCTGAAAATGTGAATGAAATGAAAACTTCGTCAATTTGAATTTTTCTGTTATAATAATTAAATGAATAGAAATAATACCGTAACAATTGATTCTTTTAAAAGTCTTCCTATGAAGAGAAAAGCAATCGTTTGAAATAAATAATTTGATGGTTGTATTAGCCATACAATTGTCTCTTTCACCTCAAATTAACTTGTCAAGTGTATTTACATTAAATGACATTCTTTTTAATTTAATTTGTATTTTTAAATCAACTTAATTTATTTTGATTCATTTTTTTGGCATTTCACAGTTTGAAGTTTAAAATATTTGGCTTTAGATAAAGCCATTAAAAAATTAAAAGTGAAACATTAAATGATTTGTTTAACGTAATAAAAAATTAAGTATACGAATTTGTATCACTGAAGTTCGCAATGAATTTAAATGTAATTTATTTTTTTTTTTTTGCTTTTATTAAGACAACTGAAGGAAATGTTTAAATTAATAAATGAATTTAAACAAATCAGGCGTAATATTATTTTAGAATTTAAATAAAATAACACCCAGGGAGGCAAATATATTTTTCTGTCATATTGCTTGTCCATAGAGACCTTATTGAGTTTGTAGAAGTTTACTTTTTTAATGCGTACGTATGCTGAAAATGGTTTCACAGACATTTATAACATTTTCTTGTTTATTGCTTCCCTGTTAGCAAATACATACATACATACTCTAAAGTCTTGTTTAGCAAATTTGTTTATTCAACTTAAATATACTATGATTTCTAAAAGCATAAAAAGATGAAGAATCTATACAAATTATTAATATAAATTTTAAAACAAAGTTTTTCATAAACAATGTAAGTAGGTCAACAAAGAAAATTTTGTTTGGGTTTAAAATGTCTGAAACTTTTAGACTGTCATACATTTTTATTAGTTTAAAAGGCATTTAGCAGATTAAAAGAATATATTTTTTTTGTTTGTATTGCTTACGATTATTTCAAACTATCAGTATATTACGACATAAATTTTACAAAAGTTGGTTCATCCATTTATCCGACCACAGACTTCAAACAATCAAATTGGCATAACCCTGAAACATCTGTTGTATGTGCTTTTAAGTTCATGTACAACCAGCTTATTGTTTCGTATTTATGAGATTTTCTCATGTTAATTTCTTCATTGTTATTTTGTTTTTAGAAATCTGCTACTATTTTCATTATTTGATAACAAATGTCTGTAAAGTTTTTACAGCTCATGTATTTAAAAACAAAAATTTATTTAGAACAGAAAGCAAAATGTAATAATAGTCTGGGGCTGAGTTTTACATAATTTACGATACGAGTACTCTTATTTGTAAAAAATTCATTTGTGTTTTCGTCAGTCTCCATGGGTGAAGTTAATCGGTGTTGATTTCGAAACTCTGAAGCTGGAATGGTTGATACTATTCCATTAAAGGCGGGTTTGGACCGTAATATAAAATATTATTATATTAAAATAGTCACTTATGAGCTCATTTATGAGTCGAAAATGAATGTTTTGTCGGGAGAAAAATGTACTCTTGCCGCGACTCCCCTGAACGAGTCATTTGTGACTCCGCACACTAAGCGAGTTTTACTTATCTTTTTATTATCTTTACAATAATAAAAATATTGTATTTTGTTTAAAAATGTAAAAAAACAAAAAAAAAAAATAAATAAATTCATCAAGCTCAACTGAAGGAATTATTTTTTTATATGTATATTATGCGCCTTTTTATTGATGAGACAAGTTTTTGGTGGAATAGACTGGAATGTAAGGAGCGGTTTCTTGAAGATGAATTTCTTCTTATTTTTTTAAATTATAATTTAGAAATACCTTAAATTTTATCTTATAATTTTTACCCTTTGCTGGGATTGAACCTCGGTCCTTTGAATTTCTGTGCGAGCGTCTTACCACTATACCACGACATCACAATAATTGCATAACTCTTATTCTTTCAAATAAAATAAATCCCATTGTAACGAAATGCAGAAGAAAACAATTTCGAAAAATATTTCGAACGTCTGCACGATTATTTTATGATTCCGCACATTTAATCAGTTTTTGATCACCTAAGGGAGTCTTAGAAGACTCATTTTGGTGATTTATGAGCAAGCAATCTTCCAATTGCTGACAGGGTTGTAGATCAGTGATATCCACTACTACATAAACACAATTGCGCTTATGTATGAAGCAGAGAAAAGACTGCTTACTTCTACCAAAAATGGGAATGTTCGAATTACTTTCTGTTTATAACTTCATAATTATTTCTCCAAAATTATGAGTAAAGTACGTAATTGATTGTCCTGGAGACATGTGACCGATCTACTAAAAATAAAGGAGTACCGAGATCACATAGATTTGGTGGAAATAATAAATAATTATCTCATTTAAATAAAATTGATACAAAAAATATGCACTATCCATCCCTGCACTATGTTGGAGAGAAGCTAAAATCTAAAAAGAGCAAGAGCAACAATATTTCTTTTTATTATGTACGTGTTTGACTTCGACGTAAGCAGAATTTGTTTTCCTATCACGCGTTTTAGGGAAAGAGATTTTTGGACATCACTGTTGTAGATTCAGGGTTACGGCCTCTCCTCTCGCAGCACTCATATTGTGTGTATTAATTTTTATTCATGATCCTTCTTAAAAAGTACTGTAATATAGGTAGTCTGTTAAGTTTCTTTAGTATAATTAAACTTAATTTGCGTTTAAAATTATCTTAAATTGCTCTCTCTTTAAATACGAAACCACAGAAAGAACAAATGTAGTTCAAATTAAAAATTCATACACCTAAAGTGCAAAATGACTTAACAACACGTTAATATTTTTTACAAAAGAAGCAAACTATTTCTTAATAATACTTTTCAATGCTTTTTTATCAATAACATCAATCCAAATTTTATCATAAATTCTCAGGAGTTTTAAATTTGGCTTGAATACGTTATTTCATAAAACGCTATTTTGATTTAAGTTGCTGATATGTATGTTTATTTAAATATATTTATTCTCTCTTTTTACGTTCCAGAAAAAAATTTAATAATTTATTGTTTTCAATTTTTCATAAATATCTCCAAATATTCACCCACTTTTCTGTCTTAAAATAGAACCAGACATAATGTCGTTACTTGCCTTTAAGTGCCATTACTGGGAAAAACAAAGATGTTCATGCAGCCAGACAATCACATGGATGCTGATGATGTTATTTGTAACTATTAAAGTCTGCTGCTGATGCTGCTATTCAACGTTTTAAATAAATCAATAAATTTTGTTTTTGAAATATGAATAATTAAAATATTTTAATTTTATATGCTTACAGCAGCAGAAACGTAAAAACTGTTTTATTATTTTCATGAATTTTTTTATTTATAATTTAATACAATATAAATTAATGTAAGCAAAACAGAAAAGGGTTTGTTGTGTTTTAAATTAATTTAATTGAAAATTAAATTAAATAAAATAGTTATTTATTCAGTTACTGTACTTTTTTAATTGCTAAGGTTATTTATTTAAGTCTACAGAACTTGTTTAAGGGATTTTATTATTGGAAGTTTGGCACTTTAATCATTGATAGTTCAACTTTACTTTATGACTCTTTTATTCAAACTGGTTTTTACTTTCTACCCTCTTCCAAGCTTGTATCCAGCTGAAGTAAAGGTTGGTTAAATTTTTAGAGCAGCTGTTAATTTTGAATAAAACACAAATTATTTATGAAATTATTGTAATTTCTTTTTATTACAATAACTTGGTATGGTTCAATTATGTATGGAGCAAAACATGGACCAAATGGCCATCACAACTAAAGACGTGCACTGTTACAACTGTTTGTACAAGTTTGTGTGTGCTTACTGATGTCTGTGAGTATAGATGAGTAATTTTGTGTTTCTGTTATAGGTTTGTATTGTTATTATTTGTAGCAGATATAGTGTGAGTGGATAAAGAGAAAATGAGAGTAACACATTTGTTTTCCTATGTTTCGCTCAAGCAAATACTTGTAGATACTGGTGGAATACAATAAGTAACTTATTGTGCGATGCAAATAAAAATTCGTATTGCATGTTTTACAAAAATTTTACCAAAAAATTGTCTCAAAAAATCTTATTAAATTTTATTATTTTTTACTTAATATATATATATGTATATATATATGTATATATATGTAGGTTTCGATTACTATTTTGAATTATTATAAAAAAATATTTTTTCATTTAATTTAAATTTAATTTAATTAATTAATAAAATTAATATATAATAATAATGATTTAAATTAAAAATTTTAATTTTGTAAATTTTCCAGTCTTCTGTCGGTATAAGGGTTGTTTTTTATTTTACAACCCTTATCTTGTTTTTCATTGTTTTGTTTGGTGCCGGCTTGTCGGATTGTTTGCAAATTTTATTTTTTTAAATTTTGCCTATCTGCCGTCGGTATTCTACATACATACATACATAACTGGCCTTTACAACCCTGTGTCAGGATTACGGCCTAGCTTCTCGCCGTCGGTATTCTGCTGACATTTTATTGTATGTATTTATTGATAGGTTTTCTTTTATTATTTTTGGCTTGTTTTGTTGATTGTGTGTCACCCACGCTGTCTATATGGGTAAGAAGAGGAAGCCTGCAAAAGCTAAGGCCTCCAAGTTTCTGAATGTTCGAGAGATGAAACCTGGATACGGTTTTGGGACCTGGAGTGACTAAGCGGTGTAGACGTATCTCTTCTGGAGATATTTATTGCTTATGATTACTCATAAGGGTATTCTATTCTTTCTTTCCTAGGGAAAAAAATTGGTTTTTAATTGACCTGAAACAAAGAAACCAAAATTCCCAATAAACAACCCTTTCAATTTTTTTTCCGTCGAATTTTTCCCATTCCACTTTATGTTTTTATTTTTATAGCCTTTGCAAATCATTTTACATGAATGTTTTTGCAAAATTATATCGTCGATGGAATTAAAGAACGCTGTAACTGACAAAACCTTAAATGTTCACCAGAGCCAAAAAACTTGTATAAAAGTAGAACAAATACACTGGTATTTTTCATTTCGCAGACGGCGTAAGTGAATTTATTTACATCGTAGAAATCTGGGACCGGGACCAATCGACGAGTATTTTTTTCTGATAAAAATGATGCAAAAAACGTATTTTCGATTTTTTGTCAGTTACAGCGTTCTTTAATTCCATTGACGGTATGAAAATTATGTAAATGTTCAGATACTTGTTACCTGCTTTATTTTGAAGTAAACCGTTTATCTACAAATTTTGAGATTTTTCTATTATTTCTATGATATTGTGTAATGTTGTGTGATGGATTGTCCTATTTGATAAAATTTTAATAGAATTAAGCATCGTTTTCTTTTTCTTCACATATTTATAGATTAATTTTTATTTCTTTATTAGAAAAATTTTATAACTAAATTTTAAAGTTTTTTTTTTTTTTGCTTTTGTAATATTTTTTAAATTTGTAAAAAAATTATTTATTCTTTTATATCAACTGAAAAACGAAATAAAATAAATTTTACATAATCAACATCTTAATTAGGTATAATTTATTAATTATGTATATACAATTTTTTTAAAAATTATATGTACATACATAAATATGTTTATACTTTATTATTATTCTTTTAGAGTTGAAAAATTTAGCAAAATCCTACTTAAACATTTTCATTCATTCTCTTAAACCACGAATTCAGATCAGTTCACAAAAGTAAAGAAAACCAAAAACACTATCAGAGTTATCTTGTATATTTGCTTCACCAGTAGTATTTTGAAAATACTTATGGTGACAATAAGTATTTGAGAGCAAAGAAAAAAATCTATACCACACTCAACTCAAAACCATAAACAACTGTTATTGTTTATAGGAATATAGTGTGTGTGAAAAAGCAAAAGCATACAATATTGGTTACACTCGTTCTCTCATTTATATCCATAGTAACATAGAAGTATATGGTATATTTGTTTTGGCAATACTTTATGGTACACTCGTGCACGTCTATAATCACAACCTCCATCCGATGGTCCAAGTTTTTGATGACGCTGAGGTGTAATTGAGCTTCTATGCGACTACTGTTCCGATTAACTCATTCTTTAGCTTTTGAGTTGTTGCTCACTTATCGACGTACACCTTTTCTTTAAAAAAAACCCCAAAGAAGGAGAACCAACGGTGTCAAATCACATGATCTTGGCGGTCAATTGACATCGCCACCATATGAGATAGTACGGCTATTGAGTTTGTAGAGCAAAACATTTATTCTTTCATTAGCTGTGTGACTAGTGTCACCGTCCTTTTGAAACTACATATATCGTTCACATCCATATCTTCCAATTCGGGCTCTAAAAAGTTCGTTATCATCTCACAATAACGAACACCATTCACAGTAACTTCCTGACAGGCCTGATATTGAAAAAAACTACATAGCCCATAAATTGCACTAAATTGTCAATCTTTGTGGGTGCATTGATTTTTCTACAATCATTCTTGGATTATTATTCGTCCAAATGCGCCAAATCTGCTTGTTGGCAAATCCACTCATGTGAAAATGTGCCTCATCACTGAAGAAGATTTTTTTCGAAAATTGATCATTCACTGCTACCATTTCTTGCCACCATTCTGACTATGGACGACGTTTGGAATGGTCAAGAGGCTTTAGTTCCTGAATCAAGTCTTTATGCATAATGTTCATTAACGACGAGCGTGAGAGGAGCAATTGTTGATCACGACGACGAGTTGAGGTGGACGGATATTCAGCCACACTATCGGGAACAGCAGCAATATTTTCTGCAGTACGAGCTGTACGAGCAGGCACTGATGTTTTCACATCTCCTATAGACCCGTTTTGCTCAAATCTTTGCACAATCACAATCACGAAATGCACAATATGTATTTTGATTTGGACACCCATTTTCCTAATAAGCCTGAATAACTTTAACGCCATGCTCGACTGTGTATCTTTTCATTGTTTAAATTGAGTTAGTCTCAAATTGAGAAATGTCAGATGAAATGCAGAAAAAAACTTGACGTTTAGGAGTGGTTCAATTTCAACATCGGCCCTTAAAATTTAGCCACCCGATATTTTGAAAACTGCAGTGAATTATCACTATTCGAGTTTCTAAACCATCCGGTACCAAGTGAAAAATGTGTATCAGACAGCAGTGCTGGCTATTAAGTCCACAAGCTTTTACAAACTGAGAGAAAATCTTGTTGGAAATTGCGTGAGTTACTGTCATTTGTAATAGTATTGGGAGTTCACCAAACAATATCACAAGTAACTATATTCCATAGACGGCAACCATTTTATTTGCAACGCTGATCATTGCGCCCTCTAAAGGCTAATTACAACTTAAGCAACATAAGGGTATACTTATACAGTGCAATTATAATGTGCAATTTGCAAATATTTGTTGCTGGTGTTACTCTCAGTTTTCCTAATTTTCTGTTGATTCCCTAGAGCCTCTGAGTTGTCGTATGTAACTGTGATGGCCTGTGCAAACGTTTTCTGTAACTGCACACATTTTTTATACACCATGAGCAATTTAATCATGTTGCAGTAATTGCTACATTCTTCTGTCATATATTTAACTAGTGTGAACGTATATTACGTTTTAGTATCTCTTAAACACTCTTATATAGTTTAGTGGATAGTGTGTTAGTTTTCTTGTGTAACGCTCGTGGGTTTGACTCCCACTAGAGATTTTGGTCTGTTGCTCTACATCGAGCATTAATCTTATAATTAGATGGAGAAAAAATAAGTACGAATTTACAATATTAAATTTTAAAAATTTTTCTCTCACTTTCAAGAATTGTATATACACATACACTTATAGCATAACATAAAATAGAAAAACCAAATTTTTTAAGTGTTATTAAAAACAGAAGAAGAGCAACAGCAAAATAATACGAAAAACAAGACAATCATACAATATTTTCAAGTTTTCCCACACCAGACAAACTGTCGTCATACCAAATTTGTTATGAATGTGCCAACTTCCTGTCAACACAAGTTTTGCCACTTATTCGGTTGAATAAGTTTTTTCTCAGATTTTTTTTATTTTATTTATTTAATAAGACTTTTCTCCTATTTATTTTTCCAATATTTTGTACTTAAGTTTTTGTTTTTGGGCTTTAGTTTACTTTCAGATACTTATCAATTGACAACTTACTCATACTTATAGGTACATACATACATATCTGTGGCATTTTGACAAAACACCTTAAGTCAAGATAAGATAGAAAAAGAGTTTTTCAAAAAAACTCAAGGAAAAAATTTTTTTTTTTTAAAAATAAAATAAACCGAAATTAAAGAAAAATTTCTTCTATAATACAAAATTTTAAAAACGTACACAAAAATGTTTTAAAATTCGTATCATTAACAACATTTTTTCAACTTTTTAAATTTGACTTAAGATGTTTTGTCAAAATGCCATAGATACTTATATAGTGGTTATTTAAAAATATGGATATGGTATATTTTTAAAACTGATAGAATCAATCATTACTGAAAGATGACGATGGAAAAACATCACAATTTTTTTTTTTTACTTTAAATATCAGTCATAGGTTGCAAAGGATCAGTTTTTGTCTTAACAAATGTGTTGCTCATCACCAGATATATGTATGCTCGAAAAATGCAAATGTAAATATCAGATATTGATATTTTGGAACCTTATTGTTTAGAATAATTTCGTTGTTTCTTTCCTATTTCATCTTAGTTTTACAAACCAATATTCTTGAGTCTTTTGTTTGCTTCATGAAGGAAGGTGAATGCAGAGCAAGATACAGAGACTTACATGTCTCGATGTAAGTGGGGCAATGAGAATACATCTAACATTGTCTCTGGAAGCCCTAATTGTCTTAACTAAATTTGAGAGTAGCTTCGTACTCGTCAGCAAAGATTTCGCTACAATCTTTACATAGTGCCAGGAACCGAATTTCGGTCCTGGATTTCATGCCTTTATAATCATGCTTTGAGAACGGTGTCACAATCTATTTACCAGACTGTGAATGGTGGAAATTTGGTTTTCTATACAGTCAATTCGTATAACATCTTAATTTTCAAATGTTGCCAAGAAATGTAGTCGTCATGGTCTAGGGGTTAATACTTGGCTTACTAAGACATGACCACAGGTTTCCAGCCCCAGTTCTGACATCTTGAAAAAAAGAAATATGAAAAAAATATTTCTTTCGCCGACTACCTCTTAGCAATCTTGTGGCAAAAGCTCTGTCGTTCGGTGCCGACTTTAAACTGTAGGTCCCGGTATTCATGGGTAAAAAATTAAGACACACAACATGGATGCTGCGTGAAGATAGGCCGTAACATCATCCACTATCAAAGTTCAAAACTTCATTAATAATACTAGAATTACTGAACCAACAGTAGCGACGAAGGCGAACAATAGATCTTAAATGTCACTGTGGTCGGTTTAAATTAAATAATAAATCATTGATTAAAATATAAATGAAAAAGAAATGTATACAATGTTTCAGATGAAAATCTTTAAGCTTTATTTGAACATCTGAAGCAATAGAAACTAAAAAAACTACTTAAAGTAAGATCAAAGTCTTTATGTGTCATTCAAACACAAGTGCATATGCTAATCGCGAACAAGCCATGGAATCTAACCTTACCCACTAAAATGCAATAGAAATAAAAATTTATTGCATCCAGTATCATATCCCAGCAGATACCCTTTAAAATGTTTAAGCAATAAGCAGTATATTGTTTTTCATACCTTAAAGCTTCCAAATATCATATATGCAATCCGCTTTCGGATATCTCGTTTAGTTTCGGAGATAAGTAGCCCAAAACGGATTGCTGATTTTCAAAATTTTGGTATAAAAAACCTAAAGTGGCATCATTAACTCGAGATATATAAAATGGCGGACAGAGCACATAAACTCCCTCAAGTCGATAAGCTCCAGGATAAGGTATTATATTTGTTTATTTGTACTTTTCGCTTACTGGTTGCAATAAATTCTGCATTTCTATTGCATTTTAGCGGCTCATTTCATATAAAAAGCATGGATTATTGATGCGCGCGAGTGAGTGATTGTTTATAGTTTCTCCCTTACAAAATAACTTACTGGTAAGCACTAGTTTCTGCTTGGATACTATAGACATCATTGTCATTATTTTATTATTAAAAAAATTAAAAACTTCTTGGGTAAACAATATGCCTATTGACCCGAAATATCTAATTTAGTTTAATAACTGCTCTATATATATGAAGATTGATTTCAAAAAGTTTAGCAAGGATATGTTATTTCTTATAAAGGAAGCCAATTACTTTGTAATACACTTGCAGTGTACCCATACAGATAATTATCGTTTTGCAAGGAGACCTCGTTGCCAAACTTATATTTTTGGCAGGTATGTTCACAAATTTGTGCGACTTTAAGTTATAAATGTTGCTAAAATTAATATAAATATGATATAAAGAATATATGACTTTTAAATTTTATCATGTGTAAAGCTTAGAAAAAAAAAACGAAATTCTTATATTCTTAAAAAATTCTTTTAACTCTTTATTCTCTCGTTGTCTTTTTGATATTTTCTTTTTGATATTGGGAGTTTATAAGAAAGTCATTTATTGATTGCATTAAAGAAGATAAATGACACTTAATTTTCTGTTTCTTTTTTTTTATATCCATAGATTTATAATATTATGTTCTGCAGCAGTAGCTACTTTAGATGCTGCTTTCACTTTTTTTTATTTTTTATTTTTAACTAACTGTTGGTTCTAACCATTCAACTGTGAGGAATACTAAGTGAACCATAGCTATTGTAGATTTGACTTCAAATAGTCAATAAAAGATAAAAAGAAAGAAAAATTGTATGAATATGAGTAAAAAGAAGAAAATAATAAAAATAGTATGCCACTATTATAATAAGAAAAGGAACTAAAATCTTTAAACCAATCGACAGCCATGGAAACACAAGTGGCTTTTTTTTAACAAATTGTCATGTAATATATTTAGTTTTGAACATAATTTATTTCTCGCTCAAAATTCATACAAATATTACTATCGGCTGTAGCCACACAAACTGTAAACATACTCTGAAGGCTAAAAAGTTTGTAGGCTAACCTACATAAGAAACTAAATTTATAGAATATCCAGCAGTACCAGCCTTAAAAAAGTACAACTAAGTTGGCTTATAAGTTATAGCATTGTGAGTAAAGTAACTTTTTTTGAGATGAAATCTCGGCTTGATCAACATTAAACATCAAACTTTGTTCCGGAGAAATTAGAAAATCAACCATTAAAAATTCGTTTGATTAATTCAAGCGAAGTAGAATGGGCATCAAAGGTAAAGTATGTAATGAATGCCACACTGTTTCCGACGAGAGTATCAAAAAAAGTATACAAAATAAGTTTTAATGATAGTTAAGAGAAGTAAAAAATTATAACTGAAATTCTAAAGATATGAAAGAAATATGTTTGACTTACTGTGCAGAAAGATTTGGGCATGCAAAACATATGGTTACATTCCATTAATAGCAACAACGTTTTGATGTTCAACGTTAATAAATTTGACTTTCTCCATACACATATGAAATTGATCTCATCACTATACACCATAGTGTAACTGTCAATCAGTATAAAGGACATATATTAGACGATATTGAAAATTTTTAAATTGGTCGAAATGTAAATAAGTTTTAGTCAATTTAGAAAAAAAAAACCGAAAAAATCTGTTTTTTAGTTTCATTAGAAATATTCTTTTTTCGCGTGTTTTTAATAGAGTGTCACAACTTTGAGTTGACATCACTGCCTTATTGGACCACGCACTTAACAGTTGATAGTTGCTTTTTGTTAAGTTTGCTTTGAAATTTCAATATGAATGGACCTACACTAGAGCAAGGGTATTATTGAAATTTTTAATCAAAATAATTGTTCTATATTCCGATGAAGCCCATTTCTGCACAGAAAAAATTTTTGTTGAAATAATTTCAATTAACAAATTATTTAGTATCATTCAATATTTCCAATTAAATTTTTAATAATTACAATTAATTTTTTAATAGAATAACAAAAATAAAAATGTTTGTGCGTATGTTTTTTTTCCTTTGTCTTAGTGTTGTGTAATATGTTATATAAAAAATCAATATATGATTACTTTTTAATTTAAAATTCGAATACGTATTGTTATTTACGTAGTTTAAATAAATGTTTAGCATTAAAATATAAAAAAAACATATTTTATACAGAGAAGCCTGCTTTGATGCGGTAGATAGGGATCGTATAAATAAAATCGCATAAAAAATTACACAAAACTTCACAAAACGGTATTAAAAATGGTTTTCGCAACATAAATAAAAATTATTTTTTTATGCGATTTTATTATGATTTATGATTTTATTATCGTTATGATTTTCAACCCTGATTCAGAGAGTAAACCAAGTGGTTCATATTATCATGTGAACAAACCATTACATATTTTGACGAACAACATATCAATAATCGATATAAAGAAAAGTAAACCATATTTTTGTCCACAACATACATACGTTCTATTAAAAATTTCCGAAATATTTCGTAATTCTGTATATTCCTTTTATAAAAATAAACATCGCACAAAAAAAGACTTAGGCGTCTTAAAAATAAGTCGCTTAAAAATAAAATAGCATAAAAATAGTCCGCATAAAAAAAGGTTCTCCTGTATACATATATTTACAAGTATTTTAGCTTAAAAACAACATTTTGTATTAAAAGACACATAATTAAATTTTTTAAGTAATTAAAAATATGTAATTAACCATGAAAATTTTTCGATAAAAAATCTAATATCACTAGCATGAAAAGCAAAAAAAAAATATGTATTCGTAAATTTTTTTGTTTGTTTTATGTGTATGTGTCTCTTTTTTGTTTTTTTTTTTTTATGTACATATGTATGTATATATACATATATATAATATACATATGAAATATTAAAAAAAAATATGTTTCTTTCCGCGACTACCGCGTCTGGCAAAATCTCTGATAGTAACTGATTCTAAGGTCTGGCGTTCGGAGTCGGCACACATTATGAGTACTGCGAGAAGGTAAGTCGTAATCCTGACACAGGGTTATTAAGGTCTGTTATATTATGCATGTATATAAAAAAAATTTGTATTTTAGATTAACATGGATTTCACATTTCAAATGGCAAGAAAAATAGATGAACGCTGGTCATATTTTTTAAAGTAAATAATGTGCTTTAAAATCAAATTTAAGCAATTATGGTGTGTGTTAAAATAAATATGTATTTATATTGTTATTTTTTTAATCTGTCTTTTTAGAATTTTGTTAATTATTCCTTATTCAATTCGTCGTACGGGAGTTTATGTGCTTTATCCGTCATTTCATATTTTTTATAAATCTCGAGTAAATGATGCCACTTTAGGTTTTCGACCCCAAATTTCTCAAATCTGTAATCCGTTTTCGGATACTTCGTATAGTTTAGGAGATAAATAGCAGAAAAAATATTGCAGATTTTAAGAATTTTGGTGTCAAAAACATAAAGTGGCTTCATTTACTCGAGATATGTAAAAAAATATGAAATGAAAGATAGAGCACATAAACTCTCGCACGACGAATTGGCAATAACTAAATATTTACATAAATAATATTTCCAATTATTATATGCGCTAGTATAAAGAATAATAATAAGTTGTTCATTTCTTTTTTGTCGTATTGGTTAAATATGTACTCATCTCTGTATTTATTGTATTTTTGTTTTTAGTTGTATATTTTTAATAAATAAATTGTTATAATTTGAAATTTTTTGTAAAGGGTTGCATTTAAAATATCTTTATCATTTTAAATCAGCGGGATCAAATAAAATTTTAGTTCCATTAGTTAATTTTTTAATCGGTTTAAAATTTCTGCGTCAATTAATTTTGTAATTACAACAATTAATTTATTTGATTGAAATGTGCCTGAATTTTTAATTAAAAGATTAATTGGCCCAATTAAATATTTAATTGAAAATTTTTTTTGTCAAAAACCTCGACACTATTAATTTTTTAATTGATATTATTAATATTGTTTGTAGGGGCAAAACTAGTAAACAATTTAATTGGTAGTACAAATTTTTTAATTGAAATCGATTTTAAATTTTTTCTGTGTGGTGAATGGGTACGTAATTAAGCAGAATTGTCGCATTTGGAGTGAGGAGAATCCACAAGCTTTTGTTAACACCATTACATCCACAGAAAATTACTGTTTGGTGCACTTTATGGGCCGGCGGAGTCATTGGCCCATATGTTTTAAAAAACGATGGTTGTCAGAATATTACTGTCAATGGTGAACGGTATAGTAGCATGATTCTAAATTTTTTCGTACCTCAGTTACGTGGCACGAATCTTGCTTTTATGTGGTTCCAACAGGACGGAGCCACATGCCACACAGCGGGCTCTAGAATAGATTTAATCAGAGAAACTCTTGATGAAAGAATAATTTCACGTAATGGCCCAACTAATTGGCCACCAAGATTATATGATTTAACCCCATTAGATTATTTTCTTTGCTTTTATGTAAAGTCACTTGTCTACGTCGATAAACCACAAATAATTGAACACCTGGAAATCAACATTTAACATTATCGGCGAAATACGGTAGCAAATGCTGCGAAAAATTGTTAAAAATTGGTGTTCCAAATTGCGCCATCCGTGGCGGCCACATAGTAGAAATTATATTCAATCATTAATTTCATAAGATTTTCTTTTCAGTAAAACCTCTTATATTGATATTAAAAATATATTTCATTGCTTTATTAGGATTTAAACTTATGTCACACCATAAAAAAACACCCATTACTTGTAAACATCGATTAGAAAAATGATTATCACTTCTCAGGCATTTTGTTTTTCTTTTTTTTTTGGTGCTTGAAGAAAGCAAAAGTTATTCATATTCTTTTAAATATTCAGTCCGTTTTTAAACTCCTTTAACAGTGATATTACCATCACGTCTACATATGGAACTTGGATGCGAATAAACGCATATAAACCATTCATAAAATTGTATAGAAGTAACAAATCACCATAAATTAAAGTTAAACAAAAATGGACTAAGTCCATAATACTATACACAAAGAGAAAATGTGTTTGAAATAAATTTGTTCATGTACCACTTATACGCGTTTAAGCTTTATATGTGTATCTAAAACTGAAATATTTTTAATGCAAATTTAGAATTTCCGTAAATTAACGAGGATTGTGAAATAATCAAATTAAATAATAAAATTTAGAAAATAAGTAAAACCCAAGAGATTAAGTAATGGAATATATAAAATGTTTTATTTATTTCTTTCATTTTAAATATATCATGCCGGATTACAGAATTGTCCGCCTCAAAGTTCTGATAAAACGAATATCCCAATAATTCATATCATTTTGTTTTTAAATTCTTACATTTTATATTTCAAAACTTATTTCTTTAGCTACATTTTGTATGTTAAACTGGCCTGCCCATGCTGCCCTGTGTTGAATTTAAATATGCATATTGGAGCTTTACTTTTTTGAATTATACAGTATGAAAAAGAATATATAATACTAGTACTTATAACTGATGAAAAATAAGAAAGGCCTACAATTTTCAACTATTTTGTATTTCTTAAGGCAAATAATATAAAAAAAAATTCGTTAAAATTCAACAAATAAAATTGTGATACTTAAAAATAGTCATTTGTCAACATTTCAGCTATAAGTTACTTGTTAAATTTAGTTCGCCACCCAGGCAACAAAGTTGTTTGGCTGTAATTTCGAAACTTTTTCTATTGTAATTTTTAAAATATACAAAAATCAATATCTACCTGTGGAAAAAAGCACTTCCAAAATCTCAAAGTTGTCCTCTTTTTGTGTATTGATGTATGCATGTATGTAAAATTGTTTGTACCAAAGCTTTTAAATTGTCTATATGTATTACAGTTCTCAAGGCATATACAAAATCAACATTTATTTTATACAGGACGCACTTGACCAATTCCGTGCATATTAATTAAAGTTTAAATTCCTTTATGGCACCGCCCAAATTTATATAACCAGGAATATATATCCTATAAAAGTTTCAAGAAAATCGGTTTAGCCATTTTGACAAACCCACATTAATTTTCATATACCAGGTATAAGTTTTGTTTACTTTATTTTCTTCCACCCTATCTGCACATGCACAGTAATAACTGTAGAATTTTTCTAGTAACAATAGCAAGAGTAACAACAACCAAGTTTTTAGAAATCTTCTCTTTGACAAGCTTTGACCCTATTTTAGTATTAAAATTAGAATATTTTCGTTTATTGGAAATACATTTTTTTATTATTTCCTTATATACATTACAACTTCAAATACTATGCATACACCATACACATACTGTTGCTAAAAGTAAGAAGAAAGAGTGAATTAAAGAATGGTAAAGAGCGAACATGTGATATACTACATATCACCTTATACAAATCAATTACAGAGTAAACAGTTAGTATTGTTAAAATTTTAATAAATTAAGATGACTTTGAATGACAGTTTATGATTGATGAGGATCAAATTTTCCCAATTATATATTGGTGTATAAGGCAAAGAAAAAACATAGTTTATGATACATTTGTTTGTGGCAGTATTCAACAAAAACAATTTCGTAAAACAAATTTTTTGTAACGTAATATACCATTTTTCAGTTATAAAAGTAAAGTCAAATGAAATAGACTTTATTGTATTGATTTCGATCAGAGTATATTTTATTATAGTGCTTGGACATTTTATTTTTTCAGGTAGTTTAAGAATTATTTTTCCACTTTTCAAAATCTGTCTTTTTTTTTATTGAGACCAATACTCAAGGGTAAACCCCTACTGATGCTGTACACTGTATTGGAATTTATGGAAAGGACAGTATGTATTATTTCTTAGATTATATTATTATTAATTATTAAGCGCCTTAGGAATGAGACAAATTGCTGTGAATTGATTATTATAAGTCCAGTGTTATACCTTCATCTTTTACTGATAACAGCAATTATCTCATCGTTGTATATGTTGTATATGGATTGTGTGGTGAGTGCTACTTCCCCATAGATGGCGCTTGTCTCCTGATCATACGCATTAGTTGTAGGTGGTATTAAGGTGGATTAGAGTGGAATATCAGGGAGCAGTTTCTTCATTTATCCTTTTTTTGGGGGGGAGGGGGAGGGGACCTTTTATTTTTTAAATTATAATTTAAAAAGAAATCGTATACTAAATTTTTAATTTTTCACCTTTGCTGGGCATTGCAAATGGGTCGTTTGACTTTTTGTGCGAGCGATCTAACAACTACACCACGCACCCCTCGATGATAGCTTGCCTAACGTTAATTTTCAAATCTCCAACGTTAGGGAATTATCAATGTACCACAAACAAATTTTAAGGGCCTCAAATCATATTATCTTGATAGCCACTTAATGTAGCCAAAGCAAGAAATTACGCCAAAGGGAAACTTCTCGCGTAATAAAGCGAGATAAAAAATTGGCTGGGTTGTGTAGTATGTTACACCGCATTTCCAAACCTCATATCGTACAAACTATTTAATTGAAATGCAAAAAAGAAAACAAAATTGTTATCATATAGGTGTTATATGAACAGTTAGGTGGAATTCAAAATGTAAGATACACCATAGTGATCCTTAACATATGATCGTTAAAAACTCACTGAAGCGACATTTTCAGCCTGGCGGCATTTGTAACGCTTCCATTCTTTTTAAATTTCTCTATAATATTGCCCGGTAGTCGCTGTGGTCTAGTGGTTAGTGTGTTGGCTTACTAAGACGATAACGCCGGGTCTTGAAAAAAGAAATATGGAAAAATTATTTCTTTCAGCAACTACCTCTCAGCAGTCTTCTGACAAAAGCTCTGGGAGTGATTGCCCTGAAGAAGCTTCTCAAATCTGTCGTTCGGAGTCGACTTTAAACCGATACTCATAGATAAAAAATTAACACGCTCAACATGAGTGCTGCGAGAGACTAAGCCATAACCCTGGCACAGAGTATAGTCCCACACTCGCTCCTTTGAGTGTGGGACTATAATTACGCTGTAATGCCTGAAATGTGACTACGTTTGAACCACAACAGTTCAAACTATATTTACATGTTCTTCAGATTTTAAGTAAATCGTATTCATAAATGGCAAAAATTTCACTTAATTAACAACAGTTTAGATGACAATAATTTTTGATCGGATTGGAGATGATTTAAGTTTACTACAACAATTTATTACCAGCGTTTGGTTCAATGGAATGGAACCTCAGCAAAAATAAAAAGCAAATAACAACATGTGTACTAATTATATAAGTAGGAGTTAAAATTATAAAATTTTGTTGAAAAGAAGAAGAAAATAAAAGTTAAACTATGTATATCATATCAGTGTGATCTTAGACCTCGTAAATTTATTAATGCTACAAACTACTTGAATTGCTTGAGAAACACACAAAAATCAAATCATTTATTCGTCAATAACAAGGCCGCTGTCAAAAATTTTGTTCATGCAAAACTCCTTAAGGTCATGCCTGAGTTTGTAGGCCTACCTGCAAAGATCATAAAACTGTGTAATATTACCTCAACTAATACAAAACTTTCAGTTAAAAGGGAAAGGAACCTGCACAAACTATTATATTCGATATTAAATGAAGACTTGATGGCAATATGATAATAAATGACTGCAAAGTACTACTGAATACTGCTTCATCTAAAACTATGATGGAAACAGAACATATTCCCCAGTATTTTTAATCTAAACACTCAAGCTTATTTAGAACACACTAACTAAAAGCTATTAGAATCGGTCCACATAACTCTGTACCACTTCTGGCATTATCAATATTTTATGTTGGCCAAAAACTAATAAAATATTGAAAATAATGGAGTATAAGAGCATTTTTCTCTTGTATAAGTATGACAAACTTCAACACAAACACAGTACTCGTATGCCTTCAAGTGTAGGTTGACAATATAAAAAAATGTGTATAAATTTACATTTTGATCCTTTGTCAACGTATTCAAGCATATAGGAAACTAAGATTATTTAACGGTTCAATAATTTCTTTCATAAAAAAATGCAAGTAAATATAAATTAGAAGTATTAAGACACATTTGGGATAAAAATTAAGAAAAGAAAAGCTCTTGTGGCTCTATGTTATTTAGTATGTACTTTATTATTTTATGCTTTTTTTTTTCTTTCTAGCTTATAATTTTAACGAGAACATTGGTATTTGCATTGCATTAAAACACAGATTTAGTGTAAGCTTTTTAAAATAAAATTTTACATTTTTGTGAATAAATTTGTATTTTTAAAAGCTTTTTATTTTACAAGTAATGGTATAGTTGAACAAAAAATAAAATTTAAATATTTTTTTTAACCACACAGCAAATAAGTACCTTGGAATTTACAATATGGGAATCAAAAATACTCCTTCTGCGGAATTCAATAACATACAGTAGCTCAACAGATCCTAAATAATTCACCATAAAAATTATTTTACTTAAATTTAACAAAATTATAGCAAAGTTTTTATTTCGTTGTACAGGATTAAGAAAATTGTTATATATGTATGTTTATATGTGTATATATAAAATTTAGTAAATTGAATACATTTTTCGCACTCTAAGTTAACAAGCTGTAAGTATACTGCGATTAAAAAAAAACAAAAGAGGTTTCCACAATGCGGAATTATGGATGACTGGAAGCCAATGAACTCAGTAAGAATTCGCAATCCAATAGTAGGAAAGGAAAAAGAAGAATGTAGAATAAGCAATGACGAAGAATTGAGATAAAAAAAACAGTAACAAACCTACTGTCTCTTCTGTTAATAAGATGGACGGAAGAATTTCTCATATATCGTCGTGCGGGCGTTTAGGTGCTCTATCCGCCATTTCATATTTTTTATATATCTCGAGTTAATGATGCCATTTTAGCTTTGCGACCCCAAATTTTTCAGGTCTACAACCCTTTTTCGTTTTCTTCCAGTTTCGGAGATAAATAGCCGAAAACGGATTGCAGATTTTAAAAATTTTGGTGTCAAAAACCTATAGTGGAGTCATTAACTCGAGATTTATAAAATGGCGGATAGAGCACATAAACTCCAGCACGACGATATGTAGTGAATATAGTAAAGATTTTGATCGCTCTATATTCTCTTTTTTGATATAGAAAAAGTATGAGGTGAAGCGATTCTTAGATATATATATTGATGGACTCCGTTATAGTTATATAAGTTCAGAAAAATTTTGAGAGCCAAAAGAAAGAATTATTTTAAACAGAGAACTATATATTACGTTAGAAGCATTAAACATCTTGTATCATGGCAACCACATCGATGTCATCCACGACTGCACCTATTCAAACAATTTAACTAGACATGCCTTCTCTAAATGTATCCAACAACTCATTCGAAGACTTGGTAGAAATATCATTGCGAGCTTAAAAGTTACGCTTAAGCACTAGATCAAGCTTTCAATCTATTTACAAAAGGATTCTCGGAGGTACTTACTATAGCATCGCCCGGATAATATGCTTACCAAGTGGTGAAGCTAGAGGTCTATAATTTTTCACGGATATCAGATAAGCCGAAGACGGAATGGTGGTAGGAAGCCAACTTACGTGCAACTTTTCTAATTTTATTACTTGTGAATCCGAATCATAATTTTCGGGGAGCAAAAAACGAAGAGAGGGAAACAAAGTTACGGACAGCACTCTCCAAACTCATTTTAAACATTTAAATGTGATTAACATAGGAATTCAGATTTTGGAACATAATTCAGTTTAAGAGTACAAGTAAACAAATAAGCTGCCATTTTTTTCAATACGACATAGTCTAGTATGTAGTGTGTTGGCCTCCTAAGGCAAGAGCTCCGGGTTCAAACCGCAACACTAACAACTTACAAAAAAGTAATATGAAAAATATTTCTTTCAGCAATAACCTCTTAACATTCTCCTGGTAAAAGCTCTAAGAGTGACTAATTACCATGAACAAGCTTCTCAAATCTGTCGTAAGTAGTCGATGTTAAACTGTAGGTCCCGGTACTCATTGACACACTTTACATGAATGCTGCGAGAAGCTAGGCCAACCTCAGACAGGTTTTTAATGTCCAATTATGTATGCATGTAAAATAATTTCTTCCATGTGGCCGTCACGACTAGAGCATACAAAGCGCAATCTGGACCACCTATTTTTACAAACTTTTCGCAACATATGCAGCGGTATTGCACCCATAACTCTGCGAATATTAATTGTCTTTATCGATGTAGAAACAAAATTAAAATTAAAGAGATCTTCACTCTTTAAAATAATTTTAAATATAAATTGATTTATCTATATAAAAATATGCAACCCTATTTATAAAAAGAACTTAACAGATCGATGTACCTAGTGGTACATACAGAAACGTACGAGTTCTTTAATTTTTTGGATTTTCTGGCCAGTTCTCAAATAGAAGGTATAGAAAGTTTTAATAACATCAGTCTCTAGCGGTTGGTAAACTTACCAGTTTTTTGTCCTATACGCTAACGATTTGCTAACTTCTCATTATAAATACAGCCGATATTATTTGAAGAGTATTTAACAGAAATTATTTAAATAAATTTATTATTTTTAAATTATAAGATCAATTTAAGTAAATCTTACGATACAATTTTAATTTAGTTGTAAAATTGCTACAATATTAATCAAATCTTTTTTTTTTTACTTTTCATGCAATTTTTAATAAAATACTTGTAAGAGAAGAAGAGCTCAACAAAATAAATCTTCCCCGAATACTATTCTACATAAAATATTTCTCTTTTTTATTTCTAATGCCATTGTTTGACCCCTTGTGCAAAATCTATAAAAAAAATGCCCCATTAAAGATATTCTGGTATGCAACAACATAAAACAAAAACTAAAAAATTTATTTCAGTTTTCATTAAAATACACAGAATTTTGTTTTTCTTTTTTTCTTTATTCTAAACAAATGAAGCAAATATTTGGTTGATGTGTTTTTTCCTAACAATACTAACAAGAATTTGTATTTAGTTAGTGATTGATGTACCATATTGGGTTTATATTGTAGTTTGAAAATTTAAAAAGAATAATTTTAAGCTCAATTAAATTATAGCAAAGAATATAAATCATATAGAATGTGCATCACGTACAAGTAAAATTTCTTATGGCGGGTCGTAATCAGCGTTGTCAAATTGGTGCGTTTCGCACCATTTTTGGTGCTTTTTTTAAATTTTTGTGCGAAAAATTCCTTAGATGGTGCGTGGTGCGCTTTTTTTAAAGTTTCGGTGCGTTTTTTAATTTTTGGTGGCACCAAATCAAATTTAACTGAACATTTTGTTTCAGTGAGAGAAAAAATCTTTGTACAAAAAATATACCTGTTTCAATACCATTTCAATCAACAGTGCAAAATTTTTGCAAAAAAAGGAGAAAAACCATTCTACTTTGCATAAGTACACATATCTCTATACATCTTATCTGCACTTTAGTGCCATTTCTATGCTAAATAAAGTACAAATTTGTTAAGTATTATTTTAATAAGTATTTTTTTATTATATGTATTGTAAAAAGCTGTTTTAATAAAAAATACATTTTTTAAAATACTTTAATAAAGGTATAAATACGAAATTATTTTTAAGGATTCAAAACCTTACTATTAAACGTCTTTTAAAAACATTTACTCGTATTATCGAATTTTGAAATTAAAAATATGTATTGTCTAGAACAAATTAACAAATTTGTTTAGTTTTATATTTTTGTGACTTTATTTTCTATTTTCTAAAACCTCTGAACTGTAAAATATGGTTATACTTTTTTCTTATGATTTTTATGCAGAGTTAACCTATTAAACATTCTAAATCAAAAAGAAATTTTAAACTTGGTGCGTTTTTCTTTAAAAGGTGCGATTTTTTCTCGATTTTGGTGCGTTTTGAAATTTCAAAGTTGACAACGCTGGTCGTAATGTTGGAACCCGCAAAAAGAATTGTTACTCTCTTACTTAGCAAAGAGAATTCGTTTATTCTCTTACTTTGCACACACAACATCACAGTGTATAAGACGATAGCCACAACAAAATTTTTACTTCGTGTCTATTTTTTTGCTTAAGTACAGAAATGGTTTCATGCTAACAACAACAATATTCACATACAATACAATTTATGTGTGTGTGTCTTATTCTTTGTGAGCTGTTTTCGTTTTTTAAATTTTAAAACGTAAAGAATGCTGTTCGTAGAAATTTTTTTTGTAATAAAGAATACAGTGCTCCGATACGACTTTATAAGCTAGTGTAGGGCAAAGCATATGTAATTTGTAGTTGCGCGACGGAAAATACATTAATCTACATCGAATATATAGCGCCCTATTTGATATCGTTATAAAAGTGTAGTTAAAAATATGTTTTATTATTATTTATTTAAGATCAACAACTATTTTTATGTTTATTTGAAATAAAAGGTTAACTAAACTAAAAAATGTAATTCCAAAAATATTAAAAAAAATATATATTCATTAATGACAAACTTTCGAATGATAAATTGATGATTTTTCAATTATAAGAAAATTGAAAAAATTTTATTTTTAATTTATGTATGTTTAAAATATATAACTGTATGTATATATTCATTTTTAGAAGAAAAGATACTTCAATTTTTTATGTTAAGAATAAATAATAAATAAATAATAATCAAAATTAAAATTATTTCTTAGTTTTTACTTTGAAGCATCAAAAAGTATATTTTGAAGATTTTCATCTCCATAAAAAGGCTAATAAGGTTACTTTTTTTAAAAATTATTTATTGGATAGAATATCTATTTTTGGAACTTCCTTTTTCTGTAGTCCAAGAGCAATGCTTTCGAAGGAGCAGCAAATCCAATACCTCTATTCTGTGTTGAGAACAAGTGTTGGCAAACCACTCTGGGGTGATTCGTTTACATGACTTAATAATAAAAGATTTTATACCAATTTTTTGAGGTTCAGATTTAAAGACATTATGAAATATTAAAATGTGTTTTTTGCTTGCATCCATTTAGCTATCTTTCTAAATTATTTTACTTCCCAAAATGGTTTATCTGCAGATTCTTTAAGTGAAATTGTTACAGTAAATGTAAATTTTAAAAAGCATTGGTATTAATGTTTATGCCCTTATATGTGATGAAGGCTCGCTTAACCGAAAATGATTTTCCAATCTTAAAGTATCTGCTAAAAAACCGTTTTTTGAATTAAGCGATCAAAATGTTTTTTGCCTTTACGATTTCCCACACTCAATTAAATCTTTGCGGAATGGATGGCTGAAATGTGACATAAAAACCCCGGATGGGACGGCAAGCTTTCAGGTAATTAGGGAATTGTAAGAAATGGAAGCAAATGCAAAAACAAAAATGTGCCCAAAACTAACACGGCAACATATGTTTCCTAACACTTTTGAAAAATACTTGTAGTATTTGCCACACAAATTTTCAGCAGGCTTGTTTCTGCTGCTATTAAAACAACGTCTGAAACCACAAAATTTAAGACATGTTCCGCAGAATTGGCTTTATCAACAGCTCAGTTTATGGAAAAAATGGCAAAATTTTTGATTGTCTTAATAGTGGCTCCCTTTATCGAGATAATTGCTACAGATCTGCAATTCAGATTAACAATGAAGTATATAAATATATTCAGTTCTTTTTAGAATATTTAAAAAAGGTGGAGTTTGTAGATCAAAACAAGCGTATTTTCTTTTCAAATAAAATGAAACTCACCCTAAATTCAATTCTTATGTTAACAAATGAAATTTTAAGGGAAGGTGTGATTTATATTTCTTAATGACAAAGTACCTCAATCAAGACAAATTAGAACACTTTTTCTGTCTTTAAATCTGAACCGCGAAAAATTGGTACAAAATCTTTTATTATTGAGTCATGTAAACCAATGACCCCAAAGTGGTTTGCCGAAACTTATTCTCAACACAGAATAGAGGTATTGGACTTTCTATTATTGGTTCTCCTTCGGAAACATCGCTCTTGGACTGCAGAAAAAGGAAGTTCCAAAAAAAGAAAATTAGATATTTTATCCAATAAATAATCTTTAAAAAAAATTAACTTTATTAGCCTTTTTATGGAGATGAAAATCCTCAAAATATACATACTTTTTGATGCTTTGAAGTATAAAGTAAGAAATAATTTTAATCTTGATTATTATTTATTTATTATTTATTTTTAACATAAAAAAATTAAAGTGTCTTTTCTTTTAAAAATGTATATATACGTACATATATATAATTCATACATACATATATAAATTAAAAATAAAAATAGAATTTTCTTATAAATAATTGAAAAATCATCAATTTATCATTCGAAAATTTGTCATTAATGAATATATACATACATGTTTTTTTATATTTTTGGAATTACATTTTTTGGTTTAGTTAACCTTTTATATCAAATAAATATAAAATCAATTGTTGAGCTTAAATAAATAATAATAATAAAATATATTTCTAACTACACTTCTATTACGATATTAAATAGGGCGCTATATATTCGATGTAGATTAATGTATTTTCCTTCGCGCAACTACAAATTAAATATGCTTTGCCCTACACTAGCTTACATAGTCGTATCGGAGCACTGTATTCTTTAATACACAAAAATATTTGAACCAACAACATTATTCTCTAAGTTTTAAAATTTAAAAAACGAAAACAGCTCACAATGAATAAGAAACACAAACACATAAATTGTATTGTATGTGAATATTGTTGTTAGCATGATACCGTTTCTGTACTTAAGCAAAAAAAAAAACACGAAGTAAAATTTTTGTTGTGGCTATCGTCTTATACGCTGTGATGTTGTGTGTGCAAAAATTTTGTTGTGGCTATCTTGCTGTGTGATGTTCTTGTTATAGTTGTTGGAATTTCGTCACTGTATGTACTGTGGCTGAACGAAAAAACCTAAACAACAATGCAAAAGAAATAAAACACACATTAGCACAATGCATACACTGTGACATTAGTTTCTCTTTGGTTTCTGTTGTTTTGTTACGCTCTTTTCTTTTGTTTTGCCTTTTGCCCTTCCTTCCCGCGTCGGAAAAAATTGTTGACAAAATATTTGGATAAGTGTTGAGATGCGCATTCTATATGATTTATATTCTTTAATTATAGGTACTTTACTTAATGATAGAAAATATGTTTAAGTAAATAATTTCTACCGTATTTTAACTCTTTTCTAAGGAGGTTTTTAGTGAGAGCGTTTTGATTCATTAATAATATGATTAAGCTTTCAGAAATGCATTTTAAAATTTAAAAAAATGAAAATCATGTTAGAGATGTTTAATGGCGAATTGGCAGTCGGAATTTTTAAAACTCTTTAAGATTCGGTACCAATTTTTCAAACGTGTACAAAAGTATTTAACAAAAATACTCGTATCTTTATTGGCATTCTCACTTTATTTAGAGCCTTTGTAGGTATTCTTAAAAGTTTTATATCTTTAAATTTAGATAGATGAAACCTATCTATGCTATACTTATAAAGTATAGGAAAAATCATCGTTCAAATTTAAACCGATCAGAAAAGTAATGTTGGAGTTGATAATCATTGGCCTAGAACTTTCGCTTTAAATACTGATGGCCTGGCCAACAACGTTTTCAAAGATTTATTGACCAAATGACGAATAGTGACTTGTTAGGAATTTATTAAGATTTTTGAATCTAATGGGTATTATATATACTCAACAAACCAAAAATTTCTCTCATCGCTGATGAATAATTTTTGATATAACACTGTACAACAATTTCAAAATTTTTGGCAAAATTACAGGGTTCTGACGATTGATCACACCGGGATTTTATTTTAGAGTCGGTTAAAATTTTCCATCTCTTGCAGCATATCGGTGTATAAAACTATGTTTTTCTTACATCTGAGGTGTATGGTATGTCCAGCAACTTTGTAGAAAATATCAAGACAAATATTTTAGTAGAACATATTAACCCTTTAACGTAAACACCTAAAAATAATTGCCCATTTAGGGTTAATTTAGTTATTGTTCAAAAATGTAGATCACCCCATCCAGACGGGAAGATTTGATATTAAAATAATATGACTTCAAATTTGTGCAAGCCTTCTTGGTTATTTTATATCATCATTTTCCTCTCAATATTGAAATAAGGCATGTAGTCGGTATATGTAAAGTAAACATGCTTTTTATGCAAATGGGATAGTAGATAGTGCAGCAACCAGTATGGCAAAACACAACATGATTCGTCCACCCCTAGTACCAACGGCACAAACACTTCTGCCACCACTTCATATAAAACTTGGTGTTTTAGGTTTCTACCAGCATTAGTTGTGGGAACCCGGTAATTTTATTTTTCGTGTTGAACAGTGTAATTAAGGGCGGTTTTTAAGTGCTCCAAGGTCAAAGATCGTTTACCTTAAGAAATTTAAAATTCCCCAAAAGCCAAGTTCATGTGAGTGTCACGATATATGTACGTAATCTACCTTCCATTTGATAATATTTTCGACTGGTCTGCATTTTGTCGTCGCACGAGTTTTACCTTATATGACTATAGAATCTAGAAGTGTACAGAACCTTGCTCATTTGTTTATTTTTTTTATGTTGCTGGACGACATATTGCCAGACAGTTCGACATATAAACCTTCATCAATATGGCCGCTATTATTCGTAAAAGTTCTAAAGTCCTTATTAAAGCACCCGATTTTTTAACATTTTATTTACTTTTTTTTAATAATTGAGAAACAGCTAATGTGGAATGCTTAAACGTGGAAAAGTGAAAAAAACAGCTCTACCTAAACAAATACAGATGGAACCAATGGATATCTGACATTTTTAGCTGAACAATGATGTAAAATACTTTAAATCGTATGCCACTTACTTAAAGGCCTCGTTACTCAAACGTAAATGTAAACGTTGCGGAACAGCTGTTCAGTTTTGCTTATCAAGCCTATGTGTAAATGATTACTCATACGTAAACGTAACGTTGCGTTGCAGGCGAATCCAATAAATTTAAAATTTTTCTTCGTTTTTACGTATCGGCTGTTTAAAAATTGGAAACCATTAACTACCATTCTCTGAGCTCGGCCGCAACGTTTACGTTTGAGTAACGAGGCCTTAAGTTTTATTGTAATGTATATAATAAATAATAATGTATATAATAAATAATTTTGAATAGAAAATTTATAACAAATTAAAAAAAAAATTACCCCCCAACTTTCCTAAACAAGCATTTTAAAGTGTTTCACTTTTTTTAATGTTTTAAATTTTTAACAACAAAAAAATAAGACTTGAACAAAAATAAATATCAGATTACATTAAAATAAAAGATTAAAACAACATTTAGGGTTTCTTAGCACCAGAAATGATTCCTTAGACCTTGTCAACAAATATACTAATTTTTCATACATAATAGACCATTACAACCCTGTTTCAGGGTTACGGTCTATCTTCTCGTCCCAAGCAGCGTAAAGATAAAAATTTATACAAATGCATCATTGCAATGTAACTGTTTATGGTAAATTCACTCGACATTGAATTATTTAGAGTATAACGCCACTGAATCGTTATGTAGGATATATAATAAACAGATTTGACTGACCACAATTTCCTTACTACTGTTTATTAAATTCAAGAAAAAAAAACTGAATTATTTATTCAACCAAAAAAGTAAATAAGAAACAAATACTGTAGAAACAAAATCAAGCCATATAAAATTCAACAAAAGAAAATGAAAAAAAACGAACATTTTATTATTCAATAAAATGAAATTGATTTCAATTTGCATACGGTCACTATAAATGTAAACAGACGTAACTATACAACAATTCAAATTTGAGTTTTTTTTTCACAACATTTGTTAAAAAAATTTAAACGAATGTGACTGTGAGTGCAATTTGCAAAAAATTTTAATAATGAGATAATTTTGTTTAAGTTGTAGTAGTAAGTCCATTTACATTTAAGGTGACGGTATGTGGTAAATAAAACAATGATCACATATGCAAATGAATGTAGGGTAGTAGTTTTATGTCAATGAAAGAATTTAAACAAAATTTAAATTATTTTTTAAGGATAACAGTGACATTTATTTTATGCACAAATCAATTCGAAATTCTTGCGATATATTCTTCTTATAAATTAAATAAGAAATAGTGAATTAAATGCTAAGATCTGTTTGGTCCCATAAGCAATTTATTTAAGAGTTAATCTGCACTACTATACAGTAAACCTTTTTTACTGCAACTATCGCCTTAAAACTAAAAAATATCATTTGATTGGTTCACGAATTAGAATAAGTACAGGAACAAACAAAATAGCCGTATTTAGACCGATAGCAATTCAATTAGATTCAAGAGCATCCAATGTATTCCGAAAAAATCACTGTTTAGTATGGATTTTCATATGGTAACCTACCAAGTCATAATATCATAATATTTTATAATAGTTTTAACAATTTGTTGTTGGACTTTGAATATATTGAAAAGTTTTTAAATACTAAGATGTTTTAAGCCTGTATTAATTGTTTTGTCAGCACTAATGCAAGACACTGCGACCTATAAGATCTCTTGTGTCCCATTGAATATATTGTTTGTTTAACTGACCAACTGATTTTCTTATGAACACCAGCAGATCGAAACTTTAGTGGTGGATATGTCCACAAATGATGCCATATGTCTCTCTAAACTCATTCATCTAAAATATCAAGAGCCGCACGTTCACACAATATGTGCTCTGCCGTCTTCGATGCTTGTGAGCATAGTCTACAACAACGTAATCCAAATCTTCATTTTCTGTATACAATTGTGATATAGACGCATTTATTGTGAGTTTTGATTAACTATGTTCTACAAACATCTATATCTATGATCGCCGTACTCATCAAATGCGCTCGCACACTACAGTGATCCATAAGGAAATCCGTTAGTATTTTAAAGCCTGGCCTTCTATACTTTACAACGTAGAGTTAAATAGCAAAAGTTATTTCGTTTGCCGGTCATTATGATCTAATAATCGCACTTTTTCCTCTATTTTTTATTCATTCATACTTAGTCAACATCAAAAATTTACACTTATTTAATAGCTCGTGATTCTAGAGAATATTTAAGTTTCTAGCTAATTTTTTCGTAAAAACAATCTTTGTTCGTTTAAATCAACAAACGGCATGAATAACTGGAATGGTTAAATGTGTCACAAAATTCATAAAGCCTAAAGGTCTCGCTACTCAAACGTAAACGTAAACGTTGCGGAACAGCTGTTCGGTTTTGCTTATCAAGCCTATGTGTAAATGATTACTCATACGTAAACGTAACGTTGCATTGCGGGCGAATCCAATAAATTTAAAATTTTTCTTCGTTTTTACGTATCAGTTGTTTAAAAATTGTAAACCAATTCTAAACCATTCGCTGAACTCGGCCGCAACGTTTACGTATCCGCAACGTTTACGTTTGAGTAACGAGGCCTTAAGAAAATGACAAAAATAAAAGTCATCATTGAATATTTCAGTAGAGCCCATTTAAATGTTTGAACACGAAGACAAGTTTTAAGGATTTTCAATATTGTGAAAAACATTTTTCAATCAGCAAGTGCAGGTCTCTAGTCTGGATTTACAAAAAAAAAATATATATATATTTAGTTCAGCACAATCTACTAATGAACACCTCTTTTTAACTAAGTTTTAACAAATTAAAAAAATTTCTTTAAATTAACTTTTTTAACGATAATTGTAAAGGAACTTATGTATATGATTGTATACAACTGCGCAGAGCATACTTATATGTATAAAGTTTCCATTTTAAACACAAAAATGTAATAATCTTAGCAAAGAAAAAAAAATGCTACAAAAAACAATTTTTATAAATTAAAAAATAGCTCTCAAAAAAAAAAAAATAATAATAATTATAGAGTAAATTTATATAATTTTTGTTCTAGGCAACAAATGAGTTAATCTACGTCAATTACATACTTTATTGTGTGTTTATAAAGCAGTAAAATAAAACGAATTGTATTAACGAAACGTAAATATAAAAAATGAAAATAATTGACAACTAAAATACTTTAAATTGACTTGCACCAAAGAATATAAATCATATAGAATGTGCATCACGTACAAGTAAAATTTCTTATGGCGGGTCGTAATGTTGGAACCCGCAAAAAGAATTGTTACTCTCTTACTTAGCAAAGAGAATTCGTTTATTCTCTTACTTTGCACACACAACATCACAGTGTATAAGACGATAACCACAACAAAATTTTTACTTCGTGTCTTTTTTTTTTTGCTTAAGTACAGAAACGGTTTCATGCTAACAACAATATTCACATACAATACAATTTATGTGTGTGTGTGTCTTATTCATTGTGAGCTGTTTTCGTTTTTTAAATTTTAAAACGTAAAGAATGCTGTTCGTTGAAATATTTTTTTGTAATAAAGAATACAGTGCTCCGATACGACGTTATAAGCTAGTGTAGGGCAAAGCATATGTAATTTGTAGTTGCGCGACGGAAAATATATTAATCTACATCGAATATATAGCGCCCTATTTAATATCGTAATAAAAGTGTATTTAGAAATATATTTTATTATTATTATTTATTTAAGATCAACAAGTATTTTTATGTTTATTTGAAATAAAAGGTTAACTAAACCAAAAAATGTAATTCCAAAAATATTAAAAAAACAAATATATATTCATTAATGACAAATTTTCGAATGATAAATTGATGATTTTTCAATTATAAGAAAATTGAAAAAATTTTATTTTTAATTTATGTATGTTTAAAATATATAACTGTATGTATATATTCATTTTTAGAAGAAAAGATACTTCAATTTTTTATGTTAAGAATAAATAAATAATAATCAAAATTAAAATTATTTCTTAGTTTTTACTTTGAAGCATCAAAAAGTATATTTTGAGGATTTTCATCTCCATAAAAAGGCTAATAAGGTTACTTTTTTAAAAATTATTTATTGGATAGAATATCTGTAGTCCAAGAGCAATGCTTTCGAAGGAGCAGCAAATCCAATACCTCTATTCTGTGTTGAGAACAAGTGTTGGCAAACCACTCTGGGGTGATTCGTTTACATGACTCAATAATAAAAGATTTTATACCAATTTTTTGAGGTTCAGATTTAAAGACATTATGAAATATTAAAATGTGTTTTTTGCTTGCATCCATTTAGGTATCATTCTAAATTATTTTACTTCCCAAAATGGTTTATCTGCAGATTCTTTAAGTGAAATTGTTACAGTAAATGTAAATATTTTAAAAAGCATTGGTATTAATGTTTATGCCCTTATATGTGATGAAGGCTCGACTAACCGAAAATGATTTTCCAATCTTAAAGTATCTGCTAAAAAACCGTTTTTTGAATTAAGCGATCAAAATGTTTTTTGCTTTTATGATTTCCCACACTCAATTAAATCTTTGCGGAATGGGTGGCTGAAATGTGACAAAAAAACCCGGGATGGGACGGCAAGCTTTCAGGTATTTAGGGAATTGTCAGAAATGGACGCAAATGCAAAAACAAAAATGTGCCCAAAACTAACACGGCAACATATGTTTCCTAACACTTTGAAAAATGCTTGTAGTATTTGCCACACAAATTTTCAGCAGGCTTGTTTCTGCTGCTATTAAAACAACGTCTGAAACCACAAAATTTATGACATGTTCCGCAGAATTGGCTTTATCAACAGCTCAGTTTATGGAAAAATGGCAAAATTTTTGATTGTCTTAATAGTGGCTCCCTTTATCGAGATAATTGCTACAGATCTGCAATTCAGATTAACAATGAAGTATATAAATATATTCAGTTCTTTTTAGAATATTTAAAAAAGGTGGAGTTTGTAGATCAAAACGAGCGTATTTTCTTTTCAAATAAATTGAAACTCACCCTAAATTCAATTCTTATGTTAACAAATGAAATTTTAAGGGAAGGTGGTGATTTATATTTCTTAATGACAAAGTCCCTCAATCAAGACAAATTAGAACACTTTTTCTGTCTTTAAATCTGAACCGCGAAAAATTGGTACAAAATCTTTTATTATTGAGTCATGTAAACGAATGACCCCAGAGTGGTTTGCCGACACTTGTTCTCAACACAGAATAGAGGTATTAGACTTTCTATTATTGGTTCTCCTTCGGAAACATTGCTCTTGGACTACAGAAAAAGGAAGTTCCAAAAAAAGAAAATTAGATATTTTATCCAATAAATAATCTTTAAAAAAAATTAACTTTATTAGCCTTTTTATGGAGATGAAAATCCTCAAAATATACATACTTTTTGATGCTTTGAAGTATAAAGTAAGAAATAATTTTAATCTTGATTATTATTTATTTATTATTTATTTTTAACATAAAAAAATTAAAGTGTCTTTTCTTTTAAAAATGTATATATAGGTACGTACATATATATAATTCATACATATATATATAAATTAAAAATAAAAATAGAATTTTCTTATAAATAATTGAAAAATCATCAATTTATCGTTCGAAAATTTGTCTTTAATGAAAATATACTTGTTTTTTTATATTTTTGGAATTACATTTTTTGGTTTAGTTAACCTTTTATTTCAAATAAATATAAAATCAATTGTTGAGCTTAAATAAATAATAATAATAAAAATATATATCTAACTACACTTTTATTACGATATTAAATAGGGCGCTATATATTCGATGTAGATTAATGTATTTTCCTTCGCGCAACTACAAATTAAATATGCTTTGCCCTACACTAGCTTACATAGTCGTATCGGAGCACTGTATTCTTTAATACACAAAAATATTTGAACCAACAACATTATTCTCTAAGTTTTAAAATTTAAAAAACGAAAACAGCTCACAATGAATAAGAAAGACACACACATAAATTGTATTGTATGTGAATATTGTTGTTAGCATGATACCGTTTCTGTACTTAAGCAAAAAAAAAACACGAAGTAAAAAATTTGTTGTGGCTATCGTCTTATACACTGTGATGTTGTGTGTGCAAAAATTTTGTTGTGGCTATCTTGCTATGTGATGTTCTTGTTATAGTTGTTGGAATTTCGTCACTGTATGTACTGTGGCTGAACGAAAAAACCTAAACAACAATGCAAAAGAAATAAAACACACATTAGCACAGTGCATACACTGTGACATTAGTTTCTCTTTGGTTTCTGTTGTTTTGTTACGCTCTTTTCTTTTGTTTTGCCTTTTGCCCTTCCTTCCCGCGTCTGAAAAAATGTTGACAAAATATTTGGATAATTGTTGAGATGCGCATTCTATATGATTTATATTCTTTGCTTGCACTAAAAGTAAACTTGTTTATATATGACAAATCCTGGGAATGATAATAGAAATATATAATACTCTTGCAATTCAATTTGCTTTTATCTCTCTCTTGAGACCAAATTGTGAAATTCTAAAATTTTCGTAACAGTATATCAATTACTTGGAAATGTAAGAATGTATTTTATCTTAATAGCCTTTTAAATGCGTTAAAATTGTTTAAATACGTACTTAAATTAAAAGTATCATAACTTATAGAGTAGACATAAAAAAAATGTAATCAAGGCAAGGCAGCTGGAGTTCAATATATGAGCAGTATAAGAAATACATAAAGTAGAAGAAAATATTGCAGCTAAATTGCGCAGAAGATGCCGAAATGTCAATTCATCATAATTTTTTTTATTGTCTTTATCCTTCGGCTACGTGCCTAAAAAATACAGCTCATACAAGAATTGAGGCCCAATGATCCTCGTTGGTGCATTATTTTTGCTGATTGTGTTACGGATTGTTATTTCTTCCATTTTTTTATTGTCCACACTGGAAATTTTAATTGCACGGGGTAATAAGAATTCTAGCGATTTTTTTTTCTGACATAGGGTTGGCAACTGTCCTTTATTTTGCAGCTCTGTCATTCCTGTCAAATGCAACTTTGGTTATTGTTGCGATCCCTTTTGTCATGGCGTTTTTACTTTTGGCGCTGTCAAAATTGACCAATGACAGGCTAGCGCGCGCCCAGACGCCATGAATAAATATGGCTGTCATCCATTTGGCCCATGTGGAAGAAAGGGACAAATTGTAGAGCTTCTTGAGCGAGATTTTTTTTTATGAGGTCAGAAGCTGTCATTAAGAGGAATATTAATTCATTCAGTAGTTGACGATGAAAGCTGACAGAAGTCGAGCTTTAAAAAGAAGATTTTTTTTTCTAAAGAGAATTTATTTTGCTGAATAATTTATTAGCAAAATTCGTCGTTAAGGTTAAGCATTATCAATTATTTGTGTAAAAATAGTTCTCTGAAATTACTAAATACATATTAAGAAAAATGTGTTTAAATATTTTTTAAAATAAAAGTGCAAATACAAGTCTGTGGCAAGAAAAAAAAAAGAAAGGACTACATTTAGAAAACTGTTCTCAAGTTGGTGTTGGTGGTACTCATGTGCTTCGACTAATAGAGTTTTTTCAAAGAAATTAAAATTATAAAATACGTACTCAATCATAAATTTTGATAAATTATTAAAAACAATTTTTGTTTGCGTTTTCATTGGGAAAATTGCTGATTTACATAAAATATAACAAAGATTTCTTGCAACCGTTCTGCAATTAAGTGCACATCGTTTTCGTACTCCTGTCCTCAGTAGTTCAATATCGTTTTAAATTTAAAAAACAAATTTATAAAACTTTCTTATAATATACAACAAAAATTTATAACAAATTCATGCAGAAATTCACTGAAAGTAATATACACGTAAATGCATATATATAAAGTGAGATATGGAACGGCTTTAACACGCATTTTCGCATAATCGTTAATCCAAGTAGACAAATGAACTTAATTTTAAATGAATAAAGAAAATTGTGCGAAATGAATATGAAGATAATTCAAAGTGTGCATGGGAAACAAAAATTAAATTTAATAAACTTATATTTATACATAATTATACTAAAATTACTACAACAGTTACCATACTAAATAAATTTAAAAATCCCTTATTAATTGGTAATTTATTTATAAATTTAATAAAAAGAATTTATTGTATTCATCAAATTAAAGAAAAATTATTGTTTACTAATTGTAAAAATTTAATACAATTGTAAAACATGCAAAAATATGAAAAACTACAAAAAAATATATAAAAAAAAAAAAAACAAAACTAATAAGAAACAAAAATGCGAAGAAAACATTCTATTTAAAAACCAAAATATGAAAATAAAAGCGAATGGAAAGAAGTGCCAAGAACTTGTGGTGAACAAATCCATCATCAGCACCATCATCTTCAGCCTGTCCTTATCACCAGCGACAACATCATTCATCATCAGATCCAGCTTCATCACAGCGTCATCATCATCTTCATCCGGCCGTTTCATCATCGCTTCAGGTTTTATGTAAAATATGTATATTCCTTATTTATGTATTTAGTTTAAAAAATTTTGTAATTCTTTCCTATTAAAACTCTTACATAAATTCTTATAAATTCCATGTGTTACCCTAAGCTTCCTATTTTTGTATAAATTGCGTGCGAATTTACATACGGGATTACATATGAATTTACATTTAATTCTACATGTGGATTCACATATAGATTTATATATACATTCATAATCCGTATGTGTCGAAATTACAAAATTTTACAATACTGTTTTTTGGGTTAAAATTTCTCATACATGTATTTATTTGTATAATCCACATAGTTAATCTAAGCCTTCTTTTACATAAATTACCTATGAATTTACATACAAATTTACACGTGTATTTACCCATAAATTTGTATATACAATTATAACCTTGATTTATGTAAATTACAAAATTTATAATTCTTTTTATATCATATCCCTTATATACTTACCATATATTACATGTGTCTAATTTTTAAGTCAATTTATTGAATAACAATGTCCTGTTTCTTTAATTTCAATAAAACTTGTCCTAGAATGAAAATTGAAAAAATGTCTCAGTAAACTATTTCGATGGATGGAGGAGAGCGCTGGAATGGGATGGTAAGTGCCTGAATGGGCAGCATGGTCATATTTTAGGGACAGTGGAATTCCGGGTATAAAATCTGTCAATGGCTTAGGGGAGGGCTAAATATACCCAGAGGTGAACACAACATCTTGTCACCCAAATTTACTAACGCTGTAAAAATGTTTCGAGTATTCCTGTACATGTGTTTTACAATTTTTCTGTTTTTTTGAAATATTTTGGATATTTCTATTTCTTTTCACACTCTCTTGTGGCATGTGGAGAGTGTTATGTGTTCACGCGCTGAATTACCGGGTTGAGAACCACATTTCGCTCATTATGGAGCTAGCGGGCAACACAACACGCCATGCCACTTAACCTAGTATTTTGTATGGGTTGATATTGTATACTATATCCCATTTCATCTTAACTATTTTTATGTATGTATGTATTCAGCCGGCGCGTAACATATATGGCGCCCAACGAAAATCCAAATTGATGGTCAACCTTTAATTAACAGGTTGGCGCCGTAACATATATGGCGCCCAACGTAAAAGCAGAGGAAATATTTAATCGTCATTTGACATCCAAATTAGTAACCAACCGTATTTAACATCGTTGGCGCTTAACATATATGGCGCCCAACGCAAACCCAACGAAAATTTCCATTAGTAACAGAACGTATTTAACAGGTTGGCGCTGTAACATATATGGCGACCAACGTAGAACATTTGTAATTTAAAAATCGATTCTTTTTCATTATTTTTTTAATGTCATCTTATCTTTCATTGCGGCATTTTAGAACACGTTTTTATTGGCGTCATAACCTATATGGCATCCAATGAAAACGTGTTGGCGTTGACGCGTGTGAAAAGCTTGGCGTCATAGCAATATGGCGGCATGCTTGATAACGGGTGATTAGCGGCGTGTATTTATGACGCAAATTTTTTTTTGAAACATGACTTCAGCGTTAGTAACGGTTCAAAAGTACAGTCAACATAAAATTCGATTTTATTTTTGTCATGCGACTACCAGGCGGTTATTATAAAATTTCACATCGTTTCTTTTGTATGTTTTCTCCATGGCGTAAGTCATGACTTTCGAGTTTCAGAGACTTGAAAGATTCATTTGCGACGTCAATGGGGTTGGCATGCCCGGAAAAAAAAAATGTGGAATTGTTTAACATCAGTGTGGATTTCAGGGATGTTCCAGATGCCATAAGTCCGAACTGACGACACCGAGTCGGGCAGTTGTTCGTTGCGATGGCACCTCGAACTTCAGGGAATGCCACAGATTTATCGGCTGTAGAAGTCCTCGTTCATGATTTTGGATTGCGAGTTTGCGCTACAGTCGGCAATAATTTTGTAAATTTATTTGAACCTGGTATCGGTTTTTATGTTGACAACGATTGTGTACATCTGCGTGAGACATCAAATTGCTTTGCGGAAAAAGCAAATTGATTTGCCAGGCGGTGTTGGGAGTAGTCAGATCACTTGGTGATCTTTGCATTCCCGGATATTTTACATTTTGTATTTTTTTTTATTAATTTTTATTTATTTGTGCTCTTGCACAATTATGACCATGCTCTCGGGTGACCATGCTATCCAGCGGTCTCCTCTAGCATCTCTCATATTTCTTTATAAAACATTTTTTTATATTTTTTTAATTTTTTTTGATTATTATTTCATTATTTTATAATTTTCTTTATTTTTTTTATGATTTCTTTTCCTTTTGTTTAATTATAATTTTGTTTTTTTTTTCCTTTACTTTTATTATAACAATTTAATTTTTCTTTATAATTTTAAAATTTTTTTTGGTTACACTCTTGATTGGTTTAGTTTAATTTTTTTTATTCTTTTTTGTTTTTATTATTTAATTTTAATTCATTTATACCATAATTTTTTTTATTGATTCATTTCTTTTATTTTATGTTGAAAAAAAGATTAAATTTTTTTTTATTTCCATAACAATTCATTGCAGCTTTGATTATTTTCACAATTTTTTTTATTTTTTTTTTCAATTTTTTCTTTTTTTTTTTTTTCTTCACACTTTCGATTTTTTTTTATTTTTGCACATTTATCTTTGTATATATATATATATTCCAACCTTTTCTTCTCGGGACACCAATTTATCTTGTTTTACCGCGATATTATTCAGTTTTTCAATATAAGGATTTTTTTTTAATACGATTTTTTCTTTATTTGCCACAGTTTTGTCATTTGGATATCCTTGGATACGTTGTACACTGGTATTATCCCCTCGTTTCTCGTTTTAGTTTTGTAATATAGTGTTTTGATATTTGGGTGACGGTTTTAGTGAAATATTGGTAGGAGATTGTCCTCTTTCACTTTGTGTCCTTGATTTTACCTATCTTTTGTCTGGTAGCGGAGTATGTCTAGGCCCAACACTAGACAGAGTAGCGCTACAAAAAGTTCCCCTCGCAGAGAGATTAACACTAATCTAATTGACTTATCAGGAAGGGACGGTGTAGTAAGAGTAAAATCTCGAGGTTCATCGTCCGTGCAGAATAGAGGTAGAGGCACTACTCCAACAGGCAGAAGATCATTTGGTACCGGCAATAGGGCATTAAAAACATCACCTGTTTCTCAGCCACTTGAATCGCGTCAATTCGCTAGAACGGAGGAAAACTTCGACAACTTTGCGCGGGAGATACTTTCGAAATCCCTGACGGTGGATAATACAGAGCCCTCGCGGATTAACGTTTCGAGTACAGCAATCACTAGTCAAGACAACCCGACCTTAACAGAAGAAATGGCGACTAGCGGAAGTAATAATGAAGGCGGCAACCAAACGCTCGGTGACAGTAACCTGGATAATCTACTAGCATACCTTCAACAGGCCATGAGGAGCACCCAGGATGAATTCAGAAGAGAACTGGCAGCGATAAGGGAAACCATCGGCACCACAGCCACAAATAGAACGGATTCAGCGACACCAGCTTCCAATATTCAGCTACCCGGATCTCAGGCAAATTCATCGTACGTTAGTTTTAACCCCGGATTTAAACTTAAAGACTGGAAAATTTCATATAACGGCGAAGGCAGTGTATCGGACTTTTTATTCAAATTGGACACCCTAGTGGAACGCTCGCAATGTCCTCACGATCACTTGATGTCAAATTTTCATATCTTTCTCACTGGTAAGGCAGAGACCTTTTACTGGGACTATATAAGGCAGTTCCAAAGAGCAACGTACCAGATGTTGAGAGCAGCCCTTTCTCGCGAATTCGGCTCCAGAGAAAGTGACCATGAAATCCTGCTTAAAATTTCGACGCGAAAGCAACTGCCAAAGGAGAGCTACGACGACTACCACTCTTTTATAGTTCGATGGAACCTACGCCTAACCAACCCGTTAACTGATGATGCCCTTGTCGAAATCATTAAGAAAAACGCTCATGCAGATCTTAAGGTCATGTTGTTCACAGTAAATCCAACGGACTTAGGAAATCTCCGCGATTTAGCAAGGAAGGCCGAGAAGATTTTATTAGAAAACCGAAATGCCAGCACCAGTCGACAACGCCAGGTCAACGAGATCATAACCGAGAACATCACTTCGGAAACCCCAGATGAGGATTTAGATTTAGACCCCCAGGTAGAAGCCATGAAAGTCAACAGGACTTGGATAAAGGGCGACTACTCTAAAATAGAATGCTGGAATTGCTCGAAACTTGGGCATAGCTACATTTATTGTCCTGACGAAACACGACATGTTTTCTGTTACAAATGTGGGCAGAAAGGAGTGACCACGGTTAAGTGCACAGGCTCACATATGGGAAACAGGCGTCGGAGCGAGTGGGCGACCGGGGATGCTCGTTCCTCGAAGTAAAACCCGAGTTTCAACATTGCGTGGAGCAGAAGCCTTCATCGGAGGACTTGTCTCCACACCAACCAAAAATTACACCGGATATACAAGAACAAAATTTTAAAAAGAATGCACCAAAAATAACCTGTAATGACCCTAGCTATAAACACTTTTTTCAACAACGTAGCACATCTTCGAGACGAATTTTAAAATGCAGACGTCGATATCAAATGAGAAAACGATTTAGGAGAATGGTCGAAACGACTTACTTAACAACCCATGAGGATGGAAGACCTTTTGCGAAGATAAAGATTTTTAATGAGGAGCTACTATGCCTGCTGGACTCAGGGGCAAATGTATCAATATTGGGCAAAGGAAGTGAAGACTTTGTAAGCAGAAACGGCATTGATCTGAAAAATTTTAGAGCAGAAATTTTAACCGCAAGCGGCACACGGAGCAAAGTAGAAGGATATTGTAGATTGCCAGTGACTTTCAAGGGTGTGACGAAATCGATCGCTTTTTATATTGTACCTGGCCTTTCACAGATTGGTTACCTTGGAGTGGACTTTTGGAAAGCCTTTTCTCTCGCCCCTCAAATTTTTCCCGATATCTCATGCGACGAAATTATTAAAGAACATAGCCCGAATTTTCATGACTTGACCCCAGATCAAAATTTGCGTCTTGAGGACGCTATCTCTCATTTCCCATCGTACGAAAAATTAGGCTTAGGAAGAACTCATCTCCTTGAGCATCACATAGACACGGGAGATGCAGTACCCGTAAAACAGAAGCATTATCCGCTCTCGCCTCCTAGGCAAACAGAAGTATATGAAGAGTTGGACAGACTACTAGCCCTCGGAGTGATAGAGGAGTCGAATTCCCCTTGGTGTAGCCCTATAGTAACTGTTCGTAAACCTGGTAAGGTTAGACTCTGTTTAGATTGTAGAAAACTTAACTCCCTTACGAAAAAGGATTCCTACCCCTTGCCTCATATCAACGGCCTTCTTAGTAGACTGAAGGACACTCACTTCATCAGTGGTATAGACTTGAAGGACGCTTTCTTTCAAATCGGATTATCGGAGTCCTCAAGAGAGAAAACAGCATTTGCCGTGCCAGGGAGATCGCTGTACCAGTACAGAGTGATGCCATTTGGCGTCTGCAACGGTCCCCAAACCATGAGCAGACTAATGGATAAGGCAATTCCTGCGAGACTGAGGGAGAATGTTTTTATATATTTGGACGATCTACTAGTATGTAGTCATGATTTTGAGACCCATATGGAGCTACTACTAGAGGTTGCGAGATGTTTAAGAATAGCAGGTTTGACAATCAACGTGGGGAAGAGCAAATTTTGCCAACGAGAAATCAAATACCTCGGGTATATTATAGGAGGTGGAGAATTGAAAGTAGACCCTAAAAAGGTTGAAGCCATTACCGAATTTCCTGTTCCCCGAACACCTCGTCAGGTAAGACGTTTTATTGGGATGGCGAACTGGTACAGATCCTTCATAGGTAATTTCTCCGACCTTGCTGGACCACTTACTGACTGCTTAAAGAAGTCCAACAAACCGTTCCGGCTATCGCCTCAGGCCATCGAATCATTTGAAAGATTGAAATCCGCATTATCAGACGCACCTGTGCTAGCCCAACCAGATTTCTCTAGGGGATTTGTAATCCAGTGCGACGCGTCTCGTGTTGGAGTAGGTGGAGTCCTGTACCAATTGGACGATGCAGGAAAAGAGCGACCTATCGCATTCGTATCTCAAAAATTAAATAAGGCCCAGAGAAATTACACCGTTACGGAGATAGAATGTTTAGCGGCCATAGTATGTATTAAGCGTTTCAGGCAGTATGTTGAGGGACTCCCCTTTAAAATTGTCACGGATCACTCAAGCCTCCGCTGGCTTATGAGCCAGAAAGATTTAAGTGGCAGATTGGCTAGATGGAGTCTAAAACTCCAACATTTCGATTTCACCATGGAACACCGAAAAGGAACCTTAAACGTAGTCCCCGACGCGCTATCTAGATTCGATGTGGACGAACTTCATCTGAAAGGAAACTCGCCTGAAATCGACATGACGTCGTCAGAATTCAATAATTGCGAATACAACAAATTAAGGGACAGTATAAAGGAAAATTCTGGAGCGCTTCCCGACTTGTGCCTGTTAGATAACTACGTATATAAACGCGTGAAATTCCAAAGCGGAGAGGATAAAGAGGAAGACCTGTGGAAACTATGGCTACCAAAACCACTAACTGGAGATGTAATAAAAATCGCGCATGAAGAAGGATGTCACGGAGGAATAGACAAAACCCTTTTCCGAATCAGGCAGAAATACTTCTGGCCAAAAATGGCACAAGATGTAAGGGCTTATATCGCTCAGTGCGAAATTTGCAAATCTATAAAGCCAACCAATCAAGTATTACGTCCCCCTATGGGAAACCAAATCCTGACAACTCGACCCTTCCAAAGATTATACTGCGATTTCCTAGGACCTTACCCCTGTACTAGTGCGAAGAATACTCAACTTCTCATTGTAATGGATCACTTAACTAAATTTTTGTTTTTAAAGCCCTTAAGGTCAGCAACATCCACCAACGTCATCGAATTTTTTCACAACAACATTTTCTGCACTTTTGGAGTCCCACAGTATATACATAGCGATAATGCTAAGCAGTTCATCTCAAAGGAAATGCTAGATTTTTTTTCAGTTCATGGCATTACCCATATCACGACAGGGTTCTATTCACCACAGGCGAACGCCTCAGAGAGAGCAAATAGAGAAATAATCACCAAGCTGCGATACTTCCTTAAGGATCATTCAGACCACACAAATTGGGACAGAGAGATACCCAGGATTTTACAGATACTACGAAGCGACTTCCATTCGTCCATCAAGTGTTCACCCTATTTCGCCGTCTTTGGTCAGAATATGATCTTGAACGGATCGAGTTATCAAATTTTAAGCCAGCTTAATATGCTTGAGGATGACACAGTTGTTCAACGTGCCGATAAGCTTCATCTTATCCGGGAGAAAATCTGCAGAAACCTGAACATAGCCCATGAAAAAGCGTGCAGAACATACAATACGAGATGCAAACCGGTAAATTTTATTGCGGGTCAGGAGGTATTTAGAAAAAACCACGTGCAGAGTGACTTCAAGAGGGCGGTCAACGCGAAATTTTGCCCGAAATATGTGAAATGCAGAATTAGAAGGAAAATAGGTAACTCCTTGTACGAGCTTGAAGATTTACAGGGAAATTATATAGGCAAATACCATGCTTCGGATATTCGTCCCTAAAGTTCTAATTTTCCTCATAGTTAATTCTTTTTTTTGCCTTTTGCCCGGCTAACTCAGAGGGTAGAGCTTGAGAACTCTTATCTCAGGGTGTGGGTCGAGCCACACGTTTGGGCTCCGATAACGTTCACACCTCGTAAATAGTCTCATTGCTTGATACGGCTTGTCATTTGTAGAATGTACACGGATTTGACACAATCCTGCCTGTTCTCCCGTCGATCATAGATCTCGTCACGAAGCAGGTTTGTTACGGATTGTTATTTCTTCCATTTTTTTATTGTCCACACTGGAAATTTTAATTGCACGGGGTAATAAGAATTCTAGCGATTTTTTTTTCTGACATAGGGTTGGCAACTGTCCTTTATTTTGCAGCTCTGTCATTCCTGTCAAATGCAACTTTGGTTATTGTTGCGATCCCTTTTGTCATGGCGTTTTTACTTTTGGCGCTGTCAAAATTGACCAATGACAGGCTAGCGCGCGCCCAGACGCCATGAATAAATATGGCTGTCATCCATTTGGCCCATGTGGAAGAAAGGGACAAATTGTAGAGCTTCTTGAGCGAGATTTTTTTTTATGAGGTCAGAAGCTGTCATTAAGAGGAATATTAATTCATTCAGTAGTTGACGATGAAAGCTGACAGAAGTCGAGCTTTAAAAAGAAGATTTTTTTTTCTAAAGAGAATTTATTTTGCTGAATAATTTATTAGCAAAATTCGTCGTTAAGGTTAAGCATTATCAATTATTTGTGTAAAAATAGTTCTCTGAAATTACTAAATACATATTAAGAAAAATGTGTTTAAATATTTTTTAAAATAAAAGTGCAAATACAAGTCTGTGGCAAGAAAAAAAAAAGAAAGGACTACATTTAGAAAACTGTTCTCAAGTTGGTGTTGGTGGTACTCATGTGCTTCGACTAATAGAGTTTTTTCAAAGAAATTAAAATTATAAAATACGTACTCAATCATAAATTTTGATAAATTATTAAAAACAATTTTTGTTTGCGTTTTCATTGGGAAAATTGCTGATTTACATAAAATATAACAAAGATTTCTTGCAACCGTTCTGCAATTAAGTGCACATCGTTTTCGTACTCCTGTCCTCAGTAGTTCAATATCGTTTTAAATTTAAAAAACAAATTTATAAAACTTTCTTATAATATACAACAAAAATTTATAACAAATTCATGCAGAAATTCACTGAAAGTAATATACACGTAAATGCATATATATAAAGTGAGATATGGAACGGCTTTAACACGCATTTTCGCATAATCGTTAATCCAAGTAGACAAATGAACTTAATTTTAAATGAATAAAGAAAATTGTGCGAAATGAATATGAAGATAATTCAAAGTGTGCATGGGAAACAAAAATTAAATTTAATAAACTTATATTTATACATAATTATACTAAAATTACTACAACAGTTACCATACTAAATAAATTTAAAAATCCCTTATTAATTGGTAATTTATTTATAAATTTAATAAAAAGAATTTATTGTATTCATCAAATTAAAGAAAAATTATTGTTTACTAATTGTAAAAATTTAATACAATTGTAAAACATGCAAAAATATGAAAAACTACAAAAAAATATATAAAAAAAAAAAAAACAAAACTAATAAGAAACAAAAATGCGAAGAAAACATTCTATTTAAAAACCAAAATATGAAAATAAAAGCGAATGGAAAGAAGTGCCAAGAACTTGTGGTGAACAAATCCATCATCAGCACCATCATCTTCAGCCTGTCCTTATCACCAGCGACAACATCATTCATCATCAGATCCAGCTTCATCACAGCGTCATCATCATCTTCATCCGGCCGTTTCATCATCGCTTCAGGTTTTATGTAAAATATGTATATTCCTTATTTATGTATTTAGTTTAAAAAATTTTGTAATTCTTTCCTATTAAAACTCTTACATAAATTCTTATAAATTCCATGTGTTACCCTAAGCTTCCTATTTTTGTATAAATTGCGTGCGAATTTACATACGGGATTACATATGAATTTACATTTAATTCTACATGTGGATTCACATATAGATTTATATATACATTCATAATCCGTATGTGTCGAAATTACAAAATTTTACAATACTGTTTTTTGGGTTAAAATTTCTCATACATGTATTTATTTGTATAATCCACATAGTTAATCTAAGCCTTCTTTTACATAAATTACCTATGAATTTACATACAAATTTACACGTGTATTTACCCATAAATTTGTATATACAATTATAACCTTGATTTATGTAAATTACAAAATTTATAATTCTTTTTATATCATATCCCTTATATACTTACCATATATTACATGTGTCTAATTTTTAAGTCAATTTATTGAATAACAATGTCCTGTTTCTTTAATTTCAATAAAACTTGTCCTAGAATGAAAATTGAAAAAATGTCTCAGTAAACTATTTCGATGGATGGAGGAGAGCGCTGGAATGGGATGGTAAGTGCCTGAATGGGCAGCATGGTCATATTTTAGGGACAGTGGAATTCCGGGTATAAAATCTGTCAATGGCTTAGGGGAGGGCTAAATATACCCAGAGGTGAACACAACATCTTGTCACCCAAATTTACTAACGCTGTAAAAATGTTTCGAGTATTCCTGTACATGTGTTTTACAATTTTTCTGTTTTTTTGAAATATTTTGGATATTTCTATTTCTTTTCACACTCTCTTGTGGCATGTGGAGAGTGTTATGTGTTCACGCGCTGAATTACCGGGTTGAGAACCACATTTCGCTCATTATGGAGCTAGCGGGCAACACAACACGCCATGCCACTTAACCTAGTATTTTGTATGGGTTGATATTGTATACTATATCCCATTTCATCTTAACTATTTTTATGTATGTATGTATTCAGCCGGCGCGTAACAATTGTGCTCATTTGAATACAGCCGAAGATGAGCATTTTTATCGTAGAATTATGTTTACTGATTAAGATTTGTTTACCGATTAAGTGTATTTACCTATAGTGAATACCCCTACTGAATAATTATTACTATATAAATAATTTTAGCAACAAAGATAATGTCCAATACTCGTAGTTACTCATATTATTGTTGTTTGTTTTTTTATTATCGGTCCGTTGTTTTTTACAAGACCGATCGAACATATTGTTTTCTTGCATATATACATAAATTTGTATGTAAGTTAAGTAGACATAATTATTATTTTTGATATACGTTACTAAACATGATCAAATTGATCATGCACAATCATGTTTTTTCTTGTTTACGAACTATAGTTGTAAAAAGAAGTAACATGGATTGTGTATGCTTAAATAACATTTGATATATTATTTCTGTTTCTAAGGGCGATTATTAATTCTGTACGCCCAAATATCATTCGATATTTTTCTATAATATGTACTCGTATAAACCTATGTAATATGTTGCTGATATTGTACGCTTGAAATATCATGAACGATCATGAATATAAAAGAGGAACTCTTTTAAAAAATAAGTAATAATAAGTGTTATTTTAATATTAATTATAATAAGTGAAAGCTTATAAAAAATAAATTTATCATTAAAACTATAATATTTTTCTTCTTTTTTATCTATAAGCTAATAAGGTCAACAGTTTCCTTGTTATGTAAATAAAAACAAAATTTTTTAATTTAACTTAACCCGACGTTTCGTCAATTATTTTTGTTTTTGTTTATTAAACAAAAATAAAACTATTTAGCTCACTGTAGTCGCCGTAATGTAATAGCAAAGAATATAAATCATATAGAATGTGCATCACGTACAAGTAAAATTTCTTATGGCGGGTCGTAATGTTGGAACCCGCAAAAAGAATTGTTACTCTCTTACTTAGCAAAGAGAATTCGTTTACTCTCTTACTTTGCACACACAACATCACAGTGTATAAGACGATACCCACAACAAAATTTTTACTTCGTGCCTTTTTTTTTAGCTTAAGTACAGAAACGGTTTCATGCTAACAACAATATTCACATACAATACAATTTATGTGTTTGTGTGTCTTATTCATTGTGAGCTGTTTTCGTTTTTAAATTTTAAAACTTAGAGAATGTTGTTGGTTCAAATATTTTTGTGTAATAAAGAATACAGTGCTCAGATACGACTATATACGCTAGTGTAGGGCAAAGCATATTTAATTTGTAGTTGCGCGAAGGAAAATACATTAATCTACATCGAATATATAGCGCCTTATTTAATATCGTAATAAAAGTATAGTTAGATATATATTTTTTTATTATTATTTATTTAAGCTCAACAATTAATTTTATATTTATGAATGTAATTCCAAAAATATTAAAAAAACACAAGTATATATGCATTAATGAAAAATTTTTAAATGATAAATTGATGATTTTTCAATTATATGAAAATTCTATTTTTATTTCTATTTATATATGTATGTATGAATTATATAAATGTACGTATATATACATTTTTAAAAGAAAAGACACTTTAATTTTTTTATGTTAAAAATAAATAATAATCAAGATTAAAATTATTTCTTATTTTATACTTCAAAGCATCAAAAAGTATGTATATTTTGAGGATATTCTTCCCCATAAAAAGGCTAATAAAGCTACTCTTTTTAAAGATTATTTATTGAATAAAATATCTAAATATCTAAATTCAATGTTTTCGAAGGAGTACCAATAATAGGAAATCCAATACCTCTATTCTGTGTTGAGAACAAGTGTCGGCAAACCACTCTGGGGTCATTCGTTTACATGACTCAATAATAAAAGATTTTATACCAATTTTTTGCATTTCAGATTTAAAGACATTATGAAACATTAAAATGTGTTTTTCACTTGTATCCATTAGTTTATCTGATGGGGCAGCTAAATTTCCAAAATCTGTTAGCGATTGATAATTTTTATAATATATGAAAAGCTCGCTTGGGGCTGTTAGAAAAAAAATAATCTGCATATACATATATTACTGTCGAAATCAAGTATAAATATATCTGTACTTGGTTATGAATATTTAAAAAAGTTGAGTTTGTAGATCAAACAAGCGTATTGTCTTGTCAAATGAGAAATTGAAACTGCGACCCTTAATTCAAGTTACATTAATTTTGACAAATGTATAATTGGTAAGGGAAGGGTTGTTATTGTATGCAATCTTTAAGGGTTGTTATTGTTGCCACCTTTTTGCCGTAATACAGAAAAAGTGTTTTCTAATTTGTCTTGATTGAGGGACTTTGTCATTAAGAAATATAAATCACCACCTTCCCTTAAAATTTCATTTGTTAACATAAGAATTGAATTTAGGGTGAGTTTAATTTTATTTGAAAAGAAAATACGCTTGTTTTGATCTACAAACTCCACCTTTTTTAAATATTCTAAAAAGAACTGAATATATTTATATACTTCATTGTTAATCTGAATTGCAGATCTGTAGCAATTACCTCGATAAAGGGAGCCACTATTAAGACAATCAAAAATTTGGCCATTTTTTCCATAAACTGAGCTGTTGATAAAGCCAATTCTGCGGAACATGTCTTAAATTTTGTGGTTTCAGACGTTGTTTTAATAGCAGCAGAAACAGGCCTGCTGAAAATTTGTGTGGCAAATATTACACGCATTTTTCAAAAGTGTTAGGAAAAATATGTTGCCGTGTTAGTTTTGGGCACATTTTTGTTTTTGCATTTGCTTCCATTTCTTACAATTCCCTAATTACCTGAAAGCTTGCCGTCCCATCCGGGGTTTTTATGTCACATTTTAGCCACCCCTTCCGCAAAGGTTTAATTGAGTGTGGAAAATTATAAAGTCAAAAAACTTTTTGATCGCTTTATTCAAAAAACGGTTTTTTAGCAGATACTTTAAGATTGGAAAAGCATTTTCGGTTAGTCGAGCACATATAAGGGCACAAATATTAATATCAATGCTTTTTAAAATATTAATATTTTCTTTTACAATTTTACTTAAAGAATCTGCAGATAAATCATTTTGGGAAGTAAAATAATTTAATTTTAATTTAATAATGATAGCAAAATGAATGGAAGCAAAAAACACATTTCAATATTTCATAATGTCTTTAATTGGGAATCTAAAAAATTGGTATAAAATCTTTTATTATTGAGTCATGTAAACCACTGATCCCAGAGTGGTTTTGCCGACACTTGTTCTTAACACAGAATAGAGGTATTGGATTTTCTATTATAGGTACTCCTTCAAAAACATTGATCTTGAAGTACAGAAAAAGGAAGTTCCAAAAAAAGAAAATTAGATATTTTATCCAATAAATAATCTTTAAATAAAGTAACTTTATTAGCCTTTTTATAAAGAAGTAAGAAATAATTTTAATCTTGATTATTATTTATTTATTATTTATTTATTATTTATTTTTAACATACAAAAATTGAAGTGTCTTTTCTTTTAAAAATGTATATATATATATATATATATATATATATATATGTACATATATATAATACATACATACATACTTACATATATAAATTAAAAATAAAAATTGAATTTTCTTATAATTGAAAGATCATCAATTTATCATTCGAAAATTTGTCATTAATGAATATATACTTGTTTTTTTATATTTTTGGAATTACATTTTTTGGTTTACTTAACCTTTTATTTCAAATAAATATAAAATCAATTGTTGAGCTTAAATAAATAATAATAATAAAATATATTTCTAACTACACTTTTATTACGATATTAAATAGGGCGCTATATATTCGATGTAGATTAATGTATTTTCCTTCGCGCAACTACAAATTAAATATGCTTTGCCCTACACTAGCTTACATAGTTGTATCGGAGCACTGTATTCTTTAATACACAAAAATATTTGAACCAACAACAATATTCTCTAAGTTTTAAAATTTAAAAAACGAAAACAGCTCACAATGAATAAGAAACACAAACACATAAATTGTATTGTATGTGAATATTGTTGTTAGCATGAAACCGTTTCTGTACTTAAGCAAAAAAAAAAAACACGAAGTAAAAATTTTGTAGTGGCTATCGTCTTATACACTGTGATGTTGTGTGTGCAAAAATTTTGTTGTGGCTATCTTGCTGTGTGATGTTCTTGTTATAGTTGTTGGAGTTTAAAACACACATTAGCACAGTGCATACACTGTGACATTAGTTTCTCTTATTTTGTTACGCTCTTTTCTTTTGTTTTGCCTTTTGCCCTTCCTTCCCGCGTCAGAAAAAATTTTGACAAAATATTTGGATAAGTGTTGAGATGCGCATTCTATATGATTTATATTCTTTGGTAATAGTTAGTGTGTTGGCCTACTATACAAGACCTTCGGATTCAAACCCCAGCTTCGATATCTTAAAAAAAGAAATGTGAACAAAATATTTCTTAGGGCTACTACCTCTTAGCAGTCTTCTGGCAAAAGCTTTAAAAGTAACTCATTGCCATGAGCAAGCTTCTCAAATCTGTTGTTCGCAGTCGACATTCTACTGTAGGTACCGGTACTCAAAGATAAAAATTAACGCTGCGAGAAGTTGGGACGTAACTCTGGAACAAGGTTGTAATGGTCAATTCTGTATGTAGGTATGAATAAGCTAATTTATTGTTAAATACGTCTAGAAGTAAAATTTTTGTTTATGGACCAAAGAATCATTTTACTTATAAAGGGTGCTTTTTATAGAGTGACACAAGTTTAAATCATAAAATGCTTTATTGAAAAGAAAATTTTATGAAATTAATGTTTAAATATAATTTCTTCCATGTTGCTGCCACGGCTGGCGCGTAGAACACCAATTTTTAACAACTTTTTTGAATACATATTGTCCAATGACTTAACCGGCCCTTAAAACGCAGCAAATCGTAATTTTCTGTAGATGTAATGGTGTTTCGACAAAAGCTTGCAGCCTTTCCTCACTCCAAATACGATAATTCTGCTTATTACTTACCCATTCAACCAGAAATAGGTTTCAGCGGAAATAAAAATTTTGAATGGAAATTCAAAATCGACATCAATTTGGGTTTGACGAATAGAACAATTATTTAATTACAATTTGCACGCGTTGTTCTAGTGTAAGTCGATTCATATTGAAATTTCAAAGCAAACTGAAGAAAAAGCAACTATCAGCTGTTATTTCTTTCCACAAGTTAATCACCTAAACTTCAACAAAATTTGGTTTAAACAAGATGGCTCAACTTGCCTCATAGTGCGCTTAACAAACGATTTAGTTTAAAATCAATTTTTAACATTCTTTCAAAAAGTGGTCCTGTTGACTAGCCCTTTCATATTAAAAAACAAACAAATGCCATGCAACTATCAACAATATTTTTGTCTTATATTTTTTCTTAAAGGTCTTAAGCTCTTAAAAATCACCCATACGTCACGTTAATGAAAAAAATTATACTTCTACTAAATGTTTTAGTTATACTTATACTAGAATTTTATATAACACAATAGAGATTTTTGTTGAGTCAATTGAAATATTAATATATATTTATATTTTAGTTTTCAAATGGGTGGTCAAGTTCAACATTACTTATCATCTCAAAATATTTACAAGTAATGTAAAAATCCATTTCCTTTACTTTTGTTTAACTAAACAAAGCAAAAATTCTCCAATAGTTCTTTTCACATACATATTACTGCCGATTCAAAATGCATAAACGGAAACTCCTATATTTTTTTCTTTTCCTTTCTTATACCAACAAATATGTAAAAAATAAAAAGTCTTCTTTGTACTGTTATGCAATTCAATGTTTCTGTTTCTTATCTCAGTTACTGTTGCTGTTGCTGCTGATTTTCTTATTGTTAATGTTTCTGTTTTGTTACAATAGCTGATATAGAATTTCTATTATGCTATGGCGAGGTTAAATTGTGTGTTAAAAAACATAATAAACTGTTAGGGAACAAAAGAAATGAACATGTACAATACAAACACATAAATCGAATGAATAAAACCGCTTTTAATTTTTTTTTCTTTTTTTTCTTTTCAAAAAACAAAAAAATAATAATAATAATAATAATAATACAACGTATACCAAAAGAGAGAAGTCTGAAAAGTTTAAGTCCTTGAAAAGTTAAGCTGATGAACGAAAACATTTGCAGTTTAAATTTGTTACTGGAAAATAATTTAACTTAATCTCAGGGTCAACAATATATTTAAATTCATTATAACTTGTGCGCATTATATGCTATGCTGTCTATGATAGTATAGATTAACTCAAAAGAATTTAATTTGCAGAAATATATGTATGCGATTTACTACAAACTTATAAAGCAACTTTCGTAGTAACAAAAAAAAAGTAAAAATCCGTTACTTCAATAATAGTTGAACTTTTGCATGAACTTAATCTTTACTGTTGTTCGTTTTTACTAGAATTTGCAAAAACATTGATTACAATTCAAATATGCTTTGATTTTTCATTATTATTTCTTTTAATTACACTGTGCGACAAATGAAGACTTTTGAAAAAATGAGCGGACTCAATAGTATAGGTTCGATTGTACTACTAAAAGTGAGTAGAACCCTGTACTCGGCTTGGTCAGATTGACTACCAATTTTTTTATGAACCTTAAAAGTTTTTGAAAATCACTGCATCACTTAAGAAAAGGTATCCTCAGTTTTTGGCCAACAGCTAACTCAAACTTAAAGATACTACTTAAATATGTTCGGTAATAATGTAGTGACGACTCTACTGAACAAATTTTAAAATAGTTCTTGTGCAAAAAGTAATTTTTTCTTGCCCGTTTTTGCAAAAATTTACGAAAAAATTTTTACTTTTTTCAGCATAACTTACAGGGACTCGTATTGAAGCCACAGGACAATATTGTAGCCATTGTAAATCTGAAGAACATATCAATACAATCTGAATGTGGCTAGGCATCCAAAATAGCTTACAAAGGCCAATATGCATCCTAAAAATGTTATTTTTCACTATTTTTTAAAAATTAAAAAAAAATTATATAAATTTTGAAGTAACACATAATAAAAGAAAATAAATGTTCCAATAAAATAGTGATTACGCTTTTTTCATCAAACATTTGACAAATAACAACGTACCTTTTAGCGATTCCAAATTGTGAGTCGAAAGCTGCGCTCACAATAAATATTTGAAGAAAAGTACTTTTTTTATTTGAAAAATCTCGTGCAAACAGTTTTTTTAGGTATTTAAAAAGACATTTTAATAAGAAATATTAATTTGGTTTTCTAACTAAATAAATAAATAAATTTAAAACAATAAAAAGTAAAAAAAAAACAAATATTGTTTTCCTCAAATATTTGTCTAATGTGACCGTAGCTTACGATTTCAAACATTTTGCAATATAACATATAAATTTAGCCTGTGGGTCATCATATCAGAAGTCTTGAACGAGAATAAGTTTCTGATTTTATTACCATTTAATATATTGCACACAAAAGTGACATATAATTAAAAAGTATTTTTTTTTCACCCCTGGCCCGCTACACCCCTCCTTAGCCAACCTGAATACCTTGGACTCCTCCATGGTACCTATATTGACGGCAAGCTTAGTGCGGACGTTCCGTCTACATGCAGAAATCCACCACACAGAACCCCCAACCAAGTAGTCGCCATGGTCTAGTGGTTAGTGCGTTGGCTTACTAAGTCATGAGCCCTGCGTTCGACACCCCGCTCCGACATCTTGAAAAAAAAAGAAATATGAAAAAAATATTTCCTTCGGCGACTACCTCTCAGCAGTCTTCTGGCAAAAGCTCTGAGAGTAATTAATTGCCATGAAAAAGCTTCTCAAGTCTGTCGTTCGGAGTCGAAATTAAACTGTAGGTCCCGGTACTCATGGATAAAAAATTACACACACAAGATGAGTGCTGCGAGAAGCTAGGCCGTAATCCTGACACAGGGTTGTAAAAGCCAGTTATGTATGTATGTATGTATGTATTTTTTTTTACTTATGTAATGTCTGATAAGCTTACGAAAATTAACATTTTCCTTTTAAAAATGAATGAGATACAAATTTAATGAATTTCTTTTCAGAAGCATAAATTTGAATTCAACATGAAATCATTAGCATAAATTTTACTAGTATGGTTTTCCACATGCTGTAAAAACAAATATAAAAGAAGAAATGAATCTACGCATATGATATATTTGATAGTTCTTATCAAAGATAACCTTTTAACAAAATTTATTTAATTATGTAAATTAAGCCTTAAAATTTAATTTCTTTGGATGTTAGAATACGTATGAGTGTTATTCACTTAATTTACATATCGCTCATACGTCTAGTGAATAATTATAAAATATGCAAGTTACTTTGTAGGTGTGATATAATTATAATACATCATGTTAGCGTACTTAACACTAGTTTAGTTATATGAGGGTTATGGATTCGATTTCCTTTAATCTAGCTCCTTCGAGAATTTAAGCAATCTAACTATTTATTACTGATTTGTCTGTGCCAACTTTTGTTATAAAAAAAAATTGGAACAAGTGAATTTCGTGTTTTTATAAAGCATTGCTTTTTGATGAAAAAAAAAAAAAAAATACAGTGAAAAGCACTACTGGAACTCTGCTATAACAAGACAAGTGCTAGAGAAGTGAATTGCTGAATTTAACAGCCTATTTCAAAATGTCGAAACAAACAGTTACTGAGCGAAAGAACGTTATTTTGGGTTTCTCTATGTCTTTCGCCTGATGAACTTCTTTAAAAATAGAAAATAAACTACTATTTTGCTTACAAACAAATGCATCTCTGTTTTAAAGTGCTTACTTGTACATATCCGGTACAAATATTCTTCCAGCTGTCATCCAATGTTTAGCACACATTAATCGATCTTCTAAGAAAATTGCACTGTGATTGGGCCATATAACAAAAACAAAAGGGTGTGTGTATGTGCGCGAGTGCTTTTTTATTAGAAACAAAGTGTGTATGCATGTTAATGTTTTATACAAGAATCGGCATAATTTTGTTGGCTTTAAGTCTGTTTCTACGTATCTATTGTAAAGTTTGCAGTTTTAGAAATGTGTGTAATTGTATGTGTATACAACTATTTCGTGCTTTGTATCAAACGAAAGCAAAAGGGCAAGTGACTCATTTTGGCATTTGCCTTCGCTGCGTTCGACATTGTGAAATTGTTTTTTGTTTGAAAATCATTACATTTTCTCTTTTGTTGTTCTTATTCATTTTATTCGCACACAATTGTTATGTAGAGAAACAAAAATAAATTTTTTTGTCCAGCAAGCGAAAGATATCACACACTCGGCATTGTGAAATAGGCTGTAAATGTTTTAGAGAGCAGTGGGCAAAAAAGTAGGTTGTCCATGAACTAAATGACATCTTAGAGATTTTAGATGATAGAGTTTTTACCATTTTACCATGAGCATTTGGGTATGCTTTATAAAAAGTAGGAGCCGCATAAGCTAAGAGTCGAACAAAAATAACAACGAACTTATGCTTTAAGGTAGTGTTTAGCCTCTTTTACATGAATAGAATGGAATTCTATCGTCAATATATGGCAATAAATGAAACATGGCTTTCCTATTACACATCAGATTTCAAAAAATTGTCAGCTAAATGGGTAGCAGTAGGCGAACCAAATCCAAAGCGAGCAAAGATGCAACAGTCGGCCGGTAAAGTGATGGCGCCCGTATTTTTGAATGCGAATGGAATAATATTTATCAACTATATCCAAAAAGCAGCCACCATCAACAGCAGCTTTTATTACTCTGCACATTTGGATAGATTGAAGGCTGAAAGAAATGGACGAAAATACGTTTTTTGTATCATTTTTATCAAAAAAATAAAAAAAATAAAATACGCGTCAATTGGTCCCGGTCCCAGATTTCAATGATGAAAAGAAATTTACTTATGCCGTCTGCGTTTTTTTCTACTTTCATACAGGTTTTTTGGCTCTGGTGAACATTAAATAGTAATTAAATAGTGTAGTCGCCGTAGTCTAGTGGTTAGTGTGTTGGCTTACTAAGACATGAGCCCTGTGTTCGACACCCAGCTCCGACATCTTAAAAAAAAGATATATGAAAAAAATTATTTCTTTCGGCGACTACCTCTCAGCAGTCTTCTGGCAAAAGCTCTGAGAGTAATTAATTGCCATGAACAAGCTTCTCAAGTCTGTCGTTCGGAGTCGACATTAAACTGTAGGTCGCGGTACTCATGGATAAAAATTTACACACACAACATGAGTGCTGCGAGAAGCTAGGCCGTAATCCTGACACAGGGTTGTAAAGGCCAGTTATGTATGTATGTATGTATGTGAACATTAAATATTTTGTCAGTTACAGCGGCATATTTAAGGGAAAATAGTGTTGCTTCACCAAGAAAATGCACTGTGTCACAAGTCGATAAAAACGATGTCAAAATTGAATGAAAAGTAAAATTTATAGCATCAAGGGTCTCTTAATTTTATCCAACTATCTTCATAGCCAATAAAAATCAAAAGCCAAAAAGTGGATAGAATTAAACACTTTGTTAAATATTTTTCTTAGTTTTACCTTGAAGTTTTATTTTCTTGTGGAGAAGCAGTTACTAAGAATTATATCAGGGGCTGGATCATAAAGAACAACAACATCGTAACCGATATCATTATAATCTTTTATCACTCTCCTATTTTAAACTTTACTGTGTGGGCTTCTTGGGGTTGATTGCTGTTGAATTATTTAGTGGTATAGGTATAACAGTGATCATGGAATAATCAATTAAATTCTTCAATAAAAAAAGGACATATTGGATTTAATAAATTTCAATTTTGAATAGTTTTCCCTTTTTAACTATTTGTTGCACAAATAGAAAAAAAATCAACTAAACATTTACACTGTTATATATCGCAATAAATCAATATCTATTTAAATATGCCAAAATAATTTCCTGTTTTTCTCAAAATTATGTTTCGTTTTCCATATTCAGCTATTATACAAATGTAGTCCAAAAAATTATATTAATAAGTATATACGAGTTCATACATACACACATATATAGCAAATACATACATACATACTCGTACGTATATGTATCATACTCATTTGTATGCTTGTTTTAGAAAGAACGCATCATTAATTATTTAGCCCAAAAGTATTCAAGCAAAATGCTTCCATTTGTAATATTTAAATGCTGATATTTATTTTTCAATGCCTTTTACTTTTGCAACAGTTCTAGCAATAAATTCTTTAACCTTTTAGTTTGATGAAATATTGTAACAATTTTTCAAACGTTTTTTTTTTATTTTTTTATTTGTGTTACATATTTATTTTTTAGAGCAAAAACATTGAATTTGGTTACGATGTTGGAATTTAAAACTTAAAAAAAACTATAAGATAATTTCGAGATATATGTTTAAAAAGAATTTTCTACAAAAAGGTTTTCATTACATTTTAAACTAAAGTTAAGTAAAACAAACTTGAAACAAAACTTAAATAAAAGGTTTTTAATTATTTTCTCAAGTTTAAATAATTTTTATGGGTTAAAGTTATCCACTTATATTAATGCACTTGCCAAATAAAGCCCAACTATTTTTTTAATTTTAGTAAACCAAAAGTTGTGTATAATAAAACTGTTACATATTTACTCTTTTAAAGCTCTGGCATTATCTTTGTTGGAAGTAAACAAAAAATATTTACTGCCTAGAATATTAATGAATATGTGACACAACATTTTATTTTTTTTTTATTTAAAATTGTTGCATATTTTCAACACAAAATCCTACAACACTGCATGATTATCAGAATCTAAGCAACAGTTTTAATTTATTTAAAACCTAATATCGTGTACTTTGATACTTTCATTAAACACATCATTTAGTGCTACTTTTATTTGTTTTTTATACCAGAAAATTATTTCATTTTATTCATGCTGTTTAAATACAACACAATGATGGTATTTACTTTGCCAAATGGAGCTGTTATCCTCATGAACATGATTTTTAAAACCAAAAACAAATTTGCTCAATCTTGGTTGAATTTTCAATGACAATTTATGTAGAGACAAATTGATAGTAATCCCAATTAAATTTAAAATTTATATTCTTTGCCAATAAACGAAATTGCTGTATTCGTACCTAATTTGGGTTCAAATGAATTGCTAATAAAACAAAGTTCAAACTTATTTAATTATTCGTATAAATTAATTCGGAATATTTAATACTCATTTAACATTGTTTTATAACAAAAAAAAACATTGTTTTTCGTGGTAAATGTTAGCTTAATATTTTATAAGTTTCTAAATATGTTTGTACATGCACTAACTCATTAATAATTTATTTCAGTAATCATTTACATAAAGCAGTATAGGGAAGTACTGTAATATAATAGTAAAAATTAAATTAAATTGAAATTGAAATAAATGCTTTTCATAATTTATTCGGGTCAGATTCAAAAGAATTTTGTTATTGCTACTCCTTTGTTATTGCAGAAACATCTGTGTAGCTTCCACAAAGCATCATTATTTTATACAGTTTTTGGTTTTTTATTGCGTCCCTAGACAGGCATGGTCTCAAGGATCTTGATGATTCCAATCAAGCGCCACCCTGGGTTTTTTTTTATTATTAAGGCCCGCACCAAAAGAAAGACCCCTACTCATGCAGTACCTTGTGCTGATCAAGGAATGTAATTAATTATTCGGATAATTGTAGTCGCCGTGGTCTAATAGTTAGTGTGTTGACATGAGACATGAGCCCTAGGTTCGACACCAGGCTCTAACATCTTCGAAAAAAAAAAGAAATATAAAAAAATATTTCTTTCGGCGACTACCTCTCAGCAGTCTTCTGGCAAAAGCTCTGAGAGTAACTAACTGCCATGAACAAGCTTCTAAAGTCTGTCGTTCGGAGTCGACATTAAACTGTAGGTCCCGGTACTCATAGATTGCATAAAAATTTACACACACAACATGAGTGCTGCCGTAATCCTGACACATTGTTGTAGAGGCCAGTTATGTTATGTTATGTTATTCGGATAATTTCTTCTAGTACTGTTCTGTGGTTCCTAAAGCTTTCTTTAAGTCAAGGACCAAAACAACCAAGTGGTACGCTACTCTATAGACTAATGTGTTATAATGCTGATTTACCCAACTGATGCACGCAACTTGAATTTATTGTACTCTCTATTTTACTTTGCCACTTTCCCTGTATCATGTATGTACAAGGTGTCCGCCGGGAAAATATACTACTTCGTTTGTTTATAATTTTTGATAAAATGAAAGGGCATGGATCTTATATTAATTAATGTTTTATATAATGTCGGCCATTATGTATGGAAAACAATATCAGATAAGTGTCCGCCTCTGTTAGCCTCACAAATGCAAGCCATTTTGATCACATTTTTACATTCTCACACATTTCACACGGTATTTCATTAATTTGTTTGGAATATTTTGTTTGCATTAAACTTGTTTTTAAGATATCCCCTTAGCAGTCAAATCAGGCGACCATGGAGGCCAATCATCATCACTATTCCTTGAAATAACTTGTTGTGAAAAAAGGTTCGCAGTAATTCCATTGTAATCCTGGCTGTATGCGATATGACACCGTCTTGTTGAAACTACATGTTAGTTGAGCCCAAAGCATGGAGTTGTGGCGTTAAAATGTGCCTCCTCTCTAATTATGATCTCTTCATGAAAATGGGCGAGCTGTAGCATCCTATTGGCATATGTACGGCGACGTAAATGGTCTTCTGGAAGAAGCTCTTGTGTCAACTGAATCTTAAATGGAAACAAATACAAATCTTTGTGCAAAAATTGTGGCCAAAGTTGTTCTTTGAAGACCAAGATCCTGAGCATTGCGTCGAATTGAGATTGATGGATTTTTTTGAACGGACGAAGTAATCTTCTTTAAGCTTTGCACTTCACTTTTCTGAGTTACGACAAGTTATCTTTGTAATCATGTCGTTTGCAAAGAGTAAGGATCTTATCAGCGCAAAGGTTTCTATATTGTGCCTATATGAATAGTTCTGAACAAACCATATTTTATTACTGAAAGATGGTATTGTGCTCAGCCAGATGGAACCATAAAATACACTCCAGTCCTATCGACCTGTATGAAGCTATCTAAGCAATCTACTTCAAGAATATCCAAGCTAGTTATAAACTGATACTATGAATTACCTTTATAACCAATATTTAGCGAAATCTGTTTCATATTTCCTTAAATGTTTACAGTTCGTACTAATGGCGTTATATGCAATACCTTTATGGTTGTCTTACTAAGTAAATGCGTGAGTTTTCTTCGGTCAGAATTTATAGAATCTACATTTAACATTTTTTATTAGAGGATCTCTAGCATACTATGAAAGCCAACATCACTATAAAGCTATATTTACACCACCTTGGTTCTCGTCTGAGTTTTATATCAGCAGCGCAAACAGATAGACTCAGATACTTTAATTACAAATCTAATTTAATTTTTATTATTTTTGCCTGAAAATGGAAATTTAAAATCGACATCAATTTGAGTTTGACGAATAGAACAATTAATTTGATTAAAAATTTAACAATTTTCACGCCTTACTCTGGTATAAGTCGATTCATATTAAAATTTCAAAGCAAATTTAACATGTTAAGTGGGTGGTGCAATAGAGCAGTGATGCCAGCTCAAAGTTGTGACACTCTATAAAAAACACCCTTTATATTACATTTCCTTTAGGTTAGGGGACCTATTCATTGACTGGAATCTATTGTGAAATTACATCAAAATTTAATCTAACATACGTTTTTATAATAACTTAACAATTTGTATCAATATGTAACAATATAAAGTATATTCTTCTATAAACTGATTTAGATTATGTAGTGTATTGTATTTTTATTCAAAGCCATTTACAAATTAGAAATCATTTGTATTCATACTTATATATGATTGCGAAACAAATATTTGTGACTATTTTTTCTGCTTTCTTGTATTTTCGAAATTAAAAACGCATATGGTATGCAATTACATGAACATCCATTAGTTAAGTTTCTCTATACATTAGTTAATGAAACATGCACATATGAATGAATGAACCTGATATTCGTATGTTAAAAAAGAAAAAAAAATTAGTTCAACAAAAGCTATTCATTTAAAAACTTAAAGACTTTTTTCAACATTCCTTAGAATTTCATTTTCAAAATAGAAAAAAAAGGCATGTAAAAAAGAATAAAAGAAAATTATGGAGCTCTCAAATTTGTTACAGTAATAAAGAATTTTGAATGGCTCGTAGGAATTTAATTTTACTGACAATAATAACTAATGCTGATACATTGAACTACTTATTTAAAAACTATTGCTATAAACTTATCAAATCACTTTTATCCTCAATTAATTTTTACTTCTCTATCTACCCAAAAAATTAGAAGCACTTATTCGTAAATAAAATTGTATGACTATAAGAATTATTAGTCCAGAGCTTAGTCATGATATATACTTGAACATAATGTGCTTTAAAAACCAAAGCTAAAAATAAATTTTTTTTTATGATTGTCTTCAGGAATTAGTTGTTTTTTGTAACATATCAACTTTGTCAATTTCGACAATAACACGGTGCTACAGTACAGAAAATAAAACATAAAAAATTACCTACAATGGGCTGCATGTTTGATTGAGTACATTAGAAAATGTATCAAAAATTTCAGTAACACCCTCAAATTCAGAAGTTATCCTAAAAAACCCCCATTTTCATTGATATTTTTCAGTTTAGCGACTTATAGTCAGTCAGTCAGTTTTTATTGTTTTTTTTTATTTTTTTAATCGTTATGGAAAGAAGACTGGGCACGCTTCATACATACGTAAATTTTTATATAAACAGATAGAATGTATTCACGTTTCCTAAGTATTCATGCATTCGTTGCTTTTGTTATGCATTCATTCAACATCAATTTCTATTGCTGTTGCTTTATTCACACTTTTTGTTGACTGCCTTTTGCATACTCTTTTTTTATAATGCTATTACACGTTGTGCAACGAATGATTAATTCATACTATTCGTTGACCATTTGCTGCAATGCATGAGATTCGTTATATTCACTCTTTTATATATAATATCTATACTGACAACAGTTTACTCAATTTATGTGAATACATTTAAAGCTCACAAACATGCAATCAAACTGTTTGTTTATTTTGATGGCAGCAAAAAACTGGTTAGTGATGCCAATGCAATATTAAATTTTAAATAAATACGAGTTTAATAATATTTTTCTGTTATAAAGAAAAAAAATCTCAAATTTTTAATTCTGGTTTTTCGACCTTTATTATTTAATGTAAAGAAATTATCAAGCTCAAGGTATATTTTTAAATAAAAATCTTTTATTTAATTCTCGATATTTCGCTACTCCTGCGTGTAGCATTTGACAAAAAAATTTTTTGAATTTATATATACACATTTTCTGTATTTGAAATTTGAAAATAATTTATAAATATGTAAATAATTCCTGAAGACGTTACACGCAGGAGTAGCGAAATATCGATAATTAAATAAAAGATTTTTATTTTTGTCAGAAAACGCTTTAATTAGATCAAAGTTAACTGCAATGAATATTTTTTGGTAATTAAAGAAGAAATGATGTCCGTGAAGGAATAGTACACTAGCCAAACTGAACAATTGTTTTCGACTCCAGCTACGGTAGTCTCATCAGAGTTCTTTGTTTCCTGTGTATATTCGAGACCAAACATCAACTATTTAACTCATACTTTTTTGGAAATCGCATACTGAAATTATTACTGTATGTACATACACTTGTATGAGTTAGTCGAAGTAAAGTCACACAACAGTTTCTATCATACTCTCCTTTTCTTACCATCATTGCTGTTCTTGTAATTGTCATCTTATTTGGATGAAACAGAATTACAATTTATTTTGTTTTTGCCCTTTATTCCACCTTATCCACATTAGTCGACATGAATGATATGTACGACGGTGGTCGTGGTGGTTAGAGCGTAGCGCCATAGCCGGGCGCATTTTATGTTAAGTGCTGAAGACTCGGGTTCGAGATTTTTATTTAAAAATAGACCTTGAACTTGAGAATTTCTATTAAATAAATTGAGATTATTTTTGCAATTACTTCTCAATTAAAGCAGAAACATGGCATCGGTTAAGCAAACGTCTACTGATTTTGCGAGAAATGGGCACGTGCTCAACATTATAAATATCAATAAAACTGAATTAAAATGAGACAATTATGTACATACATATGTTTTAAGCCAATCTACTTCCTAACATCGAATATTTTTTATTTTTTTCTTTTGTTTTAAATGGTCATTAAAAGTTTTTAAAAATAATAAAAAAAGATTATATGTGCTTTTATAAATCATAAAAATGGCTATAAACTAAAATTCAATAAAAAAAAAGTCACAAAACTTTAAAAAAGATAAAAAGAGAAAACTCAGCAATACTCCAGAATGGCCATAAACGAACCAAAAAGTTGAATTCTTTTTTTTACTATTTTTAACACTTATACGCCATAATAAAAAGAAAAGTTTTGCATGTTTAACAAGTTCCCCATAGGCAGACAATAAAATAAATGGCCCACAATTTCTAAAGGCATTTTATTGAAATGCTCAAGAGCATTTACATGGCTCATTTTAATAAATTGTTGCTTAATTCAATTGTTATCTCCTTTTTTTCGTCCTTCATTATTTTCATTGTACAAATATTTTAAAATGATAGAAAACAAAAACTTTGGAATTAAAATCATATACATACATAGTATGTACATACATACATACGAGTATATATGTACATACATAAATTCCTAAAACAATATTTATTTTCTTATTTTTTGTTACTTTAGACATATCATGAGTTACTTGAATTGTCCTTTTCTTTAATAGCAATTGCTGAAAAGGGCAAAACTAACAGAAATAACCTTGTGAGTTGGAATTTGTAAGTGCTATTTTTGAAACGTGTTAAATTCAACACGCAGCAATTACAATAATTTAACAAAAACTGACTAAAAAACGTAAAATGAAGTTAAATACAACTCACATTAAAGTGATTTCAAGTTAAAAGCGCAATTATCAGACAACAGCTACATACTTATACAAGTGCACATCAGATTTAAGATCTTTCATTAGTAATTATATAAAGGCTCTGTACGTTTAGTTGTTGTAGGCAGCCCATGTAATAAAAAAGGGTAAATCATCTAAAGATTTACAAAAATTGTTTGTATCAAAATTCAATCATCCTTAATTAAAAATTAAAATATTAAAAAATTAAAAATAAATTTGTAAAAGTTGAATATATTTGTTTTAAACTTGTGCTTGATTGTCTAAACGCTTGACCCGAAAAAGTGAATCTTAAATTTACAAAATTACGTAGTCTAGTGGTCAGTGTGTTGGCTTATTAGACAAGAGCTCCGAGTTCAAACCCGAGCTCTGACATTAAAAAAAAGAAATATGAAAAACTATTTCCTTCGGCGGCTACCTCTTAGCAATCATCTGGCAAAAGCTCTGAGAGTAACTGACTACCATGAACAAGCTTCTCAAATCTGTCGTTCGGAGTCGATATTAAACTTTAGGTCCCGGTACTCATGGATAAAAATTAAAACTCACAACATGGGTGCTGTGAAAGCCTAGGCCGAAACCTTGAAACAACTTCTGGCAAAAGCTCTCAGAGTATCTGATTCTCAGGTCTGTCGTTTGGAGTCGACACACAAAATGAGTGCTTCGAGAAGCTAAGTCGTAATCCTAACACAGGTTGTAAAGGTTAGTTATATTATGTATGTATATAAAATAATATTATGTTTAAAAGAAATAAATTGCATTAAATGTTTTTTGCGCAGTAACACATACAATTCTTTCAATGATTTTTTGGGCATTTTCAGGAACATGACGTTTCAAAAATTGCTAAAGTAATTGCTAGGAACTTACAATATTTCGAATTTGAATACAACATTTTTTAGATTCAATTTTATTTATTTTTTATTAAAACGGAAAAAGGGGAAAGATATAGAATAAGCTCGCGAATAATAGAAGGCTGTGAAAAAGTACATATTTCCAAATTATAGTTTTAGGAGGAAAAAGAAAATACTATGGTAGTGATACAATTTTATATTAGTTAATTACTTTGTACGTTTTTAGATGGATATTCTTTAATAAAAAATGAAAAAAATAAAAAAAATTGTTTTTGCAAATCAGTAGTGGAATGATATAAAATTTTAGTACTATTAATTAATGTTTTAATCAGTTTAAAATTTTAGCGCCAATTAATTTTTTAATTGTACCAAATATAGTATTTGATTAAAAAGTGTCTGAATTTGTAATTATGAGTTTAATTGGTCCAATTAAATATTTAATTGAAAATTTTTTTTGGAATTAATAAAAAATTGATTGATTGGTACAATTTATTTTCAAAAAGCTTGACACTATTATTTTTTAATTGATATTATTAATATTGCTTGTAGGGCCAAAACTAGTAAACAATTTTATTGGTATTTAGTACAAATTTGTTAATTGAAATCGATTTTAAATTTTTTCTGTGTATTAAAAAAATGCATTTTTAGACATTTTTTATGAACCAAAATTACTTTCTGCACTTTTCCATATAAATTTTAACTCTTCTAATTTTTTTAAGTATTGTGTAAATAAAATTTATTTCTTTGTGTTTCACCCTTTACAAATTTAAAGAGTATAAATGTATATATTACTTATGTATGTTAGAATGTACATTTGTGTGAAAACCTCAATATCCTTTGAGAGGATATAACAGGTTGGAGAAACAAACACAGACTGAGGCACAATTAGTTTGCATATGAAAAACATTGCTGGTATGGCAGAATCATTAGAGGAAATATATAAAAACAGCCTTTAGATAGGAAAAAAGGGAATTAAAGGAAATGATAACGTTTGTTTTTTTTTATACAAGTATTATAAAATTTTTTCTAAATTTATATTCGTGAATGCTTGTAATTTATTTTTGTTGGAAGTAGTCATTTAATTTCAAGGAATTTTTATTATATAATTTATTGGCAGAGTCTTTAATTTTCACTTTTTCTTGTTTGCAAAAAAATAGACTTTTATTAGAGTAAAAACAGGAAAATATTTTTTCATTATTTATTTCTACATGCATCGTATGTAATATAAAGGGTGATATGCTAGTAATGGGCCCATACATATGTCCATGTATGTGCATATGTACATAGTTTAAATTATGTAGATTGGGTACAAATTTAGTCAATAATATGAATAAATCATTAATGCAAAATTAAAAAATTTGTTTTTGTTTTTTTTTTTTTTTTTTTTTGTAAAAGCTTTTTAAATTTCTTTAAGGGCTTACACATGCCATTAATAAAATAAATGTAATGGTTCGAAAAAAAACCCGCAAATTTTATAGTTCTAAAGCCTTAAAAAAATATTTTTCTAACGTAAATTGTTAAAATCATATAAATCAGAAAACATATAAAATATAATTTTGTACATATACCGAACAAACAAATTCAATATGACCTTTGAAATTGTGTGAAAAACTACTGAAAATATGTTTTCAACAGAAAAAACGAAATTTACGACTGTATTTAATTGGACACAAAATAAATTTGTGGGTAAAAAAAATTATTAGATATGTAGTTGACAAACCAAAGTCACTCTACATTATATACGATTAGTTTGTGCTGCTTTTAAGTGCTGAAACTGTAGTTCTCTTTTATTTAATGAGAAAACAGAAGATTGAATTGAACTTTCTACGCCTTCATACATACATAATTGGCCATTACAACCTTCTTTCGGGATTAGAGGCTAGTTTCTCCCAGCACTCATGTTGTGTGTGTCAATTTTTATTCCTAAGTGCCGGGACCTACAGTTTAAAGTCGATTTCGAACGACAGACTTGAGAAGCTTGTTCCTGGCAATCAGTTATTATCAGAAGACTGGTAAGAGGTAGTTGCCGAAAGAAATAATGTTTCATTTCATTCATAATGTTTTTCTAATATGTCAGAGCTGAGGTTTGAAACCGGAGCTCTTGTCTAGTAAGGCAAAACATTAATCACTAGCCTAGAGTTTGGTAAAGCTAACATTTCATCAGAAACGAGCGAACAAAGGTCTGTTATCTCAAAAACCTACAAACAGCTTTAGCTGCATCTACGTTAGACAAGTGAATTCCTGGTAGAAGTCTACTGCCAAAGATAAATGCCGTAAATAATATTAGAATTTCAAAAACTATTCTGTTTATAATTTGAAAATCCGAGTTCGAATCCCTGTAAGATTGTTAATAATTTCTTTAACTAAGCTAAATTCCATTAAATGAATTCAGATTACTTTTGCAACGATTTGTTAACCAAAGTATAATTTGGAAAATTTGGTTGTAGCGTTTGCTTGCAATTGACCAAAAACAACGTCGTGAAGATGTTTCAAATCAATGTTTGTGAATGTTTCACCATCAATAAAGCCGAGTTTTTGCATCGATTCGTAGTAATGGATGGAAAATGGTTCTACCACCTCACACTCAAGATTAAAAATAATCAATTAAAATAGTGGTCCATTCTGCCAGCATGATACAATAGGGTCCAAAGAAGGCGAAGACTGAGCCATATGCAGGCAAGGTTATGGTGTCGTTTTTAAGGATGCGAATGAGAAAATATTTATTGATGGTATTCAAAAAGCATAAACAAGTATAATGTTGACTTATACTCGTAAAAAATCAGAAAAAAAAACGTAAACTTTATGGCATTGTACCCGGGTACCAATATGAAAATTTGTTTATATTATTATAATTTGTTATTTTATTTGTTTATAAAATTAAAAATAACACTTTTTAGATTTTAAAACATACATATACATACAGCATGAATTTTAGATCTATAAAAATAAAACTAAGATTAATTAGGGGGGAACCCTTAGGAAACAAATAAATGTCTAAGGTGTGCAAAAAAAAAGTTCTTTTTTTGCTCATTTAAGGTAATTTTTTTATAACCTTTTTACAATAAGATTAAGTGCCTTTTGTTAAAATTAATTCAAGTATAGAAGCTCGTTCTCAGAGATAACCTTCGGTAAAATATTTTCTTCCAGTGAATGAAATGGAGGCGGTGTAGGAAATGTTGAAAATGGCGAAGAAGCTTATCAGTCGGAAAATAGTGATAAAAATAATGAAGGTGAATAGAATAGTGAACTTAGTGTTAAAAATTTAATGTATTGGCAAAATAGCCCATTTCCTGAATCACAACGATTAGGAAAAAATAGTTTACGAGTACGTGGCAGTGCAGCTCAAAAATTCAGAAAAAAGGGGTAGTACTTAAGTAGTAGAAAATTGTTGTATATGCTCGAAGTTAGGAATAAAAAATGAAATAGCCGTAAGGGAGGTTTTAGATGTTCGAAAACTGTTTGCAACGGACTCTCCAAGAATAACGTAATATGTTCAAAGTGTTCGCAAAGTATTCACCGAAGTTTAGTGGTTAGTGTCTTGGCTTACTAGAAAAGAGCTCCATATCCAACCACAGCTCTGACATCTTAAAAATAAAGAAATATGAAGAAAAAAATATTTATTTTGGCGACTACATCTTCGCAGTCTTCTGGCAAAAGCTCTGAGAGTAACTGATTGCTATGAAAAAGCTTCTCAAGTCTGTCGTTAGGAGTCGACATTGAAATGTAGGTCGTAACCGTTAAACAGGTTTGTCATGGCCAAATATTATGTATGTATGTATGTTCGCATAGTAGTAAATAAAATGTATTTATATCTAAACTTCTATATATCTATATACATATAATTATATATTCGTATATACTTATACATACATATGTATGTATGCAATTTTTTTTAACAAATAACTTTATTTTATTTTGTAATTATTACTTCTTATGTTAAGTTTGTTAAAAATATCAAAAAGAAGGTAACTAATACTGATCTTCTATATACAATAAGTATAGGTACCCGGGTACCTTTTCATGATGTTAAGGGTGTAAGTTGTAAAATTGCTTCCTATGTCTATCCAAAATTATTTTCTATCCAAAAATTAGCAAAATAATAAGTTATACTATTAGTTAGGAGTTCTCAAGTAGTTTTAGGCATGTACTTAGATGGTCAATTTCTATTAAAAATTTTAAACCAAAAATGATGAAGGTACCTGGGTACCTTGCCATTAACATAAGGGTTAAAAAATTTTTTTTTGGTAAGAGATTTGTAAACAATGAAGTGGTGAAGTCTATGGTTAATTGCTATTATAAGAGCATAGACAGTAACGAAGGTAGTTAATATCGCTATAAAAAGTATCGAGTTAAAAGAAGATTATATTGAGAAATAAAGTTCTTTTTTTTGTAATGTCGCCTTGGTTTGGGGGCCACCCTTTTAATACTGATATTGTAATGAATGCTCTTTTTTTATTTTAAAATTTCGTTTAATAATGGAACAAAAGAGATTTTTCATAAAATATAAATACAAATAGTTAATGGAATAAATTTTCAAATAATACCTCCCAGTAAACATGGAAATTTCTTATTTTACTGACTTTCATTAACACGCCTTAGGAAAACATGTTCATTCTTCACTCAAATGCAAAATGCTTTGTATTTTAAAACAAAAGGATTTTTTAGTACTTTTTTATGATTTTATAGTTTTTCCTTTTGCAATACATTGTACGCAATAATTGAGTGTTATTTTACAAAAAAAAAAAATTAAATGTATAGCGTCCTGTACTTCGAAAGGTACTGGGGAAATACGATTTAAAAATATTTTGAACATAAAAATTGAACAATAGCATATACATTTTGACTCCTTTGAACAAACTTAGAAATATTTTAAAATTGCTTTTCAAATTTTGCAGTGTATTTTGAATTTACGCTGACAATATTATTTTTTTAAGTATGAATAAAACAGAATCTTAAAGGAGTGCATTGATATAAATTATTTCTTATTATTGCATGATTTTTTACACAAGTACTTCACTCAAAAAAAAAACTAAATTTTCTAGAAAAGTTAAAGTGAATATCTACCAAAATATATTTTTGCATAAATTTTTTTTCTACATAAAATTTTGCACTTAAAATGTATTTGAAAATTATAAAAAAAACAAAATTCTTCAAACGAGCACATTAAGCACAAGCGAAATGGCCATCAGCATAAGCTTTTCCATGAATAGCAATAAGTTTTATTATCATACTGAATGAATACAAGTATTTCAAATAGTTTTTCATTAATTGATGAACAAAATTTATTTCTAATTGCTGTTGTTAATTTTTTAAATTATTGTTGATTAGTGACAAACTTGAAAATAATGTTCCATCTCTTGTAAAAATGATACAAAGTACAGAGCAAATGTATGTAGATTCAATGGATTCAAAGTAAACCATTAAAAGAAGCTTCTAATCGTGGCGAGTATATAAATTTTATAATTCGTTGATCGTAAAGGATATAGATTAATGGCTAGGAATGATTCTTAACTCCGTTTAGGTAGCACTTAAGTAGCCGCAAAAGTAAAAATTTCCCGAAAATAATTTAAGTGCTACCTGAACTGTGTTAAGAATCATTTCTAGAAACTTCATATGTTTTAAAAAATTGTTTATTGAGATCTTGGTGAATTTTTGTAGTTCATTGTTTCCTTATATTTTGAACGGTTTGCTACATATGGACCTAAACAGGGGAAAAAAAGATAAAAGAGATCGAATTTTTTTAAATGAAGTTTTTTTATTCTATATGTTCACAATTTTTGTTCTTGATGACAAGAGCTACAACTTTTCCGCAGAAAGTAAATCAAAATTCCAAGAGGTTTGCAAGATATGTGCAAGAGAAAATGATCACTTTTATCTCAAAATTACATCGAGGCTCCAAATATTTTGGTGCCCATAAAAAATACATGACTTTGGGCAGAATTGTTGGTCTTTAATCGCGTAATTTTGTCCTTATATTGTTTTTTCTTTTCGTATTGCACTGTGTAATTTAGATATTAGTTACCTCTTATATACTATAGTGTTTGTGTGAAATAAAGTGTTAAATAATTTTATTAAATTAGCAATGTAGCTTAAATACTTCTTCTAATTTAATAACCAAACTTCAAAATAACACCCATAAATTGGGAGTGGATACAAAAAATCTGAAGGTTTAGTGTTATTCTTAATTATACTCCATGATCAGTCAATGTGTTTTTAATTAACTATATTATAGAGTTAAATTGTTATATATATGTACTATGTACACAGCAGGGCCTGTAACGTTAAGTTAACTCTTTAAACCTCTATCTAGCACGCGGGTTTGATGGACCCCAAGGTCAGAAAATTGTCTCTTTGACATACTGAAAATTGAGAAGGAAAAAATCTATCTATCTCTCTTCAAATTCTAATGCCATGCATTGCATGGGTAGGGCTTTATTTCTGAGTATTGGTCTCAAAAAAAATTGATTTTACTTAAAATATATTATTATGTTTGTGCATAAATAAAACTAGATTGAGAATCTATCATGTTTGAGCAGGACCAATATTAATCTACAAAGCCATAGTCTTTAAGCTACAGAAACAATATTTTTTAACGAATACAATCCTTTTAACACTGATTTCCATTACTTGAAAGAAAAAGAAATTTGCATAAATTGCAAAAAGAGTACCTACTGCAATACGTGTTCAAACAATAGAAACAGAAAAATATTCTAAACACAGCAGAGTGATAATGAATTCTAGCTAAGCCAACGTTAGAAATCATAACGATGTATAGGCAACTGAAGTTTTAGTTTTTTTCTTTTTATTTCATTTACCACCCCCACTGCTGATTCCACTCTGTTTTCCACTATCTTTTGTTGTTAGTTGAGTGCTGATGTCATAAACAGGTGGTTTAAGTGTATTTTTTTTTTTTTACTTTTATAGAAAGGAAGAAGTTTTAAAGTAAATAAACTTTTGTTTTATAAATTTTAAACAATAATAGGATTATTGTAAATATTTCTTTTTTCATTTTTGCTTTTATCAGCTTTAATAACACTATGAAGTTTTTATGGATCTTATAAAGACTTTCGTTACATTTATATTTTTCTTTATGGTTATGATTTTTTTTTCTGTTTGAAGCACAAAACTTTTACTATAAAACTTGAACGAATTTTAGATTACCATTACAAATAAGAAATTAAAACTATTGTAATATAGAGCATATTATTATAAAAAAAATCAGTTGAATGGTGTACTTAAAGCAGTGATTTTATGATCGCTTATGTTAGTCTATAATTTGCAGCAAATCTTTTTATGTAAATGAAATATGCGATAAAAGCTCACAATGACAAAGCTTATAGCTTACGTACATACTTATAATGGTTGTTTTTTAGACTAATAAAACGTACTAAAGTGTTAACTGTCAAACGAACTGTCATTCTAAGGCTACTTTTTGACATTTACGTTTATAATACCCTGGCTAATTATTATGAACATGTTGAAGCTTGGACAAAGCTTCTACTATATTATTCAGAAGAACTTTAAAAATAAGTTATCAATTCGTAGCATTTAAAAACGACTTCATGATTTTAATGGCGCATATCATCGGTCACCTGATCAAGCCATCCGTCTAACTGTGAGTGCATATTTTGGAGTATACTTTGTAAAAAGTGAAATAGCAAATCAAGGACGGTCCCAAACTTAGAGCCATCCATAAATGAAAACTACAAGAAGAATGTTATCGTATGGTTAGCGTAAACTCTGGACCGATATATCTAAATAAAAGAGGCAAGGCTTTGTCAAGACATTAAAAACAGGATTATGCGACCATGAATATTTTAATATTCAAATGCAGTGCGCAATTGAGCAATGCACTTTTATGTTGTAAAATAAAAATAAATAAATAATATATAAATGTTAACAAATACAGGGTGTTCGCGGAGAAGGCATACTACTTACTTTGTTTTGCCGCCATATTGGTTAACATTTATTTTCACAGTTCTTATTTATCACTCGTGAGGTAGAGACGTGGCAAATTTATTATGGAAAAATATTCGGTAAGCCAACATGTTTTAATCGTTAAAATATTTTATCAAAATCAATCATCGATTACTCTGACTATGAGAAAGTTACGTGAAATGAGTGACAAGGCACACTTTCATTTGAATGGATATGTGAATAAACAGAATAGTCATTTCTGGGCAATGAAAAGCCCTCAAATTATTCATCAGTCACCTTTGCATACATTAAAAGTGACAGTATGGTGTGCAATTTGGTCAGGAAGAATCATTGGATCTTACTTCTTTGAAACTGAAAACGGCATAATGGTAACTGTCAATGAGGAGCGATATCGTGATATAATTGAAAGCTTTTTAATGCTACATCTGCATGCTTTGGGGTTGATTATCATGTGCCACATTGCATACTCCCAGGATTACAATGGAATTATTGGGAAACCTCTTTCCACAACAAGTTATTTCAAGGAATGGTGCTGTTGATTGGCCTCCAGGGTTGCATAATTTGGTTATACAAGCAAACCGGAAACGCTAGAGCAACTCAAACAAAATATTCGTGAAGAAATTAATGAAATTCCGCGTGAAATGTGTGAGAATGTAAGGCTAACAGAGGCGGACTTTTATCTGATATTGTATTCCATACATAATTAATTAAACATTTATCAATATTATATTCCCTTTTATTCAATCAAAAATTATTAACAAACAAAGTAGTACACCTTCCCGGCAGACACCCGGTACATACATAAATATTTTAATTTTTTATGATTTTGATCTATTTGATTTTGTCGTCGTTTGCGATTAACTGTGTAACCTAGCCATTAACGCTGTAAAGAGCAACTAGGAATACAATTGGATCGAACGACGAATTTTTTGTCGCGAATATTCATCGCTAAAAATAAAACATATTTTTGTATAAAAAAACTGCACACAATCATGACGTATGGCGAAATTAACCTTGCGCGACGACAAAAAAATAGAATTACTGTGTGTAGAAACAGTTTGCAAGTTTATTAAATATTTTAAATAAATAAAAAATGGAAAGAAATGAAATTGAAAATGTGCAAAAAAAGGAACGAAATATGAGAAAGAATTACTTATTAGTCATGTATTCGTCGTTTTATTCGTATTTATCCATGTGACGAATTTATTTAGCGAATTTCGGCTGACGAATTCGTCGTTCGTCCCAATTGTGTTACTAGAATAAATAAAAGCGCAAAGCTCTGAAAATAATAGTAATGTTTGCTTACCTTTTTCTGATAAAAAAACAGCTAAATAATCATAATAAAGAGAAATAAAATCACAAAATTATCTGAAAGCAGATAAAATGTTCTTGTTTGACAAAATAGCGGATAAAATTGTAGAAGAAAAAAACAACAACAATTGTTTTGCAACAAAATCACTTTTTTGGATTTTGGATTTTCCAATTGTAGCCGCCGTGGTCTAGTGGTTAGTGTGTTGGCTTACTAAGACATGAGCCCTGGGTTCGACACTCAGCTCCGGCATCTTAAAAAAAAAATATGAAAAAAAAATATTTCTTCCGGCGACTACCTCCCAGCAGTCTTCTGGCAAAAGCTCTGAGAGTAATTAATTGCCATGAACAAGCTTCTCAAGTCTGTCGTTCGGAGTCGACATTAAACTGTAGGTCCCGGTACTCATGGATAAAAATTTACACACACAACATGAGTGCTGCGAGAAGCTAGGCCGTAATCCTGACACAGGGTTGTAAAAGCCTGTTATGTACATACATATGTAATTGCAAAGCATTAACGCCGCTCTATCTGAGTTGCTCCCATACATTTTGTATGTGCGTACGAATTTTTGACAGATATTTTGCGCTTTACGCTCTAATATAGATTGATCTGTAATATTTTTTTTTTTTTTATTCATTGTACTATTTAAAATTTGGAGGAAAGTTAATTCTTCAAGTCGGTGTTTGTGGTGCGAATCAAGCCTACTAATACTAGTCTCCTAGAGCTCTGAATACCAATACAATATAAGTACTTAGGCTAGAATATAAAAATTTAAAAAAGTTAAAATTATGAATGGCAGAAAGTTGCACTATTTTGACAAACTATATATTAGAACGATTTTTAGCTTTTCGTTTAAACCGGCTGGAAAGCTATGATCTGCAATGGTCTTAAATGTTATAATAAATGTCACATAAATTTTTTATATTCTTCATGGCAACGAATATTTATCACATGCATCCAAACAATGCTAAAATAATCCATCAGTAGTCATTGCAGTTTTTTTTTTCTTAACAAAAACAAAACCAAAAATAGAGGAAAATATGCATTGTATGCGCGTCTATGGTTAGTTTTTAGCAAAACTCCAAACCGCAGTCCGTTAGAAAAAGATTCCTTTTTTTTAATTTTTGTATAGATTTTTGTTTCAGTTTTTTTTTTCTATTCTTTGTGTTCCATTCACTGTGAAATTATTGCAACTGCACATGTAGACGATTCATATCATGGCCACGAAGCGATGCGACACATGATAAATGACAAATTGTTGTACCTCCTTACATTGGAATGTGTATCATCAATGAACACGTATTTATTATAAGTACATCCATCGTCAGCATCATCGTCACACTCAACACCCAGAGGAATAACTGAGTACGAGTTTAAAGCAAAAAGCAAAATAAATGTTTTCTGTTCTAGATTGCACACATTGATTACAGCAATCCACTATAGTAGACGACACACTAAAATTTTGAATGCCCTAAAAAAAGTATTATGGTTTGTAGCGTAATTTGTCACTGTGTTCTGTGTGAACGAAATTAATTAAAGTAGTTTTTACTGTTCTTAAAAAGTAATCATGTGTCATATTGACTTGGTTGGCATGTAACACCATGTAACTAAAATCTCAGTTTGTTGAAAGAGTTTTGCTGCAAGAGCTTTGCTTAATACATTTAGATTTAGACTTTACATATAGGAATTTCAGACAGTTTGAAGTCATATTACAGAGTTAGTTTTATTAGAGCACAAGCTACCAGATCTAAATTTGCTTGTATAAAAGCGTACACCACATTTATATGACTTGAGCCTAAGATTTTCCCCCATGAAAAGTTGAAAGACACGGCAGCTTATAAGATCTATTGTGTCACTTCGAGTTTTCTATTTGTTCAGCTAACCTACTGCCTTCTATAGGTGGTGCTAAAGTAACCTCCAGAGAAAATGTAATATTATATAAGAGAAAAGTTATTAAAAATGGTGATAGCACGCACAAGTTACGTTCTTTATAAACTCTTTGGCATCGTGACGAGCTTAAGATATGGTGCCATTAAAAGCGCAGAGTAAAGGTCACAGGCTTCTATTATGAAGGATACGTGAGCTAAAATTGTTTGGATTAAGTTACCGTTCATTATTTAAAAATCGCCACTAAATTGGATGTCCATGTTTGGGTTTAGGGCTTTTTTTGAAGGCCAATTATTATTATTATTATTCGATTCAGACAAGACACTGCGACCTAAAAGATCTATTGTGTCCCCTTGAGTCTAGTGTCTGTTTAGCAGACCAACTGCCTTCCTTATGAACACCAGCACGTCCGAAACTTTAGTGGTTTATATGTCCGCCAATGAGGCCATGTGCCTCCCTAAACACATCCACCTAAATCTATCAAAAGCCACACATTCACATAATATGTGCTTTGAAGACCAATACTCAGGACTAAACCTCTACTCATGTAGTGCATTGCTTTGAAATATTGAAGATAGATAAGAGATACATAGATTTTTTTTATTGATCGCCATATATCAATGAGACAAGTTGCTAGCAGTTGATCACTCAAAGGCCAGTGTTATACCTTCACCCTTGAATGATCAACAGCAATTGCCCCAATTGTCGGTGGATGTTGATAGTGAGTGGTGACCGTCTTCACTAATTAGGTTAGCTGTTATCTTCCAGAAGATGGCGCTGTACTTCTGATAATTCGTTTTTTGTGGAATAGACTGGATATGTCAGAAGGCGGTTTTTATTGCCGATGGATATCTTGGAGGGGGGATCCTCTTATTTTTTTTAATTTTAATATAGAATAACCGCAATTTTTATTTTATAATTTTTGTCCTTCGCTGGGATTGTACCTCGGTCGTTTGAGTTTCTCTGCGAACGCTCTAACCACTATGCCACGGCCGCCCCAATGTTGTTGCTTTCCTTTGTATTAAAACACAATGCATCTAAAGATGTTACTTGCAGCAGTAGTCTTAAATCCAGAATGAAAGTGAATTCAGAAATTTCAAAACTCTTAAGGCTTGTCACACTGTTTGAATATAGAATCCACAAACTGCTAACTAATGGCCGCTTAGCTTTCACGCTTATTCCCATACATAAATACACAATTGGCCATTACAACCCTGTTTCTGAATTACGGCCTAGCTTCTCGCAGCACCCATGTTGTGTGTGTCAATTTTTATCCATGAATACCGAGACCTAAAGTTTAAAGTCAACTACGAACTACAGACTCGAAAAGCTTGCTCCTGTCAATCAGCCTCTCTTAAACCTTTTGTCAGAAGTCTGCTAAAAGGTAGTCGCCGAAAGAAATGTTTTTTCTTATATCTTTGTTTTTCAAGATGTTAGAGCTGGAGTTTAAACCCGGAGCTCTTGTCGAGTAAGCCAATACACTAATCACCAGTCTACGGTGATTAACTAAATTAAATTAAATTGTTAATATAGTCCATTTTGAACAAAAACTTGATAGTACTTAATATGCCTGACTTTTAAGTAGCAAATGCAATAGAGTTGTTTGAATGCATGCATGCAATAAAGCATGAGTACGTACTATATGTATAAGGATTTGTTGTACATTTCAGTCTTTTTAATTCTCTTGTACATCAAACGCATACTTTTATCTATCATTCATTTTTGTACTTCATTTTCTACAAATGGTCAACCAACTTGAATTCCAACATTATTTTATGTTCAATGCACTTTTGTAATACGTTCACATTTTTGTTTTTTTTTACAGTAACAGACATGATGTATGATGTCCAATAAGTAAGAACGGAACTAAATAAAATAATAGTGCTTACCATCTATGTACGTATGTAGTATATTAAGTAATAATCGACTTAACTTAAAATATACAAATTTAAAATGCATATCAATTGGATGGATATTAAATATGATTTTAAATTGAATTTTAATATTACGAGTAAGTTTTGCTACTAAATATTTTACTAGAACACCATCACCATAAAGGAGTGTAGAGTGGAAAATTTATTAAAACCATTATATTTTTAATTAATTTATGGCCAACAGATTGTATTTATTTGCTCATGTCTAATTAATAATTTCTGATGAATTTCCATTTTATTGCAAATTCTGTGCTTTACACTCCTATGCAGGTACATATGATCTAATATTTCATTTTATAAGCCTTTTATGAAATGGTTGAATAAACGTGAAACAAATTAGGTGTTGTGTGGTTCTAAGCATTAATTTAACGAAAATAAATCAACCATTATCGTTATTGTTGCATATGATGTTGTTAAAATTGTTTTCAGAAAATGTATGGACATATGACATATAAACAAACATATCGTCGCAAGAATTAAAGAACGCTGTAACTGACAAAAATCGAAAATACTTTTTTTGCATCATTTTTATCAGAAAAAAATTACGCGTCGATTGGTCCCGGTCCTGGATTTCTACGATGAAAATAAATTCACTTACACCGTCTGCGTTTTGAAAAATACCAGTGCCTTTGTTCTACTTTCATACAGGTTTTTTGGCTCTGGCGAACATTAAAGGTTTTGTAATTTAAAGCGTTCTTTAATTCCATCGACGATATACTACATATATGTAAGTGTACATGTTATTAGCAGTAATACATACATACATATACACATACCTATATATATGTATGTACATGCCTTTATTTAAAAAATTTCGATACAAAAAACAAGAAATGAAAACAAAAACTTTTAAGGCACCAGAATAATTTTGATTATAAATTCTTAAAAAAGCGTTACTTTGTAAATTTATCAAAATAAAATAAAATAAAATAAAAATACTATAAAGCACAGTGTCTCAAGTTAGAAATAGAGGGTATCCGCCGGGAAGGTATTCTACTTTGCTTTACCGCCAATTTAGTAAACATTAGTCGTGACAGTTCACATTTGGCAGCCGTGAAGTAGAGACCTGGCAAATTTATTCAGCCTTATTCCAGTTGGCGACATCGTCATCCTTTTACTACATTTATGTAATAGTATGTAATTGTAGTCGCCGTGGTCTAGTGGTTAGTGTGTTGGCTTACTAAGCCATGGGCCCTGGGTTCGACTCCAGGCTCCGACATCTTCAAAAAAAAAGAAATATGAAAAAATATTTCTTTCGGCGACTACCTCTCAGCAGTCTTCTGGCAAAAGCTCTGAGAGTAACTAATTGCCATGAACAAGCTTCTCAAGTCTGTCGTTCGGAGTCGACATTAAACTGTAGGTCCCGGTACTCATGGATAAAAATTGACACACACAACATGAGTACTGCGAGAAGCTAGGCCGTAATCCTGACACAGGGTTGTAAAGGCCAGTTATGTATGTATGTATGTATGTAATAGAATAAAGAAATAAATGTTCTCTTGCATTTTATCTATAACAAAAATATCGTTAGACGTCGCCAACTGGAATAAGGCCTATTATGAAAAAATATTCGGTTAACCAACATGTTTTAATTGTTTAATTGTCAATTGAACCTGGACAAAGAGTACAAAGAACAGAAGATAGCCATACTATCTGACAGTCAGTGCAGTGACGCATTTACGAACAGACCCAAAAATTTGTTGCTCACAATTCAAGAAATGAAGGAAAATTTTTTCTCACACTTTTCGATCTCATAAAAAGTTTTATTATTCAACAGAAAAAGAAAAATACCTAAAAGGAATTTTTTTGCTGACGAAAATTAGTTTTATAAATAAATATCCAGATTACAGGAGACATATTTGTCCCACTCGTCATGGAATAAGCTGTCATATAGAGTAATAATAATTTAAATTATAAAATGTCATAATAACGGTCAAAGTCGTTCGATAACGTATCCGACGATTTGGTCTCTGATTACAATATTTGTTTGCCATTGTTGCGAATTAGTATTGAAAACAGCTGTTTAAATATGATGAACAACATAATACATACTTTAATTTAGTATTATCCGAGGAAAAACATGATTAAATCCCAAAAATATTTATTATTAAGTTTATTTAAAATTATATTCTTTTTATTATTTAATTTTTATTCTTAATTATTTTTTATTCTACATACTGTAACACTGAGTTAATTGTACAATATTTTTTAATTACTAATAACGAAACAAAAAAATTATTTGTATTTGATAAGTTTTTAGCAAAAGAAAAATACTTATCAAATATATGTATGTACTTTAAAAGTACATACATACTTACATATGTATATATGTATGTATAAGAGTAATATGTTTTACGTAGTGGGGTATTTATATATGTTTTTTTAATTTGTGTTTTATTTGTTAAAATTTTTATTTATTTTAGTTTTTAATAATGAGGCCGAATTTGTTTTTGTAGTTGTGGTTTTACTAGAGATTTTTTTTCAGTGTATGCGTGCATTAGTGTTAATGTATTATGTATAGGGTAAAATTTGAAAACCACCTAAAAATAGAGTATAACTGAAATTAAAAAAAAGGATTTTAAAAAGACCTTTGTTACAGGCTTATTATGACTTTTAAACATTTGCAAATAATCAATAAAATTATAACTTTTAATGACTATAATAAAAAAAAAGAACAACTTTTGACGAACTAAACCTATTTTTGGGCCAAATTGTGTAGCCAGTAGAAAAACAAATATTTGTATTCGATAAAAAATTCTGTTTACCAGAGGAATTATAAAAGATTTGCTCAAGTTGCCAGCTGTAGTACATTTTTTGGCAACTGAGATCTCAACCGAAGTTAATTTGCTTTTTATTAGACTTACTTATGATCCACTAAAGCCACAATTTTGTATTAAGCTGCAACAAAAAAAAAAAAATTAAAAATAAAAAAAATACAGGAGTTACAAAACGATTTTAAAGTTGCGTATTAATCTCAAGACATTTTCTCGCCCTATTAGCACCAAGCCACAGAAATTTTCTTTTATAAATTATCTTATAAAAATATGCGTTGTGTTTGCATGATGTTTGGTCATGAATATGTACAGACACAAAGAACTATGATAAAACTACCGTAGCTGAAGTCGAAAACATGTTCAGTTCGGCTAGTGTACTATTCCCTCATGGACATAATTTTCTCTTTTGATTATCTGAAAGTTTATTGCAAACAAATCTAAATTCTTTATAGAATTGAATTTGACTTTGAACAAATGAAAGCATTTCTGACGAAACAATATAATTTTTTTTTTGATTTAGTATCCATCAAAGTACTCATTGTAATTACCTCATACAGTATGAGGAATTCTATGTGACTCAGCCCTAAAGCTATATTTACACCATCTAAGTTCTCATCTGAGTTTTATATTATATCAGATAGACTCAGATATTTTAATTAAAAATTTAATTTAATTTTTACTGTTTTTGCCTGAGATCAGTTAAAAATAGAACATTTTCTACTTTCAAAATTATTGCCGTCTCAGTTGTAACTGTTATAATAAGATGAGAAACTTAGATAGTGTAAATATAGCTTTAGTTGTATATAACTTTGAAAATTCAGACGATTTTAATTTCGAAAGAAATTATTTTCCATCATATACCAGATAGAGTACGCTCGTAAATTCTGCAAATGTATTCATCTCTGCGGTAGTTATACCATGTTTTGTTGCTAATGCGCGATTAGCTGTTACAGATGCTTTAATTTGCGTAGAGTATGCATTTGTGAACACTTTGCAAAAAAATATGCATGTACATATATACATAAACGGCCGTATGTATAATTAAAAATTAGCACCTCGTTAATATATGGAATAAAAAACTGGCAAGTTTATCGCCCGCTATAAACTGATATTATTAAAACTTTCCATGCCTTCTATTTGATAACTAGTCAGATAATCCAAAAAATTAAATAGCTTGTACTTTTGAGTAAGAATTTCCACGTATTGGAATGACAAACTTAGCCACTGTGTACAACGACCTGCTAATTTTTTATTATACATAAGGCTGTACATGTTTTCCGAAATAATGCTTAACAAATATTATTGAAAATCTTTTATGTGAAAAGCGACTTTTTTCTAAATTATAAAGAAAAATATTGGGATAAAGATGAAACAATTTTTAATTATAAAATATCATATGAAACTTAAGCAACTGATTCCCAAAATAAAAAAGATTGCTTTGAAACCATAAAACGGTATCAACAAAACACTATTGCATCCATGACATTCCACTCTGTTCCACCTTAACCTTTGACAACGAAAAACGAATGATAAGGGAAAAGCGCCACCTATTGGAAAGTAGCAGATAACAGCTAAAAACCTACTTAGCGAAGGCACTCACCACAATCAACATGCAATGATGATTGATCATTCAAGTGTGAAGGTATAACACTGGCCTTTCAATGATCATTTCACAGTAATTTGTCCCATTCCTAAGGCGCTTAAAAATATAAGAAAACAAAATATATATTCCGTTGTCATAATGTACTGTCCTTTTCACAAAAATTCTAATACAATGCACGGCATTTAGTAGGGGTTTACCCCAGAGTATTGGTATCAATCAGAGTGGGCAAATAAACAAAACATTTCGCAAACGTTACCACAAAGTCATAAACTTTTAAAATTTTTTTTAATCGTATTGTACATGAGCAAAATCAAAACAAATATTTTTTAAATGAGAAAGAGCACAAACGAAACAATTTGCTTTTCGCTCTTGTGCTTGCTTTGTTATTCGGTTACATTCGTATAATTTGCTCTTTTTTCTCTTCTTCTTTTTTTTTCTTCTCATTAATTTTTTGTTCTACCTACGCACATTTGAGTTAGTGTATTTGTAGTGCTCAAAACAAAAACAATATACAAAACTAAATGGGACAATCGCTCTCACTGTTTTTGTTTTACTCATTGTAAAGAACAAAACAAAATGAGATCAAACGTTTCGTTTTGTTCATTTTCCTACTCTGGCCTCAATAATAAAAAAAAACTTTAGTGAAGTAGCAGTACCGCCCATTGTTTGCAATAAAAAACATTTGACTTGAATTATTGATGCCAAGTTTTGTATTTGTGAACATTAGACTTTTGTAACGTAGCAGAGATGCGTAAAGTGCATTTCCGAACGTACCCATACTATGCACTTAGAAAATCCTTGATAACGACTAGAATAATTCAATTCCGAACGCTAAAGATATAACATCATATTGCATTTTATGACATCAATCACTAATTGCGACATTTGATTGTACATACTACATACAACACATGCATTAAAAGCCATTTAGTCGTTTTTGAACACGATTCAGTCTACAGAACAGAGCCTGTTATGGCATACAAATATCTTACAAATTAGCAGCGATGTCGCTCAATCCAATTCCAGTTGATAGCTGCTTCAACTCTGCAAGTACGGTGTTTAGAAAACGAAAAATTTCTTTGGAATAAAACCTTTTTTTAAATTATCCTTTATGATATCAGTTTAAAAACCAGATTGAAATAAAACGTGATTAAAGATAAATAAATATATATTCTGTTTTTAAATAATATACCTATAAAATGCTACACATTTTTGGTTGAAAATAAAACGCCATTAGACAAAATAATTTAACATTTCTGATTGTGAAAAGGAAACAAATTTAACATGAAATTTTGATGAGTTTTCAAAATTTAAAATATTTTTTTTTCTTTTTTGTTTTTATTACTTGTTTATATACAATAATATTTATGAATTATGTACTCGATAAATAAGTATGTTGAATTTATGTTTTTGTTTTATTTTTTTCATTTCTCTTTTTTATTTTAATACTAAACTAAATACACATTTTAGTTATTATTTTTTTTTTGTTGTTGTTGTTTATAATTAAAAAGAAAGAAAAAATAAATGTCATAAAGCTCAAGAAAATAAATTCAATTTGTGAGTGCGAATTTTAAAAACTTAAAACTAAATTTATACGATATTATGCTACTTTAATTTTTGTGGTGGCCTTATAAATCTAAACATTACAATAAAATTTAAATTGAAATCAGTATATAAACATGTTTAATTTGCGAATGTATTTATTTTCTCAAACTTTATGGTAAATATTTTTAATTAAAAACTTAATATTATTATATATTTTAAACTTTTTTTTCTTTTACTTTAGCATTACTTAAAATTTCTGCATATGTTAGACATTTGCTGAGAAATATTTTGTGTTTACTTAAATTAATTAAATTTTAATTCAAAAATAAAATACTATTTAAAGAAAAATAATACGAAAAAAAAAACAATAAAAAGTGAAACTAAAAGTTGTTATTTATAAAAAAAATATAATATTAATAATGTAACAACAAAGTTAAAATAAAAATACACTCATAATTTTTGGTTAAATAAAAAATAACCAACCGAGAAAAATTAGAATTTTTAAGAAATTTAATATTCTTTTTATACATATAAACTACTATTATTTATATATAAAAGAAACAAATAAAAAAAAACGTAGGTGATGAATGTGTGTGAGATATTGTGTAAATATTTTTTAACGATTTCATATTGATTTTATGTTTTATTATTAATTTTCCTTGTCTTTTATTATTATTATTATTATCTAGCTGTATTTATATATGTATGTGTTTCGTTTCTATCCCTTTAATATATTTAATTTTTGTAATTTTTTATTTCTTCAACTGCATTTCAATTTGTATAACTTTTCATTGAGTGTATGGGGGTATTTGTTTTAATTTTTTTAATTACGAATAATTTTTTGTTTTATTTGTCTGTTTGTTGATTTTTATATATTGTTTTTTTTAATTATTATCGTGTTTGTTTTATTGTTTGGTTAATGTAATTTTATAATTGAATTGGTATTTTAATTAGTTTCGGGGAATGGATATTTATATATGGAATATTTACAGGGACATATTATTACGACGCCCATTAACTTTATTAACTAAATTGCAAATCTTTAAGGCTGGTCCTAGTTTAAGACCCATGTATTTCATCATCATTTCGGAGGTTAACAATAACAAGGCTTTGCCATCAATTTCCTAAAAAAAAAAACAAACAAAAAACAAATAACAACATAAGTAAAAACTGAAAGAAAATTTGATATTGATATTAACTAAATTTAAAACTTACATGCTTCCTGAAGAGATCACCGTGTACAGCTAATGAACTATCATTACTTTCTATAAATTGTATAACTTCTTCAATAGACCAATCACCGGGATGAGATCGTAAAGGAGGTAATGCCGCAGATGTCATCGTTACCGAGTTTACACCACCATTTGTAGCATTTAAATGCTGTATGGGTATAGCAACTGCAGGACAATAAGTTGATGTGGAAGGTATAACAGCTGTAGCCGCTGATGCAGTAGACGATGCTGATTGAGATGCACAAAACGGTGTAGAAACTGATGTAGGTAACGAAGCAGATGATGATAATGTGGAAGGAGATTTATAGGTTGTAGAGGCAGCAGCACCATTCGCAGTTGCTGTCATATTCGATTGCTCAGGATGAACTTCAGCAACAAGAGGTGCTAAATATTTAAAATTCAAATTTGAGGTAAGTGCAGAATGTTTTTGTTCATCTGAATGGGATGTTGCAATCATTGTTGCAGATGGTGTGCCTGTTAGGGAAGGCACACTATTGCCAATATTGCCACTGAGATGATGAATTCGTACTTGTCTTAAAGCTTGCACTGGTGATGCGGTCTAAAATTAAAAAAAAAATTGTTCTTATAAAAAGTTTTGTTTTTTTATTATTTTTGTTTTAACTAACCTGTATACCATTTGTGACATTAATAATATTTGGTTCAGTTTTAATAAGAACATTTGTCATCACATTATTATTAATGCCATTTGCAGCTGTCCCAGTTGTTATACCACTTACTGTGGTATTATTGTTGTTATTGCTAATACTACTGTTTGTAATATTTGTATGATTTACTATGTGTTGTTGTTGTTGTTGTTGTTGTTGTTGTTTAATTGATGATGCTGTACTATGTTGTTGTGACTGTTGATTATTCACATTATTTGGAGATGATTTTGTCGCCAAGACAGATGATGTGGTCGTAGGTGTTGACGTTGAAGACGAACATGATGTTGTAGATGCTGATGCAGTTGTTGTAGATGTTACTTGTGTAGCATGTTTTGTATTACCAGAAGCTTCTAATGCAGAATTAGCTGTAGTCGTTGACGTTGCCACTTCTTGCTTAATAGTAATTTTTTCTGCACTGGCAGGTGTTTTACTACGTTTTTCTGGTATCGCTGATGAAGAAGAATCTCCAGATATCTGCGTTATTTGTCTTTTCTTTGTATTTGCACATTTTTCACAATCTTCTGTGTCAGGTGAAAGTGAAATTAAATTAGGACACGCCCTGCAAGTCGTGCATAATGTTTCTATAAATTGTGCCAAACTTTCATCATCTTTCATACGTAAAGGCGATGGTATTTTTACCTAAATAATTACATATTTTATTTATTAAAATATATGTATCTAAAATATATTATTCAAGGCAGAACTTCATTATTCTTGAATATAATTAAATGTAAAATACATGTCAATAAGAAAACCATTGCACAAAACCAAAGTATATTAATTCTTATTAGAGCAGTTTAGTTTTGTGGGTTTCTTATATCCATAACATTCATAACATTAATTCTAAGTTTGATTTAACATGAAACATAATTTTACTCACTGTAAAATTTTTTCCAGCCGCAGTAACAATGTGAACATCTCCTTCAAGCCCAAACAGTAGTTTGGACAATTGCTGGGTATCTGTGCTGGCAGCTAATACTTCTTGTAAGCATAGTTTAGACAGTGTCTGATGAGTGGGACCCGTAACCATTGATGGAAGCTTTGAGCTATTTATAAAGGGACCACCCTTGCAGTTGGTATGAAAATGAGCTGTAACGGGCGTGGCCGGAACCATGGCATCCGTTTCTTGAATAAAAGCATAACGTTGACGTGGACTACGGTGTTTGCTCGAATTGGAATCCATGCGTGATTTATGGCCAGGCGGTTGCATAGGATGGCAACTACGGGCACACCAACCAACCGGGAAAATATCCCGTGATTTGTAGTTGCACCAATAGTCGAACGCTCCACGCCACCCATCGAATGTCACATGGATTTGGTCGTCCTTAATCGCATCAACTGTTGCACAGCAAATCAATTGAGGATTCTTTTTATCGACCGCCTCGAGCTTTTGGCCCACCTGGAAGAGATTTTCTGGTGGATCAGCTGGTTCGGGTTGGAAAATCTCTTCCGGTGCTACCATGGCATTATTTAAAATTTTACAGAGATAGCCGGGCCAGCTGGAGGCATTCATGCGAAAGCCAAGTGGTGGTTGCAACATGCCGCCGTTCTTTTCACAATGACCAATGGCATGAATCTCATTCGAGTCAACTAAACGCCAAAAATCATTTTGACTGTCGCTGCCATCAAGGCGCAGACGTAAACGTGAGCCAAGAACACCCACCACCGTGGCAATACAAGTAGAAGTAACATTGCGTGGATCTAAAGCTTCTAGTTTCATGCCTATCTTAAAATCATTCATAGGTGGATTAAGAGCCTGTTTAAAGCATTCGGCGGGTGCTGCCTCACTGCCAGTTTCCTAAAATGAGAAGATAACTAGTACCGACTTTATTAAAATTATATAAGAAAACTTACTTCCAAATAGGCATCCCAATCGAATACATGAAAGCTTTCATATTGAAAAGGTCCAGTGGGAGTACATGAACCTCCACCGCCCATATTTTTTCCACCATTTGTGCCGTCTAGACGTGTACCATTGCTAAGCGAACGTGAGGGACCATTTTTCTTTTGATGTTTATTCATACACATCAGGGAGCAAAATTCTTTACTGGGCGCTCCCTCGCGTATAACATTGTCACACTGAACACAGGCTCCTTTACTATACGCCTTACGGAATTCCGCTATACAATTTTCTGAACAAAATTCTTTCTTCCCATTTTGCGTGGGCAATACATATTGAAGCGGTTGTTTACATTCACCACACCAAGTGCAAGAGGCGCGTTTTGAGGGACGACCACGAGATCTCTGATTTGCTGATTGCCCTGTAGATGTGGGAGTGGTTACCACTGTTGAATTGGAGATTCCATTACTGTTACTACCGTTACTACTGTTGGTACCACTACTGCTAGTGGAATCTCGTCCACCGCCGGACATTATAAATTACTTCAATTTTATAATAAAATAACCCGTAAACAAATGTAAACGAAATGATGGATAAACAACACTGAAAATAGTTCTTAATCTAGAACTTTTCAAAACTGATAAGACAATTGTAAACAAAAACTCGTTTTTATGTTTTAACACTTTCAACAACGAAATTATACTGAGATTGTAATTTTTTATAGAATATTTTCTTGGTTAAATAAAATTTTGTATTTTTTTTTAATAAATCTTTTATTTACCGCAAAACATTCTTCATTTATTTTTTTGGATTCTTATTTTTATCGAAATGTCAGTTTTTTCTTTACGCGTTATTTTTTATTGATGTATTTTTGTCATCTCTTTCTCTCTTACATTTGTAATAAGAGAAATGCGCTATTTAATTGCTATTTTGGCATTTTGCTTTTTCTCAAGTCACGTAATTTTCTCTTCAACTATTCTTATGATTTATAGTTGCTTTGCACTTAAATTTTCATCGACTTTTTGAAAAAAACACTTTTACATTTAATTAAATGTATTGCATTTATATTATTTTACGATAAGTTAATTTTTCTTAATAGATTTTTGTAAATTTTCTGGAACACTTTTAATATGCAGCAACACAATTTCACGCCATTTTATTTTTTTCTTCACTTATATTTCTAGGGTTGTAAAATTGTGTACTTTTTTGTCTTACAGTTGTATTTCAACGTATGAATAATTATTTCATTGTCTAGTCACCACAAGAGGGAGCCTGTAATGGCCGTTAAAGTTTTTTGGAAGTTTTCGTAATTGAAATAAATAACATTCTGTGTTTATTGATTAAAATCATCATGTTTATGTATAAATATTATTTCTAATCCTAAATCATAAGCAACAGTATACATATTAATTATTATTTTTTACATATATATACCTATACATTACAAATCGTTACACAAATTTAATTGTTTACAATTATGTATTTAAAATACATTTATATATCGCTTAAAAATAAATAATTATACTTGTTTGGGTATTATTTTTAAATAAATAACTTAAAGTGTTTATTTTATAAGACTGTAATATTGGTGCATTAAGCGAAAAGTATACAAGTGACGTAGGTTTTTTGTGTCCAATTTGACATAAATTGAATTTAATAAGTATTGTAATTTCTGTACGATCAGAGTTGCTTTTTTCCATGCCAACTCAATCAATTACGATATTTTGTGCAAATGTAAATTTTAAAACGAATGTATTTTTACAATTTTTGTTAAATTTACAAACTACATACCAACAAAATCAAACTAAGCAATGTAATTAAGTACCACACTGTATGAAATAGCGCACAATTTGTCAGGTAAAATGCTTATTTACTTTTTAATTGGTTTGGAAAATTTCAATTTACACTCTCTCACTCTTTATCAATGTTAGTTCGTTTCTGCTTATAAAATAAACGTTAATGCCACAATAACGGTTATTAAGATTTAATATGTGCACAGTGCCATCTATCTGGGCATAGAGTAACTGTAGATTTATAACAGAATGTGAACAGTTTATACAGTACACTGGGCATAGTGTTGAATGTGATACAGTATACGCTACTTTTAAAAAGTTTTAATAAAAGTTAAAATTTAATTCGCTTTTACCTGATATGTATGTATTGCTGTATAATGTAGGACAAGAGCATATAAGTTTTAATATTAAAATTAAACACCGAAAATATTATTTTTTCATGGACTCCGTTCTAACAAACACGTCTATGCACAGAAAAAAGAGAAAATCGATTTTAGTTAACGGATTACCGTTTAATAAAAATTATTTGTTTAAATAAAACTGGAACTGGAACTAACAGAATGTAATATGCGTAATGGGTGTGGCAGATATTAATGAAACTTGGTATGCATCTTTTAATTTTTCTAGGAAGTATATGGACTGAATTTTAAGAAAAGTTTTATGCGAAAATATCCATTTTGATTGTATGGGTGGTGGCCAATGGACTTCGCTGATTTTCATGAAACTCTTCTATTTTCTTAATTTAGTCAATGTACTTACTACTCCGTACCAACTTTCAAGGTTCTAGGTCTACTCCTTATATTCTTTGCACAAAAATGTATGAAGTCTTCCCACTGTTTGGTCTAGTGGTTAATGTGTTGGCTTACTAAGACATGAGCCCAGGGTTCAAACCCCAGCTCTGTCTCTCGTTCGGAGTCGATAAAAATGAACACACACAGCATGGTTGCTGCGAGAAGCTAGGCCGTAACCCTGACACAGGCTTGCAATGACCATTTACAGTATATGTATGTATGTATGTACTTCTCTTTAACTCAGTTCCTTAATTAATAAAAGAACAAATACATCAATTGCGGAAAAAAGGCAATAATTATTCGATTTTTGTATACGCATTTTAATTTCTTGCAAACACTTATCTTTTCAAATTCTTATAACTTAAGTCAGACTGTCAGACTGTCATTCATTTATGCAATCTTAAAATGACTTGTGTAATGGATACAAATTTACTGCTTTTATTAGTTGGTAAGTAGTGAGTTTTAAACTTTTTCAGTTATAGGTATGTGGGTTGTAATTTACATGGCTCATCTTTTGTCGTATTCGTCCAAATAATAAATGTTATTTTTTCATCCATAAAAATGCTTTTGAAAATATATTTAAAACAAAAAAAGAACAGAAAAAGAAAATTAAACCCGTTCAGTAAAAGTAAGAGAAAAGTATTTTGATATAAACGTTTTTTTTTTGTACAGTTTATAAAAAAACTGTGTTAAAAAGAGAAACATGAAAACTATGAGTTATGGTTGCTTATAGTGTACCCCTACACATATACTGCATAATTATGTGTGACTACCAGCGTGACCAGATTCTAAAATATTATTAAGCCAAATCATGTTTAAAAAAAAAGCTAAAAGAGGCTAAAAAAAGAAGATTTAAGCTAAAAAATAAAGCTAAATTTTTCTATGATTCTTTTTAAGAAAATATTAAGGAAGTCTGTATTTATAATCTGAATAAAAAGTTAAATTTTTTTTATTGAAGTCTATGTATGTACGAGTATATGTCCTTTCATTTTAAACACATAATAGGTCTGTTTCTTTACTCTACATTGGGCGCCCGCGGGATCCCAATCTTACCAAAAAGCGTTCCCGTACACAAAATTTGGGTAAATGAGAGAATTTTTGAGAGAGTAACATTCTTCTTCTTCATGCACGAAATAGCCCGTACTTTTTCTTCGGGTTAGTTTGTGCAAGTAAACAAATAATCAGCTGTTTAAAAAATAATAGAAAAATGAAAGGTTCAAAAACTAAAAAAAATTTCAAAAGTTGAATTAAAAAATATTTATAAACCTGCAGTGAAAGGCTTATAGTATAATTTAATTCAATATTTATATAAAAAAGTTTATCTTTGCCTTAGTTAACATGTATAAGTCTAATTATTGTCGTTTGTTTTTGCGAAAGTACATGTTCAATATGCGTGTGTGTGTGACATAAAGTTGTGTGTTTTCATATTTTTATGTGAATGGGTAAAATATTTGCTTTTTTGCGTTCCCGTACTTTTGGGCTAATTTGTCTCTTATAGAGAGAAATTATTGTTTACTCTCTATTTCCCGAACTTTACCCAAAAAGTAAAGAAACACACTTAATCAGGGTTACCTTTGACAATTTTTAAAAAGGGTCAGAAAAAGGGTATTTGGTAAAAAAAAGGGTCTCAAAAAGGGTATTTGAAAGAAAAAAAGGGTCAACTATTTTTTTTAACAAAAAACTGTATTTTATTTTTATTATAAAAAATTAACAATAGGAAAAAAATAGAAATTAAATATTTGTACTTTACATTACATTAAAAATTGCTTTTTACGTACAAAGGAATAAAACTGTATTTTTAAATTAAATTTGCTTTGAAATTTTCAAATTGGCCAAATGTTCAGCAGTTTTAGAGTGCCTTTGTACTTAAGTGACATTTCTGGGTATTTAGTATTTGCTTACATATAATACAAATGGGCTTCTTTTTTCTACGTCCAACGAATATATCCGAATAATCTTCTTCTTTTCCCCTGCTTTTTTTGCAGTAACTGACCCATCTGATGATGAACTAATATCCAAATCGGAGCTTACGTCATCGGGTTGGACTTCTTGTATGTTGTTGTTGGATGTCTTGCGTTTTCAACTTTACAACAAACCGAGCGTTTAGCAATAAGAAAATTACATAAGAAAGTTGAAAAAGAAATGTACTTACTTGTCTATGTTAATAAACAATTTAATTTCTTTACAAAAATTTTTTTTTTCAATTTTAGCTTTTTTTTAATTTTTTTTTTTTTTTTTGTAATTTTAAAATTTATGTGTTATAATTTTAATAATATACAGGCATGCATGTAAAAACTGTATACTGTGATATGCTCTGTATACATAAAACTGCTTATTTTGCGAACATTTGATTTATTCACCATCACTAAAATATTCCCCTACATAAGTTATCAAAAAGACTATAAAGTGACACGAATTGCTTGAAAATGATACAAAAGGGTAAATTAAAGAAGGGGTCACAAAAAGTGGCAGAGCCTCCAAAAAAGGGTAAAATTGATACTTTCGGGTCACAAGGGTAACGCTGCACTTAATATTTTAAAATATTTTTAAAGTAAAATAATTCAATATATTTTAGATCTATAACTTTTTTAGTGACTTGCTGTAGTAACGAAATACTATTCCTAATTGTTTTTACATTATAATATCGGTTGACTCATCTATAATAAGACTATACTAATTTTCTATAATATCATTTGCAAGTAACTATTTGAAAAGTGGTTTTAAAACAGACTTTATATCAGCTGTATACTTTGTTCGACCCAATATTAAGTATTTCGTCAACCAATTTACTGTCATTAAATATATTTTCTTCTGCACTTTTATTAATTGGTTCTACCGATCTGATTAAGGTATGGACCGCCACGTACAACTCTTCAAGCAATTTAGCATCTTAATTTTTTAATAGGTACTTACAGAAGTAAATTATATTTGCTTTTGTCTACTGGTGTTAGAAGATGAAGAAGGTGTTTAATGCTTACTAGACTTCCAATGCGCCAACAGTTTACATAATTTCGACTTTAACGTGTAGTTGGAATACTTGCGCTTTGTTGTTATTTACTTTAATAATTCATTATGAAAGTCTCTTATCAGTGCTGCCATATTTAATTCGAATGACATATGCATGTTTTTAAAGTATTTAAAAAAAATAATGATATTTGTGTTCTAAAAGTGAATAAATAAGTCATACTACTTGTGACCAACTGGAGAAGGCGCGCGCTTAGCAGAGACGCCTGGAGACTAGTGTTAAGGCAGGCCGAAACCCGCTAACGGGTTGTTATGGCCATCTAAGTAAGTAAGTACTTGTGGCGTATTATTTAAACGAATAAAATGCTTTTGCTGCGTGATGCATCACCAATCAAGTTTATACTGCCTCGCAGATATATTCATGTAATGTTGCCTATAGTCTGTATCCTAAGTCGGTTTCTGCTGAAAACTTGCGATAAACTACATAACTGACCTTTACAGCCCTGTGTCAGGATTACGGCCTAGCTTCTCGCAGTACTCATGTTGTGTGTGTCAATTTTTATCCATGAGTACCGGGACTCATAATACGGATGCCGACTCTGAACGACAGACTTGAAAAGGCTGTTCATGGCAATCAGTTACTCTCAGAGCTTTTGCCAGAAGTCTGCTAAGAGGTAGTCGCCGAAAGAAATATTTTTTTTTTAATATTTCTTTGCTTCAAGATGTCAGGGTCGGGGGTTAAACCGGAGCTCTCGTCTTAGTAAGCCAACACACTAACCACTATATCGCGACAACTGCTACTTAAGACCTATCAGAGAGAGAATATGTGCCGGTTTTTAAAGAAGTACTCAGTATCTTCATGGCCCTTAGACCTTCATTCCTCCAGTTTGTGTAGAATTGTGACTAATTATAAATAAATTATGCTATAAATTTTGAAAAGATTCGATCATAGACAATTACTGCCATTCTGACGTCCTCTAGTTTAGATGCATTAATGCAACAGATTAAACAGTGTAGCAGAAAATCGAATTAAAAGTTTGAATATAATTATTGGTTAGCTAAATATTATAATTTTAAATCTTTGAAGAAAAATTTATCCATAATATATGTAATTATTTTGGAGATCATTTGGAATATGCTCATAGCTATATTGCTTTGTAATATGCTTCTTTATGTCTAAAGATTTTACTTATGACGACGTAGGGTATTACTATACTACACATTTCTATGTGTAAACAATTCAACAATTTATGAAATATTCATGTTGGTAATAGAAGTTTAAATATTGATTGAATGAAAAAGTAACTTCTTAAGAAACAGTTTTACTCAAAGAAAGTTGATACAACTTTGTTTTGAAATTCTCTATTTTTTCTTAGAGTTGTAATATTAATAGAGAAAAATGGTTTTCATCTTTTACATGCTATTACAAAATATAAATCATAATTTTTTAACGTGTTATTGTTAGTTACTGTTTTTTTTTTTTATCAAAAAGAACACAAAAAAAAAATAAATAAATTAATAAATAGTTCAAGAAGAAACTGTGTTATTTACATGCTAAATTAACTGAAACCACTATAGCGCTGAAAGCTCTAAATTGGCAAGTATTCAATCTTCCTTTCCTATTCTCTATTTTGTGATATTGTTCAAAATACAAAATATGAAAATTGTAATGCATTTAAGAGAATAATAGATTCATAATCAATTATCTTAAAATAATTTGAAATTTTAAAGTACAGTAGCGCCTGTTTTTATGCGGACTATTTTTGTGCGATTTTATTTTTATGTGACTCTTTTTGTGCCATTTCTTTTGTTATGGGATTTATTTTATGCGGTTTTTTTACCATTTGGTTCACTTTCGGAACTACGATTGGGAATAACAATGTTCATACAAGAGTTTAGTTTAAATTGTTACCAAACTAGAGGATATCAAATCTTCAAAGTTCGCAACAAGATTAAAAATTAAGAAAGATAGTTTGCTCCCAAAATTTGTATGGCAAATCTACTTGTTTCAAACAAGATTATGCCGCTAAACGCTTATAAAATACAACCAACGTTGAAAAAACTGATTACCTACGACCTACATGCTAAGCGAGTTGGTATTTTTTAGTAATGAAAGCCACTGTGAAGATAATGCTTAAGTTGATTTTTGAATGTAAAACGAGTAGATATATAAATAAAAGGTTTAAAAATATCCACATGTGAATTTAATTTAATGAAATAAAAAAGTTGTGGGGTATTTATTTATGTTGCGAAAACTATTTTTAATAGCGGTTTGTGAAGTTTCGTGTAATTTGTTTTATGCGTTTAATTTTATGCGGTCTCTATCTACCGGATACAAACAGTTTTCTCTGCATTTTTATTAATTTGGTCATTAGTTAGTATGTGAAAAACCACGCCCACTTGTCACTTTCTAACTGATGATTTGCTTAGACCACGAAGTCATTTAGACTAAACTTAGACACTCTAGTTTAAACAGTTCTCATGATATAGAAAGATTACTATTTAGTTCGTATGGGAGGATGGCCATCAAGTCATTTAGACTAAATACAGAAGCGCTAGCTTAAACAGTTCACATGATTTGTTTATAAAAATCAAAATTTAGTTAGTATGGGAGGTACCACGCCCACTTATTAAATTCTTCCCACTCTCTGCTTATGGTCAAGAATCAAGAATTTACTCAAACTGAATTCAGAAACTCTAGTTTAAACCGTTCTGAAGATATACAAAAATCACCATTAATTTTGTATGGCAAGTACCGCCTACACTATTGAATTTTCGGCTTATATTTCAAATTTAAACAAAATTGGTTTAGTCGTTTGGGCGCTATTGATCAACAAAGAAAGAGATTTACAATATACTGCATATATGGATTATAGCATGTTAAAAAGAAATTTCAGCTCAGAAATAAATACACAAAGTCAATAAAAATAAATAAAAAAAAACTTCGATCGGGTTTTTTAATAAGAACGCTACAAAAGTTGTTTAAATAAAACAAAAACGGTTTTGGATAGCAATGAAATTCTTTATTCCTGTAAAAGTACGTTCGAAGCCATTATGTATGGAACTCGATTTCTTTTACATGACCATAAATTGGACGTACCGCTGACTCCGAATTTCGGTAGTAAATTTTAATAATTTTGACTCGAAATGTCCTAAAAAGCGTTTGGTGATTTAAGTCTGAAAGCAAAATAAGCGGCAACTATTCTGTAGGTATAAGTGAAATATAGAGAAAATTAAGGTTTTTTGAACTATTGTATACAATTTAAGTCTAAATGTCACTCAAGCCGTCAGTTAACTACCTTTAAGAGAACTATTTTTACTTTTGGAATTTTATTCAAAAACTTGATAAACATTCTAAAAATATTTCAGTGACAAGCTGTACCTATAAGTATTTAACATCTGTATATGTGATGCTAAAGTGGTATTTTTAATGGAAATTGTTAATTTTTTTTTAAATTATATTTGATTCCCAACAACAATAAAAATATCATACTATATATAGACATTAATTACAATTTTAGAATTAAATTTGAATTTTAATAATATTTTCAAATGATTGAACAAGTTTATTAACAAAATGTCAAACGTGTTTAATTGTCTTCCACGTACTTTAGTGAATAGGGTCATATCATATATGTATGTATGTACTCATATGTGTAATATGGATGATGACGATTTTATTCTTTATTTATTTATCGTTAATTAAAATATTTAAATTTCTTCATAAAGCTTTACTCACCTGTCTCTATATTAATTTGTTTGAACATATACATATATGTATGTGCGTACAAATGTATTTGTTGTGATTGGTTTACCATATTACAACACCTTGTAGAAAATGTGACTTCTCAAGTCGTGCATGCACAGCATAAAATAGAAAAGACTAGGACTAGTTTAAGCCCTACAAATAAAGGTGTTCATAATTAAAAAAGCGTGTGTTTTTAACATTAAAGGTATTATGTACTTAATGAAAGCCATATATGGTCCAATATATATTAATTTTATATAATCCATAATTTTTACATAACCCTGCTGTTAAAACTACTCTATGTAACTACTTTGTGGAGAAAAATTATAACATCGGTCTATACTTTTATAATACATAAGTATATGCGTTGCATGACATCATAGTTGGGTATACTGTGCAAACATCCTCGAGAATGGGTGCTCAACAGCACAACTCATAGACGACAGCCAGTACAATACGTCAACGTCTATTCCACCTTAACCTTTGACAACGAAAAATGAATGATCAGTAGAAAAGCGCCACCTATTGAGAAGTAGCAGATAACAGCTAAAAGCCTACTTAGCGAAGGCACTCACAGCAATCAACATGCAACGATTGGGCAATTGCTGTTGATCATTCAAGGGTGAAGGTATAAAACTGGCCTTTAAATGATCAATTCAAAGCAATTTTTCTCATTCCTAAGGCGCTTAATAATATAAGAAAACAAAATATATAGCAAAAATCATATATGACTAGCTGAGCGACAATGTTGTCGCCAATATTCTGTTTGTAATGGAGAACTTTAAGAGAATAGACCACTAATATTGTTCAAAAATACTTCCGCAATGTTGTCGACAACCGTTAGTAATATACTCAATAACGCCTTAAAGACATTCTTGATAACAATGTCGTGTACGACGATTGTGACAACTGGGATTGTCCCATATTTTCCGCAGGGTATACACTACACCTATACATTCATACATACATATGAGTGCATGCATTTAATGTAATAATAAAAGTAACCTATTGCTTTTAATTTATGTGTCAGATGCATGAAAATGTTTATTAATATGCAAATACTTATATACTTATATGATAAATAATTATTAAAACTTCTCCTACAATTTCGATTACACAGTAAATATCCTTTACTCATACATTAATACATGTACACAAATACAATTTAAAAGAAAACTTTTCTATTTTAATGAGTGGAATTGTGGAAGGGGTCACACACTAAGAAATTCATTCATAAATTCTGAGTATACAGCGTTTAGCAACATTGTTGTGATTTTGTTTTTCTTAATAAAGCATTGTTGCCATAAATGTATCTACACAAGGTATGCAACAGTATATTTTAAAGCACATTGGTTTAGTCGAAAATATTTTACATTCGAAACTGAGATGTTGTTCTGTTGCAATAGCAACGGATATTTTATTGCCCTTTTTATCCCTTCGACAGTGAGGATATATAATATCAAAGCCGTCGCACTGGAGAAGGGTCTTGGCACCTTGACTCCCAATACTATGACGAAAGTCATATTAGGAAATCCCGCCGCATGGAGAAGGATCGCCTTTTTGTCAGGGGGGTCTTCCGCCGGAAGGAGAGCAACCTTGCAAGGAAGGTGGCACCGTTGGGTCGAAATAAACCGGAACATAAGGCTCCATCTTTATATAATGTCATAAACTGACGGTTTCAGGATGGAGCCAGGTGATATAGAGAGGGGTTTTAGCCGATAGGCACGCAATAACTGTGGGAAAACGGCAAAACGGGTGGCAAAAATCACCTGATTGCGTAAATGCATTTCCCCTCTCAAAAAAAAAAAAAACAAATAAAAAATATCAAAGCCATCATTGTGAAAAAAGCTATTTTTAATATGTAAGGTATTGATCTTTCACTGTTTAAATTTATTTACTTTTTTTCTTATAATGCTATCGTAAAACTAACACAATCGGTGTATTGATACAGGCAGTAGATAGAAAAATCACTCTTGTGATTAGTGGCAGCCTTGTTAAACATATGTTTTAGGTTTTACAGCACCACCTTGTATTAATCTTCTTAAACCACAATAAATAATCACAAATAACTGATTAGCATGGGAGAATTCATTATCGCTATGTAATTTAATCTTTTCATTTAAAATATCTCACTCTAACCAATATTAAAACAAAACTATATTCAATTCTAGGGGAGTCTAGTCTGATAGCAGAATGTAAACTAAACCAATTGATAAAATTCACAAAATGGTCGGGTAAAAGTGCATGTAGTAGCAGATAAGACGGGCATTTTGGGCCATACATCGCATATTGACAAAATATTTATGATGCGGAAGCTGGTGACCACGATTCATGCCAGCTTTGTTCACAAAAACAGCGACGTTAATACTATTTATTGGGAATGATTTACCACAATAGAACCGAGATTTTATTCAACAAAGTTACACATAAGGCAGAAGAACACCCAAGGCACCAAAACACGGGGAGAATCTTTCCCAAAATAGAGAAAGTCAGTCCGATCTGTAGACAAAGTTATGGCGCCTGGTTTTGGGGATGCGCGAGAAATAATTTTTAATAATTACAGTATTCCACGGATAATTACCTCGACAGAAATGTAAAAATTTTTGGGCAATTATGCATGAAAGTTATTTAAACGAATACGGTTAATTGCCTGTCCTTTCCAAAATTCCAATACAACGCACAGCATTCAGTAGTATTGGTCTCAAATACAAAAAAAAAAAAAATAGCCATTACAGCCGTATTTCAGGGTAATGGCATACTCGTAGCTTCTCGCAGCACCCATGTTGTGTCAGTCAATTTTTATCTATGAGTATGGTAATGAAAATGATAAAATTAAAGAAAAAAAAACCCATTTTGCAATCAAAGAAAAGTGTTGCTTCATTAAGAGAATGTACTAGTGCTAACATTCATCTTTTCGATGGTCAAAATTAATGAATTAGAGTTCTCTTGCATCACCACCTTGCACCTTATCCAATCTGACATATTTGATTTTTGATTGGAAAATTCAAAACAATGGTCTATGGAAAAGTTTGACAACAATGAAAATATGGAACATGCGATTTATGGCTATTTAAGAAACTTAGATAGTTCTTACTATGTATAAACACAGTATCAAAGCTTGAGCAAAGAGGAGATTATGTTGAAAATAGATATTTATTTTGCCAATTTTGTTGTGTTTTCTTTGTTAATTTGGCTAATTTGGAAAACACTTTACTTTATGAAACTTGATACTAAAAAATTGGGCATCGAAATATTTTTCTACGAACTTTTAATTTCTAAATCATTTCATTTTTGTTTACTTAACTAATCACTGTTTCATTAGTAGTTGTTTAGATACATTGTTGCTCCAACATTAACAAAAGCAACAGGATGTTTAACTTGTCAAGTTATTTCTATGTGTATGCTTATATGGGTGTATGTAGCTGTTTCAATACACACACCAGATAACAACGCATGCTCTACAACAAACATTTTCGATTCGTTTGTAAATTTTAGTGTTTTTGTTTTATTTTTCTTGTTTTGAATGTGTTTCATCTTCTTTACTGTCTGTTGCTGTTGTTGTTATTTTTAGTTAAACATTTTCATGATTTTGAATATAAAATCGAGCTACCGATGCTATACAAACTGAGTTTTTAATACGTTGTCAGCCTGTTGCGTTCACTTAAGAAAAAGCATCGCGGCAGGATCATAAAAATAGAATTGAAGGCAACAATACTTACGCGCTCAAAACACAAATTTTTAAATCAACGTAACCTGTAACGAGTATAATAAAAAAATAAGTTATTTTTAAATTTATTAAAAATATAACAGACACTAATTCAACAAATTAACATACAAAATAAAGTCAAAAGTATTTTTTTTTACTAAAGTGAGTTGGAAATTTGAGAAAAATATTGTAATAGACCTTTGGACACACAAGGTTATATAACGTTATACAAACAATATAAAGATTAAAGGTCTATAAAATATAAACGAACCTTAACATTTAAATACAATATTGTGATCCATTGTGTGTGTGGAAATTTGGAATAAAAATTAAACAAAATTTATCATTCTTATTTAGAAAATCAATTTTAAGATTTAAGATTTCTCTTTTGTTCAGTGAAATGTTAATGGCAAGCAATTTCATTGCCATTCATTAAGTTCTACTAAAGACTTTGCAGTTAAAATAAACGTATACCTGCAATTTATTACCAACAAAAAAAAAATTACAAAAATTTTTTAATTCGCTTGTCAGTGATTAACGATTTGATTTTTATTCTGTTTTGCAAGTGCTTTCAAAATACAATTTCGCAACAGTTTGTTAACAAATAAAATATATACCGATTCAGCTTTTAAATTAATATCCTTTTTTGCTTTGTTTTGGGCCACAATTTAATTGTAGCCACATTCCTGTTTCACGTGTATTGGATTAATTTATAACCGTAATTTATTTGTAAGTATCGTAATTAAGATTATCATTTAAATGTTTCATCAAACTCACTGGTGTTTTCTATTTGTTTTAAAATAAATTGTATTTTCCTTTCATTTCTGTTAATGGATATGCCAGTTATATTTCATTATATTCTGTTTTCATTCATAATGGTAAGCAATTTCTTTAAATACTTTTTTATGGCCCGCATTATATTTTTATTAAAATCCTATTAAATAAATATTCCTGTTTTGGATTTGCTTGTTATTCAATTAATTTATTTGCAGTAGCATAGTTTGTTTTAAATAGTGTCATTAATCTTTGAATTAAAAAGACAATAAAATGTAAATTAATTTTAGTAACAATGGACGAGTAATTACAGAACTCTTTCAAAAAAGATTATAAATTTTTAATCACAGTATTTTCGTGTTAATATTTGTATCATATTTCAGAAATATTGAAACTTTTTCTTAACTAAAGTTATAAAAAATAATAATAAAATAGAGAATGCATTTCAAGCCGGGGTCTTCATAGCTTTGTCAGAAGAATTTTCTCAGCATTTCTATATAATTTGTAATAATAAATAATAATTTCTTCCTCTTTTCAATGAAATAGATAGTGTTAAATCCTTTAAAAACAAAAACTAATTAACTATGACACCAATTAAAAATTATTTATTGAAATTTTTAGAAACTTCAATTGCAAACTCCTATTGTAATTAATTTTGAACTTAAACTCCTGACTTTTTATTCTTTATAAATACGAGTAGTTTTGCCTTTATTAGACTAACATATATATTAAATTGGTATGGAGTTCATACTAGGGATGCTCGATGTTTATCGATGCATCGCAAACATCGATGTTTTAATTGATGATATCGAATGATATCGTATCATCCCATGTATCGATACATCTGCTGCTTATAATTGTAAACTATATTCATGATTTATTTGAAATGTTAGTGGACAATGTTACCAATAACTTTTTTATAGTATTAAGTCCTAATAAGAATTTCTATTTATCGATACTATTTGCAAATCACAAACAAATCGAACAAAGTGGTAACATTTTATGTAGATATATGTATATTTGAAAATAGTTCGTTGGTCCGGATTTACACTTAGAAAAATTAAATGAAATTTTTCAATTCTACCACGCTTTAAAAAAATAAATTTTGTAAACCCAATTGCTTGTTCGATGATAGCAAAGGATTTAACAGAAGAGTCGGGCTCTGATACTTCAGACAAGGTAACAGACGACATTAGTCTTTGGAGCGATCATCACAAATTAGTTCCCAAAAATTGGAAAACAAATAGAAATGAAGAAAGCCCGTCTGATAAGCTGTCTGTGTATTTACGTAGTCCTGTAAGTCGATTTAATGAAAACCCTTCAGAAGCACGGACCGATTATACGATACGGTACAGTTCCTAAAATTGTAAAATGTAGTTCGTGCCTTCTGAAAAGCTTTTTTCAAAAGCTTCATCAGTTTTGACACAGTAGAATGTAGACTAGAAGGGTTAATAATATATTGTTTCTACAAACACTAGACAAAAAATATCGGGTCTTATTATTGAAATTTGTATATTTTCTGTTTGTTATGCTATTACATAACAATTTGATGGGATGTATCAAAAACATCTATGTATTTTTTTTGTGAGCATTGATACTCCAAATAGTTAGTAGTCTACAGTTTATAAATTGTAAAACAAAAGTAACACGTGATCTAGTATAGCTATATAAATTTATTCTATGTTATTATTAGTTAAATTCTTTGAGCTTAAAGTCGAATAAATATTTAAGTTATTTATTTTACGATATTTCGCTACTTCCTTGCGTAGCATCATCAGGAATATATATGTATGTGACCTTAAGCTCAAATAATTTAACTAATAATAAAATTAATTAAAAGGTCAAGGAAAATAATACAAATAAATTTTTTCTATACAAAAAAAATTATAAAAATAGAATTGAAAGCAACAACGCTTAAAATACAGATTTCTAAGCCAACGTAACCTGTAACGAGAAAGCAATTCTACTACGCAGCGAATCTGTGTGAACGCTATACCAGAGTTAGTAATACTTTTGCACGGCCAAATCCCGGCAAAGTATAACCGATTATAGTTAATTTATTCTAATTAAAAACATATAATCGCGCTACTAGAAATTGTACTGCTTTCACCTGGGCCAAGGACGGCAATGCACAATACCCTCCTATACAAAATCAATTTTGTATAGAAAGATATTGCGATTTAGGAACTTATGTCATTTCCCCTTGAGACTTATTTTCATTTCATTAGGTATTTATTTGATTGCTAAACTTGGAGTGTTATTTTTTGATAAAGTATGAGTCCATTTTTGAGGACATATTTCGAGCTGCTATTTTACCCTGCAAAAAATGTTATCGCTTTTCAAGTAATTCAGCTCTTAAGGTTTTAATCGCTGCAGAATGCTTTCAATAAAAACAAATCAGCCTGCAAGACAATATTTGCCCCAGTTGTTTTATTTTTTGTGTGTAAAATTTTTAACTGTCTAAATATAAGTATAGCTATGCATGTATATATCATGATTTTTATTTTTATTGTCATGATTGTACATTTACTTGAAATATTGCTTGTCACAACCTACCAAAAAATGTGTATGAAAGAAAAAAAAAACCCAAATATTTTTTATTTACTTGAGTGTTCAATGAAAGAAAAAACGATTATTTTCAACCTAAAAACAATTAAGGTTTTCATAAGCAACTTACATAAATAACGCAGATGATACATCATGATTTATAGAGTGAATTTTCCTTCGAATGATTAAAAATTTATTCTACGTCTGTGGGATAAACAGTTGTTTAATCAAAATTCGTTTAAAAAGATCATTGAAATGCAAAAAATTCTATTAAAAAAAGTATCTTCCTTTTTGGGAAAATCCCATTTACGTTCACATCTGTCGAATATTTGATGGAAAAAGCGTAACCACTATTTTATGGCAACATTTTATAAAAAAATTTTGTTTTATATAAATATTTCATAAAAAGCCATTTAAAACTAGATAAAAATAAGAAATATTTAAATTTTAAAACAATTAATTTGAAGCAACAAGCAATAAACAAAATAAATGTTTGAAATCAAATAATGGTTACCTTTTTTTAATCAAATATTTGACAAATGTGAACGAACCTTTAACAAATGTGGATGTTTGGATGCATGGATATGGAAAATAGCTTAAATGAAAATGAAAATATATAAAGAAATAAATCATTCAGCTAATGTCCCTTCGCACTGGCTTTGATTCCGTAATTGCATTTCGTTTGAATTTATTTATGATGCCTTGGTTTCGTACATATTCATCAATCCTAAAAATGAAGTCAAATTATTTTTTTTAAAAATAATTTGTCAACATTATCAAATTTTGAAGCATACTGTGGTGACATGCAATTGTTGACGAAAACAGTAGTTTTACACCTTTTATTATATTCGAGTAAATAATATATAACAGATTACATTCTAATTGGCAATAAAAGTAAAACATTGATAATTTTAAAACTATATATTTTTTATTTAAAAACATCTTGTGTCCTTTAAATTTTTCCTTAAAGTTTCCTTTAGTTTTTGTGCTGCTTTAGTTTTTAATAGAAAAGAGAGACATGGAAATGCTGTACAAAGGGATTTCAACAATTCTGATTTCTCTTAAAAAATTTTTTTATATCTTTTAAAAAATTTACCAAAATAAAGCAAAAGGAATTATTTAAACAAAACTTTTTTGTTAAAAATAAATTAAAACACTTTTTTTCTTCAGACAAAAGTAGTTTCAAGCACTTATTTGAGCCTGAAGGCAAAAAAAAGTCTCTCATTTGTTCAATATATTAATAGTAGACTTATCACTCAACAAACGTGTATACGTATATATTACTTTTTGATATAATTCTATGCTGACTTCTATTAATTAAATTAATTACACGTCTTATTGAACATATTAAAACAAAAGTATACAGTATTATTATTAATTTCTTTGGCAATCAACACATATTTGAAAAGATTTACACAATTTGTTCGATAATTTTAGTCGAATTAATTACTGCTTCAAGAGTCCAAAAGTTTATTTTTAATATAAATATTAAAAGGTTTCAAAGAGATAGAGTTTTCAGCAGTTTGTTTTTTAAAACTCCTTCTACTGGAGGCCTACTTTGTCTTCTATGACTCAGAGCTTATCTGCTATTAAATGTAAGCAATTTCATAAATTTTAGCTTTTGTAAATATTGGCAATAATATTTTAGGATTTAAAAATGAAAGAAAAAAAATTAACTATTTTTAGTTAGTCATAAGATCACACAATTTTTATTTTTTGTTGTTGTTCATTTTTGTAACCATCTCAACATGCCGTAATACATTTATTTACAAAAGGGATGAAAACTTATACTTTCTACACAGTCCAAAACTATTTCTGGACCTTTTGAAGTTCCTCAAGGTTGTCATTTGGGTTCTTTGTTGTTTCTTCTTTATATTAATAACTTACCATATTTTCCTTCAACTCAACTATTCTGAATTTAGCTGTTTGCTAAAAAAAGGTTGGGGGAATTTTTATCATTGGTATGAAAGGCATTTTATGAACCTTAATTTGAAGAAATTTATTTACATATAATTTAATACAGGCAATACAATTATGAATATTCCTTATTCCCTATAGAAAGTTGATGCATTTCTTGATTAGGGTGTTACTAGATGTAAAATTAACATTTAACTCATACATCTCTCAATCTGTGAATAAGAAGAAAAGAGTATTGGGTTTCATTAAATGCTGGAGAAAGCAGTTCAATGAGAAATCTGTTTTTATGCGATAGATAGGGACCGCATAAAATTAATCGCATAAACAAATAGTACACAAAACTTCATAAAGCGCTATTAAAAATAGTTTTCGCAACATAAGTAAAAATATTTTTTATATGCGGCCAATAAATTTTATCTCCAAAATATCCCAAAACTTTTTTATTTCATTAAACTTAGTTCACATGTGGATAATTTAAAACATTTTATTTATATATCTACTTCCTTTACATACAAAAATCAACTTAATCAGTACCTTTCATAATGGCTTTCATTTTCGAAAAATACCAACTTGCTTACTGTAGTCGCCGTGGTCTAGTGGTTAGTATGTTGCCTTACTAAGACGATAACGTTGGGTTCAAATCTCAGCTCTGACATCTTTAAAAAAAATATGAAAAAATTATTTCTTTCGGCAACTACCTCTCAGCAGTCTTCTGGCAAAAGCTCGGGGAATAATTGATTGCCATGAAAAAAGCTTCTCAAATCTGTCGTTCGAAGTCAACATTAAACTGTAGGGCCCGGTACTTATGGATAAAAATTAACACACACAATATGAGCGCTGCAAGAACCTAGGCCGTAACCCTGACACTGGGTTGTAATGGCCAATTACGTATGTATGTAACTCGCTTACCATGTAGGTAGTAGGTAATCAGATAAACTCATAAACTTTTAGCGTCAAAATCTTGTTTAAAACAAGCAGATTTGCGATATAAATTTTAGGAGCAAACTATCTTTCTTAATTTTTAATCTAGTTGCGAACCTCGAAGAATTGCTATCCTTTAAATTAAACTCTCGTGTGAAAATTGGGATTCAGAGAGTAAACCTAATGGTTCATATTATTGTGTGAACCATTACATATTGAGATGAAAAACATAATGGTAATCGATATAAAGAAAAGAAATCTATATTCTTGTCCACAACCTACGTTCCATATATTTCTTCTACCAACACTGTTGATAAATATGCACAAAAAGAGTCGTATAAAAATAAAATCGCACAAAAATAGTCCACATAAAAACAGGTTCTACTGTATTCACTCTTTGCTAAGAGTAGTCCTAGACTATGCGTCAGTGATCTCGGATCCCCAATCTGATATTCGTATAACTAAAATTAAGTGCATAAAAAAAAAAAAAATATCCTTTTTCTTCTTCGTCATTTTCCAACAAATTCAAATACTGCTTTACCATCCTATGAAAGCCAGCTTGCACTTATTAAGCTACCGATACTTAAGAGCCGGATAACTTTTATGAACATTTTCTTCGTGCATAATTTGTTACGTAGTCTTATTGATTCTGATATTCTTCTACGTAAGCTAGAACTTATAGTTCCAAATCGTCCAACAAGATATCCTATTCCTCTTAGTTTACAATACTTTCGTTCTAAGTAAGCTAATATTGTCCTGTTTAGAAGAATGTGTGTGAGATTTTAATAAATATTTTCACCTCATTGACTATTCATTGGATTATGCGACAATAAAAAGACCTTGAATTCTGAAATCATTAATTTTGAATATTTAGTTATTATGAAAGTATGAATTTTGTAAATAAAATCAATAAAAATGTAAAATGAGCAAATCGATCAAGGTTACGGAGTTTATGTTTTAATACGAAGATTACTGATAAAATATTTGTAATACAAAAGCAAGTTTTTAAATAAATACTATGCTTATACGAGTATTAACTTATAATTATACTTTTGAAATTTTTCTTAAGAGAATACATTTTTTCCGCTTTTTATTTGTAGGAAAAGATTTTTTTGCTTAAAAAAATATGTGACTTTACTTAAAGCCACAACATATTAGTGCGTCAGTAGGTACGCGCTTAAACTATAAATCACTTAATATTTAAATTTTACATCAATCCACATATTTGAAATCTAATTTATAATTATCTCAACATAAAATCCTTCACATTTATCACATTTCATTACCAAAAATTGCAAGAGATTTGATACATGTGTGTAGAATTAAAATATCAGTTAGACTACTTGTTTCATTTCGCTTCTCAAATATTGTTAAAATTAATTAATTTAATGTAAACATACTCGTAGTTAGCAAATAACTTCGCGTGCAATTAAAACCACCCACAAGAGTATATTTCACAAAATAATTGTCGTAAATTCTTATGGATTTAGAAAGAATATAACATTACGATTAAAATATTTTCTTGGTTATTATCAAATTTTCTGTGTCATTCATAAGGTATTAATCAATCACTACGTATGAGTAATGTGTTAAGCAGTAGCATATTTGTATTTGTTCACATTACTCATACGTTGTCATACAGTGTGTCTGTCAATGATAATTTAAAATGACATTTTTTCACTTCATTTCACTATTTTTTGTCACAATTTGTTTCTTTTATATTCAATATGTTATGAAACGAATATTAAATTATGCAAGAGATTACAAAAAAAAAGCAAAGAAAAACCGAATATAATGAAAATTGAAGTTTTGTAATTCGAAATGATGAAAGTAAACAAATTTGACATAAAAATTTAGTGGCGAACTAAAAAGTGTTGGTTTTATCAGATTATATGAAAACTACAATATTATGTAATTGTCAGAGCTGTGAAAGTATAATTAATTTCTAAAGATTTATGAAGGAAATTAAACTAAAACTTAAATGGGTTGTAATGATTTCAATACTCCAATTAATGTTTAAGTGATAACATGAGAATTCACTGTTTCATAAATTACCAAAAAGTTGTAAATTTCATGGGAATCAATTTTGACTCAGTTGAGTCAACACAAAGATAATATTTAAAAGTGTGTAACTTTGTTTTGTTTTAAAGAGCACTCATGGAATGACCCTTAAATGTGCAGGGTATTGTGCTGTTAACAGTAGTGTAACCTTTAACAAAATATTTAAAAATAAAAATATAAAATTGACCATGGAGGACGAGATTGATGGAAAATTGCCCTATCTTGATACGCTGGTTATAAGAGACAAAGGAATACTAAAAATTGATTGGTATCAAAAGCCAACAGCATCCGTCAGACTTATAAATTTTAATTCAAGCCAGCCTAAATATATAATTATGAATACTGCCATGAAATTTATTGAACGGGTGCTTTCTATCAGCGATGAAATATTCCATTTACAAAATATTCAAAAAGTGATAGAAATTTTAAAGAAAAATAACTTCCCTAGAAATACCATTGACAAACTTATAGCTAAATTTAGAGGAAATAAAGAACGACTGGTAGAACAGGAGAAAACTGAAAAAGTATATAAATCGGTGATATATGTCCTGGATTTTCGGAAAGATTGAGGAATACGAATATTTTGGACAAGAATAGATTTAAAATTGCTCAAGCATCAAATAACACTCTCAGACGATTATTTACCGACACTAAATCAAAACTGGAGACAATGGATAAATATAACATAATATATAGAATAAATTGTCTGGGAGATGTTAAAACCAAATGTAATCGAATGTATGTCGGTACAACGAAAAATAAACTGAGAACCAGAATGGCAGGATTCGGATTTTAAAAATAGAGAAAAAATTAAGTACACAAAAAACAGCATTTGCGAACCACTGTGCAGATAATAATCATACACCAGATTTGGAGAAGGTGCAAATATTACAGAGAGAAAACATGTATAAAAAACGGTTTACTTTGGAGATGTTACATATAATAAATACACCAAAGGAGAGGAGAATAAACTACAAAACAGACACCGAAAATTGTGCTCATAGTTATAGATATATAATAAACAGAGAAAATATTAGCAATAATTAGTATAGTATGTAATGTAACAACGTCGGTGCAGTGATACACATATATATTAATTTTAATTTTGTTGTTTTTATATAATTTTTGTAAGTTCTTTTTGGTTTTATTCTATGGGAAGTTTTGTTTTATTTTTATTACTGATGTTGTGAGTTTGTTTACATTTTGTAGATTGTTATATGATCAGTATTTTTATTTTTGTTTTTGTAACTGATATTTTCTTATTGGAACAGTGGTTTCAGTGTATTTTTATCTGTTTACATTTATTATTATTTTTATAAATCCTGAAGATGATATCCAAAGGATATCGAAATATTGATTATTAAATTGAAAATAAACTTGACCTTGAGCTTGAAAAAAGTATTTGCTTATTATTTGGAAGTACAAAAAATTATAAAATAAAATTAGCCGTTTTTTTAAATTATAACTTTAAAATAATAGGCTCCCCCCTCCCCCCCCCTCCAAGAAATCCATCTTCAAGAATTTGCTCCGTACAGTGCCGCCACCTTCTGTGAAGATAACACAGCTAACCTACTGAAGATGCTCGCCACTCATATTCAACATCCACCGACAGATGGGACAATTTCTGTTGATCACTCAAGAGTGAAGGTATAACATTGGCTTTTGAATGTTAAAATTAACTTCAACTTCTTTAATCAACAAAAAAATTAATACTTAAAATCTATCTATGTATCCTCAAATTCCATAACAATGCACTGTATTAGTAGGGTTTACCTCTGAGTAATATTCTTAAATAAAAAAAAAAAACAAAAATTTCAAGTTGTGGTGGCCGTGTTCCAGTATGTATATTTCGGGCGGCTTACAAATGTAGTAGTCTATTGGTTAGTGTGTTGGGTTACTAGACAGTAGGGGTTAACCCCTGAGAAATGGTCTTAAAAAATTAAACTCTTTTACATCTGATTTGAGAGGAAAATATATATAAACCAGAAGCTATTCGTTAGAAAGTTAGTATCTCAATAGCCTTGAAGATATGTATATAGAGCAACAACTTAGTTCTCAAGGCTAGTCTTCACACTCTAAGGTGGAATTATGGGTAAGGCTTTTCCTCGTAAAAGCTTATACTAAAGATAAAAAATATTTGTTTATTATAAAGAGATTTTGGTTAGATTCTGAAGCTGATTCATGTTTTCGTTGCTATAATTATATCCCCTTATTGGAAAATATACTCTCTACAAATTTGTTAATATTTTAGGCAATCAAAATTCGGAATTTGTACAGCATAAACACAGCCTTTCTTCTGCTTGTTTTGTAATAACCCTAGAAAATATTAAACAAATTGTTATATTAAATCAGCTTTGCTGTCGCCGTAGTCTAGTATGCAGTATGTTGGCTTATTAGACTAGACCTCCGCGTTCAAACCCCACCTCTGATAACCTCTTAGCAGACTTCTGGCAGAAGCTTTGAGAGTAACTAATAGCCATGAATAAACTTCTCAAGTCTGTCACCTGTAGTCGCTGTTAAACTGTAAGTCCCTGTAATCATGGTTAAAAATTGGCTCACACAATATGACTACTGTGAAAAGCTACAGCATAGCTCTGTAAAAGAGTTATAATGACCAGTTCTGTATGTACACATGTATGTAACAATCAAAGAAATGTAAGCGTATTCTGCTAAACAGTCTTTGGAAATGTTTATCTAATCATAAAGAATACCAGTTACATTCAGAAAAGTTTTCTTTTCAATTCCTTTAATACATTTGAATTTAAATGAAAACAAAGCAGTTATTTTCCAATTGCATAAAAGAGTACAAAACATTTTAAGATTTCATAAGAATGAAGGCAAACACAGTTACAGTGTAGATTTTAATTTTAAACTTTCTTTGCTACGATTATTTTGAAAATGAAGCTCTATTGTTCTGCTGTTTACTTAACCGAATTAAGGTTTCGTAGCAGCAATTAAAGGGAGAAAAAAATACAAATTAAAATTGTGGCTAACCCCATTACAAAACCCCAAAAACAAAGAAAAAAATGTTTACCATTTGTTAATAAAGTGTATTTGACAGTTGCTTTAAATTTACCAGTTAGTATATGTAATTGTTTGTACAAAAAAAAACAAACAAACCAAAACCAAAGTCTTTTCTGAAAATTTGTTGTAGAAAGAAAATAGAATTAAAACAAATTGCAACCGCATAAAAACTCAATGTTAGTTATATTTATAATTTTTGTCCTTAGCTAGGGAATTTCGATTAGAATTAGAAATCATTACGATTAGATAAATAAAATAATCTAATCATTAGAATTGAATTTTGATATAAATTTCAGATTACTAATTGATTAGTTTAGAAATAATCAAAAATCTAATCACAATTAGTGACGATTAGCATTTCTAATCAAATCTAATCAAAACTAATCTAAAAAATAATTGATTAGATTTCTTGATTATTTTTGATTAGATTTGATTAGATCAACTATTTTTAACTATTTTTGTGAAAAGAAAATATTTATTTATCACCAAGACCATGACTTCTTTGCAGACGATGATGTATGTGATCCAAATTATGTACCGACGAAGGTGATCCGGAACATAGTTTTGAAGAGCGAGCCGGCAGTGAGTGCTAAAAGAATGCGTAGCACCGGAAGTTCGTCCAATTATATATGTATAAGCAGAATCAGCATACATTTAAAACGACGTAATAGTAATATATATACCTATTTTCTTTTTTTACAGAACTTATTGAATATGCATTTTTGTTTTTTTTACATTCTGTAAAATTAGTTCTTTATATTTATTTTATGTATAGTATGTATAAATGTAAATAGTATGTAAATATATATGTGCGGCAATATATAATGCAATTTAATGCAATATTCAAAAATTGTTACATTATATAAATATAGCAACAAATGTGATAAATAAATATTTTCTGTTCACAAAAGTAGTTAAAAATAGTTGATCTAATCAAATCTAATCAAAAATAATCAAGAAATCTAATCAATTATTTTTTAGATTAGTTTTGATTAGATTTGATTAGAAATGCTAATCGTCACTAATTGTGATTAGATTTTTGATTATTTCTAATCTAATCAATTAGTAATCGTCTAAAATGGCTAACTAATCATAATTAATTAATTTTCCAGCACAATTAAAATTTCTAATCCAATTACTAATCATTAGGATTTCTAATCATTATTCCCAAGGTATGTTTTTGTCTATACACTAGATGATAATCATATTAATATGGTTTAGAGCAGTGGTTCTTACAAGCTATGGCTTCGCAGCCAGTTTAGAAGGAGAATTGAATAGATACCCGACAAATGTATTATAAATAACGGACGCTCACAGTTCTTAAATAAAATAACACCTTTTCACTATAAGAAATACAATTAGTACAAATACTTACATACATAATTGGCCATTACAACCCCAGTTGGCACAATAGTCGTACATAAGATTGTCATCAAAGATGTCTTCAAGGCATGACACTAACGGCTGTTGACAACACTGCGGAGGTGCTCGCACACGACATTTTGTGGTCTATTGTATTTCCTTGAAGTTGTCGATGATAAACAGAAAACTTACCACACGCTTGCATACAGTGTGCGGACGACGACAACTCTCAGTCGTGCACGATATTTGCAACATTTGTTTTAAAATGCTCTGAAATTCTTCTGGCTGTCGTATATGCATCATGAAACCATCCTCGAGGATGTCTCTAAGATAAGAGCCAACTGGGAACCCTATTTCATAGTTATAGTCTATTATCTCGCAAGTACAAATAATGATAAAAATTAGTAAAATTAGCACAACTAATATTCATTTATATGTCTATTATGGATGAAAATCTAACTTGAGTTGTGCTGCCAGTTGCCAAAGTAGAGCAACTGTCAACTGAAAACTGGCAACTCAAAAGAAAAAAAAAATCAGTTACTAAAAATGAAAATCTTGGCAACTGCATATTTGTAGCTGCTGTGTAGGTATTTTTGGTCAAAAGTCGTCAAAAACTGTATTTTTATGAAATTATTCCACAGACAAAGGGAATAGAACCGTTCCTAAATTAGCATAGTTGACGTGGGATTTCTGACAAAACAGTTACAGTTACTCTTAGAGTTTTTGCCAGAAGACTGATAAGAGGTGGTCGCCGAAAGAAATGTTTTTCATATTTTTTTCCTTCAAATGTCCAGGCTCGGGTTTGAATCGCGCTTTCCCGTCAGAATAAGTTAACACACTACATACATACACACATAATTGGTCATTACAAACCAGTGTTAGAATTGTGTGTGTTAATTTTTACCCATTAATACCGGGACCTTCAGTTCAAAGTCGACTCCAAACGACAGTCTTGAAAAATTTTTTAATGACTTACTAGACTACGGCGACCCCAAAATAGCAAAACAAAAATGATTTTTTTGATTAAAATATACTATATGTATATAAGGGTACTGCTACACGTTCAAGAAATATCGCGATAATTGCAATATCGTGTATGCAGTATTGATGGATCGCGATCAATATCGCAGAATAGCCTAAATTATGGAATCCAGAACGCGCATCGCAATACGTTAATAAGAAGTTAAATAATACATAAAATAAAAGACGCAGTGCAAACAATTTAACAAATAAAAAGTAATCAATTTTATTATATTTGTGTAAAGTTTGTTTTAATAAATTGTAATGAAAGAAGAAGGGAAAAAAAAAATTATTTTGAAAAACTTTATTTTTAATTTGGAGGCATTCCAGGAGTTGTGGGACTCCTCGGCTAAGGAAATTTTTTTAATAACCGATCTGCACTTCACAAAAATAACGTAAATACTGCCGCGATAAATATTGAACGTGTAGCAGTGCCTCAAGAGTTTGGAAAAGTTAGTTTAATAAGCCTTTAGTATTTTTTGTAAATACAGCAGTTAACACACAGTTTCTTTTTTCTTTTGCTACTGCCACATGTATGTAAAGCAATTGCGTCCAAGCCATATGCAAACTTTTACAAAAGACTTTGTGCTTTCACACCGACGCACAGTGGTAAGGCTTCATATATTTTTGTGCAAAAAGTATAAGGAGTGGACGTAGAACCTTGAAAGTTGGCACGGAGTATTATATTGACTAAATTAAGAAAATAAAAGGGTTTCATGAAAATCAGCCACATCCATCGCCCACCGCCCATACAATCAAAATGGATATTTTGGCATAAAACTTTTCCTATACAAACGAAAGTCTAAAAATTTAGTACATATACGTTTTAGAAAAATTAAAAAATTGCATGAGATATTTCATTAAGATCGGCCACGCCATCTTGTACTTTGTGAAGGTAGTATTTAGATAACAAAAATTCGATTTTTAAAAATTATTTTTAACAAATCAAATAATTTCGTTCCAAAGTAGAGTTTTTCGCTGAGAGAAATTCATAATCTATTTGATTAAAAAGGAATATTTTGTCGTAGAAAAAGATTACTAAAGTCACTTACATATTGTTAAATGAAAACTGACGACAATTTTCAATTTAGTGAAACACTTTTCTATAGAATGGCAACAATAAATTTTTAAAAAGCCATAGTAAATTGATTTTTTGCCAAACAAAATACCATTGTGCGAAACGAGCCCATCATTCAATCAAATCATGACGACAATAATGCTTGCTGATTACTTTGCACAGAAACAACGGTCAGTTAATTTAAACTGAAAAGACATTTCAAAGCTATTTAACAAAAATGCAAATATCAAAGTATGTCTGTTTGGACACCAGTGATTTACAGTGTATAATATTCACATGCATTTTAAATATGCTTTTCCTGTTAATTTTCATCTTGTCTTACACAATTCTTAAGCATAATTTATAAGACCATTAAATCTTAACGAGTTAAAGTTATTTGTAATAAAAACTATTTTCATTTATTTCAACTATTATAATGAGAATTAAAACAAAATGTTAGTGAATTATACAGTTAAAAAAAAAAACAAAAAAACTATTTGAGTTTACAGAAGAGAGAGAGAGAGAAAACTTAAAACTTATATTTAAAACTTTTTACAAGACAAATAAAATAAATTAATTTTCTGTTAATGCCAGAAGAAGAACGAAAAAGCATGACAAATTTAAAATGTAGGTATTTACGTTGAACAAAGTTAATTAAAAAGTAATTTTCAATATCAAAAGTGATGAGGGCGAATTGCCCTGAAGCTGATAAATATTAGTTTTAACACTGAACGCTTTTGTTATTTGTCTTTCATTTGGACGATCTTTAATAAAAAACTCTTTTCTTTAAGCGAAGAATAAATATTTTAATTATTTTTTTTTATTTTTTCATTAAATATATTAACAAGCAAATTTTAAATTTATTTGCGAACCACTGACATATTGCGACTCGCTTGTAACTACTGCTTACAAAAAAAAGGAAAAATAAAAACTACAAAACAAAATAATGGCAGTTATATTTCAAAGCCATTGAGAATCGTCTTTAAAATGTTATAAATAAACAAAAAAAAAAATAAAATGCAAAAGAAATTGTTCACAAATACCACTCGAAATGGATGTTTTGTTAGAACATTTTCAACATTTGTTTCATGTTTGAAATTTGTCAATTTTATAACCGGCTTCCGGCTAAAAGATAAACTACTCATGTTTATTTGCATAAGATAATTGTACAAAATATTTTAAACTCTTAAAAAAAAAGACAAAAAAAAAAAAAGAGAAACACAAATACCACAAATAAAACGTAAAAAACTTAAAGACTCAATAGCATAACTTAGCATGACATTCTTTTTAACAGATTTAAGCAAAATATTTTTCTTTTCATAAATTTGTTGAATTTTTTTTTGGCAAAAATATCTTTCAACAATATCAAGTAAACAACAGTTCTGAAAATATTGTTTTTTCTTTGTGTGCAAAATATTTTTTTAATGTTTAAAACAACTTCTGTTAGGAAATATTTTCTCAACAGAGTAAATAGTTTTATGACATCAATACAAGCAGTTTAGCAATGCTACAGCTTGGAAAATAGTTAAAGGCACATATATCATAATATTAGTTAGATGTTTACATTATATAGCTATCAAGGTCTTTAGCTATCCTAAAACAACCAGCGCTGAAGTTGACCAATTTCAACTAACAAATTATTGGCCTTACAAGCGATATTAATAGTTTGAAATAAAATATTAATAATTTTGAGTTCTGTGGCATAAAAGTAAATTAAAACCTTACTTGTATTAATTAACTAAAATATTTGTGTGATGTAAGTAAAAAAAGGAATTGTGAAAACTAAAAAAGTAACAGGGAAAATTAAATGATGTCAATCAACTTTTTGATGGAATTTTTTCCGACAAAAATTTTTTCTGTGTATAATATTAAGCATTATGGGACCCCCCCCCTCCAAGAAGTCCATCTACAAAAAACCGCTCCCTGACATTCTACTCTATTCCACCTTAACCACTGACAACAAAAAACGAATGATCGGGAGAAAAACGCCACCAATTGAGAAGTAGCAGAGACAACAGCGAAACCTACTTAGCGAAGGCACTCACCACACACAATCAACATGCAACGATGAGGCAATTACTGTTGATCATTCAAAGGTGTTGGTATAACACTGGCCTTAGAGTGATCAATTCACAGCAATTTGTATTATTCCTAAGACGCTTAATAGTAATATAAAAAAACATACTGTCCCTTCCAAAAATTCCAATGCCTGAGTATTGGTCTTAAAAAAAAAGGATAACCAATACACATTGACATGTACCCAAGCAGACAGGGCTCCGTAGTTATACTGATAAGAAGCCGTATTGATTTCTTTCTCCCTGTATAGAAGCCATATTGAGATAATATAGGGTGTTTTTTATTGAGGTATAGAACTTTAAGTTGGCATCACTTTTTAAACTGGCGGCCATTTTGCCAGCTGTCAAGTGATTAATATTTATTTTGGTTTGCCATTTCATCATGAACAGGTTGACAAAAGAACAACGCTTGCAAATTGTGCAAATTTATTTCGAAAATAATGGTTCAGCTCTCGAAGTTTACCGCAAGCTGCGTCCATTTAATGGTCGACGTAATCGTCCATCAGAGCAATTAATTCGGTTAACCATGGATCGTTTTCGCACTACGTTTACTCTATGTGATAATACGCATCCGCAGAGACGTCGAACAGTGCGCACTGAAGAAACAATTGCCGCTGTAGAGCAAAGTGTTGAAGAGAACCCGAATGAATCGATTCGCCACCGTGCACAGCAATTGGAGCTTTGTCCATCAACTTTATAGAAGATTTTGCGCAAAGATCTTGGCTTGCGACCTTACAAGATCCAGCTTGTGCAAGAATTAAAGCCGCGAGACCATGCAATGCGTCGTGATTTTGGTGTATGGGCCGAAAATGAGATTGATCTCGATGTTGATTTTCATCGCAAAATTTTGTTCAGTGATGAGGCTCATTTTTGGTTGAATGGCTACGTCAACAAGCAAAATTGCCGCATTTGGAGTGAAAAGAATCCACATGAGACCCTTGAGACGCCATTACATCCACAAAAACTGACTGTTTGGTGTGCTCTATGGGCTGGTGGAGTCATTGGGCCATACTTCTTCCGAAATAATGCTGGAGAGTCAGTTACCGTTAATGGAGACCGGTATAGAGCCATGATAACCGACTATTTTGTTCCCGAGTTGGATGGCATAAATGTGGATGAGTTGTGGTTCCAACAAGACGGCGCTACATGCCACACAGCGCACGTCACAATCGATTTATTGAAGGAAACATTCGATGAGCGCATAATTTCGCGGAATGGACCTGTTAATTGGCCACCAAGATCGTGTGATTTGACACCATTGGATTATTTTCTTTGGGGATATGTGAAGTCGCTCGTCTACGCCAACAAACTAGAAACGTTAGGGGACTTGGAAGCCAACATTCGTGGCGTTATTGCCAACATACGGCCCCATATGCTCGAAAAAGTGGTTGAAAATTGGACCTGTAGAATTGGCTTTATTCGAGCTAGCCGCGGCGGCCACATGCCCGAAATCATACTTAAACATTAATGGCATAAAATTATCCTTCCAATAAAACCAAATTGATGGACATTAAAACGATTTTCTTGTGTTTTATTTCAATTCGAAGTTCTATACCTCTAAAAAAAAACCCTGTATTCTATCGTGCACACTATTAGCAGTGTCATACTCTCGCATGCCCGTATGCAACAGGTATCACTACGGCACATTGATGCTCAAACCGAGATGGTAAGCATATGCAGTTTCGCAGTCGTTTAGATTTGGCTGCTTTTAAATGGAAGGCATTAATTGTTGCTAAGTTTAGATATAGATAGTATCGGCCTCTAAGTTTAATTTCTTACAAGAGGGTGGTCGTGGCATAGTGGTTAGATCGTTCGCACAGAAATTCGAACGACCGAGGTTCAGTCACAGCAAAGGACAAAAATTATAAAATCAAATTTAAGGTTTTTCTAAATTATAATTTAAAAAATAAAAGGTTTCCCCACTCTCTAAGGTGTCCATCTGCAAGAAAAACCGCTCCCCAGAAACGAATGATCAGGAGTAAACCACCACTCACTATCAACATCCACCGACAAATGGGGCAATTGCTGTTGATCATTCAAGGGTGAAGGTATAACACTAGCCTTTGAGTGATCAACTGATAGCAACTTGTGTCATTGATATATGGCGATCAATAAAATTACAAAATGAATTTATGTATCTCTCCTCTATCTTCAACATTCTAATACAATGCTCTGCATGAGTAGGGGTTTACTCCTCAGTATTGGTCTTAAAAGACGTACATATAACTTCGCCTGGAAAACTATACTATCATCAGGAATTCTTGCAAAAACCATGAAGTTTAGTTCACAAAAGTAAAAACTGAGGAATTAATAGATATATTACATTAAAATAAAGTGCAACAAATCGTATATAATGCGCAGACAAAAAACTGATGTAGTATTAGGTAATATCATTGACGGCTGTCTAATGCTTTGAATCTTGTAAAATCAAAAGGATTTTGCTTTAGAAAAGAATGAGTTGATGAATGCTATGAATATGTAAAGAATACAAGGAACTCTGATGAGCAGGAATTGAATTGTTTTCGGTAGGTTTTTTTCCTACTCAATATGTATAATTTTGTTCCAGACATAAAAGGTTTATTCTGTACTGTAGGCCGACACATAACCATGTTTCAATATAGAAAAAGTGTTAAACATCCACCCACCATTAAATTATTACTTATAATGATCAAACGAATGATGCATTCGTTTTTTCTTTTAAATGCTACTTTCATGAGCAAATCTCAAAATTGGGTCCCAAAATCATATCTCGAGTTAATGATGCCACTTAAAGTTTTTGACACCAAAATTTTAAAAATCTGCAATCCGTTTTTGGCTATTTATCTCCGAAACTAGACAAAATATTCGAAAACAGGTAGCAGACTTGAAAAATTTGGGGTCGAAAACCTAAAGTGGCATCATTAACTCGAGATATATAAAAATATGAAATGGCGGATAGAGCACATAAACTCCCGCACAACGATATGTTGAAGTGTGTTCTTTGACAAATTTCTATGCAATACTTGTCAAACTAATATCCTCAAAAAATCTAATACAATAGTTTTTTTAAACACCACAGTTAATGTTGAAATTTTTACAAAAAGTTGTGTGGCTTTGATTCTTTGATCAAATTTTTGCAACTGTTTAAATTAAATGCAACACTTTATTCTCTAAGAAATAAATAAGGAATAAGCTATCAGTTTAGAACCCTAAACATACACTATTTATTTAACATATGATGTAAATTTAATTTGAAATAGTTAACAATCAGTTATATCATACTAAATAATAATTTCAGTACCCTCAACTACTCTCCCCACTGTCTTTATCAGTAAATTAATGTTTATGAAATGAAAACTATTCACTATAATTTTCTTTTTTTTTTATTTAATTTACTTTTTCTAATAATATATAAATTCAAATTTTAAAAATTTCTACTTAACGAAATGAAATAATTTATGTCTTATCGATTCTAAAAATAAAACAAAAATATGAAAAAAGGGATCAAATAACCTTCATTTCGACTTACACATAAGATTCAATTCTACCCTTATTTTCCATATCCGGTGAGGAAGTTATGCTTCTTTCATATAAAACTTGTATATTCAATTCAATTTTGTGTAATTTAAGTTTTTAGTGTATACGATAGTGTGTCAAAATTTATGATATGAACAGTTCTTTACACCAAATAATAGTCAATGATTTTAAAGAAATTTTCATAATCATACAGAACATTTTCAACTTTTTTCCTGATGTGTTACACATTTTATAGCCAAAACTTTTGAAATGGAAAAACCTTGACAGTGAATATATTTTCTATTGTTGTTAATGTTGTTATATGGAGAAAAAAATAAAGTTTAAATATGATTTTTGTGGAATTATTTTACAGTCTATTTAATAAAATTATTGGGGTAACTGCAATTTATAATAGTTTTTATTTATAAAAGATTTATAAAATAAAAGTTATATAAAAATACGTTTTACCACTCTATTATAAATCGACAATAATGCTTTGGGTCATTTATTTATTTAAGCTTGTTTTAATGCCATTAGTTTTCGAATTCGTGGTAGACTGCCAGGTGCTGTCACGACATATAAATCAATTGGCAGTGTTATGAATCAAGATGAGGCAGTGAATTATTCAATTTTTAAATTCATTGGAATCGGCTGGTATGCCACTCCATTGCTTGAATCTGAAAATTGGTTCTTTGATTATATTATTGCGAAATATTAATCCACCAAAACTATGTAATGGCACCAGATTAGCAGTGAAAAAGTTATTGCCAAATTTGATTAAAGTTACGATCGTAACTGTTAAATCAAAGCAAGTTTGTTCAATACCGCATATCTCTCTGATTCCAACTGATATGCCATTTCAATTAAAACGCTTACAATATCCTAAAATTAAATTTTTTTCTTAATTCACTTTATACGTACCGAATCACGTACCGGGCAGATAAAGACTTGAATATGAAACTGAAGTATACAAAAAAATCCTTAGACTGATCTTCTGTAAAGAAGTTATAGCCACAACAAATGTATTGTTCTGTTTCCATCTCTTGTGTCCTTTCCTCCTATGCCTGTAAAAAGTCTAATTAATTGATTCCCAAGGACTAAGAGCCAAATTAAATTTTTATTATTGACAAAGATCAGAAAAATATTTCGATTATTTTCCAAGTGATAATATTAACCCTTTGCACTCGAAGCTTTTTTTCACTCATAATACCAGCAACTCGAATCAATTTCAATAGAAAAACCATATTCACATATAAGTAAATGATATGCGCATAAAAAGAAAAGTCATAGTTGTATTTTAAATCTTTTTTAATTAATTATAGATACAAATGTTATAATATATAATAAATAAATATAATAATAAATAAATAAATAATAAATAATATAAATAAATAAATGAAGTTATTACGATTTGTTTTTGTCCTTATGTTATGAACTGAAAATTATTTGCATTGTCTCCATAGCGGAGCCCTCGAGTTTGAAGATAAATTTTAAATGGCTCCGCTCCGGAGCCCTCGAGTGCAAAGGGTTAATATGCATGAGTTATCCACTCGCCATCACAAGGGCCAGATAAGATCCACCACTTGCATAATTATTACGCATACGCCCGTATAATTCTGAATCAATATCAGCTCGATATAATATCGTTGAAGTTGGGGCAGTAAAGCTTCAATTAATATAATAGTAGTCAAAACTTCCAGGCCTAATTTCTAAATACAATTCTGTGGTATAAAACGTCTACTGAAAAATAGTGCTTTTAACGTTCAATTTTGAAACACTAAAGACCAAGTTTATTAGATTAAAAGCCCAAATCCAAGGCAGAGTACGTAGTCCAATCATTCTTCGCAGTATTTCTAATCTATAAAAACCTATTACAGTTTAAATTAAGTGGCGTATACAACGTCTGTATGTTCTACTTACTCAAGTGTTTCCTTTATGGACAAAAGTAGGCTGCTAGACACGTACGACTAAAAACTACAATAATCCGTTCTTTGAATGAGTTCATATAAGTCTGTCTGCAGTTTGAAACATAATTAAAATTCTTAAATTTCATTATCGTTTAGTCTTAAAGCCGTGGTCTACTGGTTAGTTTGTTGGCTTACTAAGACAATAGCGCTGGGTCCAAATCTCAACTCTGACATCTTGAAAAGATAAATATGAAAAAATTATTTCTTTCGGCGACTACCTCTCAGCAGTCTTCTGACAAAAGCTTACTCCCACAGCTTTTGTCAGAAGACAAAACTGCCATGAAAAAGCTTCTCAAATCTGTCATTCGGAACCGACTTTAAATTGTAGGTCTCGGTACTCATGGATAAAAATTAACACACGCAACACATAGTACTGCGAGAAGCTTGGTTGTAACCCTGACACAGGGTTGTAATGGTAAATTATGCATGTATGTGTGTATGTATGTATGTAGTCTGCCATCGTTTATCTATCAAATTTTAATATTTAATAGACAAAATTCTTCTCTTTAACATTCTATTTTCTTTGTTTACCTTATAAAATAAATTTTAAAGTTAAAAATAGTATAAAAATTATCGATATTTGCATTCCTTTAGGTTTAATTAATTTAAACGTGTTGAAATAAATTGGCTATAAATTAAAAGGTGTGCCATATTCCTGTTCTTTCAACGCAGAATATAATTAATACGAATATTAAATTGCCAGACACATAAGATATGAGAATAATATTTCAAACCAGCATTTGACTCAATGCATTGCAAACAAATGTAAGACAATAAGAGTAATTTAAATGGCAGTAATTTAATTTCAATTTATATACTGCTGGTCGTGTTTTGTTTTCATTAAGTAAAACGTTTGACTATTTGTCAAATATTTAGTTTAAAATATAAATAAATTACAATAAATTTTCTAACAATAAACAGACTATTGAGTAAAAAGTCATTTATTTAAAAGGACTAAATGAATTTTAAAAAATTGATTTTTTTTCAGCTTAGGTTTAAGCTAAAAATATAGCATAAATGAGTAGTTATAAATACTAACTAATGGCTTGAAATCAACTAAGTACAGCCTTTAAAGTGTTTTTATGTAAATCACGTAATTAAATGGTTAAATTAAGTTTGTATTTAGCGATAACTTTGAATTTTTTTATGATGTTAATAAATATTCCTATTTCTTATTTAATATACAAAAATCAAATTACTCTATTAACCTTTTCGATTTTATAATACTATCTATAACAAATTTTATAAATTTTTATTTAATAAAAAAATAACGCATCTATACCAACTACGAGTAGTAGGAAAGTATTCATAAATTACTTTTTAAATATCTTAAGGCTCAACAAATTTGTAATAATTTTTATTAGCATGTTAAAATTTCTAATATTAGTTCATAAATTCTATATATGTATGTATACATATGTATGTATTAGTATGTATGCAGTATACGTAAATACGTCGCATTTAAATGTTCATTCGTTAATAAAATTCTCTCTATACACCCAATCGAGTTCTAACACATTTTATTACTATTGTATGTAGTAGATGACACTTGATACTGTAATAGTTTTTTAAAATATTCAATATTAACTAAACTGTCATAGTCACACTTTCTGCTCAGTTAAGCTTCAAAAATTGATTTACTTTTTCAACAGCCTGTAAAAAATATATAAAATTTTTCTTAGCCTTTGTAAAGTTACAAGTTATTTGGTAGTCTTAATATTTTTACATACTTACTTATGTACGTACTTATTTCAAGTTTAAAAGTTTATTTGTTTCATTTAAGGCGTTTGGTGCGTATGAGTTATATTTTCAATTGAATGTTACTCATTCAATAGAGCACACTAATCCCTCGATTTACGTTGTGATTGTTTCTGAAAAGTGAAACCGTTAATCAAATTTAGAATTCAATATACATTAACGTCCAACTAATTTTCTGATATATTAAATTCTCGTGTCGCGGTATTTGTTGCCAAACTCCTTGGAAATGGCTCGAACGATGTTTGTGTGTATATCGATAGGTCTGAAAATCGGTCAACATATATTTTTCATACTCTTAAATGTTAAGAATGACTCAAGGGACAATTTTTTTATAAATAACGTATCGACTACGAAGAAATTTTATTTCACGTTTTTCTTTTTAAGAAGTACTCAGAGGGGGCAGAACAGAGCTATTTCTCCCTATCGTCAACTATCAAACTGAAGTACCGAAAACGGCGAACAATCATTCATTAAACTAACGCAGACGGTGACGTTGATAATCGTTGGGTAGTACCATATACTACTATGCTGAACAAATATTATATTAAAAAAATACAAACATATAAACGCTGCATTTTCACAAATGTCAGGTGAATTTTTTATTATTGTTCTAACTGTGGTCGGTGGAAGATCGTATAAGCCTTTTCCCCGTTGTCATATCGGCGTATAATTTATACTTTACTTACTTAACGCAATTCGGCACCAATTGGCGGCAGGGCTCCATCTACTTGGTCCTTCAAATGTAAGCACTGTCGTTCTGTACGCAGAAGTCCAGTGACTTTTGCATCGAAAACTTATATGCAGTTATAAAATTTTAAATCATAAGTAAATAAAGAAACATCTAAGAACATAAAATGTGTTCATAAACATTTAAATGAAAACTGGAATTGCTCTGTTTTTTACTTATAACTTATGAACAACTGAGACGACGTTAGCAGAATGGAGACTCAAATCGGTGTTAAAACGAACAAAACATTTTACGATGTAAAATCTAGGGATTACTGTATTAAGATTACAATATGATTTGGTATACATAGGGAGTTAAGATATTACCAAAAAAATTACGTAAAACTTATATTGTAGGAACCTACACAATTTTCAATGCTTGTTTAAACATATTTATTAAAAATTAAATTTATTTTTAAAATTTTTAAATTACTGCAAAAGAAATTTTACGAGCATGCACATACATTGCGCCAGTATTAGTACATTTTAATATGTTTGTGTTTTTTTTTTTTATTAAGTTCTTAATGTTAATACTTGACTTTTTTAATTTAAAATAACAAAGATCTCCGCTGTCTGTAGTATTCTATACTACGGATTACGCTGAACATCAAAAGAACAGTAAATTAAAAAAAATAATATAATAAAATGAAATAGACATTAAATATGAACTCAGAAATCTGCATAGAATATCAAATTTTTTACAAAATTTAACGTACTTTTTATTACAATAGCGAGAATAGTTAGATTTTTTTTACAATTTCAAGATTCTATTGCGGTCTATTTTTATAGTTACTTAAATGACCACGTTTAGGCCATTTTTAAGTTATTTTTAACAGTTTTATTATAGAAAATATAGGCTTTATTTAAATAAAATTTATTTATTACACAAGTAAATACAAAATTTATTATTTAATGTTGGCTGGAATACACATATTTTTATTTTAATGGCACTACACATTTCTTGTATTGCTACAGTTTTGGAGAACAGTGCAAATACATACATACATATATTTACGTGTATTATATATAATAAGAAAGTATAATGGGTGTATAAAATACAGCTTTATTCAGATCAATACAAAATTGTCAAAATATTTACTGATATTTACTGATGTCAAGTCTGTCGTTCGGAGTCGACTTTAAACTGTAGGTCCCGGTACTCATGGATAAAAATTGACACACACAACATGAGTGCTGCGAGAAGCTAGGCTGTAATCCTGACACAGTGTTGTAAAGGCCAGTTATGTATGTATGTATGTATCGACAAAAATGTAGAGTCTGTCAAAAACAATTATTTTATTTAAATTAACATTTAGAACTTAAAATTACCTGCTAACTTTTTAGTATTGTAATCCAATTTAGCATTTTTACGCTATTGAATAAATTTACGCATTGAAATAAAAGTTAACAACAGTGCCGACACTGCACATGAACAAAGTTTAGCAGTGTCAGCATAAAAATAATTTTACCAATTCCCGTGCACTCTGCACGCGCATCCGGCCTAGTTACAAAATGAATATGAGAAGGCTCTAATTACATCTGAAACGTTCTTGCAACCTCAGCGTCTTTATGCTTGCAGGTGTCTATGCGACGTTATCAACAATGTCTTCGAGATGGCAGCGAACATGAGAATCAGCAGTCTTAGTTACCCGGTCGTGCGTTGCGGTTAATTAAATTAATTTAAATTAAAATTAAATATCGTCGGTTGACAGGTAATACTCACTAAGTGTAGTCAGACCACTTAGCACTAAGTGAGTTTTACCTGTCAACCGACTATATATTCAATATTTAATAAGTTTAATTGTCCTTTCAAGTGTTAAACTAAGTAATTCAATTTAAATTTTGATAAATAATTTTTAATTGTCAAAAATAAATTATTGTTAAAATTAATTTAGACGCTGTGGTTGCGCCTAATATTTTTTTTATAAAATCCACGTACGAATTCTTAACTTAAATGGAATACTAGCACTATACAAAACATTTTGTTTACCTTTCTTGTATTCCACCCGTTCTACCATTTACTATTTCTTTCTTTTGTTCTTTAGGACAACAAAACAAATTTGTTGTTTGTGAAACAAAGGAACGTTGTAAAAAATTAACATATTTTTAGAAGTTATTCAATTTTTTTTATAGACCAACCTACATAAGTTGTCTTGGCTAGTGTTTTGGCCCAGGTTCAAACTCCAGCTCTGATATCTTGGAAAAAAAAAGAAATATGAAAAAAATGTTGTTTCGACGACTACCTCTTAGCAGTCTTCTGGAATAACTGATTACCATGAATAAGCTTCTCAAGTCTATCGTTCGCAGTCGACTTTAAACTGTAGGTCACGGTACTTAATAAGAAAACTAACAAACATAACATGGGTACTGCGAGAAGCTAGGCTATAAGCCTGAAACAGGGTTGTAGTGGCCAATTATGTTTGTATGTAATATAAATTGGAGAGTAAAGCGCAATGTAATTTTGCGCTTATCATTAACGCTGTAATATGTAATTTAAATAAAACCGGCATCGTTGTGTCAACCAGTAATGTTTAGTTACCTCGTTAGATAAAAAAAATCACTAAATAACCATAATAAAATAAAAGAAAATCACAAAATTGGCCTAAAGGTAGCTAAAATGTGATTATTAAAAAAACGGTAAAAAAACAACAACAGTTATTTTGGAAATAACTTCACTTCTATAGCGTCTATATATAGGCCTTATACATTTTTTGTAAGCATGAGAATTTTTGATAGATAGTTTGCGCTTTACGCTCTAATTTAGGTTGGCCTGTTATTTTTTTATGTCAGCTTAGATAATGAATTAATATTTGAAAAAAAAAGTTTTTCTGTTATACTTGTTTTCAATATAAAAAATTTCATATTTTTATTTCCTTTTGTTTAAATCTCACTTAAAGAAGTGTAATTTAATGAATCTCAATTTATTTGATTTTATTGATACATATTTCATTCAATTTATGCGTTATAAATGTATTGTATTACTTTATTCACTGCCGTGTTTTTATTATTCATTTCTTAAACAATAACAAATGCAATAACAAACACAGTTAATCCCATAATACGAGTATCAGGCTATCTTATTGAAGTAAAATGTCTTCAAACGTAAAAAAAGGTTTTACATATAAAGAGGTATCTGTGGTTTTGTTTATTTTATTTCAAATAATAGCTGCCAGCAGAAATATTATAAATTTTTAATATGAAAAACCCACAACAAGAAATGGGAATTATTATATCTTGTGCACTTGTATCTGTGGAAAGTTAAAAGGTAGTAGTCTCTTCTTCTAGTAGCCAATTTATGTTTCACTTAAAAAATAAATTTATTTATAAAATTAATACAAATAAATAGAATTTTATTTAGAGAAGTAACTTTAAGAATTCAATTAATTTTACCAATTAAAAAACTTCTCCATTGTATGAGTGTTATAACATTTTTAAACGCTAGATTTTGTTTTATGTAACTTTTTCTAGTCACCTTTAATTTTTAATAGCATAAGAAAAACTTGATACATTAGAGTAGTTTGTAACACCCTATATGACCATATACTATATGTTTTTTTAATTGAAATATAAATTAAACTAAAGCGGTAACTGATAGCTTTTGTCATTAAGAATAATGATTACCATTAGGGTTCGGTCATATTGGTTACTTTGTGGCAAAACATTATAACAGCCGTAGGTGTATAATAAAAAGTTAGCAACTCGTTAGCAACTCGTTAGCATATGGGACAAAAAACTGGCAAGTTTATTACCAGCTATAGACTGATATTATTAAAACCGTCCATACCTTCTATTTGATAACAAGTCAGAGAATCCAAAAAATTAAAGAATTCGTATGTTTGAGCAAAAATTTCTACTCATAGAAATGACAGACTTAGCCACGGTGTACAGCGACATGCTAATTTTTTATTATAAATAAAGCTGGGTTTTAAAATTAAGCGGATTTATGCAAAAGTTAATGTTAAAATCATCTTTAAAACCTTGTTTTACTATATAAAATTATTTTGCCAATTCAATATAAATTTTTCAAATTTTACAGTAAATACGCATATCTGAGGAATCTAGATGTGCAGCTATATTTATAATATATCTGGGTATTTTTGTTAAAAGTTTTAGGGATTCGATAGCTTTTAAATTAATCTGCAGACACCTCATATCAAAATAATGTTACTCCCTTCTATATATATAATATGATGATAAATGACTCTATTGAAACAATATGTAAAAAGAAAGCGAATTACAAAGAGGCCCAGAAACTATGTTTTGGTTGTTGAAGCGTAAAGTTTTTTGCAGGAAGTGTAATATTTGTAGTACGCTATTTCACTTTCAATAATATACTACACTTTCTTTTAGAAAAAAGTGTATAGTATATGCCACATGCAGTATTCAATAAAAAGTGTATGACTCAAGGTCATATCATTATGTTTGGCTTCTACTGCGCTCGAAACAGAACTGATTGAAAATGTTCAACGATGAAGTAAAAAAAACAAGATATGACATGTGGGTCATCTATTGGTTTAAATTTGAACCACCGGTTATTTCGAAACTGGTAATACATATATCATTCAATTCTGTCACAAAATTCAATATATTATCTCCACGGAATGAAATGAATTGATTTATTCTTAAGCAATGATGGGATTTATTGGAAATTTATTTCCAAAACAAAGACAATTGGTAGTAAATTGCAAGAAAATGAGAAAAAAATCATCCTTCCGGATGAAGCTCATTTTCATCTTGGCTGCTACCTTAATAAGCAAAATTGCCGTATTTAAAGCTCAGAAACCTCAAGTGGTCTTACAAAAGTCAATAGATCTATTACGAATGACTGTTTGGTGCGGCTTGTAGAGTGGAAGCATCATTGGCTCATTACTGGTAAAGGAGACACCCATCGCACCATGGCAATCGATTCCTTTGTGCCCGCTCTTTTTGGTATTGCATTTAACACACATCTCTGGTCGCAATCAATTTACTGCATAAAACATTTGATGACCGTTTAATTAGCCGAAATTGTGATGTCACCTACCTGCCAAAAGAAGCGATTTGACACAATTGCACTATTTTCTGCGGCCGTTTAAGGCAAGCGTTAAACCGACAAACTAGAGACAATTGTTACGCCTTTGCCATGATAAGACCCCATACCCTGAACACTCTAACAACACTAGAGAAAACAATCAAGTCACTGAATTACATATTGTATATTTGTATACGTTAGAATAGAAGATAAAATATAAAAAATACTGAAAATTTTCAAGAGTAAGTTACTTTAAAAATGCATAGCAAAAGGAATTAAAACTAAAAAGGATTGGTCATAAAGATACAGCAATATAAAAAATTTTAAATATCCAACTAAATTGTCAAAGAGTATTAAAGTTTAAAAAAAAAATGAAGAAATTGATAGGGGTGCGTGGTGTAGTGGTTAGAGCGCTAGCACAAAAACTCAAACGACCCAGGGTCAAATCCCAGCTAAGATGAAAAATAAAAAACTTAATTTGCAGTTTTTTCAAAATTAAAATTTAAAAATATAAGAGGTTTCACATATTAAATTTAGAGATCTCGATTTATTAAATTTAAGGAAACAAAAATTTTGGAAAGAAATTTGTAGACTGCTTTCAACTTTAAAAAAAAGTTCATTTTACAGAACATACTCGTAATATTCCAAATTATGTTTCTTAGGTTTTTGTTAATAAAACTTAATAAAAATCAGAATTTGTGTATTTTGACGATAATAAGAATACGCTATCGTCCATTTTCTTTGGAAAATTTGACGATTAAATTCCCATAAACCTGGCAACACTGTTTATACATTAGGAAAACCCCATCAAATTGCTCCTGCTATATCTATGTAATCCTGTACATGATAAGAAAAAGTTTTACTAAACTGACGGTAACCAATTCAGGAAAATAAGGTTTTGTAAAGAGCTGCTTTTGGAAATAAAAACAATAAATTAATTTGATTCAGTATAAGCTCTGAAAAGGATAGAAACTTGTAATACTTCATTTGTATCGCTCTTCTTTGAACCGATCATTTTTTCAATAAAATAGTTATCGTTTGTCAAATTGTCATCACTAATAAAATAGCAGAGTAGACACAATGTGAGTGATTTCATATTAAAAACAATCAATTGGGTTTGCTCTATAGATATTTGCCTTTTAGATGTAGCAAACACTACAGTAAATACCAAACACGCATTCAGAAGATGTAGGGGATATAATTACAAAGAAAATGTTACAGTATTCCCTTAGGATTCTATGTGGTAAAATCTTTGTTAAGCAATTAAAATATTTATATAATGGTTAGAAGAAATAAGAAATAAAACTAATTAACAACTTAAACAAGAAGTTTACTACGGTAAATCAAAAGTTTACAACTGTTTGTAAGTAAACCATATTTTCGTTGTTTGTTAAGTTGTACTTAAAAAATATTTATTAAACGATTAAATTTTATTTTGAATTTTATTTTTTAAATACTTTGCTTGTTTAAATTGAAAGTTTTTATAAAAAAAATGTTTTTTAAATAAACTGTAAGTAAAAATAATTTCACAATGAAATTATCATATTACTCACCTTTCTAATAGCCAAAACTTTTAAAAGTGATATTAATTTTAATAAATTTATTTCACAAATTTTTTCTTTAGTTCTCAAAGTTAAAGTTGAAGAAGGTAAAAATATTTTTAACACAATGAATTTTTTTCCACTTCAAAGTACTTATTTTATGTGTTAATATTATTTTATGGATATTTGAATAGACTATTCAAGAAATTTTCTTAGAAAGAAAAGAAAAAAAAAAACATTAAAACTTGTTTAACTCAAGTGACCTTTGAATACAGCTTTCATATAAAAACTACACGTGTCTATTGCTTTTCTTAAGATTTAAGATTTGATGAAACTAATAAAAAATCAATTATATCGGCCGCAAAAATTCTTAACACACTGTTGTGTTAAATAAATAAAAAAGGAGGCAAGAAACACTTTATTAGTATGTTGTTTACCAGAAATCACAGAAATCACAGAAATAGAAAATTCAATTAAAGAACTTAAGAATTGCTTCAAGCCAAACAAAAACAATACATTTCGACTTCAATTAGCTGAGTTTTTGTTTTCTTTAATTGCATTAACTGACGAAATAATAACATATTCTATAAATAATAAAATAAAATCTGTTACAAAAGTATTTTTGACACTAAATTGACATTTTCTATACAATTTATTTTTGTGTTTTTTATTTCAGATTTATTTAAATTTAGAGATTAAAACCCACATTCAGATTATAATACATATAGCAGTACTATTTAGGAGAATCGAAATAAAAAAAGAAAGAAATAATTTTATTAATAAGTTTACTAGAAAACCAATATTTTAGCAGAATCTGATCCATACCTTCGTAAGATTGTTTTTTTATAACCATTTTCTCCCTTGATTATCAAACATTTGAATATCTGATATTCCACTCTATCCACCTTTTATCACTCAAATGAATGAGTGGATGGGGCAATTGCTGTGGATCATTTCAAGGTAAAGGTATAACACTGGCCTTTGAGAGATCAACTGACAGCAACTGGTCTCATTCATAGAAAGCGTTTAATAATAAAAACAAAAAAAAAAAATTTTTTTTATTGAGATCAATACTCAGGGGTAAACCTCCCTACTAATGCTGTGCATTGTATTGGAATTTCAATGGAAAGGACAGTACATTATGACAACAGAACATATATTTTGTTTTCTTATATTATTAAGCGCCTTAGGAATGAGACTCATTGCTGTGAATTGATCATTCAAAGGCCAGTGTTATACCTTCACCCTTGACTGATCAACAGCAATTGGCTTCGCTAAGTAGGTTTCGTAGGTTTAGCTTTTTCTGCTGATTATTCCTTTTTTGTTGTCAAGGTGGAACAGAGTGGAATGTGAAGAAGCGGTTTCTTTGTAGATGGACCTTTTGTAAAAACAAAAACGCCATAATTTTTCATCTTTGCTGGGATTTAAACCTGGGCCATTTGAGTTTATATATTTCTAAACAAACAAAAAATCAAAGAAATTGAAATTCTTAATAGAATTTAACTTTGATCTAGTTAAAGCGTTTCTGACGAAATAAAATTTATTTATTTTCGTTAAATTCCAATTCATAACTGTAATTTGAATGCCGAATTAATTACCCTTCAAGTACAAGTTGATGGCATTTCGGGTGATGTTCAATTTCACTGTTTCATTTTAAAAATGTTTTCTTCCATTTGGTCAGAAAATGCGTATTATTTACACAGTCAATTTCTAATAATGTTCTGCAAGTTTTAAGTATCTCTTGATGCAGCTTTCCAGTTATAGATTACGACTTAGAGGAATTTCCTTGCCTTGTTTTTTGCAAATATTTCAGGTTATTATTAAATTCCTTTACAGTAAACGCCTTGTTTTAGGTTACCATGCAACTTCTATATTAGTTTTTTTAAATTTGTTTTTATTAATTTTTTATTAATTTCAAAGAAAAACAAGTTGATAACTACACTTTGGTACTACCGCTAACAAAATAAAAAAATTATAGTAACTAGTAGTATATAAGCCTCAAAGGATTTAATTTTGAAGTTTAATAAGTTTTACTTGTGAAAGACTTAAAGTTAGGTTAACATTAAATGAATTACTTTCAAAGGCAGATTATTTGGTAACAGTATTTATGTTTATGTATAAGTATATGACGTTTTGACTATTTTTATTAAACATTTATTACTTGTTTTCTCTTAAATTAAATCTCTATAGACTGTAATTTTTTATTAAGGCTAATATAAAAAGATATAAAAAAAATAAGAAGGCCTAAAAATATGCTAATTTAAACTATATATTTTTTTAAAAGCAAATAATAAAGAGTAAAAACTACAAAAACAAGTATTTGACAAAAAAAAAGCGTAACCACTATTTTTTTGAAAATATAATATATTTACATATCGTCATATTAAATGCAAACGGACGAAACTACACAATATTTCGAAATTGAGTTTTTTATTAATTAGGGTTTGTTTTATCAAAATATATGTTCGCGCAAATACCATCCCAATAAATTTATCATTCACTTTAAGTTAAAATTTATTTGTAATAACAAAAAGCGATTTTATCAGGCAGATAACTTGCTTCTTGTTATTACAATTAAACTTTAACCTAAAGGTAAGGCAATCTTCTCAATAACTTCATCGATCGCTTTAAGTTAAAGTTTACTTGTAACAACAAAAAGCAAGTTATCGGCCTGATAAAATCCTACCTTTAACTAACGGCAGGTTGTAATAATGGGCCTTAATGTAATAACAGATCGTTCCTAATTTATTAACTTATAAGATTTTATGCCGTTTGTTCTTATTTTGATAAAGCATTAAGCTTGATTTGATACCGAAACTTAACGGAATATTGTTCACGATTAGTTCTTCATCTAAAACTTTCGGTTAACAATTTTAGAACGCTTTTTTCCGTCTGTGCATGAACAAGTTTCTCACATCTGTAGTTCGGAGTCGACGTTGAGCTGTATCCCCGGTTCTCATTGATAAAAATTGATGCACAAAACATAGGTGTTGCGAGAAGATAGACCGCAACCCCGAACCCCCAGGGTTGTAATGGCCAATTATGTATGTATGTATGTATGTGTATTGATAAAACTTTACAGTACCGAAAAGTCGTATATATACTACATTCTGCTCTGTAGGGTAATCATTTTGTCTTAACTCGCTGACTGTTTTTTCTTAAAAATAATTTTTATTTTTCCTTTAAACATTGTCATTTGACATTAAAAATAAACATAGAAATTCACTTGTATCTTGTGGACTATTACCAACGTAAAATATTTTTATCTATTATAAATAAGCAGCTGAGACCTCTTCTTCTATTTTTACTTTTACAACCAACATGGGTATAAAATGCATATATCGCATCATAAAATTATATGGGTTTTTATTTAGCCATTAAATAATGTCCAATGTCTATATTGAAATGTGTTACAGTACTCGCTATTCTATTAACCTAAAGCATCTTAAGTATTAACCGGATTTTTCAAGTGTCAACCACACTAATAGAAACAAAAAAAAAACGCTACTAAAAGTACTGTCGAAGAAAAAAGTTTAAATACACTCTTAGTGTTTCTATAAAATTTTTACAAATATCTTCATACATCATTACATTACAATTAGTGTAACAAAATGGTATTTATCTAGTGTGTACAAATTTTAAGTAACATGTTGCATGTAAACTATTATGTTTCACTATACAATCTGACTTACGTGTGTTGTTGTTATTAAATATTTTCCTTTATTCTGGTTATGTGTTTCACTATTTTCTTGTCGGTTTACATGATGAGGTTGAAATTCTTTAGAGGATTATATGAGCATTACGTTGTTACAATATTACTTTTATCTCTTTATTTTATGATTATTATCTTTACAATAATATTGGAAACAAATATTTATACTCGAAAATGTGTATATTGAACAAAAATTTATTTTACATAAATTCTCCAAGAAAATATTTATTTTAATATTTGTGTAGGATGTCCCAAAAGTAGCACAAGATTTGAATTAAATTTAACCTTTAACTACGGAGGTAGTGATAAATTTTACCCCCTCCTTAGATTTTTTAATTTATTTTCTTCGGTTGTTGCTGTTGAGTCCCTGTTTTGTTATACTAAATCTTTGATTTTTTTATTTTTATAATCATATTTATATACATAAAAATGTATTTTCTTGTTCTTTTAAAAAAAATTATTAAAAAAAATTTTTTTTTTTTTACTAATTTTTTTGGTAAAACAAAAGGTGATAAAATTTACCCCACGTCAATAACTAAGAAAAAATATTTCACCACCGTAGTTAAAGGTTAAAGAAATATTTTTACAGTAGTATTTATAAAAAATATGAAAACCTTGTAATATTTTCTATGAATACTCTTTAGTCTGTAGATTTATATTTTTCATAAAATTATAGTGAATACATAGGCTTATTTACGGAATAGCACATAGTAGTACTGCCACATACATACATATGTACCAATTAACCTTTTTGCATGATGTCTCCTGCCCAAAATCCGCAACAAACACTGACACTTTGACGACTAAAAGAAATTATTTAGGCTTATTATGAAAATAGGAGTTCAAATCAAAATGCATATCGTGCACTTCTTGATTTTTTCGGTTAATTTAATCGTCCAAATGTGCCTACAATCGGAAAAATTTTGCAAAAATTTTAGCATACCTGGTCTGTAGGTGCTGTGAAAACACCAGTGCATGCTTTTACAGCTCGTACTGCAGAAAATATTGCTACTGTTCGCGATAGTGTGGCTGAAGAGCCGTCCACCTCAACTCGTCGTCGTGGCCAATAATTGCACCTCACACGCTCTTCGTTGATGAACATTATGCATAAAGGCTTGCATTTACACGCTTACCAGGTGCAATTACTTCAAGAACTAAAGCCTCTCGACCACTCCAAACATCGTTAATGGTCACAATGGTGACAAGAAATGGCAACAATGGATGAACAATTTTCTAAGAAAATCATCTTCAGTTATGAGGCACATTTACACCTCAGTGAATTTGCAGCATTGTGGCAGAATTTCCGCATTTAGGCAACTGATTTTCGAACAATCAATGCACCTACAAAGAGTGAATGTGCGATTTATTGGCTGGCGGCATCATCGGGTCGTATATTTTTCAAAATGAGGCCGGTCATTCAGTTACTAATGGTGTTCGCTATCGTGTGATGATAAAACAGTTTTAAATTTTTATGAATACGGCAGTTAATCTCTTAAGTAATGCCTTATTGTCCGCTAGAAGAATGAGTAATAGCAACGTCAAGTACACTGTAAACATTTTATTGGACTCTACATTATATTTTTATATTCCATGAAGATTTCATTGTATTTAAAAATTCACCCAAATTCTACTGTTTATGTTCCAAGAAGAATTGTGTAGTTTAAATATTTAAAGTTTTTCAAAGGGATGCTCTTTAACAGTAAAAATTTTAAAATCATTTAACGTACAAGAATTTAACCTACAAATTTATTTTCCTTTAAAATTCATCATCATCATTATACGCCATTTTCTGCACTTACAATTTAATTTTAGCAAAATTTATACCATTTCCACATCACTTGTAATGCCACAAACATGTTTCAGCACCGCAAAATAAGTGTAACAATTAAATTTACAAATACTCTTACACTCTTAGGGAGTGTTCATTTATTTGCACGAATTTTTGTAATTTTTTTTTTATTATTAATTTTTCGTGGTAAAATCTCAATGTTCATCATTTTATATACGATAGTTTTTCATATAGAAATATATGAAATATAAAAAAAAATTGCTTATTTTTCATTAAACTGAATAGTTAAAAACGTTTTTTTTTATTAAAAATATTCGTTTGAAATTTTTCATCAGTTTGTTTGTCTTTTCCTTTGGTTTCAGCATCATGAAAGCCACAACGTGGCTGTGTCCAGTCTTTACTCTATTGTGTGCTACAAAACTCGTCTACACAGCACAAAGGGAAACTTATGATGGTTATGCTTTGGATGACATGGATTCTCAAATGATACAGGTACTATGTTTGTTTTTTTACCAGTTGTTGTACAAATACACCCTTATGCGCCTCGCCATATATTGTATTTTTATTTTACTTTAATAACTGTTCTGTTAAAGTGTTGTAAAACAACAAAATTTATGCGTAAAAATTGCAATTTTTGTATTGTGGTTTAAATAGAGGAATTGTAATTGATGTATATATTGTATAATAATTGTGTATTTTTATTTTATTCTGGGAAATAAAATAAAATTTGATGGACTACTAATTTAACATTGATATTCCTTAACTTATCTAGAAGGAATAAATAAATAAATTCAGTAATAAATTTGCAATTGTTTTAATGAAAATGAAAACAAAAATTCATAACGTTAAAATGAACTTGTTATATGATAATGATTTTTATTTATATATTTTTATTTATTTATTTCATTTTTTATATGAAATAAAATTTCATATTCCAGTTGGAAGCACACAGCTTAAATCAAAACTGATTTTATATTTTGAAAAAGCATATAAATTACGTTTTTGTTGAAAACGAAATGTAACATTTTAATATTTGCTCGTATGTTTATATTTTAAATTAAATTTAAAATAAATACCTAGAATTTAAGCTTTTATTAAAGACCAAACAGTTCTTTCAAAACAAATACTTCCATCTTATGACTACCAAGCTTTAAGTTCATTCATATTGTGTCTCAAAAAAAAAAAGAACTAATTCGGGTTAATCGTCATCATCTTCACTATTGTTTGGTAAACTCAGTTTGGTTGTGTATTTGTGAATATACCATACCACTTTATTCAATTACATAAAATAATTTCAATTATTGCTGAAATGAAAGGTAATTTTTTAATTTTAATTAATTTATTAAATACAACGATTTGCCTACTGTAATATGAAAACTAGAAATAAAATACAAAAAATTAAATATTTCTAAACTTGGATTCTTTTGTTGAAATTTAAGGCCGTGATACACTATCCTGTCGAGTCGCACGATTTGTCGAAAAAATCTTCTTTGTTAAGAAAGTATTACAGTGTGGCATAAAAGTGCATCCGTATGATAGATTTTCTGGCAAGTCTGTCCGACTTCATAATCTGTTGCATTTTATAAGATTTTAGCAAAAATCAACTCTGCATATGCTTTGCATCTTATGTTATGTGATGGTGTGTCACTAATGCTGCCATTTTAATGCTACTTTTAAAAGTGTGACAGAATTCAATAAGATTTTCTTGTGAATGAATCGTACGACTATGTATGATAGTGTGTAATGTCCTTTAGCAGACTAAATAATTTTTCTTTAGTACGAGTGTATGCAAGATTATTCTCTTCTTGAAACAGAACAATATACTGCATAAATGCTGGCCTTAATAATAATAAAAAAAACAATTTTAATTCTTTGAAACTATCCAATGTCTATTTTAATAAAATTTCAAAACCCGAGAATGATGAAAATCGGGATCTCTCAAAAACAAAAGGATTTTTGGTTCAGGATTGCTAAAGTCCCGAATTTCTAAATTAATAAATATCAAATCAATTTGTAAGTGGTCACTCTACTCGTATTCTGGAGGGATGCGTATTATTAATAAAAGTAAATGCTATACAAAGCCTATCCATAGGTATTAGCTTTAGCTTTAGAACAGTAGTAGTATTGTATAGTATAGTATATAGGTATAGTGGTTAGAGCGCTCGCGTACAAACTCAAACAGACCAGGTTCAACTTCCAGCAAAGAAAAAAATTAAAAATAAAAAAATTTACGGTTTTTCAAAGTTATAATTTAAAAATAACAGGTTCCCACCCCCGTCCAAGAAGTCTACCCTCATTAAACCGCTATTTATTCCACCAGTCATAAAAAAAAGAAAAAAAAAAAAAAACTAATGATCACGAGAAAAAGCGCAAACTACTGAGTAGTAGTAATTAACAGCGACCTACTTAGCAAAGATCCTCACCACAATCAACTCCAAATGTGGCAATTGCTGCTGATAATTCAGGGGTGAATTTATAAACACTGGTCTTTGAGTGATCAAATTGACAGCAATTTGTCTCATTCGTAAGGCACTTAATATCTATCTTTCTATCAATACAAATCCCAGTACAATGCATGAGTTGGAGTTTACTCCCCTGAGTACTGGTCTTAATAAAAAAAATAATAACAATAATTTACAAGGATGGCTTTGACATCTATGCTTCATGAAATAGCACACCAATCTAAAAAAACACTAATGTTGCCATCTTAAAGTTATAAACCTCTTTAAAACCACTTTTCCTTTTTCAATTTAATTTATGAATTTAATGAGTTCTTTCTTTGTTTTAAATTATAAAATTAATTGGATTTAACCAAAAATATTATTTAAACGATTTTCGCACTTATATTTACATATTTCATAATTATCTAATGATTTGAATAAAATTAATTTATATTCAAATTCTATGCGCAAACAAAAGTCAACAATACTAATATAAAAAGGGTGAGGAAATTAGTTTTAATTTTTACAAAATTTAATTTTTTAAGATTGAATTTGTATTAATTTTTTAATTTTATGCACAACAATTTCTAAAATAATGGCTTAAAATCTGTAATTATCATGAGAGCTTTCACAACAGCCGTTTGCTGTTGAACCAATCAAGAGAACAAACACTGCTGATTATATGAGAATAATTACAGTTACCACATAGTGCAAAATAATGCCTGTTTGTCTTCACTAGGCAGAATAACATATGATTGCCCGAGTCAGTAAACTATAAAATAGATAAAACTTTGATCATTGTTCTTTACTCTTTTTAGTTTTTTGCTTAGAAACGACTTGAATAAAAAAGTTAAGCCAAAATTAACATAAAGTGCATACCACGTGCTGTCTATCTTAAAATTTTTAAATAATTTTTTTTATATTTAACACACTCATATTATTTTATTAAAATTTGTCTTATTCACCTTCTGAATTAATAGTCTACTTTAATAAAAACATATTATTCCTACACAGTCGTTTTACCTGCAGACATTTACAATCTTAAAAGTGTTTTCATAAAAAATTATAATAAAAATTGTACAAAGCAGTAAGTTTTTCTGTATTCTAAAAATTTCTAAATGTACTATTCTTTTCTTTCATTTTTAATTTTTTGAATTATCAAACAAACAAAAAACAAAAACAATATTTTAAAATAGAAAATAGAATTGCTTTGTCTTTGTTTGTTTTTTTTATTTGTTGGTTTATATACTTATACTAGTACTTATACTTCTTGGTTTTTTAGAACAAAAGAAAGAAATATAATAGAAATTTTTCTTAAAAACAAAAACTTACATAAAAAACAAAAATTTTATAGAATTAATAAAACAAACATTTTGTGTAAAATATTTAAATAGGGAAAATGACCGTGAAATACAACAGCAAACAAATACAATACTCCCGGTGAATTTCTTGACAAACAGTGCGAGTATATTTGCAGTGGGAAAATTTGCAGACAAATTTTAAAATACAATAAAGTACTGAATTATATAAATACTTATATTTTTTCGTTTGTTTATATAAATTAACATATTTACATAGTACTTATAAATACAAGTACTAATGTAATAAAAAAAAACCAAAAAATTGTAGTGTCTTGGTTTGAAGTGAATTTTTATATATCCCGTCATTTCTCAGGGTCAATATATTTGACAATGCAGTAGAACCTGCTTTTATAATATGAACCATTTGTTTCACTCTCTGAACCCCGATTGGTAATCCCAATGTTCGCAGGAGAGTTAAGTTTAAATTGTTAGCAAATTAGGGAATAGCAATTCTTCAAGGATCGCAACATGATTAAAAATGATGAAAGATAGTTTGCTCCCAAAATTTGTATGGCAAATCTACATGTTTCAAACAAGAATATGCCTCTAAACGCTTATGAGTTACAACCAACGTCGCAAAAAATGATTACCTACTACCTACATGGTAAGCGAGTTGGTATTTTTTTAGTAAAAAAACCATTGTAAAGGGTAATGATTTAGTTGATTTTTGTATGTAAAGCAAGTACTTAGATATATAAATAAAATGTTTAAAAATATCCACATGTGAACTTAGTTTAATGAAATAAAAAAGTTTTGGGTTATTTTCGAGATAAAAATTTTTTTATGCGGTCTCAATTGGTTCCATAAAAAAGCATTTTTTATTTATATTGCGAAAACTATTTTTAATACCGTTTTGTGAAGTTTGGTATAATTTTTTTATGCCATTAATCTTATGTTTTTATCTAGCGCATAAAAACAGGTTTCTGTGTACTCCTAATATCACCTTCGAATGTTTGGCAAACAATTATCTGCGAGAATATTCGAAAACGACTATTGTTAGTGAAATAATAAAAAAAAACTCATATAGTTCAACTGTCGCTCAGTTTGTGGCAGCAAATATTTCGATCTCGAAGGTTCTTTATATATGTTTTTAACGAACAATATTAAAAACTAATCATAAAAGATGTATGTATTTACTGCATCTACAAGTATATACGACTACATAAATAGATATTGAAAAAAAAGTTTTCTCTTATATAATGTAAAGAATTACTCAAGCTTAAGGTCTTTTTTTAAATAAAAATCGTTTATTTATTTATCAATATTTCACTACTCCTGCGTGTAGCGTCTTCGCTACACGTGTAGCGTGTTCGGCCCCCAACCCCAACCCTCGCATTATTATTACAAACTGTTCAGTTTATATATTAACGAATAACCTTAGGAAGAGATAAATATAAGGAAGAGTTTAATCCAAATGTATAACATCATTATCGTTCTCACAGATCATACACGTAGGAGTAGCGAAATATTGATAAATAAATAAACGATTTTTATTTAAAAAAAGACCTTAAACTTGAGTAATTCTTTACATTAAATAATAAAGGTCGAAAAACCAGAATTAAAATTATTTCTCTTATATATATTTTTTTAACAATTTTGCTTTAGTATTTTATTTTTAGCGGTCTAGTGTTCGATAGACTGCTAGTGCGAGGGTTGAGGCTTCGATTTCCACCAGAGGCCCTGGGTTGCGGCGCTACACCGAGCTTATTTTCTTTGTCACTCTGCTCGTTGTAATTAATTAGAAAATCACTTAATATTGTATGGTAATTTAGTAAATAAATATAGAAAAAATATTTTTTTTTTTTCTCATATCATATTTTATAAGCATTTTTTGTCCTCTGCTGGATTTGACTTTGGCTTCTTTCAATTTATAATTAGACGCTTTAGTCACAACACAACATGCCACCATCATTGAATTTCAACTTTAAATTAAATTTGTTCATTTAATACGTACTTTCGATAAAATCTCGGTCGACAGTGATATTACTTTCGCGTTTTTTGCGAACAAAATATTAAAAAAGGATTTTTTTTTAAACATAAGACAAAAAAAAAAAACTTTGATAAACATTAGGTCGAAGTATTATTTTCGCAAATAAATGAGTTTGAGCTTTATTGTAACCAAATATATGCGATTTTTATCGATAACCTTTTGTCATTTTTAATCTATATTAGAAGATATACGAATAGTGTGGCTATGAAACGAATTCTGCCTTTATGAAAAAGATTGTTTTGAGTAAAGATATAATTTTTGTTTGAGACGATTTTCAAATAAAGAAATAGTGTTAAATACGATTTTGGCTTTAAAAAAGCACTTTCAATCTTCTATGAAGTCAAAAACCTCCAAAGTCTACTTTGGACCACTAGTCAAGAAGTAGGAGTACAGGCATTATAAATAATATATATAGTAAATAGGTGTTAAGAACTAAAATATTTATTGCACGGTTTTAGTAAAACGAGGGACATGAATGTTTCTTTCACTAATCCAAGAATATGAATTCGATTTATATGCATAGAAGATTTATTATATAATTAAGATTAATTATATACTCTGCCCATATACATATAAATACGAAAAAAATAAATTAAATATTGGCCTAACAAGTGCCTTTTTTATGGATCTCAAAAAATTCTATTGTTAGGAAGGAATACAAAAATTGGAGAAACGTTGGACTAAGTGTATTAAGCTAAAAGAAGATTTTGTAAAAAAAATATCTATTTTTTCTTTTTAGAATAACAAAAACTGTTTTTCATTCAAAAAGTCACGGACTTATAGATCCGACCTTGTATGATGTACCGTTTGCCACTCTTTTATGAGTTAATATTAGGTGGCGTAAAAAGTTGGGTTATATTTGAAATGTTCTTTATCAGACCCAAACATGTACCGTGGTTATCTGAAACTTTTGCCATTTTTGGGATGAGGACTTTATTCAATCTGTAGAGAATGTCCGGGTGTTATGAACGAAAAACTGATTGCATTTGTCACGCCTATACGAAGTTGAAATTTATATCATTATGAGAAAATAAACTTCCCAGTCAAGATTTCATATATTCTGCCGGGTCAACAAAGACATATGTGTGCAGCATTTCATGATGAAACACAACATCGTTTGATCCCTGTTTTCCATTTCAATTGAATTGCTGACATCAATCTTGTTAATTTGTAATAGTAGAGATCAGTATCCATTATACCTTTCAATCCCACCAGAACCACAGCATTGCATTTTTTGATACCAATCCTGTTTTTTTTACAACTTTTGAAGTTTTAATGGTCCATGGGTTTTTTTACTCATTATTGTCGAGCGTGATACATTTTTTAATAGCCAGTAATCATACGCTTTAGAATCTCCAGCTTTCTTTAAATAGTTGATAGGTGCTTGGTAATGAATGACTAGTTTCCTAGCAATATTCCTGCTAAGTGCCAGTTTTATATTAATTTTTGTTCATGATTTAATCGACTTTTTTTTAGCGATTGCCTAATAACTCTGAGGAACAACGTTAACATCAAAATTATCAAATTGAAAGAGTGGAAACCAACCAAAGCCAACCACCGACGGTTTGTAAGCAAACATTCTTACGGTTTTGTTTGAACTAAACTAACTTTTTCTTTCTTTTTTATTACTTTCTTTTTTTACTTAAATTTTTATCTAATAAAGTTAAACGACAAGTATTAAAGGACAGAAAAAGTATAATAAAGTCAACTGAAGAAAATTAAAAACATAAATGAAATGGAAAATGTCACATGATTGCATAAGTAAATGGGGAGGAGTGTGAAAATGAAAGCGAATGACACACAGGTGTCAATGTTTTCAATATTAGAGCTTTTAATAAAAAATTATGTATTTTGTTGTGACATTAGCAACAGGTAGTAGAAAAAAATGGAAAAAAATAAACATGCCAATAGATATTTACTGACATACAAAATAGGGATGCGTTCTATTGCTAAATATAATACACTTTTACCCTCATGTTCTTGAATATTTTATAGTCTTAATTTCATTAATTTTGCTTGCATGTCGGAACTATTTTATAAGAAAATTAAATTATTAAGAATTTTTATTTTGCAAAATGAAGTTTTAATGCTATAAAATACTCTCTTGGTAATATTTGACGGAAAATTTATGAGCATTTAATTATAAAATTGTAGAAAATATGTTTTCAATTATTTGTCAATTAGAAATGTATGATAAGAAATGAGAAATAAAAATTGCTGAGATAAAAGTTAAGTAAAATATGTATACATATATGCAACAGTAAATATTATAATTAAAAATTTTACTTGCATATGTTTAAAAAATATTTAGTTAAAGGCATTACAGATTTTAATCTGAAAATAATGTAATTACTTAGCACTGCATAAAGTAAACACATAATATTTCTTATAGTGTTGGAGGCAAATAAAATTAGAAGTTTATTTGGTGTACTTGTGGAATTTGTAAAAGATATTTTTACAGAGCAGTCAGTTAAGAAAAATACAATCTTTCTAGAGTGTATGTGCAAATAATATTTTACATTAATATTTAGAATATTTTACAAAAAGCTAATTGAAAGACTCCTCTTATCGCTTAATATTCCACCATGGAGCAGGTTCAATTTTAAGTTGTCAAGTACTGAGGAAGAAGAGAATGAATGAAGCCATTCCATATGCCTACTGCAAGCCAATGACTAGTTACAGCCTCTACAAAAATTTAATTTTCTTTTTCATTTCAAGTTAGTTTTAGCACTCGCATCGTTTTATAGGCTCCCAAATTTGATCATATTCGAAAACGGTTTAATACAATAAATTTGGAAAAAAGTGTATTATCTTATCTTAATCTTATTTCAGCTCAAAGCACTTTTCCCAGTGATCTTTAATAGCTTCAGTACCTCTTTATATTAAAAACTGTCTTGGTCCCTAAAATATCAACCGCAGAATCCACTTTTTTTGGTGGTAAATCTTTTGCAATCCATGAATTTGGAAATAAAAAGTTATACTGAGAAGCTTAATCTGGCTCATAAGTTGTATGATGAATGCAGTGTTTTAGATGAAACAGCTCTTTCCTTTCCTCAAATGCGGCCTTTACTGCTCAATTGTTGGCAAATCTTTTACCATTGAGCTTTTTTTAGGTTTGGAAATAGAAAATTTTGCGGGGAAGCTAAATCTGACGAATAAGGTGCGTGATGTTTCAATTCAAAACTTTAATGCATTGATTTTGGCTATCACAACAGTGTACATATGTGTGTACTCATGCACTGTTTTGATGAAATAATATTTCCTTTTTTATTATTTCATTATCTAAACATTGCTGCAAGTTAACGCAATACTCGCCCTTGATTGTTGTTCCCTTTTGAAGATAATAAATAAACAATCAGACACCGTGAATATAACTACAATTGATTAATTGTTTCTTTGCCTCGGGTGTAAAGTGTTGGGCCCATGTCTCAAGTCACGATCGACAAACAAACCATTGAAACACCTTCACGATGTCGTTTTTCTTTTTTTCTATTCTATGCATACTCGACATCGATTTTTGGCACAGCTTTCTAATCGCAAAAGTATCTGTTAAAATGCGATGTATATCAGAATTTGAAATGCTCATCATTTAAGGTAGCTCACACATGATAACACAATAACCCTTTCTGGCACGCATACCTCATGGATTATTAAGGCTATTAGTCTGCTACATCGTCTTCTCTCGAAATAAGACAATTTTCCAAGATTTTTGTAGTATATATAGAACTTCCTTGTCCTAATTTTGCTCTAATCCCCGTATTTCTACGACCTTTGGAACGCAAGATATGCAGTTGACTAATCGACCTCTTTCAGACTTTCCCCCAATTTCAATTTGACAAAACGACTTCTTTTAGACAATTTTTTATAGACATTCAACTTTTCAAATTATTCTTAATTTAATTTTTATTATTTTTTTTTAATTATTTGCATATTTTAGAGAAAAATAGAAGTATTTTTTCTTTTTAATAAAAAAGAAATATATTTTCCAGATCAACTTCTTTCATCCTTTTTTTTCATATTCCATTTTAACAAAACAACTTGTCTTGACTTAAGCGACTAAAATAATTTTCAAATTTAATCAAAAAAATTTTTGACAAAACGACTTGTAAGGTGGAAGCTCATTTGTTTCTTTAAAATCTATTTTACAAAAAGTCTTAAATAAATTTTTTGTCGTTTTAAAGAAAACTATTGCTTCTAAAGGGGAAAAAAATGTCGCATAATGTTCGTTAAGTATTTGTGTATAATATCCAAGTTTAAAATTTCTTTAATTTTTTAAGCAATAACTTCTATTAGCCTTTTTAACTGTTTTTTTGCTCTACTGAAAAGTTGTTGATTTTGAAAGAAGACGTTTTGTCAAATGTCAAATGTCAAATGTCTCGCAGCACTCATATTGTGTATTTTAATTTTTATCCATGAGTACCGGGACGGGAAATAATTTTTTTATATTTTTTTCTGCTACATCTTCATTTAAATTCTGGGAGCATATGTTTTATAAAGTTGCACTATTCACCAAAGTAACTTCTTTCAAACTAGTGGTGCCATCTATATGCCATTTCAGATATGTTTCCGAATGCCATCGTATTTCTTGTAAAAGGCAACCATGCTTTAGCGATGTGTTTTACGCACTCCAGAAAATTAATTTATAATCCTCTGATGACTCAGATGAAAACTTGATTGTCTTGAAATTTGTTTTAGACCTAAATCTAAAGTAGGAATTTTTAAAGATTGCGTGTACTAGTGGATAACTTGGCTAAGAACGTGGTTCTTACTGCGATACATTAACGGCCATTGTAGATACTGCGAATAATTTTTTGCATTTATGTTTTCCTCAAATAAATAACTTTTAGTAATTACAAAAATAATAAGTTTGAATCATAAAACCATGTATAGAACTTATTAAGTTTCTATAGTCCTACATTTATCTCTCCCGAGAAAATTTCTTAGCAAACATATACATGTTTTTTTTTTCTACCTAGCAGAGCATATGCTTAAATTGATAGTCAAATTAAAAAAGATTTAGTTTTTATTGGGAAACTTTTCAAATTTGTAAATTTGAAGGAAAAATGTTATTTATTCGAACTTCTATGCTTTAATAAGTGAAACTTATACAAAATAAAACATTTTATTTTACAGAAGCTACTCAGAATATTATTCTGTATTTTATAAAATCCTGTGCAGTAGTAGAGTTTCCTCGTTTAGGTGTAAAGTTTCTCAATCCTTAATAGAATTTAACCGCTAATTTGTTTCAGTAACTTAATGTGAAATTGAAGTCCTAACAAATTCAATTTGTTAAAATTGATTAAAAGTACAGAATTGCTTGAAATAATGTTTAAGAATATTTAATTTCAAAAAAGTATATACAAAACTAAACCTTTTGTATGTAATTTTTATTTTCTATTTGCCATCGAATACTCGTATTCCTAAAACAAAAGACAAGGTTTTACTTTTTAGTAACTTAATATGTTTATGGTGGAATTTAATTTAAAATTATTTTCTCTCTATTCTAATTTATTTAATAAAATAATAATACAACTAAAATTTTTCTCTATGCCAATATTCTTCTTCTCTATTCGCAGAATGACGACTTCCGTTCAAAACGCAACAAACCTTCTTTGTCAATTGTGAATCCACTGGATGTTTTAAGGCAACGTTTGTTATTAGAAATTGCTCGTAGGCAAATGAAAGAGAATTCAAGACAGGTAAGTTTCATAAAGAAATATTTACTGAACATATTTTTAAAGTTGCTTTTTATTACAAAAATTTTGTAATGCTGGTTATTTTGTGGGGAAAGTATGGAATACAATGAATGATAGAAAACAAAAAATTCATCAAAAGCAAAACTTTCAACAGAAAATAATATAGTACACGTACTCGTATACCAAAAATAAAAAACAAAAAAGTAACTACCAAATATTAGTTTATTTTTTGTTAGAGAGTGGGCTTAAGTTTTATTATTATTTTTTTTTCTAAGAATTTTCCTGTTTTAGCTTTGTAATATTTTTCCTTTTCTTTTTTTAACTGAAATAAATCTGTTTTAACAAAATGCCCTTAATATGTTCATCATATTTTGATGTAAAAATAAAAATTCTGATGTTAATAAAACAAAACAAAACATATTTTTTTTTTTGTAATACACAATCAACAATTAGATATTTTCAATAACTTGAGGTTCGGAAATTTCAAGAAGATAAGTTTTTTTCCAACAAATAATTAACATTTAAAAATTATCAATAAATAGAAGTTCAAATAAACAGCACCGTGGGTAAAATTCTATTGTTAAAACATAATTTATATTTACAACTGTTGGTTACAAAAATTGTTCGCCTTAAACCAAAATCAAATATTTACAGTCATTAGATTTTAACTTTTATGCCCAAAGCAAAAGTTATAAATTATGTATTTTGTTTTTTAAATTTTAACATGATAAACATGAATTTATGTATGTTTTGGAACAGCTGGTGGGAGAATTACTTACATATTTTTATTACAACTTAACTATTAACTAATAAATTAAATAAATGTTCATGCATGACCTTAGGCATGCATGAACATACCCCCCTTAGGGGGTATATTTTTACTATTCAATAATTTCTTCATGAGAAATGACGCATGTCGTTGCATAGATTTATTTGTGTTCCTATGCCTAATTTCCCAAAAAAAATACGCAGCATAGGAATTTTCGTCATCATGTAAAGCATATTTCAATTTTCAAACATTAGAAAATGACAGCGAACTTAGAAACATAAAAAATTCTTCTCATCTCCTTAACTCTACAGCAGTTTTTATAATTTCATTCATGGTTTATTCATGATTTAAACCCATGAATGCATTACATTTTTATAATATAATCACCCTTATGAAGAATAAAATTACACAAGCAAATTTCCGAACATATGAACAGTTGTTATCGTGAATAACTTGTGTTGAGAATTTTTCCGAATGTTTGCATTTTTAAATTCCGAAAAAAAATTTTGTGAATTCTTTTGCTTTTCATATTATTGTAAATGTCTTAAATGTGAAATTTTTTAACATTTTTTCAAAAAATTATTCACTTTTTCTTCACGAAAGAAGTGAGAAAAATGAAAGTTTCAAATTAAAAGACCTTTTAAACTTAAAAATTCCATTTACTTTAATATTAAAGAAGCAATACGGTAAATACATACATACATACATTATTGGTCATTACAATCCTGTGTCAGGGTTACGGCCTAGCTTCTCGCAGCACTCATGTTTTGTGTGTTAATTTTTATTCATGAGTACCAGGACCTACAGTTTAAAGTCGACTCCGAACGACAGATTTGAAAAGCTTTTTCATAGCAATCAATTACTCCCAAAACTTTTGCCAGATTTCTTTGTTACAAAATGTCAGAGCCGGGGCTTGAACCCGAGCTCTCGTCTTAGTAAGCCAACACACTAACCACTAGACCACGACGACTACATCTAATCTAATCGTTAATAATATCAATAAGAAGTTTTTGCGAAATATTTTGGGAGTTTTTACCCATTCCTAAAAAATTTCCTTTCGCAAAAGAATGTAGGTTGTACTGGAATAGTGATAAAAGTGTATGGCGGTCACAAAAATGCGCAATACGGTAAATTAGGAAGAAATTAATACTTTGCATTATAAAATGCTAAAAAATACAGACATTGCAAGAAGGTTTGTTAGAGAAAATAAATCCAAGGTGTTTAAATTTTGGGAAGTAGTAAAAAACAAATTGAACCATTAAGAAGGCTTTAATTTTAATAATTTAATTTTAATTTTGCAACTTTAAATGTGATAAAAACTGTGGTAATAGTTTTAGACTTAATTTATTTAATTTTTGTTTTTCTTTTTATACTTAAATAAGATATAGATTTAAAAAACAAGTTGTGTTTTGTAAATTTCATATAAAAGTACCTCCGCGATGTCATTTCGTATACCCTATATATATTTTTATAAACCGCATCCGTTTGCACATCTTGGCTTTCATAAGATTCAATCTCTCTCTCTTTGTGAATGCATCGGTTTTACCATTCATCAATTCTCCTTGTTAGAGAATCTACTTATATGTATGTGAAGATGTAAATCATCGCTGAAGATAATTTTCTAAGAAAAGTCACCTTTCAGTTCTCTCTATTCAACCAAACATTTGGCGTATTGAGACACAAGAAATGATCAGTAATCTTTAGCTCTTGAGTCAATTAAATCTTATAAACGTGGAAACTCAAATCTTTATTCTAAATTAGCATCAGCAATTTCTGTATGAAAAAAATATATAAACAAATATTTCTTTCGATGACTACCTCTTAGCAGTCTTCTGGCAAAAGCTCTAAGAGTAACTGATTGCCATGAAAAAGCTTCTCTAGTTTGTCGTGCGGAGTCGACTTTAAATTGTAGATCGCGGTACTCATAGATAAAATTTGGCACAACACAACATGCGAGAAGCTAGGCCGTAGCTCTGACACAGGGTGGTAATGGCTAATTATGTATGTACTTATGTATGATTTTTGTGGGATATTCAATTGTTAGACATGACGGCAAGTCGCCCAAAAAAATAATCCATTTTGATTTGAAAGCGCTGTTCAATAAATTTGTCAAATTGAATTTATCAAACATTGATTCATAATTAACATCGTGAATTATGATTACAGTTTGCGGGATTTTAAGTGATCTATGTGCCAAAAATGCATTCTGAGAAAATCGATCAAAAATAGCAGAAAAGAATTCTGGTTTCAAGGATATAGAACAAAACAGTCACTATTTATCTAAGAAACTGCTGAAAATTGATGGCAGATTTGGAAAATTTGCGGTCGAAAACCTAAAGTGGCATCATTAATTCAAGATGTTTAAAATGACAGATAGAGCTCTTAAACTTCCGCACGACGTCACATATATAGAACTCTTTCGAACATTAGAAGCAATATTCAGATATTTATTTAATTAAATTTAAATTAAATTAAATGTATTGCTTATAAGAATGAGCATATCTCTATGGCCATTTCGTCTCTGCTTATTCCAGGTTTTCAAATTTAAATTCTATTTTTCCGTTTAACTACACTCAACTATTAATTTTAAAAAATATAAAAAAATATTTATTAAATAACAAACAAAAGAAGTATCGCTTACAAATTCTTTTGTTTGTCTGTTTGTTTTATATATATTGAATGGGATATAATTCTCATTTAGTGCATAACTTTTTTTGAGCATAAGAGTTTACAGTTTTAATACCTTCTTTGGAAAAAACTCTCTTGAAGAGAAACATGTTTATCCCCATAAGCATTACAGTCTATATCTAATATTGAATGTATACGCTTATATGATGAAAAATATTTTTTTTATTTTAATTAATAAAGCAAAAAAAAAAAAAAAATAAGGCAATTTAATATGTATTTTCATATCTGATAGTGTCTTTATTTAAATAATAAGGAAATTAATTTCAATATACAACAAAATTCACTTTTTTTACACTCCCATTAAGTGTAATATCTTAAGCAAAGGTTTGTTTGTCTAGCATAATAAATTCTAAGAAATTTAATAAAACTACAACAAATTAATAGTGAACTATGGCATCTTAAACATTTTTAGAGTATTTAAAAGTTGTTTCTACAAAAGAATAGTCGTTTTTAACAACTATACTAAACTTTACTTTTTTCATTTACTTATAAACGTACCACATGTTAAAAGTAATTTTAAAGAAATCCTCAAAATAGGTATTATGTGATACCGCAACCAAGAAATCTTTTTCTTCAAGTCTCGCTTTTTCATGTCTCATAAGGAAAACAGATTGATTTTGCTAAATACTCGTACATAAATAAAATACCTTAAATACTCTCATCTTATATGATTACAATTTAAATTTTTTGCTCGAATACTTAACAAAAATAAAGTTTTAACAAGAATTCAAACCTATAAGTATACAAAAATCTGTGTGCAAGTATTTATCCTTTAGTATGTATTTACTATATATGAATGAACGTATGGAATATGTGTTATATTTTAAAATATTTAGGGCAATAGCAAATTGATGTATAAACAGGAACCAATTTCTGTTTACAAATACTTACAAGTATTTTGTAAACAATTTTCCATCACTTTTTTCTTTACGGGTATATTTATTTCATTTAATATTTTCTTAATTTTTTTTTTTTTTTTTATCATAAAATGTCTTGTGTTTCTTCCTTAAACATTTCAATTTACCGACTGAAAAGTGTTTATTAAACAAACAAACAAACAAATGACAGCATTGAGAAGTAAAAAAATGCCTGCCTTTAGTAAACATATTTAAAGAAATTCCTTAAAAGATTTTTTTTCTTTTTAGAAAATATTTACAACCATGGCGTTTCTTTTTTTTTCATTATTATTATTTGAAACCAGTAACACTAATATTTTTGCACAGAGTTTTTCTCCTCTCAACCGCATAAAATTGTTTTTTTTTTTTATTCTAAGCATACTTTCGTACATACATATGATTGTATATCCTATTTTGTTCTTCGAGTCATATGTACAGTACATATTCGTACATTAAAGTATAGGTACCCAGGCATATTAAGCACAAAAACTCTTCTTAATAGGGCGGTATTTGTTTTAAAATCTTTATAAAATACAATTTAAGAACAGCAACATCAGATGTTGCTTAATATGGTTACAACAATACCTGAAAAGAATAAAATTAATTGTAGTTTTAAATAATAATAGTCGTGAAAGCAATGACTAAAACTATTTTCAAATAAATTCAACAAGTATGTATATCGTTAGCTAAATGCAAAAAAGCTTAATTGAACAAAATATGTATAAATCGTTAAAGCCAGCACTCAGAAGATGACCCCGACTCATGCAATAGGTTTTGCTGGTCTAGGAAAATATCTAATCGGAAAAGTTCAAACCCCAGCTCTGACATCTCTAAAAGAAAAGAAATATGAACAAAATACGGCTACCTCTTAGCAGTCTTCGGGCAAAAGCTCTAAGATTGTATTGAACAAACATTCTTTTGAGAAAGGAAGTTTTTTAGGAATGGTTAAAAACTGCCGAAATATTTCGCAAAAACGTCTTATTGATATTATTAACGGTTAGATTAGATGTAGTCGCCGTGGTCTAGTGGTTAGTGTATTGGCTTACTAAGACGATAGCGCCGGGTTCAAATCTCAGCTCTGACATCTTGAAAAAAAGAAATATGAAAAAATTATTTCTTTCGTGACTACCTTTTAGGAGTCTTCTAGCAAAAGTTCTGGGAGTAATTAATTGCCATGAAAAAGCTTCTCAAATCTGTCGTTCGGAGTCGACTTAAACTGTAGGTCCCGGTACTCATGGATAAAATTTGACGCACACAATATGGGTGCTGCGAGAAGCTAGGACGTAACCCTCAAATAGGATTGTAATGACCAATTATGTATGTATGATCTGGATTCGACAGACATGCCCGATTCGACACATCAGTCGCTTTTTTATATTTTCATCGGGATACAAATACTTCATACAGCTCAATTTTCGTTCTTAGTCATACTCTCTGTTAAGAGTGATGGTTGGATGTATGTAATATCATAATTTTCAGGAAAAACATTCCCTAAAAAATTGTTCCATAAGCGTTGCTCGGCAAAAAACGAATTCTCTCCAAAATGCATAGTGCAATTCATTGGCCATCATCTGCTATCAAAAACGAAGATTTTATGAAGAAAATGCCGATTGATTGTCTAAAATTATATTTTTGGTTGTAAAATTATATTTTCATCAGTTACGCCTTTTTGCATTCTAACTAACGATATTTGGGTTAAACTAAAATGTCGTTAATTATAAAGAGACTATGAACTTTGGATAAACAGCTGTTTTTATATTGAATATTGGGGAGATTGACTTATGAAGTTTCTGAATCTCATGAACAGTTATAAGAATATGATTATAAGAATATTTGTTTTTAATGAAGCCAACCCTCAGGTGATAGTCCCTAATCATGCAGTACATTGTGTTGGCCTATGAAAATAGGAGGGGATGGAGGGAAAAAGGTGTGTATCTTTGATTTAAACTTACTAATATAATACATATCTCATATCAGTATCGAAAAAACAAAGGTCATATTTAAAAAATGTGAACCTCAAGGAAATTGGGCTGTTAATTGATTATTCAATGACCCGTGTTATACCTTCACCACTGCATAATCCAACAGCAATCAACCCCAAAGAGTCAGCACAAAGAATTTAAATTAGGGGACTAATAAAAGATTAATTAAAATTGGATACTTCTCTTCAACTGCCTTTCTGGCATGGGAGACCCTGCCAAAGAGCTCTTGCTCTCCGCCATCCTAGCCAGTTGAGTGTTGAATCCTTGCAGTGTAAGCCTCTACACCACGACAAGGTGATTATCACACGTAGAGACATAACATGGCGCAATAGCACCAACTGGATCTCTGGATAACTAACCAAAACAACAAATCCTATATCAGATAATTCCAGTGAACTTGACTGCTACTGCGAGAGATGTAGCTACGATTCCCATATAATTTAAAATTGCATTGAAATATCAAAATAAATAAAACTAAGAGTTTTAATTTGTTTCATGTTTACTTGTTGTGAGGGATTTAAGTCTAGTCCCGTAAGGGCCTGGCCTTGGGCTTCATAATTTAAAAGGCGATAACTTTTGACTTTAAAGACGAAAATAGAATGGATTTGAAAAAAGCTAAATTCTCTTATTTTTGTTCAATATTTTTATGGTTAAACAAGAGTACCTATATAAAGCAAATGAAATTAGAAAAGAAAAATAGTGAATAAAATAATTCTCCGCTTGAAATGCAGAGTTAAGTTAGGACTACTGTATGTTGTGCAAAAATCGCTACCAACCTATGATTTATTTTTTCGCACATTGCTTCATTTATTCACAACCGCAATAACGTTTAAGCCGACAATACATCAACAATGTTCTTCATGTATTTCAAACGTAAACGCGAAATTTAAAATGGGTAAAGCATATACATATGCATGTATATATGTATACATATATATTTTTGTAATTTTATAGCACCACAAACTGCACACAAAACTTGATTATATACTCTGTTTACCAGATTATTCAAGCAAAACGTGAACGTAAATATTGTTGCATACGCATAAATTGATTTGTCATATTTGTTAAGAGCTTAAGAAAATACAGCACACTTTTAAAATCACACAAAGTAGCACTTATTTTTCATTTACACATAACGTTGAAGAATTGTTGTTTCTCTATTAAGCCTGTGGCTTTAACCAGAGACTTAAAGGAGCTAAACATTTTTATTGCAACACTATCACAATATCTTCCGTGGCAGTCAGCAATCAAACGAGTTTTATACAATGTTTTATATGAGCATTAGAATATTTAGCATTGAATTTTATTATAAAGTTAAGCCTCTGGGATATACGAGTATATACATTTAGTCATTTACATAAAAAAAAATATTAAACATTAAAACAGGCTGATTAACTTATGCCAACAGTACTAAGTGTTAACATTTTTTGTGTATACTTGCTATTTGTCAAACAGATGAATATGTTTAAAACATATTTCTTTAGGCCAGAAAAGAAATAAAAATAACATATTAAGGAAAATACTAAGATATAAAGTATGATTAATAGTGACTAGTCTTGTTCTTTGTATGGCTTACATCATGTAGACACCAAATAAAATACAGTAACGTACTCGTATGTATGTATGTATGTATGTACGTAGAAAAAAGCCGCATTTATATTCTTGTAAAATAATATCTTCAAGTCAAATTAAATTATGATCACTGTTTACTTATTATATATTTAATAAAATTAAAAATAATTCAGCAGCTTAAAAGCAGGTATTTTTAAAATACTGTTGTAAAGGTATGTCTTTCTTATATATTCTATTTTTGGAACACATTTACACTAATTTTTGATATTAATATCTATTTTCATAAAACATTGTCACCAAAAACACAACCGTAATTTAAAATATTGTCTTTTGGGTATCATAAATACACCCGAACCATTTGTAATTTATTTTCTAAATTTAAATATGTAGGTTGAAAAATTAAAACTTCAACACAGCAAATAAATGGAAACTACTAATATAAAAGTAGTCGCCCGGGTCAAGTAGTTAGTACGTTGGATTACTAAGATAAGAGCTCTGGTTCAAACCCCGGCTCTGACATCTTGAAGCAATGAAATATGAAATAATATTTCTTTCGGCAGACTTCTGGCAAAAGCTCTGAGAGTAACTGATGGTTATGAACAAGTTTCTCAAGTCTGTCGTTCGGAGTCGACTTTAAACTGTAGGTCCCGGTAAGAAAATCTTATCGATTCTGTCACAGTTTTAAAAGTCGCATCAAAATAGCAACATTAGTGTCACACCATCACACAAAATAAGATGCAAAGCATATGCAGAGTTGCTTTTTGCTAAAATCTTATAAAATGTAATTCTGATCGTATGGAAAAAATAAGCTTATTAATTTTTTTTTTTTTTTAAGATTGTAAAGTCGGATAAACTTGTCAAAAAATCTGTCATTCAGATGAATTTTTATGCCACACTGTTATACTTCTTTAATACACACAATTTTTTAACAAATCGTACGACTCGATAGGATAGTGTATCACGGTCTTAAAGTTTTATAATAATGTGTCGATTATGGATGACAACCGCTCTTTAGTTGCGTTGCCACTTTCCAAAATGGTATTTCAGATGGTAGCTCTCAACTGAAAGCTGGCAACTCATTTCGTGGTGAAGGATTTTATGTGCTCTATCCGCCATTTCATATTTTTTATATATCTCGAGTTGATGATGGCACTTTAGGTTTTCGAATCCGTTTACGGATATCTCGTCCAGTTTCGGAGATAAATAGCTGAAAACGGATTGCAGATTTTAAAAATTTTGGTGTCAAAAACCTAAATTGGCATCATTAACTCGAAATATATAAAATGGCGGATAGAGTACATAAACTCCCGCACGACGATTTGCTAAAGAATAAATATTTTGTTAACTGCATATGTGTGTGTTTACCACAGACAACGTGGATTGACCAATTACCCAAATAAAATCGTAGCTGTGGGATTTCTGAAAATTGCCTTTTGCAAAAAACCTTAGAGCCGCATAATTGCAATTGTTTTCATTAATTTTGGACTATAATGGGTTAAAAAGTAATATACTGCAAGCAAATTAAAACTTTTAATTTAAATGTGTTGTCAACCACTGGGTAGGAACCAATGGATTGCTAGATTGCCACAACGGCTATTTTAAATACCTGCTTTAAATACTAACCTACCCACCGCTGGTTCACAGTGTAATACAAGGACAAAACTCCAACAACTATAAAAAGAACAACACAGCCAAGATAGCCACAAATTATGATAATAAGAGATAAATGTATCAGTATATACAGCTATCTTATTTTTCTCCAGTATTAAATATAGCCACAACAAAAATACACACACAACATCACAGTGTATAACAAAAAAGCCACAGCAAAATTGCAAACACAACATCACAGTGTACAATAAGATAACTATAACAAATTGTAACAGCTGATTTAAAACTTTTTAAGTTGTGTATTTCCTTGACTGTATTACACTGTGGCCGGGTATAACATTTGTCTACGACTTTTCAATGTACAGAGCAGAGTTACAATGCAATGAATTTCAATTCGCAACTTTGGTACATAATTTAATAATTTTTTTTTTATGAGGCCAACACTAGGGGGTGACCAGCTCTTATGCAATATTGGTCTAGGAAAATATGAGGGAAAGGGGGAAAAGGGTGGGACCTTTGATTCAAACTTATTATCATATCTGATCTCAGTCAGGAGAAAACAAAGATCCTACTTTAAAAATTCGAACCGGAAGGAAATCGGTTGCTGTTGATGTTCAATAGCTAAAGTTATAACTTCACCACTAAATAGTCCAACAGCAATAAACCCCAAGAAGCCCGCACAGTAAAGTTAAAATTAGGGTGGGAATAAAGATATTGTAGATGATATTGTGGTTATTCTCCTTCATCCAGCCCCTGAGATATTCTTAGGTACTGCTCCACAACTGCCTTTCTGGCGTGGGAGACTCTGCCAGCCAGAGAGCTATAGCTCTCCGCCAGCTTAGCCGGTTGAGTGTTGAGTCCTTACACTGTAAGCCTCTACACCAGAACAAAGTGATTATCCCACGTAGAGGGATAAAAAGACAAAAGTACGAACATTGTGTTTCAACAAGCATTACCAGAATTCAATTGAAAGGATATTAAGGATTCCAAAGGGCAGAATCATATTCTAGAACCAGTTTCACAAGCATTGTAAATATTTCTTTTGTATTATATGGATTACGCTTGATGAACTCCAAAACGCCAGTAGCTTTATTAAACATTAAATTAATGAAAAATCTAAAGTAAAACCTTTTATTTAAATGAATGACTAAATGTCGAGAAAAAATCAAGTTTATTTGGCGACAGGTCGGAAAACGAATAATATTATTCTGTAAAAGTGTATGATCATTGCAGTTATGAAATGGGTAATACTGTATTATCTCGGATAACGGTTCTATACTACATCTATTACTATGAACATAGTAATCGCCTTTGGCAATGTAAATTATATAGGCAATTGCAAAAACTACTTAAAATATAAATTAAATATTTTCAAACAGTTTTGTGATTTATGAAATGGTTTTATTTTATCTCTTTCATTTCATTTCAATACTTAAAAAAAGAAATTTGAATATCGACAGTTTCCTTATGCAAATTTATATATCATTTTAGCAACTGACAAAATTATTTACACAAAGACGACAAACATTTACATTTTTTGCCAACAATTTAACAAGTTTATAATTAAACAAAATCAAGTTAACATTAAATCAATCGAAACGTGCTCAATCAAGCACATGATTTACACTCAAATAAATTATTTAAACTGAGAATCTTTTAAAAACTTTTTAATTTCCCCATTGACAGAGAAAAAAAAAGTTTTAATTTATGTTTCTTTTCAATTTATCTTTTCCTTTTTTCCCACTTTTTCTTACGCAATTACTTTAAACATACACACACAAAAAAAAAAAGGTGGAATTGAATCGTGCAATACTAAAGAATGTCGGTAAACGTATGGCCAACAAATATACCTCGTCCTGGATGGCTGCCCTACCAGATGTAAATGAATTAGAGCAACGACAACAGCAGCAACAACAGCAACAACAACAAATGCAACAAGAATTTTTGCAACATTTGCCAACCAACTACGAATACGATTTAATACCCGCAACAACATTAATTTTTGATTATATACAAAAACAACAACAACAGCAAAAAGAGCAACCACGTTATTCTTGGCTGCCTCACACTACAAATGCATTACAATACGATAACAGTTACATTAACGATGTCAAAGATGAAAACATTAATGGTCAGCAACAGTATGATAGTGATGAAAATGAAATGCCCGACGAATTGTTAGCAATTAATAACCTATTGGCTGAGAGTGGTCTTGGTGGCAACCAGCAGCAATCCTTAAAGAGTTTTACACAAACAACTAATGAACATTCTATGCCAACAAATGAACAGCAGCATAAAAAAACAAATTTTCAGAAATCTATTAACAGTCGAGATGAAGATAAAAAACGTTTAACACTGATTAATAAGAATCATCAAGCGCATCAACAGAATAGACAAAGCAGTGGCAGCAACAATAATTTTAATTTGGATCCTAATGATGGAAATCCAGTATCATCATCGAAACAAAATGCAAATGATTTTAAAAATGAAATGAACGCAAATGGCGGTGATTATCAAATACAACGTTATTTGTATCATTTGCATAAGAATCATTTAACGAGAAAGTAAATACAGTAAAAAGAAATTTGCTGCTTCTATAACCAATCCCTCACGTAATCTCTGACATTACTGGTCTCAAACAAACCCTCCCTCCCTCCCGCCTTCCTGACGGTAGCTACAAATAAAAAAAACCCTAATTTATATTGTTAATATGCAAATATAAAGAAATAAATATTTAAAAAAATAGTAACAAGAAAAATATTAAAAAAAAAATTAAATTCTAATCATGTTATTAAGGCTTAAACGAATAATCGATTAAAATATTTTTGAATGTAATGTATTGCTTAATGTGTTAAGTAGTAAACAAAATACACAAAAAAAAAACAAATAAAAAAAAATAATAAACAAAAATATACATACTTTTACTAAAATTATTTATAAAATATTTTAAAATAATATTTAAATATTATTATAAATAGGGAATAATTGTTACTGAAACAGAAAAGAAATACACAAGAAAAAAATCCGTAAGAAATTATTCACTTTAAACGAAGTCAAAATGGTATATGTAAACTATTTTAATTATTTATGTACTTATGAAAAAAAAACAAAAATATATATAACAATCTGAAATTAAATCAAAAGAATTTTTAAAAAATAAAACATCAGAAAATAAAAGAGGTTTTCGTATTAAAACCAAACACAAAACATTAAAGAAATTATTTCATAGAAAACAATTTTTTATAACAAAAGACAATTTTATGAGAAATATATGTATCAGTTTTCAAATAAACATTTCATTCAATCTGCACTTTCCAATTACTCGTATTTCCATTTACACTTAAGCAAACTGAATTCGTATTTGTTTTGAACAACACAAATGCAATCTTGAGAGGTTTTACATTTTACAAAATCATGTTTTCAAAAATTCAGATCGGTTTCGGGCACGCACCATCTTCAAAATATTTTCATTTATTAATCTGTTCGTAATTGTTTGTCGTAAGGATCCTTAATTAGCATGCATGCATCATGTTGCGTTAACATGAGTGATACTCTGTAATTGTGCTTTGTTCTGTTTTTTTTATCGGGGGGAGTTAATCTATTACCCACATAAGCATGCGTAACTCACCTTTTACTACCTTTATCCTTAGCGGTACTTGTGTTACGTATTATTTCGCAAAGAAGTGTTTCGCGCCAATGCTATTTATCTCAGCTATATGCCGACTGCATTCATTTCATTTCTGATTTCAAACTTTACTGATAAGCAGAGCACGTCAAAAATGGCACGAAATTTTTTTAAAAAAGTATGCAAAAATAAAACTGAAATTCTGATGCAAATTTAAACGGTTTTAGTTTGTAGAGAAATATGAATTGGATTTCTAAATTAAAACTTGCTTTTTTTTATAGCATTTTCAGTTTAAATTAAACCTTTTTCCAAATAAATGAAACCTTTTTCAAAATGAACGCAACCTTTTTCAAATTAAACGAAACTCTTTTCAAAATAAATGAAACTTTATTCAAATTCTTTTAAACATTTTTAAAATTAAATTAAACCAGTTATAGAATTTAATAGAAAAGAAAAGAAAAAAAAAATAAAACATTCATTTTTAATTATGGATAATGCCAAAATCCATAAAACCCAGGAAAAAAGGTTTCATTTATTTTGAAAAAAGTTTAATTTAAACTGAAAATGCTATATAAAATTAAGTTAAAAGAATGCCATTAAGCCTTACTTATGCCAGACAAAATAACACACGTTGGTCATACTTATTATCATCCAATTTGAAAATGTGCAGATATTTCCCAAATCAGTCACTTCCATTCAAGAACTGTGTCATAAAAAATCTGGTTCTCTGTGTTTCCTTTATACTTAAAGGGGCTTAAAAATAAAATAAAATAGAACATCATTCTTGCCTTCAAAAAACATTCTCGTATTGACTACCATCTGCGCAAGGTAACCCAACGTTTGTTGCTTTTTATACCTGCAGCAAAAGTAGATTCAGCTCATTTCTGGCGCATTACTTAATTCAATTGCACTATGCGTAATTTTTTAAATCATGGAAATATAACCATATATTCACACCACTACGTAATAAAAAACCAAAAACAAAGAAGACCGATGTCTCACAGTTTTGCTCAATGTCATCAAAAGTTTTTTTATGGGCTCTAAACATTTGGGGCTGCAAAAGTAAAAATTTATTCTTTTTTGCCCTTATTACGTACTGGTGTCTGTATCTGCTTATTTTTGTTTCTGTTGCACTGTGTTATAAATCTAGTTGCACGTAAGCGATACATTGGGGACGGTTTACTTCCTGTCATTTTATTTGAGAAAGCTTTAAACGGTGTAGGAAAAACATATAATGTTACGACCGACAGTATTATACTCCTCTTACATGATTTTAGTCGCACAATATTCATGGCTTTATTCTTATTTATGCTCCTTGAGAAATGAACGCTTTTTTCACTGCTGGAATATATGAGTTATGACCATCGCGCAGTAATCCAGTAAAGCGTTCCTTTCGAAATCCATATTGCAACTGCATGAGAGCATATATACGTTTGATTGAATTTTTCTTTCGTCTTTCTTTAAGTACTAATTAGTAATTAGATTTGTTATGTTCTTTTACAAATTTCTGCAGAAATAAGCAGAGCTCGTTTTAACTGAGTTAGTTTTGGTACAATCACATTACGCAAATATTTGACAGAAAACGCGCAAACACTGATTTATTAAAACATTTATTTTTGAAATTTTCTGTTGATTAAAGGTTAATTAATTAAAAATCGAAATAAATATTCTAATTGGCTTTTGAATAAATTGGAAAGAAATGTTTACAAAGAACGAAATTTTTGTATAAATTATTTCGAAAAAAAAATGATTAAACTTTTTTCATAAAATATTTGCAAAGTGTGAGACAGTAGCTTTATAAACTGTAAACTACTGTGATAACTTAGGGTGATAACTTTTTTTGGACAATATTCTCCCCAGGGGTTTTCTAATGGCAAATATTGTATTAATGATAAAAAAACTATTTCAGTTCAATTTGGTAAATTGACAGCGATTTCTAAAATGCATTTAATATATTTATTTTTAAAATTTTTTTTAATAACAATTTTTTTTTAAATATGGTTTATACATATGTAAGTATGTAAACAAATAATAACAATAAATGATTAAAATTAGGTATTGTAAGGTATAAGCTTTAGGTGCAATGGACGCGATGTTTTACAAAGCGGATATATGTCTACTATTTTCATTCCACGTTCCGCACAAATATTACTGCGTTGTTGATTTCGAATTGTAGATGTATAATTCATTTTTACCAAACCGATTTAATTCTTTGTTTTAAATTACAACCAATACATGAAAATGACAAGAATTGCCATGAATTTTTTGTCAAAAAAAAATTAAATAAAATATGTGAAAACAGATTTTTTTATATAAAAAACTGCAAAAAAAAATTGCGGCAATTAAAAGCAAATTTGGAAGAAAATTATTCCATTGACTTGAAAACGGACTTTACTATTGAAATCAGCATGTCTTAATTATATAGATGGGATGGTCAGACGTTAAGGCATCAAAAAAGTTTTTTTTTAACTTTGTTTGATTCAAAACTTAAACGTGTTTGGTGCGTAACCTTTTTTAACGATAGCGAAGAACTAAAAACGCAGTTCTTAATATTTGTCCATATTTTGTCTGGGGAGATTTGATGTTTGCAAAAAATGCAAAAAGTTATTACCCTACTGTACATAATAGTACTGTTTTAACTCAAAAGAACACTACATTTTACTGTCTTATATACGTATTTTTTGTTTTTGTTTTTCTTTATCAAACAGCTAGCAACGGTTTATAGAAAATACCTAAAAATTTAAGAGTTTAGATTATATTTGTTTATTTCATTAGAACTCGTATTTTGTTATTTACTTTCTATTTATTTAATTAAATTTTTTTTAAAGCAAATGCAATAAATATTTAATAGAAAACTCTCATGAAATTGCCTTTTGTTATAAAAATAAACAAAAAAATTAATTTATACACATGCATACTCGTAAAATAGCAGATACTGCAAATTCTTCCGCGGGCGGACTAAATAGACACAGAAAATAATAAACAAAAAAAAATGTAAAACCATAAACAAAATTTTACGTTTTTAACACCCACCAATTTATAAAACAAATTTATTTAAAATTAATTAATTAACTTTAATAAGAGAGACTTTATTTTAATAACAATTTAATGACTCTTTATTGGCAGCTGTTAAATATTAAGGGTTTTTCTTTGTTGTTATTTTATTGAGTTGTAAAAATACATACATATTATATACAAAATCAATAAGTAAAATTTGTATAAAATAGAGAACAATTTACATTGTAACTTTGTCTTTAAAAAGAACATATTATTAAAAGAAATATAAACAGAAATATTATAATTTTTGAACTGTTGCATTAAAGTGTAAATTTTGTGTAGTTTTAAATTTAAAATATTTTATTCATTAATGATTTATTCATTCACCTGACTTATGAAATTGGTTAGTAGTAGCGTTTTTTTTTTGTTATTATAATTAATTATTTATTTTTTTTTATTTCGTTTTATTAGATTACTTTTACAACATAAGTAGCATATACAGCAATGTGGTATCCGTCGCAGCGTCTTGTATCATGCGCTCGCTGCTTACCCAGTGTGTTATTTGATATTCTTTTATTTCTTTATAGTACACACCGTATGTATATGATGACTATAAATGCTTGCTAAGCTGTGCCGGTATTACAGGTACTAAAATCATGCTACACCTTTGTGCTTATGGAACATTTGAGAGTAGTTTTGTTAATTGTTAAACACTTTCGTAGTGGCTAGTGTTTATTAATTTTATTAAATATAGATTAAAATTCTCTATATAAAACGCTGCAGAAAACTTCATATGCAATAGCTTAAGTGATAAAGTACTGATTTAAACAAAATTCATCACCAAAATTCATAAAAAAAATTATTATAATTATGGGTTTAAATGTGAAATTAATATTTTATGTTATTTTATATTTTTACGTACACCGAATATACAACTATTACAGTACAAAATGCAAATGACTAAAAACGAAACTATTTTCATATATTTTATTATTTAGAAAAATTTTGCAATTAAATAAATATGAATTTATTTTAAATACAAATTTTTGTATACACACATATTTATTTTGATTTCTGCTTTACAAACTAATAAGAATTTATTGTACGCTTTTTTTTATTAAAACAAAATAAATAAAATAAAAATCAAAATTCAAATTATGTTCCATATTAAGTATTAAGCTGTTGTTTGTAAATGTGCAGTTGAAATTAAACCAAAAAACCTATTGAAATTAAACATTTAAAACGATAAAAGTATATATTTCAGAAATAACGATTAAAAAAACTCTAAATAATTGCAAATAACCTACACATTTTTCAATAAGTCTTATATTTAAAATGAAAAACATACTATATTCAAATGATTTTTAATAAAAATTCTTTTAAAACAAAAATTATTTACATTACCTGACAAAATAATTTACTTACGAGTATTATACTCAATGATTAATAAACCCAACAAAACAAGCAAAAGAAAATTGTAAATATCGTAGTAACGTCTTATACTCCACTCATACCTATAAAATGTGTATTTAAATAACCTGAATATTTCAAATCAAAAACTAAATAAAATCAATTCCTTATAATGTATTTATCTAAAGAAATGTTGTACTTTAAATAAATAACTTTTAAATAAAAAATCAGAAACAAAAAGAAAAAAGAGAGAAAATTTAAAATTCTTATATGTACTATTTATTGATTATTGATTTTAAATTGTTTATTTAATTATAAATGTAAAATATTTTAACTAAATTATTGAATTATTAAATAAAATGAAAATAAAAGAGATGCTAATGAAAAATGCTATACAAGAAAATAAATATACATAAATTATATATATTACAAATAAACAGTATATTGAAGTTTTATTTGTAATGAGCACATACAGTACTAAGGTGCGTATGAGTTATATTAAGTTCGTAAGTAAAAAGACACTCATCTTACATAATCAATATTTGTTTTTAATTACAATACAAGTATGTATATAAAGGTATGTATGTTGATTTCGAATAAAACTCAAATTATCTGTCATTTCTTTGTATAATGATAATTTTGTTATATGTATTGAACAAAATATCGGCCAAATGGCCGCCGCGAACTCGACGGCACACCTCCATCCGATGGTTAAAATTTTCGATGTCTATGAGCCAAAAATGAGTTCCAATGTCATTAATGTGATGAATTATCTTATCCTTTAGCTCTTGAATTGCTGCTGGCTTATCGACGTACACCTATTTTTTAAATAACCCCAAAGAAAGAAGTCCAACAGTGTCAAATCAAATGATCTTGGCGGTCAATTGAACTCGCCACCACGTGAGATAACACTGACATTGAATTTGGAGCGCAAAAGAGCCATTGTTTTGTTAGCTGTTGAAACCGCTAACTTCCAAATCGGGATATAAAAAGTTCGTTATCATCTCACGATAGCGAACACCATTCACAGTAACTGCCTGACGGCTCTGCAACCACACTATCGCGAACAGCAGTAATATTTTCTGCAGTACGAGGTGTTTTCACATCTCCTACAGACTCAGTTTACCCAGATTTTTGCACAATTTTTCCGATTGTACGCACATTTGGACAATTAAATTGCCCTAAAAATTTGCGAAGTGCACGATATGCATTTTGATTTGAACGTCCATTTTCATAATAAGCTTGAATAACTTTAACACGTCTTTCCCTGCTTCAAATTGAGCTAGTCTGAAATTGAGAAATGTCAAATGAAATGCAGCAAAAAACTAGTCGTTTAGGTGTGGTTCACATTCAACATTGGCCCTCAAAATTTAACAACCCGATACTATAGCAATAATTATAACTTATTTTTCTTTCTGAATTCGTAAGTGTAACAAAACATTGAACACTTTTAGGAAATATTAAACAAATTTTTTTCCAGTTAATATCTTAAGGCATATTTAACCAAAACTCTTAATAAATGAAATGCGTCTGTAGCACAATTGTGTACAGAAAATGTACGTAAAATCAGATAGAAAATATTATGAAATTCCATCCGTATAGATAATATAAAAATACATCCCTAATCTAATGAAGTGTGATGGTTTTTTAAAAAATTACAAAAACCACGATACAATTCACAGGGTCGAAATCATACCTGCAGCCGGCGTAGCTAACGAATAATTAGCTATTTCTTTAATTACTAATCAGTACAAGTAGCTGCCGATCTGATTACTAGCGAACAGTGTGACCGTTTTAGCATTTTTGCTGCTAAATTTAGCATTTCTTCTTTTGATTTAGCAGTAAATTTTTCAGTTAGCATTTAGCATTTATTTTAGCATTTTTCATTTATTGGTATTTAATATAAAATGTTGATATTAACTATTAAATATAAATATTTATTTACAACTAAAAAGTTATACTGGTAAACATAAGAATTATAGTGGTCTGGCAATAGTGTGAAAATTGAGTCAGTAGTAAAGCGCCTAGAAAGTCAGTGGCTAATTTGATATTGATGCAAATATAGAATTATGTCATCAAGCAAAAATCTTAAAAATGTGTACAATAAGAAAACAAATTTTATATATAATATTTTGAGACCATTGCTGTTAGGAGTCCAAAAAGTAAATCAAATATTTGTAAGTAATGAATCTGATTCAACTCTATTGTTAACAGGACTGCACAATCTCTTGAAAAATCTTTCTTTTTAGCAGTTTTTCAGTTTCAGTTTTTCTTTCAGCATTTTTTAGCATTATTTTAAACCATATTTAGCAGCAAAATTTTTTATATGTGGTCACACTGCTGGCAATGTACTCGTTTATATAGATAATACCATCAGACCTCGAACTATTCTTTTTAGCCCAAATTCACCAGTTAATCTACTAATGATTTCATAATTCGAGAAAATTAAAATAATTTGATTTTTAACAAATTAAATTTAAAGCTTATATAATTAATTTCAAAATTATAATTAAAGTTGTCGCCAGCACAAAATCAAACAACACACTGCAGATTGTTTTGTTTTTATATTGTATTCTTTAAAATAACGGCTAATTTTTTTAGCTCCTCCAAAAAAAATTTTTAGATGAGTGAGAGAAAATTCAAAAAGCGAATTCTTTTATAACTGTTGTCTAATAGAGCAGTGATTCCAACTCAAAGTTGGGACACTCTACAAAAAACACTCGTTAAAAACTAGGGTAGCTTGTCGACTTTTCGGTAAGCAAGTTACTAATGATTTGGAATCAATTTCTACTATTAAAACTGCTGGGATATTCCAACATTTATATATTAAATTTTCTATACAAAAAAGACAGTTTCTTTGACGTTAAAAATAGATTGCTTTGCTTTACTTATTTTGTTTTAAACTTATGCAAAAGTAAAAAAACACCCTTTATTTGAACTACATTATGCGTTGTTAATATGCTCTTAATGCATAAAACGAGTAAACATTTTAAATTTTCAATAACAAACTATGCGTTAAAAGTTGAAGCCTGACATAGCTGCATACATGTGTAGGTACGAGTATGTACTATACGTGTGTATGTATGAATGGTACACGAGTATTCCCCTCATATGCAAAACGCATATTTCAAAATCAATTTACAGAATCAAAATACAGCATTTGCAAAGCCTTATAGATAATAATGGTTCAAACCAATTTTTTTCATTTTTTTTTCTAGCCCTAAACAAAATTGTTTTATACGGTTTTCATTGCTATCTATTGTTTTTGACAGCTATAAAAATTGTTTTGTGTTTTCTTTTTCAAAATCTCTATTATGACACCAGCACTTCTCTGGAGTATAGGAAATAGAAAATATCCACAGGGAGTCATATGAAATATAAGTGTTGAGTTCTTTACATCCACATATGATATGTATGACCTGATTTTTTTTTTAATGCAAATATTTATAACTTTTACATGCGTATGCAAATTTCTATAGTGAAATCATTTAAAGAGAAATTTGATTTATTGCGACACCATTCATTGTGGAATAGAAAACCTTTTAAATGGAAGTTTTATGTCATCGATTAAAATTGCTGAAATAGAACGAAATTTTTGACCCAATTTTAAAATGATTTTAATTTCTTTTTAATAATTTATTACGTGAAAAATAATATTCATGAAAAATGAAATAAAAAAAAAACACAAACTTGTTTATGAAATAAAATAGCAGTAGCAAAATTGTTAGTTTAGTCCACAATATTATAAATATTCCACGTAGCAAAACAATAACATATCGTCGATGGAATTAAAGAACGCTGTAACTGACAATAAAATTGAAAATACGTTTTTTGCATCATTTTTATCAGAAAAAGAATACGCGTCGATTGGTCCCGGTCCCAGAGGTGCGTATGAGTGAAATAACCAGTGAAAAAATTAAGTGCATATGAACTGAATACTGTTTTTTGTATTTATTAAGGACGGTTGAAGCTAAACTTTTTAAACTTAGTCTGAATGAAAATTATCAGTCAGAAAATAGACCCATTTGGACAAGTGAGAGTGGTACTTTTCATACAAATTAAACATTAACTTCTTTATATGTATCTTGAAAAGTGTTAAAGCTGAAGTTTCTAAATTTGGTATAATTAGTCACTCAAAAAATGTGGACAAATGGTGGTGGTAGGTATGGCGAAGTACGCTGGGGTTGGGTTAGTTTAATATATTCTTCTATTTGAAGGAACAAAAAAATATTTTCTTTTTATTAAATAATGAACTGATTTTCAACTTGTACATCAAGCTTGTCAAACTCAAATCCTAACACGGGCTAAATAAGGAATATAAAAATTTATGTGGACCACAAAAAATAAGACTTAAATGTTTGTAATAAACTAGGTTTATTTTAAAAACTATAAAAAAGATAAATCAATATTTCTTTCCAGATATTTGGCATTTGGCATTCTGCAACCTTCTTTCCGACTTCGGTAAGAATCTTGTAATTCTTGATCTGATTGGAGATTTGTTTTCTTTCATAAGAGAAAGTAACTATTCGCACCGAATATGGACGTAATTTCATAAGTGAATCTTTGAGTGTTTTCAAATCTGGTTGGCAAATATTTGTAAAATTCAGTCATTCCAACTTCAATGAAGTTTACCTTCAAATTAGAATCACACTGAATATCGATAACCTCTATTTGAATATGACTAGATACAGATTCTGTATTTATTAATAAAATTCAGCAAATCCAGCAATGGAAAATGTTTCAAAACAAGATGATTTGGTTTTAATCTGATAACTTAAATTTCTGGCCCTATCAGTAACTCCTTCCATAACGGTATTTAGAGAGACAAAGAGATTACATAAAATGATTTCATTCTTTCACGACAAACAATTTCTGCAGCCTTAATTAAACATTTTTTAATGAAATCACCATAGGTAAAAGGTTTCCGGTATTCAGCTATCAACATCGACAAAACGTAGCTTACATGCACCGCTACTTTACTTTAGTAAACATGAACTGTTATTTTTTCGGTCTCAACTTAAACTCTTTAAACTTTTCGAGTCTCAATAGCATTTCGTAATTATCGTATTTTGATTTATGTTGCTCATAGTCACGTGTAACGTTATATAATTTTGGTAAACTGGTAAAACTATTACATATCAAGCAGATGATTTTATCGCTTACTTCAGAGTAAAAACACTCCACCAAATCCAACTTTTTTTGTGGAAATTTTGATGTTCTTGTGCAATTTTTCATTAAGTTTTACTGCCAAGTGGAGTCGATGAAGACATACTGAATACAAAGGCTTGAAATAAATTATTAAATACTAATACTTATTGCAGGACATCGAAAAAATTTATCTTCGCTTCGTAACTAAATTTGTAGGTTTTCGTTTTCTTAGTTCTTTGTTCAATTGGCGATACTAACAAAATGTAACAGTTGTAAAAAATGATTTTACAGAAAAATTTATAATTAAATTTTCGTCTTGTTTTTTGAACTGTTATATCGAATGGGCCGTAAGTTTGACATCTATGCTGTACATGATATTGCTTTCAGTATAATTGCACCCTTAAGTATTTAATTCATTATAAAACTTTAGATTAAACGTGAGAACAAATCCCGAAAACTACAAGTAATTAATATGAAGGAATAATTTTAATTGTTTTCAAAGTAATGTTATGCTTATTTAGAAAGGAAGCTCGATCATTAAAATGATAAAAGTTTCAAAGCAAAATTTGTCATTTCGTTTGTTTACTATTAAAAAATAATTAAATTTGTTTTCTGTTAAGCAGTGTGATGAATCTTATTTGCACCAAATTGTGTCTTATATGGAATTATCTCCAAAATTATTAAGTAAACTTTTATAATAAAGTTCTATAGACTGATGCTAAATTCATCTCAAATATAAAATTAATATTTTAAGGTCTGTATAATGGTGAATAACTTAAATACAATATACGTATGGTTCTAAATACTAAATAATATAATTTCTCTTTTATTATTTTTAGTCAGATATACATAAGACCTTAGATTAAATATTTTATATTATACTTACCTTTTATAAAAAGCTTACTTTTACCAGTAATAAACTGATGTAAAACTCGAAACTAATCTTTATTATTTTTTATAACATTCAACAGACAATTTCATTAAATATGCTTTGCAAAAAATTATTCAGAAAATATCATTTATTACTTGTCTTTACTGCAAACATAAAACCTTAAATTGAAGCATAATTAAATTGCCTTTAAAGGTGAAAGTAATTAACTAGAAATAGCTGAATGAATTTAAGGACTAATGCATTTAAAGGATATAAAATTACAAGTTGAAACGCCATGTTAAATTATTTACGATAAACATACATACATATACCCACTCACATGCAAAATCCTAATTAGCAGTAGGTATTTAAACATATAAAACACACATGAAACTGAATTTTAAATAAAATAAAACAACACACACAAACAGAAACTTAAGGATAATAAGAATATTAATATATCACTTATACTAATACAATAAATTATTTAATATCACACAAAAGAGCCACACCACGCAATGTCCAATGTTTGGGATTAAAATCAGTTTCAAAATCAATAGAACCCACATATTTCAAGTCTGTACGTTGAGGTTTACGATATATTGGGCATTCGTATAATTTGGGATCTTTACCTGCAGTAGTATTAATAGCAAAAATGTAAATCACTGGCATTTGTTCATACAAAACTTTCATTTTTGATTCAATTAATTTGCCACTACGTCGATCCAATGAGGCACCTAAAACAAAAAACAAAAAAAAAAAAATGAATGAAATTGTTTTTAAATAATTAAAACTGCATAAAAGGAAAATGATAACCATTAGCCTCATTATGAATACTTAAATAAAACTTTACGAACCAACAACTTATTAGAGGTTTTAGAAATAATTCAAGCATTAATAATATGACCTATAAATAACTAAAGAATTCTTTATTAACCCCGTGCTTCACAGAAGTTGTATTCATTTATGTTTCCATTTATTTTTTTATGACAATGATTTTAAAAAGATCCTTTTAAACTAATGACCATTCTGTTTAAAATACAAATAAATAAAAATAGAGAAACAATAAAATATTACCAATGCTTTTATAATCTCTAAGGATACATTTAGAACAAAAAAAGAGACATTTGTAATCATGAAAACAAATGACTTATAGAGAAAGAAAAAAACAATTAAAATCGTGTACTAATCGCTCTTTTTCTGCTTATACTGAAATATGTACAATGTCAGAGAAAATATTTTATACCAAATGGAAATGTAATTTCTTATTTACTTAAATGGCTATATCTTAAAGGCAAAAGCCTGAATTATAAGTCGCTTGCATTTATTCTCTAATTTATGGCTGGTTATGTAGGTGCTCAAGAACCGAAGTGTTATCAGCTGTATATACAAAGCAGGGTTGTCAGATGGTTTTCTATTTTTATCCCCAATTTCGAAATTTATATCCCCAAAAATCCCCAAAACCTTGATTAGTTCATCCCCAAAAATCCCCACACAAAGTGCATCAATAATTTTGTATTTATGTATGCATATATGTTTAATTTGATATGTAGATTTTAAATTTGGAGATTATGCAGATCAACTTAAAATCTTGACGACATTCTTTTTAAACCAATCTCTTGCTCGCATCGATGTGTGTTTCGGGTCGTTATTTTGTTGAAATACTGATCGCTGTGCCATTTCATATTCAGCATAAGACATCATGATGTCGTTTGAAATATTTGTATAGTATACAGCATCTATTTTACCTCAATTCTAAATAAATTTCCTGTGCCATATTATGGAAAATATAAAGTATAAGTGGAGAAGTAATTGTGGTCGGACGAAACTAAAATTAGTTTGTTTATCTACGAAAGAAGTAATTTAGCTGTAAAAAGACCCTCTAATACTGAATACCTCCTCAATAAAAACCATTAAAGAAAGTGGCGGAAACATAATATTATATGCATGAGAAAATAAATCAAACCAAGAGCACACATTGCAAAAATTTTATATGAAAGTATGAATTTTAAACAAGTTTATAAGCAAGATTTTAAAACTAAAATTCTATTAAAATTCTTTCATCGTATTAATAATATAAAATTAAGCAAGTGAACAAATTTTAAAAATCGCCAAAAACTTGTCGATCATCCCCAAAAAAATCCCCATCCCCAAATGAATTTTTTTATCCCCATTTCAGAAAAAAAATCCCCAATTTGGGGATAAATCCCCTAATCTGACAACACTGATACAAAGGTATACAACCGAATTTAAAAGCTCTCTCTTTCGTTCTCTCTTGGTTTTGAGATTTCAGCTTTAACTTGGTACTTCAATAAGGGTTTAAAGCTTTATTGTATGCGTTGTTTCTAGAATAAATATATGTACTTTTTCAAAAATTATATTTAAAAAAATTAAAAGGTACCTCCCCCGCTCCCCCAATAAATCCATTAACAAAGAAACCGCTTTCTGACATTCCACTCTATTCGACTCTAACCATCAACAACAAAGACAAATGATCAGGAGACAAGCGCCATCTATTAAGAAGTAGCAGATGACAGCTACCTAGATAACGAAGGCACTTAACACACAATCAACATGCAACGATGACACAATTACTGTGAAGGTATAACTCTGGCCTTTGAATGTTCAATTCACAGTAATTTGTCTCATTCCTAAAGGTGCTTAATAATAATAATATTATATAAGAAAAAAATATTTACTATCCTTTCCATAAATTCCAATACAATGCACAGTATCAGTAGGGGTTTACCCCTGAGTATTGGTCTCAAAAAAAATATATATATATATATACCTGTAGGTTGGAGCATTATTACTCATACACATAACCTGCCCAAAGTCATAGAGCTTATGATTTACGAGTATTTCGTCGTGCGGGACTTTATGTGCCCTATCCGCCATTTTATATATCTCTAGGTAATGAAGCCACCTTAGGTTTTTGACATCAGAATTTTTAAAATTTGCAATACGTTTTAAGCTATTTATCTCCGAAACTGGACGATACGTGAAGCTGCTTAGCCTAATCCGTTTAAAAAACTAAAAACTATATATTTAGTGTACAAATAATATCATTAATTTAACGACTGATTTCATCCAACATATTGCTTTATTTTCTTCATAACAACAGAATCTGTGATATTTGTTTCTATACACTGTTGTATATTTATTTTAATCTTCCTGTATCACTGCAATTCCCCTGCGATGTAATGTGTAATGAGGTTTTTGTTGAATTTGCGAAAAAAAACGCCTAAAGCACACCTTCAATCATATAGGAGTATATAAAAACTCCATATAAGGAATTTATATTGAAAATAATGCTGGTTTTGAATAACATATGCATATATGATACGAGTTGAATATTCTACATGTAAATATGTAAGTACAAAAATAAATAGATTATTTATTTCATTTATGTCTTTGTTTTACTGGGTTTTTTTTTTAATTCAAAAAGAAGCTTTAATTTATAATGCCCCTTTCTCTTAATAATTTGTTATAAAGTATAGTTGATAACACATATAATTTATATGACTAAAGATCTTATGTTTTGTAACAGGAGGCAATTATATGATTTAAAAGTTAAGGCACTTGGTAAACAAAAGTAATCAGTTGACAGCTTTTTGTAATTTGTTCTGCTTATATTTGTATTAAACTACCTATTACGCATTGTTTGTAAGTAAATTGTAAAACAAAAACTAAAAAATTAATAAAGAGAGGTTCTTTCGATTTTATTTATTCCAATTTGAAAATTTACAATTTAAAATTTGCTCGGACACAAATTAAATCCATTGCAAGTGGTAAATGAACGGAAAAACTCATTTTTAAATTCCAAGCAGAGAGTATTTGAAGGAAATGGTTGAGTCGTACTACTTGCTTAAAAAAATTAAATTCAAATTCCCCTAAAAATGTTGTTTTTAACTATTTTATAAAAAAATTCAAAAAAAAATGTTTTTAAAAAATAGTGATAAATAAAATTTTTAGATAAAAATTTGGTTTTGTAATCTATTTTGGATGCCTAGACATATTCAGATTATTTGATATGTTCACGAAAGTTGTTCAGATTAACAATAGCTACAATATTGTCCTATATTTTTAGTGAAAAATTACAAGTCCCCATAAGTTATGCTGAAAAAAGTAAAAAAAGTAAAAAATTTTTTCGTAATTTTTTCAAAAAAAGAAAAATATTTTACAATTTATTCAGCAGAGTCTTCACTACATTATTGCCAAAAACTGTATTTTAATCTTAAGTTATACTAAAACAATGCGATGTTAATTGTTGGTAATTTTACGACTAAGAACTCTGGGGTTATTTTAAAGACCCCCCAATAGAATTTTTTTATAGATATTTAAGTACTGCAAAATGCAACATTTTGGTAAAAAAAATCAAATTTTTACAAAACCGTTCTATGCTGCGTCGTGTCGTCTTAAGCACAAGGTCATGCCATGTCATGAAAAGTCATCATAATGTCCTATTATGTTTTTGCAAATCGTCTAAGCTGTTGTAGTTCGCTATATTGAATACCACGTCTATGAATGTCTTTTATGCATAATGGCTTTAATACACTTGTATAGATTATTCGGTAGATCGCTCTGTATTACAAATGAAGTTTGTAAAACTATATGTCGTCGCAAGAATTAAAGAACACTGTAACTGACAAAGATCGAAAATACGTTTTTGGCATCATTTTTTATCAGAAAAAAAATACGCGTCGATTGGTCCCGGTCCCAAATTTCTATGATGAAAAAAAATTCACTTACGCCGTGTGCGTTTTGAAAAATATTAGCGGCTTTGTTCTACTTTCATACAGGTTTTTTGGCTCTAGTGAACATTTAAGGTTTTGTCAGTTACAGCGTTCTGTAATTCTTGCGACGATATATGTACTTATACAATATATAATACAACGTTTAATTTAATAGAACAAATATAACTGAACCGTTAGTCTGTTAGATCCTGAACTCTGATCTAAAAAATGCATATCATTTTCTAACATATTTGAAAGGCATAACATGGCATGGCAATTGCATGATGTATGTGACACTTGTTTTTGTGTTGCATGTAGAGGAAGAGAAAGAAAAGTAACTTTTCTTACAAATTTTAAACGAAAATTAATTGCACTCTAGAAAAACTGCCATTCAATAATTTTTAAAAAATTTCTTTAAGAAATATGTACTTTTTTTTTGTATTAAAAACCAAAACCAGTGTAGAAAATTTTTCATAATAATATTTAATAATCTCCAATTTATTACCAAAAATTGTGCAAAAACACATGCTTTATTAAAAAAATTAAATAAAAGAAAATGAAAAATAAATATTCATATAACACACGAGAGTAACAGTCTATAATAATATTCGCGTTCAAAAAAATAAAAAAAAAATATGAAAAATTATTTAATACTCGTACCTTAGAGCAACCAACTATAAGTACACATGTTGCAATAAAGAATAAAAATTTCAGTAAAACACTAAAATATTTGAGGTATTACATCAAATAGCTGTCAGTATGCAAAAATGTACACAAAAAAAACACGTTTCATTTAAATTGCTGTCAGCATGCAAATATATATGTTAAAGGAAAAAAAAACATATTTTTTTACTTCCATAGAGGAAATAATATTCAAGACATTAAAGAAATCAGACAAAAGTGTACAGCATAAATCTGGATAATAATGGTTATTCTCAAAAAAACAAAAGAAAAATATATCTAAAAATCAAAGAAATTTTTGGTCGACCGAATTTTTTGATAATCGTAGTTTTACTTTATGTTTTCGTCAATATGTATTGAACATTTGTTATGGAGTAAATACTTTCTAAATGAGAAAGAGCGCACACGAAAAAAATTCGCTTTTCGCTCTTGTGCTTGCTTTGTTATTCTGTTAAATTTGTATAATTTGCTCTTTTTTCTCTTCTTCTTTTCTTTTTCTTTTCATTCATTTTTTGTTGTTAAATGGGACAATCGCTCTCACTGTTTTTGTTTTGTTTTTGTTTTACTCATTGTAAAGAACAAAACAAAATGAGATCAAACGTGTCGTTTTGTTTATTTTCCTACTCTGTTTATTATACCCAATATTTCTTTAAGCGACTACCTTTCAGCAGTCTTCTGGCAAAAACTCTGAGAGTAACTGATTGCCATGAACAAGCTTCAGAAGTCGTTCAGAGTCGACTTTTAACTGTAGGTCCCGATACTTATGGATAAAAATAAAGCACACGTCATGGCTGCTGCGAGAAGCTAGGCCGTAACCCTGACACAGGGTTGTAATGGCCATTTATGTCTGTAGACAAATTTTCAGAAATCAGATCAGCCTAAGATTTAAATGGAATATGAAATATTATTAGCCATAACTACTACTCCTTAGTAAACTTAGAAATACTTGATAAGCGATAAAAATGTTGGTTTTTTTTGCTGAAATATAAATAAATAAATGGAAAGCCTTTGGCAATAGTTTCTTAATTTGTTTTGACACTTTCTTATAACAAACGACCAATAATTTATCTTTTATGTTTTACATATGTACTTATAAATATGTTATGATTGGATTTAATTTTTATGTATTATCAACAATTTTTGAGCCTAAATAACATGATTTTTTCCTTTTTATGCTGTTCTGTCTGGAGAATACCCTATAAAAACTCATTCCACAAATAAGTGTAGGAAAGAAAAAGAGAAATATAAGTTTAGGCAGACAAATGTTTCCAAACAAAAATATGAAAAATATAGCCGAATACAAGGGCAACTATATATCTGTGATAATATGCAATGAAAGCTGAAGTCAATATAAAGCCAAATTAATTTACTATTTTTGAAGCTCATTAGAAGTGAGGGTAGAGCTATAATATAAAGTGTTAGAGTGTACATTTGTTGTGTAATACAAGAAACTGTGTTATCAACTCCTTATATTACAGATTTTTTGTTAAAAAATAATTACAACGAAATTAAAACAAATCTGGATATGTTTCGAAATTTCTTTTTTAACTAAACCTATTATACGAGTTCGGATTAATACATATGTCCGTAAAACACAGTAACAAAAAAAATATATTTCAACATAATCTACTTTTAGCTCCATATTCTTTGTTCAAAGTTTTGTATCCCTTTAAAAATTAAAATTGTTCAAGGTCCATAAAATACCCATTTGTTTAATCAATAATTTCATTTCTCTCCACCAAGCCATTTCTTTAAGTTTGGAAATAATAAATAGTCACTGGGGGCTAAATCTGGAAAATATGGCGAAAGAGGTACCAATTCTTAGCTCAATTCGTGTAACTTTGCCATTGACACTGCAAACGTATGTACCCATGCATTTTCTTGATGAAAAAGAACTTTTTTCTAAGCCATATGGGATCATTTCTATTGTAAATCCTCTTTAAATCAGTCCAATAAGTTGGTATAATATTCACCGTTTATTGTTTTTCCCTTTTGAAGGTAATCGTTGTGAATTATCTCGCGTGTATCCAAAAAAAACTGTTGCCATTACCTTACAAACTTATTTTAGCATTTTTCGGAACGGGTTCATTCGGACTGTCTATGGACTGTTGTAATGAATCCATGTTCCTCGTACAATTACAATACGCTGTAAAAACTCATTCGAATTGTGGTTAAACAACTCCATACAATCCTATGTTTGTGGTCAATTGAGAGCAAAAGTAGCACCCATTTTGCAGATAGCTCTCTTAAAACCAGCTGATCATTTAAAATCAAAACCACACTAACATATGAAATGCCTTTGACATCAACAATCTCATGCACTTTTACTTTTCGATCGGCCAACATCATATAGTGAATTTTTTCACAATTTTCGGGTATATTGGCATCAATTGATTGTTCAGGAAATTCAGAGTCATTTTTACTTGTGCGATCCAAACAAAAGCCAGTAAACCACTTTCTTGTCATTGAAAATGATGGTAAAAAGTCCCTGGAGTATTTTTCAAGCTCTTCTTTGGTTTAATTAACAGTTTTTTTTTTTTTCGCAAAAAATATTTTTAAGAAAATACACGAGATTATATGTTTTCAACAGCTGTTGAACGTAAAGTAAACTACGGAACTTGTTCAAAATTTGACAGTAGTCTACTAACAGCTGGTGCTTAATGGGAGCAGTGTTTCATTTCATATAACTACGAGGGAAGTTTGAAAAGTCACGGACTTATATGGAAACAATTATAAATATACCAGTAGCTCTACAAAATAGAGCAAAAGTGTGATTATTGGAGTATTGTAAATTTAAATTTTGCACAGTGTAGAAAAATATTAGCGCTATCTAATTCAACCATTTTATGTGCAGTATCCATACAACCACATTTGTCAAAAAGAAAACAGATCTTTAAAAATCTTAAATCAACTTAAAGCTGCAATTTTCTTAATAATAAAGCGGAAGTATAACGTAACGTAACAAAAACTTAAAAGAATTTTCAATTTGATTAATAATTTAAAACATAAAAAACTCTCCCAATAACTTATTATTCAGAAATTGTTTCCTTTTTTTATAACGATACATAATACAGTATTCCACGGATAATTACCATGACAAAAATGTCAAAATTTTTGAGTAATTATGCGTGGAAGTTATTTAAACGAATACGGTTAATTGCCTCTTTGACGCAATTGCCTGTATACACTGCTGTCAATACATGTGAAAAGCAAGTAACTTTATATATATACATAAACTTGGTAGACTTTACTTGTAAGGTTGTATCAAAACAGTAGCTTGAAAGCAAATTTAACGAACATTTTATGCCTATATAAGCATAGTTGTGTTAAGCTGCACTTTTTAGAAAATAATTATTTTGGGTAATTAAACGAGAGAATTTTTAGGGAAATTTCTATTTTGGAAAAATATATTTGAGGTAATCAAGCGAATGAGGCAATTAAGCGAAAGTTAATTAACCGTGGAATTTTATTAGAAAATGGTAAGAATTCGAATTAGATTTAGAAATTGAAATAAATAACCATGAAAGGTTGGGCAATTATCCGAGGAATACTGTGTATGCACTTTATCGAATTGTTTGTTTGGGTACAAGTACCTAAAATGAACAGTATAAATAGAAAAACAGAAAGTATTTTATTTGATGTGCACAAATAAACACTGACAGAGTTTTTAAGTAGCTGTAGATCAATATTGTCAAACTGTGGTAGCAAAGAGTCAAAATAGAAATCGCTTTTGAAAAATGAAATATTCACTTAAGCAGATAACTGTAAAAAAATATACATATTTAAAAAATACACTCTTTTCTTCACTCTTAATTCTACACTATAGAGTGAATTAACAATGTTTTAATTGTTATTTCTCACTCTGTATGAATTAAAAAGGCAACAAAACATTATTTTTTTTTCTATTTCATATTTACAAATGAAATACTACTCACCTTCAAGAAACAATCCATGCACATAGACACCTTCAGTTGGATACTCGGTGATGTCCTCTTTATTGTAGCGTGTTATTTGATTTTGTAACACTACAGAGTCAAGAGCCCAACCTTTGTGGGCTCGTGTTACTTCCTGCAGGCGGGTATAAGAGACAACAATGTCAGTGCCACAACATATTCCCACATATAACCACACAATCGAAACCATAGTAAAATAAATATAAAAATTTATAAAAGAAATAGTTTCGAATGTATGGGAATATATTTCGTTGTACGGTTGAGTGGTTTTATCCATGTGTTTCGTCCATAGGGGCACAATTTCATAACAGATACATAGAAACAGTTCATAGTTAAAAGAAACAAAAGTAGAGAAAATGAAATAAAAATTTAATTTATAAAGAGTAAATAAAATGGAAAAAGAAGTTGTCTTATAAAAATTATACATTTTCGCACGTTTATCAAATGCTACTCGTACTATTGTATGTATTCGTACATATAAACGAGTAAAAATGTTTTCAGTTACATTGTATTGTGAATTAAATTTGTTTCCTTTATTCTACCCACATACAAACAAATTCATTTATGAAATATAGTTATTCGTTATAAAACAAAATGCACAGAACAGAAATTTATAAATTTAATAAGAAAATTGAAATGAATTACAAACGTACATATTATCAGGTGTGAACTGAGTTACTATCAGCACATTTGTCTACAAATAAAATTAAAAAAAATATTTCCTACATTGTATGTTGTGAAGAAATTCAGTATTTGACATTACAAGAAATAGTTATTTAAAAACCAAAAATATTTTTCTCCATATATACGTATACATATATACCATACACAATACATTTTATATAAATATGTATGTATTTTACAAGAAATAGTGATATATTTTAAAACAATCATTTACCATACTACTTATATATGGTAAAACAATGAAATTTAATTAAATCTTAACTCAAATTGTCTCAGTGCAGTTATATGGACATATTAAGGAAAAAAGGCGTTCTAAAATTATTAACCAAGGGTATCAAATTAAGAACAAATTGTGAACAATATTTCGTTAACTTTCATTACCAAATCAAGCTTAATGCTTTATTAAAATAAGAACAAATGGTACAAAACATCATAACTTAACAAATCAAGAACAACCAGTAGTAAAATTGTTAACAATTGTATAAAAATATCATAAGTTAATAAAAGCAAAAAATCGATACCAACCATTAACGAAGAAAGTACAAACGGACTTAACTCAATTTTAATACCAAATGGTATCAATTTCGGTAGTTTTCTACCACTTTTTTTTCTGAGTGTAGTTTACTTATACGAGTATCACACCAATAAAAATCTTCTGCAAACAAAGATTTGATACAATTCGAATTAAACTGTTGAAAAAGACTTTCTACTTTATAGACGAACTAGCTGAACCCGGTGTGCTTCGCTACCCCACGTTATAAAATAAAATTAAAAGTATTTATATATTTTGCAGACAGTTGTGGGAGAAAGAGAATGAGACTACCCCACTATTTTAATTTAAATGTATTTTAAATTTGAGTTAAAGTCGTAAATGTAACAAGAATTCCTGAGTCAAAGCTGCACACTGTGAAAATTTAGGATCCGTTATCAGGTCCAGCCTCCAATATATAAAAACAAAGGGGCGTGCTCCGCTCACTTTTCTTTTGGAACGTATTTCTATTCATGGCAATACCATATATAGCAAATACTGCCGCCGTTGGTCAAAAAATGCCAAAGATATGACGATTTCAAATTTTGCGTTATATGGGCGGTACCACGGCACTTTTTCAATCAAAAATTCTTATAGCCTATTATTCCTTTCAGAGTTACAGTAACATGCTGCGAAAATTTCAGGAAGATTTTGTATATCGTCGATGGAATTAAAGAACGCTGTAACTGCAAAAAAATCAAAAATACGCTTTTTTTCATTTTTATCAGCAAAAAAATACGCATCGATTGGTCCAGGTCCCAGATATCTACGATGAAAATAAATTCACTTACGCCGTCTTGGAAATGAAAAATACCAGTGTATTTGTTCTACATTTATGAAAGTTTTTTGGCTCTTGTGAACATTTAAGGTTTTGTCAGTTACAGCGTTCTTTAATTCCATCGACGATATATACCTCGCCTGGAGTATAACGTGTATACAAGTTGAAGTAAATTTGTTAAAAACTATATGGCAGCAAATATATAATTTAAAAAAATGGGCGTAAAAGTGAGCGTGGCCGAAAAAAGTACCCTATTAATCACGACAGAACCCCAGTTAAATGCTGTTAAAATTTCAGGAAGATCGGTCCAAAGGTTTGGTCTTTTATAAGGCACAAACAAACAAATAAACAAACACACATTCCATTTTATATATTTAGATATGGGCATTTTTTCCAAATGGTAAACCCGGATCGGAAAAAAATATGTAGATAATCATCTCGTTTTATTCTTTATAATTATAAGAAAGAGTCTATATTTTTATAATAAAATGGTTTCATAACATATCTCAGGTGAGATATGAGAAAAATGGGCTAGAAACTGGAATATTTCAAATTTCATTTTTAAGCTACTTCTAAAGACATTTTTATATTTAATTATTTTACATGCAAAAAATATATTACGTTTGCACTCTTTCTTCAAAATCTTTCTTTTACAAACAACTAAGAAGGGAAATGTGTAGGGAGAAAATAAAAGTTCGATTAACTGTTAATTTTTGTTTTGTTTTTCCCTAGGTTTTAATAGTACGTTCGTGACCGAAAACATAATTTTATTGTAATTGCTTTCCATAAAACGTCAATAGGTGCAAGACATACCGCATTTTAATTAATTTCGGTGTCACTAATTTGTAAATAAATAAAAAAAACTTCTGGGTTACCTTCAAATAGACTTTTTTTATTTGCAAAGTTTCGTACGTTCGCGACCATAAGTAAATTTTTTCCATAAGAAATGAATTTATAATTGATAAGATGTCCGCAATTTTACTTTAAAAATGAAATGATTTACCGAATATTCCAGTATCAAATGATGCATTCGATTTTCTGTGATGAGAACCTTAAATTAAGCACAATTTTAATGGGCTGTTCAAAACTATTTGTACAACATTAACACCAATATTCCTATCTTGTTGCGGCATTTATAATTTGAAATCAAAAGTTGAGTGTATTTAAAAACAAAAATAGCACTCAATTGTTAACAATAACTTGATTTATATGAGTACTTTAACATTTACGATAAAAATAGCATTTAATTAAAATAACAACAACACACAAATATCAAATATAGACATTTAATAATAATTTTGTATTTAAATTAAGTAAATTTTCACACATTAGAGATTGTTAAAGTATTGTTTAAAAGTTAAATAAAACCAAAAGATATATAAATATCTTCAAACAATTGTTATTTTCTTAAATAGATTACTTTTTAATTTTAGTACTGGTTTATTTATAAATATTAAATTTAATTGACTGTCCTACATTTTATTGTATATTTTAAATTAAATTTATAAATAATTTACATATACCTATGTATGTATGTATTTATACATATAAATACCATATACAAATTTACATTATTATGTGGTTTTTCCAAAGTAATACAATGAGATTGATAAATGTTGAGATATTTACCACATCTGTAATTGACTAATAAGTGATATTTTATTTTTATTACTTATACGTAGGAGACTTTGTCTGTTGTGTACAAGTAGTTTTGTCAAAATTTTTTTGATTAAATTTGAAAATGACATTAGCCGCTTAAGTAAAGACAAGTTATTTTGTTAAAATGGAATATAAAAAAAGGTTGAAAGAAGTTAATCTGGAAAAAATATTTCGGTTTCATTAAAAAAAAACTAAGTACTTTAACTTTTCGCTACAATATGCAAAAAATTAAAAAATAATAATAAAAATTAAATAAAATTTTTCTTATATACATTCAATTTTTCAAAATGTTCTTAATTCTCTGAAAGAAGTCGTTTTGTCAAATTGAAATTGGGGGAAAATCTAAAAGACGGCGATTAGTCAACTGCATATCTTGCGTTCCATAGGTCGTAGAAATACGGGGATTAGAGCAAACGAAGGACAAGGAAATTCTATATTTACTATAAAAATCTTGGAAAATTGTCTTATTTCGAGAGAAGGCGTTTTTTTTAAATTCCACAGATATAAATGTAAACATTGAGGTGCCAGATTGCTATTTCGTCGTTTTTAAAGATTTTTTTTTTAAAGAATGTTTTTTATTAACAGTTTTGTAACACGATATGCAACTTAATTTATATCATAAACGTAACATATAAAGTTTTCTTATGTTTATTAAACAAAATAATGAAGAAAATAATTTAAAATATTGATAACGCGTACAAGCGATTTTTCCTTAAATTTTGTCTGGTAGCCCTATAAATAAACAAAAGCCATCTGTTCTACAGGGCATTATCAGCACTCTCGATTTATAGAGGGCGTAAAATGCAATTCCTTCTGCCATTAGCAAGGGGAATTATTATGTATAGAACTTGCTACCCTTTTAGAGTGGTAGAAAAGAAAACACTATTAAAAAAAGTACAGCAAAGAACAGTAATAATGTTGTCTGTCTAGTTCGTTCAGATTCGACGCCAATTGGCCAAAGCTAGTAGTCGGTGCATCTTATTTGTAATCTTCATCTCCTTCTTATACCATAAACTTTTTCATCAACAATTAATATGTCCAAGGTAGCCTCTCATTGAACAATGTGTTCAAAGCAAGATATAATTCTCGAAGAATTTATGCATTGCTTTCAAATTCAGGCCATAAAACTGTAAGCATTCTACAATAAACCCATAATTCAATGCTTTTTTTGTATAGGTTTTGTATTGTCTTCTAAGCATAAATAAGCTTTAGCATTAAAGTATATCTTTTATTTTTTTTTTTATTTTTTTTTTGTAAGCTATCAGACGTTCAGTAATTGTTTTTTTGTTTGTTTTCTATTAAGTAAAACTTTTTACGAAATAAACTGACTGATATAAATAAAAATATCACAAAATATCACTTACATGAATAGTGGCATAACTGAAAAACTGCATTTTGAAAAAAAATTAAGAACTGAAAAAATTATTTTATTTTACATTTTTCAGTATATTTTTTGAAATTGAGGTCTCAGCTATATAAATCAGTTTTTATTTACCCAAAAAAAAAAGTAAAAACATACAAAAAAGAAATTTTTCTAGAAATGCAGTTTTTCAGTTATGCCACTATTCATGTAAGTGAGCATAACTCACATACATATCATTTTTAAAACACACAGTATCTACCATCAGTCATTTAATGTTTACTGAATTTTTTTACACAAATCAGTACTTTTTACTGAATACTGATTTCACTTTTCAGTAATTAGTACATTTTACAGTAAAAAAAGAAAATACTGAAAAAGTTCTGGTACTGAAAAATGCCCATCTATGGTTACTTTTAAAGTTAACAGTTGTTTCTTTTAACAAAATTTACCTTTTTTAATAAACTGAATTTTCGGAATTAAATACACTTCCGATCGGAATTAAGTTCCAGGACATGGCTGACTAAATTAGTTCTTGTTTCAAATTCTTACAATGAACGAACGTTTTGTAACAATTAAAAATTTTATTAAAATTTAGCTTTTTGTTACACAAAGTAATTATTGATTTCATTAAAAATTATTTGAAAATAATTTCATTTTTGATACTTTTATTTCATTAAAAACCAAAAGTTGGATTCATCTATGGATTAATCAATTGCGTGGATATTTTTCAGCATTTGCAACGCTATATCCCGTAATTAAATAAATTAACTTTTTTTTTAATTTATGTCGTAAACTTTTCTTTCTTCCAGATTAGCTTAATTACAACCGCATAAGTATTCTATAAAATATAGAGTTAATAAATACAAAGTATTTTCAAGTATAAGTATATTTGCTTTAACTGGTTATTGGTTATTATACTTACTTATACAACATAAACTATTACTGAAACCTAAACCAATTGCTTTAATTTAATTAATTAAATATTATTTAAATATTAAATAATTTACATATTTTAATGACATTCACTATAAGAAAACAATTTTAACCGCAATAAAACCAAAAATATTGTAAAACAAAAATAAATCTCATTTTAATTAAAACCTTTGTTACCACATATATACTCGTACATAAATATTATTATACTTATGATTATACGAGTTTATGCGTATGTATGTATTCATGTCATTACTAAAATTTTATAATTTTAATGCGATTTAAAATAAAATCTTTTAATAAAATATATTTTGAATAGTAAATGAAATCAAAATGATTGAATTTAATCATCAAAATTAAAAAAATGCTGCATTTATTCAAGCCCAATTAACATATGGGACTCATTGAGCTTTCTCACTAAGATAATTTTAGTAATTTTTTTTTTTTATTTTAACCAGCTTTGGATTATTTTGGTTAAATTAGGAACATAACACATAAAATAGTTCATGTCATAAACATGTAATAATTCTTTCGATGGTACACAATCTGATTTACGCCATAATCGGTGCCATGATTAAAAAAAAGGATTGTGTGTTATATACGTATAACCTCTATCACATTTACTAACTGAAGTCAATTATAAATTTGTGTCTTTTAACAGCAAACCATGCAGGCAACTGCGAACTTGGGTTCTACTTAAACCAAATTATTCACTCTTTTAACAACGTCCATCGATATTTTTTTGACAAGACATATTTTCTCAAGAATTGAGATGTAAATTTTAATAACAAAGTTGACATACATATGTTATGCAAGTAAACGTTAATACTTAGTTGTGCTCTGTTTATTTAAAGACAGATTTATAACAACTTTAATTATTAAGAATGTGACACTTATCTTTTGACACACATTACCAACAGTGAGGAGCAAATGTGAATACATGTACTTATAGTTTAGCACTTCAAAATGTGTGCAAATAATATTAGAAACTAGCTGACCCGTTAGACATTGTCCTGTCCAAATTAGAAAAAATGTCTGCATTCGATTTTTAAAATGCATTAAGAAGAGGAAAAAAGCATTTTTTAATTAAAATTTTATTCAAATACAAATGTATGTAGGTTTGGTAGGTATGTAGATATATGCTGTGAATCTAATAGTATTCTATTTCAAAATGTCATAAGAATTTTCATAAAATTACAGAAAACTTAAATTGGATTGCATCGAATATCTGAAAAAGAAATTAGCTAAATCAGTGCAACTGTTCTCCGATTTTTAAATAAAAAGTGGGCGTAAAAGTAGGCGTGGAAAATGTTTCCCTAGATGAAAACATCAAATGGATTAATACAAACATTTGAAAGAAAAATTAGTCAAATCGATGGAGCCGTTTTCTGATATTAGATAAATCGAAAAAGTGAGCGTAAAAGTGGGCGGACAAAATTATCTTTCCGAAAGAACTTAAGTTAGATCACGACGATCATTACAAAGAAAAAACCGTCAAAATCGGTCCAGCCGTTCTCAACTGAGGCGATGACCAAAGAACAACATTGATTTTTATTTATATAGATTAGATCAGATATACATTTTTTCGTGTTTTGTGTTATTTATTATTCTATAAGTTGGTTAAATTTTCGACCACTACAGTATAAATATCTTCTTCTAAAAAGCTAGCACACGTTGACTTTTTTCGCAAAATCCTGATCATTATTTTGCAACAAAATGAAGCGTTAATGAAGCGCAGAATTTCATTTTTCAGAGCTTCAGAAACCTAAGTAGTTTAAAAATGTTCCTAAAGAATATAGTCCATCGGCATCAAATCATAAGAGTATTGTGCACAAACGTTCACCGGCAGGCTTTAATTGAACTTTGGAAGTAAGTAAGATAAAGATCTTTAATTGCTTTATTTATTTTCATAATGTTCTGTTTTCATAATGTTATGTGCGCACTTTTTTTTTTATTATTATTTCAACCAATACTGAGGGGAGTGAACCCCTACTCATGATGTGCATTGTATTGGAATTTTTTGGAAAGGGTAGATAGAATTTTTCTTATTTAGTCCCTTAAGACATAAGACAAGTTGCTGTCAATTTGATAATTACTTAAAGGCCACAGTTATATCTTCATCCTTGAGTGATCAACAGCAATTGTTCCATCTGTCGTTGGAGAATCTTCCCTGAGTAGATAGCTGTTATCTATTAGTTTCCAGTAGCTGGCGATTTTCTCCTGATCATTAGTTTTTTTTATGGCAATGATAAAGGCGGAGTGGAATGTCAGGAAGTGGTTTCTGAAGGATGGACCTCTTCGAGGGGTAACTTTTAATTCTTAATTTTTCTCCTTTGATGGGATTTAATTCAGGGCTGTTTTAGTTTTTTGAGCGAGCGCTCAACCACTCTACTACGCACCCCTTTTTAAATGCCGCACGAATTCCAGCATTTCCATATCATAACACTGCCTCTACAATGTTTCACTATTTTATTTTCTGTCCAATTGAAAACGATTGAATTTACATTCGTGTGATTAAATTACTCACTCCCAAACCTCAACGGTCTAATTTTCGGCCACCTAACTTACGATTTGATTAAATATTATTTGTAAATATATTTCTATATGACAAATAACAAAAAATAATAAAATTTTTTAGTGTTTTTGCTATGCAAAAGAGAAAAAATTTGGATCTGGCTAATAATAATATTTCGTAAGCAAATTAAAGTTAATGTAGTCACTTCTGCTCTCCACTGTATATTGCTATACATATGTCAGCCACTTGCTGTGGTTAAGAGTATTCAATTTCTTTAATTGTATTACACTTAATGCAGCTTGTGCTGATATATTGTAAAATCATATTAAAAAACGCAAATCATTTATCATACCACAATATTTAAAAGTACCACATACTTACGAGTACAGACGTTAAAAAATTAAAAAAAAATCACACTTAAATATATTCAACATTTTACATACCTGACGCATGGCAGTTAAAAAACCTTGGGGATTAAAGAATCCTGTCATCCAAAAAACCTTTAAAACCATTAAAGCAAAAGGAAAAAACACACAAAATATTAAAGAGAAAAACATAATGAGATCCATGAAACAGCAAGAAAGTAGTACGGATTAAAGATGTACGAGTATGTATGTAAGTATGTTGCATGTAATTTCTAGTTTGTTTATAGTGGAGGATAATATGAACGACAAGTAGTGAAAGAACATGAATATGCTGGTGAAGATAATAATGATGATAAACACTTAGTAATTAGAATTTGTGTGGTTTTTGCTCATTTGATGTCTTTGATATTTACTTAAACGAATTTGTATGTCTTTTTGAAATTTTGGTGTAACTTACCTTTGGCCGGTCGGTGGAAATCCAAGTACGAAATTGTGCATTACGTTCCAGTAGTTCAGTATACCAAAATCCCAGTGTTGTTGACTCCCAGGATATCTGTAAAATTTTCAAGTAATGCTGTGCTATTATTTATTTAATTTTTTTTTTCTTTTTTTTTTTTTTTTGTTTTCGTATTCCTTTAAAACATTTGATGAAATGTTAAGCTAACAAGTAATGTTGTAAAAAAATTGTTATTAAAATTCAATTCGTACTTGGTCAACAAAGAAGTACTTTTTATTATTGTTTGTTAAAACAACAATAGTAAAAAAGTAGCATAATTTAAGGAGTTTTTAAAATTTTTTTCGCCGGTATCAAATAAAAATAAAAATTAAATTTGTTCATTAACCGCCTGTTTCTGTATGACAAACAATTTTAAGCAATTGAAAATTAATATGAAAAGTACTCAAAATTATTTTAAAAATTTATGCCCATATTCATAAAAAATAAAATTGGTTTATAGAGTGCTTATTTGACATATTTGTATGGAGTTATTGTCAAAAAAGCAATTAATAAAACTGTTTTATTTTTTATGAATACGGGCATTAGTGTTTTTCATACAAATTTTCAATCGTTTGAAATTGTTTTTTAACGGAAACAGGCAGTAAATATAAAAAAGCAATTTTTACTTATAATATCGTCAGTTACAAATTTAACAAAATTTTTTTGTACTTTGATTCATATTTTATTGTATATATAGAGAAATTGTGAAGTAATAGTAGGAATTAAATTGAATTTTAAGTAAAAATTGTAATGCTGTAAATCAAACACAAAATTTAAAAATGTTAAACTTTGGTTTAGTTTATCTGAAGCGAAAAAATCCCCAGCAGACAACAAAAACAAAATCTGTGCGTCATTTTCGAAATTTCAATTACAAAAAAGTATAAAAAATTGCCTCTTAAGAAGTTCCGTCTTAAAAAAGCCACCTCCAAACATTCCACCCTATCCACCTTTGACTTTTCAAACGAATGATCAGGAGAAGCGCCACATACTGGGCAGTAATGGACAGAACTAAGCAAGGATCGAAACAAACCAACCTCTTAGCAAAGATCCTTACCACTTCACAACAAACAAAATTAACATTAAAAGATGGGGCAACTGCTGTTGATCAATTCAAGGGTAAAGGTACATCACAGAGCTTTTAGTAATCAACTGACAGCAACTTGTCCTATTGACATAAGGCGTTTAATAGAAAAATGTATATATCTTTCTAATTTGAATACAATGCACAGCATGAATAGGGGTGTGAACCTCTGAGTATTGGTCTTAAAAAAAATTATATATGCGCTTATATTTTATTTTATTCTCTTAATCATGAGTTCTTTTTATATTAAATTTTTTAAGTTATAAAAGTATTGTTGAAACAAAACACTCAATTTTAATAAATTCTTGGTGAAGACGTCACTGAATATTAGTTTTTAATAAATTAATATTTCACTTAAAAAGAAAACCTAATTAAGTCAGCAATTTAAAATTCACGAGAATAGGCTACAAATTTGAAAAAGAAAAATAATATAAGTATTTGCCAAATAAAACATTTTTAGTGTAGTTTATTTTTTTTTTTTTTCAGCGATATTAATAGCTAAATGCTTTGTTCAGAGTGATAACTCTCAAACTATCAACCGTAGAGGTTATCTCTTCACTGTTGGAAAATCTTTTAACACCGAATATTTTTTTTTCCTTTGGAATTTACTTCCACATAGCCTACAACTCACTAATAATGTAACGCATTTTAAAAAACGGTTATTCCATTTCTTTGCTAATTGATTTATCCATATTTTCTTATTTTGTTTAATTACATTAATTTGAGTTTATATAAATACAAATTTATTAATTGTAATTTTCTAATCTAATATTGTCTTATTTTTACCTTAATTTTGCTTTACCTTTTGAAGTTCTTAATTACTAATTACTATGCTTCCTTATTTTACAATAACTTATATTTAAAATTTTTATTTGTTAATTTTTCTTTAATTAATTCTATACTTTAACTAGAAGATTTATGTCTTGTTGTGCAGAAATTCAAATAAATAAATAAATAAATAAAAAAAATAAAATAATCTGAGGCAGCTAAGCCTGGTAAATAAGAAGTGTCATAAAGCAATTGGCACTATAATCTGAATGAGTCGCAAGCAAAAAAGCAAACTTCAGTATTGAAAATGAAAGAGAAATTGTACAATTGTAGGTCAAATAAAGCTTATTATCAAACGGCCATAGCGCTTTGAATTGACGGTAACTTTTCTACATGTTTTATTTACAAAAAATACGACCATATTGATATCCCCAGGCCATAATAAGCATCAAATTGTCACTTATTCTAGATGAAATGGCTTTTCCACAATCTGGATTTTCTGCTTCCTCTATGAGAAAATTTGGATATTGTTGTTGGATGTTATCTAATAAAACTTGTTCTTAAAATAAGGCGTTGGCTTCTGCTCACTTAAAAATTATACATGCTTTGTGTTACAAAAACTGTGTTGCTTTTAACGTCTACTAAATTACGAAACCATTACGCCATGCAGGAAACAAAAAAGTTTCTTGGAAAAAGATTTTCAATTTAAGTTACAGTCAAAAAAAAAAGGTAAATTTATTCAGAAAAAATTGATATTGAAAAATAGATTTTCATCTCTTTGTCTATGACATATTCTTTGTCCACTTTTTAGGCACAAAATGCATATTTCTATATGAAAGGACTAAAAGCTATCACAAATCTAAAGCACACAGGAATGTAAAAGCATATCTTTTGTGAAGGTGCAAAATGAAATAAGAGAATATTTTATGATTTGTTTTACACTTTTTACTTTTAAACTAAAGTTGCTTTTTCTTAGTATTTTTTTTTTTTTTTTTTTGTTTTTAAGAATTTGAAAGTTGTTTTGTTAAATTTTCGCTTTTATATTCTGTTTAAAAATTTAAATATTTTTTGGGTTCTTTAATTTGGTGTGCGGTGAATTGATTTGCGTTGGATTTTATTTGGCCAACCTTTAATCTCTTTAAATTATGCATAATCTCGTTCTTTTTTCTACACTACAAAACATTTTTCTTGGTAATTACAAAGGGAAACAATAATATTAAAGTCCAAGTTGAATTGATAACTAAATTTTCAAACAATGTTATACCTATTCAGAAATAATTCATTCAAAGGACCATTTATGCTAGGTAAGAATATGTATTAGATGACAAATTAACTCATGATTAAAAATACTACAAATTATTACAAAAAATTCAATAAAAATTTGGTTAAAAAGCACTGCATAGAAACTCCATAATCAATTAAAATTTATGTATACGAAAGGTTCAGGTAAAGGTATTGAAGTTTCTGAAAATTTAAATCTCAAACTGCGTATGTGTAGATGGCTAATCACTAAAAGGGCAGCTGCTTTATCAATGTAAGCAATTAATCTGTCAGGATATAGCAAAAAAACTGAAATGCACACTCAGAAGTTATAATTTCTTTATAAGTTAACTTTCCAAAACAATCTGTTTAAAAACCTGAAAAGCTAAAAAGGGAACAGATAACAGATTGAATGTGTTCATATTAGGCGCCGTGAGGGGAAATTTTTTTTCGTATAAAAATTTTAGTACCCGGACCTACAGTATCAAGTCGACTCCGAGCGACAGACTTAAGAAGCCTGTTAATGGTAAACAGTTACTCCCAGAGCTTTTGCCAGAAAACTGCTGAAAGGTAGTCGCGAAAGAAATAATTATTTCATATTTCTTTTTTTAAGATGTCAGACCTGGGGTTGGAATTTGGAGCTCTTGTCTTATAATACAGGGTGTCTGCCAGGAAGGTATACTACTTTTTTTCGCCATTTTTGTAAACATTAGTCATGACAGTTCATATTTGGCAGTCGTGAAGTAGAGACGTGGCAAATTTCTTATTTAAAAATATTCGGTAAACCAAAGTGTTTTAATCTTTAAACATTTTATCAAAATCAGTCATCGATTGCCGTGACGATGAGAAAGTTACGTAAAATTTTTGGAAGAAACAACAACAAGACGCACTATTTCTCGGGTAATGAATGATTTCGAAGAAAGAGGGTCTGTAGCTGATAGGCCAAAGCATAGACCCCAACGTACTGCAATATCGGATGAAAACATTACTGCTGTTCAATCCATCAACCTAAATTCGACGCCGTGCTCAGGACTTGGTCTTCAAAGAACAACTTTGGTCACAATTCTGCACAAAGATTTGCATTTGTTTTCATTTAAGGTTTAGTTGACACAGAGCTTCTTCAAAAAGACCTCTTACGCTGCCGTTCATATGTCAATAAGACGCTACAGCCCGCCCATGACAACCCCGATTATCATGAAGAAATCATAATGAGTGACGAGGCACATTTTCATTTGAATGAATAAACAAAATAGTCGGTTCTGGGCAATGTAAAACCTTTAAGTTATTCATCAGTCACCTTTCAAAAAAAGAAAAAAAACAGTCGGGTGTGAAATTTGGTCATTGGACCTTACTTCTTTGAAAATAAAATTGGCGTAACGGTAACTGTCAATGGGGAGCGATATCATGATATGATTGAAAACTTTTTTAAAGCCACAACTGCATTGATTTCGGCTTGCCTAAAATGTGGTTTAACATTTTCCAGGATTACAATGGAGACTTGTTTCCACAACAAGTTATTTCAAGGAATGATAATTTTGATTGGTCTCCACGGTCACCTGATTTGACTGCACCGGACTTCTTTTTGTGGGGATATCTGAAAAGTATGGTTTATGCAAACAAACCAGAAACACTGGAGCAATTCAAACCAAATATTCGTGATTAATGAAATACCGCGTGAAATGTGTGAGAATCCAATGAAAAATGTGCTCAAAAGGGCTGGCATTTGTGAGGCTAAAAGAGGCGGTTATTTATCTGTACGTATTTCATACATAATTGCCGATATTAAATAAAACATTTATCAATATAAGATATATTCGCTTTCATTTAATCAGAAATTATAAACAAACAAAGTAGTATACCTTTCCGGCGGACACCCTGTATATGTAGAAAGAAAAAATGTACAAACTGATATTATAAGAAAGTATAATTATATATAAAAAAAGTAATATTATTATTTAAGTGAATATCCAAAATACGTTTTCGCAACTTTTCAAATATTGTTTTTGCAAAAAGGAACTTTCAAATTTACAACAAAATATTAATAATTTATTTCAATAACTTTTTACGTATCCCAGGGCAATAATTATATACTTTCAAATAAATCACTCGTTGTGTTTTCTTTCAAAAATCTAATTTATTTTAGAGATAGAAAATTAATTTTTGGTGTTCTTTGTTTATAACAAAACAATAGCAATAATGGTGGAGAGGCCTATTTATAAATTTAACAATTTTTATTATTTCCTTTTTCAATTAAAATCCTGCCTATCAAAAGCTTCTTACATACACAAATATATATATATGTACATATATATACATATTTTATGATAACCTGTAGTAGAGCTTTAAATATTCATTAATCAAAAGTGTGATAAAAATTAATTTTTATTGATTATTATGCTCTCTTTCTCTCTCTCTCTCTCTTCCAATGCATGCTTTTAACAACGGTGATAAATATACTGGTTTATGGATAATGGTTTCATAAAACATTTATAGGGGAAATCAATAACTATTGTCTACTGTTTTAAGACAAATCGTCGTGCGGGAGCTTATGTGCTCTATCAGCCATTTTATATAGTATCTAGAGTTTATGATGCCACTTAAGGTTTTTTATGCTAAAATTTTTAAACTCTGCTCTCTGAAACTAGACAAGATATTCGAAAAAGGTTTGCAGACTTCAAAAATTTGGGGTCGAAAACCTAAAGTGGCTCGAGACATGTAAAAAATATGAAATAGCGGATAGTGCACATAAACTCCCGCACGATGAAATGCTCTGCTTCTTAAAGTAAACAGAAATATTTTAGCATAATATTCAATAAGTGTTTATATTTAATTCGATTATTTTTAGATTCAACGAATATAAATATATTTTTTAGATTGGAATAATAAATTTTGAAAATTGTTTGAAGATAGTCGTGCCTCTTGGCAAGTTGAAATATAAGAAAACATTTATGTAAACTTTAAGGGCTAAAATCTTAAATATAAACTAATGCTATGAGTGGGAAATCAATTTTATTAAAAGTGGAAAAACTATAAAATTTCGGTACGAGGTAATCCATTTACCAATAGACTTAAATGATTGAATTTTAAAGAATGTGCCCACATATTAGACAGTTAAAATTAAATATGCATTATATATATAGGTAGGTGGGGTAGGTTATATGGCTGAATAACTAAGACGTGTTTAACTTAGTTTGAACTACATAAATGTCGTTATGATAGAACCACATGAATTACTAAAATAAAAAATTATTATAAATTTTCGAATTCTAAATTTGAATACTTATAGAATCTCTATTATATTTATTGTATAATTTTTAATAGTCTTAAGATCTTAATACTGGTATTCTTATGAGAAATAACATATCTTAAGGAATATGTACAACATTGCATTGTAAGAACTTGCAAAACATTATGATCGAATTAAAATTGACGACACAGTGAGAAAAATAGTAAAAGAGCGGTATTTGTAGGCGTGGCAAAAAAAATTTAAACTAATATATATATTTGTAATTTGGCTCAATATTTTTTCGAATTACTTACTAAAAACTAACATTAAGATGGAAATTCAGTCTATATTTTAATGATTTTTTAAATCAATTGTACAATAAATTGCCATACATTTTATAATTAAAAAAAATATTTTATTAAACCATAAATATGCAATAGATTTCTTTTATAATATATTATTAAATCATGATTATTTTATTCAATTCGCTGTTAAAATAAGGATGAATATTGTCAAATTTTTATTGTAATCGCTTTTCATATATAATATTAACCACTTTAAAGCAATAACCGGTATTTATTCCAATATTGTTATGAACTTATGTACACACATACGAGTACATACATTAATATTCTCAAATTGGAATTTCATAATTTTGCAATTAATTTTTCTTTTTTTTTTCTATACAATATCTGACATTGAAATACATATTTTAATCCCAACAATTTGCATAAACATTGATAAAAGTTTACAATAATAAATACGTAATTATATGCATAAATTAAGTTTTTGTTGGCTTTAAATTAAAATCCAAAATATACAAACAGGTAAAGCTAAAAAAAACAATATTTTATATGCAAGAGGAATGTATGTTAAAGGAAAATATGCATGAAACCAAATTGGTATTTTTAACAAGTTTTTCCAAAATATATTTTTTGATTTATTTTATTTTTTAACAAAAGATGATATAACATACATATCTAGATATAAAATATTAATAACACTGTGCTACAAAAATGAAGAAAGAACATATGCAGGGATTCTGACATAGCAATTCTGTTTTGTGGAAGCCCATAGAGTACTGAAATGGTTTTATTTTTTTTTATCACTTCGTTAAGGGTCTTTTTTAATAGCTAAAATAGTGAAATACCCAAATTCACGAAATTACAACTTCAAAAAATCTTAAGTTTTTTGGTTTGAAACCGATCTTCAAAATTAGTTTTACTTTTCAAACAAAATTATGTTTTCGAAAATCGTTTGGAAAATGACTCAGTTACGGACGTTTAACTGTAAACAAAACACAATTTTTCAATAAATTTTCATTATAATCGAAAAATGTATGAGATATGCTATGTTTTGTGGTAAGATGTATTTCGTCTTTTTTGTTTTTTATTCTTTTTTTTTCTTAAAAATGCCTTCGTGTCCGTTTTCTTGTATACACAGAAAAAAAAAAGTAGTAATGGCAAATGTTTTTAACCTTACCGCAAATAGAATTTACATTCGGATCGTTCCCAATAGCAGTTTCTATTTGTCGCAACTACAAAATTGCTGTTACATTAAATACAATTGAGCAAATGCAAAAATGGTTTTAACAAATGCGATTGTCTTTGTCCCAAATGCAAAAACTGTGTTACCAAATACAATTGTCTTTGCCCCAAATACAATAATCTTTGCCCCAAATACAATTGTCTTTGCCCCAAATACAATTGTCTTTGCCCCAAATACAATTCGACAAATGTCAAAATTTTTTTAAATTTTTAGATTTTATTTACAAACAAAAATAAAATTAAAGACTTTTCAGGAATATATACATACAATACATACATACAATGAATTGGTAGCTTAGTTTTAATTATATCTAAAAGATTAATATAATACATAGTAAGGCAATTAAGAGCACAATATAATAATACATACATATATAATATTATATAACATATATAAATAATATAATATACATACATTATAGTACATAATACATAATCTATATTTATATACAGTTTTTAAAGTCGACTCCGAACGACAGATTTGAGAAGCTTTTTCATGACAATCAGTTACTCTCAGAGCTTTTGCCAGCAGATTTTTGAGTGGTAGTCGCCGAAAGAAACCATTTTTTCATATTCCTTTTTTGTAAGATGTCAGAGCTGAGATTTGAACCCGGCACTATCGTCTTAGTAAGGCAACACACTAAATACTAGACCACGGCGAAGATATACTTCTGTAAAAAACTCACACATATTTGCTTTTTTTTCACACACACGTGTTTTTATTACTGCAAACAAAATTCAAACGAATGAGAGAAAATGCCTAAACAATAAAACAAAACTAACTGCGGATTACATTTGAAAATACAAAACTACTGTTACCACAACAGCAATCCGTATTTGGCGTAAATAATTTGTCTCATGTAATTTCAAATAAGAAAACATTTGATTTTAATAAATTGCTGTTGACATGCATTTTTAAATACAATTACATTTAACTTAAAGAAAATTCAATTTGGATCAAATAATTTTGCTCTTGATTTATGTCAACTGCAATTTTGTAGTTGCGACAAATACAGTGTATTCGCCGAAATTCTTTGTGGCAAATAAAACATCATTTAAATCAAATACTTTTTATTTGGGACAAATACAATTTCCTCAACTGCAAAAAGTATTTGCCATAACAACACTTTTTTTTTTTCTGTGTATAAATCGCTGCCAGTACCTCGCCTTAATGGCCACCAGTAGTTTGAGAGTATACTGATTTTAGTTCTTCAAAATCGTGAAATCGTTCACCTTGTTTATCACTCAGCTGGCCTAAATTGGAAGGGAATATGAGCATGCAGATGATGCAATTTTGTGGACATTTTGCAATCCATTGCATGATAGGCAGACAACATTTCATTCTCCTCATAACGTTCACTGTTTTTGTTTCCTAAAAAAAGTTTTTTATTGTAACCTTCTACAATAAATTAAGAAGTAAACTGAGAGCAAAGGTTTAGGTTTAGATGGAGGCGTTAAATTACGTTCACATTTGGCAAACAGTTTTGAGAGTTTTCTTATGTACGGATAACGAATTATGTATATGGTCCGCAACTAGGACATTACATTACACCTATATGTATTTAATAAGTTAGATTTAAACTAGTCCTATTCCTTTCTATTATATGCTTTACAAGTAGAAATTTTAAAAATAATTTTTACTCTGTAGTTTCTTTTTAAATGTAAATACAAAGTCTTGCAGTTACTATTTTATTTATTACATTACTTTGTACTTGAAATATAATTTTCTTTCATTCTACATGATTAGTTTACAGCACCTTTTCTTTTCAGTAATAAAAATTTCAGCTAAAATGTTATATACATACATACATATGTAATATCTTTATCTGTGAATGATGGCAGAATGTAAAAATTTACATATTCGAAAGCAAACAGGTAAATGTTGGTTATGCGTGACGTGTACATTTTGCAAACAATATGTCAAACATATCTTAAAAGAGTTAGTTCTACAACATATTCGCAGTAAGTCAGAAAATTATTAAATTAACCATTAGTATGATAGTTCATATTTCTAAATTGGTCATTAGTAAGTCTGTTTCTTTACTCTACATTGAGCGCCCGAGGGATCCCAATTTAGCCAAAAAGCGTTCCCGTACACACAATTTGGGTAAATGAGAGAAGTTTTGAGAGAGTAACATTCTTCTTCTTAATGCACGAAATAGACCGTACTTTTTCTTCGGGCTAGTTTGTGCAAGTAAACAAATAATCAGCTGTTAAAAAAATAATAGAAACATGAAAAGTTCAGAAAACTAAAAATAAATTTCAAAAGTTGAATTAAAAAATACTTATAGACATGCAGTAAAAGGCTTATAGTATAATTTAATTCAATATTTATATAAAAAAGTTTTTTTTTTGACTTAGTTAACATGTATAATCCAAATTATTGTCGTTTATTTTTTGCGAAAGTACATGTTTAATATATGTGTGTGTGTGTGACATAAAGTTGTGTTTTTTCATATTTTTATGTGAATGGGTAAAAATTTGCTTTTTTCGTTCTCGTACTTTTGGGTAAATTTGTCTCTTATTGAGAGTAATTATTGCTTACTCTCTATTTACCGAACTTTACCCAAAAAGTAAAGAAACACACCTAGTATGATAGTTTATAAAAAGTAAAACCTGTTGCGTATACGTAATGGTAATTAAGGACATTTCATTTGCAATTCATTTAAGCCTATTTAAGACCTATTTAAATAATATAAGCATGTAAATTCAAACTACAATGCACAGCATGAGTAAGAGTTTATCCCCTGAGTACTGGTCTTAGTAAAAAAAAACTTTATTTTAAACATTTAAGCCTGTAAATATAAAATTAAAATAGAGTTTAAATACATTTAACAAAAATTTGTCAGATATTTTACTAAAAACCCATTTGAAACCTATTGTTTTATTGTACGGGAGTTAAAGTTTTATATTACTAAAGGACTAGCCCAAACTCGGCGAGCTTTGTTACACTTAACACTACCATTTGTCCACGTTTTCCAACTGAACATTTTTAATGACTACGGAATAATAACACCAAATTCAGAAAACATTTTAGCACTTCCCAAGATATAGAGAAATTAATATTTAACTTTTATGGGAGGTACAACACCCATTTGTCGAATTTCGTCCACTTTCTTACTGGTGATTTTCCTTGACGGTAATGTTTTACAGACCAAGTTTGAGAAACTTAGCTTTAAACGTTCTCAATATATACAAAAGTCAGTATATAGTTTGTATGGGAGGAACCACACCCAGGTTTAGTCTTTTAGACGTGATTGACCGACAAACAAACAGATAAACAGACTTACAAAGCCTTATAAATAATATATATATATATATATATATATATATATATATGTAGAGTATTTGTGTGGACTGTTCACAAGAGCGTGTCACACCTTCAGTAACTAAGTATTTAATAAAAATTAATTTTCAACTTTAAGAAATCATTTATTTAAAGAATATTTTAACTAATAAAAAATGCGCCATATGTGTATGCTGAAAAGAGTGTTTTTCTTTTATAATTGTATTGCAAAAAAGTGATGAATACTATTATCAGAATTTTCAATACATAAAATTACGATTTCATCTTTTTTATTTTTATTTTTTTCTATCGAAACAGACAGGTGTATAAAGTGCATGACTGTTTTTATTCAAGAAAAGTACAAGTGAACTACATGTGCAGCTATGGAGAATAAAAAAACAGTACATGCATGCCACATGCGGTGATATGTAAATATAAGAACAAAATCTCACATAAATTTGTATACAAGAACGTTAAGAACATTTCGAAAAAAGCTCTACAATACATGAAAAATAAATACATGAGTGCATCAGATGAATCACAAAGTAGTGAGAATTTTGTTTTTATAAAAAAAATTGAATAAGTGAAAAACTCAATTTGCATGTATAAGGGTAAGAAATTGAAAATTATTTTACCAAATAATTTTATTTATAGAACAAAAAGCAAACATATTCATAATATATATTTTATACTAATTATTAATTTTAATAATATGGTATATATACATACTTATGTGTATATTAAGTTTAAATAACAAAAAACCAACAGCATATATTTATTTATGTATGTATGTACGTTATAGAAATCTTTAGAGAATATTTTTATTAAATACCTTAAATAACTCTTTAATACCTGACAAGCCCTACTATATCTGTGTCTGTATGGAAGAACAGCTTAAGTCAAAACATGAAATTTTGAAATGTCCCCAAATTTATGTAAGACTAGCTGAACCCGGTGTGCTTCGCTACCCCCTAGTTATATACATATTACAAAAAAAGTATTTTGTATAGCAAACATTATTAGTGGTGTAAGTAAGTATCTGAATTAAAAGAGAAGGGGGCGGTGAAGTGGGCGTGGTTCATAGTTATATGACGACGTTAACAGTATTAAGAGCAATATATTACCAAATAAAAAAAAATTCTAAATAAACCAAACATTTTGAAACTTTCAAACAAAATTTGGCGTGAAAAGGGGCGTGAAAGAGGGCATGGAGTAATAAATTATTATTTATACTTCGCCTGGAGTATAATGTGTATACAATTTGAAGTAAATCTTTTAAAAACTATATGAGGGCAATTATATAATTTAAAAAATGTGGGTGTAAAAGTAGGCGTGGTCGAAAAAAAAGTACCCTATTAATCATGTCAGAGTCCCAGTTAACCGCTGTGAAAATTTCAGGAAGATCGGTCCAGAGGTTTGGTCTCCTATAAGGTACAAACAAACAAGCAAATAAACAAACTAACAAATAAACAAACACACATTCAATTTTATATATTTAGATTTACTATACATAATTAGTTCTTGCAAAAAATTTGTAATTTTACCTACTGATAATAGATTTGTGATATAACAAATATGCACTATAATATTTTACATAATATTACTACCCTGATTTTTAGGAAGCGCCAAAAATACTTTTTTAATTTAAGCTTATGTCGACTTAAGCTATTCTTCCACATTGCCGCGGATATAATACCTTACCTTACTGCTCTTCAAGGATATAAAATTAATTTATATAAATCACTCCTTTTAATGCAAATATGAGCATTACAAAGTCTAAGAAGACGCTAAATTCAAATCCGATCTCAGACTTGGTTACGGGCTTCTCAAATGTTTCGCCCAAAATATTGTAGTATTTCATCGTAGTTTGAGAAAGATTTGTCCAATTTTTGATATCCATAACACTATTGAAATTTTAACAATTTATTCTTTTATTATGAAAATGCAGTGTAGTTACATGAATACGATTTATTCGATTAAAAACCTAAAATTAAAAACGGTGAACGAAGGAAACTATTTACCCCCTGTTTGTCAACTTTATCAAAATATTATAACTATTATTGAGATATTTCCGTACAATTCACTATTAAATATTTTAATAAGTTTTTCAGAGGTATGACTAATTTTTTTCCGACATTTTTTTTAATGGCTTTACAATTATTTTGACAGTTTGAAAAGTTTGTCCTATAGATGCACATGTTTCCAGAATTATAAAATTTTTTTATTAAAGTTATTCGCTCTATCCTAAATATGTATATGACGTGCGCTTATGCTACTGTTTAGTTGACGAAGGCCTCGAAAGAGATGAACTACTGCAGAAGACGATACCATAACAACCCATCCAAAGCAACAGATATACTCATTCTCTATTAATTAGACTAGAACAAGCTCCGCGACAGGGGTAGGAATTAAAAAACATATGCTGTAGCAACAAATGACTCAAATGGAAAAGAGGCCTTGGACAAAGCCAGATAATGTTATGGTTTTCAGAAATACCAACAAGAAAAAAGAGAGCGTAGTTAAGAAACATTTCTGGTACTTCGAATTACAAATTTGTTAATATTTTCAAAGATGATGGTATTACACGGCCTTTAAAAAGAGTAAGAACTGGGCAGATTATTAAGAACAGTTACTAAGGAAATACGCAGAGGCAATACAAATTGCTTGTCACATGGTAGTTTAATAGGTCAAACGGGACAAAAATAAAAGACAAAGTATAGTGAATGAAAGACTACAACAAGAAACGGAGACGACCAGGGGCAACCCCAAATAAAAATTTCTCAAATCATATAATCGATAAAAAATGTAGAACGAGTTATATTCGAGAAATGGTTTAACTACGAAGATTTAACTTATTGGAGAATATGGAATTAGACAAATAATAGCCAATAGACTATCAGATAAACGATATAAAAAAAGAATGATCAGGAGTAAAGCGCCACATATTAGGAAGTATCAGATAGCAGCTCAACCTACTAAACCTACTGAGCGAAGGCACTCACCACACAATCAACATGCAACAATGAGGCAATTGCTGTTGAGCATTCAAGGGTGAAGGTATAACACTGGCCTTTGAATGATCAATTCACAGCAATTTGTCTCATTCCTAAGGCGCTTAATAATAATATAATTAATAATAAGTAATATAGTATGTACTGTCCTTTCCAAAAAATTCCAATACAATGCACAGCATTTAGTAGGGGTTTACCCATAAATTAAAAAAAGGACATTTTATGGGCATCAAAAACGAGTCAAAATGAATTCGAATATATTTTCAGAGACATATAAGCTTACATGTCTTTTTCAATTTAAAGTTTTCATTTTCAAGGAAGTTAAATAAGTAAATGACTATTTTAAGCTAAAAATAAAATTCAATATTTCATAATCATCACATTTCTACATTAAGGTCTTTGGTTTCATTCAAAATCGATAATTACCTACCGCTTCGTGTGCCAATAGTTTCTTCTGGGAAGATAAAAATATTTTTTATAAGAAATATGAATATATGCCCTGACGAAGATACATAAAAGTACAGCGAAATGTCGAACTGAAATCACATTAATTTTTTCTTCAAAATTATTTGACTCTTTAATATTTCATACAGAAAAAATATAATTCTTCTTTATTCCAATTTTAAAGTGATTCACCACAATATTTTTTCTTCTAAAAGCTAAGCCGCAAATAAATAAATCTGTAAAAATTTAACGGTTCCCGCCAGAAGAATAAGGAAGTATTAATAGAATTTGCATTAATATCTTTATAAGAAAGAAAGAAATAAAAGTCATACAAAATACTATTAAATTAATAACTTTGATTTTCACTCTTTCTTCTGCCAACACTGTAGTTTAGCATACACTTTTTGTAATATTCTTATTTGTAATTTTAAATTGACACCCATTTTAAAATGTTATTTATTCAAAAAACTATTCACTGATAGATGAAAAATTATGTTTGTATGTATATAATATAAAACATATTTTTACCTTCATCCAGGATTCTGGTATACGAGCATCGTACATGGCATCAAGCGATTCTTTAAGTGCAGGACTCATTACAATTGTACCATCAATTGCCAATTTTAAATCACACAGACATGAATAGACACGCTTTATAACCTTCTGCATACGATCAATTTCTTGTCTATAATAAATGTGAAAATTTAAAAGAATATATATTTGTACATAAAAATTATTTAATATCATAAAAAAATGCATAAATTATATAAGTATTTAGCACCCACACTCTGAGGTGTTATTTTGCTTAAGGGTTAATAATAATATTAAGATACAACTTCTTTTAATAAAAATCTACTACTATTTACTTAATAAAAATAATTTTAATACCATCTATAGCAGAAGCATTTAATGTCATTACAGCGTAACGAGAATATTCAGAAAATTTAAAATGTTTTGATAAAAATATATCTTTGGCTCATTGTGTACACATACATACATTCCCAGCAGGAGAAAATTGATTACCTTATTTTATAATCCATTGGATAATAATTTATTTTCAGGATATACATATGTATTACTCTTGGAATGGAGAAGGTAATTTCATGTGGCACACAAGTAAATAGTGATTACCATGTTTATTCCCACATCTTCAGAAGAAGGAATTCATTGTTCAATATTTTATTAAGCAATTTGTTATCCCTCGTTAATACTTCAAATTACACTGTACAACAATTACAAACTTTTTGCAAAATTACGGGGTTCTGACGATTGATCCTGGTAGAGGAGACTAAAAAAATATACAGGTGTGTCGGCGTTTTGACAGATCACATCGTAATTTTATTTTAAAGGCAGTTATAATTTTCCATCTCTGGCCAATTCTTGCATCATATCGGTGTATAAAACTATGTTTTTCTTACATCTGAAGTGTATGCTATGTTCAGCAACTTTGTAGAAAATATCACAGCAAATATTTTCGTAGAATATATTAACGCTCTAACTCCCACTCATAACTGCGTTTTGCGGCTTTATTCTAATAAATCGTAAAAAGCACCCCGAAAAAGGGGTGGGACGGGGATGAAATGTTCTACAAAAATGTTGGCCATACAATTTTACTATATATGTATGTCAGAGCACACCAAAACCCAAAACTTAATGCAAAGATCTAAAAATAATCAAATTCAAGATTGCCCATTTAGGGTTAATTTAGTTATTGTTCAAAAATGTAGATGACCCCATCCCTGACGCGAAAGTTTGACATAAAAGTTCTGAGTAGTTTTGTATATATGACCCTATGACTTCAAACTTGTGCTAGCATTCTTGGCTATTTTATTTTTCTCATTGTTTTCCTCTAAAAATTGAAATAGGGAATGCAGTCTTGATATGTAAAGTATCCATGCTTTTTCTGCAAATGGGACAGTAGTGTGGCAACCAGCAAAAAGAGTTGGGAGTCCAGAGGCCTTATTCTGTAACTCTCCTAAGCTAAAACTCTATCGCTAAAAATTTATAAACTCGATTTAGGACTTTTTGGCTACGAAAGGAATTCTTGATCGCTTATTATAGTTTAAAAACTTCATGCCTATTACCCCTAAACTTGATAATTTTATATATTCTAACGCCCAGCCTGTTTCAAAAACCTAAAATTTTAGCATTTTAGCTTAAGAGAATTACAGAATAAGGCCCTAGATCTCATTCGAATATAGGCGAATACAACATCATTCATCCGCCCCTAGTACCAACGGAACAAATATTTTTGCCACCACTTCACATAAATTTAAAAATTTTCAAAATTCGAATTATCATTGGTATTCTATATTAAATTTTATATCCTTCATTGTTACGTTTCAAATTAAATTTTTTCACAATAAATTTGTTCACCCTATATTCTTTTCTTTAATACTTAATCATAAATATAATGTTACTTACCTTAAAAATATATTCATTGGCAATAGTATACCCATACGTACTAAATTTTCACGCACTTCATATGCATTATATTGCGAAGGTAATTTCCTTAACATATCATCAGCCAGTTGATAGACTATACTTTCTCTAGTTTCACCACCTCCACCACCTCCTTCTTTAGGCTGCACACTGAGTATTGTATCCAATATACCTGAGGACAGAAAACAAAAACAAAAAAAAAACAACGTTCATTAAAGACTCATAAATAAGGATGAATTCAATTTGTCTATCATATTGATTTTTTTAATTTATTTAACACTTTCGTTTCTCAATAAGGAGATATTTAGTATGTAAATAGAAAGGTCACAACAGTCTACGTACATGTGTATGTATGAATGCCTATCAATCGATTACATATTATGATATGATATTAAAGTTAATTTGCCTTTTCTTATGATTTTCCATTAAGACCTATTAAACTTCTAATTAATGTTTTACTAAAGTAGGCAGGTGTATGTAATAATTAATGCATTACAAAATTGTAGGGATAATTATAAAATGTTAACTAAAAGACACAGTGAGAAAACTCTTGGCGATATTTGTATAGTATAGTCGAAAGTAATTTAATTTAAAAACAAACTTTGTACAATTGTAATTAATATGAATTCTTATGATCATTTAGACAAACTTTTCTTTAAAAAGCAATGAACGTAATATATTATATTAGAATTAATTGCAAATATCTAAGGCGTATCTAGTGTGTTGGCTTAGAGCGACGAGCGCACCCCAGCTCTGACATCTTAAAAGAACGATATATAAAAAAATATTTCTTTCGGCAACCACATTTTAAAAATCTACTTACAAAAGCTCTGAGACTAACTAATTGAAATGAACAAGCTTCACACGTTTATCGTTCGGATTCGACATTAAACTTTATAAATCTATTTGAACATATTGCTGTGACACAAGAGCTTAAAATAAATGCAAGTTTAAGAAGAAAAAATTAACTTTTCTACACATAAACTTTTAAATACAAATGCTAAAGCCAATATGGATTACAAAAATACTCGTATGCTATAAATTACACTGTGCTTGATTTTGACTCTTTTTTAACAAGCTGGGCACTCTACTGGTAAAGCTCATTCGAGTAAGCTGAATTCAATGGTTTTAACAGTTTTTAGAAGTTAGCGCTCGTATTTGCAATATTCGCGATTTAAAATTTGTACGCTAAAGTACAAAAAAAAATGATATTTTTCCAAAATAGAATTTCAATTTTTAAAAACAGAAATGTATTGCTTTGTAAATACTTTTGTTTGTTTTTTGTATACTAAATGTGATTCGCATTTAGTTTATAACTATTTGAATATAAGTATTTGTATTTTTGCTTACCACCTTTGGCAAAAAGTCTCCTGACGAGTCTCTTAAGCAGAGACGAAATGGCCATAGAGACATGCTTATCCCCAAAGCAATACATTTCATATATTATGTATAATTTTTAAACTTAAAACAAATCAACTCTGTAAATAAACACAAGATTACATGACATTCTTATTTTTTTTTACAAAAATCCATTTTTTTTTCGCGAAAAATCAATACAAACTATGCCACTCTTGTCATGTTCTATATTTAAATTGAATCAAAGTAGATTGATTAAAATCAAAGTTAGCGAATATTGCTAACACTTGTTCGATTTAATTTCAAACTCAAAGCAAAAAAAAAAAAAATTGCGAAAAAAAAGTTCGCGTAAAAATAATCGCGAAAAAAAATTTCGCTAAAATCTCATATTTATTGATGTTCAAATTTGATCAAAATTTATAAATTTAAAATTAAAAAATGGTCAAAAAGTATAAAAATATCGTTTTTATAGTACTTTAGAGTACAAGTTTTAAATCGCGAATACGAGAGCTAACTTTTAAAAACGGCTAATGCCATTGAATTCAGCGTACTCGAATTAGCTTTACTAGCAGGGTGCCTAGCTTGTTAAAATTTGCGACTAGCAGAATTATAGATACCCTTACTGGAGTGTCAAGCTAAAAAAATATTTTAAAACACAATAATTTTAAAAATAAACACTTAAAAATGAATTCAATGCTCTACTACAAATTTTTGCTAAAGTTTGTACCAGAATCTTAAATATTTTGTTCCTGTTTTTCTTCAAATATTAAAAATGTTATCGGTAATAATCATATTTTTCTTTTATTATTTAATATTCAACACATACGTATCATAAAAATGTATATTCCCAAAGTTTATCAATATAAGTAGTAAAGTCAGATTATTTGACCAGCCATTATTTTACCCTCATGTTGTAAACTTTTAATATTTTTGATACTTGAAAAGCCAATAAACTTTTACATTTAACCAAACTCTACTTCCAATATCAGTTACACAATCACTTAATTTTTCTTAAAACAAAAATGTCACAATCAAAATTATTGATTTCTATACAAAACAAACAATCTCTTATCAATAATATACAAATACATACATACTCATATTTCCTCTTACGCCTTATATTGTACTCACCTTTAGCAGAGTTAATTTGATACGTGATGTCAGCATTTGAGTGCAAACCAAATACTTCGGGTGTGTCATAAGCTGGTAAATTATTAATGTAATCAATGAATGTTTGCAAATTTTTTGTATTGGGCACTTTGTAGCCTTTATAGAATTCAAATGATGAGCTTAGTAAACCCTCACAAAACCAAACAGATGTAAAGGTGGTTAACAAACGTTTATCAAAATCATCGGTAACCCTGCCACCATATTGAACCTCTCCAATCATGTAAACTAGTGTTTGCCAAGAGACACCCTTTTTGGGATCCATTTCATCTAAATGATTTTGTACGAATTGAACACTGGCTGCAAAGTCAGCAGCATTGAATTCGTATGGTATATTCCAACCCAAAGGTCCAAATTTTCGCCTCTCTTGCACAATTGTATGCAAAAAGGCCACAGTATATAATAGAGTGGGCCACTGGGGTGCTGAAGTATAATCCAGGAAATCTTGTGTGAAACCCTAAGAAAAATTACAAAAAGAAATTATTGTCACAAAAAATAATTTTGTTTTTATCATTCATTTATATTACGAGTATTTATTTATACCTGATAACTTCTCTTTAAGCTAGCACGTATGCCTTGAGGTGGCTCATTAGTAAACTTAATTGCCATTTGTAGCAGACCAATAGGAAAATCTGAATGAGGTTCTGTTGTAACCCACATACGAAATGAATCATCAACGTGTTCAGTTTCAACCAACATATCAATTACTTCAGTACAAAATGGCAAAGATAAGTGAACATTTTGAAGTAGAACCCAACCACCATGAGCCATTGAATCCATAATCATTTTGCGTGCATGAATCTCTTGGCCTTGACCCATTGAAACAGCTTTTAAGACTGCAATTAATAAATGTACTCATACACTTACATACTACATATATGTATTTTAAAGACTTTTTAATATAAAAGTTAAAAACTTACCTATTCCTTTTTGTTTTGCCAAGGCTGCTATTTGTGTTGTCGGATCTGAACCTATAGAAAGCAAACACACAAAGGGTGTACGGGGCTCTGATTCAGCCCAAGTGAGTTCTAAATCTAAAATTTGCATTTCACTATATTCCGGTCCTAGTGACTCTAAAAATGTTAATAATATGTAGCACAGATTTTAATTTTTCTTTTTGTGATTAAAAATTTACCTTCTATATATTTTTTAGCTTGTGAGATTGTGCGATCAGGACACCAAGATCGTATTAATAATAATTTCCTGAAACCATCTAATGATGTCTGATAACCACAAGGTATTTCTTCATTTTCAGGCTTTTCAGATTCATACCAAACACGCCACTCTCGTTCGTTTAATTCAATCTAAAAATTATTTAAAATAACATTACGTTAGTGTGTAAAAGGATACTTCATTGAATCACTCTCACCCAGCAAAAAAGAGCTTAAAAATTAGTAGCAAAAACAATGAGAGGAAATCAACCTAAAGTAGTTCTATTTTTAGTAAATTACCGATAAATTTTATATGATTTTGTAATAGAAAGTAAATGATCTAGGCCTGAATGTTTAATAAAAAATATATAAAGATATAAACACTTGTTGTTCAATGAAAACAATATGAATTTGGAACAATTTTAATTTTTTCTTCTTCTTTTGCTGAGTATCGCCAAAAAATATAGAAATCAATAATAAAGTATCTAGAACTGTAGAGGTTTTAAAGATGTATGTAGACATTAGTTTAGCTACACCATATTTTGTTTAATTTTAAAGGCAACGTTAAAAATTTTTATATTATTAAATATTATATGAAATATTTTTTATTATAATAGCTAATAAACGACATACAATCTTAAGATATATTTTAATTAAATCTATTGAACTTTAAAAAGTCCAATAATGGTGAGAAATTTGTATGAACGCACTTTTGAAAAACTCTATAAATATCTTTGCATTTAGTAAGCAAGAATTCTCTAGATTCCTTCCTACATGGTTCGTTTCGGAATAAAGCTGATTAAATGTCCTTCAAAATAAATTTTTTATTGTATGAGAAATACCGATACGACAATAGAGATGTTCAAGAAAAAAATACATCAATGTTTTTTTGATACGTATCAAATTTTCATATAATTGCAAAAAAAAAACAAAAAAATATACAAATTTCAATAAAAATAAACATTTTGTTTTACCAAAAATTAATATAATTTATTAAGTCCCAATACTTTTTGTCTAGAGTTTGTAAAAATAATATTTTATTAACGCTTTTAGCATGCACTCTACTTCTTCGCTGTGACAAACCTGATGAAGCTTTTGAAAAAAGCAGTGAAATGGAACTGGCAACCCCTGTTTTACAATTTTAGAAATTGTTTCTTATAATAGCCTATATGGGTTTTCATTAAATTGATTTATATGACTACGTAAATACAAGGAGAGCTCGTCAGATAGGCTTTCTAGATTTCTATTTGTTTTCCAATTTTTGTGAACTAATTTCTGATGATCGCTCCAAAGAGTAAAGTCGTTTGTTAGCTTATCTGAAGTATCAGAACCCAAAACGTCTGTTAATCCTTTGCTATCACTTCTTGAATTTTTCCAATGGCTTTGAAACAAGCAATTGGGTTTACAAAGTTAATTTTTTTAAAGCATGGAGCCAATAGAAAAATTGAAAAATGTCTGTCATTCAAAGTGCAAATCTAGACTAACGAACTATTTGCAAACATACATTGTTAATATTTGCTTGTGACGATAATTAAAAATTCGAGTTGTGACTTAGCTCTATAAAAAATGTATATTTCAACATTCTTTATTTACAAAAAAATTCGAATACATATTTGTATTTTTTTTAATTTTTTAAAAAATCCTTCCGGTTAATTTTATGAAATTCTTTCCTTAGTTTTTAGTAACTTTTAAATATTAAAATATGTTCGCTAATGTTTTATCTATTAGTTGACAGTTATTAAAATACTAGCTTAAACCCAGCGTGCTATGCTACAGCTTCCACTATCATTCATCCACATTTTTAGACGGATGATGTTTAGTGACTACGGAGTAATTCAGACCAAATTCAAAAATTTAAACTGTTACTGATTTCAAGATATACTGAACTCAATAGTTAGTTTGTCTGAAAGCTACCACGTCTACTTGTCCACTTTTTTTTTCTACTGATAATGACGACGAAATGAATCACACCAAATTCAGAAACTTTAGCTTCAACACTTGTAAATATACGTATGTAAAAAGAAATCAATTTTTAACTTGTACGGGAATACCTCTCAATTTCGCCCATTTTCTGACTGATGAAGGCATTTAGACCCAATTCTGAAACTTCAGCTTTAACCGTTCTGAAGATATAAAAAAATCAGTATTTAGAGATAAATAGAAAAAAGTGGGCGTAAAAGTAGGCGTGGCAAATTTTTCTCTCAATGAAAACTTAAAATGGATTAATACAAACATTTGAAAGAAAAATTAGTCAAATCGATGGAGCCGTTTTCTGATTTTAGGTAAGTCAAAAAAAGTGGGCGCAAAAGTGGGCGGGGCAAAATTTTCTTTCCGTAAAAACCTAAACTGGATCACGGCGATTATTAGACAGAAAAAATCGTCAAAATCGGTCCAGCCGTTCTCATCTGATGCGATGACTAACAAACAACATTGATTTTTATTTATATAGATACATATATGGGATATTCAGAAGGTGTGCTGTTATGTCTTATCATCATAAAGTTATAACTTTTTCATTACAAAAACAAATCTTTTATAAAATAGAAACACAACAAATTTATGACAATATAGGGTATGTATAAGACACTTTATGAAGCCTTCCAGTATTTTCCTACTAGCGTAGTACTTATTTAGGCATAAATTCATGTCACTATATGCTATGAGTTCTGCCGTACGGAGTGTGTTGACTCATTAAGACAAGAGTTTCAGATTCAAATCCCACCTCTCTGACATCTTAAAAGAAAGAATAATGAAAAAATATTTCTTTCGACGACCACCTCTTAGCATTCTTCTGGCAAAATCTCTGAGAGTAACTGATTGCCATGATCAAACTTTTTAAGTCTGTCGTTGGCATTCCACGTTAAACTGTAGGTTCCGGTACTCATGGATAAAAATAAGATAAGAGGTAGTCGTTGAGGCTTGCACCCGAAGGTATCGTCTTAGTAAGCCAACACACTAACCACTAGACTACGGCGACTATACTTATGTATATAAAACAAAATATTTGCATAACCTGTTTCCAAAAAAATAGTGACTTACGTCAAATTTTTTCCCAATAAGACCATGCCTTTACAACTCATACCACTAGCAGTTATATTTAAAAAAAACTGAATTTCTGTATACATTTTTCATATTGAACTTCGTAATATTTTTTTAATTAAAATTTAAATTGAGCATTTAAGGTTTATATAATTATGTATTTATATATTAATAACGCATGTAAAATTGTTTAAGTGCTGATAACTTTTCGAAAAAAATTTATAATAATTTTTAATTTTTTTTTTTTTTGTAGTTTTTGCAAAAATGTTATTCAATGTTAACAGCTTTTCTAAAAGAGTTCACAAGAATTAAATTTGTGAATAACGTTTTAGTTATGCAAATATTATTTTGAATTTTCCTTTAAATTTTAAATTATGTTTGTATGTATGTATGGGTATATTCTATAACCACAATTTGTTATTTAAAAGCCACAAAACGGATACAAAAAAAAAATAATAATAATAAAATGCAATCAAAAATTTCATTTTCAACTTACCAATTCTAAAACATTGACAAACGTTTCCAATTTGCTTATTTCCACTAAATTTAACCATGTGATGTCCAATATCCAACGAAATGGTTTTGGTTGAACAGCATTTAAATCCAGCGAAGCACCTCCCTTAATAAAAGCCATAAATTCCTCATGACTAATATTGCCATTATGATAATCGATTTTAATTGCCAGCATAAGTGTAAATAATTGTTTGTGTCGCTCATAGAGACTGCGGTTGGTGAATTTATAAACTTCATAGGTTAAATAGCGTAAAATAATATTAATGCGTTCTTCGGTAACATTTGATTTTGTTGATTTTGTTATGGAATTGTTGAAAATTACCAAAAACTGTTTTAAAGAATTTTGATACATCACGTTGACATTGCTCATTTCTACAATAAGGAAATATAAAATTGAGCCTCTTGCTGCTACAGCTCTAAATTCTTCTCTGGCTTTCATAATTTTGCGTTCAGTTACTTCGGCAATTTTTAATTTTTCATTGACTTCCTCGGCTGTCGTCTTGGTTACTCTCAAAACTTCAATTAAAGCTTCATCATCAACTAAAGAACCTTGTGAGGAGCTTAAACGATACAATAGATTTGCCTCCAATTCCTTCATGTTTCTTTGATTCTGCATAACAGTTTCGAAAAGAGCTACCCGTTCAGCTTCTAAATCGGACTTTTCCATTAAAATAACTCTGCCCAATAGTTGATCCTCTAGACCTCTCATGGTTACAGTGAAGTCAATAATAGAAGTTTTGGCGCTTACCTCCGGACTAAACGGTGGATTGGGCAATTTGGTGGTGATATACAACATGAAACCCGGCATTACGTCACATTCTTTATCACCCACCAAAACTTTTTCAATACTACCCGATTTAATGAAATTCTTTTCCAAGACATTATCTATGACAGGATCCAATTCAACACCTACATCTTCTATTAATAAGGGTCGACCTAGCGAGAGAGCGTCTTCCAGATGAGTTCTAAAATATTTATGATTTAAAGAAGTGATTTGTAATTCATTTTGTTCTTCTTTGGATTTAATCCATATTTTTCCCTGTGTTTGAGGATCTATAAGTAGTGGATAACTACTGGATTTAGTAGCTATTAAGGCATTTTGCACTGATAATTCATCATTAGGCAGACCCTGTAAAGTCCATTCTGATATCATGGAAGAATCCACCAACATATTAATAATATTTAGACCAGTGGTAAATGGTATGGCTTTTTGTTTTAAAATACTCATCCAAGTTTTTATTAGATTTGCGCGAAATTCTTGATTATAAGGACCACAGTAGGATAGAAAACCGGTAGCTAACAAAACATCTCCCACTAATTTGCCCAATTGTATTTTAAATTCTTTACTTTGGTTAGTCCATCGGACTTTTTCATCCGATAAACCATTTATAAGAGCAGTAGCGGCTGTCATTTTACGTAAGCAAGCATTGGCTGCATCAGTCAGACGTTGTTTCTCACCCACCGCTTTATCATATTGATTCTTAACAGCCTGTAAAGCTTCTTCACGTTCGCGTAATTGATCTTCAGCAGCTGCTAAGTCGTCCATAGCGAGCTGAAAAATAAAATAAGTTTAATAAAAAAAAATACTTATGCCAAATGTAATGAAATTTAGATTTGTGCTAAATTGTCAGGTATTGGAATAAAACACTTCTACTGTTTATTGCATTTTTGCAAAAAATATTAAAATATAACCTTGAACCACAGCAATTAAAAGCTAATAACTTGACAGTAAAAAAGTCGGTCAATCAACTGCCTTATAATTATGATTTAATGCTAAAAAGAGGTTGAGTAAATCAGTAGTAAATAAAGCTGAACTGACATAAACTTAACAGAATAAAAATTGAATACGAAAACAAAACGAAATGCCGTAATTTGCCCCCTGATTTTCTGGTAATACTCATTTTGATTTCCGAATATTCTGCTTAAATATTTTACTCCATGGAATAATCATCATAACATAGTCTCGCTTTATCAAAACAATAACAGCTTTTTTACAATAATATAGTTATTTGTATTGCTTGTATTAGACACTCGGCAGAGAAACAACGTTGAAAAGCCACAGGGTTGCATGCCATTTGAAACTGGGACTACCTTATGACGATTATACCACGTTTTACTCATTCAATTGTATTATTACAAATGTTTTTTCCACAAATTTACGATTTTTCCTTTTTAATTTATATATATCGAGTGCCTAGTTTATATACATATATCTGGTAGTCGCCGTGGTCTAGTGGTTAGTGTGTTGGCTTACTAACTTACTGGGTTCGACACCCAGCTGCGACATCTTAAAAAAAAGAAATATGAAAAAAAATATTTCTTTGGGCGACTACCTCTTAGCAGTCGTCTGGCAAAAGCTCTGAGAGTAATTAATTGCCATGAACAAGCTTCTCAAGTCTGTCGTTCGGAGTCGACATTAAACTGTAGATCCCGGTACTCATGGATAAAAATTTACACACACAACATGAGTGCTGCGAGAAGCTAGGCCGTAATCCTGACACAGGGTTGTAAAGGCCAGTTATATATGTATATCGAGTGTGCTAGTAACACAATTGGGGCGAACGACGAATTTCGTCCACCTCGACGAATTCGTCAGGCAACATTCGCTGAATAAATTCGTCGTATGAAATACAATAAAAACGAATACATATTTCGTTCTTGTTTTTGTACATTTTCATAATCTTTTGATGCCAGGTTATACAGGCATTCATGAAATTGCACATTTTCAATTATTATATAACTTTTGTCTATTTTTTTATTTATTTATTTTATTTATTTTATTTTATTATTTATTTATTTTATTTTATTTATTTCTAAATAAACTTGTAAATTGCCTCTACTCACAGAAATTCTCTTTTATTTTTCAATCATAACTAATAGGCTGACCATAAAACAAAAATAATATTTAAAAAATAAGTTATTAATAAAAACACACTTTGAAGCAATCTTTATAGTTAACTTTTAACTACTGAGGCAGTGGTAAATTTTACCCTCTCCTTAGATTTTTTAATTGATTTTCTTTGGTTGAGCGCTGTTGAGTCCCCGTTTTGTTATACTAAATCTTTGATTTTCTTATTTTTATAATCCTATTTTTTTAAAATAAATTTTTAAAAAAAAATTTTTTTGCTAATTTTTTTGGTACAACAAAAGGTGGTAGAATTTACCCTACGTCAATAATTATGACAAAATATTTCACCTCAGTAGTTAAAGGTTAAATATTCAGTATATTTAATTTAAATAACTTAAAAATAGCAAAATACAAGTTAAACATTAAAAACTGCCTTTATTTAATGCAGAAGCTAAAAATTAAAAGAAAACATGGTCACCCTGAATGATTAGTTTGTCGTTCGCCGGCGAATGAATTAAAATTCAATCTTATTTGAGTTCGTCGCTTAGGCGAATTTCGCCATACGACATGATTGTGAGAATTTTTATATACACAAATATGTTTTATTTTTAGCGTCGAATATTCGCGATCGAAAATTCATCGTTCGCCCCAATTGTGTTCCTAAAACTGTCTGTATTACACTTAAAATTCATTTTTTAAATTACGCATTGAAAACGTAGAATAGTTCAAGATTTTGGAAATGTTTGGCAACCTAAAAAAATTATATTTATATGTTATCCGCCTCTACCTACAAGAAAAACGCATTAATTTTCAACTTTACAATTTGTCAAGCCGACTGATTATGGCATCCGTAGTACATTTGAGGCTTTTCAGGCGTAAATTCTAGATGTCACCACATTTTAAATGTTTATTAATATTTATATATATAATATAAATATGTATAACATACATGCATACATACATATATAAAGATCTTAAAAACAGCTTTAACAGTCCAAACTAAAGTTTTATATTATTGTGGCTTTTTTACAAAAATTGTAATACTCTCTTTTGATTTCTTCATACAAAATGTCAAGCTGTCTATCAAAATGACGCTTTTTTCCAATTATTATCATAAGATTGTCTTGTCTTGTCCTTTAGTTTTTCTTTTTTTGTTATTTCTACTCCTACTGATTTTATTTCTATGCAACAAGCATACCTTTAATCTGGCTTCCTGCATTGTTAAATTGGCTTTCAATGGTAAGACTTCCTTATTGACGCTATGAAAGAAAGCCATTGCCTTTGTCCAGGACAATAGGCCAGCAACGTCACCACAAACTCTACGTGCCATATCCATATTATAGTCTTCCATACGAAAATAGGGTTGTAATAAATCAATCATTTCATCATTTATGGTATCCTTGGGATAGTTTTGTAGTTGCAACAGAAAAGTAGCACTAGCCATCATCTAAAAAACAAACATTCAATATAAAAAAAATACTGTAGAAATTTGTATAACATATGTATGTTATGGCTTTACCTTTAATGACTCTTGCCATGAAGGCTTAGGACAGGGTGTACCAGAGTCAGGTATACAAGGATGTAGTTTACGTTTAAATAGTATTAAAACACAGTCCATGATGCGCATAATTAAATGAGGTGGTCGTCCTAGTTTTCGTACTGTGGCTATGTGAGCCGGTTTTATAGTATTTAAAGCGTTTTCAGCTTCTTCTAAGGCAGGTTTAGCTGCTTCTAATTTTTCTTCTGCCAAAGCCTTTTCATTTGCTATACAGGCCACCAACGCTTCAGCCTTATCTTTCACTATAAGTACTTGGTTTTTAACAATTTCAGCTTGCATAGCTCTTTCAGTAACTTCTACCAATACGGATTCGGCTTTTTTAGAGGCTTCGACCAACTCTTCTTCCATTACCACTAAATCCTTTTTTAAAATTTCCACTGAAGCCGAAGCTTCTTTCAATTTCTCTAAACCGGTATCCATTTTTTCTACACCATCTCCCAACTCTTTTTGCTTTTGCTGGTAAATATTTTTATAGCCTGCTATAAAGTTGAGATACGATTTTGGTGTCACATGTGTAGCACGTCGAAAACGTTGAAAATATTCTTGAGAAGTTTCGGCTACTATATCCTGTATTGAACCCAAAGCATTAACAAGTTCTTCTTTAACGGCCGGTGTACACTCTATTTCAAAGTCACTCAGAAAGTGTCGAGAAACCGAGACGAGTGCATCCTTAGGCCAGGGTTGGAACCAATCGATAGTACAACCCGAAACCAAAGCTGGAAAACGTTGCACTCTCGATCGGAATGTTTCTCCAACAGGAGAAAAACAAAAGGCCACATGTAGATTGGCACACGTACGTGCCAAAAAGAATTCCATCACACTTTCAGGGGTGGTGGTTTTACGTTGATTTTCACGCTTCATTATAGGAGTCAGCTCTTGTACAATTTCAGCCTGTTCATCACGGGAAAATAGATTTGATATAACACCTGAAGACAATATATTATTCAGATATTCCAAAAATCCTTCCTCCTTAATATCCATGTCGGTAAAGAGAAATGTGGTGCCCTTACCCTGAACACCACAAGTGCGATATAGTAGTTTGAGATCTTCCAAGAAATTTGCCACATTATAGGAACGTGTTAAAGCGATTTGAAATGTTTTATAGCCTGCTATGAAAGAAGCCAATTTTGTAAGCGATTGTTTGCCAGAGCCACCTACCCCAACCAGCATGACATTGCCACGAGGATGCCTTATAATGCGAGAAATCTTTACCAGATGCAGCATTGCATCAGGAAAGAAGACTAAATCCATCCCAGAACCTCTTACCATTTCATTAAACTGGGCAAGAAACATAACCAGACGCTCACGGAGCACTTCGTGAGAGGTCACCGGTTCATATACTTTTGGTAATTCCATGTCAGCATCTTCGCCTTCTTCACCTGTAGGTTCAGGAGCATCACGCATGAAGTCCACAAATACTGGATTGGGTATAATCATTTGAGCATGATTTTCGCCGAGTTCTGTGCGTACCAAGCAAGATAATTCGGTACTGAACCATTCTTTATCGGGAAAATTAGTAAAACGATCGGCAAATACCCGAGTACATTCATGTTTCCACAAAGACATTAAGACACTTTCCGAAGTAATCACAGTGGACAAAGTCCCCACCATACCCTGCCAAATGCGTGATAGATCTCTTAAACTGAAAACGTAGTGGAATTTAGCAGGTGTAGGCAAAAGCTTTTCTCTAGTACGTTGCCATATAAATCGGGTAATCACTATCAACTTTTTAACCAAATTTCGGACTTCTGGTATAAAACCTCTCTTAATATTATAGTGACTTTCTCCTATGACTCGAAATATTTTATCAATTGAATCATTGTCGGGTATATTACAATTGAAAACACAAAATTGCCTTTTCAAACGTGAAGGTATATCATTACGACCGCCACCTGGCAAGCCCATGGCAGCAACATATTGGACATCTACAACAGTGGTAAAGTCACCAGGCTTTTCTAAACTATAGAAACCTTTCATATCCATAGATTGCCGTACAATTTCATTAGTCACTTGATCACCCCATTCATTTATCTCAGGTAAATTAATATCATCAATGAATACAATTAGTTTACGACCTCCAGGGGGACCAAAAGTTACGCCTACTCTTTTTTCTACATAACTTTCGATTGTCCTTTGAAATTGATAGGGACTTGTAGCCGAAGAAAAATTAAACGAACGTCCCATATAAGTTTCCACATTCATTTTTTTCATAAAATTCTTCATAATAACTGTCTTTCCTGTACCCTGTTCACCTATAAGCATAACAGCCTTTTCTTGATTGGCTATACAACCAATTAGGTAATCCATTCTGACATTATCCACGATAGGCACTAAAATACTTAAATAGTCCGGGGTTGAAACCTCTGGATACATATAGGGCGTAACTAGAGTCTTCCATGATTGCCAAACACCCGTCGATGATACAAAAAAGTCAAAAATGCTGTTCTCGCTGGCAGTACCTTTGGCATAATCCAAATCCGGAAAGGTCTCTTTTACAAAATGATTCATTTTAATACGATCTGTTGTGTTCAGATAGGCTCCCAAACCCCAGGCTAAAGCAAAGACATACAAACGATGTAAATGCTCGGGTGTGCAGGTGTCTTCTTTTTCTTCAACGGCATTTTCTTCGACTACCTCTTCTGTAAAATGAAAAACGAAAGTAAAATAGAAAACGAAATAAGATTATTTGTAAGCAAGATTTTCTAAAAACGAGGAAATATAGAATTTTTTAGACGAGACCACATTTGATAGAGGAAAGAAGAGTTAGTAAGCAAAAGTTTTTCACAGACACAGATTTAAGTAAAATGAAGTATTGGAAGAAATAGTTTGCAATACCAGTCGGATTAGTAGACATACAGATGCATTTCTCTTTAAAACTCAAAATAAATAAAAAAATAAAAATAATAAGAAATAAATTGTTTTTAGTATTACGAGTATAAATTTTATTCTCTTCAGCAGACAATGCTTTTCTGAAGAATTTTGTAACTGTTCTTATATCGAATTCAGCCTTCCTTCAATAAGAACGAATTTGTATTTTATTTTAGGTTATTAACATGACTGTGCTGAAAATAATTTTGAATTCAAATGATACAAATTTCGAGAAATTTTATTAAAGTATGAGAATTGGTGTAAACTACCTGGAATATGCTCAACGTATTTGATTGCCATACAGTTTCAGAAATGTAAAGTAGCCCTTCTGTGTAGTAATCAGCCTAACCGGAATTTTTATTCCAAGTTTCCAGAATCAAATTGTCTTTTCGGTATTAGGTTGAAATTGTTTTTCGCTTGCCAACGTGTTTTGTCAAGGATATGTAAAGTCCAGTCCGTCGCGTTAAGTTAGTTTCCCCTAGTTAAATTAATCGTGTGACCAAATTAATATCTTTCTAGCATCTAACAAGTTTAACGGTTTCCATAGTGCTGTATTAGACATTCTCTAACAGAAATGTATTCTATTCTCTCTTCTGTAAAGGTTAGCTGTATACAATCTTATGCTTCAAGATGTCAAATTAAGAGTTAAATTAAAGTTCTGTTCTTCAGACTTAAATAACTGAAGAGTCGACTGGTTCCCAAAACTCTGCATATAGTAAAACAGATGGAGAGGAAAAAGAGAATAAAAGTCGTATTTCTACCAGCTCGCATAAGAAACTAAACAAGGTAAACGTATGTTATAGTTCTTCTTTTTATAATTTTATATCCAAGTTATTTTCTTAATTCTCTCAATTCAGGATAAAGTTTTTATTTACATGACCTTATACATCCAAACGCAGGATGATTACTGAGTTAAAAAAAGGGATTGTTCTGACTAACATTGCAGTATGGTGACACTCGTAAACTGTGTCTCTTGATGGCAGGTGAATTGCATTGCGTCGTAAATTAAAAATAGAGTTCGTAAAACCATGTTTTAAATACCAGAAACTAGTTTTACCCAGGAAATTGGAGATCATGATTCCTAGCCCTTAATAATGAGTAACGAATGAATCTGGATAGAACAAAAATCAACCTAAGATGATGAGCTCAGTATGGATCTATTAACAAATAACTAAATATCTTTTGAAAATACTTCCAGCAAATTCAAACTAGCCTGGGATAATCGTAGTGAGTTAAGAATGCAAAAAGTCTCATGTTCTTAAATAGGCAGGCTTCAGTAAAAGCACTAGCTTCTTATTTATTGTAATAAAAACTAATGCTTAACTGCCATCACTAAATAAAAGAGGCAAGCGTTTTCTAGCTGTCAAAATTTCTCATGCCCATAAAATTTGTATGGAGCATCCCAAAATAATGCGGCGGCAACGCTCTGCAATCGGAAAATCAAATTTTGACAAAGCGTTTAATAGTAAAGTTGGTCGCAAAAGGCAACTAAAATGTAAACAAATAAGAAAAAAAACAGGGTTGTGATATAAACATGTATTATTTGCATAACCCTGTTTAATTTGTAAGGTCAAAATATAAACAAAATAGAAGGTAATAAATATTAATATAAAAAAATAAATAAAATAAAATAAAATAGTCTATAAAATTTTGTTTTTGTCACAAATACCATTATAATAATGCACTTTATTATTATTATAGTCCGGATTATTATATAATCATATGTTGTTTGTATTACCCTGTTTTTAATGTCTTGAAAAAACGTTAACGCTTTAATTTAGGGATGGCGGTTGATCCTAAACGCTGAGCGTAAGAAAACGTTCCGTTTGCCGTTTTTATTTAGGGATGGATCTAACTTATCTTCGAGTTTGCAAGACAACAAATAAGTTTATATTTTGCTGGGTCCCAGAACATTTCGTAATTACCAGCAATGAAATTATTGCGGGGCTTACAGCAACTACAGAACTTTCTATAAAATTAACTAAGCGGAAGTCAGGTCGATAGAAGATAGATAGCACCACTCTTTTAAAAATTAAAATAAGTCAGGACCACAGTTATGAAGCCAAAGGGTTTGTAAGGCCATTTCACTAAAAAGAGAACAAACATTAGAACGAAATGATTCTTTGAGTCTATATGGATTGTAACAAAAACAACTGATCATATATTGAGCGGCCAGGAGGAAATATGTACAAAGAATACAAAATCTCCTAAACCTTACTTAGCAGTAGTTTTACGATTTAAAAACGCGGACCTACTCGCTTCCACACCAGTAATTGTATGTTAATTATGTTATGGTTAATCAATCGTAGCACAAAAAATCTTTTAAGATGTGTTGTCTACTGCTGGCCAACCTAGTAACCTAGAGCTTCAATCAAGTAATTTATTTACTAGCAATCAAACCATTTTATAATAAAATTACAAAAAAAAACAAAAAATAAAGTGCTTCAAAGACGATAAAACAGCAGTATACAGAGATAAAGCTTTATAGTTTAAAGAAAACATTTTAAAAGAAAACTTAAATTCTAAAAACTTTACCATCATCAGCCTCAGCTAAGGAATTTTGACGTTCTTCTTTTTTTATAATTTTCGCTGAAAACGTTAAAAAGTTTGGGTAATAATTTTAAAGCCTAACGATATTATAACTTGAACTCTCAACATAAACACATGCACACACACTTCAAACAAGACCGACTTACCATCTTGACTCTCTTTACTAGACATACTAACAGCTTGTTCATCTTCCTTTTTAACAGGCACCAAACCTTCCAATATAAGAAGCATTTGCCGTACAATATTACATTGTAGTACTGGCATTAGCAATTTAAGATTTTGGGTACCCCAACTATAAACTGGCACAAACGTGCGTTCAAATAAATCGGAAAATACCATTTTCTCACCAGGAGCACGATTTTTCAGCCAAGCTTGAACAACTGAAATCAAATATTATTAGAATTTTGTGTTTTTCTTTTTATATATAATTTAAAGCGTACTTGGTTTTGAATCTAAACCCGAAGAGCTCATGTATACCATGCCATTACGAGATACTGTGGCAGGTGATGCATTATCAATGTTATGAGGCTCAAATATAATCTTAACTGTTGGCGCCATAGTTAAACGATCACCATTGGCTAATGTCAAGGTTTTATTATCATCCAGCACTGAATTTAAATTCTCTATCCAAATACTATCCACCGGACCATCTAACACTAACCATATGTGTTCACCACTTTTGATTTTTAAAGTTTTGCGCCAAAGAGCTGAAAATATGCCATCAGTCCAATCATTAGTGGCTACATCTAGACGGCCAAACATTTGAGCTGCTGTTATAGCTTTAGGATTCATGCGCATTTCACGATGAAAATCACCCATTTGTGTTAAAGCCTTCATGAGTGTCTGAATGCAGGTTGTTTTACCAGCACCACTAGGTCCCAAAGTCATAATACCATGGCGGACATTTTGGGTTTCATACAATTGTATGAGCTTAAGAACCCACGGAGGATGGTAAACCAAATTAGCTTCCTCGGCTTGTTGGGCTATAGCAGCTTCCAACTCCGGATAATTGGTTTTTTCAAGGGTCTGCAAGCAAGTTTGCTGCATTTAAAAACACTCTATTTAAGACTTATTGCTAAATACCTGATTGGGAAACAAATCCGATACAAGTGATATGAATAATGGTTCATCATCATCTATTAACTTCGATAAATTCATATCACGCAGGACTCGCATCACAATCGTACTCTCGCTATCCTTTGAGTTCCTTCTTTTTGCAGCACCCAATGTCCTTAATACCGATAATATATTACGTAGCCCAAAATCATAATGCACCTGTTTTGTCAACTGTTCTTCACAAAGTTTATATAAAGTATAAAATTTTCTAGCCAAAGTTATATTTTCTAGAAAACCACATGAGGCTAATTTTACTCGTATAATAATTTGTCGATCAGGCACCATCATGGCAACGGTGCGAAATTGTATTTTTAAATTTTCAGGCAATTCTTTGCGGCCAGCATAGCCGGGATTCTAGAAATAAAAATAAAATAAGTGATATATTTAAGTTTAAAACTGATGGTATAGATATGTTGATATTGTTGATAATTTTTGTATTTTAAAGAATGTAATTCAATTCAATGAAATGGCCATTTCGCCTCTGCTTAAGAATCTCGTTAGGAGACTTGTTTCCAAAGATGTTTATCAAAATATAGTTTTGATTGTAATTGTAAGCCTTGTAAAATAAAAATGTTCAAATAATCAAACCACTATTGTAAGGGAAGAATCTTGCTGGAATACAAACATTTTTATTTGTTTCTATTCAATATGGAAATAAGAATCGCACAGTGGGTTGAAACTGCTAAAACGGCTCTTAATTCAGGCGTTAGAGATATCACTTAATTTTTAATTTTATAGTATTAAATAACATACATACATAACTGGCCATTACAACCCTGTGTCAGGATTACGGCCTAGCTTCTCGCAGCACTCATGTTGTGTGTGTAAATTTTTACCCATGAGTACCGGGACCTACAGTTTAATGTCGACTCCGAACGACGGACTTGAGAAGCTTTTTCATGGCAATTAATTACTCTCAGAGCTTTTGCCAGAAGACTGCTAAGAGGTAGTCGCCGAAAGAAATATTTTTTTCATATTTCTTTTTTTTAAGATGTCGGAGCTGGGTGTCGAACCCAGGGCTCATGTCTTAGTAAGCCAACACACTAACCACTAGAGCACGGCGACTACTAGTATTAAATAAGTAATGACTTATTTAGTAGTATTAAATAAGTCATTACTAATTAAAAAAAATCATTTTTGAAAAAAAAAAATTTAACTCCAGGGATGTTCGTTTGTCAGCCCGTATGAATATTTAAATAGCTTTGCAAGCTCTCTTTTTAAAGATAGATGAATCAAATTTGGATCATTTATTTTTTTTAGGTTAGTAACTCAACGTACAAAAATTCAACGAAATCGGTAAATGATTTCGTATAGCCCCAATACAAAATTTTCCCGGAAATAGGCCATACTAACTTTTATTTATTAAAAAGTTTTAATTAATATTAATATAATATGTAAATTAAGTGGCAAAACTTCCTGTTCGCATACTCCTCCTAGACGGCTTGCCCGATTTCAATTTTTTGGGTGATTGGGGTCTGTGTGGAGGGTGCACATAAGAAATTTACGCGAAATCGGCCCATTGGTTCCGGAGATATAACGTTTAGATTTTCCTATATATTCCCATACAAATTCAATGTACAATTTTTTCATAACTTATATCTTGAGAGCTGTTAAAACTAAATTTTCTAAATTTGGTCTGAACGACTTTATGGTCAAGGAAAACCATCAATCAGAAAGTAGGCGTGGTACCTCCCATGCAAGTTAAATATTAATTTCTTAATATCTTGAGAAGTGTTTAAGCTGAAGTTTCTGAGTTTGGTTTAATTGATTTCGTAGTCATTAAAAATCATTAGTCGAAAAATGTGTACAAATGGTAGCGGTAGGTGTGGCGAAGCATGCTGGGTATAGGTTAGTAATATATAAAGTACATATGTATATAAGAAATGCATTTTTATATGATTTGTAGTAGAAAAATATAAATTTTTTTTAACCAAGCTTGCCCAAATCGGGTTTGAATTTCTACTTAAAACTGAAAGATCATTGTTTTTTACACCAATTTTCAGAAAAATATTTAAAATATTCGTACAACAAAATTATTTAACAAAGATACATATTTGAGTTTCCAAATACCTGAGGTTAAGACTAGAAAAATACAAAAGTTTTATTAAAACCCAACTTGTTTTTTTCAGTTTTTACCACTGTTTTCATAAACTTAAAAAAGTTCAACTTTGACAACTCACAACTCAAAAAGTAAATAACATAGAAAAATGAAAAAGATAGTTAGTGACGCACAATTTTGTTTACTATAACCTGTAATAGATAACTTTTTAAAAATATTAATTTTCAATTTTCAATTAAGAGCCATTATTGGGAATTTCAACCCAACATACGTCGAACAAAAAGCTTCTGTTTAGAAAAACTTAGTGTCACTTTTCGCAAGTCTCTTCAATAACCCCTTTTTCTCTATGGAATCTAAAACTTTCATATTTTTTCTTTCTTTGGTTTGAGTATATTTCACCACGTAAAAAATTAAGTCTAGATAGTCCAGTTAGAAACGGAGGTTTTGGGGGACCATATCTTCGCTTCGACGACTAACGAAATTGAACTATAACTGCTTTGAACATTCGTATGAAAGACTTGACTTCAAGTTCACCAACTGGTCAACCAGTACGAATGTAACTGGTTTTCTTCTCAAGATTTAATTTAAAATTCATTTTATTTATAAAAATATTTAGACAATATTTAAACGTTGGCAGTATTGCTACAAAATTTAAATAATTTATCAAACAGACTTAACTAAATTAAATTTGTTGCTGTACTTTGCTGTCAAGGTGAGAAATAAAAAAAAATTTTAGACAATAATCAAAGGCTAATTCATCTCGTAATACAAAAGCAAAAACAAAAGTTTAGAAAAAAATCAAAAAAAAAACAAATTTTGCCTTTTTATTAATTTCATTAAAGAAACAATCCCGTATATTTCTTTTGCTCTTTAAGAAAATTAAAGAATAATTTTAAAATAAGAACATTAAAAACAAAACAAACCACCATAATAAAAGCCAACCGTAAAGGAAAACACAATAGTGGGTGGTTTAATCGGACCGTAGAGAGTTGATTTGTCTTTCTTTATTCTAATTTTAGTAAAACAACAACGAAACACTAAAAGGAAAAGATAAAGTTTTTGTTTTTGTTTAGTTGATAAAAAAAGGTCCTTAAAAAAGAGACTGACTATAGCCATATATTCGTCTGCGCCTTAGTACGAATAACTATTAAAGGAGCATTTAACAGACACTAAAATGTGGATAATGAAGTGATTAATTGACTAAATAAGCAGTCACAAAAAAATTTTTTAAAATATTATCTTCGCTTGCTTTTTAGAGAATTTAAATTAATATTTCTAAACTTTTGCTACAAAGGTCAATTATGTGTATCCAGCTGTAAAATAGGGGAAAGAAAAATGAATGGTTTAACTTTTCTTATGTTTTCCATTAAGAAGAAAACATATTTGCATTGTTCGCGAAATAAATATTTTAAAATTGAAAGACAGCCGGTATGCCCACATACTTGAATTAATAATTAAATAAAAATTGTGCAATTTGGTGGACGATTTTGCCCATGTTTTAAAAACATACTAAAAACAAGTTACGAGTATTAGTTTTTGTTTTATTTCAATATTTATGAAGCAATTGAATTTAATTTTCATAGTACGAGTACAATTAATTTCATTTTTAATGTCAAAAAATTAAAATTAACAGGTAAGGCTCTGTTCTGTCTCCTACTCAATTTTTGTTTTTTCTTAATGATATACTCTTTTTTTAACTTCAAATCTTATCTACTCTTTCGCATATGACAGCAACATTTGTCACTCATATTTATTTGATCGTAGGCCGAGCCCTACGGGGGTGAGAAGGCAGAGTATGAATGAGACATTCTTAAATGAACTGCAGACAATCTCTGAATGGGATCGTACCAACGGGATCGAATTAATTGCGCGAAAGACTCAATATTGTGTTATAACACATAGACGTGGTGCTGATGATGCAATCTTGTCATCTGTGACTATGGGCAATGTAAATATTGAGGAGGCGGATGCTCTAAATGTTGTAGGCATAAGAGAATTAGTTATGGTGGCCGTTGGGATGGATGATCACATATTTCGAGGGTCGAAAGAAGTATTCAAATGCCTCGGTTTTTTAAAATGATGCAAGAAATACTTCACACCATCGGACCTACTCAATATTTACAAGACCTTTAACCGACCCAAGATGGAATACAATTCTCATGTATGAACCGGTGCTTTAAAGTCTATTTTGGAACTTCTCAACCGCTTACAGGAAAGGAAGAAAGTGCTTATCAATGACGATATGGTATTCAACTCTACCAATTCATTGGAGCATCGTCGCAATATGGCGTGCGTTTTACTGTTCTATCGGTACTATCATAGGAGGGATCCATATCGATAGCTGTGGCTATGGCAGCTGTCAAAATATCAACTAATAATAAAAAATGGTGTGAACTAATAATAAAATAAAGTCAAGCTTAATAATAAAGAACTCAAAAATATTTTTAAAAAAACTCAGTGCATATTCAATAAGGTAGTCTTACCATTTTTAATTTGTAGTAGTATTTCCGCTTTTTTGTTCTGGAATAAAGGCAGCTGGCAAAATTTTTCTCTAATCTATTACAAAAACGTCGAATTACGATAACTATTTCGATACACTGATTATTTTTGCACATCATGTTGTCAAAACGGAAAAGAATAGATAAAAATCCAAATATAGTCGGGCTTTGCAGAATGGAAATACATTATTTAGTGGAATACAATCAGCGTTGTAATATTAAATTTTCAAAAATATTTTAATTTTTATGAAATTCGATCCATAAGAAGCCGCTCTAGACACTCTATCCACCTTGGCATTAGCACCAAAACGAATGATCAGAAAAAATTACAACCTACTAAGAAATAATGAATGACAGCTACCTACTTACACAGTCAAAATTGTCATCTCTTCAACGACGAATACGGCAACTGCTGTTGATTATTCAAGGGTAAAGGTTTAAGACTGGCTTTTGAAGTGATCAATTGGTAGCAATTTGTCTCATAGCCATAACCGAAATGAACGGCACCTAATGGAAAAAGAAAAAATGCTCAATCTAATTATGACTTCGGTTCCAATGCAATGCACAGCATGAGTACGGGTTTACTCCATTGAGCATTTGGAATTCAATGTTTTCATATAAATTTTTTAACATTCAAAATTGCCTGCCTTTACAAATACGGGCCGTTAAACTTGCTGTTCATAGTAAAATTATGCTCTAAAATACTAACAAATTAATTATGTATCGTCATCTTTTACATGTTCAGCTCTTATTCTTTAAGCATTTCTTAAACTATAAAGATTTTTCTATTCCAATTTATATTCAATTATAATCTTTGATAATTTCAACACCTAAAATTTTTTACTGACAGCAAAGCACGCAAAAAAATATGTTGGTCATAAATTTTCAGCAAACACAACAAAAAAAAAAACAAAAAACATTCCAACCAAAAATATACATTTTATTTTAAATATAAGTATTCTTTGAAAATTTTTTGCATACTTTTATTTACTTACCATCGTTATAAATATTCCAAACTCAGGATTCATTTCGATTGTATCACCATCTGTAAATATAAATGATTTTTTCTTTTCCTTTTTTGCTGTTAAAACAACAGCAACTTGTTGCGCTGCCACCGACAAGACTGGCAATTCAATGCGATTGAATTCATCAAAACAGCCCCATGAACCGGATTGTGCTAAACCTTTGTAAATGCGACCCAAACCTCTATAATATAAAACGTGTAATGAATTAAATGTGAAACTAATTTAAAATTTAATACGAATATAAAACTACTGTTACTAAAGAAGATAATTGTAGTTGTATGACTGCATGTGAATAGTATGAACGTATAAAAGAAAATTGATAAAAAAAATTAAAATTCAATTAAAATACGCTATAAAAAAGGTTTCAATATAATTATGATACAGCAAGATAAAAAAACAGATATCTGTGTTTTGTATTTTATTCTAAATATATAACTTGTGTATAAATTTTTGGAATTACGCCAGGGGTTTAAAGGATATTTTTACTCGTATTTGTTATGACCACAAACGACATCTATTCGTTAGTTATTAAGATGTAACAGCTTAAGGCCTAGTGGTTTCTTAAACACTACTTACTTCATATTCTTATTACTATTCCAAAAAGTATAAAATTTAGGAGATCTTGGTCATTATAACACGAACACGGAAAATATTTAAATTTAAATGATTTACGACGTCATTTTATTAAACTTCCATAACTGTAAGTTTGAGGCGATATTGCACAGAATAAAATTTCAAACTGTTGCACTACCCCAGCAGAAAATTTTTCAAATTTGGAAGCAATAAATAAAATTGTAAGCAATAATGGAAGCATTATATTGTTTATTCATACCTTAAAGCTTCCAAAAATGATGTAGGATAAGGTATTATTTTTGATTTTGTACAATATTTGCTTACTTGTTGCAATAAATTTGCATTTCTATTGCATTTTAGCGGCTCATTTCATATAAAAATAATTTACAACCCTGTGTCAGGACTGCGGCCTAGCTCTTCGCAGCACTCATGTTGTGTGTGTCAATTTTTATCCATGAGCACCGAGATCTACAGTTTTTTAGGTCTACTCCGAACGACAGACTTGAGAAAAATTATTTTTGTTTTTTAATATTTCTTTGCTTTAATTTAATATTTCGGGGCTTGAACCGGAGCTCTCGTCTTAGTAAGCCAATACACTAGCCACTAAACCACAGCGACTATATAAATATATGTGATATGTTTTTTTGTTTACTATGAATATGAAATGTATTGCTTTGGGGATAAGCATGTCTCTATTGCCATTTCGTCTCTGCTTAAGAGACTTGTCAGGAGACTTTTTCCCAAAGGTGTTAATCAAAAATACAAATACTTATATTCAAATATTTATAAACTAAAAGCGAATCATATCCCATTTAGTATATAAAAACCAAAGCAATGCATTTCATATATTATATTCAAATAAGTAGTTATAAACTAAATGTGACTCATATCCCATTAAACATGTAAAAACTATGGTGAACCAAATTTTTTTGTTTTTGAATAAAAATTATTTTTTTTATTTTTGTTAAGCAACTGAATGGTATATTTTGGAATTTGTTAAGCACATTGAATGGATGACCCGTAGTTGCATTATGAATGGACTAAAAGTTGCGACACAGTGAAGAAAATACTAAAAATTACCAATCTAGAACTTTCAATTAGGCGACTGGATCTTTTGAGTGGCGTACATATGTATATTTAGAACATATAGCCACACTCAAAAATTTTCCCAAAATTTAGGTTTATATTATGTCTAAATTGGTGTTGAAAATTTGTTGTTGTCAAAAATTATATAAATTTCATTCTTAATTTTAAATAAAATAAAAAATTTACCCAAAAAAATTAATTTGCTATCAAAATTGTTTATGTTTAAGCAAGTTATGTTTAAATTTACTAAATAATGTTAAATATTAAGCACATTTGCTTAAAATCAGTAAAAAATTTTTAAAATTAATCACTTTTGCCTAAAAATAGTTATAAATGTGTAATTTCGAGAACATTTAAGTAAAAAAAGTTGGAACACGTAGTAACAAAGGGACGAAAAAGATAAGAAGCATTTATTTGCAATAAAAACTTCAAAAGAGTCGCATCGTATTCGGGAATTTTTTTAAAAAAATTTGCAGTGGCTGCAGCATCTATATATTAAAATAATGTGCTTTGTATTCAGCTGGTGGTGTTTATTGTAATATATAACTAGTTTATAAAATATATTAAAGTGTATATTTTTTTATTTTATTTTTTTTTATTTTGAGACCAATACTCAGGGGTAAACCCCTTCTAAATGCTGTGCATTGTATTGGAATTTTGGAAAGGACAGTACATATATTATTATTAGTTATTATATTATTATTTATATTGTATGTATGTATGTATGTATGTATGTATGTATATTAATTAAAAAAAAGTGTTTGTTGCAAAATTGCGGAAAAAAAATGACAGAGTTTAGGAGTTTCTCAATTACATTTGTACGTACGTACATAAAGAAGAAAAATGCAATGTGTTTAATTTATATTTTGGATTTTATGTGTTTTAATTAAATTTTTTTATGTATATGACAGTATGTATGTAACGTATGTAACTTGTTAAAAGATAAGAGAGTTATGGACATATGTATATGTGTTTTTTATATATTTATAAGTATATATATAAAGTTTATAAGAAATATAACTTTTAATAAATTAAATAATGTAATTAAAAATATGTAATGTAGACATTTTTATTTAAGGAGTGTTGAAAATAAATATATCAAAAGGGGGGGAAATTAGATATAAATTACCTAAAATATTTAAACATTTTTTGTTTAATTTTAGACATATTTTGCTTAAAAACTAACCAAATGTCTAAAAAAACTAGATGCCTAATCTTAGGTCGAAAACAGCCTGTAAAATGTTGCCTACTATTATCGACCTAATTTTCAGCAAACGTGGTTTAGAGTGCATATGTGCACAACTATGTTAGGAGATGTATGAAAGTTAGTTTGAATTTATCCATTACCATGCTGGTAATAAACTTACAACATTGATCGCTTTTTAGTTTAAAATATTTTCCAAAAATTATTTATATATTCAAAAAAAAAACTTTCTACAATTCAAACGAATTTTAAATAATTAATTGTATTCAATTATTTTACAAAACCAATATGTCTGGTTATACAGTAGTTTTAATATGTCAAAGAATAGTAAATTATTTTGTCCAGTTAGAAAAAAACGTGTATACCTTTACGACATACTAACCTGTAATCCATTTGATCGGAACAATTGAATACAACCACATATTTTGCTAACGTTTTTCCCATATCCTTTACGGTTTCAGTTTTTCCAGTACCAGCTGGACCACATGGTGCACCACCCATACTTAAAGTTAAGGCTTGAGCTAAAGTAATGTAACATCTTTAACAGAGAAAAAAAATTTAAATTTAAACAAACTGATTGAAAGAAATTTTAACAAAAATATAATACAAAATGTTTTATAAACTGCGGAAAGAATTAATTAAAGTGGTATAATTGAAGAAAACAAATCTTAATAAGAAAATTTATATTCGAAAAGTTAAGAGTATAATAGAATCTTACAAATTCGAACCGTCCAGAACTTAAAACCTGCCATTTGAATGTATTGGATGCTCTAAAATTAGAACTACAGTTTCTAATTTCTGGATGTTTTGTTCTTTTTTTTTTTTGTATTTTCGACACAAGTTATATCTCTCGCTCATTACAATAAAAAATAAAACGGGGAATCACCGAGTTATTTGTGGTGGTCGGTCAAAAGAGTGTGAAATTTAATGTGTTTGTACAAATTTGGGTCTGTTGATAAATGAAGTTCAAAGTGAAGTGTTCATACTGGGCACATATTGATTTTATGTTAAAAACCTATTCAATACCAATAAAATCAAAAAATTTGTGAAAGCTTTTCTATGAATTCAATATGTTAAATTAATTAAATGTTAACAAATAAAAATTGTTTTGTGTTTAGGAAAAGCTTACACAACAAGTTTTATTACAATTTTATCATTTTCTTAAGAAAAAAAAATGTTCAGAAAATCCAATTTTTCAGAAATTCGAATTGCCCGGTCCACAAAGTGGTTCTAATTTGTGAGATTCTACTGTATTTATAATTACCGATCTGTTAGTGGTGTTATCACCAATCTATCAGTGCATCCTAAATATTCATTCTGATATGTGAAGGTAACATCAGTAACTGAAATCCAAGTTTTGTCCAAATCTTCTTTAAAATAGAAGCGACATTGTTTAAGCCACTCAAAATCATTCGCCGACTTGATATTCATGCGGCACTGTAGAATAGAAATGTAATTATCTTTTTGTAGTGTTTTTAGAAATTCTAAACAAATCTTACCAAGATATCAAATATATCCCTTTGATGGACATGTATAGTAATCAAAGTCTCAAAATTGGTTCTCTCCATTTTAGTTAGATTTCGTGTAGTTTGATCAATGAGGGTATTTAAAATGTCTAGGAATTTGTTATTGGTTTCAGACATGACCTTCCTCTCATGCCTGGCCTGCATCAGAGCCATTTCCGCATCGCGTGTCCAAATCATTTGTATACCTAAAAGGCCAACTTGGGCAGGTACCTTCTCGAGAAAACCCAATAACGTAAAGTTTGGATCATTGATTGTGGCATAAGCGGTACGTATTATGGAATGCAATGACTGCTGTGCTGTGACCAGTAATTGAGTTAGCCATGTCTCTACTGAACCTTCGGCACGTATGGCACGATCTAATTGTATCATTTCACCCTCACTTGATATAATGGCCATCATTTTATTGTATTCAATATCATGGAACTTAACATGACGTGTATTATCAAATATAGACAGCAAATGATTTTGTATAGTATGGGAATCAGATGCCTGACCCAATATTTCCAATAGAGCAGGATCGGATACAAAAAAGAAACGGGGAAACATCATACGCTTGCGTTCCAAATAGCCACTTAAAGATTTTTGACATATTTCTAGTTGTTCCTGTAGATGCGGTAGCAATTGTTTAAGCAAATCATCACCCACACAACAGGCCACCACACCCGGAGTTTCATGGGCACGTTGCATAATTTTTTGCCACGATTTATCTATTTTCGAAAAACGTTTAGCTTCCTTGGGCAACTGTTTAGCAATATCACCACCTACAAAAACGGCCTCCAGATAAACCCACATGTTTTGTACCAACAACCATCTTTCCAATATTTCATTCGAGTTGGAAAGATCAAAAACCCATTGTTGGATTTGTTTACGAAATGGTGCATTATAGCGGTTAGAGAGCAAAGAGCCTAAAACCATTAAACTATCTTCCAGCTGACCTATAGTTTCGGCCGTAGTATCACCTCTTAATAACAATTCACCGCGATTATTAAAACTCATAAATTGAAGTTCATGAACCGACCATTCATTTGTGACCTGTTTTAATTTCGCTTCAATATCCTTCTCTTTCATGGCGCTTATGCAAATATCTTCAATATCTTCTTTATGCTTTAAGAGCGGAGCCTCTAGTATATTTTTCAAAGAAAAGCCTTCTGAATCAAATTCAAAGATATAATTGGTAACATCCATAATTCGTTGCCAATGTCTAGGTTTCATTGCCTTATTGGCCATCAATTCTAGCAGAGGACACATGTCATTGAAATCATCTATGGTTTTCTTTAGAGCATGAAAAGCTGGCCATTCTTTTAAACCCTTCGGGAGTTTTCGGCAACGATTTTGAAATTCCATTAATTCATTATTGATCTCTTCTATATCCACCTCATTCCAAGGTATATCATAATAACTACTCACACGATCTATAACATCATTATAGAGCTTGTAAAGCTTTTGCAAAAGATTTAACTCTTTTCTTATCTGGCCTAACTCAGGATAATCTGTCTGAGGTAAACCAAAAAGCTCTTCTCCACTTTGATATGTCTGTAGTCTACGCCACATACCCTCAAAACGATTTTGAAAGAGTATTAAACGATCTGAAGCTTCACGTGGCGTCAATCCAGGTTGCATGGGACCAGCTGTACGGTATTCATTAACATAAGTTATTTTGTCCTGTTTAAAGTTATCTAAATTGGATTTCAAATCATCTTGGAAAGAAGGTTGCATTTCCAACAGCTTTACTTGAGCTTGTAAGGCGCAAGCCAATAAATTTTGAAATGTTGAGCGTAAATTATCTACCAAATCGAACTGTTCCCTTTCCACTTGAACTTCATAACGTGTAAGAACATTAAAGGCTTCCTGTAAAAACCCCATTATTTTATAATCTTTATTCGTAATTATATAGGTTTTCGGTAATACCTCTATTGGATCTATACGCAACTCCATATCCACTTCTTGTTCTCGTATTTTACTTAAAGTTTCCATTATCATGCGAACATCATCCAGATCTCTTATAGGGCGATCCAATTTACGATCCATTTCATTTATTACAGCGTAAACGTAATCCATTTCCTTTTTATATTTTTTCTTCATAGCCTGACCAATCTTATGATTGCAAGCTAATAAAAAGAAATTTTAAGAATTACAAAAAGTAATAAATCTTTTGTCCCACATAAAATTATCCCTAAACATTTCGACGACTGTTTTAATAGAAGAAATTACTATTTACCTTTTTCTATACTTTACTTACATTTAATTTCTATGGCCAGGCCATATTTTAAACGCTCATTGCATACTGCAATACATTGCCCGAATATTTCCGTATCTGGTTCTATTAATAGATTAGCATCCAACTCAGCTAAACAACGTAGAGTTGACTCAAATTCCTGTAAACCAAATTCCATAAGTTGTCTTGTGGTACGATCATTTTTCCATAGAAAATGATAGGGTTTCCAGCGTTTAATATATGTCTGTATTTCTGGTTTAATATTTTTCGTACAGTTCGATAACAGATTTAAAGCTTTCGCTACTTCTTTGTTATCCATAATGGCCGCATAAAACGATTTCAACATATGAGGCATTTGTGGTTTTTCTTCTGAGGTCAAAGTGTACAACTTACGGCGTTTTGTATTATGATTACGACCCACTCGTGGCTGGGGTGTTATAGAAACTTGCTGTCAAAGAATAATAAATTTAATTTTTTTAAATAAACATTGACCCAAACAAAACAGAGTTTATTGAGTATATAGACCAGCACCCATTGTGTATTTTCTTGGAATTTTAAACATAAGCATTATAGTCGTCTAATACCAGACAATATTTGTGAAAGTAAGTAATGTAAGAATACCAAAACTATAGTGCTGTTTAATTTATCTTTAAACAGCCTAATTAGTCTAAGAAAATATAAAATATTTGTAGACTCAATCAATGGGCAGCCGTCTTTTATGCAAGTATATAGACTCACTTGTTGTATTGCCACTGAATTTATCAGTTTGGCATCAGTAGAACTGCTTTTCTGAGACTTTGATTTTCATATTTATATATACAGTATAAAAAACCGTTTCCAAAACATAGAGGGGTACGTGGTATAAAACGTAATAATAAGGGGTTCACCCCCCCCCCCCCCTTAACAAGATTCCATCAACAAAGATATCCCTAAATCACTCCCTGACATTCAACTCTAGTACACCTTAACCATCAACTACAAAGACAAATGATCAGGTGATAAGCCCCGTCTATTGGGAAGTAGCAGATGACAGCTAAACTTACTTAGCTAAGGCACTCACCAAACAATCAACATGCAACAATTGTCTCATTCCTAAGGCGCTTAATAATAATAATAATAATATTATATAGGAAAAAAATATTTACTGTCCTTTCCATAAATTCCAATACAGTGAACAGTATGAGTAGGGGTTTACCCCTGAGGATTTTCTTCAATAAAGAAAGGCATGTTACTTAGTTTATTTCCAGGAAATCGCTTAAATAGTTCGAGAAAGAAACATTACTCGGGATCAATGCTACAAACATGTCAACATTTTGCAGTACAAGAAGGTATACTTAAAAAATTTTTTCAGTAAACAAACATTACTAATCCTGCGTCAAATTTTTATTTTTTTTTTTTGGAATCTATGTCAGGAAGAGGCTTGGTACAGTGGTTAAAAGTCCTAGATTTGATTAGCGTCTATGCCAAACTAAAGATTAAGCGATCCTAATAGGAAACTATCCCAACTCCGGAATAAATCTCACTATTGCGCTAATTCTCATTTTCGAGAATTTAATCAAATATGACTGAAAATAAAAGACTAAGAACTCAGCTATCTCGTGGCAAGGATCTGTAAGGTAAAAGGCGTATCGAACATAATGGAATTTCTGAGTATAATAATTTACCCGCAAGTTTGAGAGCAACGAGTAGAGTTTCAGTTTTTAAAGTAGGTCTTAAAGCATTATTGTACCAAAACCTTGAAACGCTTCTTCTGTAACATAGCTATAAATTGAAGTCTAATGTGAATATGTAAATTATTTGAATTTTATTTTGTACATAAGTATGTAATTTATTATTGCCAGATTGTCTCAATAATGCCTTTTCGTTAGACATACTCGTCTAATAACGTGTCCGTCGTACTTTATATAAAAAAAAAATTCAGTTTGCTTGTTGTCGCTGCTGTGTGTACGTCGGAAATTTAAAAACATTTTTCCTTTATAACTGAAGTCACTACAACCTTCCTTTTCATTGATATGTTTTCCCTTCGAAAATTTTTGTGTACTGAAGTACGACGGCAGCGTTCGATAGTGTAATAGCAAAACCCAAAGTATGCCATCGTACATGTATGCAGACAAGTATGCCTGTCTAATAGGCCTTTTAGAAGTAAATAAAATTTTATATATAAAAAAAAGTAGTCTACTCCTCCTCTTTCATAGCTCATGCAAACTAAAGTGCCTAAATTCGAACCCAAAGATCCCAGGTTCAGAGAAAATAGATGAAAAAAGAACAACATATCCCAGGAAAAAGTTGCTGCATTCTAATGAAATTTCTATGTAAATTGGTTTAAAATTATATCAAATTTTACTCTATATCGCACGCTATAAATTGCCCCCCATGTAACATTCGATACACGATTACACAAAGGACGGCTGGCAGCCCAGAATGCCAAAAAAGAATAATTCTAGCCATGCAGTCACATGACAGTTCTATGTTGATTTTTTTATATAAATTTATATTAAAAACAGACCAAATTTTACTATTGGAAGGAATATTAGGAGAAGTATACAGTTCAGAGTGCAGCTTCTTTAGGTCCGTTTATTAAGACATAAATGGAAATAAAAGTGTCTCTACATTATTCTTACCGGATTTTCTTTGCCACTGGTCCATTGAGCCACACCTTTAGCAATGCCGGTAATATTTTTGCCAGCAGTTATTAAAATTTCTTGTAATTCCTCAAGATTTGGTTTAATAACCACACTAGGAATCTGTAGCTGTGCATGTAAAGCAAAAACTGGTTTCCGAAGTGTAGTATCATCATCATCAGCTACAAAGCGTCTTCTTATGGTATCCAAAGCCGTTCTTATGACTTTTATTAATACATCAATAACTTTACGACTATAGTAGCGCCTCATTTCTACCACAGCATTACAGACCATATCCTGGAAATACAACAAATAAAAATAATTTTCTGATTAAAAAGCAAATTAATATTTTTAAGACCTGCATGCCTTTTGGCAAACTCTCAGAAGTAGCTAACAAAGTTAAGGGATTATCAAAACAAGACCATAAAATACTCCAATCTTGTTGTTGTCCACCGGATGCAGCCGTTCCAGTATTATTTGAACCTGACGCTGCGCCACCAGCAGCTGCACTTGTACTGGGACCATTAGTATCACCTCCTGGCTTTCTAGACGAAGCAGGCTGTTCTTTAGCTAAAATTTGCAGAAGTTATAGAATTTTTATAAAGAATTCCTTTAATTTTCGTAACAAATTTACCATCAAATAATGTTACCACATCATCTCCTGCAATTTCCTTAAAAGTCTCAGTGGCTTTATCCACTAAATTTAAAACTTCTTCTACTGCTTCAGATACCATCTGACTTTTACGATTTAATTCAATGGCAGCTTTACGACAAGACTCTTCACTCTTTTCCAGAAATTCATCGACATTCCAAATATCATCGTCTTAAATATTAATTTTATTTTTATTATATATCATTCACTGTTATAACGTAATTTAATAACACTGACCAGCAGGTAATACTTGCAGTGAGATTTCCTGCATACACATAAGGACATGTAAAATCCGATTGGAATAAATGTCATGTATGCGGGCTACTAAAACTTCAAATGTTTCAATGGCTTGTTTACAACGCTCATAAAACTGATTCCAGTTTTGATTCGTCCACTAAAAACAAAAGCAAGTTATGTAAAAAGAAATATTTTTTTAAGTTAATTTGTTAAGACTACAAAAAAAATAATTTTATTATACGTATGTATATATAGTGTTTGTGAACTAACAGTAAGAATTTAATTAAAAAATATAAGTATAATACCGTAGACAGACGACGGCATTAATGTGCATTAGTTGAGTTAATTCAAACCGAACTCTAGTTGAGTTGCCAATTGACAAATAAAATATTACAGATGGTAACTGACACACAATATTTTAAAACTTTACTTGTAAAAAAAATATTTTTATAGCAGAGTAGGAAAATAAACAAAACGAAACGTTTGACCTCATTTTGTTTTGTTCTTGACAATGAGTAAAACAAAACAAAAACAGTGAGAACAACTGTCCCATTTAGTTTTGTATATTTATTTTGTTTTGAGCACTAAAAATACACTAACTCAAATGTGCGTATGTAGAACAAAAATGAATGAGAAGAAAAAGAAAAGAAGAAGAGAAAAAAGAGCAAATTATACGAATGTAACGGAATAACAAAGCAAGCACAAGAGCGAAAAGCGAATTATTTCGTTTACGCTCTTTCTCATTTATAAAGTATTTGTTTTGGTTTTGCTCATGTACAATACGATTAAAAAATTTTTTAAAGTTTATGACTTTGTGGAAACGTTTGCGAAATCTTTCTTTTGTTTTCCCACTCTGTTTTTTTAGGCAGTCGAAAACTTTAAATCCATAATAAATCCTTTAATTTCTTGTTGAAAAAAAAATCGACTTTATAAATTCAAAATTTCCGACTATCTGGTAATACAGTTTATCATAAAACATTTAGGTGCGTTTTGATCACTCTTATTGGTTTTTTCTTCATTTGTTAGTTATAAATATTCAAAAATATTCATTTTACAATTCTCATTACTTACATTAATTGTTGTTAAGCCAGGTTTAAGCATAGCCGTCAAGCGTACTAATTGCGGTAGAAAAAGCGGTCTTACTTCAAGCTTAACAGCCCGTACAGTATTTAAAAACATTTTTATGAGATGCTTAAATAAAAACACATATATATATTAATTTTTACTTAAACTATTCAAAGCACTTTCACCTACATTTAAGGAATCCTGTATAGTAATAAAATATTCCTGACGGCTCATTAAAGTTGCAGCAACTATAGGTAATTCAATATCTAGTTTAGCCAAAAGTTTCGCTTCCCTTATCAACAACGGTATGGTTGGATGTAAATTAACAAAAATACGATCTCCCTGTAAAGATAACAAGGGTTGCAAGAGACAAGCATCAGCCACACTTACATCCTGATCTAGCCAAATGGCAATAATGTCATCCTCATATTCATGCAGAATAGTCATAACATGATTAAAACGATGTTCTAGGTCTCGGCAAGGTGGCAAATTACCCAAGACGGGATGTTCACAAATGGCATCCACCAATTCACTGATATGGCAATCCAAAGAACGACTCCAATAAATACGGCCCGCCATAGGTGGAAAATTTCTACTAACCGGCGGATCATCACGCTGTTTGCGAAAGTGTTTTAAAACCCTTTCTACCTCTTTATCCACATAACGTATAATACGCAAGTACTTTTCATCCATTTTGGTTAAAGGTATTTTTTCGCTAACCTTTTCAAAACGTATTAAAAACCTTATACACTGTGGTGTCTCCCACACAGTATCAAAGTTTGTTTCTATCAATGTTGCAATGGTATCCTTTAGAGTATCAGTTTTGCTTATGAATTTCTCATAATCTTCATTAAAATCAGCATTACGATGATCAAGATAATCGTATTTCTTCGACAAAATATCCTTCTTGGCTTCCTCAAACAGATTGGAAGCTTCTTCTAAGGCTTCCCCCAAAAGTAAACCCTCTAGTCTTCGTTCAAATAAATGATTATAGTCATCGATTAAATTAAACATGGAGGTAATCTTTGATAAACGCTCACAGAATGTATCGAACTTGCCAAATACAAAGTTTTCCGAAAATCCAAATGGTGTTTGATTGGGAAGAAAGGGTTGCTCGCGTACAGTATAATAAGTTTCGTGATAAATGTGATTTAATTTAATGCAATTACTAAGTTTAGTGCGTACTAAATTACGATCTTGAGACCATATGGTTTCTTTGCAACGACAAGTGATATAAGATTTGCAAGTTTCTATCATTTGGTTTGTGATCTGTGGAAAAAAAGGGAATATTTTAAAATTTTGCTATCAATTAGCTGCTCCTTGAAGGAATTTACCTTAACCATAAGTGCTGAGGTTCTCTCGGAGGTGTTATAAAATTGTGAAACACTATAAATCAAGCGAACCGTTTGCAAAAGACTTAAAATAGATTCCTTCATGCAAACCTAAAAAAATTTATGAAAATATCTGTCTTGAAGAAACGTTATACAAAACAATTCAATTTTCAATTAAAAATTTCTGTAAAATAAGAACATTAAAATAAATTCCAGTCAAACCTCGTTTATCTTTCTTTTAACTGGCATGATAACGTTGGCGTTCGTTTTATATTATACCTTATTAATCGTGGTTTACATAAATTATTCATATCTGTGCAAAAAAAAATTTGGTACTTTTTATTATATCAGCGTACTTTTCTCAATTTTTTTATTATATTTTTGTGTTTTTATACCATCTCTGTTAGCCGCGTTTTTCGATTTTGTACCTGTATTTTCTTGCTGTAATCTAGCTTCAACTAAACATTACTTTAGACCAGTAGTGGTATTCAGAATGTAAATGTTGACAACATTTAATTTCAAGAGTACTATTATTCTAAAATGTCCCTTTTAAATTTTAATATTAATATCTTTACTTACTGGATCATCCAAGTACAACGAGTGACAACAATTTTCCATGGCCTGTATAAATTTCGAATTATCTCTGGCCTCATTGTAACAAAATGTTATTTTTCGATCGGTTTCTTTCCAATCTTTCATCACCTTAGAATTGGCCAAAAATAAGCAATGCAAAGTGAATTGCACTTCTTTCTCTTGTAAATGAGCCAATAGTTGTGAAAATTGAGCTCCACGCTTCTTCCAGTATTCCAACTCATCTTGAGGACCGCTGTGATCATTTTCTTTACGCAACTGTTCACTCTCACCCAATATTTTCATGATGCCCTTGATCCAATTCGTTACTCTCTCTTCAAGTTGATTACAAAACTCTTGATTTTTCGCAAGATCTTTAGCTTCGTCAATGTGATCAATTTTTTCAAACATATCACAGCCATCATTAAAGACATTGTAATGATCACAAACTTGTTCGCACACACGTAGAGCGCTACAAAAGGAACGTAAACCAGGTAAAAGCTGACCCTTAATTAAGCCACAGCTAATATCTTCTTCATCGCCTTCTAGACTTGGAAAAGCCAAGGCCTGCATAAAAACATATTCTACAATACGTTCGATAGATGTAACCAAACCAATATTTTTAGCATCAATTATGCCGCAAAATCTTGTGAGATATAAAGGGGGGATATACATTAAAGATAAATAAATGAAAGTAATAAATATTTAAAAAAGGTTTTAGTTTAATGATTTGTTAATCGTCTCTTCTCCTCTACAATATTCATTTTTATAAATTAAACAAAAAATAAAATATTTCTCAGTTATATTTAAATCCCTTTTTTTCTACTCACAAATCCTTTTGGAACCCTTCCTCAGGCAATTGTTTTGTTACATTTATACGAAATATATAAACACAAACGCCGGTAAAAGCACATGACCAACCATCAGTTAAAAACAATTTTTTCTGCTTAGCCTGTGCAGAGCCACCAGGTGATGTTACACCACCTAAAAACAAAAATAAAAAATAAATAAAAGGAATAGGAAAAGCATTAATAAATAAATTTTGGGTTAGAAAAAAAAAATAAAATATGTACATACTTATGTACAAAGAAATTATGGTTAAAATATGAATTCATGCATGCAATGATATGAAATTCTCAAATGGGAAATAAATATATAAATTTGGTAGTCAGTTTGTAATCAGAACCATATACAGTCGAAACTCTCTATAACGAACTCCTGTATAACGAAGTTTTCTTTATTGCGAAGCAATTATAAGAACACTGTGTTTTGGGTCTACTTTGAGTGTATTATAATCTCCATATAACGAATTTCCATAGAGCGAATATTTCCTTATAACGAAGCATTTTTTGCGACCGTAGCTTCAAGATTGAAGCGTTTTCAATCTCCATATAACGAATTAGGTAAAACCGAACGCACGCACACAAAAAAAATCTATGTCGCTTTGTGTTATTCGTGTTGTTATTGTTACTCTGTGTCTTCTTTGTTGCTTTCACAACGCACAAGCAGAGTATGATGCTTTGAATCGTTTATTTACCATAAAATTAAAAGTGGGAGAACCACCGAGCTATGCAAGTGACAACTGCAATCATTACCATCTCTCACATTTCTTGCAGTCGCTATCCGTTTGCCTTTGCATTGAAGTGGAAAAATGTACTTCAAATTAAAATAACTGACTACTACAAATAAAAAATGTTAAAAGGAACAATATTGTTTTTCTTTTCATTATAGCGAATTTTCTTTATAGCGAAGTAAATATCCAGTCCCTTGGAATTCGTTATAGAGAGTTTCGACTGTATGTCTTTTTTTATCACCGTCAAGTTGATAATACTTATATATTTCGCATTAATTTTTAAAAATCAATAAAAATTTTAAGAACCTATTACTTAGTTTATGCCTGTTTTGAAATCAGTTCGACACAAAACTCTTTCACTCATAATGATAACTTTATATGCGTTTATGCCTATGTTTTGTGTCGAAAAAATTTTAAAACTGTTTTAACTAACAGCTGATTCTGGTTCTAATTTTTTCATATTTTCTATAACAATACACATGGAATACTAAAACGAAGTAAGAAATTGGCAACCCCTTTAAATTTGACAGAACATTCTTTACAACTGATTTTCATAAAGGTTTCAAAACCGTAAGCTTTAACACTAATTTTTAAAATGCTAGGTTTGGCTCAAACAGGTTTAAAAAGCAGTGTCAGTGAAAACGTTTCGAAATTTCAAATGTTTTTATAGCTGTTTACGCCATGGGTTTGAACGAATGACAACGTTTTCAAAACGCGCATAAACATGACATATATTTACTTAATATTTGATCGAGTTTGACCTGATTTTTGTTTGGGGTTTTACATGAACAATTTTATATTTCATATATGTATGTAAGTACATTAATAAATGGACAAACAAAAATCGTTTCGTAAACTTCTATAACGAAAACTAACTACTAACTACCCTTACCTTGTGGTGTTTTTGAACCACTCGATGCAATTGTAGAACGTGATGGTCCTGGTTTATTAGGATCTGGAACAGGTTGTTGTTCCGGTTCATCAACTTCTTGATAAAACCATAAAAGTTTATTTTTCATGTTGGGCAAAAATAATTGGTTGATTTCATCAAGCTAAAGAAGAAGTTAAATTCAGAATAAATTGTAAAAGAATTTTTATTTTTTAAGAGCACTACTTGCCATATCTCCCTCAAAAATATAATCCATTAACTGATGCCGGGGCAATTGGGTGGCATCAATTAACAATTGAAAAGTAAATTCCAAACGGGGATCCATTTCCCCACGCCTTGCTTTACGTTCACATTCCTCACGTCTTCGCTGTGCTTCGTCAGCGTCAGTAGCCATTTCGTTATTAACGTTGGATCAACGTTATTCAAAACCCATTATGGATAAGAAAAAAATTTTGTACATGGGAAGTGTTCAAGGCATATTTTGAGTGCGTTAACAAAAATTAGAAGGAAGTTTGTCGTTTCAAAAATACGTACAAGACATAACAAAAAACAAAGTCAAATAGAAGGCGATAAAAATTTAAAAAATTTGTGGTTAATCAAAAAAGTTGCTACTAAAAGTAAAAAGTACATACATACATACATACATATGTATGCAGACAACAAAATTCAAAATTGTATGTTTATTATGGAAAGAAATGTTATCGCTTTTTGCAATTTCCATTTTCTTTCCATTTCTTTTAATTTTTTTTTAATTTTTATAAAAAAAAGGTAGTTTTTATTTATTTTTATTGCTTGGGGTGCGTGACATAGTGGTTAGAGAGCTCGCACAAAAACTGCAACGACCCTGGCTCAAATCTCAGCAAAGGTGAAAAAATGAAAAACTTAGTTTGCGGTTTTTTCAAAATTATAATTTAAAAATAAGAGGTCCCCCCCTCCAAGAAGACGATCTACAAAGGAACCGCTCCCCGACATTCCACTCTATTCCACCATAACAAATGTCATCAAAAAACGAATGATCAGGAGAAAAGCGCCACCTATTGGGAATTAGCAAATAACAGCTAAACCTACTTGGTGATGACACTCACCGCAAAATCAACATGCAACGATGAGGCAATTGCTGTTAATTATTCAAGGGTGAAGGATCAATTCACAGCAATTTGTCTCATTCCTAAGTCGCTTAATAGTAATATAAGAAAAACAAAAAATTTATGTTCTGTTATAAATGTATTGTCCTTTGCAAAAATTCCAATACAATGCACTGCATTTAAGTAGTAGGGGTTTACCAATGAGTATTGGTCTTAAAATAAAAAAAATAAAAAAAATTTTTGGAAAAAAATGCAAAATGTTTTCTTACCCATATTAACTATGTTTACTATTCAAGCGTCCGAAATTTAAGCGGGTAAATATTTGAATCTAATAGGGCTATTTCAAGAAAACAAAGTTCTGCCGTTCAATAATTTCTATGCGAACCCACAACCCTCGAACTCGTAGTCTAGCACACAACTCACTAGACCACTGGGGCACCCATAAAATATAAGTTAAAAATATACGTGTAGGAAAATGCTATAAATATACACCCATAAGCTTAATGGAGCCCATAATTCATTGTTAACAAAATACGAATATATTTGAAGATACTCCACAAGCGATAGTTTCCATGAGAATACTTTGTTGTATTTTTTTTTTTTTTTTTTCAAATTTATTTTCAATTTAATATTGAATGAGCATAAATTCATGGTAAGTAATGACTTATTTTCGCCATTAGAGATTTCCTTATAATTTTAAATTCCATACAAAAACTGTTTTTTTTTTTTTTTTTTTTTTTTTTTTGTAAACAATATTTTAAAATCACATGATAATTCAAAAATAATCAATTTAATCATCGATTTAATTAATATAACAAAAATGTACCAAAAATCAAAAAAAAAAACTTTTTCTTTTTGCTTACAGGAAGTGCATTGTGAATAGAAAAATTTACAGCAGATCAATGTCTTCGAAAACAAAAAAAAAACAATAAACACTACAAAAAAATCTGCAAAGATAAATAAGAAAATAAAATAATCCCATATTGTTACGAAAAAATAATTTTATAAAGTAAAATAATATTAAAAATTACACCTGATAGTACGTATTTCCTTGTACGGCCTACTTTGCCAAATTTTGATTGGTATATTTTAAAAAATTTTAAATATTTTTTAGATAAAATGAAAGGAGAATACTATGATTTTTGCTCCCGAAAAAGTATTTGAAGTCGAAACCAATATTAGACAATTTACATAATTTTAGGCAGCCAATACTGTCATATCAGCACTACCATTTGTAAACTTATTGTACTGAAAACAACACTAGTAACTAACATATCAATATAATTTGTGTGCCTTATAATAAAGCTTTTAATCACTTTTAATGATCTAATATAATAATAATATAATTTTTAATATTTCACTCATTATTTATAATTTCATGTGCCTTTCAAAAACGATAAAGATGACCAAAACTCTTCATATGCACTACGATTAGTTATTCGACTTGCCTAGGTTTAGGAAATGTTTAATCTTTCATCCGTCAACACTATTTTTTCTGCTTTATTTATTTACATACATGTACTCGTAAGTAGTGTGCATGGGCTAGAGATTGCCATAGAAACTGAATTATCGCCGTCGTACATATAGTTTATAAACTTGTTGATTATTTTTAATAAAAAGTTAAATGATCAATAAATTAGATATAAAGATATACAACACATAGCGTGTCAAAATAAATTACGAGTATAAGTTACAAATAGTTTTGATATCGATTAAACAATTTCTGTCAACTTTTTTCTCAAATTCTTTTACTTTAACTTACTTCAGGAGACTGCTATTATGTAATAATTATAAAAACTAAAATTTGTATTTTTCATTTGAATATTTTATAAAAATTTAAAGTTTTTAATGTTTTTCAAATATTTGTTTCACCTGTAAAATATCTCCTTCTTCCTCGTCCACTTCAGAACTAGAATCTCTCTGTGCAGCATGTTGTGCAAATTGTACTCTAGAGCTTTTGTGTACAAACATCCTTCCTGTATAAAATGTGATACAATTTTTTTTTTCTTTTTTTGTTTTTAACAAAATTCAAAAAAAATTTTATTTTAAAAATTTTAATATTTTTTTTTTTTTGTTAATAAATTATGAAATTTTACTATTTTTTTAATATTTTTGCAGTCAGCAATTTTTTGCTGCTTTTAGTAAATGACAAAAATTTATCTAACTGAAAATATCGACTAAACTTTAATTTACAAGTATAAAGACAAGACAACCGTGGTTGTTAGTAACTGGGATGAAAAAAATAAGGTGGTGTTACACTTATACACCAATGATTCTTTTCCAAAATGACGAGCATGGTTTTTTTAAACAATTAAATGAATTTTAGTATAAAAAGACGTAGACCATAGTTTGATAGTTTAATCTTATTTATGAATATTTTATTTTGTTGCAAATGTTAACCATTTTTTTGAAAGCTGTGCTTCCTTTGAGCAATTTTAAAAAGGGTCAAAAAGAGGTAACGTTTTGTTTAAATATTAAAAATAAAATAAAGGTAAGAAAATATAAAAGAAATTTATATTACATTTATTTTTACAAATTGACTTATCTCCATTTTCTATTGACAAGTATATAAAAATTTTTACTTTCTGATTATTTTCTTAATTATTATTTTTTTTATAAAAACAAAACTAATTGAAGCTTTGCCGTCCCGATATTTCGGAGTACTCCATACAAATTGTATTTGAATGTGAAATTTTGACAGCTAGAAAACCTTGCCGCTTATATGTATGTATATAGGGATGGCAGTTTAAAAGTTCTGAAAACTTCTACTAAAGTTTCTTTTACAGATTAAATTAGATTTATTTGCTTGCAATGATTGTCTTTGAAAAATTACGTTTAACTTATTCATAATTTGGACTAGAAATTTTAAATAATGCCATTCTACTCTAAAAAATTTTGTAATTCTGACCATTATTCTACTACTATTCTGCACGCAACTAATTGAAATAAACCTCATTTAAAAAGTATCAAAAATGTAGCAATAGTTGATAAGAAATGCTAGAAAAGAGCAAATTTCATCAGAAAATATAGGAAAAATGTCCTATTGACTATAATCTCAATCTGAAACAATAGCAGATAGAAATTATTTTTAACATATTTTCTTAGAGCGTTTAAATTGGGACAACTAATGTCCAAACACATAGTAAAATAAAATTAATTCGGTTCTATATACATAGATAGCCTGTATTGTATAAATGATAATGTTTATATTTATTTCACATAAAATTTAAAAAAATAAAAAAAACAGTTAGTTAGTCCAATTAGCAACACCACCTTATTGAATAAAACTTGTAATGTACTAAGTATATGTATGTATGAGTATAGTTTATTATATTCACACAAAAATTTTGCTATACTAGTTAAATACCGGCGTACTTCGCTACACCTATAAAAGGGACTGACATTAGTTACTTCCTATTTCGTTGATTTACACCAATTCGAACCTGTCTTCGGCCAAAACAAGAAGAATACCCAAGAAAATTTCCAAAATATGTATCTCAGAAAAAATAAAGAAAATTCATTTTCCCATACATTTTATATGGATTGACTTTGTTTTTAAAATTTTTTGCCACAAAAAACAAACACTATTTGAAATCTTGGTTTAGATCATGGATGGCCAAGACGTGGACCGCGGTCGACTGGTCGACCGCTCAGCCATTTAAAGTAGCCCGCGGCCACCGAATTAAATTTTTCGCTATGTAGTATGAATTTTTTATGAAATTTTACATACGCCGAGTCGTTACAATAATAACATAAAACCCGTATGACACCTAATTTTTTTTGTATTGAATTGTTATAGAATTGATAGAAAGAAACAGCAAATGATAGAAAGAGTGGAGTATAAAAAATTTGAACAAAATATTTTTTTTTTGTTTTTGTGTTTATATTTATTTCAATGTTGATACTTTTTATTTTGTAAAATAAACGCTACCTTGAAGGAAAAAATACCGTAAAATCGCTTAATTGTAGAATAACACTATAAAGTTAGCAAAGCAATACCAAGTTTTACAAGTTATCATTGTATTATCCATCAGCAGACTTTATGTTCAAAAATATTGAAGTCCGTGGACGTTATTAATGTTTGCTTCAAAATTGTCAACTCCATACGTGCAAGAAGCTTTCTATGAATTTAATTTAACATGTGGTTTTTTTATATTAGAATTAAAAAAGGTCGACCGTGACTACTAATTTCATCGCCGTGGCGCCCTCACATCCTTCAAGTTTGGCCATCCATGGTTTAGATATTGCCAGTAGATGGCGAAGAGGGGTGTGTGTGATTACGATTTGGGGAGCCCTCAAACAAGACAGTCTGATTGTAAGGCGGAAACATAATCTAATATAGTCGCCGTGGTTTAGTGGATAGTGGGTTGGCTTACTAAGACGATAGCGGGGTTAAATCTCAGCTGTACTAATGGATAAATATTGACACGCACAACATGAGTGCTGCGAGAAGCTAGGCCGTAATCCTGACACAGGGTTGTAAAGGCCAGTTATGTATGTATGTATGTACATATGTATTAGATGGCGTTGTCATGTTCGTGCATCACAAACGGAGCTGACTTAATAATGAAAAATTGTTGAGCAAATCAAACAATTCAGCAACGTGAAAATGATAATCAAGAAGTATTGATTTGAATAGAGTATCGTGTCAGCACGGCTTGCATTCTTCCATTCAAATTTTCACAATGGAAATTGTGTGCAACCATTTCAAAGCATTGAAGTTCACAGAGGAAATACCTGGGTTGTGCTGTCTCAATAGAAAGGTTAGTTTAGCACAATTTCTTTTATCACCAGAGTCATTGCATTCTTTGCCTCGTGGTGAAATACTAGAAGTAATTTTCAATCGAATACTCGTAAGTTACGACATGAAACAAAATTTAAGGCAAATAACATTGGCAGGTAGTTTAATATAAAGCATATGGTAATGTGTTCTTATTATTAATTTCTTCTTATTAATTCTTAGTTAATATTATAAAAACGAAAATACAAACAAAAAACATTTAATTTTGGTAATAGCCGGGTTTTTATTTTTAATATAAATAAATATAAATATACAACAAAAGTTTAATTGTAGGCATGTATTGATTTAATATTGCAAAGTTAAGTTATAGTAACCACGGTTGTTATGTTATACAGCTGTTTAAACTTTAGTAATCGAAATTGCAAACTAAAATACTCGTATTTTATAAAAAACAACATGCAAAAAAGTCTAGTAAATGATTCTAAAGCCATTCATTCAACAAGTGCCCTTTTTATGCTTAGCAAGTGCTACTACTATGTACCGTATATTGTTTGCCAATCCAATAAATTTCAATGTACCCTAGGTTATTTTGATCACTTTGGTAACTGTTTATTTACTATACATACATACATAATTGGCCATTACCATCATTTAATAGAATTTACTGTTGATCTTTAAAGGCGTTTTAATGTCGAAACAAAAATTACTTAATAAGAAATGATCTACAATCTTAATGGCAGTCGACCTCGGATTGTCAGATCATTACATACATACATACTTGACTATTATTTTATTTTTTATTTATTTATTTCAAAAAAAATTCAAAAAGCCTTCAGGGCCAAAGCGTATTAATATATTTACAATATAAACAATATAGGCAACATAAGATAAACTTAAAATTAGATTATAATAAGTAGAGAGTAGTTAAAAGTAATACCCAGTACGAATATATATAAGAAAAGAACCACTATTACAACCCTGTTTCACGCTTACAGCCTAGCTTATCGCAGCATCCATGTTCCGTGCGTCAATTTTTATCCATTGAATACCGGGACTAACAATTTAACTTCGACTCCGAACGATAAACGTGAGAAGTCTGTTCATAGCAATCAGTTACTCTCAGAGCTTTATAGCCTGTTTCCAGAAGACGAATGGTTTGTTGTTGTTTCACATATAAAAAAACTAACGTTTTAAACCATTCGTCTTCTGGAAACAGGCTGTTAATCAGAAAACTGCTAAAAGGCACTTGGCTTAGCACTGAAATAAGCTTCGAACATAAAGTCTGACAAAGTGGATTTTTCTGCTCCTAGACGTACTCAGCTTCCATTTTGCACAAAGTCATTCGGAAATAGAAAAGCAGCAGCAGACCTTTCAAGCGGAACAAATAATGAAACTTAATTATTAGTTCTTGCGACAGCAACGTCAGCTCGAAGAGAAAGAAACGCAGACTTAGCAGCGCTGCTTAAGGGATCTGTATCAAAAATTGTGCAGTGAAGTCCATCAAAAACCTATAGCATTTTCTGTCGGTTTATTAAATAATTTATGTTTGCTAAATGAAACCGTAGATTTAAAAAAGTTAAAGTATTACTTTTTTTTTTGTGGTTTTTTTTTTTTTGGAAGCTCAACGGACGTAGAGAGCTTATCATTTTTATTATAAATTAACTCAAAACTGTGCATTAACTCAAAAAAAAAAAAAATAATAATATAAACTGCATAATAATTTGAAATAAAATTGCTAGTAAAATAAAAAAAAAATAATAATTACTGAGATGGAGTTGTCTGTTCTTTAAGGGTTAATAGTCATGCAAGGGTTAATTTTTTCTTTATTAATAAAAGACATGCTTAGTATTACTTTTCTTTTAGTTTTGGCTTTAAATGGTATAATTCTTAAAAAGTTATTAATTTCGCACAGAAAAAGTGGTCATTTGACCTATAGTGTACTGTTATAATGCAATGCATGATTAGGTGTAATCTTAAAAAAATAGTAGTTTTTTTCAGTAATACCGTACTCTATACGTTAGTACGGTTAGTTTTAACAAGATATTCGTAATATATCGTCGTGTGGGAGTTTATGTGCTCTATCCGCTATTTCATATTTTTTTTTTATATCTCGAGTTAATGATGCCACTTTAGGTTTTTGACACCAAAATGTTTAAAATCTGCAATCCGGTTTCGGATATCTCGTCAAGTTTCAACGATAAATAGCCGCACGACGATATACTTCTTATTTTAACTAACTAACTTATTATTTTAGTCATACAAGGCCTAAATATCTATTTTTATTTTCTTATTTATTTTGTTATAATAAATTTTACAACATGCACTTCATTATAATGCACTCAGAACTATAAAATTTACTTTTCAGTAAAGAAAAAAGGTTTTTTGTTGTAGTTCTGATTATGGTTTTAAAATTAATGAAATAATCAAAAACCCCATCATCATTGCCTTTCATGCACAACAAACAATAGTTAAGAATTTATATTTTTTTATCTCTATACTCGTACGTATTTAGTATATATTTTATAACACCTTTAAAAGCGATATTTTTAAGTCATTTTAGCAGACTTGACTTGTGTTATTTCTACCACTTCATATGCAATATAAACCAAAACGAAAAAAAAAAACAAAAACTTAAAAAGGTGCTGGGTAATATAATGAGATAAAGAGTAATGTCGCACTCTTTATGATTGACTTGATATTCTTTACACTTATTAAAAGTTTATTTTATTCTACACAAATAATATGTATATGGCAACGAATATACCAGCGACTGAGTATCTGTAATCTAGAAAAAAAAGTGTGATAAAAACAAGGTACTTGTATATTAGTATGTTAAATAGCCAGTCAATCCAATCTGCGTTTTTTATATACATACGAGTACATATACTATATACATACATACATATGTACTTAAAAACATTTTCCAGGTTTAATTTTTTTAAATTTTAGTCAGTAACTTAAGAGTGTGTAAAGTGGACAGAATAATTTTACAGATACTATATTAAGCGGATTGCTGAGAGTTAAAAATAAGTTTATTTCGTTTAATTTTTCTTTATTTTAATTTTATCAAATTTATTTTATCAATAAAAATGCATGAAATCGGTGAGTTTTAAAATTCTTTTGTCAAATATTTAGTATTTTTGTTTATATTGGTAATACTCGTACATCAGGCAAGAATTTGTTATGGAAAGAGAATTTGTATTTTAATATCACATACATACATATAATATTTTTACCATCTTATGTTCATTTATTGTAAAAGTCTTAATACGACATATGAAGCTTTGGACCAAATATTGGTATAATAAGTAAAATCTCAAATAAAATTAGTAAAATCTGTATAGGAGCCGTTAATTTTAAGAGTGGTTTAAGTTCATTATATCTGATTTACCAGAATATACCAGTCAATTAGTTATCCCTTTCTTATATCGGGTACAAAAAACTATCATTAAATACATATATAATATATATTGCCAAAGTTCTTAGATATCTATGTAGATTGTACATATACTTATACATACATAAATACATACTAAGTATATAAAAGTTTTGGCTATTTTTTGGCTTATGTATATCGCCGAAAAATGCTTAAACGCTTTGGCCAATTACAACCAAACTTAAGAAGGTGGTAGGTGCTGGCACCTATAGAGTTTATATTAAAGTTTGGTTAAAATTTGAAATCTCATGCTTGAGATAAGTAAGCCCAAATTTATCTCTAAGTTGCCCTTGATTTTTTTAAATCTTGAGAATAGTTTATGAAATTGGTCTAGATGATTTCATGCTTAAGGCTACTTATCAGTCAAACACTGAACGGAATTGGACAAGTGGGTGAGGTAGCTTCCATGCAGGTTAAATATTAATTTATTTATATATTGAGAAGTGTTAAACCTGAAGTTTCTTAATTTGGACTGAACGTCTTCATGATCAAGGCAAATCATCGATCGAAAAATGAGCGAAAGGGGGCGTGGTACCTCCAACAAATTAATCTTAATTTCTATATATCTTGAGAATGGTCAAAGTTCATTCCTTATGCAGAAACAATCTTATTTTATAATATTTTGGCATCAGCTACTTACAAACTGAAATTTGTGTACTAAAATCGAGACAAACTGTAAGCGGTAACAAAAAAAGCGGTAATAAATAATCGTTAGTAACAATTTTTCATTTTAAATCTTATGGTTATTGTATTTATTATAAGTAATTGTTTGTAAATTTATTAAAATATTGTATGTATATGTTATCTTTTACAATATCCGCGATATGTACTATTTATAGATTTAAAATATCATGAAATCATGATTAAACTCTTTTCCAATAAAACAGTGAATAACATTTACTTATTTTTTTTTTTTAATTTTATACAACTTTATTAAAAGACTAACTCTTAAACTACAATATATTCACTATTGATAATAACAAAACTGATTTTAACAAAAAAGGTCGCAATATTAGAATTTAATATTAATATTGTAATCTTACTGGGATTTGAACCATATAATAATACTGTACTTTAATTTCAATAAATTAAATTTTAAAGAAATCAAACTATTTGCTTCAATTAATCTAAGTTATTACTTAACATTTAAATCTGTAAATAATAGTAATACAACAATAATAATAATACAACAATTTAATTAAGGTAAAAGTTTTATTTTTCAGTAGAGTACCCCACACATTATATCTTAACCAACTTATAATTTTTTTTTCCTTTATTCTAAAACATTCATTGATAGTTGGCTAAAAGTGTTTACTATTCTACTTATCTCGTAACAACAACAAAAACATAATACCATTATAAAATGAAAATAAATACTTTATACACAAACTATATACCTATAGATATAGTTTAAAATTATCTTTTCACCTCTTTAGAGAAATATTTATAAAAAAAAATTCTAGTTTTAAAAATTTCTTTTTCACTTGTTTTCAGTTAAATCGAGATCATCAACACCGCAATGTGAAATAATAAAACCAGGTATTACAGATTCTCTACATTTATTACAAAAATGGAATTTATTGGAGTTACAAAATATATTCAGAGGTAAATATTTAAAAATAAAGTATGTCTCCAAATACTCGTAGGTCGGTTGAACGAAAATCAATATTTCTACTAATACACCAATATACTAAATCGTGTATTTTTCTACAATTATACAAGTTTAAATCATAAGAAAACAAAGTAATATATTTTTAATATAAATTAGGTGTCTTTATTAGAATGAAAATTTGATGACATAAATAGTATATATGAATTCGGATGGCGCCTACAAGACGCAAACTGGAATACCACTCTACAAAAGCTTTAGGCATGTGCATATGCAGCCATATTTTGCCAATAACTTCTTAAATATTGCTTTCCGGGTATACAATTAACTTCGATTTATCGATGTAAGCAAGTGACTTTACATAACCCCAAACAAAATAATCCAATGGGGTTAAATCACATGTTCTTTGTGGCCTGGTTTTCAAACTGTGTGACTTTAGTTTGTTTTTTTTTTTTAATGAAGACAACACTCAGGGAATGACCACCACTTACACTTTATCTGACAAGTGGATGTGTCACAAACATGTCAAGTAAAATTAAGCTTAAATTTGTTGTATTTTGAGTACGAAATACCTAAAATCTTCAAACTTTATATAAATAGCTATGGTGTTAGAGTCCATATTTGGCAAATGTATTGGGCAAAAGTGTAGCAGCCAAAATCTTCAAACATTTTATAAATGGCTTTGGTATTATTGCTCATACATACATAATTGGCAATTACAACCCTGTGTCAGGGTTACGGCCTAGCTTCTCGCAGCACTCATGTTGCGTGTTTTAATTTTTATCCATGAGAACTGGGACCTACAGTTTAAAGTCGACTCCGAACCACAGATTTGAGAAGCTTTTTCATGGCAATCACTGCTGAGTCGCTGAGAGAAATAATTTTTTTTTTATATTTCTTTTTTTTTTAAGATATCAGGGCTGAGATTTGAACCCGGCGCTATCATCTTAGTAAGCCAACACACTAACCACTAGTCCACGGGGACTACTCATGTTGATCCAAAATATGTACTTTATTAGAACAGTAGGCGTGGCATCTATCATAAAATGTTAAATATTAATTTTCTGTAACTGGCAATCTTTCACATCAACATTTCCAATAAGATTTTACTCTTCTAGCAACACAAATTAAGAAGGGTATTGAAATATGGACTTGATCGCAATTATGGCTACGACACTGCACATGCAATGTAAAACCTTATAACTTATTTTAAAAAATTTTATATTCGAAATTATGGTTCGCTATCTGCAATACAATATTTTTTTGTTTAAACACATCTTGCCTTACAATAACTTTTATACGAATATATATTTTTTTCTTGTAGAACACGAAATTTCCTTGCGCTCTCTTATTTATCTTACCGAGGAGGAAATCTGTGAACTAATACCCAAAATTGGTATACGAACCATATTTCGAGCAATGCTAAGGGAATGGCGACAAACATACAATGCCATAGCATGTAAAAGATCATCTATATCATCACAATGTGATATAGAGACTGATTCGTTTTTAGATCGAATTGAATTAAAAACAGAATGTAATTCAGGGGATTTTGATATACATAATTTTAGTGCAGGTAAAATTTCAACAAAAGTTACTTAAAGTGTAAATATGTATGCATGTATCTCTTCTTTTGCAGTTAAAAATTATATAAATACAGATTGCAATGTAACGGTTCATAGTAATTCGGAGAGTTTAGGTAATGACAACAATAAGGGGAAAGATAATTTAATAGAAACAAATTCGATCAGTAGAAAAATCAGAAATGTTGAAAAACATAAAGGAGAACCATTTGTAAGTTAATGAACTTTGTAAACATTTTTAACTTTTTATAAATTTCTTCTTATTTACGAATTAATTTGAATTCTTTTAGAATGTCTTAGAAATACTTAATGCCTCCCTAGATGGTCAAACAGTTTTGGAATTTTATAAAGTTCATAAATTTTTAGATGTAAAAAATCGTAAGCGTATCGTTAATATTTTAATACGTGCTGTCGTGGAGCGTAAAGTTGAACGTTATACAGTTATTTTTCATGATATGACACGTCAACTATTGGAATTATTTCCGACAGAAAAATATGTAAGTTTCAATATTATTCTTACATTTGGCTGTATGGTGTAAAACCAGTTATACTGACATGGCCAGCATAGATATAGTTTATTAATCTATAAGTAATAAAATCACTTACATATTATTTTTTTATTTCAGGAAACCTATTTTGTACCACATAATGGACCAAACTCAGCCAGAGGAGCTTTGTACTATAGATATTCAAACTATACAAGGCAATTGCGTAAAGAAGGTCTTTTGGCATACAAAAAGCATAAACCTAAACCTAAAAATTAAAACAAATAAAATTAAATTAAATTTAAAAAATTGCACTTATGTACTTATATATCTATTTATACAGTAAGCTCATTATTACATCTTGCCGTTAGTTAAAGGCAAGATTTTATCAGGCAGATAAATTGCTTTTTATTATTACAAGTAAACTTTAACCTAAAGTGACCGATTAAGGAGGATTGCCTTACCTTTAGGTTATCGATCTACATATTTTGGTTCTTTATCCATGCAATCTGTAAAACCCTTGTTTATAATTATGTAAAAATTTACAATTTGATTACTTCTGATTCAAGTTTGTTATTTTTGCACTAAAATTTGGGTAAAAAAATTAGAGCTGTTTACGCCATTTTAACTTCACAAAGTTACTTCGTTATTAATTTTTTAAGATATATAGTATAGTATATGTATCGACTCTATTAATGGTGGACTACCAAGCTCATTCCCAGAATTGATGTTTGGTATAACAGGAAAGATGGTGAAGTCAATTATTACCTGATACAGCTGCTGTTAGGACATGGATATTTTCAGAAATATCTCTTTCGAGCTGGGAAGGTGGAGGACCCAATTTGTATGTATGGTGAAGAAGTAATCGACGACTCAGAACACACACGTTTTGAATGTAGACGATGGAGGAATGAAATATGTAGACTGTTGAATAACAACGGACCCATTAACGCCGAAAATATAGTCCACAATATGTTGCGAGACAGAGAATATTGGAATAAAGTGGCAAAATATGTCGAAAATATTCTTAAGATGAAAAAGGTGGATATGGACAATCTACCAGACTATCTATACTTATACATGTATTAATAAGTATACATTTGTTTGAAACAGTCTCATGCGCTTATAGCCCCGGGAATGTCCCAAATAATTTTCAACAAAATTTAAAACAAAGAAAAAATAAGAAAAAATAAATTATTCACTCCTACTCTGAGTTTTGATTTCCATCGAAATTTTCTCCATTTCTCAACTTATATATTCTGAGTTTCGATTTCTCTCAGTTTCTTTGGCAAGTATTCTACACTACGATCGTATCTACATTATTACTCTAGCAAAGATTTGTTTGACTTGCTCTTTTTACATACATAGTTGATCCATCAAATTAGGGTTACGGCCCAGCTTCTCGCAGCACTTATATTGTGTATGTCAATTTTTATGCATGAGTACCGGGATTTACAGTTTAACATCTACTCCAAACAACAAACTTAAGAAGCATTAATGGCAATCAGTTATTCTTAAGAAAGAAATTTGTTTCGCCAGAAACGCTTTAATTAAATCAAAATTTAATTCTATAAATACTTAATTTAGATTTTTGCAATGAATTTTTTGATCATCAAAGAAGAAAATGATGAAATATATATTTTTTTTCAAGGTCACAGCTGGGGCTTAAAGCCAACACACAAACCTCTTTTTATAAACTAAAAAAAGTTTAGTTTATAAATGTATAAGTATAAAATTTTTATACTCATATATAAAGATTAATTTATTTTTTATGCTGAATAATTCTTACAATTGTATTTTTTTTTTTTTTTATTTTTTATTTTATACTTGTAATTAAGATTAATGTATGTACTTATATATTAGAGCGTACCACATTACAAGGAAAAAATAAAATTTCTCCGTACCGCCTGTAATATAAACTATTTTTACAAAGAGATTTCGAAACAAATATTTTTTGTAGCCGGAAGTAGGAGTATTCTTTTCAGATTTTTCGTTATATCTTAGGCATTTATAAGTACAGTCCGATCTTACTGTGTGATATATCAAATGTTTTTGTCTGGAGAAGACTAATGTTTTGTCCTTATGGGCAACATTGGTCTTTTCGAGGCAAAAACATTGAAATATCAAATTTTGTTGCCAAACATAGGGATCGATATTTTACTTTTTTTCGTTATACATATCTTTAGCATTTACATTTGGCCTTTTCGAGACAAATCACTGATATATCACACTTTAAGATCGGACAGTAATACTTAAGATATAACGAACAAAAAAAATTTTTATTTTTCGAAATCTCTTTGCAAAAATACTTTATATTAGAGACGGTACGGAGAAACTTTTATTTTGAGGTACGGTCTAGTCTACATACATACTTATACTTATATGTATACGAAAACAAATGTTATAAGTGTACAAGTAAATCGAGTATAAAACTTTTAATCAATAGAATTTCAAATACAATTTTTCACTTTTTATCTAAATGCAATATTTACACAAACTATTAATTTTGCATCCACCCATTTTTTTTATTACCTACACAAGTAACAACTTCTAAAAACAATGACTTTTTATTCTTATGCCACCTGTAAATTTGTTTATAATTAAAACTATACATATGGACGGACAAGCAAACAAACAGAGAGGCAGTAACATTTAACATATGCAAGTAACAATGGCAACAAAATAAACAAACTGTGTTTATATAAACTGTTGCTAATTTGTTAACAAACTATTGCCATTCTATTTTATAGTCATATCATAACCGGTGTTGTACCACAAACTTTTTTTAAACTCTTCTATCTAAAGGGTCAATGTAACAAAGTTCACTAACCCGTAAACAAATCGAAATTAAACAGTAAAAAATAAACAAACGCAACGGTTTGTTTTAAAGGAAAAGAAAATTACAGATAGATAGTACTCGTATATTGTATTTAAATAATTGCATGTTCAGCTGTGATAAGTTGTAAAAAAAATTTGTGGCAAACTTACATACATATATAATAACGGAACACGCAAATATTTATTCGGGCAAAGTTCAAGGCCATTTTAGGGATAACCGTAAGGCGGTTTTGAAAAACAGCAACTGAATGCAGTGCCAAATAAAAAGAAGGCAAAAAATGTAAAATCAAATATTCAAGTCTGCAATTATTACTGAGCACTTGTGCAGCATTGATGCAAACTAGAAAGAGTCACCATAGTGATTATCAATTATCCGGTAGGGAACTATCAAGTTTGACACCGGCCAACATTTTAAGATTCTTCAGAGCAGCAAAACTGGGCAAGATAATATAGAAACCTTAGTATAGTTGAGGGCTGTACAATAGATCTTCAGATCGAAGAACTTTTAGTACCTTAAGAATGAATGAAGAGGGTTTCTTAATGGAAGAGCAATAAGCGACTCCAGTTGCAGAACATACCCAAAAGTATTAGTTAGCTAGTGTTTAAAAAGAATTGAGGACAAAGTTTACAACTCATTCCTACTAAAACACACGATATACAGAGCTCATATCGACTTTATTCCGGTTATAATAGTTTTCGAGAATAAATTCATATGCAAAATATTAAAAATCGTAATCGAATTGATTTTTCAGCATGAGCATCAACGACTCCCCAATCAAAGAGGCATTAGCAGTGTTAAATCTCCACTCAATATACACGCCTAAAAAGGCCACTCAGGTATAAAAACTCCTAAACAAATTAGCCCCAAAAAAACCCGTCATAAATATCATAAACTAAACCGCCGTTGACATAAGCATACACTCAATTCACATCATGATTTTTTTCATGCTTCAGTTGCACCACATTGTACATGACTTTTTTTGTGAGCGAGAGGTGTAGAAAAGGCGGAGGGGCTGAAAAAGAATCACGAATTCTGTTTCTCTTTTTTTTTAATTTTGTATTCTCTTGAAGTATTAATTGTACTTTTTTAATATGAATAAAATTTAAAAAAAAAGATGCAGGCTTTAAAAAGCATGATGTGAATGCCAGAGGATTTTGGAAGAATTTACAAAAAAGTATAAACGATAGTCATGCTTCCAAAATATCATGATGTGAATTGCGTGTAAGAAATAGGTAGAACTTATCATTTATTCAACGGAAAGTCTCTCTAAAACTTTCAAAAGAAATAATGAGAACTTCAAGGATAACCTTTCGGACAGACGAAATTGAGCTTATCCAATTTTGATATCTTCATTTTTCTGTACAGATTCTCCAGATCCAATTTAATTCAGATTCGAGATAAAAGTCAATTCATTTAAAATAATTGTCCAAGCATGTACGATTTCCTGTTAAATTGTAGAAGCTCTTGTCGGATAGAAACTTTAAACGTTTAACCTTTAAAATTTCATCGGATTTTCATTTATTCTATTTAAATTACAAGATTTATTAGAAATTTTATATAAAAGAAGAACGTATTAAATTAGGAAGAGAGTTTGTAATTTTGCAATAGCGTATTGAAATTTAAAAGTAATAACGGTTCTTTTTATGAAAATTTTAATTTTTCAATTGGCAATACCACCATATGTTTTTGTACAGCCCTGTTCTTGCAACAGCCAACAAGAATAAAATTGATTTTCTGATTGTCACATAAATGTCATCTCTATTAAAGTGAAAATTTGTGAAAATTTTTTTATTATTGTTTTCATTTCCCTAATAAATGAGTTCTGCAATTAATTTAATGTTCATAAAATAGTCAAAATGTCTGATGACGAAACCATGTCTTTGGGACACTATAAAATTAAAGCCTCCACTATGTGGACACAACGAAAACGTTCCGAAAAGGACCGAGAAGTCAACAATAGCAATGAGTACGATGAAATGTTTGGTGAACATATGGAAAACTATAGCGTAGAAACATCTGCACTGCATCGTAAGCTTCAAAGTAAAATGGAGGCTTTGCGAATACTACGCAAGGAATTGGAAAAATTTCGCACAGAACGTGACCAATTTAAATTAATGGCTGAAACGTTGCAATTGCGTTATGCGGCCTTGCGACGTAACAGTCTTTCAGATATGGCTGGTTTTAGCAGCGATACCAGTGGTGTGCCCGGCAGTAATAGTAAAACAAGTGTTGCTAAGATTCTACATGAAACTAGAGAACGTAACATTAAGCTGACCACAGAAGTTGAAACTTTAAAGCAAAAACTTTCTGAAGTACAAGGTGACATTGAAGTTTTAAGGGGTTGCCGTAAAACACCAGCTGAAGATTTTAAAAAGTCTTCTAAGCCAAAAATATCTATTAAAACTGAGCCTTCCTTAGATGTAAGCACTAAGGAGTTGCTTTTGCAATGGAAGCAGGAGCGCTCAAATTTTATATGTCATTTAGAAACACTTAAGAAAAAGGTGCTTTTATTAATTAATGTTTGTTAAATATTTAATTTTAATATTGATTTTTATTATTTTGTTTTTAGAATGCTCAATTGGCTTTTGATTTAAAAGCTGTTATCGATGAAAAGGAGGAATTGACTAACGAACGTGATGCCTACAAATGTAAGGCACATCGTTTAAATCACGAATTACTTGTAGCTTTAAATGCTAAGGAGACACATCCAAAGGTAATTAGTATTATAAAAAAATATATCAAAGTCAATTTTTTTGCCTACTAAGCGTATAGCAAAATCGTAATCTACGGGAAATTCTAAGAACTTTTCCCAAAGAAACCATGGTTCTAAAATCAAAATCGAGCTTCCGGTTTTTTACGAGAAAATTTGGTGTTCAGGTCATCCGAAAATAATGCAATTTTTTGGAAGTATTCATTGCAATTGGTGAATAGTTGACCTGTAACGCTGGAAGAGGGCTTATTTTAAAGGAAATTTTCTCAGCTTTCTATATCTGTACTCATTTATAGAAAATTATTTACCCAAATAATAGTTTTGGAGGTTTATGTCACAATAATAATAGTTTTAGGTTTTTAACAGTTTGACTATTATTATTTTGACATAAACCTCCAAAACTATTATTTGGGTAAATAATTTTCTATAAATGAGTACAGATATAGAAAGCTGAGAAAATTTCCTTTAAAATAAGCCCTCTTCCAGCGTTACAGGTCAACTATTCACCAATTGCAATGAATACTTCCAAAAAAATAGCATTATTTTCGGATGACCTGAACACCAAATTTTCTCGTAAAAAACCGGAAGCTCGATTTTGATTTTAGAACCATGGTTTCTTTGGGAAAAGTTCTTAGAATTTCTCGTAGATTAAGACCTTGCTATACGCTTTGTCATGTTTTTCGGTCCCGAACAAATTGACCCACCCTAATGTATAATATACATACCTTTTATTTATGTTAAAACAAAATATGGGACACATTAGGCTTACATATATGAGCATTTTGTAGGTAAATATCATTCTAGACAAAATCTGCAACACATTTTTAATATTCACAACTTTTCTTATACCTATTTATAAGGCAACGTAACAGTTATAAGTGTTATTAAAAAATATATTGTTCAACAATTTCGAGTGATTTTGAAAAAAATATCATCTAAAACTTTATTTTTAAAAGAATTATTAAAATTATAGTAAAACTGACATAAAAAAACAGTCTTTGGAGTTTAATTTTACCGTTATAAAATAAAATTCGAGAATTAAAATAAATCTTTGTTTCAAAAATTGTATCTCACCTTATATTTTTAGACGATAAATAAAAGTTTTTTTCAATATAACCACACATTTATGTATTATGAGCTCCCTAATACGATTCGTTTGGTGTTTAACGGCATATGAGTTAATCGACTATTAATATGATAACTTTGAAGTTTTATTTTTAATTAACAATTATTATTTTGTAATTTAGATAAATTGTTGTAATACTGGACATATCTTAGCCAATGAATTTGATAGTATTGTAAAAAAAAAAGTAGTTATTCGTTTGAATTGTAAGTTATTCATCGATTCTTTGAGATTACCTCAGTTGGTTAGCAAAGTCTTTGTCAAAAAACTTAATTGCAATTAAAAATCATTTATTAGGTTTTTTTCTTCTGCCTGTAACGTCAAAACCATAGTTACTTCCTATTTATATATCTATAGCTATCAAAGTATAAATTTTAAAGTTAATTAAATTAGATTTTTCCATAAAACTTATCACCTATTTGTTAAATATGTACTACTTTTAATAATATTTACAGCTCAATTCTAAGTAAAAAAAAATAAAAAAAAAACTTTTGGGGAATTTTTATTTAGAATGGGCTGTTAGTCACTGCTTCCTCTTTGGATCTTAGTAGGCAATAACTTACTATTTTAGTAACTTCTTCCTCTTTGGATCTTAGTAGGTAATAAAAATATTACTTCTGTGGAGTATTTTATATATTTTTATCTCTTTTTAGTTTTTTTATTATCAGGCTGAGGAACCAACTTAAACATTTTTTGTTGCTTTAATATTTCATAAAATTTTTAACCACTTCAAACCTACGTTTGCTACCGACACTTTAAATTTGCATTTATTTTGATTTAACAAAAATATTTAAGGAGAAAAATGTAACTAAAAATATGTTTTAATATTTTTTACAGTTCCTTGATATTGATAGTATAATTTTGGAGAATAAGTACCTGAACGAACGTTTAAAAAACATTGAAAACGAGGTGGAGATAACAAAACATTCGTTAACCAAATATAAGGTAATAATAATAAGCTCAGTAACATTTTTTATTTAATTAAAGTTGGTTGGGGCTCGAACTTCGGGCCTCCAGCACATTGGTTCAATATAATTGTTAACAAATTTACTAACAACTAATTCATAAATTTTACCACTTTTAACACTCTATTAATAAAAGACAATGCTGGAAGCAAAACGCAAAAAAGGTATTATCAAATTAGGTGGGCAAACACCAATAAATTTCGATGAAAATATATTGTCTCATAAACAAGGTAAAATCTGCTGTATTTGATGTCGTAAACTTGGTTTTTCTTTTTTTTCATTTTCATTTTAGTTTATTTTAGTTAATGTGTTTTTGTTTTTATTACGTATTATTTTCGAAGTATGCGAACAAAATTAGTAACACAAAATTTATTATGTATGAAAACAACGGTTACTTACGAATACTTATTTCCCGGCACATCCCAAATGGAAGAAGGGGGGCTTTTCTCAATAAATGAGCTGCACCCTATTCTATTAAAAAAAGAAAAAAAGAGTAAAAAGAACCAATAGTATCCACGCAGATTCTGAACTACAGATACTTTAGCGAAATTTTTCATACCGTAATATTTATAACTAGTCGCTAAATAATGAAATGAGTGTAATACCGTTGTTAAGAATTATTGATATATTAGCCAGTGATTCCACTCAGAAACTCTAGATTAGTAGGCGGTTGTCTTACCTACCGCATTGTAGCGGCACATTAAAACAACATTTAAATAAAATACAAGGCACTATAGTTTTTCCCTTTGCTTTTCCATATTTTACTCAACACAAAGAACTCTGATGAGACTACCGTAGCTGGAGTCGAAAACAATTGTTCAGTTTGGCTAGTGTACTATTCCTTCACGGACATCATTTCTTCTTTAATTACCAAAAAATAACATTGCAGTTAAATTTGATCTAATTAAAGCGTTTTCTGATAAAAACCAAAAATTAAATTGATCACACCTCTCCTGAGATTCGAACCCGAGTCTTAGGCTCTTAACATAATCTTAAATTTAATTTTTCTAGGATGAGCACAATAGGTCCAGTGACCTCTAGGTGTTTTTGCATTATGTGGCCAGTATACATCTTCCTACCTATATAATTATCCCTTGTGTATTTAAAAGTATACTACATATAAATATATACAATTGAATGTGTGATTGTTTGTTTGTTTGTTTGTTTGTACCTCATAGGAGACCAAACTTCTAGACCGATCTTTCTGAAATTTTCACAGCATTTAACTGGGACTTTGGCATGATTAATAGGGTACTTTATTTTCGACCACGCCCACTTTTTTAAAATTATGTAATTGCTTTCATATAGTTTTTAAAATATATACTTCAATTTGTATACACATTATACTCCAGGCAAGATAGAAATACACAGTTTTTACGCCACGACCCTTTTTAAACTTTTTGTTCTATATACAAATTTGGTGCTTCTTTACTACGTTTATTAACGACTTTACCTCAAATTTAAAATACATTTGAATTAAAATAGTGGGGTAGCCTTACTCTCTTCCTCCCACAACTGTCTGCAAAATATATAAATACTTTAAATTATATTATATAAATAGGGGGTAGCGAAGCACACCAGGTTCAGCTAGTATAAAATAAAAAAAATGTTTCTCAGATAAGCGTCTCAAAATATGGATGTTGACGGTTGTCTCAATAATAAAACGAATCAAGAAAGGCAGTAAATTCTTCTTGATATTATCTTAGTTTACAAAACAATTTGATTTAAACAAATCTATAGAGCTTTTTGGACTATGCTAAGTTTGTAGAAGATCGTTTTAGGCTGTAAATTTTTTGATGTAGCTTAAGTCCCTGTCTGATGTATTTTTTTTTTTTTTTTGTCTATTAAGCCCCATGCAATATTATTTTTCTTTAATAATGATTCTTGAATATAATTTGCTGAGGTCAAGAAATTCTTTTAGCAGATTTACATTATAACTTATCTTTTGTATAGCTTATAAAAATTCGTGTTTAAACAAAATTTTAAGCATTTTATTTTTAATTTTAATTTTTTTTTAATACTTATATCTTAATACATACTTAGTATACTTAATAATTTTGTATTAAATTGTAGTCAAAAGTCTTTTGGAAAATGGCGTCGATTTACCAACAAAAACTGAAACTATACATGATTTGAAATCGTTGTGTTTAACTTTATTGGATAATTTAAATGACAAAAATTTGGCTTTAAACCACCAAAAGAAAACAAACAAGTATGTATAAGAAAACTATAATCTATAGCCCACTCATTTAAATAAAAATTTATTTCTCTTTTAGAATATTGGCTACAAAGATAGCAGAATTGGAGCAAAAAGTAAAATCAATAGCCGGCATTGAAACGAGTAATGATGATGAAGGTTTTTCTGCTTCCGAATATCTACTTAGAGGCTACTGTCCATCTTTGGTAGATACAAATTTAACTTCAGCACAAGAGGATGATGAAAAGTCTTCAAAACCTAGAGTTACTTCTGCTAATACGGTTACAACATTAAAAAGTACCACATCATGTGGGGAAAGTCAAGTAACTGAAGATTCTGGTACAATGTCTTCTGAAAATGAGGAATCCCTAAAATTACCAAATGCTGATGCCGATGATGGCATGTCCTCTTTATCTACAGAGTCAGGTCGCAGCATTTTATCATCAGAATACGATTTGACAAATAATGATTTGGCTCCTTTAAACTTAAATGAATTTACAGATGCAGCTTTATATGCCTATAAAACTCCATCCACCACCTCAGGTTCAGCGGGTGGAAAAACACAACGTCAAGAATCCTCAAAATCTCTTATATTACCCAATTCTATAGTACGCGAACGAAATGATGATTTAAAAGATTTGCCACCCGAATTGGCTGCTTTAGTACAAAAAGCTCTACATGAGCTCGATTTAAGAGATTTTGATGAAGTAGTTGGCGAAATGTGTGAAGATATAGCGGTTGAAGCTAAAGAAGATACAATCGCTAAAGAAATTGTTGAGAATAACAATGATATTTTAGAAGAAGAATTAAAGAGTGAAGATGGTGCCATTGGCGGTGCCTGCTCGAATTTAATTAAAGCTAATTAACTAATATATTTCACAATACTTATTTCCTTTCACTTTTTTTCTTTTTACATTGTAAGTCCATATCAATTACACAAAACAATATATTTGGCAAACAAAATGTAATACTTAATAATAATAATACTAACCACCCTCTTCCTCTATTTAACAAAAAACTATATATTTTCTAGTCACTTTTTTGAAAACAAATTAAAAAGAAAATTGAAATAAATATAAAACTATACAATATTAACTGCCGCCCTCATATTTATACAATATACAAATTGATTAAAACGTACCTTTAAAATTAAAGAAATCCTAATCTTTTAATATTGCTTGAATTTACTCTAATATTCGGAAATAAACAACAACAAAAATTCTTTCAATTTCATTGTTATTAAATGATGGTATCAATACAGAATTACATTTAACAATTTGTTATCTCACAATACAGTAACATGAAAATGCTTAAAACTAATGAAAACAAAAAACAAGAAACGGCTTAAAAATGTTAGCATGTATTTATATTGATTTACATACATATTGTTATAAAAATACTAATTAAAAAAAGACTAATAAAGCTATTATAAACGTTATGTTTCAAAAATATTTTCTTTGGGTTTTACATGGTTATCGAAGATTCCACCGAGAGTTTTAAAATTTTGCAATTGAATTGGAATTTCTTTAATCGATGCTTATGATACGTTATGTAAAAACAAATCGAATGGAAGTTATATCGAATGGGTTTTTATATATAAATAAATTCAATTACTATAATGAAATTCTCAAGCTCAAGCTCTTTTTTTAAATAAAAACTTTTATTTAATTATCAATATTTCGCTACTCCTGCGTGTAGCGTCTTCAGGATATATTTATTTATAAATTATTTATTTTTATTTTTTAAATATATCCTGAAGACGCTACACGCAGGAGTAGCGAAATATTGATAATTAAATAAAAGTTTTCATTTAAAAAAAAGACCTTGACCTTGAGAATTTCATTACATTAAATAATAAAGGTCGAAAAACCAGAATTAAAAATAATTTCAATTACGCTAAATGTTTTGAAACTTAGAGAAATTATGGCCCCGATTATCGTTCACAACACCTAAATGTTGTGTTGTATTGGCTACAACATATAAAAATAAATGTTGTAAACAATATTCAAAGTATATGGTACAACACATAGGTGTTGTAAATCATAATCTCAATTTTAGAAATACAACATCAAATTTACAACTGTTGTGAACCATAATCGGGGCCTATGTTAATTTGAAGGTATAGACCTCTTTTGGAAGGACAGGAGAGTTCTCTTATTAAGCACCTTACGAATAAGACAAGTTGCTGTCAATATACCTTCACCCTTGAATGATCAACAGCAATTACACCATCTGTCTTTGGATGTTGAATTGTTGTGAGGATCTTCGGTAAGTAGGCATCTACTTTTTTTACTGTTATCTACTATTTTCTCCTGATCATTCGTTGGGTGGAATTGAGTGGAATGTCAGGGAGCGATTTCTTGAGGATGGACTTCTTGGAGGGAACGGCGGGGAGGGGGAACCCCCTTTTTTTAATTAAAATTTCGAAAATTGTGTAACGCTTTATAAAGGGTGTTTTTTATTGAGGTATAGAACTTTAAGTTGCCATCACTTCTTGAACTGGCAGCCATTTTGTCAGCTGTCAAGTGATTAATATTTAGTTTGGTTTGCCATTTTATCATGAACAGGTTGACAAAAGAATAACGCTTGCAAATCGTGCAAATTTATTTCGAAAATAATGGTTCAGTTCGCGAAGTTTACCGCAAGCTCCGTCCATATTATGGTCGACATAATCGTCCATCATACATACATACATAACATAACTGGCCTTTACAACCCTGTGTCAGGATTACGGCCTAGCTTCTCGCAGCACTCATGTTGTGTGTGTCAATTTTTATCCATGAGTACCGGGACCTACAGTTTAATGTCGACTCCGAACGACAGACTTGAGAAGCTTGTTCATGGCAATTAGTTACTCTCAGAGCTTTTGCCAGAAGACTGCTGAGAGGTAGTCGCCGAAAGAAATATTTTTTTCATATTTCTTTTTTTGAAGATGTCAGAGCCTGGAGTCGAACCCAGGACCCCTGTCTTAGTAAGCCAACACACTAACCACTAGACCACGGCGACTACAAGAACAATCGTCCATCAGAACAATTAATTCGGTTAACCATGGATCGTTTTCGCACTACGTTTACTCTATGTGATAATACGCATCCGCAGAGACGTCGAACAGTGCGCACTGAAGAAACAATTGCCGCTGTAGAGCAAAGTGTTGAAGAGAACCCGAATGAATCGATTCGCCACCGTGCACAGCAATTGGAGCTTCGTCCATCAACTTTATGGAAGATTTTGCGCGAAGATCTTGGCTTGCGACCTTACAAGATCCAGCTTGTGGAAGAATTAAAGCCGCGAGACCATGCAATGCGTCGTGATTTTGGTGTATGGGCCGAAAATGAGATTGATCTCGATGCTGATTTTCATCGCAAAATTTTGTTCAGTGATGAGGCTCATTTTTGGTTGAATGGCTACGTCAACAAGCAAAATTGCCGCATTTGGAGTGAAGAGAATCCACATGAGACCCTTGAGACGCCATTACATCTGTTGCGGTGGGAGAACATATACCGCAGAAAACAAAAAAAAATATTCTAAGTCGGAGCCGAAAAAAAATTTTGCGTGACCCCAACCTTGAAATGCGTATTTGAGGCCAGTAATCTGCAGCCTGAGAATTTTTGTATTACAGGAGGAGCACTTATCGTATGTGGGACACCACCTCCACATGCTCCATCCTTGGTGTCCAAATAATGGGCAATTGTGTTCTGCCATGACCTGAAATGAAAAGGGAGAATAATTGTTATTGATTAATTATTAAATCAAACTGGAACAATACTTACTCTACCGGAAGATCCCTGCAACCACAAACCTTTTTTATTGTACCTGAAACTAAATAAAATAATATTACAAAATTTTTATAATTTACCTCTGAATATTTTACTTACCCTGTGAAAGTGTCATGTTCATTTAGTGGAAATTTGTTTTGATTTTAGGATTCATATGCATTATGAGAGAGAGAAAGGGACACATATAGTGTTAGTTATTTTTTGTTATATTTTGGAAGTGTTTTTAATAGTAGAAGAATGTGTCAAACTGTCATTGATAAAAACAGTGTAGTAAAATAGCGTTTCCAAGCGTAGTAAATTTGTGCGTATTTTTTTTATATTTTGTGTAAAATTTTTGTTTTTGGTTCGCGTTAAAATAACTGCCTGTTAAATTTCATGCACGCCTGGTAATGCTAGGAGGCGGAAATTGAAAATAGAGGTACTGGATCATAATGATAAGGGGTTTTGGACTGGTAGGGAAGTAGAATATATAAGTTAAATAGAAAATATATAATTTTGCGCCAGGAATCGAGATTATAGGAAATATAAAGGTATTTGGAATTAGGATTTATATAATATTTTGACGAATGGAAGGGAAAGTTCTAGCATATATATGAAAACCGTTATAGGATACGCTATTTCAGGAATAATTTTGCCTGACGATAGAATTTTTCTGTCAGTACAAGTTAATAGAAAGTGGAGCATCAATATCAAAAAGTGATATAGCGGTATGTAAAGTGAATAAGTGAAAATTATAAAAAGAAGTTCAGTGAAAATATGTGTTTTTAAATCTAATTGTATAGGAAATAGGAAAAAAAGAAGAACAGACAGTGAATCCTGAATATAAATTTCTGAAGGGGGCATACCAGAATATTGGGGACACCCTGGGAAAAATTTAAACTCCTTAAACGTAAAAACGCACAAGATTATATTACCTACGTAAGTAGATTTAAGGGCCTAAGGGTATTCCAAATTTGACAAATTGTCGTTTTTTTTATTTTCAATGTAGCTGGTTCTACAGTCCGTGGTCTCTGGAGTATAGCCAACTGCAGAAGAACCAGGTAGGAATAGATAAATAAGATATAAAATAAAAAAAAAGAAATTAACAAAAGAGAAAAGTGTCCCATATTATAAAGTGAAAACGTACATATATGGAAGTGAATATTATTGATCGAAGATTCTCTTTATTGAATTTTGTCTCGTCCTCTAACAATCTTTCTGTACTGGAGCCAAAAGTCCATTTCCATGTTTAAAAAGAAAAGAAAAATCCCCAGAGAAAATAAAATTTAAAATTTAAACATAATTTCCTTTACACCACATATTTAGTCTTGATGACAAAATTTTTTTGTGATATCATCCACTTTATATTTAAATTTTATATGCAAATATTTTTTTTTTGTTATAAAGCTATTATTTATTATAAAAATTCACTTAATTAGTTAGATATTTTAAGTACTTTTTATTCGTTCTTTGAGGTTATTATATATTTAAATTCTTTATATAATTTCTTATACACATATTTATATACTTAATAATTTAATAATAATAGAATAACAATTTGACCATAACAAAATTAAAAAAGGAATATAAATCGTACATCTACATATAAAGAGAATAAATAGATATAAAAAAAAAACGTAGAATTCGGGTTATATACACTTGTGGCAGCAAAATAGCCTTTTTGATTTACTGCCAGGAGCTCCTAGGAAAGAAAATCTCAGGGTATATTGCTGAAAATAAACCGTAGTCTAGGAAGAGAAAATAAGAATTTTAATTAATTAAATATTTCCTTTTTTTTGTTAAGGTTAAATTAAATTCCCATAGGTGTCAATAATTTGTTATTTGAAAATAAATGAAACATAGAAAATTAATGATAATTATAAATAAATTTTTTGCCTATGTATTTGCTTTATATACTTAGTCTAATAATACAATAAATTTATAAGAATGTATAAACTCGAGTAAAGTTGTATTATTGGATTGGTGAGATCTAGGAGGGTGGAATAGGTGGTTATGGGGGTCTGCACTTGCTGATTTCCTGGAGGTTATGCAGCCATGGATGGGATGGGCGATTGGAGTCAGACATCTTGCTCCCTATACCTGTGTGTGATGTTTCGTAAGTTAGATTTTTTGTGTTGTTTTGTTTCCTTTTTATTCTACTATGTCGGATTGGTCAAAGGGTTGAGAATCTCCCCTGGGGACTGTGTTGGTCGGGTACAACAGTGACCAATGTGAAGTATGTCAGAATAAATCCGTAACATAATAGAATATGGCGCCCAAACAAAAACGAGAGTATATCTTTGTGTAGAGAACACCTAATACCGAACAATAGACCAATAGAATTTTCAATAGACCAATGTAATTTTTTTTTTGGGATTTGTAGAATATAGTAATTATCATTGTAGCCGTCCAGGAGTAGAACCTGAGAGTCCGTTGTACAATATATTATATATATTTCTTCGAATTTCAAGAAATTTTTACAATCGATGCAACAGAGACGGATATGGAAGCTTAGGTGAAATGTCACACTAATTGTTCGTCCGTGCTCTTAATTTGAATTATATATTAAATTAGTTTCAGCCTGTAATTCCAATGTGGAGCAGTAAGGGGATAGAGCGATAACCGCTAGATTATAATCTCTAGGACTGTAGTGTCGCGAGCCCATCTTACTGGCCTGAAATATTCAGCACATGTGGAATGAGATTTGGTTACAATTGTATTTGAATTTAATTTATATCATACACGGTGTAGCTCGATATAGGAGAATCATAAAGACAACCATCGCCGCCACTAGAAGGAACCAATCCACAAAAAAAGGAGTGAAAAGTTTCATTGAATATAAATCGATTAGTGAGTTTAATTTTTATTTTTTTATTTTTATACATATGAATTTTTATTAAGTCTGTAGCTATTTAACTACTTAATTGTTAGAGAGTATATACAGTTTTATTATAGACATTTATTTTAAGTATTTATACAATTATATGTTTATATTACTATACATTTATTTAGTGATACATTGATATATTTTTAGATTTATTTATTTACACATTAGTTTATTACATATTTATTTATTTATACATTTATATATTTATACAATTAATTATTTATACATTTATTTATTCATACAGTTATTTATTTAGACATCTATTTATTTCTACATCTATTTATTTATTTATACATTATTTATTTATACAATTATTTATTTCTACATCTATTTATTTATACATTTATTTATTTATACATTATTTATTTATACAATTATTTATTTATACATCTATTTATTTATACATTTATTTATTTGTTTTTCTCAATTATTTAATTATACATATATTTATACAATTATACATTTAATTATATTTTATATTTATACATTTACTTGGTAATCTATTCTTTGAGAAATTTGAATAATTATTCAACGGTCATTATTTGTTTTCACTTTTCGTGCCGTATATGTGAACATACAAATTTGTTTTGTTTATTTGTTTTTTGGGTAATATATACGATTAGGATTATTAGTAAGTTGCGGGAATTTCTATTTACCATTATTTTTCGACTGACCTGATTAGTTGAAAAGGGAGTCCTAGCTGGATTCAAAAATTTAGGAAGGTAGTTTAGGTATGAGTGAGGGAATTAATTCTCTGCCTACTAACAGAAAGAGAACCAGACAGGTGGTCAATTTAAATACAACATCTGAAATACCGGCCAAACAAACCAGGTGCCATAACGAAGATAACACCAGTATGTCGACAAATGATAGAAATATTGTTGATTTGTCAGCTACCATCAACACTAGATCCGTTTCAAAAATGCCCAACTGTGATATTTTATTTGTCCCTAATTTTTCGTTCATTTTTACCATCTTAAAATTTCTTATAGTGCAATATAAATTCCTTGTGCAATATAATTTCAGTGTTCACCAAAGCTGAAAAGAAATGAATACACAAAGTACCTGAGCTAGAGTTAAATATACAATTAATACTTCCCGTGATGCATTTGGACATCCGGCTGGTCATCAGCTTCTTCCAGAATTTTAGTGCAATAATGATGAATTTGATCTGTGATATAGGTAGATTTATAGTGCAATATTAGGTTAAGATATTTAGTTATATAGTAAGGATTACCAAGTACCTGAAGTGTTCTACACTAATGTTGGACAAAGAATCTTATATTACGGCTTAGGATTCATCATAACTGCATGACTATGATATCCACTTACGCTCAGGATAATGCCCGGCTTGAGACCTCAGGGTGTGGGAGTTCCCCGCGTTGGTCTTCTAATACCCTTAGCATATCCGCACACCGTTCCCTCTTTCCTTTGTCTGAGAAAACGGAGTTTTGTTGCGGTGGGAGAACATATACCGCAGAAAACAAAAAAAAATATTCTAAGTCGGAACCGAAAAAAAATTTTGCGTGACCCCAACCTTGAAATGCGTATTTGAGGCCAGTAATCTGCAGCCTGAGAATTTTTGTATTACAGGAGGAGCACTTATCGTATGTGGGACACCACCTCCACATGCTCCATCCTTGGTGTCCAAATAATGGGCAATTGTGTTCTGCCATGACCTGAAATGAAAAGGGAGAATAATTGTTATTGATTAATTATTAAATCAAACTGGAACAATACTTACTCTACCGGAAGATCCCTGCAACCACAAACCTTTTTTATTGTACCTGAAACTAAATAAAATAATATTACAAAATTTTTATAATTTACCTCTGAATATTTTACTTACCCTGTGAAAGTGTCATGTTCATTTAGTGGAAATTTGTTTTGATTTTAGGATTCATATGCATTATGAGAGAGAGAAAGGGACACATATAGTGTTAGTTATTTTTTGTTATATTTTGGAAGTGTTTTTAATAGTAGAAGAATGTGTCAAACTGTCATTGATAAAAACAGTGTAGTAAAATAGCGTTTCCAAGCGTAGTAAATTTGTGCGTATTTTTTTTATATTTTGTGTAAAATTTTTGTTTTTGGTTCGCGTTAAAATAACTGCCTGTTAAATTTCATGCACGCCTGGTAATGCTAGGAGGCGGAAATTGAAAATAGAGGTACTGGATCATAATGATAAGGGGTTTTGGACTGGTAGGGAAGTAGAATATATAAGTTAAATAGAAAATATATAATTTTGCGCCAGGAATCGAGATTATAGGAAATATAAAGGTATTTGGAATTAGGATTTATATAATATTTTGACGAATGGAAGGGAAAGTTCTAGCATATATATGAAAACCGTTATAGGATACGCTATTTCAGGAATAATTTTGCCTGACGATAGAATTTTTCTGTCAGTACAAGTTAATAGAAAGTGGAGCATCAATATCAAAAAGTGATATAGCGGTATGTAAAGTGAATAAGTGAAAATTATAAAAAGAAGTTCAGTGAAAATATGTGTTTTTAAATCTAATTGTATAGGAAATAGGAAAAAAAGAAGAACAGACAGTGAATCCTGAATATAAATTTCTGAAGGGGGCATACCAGAATATTGGGGACACCCTGGGAAAAATTTAAACTCCTTAAACGTAAAAACGCACAAGATTATATTACCTACGTAAGTAGATTTAAGGGCCTAAGGGTATTCCAAATTTGACAAATTGTCGTTTTTTTTATTTTCAATGTAGCTGGTTCTACAGTCCGTGGTCTCTGGAGTATAGCCAACTGCAGAAGAACCAGGTAGGAATAGATAAATAAGATATAAAATAAAAAAAAAGAAATTAACAAAAGAGAAAAGTGTCCCATATTATAAAGTGAAAACGTACATATATGGAAGTGAATATTATTGATCGAAGATTCTCTTTATTGAATTTTGTCTCGTCCTCTAACAATCTTTCTGTACTGGAGCCAAAAGTCCATTTCCATGTTTAAAAAGAAAAGAAAAATCCCCAGAGAAAATAAAATTTAAAATTTAAACATAATTTCCTTTACACCACATATTTAGTCTTGATGACAAAATTTTTTTGTGATATCATCCACTTTATATTTAAATTTTATATGCAAATATTTTTTTTTTGTTATAAAGCTATTATTTATTATAAAAATTCACTTAATTAGTTAGATATTTTAAGTACTTTTTATTCGTTCTTTGAGGTTATTATATATTTAAATTCTTTATATAATTTCTTATACACATATTTATATACTTAATAATTTAATAATAATAGAATAACAATTTGACCATAACAAAATTAAAAAAGGAATATAAATCGTACATCTACATATAAAGAGAATAAATAGATATAAAAAAAAAAACGTAGAATTCGGGTTATATACACTTGTGGCAGCAAAATAGCCTTTTTGATTTACTGCCAGGAGCTCCTAGGAAAGAAAATCTCAGGGTATATTGCTGAAAATAAACCGTAGTCTAGGAAGAGAAAATAAGAATTTTAATTAATTAAATATTTCCTTTTTTTTGTTAAGGTTAAATTAAATTCCCATAGGTGTCAATAATTTGTTATTTGAAAATAAATGAAACATAGAAAATTAATGATAATTATAAATAAATTTTTTGCCTATGTATTTGCTTTATATACTTAGTCTAATAATACAATAAATTTATAAGAATGTATAAACTCGAGTAAAGTTGTATTATTGGATTGGTGAGATCTAGGAGGGTGGAATAGGTGGTTATGGGGGTCTGCACTTGCTGATTTCCTGGAGGTTATGCAGCCATGGATGGGATGGGCGATTGGAGTCAGACATCTTGCTCCCTATACCTGTGTGTGATGTTTCGTAAGTTAGATTTTTTGTGTTGTTTTGTTTCCTTTTTATTCTACTATGTCGGATTGGTCAAAGGGTTGAGAATCTCCCCTGGGGACTGTGTTGGTCGGGTACAACAGTGACCAATGTGAAGTATGTCAGAATAAATCCGTAACATAATACATCCACAAAAACTGACTGTTTGGTGTGCTCTATGGGCTGGTGGAGTCATTGGGCCATACTTCTTCAGAAATAATGCTGGAGAGTCAGTTACCGTTAATGGAGACCGGTATAGAGCCATGATAACCGACTATTTTGTTCCCGAATTGTATGGCACGAATGTGGATGAGTTGTGGTTCCAACAAGACGGCGCTACATGTCACACAGCGCACGTCACAATCGATTTATTGAAGGAAACATTCGATGAGCGCATAATTTCGCGGAATGGACCTGTCAATTGGCCACCAAGATCGTGTGATTTGACACCATTGGATTATTTTCTTTGGGGATATGTGAAGTCGCTCGTCTACGCCAACAAACCAGAAACGTTAGGGGACTTGGAAGCCAACATTCGTGGCGTTATTGCCAACATACGGCCCCATATGCTCAAAAAGTGGTTGAAAATTGGACCTGTAGAATTGGCTTTATTCGAGCTAGCCGCGGTGGCCACATGCCCGAAATCATATTTAAACATTAATGGCATAAAATTATCCTTCCAATAAAGCCAAATTGATGGACATTAAGACGATTTTCTTGTGTTTTATTTAAATTCGAAGTTCTATACCTCTAAAAAAACACCCTGTATATCACCTTAGTCATTGGTTGCGTGGATGGCAGGCATATCGGACTCCGAAGCCAACGTCCAATGAACACATGTTCATAGAAAGGGCTTTCACAGCCTCAACTCAATGGTGGTAAGGGTGACTTTAGTTTTATACAAATGCTACTTACATTTCTGTCGGTTTTATTAAAAATAATTAATTTTTTTTTCTTGTTATATTTCCAAATAAACAACGCGTATATAATTTCGATTGCTCTTTTAGTATCGAATGACATTTCGAAAGATGGCATTCGATCGAGTACTCGTTATCGAATGCCATAATCTCAAATTTCGATACACCTTACTCGTTATCGAGTGCGACGATCTCAAATACAAAAATTTCGATTAACATCATTCGATAACGAGTGCCGCGATTTGGGCCCTGGTGTTATAAATATTAAAAAATACTAAATAATTTTCTTTATTCTTTTCTTCGTACATATTTCTTAGAATATTACGGCATTGAAAACTAGTTTTCAAATCCACTTCCAGCATCATTTGATTCTATGACACCCCTGAATTGAAAGGACAGTTCTATAATATGACTCTTGCTGTCTTGTTGTATAGATCAATATTTGATGATGTTTGATGTTCATGATTTGGTTTACATTTACTATGATTTTTTCCTAGTAGCCTGGAATCTTTTCTGATAACAAGTGCTACTACGCCTTTGAAAAGGCCAGAATTTATTATTTATATTTTTAATAATCTTCCATGTGTTGACAAGTTTATTTTCCATGTTGATGTGCACAATATCAGTGCATTGATTTGATTCCAAATTATTCTACATTGTATTAATATGTCAATGTCGAATATATTAGAATGGCATAACATGAATTGATAGTTGCATAATGTCACACTTGTGCAGAACAGTAATTCGAAAGCGTTTGAATGCCGTCAATAGACATATCGTACGACCGCTCGCGTGATTGAGAATTCGGAAATTAGACCCCATATAAAATTATATAAAATGCTATTACATACTTCGAAATATTTATTTGTCTTAAAATTAATCAAGTCTGTTTATTTACCTTCAAAAAAATAGACTTTGGCAACGAACTATAAAATACTTACAGTTCTTTTTTTATGTGCAATAAATTAAATTCAAATATTATAATTTGTTATAAACTAAAAGAAAAATTAATGATAATACACTTAAAACAAGTTTGATACTTAAATACGAGTACCATTAAATTTACAAATTAAAAAATGCATGATGTACGATAAAGTTAACATTTAAACATAAGAGTTCTTTACAACAAAACTTTTTTTGTCAGCCCAACATAAATATCGCACTTAATCTGTAATAAAATAAAGAAAAACAATAAATAAATAAGAAACAAACATTTAAGAAAATAATTGTAATTATGAACAAACGAAAGACGTGGCTAATGCATGTTAATAAAAGGAAAGGAATCATTCAAGACAGCCAAAGTAGAAAAAGCGTTCACTGTTATTTTTTTATGTAATTGCTTTTCTTTATTATTTTCTGTTAATATTTCTTATATATCACATGATTTTATTAAAAAATATGACTTTTTTTATTTTTTGTTAAATTTTAAAATAAAATGTACTGATTAGATTAATATAGTAGTTGCTTTGTTAGTTTGCTTTAAGGAACAGTTATGCATTTTACTTTTCTTAAAACATATAATTTTTGGAATCTTAAAGAAACTGTAATTTAAATGATAGGAAAATATACTAATAAATATTTATACATACATAAATTTAATGCTATTTAGAAAGACTAAACACAACGTGTAGGCTCTTTCTAGTAAACTTAGCCAGTCTAAAGTTGTGGTTTTAAAACGTTTCCAGATACAAAAAGCAACCATTTAATAAATTTTTTTAAAACCGAGTATAAATGTGACAGACATTTTTACATTAATTTTTTAAACAACACTTTTTAAAAGTGTTTGCGTTTAAATGTGCTATTCCAACTAATTTAATATTTTAACAAAATGTGTGATTTTTAGTATGTACACCATATAACCATTTACTTGTTTTCGAAAACAATTTGGTTTACAGAACAGAGCCTTATTGTCTTCCTTTTCTATCAATAAATAATTTATTGTTTAACAAACAATCATATCATATAATACTAAAATTTAAAGACAGTATGTATATTGCCAACATGCTTCATAGTACAACTATAATATTAAATTCTAATAATGGCATATATATAACATGTATTTAAAATCGTTTTGTTAAAATAATTCTGATTCCTTTTTTTTAGTATTTTAAACACTTTTTACTAACGATTTAAATATTATACGTAATGCTTAATTTATAAAATAAATAAAGACGTAAAAATTATAAATATTACACACAAAAAATGTTATTAAACTGGCAGAGATGTAAAAAGAGATAATAATGCAATTTTTTTAATTAAATTATTGTCTCTTCTTCTTTTCTTATTTAGACAACAATCTTTCACTTTCATTTTTAGTTGAATAAGCTTGTAGCTTCAGTTCAGCACAAATTTGCAAAAATAGTAGCTGCTTAATAAAATGTTCAAAAATGTTTAAAAATATTTTTTTTTAAATTGCCTACTTAATAATTTTATTTTAACACATTTAACATGTTGTTTTTCGCTTTTTTTAGACAAATTTACAAAAAATTTGGTTTTACTTGTGTTACAATAAATAATTTCTGGACTTGTGCAAAAATTAAAATAAAGTTTTAAAATATAAAAAAAAAATTATGTAAATTTTTCATTAAATATTAAAAACATAAATAAAAATAACATTAATAAATATAAAAAATTTAAACATTTGTATTTCGGGTATAAAAATTTGCAAATGTTCTTAATAACGACGCAATAAAACTATTATCATTTAAATGGTTAATCACATTACGCCACATTATGAAAAGCATAGAAAAAATAGATGACGTTTTTGATGATGTAAAAGAAGAATTTATAAAGTTAATAGGAACAGTTTTTGATGCTAATGATTGTAGTTCTGCTGCTGCTGATGATGATGATGATGATAATGGCAAAATATGATTTGTTGGATAAATATTAGTTTTAAGGCGTCGTTTAAGTAAATATCAGTTGATGAATGACATGTAGTTAGTAAAAAGTACATAATTCTCTACTAACCGCGCACACAATTCTTGGCGCACTGTGGCGGTAAATTTATTGGCCACCACTAAAGCTGTGGTAGAGCCGAATACCAAATTGTAGAGTAAAACAATTTGGAAATTACCTAACCATTCTATAGCACCAAAATCACCCAATAAATCAAAGTTGGTAATACCTGTTGTGAAAAACAATATTATTAGTAGAAAAAAAGAAAAAACTTACAATTTAAAGATAAAAACCAACCTATAATACGACTAAGTAGCGGCAAGGCTGAACTTAAAATCAATACTAACGCACAATTAAGTATTAATTGTGATAATGATGTTTTACGTCGTTGCGGTCTGACATTACGCATAAATGGCATAGTATAAAAACCCACTGCTGAAGTAGCTCCTAAATAAAATATTAAGCACACTTCGAGACCAGCACCAAAAGGACCTAACTTCGATAAGGAAGTTATGCCTAAAGTGAATTGCTAAAAAAGACAAATATATTTTAAATAAATTCATTTTCCAAAGATTTCCAAAGTATAACAGCTTACCCTGGTACTTAAAGGCAATGCTTTAATACCAATTAATAATTCTAAGGTATTTTGCACCACCAATAGTATGGTCACGCCGGTAAAGAACAATAACAAAAGCATAGCTAATGGATATACAAAATTTCGTTGGAATGCTGACGATTTTTTAAGTTTTTCTAATTCTTTACGCTCAATTTCTAATTCTCTCAGTCTTTCGTTTAATTTAGCTTTATGCTCAAATATTTCACCACTCATAGGCTTTCTATATAGTAAATTTGATAGTGTTCCTCTGGATGATAAATTATTATAGTAATAACTAAAATTATTACTACTTTGTTGATGGTAATGGTTATTTAAGGTGTTGTATACCATATAACTGCCATTTGGCGAATCGTATGTTGTAGTATTATTAGATGAAGATAGTGTAGCATTTGGAGATTCATAAATGCTAACATCTTGTAGTTCTAATTTAGCAAGTTTACGCTTTACGCTAGCCTCTTCCATGTGAAAGGCTATATACTCTTCGTTTACATCACGCAGCAGATGAGGCTTAACTAAGACTTGACCCACAACTCCAAAAAGACGCACAAAACCAAAAGGGGTGCAAACTGAAATTAATCAAATAATTATTATTTTTATAAATTAGAAAAAAACTGGGATATATACGTACATATAGTCATATTAAATGCAAACGGACGTAACTACATTTTTTGTTTTTTTACAGGAGAAGCAAAAAACCTTAAAATCAAAAATTTTGTAAAACCTGAAAATCATATATCAGGATAGAGATATAAGGAATGGCATTATATACAGCAAATGAGTTTGTATATAAGGTTTTCATATAAATATGTATGTATATAAATATGTCTTCTTGAATTTAGAAATACACGCACTGTAGTTACGTCCGTTTGAATTTCATTAATAAAATCGCCATTTTTTATCGTAGAAAGCAAACATTTTGCACGAACATGTATTTTGATAAAACGAACCATAATTAATAAAAAACTCAATTTCCAAATTTTGTGTAGTTACGTCCGCTTGCATTTAATATGACGATATATGTATTATATGTACTTATAAAAACGAACTATGTAGATATTAATATATTCGGCGAAAACGGATGTCAATTGAACAACAATAGGGTATTAAAACAAATTTTTAAAAATATCAATTTTAACAAAAATCAACAAATAAAATTAAAACTGTAAAATACTACTGTAAAAATTTCAACATATTTCGATTAGTCTTTCATCTCTAAAACAAAATGGAATTTGCTTACTGAAGATATTCGAATATTCAAATTCTCTTAAAATGTAACGATAAACTGAAATTTTAAAAATTTTGTGTTAATATTCTTTTGTTGATAAATTTAATTTTAGAAAATACTTTTTAGTATTTATTTGAAGTAAATACAATATTAGAAAAAAGAACTGGGACCCTATTTTATAATTCGCTTTAGCAAATTACTAAAATTTTGGGTTTTTAAAACAGTCTGGGCGTTAGAATTTATAAAATTAAACATTTTAAAGATAATACAGGTTTAAAAAGTCCAAAATCAAGTTTATAAATTTTTAGCAGTAGAGTTTTAGCTTAGGAGAGTTACAGAATAAGGCTTCTGAAGTCACATGTACATACATATATTCAAATTCAAAAATATATGCAAATTTACAAATTTTAAAATAACAAAAATAGGCCCACATATTAATAATATGGTTACTATGGCAATATAATCCATAAACATATAGCAACTCTTCCATGTTTTTTTAATAATAATCAAATTGATAAAAATACATAATTTTTTTACAAAATAGAACTATTTATTGATTTCGTTTCTCAAAATAAAAGGACAAATATAATGAATACTCCTGGTTTTAACGAAGACTTTTTGGAATTCGAATCAAAGGTTAATCAAGTAATGAAACTTCTAGAAGATATAAGTAATGCAAATAAAAAAGAAGGTGAAGAAGTTAAAAAACCGTAAGTTTGATATATACATACATACATATATATTTTATATATTAAAAATAAAATTTGCTTTTAGAACTAAGAAGGTAATAGAAGAAATCAATGAAAATGATTTTATAATTACTGTCAAAGATGACCGTTCAGCAATAAATAGAAAATCATTAGATAAAACAAATGAAGAGAGCAATCTAGCTGAAATGGATAAATTTACGTTTATGAAGCAATTGGAACAAGATGCCGAAGAAAGAACTAAAAATAAAAGAGAACGGGAAAGAATAGCACAAAATTTTAGAAAGTATGATTAATTTTTAACAAGTATATACGCCTTTAAACTAATAGATTTCCAAATAGTTTAGGTAATGAAGCTTTTCGCAAGCAAAATTTCGAAAAAGCTATTAACATGTATACGAAAGCTATAGATCATGTTAAGGATAGTCCAATTTTATACAACAACAGAGCTCTGTCTTATATGAAGTAAGTATAGATGAAATTTGTAAAATTTTGCTTTTAAAATTATTAGCACTGATTGTTAAAAATTGCAACTATATGGTCAAAATAATAAATACACAAGTAATATACTTGTATGATAAAAAATTCAGTTTAATATTAAACTGTTAAACTTAATTTTTGTTACATTTTCTAAGAGCGTAGAAAACAGCTCTTACAAAAAATATGATAAAAAAATAGTGGCGATAAGTAAATATGTATGTATATAATTTAATCGAATCTTCTGGTATATGATGGAAATCGATTTCGATCGAATTTGAAATCGAATGAAATTTAAGTTGCTATTACTTCGAAATCTGAAAGGATTTCAAATTCTGTTTATACTCATTACAGTTGCCACTAATATCTTGATTATTAAAATTTTAAAATAAGTTATACTCGTATATGACTTTGAAACTACAGACGATTTCAATTTCGAACAAAATCGTTTTTATCACATACCGGGTTATTTTGGCCTATTTAGTTTAATTTTTTAGTATCCAGTTTATTCCCTTTTATTATTAATAATCGTTTGAATTTTTGTCAGAAGCACTTCAAGAGTTTTTTGTTTCATAGTCTTTCTAGAAAGTTCAGTTTAAAAGTTCTATTAACGATTGAACTTTCTAAAAAGCTTAAAGTCAGCCAAACAAAAACCTCTCGAACATGACGACTTTTATGCAGGGGGGTTACTTTGTATTTCGATTCGATTCGAATTGCGAGTTTTCGAAAAAATTTTATATTCATTATTATTGATTTTTCGAATAGCAAATTTCTTTCGAAAGCATTTTAGATTCGAATCGAAATACAAAGTAACCCCCAAGTTTTTGTTTTACTGCAGTTTTTGCTGTTGCTTTAACTGCGACTGTTTGATTTTTAGAAGGCATAAGTTTATTCACAGTTTATTTTTGGTCAATGGAAAATGAAAAAGTTGCAGTAATTGAAAAACTTCACAACTTTTGCTACTTTGACTGCAGTTTTTTAAGCACTGCTTGAAAGAACTATTTTCAACGCAAATGACATTCACTATATGTATAAAAAATTATTATTTAAACTTGTTTCAATGAATAGAAATTATTTTCAGGGACCGTAAATAATGATTATTGTTCGTTTTTTTAAATCAAAAAATCAATCACTTAGAACAGACATAAACAAAAATTTTTTCACCATTATTATTATTTTTTAACAATCTTTGCATATCCGTCATGATTTTTAAATTTTAGATTTTTAAAGTTTTCTTCAATGGTAATGATTATTTTTGAGTAATATTAATAAAAATCAGCCATAATCATTATTTTTGAGCAAAAGAAATAAAAATCAAAAATAATTATTATTTATGATTTTTATTTTTTTCGCTCAAAATAAAACTCATTTTAATTTACGACTTTATATATGATGTATAAAAAAAATTAATTATATAATTTTTGTGCAAGAAAATGATATTTTATATAACAAAATGAACAAGCATTTCTTACATTTTTTTCTTTTACTAGTTCTGACCAAATTTTTTAATGTTTATTAAGTCATAAATTGAAAATGAGTTTTATTTTGAGCGAAAAAAATAAAAATCATAAATAATGATTATTTTTGATTTTTATTTCTTTTGCTCAAAAATAATGATTATGGCTGATTTTTATTAATATTACTCAAAAATAATCATTACAATTGAAGAAAATCTTTAAAACTCACAATATAATCATTATTGTGTAATTTTTATTATAAAACTCATAATGATTACGGTCCCTGATTATTTTATTAACGATTTAAAATTCATAACTATACTTAAAAAATCATATCACTTAATTCCTTAATATAGGCTAAAAAACTTTAAACGCGCTATTATGGATTGTGACTATGTTTTAAATAAATTAGAGGAGAAAAATCTAAGGAGCTGGTTATATCGTGCTGCTGCTTATAAGCGTTGTGGTGATGATAAAAACTATGAAACGAGTATAAAACTAGCTCGTAAAAATAACCCAAAAAAATCTAATTATATCGATGGATTTCTAGATAGATTTGCTCGAGAATCGATTTAAAATTTTAGTAATTATTTAAATATGTAATATAGAAAATAAAACTGTATCGTTTGTTTAAAAAAAAAAATAAATTTTTTTGAATAATTTTACATGTACTTTTGTTTTTATTTGACACGCTAATGCAGTTTGATAAATATAATAACGACTGTAATATAAAGTAGCAATTAATGATAAATTACAAACTTACCAAGTAGTAGTAGCACACCCAAAAATGATACACATGAATACAAAAATGGTAAATGAACACTGCCCAAATCTATAAATAAAAGAAATGAGTTAATTTTATCCACTTAAAAGTGTTGATTGTAACATAAACAGCACATTACTGCACCCATATATTATTTTAAAAGTTACAATAGACAATAAATTTCCGGTGCAATATTGAGACTACATATAATCAAATGATGGAAATTACTAATAAAACAATATAAAAAAGGCAACTTACTGAAAAATGATAGAAAACCAATTTTATCAGGATCAATTACAGCTGATAAAACATATGCTAGACCTAAAACAACAAAAGCCAGCAAACTAAATACTGTAAATGTTTCATAAACTCTGGGTATAATGCCTTTTTTATGACCAGAAAAACCCGTCGATTCGGTAAATAGATACGCAAATGGTAAGAATACAAACAATGATAAATTGGAAAACAAAAATACATGATTCCAAAGACCTAAAAAGATAATAAGTAGTTGATTACGAACTTGTAACGTATCATTTTGTACGTGTAAATATGAACAACACAAACTCACCTTGGATCAATGAACTATTTAGCCATTTAACGTAATAACTATTTGGATAAAGTAATAACACTTCATTGCTAGCTATTGATACAGGTAATAAAAGTGCAGCGCCAACTGCTATTGCCATTGAAAATGTGCAAAGCCATGAGCTTAAAAAAAAAACAAAATCAATTTGAGTATGTACAAACAACATTCAAGCAATTGGAGCACAATACAAGTGCAGTTGATTTAAATCATTTATAATTATTAACAATAGTTACTGTGGTTAATTGACTTACCTTATGCGATATACTAATAATTCATCCTCGTCATTTGAAAATAAATCATCACGATCTTTGCGACGAAAGCGTAATATTAAAACATATGAAGCAAAATATAATATAATAAGGAGAAGAAGAAATATCTGTAATGAAAGAAAGGAAATTAAATTAAATCTACACTCACTGACAAAATTTTATATGAATTAATTATAATTTTTATATTGTAGATCATTTAATTTAAAGATTTTTTTGATTAATTTTAACGAATTTTCAAATGTGTTATCTAAAGCAAATTTTATTTAATTTTAGATTAGGTCTACCGATAAGACAAAAAAAAATTAATACTCGTATTTTATGACTTTTCCAAGGTACATATTTCAAGCAATATCTTGTATTTTCAGTAAAATTAATCATTATATCGTCGGTTGACAGGTAAAACTCACTAACTGCTATGTTATATGACTACAGTTAGTGAGTTTTACTTGTCAACCGACGATATACCGGTATTAAAAGGTAATGATTAATTGGAAACCGTATACTATCATCTTAAACAAAATTACCTTTAGATAACAATTCAAGCAGTCCTTGAGTTATTGTTAAACTTTAATAATTCAGTTATTTAAACTCTAAATTGCTTTTTTTTTTGTATTTATGGAATTATAGTTTGAAAGGGCCTCGTTAAAAATATTAATACCAAAAAAATTAAGTTCTACTCGTATTTATTATTTATGAACTTTATCATTAAGGGCTTCCTATCTTTAAATTTGAATAAGAAATTTGTTTTTCGTTTTAAAGGCCTATGGGTGATATTATGTTTGAAATATAATATCGTTCAAACGACCGTCACGATATCTCTCGGTAGAGCGCTTCTGAAATATCCACTTTATCTGGCTCCAAGTCATATCTCGCTGTGGTTTGTGCCTTATTCACATACACCTGCAATTTGAGAAAACCCCACAAGAAAACGTCCAAGGAGGTTAAAACATAGGATCTCAGTTTACATCACCTACTCGTTGGCGATGCCCTTAAATCGCTCGTGCTGAATATCTAATGTGCCGTACTGTTGAAACCACATGTCTTTGGTGTCCAAATCATCAAATTCAGGCCAATATAAGTTAGAAATCAACAACGGATAGAGCTCGCCGTTGACAGTGATGGTCTAGCCAATGTCGTACTCTAAGAAATATTGACCAATAACGACGCCAGCGCACAGTTCTCAACCAAACACAAACTTTTTCGAGATGCATTAAACGCTCTTAGTTCTCATGTGGATTGGTATTGTCCCCAATACGACAATTTGTTTGTTGTTGCCACGTATCCATTTATTTTCGATGAAATTTAATGGGGGTGAGTGGTATAGTAGTTAGAGCGCTCACACAAAAACTCCAACGGCCCAGGTTCAAATCCCAACAAAAGTGAAAAATGAAAAAGTTAGTTTGCGATTTTTTCAAAAATTATGATTTAAAAATAAGAGGGTCCCCCCTCCAAGAAGACCATCTACATACAAAGAAATCGCTCCCCGACATTCCAGTCTATTCCACCTTAACCAATGTTAACATGAAACGAATGATCAAGAGAAAAGCGCCACCTATTGGGAAGTAGCAGATAACAGCTAAAAACCTACTTAGCCAAGACACTTACCACACAATCAACACGCAACGATGAGACAATTGCTTTTGATTATTCAAGGGTGAAGGTATAAGACTAGCCTTTGAATGATCAATTAACAGCAATTTGTCTCATTCCTTAGGCGCTTAATAGTAATATACATATGTAAGAAAAAAAAAACAAAATGTATGGTCTCTCATAAATGTATTGTTCTTTTCAAAAATTCCAATACAATGCACTGCATTTAGTAGGGGTTTACCCCTGAGTATTGGTCTCAAATAAAGACAGGAAGATAGAGAAAAAGTTGGGAAATAGATAAAACTATTTTATTGTTTGCAAAATGTTATTATTTACTATATCCATCTATGGTGATTTAGAAAACAGACTGAAAATTAAAACTCATTTATTAAATGTAGCTTCAATAAGATAGCCATTTTCAACTGTCCAAGTTCGAAGAGTCTATATAAATTCGTTTCTTATAGCGTAAATCAATCAAATTGTATTAATCTAAATTTAAACCATTCACAATGTATACATATATTTGTATATTACGTCTTTACAACATCATCCATTCATGTTTAAACTGTCTTATCTATATTGAAGACTCAAATCTATTTAAAGCTGTTACTTGAAAAATTATTTATAAAATATATTTCAAGCAAACCAAATGCTTTTAATACCAAGAGTATGAAATCAATATCAGTAATTAAAATATAAGTATAAATTAATTGTGCATATAAAGATCTCTATGCCAAATGGACTTTGCAATGGGAAAATATCTTTTTATTAACACAAAAGAAAAATTACTAGCAAAGTGTAAATACACAATAAAAAGTGAATAACATTCAATATAAAAATTATACAGCGAACACTTGTTGATAATAATTGAAAAGAAAAGTCATTTAAAAAATGCGAAATCAAAAATACTTAGAAATTTAAATTAAATAAAGTATTTTCTTAGCGCCAATTAAAAAAAAAAAAGAAAAATAGTTGGTAATTTTAAATTTTTTATTTTCTTAAACAAATCTATGCTATATGTAGATATTGTTCTGCATGTACATACAGTATGATATAATATAAATATAACAATTGTTTTATGATTTGTAATAAGCAAAATATGCGTATAAAAATACAAATTGAAATTTAAATATATTTTTTAAACATGCTTTTGACAATTTACGTTTTTAAATTGGTACTAATAAATTTAATGCTGTATTTATAAAAAATATTGTAGGTTTGTCTATTTGACAAGTATTGTATAGAAATTTGTGAAATATTAGTAAGTGTCGGTCTTACATTTTATCCCTCTAGGGGCTAATCCGGGGAAGTTGTGGAGCTTTTTGTAGATTTTTATTCCTTCAACCCAACCTTTGACCCCGATGAAGAACTATTTGCCTCCATCCCACATCCCTTCTTTTTGACTTATGTATTTTTTTGTTGAAACGCACAAAATAAGCGATTCTAGCTAATCGAAATCGAAAAATCGTATACCATCCCACCACTATTAGACTAGTTTTAATCACATTCTTTTGCGATTTGATTTTTATTTCTTGATCCAAAAATACCTCCACTCTGAAATTTTTCACAACTGTAGAGAACGAAACTATCTTTGGCATAATTTTTTTTCAAATTTTTAAAAAGGTCGCTTTCGGAGATATAGGCTTCCGACTTTTAGATAAAGAAAATTGACCTTTGACTTTTTCAAAGAAAAAATCATGTCGCATATTAAATCAAAGGTAATTTAATACCCTTCCAAATGCGACTTTTACGAGATGCGTAGCTATAATACTTTTCAAGAAAATTACAATTAAGTAAGTGTAACTTTGTGCATTTTTGTACTGTTTTCCGATTTTCAAGACCTCATATGTATTTCCGGATCCAGAAGTGTTAGTGCCCTTAAATTTTATATTTGTCTTAGTGTTATGATATACTTTATTCATACCAAAAATTAGCAAATTCGGAGACAGTCATTTCAAAAACGGCATATTTTAAGTTGAGTTGATATGGTTTAACCCATATACATACATATGTATGTATTTCATCTTCTTAGAAAAAAAGCAAATTTACAAACATTTTTATGTTTTATTTTTGATATAATTATCTATAGGGTGTTATTCTTGCACAAATTGCTTATATTTATTACATTTTTTTGCAATGATTTATTCAGTAAAGAAACAGTGGTTTGATTTACATTAAAAAATTATATTGTATATGTATGTAACGAAATTTAATTTTATAAGCAATTCAGTAATCAATTACACAGCCTCAGTAGAGTATTGGTCTCAATAAAAAAAAAATGCTGCTATGACATGTTTTACAGACTAGTGCTTGAAATTAGAGTCCAGTTGTATTGGGTACCAGGAACTGAAACGCTTGGTTTACTCCACAATTTGCTCACTAAGCAGGTAGAAAAACACATACAAATATTTTACATTTTAGTCATTCATTTGACAATGATTCTTAAACTCCGGTGGCACTGCTTCTCTCGAAGACTGCACACTCTAGCAAATTTTCTTTTGTCAATTTTCAATTAAATTATTAAACGAAAATTGTGTTAGAAATTGCTAACACTCAGAATTCCAAGTTTAGGTTTAGATTTTTAGTTTTAATCTTAGTTTCATTTTTGTATAGCAACGCTTTAAAAGGTTTGTTTCTTTTAATTTTTCCTTAAAATCAGGTAATAATAACTGCACCCACTCCAGTATTAATATTAAAACAGAACAGATTGTTAAGGTAGGAAAAATATATATGGGCAATTTCAAAAATTATCGACATTTTGATATTTTTATTTCCAAATTTTTTTTTTCTGATGACACGAATGACGCTTTGGTCACATGAAAAAATTATAAAATTTTTGCGTTTCAAAATATTTTAACGCCTTCTTGACGTTGAGGTGCCATTTATTAAGAAGTTTAGATCACGCAATACATAATCCAGTTTTAAATATGATTGCAAATGTCAGGCGCGAAAAACTGTCATTTTTGACAAATTTACGCCAATTCTATAAAAGTTTGAGGTCATCGTTCTCAGCAACTAGCAGCCTGACATCGACGTGATATGGCGCAAATTTTAGCAAATTACACCATCTATTAAATACTGTTGACGAAATGAAATTTTCTTGAACGGCGCAAAAACGCTATAGAAAAAACTGCGAAAATAAAAAAATCGGAAAATTTTGGTTTCAAAAATGAACCGCTGTACAACTTTTTCCCAAATAGTAGTATTGGCATAACTTTTATAGTGTAAATATCTACAAAGTCTAGTGACTTTATTTTATATCATTGAGCATCGGAAGTGTAAAACTTAAAGTAGAGAAGTGATGAAATATAAAAAAAACTCTTGTAAATTACAAGCCTTTTTTTTTAGTTTTTCGATATTTGAGTGCCTACAACTTTTAAAAATTAAGGACTGATGGTCTGAAATTTTGAATTTCCCAGTTTTCTAGTGTGGCCTACCATTTTCTTTTGACCGTTTTGGTCAATTCGAAAAACTGGAGAAATAATAAGCATCTCAACTCAGTTTCAACAAATGTTGAAAATTTTTGAAATTGCCCATATTTATGTATATATTGTTAATTTCTTAAATTAATACGATATAATAAAATGTAAAATGTTCTCACGATAATGATAAATACATTAAATGAAATGGATTTGTATTGAAAATAAATTTTGTCTCTCTTATCAATTGTGACATTTTTGATCACTGTAAAAAACATTTTCAAATAAAATGTTTATTTTGCAATAACAAACTTGTATAACGTAGAAAAAAAAAGAGGGCTCTAAACAATATTTATTAATGTGGATTTGTAATATTTGCAATCAATAACCTCAAATTGTTCTCAGAACTACTAGAGCGCTGACAATGTCTCATTATTCTTAATTTTTTTTTTAGATTTCTTTTTAAAGGATTGTTGGGAAATATTTTCGGTCTTGATAATGAAATATTTTGAAACATGTATGGTTGTGCAAAAAAAAATAAAAACACAACCTGTTATAAAAATGAAAACATAAATTTTGTAATCGCTGCAATATTTAACAACAAAAATATATGTACATACATACATACATATATACATATAATTGTGTAAATGATTGTGTTATTATAGATTTACACGTAGTCGCTGCTTCATTCTTACAGTGTAGCCTTAAAGTGAAATTCCGAATTGTCTAGAATTGAACTGCTTATTCTGTAATATTTTAAAATTAGTTACTTTATTATCAATAAAATTAACAACCGGGTATCTGCAACAAACACCATTGATGTCTTTAAAACAGCATTCAACAAAAAATGCGATTTATGAAATAGATTATAAAAATTATCAGAATGACAAAGGAGCAGTTATGACCATTAGAATTTATTTTCGGATACCTACCTACACCAAACACAATTATTTCCTCTCATTAAAGAAGAAAGATAGATTCCTAATTAAATAATTTTATCTAATTTAATTAGTAGAATATTTTCTAATTTCTCAATTTTAAGTAATACAAAAATTGAACAATAATATACATATAGTGTTGACGTTTTTCGGATTGTATTGTGTTTAGCAAAATATTATTATTTTTAATGACTTTTACAGAAAAATTAATCATTAATTAAAGAAGGAAATGAAAACAAAATTGTTTAATTTTTGTTCTCTAAAAAACCTGAAACAATTAATAACAGTCTACATACTTGTGTGTACGTGATATGCCTGCTGAAAGACTTAAAACAATCGTGTAAATAAACTTGTGCCACTTACCTACTATTTATTTTAGCTTGGTGAAAATTAAACAAAGTTTAAAGCAACAATTTTTATATGTGCGTATATAAACAGTATTTAAAGAATTTATTGATTGAGATTGATTTTTAAAACCATATATTATGATATATCCGATAACTTTGTCAAAATAAGCGGACCAAATGTAAAAAATTGATAATCTCTTTTTCATAATGGCTTATTCGATATTATTAATAGCCTGTTTCTATATTACAATCGGTTCGACAGGCAAACAATCCATACACAAACAATTACGTAAGAAATTGGGTTTTTATAACACAATTGTCTGACTTACGTTTGTTTACGTTATTTTCTCAATTTTTCTCTTTGAGCCCAAATTCTATAATTGCCAGGGTATATAATTTTCAGTTTTGCTCAATTTTTCTAATATAAAAAAATAATTTTTACATATAAAGATGGCAACCCTATTTTTTGTTTACAATATAAATTCAATTAAGATGTGCGTCACTATAAACTGTAACACATCAAAAGTCAAATAAAAACTGACTGGAGTAAGCTAGAGTTAAAAATAAAACAGTTTTATTTTGCATTTTTATTGAAGATTTATATTCTGTATTATTTTATTTAAAAATTAATTTAATTTTATAAAATTTTTTATTTTATTCATTATGCCATCCATAAGCAATGTTATAGTGTTTTCGGTGATTTTTTTGGTACCAGCTGTCCATTTATATCGAAAACTAGTAATGGTTTTGGGAACAGATGTACTCTTCTTTAGTTCTCTTTTGACCAGAGCCCAATATCTTTCAATAGGCCGCAGCTCTGGGCAGTTTGGTGGGTTAGCCTCTTTTGGAACAAAAATAACATTATTTTTATTATACCAGTCTATTGCGCTTTTACTGTAGTGACATGTTGCCAAATCTGGCCAGAAGAATATTGATATGTTGTGCTGTCTTAGAAATGGAAGCAACCTCTTTTGAAGACACTCTTTGATATAAATATCTGAGTTTATTGATCCCAATGTAACAAACGATGCACTTCTGTTGCCGCAGCTACAAATAGCCTGCCAAACTAGGAACTTTTTGGGAAATTTTGATAGTTTTTTAGTTCGGAACTCTTCAGAAACATTGCCTCTACTATCCGCTACATAAAACTCTTTGCCAGGAAGCTGCGCAAAGTCTGCAAAAACGTAAGTTTCATCATCCATTACACAATATTCGAACTTTTGAAAAAATTCTTTTTTGAGGAGTTTTGTTCTTTTTTTTGCTTCAATATTCTTCTTAGTATTTCTATCCGGAACTTTTTGGACTTTAAATGTTTTAAGGCCAGCTTTAGCTTTAACTCGGCGCACAAAACTTTCCGAACATTGCACGCGCCGGGCCACTTCGCGACCAGAAATGTTTGGAAGAGCCAGTAAAAGCTTCTCAACCTTTTTGGCTTTCGCGTCGTTCGTTACCAGTTTTGCTTTACCTGTTCCAGGCTTTCTTTCAATTTTTAGGTCTTTGTTGAACTTTTTGACCACTCTGGAAACACATTGCCTGGTCACGTGAACTTCCCTAGCAACTTTTGTATAACTCCAATATGGTTTTTTTGAATTATTTGAATAATTTTTGTATGCACTTGTCTTTGATTATCCATTGTGAACTAACTAAAAAGTCAAATTTGACAAACTGATACATTTTAAAATCTGACACATTTTTCAAAGATATTGTGATTAAGAAAAATAATTTTGATTAAAGGTGAAAAAAGTTATTAAGAAAAATGGGTGTTACACTTTATAGTGACGCACACCTTAATTACAATTACAATATAAATTCACACTAGTGATTTGTGACTATGATTTGTTGTGTTCGACGTCTTTTTACATGTTAATGGGGCTGTGTGACAACAAATCACAATAATTTGAAAATTTTCAATTTTTTGTGATTTGTATCAAAGTGTATGGGGTTGTGCGCGAACATTTGAAAAATTTTTTAAATTAGTTCACAATAAAACGCCAAAATATTCATTTCGGTAGAATTAAAATAAAAATACGAAAAGTGAAAATATTTTTTGTGATTGCGGGGATGGCTAGCAACCAATTTTTGGTAGAATTCATTGAAATTTTACAAAATGCAAATGCCATTTAGAAAAGTAAAAGTGATGTCTTGTTGTTGACGTTTAAACTTATTGTGATTTTTTATAGTGTTTGGAGAAATGACAAGCGAACAAATCACAGTCACAAATCACAAATGTATGGGTAGCTTTAGAGAAAATATAATTTTTATTGTAGAGAAAAGAAATAAAATTTTACCTATTAATAAATTTTTCATTACAGGCCTGTTCTGAAAATCGCTTTTTGTAAAAAAATTACAAAATTTATGAAATTATGATTTTTCTATATAAAATATATGACTAAAAATAAAAAAAATAAAACAATTGCATGGAAGGCCTTTTTTATGTTTTTCGAATATCACCAAAATATGAATTATTATATTTCTTGTAATTTGAAACCAAGTGATTTTCAGAACAGGCCTGTATGATTTTGTTCGTACACAATTAAATTTTTTCGATTGTGTGTTTTTGACTTTTCTAACAAACAAAATTGTGATATAGAAACCACATAAAGAGACAATTTATATACAGCTCTTACGTTTTTACTCAAAATTGTCTTATAAAAACCCAAATGAAATTTTTATACACAAACAAACGAAAATTGTGTATCAATTGTTATATGGAAACAGGCCCTAAAAATTGGAAAGAAAATTTTTGTGTTTTTCTTTCATTAGCTGAAAAAAATTTTTTTTGACACCGTGATATAGGCATAAAATTTTAAATGCTATAAAAATACTTGTAAATATTTACAGGTACGCTGTAACTGACAAAATAAAAAAAATACGCGTCGATTGGTTCCGGTCCCAGATTTATACGAAGAATATAAATTCACTTATACCGTCTGCGTTTGAAAAATACCAGTGTCTTTGTTCTAATTTTATACAGGTTTTTTTGGTTCTGGTGAACATTTAAGGTTTTGTCAGTTACAGCGTTCTTCAATTCCATCGACGATATGAACATGTACATACAGTCGAATTCGGTTATAAGAAAATTTAAAAAAACGGCATTTGTTTTTCTTATAACCGGAATATTCCTTTAAAATAACTTCGGATTATTTCATTTAAATGAACTCTTAAAATATTATTGAATTAAAAATAAAACAAATCCATATATTTAAAAAAAATTAAAATTTTGACAAAGTTGACAGACAAATTATAAAAATAATTTTAGTAATAAATCAACACTCTTGCCATTAAAACCACTTTTGAAGATGTAGGTATGCACAAAATAAAAAAGAAATGAGCCGGTGCTAAAATTTTGTTGTCGTCGATAAATTCTTACTATTCGTATTTGCAATTAAGCGCAGTTCTTTTTATACAATTTTGTGCTATTTAACGCAAAATCTGCTTCTTTAAAACGGATTTTCTTTTAAACGGAGTTAAATACCTTTGAATTTAATAGAAAACAAAAGTTAATACATTTATTTTGCTTATATCCAATTTTTTCTTTTAAACGGTGTGCTGATATCCCAATTCGACTGTATATAATTTCAACAATTTTCAGAAAATTGGACTGAAAAACGGAAGTTAATCTTTTATTTGTTTGATTGGTAAAAATTGTTTATGTTATCAATAAAAATTATAATTTTTGCTAATTTATCTTAATTTTTCTTTCTTACTTTTTTTACTTGAATAAAAACAATATGTTAAGTTATTAAAAAATTTAATAAAAATCAAAAAGAAAAAAGTAGCATATTCATGTGTGTATAAATGGATGTGTTTATAAAATGATATATTAAAACTTTCACTCTTTATTCATCAATAACATTTTCTTTGCAGCTATTAGAAAAGTAACTAAAAGAGAAAAGTTAATCAAACTTTTATATAATAAAATTTTGTACAATTTTTATACTATAAATCATTTACAAGCAATTAGTGACCTATTTTGATTGGAGAACAATGAGTTTAATAAGGAATTTAATGCCACAATATCAAGGTTTATGTTCTAATTAAAATTAATTTGTTATTTGAGTATTTATGTATATGCCTGCCAGTATGTCCATATTAACGTAATATAAACCAAATATTTGTGTATGTATATTTTGAACATTAGCTTATTTGTTTTTTGTTTTGTTTGAAAACAAAAAATGAATTTAAAAAGCAAAAAACAAAAAGGCTAAAAAATATCCCCCAAATATGTACATCCATATGTATGTACATGTTTGTAAATATATGTATGTTAAGTGTTTACATTTGCCACCTAAAAAAGAAAAATCTGAGATATACATACATATGTATGTATATATGTATGTACTTACTCGTATAATACTTTAAATATATCTATTTTAATGTCATTGACATTATATGAACTTCTATGCTTAACCCTTGCGATGTAGGTATGTAAATTAGGAACGTCCATGTTTAGTGTTAAAATACTTCTTCATCTTCCAAACGTTGCTATTTTCAAACAAAGGCAAAGTTTGCTTTATATACATACATATTCACAAAAACGTATTATTGCCAAAAATAAAACACTGTTATCAACAAATTTTCTATAGAACCATAAATGTTTTTGGTTTTTTTTTTTCAAAATAAGCTTGACAACCTGTTAATGCTTGGGTATTTAAAAAAATATCAAGTATTTAATCTAATGATTTTTTTTTTATATGAACTTTGCCACACTTAAATCATTTTATAATACATATCTTTATATACACAGACTTACTAAAGTATACAAACGACAGACTAATTGCATGTATTTTGGAATATATGATATGTACTTCTGCATATGTATATACTTATATGCATTATATAATTTCTTATTGTTTCCAGTAACTATTGTCTAAGTATTAATTTCGCAGTTGTTATTATAAAATTTCTTCTATAGCTCTATATGCATACCTACAATACAATAAACAAACATATGTATTATTAGAAAAAAAACATTAAATATCATTTATTAGTGTTACGTTGTTGGGTTAATACAAAATTATAGACACACCAAAAAAATATCTCAAAATAGAAAAATAATTGTCTATTTTTCATTTCGCTCTTTGCTGTTATGTTGAAAAATTTGAATCATATAAGACGCCTCAATTATTTTATTTTTTTTATTTTATTTTTTTTATTGCATTTTTTACTTGCGTAGGCAGTTTGGTATTATAAAAAATATTTTGCATAGAAAAATTTCTGGAGTGGGTATTAAAATTGTCAAATTAAATTTTCTTAATAAATTTTTTTCAATTTTCAACGTAAGTTTATTTTTAAAATTACAACTAGATATGCATACATAATGTTTTTATTATAAATACAAACATACGATTTTATTGTTGAAAGAGAATTTGTGTCAATTTTTAACTCATGGATCGTAAAAAAGACAAAACAAAATAAATATAAAATGCCTATAAAATACCTATACATATGTACTAGGTTTCTGTAGGTGGTAATAATTGCTGTTCTAACCAGCGCTCGATACAATTATTTTAGACTTTAAAAAGGCATACTAAACTATGCGCATGCATCGGATTGCTGCTCTATTGCAATGTTAATACCAAAAGAAACAGAAGAAAAAACTCGCACTTTAACAAAGTTAGCTAGTATGGTTAATTGGTATAGTAAGGATGCATAGTTTTGAAACTGTAACAAAATCACCAATATCGCTAGGGCCAGCTTGAGCTTTCCAATTGTCACATACATACATATACATATATGTATACAAATAGAATGTACTATCAAAATCAAATGGACAAGTTAGAGACGCCTTTATTATACTTCGCTCTTTTCCTCGTCCTTGACGTAATAATATTCCTTCATAATTTTTCAATCATTAGACACATATGTGCATATATGTAATTATGCATCATTCGGAATTGTTGCTTTTGAAACGGAAGACAAGTGTTTTTTTTTTTACTTTTAAATCAAATAAGACTATGATTTTGTGAAATATTTGAAAAGATTTTGTTTGCAATATTTTCTTTTATCTAAGTACAGACGTGGTCTAATTAAAGTAAATGGTAACATTAAATGAAGCAATACTATTTACTGACTATTTTTATCTATATATACCTATGTACATACATATGTACTTAAATGTATACATGAAAATATTATTCACTTGTCATTTCTTAACTTAATTTTCAATTAAATGATTATTTAACTTTTGTTAAATTTTGTTAATATTTTCTAAAAAGAGTTTTGGTAAATAATTTAATAATTTTTAAAAACAATTAATTTTATCTTATAATTAAATACATGTATATTAATATTTAAAGAAGTTATTTAAAACAAATTTAATAATTTTTTGTAAATGACGGGACATCTGTAAATCAGACAAAGGCGCAAACAGTTGGGTGATGGTTCTTAATTAATAAAAAAAAGAAGAGATGCCAATCAAGCCAGAATAAAAAAAGACATATACAACAAACAAATATATGAAGACCTTAAAAATATTAAAGTATGTTTGATTTCCTATTACATTTGTACATATATGTAATTTTGTAAATTTGTAAATATATTTATTTATATTTATTTGTAAATATATTTAAAAAAAAAAATAAAATTCATCCATTGTATAATATAAAATTGAAATAGAAAACATGGAAAATGTCTGTTTTTTTATAAATTTTCAATAGGTGAAAACTATGTAATTGTTTTTATTTTTGTATGTAATTGTTTTTGCTTGAATTTAATGATAAAGAAAACGCAAATTTATAGAGGTCTCAAGTGCTATGGTATAAGATGCATACATAGTATGTACATACATATGTATGGCAAAGTGTGCTGAGGTATTTAAATTTTTTTCCAGTGTGTATTTTTATAATAATAATAAAAAAATCTGTTGTCTGTTTCTTTGTCAGTTTTTTTTTAATAAGTAAACACTCTTCAAGCATCACAAAGATTTTTATTTAAAAATAATTTAGTATTTTTGATGTGTTTTTATAAAAATAAATTACGTCAGTTTGGACAAAAAGAAAAAAGATGTGTACAGAAAAGAAGCTAAAAATAAGCGTAATCTTTAGTTATTGATTAATTCGTTGTTAAAGAAAAAACTCAGTCATAAAATATATTCCGCATCAAAATAAGAATGATAAAAATCGTACCATAATAATCACATTATTTTTCACCACCCTCTGTTACATTTTTTAGAGCAAATTAATCTAGTCGCCGTGATTAGTTTGTTGGCTTGCTAAGACATGAGCCCACGGTTCAAACCACAACTCTGACATATTCGAAAAAAAGAAATATGAACAAATTTTTTCTTTCTGCGACTACCTCTCAGCAGTCTTCTTGCAAAAGCTCTGGGAGTAATTGATCGTCATGAAAAAGCTTCTCAAATCTGTTGTGCGGAATCGACTTTAAACTGTAGGTCTCGGTACTCATGGATAAAAATTAACACGCACAACATGAGTAGTGCGAGAGGGTGGTAGTGTCCAACTATGTATGTATGTATATAAATATTCTGGGGCTGACTTGCTTAGAAGGATTTAATAAATTTTAAAGATTTATTGATTATTCCTTAAAGTCTAATAAAGCAAATAGATTGATAATTGTTTAAAAAAAATCCAATAGTAAAAACTTAAAATAATTATGATATATTTAGTAGCTCCTATTTTAAAAATACATTCGATTTCTTATTGAAGGTTTATAAATTACCTACAAGATGGAACGCATTCTTTTTAAGTTATAAAAATTTTTTTCGTTTTTTGCACTAGTTAGTGATGAAATGAAAAATTGCTAAACAAAATAAATCAGAAGAACATAATCCATGAGCAATTACTAAAGTATAAGAACTTTTGAAATTACAGTGAATAGTGAAGCGATTATTCCCGAAAGGTCACCATTAGCAATAGCGTAAACGTTCATTATGAAATTTCATCATAAAAGCAAATACTCGTATAGTACATATCAGGTTTAATTGCATACATGTACAGATTTCTTCATAGTTTATTGACAATTTCTCAAGTAAAATATCGCATGGTGGTGGATATTCTGTCACCGTATGAAAATCATCATAAACATTTTAAACAAAAACGCAGCTGGCTTTTTTAGTCTCTAAATTTTAAAAAGCAATCATTTGAAACAACGCGGTTTTCTGGTAGCGCTTTAGAATTAGAACGAATGCAGTAGTAATTAAATGTAATGTATTTGTTTTCCATTTTTACATATTAAAAGCTGATATTTGGTGGTGTATTAAGAGCCATTAAAACGTGTTTTAATGCAATTTAAAGCGTTAATAAAATGTTAAATAACAGAATTTTTGCAAAATATTAAAAAAGCATCTTTACTTACAATATGTTCACGAACGGTATTATGAAATATCTGCAATTTAATATCGGTCACTTCTTCCTCTTCGTCGTCCTCCATATTTTTAAAGAATTTTTGATATTTTTCTCTTAAAGTGGCCAGTTTATTTGTTTATTTTTGTATATGGATTAACACAAACACTCCCAATTATAAACAAAACTCAAGAATAACAACAAAGCACAGTGAATATTTTTTTCACGCTGTTTAATCTGTTTTTCCGAATTTCTCTTTTCATACAAATTAAAGACACTTGTTGTTGTTTTTCTTTGGTGTTTATAAAAACTTAAATCATTTTGTTTTGACTCAAAGGATTTTCTTTTATACTGCTTATTAGAAACTTTAATTGCTAGCTAACTTTTTTTTATTTGACGTTTACATTTGCTTTTTTGCTCAGGTAATGGCTTTTCACCTAGATTTTTTTCTGCTAGTTAAACAACTAATAGGAATTTATTTTCTTTCGCGTAATATATTATATAAATTTATAAAATATCATTTTTTTCATATTAGTTATTTTAAAATATAAACAAATTTTATTAACTGAACTCCAAATAACAATTTTCACGAATTTTCACAGCAACGCGTACATAATTATACCACAGAATACAATTATACTAAAATTTTAGTCGAAAAGAAATAAAAGCAAAATTATTTGACACAGCTGGTGTTATAGTTTTAGTACAATTTGTATAATGATGCCATATCTTGAAAATAAATTTCTTAAATTTCTAATTCCGATTCACATCTAAAATACCTTACATATTTATTTACTTTAAAATTATACATTATAAAAATATGTAATAAAACATTTAAATAATCTAAATAAACATTTTTATAATAATCACTGACTTAACTTTATTTAATCCGTTAAAATTAAACTTTATTAATGTTTTTTTTTTTGTTGACATGAAAACCAAACTGGAAAACAAAAATTACAAAAAAAATTTAGTTTTGTATTTTGATCTAGCAATACTTAATCAGATATGTAAAAGCCTAATTATTTTACCCGTAATACTGAAATATACTTCCAAGTTTTAATGTAAACATGTAGCATTAATAATCATATATTTTACACTTAGTAGAATAATGAGTTATAATTTTAAGTTTTTACTTGCCTGTTCACTTTATTTTTTTTAATCTAAGTTAAGTTAAATAAAATTGTATTGAATTTGATATATTAATACAATAACAAGATGTAAAAAATTCGATTATCTTACACGTAATCTAAAAAATACACCTCGTGTCAGCCAAAATAAATCTGGCATTACTATTATCATTTGGCCTGTGTAAAATACATTTATCTTTTGACAATTCGGTGGTACAGTACAATTGCATATTGTATTATTTAGAAAATATCAAGAGAATTTAACAAAAAGTGGATAAATTTAACTAATAATGTCCGTGGTCATAGAAACCACTATTGGTGATATTACCGTCGATCTTTTCACGGAGGAGAGACCTATTGCGTGCTTAAATTTTATGAAATTGTGTAAATTAAAATATTATAATTACAACCTCTTTCACACTATAGAACAAGGTTTTATAGCCCAAACCGGTGATCCGTCCGGAGTAGGTGATGGAGGAAGTTCAATATGGGGAGTTGTTGAGGGGCAACATAAGAGATTCTTCGAAGCAGAAAGTTTGCCGAAAATACATCATACAACTGCCGGACTTTTGTCTTTGGTAGGAGCGGGAAAACACTTGGTGGGAAGCCAATTTTTTTTCACACTTGGTGAGAACCTTACTTCTTTGGATGGACAGCATTGTATAATTGGCGAAGTAGTTGAGGGCCATGAAGTGTTAAGACAATTAAATGAAGCAATTGTTGATGAAAATTTTCGTCCTTATCAGGATATAAGAATAACACATACTGTTATATTAGAAGACCCTTTCGAAGATCCAAGAGGTTTTCGTGAACTTAGTCGTTCGCCTTCGCCCAGTGCGGAGAGATTAATAAACGGTCGAATTGCTGCTGATGAAGATATTGATGACACTGAAGGCAAAAGTATGGAAGAAATCCAAGAGATGTTAGCTGAGCGGGAAGCTAAGGCTAGAGCTACAATATTGGAAATTGTAGGAGATTTGCCTGATGCCGAAATGGCACCGCCAGAAAATGTTTTGTTCGTTTGTAAGCTTAATCCTGTTACCACAGATGATGATTTAGAAATTATATTCAGCCGATTTGGGAAAGTCAAAGGATGTGAAGTTATTCGAGACCGCAAGACAGGCGATTCGCTACAATATGCTTTTGTAGAATTTGAAGATCAAAAAGCATGTGAAGCGGCCTACTTTAAAATGGATAACGTTTTGATAGATGATCGACGAATTCATGTGGACTTTTCTCAATCTGTATCGAAAGTTAAATGGAGAGGCAAAGGACGTGGTATAGAAGGAGATAGTAAAGGCTTAGACTTTAACAACTTAAGAGAAAAAAATTCTGTGAAACGAAACGGCACCAATAAGCGAAACTTGTCACCAAGAAGAGATCACAGGATTCGGGAGGAACGTTATCAAAGACCTCGTTCTAGATCAAGAGAAAGAGAGCGCCAAACGTCTGTTGAACGACGTAAAGCCCGTGAGCAACGCCATCGAGAGCAAGAAAGGCAAAGGAGAAAGTCTAGGTCTAGGTCCCGATGCAGGTCTTCAGAAAGGTACAATAGAAAAGAAAGAGAAGCAAGAAACTACAATAGAAATGATAACAAAAAATACAATACAAATTACTCTCCTGAGAGGCAACGGCATAAATATACTGAAGATAATCATCATGATAGGTATGAATCAGAGAAGAGGCACAATAGACATTCTCCAGCAAGAGAAAGTGAAAGGAAGAGTGAAACCAACAGGTCAAAGGAAAGAGGTGAGAAAAGAGGGAATAAGGATAATACTATCACATCATCAAAAAAATACAAAACACAAGAGACCAAAAAGAAATCTAAAAAACGCAAGCATGAATCTACAAGCAGTGAAGATACTTCTTCTTCAAGTTCTTCAACCACATCTTCAAGCGAATCCGACACTTCTTCGGAGGAAGACCGCAAGAAAAGAAAAAAATCTAAGAAATCAAAACAAAAGAAAAAGTCAAAATCAAAAAAACATAAGAAATAAACTTCAAAAACTTAACAAAAATTTTTATTTTTTCTCTTTAATATACCATGTTTTCACTGATTTGAATTATTCAATAGCATTATGTTTTATTTTTTTCCGAAGCAGTACTACCACAACAGCCATCCCCTGAAGATGATTTGCCTTTACGCCGTGGTGGTGGTATTACCGCCTCCGGGTCAAATGGAAAATTATCTAGGCGTGTAGTTTCTGGTGTGATACGTAATTCTAATAAAAAAAAAGCAATTAATATTGGTATTAATGAAATGCATTTTTTAGTAGCGTACCATATACACCCTCATCCTTCTTCTTAGCTTGTATAACATTTGTGCGTAATTCCCTATCGACATCTAAGGCCAATTGTACCATCTTAAAGAAAAATGGTATTTAAGTACAAATTTCCTCTTATAAAATGCTGATCGATACCAATTACCTTTTTTATATTGTCCACATTAGTTTCTTTTATATTCTGTTTAAAGCGGTCATTTATTTCTTTTCTTCCTGCTTTTAAAGCTATCTCATCTCCCTCGAAAATTAGCTGCCGTGTACGGTGTAATTTTTTAAATGCCCTTATTACCTAACAAACATTTTTTATTGATAAATTTATAAAAAAAATTGATTTTTTAATAATTACTTCACTTCTAATTTGCGACATTTCTTGGTTCCAGAATAGATTTGTTGTTTTTGTATTGAACAGCTGTTACATAGGGTTTTTAATTATAGTTTGAGATGCATTGTTATTTTTAGATTTAGTTGGACAGAGTTGTAAATGCTTGCAATCTTCAAATGGTAAAACATCTGACGACCAAAAATTGCTCAACTTCCACGTCTCAGATATTGATGTTTGTAACCAAGTGCGATAAAAGCTTATTTTAGAGTTCATAGTTAGTGAAATTTATCGCATTTGCCTTTAGGCAAATTTTTATTAAACAAAACAATAACTGTATTATAAATGCTATATGCCAAAATATGGAGGTTCGAATGTACGTTGACGAATTAAAACATCAGTTCTTAGCAAAAATTTTTATTAAGAAACACTATATCAATTTAAATAGAAAATTTAAAGGCTTTCAATAATTTAAAGTATTTTATTAATTTAAATCTTTATTTATTACGTCTAATTATTACAATAGTATTAAATTTAACTTTTAAGCACTACAATTAAGTATTTATAATTTATTGTGGCAAATCAAATTTTATATAGTAATATCGGTATTATTGCATCTTATAATATAAAATATATATAATAAGATACATTATTAATACGATTGAAGAAATACATTTTTTGGTTTTTGAAAGTTGTGCGATTGCTAATTTTTGATATTCTTATATGAACTATGTGTTAATCCTCAAATATTATATGTGATATATAAACAAAAATTATATGACACCAATGTTCACTTTATCATTCATTACCTTTACACATTTAGCACATATGACAAAAAAGTTTCTAAACGTTATATTAAACGTATTAACGATATATATAATTTTTTATCATGTGTCGCAAAACAAAATTGAGCTTTGTAATTTAGTGATATTTTCGTTATATAGCTTTATATATATATATATATATTAGAGACTAGAATAGTTTTTGAGATCAAAAACTGTGCTAATAATTACGATAAGTAGAAACTTTTTGAGTATAAGCTAAACAATAATAATGTTATATTACATCTAAAACAAAAACTATTTGATTAATATTTTAAACGTTTGAAAACTAATCGAATAATCACAGTTCAACAAAAATACTGTATTAGCACAAAATGAATAAGATTTGAGAAGAAGCAATAACATTTTTCTTAGAATTCAGTATAATCGGCTATGGTTAGGAAAGCACGTTAATTAGTAAGTATATTGCTCTGGTTATCTTTCTATTTATTGAGAGTCTGTGAGTATTTACCTATAACAAATTTTAGTAAATTAGACGTTTCCACAAAGCTGTGTGACTAATTTTATACTTAAAATTACAAATTTATGTTCTTAGTTTTTTATAAAATTTTGAAAACGGTTGTGACATATCACCAAATATGAAATGTACAGGGTCTCTTGTACACTTAATCAATTGAAAGAATATTGAGAATAATTGATAAACTATCATTATAATAGCGTAAATAGATAGTACATAAGATATACCAATAGTGTACTCAACATATACCTCACTGCAATCATCCGGAATGGAAATAGGAATATTCCAAATTCGACCAATTAGAAAAGGATGACAAATGGCCGTAAGGTTTAGATATACGCCGAAAGTAAAAGTTAATACTGCCATAATCATACTTGCCGTATAGTATCTAATATTATATTGTCCGATACAACAATCCAACCAGTAGCTGTGATGGCTATGCATCATTATACAAGCATTACAGACATGACAATGAATGGTACGGGCTGATACGTATTTGCGACAAATATGACACATATTTGTTTGATGCTGATGTGAATTGCGATTATGTAAAGATTTTCTGGGTGAATCATTATCAATCAATAAAGCTGTGTGCGCAGCCGCTTCTTCCTCTTCTTCTGCGGCAGTAGCTTCTGAAATATCAGCCAAGTCATCTTCTGTTGATCGTGAGGGTAAATCATGACATGCCAGGGAATGTTTGCGAGTTAAGCACATCAGATACACTGCTATACAGGCCATGACAACCAAAAGCAAATTTTCCTCAGGCAAAATTTCCAACAGAGGGAAAGCAAATTCAAAACCCATTACTTGGTACACTATTGACCATATTAGCCAAGCAAAAAAGAATTTGGTTTTAACATGATTTCGTTTTACAAAGTAATGGGCATATGTCAAAAACACTACAGTAGCACCCAACATAATATATGATGTTGCTTCATTTAACGCTGACAAACCAATTACCAATGGAAAAACTACTCCTGGTATAACAGCTTCCATTGAAATTCGCTTGGCCCCACCTCGCCATGGTATGCGCAGTCTGTCTTGGAAAGTTAATAACATATTTTGCTGGTTTTCTGGATTTACTCGCTGACAAGTTATGAGACTGGTAAAGACCAAATCAAAGTCCTGGCAATTACAACAGCAAGCCAATAAGTGATTTCTCTGCTGATGGTTGTCAATGTATTCACAGCAACAGAGACGTAGATTATTACTCAAGTCCTTTTCCTCTTCTTCAGCTTTTTGACTAAGCGCTATGTAATCAAAGTTTGCCATTGTTTCATTATTTATTTGTTTTTGTTACAAATTATCCAAGAATTTTTAAAAGGAAAAAGTTATACGAAAATAAAATAATCAAATCCCAAGCAGCATGAAAATATTACAAAATATGCACTAAGTTATAGAAATAAAACTTTTTGTAAATTGCTTAAATTAATATTCATTTAAAAATCTTACATATCTGTAGAAAATATTTTACTTCCTCACGAATAATGCAATTTAATAAAGAAACGAAAATACACAAAAATCTTCACACACACATACAACATAATCTGTCACAATAAAAACCCAACATCTGTTTAGTAAAAATAAATGTTCAGTGGCTCTTAGACTATTTATAAATTATTTCAGAAATTTGGCATCACTTTTTTAAACAGTTAAAAAAACATTCCCAGTGGGAAAAATAATCAATAGTAATAGAGCCGGTAATACACAGAATGCATATTTTATAGATTACAGAATGCATTATTCTTAATACGCTTAAAATAATATATTATGTTTTTATATCCACGTATTGAATTTTAAAATGTATTATTTATAATGTGTTATATAATTTATATAAATAAATTAATTAATTTATTATTAATATAATAATTTAAAAGAGGTCATCTTTTTTTAAAAAATAATAAATCTCTTTTTCGAGCTTAATGTCTTTTTATATTAATATTAAATATTTATATTTTTCAATATTTCGCTGCCCCTTCGTGTAGCGTCTTCAGGAATTATTATTTTAACAAATAATAACAAAATGAAAAAATTTTTAAGATTTTATTTTTTTTTTTATTTTGTTATTATTTGTTAAAATAAGAAGTGTTAAAGCTGAAGCTTCTGAGTTTGGTGTAATTGATTTCGTAGTCATTTAAAATCATCAGTCGTAAAATCCGTACAAATGGTAGCGGTAGGTGTATTGAAGTACGCCGGGTTTAGGCAATTTTTAATAAAATTCCGAAAAAAATATTGTTCATCATATTTTTATTTTTTAAAGTTTGCATTTAATATAACAGATCAAATCACTGACATTGGCGATTTGAAATCGCCGAATTTCCAAAGTTTTCCTTTTGCAGAGCACATACCTATTTGGTGATTTCAATTGAAAAACAAAAAACTAAGTGATTTGATATTTTCAGAATGTGAGCGATAATTTTAATGCGATTTTATTTGATAAACTATCATTCCATAAGTTATTTGATTTATGAAAAGAAATAATAAAGTATTATTATACTTTAAAAGTTTGTACAATAAACAGTAAAATAAAATAAATCTAGTACGAAATGTTTTGATCTCTCTTTTTTTAATATTCTATTTAGCAAGTTTATTTTATTAAGTTGGCACAATCGTCGTGCACGACATTGTCTTCAAGTATATCTTAAGACATGTGACTAACGGTTGCCGACAGCATGGCAGAGGTGTTCGGGCATGATGTTTTGTAGTCTATTTCCTTGAAATTATAGTTTACGGTTGACGACAAGCTCAGTAAATTTGTCGCTAGACCAATCGTGCACGATTTTTGCTACATTTGTTTGAAATTGTCGCTGACGAATTGTTCTGGCTGTCGTCTATACATCGTGCAGGATAGTTTATTGTCGTACACCCATCCTCGAGGATGTCATTAAGACAGAGCCAACTGGGAATAGCAGTATGTACGCATACTATGTATACACATTCATACATACATGAATTCAGAAAGAGTTAAGAAAACTTTTTTAATTTATTTTTAAATTGGTAATAAAATGTTATAATTCGAAAGTTACCCAATTTCCAAACCCAATAATTAAATCAATATCATATGTTAACCGTTATTATTTTCTACAGGTGGTGAGATAAGGAGGAAGTGGAAAAAGCAAATAAAAACAAATCTCTAAAAACAAACATGAAAATAATACATACATACATATGTATGTATACTTACACCAAACAAAACAATTTAAAGAAAAGGACAATAAAAACGGAACTGAAATAAAAGTTAATATTATAACATCTGTTTAAAACATCCCCTTTAGTCATATAAAAAGGATATCGATTTTTCAACAAGAACAACGACAAAAAACGAATATAAGAGTTGAATCATACTTTTGCTAAAAAACTGGCGAAAATAGTTTAAAATACAAAATATTTCTAGATTTAAATTTCAATATAAAAATAATCTGAATTAGATTTTTGAATTAATAAAAATTAAGTTCTTAACAAGATATAAAAACTATTAAATTAAAAATAAAAGAAATCTGTGAAAACACATTCATTTAATAATAATAAACAAGTTCCATTTCCCTGGTAGTCTTTTGTCGTATAACGTGTTTAACTAAATTCTGTGTGACGTAAACATTTATAAAATATATAAAAAGGAATACACAATGGCACTGGATTTTGTAGCCACCTACAAAGTATTGGTTCTTGGCGATTCCAATGTTGGTAAAACATGTATTGTACACAGATATTGTGATGAAAAATATTATGACGCATATATCTCCACCATTGGTAAGTTTATTATTCTCTTGTTTATTTCACTTAATTTTATATAAATTATTGTACTATACTTATATGTATGTATATATATGTATGTATTGTAAATATTTTGTTTACAATTTTCGAACGAAATTATAGAAATTAAAAATTAAACGTATTATAATGTAATTTGAAACTCTTTTACAAAGTCTAAAAAACAAAAAAAAATTAACAGTAGATACATTCATACATTTTTAATTCTCTACTGACATTTCGACAAAACCATTTAAATATGATTTCTAAATGATTACTTGAATCATATATGAAAAAAGACTAGTGATTATACGAAACAAATGTTCTAATCCCCATATACATAAAAATTGTATTAATTTTTTTTTTGCATTGAGGCCAGCACTTAGGGGATGACCCTTACTTATGCGGTACATTGTGCTGGTCGAAGAAAATATGGTATGGGAAGGAGGAAAAAGGGAATAGTGCTTGTGGACATTTGATTTAAACTTGCTAACATCGTAATTGACAGGAAAAACGTTCACGGAAAGATTGTTCCACAAACGAGCGGTGCGGCCAAAGAACGAATTCTCTATATAATGCATTATGCGATTCACTGGACAATCGACTACAAAAGGATATGGTCTGAGAGAGGTACACGTAGTCCGCAAGAATACGCTACAACCCGGAATCAAATTCCTTATTTTATCAGAGCACCTCCCATGGTAGTATCGATAGGACAATGAAACGCAAAATAGACTTTGAAGCACCGGCCCATGCATGAGAGTTGTATTCCATCCTAGGGCGGATATAGGTCTTGTAATTATTGAGGAGGTCAGATGGAGTGAAGTATTTCTTGCACCGTTTAAAAAACCGATCTCGAAAAGGCTCGGCCTGCGATCAAATGAATATGAGTGACAAATGTTACTGTCATCTGGGAGGGAGTAGATGGGATTTGATGTTAAAAGAAGATCATTAAGGAAGATTAAAAATAAGGTAGGAGATAGGAAAAAAAATTCTGTAGAAAAATTGTTTTATGTGAAGAAAATATTTTTATTTGGATGCTTTAACACAACATAAGTATAACAGATAATAAAAACAAGATTAAGCTTAATTATATGGAGAGGAATTTTTATATTGTATCTACCTATATGTGGTTAATGTGTTGGCTTACTAAGACATGAGCCTCGGGTTCAATCCCCAGCTCTGACATCTTAAAAAAAAGGAAATATGAAAAAATATTTCTTTCAGCGACTACCTCCCAGCAGTCATCTGACAAAAGCTCTGAGAGTAACTACTTAGCATGAACAAACTCCTCAAGTCTGTCGTTCGGAGTCGAATTTAAACTGTAGGTGCCGGTACTCATGTAGAATTAACACACACAACATGAGTGTTGCGAGAAGCTAGGCCGTAACCCTGAAACAGGGATGTAATGACCAGTTGTGTATGTTATGTAATTATGTAAATATCTTTAAGAAGCAGGCTTGTTTTAAGAAAATCAGCTTAAGATTTCGCATCTCTTAAGAGATATGTATGTATGTATATCATATCGTCGTGCGGGAGTTTATGTGCTCCAGGGTTGTAAATGAATCATTCTTTTTTGATTTCAATTCATTTGAATTAGCTAAATTTTGAATTAATTCTTTTCAACAAAAAAAAGAATTGAATTAATTTTGAATCAATTCATTTGAATTTAGCGAACATGAATTGCAATTCATTTCCAATTCAAATGAATTAGGCAAAATGAGTTGCAATTCATTTGAATTAGGCAAAATGAATTGCAATTCATTTTTTAATTCAAAAGAATTGGTAAAAAGAATCGCAATTCATTTCTAATTCATTTGAATTGAAATGATTTGGAATTAATTCAAATGAATTAGAAAAGTAACTTGTAATTCAAATTTATCAAATCAAAAATGAATTGCATTCAATTGAAGTAAACTTGGTGTTCGGAGTTTGGTCCTTCAAGTACTACTTATGTCGCTTTTGATATACGCTGAATAACAAGACATTCAGTATTTAAAACCTATTAATAATTTATGAAATATTGTGACGCACGAATATTAAAGGACAAATACTTTAGTAATACTTATGAGAATTATTATAATTATTATTATATTATTAAGAGAATTATTATAAATAAGTAATAACTACTTGGATTAAAAGTAATAGAAAATGGGTGATTCGTTATTAGTAGTGGATATATTTTTATTATAAAGTACAGAGTAGAAGTACTTGGAAAAAGGGTGATGCTTTTGCATTGCAGTCTTTTTTTCAGAATCAATTCAATTCATGTAAATTGGAAATGTATAACAAAATCATTTTTCGAGTTAATTTAAATGAATTGGTAAAATGAATTGCAATTCATATTTTAACTCATTTGAATTAATTCAAAATCAATTCAAATGAATTGGAAATGAATTGCAATTCATTTTTTCTAACTCATTTATATTAATTCAAAATCAATTCAATTCAAATGAATTGGAAATGAATTGCAATTCTTTTTACCAATTCATTTGAATTGAAAATGAATTGCAATTCATGTTCGCTTAATTCAAATGAATTGATTCAAATTTAATTCAATTCGTTTTTTGGAGAAAAGAATTAATTCAAAATTTTTCTAATTCATTGCATGAATGATTCACGAATTAATTCAAAAATGAATGATTCGTTTACAACTCTGATGTGCTCTATCCGCCATTTTATATATCTCGAGTTAATAATGCCACTTTAGGTTCTTGACAGCAAAATTTTAAAAATCTGCAATCCGTTTTCGGCTATTTATCGCCGAAACTGCACGAGATGTCCGAAAACGGATTGCAGACTTGAAAAATTTGGGTTGGAAAAAATAAAGTGGTATCATTAATTCGAGATATGTATATAAAAAATAAGATATGGCGGATAAAAATTGTCCTAGCAGTATTTTCTGCATCGAATTTAAATGTGAATAATTTTTTCCATATACGTATCGCCATTTTATATATCTCGAGCTAATTATGCAACTTTAGGTTTTTGACACCAAAATTTTTAAAATCTGCAATACGTTTGAGGCTATTTGTCTCCGAAACTGGAAAAAATATCCGATAACGGATTGCAGACTTGAAAAATTTATCCCGCACGGCGATATGTATGCATGAGTACATAACATACATACCTACTAGTAGTGTTTGACATTTCTATATCTTATTTATTAAAATATTTAATTATTATATTTTTTTTATTTTTAAAGGTATTGATTTTAAGCAAAAACTTATTAACTTAGATGGGGTGCCTATAAAATTACAAATTTGGGATACTGCCGGACAAGAAAGATTTCGAACATTAACTACAGCCTATTATAGAGGTGCTATGGGTATTTTGCTTATGTACGATGTAACCAATTTAGAAAGTTACAACAATTTATCGTATTGGCTAAGAAATATACAAGAGGTGAGTGAGGATTTTACAAGTAACTTCTAATGCAGATTTAAATTTTTCTATTTTTTTTTTATTAAAGAATGCCTCACCGGATGTAGTTAAAGTTTTGGCTGGTAATAAATGTGAATGCTCTGCTACACAAAGAATGGTAGATAAAGAGAGGGGAGAAAAGGTAAACTTAATTTTAAAAATTGTTTTAGTAAATTTATGTATATTTATTAGTGTGATTTAATTTTCAGATTGCCGAAAACTTCGATATGCCTTTCTTTGAGGTTTCTTGTAAAAACAATATCAATATAGAAGATGCCTTTCTAGCACTGGCTCGCAAAATACGTGAACAACGAGAGAGAAGGGTAAAATTATTTATTTATTTTAACCAATAATGGCTAAACATGTTTCCTTATTTTTTTTCCTTGGTGTTTAGGGTGAAAATTTTGACAACGACGACAAACCTCAAGAAAAAAAATCACCAGGCTCCAATGGTTTGGGTACATTTAGTCTTGCCAGTTTATCGGAAGCAAATCGCTGTTCCTGTTAAATTATAATTAAGTAAGAAAAAAAAATTTTTTTTAATATTTTAAGCAATTTAGAACAAAAAACACTGTCCAGAATATTATAATTTATATATACATACATATGTACATATGTATGTACTATATATTTACAGGTTTTATCATGTTCCATTTATTGTATACAATTTTGAAGGTTAGCAAAACGGAAATTAAAATTTTTCAATCTCAAATTAACAGATATTGCATTTTTGTCATAATAGTAAAACATTTTTTTTATTGTATGATAATTACATTTAGCGAAAGTTGTACGTATTTAATTTATTCGAATATGGCTTGATTTTAAAGACATTCCAAACTGAATTGAAATAGTTGAAATTAATTAAAGCTGTTATTTGAGTTTTATGCCATTTGTATAAAATTATTCTTAATACAAAGTAATACAATTATATTAAAAAACAGAGTTTTTTTTAGGAAAATATTTATTAGGCAAATAGTTTCAAATTTATAAACATATAAAAAGTTTTTTACAGAAATTCATTACAAATGCAATGCACAATAATTTCGCAAGACGAAGAGCTTAAAAATTTAGTTCTAAAACATTAAAATTAAATTGAAGTTTAAAAATTGAAGAAATCCATATATAGTCGTACTTAAATTAATGTACTCTTATTAAATATTTAAAAAAAAGTTTACTTTTGAAAGTAAAGTTGATACTTATTCTTATTTTGTTTTTTAGAAAAAGCCTCAACTCAAGAGACAATAGAAATTATAGAGCTTTTAATAGCGTATTAAAAACTATTTCTTTCAGCTCTTTATTTGCGATATTATTTTTTATATTGGATTATAAAATTAAATACGAATTCCAATATATTTTTGGAAAATCCATAGTATTATAAATAAAAAAAAAATTACTCAAAATGTTGAAAAAAAGAAATCGCTCAGAAATTTGCACAGCCCTGCATACAAATTTTGTAGATATAGAAATAAGAAAAGAAAACAAATTAACGTAAAAATATTTTCTTAAAACTAAATTTACAGTACTGCTTAAAATCATACAACTCTGCATATTTATAACCATAATAACTAGTATTCTTAACGTAATTATTTAAGTAATATTTTTGCTATATATACTCTTTTCCTTCAAGGTTAATTAGAATTTTAAATTTAAACGATTTCCTAACAAACTTTTAGTTAAAACTTACATAAAAACATACAAACATCATACAAACAAAAGAACCCATCGATTTGTAGTGAATAATTTTATTTATTTTTAAATGCTACTCTCCTACTACATTCAAAAAAAATTAAGTTTAGTTCCGGCAATGCATTTATTTATTTTGCAATTTATTACAAAACATTATTTAATATTAGAAAATTCGCATTTGTATGTAAATATCAATATTTCTTGACATATTATTTTAAGGTCAATTAACATTTTTATCACAAAAAAAATAAAAAGTAATATTTATTTATTAAGTTAATGTAACACCTATCGTTCATTTATTTCAATAGTGTATTGAAAAAAAGTTTTCTTAGCTAAATATGCAAAAATCATGATTGATTTTGTATATAAAATTAATTTTGATTCCTAGAAAATTCAGTGTTTGAATACAAAATCTGTTCTTATTCTATTATTCTCAACAGCCTAAAAACTATTAAAAAAAACTGAGTATTCTTAAAATCTGTATATGCGAATTATTTTTTTTTAATTTAATCGCCCCTATAGTGTTTACCGTAGTCGTTGTTGTATTTCGACAGTTTTGTCCGTCCTAGATTAAAGAAATCAAGCAACATTTGTCATTAATCTTTTACAAAAATGTCGAAATACGACAATAATACACCAAACACGATAGGGGCGAATTACAATAATTTCCTATAAACTGTAGTATTTATGTTGGAACTAAGACTTTTAAAATAATTGATAACTTTAAAAGGCTCTGCTATAAAATCTAGTTTTTTGAGTTCTGACACTACTGAAATAAAAGAGCGATAAAAATAAATAATTATTTTTTTATATTAATACATGCAGATTATAAATAATGTATTAATATATTTAATCAGTATAATAAAATCTGCATATATAATCTTAAAAATATATTGTATATTTAAGTAAGACTTTAATTAACTCCATATATGGCAAGTAAGTCACATAGATAATTTTCTAAAGGATAAGTAAAAATATATGTATATACATATAGTATGTATCAAATTTCAAATAAAATACATTATGAAATAAAACAAAATGTGTTTTGTCATTCCATAATCATTACCATTGGAGAACATTTTAAAATTCAAAAATTATGACAAATATGCAAAGATTGTCAAAAAATGATAATAATGGTGCAAAAATGTTTTTTATGCCTGTTCTAAGTGATTGATTTTTTGATTTATAATACAAACAATAATCATTATTTAAGTCCCTGCTTGAAATACTAGTTTCACTTTTTTTACATACATACCCAGCAGACATTTTTTCAAATTTGGAAGCAATAAATAAAATTGTAAGCAATAGGAGGAAGCATTATATTGTTTATTCATACCTTAAAGCTTCCAAAGATGCTATTATTTTTGATTTTGTATAATATTTGGTCACTGGTTGCAATAAATTTGCGTTTCTATTGCATTTTAGCGGCTCATTTCATATAAAAGTCATGCATTATTGATGCGCACGAGTAAGTGATTATAAGCACTCATTGGTAAGCACTAATTTCTGCTGGGTAATTGGCCATTACAACACTGTTTCACGGTTACGGTCTAGCTTTTCGCAGCACTCATGTTGCGTTTAACAATTTTTATTCATGAGTACCGGGACCTACAGTTTAAAGTCGACTCCGAACGAAAGATTTGAGAAGGTTTTTCATGGCAATTAGTTACTCTTAGAAAAAGTACTTTGATAATCTGCAGCAACTTGGTGCGGCGAACATGATTGTTCTTTACTGGGTTCCGGGTCGTTCTAGAATACCAGGTAATGAAATTGCTGATGGGCTAGCAAGAGAGGGATACGCGACATCTTTTCAAGATGTCAGAGCTGGGCCTTGAATCCGAGGCTCTTGTCTTAGTAAGCCACACACTAACGACTAGACCACGGCGACTTATTTTTACTAAATCATTATTTCTTATGGTAAATAGAATATCGTGAACAATCTTGAAAATGTGAACTACCTTGGAAAAAATTATTTCAAGTTTTCACTAGTTGACTGTATGTTGCAGTGCCTGGTTTTGCATCTCTTGTAGTCGCTCTAATTGTTAATTTGTGCAATACGAGAATGCTGATGACGAAATAACCCGAATATAAACACTTTTTAAGCATTCGCGAAGCAGCGTTAAATTTAAAATTATCCTAAAATAGATTTACATAAACATTTAATAAAAAAAAAAAAAACATTTCATGTACAGTAGAATTATGACAGAAATTGTTTTGCGCCAATTAATATTTTTTTTTTTTGCTTGTACAAAAGGTGAATAAACTCAAGTTTTATGTACGAGTATTTATAAAAAAAATTGTTTACAATAACTAGTTGCATCATTGCTAGGCAACAAAACTGTCATTAAAATGACCACAACTTATGATAGCAGAAATTTATCTAAACCTAAGAGTGGTAAACGTTAGAGTTTTTTTTTACAAAAATTCTAAAATTATTAAAATAATAAAATAGAAATGCAAAAAATTAAAATCAAAGCTTCATCTTTACCAATGTTTAATGGGAGAGTATCGGATTCATCCACTTCTAGTACTTCTTCATCTGTTATAATGGCCTCAAAAAATAAGAAAAAACGCGCCACATTTAATGGCTTTTTAAAGCCTACAATATTTTCCATATCCAGTACAGCCAGTAAACTAACAGATCAGGAAGAAACTTTAGATTCAGCAGAGACTGATGTAATTATTGTCAATGAAGCCAGTACACGTAAATCATTGGAAGTAGCTGGCACAGAATTAAGCAATTATGAGAAAATTAAAGTTGTTGGCCAGGGATCATTTGGTATAGCAGTCTTGTATCGTCGAAAAATTGATAATCAATACGTTGTATTTAAGCAAATCAATTTAAATGATTTAACACCATCAGAAAGAGATTTGGCTATGAATGAAGTCGAAGTATTTTCAAAACTTCATCATCCCAATATAATAAGGTAATATACATACATACATACATAAGTATGTATATATTTTCTATTTTAGACATATGTATGTATCTAGGCATACTTTACAATATGCAATAATTGCACTTGAAATAATATTTTAGTTACTTGGGAAGTTTTATAAAGGATAACACATTATTAATTGAAATGGAATATGCTGATGGTGGTACTTTAGCTCAAATTATAGCAGAGCGTAAAATGAAAGATTACTTTCCAGAGCGTTATATTATAGCTGTATTTGAACAGATATCAAGTGCTATAAATTATATGCATTCCGAAAACATTTTGCACAGGTAAATATAAGACCACAAGCATATTCTACATTTAGTTGTATTTAATATCCATATTTCTATTTTCAGAGATCTAAAAACAGCCAATGTATTCTTAAATAAAAGAGGCATTGTTAAAATAGGAGATTTTGGAATTTCTAAAATAATGAATACTAAAATCCATGCTCAGACTGTATTAGGTACACCATATTATTTCAGCCCTGAAATGGTAAGTGTATGAATGTATTAATTGCTTTAAACAAATTATTTACAAATTTCCGATTATATTATCCTTAAGTGCGAAGGAAAGGAATATGATCATAAGAGTGATATATGGGCCCTGGGCTGTATACTGGGTGAAATGTGCTGTTTACGTAAAACTTTTGCAGCAACAAATCTTTCCGAACTTGTGGGTAAAATAATGAATGTAAGTAAAAATAATTTAAAATCTGTAATATGTATGTGTGCGTATGTGTATGTAATTATCAAATTCATTGGTCAAATTCTGAATTTATTGTTTGAATGGCTTTATATTTTAAGCATTTTAAAGTTACTATATATTTATATGTGCATGGTATTACTTTGTTTGTAATTGCAGGGTTCTTATACACCTTTACCTAAAGGATATTCCTCAGGTTTAAGGAGCCTTCTTAGCAATCTATTACAGGTACTACTATATCTTTAAAGTATAGAAACAAACACATATAACATTTATAATTACAAAAATCAGGTAGAACCCTCACAACGTCCTAAGGCGTCTGAAATTTTAGAATATTGGATACCTCTTATATTTCGTAATCTGGGAAAACATAAAGGGTATTTAATATATGGAACAAATTTTTAATTCAAAATTAATTTTGAAAAACATATTTTGACAGATATTCTTATGAAGATGACATATGTTCTACTCTAAATTCAACATGCAATTCAAAAATTTCGTCTTTGCATGAAGAACCTGTTGCCTCAAATAGTTCATGTAGATCAACAGTAGTTGATCTGTCTACTGCTCAGACACAGACTAAAGAAATAATGAAGGCCGTAACAGCTCAGCCTAATGAAACTATAGAAAAAAGGTTTTAACAAAATTCTAAATATTTTTTTCTTTTAAATAATATTCTTTTTAGATCTGTGTTGTATCAACTGAAATGTTTTGGCAATAGCTTAAGTATGAACCCTATACAGCTGCCACCGAAAGCCTATATTTTATGTGTAGCCACAAGTGAAACACATTTTGTAGTGGTTAACAACGGTAAGAATTTCGTTATACCATTTTCATTTACATTTAAATATTTTCTGCTGTCGGGATGTCTTTATCTACATATAAGTATGTAGTTCCCTGTTAGCTTTTCGTTAGAAAATTTTTGCGAAGCTAAAATTAAAAAGTACATACATATATACATACTAGTTGACCGGCAAACGATGTTTTGCCATATAAATTTTTTGCTCTAGGAAAAATTTTTTTATTTCAAATATATTTGATAATCTTCACCGAACTGCAAAAGCCAACCTTGATATGAGCAATCAATGTCTGCGTTACTAATAATTTTAATAAATGATTATCCGCCATTTTCTGTACTTCAGTTTGATAGTTGGCTGTATTGCCCCCTATGAGTACGACTTAATAAAAAAACCGAAACCATAAGTGTTCTAGGCAGATATATATTATCTAGCTTAAAATTTCATCGACGTCGATACGTTATTTAGGTGAGGCATAAATTTCCCCTTGGGGCGGCTACGTTTACATTTAGGGGTATAAAAAATAGATGTGAAAATTTACATTTGTTAATCTAAAGTTGTCTTAGGACACCAATAAAATTTAATCAAAATTAGTTTATTAGTAGAGGATAGGAAAATTTAGCCCTTGAGTACTTAAAAAAACGTAAACCATATACAGTTACGAGCAGATAAATAGGTTCACATCAAAATGATAAATCAATTTTGTTTGACTATAGTTTACATTACAGCAATAAAAAAGGAAAAGTCGCTAATTACTAAAGCAAATACCCACTTTTAATACTGCATCACAATAATTAAATTATTATGTAAAAAATTGCCCAAAATTAAAAAAAAAAAATTACCGTATAAAATCAAAGAGCAAATAAATAGGTTTCACTTTAAAAAATTTGTTAGTTTAAAATGTTAAACGCCAAAATTATAAAAATTATTGTAGAAAACTTTAGATTCAGCCTTTTAATAGAGCTTATTAAAGCAAATACCTCTAAAAATTTAAAAAATGGGACGTTCTAAACATTATAGTGAAGAGGAAAAAAAGATTATAAAGGATCTACACAGCCGAAGTTATAGCCAACGGAAAATTCCTGAAATTCTTGTGAGATCGCAGAATATGATAAGAAATGCATTGCAGCCTCCAAAACAAAAACTTAAAAGAGGTCAACAGCGAAAAACCTCGAAAAGAGACGATAATCGCATTAAGATGTTGTCAACTCGTAATCCTTTTATGTCCGCAGTTCAGCTGAAAAATGAGTTAAAGCTTCCCGTATCAGAGTGGAGTATTAGACGTCGTTTAAGAGAAAAAAATTTATTCGGAAGATCGGCCCAGAAGGTTTCAATGCTTAATAACAGACAAAGAAGAAAGCGCATTGAGTTTGCAAAAGTACATGCTGAATGGGCCGGCCCGGAAGGTATAAAAAAATGGAGAAACATACTATGGTCTGATGAATCCAAGATAAACTTAGTCGGACCTGATGGAAGAACATGGGTAAGGCGTCCAAAAAATAAAGCATATGATCCAAAGTACACCACGAAGACAATAAAGCATGGCGGCGGCAACATAATGATATGGGGTTGTTTTTCCTGGTACGGTGTTGGGCCAATATTCTGGATCAAGGAAAATATGGACAAACATCTTTATCTGCATATTCTTAAAGAAGCAATGCTTCCGTATGCCGTTCCCACTCGGAACGGCATGCCTTTAAAGTATGAATTCCAGCAAGACAATGACCCCAAGCATACTTCTAAGATCGTAAAAGAATGGTTCCAAAAGAAAAATATAAAGTTAATGGAGTGGCCTTCACAATTGATAATCTTTGGAGAATCGTTAAGGACAAAATTGCACCACTCAAGGCTAAAAATAAAGAAGATTTGTGGACAAAAGTGAAGGACGCTTGGTACTCAATTCCATTAGAGTCTTGTAAGTCACTTGTCGAATCAATGCCCCGGAGATGTTCGGCGGTGATTCAAAATAAGGGATTTTCAAAAAAATATTAGAAATTTTCTTGCAATTGCACTTTTTTTGTATAAAAATGTCATTCTCTTTTCAATGAACCTATTTATTTGCTCGACAGGCATCAATTAATATATTAAATATATCAATTTTTCTCATTTTTTTTAAATTATAATTAAATGTGATTATTTATGTTTAATGTAATAAATATCGCTTTATTGTATATTACCGCTGTTTAAGTTATTTGAAGGTGAATTTATCAAAAAATGTGATGTGAACCTACAGTGGTGGCCATATAATTAGAAACGATGTTTAATCAAAATGAAATCAAAGTGTAACTTATATTAAAACTATTACTAAAAATGACAACCACCGCTATTCGAAAAGCACACGATCCACATTATTGCCGCTGCAAAAAAACCTTGAATTTAAAGCTTGCACTTTAAAAAAATTATGAATAATTTCTAAGTACTTGGTTTTTAGCTGGCCACGTAATTAGAAACGGTCAGGTTTTCCTTAATTAATTAACTATTTTTATTATGAGTCCTAAATTTAAAATTCAGTAGTTCGTATTTAAATAACCTTAATACGTTTTAGTTTTCAAAACTGGAAAAAACAAGTGATACACTCCATAAATAAGGGAGGGCTTCTTCAAGGCGTATCCAATGGAATTACTGTCAATGTGGGCTATCGCACAAAGGTTTTCATAATCCAAACAAGTGAAATTTGGTGCAGTTCACTTCTAAAATTAAACAAAAGAAGTTTGTAACCCCAGCCAGGAAGCCCAGTGCTAGAAAAACTCCTCAAGTAGAAGATAAGATTATTTACAGCATCAGTAAAGGTAACCAATTTCTGAATTCACACAAAATTGGGGTGAAACTGGGCAACAAATGAGAGAAGAAATATTTACACGGACAATAACAATGCGTTTATAAGCATTTTGGATTTCGTAAATGTATTGTATAAAAAAAACCGCATGTGGCAAAAAAATGTTAAAAAACACTGACGCTTTGCAAGCAAAATGCTCAACAAAGATGCATGTTATCTGAAATAGTATTCTTACAAGCAATGAACTTAAGAATATATTGTTTTCACCTGATGAAAACTCTTACGTAAGATGTTCCTCAGTAAAATCCTTACGACTTTAGGTATTTTGTTAAAACAGTCGTGGTGTATTATAACTTGGGATGCAATTTCGTGGTGTGGTGTGAAGCCATTCTTAGAATAAAGGGAAAAGTTAATTAACATCAATATAAAAACAATTTAAAAAATGTAATAGAACAATATTTCTTTTGAGAAAATGCTCGTTCTCAACATGATAACGACTCATATCAAAATTCTAAGTTATTGCCATACTGGATTTCGTATAAAAATATTGAAATTTTGTACTTATCATCGTAAAATTTTTGTCTAAACCCAATTGAAAACTTAAAGGAAATTGTAAAAAGGAATAACACGAACAACAGTCCAAAAAACAAAAAGTCTTAGAGTTCCAAATGATGCAGCAAACCTAGGGAAACATGTCTCTGTAAACACATTAGCATTTAATACAAAATTTACAAAGAAGACAAATATAAACCAATATTTTCAAAAATAAAATATGTAAGAGAATATCCTATTAGAGGATATGTCAATTTTTGTTTACTTTTGTGGAAAAAATTTTATGTTGTGTGAAAACACAACATTTCGTTTAAAGTTAATTTTTTTAAAAATGTTATCTCAGCTGTAAATATTTTTATTATAAATTCAATAATGATTGAATACTTTACAATTTATAGTATTTAGTTTTGGTATTGTGAACTTAATTTTAAAAATATATTAAGAAAAATGTGTGCTGCTAAGTCGTTTCTAATTATATGGCCACCACTGTATTTATCTGCTCGTAACTGTATGTATGCTCTATGGTGCGCTGATCTATCTAGTTTAAAATTTCATCGAAGTCAATACGTTATTTAGGTGAGGCATAAATTTTCCCTTGGGGCAGGTCAGCTTAACATTTTGACACCAAAATTTCTAAAATTTGCAAATCGTAACCTTTTATGGATATAATGGTTGCTTTAAGATAACTCTTCACATGAATGCGGCAATTCTGCCTGTTGACGTATATAGCTATTTAGCTGGAAATAGATTTGGTCGGTGAAGATTATTTTGCTAAAAAATTCTATTTTTTTTTGTTCTTGCTTTTCGATGGCCCAAGAAACGAATTGTTGACATAATGCGTGGGCAACTGGTTTTAAGCCGAATCTTAAGCTAGATTTCAAGTAGAAATTATTTAAAAAAATTACAATAAATTATTTTTTGTTTTAATTAGATAATGCCGGTCTGGTTTTTTAGATTTTGCAAAGATCAAGGCAGGCATATTAATGCTTGAATTATCAAAAGTTTATAGTCTTTTTTCTAAAATAAGAAGGCCATAATTGTATTTCAAATAAGTTTAATAACTCTCGAAAGCACTCTATTGTGGTGCCTAGCATAGAAAACTTCCGTTTATGTAAACAAATAACTTACCATGTAATACATCGTTAACAGATGGTTCTGTTTATACTTGGGGTGAAGGTACTCATGGTCAGTTGGGTTTAAGTTCTTTAGAAGCCTGGAAACACTACCCTAGTCGTATGGAGAGTATACGTAATTATCACATAATAAGGTATTGAATTTTAAGAAATATGTAATTTTTTTAAAATAAATTAATTATATTTAACTTTATTAGCGCATGTGCTGGTGAAGGTTTTACTATACTTTTAACTCAGACAGGTTCCTTGCTAAGTTGTGGGGATAACAGTAAATTCGCTTTGGGGCATGATGACAGTAAAACATATCATAGTCCAAAAGTTATAGAAAAATTAGAAAATGTGTATATAAAAGAAATCAGGGCTGGTGCAAGTCATGTTTTAGCTTTAAGTACGGAAGGCAGCGTTTATACTTGGGGTACAGATATCCATGGAGCTTTGGGATTGGGCAGTTTACAAACTCAGCAGTGAGTACAAATTACCTATAACAAGTATGGAATTAATTCAAAAGTAATCTGTTTTAAATTTTCTTAGGAAATCACCACAAAAAATATTAATTTCTCATATTAAGTCTAAAGTAAAGAATATATTTTGTGGACCTGATACGTCAGCAATATTATTCGAAAATGGTGAAATGCATGTATGCGGTAGCAATGAATACAATAAATTGGGCTTTGATAAGCAAACTAAAATTATGGCCCTGGTAAGAGATGAGTTTAGTAATTGAATAAAATGAATAGAAAAAAATTATATATGTATGTATCTTTACAGAAAAAGTTACTATTACCTTTTCCCATATTGGAAGCCAGCTTTTCTAGTACACACTCAATATTTTTGGTTGAAGGAGGTTATGTTTTTACTATGGGTTCCAATGCGTCTGGTCAACGTGGTGTCGGACATTGTAATAATGTTGTAGAGACAGTCTCTTTAATCGAATCTTTAAAAAGTAGATATATTGTTGTAAGTTTGACAAGGAGCAAGTAAAAAAAATATTTTTATTTCTTAACATTTAACTTGTTTTTATAGAAATGTAGATGTAACGATCAGTGTTGCATTGTAAGTTCTGATTATAATGTGATAACGTTTTGGGGAACACGCAACGGTATACCAGAAATTGGTGAAGAAGGCAGCGCAAACAATATTCAAGAAACTGAAGTATGTATTTGCTTCATACTGTTTTGTTTTAAAACATTTAATTCTCTCTTTAAAGGTACAAATGGATCTAGAATTGGGAAATAACACTGCCGCATTTACAAATTTTTTAGCTTCTGTTTATAAATCAGAGTTGGTTCTAGAACCTCAAGATTTATTAGGGTAGGTTACATATATATAAAATAAACAAACATACCTGTAATGGATATATTTTGAAATATTTAGGATTTATTCGTCTCCAGAACAATTGGAAAAGGGATTTTATGTCATAGTAAATGATATATTTCCTTTAGCACATAGCGTCTTGATCTTGGTGGATACAACAACACCTTTAATTGCGTCTATAGAAGATTTCTCTTAGATCAATTAATATTTAACAATTATCATAATTTCTACACAATGTTTCATATTTTTCATTTTATTACTGCACAATATTTCAAATGGGTATTTTTTGTAAATTTTATAGATAAATTCTAATTGGTTACGAAATAAAGACAATGAATAATCATATTTATTTTATTAATAATAAGTAGATGTGAACATCTAAAATCTTATTTACATACAAGTAAGTGTAATCTATTAAAATGACAAGTAATAATTTTGTGTATTTAAAAGATATTAACTGATTAAAACATCTTTTATATAAAAGCCAATAAAAACAAAACCATACAAAAATTGTTTCTCATTACCTTCTGCAATGCCAAATTATTGTGCCACTACAAATTTGAAAAGGACAATAATTAAAAACAGTAATTCTGAATTAATGAAATGGAATTAAAAAGTAATAAAATGATTATCAACCATGGTCAATAAAAAAAACATGTTTTAACGCTAATAAAAATATTTATAAATTAGTGAGTCCGTTATTTCAATAGCGTGATGAAACATTTCCACCATAACGTTCCGGTCCTAGGCGACTTCCGCTATTGTACATGCCACTACCTGTACTAGCATAGCCTCCACTTGAACGCTCATTATATGTGCGGTCATAACGATCCTGTGATGAGGGTATGTTTCGCCAACTATTATCATCGACAGGATTTGATTTTGGCCAACCAGAACCAGAACTATGAAGGCTTGAGGACATGCCATTACTGGAATATTTCATAGACGAGCTACTGGCACCCATATGGGACGATGGGGCCCAAACAGCATTTCCACTTGAACTACCACCATAACCAGAACTGTCATATCGTTTACTAGTACTAGAAAATAAAATAATGAGAAAATGCATTTAAATTAAGAATTGTTTGTAAACTCGTTGTGCCAATGAAAGTGACTTACCTCATATCGTCAATACGTCTGTAACTATGTGATGAATTACGGTCATCATAACGTCCACTGCCACTGCTGCTTTTATGCAACGACGAACTTGAATGATATGAACTGCTTCCAGCAACACCACTAGATGAAGCAATATGACGTATATCAACCTCACGCTTAAAATCATCACGTGTTTTACCTCCCGAAGAGTAATCTTCTAAGCTACGTTTAGAGGATGTCGATGTCATATAATCAGCACTACGTTTAGAATAATCATCTGTGCTGCGTTTTGGAGCAACTGCAGCATAATCATCAATAGTTGAGCGTTTAGTACCAACACCACTGCTACTGTAATCCATTCTCTTCGATGAGGATGATGTATAATCATCTATACGTTTGTTAGACGAAGAAGTTACGTAATCCTCACGCTTGTGTGTGCTACAAAAATGTTATACAAATTATTTATCAATTCACTCAACCTTGTTATTTATTATACCTTCTAGATGTAGCTAAAGTGGCATCAAACCTTGGTGGAGGAGGAGCTTCATAACGATCTGTTCCTGAAGAACGTTTACGATCGTCTGCAAAGCGATCATCAGTACTACGTTTATTCAAACGTTTAAGAGGGTCATCACGAGTTTCCATAATCCTTTAGGGATGTTGCATAAGAGGATACAGAAAATCACACAGGCACACAAATAAAAAAATGTGGAGAAAGAAAAATAAAACAATATTAGTTTATATTCTTATTACGCAAAGTATATCTTAAACCCCAAACAAATTTTGGAATGGTTTTCTTTGTTTTTCCAAAAGGGGCAATACGAGAAAAACACACGCATTGAAAGCATATTTATAAGACTCGATTTTTCTTCTGTTTTTTACAAATGAGTTCAATTATGGGAAATTTAAAAATGAAACATTTTAAAATTGAGAATTATGTTAGAAAAAATTAGGTACTGCTGCGGAGATTGTACATAACACAAGGTTATTATGAAAATTGTTTTGTGATTTCTTTCAAAATATATATATGAAATTCTTAAAACTAGGATACTTCTTGAAAAAAATTTTTTTGTACTATAATCTTTACGCGTGTAATAAAACTTTGGTTTGATTTTCTTTAGTTTAAACATAGCATACTTCATTTGTTGACGTTTTATTTCTAAACGCTCCAACTCGAGTTTTTCACGCTCCAACTTCTGGCGCTCGCGTTCCAAACGCAACAATTCGGCTTTTTCACGTTCCAAACGTTCTCGTTCCAAAGCTAATTTCCTACGCTCCTCTGCCAAACGAGCTTCTTCCTGGCGTTGACGTTCTCTAATTTCTCTGCGACGTCTTTCTTCTTCTCGCATTTCACGTTCACGTTCACGCATGCGTTGACGTTCTCGTTCTTCACGTATTTTATTATATGATAATATTTCCCGTTGACGCATACGATCTCGTTGGCGTTGACGCTGATCACGTTGCCGGTCGTTATGTCGTCCACTGTTGGTGTTACTATGATCCGAACGGCGTTTTATGGATGATGTTTCTGAACGGGCTTTTTCGCTACGACTAACATCTTTGGTATCATCTTTTTTCTCTTTATCATCTTTGGGACGTGAATTTTTATCCCTGTCTTCTTTTTTTACACCACTATCATCTTTCTTACCAGATTCACCTTTACGTTTACCATCATCTTGAGATGATTTACCACTATCCTTGTTGGATGACTTCTTATCATCGTCTTTCTTTTTGGATTCTGAACGCGATGTACCAGAAGTTTTGCCACCATCCTTAGAATTTGATGAACTGCCACCAATCTCTTTTTTAGTACGTTCCACAGATATGATACGTCCATGGAGTTCTGTGCGATGTAAATGATCAATACAGCGACTAGCATCACTGGATGATGACATCGTCACATACCCATAACAACGTGTACCGGGTGTACGTGTATTTGTCACTACCTTAGCTCCAATTACTTTACCATATTTTGAGAATATGGTCTTTAAATCACTAGCTCGTGTCAATGATGACAGACCAGACACCCATAAATTGCGTGATGCATTTGATGATGATACAGATGAAGATTTGCCGCTGGCTGATTTTGAATTGGTAGCAGAGTTGTTGTTAGATGTTGATTTTTCTGGAAATTCCATATAAATAATAACAGAGTAGAGAGAGAGAAGGTTGAGTTATATTTACAAAAATGTTTGGTAACAGATTTTTTCTATTTTTGGAATAAATTAAATTATGTATGTTTATTATATCACTTTAACTGCAACTTTTCTGAGGCACTTTTCTTGTGTGCAAAACTGTTAGAAACTAAACTAAACACTTTTGTTGTTTTTTTTTTTTTTTTAATTATTATTATTTTGAACAGTCTATGCAAGAAAGTGTGAATTTAGTAAGGTAGATGTTTCAGCCAAAACTGCATACTTGTTGTTAATTGGGCCGACATTTATATCCACTATTTTTCTTCTTTTTTTAGGTCTACGGAATTTTAAACACAAATTTTTTAATTGCATTTCTTAAATGTTTTTGCTGCAACGAAATAATGATGGTTTGTTTTTGGAAATGTAGAATAAAATAAAATTTAAATCCAAATATGAGCTGTTAAATCCGCGTTGCTTCCTTCAACTGGAGTAATCGATTAAAATTAGTCTTCAGTTATACTCACAAAATAAAATCTTACTGTAGTCTTATACTCGATAGTTATGTACACAGCTTTATATTGCATATAAAAACCTTTCAAAATCAAATGAAATTAGCTCGTTTAATATGTTAATTAGACATTGGTCGAGTTCACGGAGAGGTAAATTGATGTTGTGCCACTTTCTGAATATTCATATGATCGCATTCACATTTGGCCTTATAAAAAAATTTAACCTTCATCAAAACTTGAATTTTGACTAAATGTTTAGTTTTCCACGAATTTCCGTTATTACTTTGATTTCTAAACGGGTTGTTTTAATTTATACAATTTTTTATGTGTAAATTTACAAAAAGCTGCTTACTTCCACATAGTATTTCAAAATGATATATAGTAGAATAAGTCCTATTCTTGTCTCTAACAAACGTAATATACAGCTTGCATGATGCCCTTTCGCATTTCTTATGATTAGATCGAGTTGTATGCACTATTAATATCAAAATCGCTACGAATTTCTAATGAAAGTTTGTATGTCTTAAAAAGCTTACAGCTTAATATCCTACAACTTGTTAACTCCACAATATGCATAACTGTCAGCTTACTTCACTCCACGATATTTAAATGGCTGGACTATGTTGAATTTATAATCATTAATTTGAAAGTAATATCTACGTCTTATTTAAACCTGGTTTGATGGATTTCTGCTTCGAAACTATGTTTTCAAAGTTTCCAATAAGCGTTAACAAAACAGCTTTCCCAAACGTATAAGTCTGTTCCGTAGGTTACACTTGTACCTTATAATTGTTAGATAATACTGTCGACAATTATAACGAATACCATCCAGTTTAAAATATTATTTTTGTTGGTTTGTATATCATATAAATTCACACTTTCTTGCAAGTAAAATATTTGGCATTACTCTGAACCTGATTGTTTGAAAACACTGTCACTTCTTAATGAATAACATAATGTCTTTAAAAAAAAACTAACAGCAAAAACTATTGTTTTTATTTTTTAGAAAAAAAGTTACCTTTATCCTCCTTTGACTTTGATTTATCACTAAAAAAACAAAATTCAAAACTTTATTTAGTATGCAGCAATATATTAAGAAAGAAAATGCAAACTTACTCTTCTTTTTTATCGGCTGATTTGTCTTCTTTCTTTTTATCCTTTTCATCTTTATGGCTTGACTTTTTGTCGTCTTTGTTTGAAGACTTCTCTGATTTACTAGTTTTTACCTTGTCTTTTTGAGTACCTAAACATGAAATAAATTTTATTTACAAATAATTTTTATATATTTTAACAAAAATTTATATAAAAAAAACATCAAGGGTTGGCCAAAGAGAAAATGAAATAGATTTGGAATGATTCTGGTTGACGACGTTGTTTTTATAGATTAAGGAAAAAAAAAACATTTTTATTTAGTCCAATATAAAACGTAGTCGGACTACAACGACGTCGTTAACTGGAGTAACGCTGATTGTTTTTTCATTTTCATATTTCACGTTAATCTGATTACATTTAGGCGCTTGAGCGTCCATATTTACACCGATGGTCTATATATGTGGAGTTCATCATATTTATGCAGAAAAAATTTTTAACAATGACAACAATCATACAGACCACCTCTGGTTAAAAAGGGAATTAACAAGATTGTCTCTTCATTCGGCAGTATAAAATTATATGCAAAGCCATGATTTAGACCAGTGGTCTTCACCCATATTACTCAGGTAACTAAATTGTTCGGATATTTTTTTAGTTTTTCTTACCCTCTTCGTGAATATTACAACCAGGGTTGTTCAATTGAACAAAAATCCTGCCTCACAGCTTTTTGAAAGGTACAACAACCTGTATCGTTAATGCTATAAACACGAACACACGACTAGAAAAATCGCTGGCTACGAAAGTAGCCAAGTTCTTAATTATAATAACGACTACAGCTACAAAATAAACATCTGTTTTGACACGTTGAACATAACCTAAACAAAATATAACAAACTTATTTTTTTGTAAGTGAAATTGTGAGGAAACAAAAAACAACAAATGTCTGAAGAAAACTTATAAAAATTGAAGACAACTAAAAATGTAATTAAATAATAAATGAAAAATTAAATAAAAACTGATGTAAATAAATGAATTAAGTAAATGAAAACTAAACAAAAAATGTAAACAAATGATTTTTTTTTTTCAGTGTGGTGCAACTTGAATTTTTGTCGCATTTTTATGTATATATTTCATGTATTGCGTTTTTTAAACACCTTTTTCATGCATCTTATTGTATTGGCAGCACTAAACTGTTTATTGTCGCCAAGAAAAATAGAAATTAACCTAAGTTGGCTACGGACTACAAAAGTAGTCGTGTGGTCGGTAGTCGTGTTGCCGTTAAAATAATTATTCTCTTATGCGTTACATGTATTCTATTTTTGACAGCTTGTAGTCGATGGTCGGTAGCCTTTGTTGTGTTTATAGCATAATTCTTATTATATTAATGTTAAATTTAGTTTATCGTACTGTATTAACAGATATCACTTTTAGAATTCCTAGAAACGTGTATATGTTTTATTTTCCTATCAAAAAATTAATTAATTATAATAAAAATTTCAATGTTAAAAATCTTTTATAAAAAGAAATCCGTGCTCCGTTTTCATCATGCTAAACGACAACCACAATTGTTACAAACACATGTATGTGAGAATGTGTGTTATGTTTTATTACTTTCCAACAGAGCTAAATTTGTTTGTCAGACACTGAGAAGTTATGATAATAAGCAAATAAACTTATTAATGTTTAAATTTCTTATAACTCCGTTTCAATTTGTTTATAGCATTTAAAAACAATTTATTTTATGAATAATTTTAACAAATTAGTTTAAATTTTAAAAGTAAAGGTTTTTGAAACGAAAATTTTCACTAATTTCATTCAAGTTGTGAAAAACAATACAAATATCATTTTACACGCTGTATAATATCAATGAATTATTCATACATGAAGACTGATAAAACATACTTTAGCTTTCTTATTCATGGAAAAAATATGAATGAGTTTATGTATTGTTACGGTGAAATATTTCTAGTAAAAATTGCAAAATAAAGTCCAAAATAAATGTTTCATTATAATTTGAATTTGGGCTCAATAATTATGTAATCATTGCAATTTTTTTAATTTTGTTCTGAACTTACCAGACTTTTCCTTGTCGTCGGGAGCTTCGTCATGTAATAGTTGTTGCTCATCCTCGCCTATTGTTAGATTAATTCCTTCTTCGTTGTCATTGTTCACCGCATCACCATTTGTTTCATCCTCGTGATTCAATTCCTCATTGTCGTCTTCTTTTTCTTCACCTTCATTTTCCTCCTCTTCTGCCTCTTGTTCCTCTTCAATTTGCTCATGTTCAATATCATCTTCGTTATCCTCTATTATTTGACACTCATCATCGACATCGCCTACTTGATCAACTTCGTCATCGTCTTGGTCATATTGATCATCTTCATTTTGAATATCCTCCACCTCTTCTTCATCTAGTGGTTCCTCTTTTATACGAATTTCCTCCACAATATCTTCTTTTAGAGGCTTCTTATTTTTAACATTCTTATCTTCTACCACTTTTGTAGCTGATGCGGGTGCTTTTTTTACAGGCGTTCCTTTACCCAAATAGAAAATGTGTTTTCCAGGGTCAATGCCATCACTTTTTAGTGACTATGGAAAATTTAAAAAAATATACAATTATTTGATTTATATTTACTATTTTTCTCATCTAACCTTTTCAAGCCTTTCTATTAAAGCTGATTTTGGCCCAACGGTATCCAATTTTCTTTTTTCTAATTCGTCTTTCAAATCACATACGCGTAAATCACTCAATTTTTTACCTGTGTCAGACATTTTATAAATTGTCTATTGTAAGTGGAAATTTTATGAAATATTTTTTCAATTTAAGATAATTAAATCACTGCGTTTTATTAAATATTTTCTAACTCTTAATATATATTCTTCCTTTCTTCCGTCGAAAATGAATTATGAAAATTTTCAGCTAGAATAAAAATGGCGTAAATGCAGATAGTGAAGCCAAGTTAACTAAAAATTAATTGCCAACCATTATTAAGCCAAATGTAATAGGAATTTACAAAAGAAGTAATGTAGTATTGTATATGTTCTTATGCAGCATTTACTAAGATTGAACCATACTGGGACATTTTTCTTTGAGAAATTCCTGCGATTTCTCTTTTCAATTTTGTTCATTGAAACATTACTTGTAAGCCTTTACCTAAATAAAAGCGAAGTGTCTTTCCAAGTTTGGAAAAAAAATCAAACATATGTATGTATCACATTATTTTTGTAATGTTTGTTTTAATTTTTCTTTTATACGCACTGTCAAAATTGGATTTTTAAATTCATAACGGGCTTACCTCATGCATAGCTCTCATACAAAATGTATGATCATGACAAATTTTGACAAATATACGCCGTACGCTTGTATTCAGATACGACCCTCACAAATTTTATTTTACCGTTCTCTATCTTAAATATTGTTATTGGTGTTTTTCAGACTATTTCAATTTCGTTTGAAATCAATTCCTGCCACATACATATGTACCAGAAAGCAAATGAAAGTAAAAACCATTAATCATACAAAACTGTGTATTCGTACGTATGCACCACAGTGTTTCCAGTGACGAAACACCAACAAACAAACAAGAACAACACAACAATTTTACTACTACTTAAAATGAATGAGATAACAAGTTTTAACATAAATATATATTTATTTGTTCAATTAACATAACACCCCGTCTATACGAACCATAGATTTGGTATATCATGAACAAAACGTCGGCAGCGCAAATGTCAAAATTTTGTTCTAATTTGTGTATGTGGAGACTACGTATGGTTTACCAAGTCTTACCGCCGGTTTCTAGAACACGGATGGTATTTGACATTCGTCTTTTTATATGAGAAACACTAACAAATTTGAGTGTTTTTGTTTCTAGAACTCGAATGGTTTCTGACATTCGTCTTTTTATATGAGAAACACTAACAAATTTGAGTGTTTTTGTTAGTGTTTCAGAAACCATTGTTGTCAGAAACCATTCGTCTTTTTATATGAGAAACACTAACAAATTTGAGTGTTTTTGTTAGTGTTTCACATATAAAAAGACGAATGTCAGAAACCATTCGTGTTCTAGAAACAGGCTGATAATTTATAATTTTTCATCAAGTGTATTTCGTTTATTTTGCGGTTGAGAATGTTAAAAAGATGGCGTCAAACTAAAAATGATAGTTGATGGTAGCACATAGTTGTTCGAACAATTGTTTTACCAACGATTGTCGACAAAGAACATGACATTGATTTAGAGAGTCTACACGAGCCAAATCGTTGATTGACCAAAAATTTGTTCATGATATACCAACAAGGCCAAATAACGTATTACAGAGTAAAAATATAATACGCAGACAATATGCAATGTAGTTCCGAAATTAACAGCCTGTTTCTAGAACACGAATGGTTTTTGACATTCGTCTTTTTATATGTGAAACAACAACAAAAACACTCAAATTTGTTAGTGTTTCTCACATAAAAAGAGGAATGTCAAAAAAATTCGTGTTCTAGAAACAGACTGTAAAACTAGCTTAGGTTTTTAATATATAATTGTTGTTTTCAAGTGGTAAGAAAAATAATAAAAATTGATTTATACTTTGGTAGCTGCCAGTTGTTTCATGACTGTGGTATGCACTGAAATTAGTAATTAAAACCGGGTGTAATAGTTTAACAAATTGTTTGCGATCATCTGTGAAAAGCCTATAATATAAATTGGGAAAAATAATACAACTCTGGAGGTTTTTAGATAAAAGGGTGTGTTGAATAAAGTTTGATATGTACAATATGGCATAACTGAAATCGATTGTAATGGATCGATAACTTGGCAGCACTTTTAACGATGACGGTCGGCAGCCATATTGCTCTTTCTTTCTTTTTCTGACCACGTTCTCTGCGAGTCGTATGAAATAAACATGAGCCTCACAATTTCTAAAAAACGCAAGGTAATTTGATAAAAAACAATACCTCGAAAGTTAAAAAATAGTGCTGTTTAGATAAGTTTTCCACAAAGTGACAAGAATTGCTGCAAAAGTGCCAAAATGTAAAAAAAAGGAAAACAGTAACAAGATTTTGTTAACCTCAAAACGAAGTGTCAAATTTTACGGATTGCTTGCAATAGTTGGCAAAATATGTCAATGTATACCTACAAATATGTTTAAAAAGAAATATTTAAAATTTTGAATTAGATATGTACTGTGACAGTAATTGTTGATTCTCTTTATTTTATAGTTTGTTGCCGATGGCATGTTCAAGGCTGAATTGAATGAGTTCTTGACTCGTGAACTCGCCGAGGATGGTTACTCCGGTGTTGAAGTACGTGTGACCCCTGCCCGTACTGAAATCATCATCATGGCTACCAAAACCCAACAGGTTTTGGGTGAAAAGGGTCGCCGTATTCGTGAATTGACCGCCATGGTACAAAAGCGTTTTAATTTCGAACCTGGCCGTATTGAATTGTACGCTGAAAAGGTTGCCACCCGTGGTTTGTGCGCCATTGCTCAAGCTGAATCCCTCCGTTACAAGTTGACCGGTGGTTTGGCTGTCCGTCGTGCCTGCTATGGTGTTTTGCGTTTCATTATGGAATCTGGCGCCAAGGGTTGTGAAGTAGTTGTATCTGGCAAGTTGCGTGGTCAACGTGCTAAATCGATGAAGTTCGTTGATGGTCTTATGATCCACTCTGGTGATCCATGCAACGATTACGTGGAAACCGCTACCCGTCACGTCTTATTGCGTCAAGGTGTCTTGGGTATTAAGGTCAAGATTATGTTGCCCTACGATCCTAAGAACAAAATTGGTCCTAAGAAACCATTGCCCGACAATGTATCCGTTGTTGAGCCCAAAGAAGAGAAAATATATGAAACCCCCGAAACTGAATACAAAATGCCTGCCCGTGTGGCCATTGTTGATGAAGTTATTGAAAAGTAAAACAACAATGTTTCTATAATATATCAATAAATACAATAAAATTATAAAAATAAGTTAATTTTTGTAAAATTACGAACATGTTTTATATTTAATTGGTTTTTTCAAATTAGTTATTGTCTACAAATATATACACACGTATGTATATGGTCCTTACATTAGATTTGTAGTTTTATAAGTATAAATACAAATTAAGTTCCCTTGATATTAAAAGCTTTCTAAATCATTGATATCTTTACATATCCAGTAGAAAATTTGTCCCCATTGGATTTAGCTAGTTCGAGGCAGCGGACGAAGCGTAAACATGCAAATCGTTGGTCTCAGGTAGAAAGGCCCTAACTCAAATAATTTAAAATTTACAGGAGGCGGTAAAAATACAACAGATACTGTAATTATTAATATATAACTTTTTATTAAATACTGTACAATTGCTTGTAATAACGTTATTTTTAATAATATTGTAAACATTCTTTGTGAGGAGCGGAATATTTCTAAAATGCATTGGATTTACTGAAAAAAAGTAAGTTTTGAAAAAATGCGAGTTAGGGCCTTTCTACCTGAGACCAACGAAATGTAACTATTTTTCAATATGCATTCTCTAAAGTATTTAGTTCACTTATTTTTAATACGTATTGAAAATACTTGATTCTTAGCAAATTTAGAAAAAGATTGATTGAAAATTTGTATTTATATTTCATCTATACCACTAAACTTAAAAAATATGGTGAATTCTTAAAATTAATTCTTGGATCCAGATTCAAAATGGTCTGGTTAACCCAAATTGTTTATCGTCAACTTAAAGGCCAAACAACCTATCAACAAAAATTTCAAAATTGAGTTTTTTATTCAATATTATTCCCTATATAATGACGCATATGTATGCAAAATTTTGAATGTCTAATAATACAAATAACTAAGCTATTATCAAATGCCCTATCAGCAAGTGTACAATTTTCTGAAACCAAATAACTTATCAGCACTCATGCTAAATAAGAAATTAGAGTATTTACAAGATTTAAAAACTGCTTCCAGCAGACTGTCATTACTTGTATGATAACATAAAATACTGTTTTTTTTAATTAAACTTTTTATTTAGTTATTAACTTTAAAATAAATATAAAATAGTTTTTTTTACAAAAACATCTTTGATTTTATTTAAAAATTTTAGGAAAAATAGAATAATTATACTCTAGAAGGCCATGACGTACTAAAAAAGAGGAAAATAAATCATCAAAAATTATGATAGAATTTTAATTTTGTTGCATAGTGTAATTTAAGCAAACATCACGCACTTTTTTGTTTAAACAAGTAAAAGAAACTATATCTGTTCTTATTTATTAATGTAAATAATATTCATGTGTTCAAAGGAATGCTTAATTATTCACACTAATTAGTATTGCTGATAGATTGTTTGGTTTCAGATTTTTAAAATTCCAAATAACCTAAGCGCCTTATCATAAGCTGTGTTTAGAAAAACAAAGCTTTTTCAACAGATATAGACATATTTCTGGCTTCATTTTAATCAGATTGTATAATTTTCGTTTCAATATCGCAAATAGTTCCAGTTTTATAACGTTCTTTCTCTCTCCTGTAAACTTTTGAAAACTGCTGATAGGTTGTTTGATCTTTAAGGTGACAATATGTATGTATGCTTTTTTGAGTCTAATTTTATAGTGCAATTATAAATATTTATAAATAGCCCGGGAGTTTTTTTCCCTTTTAAAATTTGTACATATGAATTTATGTATATGGCAAAAATTGGAAAAGGAAAAATAAACTCCGGGAAATTTTTATTCATAATAGATATGTAGTATAAAGTAAATGATTTTCCCAGTTAATATCAAAAGTAATTATTGGGATGAATGTTTGTAAATTATATGTATAACTCTCCATTTATGTAGCTTCCTGATAACACGGTGCTACAGTGAAAATATACTTGGAAAGTGACCTAGTGTACGTTGTAGGCCTTATTGAGTAGATCATAAATCAATTTTTAAAAGTTCGGAAACACCCTCAAATTTCGGAGTTATTCCGAAAAAACTATTTTCGGGTAGGTTCGAGTACTTATGAACACGTAACTCAGTTGATTTTAATCCGATTTTAAATTCTTAAACGGTTTCAGAAAGAAGAAATATGTGCCTTTTTAAATATATACATATTTTTGTATATATATTAATTTTTTGCAGTGTTATTTTTAATTATATCTGATTTTAATTTTATTTTTTCTAAATTTTTTAACTTTGGCGCCATTTTTTTAAATTAGATTGTTTAGAAACATACCCTTATGTATATATTTAATTAAAGCTAATTTAGTTCTGAGTTAAACAAGCTTCTAATAAATAAAATCGAGTAAAAAATAAAAAAGTTATTAAGGTTTTTCGAAAGTTAAAAATTTTGCTTTTACAAATATGTATTGATCACGATACTACATTTTCTTTATTTTTTAGTATTTTAATGATATGATTATATAAATATTTTAAAATAACAGTATTCAAATTATTCTATTTAGAAATTTTGAATATTTGATTAAAAGTGCTTGCTAGACCTCTTTCACTTGTACATCAAATCGTCTGTTTCTTGCTTAAGTGACCAGCAGTAATTTGAATTCATTCATTGAAATCTAAATGTGCATGCAGAAAATGAACTTTATGGCAATCCTGCATCCCACTTCTACATAAGTCTCACGAAATTCCTTTACTGCATCAATATAATTTTCACTTTTTTCATTTCCCAAAAAATTTTCACATAAACTAATAAAGCTTCTCCATGCTATTTTTTCCACACATTTAATTTCATTGCGAATTCTTCGTCAAGCATGATTTTGCGGATTTGAGGTCCAACAAAAATAAAAAAATAATACAATTATGTTGAGAAATCAATAAGGAATTGTACCTTCTTTTATTTTTGCTTCACTTATTCTTGGGAAAACTGATTTTAAGTGTAAAAAGGCATCGCTTTCCCTATCCAGACGTTTCACGAACTTCTTCATGTATCGCAATTTGAAGTGTAATGGTGGCAAAATTACTTATTCATAATCATAAGACTAAAAAAATAAAGAAAATGTAGTATCTTGATCAATACATATTTGTAAAAGCAAAATTTTTAACTTTTGAAAAACCTTAATAACTTTTTTATTTTTTACTTGATTTTATTTATTGGAAGCTTGTTTAACTCAGAACTAAATTAGCTTTAATGAAATATATACATAAGCGTATGTTTCTAAACAATTTAATTTAAAAAAATGGCGCCAAAGTTAAAAAATTTAGAAAAAATAAAATTAAAATCAGATATAATTAAAAATAACACTGCAAAAAATTAATATATATACAAAAATATGTATATATTTAAAAAGGCACATATTTCTTCTTTCTGAAACCGTTTAAAAATTTAAAATCGGATTAAAATCAACTGAGTTACGTGTTCATAAGTACTCGAACCTACCCGAAAATAGTTTTTTCGGAATAACTCCGAAATTTGAGGGTGTTTCCGAACTTTTAAAAATTGATTTATGATCTACTCAATAAGGCCTACAACGTACACTAGGTCACTTTCCAAGTATAAAAAAAAGTTGCTCATTTGTAGCACCGTGTAATCAATAAACTAAGTATGCCTTAAGTTATGCAATTAATTTGTTAATACTTTTTTAGATATTGCAGGGACTGCCTGGTTGGTTTCATTAATTGCATATGCATTGTTTGTATTGTTGTTTTAGCATCAAAACAACATAATCCCTTTTATTAAGGAACTTGTTAAGCATTCACTGATTACCATCATCTACATAAAACATGACAAACGAACGAGGAAACAAATGAAAGCAATCGAAAAATATCAGAAATATAAGCATTAAAGGCACAAGCTACAGGAATACAAACTACATACATACCTACTTAGGTATATAAATCAGAGATCAGCAATGAGTCGCTTTTTAGCGATTCATAAGCACTTATGAAATTTTAAGTATAAGTGAGTACAAGTAGTTGAAATTAACCTACTCTGACTCACTCATTCTCACACAACGTTGATTCATTAACAAAGGTTGCAATAAATATGAGTAAAATGTTGACATCAAACTCATACTCACTTGGATTCATAATTTTATAAAAATACTTATGAGACTCACACTTGATTCGAGTGACTCGAATCATATGAAAAAAAATTTACCGTTTTAGTCGATAGACATATACAATACAAAAGGAAATTTATATGGTGTATACAAAAATGAACATGCAAATAATAAACAAAAATAAGCGAAAAAGTTTAAGTTTATAAGAAATGTATTAAAGAAGATAAAAAGAATATATTATGATACTCACAATTATATCATAATTATTATTTATACCTTGATTATTTTTTAATTTTTTATAAATAGGTTCTAAAGAAATTCATAACAAAAAAAAAATATTTTTAAATTTTTTCTAAATTTTACATTGTAAAAACTTATAGTATACTTAACAGCCTACATCTTTATAATCAATATTTTTAAAATAGATTATTGGAATGAAAATTGTCCATATTGGGCTATTGCCTTTATGTTTCCGAACTAATCGGAGACCTCCGACACTGATTTTCTCCTTAATCTCACTTGCAATCCTGCTTATAAAAAAAAAATAATTAAAAATTGTTTAATTTCTTTAAAATATTTCCTATACACATTAACTTTTTCACTTATGTAAATTCTTACATTTTGAATGTTAATTATAATATATACTATATCTATTTTCTTTTTATTGAATAATAAATTACCTAGTCCAAAACATAGTATTTATTTAACTCGATTCATGATTTAAACTAAAACTTTTTCTTTTGCAGTCGTGTGGTAAATGGTTGGTAGTTAGGAATGTGTTTATAGCATTAATTTACTCTTGTACTAACGCAGTAAGCAGAGCAAAGACTCAACAGTTTGTATTCGAATCATACTTATTTTTTCTCATCTGTATGCACTGAGTTAAGGAGAGTTGGAGTCAACAACATCATACGTATTATTAAATATAAATGCGATGAGTACTTCAAACTTTTGAGAAGAGTAGAGTATCCCTTACATTAACAAGAGTATGAATGCGTATAAGTACAAGAAATTATGAATCATGATTCGAGTATACTCACTTTTTCAGTACTCATTGCTGATCTCTGATATAAATATCGCTGCTTTATGGTAATAATGTCATAAAACAATGTTGTTTTAATAACTGAAGAAAAACAAAATTTTTTTTAATGTGTAAACAAAATTTAAAAACCTTAACTGTAAGTAAAGTCATCAGAAACAGTATTAACTACGTACGCAGTACGCATTTAAAAATATCTAAATTCGTTCTATAAAATTTAATTTTTTTTTTGCAATGTGACCCTTTTACAACAAAGAAGCGATATGTATGGAAGTAAAAAAGAATATTAAGGTAGGTATGTATGCTTCGTTTTTTTTATGTCAAATTACAATTGCGTTGTGCTCAAATATTACCTAAAAATATAATACTTGATTGGGATGTCATCTTGGGTTACCGATGGCATTCTTTGATTTTAAATGTAAACACTTTTGCTTTGAAACAATGTACTTCGAAAATAAAAATGTAAGGAAATTTTATGCGATTTTATTTTGATTTTATTTTTGAAGATACAACTTTGACATCTTTCTTCTTTTATGGCTTGTTTTGTGTAACTCGGATTGACCCACATATTTAATGCCAAATATTTAAAAGACCAAAAAGGAAAATGTAAAGGCAATTAATGAATGAAAGGTACTAGAGAGAATTAAATTAATTTACAGGCATTTATGTAAATTCGTTATTGCTGTCCAATGCCACACAGATTTCATTGTGATTTGCATCTTTTTAAGATACTTGCAGATGTAAGAATTAATAATTAATACAATTTTTTTTCTACAAAATTAAAATAAAGGAATTAAATACTCCAACTGCTAGTAAGAGCCTATTAATAGTGGCTAACTCTCGTCTATAACGACCACACAATGACCAATTTTCTGTTGTTGACGTCGGCAAGGTCTTATACATATAAGAGGTAGACCTATTTATACATATACTAAAAAAAAAAAATTTTAAATAGTAATTTTAAACTTTTTTTTAATTAAAATAGAAAACATGTCACATTGAGTTTTGAAAGATCAGTTTCGACACGATACTTCCATCGGAGTCTTAGCCTTGTTCTTCTGCGCCGGAGGATTCTCACACTTACGCACGACATGGTCAAGTCTTCGTAGTCGTTGCACCCTAATGCTTCTCACTACATCAATGTCGCTATAAAGCTCATACATCTTCTGATTCACTCGGTGTCTGTACATACCACCAACTGATACGAATCCATAAATTCTTCAAAGTATCATATATGTAATAGTATGTTTAGTATCAGCAACTTTCACTATGTAAGTTTTGTATGGCGAGAGTCTTGCTTGTACATATACATACTACAGTATTATCTGGTTAATTGCCCCATGCTTAATTGCCTTTCACGCTTATTTACCCCAATTTCTAAATCACCATATTTTTTCTTAACATTTTCTAATAATATTTCACTGTTAATTAACTGTCGCTTAATTGCGTCATTCGCTTAATTACCTCAAATATATTTTCCCAAAAAAGAAATTTCACTTAAAATTCCCTCGTTTAATTATCCAAAATAATTATTTTCTAAAAAATGCAGCTTAACTCAACTATTTTTAATAAAAAGAGTGGGCAAACAAACAAAACATTTCGCAAACGTTACCACAAAGTCATAAACTTTTCAAATTTTTTTTAATGGTATTGTACATGAGCCAAACCAAAACAAATACTTTCTAAATGAGAAAGAGCACAAACGAAGCAATTAGCTTTTCGCTCTTTTTTCTCTTCTTCTATTCTTTTTTTCTCATTAATTTTTTGTTGTACCTACGCACATTTCAGTTAGTGTATATGTAGTGCTCAAAACAAAAACAATATACAAAATTAAATGGGACAATCGTTCTCACGGTTTCTGTTTTGTTTTTGTTTTACTCATTGTAAAGAACAAAACAAAATGAGATCAAACGTTCAGTTTTTTTATTTTCCTTTTTATTTACTTTTACTACTTTTTTGATACAACCTTGCAATTAAAGTCTGTTTATGTATAAGTATAAGTACATATAAACTTATTTGCTTTTTAAATGTATTGACGGCACTGTATATAGGCAATTAAGCGTATTCGTAAATAACTTCCACGCATAATTGCCCAAAAATTCTGACATTTTTGTCGAGGCAGTTATCCGTGGAATACTGTATAACAGCCTGTTTCTAGAACACGAATGGTGTTTGACATTCGTCTTTTTATATGGGAAACACAAAGAAATTTGAGTGTTTTTGTTGTTGTTTCACATATAAAAAGACGAATGTCAAAAACCATTCGTGTTCTAGAAACAGGCTGTAAATATAAAGTCCTTACATGCTTTCACACAAATTACTCTTTTTCTTTTCTTTATCTTTTCAAACGGCACCTGTTTTTTGTTTCAGTATTTTTTTTTTTGCTATTTCTGTGATGTTTAGGGATGATGTTCAACATTAAAAAAGTTTCAAAGAAATTTTTAATGTTACAAAAAAAAAAAAAAAACAAACAAACTTAAAACTATTAAAACTGTAGCACAAACTTAATAGAAACATGAGCATACCTAAAGAGAAAGAATACACAAATTCTGAAAACAAATACATATGCATGTGCATATTTAAAACTTAAATGGGTTAGAAAGAAATTCAATGGTGTTACAGGAAAGGACCCAGTCAGCATTTTTGGTCACTTTTGAGTCTTTTTTGACTCCTCTGGGCGATTAAAATAGTCACTTATGAGCTCATTTTTGAGTCGAAAATGAATGTTTTGTCGGGAGAAAAATTTACCCTTGCCGCGACTCCCCTGAACGAGTCATTTGTGATTCCGCACACTAAACGAGTTTTACTTACCTTTTTATTATCTTTACAATAATAAAATATTGTATTTTGTTTAAAAATATAAAATAAAATTAATTAATCAAGCTCAGCTGAAGGAATTATTTTTTTATATGTATATTATATGCACCTTTTTATTGATGAGATAGTCAAAGTCGTTTGAATTTCTGTGCGAGCGTCTAACTACTTACTATACCATGACATCACAATAATTGCATAACTCTTATTCTTTCAAATAAAATAAATCCCATTATAACGAAACGCAGAAGAAAACAATAAAATACGACGCAAAATAATTATAAAACAGTCGTATTTCGAACGTCTGCACGATTAATTTATGATTCCGCATATTTAATCAGTTTTTAATCACCTAAGGGAGTCGTAAATGACTCATTTTGGTGATTTCTGAGCAAGCAATCTTCCAGGGGAGTTCAATAAAATAAAAATTGTAAGTACAATGTGTATTTAGTTTAGTTTTAGATTTAGATTTTTCACCTTAAAAAACCACTTTGTTTCGGGCTGATCATTTCAGAACAAAATTTTTGTTATGCAAACTTAAAAAATGGTATCTCGACTTTAAGTCAAGGTATTGCGAAAACGTTGAAAATTGCAGAAAATATTAGATTAAGTTTTTAAAGGTCACATTTTTATGCTCACATTGGGTATATAAGTATTTTACGAAAAAGCGCAGCCACTATTTTTTGATATATATTTTTTTGCCAACATTTTTTTAAATTATTCAAAAATAAATTTCAATAAGAAATATTGTTTTGATATTCTAATAACACTATGCGACAAATGAAGACTTTTAAAATAAATTTTTTTTTTAATTTTTAAAAAATAGTGAAAAATAAAATTTTTAGGAAAGTTGTTCAGATTTACAATGGCTACAATAAGTCTGTTTCTTTACTCTACATTGGGCGCCCGTACATAAAATTTGGGTAAATGAGAGAAGTTTTGAGAGAGTAACATTCTTCTTCTTCATGCACGAAATATCCCGTACTTTTTTTTTCGGGCTAGTTTATGCAAGTAAACAAATAATCAGCTGTTTAAAAAATATAGAAAAATGAAAGGTTCAGAAAACTAAAAAAATTCCAAAAGTTGAATTAAAAAATATTAATAAACCTGCAGTGAAAGGCTTATAGTATAAATTAATTCAATATTTATGTAAAAAAGCTTTTTTTTGCCTTAGTTAAAATGTATAATTCGAATTATTGTCGTTTATTGTTTGCGAAAGTACATGTTCAATATGTCTGTGTGTGTGACATAAAGTTGTGTTTTTTCATATTTTTATGTGAATGGGTAAAATATTTCCTTTTTTTGCGTTCCCGTACTTTTAAGTAAATTTGTCTCTTATTGAGAGAAATTATTGCTTACAGTCTATTTACCGAAAGTAAAGAAACACACCTAATATTGTAATATATTGTTAGTGAAAAATTACGAGTCCCTGTAAGTTATGCTGAAAAAAGTAAAAATTTTTTCGTACATTTTTGCAAAAAAGTGCAAGAAAAAATTACATATTTTTTGCACAAAAATTATAATAAAATTTGTTCAGTAGAGTCTTCATTACATTATTGCCGAACATAGTTTTAAGCAGTATCTTTAAGTTTGATACCTTTTTTTGAGTGATGCAGTGATTTTCAAAATCTTTTGAGGTCCATAAAAAAAAATTGGTAGTCAGTCTGGCCAAACCGAGTTCAGTGTTTTATTAAGTTTTGGTAGTACAATCGAACCTATATTGTGGATTTCGTGCATTTTTTTCGCTGTTGCACTGTGTAATCAAACTAGAAGTAATGGAAAATTTAAAGTTTTCATAAAATAGTGGTTACGCTTTTTTAGTCAAATATTTGCCTATTGTTGCAGCAGCTTATGGTACATACATTCACTTATGTCAAATATTTGATTGAAACATTTATTTTGTTTAATGTTTGTTGCCTCAAATTTAGTTTGTAATACATATTGATCGATTCTCAGACCTACTCTATATACACACAAAATTTCATGAAAATCATATTATATACTCGGATGATTTTATATACTCGTATTAGAAAATTTGATATAACTAGAAATTCTTATTTACCTACCAAAGGCTGGTATACAAACCTTTCTTTTTGGGGTCAAAATCATTGGCGTAAAAAGTTAGCCATTTAACGAAGACAATATAATTTAATTGGAAAATAATTAAACTAGACTAATTGATTCTGAAATCAAGTATTATTTGGCCAATATATAGATATACGTTACAAACTAAAGCACCTACACCACCCACCCATCCTTAAATCAAAAACTTAATCAAACGACGTCCCTGATTTTCTGAGTGATATAAAATCCCAACACAAAACGTAATTTCAAGTGCATGTGTAAGTACATACAATTTAAAATGTAATGAATTTGGATCATTTTGTGTAATATTTTGTGCAACTGTAATAAAAACAATAACAATAATTACAATTCTAAAACAAAAGACAAAAAAAAAAACAAACGCAGTCTATTTATTTAATAAGTAAATCTTAGAAAAAAAAACAAACAACATTAGTACAGGTACATGTTGTATAGGGTATACTTTTAAACCCGTTAGAAATTAAAATAAGGTTAGCTATCAAACGGCCTTGCATACTGCGCTTACTTTTTGATATTATGTTCAGTACATACCTACATAATTTGCCATTACAGCCCTGTTTCAGGGTTACGGCCTAACTTTTCGCAGTCAATACCGAGACTTACAAGAGTGGAAGTCCAGAATACATTTTATCAATACAATCATTTGTCCGAAATCAGTTACAAATTTAAATGCTAAATATTGATCTTTTGAATACCAACATTTTGTGGATTCCAATTTAAGTGTTTGTATTATCTTTTTGAAATTTGAAGTTTGATCGGTCTAAAAAAATACTCTTTTTTTTTTGTTGCAAAATATTTCAACGTATATTTGGATTTCCTTTTTTTCTAAAATGTTCGCTTTTTACCAAAAAAATTAAAGTTAAAAATAATACTCGTATAATAAAAATGAAAAAAATTGTTACCTGTCAGTTTCATTAGAAACTCATGCAAAATACATTAAACTCACGAAAATCACATAAATCGTTGTAGTCTGGGATGCATTATGATTTCGCATATATGAACGTCTGTACGTACATACCTTTTTTATGGTGTTTGCGAAGTTCACATGTGACTATATGTTGTTATACTTCTATCAAACACTGTATTTAGGTGAAAGAAGAGTGCAAGAGAACAACACTTATTTTCACTTTGAACAAAAAAAAAAAAAAAAAAAAATTAAAGTTAAATATAGTGTTGGTGTTTATATTTGTAGTGCAAGCAATTGTTTTAAATATATATTAAAAGAAATTTATTGCTTTAAAATTAAAATCCAGAAAAGTAAAAACAATTCTTTTTTGGTTTTAAAAGAAATTTAAATTATTTTATGTGCAATAGAGAAAGTGGTTGCATTTAAATAGACACTTTCTAACAAAACTATTTAAAAATTAAATGCTTCTAATTTAATTAACAAAAAATAACAAATAAAACGCCATATACTTCTCACAGTTATAGTAAGTGAAGTGTTTGTTCCTAAAGTGTTTAAATTAAGCCGCATAAACACTGCTCACGTGGTATTAAATGACGTCAAATCTGGTGATAACGCATTATACGAGCAATCATACTATAATAATAACTTGGTTGTCATTAGTAATGTTTACAAAATTGTGTCCTCACGGTGGCAGTTTTTACTTACTTCGTACAAAGCTTAGGTTTGTTCAAACTTCATACTTTAAGTCAAGAAAGCCAATTTTGGGAGTATGTTTTGTTTTAGTGATTATGTTGCTGGTTCTTAGTACATATTTCTGGGGTTTAATTTTAGCATCTCAATTAGATTCTGCTGACATTATCCTACACTTCCACTCGATTATGATAAAACAATCTGTATGATATCTTTTGCATAGATTATGAAATAACTTTAAGTTTTTTTTTCAAGTCTTTAATTGAGAAATTTATACGTGACTGTAATATTAATATAGCTCAGTAGTTAGGTCGTTTTTAGCTTCCCTTCATGCAAATCATTGTCGCTAGGTTCATTATCTATTTTTTATGATAACAGTTTTCAGCTGTCTTCATTGCTGCTTTTAGAACTGTTACCATTTTTATATATTGAGGATTTGGTTATTTCTAAATTAACAAAATGTGATATTTTTTACAATATTAACTGTGGCACAAAAACAAAATGCTTGTTGTTTTTTGTGTGGTTGTACTTTTTTATAGCTGAGTTGACCTTATTAATAGACCTTGTTGTGGATATGCAAGGTGACACAAAAGCCTGTCGGAAGATAATATACATATATATTTTTTATTATTTCACAATGATGGATAATTATTTGACGGGGTCGTGGTTTAGTGGTTAAAGCACTCCCATAGACACCCAAACGACCGAGGTTCATTCCCAGCGAACGAGTAAAATGATAAAATAAAAATTTGCGGTTTTTCTAAATTATAATTTAAACAATAATAGGTTAAAAAAACTATGTATATTAAAACAAAAATTAAAATTCAAATATTTGCTTTATTTTTATAAGTAAATAAAGAAAATATTATATACTTGTATTTAGTATTCATCTCCCCGCGTACCACAGTACAGATTGGGCACTCTTGTCTTTGGGCATTTGATTACTTAAAGCTTATTATTACAAGATATTTTTGGTAAGACAAAATCCTCAAAAATATTTTTTTTATTCTTATTTTTTTTTGTAATCTACCAGACATATTGACTACATGGCTAAAGTAAAAAAATAAATAAAAAATTATGACTTGAAAATAATATTGTACGATGGTAGCACATGTTTACAATCATTATTAACAATGTTACCAATATTATTAGACTTACACATACAACAATACATGTGCTGTTATGATATATGATGCCATTTTAGAAACACGAACCAATTTATTAACAAATTATTATGAAATATAATAAAATGCATATGCATTATTATTCTCAATGTATTCTACTTAAAGTACTTACATATGTACATACGAGTATGTACTTACATATATGTATATATGGCTATAACATCATGTTAAATATTATTTTTAAGCCTTAATAGCATTGTTTACAATAAAGAAAAGACATAAGGTTGGTGATAGTAGACTTGTAGAGTTGCATTAAGAACCCAGCAAAATTAAATGAAAGTGCTTTAAGAAGAATGTCGTTTTAATAACATTTAAATAATTTAATGAATTGAATTCGTTTTAAATGCATTCCTGTATTCGTCACATTGAAGTCATGAAAAAAACAAACTCCATACACACACATATAATCATATCCAGTGCAATCAAATTATTATTTTCTCCATAAAAAAAATTGAATTTAATCACGCATTGTCTTGATTTATCCATTTAATTCATGTTTTACTTAAATTGAACCACTTAATTATGTTCTGATTCTATGATTTCATTACACTTTAATCATAATACATAAAGTTTGCTGGGTATGGTACTAAAAAAATATACTGCTTTGTGAGCTTTTAGTAAATAATTTCAAATTTTAAATTAATTTACATTGAAAATTCATAAAAAATAGAAGATTAGTGACAACTTTGTTAAAATTGGTGCAGTGTTTTTTTAGGTTTTTCCCTGTATTCCAACGGGTAGAAATGAAACAAAAAAGATATAATACTATCGCTCACTATCCGTTTCTATTACTTGTTCCATTGACTATATATTCAACATTCCAATACAATGCTTTGTATGAGTAGGGGTTTACTCCTGAGAATTGGTAAAAAAAACTAGGAAACTACTTAAGTTACAGCAATAAAATTTCGAACCTATTTGGAGTTTTTCATTTAAAATGGTTGTGGCAAATATAGAAAAAATCTGTTAAAAAAATCATAAAAAATAATTTGGTTACTTTATACTTGTTGTCGGTGGTGCTTTGGGGAACTATAAGTACTTAAGCCAGACTAATGGGGTAAGTAAATAAGAAAGGGGAGGGCAACGTCTTGGGTTTTGCTGGTACATATACATACCTACGCCTGTTCATAAAAATATTAAAAGTTTAATAAGGCTTTACTTGAGCCTAAAAATTTGTCAAATAAGTCTTTCATAAACCTATAATGCTTTTTATGAATACATTTTTGAATATATTTTTGAATTCGTTTTTTTAATTCTTTAATGAATTCAATTTATATTTATACAAATTTGTTTTTAATAGCTTTTTTCTAAATTCTTATTGCGAATATTAAAAAAAGAGAAATAATTATGGTATATATTTTAAATACTACAGTAGTTAAATACGAACCAAGTAAACAAGTAACTTACTAACTAAATTGTTAAATTTAGCAAACCTGTTAGTTTTCATTTAAGAATGTATTAATTACCACGTAATAAATATCTACGAGTTTATGAAAATTATGTAAAACTATAAAAATACGTTTATATTTGTCAGATATTCAATTAAAATTAATTTAGTTTTTTAAATATACACTGAAATAAATTTATAGTTTAAAAACAGTTATTGACTGAGTAAATAAATTAAAACAGTCTTAAAATTTATAAAATTATTGATTTAAAAATGTATGACAGCAGCGGTTACCCCATATTATAACACTGAATAAGAAATAATTGGTTAGAAAGCTTTTTATTAAATCTGGGCTTAATAATAAACTTATTTTTATAAAGTTTACTACTGCGTTAACATATTACGGAATTTTTATTTTATTTAGAAAGAAAAAAGTGATAGTAAATTTATGAGACTGCATTTTAAATACATACATACATATATTTTTTCTAGGATCAAATTCTGAAGTGCTTTAGAATGTTCTTATGTATTAAGATTTGACAGCTATGACACTAGGAACGAGTAAAATTAAAATAAAAAATACAAAGTATAGGTTTTGTATAGGTTTTTCCAAGATGTCTTAGTTTTAGAAAATGTGGCACATTAATGGTTTTTCTTACTTAATTTTATAAAAATATAAGAAAAATTCTATTCAAATAACGTGTTAGAGAAATTTTTTTATTGTTGAGATTGTTAAACTAATTTTGGCCGCTACTGACATCATTGATGTTTTCCCGGTTCTGTTTTACGAACTGAATTTGTCTCGATTAACGAAACAATTTTTGTTTGAGCTTGAATAGAACTTAAAAAATTATAATCTAATGTCTTCGCTTAGTTAAAGTTAGGGTATAAGGAAAGATATACCAAAAGCTTTGCTTCGCGTTATTAAAAAAATTTTTTGTTAGCTTTTAGGTAATTTAATCTAATTACGGTCTTAAGCGGAATTTAATCGAGACCAGTGAGAAATGTGACATTAAAAATGGCTACTACACCTATTTATTAATTACAACTATTTTTATCCTAATACGTCGATATACTGTTACTATATTCCCCTAAAACAACTTAAATTCATCAGAAATTGAACTGCCGTATTTCTTTGTGTTTTTATATTCTTATGCATATTACGAGTATAAGAGCATTTAATGTAAATAAGAACTATTTCATTAAGTAAAAAAAAAATTAATTGTTTCTGTCATCAGCAGAAAATTTACTTTGTATTTCTTACTGAAATTATAATTATTATCAAGAATGCTATTATTTATATTACACCTCATTTTTCTCTCTATTATATATTATATATTTATTATTATTGATCTCATTCTCTTATGAGAGAATTTTTAACGAAGATCGTTTCCTTTTAAACATACCACAATATTTTTTATCATTTTATTGTTAGTCATTTTTGTTCACTTGATCGTGTAAGGTTAGTACTTTCAATAAATCAAAACATTTATAAATTTTAACCCCCGCTTTTTTTCTCTATTTTTTCCCACAACATTATCCTTTTTTTTCATCTTGGAGATCCACCCCTTTATCATTGACCCCATCATTAATGTTGTTACATTTCCTAAAACTACGAATTTTTTTAAACATCTTCGTCTGTTGCTGTACATATGGGCATTTCCATTCAAATATCTGCAATAGAACAATAAAATTTCAAATCTATATATTTTATTATTTGTATGTATGCGTGTATGTTAGTGTGTCATTGCGAGAATCGTGGGTTTGATTATTACCAGAGAATCTGGTGTGTTGCAAAACACCGAACTTAATGGTCTTAGTTCCCTTGCTCCTAATTAGTTTTAATTAAATTAACTATTAAATTGTAATATGAAGATAAATAAATATATATGTACCCATCCCAGTGAGTACAGTGACGCAACTCCAACAAAAATAACAAGAACAACAAAAAACTTTTGTTTAAAATGAAAGAGATAGCAAGTATTAGCAAAAATTCATAGAATTGCTAGTTTTAAGTGGTAGTAAGATTAATAACAGCTGACTTTTACTTTGGAACTGTCATTTGTTTCATTACTATATACACTGTGGAACCCACTGTGTACCCATGATTAAATTATATTTCAAACAATTGTTAGTTAAATTATTATTAGCTCTGATGACTCTTTGCAAGCTTTGGAAACAATCAATAGTATATACATATCTGTGGCATTTTGACAAAACACCTTAAGTCGAGATAAGATAGTAAAAAAAAGTTAAAAAAAACTCGGGGAAAAAATCATCTTTATAAAAAAATAAAATAAAACAAAATTGGAGAAAAATTTCTTCTATGATACAAAATTTTAAAAACGTACGCAAAAATGTTTTTTGAATACAAATTCGTATCATTAACAACATTTTTTTCAACTTTTTAAATTTGACTTAAGATGTTTTGTCAAAATGCCACAGATATACCTAAATTTTTAAAATTTTTTATATGGTTTGCAACGAAGATTAATACTGTTATTATTATTTTTACTTTTTAAAAAATATTTTTTTAACACGAACGCATATGCTAATTATTTTTTAGATGAAGTGTGTGAAATTTAGGTCGGTTCTAATAATGTTTCCTGAATGATACAAATATCAACACAAATACAATATAATATATCTCAAAAATAGTTTTAATAAATATATGATTTTGCACAAATTAAAATACAGATATTAGTTTGAGACAAATTTACAAATTTATTACACTCGTATTTATTTAATTTCCTTTTTTTGAGTGTAACTGCCATCATCATTAAATCAATGGTCACACATTTAAATGATTTTGTGCAAATTCAACATTGATGACAATTCAAACCAAAAACATTAAAAGCAGAACTGGCTTTACGCATAAAATATTTATATATACGGAATCTTGTCATCTTCATAATTGTCACAGTTTTAGACCAGCGAATTCTATCTGAATCGAGTACAACTTTGTTACGTTATGGATGTTTGCATGTTTTGTTGAGAAATTCAATCAGTTTAAGTGCGTGCGACTACGTTTAAATACCATTTGAATGGAATATTCATGTGTAATATGAATGCAATGGTTACAATAGTAATAAAACCAAAGATTGTTTTTTATTTCAATATTATTCTCTTGTAATGACAGAAAAAAATATTCATTTTTAATAGAAGCATTTTTGGTCACATTTCTTCAGTTATAGAAAATGATGATGAGAACCAATAATGAATTAAACCTTAAATGGTATAGAGGGTTGTTTGTTTATTTGTTATAAATCAAAATCATTTAACAAAGTCTAATCAGAAGAGACGAGTGTAGTTATTTCTTTAAATATTAGGCATTAGTTTAAGTTTTCTCGAAATTTCAGGGCAGGTCATCATTACTAATTTAAAATACTTACATATTGTATATAAGGTATAGTCGCCGTAGTCTAGTGATTAGTGTTTTGACTTACTAGACATGAACTCCGGGTTCAAACCCCAGCTCTGCTCTATTGAAAGAAAGAAATATGAAAAATATATCTTGCAGTTACTATCTCTTTGTAGTTTTATGGCAAAAGCGCTGTTGTTCGGTGTCAATGCTAAACTGTAGGTTCCGGTACTTTTGGATAAAAATTAACTCACATAACGTGTATGCAGCGAGAAGTTAGGTCGTAACCCTGAAACAGGCTTGTAATTGTCAATTATGTTTATATGTAAGTGTAAGGTTTTCATAGTGTTATTAATATTTTTTTTGTTTAACCACTTTAGGGTTTAATTTTTTTTAACAAAAACAAATGCCCATTAATTTAAAAATAAAAGACTACTAAAATTATTTTTTTGTTTGTTCTCATTATATGGTTTGTATTGAAATCCAATTATTATTTTATTACCATGTAAACAGTTCTTGTTCAAAGAAAAATCTTAAAAAAAAATACTTAGAAAATAAGAAGCCATTAAAGATTTTGTGAAGAACATGTTACTGGCGGTATGTGGATGCTGCAAAAACTTCTTGCTTAAAAGTATTGCCATTGCTATTGTTTTTGTTTTAGTTTTATTTAAAAAAATGTTTATTATGGAAATCTAGCGCAAGGTTGACAGTGTCAAGCAACATATGCAACACAAACTACAAGCACCAATAATACAACATTAGTTTTACACAAAACAAATGAAATAGAAACTGAAAAAAGATGAAAAAAAAAAAAAAACAACAACAAACAACTATTGCAACATTTCTTTTGAACTGTAGTCACGCTGGACCTGAGCTTTTAAAGAATTTATTTCCTAATTCAATACAATTTCAAAACCTTGTTTTAAAAATAAAATTATTTTCGTATAACAATAGAACACAGTTTCAAAATTATCCAATTAAAACAAGAAATTGAAAACAAAACGATTGTACACTAATTTAACAAGAAACTGATTTTTGTTAGCCATCAGTATAAGAGATTTTCATAATATGTATTGCAAAAATTTTTTTTAAAAATATGAAATTCTCAAACTTTGTAAAATTGGGAACATATAGTATATGGAACGGTTTAATTCGTCAGATAAATCAAAGGTTGCACGTAAACCTGGAGCATCAATTTTTAGTACACTGAAAAGATATTGTAATTCAATTTTATTTTCTCCGCGCAATAGTAATTTAGCCTGCTTAGGAGGTTTTATTTTCACTTTTAATCATCAACTATTTAATTCAAATTTTGAATTCTACAGAAAAGTACGAGTTAAATAATGGATGATAGTCGTCAATATATACGGCTCACAATGAACTCTGATGAGTTCACAGTAGCTAGGATGGAAAATAGTTCGGCTGATGTACAATTCGCTCAAGGATGTCAATTTCTCCTTTGATTGAGATCATTGCAACAACCATTTAAACCATTTTTGATATATGATCTTGCAATCCAAATTCGAAACAAAGTTAAATTCTATTAAGAATTTGGATTTTTTGCAATGATTGTCATTTATCATTTTTACTGCTAGATTTAGCTGTTTTCTTCATTGAATTATATGCTAAATGCTTCTTTAGCATTTTACTTTTGTTCTGTAGAACATTTTAGCAGGATTTTTTTTAATTTAGCATTCTCTCCTCATCATATTCTGTCAACATTGATCTAAATTCATTTAATAGTATTTAGCTCTGGTCTAATTAAAGCTTTACTGATGAAACAAAATTAATTTAATGAAATTGTCACTATTACTGAGATTCAAACTCGGATTTCCAGATTATTAGCCAATATAAATTCGTTTTCGTTACGTTTTTGAAAAAGTATGCGTAAAGAATTTACATACATACTGCTAAGATGTAGTCGCCGAAAGAAATATTTTTTTCATATTTTTTTTTTATGATGTCGGAACGTAAAGAATTTAGCATGTTCTATATTATGTCGGTGCATCATCCACAAAAAAGATTTCAGAATAATTCGATAGAAAAACATCAATATTGATGATAACAAATGCTGAAATGAATTAAAGTTTGTTTCCAATATCTTTAAGTGAACTCAAAAGTACTATCTAGTCAGTAGTGATGTAGTCTACTAGAGGATTTTCAGTGACAAACCTATATGTCTTAAAAGTTAGGAGTGAAAAAGTAACAAGAGAAAATATCACAAGTGCTTCACTACCGATTTATTACTTAAAATTCTCTGCAATCACGTGAGTTTTTCTAAAGAAAAAAAAATTGTGAAATAAAAAATACGATTTCTATGAGACAGTTTAATTTGTGGTCATATTTTTTAGTCCATTCTGGTTAAGTTATATAGGTACTAGCTTAACCTACCCGGTGTTTCCGGGATTCTATACATGACTCTTATAATAACTTTAATTTTATTTATTAAAACACTTATAAAGAAGTCTAAAATCTGAAATTTTAGCTTTAACCTGCTCAAGATCATTGAAATTAATATTTAGTTTTTATGGGAGGTACTACGCCCACTTTCAGACTGACGATTTGCCTTGACCATGAAGTCATTTAGACCAAATTCCGAAAATTTAGCTTTAACTGTTTCAAAATACACAAAAATCAATGTTTGGTTAGTATAGGGTGCAATTTTGGAAAATAATATCCTATTGCGCTTTCGGTGGTTCAATAAAATCGTTTCAGTCGTCTAGGCGTTATTAACCGACAAACAAACAGAGCTACAAAGAGACTTATATATACATATATAGATATATATATTTTTTTTTTATTGAGGCCAGCACTCAGGGAATGATCTCCACTTATGTAGTACATTGTGCTGGTCTAGGGAAATATTAAGGGAAGGGAGATCAAATGGCCAGTTGATCCGAAACTCTGATCAACTACAATTAGCACAAGGTGCCGTTTTGATAAGAAGGGAGAAATAAGTCACAAAAAAAAAAAGAATCATTTATTAATTATTCAATGGATACTGTTATGACTTCACCAATAAATAATTCAATAGCAATCAACCACAAGAAGCCTGAACAGTATAATTTAAATTAGGGGAGGAATAAAAGATTATAGTGATAGTGGAGATGATGTTGCTGTTGCTTTCCTTGATCCAGCCCCTGGGATAATTCTTAGTTAATGCTCCTCAGCTGCTTTTCTGGCATGGGAGACCCTGACAGAGAGCTATTGCTCTCCGCCAGCTTAGCAAGCTGAGTCCTTGCATTGTAAGCCTCTACACCACGACAAGGTGATTATCCCACGTAGAGGGATATAAGACAATTTTAAAACAGTTTTTGAGCGCCTTGGGAATGAAACAACTTGCTGTGATGCCAGTGTTTCACCTTCACCCTTGAATGATCAACAGCAATTGCCTCATAGTTGCATGTTGATTGTGTAGTGAGTGCCTTCGCTAAGTAGATTTAGTATGTTTAGCTGTTATCTGCTACTTCCCAATAGGTGGCGCTTTTATCCTGATCATTTGGTTTTTGTTGACATTTTTAAAGGTGGAATAGAGTGGAATGTCGGAGAGCGGTTTCTTTGTAGATGGTCTTCTTGGAACTGGAATTTAATAACTTTAAACTCTAATTAGCCATTACCGGCATATATGATATGATAGAAATTCTCTGTCTATTAAAAGACTTAATGCTTTATGCAGCTATATATTATTCAATAGCAGATTTAACAAAAACAATTAACTACATACTCGTAAATTAATTAATTTTGGAAAATTGATATTGATTTGTAAAATACAAGAACTAAATTAATTCTCTTGATGTTTGATGGCTGGTGCATCATTCGAAGAGTTATTTATGTTTTTAAAATATGTACTAATTATTTTATTTCTGTTTTATTTGGGAAAGAAATTAATTAAAAACAACACCTTAAAATATGCTAATTTTTACAAATATATTTTTTTCTTTACAGTAATAATAATGATCTACACAAGTAAGCAGGAATTTTTTTAAAAAATAAAAAATTACATAAATCTTGAGGACTTTCCGTCATCCTACATCAAATACTTAAAACTTAAGACCGGTTTCAATTATGTATGTGCAATCATCATTATCATTCTCTTACAAATCATTATTATTATTTTTTATTTTTCCAATTTTTTTTTCAAACTCAACATTTATGGCATTTTATTATTTGTAAAAACATATGTTATGTATCATTATTTGTAGATTATGAAATCAGCTTTGAAAACATGTGAATTTTCTGATCTTTTGTTGGCAATTGTTGGTCAAAAAGCAATAATACTCATAGGAAAATCTCATTCATTGGTATCTTTTAACAACATTCTTAACAAATGTTAACATGATTTCTAAAACAAGTACACACACACATTGGCTTATGAGTACATTGTGAAAACATCTCTTTTATTTGTTTTTTTGTTTTATTTTTTAATTTTTCTTTTTGTTTGTTTTTTTCACCGACAATATAAATATGAAATTGCACAAGTTTTCTTTGAAATTTCATAGGGTTTTTCATTTGATTTTTTTTTTATCTTCAGAAAACCGATAGAATCGTGCTCAATTAAATTTTGTAAAACAAATATTTAAAGGCATCTTAATGGATCACGATTTTGACGTTGTTATTGTTGTTAAACTATATACTTATAGTATGTAAATTATTTACATATGTTCATATTTATATTTTTATATGTTGTTTTTATGTAGAACAAATTTATAAATGAATTATATTTTGTTTATATACATATGTAGTATGTTAGTTGTACTCATACTTAGGACATGTAGAAAAAAGAGAATACAGTACTTAATTATTTTATAGTTCAAATATGAAATATGTGGGCTTCTTTTACCATTTAGCAAATAACAAAATATCGTATGTATTATCAAAGGGCTTCTAAATGTTACAACCTTTAAATATTTTCAGATTATGTGAAAATTTAAAGTTTACAATTTTAATACTTTTGAAGTTAAAGAAGATTTGAAGTGGATGCAATGAAATATTACATTTGCCAAGTTAAGAAGACAAGATATACGAGTATTATGCTTATTTATACTTATAAAACTGCCACCTAGGTTAATAAATTTAATCTGTAAATTGTAGACATACTCCTGCCTGTGTACAAATTTATATTTATTAATATAAATGATTAAATAACTAAAAACTCTTATAGTGTGATAAACTTTATAATTGGTCAGCATTATTTTGAAGCTTTTATGAAACAATATGCTGAATCGATATTTCGGGTTTTACATTTAGTGGTTTCAAACCGCCAAAGTGAGAAAGTTGTCAGGTATTAAATGTAGCATACATATAAATATATCTGGCCATTACAACCCCGTGTCATGGTTACTGCCTAGCTTCTAGCACCACTCATATTGTGTGTGTTAATTTTTATCCATGAGTGACGGGACCTACCCTTTAAAGTCGACTCCGAACGACAGATTTGTGAAGTTTTTTCATGGTAATCAATTACTCCCAGAGATTTTGCCAGAAGACTGCTGAGAGGTAGTCGTAGAAAGAAATAATTTTCTCATATTTCCTTTTTTCAAGATGTCGGAGCTGAGATTTGAACCCGGCGCTATCGTCTTAGTAAGCCAACACACTAACCACTAGACAACGGGGACTACATTAAATATATCACTGTGTGTAATTTTTAAGACATGGAAATATAACCATATACGGACACCACTACGTGATAGAAGACCAAAAAAGAAGACCAGTTTTGCCCAAAGTCATGACATTTTTTTTATGGGCCCCCAAACATTTTTGCAAAAAAATTATCATTTTCTCAGGCTCATATCTTGCAAACTACTCGGAATTTTGAATTACTTTCTGAGGCTAAGTTGTAGCCCTTGGCATGTAGACAAAAAATATGAAGATATAGGTTAAAAAAAACATCACCTTCAAGACCAAAATCGCAAAAAACTTAAAAACATTTGTTCCCCTTTTGTTCCCCTGTTTAGGTCCATAGGTAGAAAACCGTTCACAATTTTAGGAAACAATGAACTACAAAAATTAACCTAAGATCTCAATAAAGAACTTTCTAAAACATATGAACTTCCTAGAAATGATTTTTTTTTTTTTAGAGTTAAAACCTAGCAACGTACAGTACAAATATTACACCTGTACTGAACTATGGGTACTAGAAAGATGGTCAAGAGTATTCGAAAATAACTTAAACAAATCTATGTCTCATCCGTCACTCTTAACACAGAGTATGATTAAGAGAGGTGTATTCCGCTGTAAATATAATACAGCGACTGATCTGTCGAATCGGACATGTCTGTCGAATCAAGACTATACATACTTACATAATACACTATTACAACTCTTTTTCAGGATTACGGCCTAGCACATGTTGTGTGTGTCAATTTTTATCCATGAGTACTGGGACCTACAATGTAAAGTCGACTCCGAACGACAGACTTGAGAAATTTGTGCATGGCAGTCAGTTACTCTTAGAGCTTATGCCACAAGTTTGCTAAGAGGTAGTTCCCAAAAGAAATATTTTCTAAAGACCAATGAAATTAAAAGTGAATACAGAAATTTTGTTTGATAAGCTTTCACACCATTAAAAAAATACAAGGAATAGATTTAGCAGCCTGTTCCACGATGTTGAACGAAAAACTATGCGAATGAAAACAAGTGACTCATTATTGTTCGAAAAAAACGTTCCACTATGTTAAAGTGTATCTTTTTTGGCTTTATGTGTAAGATGTAAGATATTTAAAAATTTTCTAATTTCAATCGTGAATAATCAACAGTTTAACAAGTTAACCATTGAGAATGCGAACAAACGAAAACATTCGAAATCGTGGTACAGGCTGTAAATAGACTGTTTTTTTTATTTTTATTTGAGTCCAATACTACTAAATTCTGTGCATTGTATTGGAATTTTTTGAATTTTTTTCTTATATTATTATTAAGCGCCTTATGAATGAGACGAATTGCCAGTGTTATGCCTTCATTCTTGAATGATTAACAGCAATTGTCTAACCGTTGCATGTTGATTGTGTGGTGAGTATCTTCGCTAAGTAGGTTTAACTGTTATCTGCTACTTCCCAATAGGTGGCGCTTTTCTCCTGATCATTCGTTTTTTGTTGACATTGGTTAAGGTGGAATAGAGTGGAATATCGGGGAGTGGTTTCTTTGTAGATGGTCTTCTTTTAATTACTTTTTTTCTTTAATATATATGCATATAATTTTGAACCCAATATAATAGCCCAGTTCACAATCCTGGCACATTTTTACTATACAATAATAGAACACACAAAAATGCACTTGTTAAGATTTAGCATATATGCAATACTAAAAACCGTAGTGTATTTTTACACCATATTTTCCAACACCTTAGCAAACTATACATTCTGATAATCACGTATTCTTACGTGTCATATGTAGTTTATGTTTATGTTTACAAACACTACTTCCTCTTTCCCCCCTCCCATAACATATTTTCCCAGTCCATCACAATGAGTAAGGGCTGACAGCTGACCTAAATAAAAAAAGGACAAATAGAAACGAAACAGAAAAAAAAAATAAAAAAGGAAATATGAATTTTATTGCCCGTATTCATAAAAAATAAAATTGGTCTATAGAGTGCTTATTTGACAATTATCCCATGGAAATATGTCAAATAAGCAATTCATAAAACTGTTTTATTTTTTATGAATACGGGCATATGTATATCTTTAAATTTAAAATTAAATTAAATAATTTTTCTCTGATAAACTTTTGTCGGTTTAGTAAACTAATAAATAAAAAGACACAGAAAAACATCTCATTTCTAACATTTACTAGTATTAACATTTGTATAAATTTTCAATCTAAATGCACAAGATTGTGAATTGGACTAATCTGTATGTATGTGTACTTTTTACATAATATATTACATTTATAGCCTAACAAATAACACTTATGAACCATGTAATATTTTACAATATATTTAAGTATAAATGTCCACGACCAAAAGATCTACCCATCATTAAGATTGTCTACATTGAGAAATTATTATGGCAATTATTCAAGTGAATAACGCCCTGATCATAGAAAATACAAACAATATAAAACGAATTAATAAATATTTCTTCAATAATGCCCACACAGGATGAATTATATTAAATTTACACTCGATTCCTTTTCACAAACCATAAATTCGCATTTATTTCCTATATTTTTTACGCTCTACTCCTTTCAAACACCATGTATGAGGGACTAGCAATTGAGAAGAAAACGTGAATAGGAAAAATTTAATCACAGACTTTAAATGAAATTTAATATGTACAACATTGGTGGTGGTAATTGATTGTTACAGTTGAAATAATTAAATATTTTAAAACAAATCACTTAAGTTTTTAGTTTTAAGTTATACGTTTTTTTGTTTATGTTTTGATGGTTAATAGTGGTCGAATATAAAATACTCTTCTGGTGTTTAGTTAAACAAATCGTCGTGAGCCATTATATACATCTCGAGTTAATGATGCCACTTTACGTTTTCGACCCCAAATTTTTAAAATCTGCAACCCGTTTTCGGCTATCTCATCCAGTTTCTGAAATAAATAGTGTCTTTTTTGTTCTATATCCTTCAAACCAGAAATTTTTTGTGATAATTTTGATCGATTTTTTCAAAAAACATTTTTGGCACATGGAGCACTAAAACTAAAAGTGATGTCTTTTCATTAAGGCAAATATTTTTTGATTTAGTGGAGTACTTAAACTCCATTGTTTTACCTTATGTTGTCTGTAACAAATTAGTTCTTACTTATGAGATGGAATGATGCATTTGAATGAAATAGAATAGACTCAATTGATATTCTTAACGTGGCACAATGGTCCCAAAATTCAAATTTTTGGCCAAAACTAAATATTTTACATGGGCTATGATTATAATTTTGTTGTTCCAATCTAATAGAAAACACATCAGAGCAACCAAAAATGCATTTTATTTTTATAAATTGCAATTTACCGTTTAACATTGCAGCACTAAAGTTCATAAACTTCAGTCCACTTGAAAAAATTGTTGGGGGCAGGTGTTTTTTTAACATTTTTAAATATTTTCTAGTTTTTTTAAAAAAATTTTAATTTTTAAAGTTTAAAATGGAAAATAAAGCTGAAGGTATATAGTTTATTCAAAACATTAAAAAAAATTTAAAATATTTAAGGTAACGTGAATAAATATCAATATGTTGGAGTATTATAAAATTTATGAATTTTTTACGATTCTTAAATTTACGTAGAGTTTTAAAATTTCGGCTAAGTTCGGCTGGCATACGACTAAAAAAAAAAAGAAGATATTGATGTATATTTTTCATTTCAACTCAGCTTGAATTGCGAAAATTTGCACTTTTTGAGATATTCTTATTTTTATATGCCGTACACGGTGCTCTTGAAGCAACTTTTGATCGAGGGTCATAGCACATCCGTTTTTTTTTTTCTGATTTCGGTTAAATATGTCCAAATTGTGTACTAACAATGTTCTACAAAAATGAAGCCACGGCATAGGCGAACAACTTTTGTGAACATAGTGATACAATCTGAGCCTGTCTAGGCGCACGAAAATCACTTTGTGCCTCACAAATCGTCTTTTTTTTAACTTTTTGAGAATACCTTGCAGGGAATCAAAATTTCTTGCTACTAGTATTCTACAAAAATGTAGCCAGTGTATACGTGAATAACTTGCACAAATTTTACCAATTTATTTTTTAAATTTAAAAATATTTTTAAATTTTTATAAAAATTTTTTATAATTTAAAAAAAATTTAAATTTTTTTTAGTACTTATAAGGCATATTTTCCGAAATTCTTTTTTTGTAATTCTTGTTTTAGATAAACTCAACTTTAAATATGTCGAGATTTTTCAAATGTGGATAAAACACACAAACAAAGAAGAAAGTGAATTATAATATAAAGTTATTTTAAAATTATTACGCATTGAAAATATGAAGTTCATAAAATATAAGGAAACTAGGATTTCTATTAAAATTAAACTGTTTTTCTTGATCATTCGGTGAAACATCTGAATTAGATTTAAAAAAAGATTGATGTTCGGATTTTTTCGGACTATATTAGGCTCTAATAAGAAAAAAAAACCACAAAAAAATTTTTTTTTTTATTTTGGATTTTTTTTGTGTACCCATTTCTTTTAAATTTTTGTTTACTCAGGCTTAAGCTGGACACAAAACTCATATAATGGCTTTTGACACACTTCGTTTTTATAAACATAGCGTTAGAAAATTAAATTTTACGAAAAAAAATTTTTTGTATATATACAACATATGCATGAAAGGGTTAAACGGTTTTAAACCTTAGAAATTGATCCAAACTTAAAAAGATAAGCGTAAGCTTGATTGTAAATGCTGTTTCTTAAAAAAAAAGTATAAATATCGCTTAAAAATAATATTGGCCAAATATTTGTTCTAGCGAGCCCTATGTGCGTGGATCAGATAATTATGTGTTCTGAAAATAATCATTCCTCCGAGATATATATCACTTGCAATGCCATGGCGATCAGAACAGCATCCTTGATAATCTCAGGGTATTTCGTAATCTCATTTTTAATTTCTAAATTTTAAGAACGATCAACTTCTCTACTTCATTCTACTGGTCTTTTTTAAATTTATCTAGGACTGTTTGTATATCTACGATACTTTCTATTAAATTCAAGCGCCATAGCTCGGACTGCTCCTGCTCGTCTAAATATATTTTAAAATCATATTTATTTAACGGTCTCAGGCATTATGTTTGATGAAGAGCTATTCTTTCAACTGTATGCCGTTCATAAGAATAGAGCTATTCCTTCTCTTTTGTTCTAAAAACACGTTTCTCCGTTAGTAACTCTTGAACAATGGAACCGACGTAAGTATATATGTACATACAAACCACCTAGTAAGATATCATTGTTTAAGAAGGTAATTTCTCTGTGTATCATTGAATCCTTAACTGAATCAGCTACTATACAATTGGGTTTAGATTTTTAGTTACGGTATAAAGACGGCGAAGAAGTCATTTAATTTTTCATTTCTTCCCATTTCCGATCACTCTTGTTACAGCTGGATTATTCATGACAGTAAGACAAGGTTTTAGCTTAATAGCGGTATTAAACATCAAGTAAATACTCTCCCAGCGTATACACGTTTAGTCGAGCTTATAAAATTAATCACAAACCTGTTTGTTTTTTCATAGTTTTGACTAGCCTAGTTTACATACTCTCATTTGTCATTTGATGTGCCACCAGGCTTTTGTTAGATCACGACACGGTAATGCTGTTTGTCTTCAAAGTAATTTTATACATTCTTTTTAGTGTTTTCACGCTATAGGTGTAATTTTCTAGTACGTACATTATTTGCTGATAATATGGTATGGTTTGAATATTAAAAGATTTGTTGGTATTTTATATAATTAAATTAATAAATTGTCATATCTTTCACTTTATGTGTACATTTTTTCATAAAGCAAATCTTTTATTTCAAGTAGGGTGTACCATAAAACTTAAACAATTTCCGGCTTAAAGGTAACCAGCAACAGATAACAGAACAGTCAGCCTAAAATGGCAACACGTCTATATCCCGTGAAGCATGAGTGAGAAATTTGTATTTGTATTAATGCCATGTGATATTTTGTTGTAAGACCATAACTTGCTTGTTTTGTTTTTCTTTTTTGTATAAATGTGCAACATGTGCAACTGTAAACGTGTACAAAGATGCCGCCTTCAATACAAACTTACAAACATCGTGTGTTAGTGCAACTTTATAACTGATAAGCTTTTTTTTCTAAAAAAAGAAAAAATACTCAAAAGTATTTGAATTTATAGAAGAGAAAAAAAATTGTTGTAAATTGTAAATATTATAAAAATCTTTTTAAATTATACATGCAAGTGCATGCACACGACATCAATTGAGGTTTCAGAGAAAAACGAAAAAAAAAAAAAAATTAAGAAAAAGTCCAACAGATTTTTCACTATGTGATGAGATGTAGAAGAACAGGCGCCGTTTTATGGCTGATTCAAATAGGTACAAGTAAACGAGTTGTTAGATAAAACATATGAGTATGGGTGTTTCCATGAAAGGGTTGCTTTTTTTTTAAGGTTATGCTTACTTTTTAGCTCTTTAAGCGATTGACAATTCTGACGAGCTGGTTAACAAAGTACTTACAAAATGGCCACTCTAATTATAGTGACACTGTCTGGCTTCTCATAATATCAACTCTTAAAATTGCTGAGCTTTTAAATGAAGATATGAAAAATTTATGATTGTAATATTACCGACTTATTGAAGATCATATATTTGTGCAAACATTTCTTTATATAAATTAAAATTTATTATTTATGTTATGGACGATATGGTTGGACCATATGCTCGGTGTACTATTATAGACCACGGTCTCTGGTAGGAATTAAACTCACAAACCTCGTACTAACAGTCTACTGCACTGCCTACTTGACTCTTTCTAATTCATAATAACTCCTTAATTTAGGTTTAATCAATACATTAGTTAAGAGACGTTATCTGTCTTATAAGCTCAAAATAAATAATCTTATTCAAAAACCTTTCATAAGACCAAATTAACTAATAAACGATTTTAATGTCATGCTGGCAATACCATGTTGTTATTTCAGCATAGTGATGCAAAATAAAAGCTATCGGTTACTTCGGTAATTTTTTAATATTGATAAAAATAATATAATAGTAACACAATTATATATAAAATAGATATGATTAAAATAATACTTATTGGTGTTAAAAAAATAACTAAAACAAACTGAAAAATTAAAAAAAAAATTTTATTTTAAGGACATTTTTTTAATTCATGTATAAAGTAATCGAATATTACCATCCTCTTTTCGGTTTGTGCATCACTACTCTGTTTACATTTTTTTATATCAAAATTTTGTAAAATGGAATTGTAAACTGGAGAGAAAGAGATAGAGAGATTTGCATTTGTAATTTCTATAGGCACTGATGACAGAGCCTGTAAAGGAAAGAAATGGCATATGTAATACAAAACAAAAACAATTTTTTGGCCATTTAGAAATATTATTTTGTACAGAGACTGCAATCACTTGCTATTATACGAAAATTTTTAATTATTTGAATTTAAATATGTACATATTAGTTGTATTCATTGTAATACTATATTATTCCACTTTATTTATACAATATCCAATCCAACTCTCAAATGTCCTTTTATTGTACGGTTAAAGTAGGTTGAAACCAACAATAAAAATTTCATATTTATAAATGGTTTATGAGAGCGTTATGACACTGTTTGTTGTTTATGAATACAAAATTAAGAGATCTTGCTTATAAGGCTCTTATGAGTACGTTTTATCTCATTATGAATAAGACTGTAAATAGTTATCTTTCAAGTAAAATGAATGATTAGAATCAATGCATTTTTCTCATGCGTTAATATCTTTTAATATTTAAAAATTAAACTTACTTTAATAATTTTTTATCCTACTTTTCACTCTCCTTATAATTATTAATCGTGAAAATGATAATCTTTTGAAATTATGTATTAATAAAATAAATTACTTTATGAATGTGTAAAAATAATCATTTCTAATAAAAAAAATAGAAGTTTTGGTGCATAAATTGTTTGTTTTTACCATTATCACTCTACAGCAAAAAATTGACTCATATGGTAAACTACCATATCCCATTATTAATAATTATTATCATCATCATCCTCGGCAGCAATATTACCTGTGAAAATATTGTGTTTACCATGTATGATGCTGTGTGATTTTTGTACCAGAGTCTAACATTAAATTTACACTGTTAAATTTGTGTAAAATATACGTGTAGAGAATCTTTCTTTTAAGTATTTTTTTTAATTTTTTCTTCTTCATTGAATTATACAAAAAGTACCACGAAATGTTTTTAACATCGACATGTGAATATAGTATATCGAGATGAATCGGACAGACAAATAGACGAATAGACACACTTGGTGTCTATTAAATCAAAAATTACACATAAACGTAAATTATTTGCACGGATCGTGTGTGAGTACATGGAAGTATAGATGGTATGCCTGTTGTATGATTATTGTTAGGGAAATAAAGACAAAAATTAAAGAAAAAAGAAAACAAAACTACATAAATACTACAAAATACTGCTATAACAAACATACATATTTACAGTGCTAAATTCTCAAACACTCAATGATTAGTGTTACGAGTAAAATGTATGTTTAGTGGCGACATACAAAGCATAAATTCATAGCTGAGTTGAAAAAAAAAGCATTAAGATAAGGTGATCAGATTTATTGTAAATATACATAATTTTAGTATGAGTTAAATAGCACGAAAGAATAGTAATATAAAAACCACAGTGTTACGTAATTCTTGTGTAACTAATTTCGATCTTTACCATTCAAATATACTTTTCTAAGTTTAATCGTACTCTTAATACTGCTTACAACTTTATATATTTATGCACATATGTATGTCGTTTGTACTGCTGGTTAAAAAAACATTTTTTTAATATTTTCAATTTCTATTGTATTTCTTTGAAAAGTATTGTCAATGCTGTATTTGTAAACAAAAATGAATAAAAGAACCTGAAACACGAGTAATTCTGAAATAATAAACAAATCCGTAGTCGCCGTAGTCTACTGGCTAGTGCGTTCAAACCTTAGCTCAGACATCTTGAAAGAAAGAAATTTGAAAAAAAAAAAATACTTCGTTAGGCGTCTAGCAGCCTTCTGTCAAAAGCTCTGTTGGTGGATGTTGAATGTGAGTGGCGAGAGTCTTCAGTAAGTTTAGTTGTTATCTTCCCAGAAGGTAGCGCTGCACTCCTGACCATTCGTTTCTGATGGAATAGACTAAAAATGTCAGGGAGCAGTTTTTTTGATGATGATCTTCTCGTTGTTATTAAAATATAAGCTTTCATCATGCTTGAATATAACGTCTAAATGTGTTCTACATACAGTCTGCACGAATAATTCTTCGACCAACGATGTACCACCATCAGCTACCATTTTTAATTCGACAGAATTTTTTTACATTCAAAACTGCAGAAACATACCAAATGAAAAATTTTAAACTATGATTTGATACACCATACACAAATAAAACCAAAATTTAGCATTTGCGCTGCCGATGTTTCGCTCATAATACTTCAAATCAATTATTCTTGTAGACGAGAAGTTAGGTCTTCTTTGTTGTTTGTTTGCTGCCAGAGTTGCTATATTCGTGCTTTTCGAATATTTTTTTGTTCTCCAAATACCCACAAATTTGAAAGATAAAAAAAATTTAGATGACAATTAGTTAGTAGGTTTTTATATGTACTAAGTATTTGTTGTAAGACAATATAACATTCTGTTTTCCCATTTTTTTGACGTTTAAATTATATATGCTCTGTTATTGAGCATTTATAAGTCTTAATTTGTCATTAACTCTCTATGTAATGTATAATAATTCCAAATAAATACTATTTTATATTATATTTATTTATTTTTCAATAGATTCTTACATAGAAAATTTGTCAAATTATTTCGGGTTTAAATAAACTGTAGTGTTCAGTTTTTCCGTAAAAAAGCCTGAAAACAACTGCAGTGCACCCAAGTCATGCACTAAAAGGTTATGAGTTGGCTGTTACACAAATCCAGCTATCTTGTGAAATAAACAGCTTTTTCTGGATAGCTTATAGAGGTTCAAGTAAAAATTGTCTTTAACTGTATACATCTGAAAGAAGTTTATTAAAAAAAGATGTACCACATAATCTGCTTTAATTAATTCTATTTAAACTGTACATAAGTTTCTTATTTACTTTAGAAAATGTATATAAGAAATGGTTGTTTTTCATTTAAATAAAACAACTGGTCACTCTAATGCAAAGTGGTTTTTCTAACATCAATCCATTTAGTGATATTCTATTGCAATGCTTTGTTAAGGCTGCATGATGTACATACATCTTTATGCATATATCAGTGTATAAAAAATATTTAACAAAAACCACTGCAACTACATATTATACCATTTTCTCTATTCGCATATTATTCGCGAAAATATATTTTTAAACGTATTTTTCTTTATCTCCTGCGTTATTATTTTCTTGCACGTCTCCATACACACATACTACGAATATATGCCGGTTTGAGCAACGTTGTCGATGGATGTTGCAAATTGCTTTTTGGTAAATTGATTTAAATATGTTGTTGTTGCGTGGTTAATAACTCATTTGATGTATTTGCTGTTGTTATCTTTAAGCAACAACAGCAACACAATTCAAGCCTGTTCACATCTCCTTCAATCATGTCGTACATCCATAACTTACCTACGCATTGAGGCCATATTATTGCTCCAATGTCTCGTTTTTTTTCGTGTGTTTTCATAAGAAACTGCCACAGCAACTTTGTTAGCGACTGCCTGCAACTTTAGCAGAAAATTGTTAAATTTCTAATTGTAGCATTTGTTAACCGTCTAAGTTGGTTAAGAAACCCATCAATGGTGCTATTATGGTTATTGGCAATTAATGTTAGTCATTTGTCACTTACGAACAAACATTAAAGTTTTTTTCTAAATTTTTTGTTTATCAACGTACATGTCTTCTACGGGAATTTCGAATATTTCTTTCTAAAATCAAACAGATTATTAACTGTCTTCGTAATGAATAGGTGGCCTTTGAAATTGTTCATAAACATTTTATTAATAGTTTTAGTGAAATTCAGATTGGAATCTTATGTTTTTGTTAAAACTCTGTTTAAAAATATGTATATTTAAAATTAAATTCCTTTAACATCTTCTTGTCTGCCAATGAAATCTTTAAAGTGATTGTTAAAACAACGAAAGAAAGAAAACAGAAAAAAGTAAAAAAAAAAAAATGATTTTCATTAAACTAAAACTGTATAACAATGGCAGTTTCAGCAATTAATGGCAATATGCCTGACTAGTTTTGTGGGGTAAAATAGGCAGTGCACCCCAACCTGTTTTTACACTCTTTCAAAATACAACGATTGGTAAAAAGAAAAAAACTTATTCTGTTTTCTCAAGAACATAATTAATAAAGAATTGTTGCAACACTTTTTTTTTAAAGTTAAGAAAATTAATTTGTTAGAGTTGCCACTATATGACTTTGATTGAAACGATATAGTGCGGTACAGACTACCGAACATGACTGACAGTTTTGCTCAAATTTTTTTTTTTGATCGAAAGTGTAAACATAACATTTAATCAGTCACTAATCAACCACAAACAATTTTGTGATTGAGTGACAGTCGTGGCCATGTTTGTTTTTGACTGATAGTGTAACCAACAAATCTCTAGTCAAAGTTAATATTTTACCTCTGTACTTATATATAAATAACATTATAAAATTAGAGAAATATTTTCTCAAGGAATTTATCTGTTGTTTTGAAATACAACGTTTTTATGTGTGTATATGCTTTTGCTGGAGAAGAATCATGAAAATTAAATGGATACATACCACCTTTTTGTCGAGTATAAGGCAGCGTTTGATAGCCCAATAAGGAATTGCGTATATGCCACAATGTCGGAGCTCGGTATTTCTGCAAAGCTATTCGTAGTAAGGCTGTGCAGATAGTAACTATATCTTCGGTGTGGTCAAGAAGTTTATTTACTTTGGTACCGCCATTGCAAGCATTAACAATGCCAGTCCGGAGATCAAGCGAAGAATCAAACTGTCCAACATGGTCTCGGTAGGCAGTTAAGTAAAATTTTGTCGTGCATAAAATTGAAACTGTACAAGTCGCTTATACTTGCGGTGCTTCCATATTGGTACGAAGATATTTAAGCTGCCTTGTGCCGATGAAGCGTCCCTGAGGTATTCGAGAGAGAAAAATACAAACACATATGAAAAAAAAAATTTATATCTATCAATCATCTTCAAAGTCCAATACAATGCACTGCATGAGTAAGGGTTTACCCCTAAGTATTGGTCTTAAAAAAAGATCTTTGGTGCTCTAAGGCATAGCGATAAGTTTTGTATTAGAACCAACCATGAGCTGCATGAGCTCCTCAACAGAGTTGTGCGTAATCAATTATTTTGTGTAATTAATTACGTGTAAATTACACAATTACATGTAATTGTAATTCTTTTTTTTCAATTACAATTACTTGAAAAGTAATTGTAATTGTAATTACGCAAGTCAATTACATTTGTAAGTAATTGTAATTCAAAAAACTCAATTACAAATTACAAGTAATGGTAATTGAAAAAACTCAATTAACAATTACATGTAATTGTAATTGGAAAAATTCCAATTATAATTACAAGTAATTGAAAAAATTTAATTGGCTTCATGAAGTAATGGTGGAAAATAAAGTAATCATTAGTTTTTAAAGTAATCATTAAAAAAAATGTATTTAATTACAATTACTTTTAATTATATTTACATTTTTATAACAATACATTTTACTTAAAACAATATTTTTTTGGAAATTCCGATGAGGCATATTTGAGCCTTTACGATTTTCCAGGTTGAAAAATTTCATTAAAAAAATAACATTTATAAAAAGAATCACAAACATTTACATTTTTCATTCAGTATTTTTATCAAAAAAAATATTTTTTTTCCCATTACAAGTAATTATTTTGTGTAAATTACAATTATAATTACTTAGTAATGGTAATTGAATTTTTTCAATTACAATTACTTGTAATTTGTAATTTGTAATTGAAAATTTTCAATTATAATTACATGTAATTGTAATTCAAAAAATGTAATTGCATCAATTACAATCAAATGTAATTGTAATTGAAAAATTTTCAATTGCAATTACTCGTAATTGTAATTGAACAAATCTCAATTACAAATTACATGTAATTGTAATTGTAATTGTAATTTAATTGGCCGGAACAACTCTGCTCCTCAACGATGTGGGCGTTGTTCACCGTATTATCATCCATTGGCTATGCTTTCTCGGCCATAGTGTTCGGATAGAGGAATCTGCTACAACAAATAAAGTTTTCAATGGGAAGGTCACTAGACGTTGGCTTAGAGGACGTAGAGGACCAACTGGAGAAGGTGCGCGCTAAGCAAAAGTGCCTAGAGACTAGTGCTGAGGCAGAAACTAGGCTAGACTGACTAGAAACCCATCAATAGGTTGTTATGCCCAGCTAAATACGCAAGCAAGTTGCCAAAATTTTTAGCTTGTTTGATGGTTTAGATTGGAATGAATTCGAACATTCAAGACCATCATACTAAATTGATTAATTTTTGCTTGTCACTTATACTCAATAGTGTGTACCGCACTTAACATTGCTGTGAAAAAAAAAGACTTTCATTTTAAAAATTAACGTATTTGTTCCTGAAAACCATCAACTAATAAATACATACATACATAACTGGTCATTACAACCCTGTGTCAGGGTTACGGCCTAGCTTCTCGCAGCACTCATGTTGTGTGTGTTAATTTTTATCCATGAGTACCGGGACCTACGGTTTAAAGTCGACACGAATGACAGATTTGAGAAGCTTTTTCATGGCAATCAATTACTCCCAAAGTTTTTGCCAGAAGACTGCTGAGAGGTAGTCGCCGAAAGAAATAATTTTTTCATATTTTTTTTTTCAAGATGTCAGAGCTGAGATTTGAACACCGCGCTATCGTCTTAGTAAGTGAACACTAATAAATATTTTGTCATAATTTAACAAACTAAAAAGAAAACTGATGATGTTGACACTGGTTTATAGCATTAATAGGATTCGAACTTGGATTTGCAGATCATTCATAAAAAATTAATATTTACTTTATAAAGGCGTGGCATTGTCCAGACATAGAAGGCGAAACTGTAAAAAATTGCGGGGAATCCGTCATTATGTGTGTATAAGCTTCAGTTAACCAAAAATAACCATATACAATATAATTTTTATATCTAAGATTCATGAATAATATATGCATTCGTCAAATCATTTTGGAGGCTTTACATTATCTTGTATGCAGAGATATATGAACTTGATTTTGGGTGAAAGTGACCACGCCCATAATTTTTGTCAAAAAGTGTAAGCAATTTTTAAAATTAATTTGCAGGTTGCAGCCTGACATTTGATTAGAAGTTTAATATGATTTGTTGTTTGTTTCTTATTAACTCATACACTACATTCTGTTTGTGGTCTTAATAAAATAATTTTTTTTATCATTTGCTATTTGTTTTATTGATAGAAAATGTTGTCTGTTATAAATCTTGGCCCAGGGGTATAATCAAACACTTAATGATTTCATTATTTAAATATTATGTGTATTAGAAAACGTTATTAAAAAATAATTCATTCTCTATAAATAATTTTTCACAAAAGGCGAATAGCAAAAATTTTATTATAAAATATAGAGTACTGGCTTGATTTGGTTTCAGTTGATCAACTATTTTGGCAAAATTAAGAAATTATTTGTTATAATAATACTTGAAAACAAATAAAGAAAAAAGAATTAAAAATTTTACTAACAAGAAATAATAGATACGAGTACATACATACGTACATATGTATGTATATATACAGTTTTTGTACTTCTTTTATTGGTGGTTTTAAGCAAAAGCGGTAACACGCAATATACATATTTTGTGGCATGTTTCTAAAAGGCAATTGCATAAAAACGTTGCTACTACTGCTAACGGGCAGCATGTTAAATTTTCAACTATTTATAATAATTGGATCAAATGTTGCTGCCACAAAAACAGCTACAGCTACAGCAACAAGAACAACAGCAACAACAAAAGCAATGAATATAAATTTTAATTTATTACTACCTACTACAGTAATGGCAAGTAAATGCAATGACAGCAACAACGTTGCCTGCAACACCAACCGTAATATTAATGATGAAGCATTTGTACAATTTTTGAAATATGTAAGCCAAGAGCAAAGCTTTACAACAATTGTTATATTGACAAATTGGCCATATGCAACAGGAACCACAACCACTACAACAATAAGGGAGATGAAAAGAAGAAAAATAAGATCTACTTGGCAACATAGCGACTATTGCGTAAATCTTTCATATAATATGGAACAACATTTTTTAATACCCATATTATTATTGCAAGCCCAACAGTCGGACTTTACACTTCACAACAAATACAACAGTGAATTCATAACCGTTATCTGTTTGCCACCAAAATCAAAATCCACGTCAACATTTAAATTTTCGCCACAGCGACAGTTCATTGCAAAGGTTACCCAAAATCATTTATTACAGGCTCTTAGCAAAAATCTTTTGTATTTACGTAAAAATCGTGTCATATTCCGTTTGGATTTCAACAGTAATGATGCTGGTGAACATTTACAAAATATTAAAGAAATTTTAAAATATTGTCATACTGAACATATCTTAAATGCCATAATTGTTTCTTATCGTTTTCCCTACAACGATACGGTCTACTATTCTTATAGAAAATTCCCGCAATTTAAAATTAAAAGAAACTATTGGTTGTTAACAGCTACCAACGAAGCTATTGATGCAGATCATAAGGTATTTCCAAATCAGTTAAATGACTTAAAGGGTTATAAAATTCTTACGTTGCCCGATCAAATAGAGCCACGTTCGTTGGTTTATTATGATGCATATGGTAAGCAACAAATCGGTGGTTATTTGGGTCATTTTTTAAATTTTTTCGCTCAGGGTCTTAATGCTTCCCTGTTACAGCCCTATGAAGTACAACAGGGCGCAACCATATTCTATTCGGATATCCTGAAATTAACGCGTAATAATACGATAGACATACCGGCTTCATTAACAGGTCCTATTAATGGTACAGTTTTTTCAGAGTTTTCTTATCCCTTTGAGATAGTAAGTTGGTGTGTTATGCTGCCTTTAGAGAAGGAATTATCAACAGCTGAACTTTTTTTGGCCGTGCTTAATCCGTATTTCTTAGCTAATGTTGTGGCTTTAATAATATGCTTTACTTTCCTCTTACTTGTGGTCTTGAAAAGAAATTCTAGAGGTTTCTTATATCGTTTCTTTTTGCCGGATATATTATTAAATGATAAAGCTTTTAGAGCTGTATTGGGACAAGGTTTTCCTTTGCATAATCTCAGATTAGACTATTTTATGGTTTTTGTTTTATTTCTACTTGCCGTAACTGGCATTTTATGTGTTACTCTTTATAGTGCATATTTGGGTAGTTTTATGACTAGTCCCCCAAAAACTTCATCTATACGCAGTTTTGCTCAACTTGAACAGTCAGGCATAAAATTATATATATCACAGCAGGAATACAATCTTATATATCCCAGTGATTATCGAAAATATCCGCGTTTATTTCACATTGTACCCAATTATAATGAATTTGTACGCATTCGCAGAACCTTAAATACTTCGAATGCGTACACGTTATCCTCTTCACGCTGGCCAATTCTTGCTTCTCAACAACGTTTGTTTTCTCGAAAGTTATTTCGCTATAGTACTGATTTATGCTTTAATCGTTATGTACATTTGTATTTTTTACTCCCTCTGCACTCTGTGTTTCGGGAACCTTTACAGTGGTATACTTTAAAAGCTTATTCTTCAGGTTTATTTTACCATTGGTTTGAATCTGGCTTTTATGAATTGGTGTCTTTGGGACGCATGTCATTCAAGGATATCACTGAACCACGTAAGCTTAAGCCTCTTGAATTAGAAGATTTTGCACAGATTTTTTATTTTTTCGGTATTGCAATGGTGGCAAGCGTTATTATATTGTTGGCTGAAATTTTTGTGAATCGCTTTTTTTGTAAGAAAATTTCCAATTGAAATTGGAAAGTGTATAGAATTTAAGGATTTTTTTTAAAGTTTATATATGTATGAAATATAAATAAAAATTATTATAAATTTAAGAAGAAAATCTACAAAATAAATTGAATTTAAATTAATTGTTTTAATAAAAAAAATTTTTTTTGTCTCAAAAAATTGTTTTTGATTCGGACCGAATACAAGTTTTTTTTTTAATGAAAACCAGTGATAATTTTCTTATTAAAAATTGGCACGGGGTTTCAAAACACAAACTCCATTACACCTTTAAATGATACTTATGAAAACAGGCAATACCTATAAACTTATTAAGCAGATTCTTTTTTCATTTTTAGTCAATTAAAGCCGCCGTTGTAGTTTTTGAAGATATATAAACAACATGTATAAACTTTTATAAATTCTTGGACATTTTTTAGTTTTCTTTTATATTGAATTAGAAAACTTCAGCAGACGTTGCCCTAACTGTGCGTATTTGATTGCATACACATATGATTGGCCATCACAACCCTTTTTCAGAGTTACGAAGTAGCATCCATGAAGTACCGGGATCTACAGTTTAATGTCGAATCCGAACAACAGACTTAAGAAGATTGCTAATAGGTGGTGGTTGTCGAAAGAAATATTTCTTCATATTTCTTTCATTCAAGATATGAGAGCTTGGGTTTGAACTCGGAGCTTGTATTAATTATTTACCCTATATATACCTACTCATGCAGTGCATTGTATTGGAATTTAAAGATAGATAGAACTTTTTTTTTATAGACTTTATATATGTGCATATGTATATGCGCCTTTTTGTTGATGAGACAAGCTGCTGTGAGATTGACCATTCAAATGGCCAGTGTTATACTTTCACCCTTCGAATGATCAACAGCAATTGCCTCAACTGTGAATGTGAATGTAAGTGGTGATCGTCTTCAGTAGGTTAGCTGTATTGGTCCCAGAAGGTGGCGCTGTACTCCTGATCATTCGTGTCTGGTGGAATATACTGGAAATGTCAGGGAGCGGTTTCTTCAAGATGGACTTCTTCGTGGGCGGGGGGACCTCTTTTTTTTAATTTTAATATAGAAAACCATCAGTTTTCATTTTATAATTTTTGTCCTTCGCTGGGATTGAACCTCGGTAGTTTGAGTTTTTGTGCGAGCACTCTAACCACTATGTAACCTTTAACAGATGTAGAAACATTGATTATTCAGTCTCATTAAAGGGGGGTTTAGACGGTAATACAAATATTATGAAATTCCATCCGTATTTTTAAAATGAGAGTAAAAATAATACGACAGATATTTTTGCGTTTACACGGTTGGTAAAATACCAAAACAAAGTAAAATGAAAACACAAAATGCACATACACATGCACACAAAATTTACATCAAACATTTAACATAAACAAACAAAAACATAGAAAGTATCCCTGATCTAATGAAATGTGATGGTTTTTTAAAAAATTTCAAAAAACAAAGAAAGCCGTACGACTGTCAAATTTTCATCCGTATTTTCTCTCAATGTCGTACGCTCTCATTACATATCAAGTTTACACGATACTATGCATTCTCTTCTACACAAAAATGTGACATGTCGTACGACTTGTATTACCGTCTAAACCCGCCTTAAGTGAAACGTTACCAAAGGCAACATAAATTTAATTTGATTCTTTAAGTAGCGAATTTTTAATAAATAATAATTTAAATTAGGGCATGACATTCAACCATATATACTGAGTAAGTAAACATAAACAGGCAACAAGTTGCCTATAAGGTGTCTGATACTAAATGTAAACTTTCATTGTTATGAGGAGTAAAGTGTCTTTTAAATGTTTTTCATTATTACAATCCATCTTTGAAATAAAAGTTATATTTTTTTAAAATACGGTAATAGCAGATCAAGAATCGATTATTTTCGGCATAAAATTAATTTTAAAGACATGAAGTGTTAGGAATGTATTTTTCTTAGCAGTCGTCTGGCAAGTGCTCTGAGAGTAATTGGTTGCCATGAACAAGCTTCTCAGGTCTGTCGTTCGGAGTCAAAGCTAAATTTTAGGTCCCGGTAGTCATGGCTAAAAATTTACACACACAATATGGGTCATGCGAGAAGCTAGGCCCTAACCCTAATACAGGGTTGTAATGGCCAATTATGTATGTGTGTATGCTAGTAGCAAGAACAATCAGGTTTATATGAGTATAAATATATGAACAAACAAAATTTCTCAATTTATGCGCTAAAAAAGTTAATAAAAAATAAAAAAACACGTGATTTACTTTCTATTTTTATTTAATTTATTTTTGTGTTGACCAAATAAATAAAATACTTTTATTAATAATTTAAAGAACAACAACATTTAAACATCACGCTTAAAGTTAAATGTAAGACAATCCTTGTAAGCAAATTAAATCACAAAACCACAGGACCCCGAAAGCTTGTTCGTAATAACCATATTCGACTGTAATATATTTGTATCAATATTCTATTTTTGATTAGTATTTAAAAGTGTTAAATTTTCATATTTATTTTAAATATTTGGCCAATATACAATAAGTAGCTTAGCACCGGTTTTTTCTTTTTTCTACTCGTATTACTAAAGCCTGTCAAAATTGGTTGAAAATTAAAAATTAATTGCAAATTTATTGCTTTTAATTTATTTGTTTATGATTTATGCTGTAGACAATATTAGTTATTAAATATTTTTTATATTGCTATTCTTACTGGGCTATTATTAAAAATAAAAAAAAATAATTCCCCTCTACCTCTCATTAGTCTTATTTTATTAAATCGATTTCATGGAAGGAGTGTTTGGAAATTTTGTGTCTCATATTAAATGTTTAGTGGAATTAATTTTTCTAATTTGGTTACTGATTACGGTTTTTTTTTCTCGTTTTCATGGTAAATTTGTTACAATTTATTGGTGATAAAAATATATCTTTTTCCGTGGGTGTTACTTAATAGGGAAATAACTTGTTTTCTAATAAAAATTATTTAAACTGTGGCACAAAAATGAATTTTTTAAATAAAAATATTAAGAGAGTCGTAATCATATACAATTAATGTATTCAGAAAAGTTATCTCATGTACCAAATATGAGTTTTTTTAGTTTAAATTTTTATTTTTAATTAATTTAAACAATATATCAAAATGTTTGCAGTTGTGACTTTAATTTAATGCCAAGTAAATTGGGTAGTTTATAAGGAGTTTATAAGGAGTAATATTAAAATCAAATATTTTACATTAATAAAATACGTCTGGTGGTGAGCAATATGGTGATGTTAGTTCTCAAACATAAGGAATCTAAATGGAATAGGAATTTTATTAAGTAAAAATAATAAAATACACTAAAATCGAACACAGTTATACTTATTTTGCCTAATTTTGAATAAAAATTCCCTGGGAGTTTCTTTCCTCTCCCATTTTTTCCATATCCATTTCAATTGAAAACTCCCAGGGAATTATTTTTACATTTGGGTTGATCTTTACAAAGAAATAAATTTATAATTACTGCACAAATCTTACCTAAAAAAAACGCAAAATTAACGAAAACCAATATAAACAAATAACGATGATCGGAGAAACAGTGACAACAATCAAAGCCTATTACTGTTTTATAACTAGCCTTTCATGTTAAATATATGCCACACACACATTACCTAACGGACTTTTACAACCCCCTTGTCCAATTCCATCCATTTTCTGACTGAATATTTTCATTGGTTGTAAAGTCAGCCAGACTGAATCAGTACCTCCCCTCAGCAAAAGTTTGGCTCTAGTTGTGTAACGTGCCGTCACAAATGTTTATATTTGCATTTATATTTATATTTTTGTATTTATATTTACAATCATATTTATATTTATATTAGCGTTTGTGTATGAGAACACTACTAGCTTACTAACACTGAGAAATACCAAATGTTTTGTTTAGTAGTGATAGCTGCCAATCAAATGTTATACTTCTCGTTTAGTTAATAGAACTAAAAGTAAAGGTACGAGTAATAAAAGCTTAACAGCGACCGACAGCGACCGGTGCTTGTAATCCTGTAGTTATATTCGTAATTTGTATTTAGTTGAATAAAAGATCTACGAAATTTTTCTAATATTCGTAATTCGTATTTAGTTGACTACAAGATCTCCCGAATTTGTCTTATATTTGTAATTCGCACTTAACTGAATAAAAGATCCCCCGAACTCATCTTGTATTCGCAGGTCATATACCGGCGGACAAGAGCCGAGACGTTAACCTTTTGCCGTATTCAGGGATCCAGAGAAGCAGCACCCTTAAAGTTTAAGCAATTTTAGATTAAGAAATTCTAGTTTAAGGTATTCGTTCAATAATAACTGTGCTTGAATTTAAAACCAACAACATACATACATACATACATACATAACTGGCCTTTACAACCCTGTGTCAGGATTACGGCCTAGCTTCTAAAAAAACCAAACAACACCTATTAAAATTTGTTTAACGCTATAGGCTAAGTTAGCTCGACAAAGTTGTAAAAAACAATAACAGGAAAATGTTAAAGAAAAAGCCTTCCGGGATGACCCCTTAAGTACTGGTTTATGCATAATAATTATACTCGTAGTAGACACACAGAGTAGAAAAAAATTAATCCAAATCGTGAAAAGTTATTTTAATATATTAGACAACTTTCCGGAAGTACAATGTTATAGATGTGAATTATTTTATAGAGAAAAGAGACAACATTTGGATATAAGTCAGTATTGACAGTGGCATAGTAAAATTGTGAGCATATATTGCAATAGAATTAGTAACAGACGATAAATGTAAAAATATAACAATAAAGTTATTTAATTTCATTTCTATAAGAACTGAAAAGGGTAACAGAACCCACACACTCGTTAATCATATAATTATATTTTCCATACATTGCTATACATTTAAATACAATATAGGCACAGAAGAATGCAATGACAAGTCGCCCATGATCTAAGGACAAACTATTTCCCTGTGTATGCTCATAGATCGGATTTTTTGCCTTATCTGAGACCAAGTACATTTCAAGTCCATTTTTATTTTTTTTAATACAACAGTATACACTCCGTACACCGCCGTATTCATACAAATTATTGTAAGGTTATAAAAGGCTTATTTAACAAATTTTTTTGCGATACTTGTCAAATAAGCCCTTAATAAACCAATAAAGATTTTTATGAATACAGCAGTTATAATTTTAAAGAGGGCTTAATGCTGTTTTTTTAATATTGTTTTTTTTTTTTTGATACTGTCGCTATACGCTCCACAGGGATCATCATTATGGTACAACATAATGTAAATTTGTTGTTGTGTATTTTATAAGTGGTTTCCATTTATTTTTATTACTCTCAATTGGGTCATTAAGAAAATTTTATGCATCAATTTATAACCGTTTTAAAATTCATCATCATATAATATTTCAAAATGTATTCTTGTGTAGGCTTCTGCATTTTTGTGTTTCTGTACAAATAAATCCAAAATTAAATTTTTTTTTCTTTGTGACTTTTAACACAGAAAACATAAGCCCAGTAACATACATTGTAAAAATTTCACTTTTCACGTGCTGCCAATTTTAGGAGTTTTGCCAAAGAAGCCGTAAAATGACCACAAAATTACAAAAGAAAACAAATAAATCCTTTAACGTGATGAGATGGCCATAAATTAGCTTTAATGTGTTTTAAACATTAAGATACAAGAGAAAAAAGAAAAAATTTAAAAAAAAATGTTTTTTTTTTACTTAATTTTGTTTTTATTTCGTTTTTATTGGTGCATATATGCTTATCTTATTTAAATGAATCAGGAACTTGAATATTAATGTTGCTGTTCCACCATATAAACAAAATTGATCAAATAATCCATAATGTAAATAAACATAAAAAAAAAATAAAAAAAAAAACAAATTATACCCCATCATTATTGTTAACATTCCATGCCAATTAACACTTTAAGATATTGTGGTTACAATGGAAGTTTTTTATTTTTTTATCAATTTTCTTGATTATGTTTCTTGCCCAAAATGAAACCACAAAATATACGGCAGAGTGATGATGTTGAAATTATTGACAGATAGGTATAACTCACAGATTTTGCACTTAATTATTGCACTGGTTAACAGAACTCTTGTTTTCTTTAATTTCTTTTTTTATTATTGGCTAGTTCTATACCTGTGATTATAATGAAAAGACTGAGAGATTACCAACAGCTCTACAGTTTTATTATTTTGACGAAAAATTACAAAAAAGTATACATTTACTTCGATTTGCAGCGTTAATTCCGCTTATTTTCGTAACGCAGAAGCAGCAGTCGTCAGAATGGTTTCCAAGTTTACGCCAAATCATGGGTATTACGAACATTCTTGCATCTCTTTTTCCACTGGACCATAACCGTAGACATACCCCACATATCTGGAATACAATATGAGGAACCCACGGCTTGTCCTGATTACACAATTTTGTTTGACAGTATTCATGATATAGGTTTTCGATATTTTTTAAACTTATATTCGCAACAGATATAAAAAAACAATCAGGATCAGGTCATTCCGGTATGGAAACAAAAAAAAAATCGCAAGCAACAATGAATTTTTGGTCTTTTGTTGACCAGTGTTATATACCTGAAGTGCATATACCAAAGATTCACATGGTTTTTTCGGCATTGCCATCGAAAGCTATCTTCCACCAAATTTTTTTTTGATAATTCAAAAAAAAATTATTTTTAAACTTTAGAAAGTTTAGATGTTACAGTTTGTCAAATTTGCTTTAAAAAATGTGTAACTGTTCTGCAGTTCTTAAAAGAGCACAAATTAAAATGAAAATAATATTATAAATAGTTTTTTCTTTATTTTTGACAACTACACATGAGTACTGACATGCCCCAATAGCCTAACTAAAAACCATAGCCATAGTGATTATCGAAATCAATAGAACTTCTACACAAGACATACAAAAGTGCTTGCATTGGAGCAGGTCCAAACATACGTATTTCGTACTCTAGACTTTAATAGCTGCAGTAATGGCTATTTTCTCTACATAAGCCAATTCTCTGATAGGAACACACTTTAATTATCGCAATCGCCTACCCAGCTAAATATGTGGTGCAATAAAATATTTTTCATTAAAAAATTCGAAAAAATTTGAAAATTAAAATTTTTTTGTTATTTTACATGGCGTCTATATTAGATAATTGAGTATTAGGCAAGAGAGAAAAACGAAATAAAATGAGGAGGTTCCAAATTTTCCAAATAAGCAAAATTTTTATAATATCCCCAAAAAAAGGAAGCAACCTTCCTAAATGTTTAAAGTTTATTAAAATTCGATGTTCATAGATTTATAAATTTTTTAGCAACAAAAGAAACTTTTTTATTGTGTAACAAAGCTATTTTTAAATAAATATATAAATAAATACTTGTCATACATTGGACGACAACATTGCTTAGGTCTTTTTAGAAAGAAAAAATTTCAAATTTATCATAAATCATAAAATTAAAAAAAGTTCACACATCTTTGTAATTCCGTTCGATTTGTTTACATTGGTATTAATTATTCTAGGAAGTCCATTTATTGCAACCTAAATAAAAAAGTGTATTCCTATTTTTCCCGGTACAAGGGATAACCAATCCTATAGTGTGCACCAGTGAAATGATAGCAACGAAATTTTATAGAAGCAGGAATTGTAAAAAGTACATGTCGCTTTTACTATACTCGTATCTGAGCTCTTATGATCAAACTTTATACATATATATTCATATGATTTAGCGGACTGAATTAGCAACAAAAAGGTATTTTTATAATTGTTATATCGTAAGTATTTACTGGTATGTAGTAAAAAATTATAGTTTCTTAAATTTTTTATAATTTTATTAAAATTTTAGAGGTTTTAATATGCCAAAAGAAATTAAAAAGCTACAAATAAAAAAGTTATATCTTTAAAAGGGAAGATAATAGAGAACGTGTAACAGATGTTGCTAAAGGCTATTCCATGAGTGAAGCCACAATAAGAACAACGAAAAACGAAGAAAGGTATAGTAGTACACAATGAAATTTTTGGTACAAATTTTAAATTTTAATCTCTTTTTTCTGCAATAAAAAAATAAGTTATATACACTATCATTATTCTTATGTTTTACAAGACGTATTTAGATTTATTTTCCTTAGAAATAAATAACTGAATTGTGCACATTTAGTTTATTTTCGATTTACACAGTGTTACTTTTAAAATCATAGATTTTCAATTACATGATATATTCTGGAATATATCTTCCGTGTAGATTGAGGGATAGGTGTATTGAATTTTCTTCACTTATAGATAAGAAACATGTCTAAAGTAGGGAATATTACGACAATGCTTTTTTTTTATTAATTGTTAAAAACACTTTTAGTAATATGATTAAAAGCTTGTTAAAAAACCTAAATTTACTTTTATTAGGATACAAAAAGAAGTAAAGAAAAGTTTTTTCGGCATTTCAGATCATTTTGAACTGATGTATCGTAGTCGCCGTGGTATAGTGGTTAGTGTGTTGGCTTACTAAGACATGGGCCCTGGGTTCGACTCCAGGCTCTGACATCTTCAAAAAAAGAAATATGAAAAAAATATTTCTTTCGGCGACTACCTCGCAGCAGTCTTCTGGCAAAAGCTCTGAGAGTAACTAATTGCCATGAACAAGCTTCTCAAGTCTGTCGTTCGGAGTCGACATTAAACTGTAGGTCCCGGTACTCATGGATAAAAATTGACACACACAACATGAGTGCTGCGAGAAGCTAGGCCGTAATCCTGACACAGGGTTGTAAAGGCCAGTTATGTATGTATGTATGTATGTATGTATGTATGTATCAGTGAAATTCTCTTAAACTTTCAATTTCAGTTCTGTTTGTTTAATAGATTTTAAAATTCAAGATCTTTACGATTTACATTTTTTGAAGAAGCTAAACAAGTTAAGAAACCCAAATGGATTTGAATATCACTTCATATTCTCGATTAAAGCTATGTACACCGGCATTTGAAACTTTACATTAAATGTAAGCTTTTGTAAGTGTCTCAGAAATTTGCTAGATAGCCTAAAATTATCTTCTAAAACATACTTCCATAAATTTCAGCTCTGTCTGAATCAATTTTTAGTATAATGCAAGTTATTCATGCCCACATTTTCATGTACTCTTGTGACAAGAACACTTTCATAGTCATTTATTGATTCTTTTTACAGCCTTTTTGCTCTAGTATGCTTTCTGGTAATTTAATTAAAAAAATAAATTAAAAATAATTTTATTTACGTTACAAACTTCTTGGTTAAAGACTGGTCAATTGTATATCTTCGTTTGTGATCAGTGTTCTGTTTGATTTGTTTTTGGTATATGGTAAACTATTGTACTATAACTTTATGCTATATTGGACAAGATATCACGTGCCACAGAGACTAAAAGTTTATTGAATATTTACTATAAACAAATATAAATAGAAATGAATAATATACTAAAATTTATGTAAGATACATGAGTACCTGTAGTTAAATCAAAAACAAATAAAATTCAACAGCATTTTAAAGGAATGTTTTTTTTGAAAAGAATATTTGTAACTTTATTTGAGTATAAGGCAGTGAGACAAGCATTATTTATACAGCTTGATACAGGGTGTATTGATATAGGACTTACTAATAATTTACGTTGAAAGAATCATTATCTCATGTGAAATATAATTGGACTTACTGTGTTATATGGCATTAAATACTAAGGACTTAAGACACGTACTTGATAAATGTTTTTTAGAAATTAATTTAATAAATCTGAAAAATAAAAAATGAAAAATTTTGTTTCGTCTTCTTGTGTTGTAATTCGTTTTAGCCAGAGTGGATGACAGTTACAAAAAAGAAAATGCAATGATGGAGAGAAAACCGAGATATGACAAAAATGAGAATGTGTTTACGAAGTCTTTGACTAACTTTAGAAAGATATAAATCCAAATAAATAGTTACTACAGAATATAACGAACTTTGATGACATTTCTGTGTTTACGAAGTCTTTGACTAACCTTTAGAAAGATATAAATCCAAATAAATAGTTACTACAGAATATAACGAACTTTGATGACATTTCTGTAGCTGGAGTCGAAAACATGCTCAGTTGGGTTGGTGTACAACTCCTTCACGTGTACAATTTTTTCCTTTGGTTGAGAAATCATTATCAAAAGCCATTAAAATTTTTAATACTGTTTGCTTTCTGATCAAATTAAAGCGTTGTAAGTTGAAACTCTATTTATTTCTTTGTTTTTTAATTTAAAAATTTTTTATTAAAAATCTCTTTGTAAGTCAATGACACCTAAAAGACTGTACCAGTTTAGTTGAAACTAGGAACATAGATAGAATCAACTCTTGAAAATGCATGTCTTTTTTCAAAATAGGACTTGGGCGTGGTACCTCCCATACAAACAAAATACTGATTTTTGTATATTTTGTGAGCTTACTTACTTACTTAGCTGACCCAAACAACCCGCTAACGGGTTTCGGCCTGCTTCAGCACTAGTCTCCAGGCGCTTCTTCGTAGCGCGTGCCTTCTACAGTTGGTCACACAATTCGATGACAGAGCTTCATCCTGGTCCTTCCAAAGTAAACAGGGTCGTCCTCTACGCCGACGTCCAGTGACCTTCGGATTGAAAACTTTCTTCGCTGGAGCAGATTCTTCCATCCGAACAATATGGTTGAGCCAGTTATTAAAGCTAAAGTCTCGGAACTGGGTCTGAATGACTTCACGGTAAGGAAAATCATTAGTTAGAAAGTAGGTGGTATAGACAAGAGGGCGTGGTACATCCCATACAGTTAAATATTAATTCTTTTTATATCTTAAGAAGTGTTAAAGCTGAATTTGGTGTAATTGATTTTGTAGTCACTTAAAATCATCAGTAGGAAAATTGGTCAAAAGGTAGTGGTAGGTGTAGCGAAGCCAGCCGGGCTTGGGCTAGTTGTTATATATGACTTTGTATTACATACATACATACATAATTGGCCATTACAAGCCTGTGTCAGGGTTACGGCCTATCTTCTCGCAGCACTAATGTTGTGTGTGTTAATTTTCATTCATGAGTACTGGGACGTACAGTTTAAAGTCGACTCCGAACGACAGATTTGAGAAGCTTTTTCATGGCAATCAATTACTCCTAGAACTTTTGCCAAAAGACTGCTGAGAGGTAGTCGCCGAAAGAAATAATTTTTTCATATTTCTTTTTTCAAGATGTCAGAGCTGAGATTTGAACCCGTCACTATCGTCATAGTAAGCCAACACACTAACCACTAGACCACGGCGACTCGATAGTATTGAGTAGTTTTATTTGGGTACTCAAAATTATGCAATACTTTTAACGGATATTATTTTTAAGCGAAAATAACTTCATAAAGTATTGTGGTTTTAGACAGAATTTAGTGTTGGCCGTTAAAATTTAAATTTTCCACACAACTTCGAAGAAAAAATACAACTCCTTAAGTATTGAGTAGTTACTTTTAAGTATTGAGTAACCAAAAATTATTACAAATACTCTATACCCATTATTCAATACTTTGCCAGCACTACTTTGTATGTCAGAAAAAGAAAAAAATATATTTTTAATTTATTGACAATTTTGTATGACATGACATGAAAATACCACAGACTTCAGACCAGAGTTCAAATTTTTCCATTTATGAATACTCAAAAACTAACATTTATGAATATTATCAAGAATGCGATTTTTAAAAATTTTTATTTTTCTTCACGCACATGAACGGGCAGCACAAATTTATTTTCTTAAAATCACACGCGAACGTGTGCATTCATTTTTTTTTTTCTAAGCGTCCATATATGAAGAGCAAAGAAATTTTTCTATTTTCTTCATGCACATAAACGACAAGCACAATTTTTTTCACACTCGAACGTCTGCATTCATATTTTTGTAGGCAAAATTTTTGACGCCTGCCTGTCGCGAACACACAATACAACAGTTACATAAAAAAATCCCAATGAGAAGAGTATTGTTGTTTTATATACATACATACATACATACGTACAATTGTAAATTTGAATTTGTCACTTGAAAAGCAAAGCGAGTTTGCATGAGCGAGTAAGCGTATGAAAAAAAAATATTCATAAAAGAGTACTCATAAAAGAGTATTTGTCAAAATTGTAATTTTTCATAAGTGAATATGCGTCTAAAAAATAAAAACGCAATATTCACACATGAAAAAGAGCAAAGCAAAATATTTTCTATTTTTTCAAACATGTGTGAGGAGAAAAAAAATAAAAACTAAATGCACACGTCCACTCATAAGTGAAAACTGAGTGAACGATTTGGTACTCTGCTTCAGACCCTAATTTGAGAAATATTTTTTTTAGAAATTAATGTGTTAACATTTATTTTCTTATAAATTTTACACTTTTAATTTATGGCTTTATGTACCTTAAAATTTTTAAATTCAAATTTTTCAAGATCGTGTCTTAAGTCTTTCGTATTTTATCTTTGTAAAGATTGAACTGAACGTTAAATCATAGCTATCTATATAAAAATTTTTAGATAAAGAATAAAATTTTTAAGCTCTGCTTGGTGGAATTAATTACTTTAGAAAACTGATCTTTTTTTACATATCGCCCCATAAAACTTAAAAACTACATACAAATATATTTTGTTCTAAGCTAAGTATCTTAGAGCACGCATTTGGGGAGAAGACTAAAAATTAATTTTTTAAAGCATATATTTTTTTTTTTAATTGAAATTAAGCTAACGTTGTAATAAAGGTACTATATGTATACTTAACATGTTACATTACAGTATTCGAATACATACTGGGTTGTCATGCCTTAATTTGTTTATATACGGTACCGCTTTTGGTAAACTTTATAAGGATTTTGTTACATTTTCCATACATGATTGCCATGAACAATAAATCATCCGGTATTGTATGTATCACTCAAATGACGTTTTTGCTTTTTAATGATTTTTTTGTGTGTTTTTTCATATATCGTTTCACCTCCCGTTTTATCTTCTGCTCTACTAGCTCTTTCCTTTTAATTCATTTACTCTCTTTTGGTGATATTATATCGTATGTTAAATTTTTTCTGAATTTTTTTCTTCTTCTTCTTCTTATTAGTTTTTGGAAGTATTTGTTTGGTTTTTAGCCTGCTGTCATTTAAAGTACGTTTGCCATAAATAAAAGAAGTAAGAAGAAGGAAATGAGTATAAACACAAACACTATTTATTGTTTGTTGTACAAAAGTTTGCGCAATAAATATATATATTTTAGTTTTTGGCAAATTTGTTATGAAATCAAAAGATAAAATATGTTTGCTAGTATTGTATGATCAAGTTCTTTTATATGTTACCCTCTAATGTGATAAACAATTTAAAAATCATATATAGTATAGAGGAGTACTTTGCTTCATATGCATACATTTCTTGACGAGTACCTTTTACAATGATTTTTTACACAAAGATTTAGAAACAGTTTGTTTTTGAACAGGAATATAGTTTGGAATGAAAATTTTAAAATGCAATATACGTATGAACCTTATTAAGGTTTAGAAAAATATAAGTTCTATAAGTTTATACGTACATGACATTTTAAAATTTTTTTGATCATGTAGACACTTGTTCATCAACACACATCAATCCGAGACATATAGATTACGAATATATTCTGAATCACTAGAATCAGTATAAAAAAACAATTATTTCTATACATATTTCAAGCTTACTGCTGACAACCGCCAACTACACTGTTCTTACAATTTGCTACCACAACATAAATGGCTTTACCATTAGCCAAACATATCAATTTAACATTCAACTGTACATATTTGTATTTGCCTTATATTTTTCTATAACCAAACCAAAGTAGCCGTATTTTGTAATTACAATTACATGTACTTTGTAATGCGTGTGTTCATTAGCAATCGTAAAACGTTCGATTTTAATACGCTTTAGCATCGTTCAAGAAAAAAAGAAATGTATGGCAAAATGAAAATGAAAATTTTTGCTTAAATTTATGGCTGATATAAATTAAGAAATTAAAATATTTTATAGTCAGTGCGTGTATATATATGTACATATGTAAGTAATATAATAGGAATTAAACAGCATGAAGGCTGTTAAAACAAATTTTTATATTATTCTGCATGTTTAAGATACCAATGAAAAACATTTTTATGAGTTTTAAAGGTTAACATTTAATTTATATGCTTGTCTTAATATTGCTTTGGAAAATGTAATGAAAGAATACGTTAATTTGCATTATTAATTGGAAATGATGCATGAAAAATATTTAAGCAATTTAAATTAATGAAATTCGTTACAATTTATGTACTCGTATAGCATAATTAATATGTATTTGCACAGCTGGAGTTGAAATCTACATACTATATATGTATGAACTGAAATAAATTAAGTTATAAATTTAAATTTAAACCAAATTTTCTTAAGATGATGAAAGAATATTTAATACAGATTTTTATTGACCATAAAAAAAATTTGTATCAATATATTTCAGGTTTATGTCTTAAGTCTTTTGTTTTTAAGTGCTTAAATGTAAACAAACTTTTGTTTGAATGGATTTTATGTACTTCTGTAAGAGTCTTAATTAATTCTAGGCCTGTTTTCTTTGATGTATACTATGTAAATGTTATAAATTTCTGTTGTCAAAAGTAATTTTATATTTTGATTTTAATGTGTCTTATTTTATATTTAATTAAATATTTATTACAAAAAATTAGTTTAATAGCTGTTATACAATATATAAATTTTTTTACAGGAAATATTTTTTTTATTAATTTAGGGCCTGAGAAAGTTGAAACGCTGGGAAAATTTAGAAACTCCATGCAACTTAAAAATTATAAATATATAAACAGTGTATCACAGAGTGTATTGATATAAATAAAAGAAGTCTAGGATCTTGTAGTCGCCGTGGTCTAGTGGTTAGTGTGTTGGCTTACTAAGACGATAACGCTGGGTTCAGATCTGACACAGGACGTAAACAGTGTATCACGAAATTATTCTTACAATATTAAGCTTTAAAAACATAGATTACAGCAAGCAGAAAATACAACAGGCAGTATATGCTGTCATGCTGTCGATTACATTATTATTTTAAAGGAACACAGAAAAAAAAATCGGTTGCTTGAAATGCACTTATATTACTCTATAATCTTGGAACAAATATATCTCCGTATATCATATGCAAATGCGTTCATTTAAATAAATCGATTATTCTATCTGTAAAACAAATATTTGCCGTTAGTTTACGAACTTAGGGAACTTTATACACTGCGCGTCAACAGGTTAGCGCCCCTCTTTACACTCTCCATTAATGTTAAATACTACCTATACTATACTTGTGCTATGGACTTGCAATTTTTATGTGTTTGACTTCTATCAATTCTTCTTAAAATAAAATAATAATGGCTACTGTAATGTTGAAGTTACTATTTTATTTTTAATTTTTGGAAAACGTATATTAAAAAAAGTAACCAAAAATGGGTCATCAGGATAGCGCTATTTGCGATAATTTCAAAAAGAATGCTTTTTATTGCCAGTTTATGATATTTTGAAAGCTTTTAAATAAAAGTAGTAATGTGTGGTTTCGCCTTTATTTGAAATCACCTCAAAAATTCGATTGGGAATGGAATTGTACAGACTTTCAATGTAATTCAACGAAATGGTAGACCAAGCGTGTTTGATGCCTTCAATTAGTTCTGTTTTTGTGCTGCATTGCTTTCCGAACTCGTATACTTTCCTAGCCAACCATCCCCAGACGTTCTCGGACGAGTATGGTGGCCACTTAAGGACGTCAACTTTTTGGGTTTGAATCCATGATTTTACGGATCTGACAGTGTGAATTAGGGCATTGTCGTGTTGGAGATGCCACTTTAGACCCCCAAACATGTTTTGGAAGTGAGGAAAAGCTATTTCTAAAACGTCTTTATAGTTTTCCGCATTCATATGTGATGTTAAAAACTGCAATTCGCAGGTGCCATAGTAGGATATAGCTCCCCATACCATCACAACTCCCTCTCGGCTGTACAAGCGGTCCAAGTGATGTTCCTCTTTACGTAGATCGTGAAAGTAATAGTTATACCCATCAGGCCTTTCTAAATTGAATTTCTTTTCATCTGGAAAAACTACGTACTTCCATTCAGTAGAGCAAAATCTATGCGCATTTCTTTTCTTAGCGCATTAAGTGGTGGTTTTTTTCAATTTCTATCTACGTAAATGTCTTCCTTTTCTTTTAATTCTTTGCACCGTGGATAAGCTCGCTTTAACACCAGTTTTTTCCTTAATTTTGGTAGAAGAGTCATGCGAATTTGATGCTACACTCAGTATGGCTCTCCTATCTGCTACAGAAAACACTCGATTGTTACCACCTTTAAAGTTTTTTCCATAGTTTTCCTTATTTTTAAGAAAATTGGCTATTGTTTTCCTGTGCCTTCCAATTTTTTCTGCAATTTTATGGAAGGATTGTCCTGCCTCCCAATAAGCTTCAATTTTCGATTTTTCCTCCAAAGATAAAACTGTTTCTCTTCCCATATGTTGCAATTGTTTGAAGATATTGAATTTGATGAGAGTTATTGCAAAGGCAAACTAGATAACTTAAATTTAATTTGGGGGCGCTAATCTGATGAAGCAAAATAAGTGAAAAGTATTTTGACGAAAATAAAACAAAATATAAAATAATATATAACGGTTCTTTTATTCAGCTCAATTTTCTTGTGAGAGAAAACGTATATTTTTGATGAAAATTTTCATTGTTTTTTATTTATTTTTACAAAAATTAATATACTTCAAAACATATTCGAAAAAAAAGAAAATTTATGGGAATTTCCTAAAACCAAATTTCAAATTCATGGGTATTGCATTCGTATTCAATCATTTTAAGATCGTTTTAAGAAATACAACCCTGTTTTCGATGTACTAGATTGAGTATTACCAGAATAAACATTTTGAAACAGCTGATAATTTAAAAACAAAGCATATGTATATAAAAATAAAAAATATATAATAATAAAAAAATGTGTTTAATAATGTGTGCTGCTAAAAGAATAAAAAAAAAAAATAAAAAGAATGGAAGTCTTTGGAACGACAAGGACGATTCTATTAGTAATTGTAAAATTGATGACTGTTGATATAAACAAAAGTGAATCTTTCTTTAAGCATCTTTTTATGATTTTTATAAATAACTACTTGATTTCCAAGGAGTTCTTCACTTTTTGTAAATAGATCCACTATTTTAAAATATTCTTTTACAAAACGCAAAATGATTTCTAATTTAGACCTAATTTTTTTAATTTTTCTTATATTTTGGTAAACAAAGACAGCTGTTGCCCAGCCAATGTTAAAACCACTTTTAAGAAAACTTGTAAAGTAAATTTAGTAATTAATAAATAATTTCTTCTTCTTCTGTTTTTTACTCGGTGCATAGTTGACACAGCAGCCACGATTATCACTGGGAGGCATATGGTACTCGTGTGCTGCCAAAATTATGTTATGATCAGTTCTATGAAAATATTCTCTTAGTAAGTAGGAGAGTGAGCAAACAAACTAAACATTTCGCAAACGTTATCACAAAGTCATAAACTTGTCAAATTTTTGTCATCATATTGTACATGAGTAAAACCAAAACAATTATGTACTTTCTAAATGAGAAAGAGCACAAACGAAACAATTCGCTTTTCGCTCTTGTGCTTGCTTTGTTATTCCGTTACATTCGTATAATTTGCTCTTTTTTCTCTTCTTCTTTTCTTTTTCTTCTCATTCATTTTTCTTCTATATATGCACATTTGAGTTAGTGTATTTGTAGTGCTCAAAACAAAAACAATATACAAAACTAAATGGGACAGTCGTTCTCACTGTTTTTGTTTTGTTTTTGTTTTACTCATTGTAAAGAACAAAACAAAATGAGATCAAACATTTCGTTTTGTTTATTTTCCTACTCTGTTAAGGAGATGTGTTGTGCTATCAAATCATATTCATTAAACGTCGATCAGTATTTAATTCTCAGTGATTAGTCAGGGCATTATATCTATATAGCATTGGAATTTCGTATAATCTAAAGTCAAACAAAACTAATTAGCCCATTTAAGACAAACATAGTTTTTAATTTCCATATAAGAAGTATAACAGGTACATACTAATACTATTTTTTTTTATAATGTATTTTGCTATATTAACTCGTTAAAATAAAAATTCCAAAAATATTTTATAGGCACCTACATTAATATGTATGCATATACGCGTACATAGATATGTGTGTGTGCATGTTTGTGCTTTTTTAATCATCTTCATTATGTTGACGTTACATGATCAATCGCTTGTTGGTTGATCAATCAAATCAACATTAAAAAAAAAACAGTTAAAAACCAAACAAACCTTACCAAGTATTGCAACAAAAGTCAACTTTGGTAAATTTTGAATTTATTCAAGTCAAAACAGGCAGAGACAAGAGATTCATGTCAATACGTTAGTCAGCTAGCTGGTTAGTTAGGCAGTCAACTCGTCAATGAACATGTATAGCTTAAAAGGCGTTAATGCTACTACGCTTAAATAACTTATGTTGTCCTTTTCTTTATGTTGTTATTGCTGTTGTTGCTTGTATTGGACTTATTTTTTTTTGTGGCTGCCGCTGTTGTAGTTTGTAAATATTTGAAATATTTTGCTAAAGCTGTAACTTTGCTTGTCTGTGATGATTAAAAACGTCTTTTGGTTTTATTTGTTTAATTCCTTTTTTTATGTTTTTTCATTAGTTTCGTGAATTACTTCTTATTATTCGTTGCTGTTAATGTTTGTACGTTTTTTGTTGTTTCTGAAGTTAAAACTACAACTCAAAAAGGGAGCTTGTTGCAATATATATGTCTGTCTGTCTATTTGACGAAACATCTGTCTGTTTTATTTCTTTTTATCTATTAAAGTGTTAGTGTAAGTGCCAGCTTATACATGTTTAAAAACACAGTGCACTCGGGATAACGTCAACTAATTAAAACCTCAGGAGTTGAAGTTTACCAGATTGTTGTCGTTTATGAGAGTACAAATTTGCGAGAAGAGTTTAAAGTTTTCTTATTGCACATAATTTGTGATTGTTCACAATTTTTCCCTTCCGAAATAACTTACTATTAAACATTATTTTCTGCTTGACTTATTCTGAGGGAACCTTTTTTTCGGAATGGAATTTTACAATGTCTGATCCCAATTCGAGAAGATGTTCATTCTATTTGATCAGTATATTAAGTGCACATATGGCGTCATTTCGGCATGTACACTTCAGTGATTTTTTGGTGTTCTGAAAATCATAAGCTTTTTAGCTTTTACAAGTGATTTTCATTGTTCTAAATCACAAACTTAAAGTTTTTTCCCTTCATTTATAGAGCTGCTTCCATTTGTATTAAAATCGCACATTTATATTTTAAAAAGTTAACCTGTTCTTTGTTAAATATTTTACATTATCCCTTTCAGACCTGCCACTAAATTAATGGGAATTTTTTACTAATTTTTGGAATATATGGAGACCATCGTACGGAAATATAATCAATGTTAAGATTTTACCATTTTTATATCCTTCAAGGATTTTCAGGACACACACACAATTGATGCACTCGTTAACCTTTTTAACTGAAACGCATATTTATTGCATCAAATGACTTCAAATGGTTTGAAACATTAAAATTTATAATTTTTTTTAGTTAAAATATGCCCCAATTCACTATTTATTAGTCATTAGTACTTTTGTAGTTGTAAACACAAATTGTTCCTTCCGCTCATTTTGACAAAACTGAAATCTGACGCAAGATTTCCGAAATAATTTAAATAATGGTAAATCGAATAGCAGAATAGTGTGAGAAACAAATGTAAAGAACAATCAGAGCAATCGATGCATGTCGGTCTTTTTGATGCTGATCAAATATAAACAAAAATAGTGAGACCTAAACCCATCCGCACAATCGATGCATCACGGTCTAAAAGGGATATATTAATTTTAAGGGACAAATTTAATAAATAATTTGATTGACAAATTTAGTCAAATGATGCACAATATAAAAAACATTTAAAAATAATATATAAATAAGCTTTTAATTAAGCTTTAGGTCGATTAAATAAATATTTTTAATATTTCCTGAAGAAGCTACGCAGAGAAGTAGCGAAATATCGAAAAAATAATTATTTAATCGACCTAAAGCTTAATTAAAAGCTTATATATTAATCAATAATAAGTTCAACTAAATATATTAATACATTTAAAAATAAAAACAAATTATGAAAAATGTAAGCAAAACAAAATATTGGGTTGGCAACTAAGTAATTGCTGATTTTTTTAGAAAATAAAAGTCAATTTATTGCCCATTTGAGCAAGGTACGATTTGACATTATCATCATCATTATTGAAATTTTTACCATTCAAGGAGTTTTGCAAAGATCGAAATAAAAAGTAATCAGATGGTGCAAAGTCTGGACTATATGGTGGTTGTGGCAAAACATCCCAACCAAGCTCCAATAATTTTTGCCGAGTGGCCAAAGATGTGTGTGGCCTTGCATTGCTATGATGGAATACAACAACTTTTCGATTTGCCAATTCGGACCATTTATTATTTCTATAAATAAAGTATTTTTTTTATATGGATTAATCGATTAATCGCAGGAAATTATTCGAGTTATTCGTTATTCGAAATTTGACTACTTTTAATTGTTCGAACAATTATTTGAACAAAATTCTTTGATTAATCGATTAATCGTTTGAATACCCTAATTGAAACACATTTTTATTTTTTTCTGTGCAACTCTGACATTAAAAAACAAAAATATAAAATAAAAATATTTCTCTTGGCGACTACCTCTTCTCAAGTCTGTAGTTCAGAGTCGACTTTAAACTATAGGTAACCGTACTCATGGATAAAAATTGACACATACAACTTGGGTACTGCAAGAAGCTAGGCCGTAATCTTTAAACAGGGTTGTAATCGACAATTATGCATGTATGTACATGCCTATAAACGAGTTTAATTGTATTGGTTTTAATAAAAGTTAAATTTTTTTATTATTGGCATTTTAGGATGTGAATGACATCCATTATTGACGTTATCCCGAGAGCACTGTACACACATATATATTAGAGATCTTTAAGTGCACACTTTATAGTTGGTGACAAAAGCAGCCAGTTTTTTAATAGTCTTTGGTGCTTTGGTTATGGTTGCTTCCTATATGGGCCTTAAATTTTTATTAATCGTGTTTAAATTGAATAGAAAAAGCACTTCTTTATGTACAATATGTGGTTGCTTCTGTTGTTCTTGTTAATAGTGTCGTCCGACATGGCTAAGAAATGTTTTTTCTTTCGGTTTTTGTTGTTCTTGTTGTTGTTTTCTTTTATTAAAAACTTTTATATTCGTGTTGCATCAGTTTATAAAGTGTGAATATTCAAAATATTTTACATCTTCAAATGGCAAACGGGTAATTAATTTTTACAAAAACGGCTTTTTGGTGGGAAACTTAAGTGACGAGCATATGGTGAGGAAAAATGCTACAAGCTGCCCATAACAAAGTTGTAAGTAATTAATTGGTCAGTTGGTTAGTAGTATTCCTTTGGGGATATTTTGGAAAAAATCTTGTGTAAGTTAAGTTAAAACACATTAAAAAATGTAAAAGGAAAAACCCTGTAAAGAGCATTCTTTTGCAATTACATTTTAATTGTTTTTAAAATTTGTGCAGAAAAAAAGTGTGTTTCAGTTTTAGTTGAAGTTTTAAAGCAAGCTTTATTATAAATACTTATCACGTAAGTATAATGCACTATTTAGGGTAATGTAAGGTGCTGTTTAATGAAACAAAAAAATAAACCAAATAAATCGTTTCTTATGCTGTAAACACAACAAAGGCTACCGACCATCGACTACAAGCTGTTAAAAATAGAATACATGTGTGCATATGATAATAATTATTTTAGTGGCAACACGACTACCGACCACACGACTACTTTTGTAGCCCGTAGCCAACTTAGGCTAATTTCTATTTTTCTTGGCGACAATAAACAGTTTAGTGCTGCCAATACAATAAGATGCATGAAAAAGGTGTTTAAAAAACGCAATAAATGAAATATGTACATAAAAAATGCGAAAAAAATTCAAGTTGCACCACTGAAGAAAAAATAATCATTTGTTTACATATTTTGTTTAGTTTTCATTTACTTATTTCATTTATTTACATCAGTTTTTATTTCATTTTAAATTTATTTTTTAATTGCCTTTTTAGTTTCTTAAATTTTTTTAAGTTTTCTTCAGACATTTGATGTTTTTGGTTTCCTCACAATTTCACTTACAAAAAATAAGTTTGTTATATTTTGTTGAGGTTATGTTCAACGTGTCAAAACAGATGTTTTTTTTTTGTAGCTGTAGTCGTTATTATAATTAAGTAGCTGGCTACTTGGCTACTTTCGTAGCCAGCGATTTTTGTAGTCGTGTATTCGGTGTTCGATAGCCTTTGTTGTGTTTATAGCATTAAACCTTAAGATTTTGAAGGCATCTAGAAAATTTGTATTCTGTCCAGTTAAATTCGCCAAATAGCTGCAACAAGAAAATTTTAACAGTTCGCAAGTTTTTCAATTTTATTTTCTTGTTTTTTAAGCAGTGTATTAATTCTGTATTGGAGAATGTTTTTTCCACTTATTTAAATATTCAAAAGTAATTATTATAATTACGCATCAATTACATACAACTTTTACTACAAAATAAAAGCTGTCCAGCGTTGACCCATATTTAACGAAAAAAAAAAATTAACGAAAAACATATGCTAATACCGTGTTACCAACTTTACACCACCAACTATAAAATCACGCTTTAATAAATCAAAGGTCATCATACATACAATCTCTAAAATCTTTCTATTGCTGCATGTCACTTTTGCGTTTTTGTTGTAAAAAAAAAGAAATCACGTTAACATTGACACCGCCAATCAATGATATTTTACACACTAAACTAAAAAAAAAATACAAAAACAAATAACGTTCTTTAATATTTTTAACGATTTTTACGAGTTTTCCCATAACCTCTGGAAGATCTTCAACACTTGTAATTCTAAACGATAATTGTTAAAACAAAGAAAGAAATACTCTTTAAAGGAGATGCTTTTGTTTAAATGAATGTATAGGTAGGCATACGAATTGTGATTTTAAGCCAATATCTGTATATATATTACCGTCAATAATACAAAAAAAAATCTATATGAGAAATTATCATAGAAAATTGTGTAAAAACAATAAAATAACTTTAAACTTAGCAGTACCCTATAGAAAAGACTATGAGTTAGACAAGAGAGGATTGCACTTCTCTCAAGTCGTAATTAATAATTTTTTGTACTTTTTCAAACTGTTAAATAACAAAAAAAAATATTTTAAAGTTAACTTTAGTTGTAGGGTGTTATAAAATGTATTTTACCAATACAAATCTCTTTGGCTTAATTCTTTACTGCTCTTTTATTTGCTGATTATTTACAAGCATTAAATAAGCACTTAGCATTTGATCACGCGTATATTAATTGGCTTTAGAACAATATGCATTTTAATGTATGAGTTATTTTACACTTAAATGCATACAGCAGTATATGTAAAGGCTCTTATTTAGGCTCTTATTAGAGTAGCTGGATAACAATTCAGACAGAAAAATAAGTAGATTTAAACTTATAGAGATATTTTAAAACACAAACAGTAAAAATCACTTATAAAACTTTAAAAGCTGTACAATCTATAAGCTCTATCTCAACATAAAGATTACTTTCGGAATTGGTTATATTGTCCTATAATATTGTCATACATGATTTGTGCAACTTTTAAACATTTGAACGATTATCTAGAGGCTTACAGTGCAATTACTTAACTGGCTAATATAGCGGAGAGCAATCGCTTTTTGTTAGGATCTTCCATGAGAGAAAGGCAGTTGAAGAATAGTAGCTAAGAATTATCCCAAGGGCTGGATTGAGGACAACAACATCAACATCATCTTCAGTATCGACATCAATTTTTATTCCCCCCAAATTTAAACTTTACTTCTTGGGGTTGATTGCTGTTGAATTATTTAGTAGTGAAGATATAATACTGGCCATTGAATAACCAACCAACAGGAACTGATTACTTTGTGATTTTTAAATTAGAACCTTTGTTTTTTCTGATTGATATCAAAGGTCTATACAATCCTCCCCCTTCCCCTCATATTTTTCTGGACCAGCACAATACCCTGCATAAGTAGGGGCCATCCCCTGAGTGCTGACCTTAATTAATAACAATAACGTCAGAATAAAATCCCTCGAAATATTTGTACCGAGAAGAATAAATATCGAGAATTTAGCAAATACAGTGATGGGAAGGAAGGATAGATAAGGAGAGTGAGTAGAAAAACATTCCAAGTAATAAAATAATGAAAAAATTAATTACTTCAGAAATATTTTATTATGAAATTTTTAAAAGTTTATATAATTTTAGGCCGGAAATAATGAAAATAGTAGTAGCAGACTCATATAAAGCACTGCTCTTAATGTCGGTGAGACTCTTGTCCGCTATTAGTGATCTCATGTAGGGATCTTGGTACAGACTATACCGAGCGTTTGCTTTATATGAGTATATAGAAATAAAATTTAATCATTTATACTTCTCAAAATTAAATGGAAAATTCTATAATATGCGTATAAGATTATTTGGCGATCATGCTTAATCCTTAACTAAACTGGAACAAAAATGATATGGAGAAAAGAAACATCACCATAAGCACATGCACTGACATACGTATGCACTATCTAATAAAAGATTATTGAAAGAAAGTGCGCTTAGACCATATTTAAACTAGTGAAGAGATTTGCATGTATAGAAGCAACTGACGACATGCTTAGTGATCAGTTACTGGTTTACAGTCTCTATTCTTTTCATTTCCTATTCAAAAATTGAATTTATTACTGTGTTCTTCATATAATCATAAAATATTATTTTACTTTATACATAAGTATACATAAGTGGAGGAGTTCTGTCAACTTAGCAACTTAGTCTGAAGTATATATCAAAGGTCACATACATAGTTTTAATAATTTACTTAAGTGGTTTATGAGAACTGTTATAGTCTTTAAACCCACTTGATTTGATTGCACATGATGTTGCGAAAGTGTATTGAAAGCGAGTACTGAAACAAACACTATCGAAACGATGATGAATTATTTTTAGTAATTTGAAGCTATAAAAGTATATTCAATAAAATTAATTTTTCATTAATGAACGTTTTAAAGAAATTTGTATATATTTGACACAACTATCTTTAGTTTGACTACCTCTTAGCAGCCTTCTGGCAAGAGCTCTGAGGAACAAGCTTCTCCCAGTACTCATGGATAAAAATTGACACACACAACATGGGTGCTTCGGGAAGCTAGACCCTACCCCTAAGACAGGATTGTAATGGCTAATTATGTATGGGTGTATCTTCAGTTTGACCTTGCGAAATTAAATAGGAGAAGAAATTTCAGAGTCCATAAAAGCCCCATGCAAAAAAAAAGTATGGCGTATAAGCTCTCTTAGCAACAAACTCTTTTGGTTATAAGAAATAAAAATTCAATATTGTGATCTAGAAGCTTGCTTGATCTTAAACAAGTAATTTTAAAATACTTAAGTACATATTTTAATAAGAAACTATTCTTATCGATAACAACAAATGAATTACTACACAGTGAAAAAATGCAATAAAAATATTTGTAAACCAAAACGAAACTGAAGTAAACCTTAACAATACTGAAGCACAATTTAAATATAATAAATAGAACCATGTATTGCTGAGATGACATACATATTTGTTTTCATAACCATTTTCTTATATAAGAAAATATGACATTAAATAGATCTAGAAATGTTGGTTCTTTTCATTATAAGAAACGAAGGGTTACTTCAAAGAGTTTAAATATTTATTCAGGTATTTATTTTTATATATAACTGTTATTTTGCACAAAAGCACTATAATCAATTTATTTATACGCATTTCAAATGATACAGTAACTTTTTTTAATGAGAACTAAGATTTTAAAATTTTTTTGCTTCACTGTCAATGTTGTATTAGAATATGTGACAGGTTTTACTGTAGTGTCGTGAAGTTTAATTTTTTAATGTAGGAATGGTTGCTAGAAAGATAATTAACTAAATGTATCGCATAATTTGTTGAAAATATCGCTATCCTTTTTGTTCTTATATCAGTTTAGTTCCTATATTTATTTAGAACTTTATGAGATCTGCTACATTAATATTTATTTGCTATTTAATTCTCGAATTTAATTCCATATAAAATGATTCATATATTCAAGTACTTAGTGCGTATGTGTAGACTAACTATCACGCATGTTAAAGCTTTAATTCGCGACTGTTAGTAAAATACACATGCCGGTAAAACATTTGCGCAAATATTTTCACTAATTTTTTTCTTACTCTACGCCAATGATATTGATGATGATGACGACCATCGATGTTGGGGCTGATGAGTATAATTTTGATTTGTTTAGCTGTTTCGTTCATTTGCACAGTGTTCGTTCAAGGAGATGCCAATGTTTGACTTCTTGAGATGTTTCTTCTTCTTCAACTGTTTAAGACATTGTCTAAGACTATTGCTATTTTATCAGTATGAGCATGAAGTATGTTTAACATTTGTTTTCTTTTATTTTGAAGTTTTTTTTTTTTTAATAACACAGCTGCGTGTTTTTATAAAATGTTTTTACATGCGTGTAAAAATGATTAAGAAAATTGAGAAAACGATGAGGCAGTTGACTGCAATGTACAGTTGGAAGAATTTATTACGCATGCGTATGAGTTTTTCGTGATAATGTTATTGTTTTTGGTTTTGTTGCAGATAATTTCTTTTTTTATATGTGCGTTTTTTTATAATTTTTCTTTTTGCTTTCATCTTTTTATTTGCTGTTAATAAAACAGAAATGTATTTAAAACGTTTAAACATGGTTAATAACAATAATAACAATAAAAACAATACAAAAGAAAATTCATCACAACAAAATTAAAGAGATTTTTATAAAAATGATGGTTTGTTTAGTTACTATTCCTTTAGTTGCCTGAAAGTGGACAGGAAAGAATTTGTGTCAGTTATTGGCAGAATACACAAATACATATGTATACACGACTGTAATAGTATGTGTAAACAAGTGGTTTTAAATTATTTAAATATTGTTGTTAAAATGTTATTTGTAATAAATATGTGTAATTTTCCAGTCATTTCAGTTATTTTTAAAAACAGCTGTTATTGTTGATTTAAAGAAAAATACAATATTTAAAAACACACTCCATCAAACGAATTTATTGTGAGAGCGGTGAAAACTATGATAGCAGGGAGACGATAGTATTTCACCATTTTAAAATTAAAGAGAACTATTAGCACAAATACAGTAGCGAGAAAAAAATGCAACTCTGTGCCACATAAGTAGTATTCAATCGGGACTCGAAATATATAACGGTATTCAATTCCACTATTCTTTTGTTTATTTTTATTCGTTAACTGCCATCCCTAAATAAAAGCGGCAAGCGTTTTCTAGCTGTCAAAATTTCTCATGCCCATACAATTTGTATGGAGCATCCCAAAATAACGCGGCGGCAACGCTTTGCAATTGGAAAATCCAATTTTGACAGAGCGTTTAATAGTAAAGTTGGTCGCAAAAGGCAAGTAAAATGTAAACAAATAGGAAAAAAAACAGGGTTGTGATATAAAGATATGTTATTTATATAACCATGTTTTATTCGTAAAGGCAAAAAATAAACAAAATAGAAGATAATAAATATTAATATTAAATAAATAAATAAAATATAATAAAAATAAATAAAATAGTACCATAAAATTTAGTTTATGTTACAAATACCAATAGAGAAATGCAGTTAATTATTAAAATAGTCTGAATTGTTATATAAGCATATGTTTTTGTATAACCCTGTTTTTAATGTTTTGACAAAACATTGCCGCTCTTATTTAGGGATGGCGGTTCAGAGTAAGCGCTGAGCGTTGGAAAACGTTCCGCTTGCCGCTTTTATTTAGGGATGGCTCTAACTTTTAAATTTTATTAATAAGCATCAGTAAGCGTTGTTGCCTTCTCTGTCTATTTAATTTTTTTTCTATATATGCAAAAAGAGTGAACAAATTTAGCGAGAAAAAAATGGCGACGAAATTTGTTGAAAGTAAAAGTAAGTCAACTAGAGTTATTAAAGTAAAAGTTTAATTAAAAATTTGCAAATTGTGAATTTTATAATAGAAACAGCTGTCAGCATATATGTATGTAGTAAACTTGCTATTATCAGTCCTTTAGAAGAAAGCAAATCAATAAATGAAGTTGCTTGTCAATTTTTTATCAAAAAACCAACGATTTGTCGGATTGCATCAAGGTAACGTCAAAGAAATAACGTCGAAAGAAATCTAGGAAGTGGTCGTCCTTGTAAATATACTGCTCGCCAAGATCGTCAAATGGTAAAAATAGTAAAAATAGATCATCGAAAAACGGCAGTACGCGTTACTATTTATGCAAACGAGCAAATAGGGGTTTCTATTGGTGTCCACACAACCAAAAAACGATTAGAAGAGGCAAACTTATTAGCCAGAAGATCAGCCATGAAGCCACTTATAAGTAAGGTAAATAAGAAAAAACGGCTTGACTTTGCGAGACGGTATCTGCATTGGTCAAAGGAGCAGTGGGCCAATACGTTTTTCTGCATCGTTTTATCCGAAAAAAAATACGCGTCGATTGATCTCAGATTTCTATGATGAAATAAAATTCAATTACGCAGTCTGTGTTTTGAAAAATACCAGTGTCTTCTTTCTACTTTCAAAAAAAAAAAAAAAAATATTAAATGTTTGGAAGTTACAGCGTTCTTTAATTCTTGCGCTGACATACAACTTATTTGTTTTAATTACTGTAAAATTTTAATAATTAAGGATGTAGTGGCAATAGTCATTAACGTAATGAGTAAAAAAGGAGTTTAATATATGACAGGATTTGGAAGTTATTGAAATTTGATATTTCATTCAAATTCAATTTCGAACGATATCGATTTCCATCACATATTAGAATATTAACCAGACCACATGCAATTATTTTCGTTTATTTATTAAAGTTAATATTTTCATATTTATAAATATACCATTACATGTGTTCAAATAATATTTTCTATAGAAAATTTTTAATAACAAATGTTTTACAATTAAAAATCTAATTTACATATATAACACTTAAAGATATGACTGACATTTCAACTATTTTCAAAGGAAAACGAAAATAAAAAAAAAAACAAAAATTTAACAAACTAGCAGATCTTTAAAGGAAGAAATTAATAACTTCCAAATAAAAGAGATTATTTTTAAAAGGTTTTTACCCAAGCAAAATTTTCTTTCTTTTCCACAATATTATTCAGGCGAAAAGCTAGTGACATAGTTTGTTCTTTTTATAAATTTTGAATATGTAGAGAGCCTTATTAAAAAAGAGCACTTTTTAAAAATATTAGCGGTAATCACTCTTCGTTGCAAACGCTTTTGCAAGCTTTTCAAATAAGCAATGGTAGCATATATCATCGTGTGAGAGTTTTTGGACTCTATCCGCCATATTTTATTTTTAGTATATCTCGAGATAATGATGATGCTACTTTAGGTTTTCGCCCCCAAATTTGTAAGTCCGCAATCCGTTTTCGGATATCTAATCTAGTTTTGGAGATAACTAGCTGAAAACGAATTACAGATTTTAAAAATTTTGGTGTCAAAAACATAAAGTGGCATCATTAACTGGAGATATATTGTATAAAATGGTGGATAGAGCACATAAACTCCCGCACGACGATATGCTTACATTTTATTATTATTTGACATGGGCGTTTTCAACGAAGAGTGTGTACTACAAACATTTTTTTATCAGGTGATCCAGGTATTGGTATTAAACAGTCGGTCTGACAAGGCTGACTGCTTTTAAATATATATCATTTGAAGTGTCTTTTATTAGTGAAGTATTTGTCATTTACGAATTTTAACTGGCAGAAAAATAAACGAAACTTACTGCAAAAGTAATTATTAAAGTATCATTATGGGATGATTACGGTCGTCATAATCAACCTACTGTACAAGGAATTGTCAAGATTTTAAAAAGATTTTAATATACTGTAGGTATTACAGATGGAGTCAGGATTACGCATCATCGAAATGCATGCAAAGACAAAAATAGCACTTCTCTTTGTGAAAGTGAAGCGGATATTTTGAACTTATAATGGCATACTTAGCTTTTGCATCGTAACGTAAATTGACCACTAATATCATATGATTTAAGGGGACTTCATCAATAATCATGTCCGCGCAGATAATCTCCAATAGTTAAAGTATTTATAAACCTACATTCCTCAAATTATCGTTGACATACTACCCAAAATGGAGTAAAAAGTGGTCAAAAACTACCTCAAAAGGATCGTTTGCGGCGGCAAAAAAAAGCGGTGATTTAAAGGACATTTTATTGCGTACATAATGACAAGGCCCAAGTATTATCATGAGGCAAAAATTTAATCGATATCATAGCTTTTTGTCTAATTTATTTAATTTTCTTTCTTACCCTGTATTATCCATACCCTGTACGAGTACATATTTTGAAAACAAGAGCTAAAATTTAAATTCTTTCCTTGTGCTCGTTTAAAAAAATATATTAACAAATATGCCAACCTTTTAAAGCTCTGTTTATTGATCTGTTTATAAATGAATAATGTCAACGCATTGAAACATTATCAATTAAAACACGCAAAACATTTTATGCAACAACATTTTGCGTACTGGCAGGCCTGATTGTCAGACTGCAAGAAACATATATTTGTAATCTTGAATACAATTTCAAATACAAATACACAAGCTTAGGGGGGGAATGGAAAATTTCATCAATTCTAGATCAAGGTCAAATTTTAAATAAAATATAGAAAATAACAACAAAATGATACATACTCGTACCTATGTATAGGTAAAGATGTATAGGCATGAGTGCAAGTATATTTATTTAAAACAAGATTAATAAAATAGATGCCGGCCTAAATGATATTTACGAGTACACATTGTAAAATGGCTAGTGAGGTAATGCTTTGAGGTTTGTTTTTGTTTTTTTTTTTCTTTTTTAATGGCAACAGTAGCACCAAAGACAACGCAATCAAACAAGTATTACTTGAACCATAAATATGAAATAATGTACGCATGCATGTAAGTATGCAGTCTTTATGCAAATAATCAAATATTATACAGACATTATATGTAACATAGGGTGTTTTATATGATACAGTTATAAAATATGATTTTCAATAGGCTAACAGTAGTACTCGTATTAAAAAAAAATTTGAATAAAACTCCAACAATGTAAAGAATATAGCATTGTAAAGCACATCTGATTGGAATGGTTTCATATGTATCAAGGTGTCAAGAAAGAGATTCAAAGGGATGTCATAGAGTGTTATGATGACTGAACATGAATTGGGTTTGTACAGCAACAGCGATTCATTGGAGCAAGCGTCAAGCTTAGGCTTAATCTTTTATTTGTTGTTTTACTATTGTAACTCCAGCTCTATATAACTAATAGCCGAAAATTTCTGTTTAGTCATTAAGTTACTTAATTATGATTACTGAACAGTTAAAAGAATTTAGATTATTTTTGCAATGATTTTTTAAATTAAAGAAGCAAATAACAAACATAAAGGAAATGTACACCAGCCGAAATGAACATGTCGTCCTGCGAGAGTTTATGTGCTCTATCTGCCATTTCATATTTTTTATATATCTCGAGTTAATGACGCTACTTTAGGTTTTCGACCCAAAATTTTTAAAGTCTGTAATCCGTTTTCAGATATCTCGTCCAGTTTCAGAGATAAATAGCCGAAAACGGATTGCAAATTTTAAAAATTTTGGTGTCAAAAACCTAAAGTGGCATCATTAACTCGAGATATATAAAATGGCGAATAGAGCACATTAAAATGTCCCTTTTTTGTAAATATTGTAAAATTTATATTTTTATCATTATTCTTTTTCTTTTTTTGTTTTTTTTAATATAATATAGTTAATATTTATATATTATAATACTTACATATGTATATAATTGTATGTTAGGTTTGAACGGTTGTCAGATTGCCTCAAAAATGCCTTTATGGCGCTGAGGCCGAATAACATTATGTAAAATATTTTTTTTATGTACAATTATTTACTAATAATAAAAAAAAAAAAAAAAAAAACTCCCGCACGACCATGTGGTCGACTACAGGTACGAATTTCTTTTTAGAGTTCTGTGGACTTATTAACTTTTTCTTTGGCCTAGACATCATATCTTAAAATTACACCCAATTTTGTTTTTACGTGAATTTGATTTGACCAATTTTAAAAAGTCGCCGTGGTCTAGTGGTTAGTGTGTTGGCTTACTAAGACATGGGCCCTGGGTTCGACTCCAGGCTCTGACATCTTCAAAAAAAAAAGAAATATGAAAAAAATATTTCTTTCGGCGACAACCTCTCAGCAGTCTTCTGGTAAAAGCTCTGAGAGTAACTAATTGCCATGAACAAGCTTCTCAAGTCTGTCGTTCGGAGTCGATATTAAACTGTAGGTCCCGGTACTCATGGATAAAAATTGACACACACAACATGAGTGCTGCGAGAAGCTAGGCCGTAATCCTGACACAGGGTTGTAAAGGCCAGTTATGTATGTATGTATGTAATTTTAAAAACACACTTCGTTTACTTTTAAAACGATTTAATTTGGTATAATGCGGCCTAAAACTGTATATATTTGGAACAGAAAAACGTATTTTGATATTGATTTTACAAAATTTTAAATTTAATACATTTATAGTTGGCAGAACTGCAAATCATGTGCTATGAACATTCATTACAATAAAAAGAAGGATTTCTTTGCCAGATTGCGATAAAATTGCCAGCTTCGTTTATTCTAACATGGTTTCGTAATCTGACATCATATCAGGAGGCATCATATCATATAATTTTGCGCTTATAACACCCGAAGTAAAGAAATAAGACATATTTCCACCCTAAATGCATACATAGTTAAAGAAGGTCTCCACAAAAGTGTAGCTAAATGGAGTAATAGTCTTTATATGGAAAAAACCGCAAATTTTCATCGTGATTTGAAATTTTTAAGAAGCAAGCATTGTGCTAAAAAATTCTATACGCAATCAACTTCTTTGTACATCTTTTTAAAAAACCCTGTAAACAGAAAAATAAAATATTCATGCGAATACGCATTTAAAAAAATAACAAACAAAAAATGCTGTAATATTTAAGCATAAAATAGTTTAGATTTTAAATGAAAAACTAGTTTAATGCATTTTTTTTTGTCTCTTGCTTGATAGCCGTATGATATCCAAATGCACATACATGCGAAATTTATTTTTATGAACCAGTTCATGTTCGTTAAAAAAAAATCGTGAGTTACTTCATTTGAATTTATGAGGGTGATATATTTAATGACTGACAAATTTTACATAATAAATATTCAGGGTGATGAAGATATTGAAAAATTCATTTCGAGAAATGATACAATTTTAAATGTTCGCCTGAAAAGTATGTAAATAAAATATAAATATTTATTTATTTCATTTGATTATTTTTAACTGAGTTAGTAGGTCCCGGTACTCATGGATAAAAATTAACACACATAACATGAGTGCTGCGAGAAGCTAGGACGTAGCCCTGACACAGGATTGTAATGGCGAATTATGTATGTATGTATGTATGAGTTAGTACAATGCAACAAGAGAAAGTCTTCAACAAAAGTATTGTTTAGAAAATTGGCATTTAATAATATACGTAAAATAGTTATGGGAACATTATTATAAAATAAAATTAAAAAAAGAATGATTACAACTAATTTAATTTCTTTAATTTTTATAAAATCAAGATAAAAAAAAATGAAGGTATATTATAAAAAAAGAACATAATATGCATATATTTTATATATCTTTGAAGAAATTAGGAAAAATATTTAAACATTGCTTTGGGACCGGACAATTGGCTTCCTAGACGGTGCGATATGAGGTCTTTAGTCTAGTTTTTGCGAGGCTATATCTATAGCGATAAGTTTGAAATAACTGACGTACTAAAAGCCAATATTGAAAAGTTTATCCGTTTAATATTGACAGAGCACAGTGAGGTAAATAACAAATCTAGCTGGAAAAAAAAATATCTGGCAACATTTCTTCTGATCGATTAATGAGCTTCCCAATACACTAAGTAGCTCTGATTAGGAAGAAGTAATCCGTAATGTTAGTTATTGTCAACAAGTCGTAGTGGGGGAGTTTATGTGCTCTATCCGCCATTTCATATGTTTATTTATCTCGAGTTAATGATGTCACTTTAGGTTTTCGACCCCACATTTTTCAAGTCTGCAATAATTTTTCTGATATCTCGTCTAGTTTCGGAGCCAAAAACGGATTGCAGATTTTAAAAATCTTTGTCAAAAACCAATATCTCGGGATATATAAAATGGCATGTAGAGCACATAAACTACAGCACGACGAAGTGCATTCAGATTTCATTGTAATTTTATTTTGTAAGAAGTTTAGAAAGCGCTAAAAATAAAACAATTCCTTTATTCAAGCGGAGTTAAAACTATTTATTTTGGATAATTCCGGTGTAAAACTATATTTGGGTTAATCTTATAAGCAGCGTTACCGCTGGGATTTTTCAAATAGTGGCACAAAAAGGGGATTTAAAAAAAAGTGGCAGAGAAAGAGGATTTAAAAAAAAAGTCGCACAAATTTTTTAAAATTTTTATTTAAACAAAAATTAATAGTACAAACCAAAAATAATTCAATGGTTTTAGAATAGAATAGAAATAATTCAATTACAGTTTTATTATTAGTTAAATTATTTGAGCTTAAATTCGAATAAATATTTAAAATATCTATTTTTCGATATTTCGCTACTTCCTTGCGTAGCATCATCAGGAATATATATATACAAATCTATATACAAATATATATTCCTGATGATGCTACGCAAGGAAGTAGCGAAATATTATCAATGAGCTGTATTTTTTTATTTTCACATAATTGCCTTAAATTAGAAGTGTTATTTTTAGTTTCTGCATGCCGTTGAAGATGATTGCTTTGGTTAATCAAAAGTTGCTTACAAGCAATGCAATAGGGCCGCTTTGTCTCCTCATCCTGTTTAAGCCATTTATATCGCAGCTCCCATTCTTTTGAATAATGTCTGCAAACTTTACGCTTTTTCGAAGAACATGTGGGGGAATCATCTTCATCTGATTCTGAAAAATTTGGAACGACCACTTGATCATTTGCAAAGTCCTGAGCCGTCTTGCTTGGGGATCCATTTTTACAATTTGTTTTTGTGTTAATAAGAAACCTGACAGAATTTACGATCAAATGATTAATTAATAAAAATAGAATTTAAAAAGCTTACCTTTCCATATATTAATAATAAATGAAATAAATAAATGAAACATATAAATACTTTTTTTTTGTAGAAAACTGTTTTTTAACTTCAAATTTCATAAATTTTATAACTTCTTTTTTCACTTACAATTCTTTAATGCTCTTTTGTTTGCTTATTCGCTTCTCTTTTAATTATAAATTCGTAGGTTAAATCCAGAGTTGTAAAGTTTAGTCTGCAATATTTAGCGTTTTAAAGTACATTTTAATAATACTTATGTTTACGATTTTTAAGTCTGATTGTTAAAATTAGAAATAAAAGATATACATAAATATGTACAAATTATGATGTAAATAAAAGAAAAATGTTGAAAATGGTAAATTAAAAAAAAGGGGAAAAAGTCGCATAAACTTAACAAAAGTGGCAAAATTAAGTGGTTTTTCAAAAGTCGCACAAAAAGTCGCTGGCCGCAAAAAAAAGTTGCAAATTGCGACTTTAGTCGACCAACGGTAACGCTGCTTATAAGTGACGAACATTTTTTTTCACTGTTCCAGTATAACCTCCATTCTTTTGGAAAGGAAACCTTTTAGGAATGGGTAAAAATTTCAAAAATATTTCGCAAATTTGTCTTATTGATATTATTATCGGCTAGATTAGATGTAGTCACCGTGGTCTAGTGGTTAGTATGTTGGCTTCGGGTTGAAACCGCAGCTGTGACATCTTCAAAAAAGAAAAATTAAATATGGAAGAATATTTCTTTTGGCGACTACCTCTGGCAAAAGCTTTGAGAGTAACTGACTGCCGTTCGATGTCGACTTTCAACTGTATGTCTCGGTATTCATGGATTAAAAATTAACACGAACAACATGGGTTCTGCGAGAGGCTAAGCCGTAACCCTAAATCAGTGCTGTAATGGCCAAATATGTATGCATATACATATATAGACAGGGACTTCAAGATATACCATAAGACACTGCAGCGTGTGAAAACACTAATAACATAAGATATACATTTTTACAATAGTATGGTAGGTGGGAGTGGTAGTGGTTCAATTTCCCCCATTTCCATTGCTACATATTGGCATAGTACCACCTTGTACCTATATTTATGAGGCTAGCTTTATTATTTTGCAATATATTAATTTTGTACATCTAGTGTGGCAAAATTCTCGAATTGTAAAATATTTAATTCTAAACCAGACACTATAATGCAGTGTCAAAGAAGGACTAGTTCTCTTAAGGTATTTAAATCAGTGTGCTATAAATCCGGCGAACGTATACATATAAGCAGTGACCCAAAAGCCAAAGGTAAAAAAGTTAATTACTAACAAATATTTTTATTACTTTGGTTTCAATTTTTTTAATATTAGCAGTAAAGTTTTTGATTTTATTTCCAATGAAAACAATTTTTGCTCTTCTCTGTCATAAAAATTTGATTAAAATTTATTAAAGCAGAAATAACATTTAATTACAAACTGTTCAAATTAAAATTTATATATTCCAAACGACTATTTTAATACTCCAACCTCACATTTCAATTAATGTCTTTTGACATCAACTTACGCACTAATCAATTTTTAAAAATTCCATTAATTAGTTTTGTAAATACATAAAGAAAAAAAAGCATTAATAAAAAATATATATAAAAAGTAAACAGAAATAACAACATACCATAGTGCGATACATGCGTTTGATTTACTTGGAGTGAGTAGACTATGTCTATAAATGTTAAATACATGCAGCAGCCAATAACGACAACAAAACTAAACAACATTAAAATAATGTAACACTAAATTACCGCACCAAGATAACATAAAATGTTGCATCGTTATAGATTTTAAAATATATTTCAAATTAAATTAAAACTTTTTTTTTGCATATTTTTTTTAAATTTAATTTTTGCATAAATTTTGCGTGTATTACACGTTAACCTCGTGTTGCAAAGCAGCTAAAGTTGTTGTTGTTATTATTCATGTAACCACCAGCACTGTCATTGCAGTTGGCTTTGTTGTTGTTTCGCATAATTTATGAGTGTCTTGGCCTACGTATTTGCACAACATACATCATTTAAGCTAATGAACACAAGTCATCATCACTTAAACAATTTTTTTTTCTTATTTATTGTATTGATATATAAAAAAAATTTGATAGACAAAAAAGTAAATAAAAAAAAAGAAAATGAAATAATGTAAAAACACATATGTATGTACATATGCTGCCATAATAATTTAATAAATATTGGAAAATGATTTATAAAGACAGAGGTGGCTTAGCGTATGTAATTAATGTGAGAATATAATTAAATTTAAGGCATCGGTTTCCTAAAAATACCATATCGTCGATGGAATTAAAGAACGCTGTAACTGACAAAACCTTAAATGTTCACCAGAGCCAAAAAACCTGTATAAAAATAGAAAAAAGACACTGGTATTTTTCAAAACTCAGACGGCGTAAGTGAACTTATTTTAATCGTAGAAATCTGGGACCGTATTTTTTCTGATAAAAATGATGCAAAAAACGTATTTTCGATTTTTGGTCAGTTACAGCGTTCTTTAATTCTTGCGACGATATTTTCATTAGGAATGTCAAAGGGGAAATCTTGGGTTATTTTGCAATTTATTTATAATCTAGTGAATATTGTGTTGGCTAACTAGATGAGAGCCACAGGTTCAAATCACAGCTTTGACATCTTGAAGGAAATAAAACAATTTCTTTCGGCAACCAAGCACAGTTGCCAGAATTGATGATTTCTTTGCATTTTGACGATTTTTACCCTAAAATACCAAGACGACGATTTGACGATTTTAAGTCATAAAATTACGATTTCTCAAAATTTAGAAAACAAAGCAATTTTAATTTATTTTTTTAAATATGAAATTACACTGTTATTGTGCTCTAGTGAGCTAATAGAAGGTGAATCTAGCGATGCTTCAAATAAAAAAATCGATCTATCTCATTGTACACGTTTGTATTGATTATCAAATACACAATCTGTTCTTTGGGCTGCTGGTTGTTGACCAGTGCGACGCCTCAAGTTTGTATGATTTAATAATAAATTGTTTTTATAAAAATAATATTTCTTATAACAAATACTTAATTGGTTTTGCAGAAGATGGAGCATCAGTCATTATCAGAAAGATAGTTTCAGAATCCTAAGTTTTGAAAAATTACATACGATGTTTAAAATCAAATGTGTTTGCTAATCATTGGCTTAATGCTTCTCTTACGTACGCCTTAAACCTTTAACAGCCATCTAAACTCTTGAAAGAAAGGCATAATCAGTTTAATAATATTCAAAAGTTAACTTAAAAAATTGTGCACCCATGCCACCGTGATACTCGTATACATATAATCAGTCCAGTTTTAAATTCGGATCTTAATATATGTATACAATATTTATTATAAGTATTATACAACTTTTTTATGTATATTGTTGTTTACCATTAATTACTTTTATTTTGATGACTTTTGAAGATTTTGACGATTTTTTTCAAAAAATGTTCTTGTTTTTTTACCATTAGAAATTCTGGCAACACTGCGACCAAGTCTTATCAATCTTCTGGCAAAAGCTCTGAGAGTAACTGATTGCCATGAACAAACTTTTTTATCTGTCGTTCAGGGTCGACATTAAACTGTAGGTCATGGTTCTTCTGCATAAAAATTGATGCACACAATGTGGGTGCTGTTATTATAGAACGGGGTGGTAATTGCCAATTATCGATAGCCAAAGAATATCGTTTACAGAATTCAACTTAAAATAGTGGTTTAAAGATAAAAAGAAAATTAATTTCCATAATCTTACGTTTTTTAAAAATCATTACAGATTTTCATTCCTAATTTACATACACCTTTTTTTTTATTTGTGACCAATACTCAGGAGAAGATCCCTACTGAATGCTCTGCATTGTATTGGAATGTTTTGGAAAGCACAGTACATATATATTTTTTCTTATATAATAATTGAGTGCCTTAGGAATGAGGCAAATTGTTGTGAATTTATCATTAAAATTTCAGTGTTATATCTTTACCCTGGAATGATTAACAGCAATTACCTCATCGTTGCATATTGATTGTGTGGTGAGTGTGCCTTCGCTAATTAGTTTAGCTGTTATCTGCTACTTTTCAATAGGTGGCCCTTTTCTACTGAACATTCGATTTTTGTTCACATTGATTAAGGTAGAACAGAGTGGAATGTCGGGGAGCGATTTCTTTATAGATGGAGGGGAGGGATCCTCTAATTCTTAATTATAATTTTGAAAAAACCGCACACAAAATTTTTAATTTTTCACCCATGCTGGGATTTGAACCTGGGCCATTTGAGTTTTTGTGCGAGCGCTCTAACCACTATACCACGCTAATTAAGGATTTCTCAGTTTAACCCTCTATCTACAAACTTGATTTGAATTCAATCCAATTTATTAACAAACCACATACTTCACTTCTCCATGACTTTATGCCATTACTCATTTTGCTTGTGTTTTATGGTTAAGTATTATTTTGCATTTTTTATCCTTTTGTGTAATAAATTTTCTATTGCAAACTACCAGTCAAGTCTACTACTTACTTTCATACATATGGGTCAGGTGGGCAGGTTTTTTTTTCTTTTTTGCGGTAGACAGAGAATTAAGTCATTTGAAATATTTTTAAAAGTTTACTCAAATCCATTCTTCTAAGGTATCGTTTTACTCGTCAAGTGACAAAGGCAAGTCATTGTCACAAGAACAGTTTCAAAGGTTGTGCAGTTTGCATGCTTACTTGGTATTCATAGATTTTTGTAACTTGTACGCGATGTTTTATCGGAAATATACGATCAGCAATGAGGCTAATTTTTGGCTCAACAAGTTTGTTAAAGAATCACAAACCATACGGGTTCTATTACACCTGAAAATCTATTATTGTATTTACTACTTTTTACAATTTAAAGTTCTATATTAATTACGTCTTTAAAGGTTTAAAAGTATGAATATTTTTTCCAAAGAATATTCAGCTTTTCTATCAGCTATAGTCTTTAAGGCTTACGGCTATAGTCTTTCTAAACTAATTTCTAAATTAATGGTTCATTTGCTCACACAGAATTTTTAAAATATATTCGGTCCCTAATTGTTTTATTTAAACAAGTGTGCCATTTTCAGTTGGATATGGATTATCATATAATTAAACAATGTTTATTATAAATAATTTTTGTTTATTTATTTTTAATTGTGGCACTTGTACTTTTGCTTAGAGACACAATTTACCTTGAAATTAGGATTGTTTTACAAAAAAAAAAAAATTAATATATTTAAGTATTATATTTAAAACAATATTTTATTTTTCCATACATACAATTTAAGCATTACGCTTAAAGTCATTTCAAATAATTATCATAAATAAATTATATTTTCAAATTTTTTCGTGTATTTTAAATGAAAAGATAGAGAAATCAAAACTTATTTCTAAATCATAATTGGCAGTTTAAGCTGTAGTTTTTTGATTTTTTATTAGTTTAATATGTATTGGCATATAGGTTTTAAATACAAGAGTTTTTAATGAAATCTTGCAAAAAAAAAAAAAAAGAAAAACAAAAATAAAAACAGAACAAAAAAGTAGTAAAATATTTCTAGCTGATCAATACCGACTATTTAGTACTCTACAATTAAAACAAAATTATTTTGCCATGAAGAGTTTAAGGTATGCCCAAATTGTAAGATTTAGTCTAAGTTTTTTAAACTTTAAGATAAAAAAATTATATCTTAATCGGATTATAACTTGTCTGATTTGCAATGTCTTTTGTGTGAATACGTTGCTGAAAAAATTAAATATAAAATTTCGAAAAAAAAAAAAATAAAAATAAAAAAAAAAAACAAATCGCATAATCAATTAGCAATCTTTGCGATATGCTGGACAGCAAACTGAACTGGAAGAAAGAAAAGAGTTGATAATATGATATGGAAGTTGATCAATAATTGTAGTTAATCACGTTTTTTGTTGGCTAGCCATCTGACCTACCTACCTACCTACCTACCATGATATGGAAGAGCCTGAATGATATAATGACAGTTTGAGATTGAGAAAAAAGAGGTTATGGGTTAGAATTTGATCATACTTCTGTAGGATGTGTTTGGATAAGATACGTCTTGGCAGGGGGTTTACTAACGGGTTAGACTCTTTATGAACAACTCACATTAAGGCTGTACTGAACATCGATGAGATGTAAATCTATCCTTGCGAAAATACCCAGTCTTACAGACTGTTTTTTCTTTCAGCATTTTAACCGCTACACTTAACTCAATGCTTTTGCTCTAGCACGAGCACAAGGTCAATCTCCTTCGGATGTTTATGCAGGCTAATTCGAGGATAGTTGCTTCTTTGTATCCATTTAACCTATTATTCCTGTATTAATACTGTCGAGACTTATCAAAAATATTATCACATTCAATATCCACCGATAGATGAGGCAATTGCTGTTCATCATTCAAGGGTGAAGGTATAACACTGGCCCTTGAGTGGTCAAATTGACAGCAACTTGTCTCATCAACAAAAAGACGCATAATAAAAAAAATAAAATATATCTATCTATGTGTCCTCAAATTCCAGGCGTTTACCTCTGAGTACTGGTCTTAAAAAAGAAAACAACATTCCAGCAGAAAATAGTTTTTATCAATAATTATTATGTAAAGGATAAATTGTGAAAAATTACTTACTCGTACTAAAACGTGATATTTATATGAAATGGGCCGCTAAAAAGCGACAGATCTTGCAACCAGTAAGTAAATAAAACTCAAAAATAGTGACTGGCCATGTAAAATTTTTCGAAGTCTAACGGTATGAATAAACAATATAATGCCGTCATTACATATATAATTGGCCATTATAAACCTGTTTCAGGAGCTTTTGGCAGCACCCATATTGTGCGCATCAATTTTTATTATTATTATTTTATGAGTACCGGGATCTTCAGTTCAGTCGACTTCGAACGACAGACTTGAGAAACTTTTTCATGGCAATCAGTTACTCTCAGAGCTAAAAGGTAGTTGCCGAAAGAAATATTTTCTTTCATATTTTGTTTTTAAGATGTCAGAGCTGGGGTTTGAACCAGGAGCTCTTGTTTAGTAAACTAACATAATAACAACTAAACTACGGCAACTACCCCCATTATTGCTTACAATTTTATTTATAGTTTCCAAATGTTCTGCTGGGATATATATTACATATGTACATATGTACATATGCATTCCCAATTCAATAACGTTTTATATAAAACTGTCATCTTTAGTTTGATAATAAAATTTTCTGTAAGATATGGTATTCATTTGCATAACTTTTTACAATCACATTGTACATATTGATTTAATTTTTTTATACAACATAATAATTATCATAAACCCAATAAATTCATAACAACATATCGCACTCTAAATCATAAAGAGTCACAGCTCAAAATTCACAAATTTTCTGTAGAGGTAAAAAATGGTTTTACGAAATTTGGATGTAATTTTATAATTAAGTTCTACACTAATGAAAACACTTTTAAAAAAAAGTTTACTTATTTATGTTTTTAAATTTTGTGCTGCAATTTGGGTAAGAAAAGGTAATTTGGAATTGTGACTCTTTAGTTGAAAATTTTTCGTTTAATAGTGGATATTATATTAAATTGTGTCAGAGTATAATGTGTAATACTTAAGCGAGACATTTTTCACGGCAAAGTGGGGTTTGCAAATTTAATTTTAAATTAACCACAATTTTATTTATAAATGAATGTATAATATACACATAAATGATATAAACAATCAAACCTTTTTTTAATTAAATAGGGACATCTCTAAATAATACTCTTTAGTTGATTAGCAAAACGAGATATATAAAAATAGACATGACTGTAGTTTCCCAGATAAGGAAGATAGTGACGCCCACCATATTTTTGTGGCCGATAAAGGTGTCATCTGTGAACCAATAAAAAACGCGATTTTGAAAAATTTTGGGTTGTGACTCTTTGTGATTGAGTATGCGATATGTATTATAATGTTTCAAACGAAAAAAAAAACTACAAAATTAAGTTTTTAAATACATATATTAAAACGAAAGTCTTAAGGTAATACTATAGACTATTTGTTTTACAACTTATTTTTAATTTCAAATAATTGAAGGTCATGAACTATAAAAGCCTTTTAATAAAAAATTTTAACTGAGATGCGCTTTAATATAATATTTATTTTTTGAATTTTTAAATATTTTTAAATGCTTTAAATAACGACTTTAAATATGACACCTGCAGCGGTCTTATATTATAATTATAACTTAAATGCACATTATTTTATTCCATATGATACACTCTTAAAACGAGTTTACATAAGAATGTCCTAAAGCATAAATTGTTGTTTAACTAATAAATGTCATTAAAAATATCTATATTTATTAAATTAATCGGGTTTTATCAAACTGTTTATTAAAAAAAAAAAACAAAAAAACAAAATAATAGTCTGCAGTGACCCACATTTTTTATTTTTTTTAAGAAACGTTTGTACATCTTTGTCTTTATGATTAACTTACAAACTTTAAGCATAAGAAAATAAATGTAAAAAATTAAATAATAAAAAATACTAAAAAACAAGTGCAAGATTTTTATCGCCGCGCAAATTATTTTAAATTGTTAAAAAAAAAAATTACTAATCTTTTATAAATTTTATGGTTTAAATTAAATTTGTTACACTTAAGCGACTTTTTAGATTATCTTGGCTAATTTTGTCATATTTTGATTGAAACTTTAATGAATGCACAATTTTTATACATTTTGCTTTAAAAAAAAATGTTTGCTTGAAGTAAATAAAATTCAAAGTTAACCGAAATTAAGGTGCCCTGCTTTGGTTATTTTGCAATAGAGAGGCATAAATTTTATTTACAAATTTTTTTTATTTATAAATGAATTTGTGGCTGTACTATGGCTTAAGTTGTCTTTTTATTAAATTTTGTATTATTAAAAGTTAATAAATATTAATTAAATAATACTAAAAGTAATTGATTTAAAGATACTGCATCACTTTAATAGGAGTATGCAAATTCATTCACTGATTAGAGTTGTTTGATATTATAAATCTTGACATTTAAAGGATGCCATAGATTTAAAAGAAGACAAATTTTTGCTAATATGAAAGAAATCAACAACTATTTACAGAGCCATGTGTTAACTATGCATACGACTATTAAGATGAAATTAATTGCTTTAAATACTTAAATATAAACATTATTGCATGTGTCAATGTTTCTTTATGCTTCGTCAGAAACATTTTAAGTAGATTAGATTAGATTAGATTATACTTAAATTAAATTAAGATTTTAGATTTTTTGCAATGATTTTTGCTAATCAAAAATAAAAATGATTTTTTTTATTGAGTCCAATACTTAGGAGTAAACCCCTCTACTCATGCTGTGCATTATTGATGTCAATGCCAAAGGTGAAATAGTGTGGAATGCCAGAGAGCTGTTTTGCGAGAATGGATTTCTTAAAGGGGAGGGAATTTTTTTTTTAATTTTAATTTCGAAACACCACAGATTTTTATTATTCAATTTTCTCCTAAGCTGTTTGAGTTTTTATGTGAGAGCACTAACCACTATAGTAACAATTATTTCAATAAATTGTTGTATTGTTTTCCCTGTCAGTTACGATATCAGTAAGTTTACATCAAATGTCCACAAGAACTACTTTCTCTTTCCCTTTTCCCATATTATATATATTTTCCTAGACAAACACAATGTACTGCATGAGTGCTGGTCTTAATAATAAGAAAAATATATAAAGTTTTGATATTTTATTCGATTTTAATTTCATTCATTTGAGGTTTACAAAACATACCCGGTTTTTCTTATATTTAAAAAGAAAAATAGTACTTAGATTTAATGATTATTTTATATATCTATATTTTTAGCAAACAGTGGGAAGCACTGTCAAGTTTTTTTTTTTTTATATATATTTTTTTTATATTCTCTCTCATTTTATCGAATATATCAATTATTTATTTGAGGGAATCAAAGGGTCGTCTTAAAGTCATATATCATAAAACAATAACACAAAAATATATAATTGCTGTGAACAACACGTCACAGTTCAGTATGTTATTTTTCGTTTCAGTCAGCTGATATAAAAAAGTAATTAATATTTTCAACGGCGGATAGTGTAGCGGTCCCAGTCAAAGAATTATAAAATAAAATGTGTAAAAAAATTGCATGTAAAAATATGTTTATACAAAGAATTATTTGTAATTTCTTAAAAAGTAATTCTATGTAAGGACATAGGAGTGTGAAAATTCTTTTTCCATTTTTCTTAGCTTCGTATAGTTTGACAGAGGCTTGTAAATATTATAACCGGCTAACTCTACATATAAAGTAATTCAACTCTGCATTTTACTGCCAATTTATGCCAAAATCAACATCCAATTGCTGTTGATCATTCAAAGGTGAAGGTATAACACTGGACTTTGAGTGATCAAATTGACAGCAATTATATCCCATTGTCATAAAGCACTTCACATCTATCTGTCTATATCTACATATTCAACATTCCAATACAATGCACTGTATTTAGTAGGGGTTTACCCCTGAGTATTGGTTTTAAATAAAAACAAAATAATGAAAAAAATAGCTTAAAAACTTTTTATTCATAGTCCAACAAAAAACTATTTTAAAATTTTATGATATTATGACACGCTGCTCCTCAAAATTGTTACACAAAAATTTGGCATACTCGTACTATTTGCTAAATGGTCTAAAGCCTCTTTTAATCTACATCGACGACATGTACGATCGTAGCCGTGATGGTTAGTGGGTATCGCCAATATAACTTTATTATTATATGACAAGTTCTTAATAGAATTTAACTTTGATCTATTTAAATCGTTTTTAACGAAACAAAAATCAATTGAAAAAGTTATCACTGTTTTTCCGATTCCAGCGCGCATTTCCAGACCATATAACAATAATTTCTTTATGTTTATGATTTACGCTACTGCTGCCATAGAAAATTTTATCATATGGTCTAAAAAAACCAAATATGTAAAACAATATCCACGTGTCAAAAAATTCTCATCGCAATTTTTTTGGGGTTTTGCAAATTCTATGAGGTTTATCCATGAAATATAGCTGCAAAAATTGTAGCCTCTTATATTTCTAGCCCAGTTTCAAAATAGATTCATTCCTTCAACTATTGGAATTCTAATATTATAATTATAATACGAGTAATATTTGAATTTTTGTCTTCAGAATGTTTATTCCAATGGTCTAATCAGAAAATTACCATTGTATTTGTGCTATTATAGTTTTTCACAAATAGCTGAGGGCGGTTAAAGTATTTGTGGTATTTCTCTAAATTATTTTTTTTTCTATTCATCTTCACACTCACTTTTCATTTCTCGTGTGATAAATTATTCAAAAAACGATTTGCTGTTATCGATGTTATTATGTTTTTTTTTATTTTTTGGTGGAAAAACAATCAAACTCAAAAAGTGCTATAGAATTTTGTTAAATTAAATTTAGATAAATTTTATGGTGTTCTATGCAGAATTTTTTGGGGTACTGTATGAAATGTAACTCTTTAATGAGCAATATACGTAGCCACTACGAAGGACGATAATCTATTACTTATTGTTATCCATTATTACGTATTAGAAAACTAAAATTTAGATCAGAATTTAAGTAATTCTTACCTGTTTAGATATCACTTAAGCTTTTTTTTTTGTAAAAGTCATTCTACGCAGACATTGTTTAAACCAATTTGTTATGTTTGGGGCTGTCAAAATCGGCTTTGTAATACAACAAATACGTGATATTCTGTTATTCATGAGTGGATAAAAGCCTGATGGATTACATTAATAGAATGATTTAATAAAATAAAATACCAATACTAACAATTTAATAGCGAATAATTAAAATTAATTAGTTTAGTTTTCAAAATTAGTGTAAACTTAGCAATTTATTTTAACTAAATTAAAATCAGCGTTTATTATCATGAGAAATAAGTGAATATGTTTCAAACATATTCCAAAGGCTTTAATTAAGCCTTATTTCAGTTTTTTTGTTTGTTTAGTTATTAAAGTCTTAAAAAAAATTAAATATTAATAAGTAATCTAAAACAAAATCAAAAATATTTACAATGTTTGTATCTTTAATAACAACAGTAGAATCACGTAAAGGTAACCAAAATGTAACAACATTTTTCCAACTTTTACAATTTAAGGGCACAATTTAAAGGTAAAAGAGTAATTTTAATTAAAAATTTATTGGGCTAGTCTTGGTTAATTGTTTTAGTCAAACACGAAATTTCTCTCAGAGTAAATTATATGAAGTAATTCAATTGTGGTAGTACAACAAATTACTACAGAATTGGAATTGGCTAAGATATTGCACATGTCGATTAATTTGCTATAATTATTAAATACTTGAAAATGTTGAAACCGTTGAAATATTTTTGAAATTTATACCAAATACTGGCCTTAAATGTTTAGAAATAGTTAAACAGTTTAGAAAAAAGGCTTGGACATAATGAACTCCGGTGGCCAATCTTACGAAAATCAATTAATTACAATTAATCCCTGAGCATATTATGTGCCTTGAAATACATATTCTTGAAATTAATTATTTACTTCTCTAGCTAAAGAGTAATCGACTCCTCGATGTGAAGCTATTGGATTGCAACCTAAACTATAACATCTAGAAACAATTTTCAGTCATTGTTTGATATGAATATTTTAGATCGTTTTGTACAACGCACACTGATTTATTATCTTTTATGTGAATTTAAAGTTATTTAGCCTCATTTCTTCAGGAAATGAGGAATAAACAATTCTATGAATTTAAAAAGAGCCAAAGGATATCTGGAATTCAAGTTTATTATCAATATGATACTTGGTGCAAAAAAATCAGAAAAGTTCAGTCAGTTTAATTACGGGTAAATGAAAGACCACAAGAACATTTTAAAAGCTCTGATTGCCATGAACACGCTTCTCAAATATGCCGTGTGGTTTCGAAGGTAAACTATAGGTCCCATTACTCATGCATAAAAATTGACGCATATAATATGGCCGTAACTGTAAAAAAGGGTTGTAATGGCTCATTACTTATACGTATGCATGCCTACACAACAATTTATTTATTAAAATGGTAAATCTTTTTCTGAATTTCACATCTATACATAGATGCCAGATTTGACGATTTATCGTCATTTTGACGATTTTTAGTGTCAAAAATGATCCTTTGACGATTTGACGATTTTTGTCCTAATTTTGACGATTTTTAATATAAAAAATTTGCAACACTTTTTCTTAGTATTTTATAATTAGTAATTTACCCAACATTGTGTTTATCAACAGCGAAGTCTTTCTAATAAAGAGTAAAAGAGAAAGCTATTGAAGTTTTTCATTATTGCGTTTGTTTTTGAATAAGCGTTGTTAATTTCATATATGTATGTATGTATGTATATTATTCAAATAGGACCTATTTAACCATCCAAAAAATGTAAACGAAAAAATATTAATTGTAAAACAACAAGTGCCAGCAATATTTTAAACGTTCTGGTGTTTTTCAACAAGAGAAAAGTTTAAAATGTTAAGATATCTCAAAAAAGCTGGTAAGTTTAAAGACACATGCCTTAAAACGTTTATTAAAATGCAAATTTTTATACATACATATATAGATAAAAGAAATGAAGATTCCCAAGAAGACCTGGAGGAACCACAATGTACTTCATCGATAAGTATAATAATACCTAAATTATTGCTAATTGGAGTTGTTTATTCTTAGCTAAATAGTGTTTTGGAAAAACTAAAACCTAATTTATGTACATATGTAGCTGACAGTATTAGTTTTTTATTCTGGCTTAAAATTATTTTGCAGATGGAACCAAGAAAAAGATTTATTTTATTCTTTATATTTTTCTATTTTAATACTGCGATTTATATTTTCTTTTAACTCATATCGATCTCTTAATTTTAATTTTTTGGTTTTACTTATTGTTTATGAATTATATTTTAAAATAAACAAAATATTTAACTAACAAAAAGTTTTATTTTATTTGACGAATTTTTGACGATTATGAGAAAGCCATTTTGACGATTTTGACGATTTTTTACTCAAAATTTGACGATTTCAACCCTCATTTATCTGGCATCTATGCATCTATATTATCAAAGAAAATGTGCATATAAAGGATATTCTCCTCGCAAAACCACACCTTAGTGCAATGCAGGTATTGGTTTATGTTTCAGATTTAATCTGAAACTATTTTTGCTTGACCCGCTCATTGCAGAGCCAAGTCATAGTTCACAGAACAATGCTTCACGCTTAATTTAAATTAATTTCTCTCTTTTTGTGTTCCTATCTGTGGCACTGGGTTGATAAGACAATTAAATAATAAAATCCCACAAAACACATAATATTGTTTATTACTGGAAAATCATTATTAAAAAAATAAATAAAACGATTAACATTCCAGAGTGCCACTTTGATGGTAAAATCTTGGTAAACTATCCGAGTGCTGTTAAGTTTTTCGGGATTTCACTGTATTTTTTTTTCCTTATCTCTAGTTATTAATAAAATGAGGGTGCATTCCATATCATTTTAACCAATATATGTACTATGTACGAGTATGTTGTTCTTTGTATAACATGCTGGCGCAAAAATAGTCATTTGAAGTAAAAATTTTTAACAGCATAAACTAATTTGCGACCACCTTTTAATAACACCATCTCAAATATCGATAAAATATCAGTTTTATCAATTACTTTTGTATGCTTACGAGTATGTGTGTTTGTTGAGTATAAAGTCGTTTTTATCTTTAATGTCTAAAATTGGTTTTATATGGTTGTGTATTTGTGTAGCAGTTTTACATTTACATTTACTTATAAAAACATATATATTTTTTGTTTTCTTAATATTACTTATACAATTAATTTAAATTTGTCAGATTTTTATCGAAAATTTCAATCAAATCAGTTGGTTTTTATTTTCGTTTTTTTTTTATCGGGTATTGTACACAAAAACTAAATTTAATAATAAATTCAATAGAATTTAATGTAAAAGTGAATTTATTTTATTTTTATTATATAAGATAAAGATTGAAAATATTTAGTTAAATTGGGTTTAAAAATTTGCATATGATTTGAAACTTAAAAACGGTTTTTATTTCGAAATGTCAATTTAACCCATTGACTAAAGAACGATTCCCTATTTTAGTAAAACCATAAATGCCGATTTATTAAGTGTTTTATGTTTTAAAGACCGTAAGATTTTAAATAAATTTTATAATAGAAAAGCACATTAAAAAGGTTTTTATATTATAAAGCCTAAAATTGTGAATAATCAGTGCAGGGTATACAGCTATAAATTAGAGTATCGTCATAAAACGTATATACATATACGTTTATGTTTGTACCTATTTTGGCATATAGATATAACAAATTCATTTGCTCTATAATGATTGTATAATAGGGGTATGCGTCTTATCCGCTAAATGTCTTTTATAGCTTTTCAATTCGTAAAAATTTTTACTTTTTTATGAGTTTAAAAAGTTATAAAAGGCTTACATAAAAAATAGTCAAACTTTCTTAGTTTTCACATTTCAATTTAGTTTTTATTGTCTTTAATTTAATTTTTTTTTTATGAAAACAAACCGACCTATTTTTTTTAAATTACTTTGATGCATTTTTTATAGGAGTAGTGTTGGTGAACATTTGATTTAAATTCATTGACATCGTAATTGACAGGAAAACCCCTCGCGGGAATATTGTTTCATAAATGGTTAAAGAACGAATTGTCTCTATAATGCATTGTGCGATTCACTCGACAATCAGCAACAAAATGATTGGCTCTAAGAGAGGTACGTGTGGTACGTAAGAATACGTGATTACTCGGAATCAAAGCCTTCAACGAATCGATAGAATTGAATATCTTATGGTCGTTGATAAGAAAAATAATGTTTGAGGCACCGGTCCATACATGAGTGTTGTGTTTCATTTTGGGTTGGATAAAGATCTTGTAAATACAGTTAAACCTCGATTATCCGGCTCTCATGGGACTGGCAAGAGCATGGTTAACCGAAATACACGGTTAATAGAGGTTATATTAAAATATAAAAAAATTTATTAATTTTTTTTTATTTATTTTGATGTAAACATTCGATTCGAGATTCAAGTACACCGCATATTTTTATACAAAACATACAAATTGTGATAAAAAATGCAAAATCAAAAAAGGGGAACCATCGAATTTAGGATTACATAATAAAAGACTTATCGTCATGCAGGAGTTTATGTGCTCTATCCGCGATTTCATATTTTTTTATATATCTCGAGTTAATGATGCCACTTTAGGTTTTCGACCTCAAATTTTTCAATTCTGCAATCCGTTTTCGAATATCTCGTCCAATTTCGGAGATAAATAGCCGATAATAGAGGAAAAACACGGATAACAGAGAGAAAAAATAAAAATAAACGCATGCCGGTTAATAGATGTAACTGATTAATAGAGGCCCGGTTAACCTTTAACTACTGAGGCGGTGGTAAATTTTACCCCCTCTTTAGATTTTTTAATTAATTTTCTTCTTTTGAGCGCTGTTGAGTAGAGCTGCAAAACTATCGATAGTCGCCCCCATCGATAGTTTCGATAGTTTAAAAAAAACTATCGATGCTATCGATACTATCGGTTTTCTATTTTTCTGAGAAAATTAGAATCGCAATACGAATATTTTGATATATTTTTACTAGGTTCTTCTAAAATCTAGTGGAGAAGTAGAATTCAATTTTTATCGGAAGTCCAGTAAGTAAAACTCTATTAAAATATAGAAAGTACCATGTATTTTTACGGGTTATTATTCGCTTTTAACTGTCTTTCATAATAAATGTATTAATTTAAATAAAAGACATACATATGTATACTATTGTAACATAAATTTCAATTTTATTACAAAATAACACAAAAACGCAAATTATTTGCCAAACAAAAAGAAACTTAATTGAAGCTGTTAATTTGAGATAATTTTTTAAAATTAACGTTAACCGTAAAAGGCTTTAACGTTCAAAATGTAAAACATAAAACATACATTCTACATATGTAAATAAATAGAGTTTATCGACCGTTTTTGGTCGATGGTCTTAATTGACTTTTCCGCTTCTCTGGAACTAGGGTGCGAACGTTTAAGGTGATCTAATAAATTTGTAGTATTGCCGCTAGTTTTATAATGTTTGCCAAATAAACGGCATTTAGCACAATTTGTATCTTTGGTTATTTTAAAATAAGTCCAAACATCTAAATACGTCCTACGTATCTTTTTTGGAATACCCTCTTCATCGTCGTTGTCTACCTCAATGTTTTCGTTGCCATTTTCTATTAAACACAGACAGACATATACACTCCTATGGATGTGTCCAATGGACACATATGTACATACATTTAAATAGTATTGTAATAATACTAACTTTCTGCTAATTGTAGGAACCTCTCAATTTTTTAAAACTGTTTTTGTTTAAATATTCTTTATTTTTTCAGAAATATTAATAATAATACCAGAAACTTCTACTTTAAAACTTCTTTGTATTATTTTTGTGTTTATGCACTTCTATAAATTGCACAGCCTTGTATATAACGAAAAAAAAGAGAGTTATGTTGCCGTCAATAATTCGCCGTTGTCGCTATTAAGGTACCCATTGCCGCTGAATAAAAATAATTAAGTTTAAATAAAATTAATTACCCTAAGGAGTTTAATAGGATAACACTGTTTTGAAACATTGACTCTATTTTATTTTACATTAAATAAATGCAAATATATTATTTTTATTGAAAAATTGGAACATACATACAAAAATTTACCGGCGGCAAAAAACCTGCGTTGAAAAAGTTTACTTTTAAAATTCTCCGATAGTATCGCTACCGATAGTGAAACCATCGATAGTCGGCCAAAAATAAAACTATCGATACTATCGATAGTACTATCGATTGTTTTGCAGCTCTACTGTTGAGTCCCTGTTTTGTTATACTAAATCTTTGATTTTTTTTATTTTTATAATCCTATTTATAGAAAAATGTATTTTCCTGTTCGTTTAAAAATAAATTATTAAAAAAAAAATTTTTTTACTAATTTTTTTGGTAAAACATAAGGTGGTAAAATTTAAACCACGTCAATAATTATGACAAAATATTTCACCTCAGTAGTTAAAGGTTAATCAAGGTTCAACTGTATTAAGAACAGCTGGGGTGAAGTATTTCTTCCCCCGTTTAAAAAAACCAAGGCAGTTGAATGCTTCTTTAGGCACCCGAATAATGTGATCATTTCAACGTCATAATTAATTCTCATGCCCAGAACATCAATATTTACATAGATTGTAGCATCACAATCACACCTATGCGTGACAAAACAACATTGAGACTTGCGCGCAGGTCATTTGGGGGTGTGTTATTCATATTCTGGCTTCTTTCCCCAATCTCCAGAAGGATCGGCCTGCTATCGACTGAATATGAGTGAAAGATGTTGCTGTCATAAGATTTGAAGTTAAAGAGAGAGGTCGTTCAGAAGGAGATAGTGCAGAGCTTTGTGGTACTCTCGAAATCAACCTAAACTAGTTAGAAGAAACACAGCCTATTACCACCCCAGCAGAAATTAGTGCTTACCAATAAGCTATTTTGTAAGGGAGAAATTGTAAACAATCACTTACTCGTGCGCATCAATAATGCATGATTTTTGTATGAACTGAGCTGCTAAAATGCAATAGAAACGCAAATTTATTGCTACCAGTAAGCAAATATTATAAAAAATTAAAAATAATACCTTATCCTATAGCATCTATGTAAGCTTTAAGGTATGCATAAACAATATAATGCTTCCATTATTGCTTCCAAATTTGAAAAATTTTCTGCTGGGACTCTGTCCACCACGCTGTCCCTGAGAAGGCTTGCTATGAAACGACAAAAATAATTATCTACGCCAAAAGCAGCAAGTTTGAAAATTAAAGCCTCGTGCCAGGCTCTATCAAACGACTTTGAGGTATCTAGAGCAACAACTTTGTTTTCACAAAAGTGGTGAATAGACCCACTCCACCTCTCAGAGAGAAATGCCAATAGGTCACCAGCAAGCCATTGGACTCTAAATTTAATTGCATATAAAAATTTTCACAGGCCATTTTATAAAAGTTTTACTCCAAATAGGTGTTTCTATTTTAAATTAAAAGAAACCAAATTATTTTGTTACATTTTATTTTTCTTCTTTCATAATTTATAAATTTTTTATATGGGTATTACACATTTAAATCAAAACACAATTATCAGTTTCATTCGAATGACAATTGTTGGTTGAAGGTTAATTTATAAACCGCTTGAAAAATATGAAATAATTGCTTGTTTCGTGGGATGTTACCCATGTAGGAGTTCGGTTAATACGAGAACAAGTGTTTTGGCACTGTTATGGGTTAAAAGAACGTGTTATTTAACTTCATTCATAGAATTTACGATTTTTTGTTTTTTATTTATTTGCGTTGTTGGTTTCATTCATTTTTTGTAATGTGTTTTTAATCCAATGTTATTTATTTATGAATATCATTTAATTTTCTTTTTTGTTTTTTTTTTTTTGTATTTATTTAATATTTTTCTCACTGACTTTTGCATTGACTTCTGATATGTAGATATGCAGTCAATTGTCTCATAACAACAGACACGCATTACATACATAGTATATGTAAGTATTTTATTTTGCACTGTATAATTAGAGATATTTAAAGTTTTGTGAGTTTCACTCAATATACGAGCACATGTATGTATGTATATAGTAAGTGACTTTATAATGTGTGGCACGTAAACTGGAGCAAATAATTTAAATTTAAATGTCATTCATATTATTTGCGCAGTTTATTTTTGTTTTAATGTTTATTTTTTATACAATTTATTTATTTATTTTTTTAATACGCGAATTATTTTAATGTCGCCTGGCTCCGTAATGTCTGTGTCTATGATGATAAAGTATTAACCTTCATGCAGGTAGTGTTGCAACAATAATTTTTTTGTTTTTGTTTAAAGCTTGTCATCGTGTGATTAATGAAGTTTTAATATGACAATAAATTGCAATTTATATGTGAAGGAATTTAATTTAATTGTGGGTTTATGAGAAATTTAATAAAAGCAGATGTTTTCTTGGGCACTATAAGAGTTGGTTTTATAAAACAAGTGTTTTATTAGCTACAGAATTTAGTTTTTAATCAGTTAGAAATTTTTAAATCGAACCGCTTATTTCGTTACCGTTACCCAGCAGAAATTAGTGCTTACCAATAAGCTATTTTGTAAGGGAGAAATTGTAAACAATCACTTACTCGTGCGCATCAAAAATGCATGATTTTTATATGAAATGAGCCGCTAAAATGCAAAAGAAATGCAAATTTATTGCAACCAGTAAGCAAATGTTATAAAAAATCAAAAATAATACCTTATCCTGTAGCATTTTTGGAAGCTTTAAGGTATAAATAAACAATATAATGCTTCCATTATTGCTTACAATTTTATTTATTGCTTCCAAATTTGAAAAATTTTCTGCTGGGTAATTTAGAGCATTATGGTCTTATGTTGGCGCAATTGAGAATTCTGAACTGAACGATATGAGTAAGCTACGACAAACACAACACGAATAATTTTGAAAGTTTTCAAAAATATAATTGGAATATACAATATATAGACCACATCTTCACGAATAATACTCTAATATCAGAGTATTTCAAATCGAAAAGTCGTATGGCTATAGCAGAATTACTTTCAGTAATAGGCGAAAAAGTAGTCCAATATTATCTTATTGCAGCAAGTATTGTATTTCGTAATTAATATTTACAAGAGTTTTATCCGACGAAAAATTAAATACAACCCTGATTTTTTTTTCTGAGACCAATACTCAGGAGTTTAAAAGCCTACTCATGCGTATACATTTCCACTATTTTAACATTTTTATATATATAATAATTTTTTCTATTTTTGAATACGAGGCTGGTGAGAAGATTGAAAGCCGCCCCGAATAAGGAAAAAAATGCTCCCAAGTTAGCCGGAATCGTTGTCAAACAACCGGTTCATAACGTAAATGAATGATCAACAGCACTTGCCCCATCTGTCGCTGCATGTTGGCTATGAATGGTGAGCATCTCCACTAGGTAGCTGTTATCTTTCCAGCAGGTGGCGCTTTTTTTCTCCTGACCATTTGTTTTTAGATGGCAGGTGGAAGAGAGTGGAATTTCAAGGGAAGTTTTTCTATGGATGAAATTCTTGGAAAGGGGAACCTCTTATTTTTTTAAATTAAAACCTAGAAGAACTGCAAATTTTTATTCTTCAATTTTTCACCTTTGCGGGGGTTTGAACCTGAGCTCTTTTGAGTTGTATGTGAGCACTCTAACCAGTATGCTATGCACCTAGAAAGCGAACTGGAAAGAACGAAGGTGTTCATTAAGGAAAACGTTTATTCACTGTAAAATTGCTACAATATAATATTTAGTTTTTCTATTGATTTCTCATAAACGCATATTTTTTTCTCGCAGAGCTGATAACTTTGTGATTGATTTTCTATATACACACAAATCGTCGTGCAGGAGTTTATGTGCTCTATCCGCCATTTCATATATTTTATACATCTCGAGCTAATAATGCCACTTTAGGCTTTTGACCCCAAATTTTTCAAGTCTACAATCCGTTTTCGGATATCACGTCCAGGTTCTAAGATAAATAGCCGAAAACTGATTGCATATTTTAAAATTTTTAGTGTCAAAAACCTAAAGTAACATCATTAACTCGAGATATATAAAATGGCGAATACAGCACATAAACTCCCGCACGACGATATGTATTTAAAATTAAGTTTTAAAAATAAAATTCTGCAGATGATCATTGTTCTTCATTCAAAAATATTAATAATGAATTGAAAATAATAACAGCAAAACATTTTAATTGAAAATTCTCTAATATATCCATCATTCATTACAATTTACCATACGTACCAACATGAATTTCAATTTGGTTTCTCTGACATTATGGCATCACTGTGAGAAAGCAATTATTTCAGTATTTTTAAATAAGGTATATATAGAGCCGTGGAAATATTCACTATTAATTGTTATAAATAAATAAAAAAGTATTTGAACGAAACAGGTTAAAAATTAGAACCACTTAAGTCGCTTATTTCATATGCTACAGTCCAAAAAATATTTGAAATAATCTCATAGAGTTTGATTTAAGAAATACCACAATTATAAGGTGACATAAGTAGTTACAGGCATTATACATTCCATTAAATGCTTAATTCCTTTAAGATTATAACGTAAAACGTATATTTCAGATAGGGTCAACACAGTGAACTTACACTTGAGTAGCATTGTCAGCAGTGAGAGAGCTGATAGAAGTGTTCTTAGCAGCTCAGATATGAACAGTTTTGTCTTTAGTGACGGTAAGTTGTCAAGAATAATTAAGTGTGATATGAGTTCAGCTAGTCAAAAACAATGGCGGGCATGGTTACTGGCCACTTCCATACCAGCCAAATAAATACCAAATTTATTACACAAACACAAAAAAAAAGAATGCAGCAGGTAATCACAAACTAATTCTAACCAATTTCATACAACATAACCTACTGTCAGCAAACACTTGATTTGGTGGTATAAGTGTAGGGTATTAAAATGAATAATTTTACACATGAAGTTGGCGGAATTAAATTGAAAATATTCTGCATGTGATGCTGCATGCACCAGCAGTATCTTTTACACACTAGACATGGGTAATAGAACTCTTTTTTTTTCTTTTTTTGCTTGCACTATGGCCTGCAGCTGTTTGTTGTTTTGAAATGCATACAAATATTCCCTCTAAACAAAGTATGTAGAATACAAACTTAGAATATCGTATACATACGTATTTATGTATGCAGTGCATGTGAATTTGCAAATGATTCGTCTAATGATATTGCAATTTATTTTATTTGTTACAAATAAAATAACAACAGCCGCAATAACCGCATCATTTAACATAAAAATTGCATGAGAATTTCAGCGCAAAAAAAAAAGAAATAAAGAAACTGGCAAAACGAATGAAAACAATGAAATTATATGAATAGGATTGGTATGACCAAAACAAATGAAAGACGAAATTAAAGTCCATAGAGACAAAATAGCCATAAATTGCTTTTATTTTCTTTTATTTGTTTTACTTTTTTTCCCCCGAAAACATTATATGCTGGAATATATCCGTATGTGTACATGCTTTGAATTTTCTTTTATTTAAAAGTAACAAAAGGACCTACATTTGGTGTTGTAGCCAGTATTTTTGCCTATATAACAACCAAAAAAAGGCCATTATTTTTAGAAATTATACACTCGAAAATATTTGCATGGTTTTATGGAGACTACACAACACAATTAAGAATATTGGAATGCATATAATGCTTTAGTGCTTATAATCACTTTTCGAGAAATAATTGTAAGAGGAAATGTTTTCATAAAACAGTTGATCTGCTACTCTGTTTAAATGATAGTAGGAAAATAAACAAAACTGAATGTTTGATCTCATTTTGTTGTATTTTTTACAATGAGTAAAACAAAAATAAAACAGAAACAGTGAGAAAGATTGTCCCATTTAATTTTGTATATTGTTTTTGTTTTGAGTACTACAAATACACTAACTCAAATGTGCGTACATAGGTACAACAAAAAATTAATGAGAAGAAAAAGGAAAGAAGATGAGAAAAAAAAGAAGAAGAGAAAAAAGAGCAAATTATATGAATGTGACGGAATAACAAAGTAAACAGAAGAGCGAAAAGCTAATTGTTTCATTTGCGCTCTTTCTCATTTAGAAAGTATTTGTTTTGGTTTTGCTCATGTACAATACTATTAAAAAAATTTTGAAAAGTGTATGACTTTGTTGTAACTTTTGCGAAATGTTTTGTATGTTTGCCCACTCTAGTTTAAATGTATAACCTATAGCTTCAAGTTATAAGCCTTAAGCTACGGTCAAATTAGACAAATATTTGATGAAAAACGTGTAACCACTACTTTATGAAAACATTTGTTTTTTCTTTTTCAAATGTTTCCGGTTTGATATGAACTATCGAAATAATATATTTTATTAAAATTAAAATACTTCATATCTGCGGAAATTTTATTGTGAAATCTAAATGGAATCACTTTTGTGGCAAATCCCAATCCTCAAGTTCTTCTGTTTACAGCTAAGTATTACCCATTTTCCATACATTTGACAACATTTTTTCGAAAAATTACATTGGGAGTCACGAAGGACACCAAAGTATTTGCTTTCCAATTTTATTGAACTAATTTGTGATGACTAAGGTCGTCTGTGAACTTATCTGAAGTACCAGAGTCCGACGCGTCCGTTTAATCAAGCAATTTTGTTTACAAAATTTGTTTTTTTTAAAGCGTGAGAATTGAAAAAAATGTCTGTTATATAATTTTTCTAAGTGTAAATCCGGACTAACGAACTCTTATCAAATATACAAATATACCGCTTTGTCCAATTTTTTTGTGATTTGCAAATAGTATCGATAACTATAGTACCATGGCAACATTACAAAAAAATCAAGCATATAATACACAATTATAAGCAACGTTCAAGTAGGACTGTCTAGTGAAAACACCTCAACACTAAAAGTATGGTTTTCAATGCATCAAAAAATACATCGATGCATCTGATGATATCGTATCATCCGATGCATCGAATTAAAAACATCGATGTTAACATTCATCGATAAACATCGAGCATCCCTACACAAAAGTCATAAATAAAGAACTTAAGGGCAATTTTAACAATATTACGTAACTACTTATACAAAAATATTTTTATAATACTTATATAAAAAAGAAAAAATTAGTACTTTGACTTAATCAAAATTAAATCAGACAAAAGAATTTCTACAAGTACTGTAAATTTTGTTTTTTTTTGCGTATATTTTTGTGGACTTTTTTTCATTTCTTTTATTAGTTTTAACAGTTCGGGCTTGGATTTAACAAGCTTTTTGATTAAATCTGCTTCAATTTTACTCCGTACTTGAAAAAAACCTGCATTCAGATCAAATTTATTTCTTATTTATTTAAGTTTTGCATTATATTCTCTAGGGACAACTTTAGGATTTGAACAGGTCTTCTGACCGGGCACTGCAGACTCAATGAACACTTAAATAGGATAGGAACCGCTTAAAGCGATCAAGTCATCAGATCACATACTCTAGTGATTATCAGCTATCAGATAGAGCACCGGCCGACGTTTTGAAGTTTGTAAAAGTGTCTAAACTGGAGTAAATACTATAGAAACTCTTCTTAAGTTGAGGGCTGTACAATAGATCTACAGACCAAAGTACTTTTAGTACCTCAAGAATTAATAAAATTTGTGATATTTTTGGTCCATTTTTAAAGAAGATCCACAGATATTTAGGGGATAGTATGAACTATGAGTTTGGTAAGCCAAAGTGAAGGTTACGCTTTTTTTTAATTGAGACCAATACTCAAGGTTATTCCCCTACACATGCCGTGAATTATATTGAAATTTTTTCTGAAAAGGATAAGATAGAGTTTTTTATTAAGCGCCTTTCGAATAAGATAAGTTGCTGTTAATTTGATGATCACGCAAAAGCCTTCACCTTTGAAAGTTTTAATAGCAATAATCTGTCGTTGGATGTTGATGTCGTGAGGATCTTTGCTAAGTAGGTAGGTGTTATCCACTACTTCCCAGTAGATGGCACTTTTTTCCTGATCATTTGTATTTTGATGTCAATGTCAAAGGTGGAATGCCAGGCAGCGGTTTTTTGAGGATGGACTTCTAAAAAAATGTATGTGGATCATTTTCTTTGTGATTGCCCAGGTTAGACGTTTGAAGTTTTTTGGGGTAACCTTTTTTGATGACTCGGCGCAATGTGCGAACCTGGACCCCCTTGCTTTACTAAACTTTATAGGTAGCTCTGGTTGGCTGTAGTTCTTTTCCTATATTTAGGTGATTTCAGTTTGGTCATACGGCACCTTGTGCTAATTGTAGTTTTTGATTAACTCGCCTTTACTGAGATTTGAACCTGGGCTGTTTGAGTATTAGTGCCAGCTCTCTCACCACTATACTACGCAATTTCGCAGCTTCATCGGTACTAACAATACCATATCGACGATGGAATTAAAGAACGGTATAACTGACAAAACCTTAAATGTTCACCAGAGCCAAAAAACTTTCATAAATGTAGAACAAATACACTGGTATTTTTCATTTCACAGACGGCGTAAGTGAATCGACGCGTATTTTTTTGCTGATAAAAATGATGCAAAAAACGTATTTTCGATTTTTTGTCAGTTACAGCGTTTTTTAATTCCATCGTCGATATTGATGTCAGAGGCAGCACCTACACCTTCCCAGTTTTCTATGATTTTATTTCTGTGAGCGTAAATTTCAATCGTTGTTTATTACCGCCTGTTTGTTGTTGGTAGGAGTCTGATTGCCTCCGGCTTTTAAACAATATTTAAAACATGTTTGTATGAAATGGTAACAACATTTCATTTATTTCTTGTCTATTGCTATAGTTTTATTGCTGTTGTTGGCAGTGCTATGGCTGGTGTTATAGCTGATGTTTAGCTATTTTCCTTTTGTTTATTTGACCAATTGAGAGAAAAAGAAATGATAGTAAATTTATGCGATGCACCAAATACCGCCAACGTAAGCAATAAATCTCATTTTATGCACCATCCGCCATTCAAAACATTTAAATACTCGTACTTGGACAAACATAGTTGAACAACAACAGTAATAACAGCATTACGAATACATAGTATAAGCAAAATGCATCTGGTAATATTGGCTATTTTAAGTGTATGCGAAAAAACCCTTTTATAGTTAACGCTAATGTGGTCAAAATGAACTTGACACTTGAATGGCCAATTAACAGTTGCAACAGTTTTGCCGGTCAAAAGAAAACGAATTTTTAGTTGGAGTTCCTAAAAAGAAAACTCTCTTTATATTTATAAATAAAGAAGAAAAATAAAAATTCACCGAAGACATAAACAAAAGAATTTTCTTTTTATTTTTAATGTTAAACTACTTTTCCGACCATAGTTAATAAATAAGAAAATAATATTTGTTTGTTTTCCTCCTCTATTTGTGACAATATTCACTTTTGGGAGGTAAAATATGGTAAATTTTGTTTTAAAATAAACAATTAGTTGAAGAATATTAAAATTATTTAGTTTTAACGTTCCAAAAAGTATCAACACATGTTCACAATTTCTTTTTATTCTAAATTTGATTTTATTTATAATAAACTTTCTAAAAAATAAAGTAATAGAAAATAGCAAGAGTGCAACTACGAGTAAATTAAATGAAAGGTTTACTTTTGTTCCATTTTTTAGAAAAATAGGACATTATTAAAGAAAATAAAAAAAATATTGTACGAGTTTTTTAAAATTAGAACAAATTTAGGAAAAGGAAGAGGAATTCTTTAACACTGATAACAATTGGGGTAAATTGTTTTTGTTTTTATTGGTTTTATTGATAAAAGTTGCCACAAGCTAATGCCTTGCCGTTCTGAAGAAAATTCTAATAGAAATGATGATCCTCAGCTTTTTTGGACAGTATGCAAATACATAAATAATAAGCTGGTATGGTTTCATTTGCATTTTCAAAACGAATTGAAATCCCGATTAATTAAATTTTTTCAAGTTAAAGTTCTGTGGTGCCTAAAATAATGTACAAAGCTTACAAAGCCAGGACATTTATTTTAATGGAAAAAGACGCTTCAATGGAAACCGCTGCCTGACATTCCACTTTATTCCACCTTTAATTTACCATTTGAAACAAAAATTAATGATCGGGAGAAAAGCACCAGATATTGGGAAGTCTTTTCTACAAAAATTCTAATACAATGCACAGTATTAGTAGGGGTTTACCATTGAGTGTTGGTCTTAATAAAAAGAAATATTCTGTGTCAAATAAGAGTTAAATCTGTTAAATGCCTCTTACAGGTACCTATTGTAGGAAAAGTTTAGTAGTTAAAAGGTATAACAAGGCAGCACTGAGAGGATGGTCTCTAATCATGCAGTACATTGTGCTGGTCTAAGAAAATATGAGGGGAAGGAGGAAAGAGTTTGTGGACCTTTAATTTAAACTTACTAATATCGTCTCGCAGTGGTCTAGTGGTTAGTGTGTTGGCTTACTAAGACGATAGCGTCGGTTTCAAATCTCAGCTCTGACATCTTGAAAAAAATAAATATGAAAAAATTATTTCTTTCGACGACTACCTTTCAGCAGTCTTCTGGCAAAAGCTCTGAAAGTAATTGATTGCCATGAAAAAGCTTCTCAAATCTGTGGTTCGGAATCGATTTTAAACTGTAGGTTCCTGTACTCATGGATAAAAATTAACACACACACAACATGAGTGCTGCGAGAAGCTAGACCGTAACCCTGACACAGGGTTATAATAGCCAATTATGTGTATATGTATGTATTATCGTATTCAGATATCATTCAGAAAAAAACAAAGGTCCTACTTTAAAAATGCGAACCACAAGGAAACCGATTGCTGTTGATAAATTATTCAATGGCCAGTGTTATACTTTCACCATTCAATAATCCAACAGCAATCAACCCCAAAAAGCCCTCAAAGTTAAGATTAAAGTAGGGGAGGAATAAAAAACAATAATATTACTCGAGATGACGTTACTGCTGTTCTCCCTGATCCAGCCCCTGGGATAATTCTTAGTTACTACTGCTTAACTAAGACAGTTGAGTTCTTGCAGTGTAAGCATCTACACCACGACAAGGTGATTATCGCAAATGACTTAAATTTTCGTTGTGCATACGTAAAACATCCGGAATAAATTTTCACTAATTGATAAACAATTTTTTTCTTTAACTGCTCATTTTTTTGCATTGTACTTGGAATATGTATATAGAGTTCTTGTTTCTTATTATGAAGCGCCTTACGAATGAGACAAATCGCGGTTAATTGATTTGCTAAGTCAGAGGCCAGTGTTTTTACCTTCACCCTTGAATGATTAACAGCAATTGCCCCATCTGTCATTGGATGGTGATTGTGTGTGGTGAGGGATTTTGCTATGTAGGTTGCTTTTAAGTACTACTTCCCAGTAGGTGACACTTTTTGTCCTGATCATTCGTTTCTGATGGCAGTTGGAATAAAGTGAATTTTCAGGGAGCGGTTTCTTGTGGATAGTTTTCTAAGAGTGCGGGGGGTGGGATTGAACCTCTTATTTCTTAAATTATAACTTCGGCAAAACCGCAAAAACTGCTCTAACCACTGTTGTCATTACATACATACATACATAATTGGCCACTACCACCCTATTTTAGAGTTACGGCCTAGCTTCTCGCAGCAGTCAGGTTTGTGTGTTAATTTTTTATCCATGAGTACCGGGACCTACAGTTTAAATCGAATCCGACTGTTGTCATTATGATCTATAATTTCTTCCTTAAGTGAAAAAAAGAAATTTATATCATAAATTAATTGTCTTACGGTGTAAAAGAAATAAAAAAATGCAGAAGAGGTTATATAAGCTAAATTGGCTACAAGCCTACTGGAATGGTTATTAGCTATACATATTTCATAAGCTGTTAGGCTTGATGGGCTTTTATTATAAAAAATTGGAACGGAAGTAAAACAACGCGCAGATATTTATTGTTTTCTTGTTAGAATTTAAAATTTATTTTAAGAAAAAAAAAAAATAAAAATAAATATTAAATTGTATGGAAAATTTGACTTAAAACTTATTTGAAACTTATGTTATATTTTATGAATACGGGCCACACAAAGGAACAAATTCAGAGCATACCTATATCAAGAAGAAAAGAAACACGTGCAAGACGTCAAAGACCGTTCTTTGTATTTCTTCTAACCTAACTCTTTATTGGTAAAAAAATTCACTAAAACTTTTAAACTTTCTGTATTCGAACTTTTCGCTTTTTTTTGGAAAAATAAAATTTAGAATTTAAGAGACCTGCAGCCTTATGTATAATAAAAAGTTAGTAGTCGCCGTGGTCTAGTGGTTAGTGTGTTGGCTTCCTAAGACGATAGCGCCGGGTTCAAATATCAGCTCAGACATCTTGAAAAAGTAATGCGAGAAGCTAGGCCGTAACCCTGACACAGGGTTATAATAGCCAATTATGTGTATATGTATATATGTATTAAAAACTAAATTCTGTAGCTAATGAAACACTTGTGTGATAAAACCATTATATTTAACTTAAACACACTCTTATAGTGCCCAAGAAAACATCTGCTTAATTAAATTTCTCATAAACCCACAATTAAATTCCTTCACATATAAATTGCAATTTATTGTCATATTAAAACTTCATTAATCACACGATGACAAGCTTTAAACAAAAACAACAAAATTATTGTTGCAACACTACCTGCATGAAGGTTAATACTTTATCATCGTATTCAGACATCAGTCAGAAAAAAACAAAGGTCCTACTTTAAAAATTCGAACCGTAAGTAAATCGATTTCTGTTACTAGATTATTCAATGGATAGTGTTATAGCTTCAATACTGAATAATCCAACAGCAATCCACCCCAAAAAGCCCGTAAAGTATAGTTTAAATTAGGGGAGGAATAAAAGATCATAAAGATATTGCAGATGATATTGTTGTTGTTCTTCTTGATCCAGCTCCTGGGATAATTCTTAGTTACTTCTCAAAAAAAGTACATTATAGTTGGGCCCTTAATCTGAGGGACGTTTTACGTAAGATTTTTTGTCAAATTGGAACCATATAAGCTTGTATTCGTTGATCCTGAAAACTTTATTTCATAAAATGTGCATCTTTGTTGAGCATTTTCTTGGAAAGCATAACTGCTTCTTAATATTTTTTTGAAACATGTGATTGTTTTTTTATACAATATATTTACGAAAACCCAAATGTTATAAGCGTTTTGTTATTATCCATGTGAATATTTCTCTTTGTATTTTTTTTTATCAATTTTATCCTTTATTTCGTGTGAATTCAGAAATTGGTTACTATTACTGATCCTGCAAATAATTTTATCTTGTACTTGGGGAATTTTTCTAGCTTTGGGGTTCCTCACTAGAGTTGCAAATTTCGTTTGTTTAATTTTATAAGTGAACTGAACTATATTTTGGATTATGAAAATCTTTGTGTGATATCCAACATTAACAGTTTTTTGAATTCACCTTGCACACACCCTGCCTCATTTTTAGAGAGCTTGACATATTTTTCTCGTTTTAAATACTAAAACATATTAAACTTATATAAATTCGATCTATTGGCTTTAAAAATATATTAAAATTAGGGTTTATAATAAGAAAAGTTAATTATTCAAAGAAAAAAGTGAACGTTTGGAATTACGTGGTCAGCATACTTAGGAAAATAGAAAAACTTAGGGACGCAAACTCGTACTGTTAAATTTTGGTCTCTGAGTCTTTTGATACAATTTTCTCAGTAATAGGATTATAGCGAAAACAAAATCTAAAACAAATTATTAATCTCATCCATTGCCTATGTTTCTGAAAGATATGTTAACCACTAGTAAAGTTTAAATATGAGTTAAAGACACAAATTAATTTTTATTTTTAAATAGATTTTTGTTTATTAGTTTTCTTTTTTCACATACTCTTTTTTTTTCTTTGTAATATAATTTAGTTATTTATTGGAATTGTTTCTTAGTTTTATTTTTATTCAGTTTTTTTTTTTCAAAATCTACAATTAATAAAAATGTTTACTTTTGTTTATTGAATAGTTTAATAGCTTGGTTTTATCAATTTTTGTTTTTAATAAATATAAATATTTTCACAATGTTAATGAGAGTTGCCTTATTTTTTTTTTTTTGTTTCAATAAATATTGAATTATATGATAATCACAAAAAAATTATTTGCAAATTTATGTTTAAGTGAATTTTTTTAATAAAACTTACATATGCTTTGCAAATATTTCTTATGTGTTATCTTCAAGGGATTATAAATACATACTCTTGTAATATAGAGTTACAATTTAATAATATTTTTTGTTTAATTATATTTTTTGTATAAATATTCAACAAAAAAGAAATTATTTTTATTGTTTTTTGTTATAATTATTATTTTTGTTTTTTCTTTAGACAAAAGGTACGTTTCTTAAAAATTAAATTTATTTTTCGTTTTTTTTTTTTTTTTTTTAAAAGCTGTATGCAGTAGAACTGCACCATAATAAGCGAACTAATAAAATAATTAATGATTGTTTACAAAGGATATGAACAGACAGGTTTAATCAGGTTTAATAAAAAATAATAATACGATTTTATATGATGATGATATATGTACTAGAGACCTGCAATGAATGTGAAAAAACTTAAAATTGTGCACATGCTTTTAAATGACTCATTCACAATCTGTAAAAATGTGGATATCTCTTTAACAGACTAAATAGTGTACCAAATTCATTTTTTACTGCATTCATTTAATTTGAGTGAGTGAGTCATAATCACAGTAACTCAAAATAACAATGAATACCACATTCTTAACAGTAAGCATTCACTGTGCTGTGGTTGTGTTTTTGTTGTTTTTACATACATAGTTTAACATTCCTAAAAAAGAGCAAAGCAGAGGGCAAATACATAGTATATATGTTTTTACATTTTAAACATATTCTTTCTCTCAATGACGACAGAATTTGTCAAAGCTGTCTTTGTACAAAAGTCGTCTGGCAAGAAAACAAAAACCAATTTCTTAATGAGTGCTAGTTTTTTAAGTGGATGTATATTTTTTTCAGTGAATCCATACTTTTGATTTGGTGGTCTCTTTTGTTTTTTATTGATATGCTGAATGGTGTGTACTACACAAGCTGTTATGAGTGACACATTGTTGAATGACATTTTCTTCCTCTGTTACTCACATTCTTAATTTAGTGTGTGGATACATAAAGTATTGTAACAGTGTTAAGTTGCATTCACTGTGTTTTAAAGAGATGAATTGAGTCATGCAGGTCTCTAATATGTACTTAGATAAGTATACTCGTATGTATAATAAAAATGTACATTGTTTATTTGTAAAGTTTATAACCATTGTTTGATTGTTGTCTTGTTTATGCCCGTTTTGAAAATGTTTTCATTCGCTCAAACCCATGGAATAAAGAGCTATAAAAACAGTTTTGAAATTTCGAAACGTTTTCACTGAAACTGCTTTTCAAACCTGTTTGAGCCAGACTTAGCGTTTTCAAAATTGAGTATAAACGCATACCGTCTTGAAACCTTTATGAAAATCAGCTGTAAATTGTCAAATTTAATGGGGTTGCAAATTTCTTCCATTGGTTAGTTTTATTATTCTATGTGTATTATTATAGAAAATATTAAAAAACTAGAATTAGAATTATTTAGAATTAGCTGTTAGTTAACACCGTTTTAAAATTTTTTGGACTCAAAACATAGCCATAAACGCATATGAAGTAATCGTTATGAGTGAAATCGTTTTGTGTCGAACTGATTTCAAAACAGGGGGCTAATTCTGGCAGTCGTGATCGAAATTACATTCGAATAGAGAATAATTTCGACAACGAACAATTTTATAATTCTGTTATTCGATACGATACGAATCGAATTTTTGTTTAGTGTTGTAAAACATGCAAAAAAATTCATTTTACAATACTGACAAAAATACAACAAATAGTAAACAAAAAACATATATACATACATACATACATATGTAAAAAAATTAAAAAAGGGAAAAAAAATTTAAATCAAAGTAAAAAAAAATAAAGCAAGTTTACAAGGAATCCATCATTATTTTTTTACTCATCATCTTTCGATACTGATGTGAATTTAAATATGAATCTTGTTCGGCAAAAATGCGGAGTACCAGTGATCCCTTAAGTCTGCCAAGCAATGCGTAAATCTTAATATAAGCATTTTGAATGTGTATTATGTTTCGAGAATGTAAGTATATCAAACACCACTAGAAATAATAAATAAAACAGAATATGACACTGAAACCAACACAACAAATATTGGAAAAAAAAATCCGCGAAAATATTAAAATAAATTTATGTAGGGACTGAAAATTGCTTTAAATTCATATTTTTTATTTAAATTCGTATTGGTGGACTAGAAGCATTCAATTTTAACGCTATTTGTTCCTAAAGATGGTAAAGTCTTGCCTTTCCTTGCTAAGTATTCAGCAATATGTTCTTTGCCAAGTCCGTAAGTTATGCCATGAAATTTCCTAGACTTTCTTTGTGCATAATTTATTTTTGACCTGAAATATATTTTATAATTTGAAGAAATTAAAAAAAAATTTAACTTACATGTTTATTTTTTGTCTTTACTTATTGTATGTATATAGAAAAACGTTAACTCGAATGGCTTTTTGTTTGCGAGTAAAATCTCGCAAGACTGCATTCGAACAAATATTCTTTATCGAATGGCACCGTTAGAAATTTCGATACATGTTATTCGATAACGACTCATAGAATCCCAAAAGTAAAAAAACTCGTACATACGAGTAAGAATTCGATCGTAATCGAATGACAGAATTAGCCCCCAGGTATAAACGAGGCCTGTGCAAAAGTAAAAATGTAGTTGTGTTGGTGAGAAAATTAGAATTACACTGCTGTACGTGTAAGTAGCAGTATCTGCAACTGTATGAATTTTTTTTAAATTAAAATTTGTATGTAATATTTCATCTAAAAATTTAATTACTTTAAGAACAATTTATAAATTCTAATCTGCTATAAAGAAATAAAAAGTACTTTTAATTTTTTAACAAAAAAAATTCTTAAGTTTCGTTTTTTTTCATTCAATTTATAAAAATTTTATAAAAATAATGAATATGTCGCTGAAAACTTTTAAACTATATTTTTAAATGTTCTATGATAAATAAGATATTGGATGTACAAATTCATTTATAATAAAAAATATTTGTGTGCTTTGCTATTAATTTTGTTCTCACTGCAAACAATAAATCAGCGTACATCCACCACGCATGTTAACTCGTCGCTGTTTCAGTGACGACTGAAATCAAGAGCGTAAGAATACATGTGAGTTTAGCTAAAGCACAATTGTGTATGAAATTTTTATTTTTACACAGGCCTGGTATAAACTAAGTACGTATTATTACTTGTACTCTCATAGACTGTACTGATCAAAATCTATGAACCATTTTTTTAGATAAAATATTGACTCTTCAATTATTGACGAGGTCCCCAAAGGCTTTTCACATTTTCAAAAGGGCAGAATTTTGGGTGATTGTGTTAATTTACTTCAAATTCCGGAATCAAATCCCTTATCTCATCAGAGCACCTCCCATGGTAGTATCGATAGAACAATGAAACGCACGCCACATTGCGCCAATTCTCCAAGGAATCGATAGAGTTGGATTCCCTACAGTCGCTGATAAACACATTCGTTCTTTGCTGTGTGCAGTGGGGAAGTCCCAAAATAGATTTGAAGCACCATACATGAGAGTTGTATTCCATCCTAGGTCGGATATAGGTCTTGTAATTACTGAGAAGGTCAGATGGAGTGAAGTATCAAGAGCGTCAGCTTCCTCAATATATACATTACCATCATAAATTAGTGCTTACAAATAAGCTATTTTGTAAGGGAGAAATTGTAAACTCTCACTTACTCGTGCGCATCAATAATGCATGATTTTTATATGAAATGAGCCGCTAAAATGCAATACAAATGCAAATTTATTGCACCAGTAAGCAAATAGTATAAAAAATCTAAAATAATATCTTATCCTATAGCATCTTCCATTATTGCTTACAATTTTATTTATTGCTTCCAAATTTAAAAATTTTCTGCTGGGTAGTCACAGATGGCAGGATTAAATCATTACAACACCTATGCATGATAAAACAACATTAGGTCTTTCAAGCATTAGATTCTACCCAATTCTTCTTCTGCTACGTAAGTTTGATCTAGGTACCCTTCAATTGTTTGTAGGTATTATTGTAGATGTCATGAAAAAATAACATTTTAAAATATCCGGTATAGTTGGCAGATTCAGATCACTAAAATCAGAAGGGGTACCAAAAGCATTTAAAAAAAAACATATTATTTTCAAATGTTGACGTCACTGGATCCATAGCTGAAATCCATAGTTTTTGGTGTTTTAAATTTTTTTTTATGTTCTTAATATTTCAAATTAGAAATTAGGGAAATTTTGCTACGGTAGAGAGAAGGTTTTAATTTTTTAAAGTTTTGAATTTGGATCTCAATAATTGTATGAGCTGAATAGACAGTGTACACAAATTATATATCAATGGAAAGAATATTTTCTCGTCTTTTTTACTGCTGTGAATATTTTTAAAATCTAGGGCTGATTTTTTGCTAAAAGGGTTTAACAAAGTAAAATGCAATTTTTTTATTTTTTTCGGTTATTTTTCTTATTATTATTATAGAGCCTATGTCTAACCTGATTATTCCCACGGTGAAGTAGATTAGTATCTCATGCAGTTGCTGACTGGCTATGGGCACTTTCGGTCTTTCCTGTTTAAAATAGGAAAGGCTGTGAGTCCCACATGCGTCTACTGTGGAGCACAATCCGACTCCGCTTTCCACACATTTTTTGAGTGTGAGAAGTGGATGTTGGAGAGGCGTGCACTGGAGAGGGATCTTGGCATCTTGACTCCCAATACCATCACGGTAGTCATGTCAGGAAACCTCCCTGCATGGAGAAGGATCGCCTTTTTTGTGAGGGGGATCCTTCGTCGGAAGGAGAGGGATCTTGCAAGGTCGGTGGCACCTTAGGGTCCAAATGGACCGGAATATAAGGCTCTATCCTGAAGTAAAGTCATAAATTGACCGTTCCAGGATAGAGCCTGGTGATATAGATAAGGGTTTTAGGCGGTAGGCACGCAATAACTGTACCTAAGTGCGTAAATACATTTCCACTCTCACCAACAAAAAAAAACTTGATTATTCTAACCAAAATATCAACTCCATGATAAATTACAAGTAAAAAGTTTAAAGTACTAAGATTCTAGAGACTTCACAAAATCGGAGAAGTATAAAATCGGCAAGTTGTATTGGAAACCTTGGCTTCAAATCACGAACAAAACTTTCACGTAAATTCCGTTTTAACCCTTTGGTTTCTTTGTCAAAGCTACTTAGAATGACTCATAGAATAAGAATCGCCATGAGCACTTTAACATTTTTTGGCCCCATACAAATTGACTCACCCTAATATATATAGTTTAACATGGATTTCTAAAGACAGACTTGAGAAGCTTCAGTTCAAAAAAATTCGGTAACCTTACGACGTTAATTCCGTACCTTACGACAACGTTTGGCTAATTATACGTTAACGTACAGCTGTTTTTTTGAAAAGAATTATAAAGTTTGACTGTATTTAAATATTTATGACCATAAAAAGTGATTAGTGATTATTAGGTGTCAAATACTGGTATTTGACTAATGTGAACATACCTTTAGGCTGTTACAACTGCTATGACTGTTAGCAGTAAACATAGCAGGTCATGGTTAAACAATAAGAATTTACATTTTTACAAATGAGTTACGAAAATTAATTTAAAAGAAAAAAACAATTTAAATATTTTGATTTTATTCTTTAAAATAAAAAAAAGCAAATAAAATTAACATATTATCTATATTATAAATATCAAATTATAATTCTATGGTAATAAGGGGGGACTAGCTTATGAAACCAATACAATATATTGCACTTATTTTGTTTTTGTTTTCTTTTTTTGTATAAATAAATTAAAAACAAATTATATCATTTAATACAATTTTGGATAATTAAATAAAAACTAGATTTAATAAAATTTTATTTAAATAGTATATCATATTTATACTTTATATATATATTTCATTTATTAATATTAATAAAGATTTTTAAGCATTTTTAAATAGCTTATAACTGGGTTTAATATTCTAATCTTTACATATTTAAATACCAATTCTAACAATTTTGTTATTTAATTTTTAAAATTTTTATTAAAGCCAATTAACGTTTGTTATTAAATTATGTTTATGGTTATTTATTTAATATAAAGTTTGTTTAGTATTATCATTATAAAGATATAATAACTAATTGCTAATGTCGATTTAGTTTTGTATCTTTTCATTTGTTGTTTTTTTCTTCATTTATTTAAAATTTATGAATTTTTTTTTTGCTTCAAGAGTTTTGAATTTTTCTATGAATTTTGTTAATATATTATTATATGTAGTTTATTATATAAATGTTCAACAACAATACATTAAAGTTTAAATAATTATTAAATGTTTTTTATAGTGTTTTCAATATTATTTATCATTTACATAAAATTTTTTATTTTATCATGATTTTTGTTTTTAAGGAATGTTTGTTAAATATTTGCTTTTGTTTTGCTTTATATGCTTCTTATTGTTTAGTTATAATATAGTTATATATTTTTATAAGTTAAGTTGTATAATTGTTAATAAATAATTCGTTTTTACCGGTATCATTATTAAATGCTTATGTTTCAATCAGATATTGTATATATATATGTTTTATTTTGTTTTTTATTTATTATTATTTTTGGTTCAAAATATTTTTTAGAGAAATGCACAATAATACTCGTTAACCCATTTTAGCTATTTAGTTTTTTCTTATGAGTTTTTTTTTTCAAATTGGTGGGGTTGTTGTTTAATCGTCGTAATTTCCTTTGTTATTATTATTCTTTAGATTTTGTACAAATTTTGTTTCAAATATAAAAATTGTTTTTTACTGTAGAGTGATTGTTGTAACTACGAAGAAAATATTGAATTTTTATTAAATAAAAATATACTGCTCTTATGCATAAAAAATTAATATAATTTGAAATTCAACTTTAAAAAAGTTTGTATGAAAAATTTGACTAAAAACCAGTCGCTGATTTAGGATTACTCCCTTCTTAGGCACTTTTCGATATGCAGCCCTTTTTATGTCGTCCTAGGCCAGGGCCTAACGGGTTTAGACTGCTAAAAATACTCTCTAAAGATGGCTATTATTATATTAAAATGTTTCAAAATCAAGAGAAATTTCTTAGAACAAAAAAAAAAAAAATTAAAAATCAACTTTAACTTCAAAATACTTTTTAAAAATGTTGAATATTTTAAGAAACCACTGCTAATTGGAAAGTACGCTTAAATAACTTCAAATCTATTTGCATTAACAATTAAATTTAAACTACTTTTTACTGAAACTGATACTATGCATTGTAATATTGAAACATATATCATAGGCAAATAAAATGTATGTTATAAATTATTGTAGTCGCTGTGGTCTAGTGGTTAGTGTGTTGGCTTACCAAGACGATACCGCCGGGTTCAAATCTCAACTCCGACATATTGAAAAAACGAAATATGAAAAAAATATTTCTTCTAGACTAACTCTCAGAAATCTTCTGGCAAAAGCGTTCGGAGTAATTGATTGCCATGAACAAGCTTCTCAAGTCTGTCGTTCGGAGTCGACTTTAAACTGTAGGTCCAGGTACTCATGGATAAAAAATTAACACACACAACATGAGTGCTGCGAGAAGCTAGGCCTTAACCCTGACACAGGGTTGTAATGGCCAATTATGTATGTACATATGTATGTTATAAATTATTAAATTATTCTATCAGTGCAATTATGAATAAAAACTTTTTTCTTTTCCTTATCTCAACTATCTGTTAACGAGCTTGTTAAATTTCTTAGTTTGTTTTTGGGTCTGTGGAATTAAACTAAAAAAATTGTGACACCAAATGATGACTTTTTGATTTCTTATTCCTTATTGGGCTAAATAATTTAACATCTAATGATATTTAAATGAAAACTAAAAGTTTATTATTTATTTAAGTGCATATTAGAAAGAATTTGAATTGAAGCGATCAAACCAGCTTCCAAATGTTATCCGTAAAATATTTGTTCACTGAAATGAAAAAAAAAAATCAAAAGATAATAATAAACAAATTACTTTAAATCTTTTCATTAATAACATTGAGTTACGATTCTATTTAAAATCTATTAACGAGTTTCAATTTTGTTGTAAAAGGTAGATTTTCTGTAATATTGACCAAAAATCAACGAACGTGGTATTAAAGAATTCTTGTTGGTAGATACTAAAAATAGAAAAAAAAAAAAAATAAAAAATAAAAAAAAAAAACACAAATTAAAAAAATATGTTTTTAAAAATTAAAACTAAAACAACAAACAAAAATTTAACTTATGGTAGCAATAAAAAAAATAATTTCTTCATAAATAATAATATAGAAAATACAAAAAAAAACTTAATGAAAATATTCATCAAAACATTTTTGAATGAAATTATAACACACAGACAATGAAAGTTCCCGGAAAAAAATTCGAAATAATTTCATTTAAAGAAAAAATTTTATTTTTTTTTTTTTGGTTTGTCGTTTTCGAAAGCAGTAAGCTATACACTGAAATCATTTTACAAGCGCAAATTTACTCTGTAAAGCCTGGTATTGAGTTCAATTTTGTGAAAAAAGTTTACCTACATTTATTTTTCCATTCGAAAAATTTGACATGCAACATATCGATGCCTTACTTTCTCAACCTCGTATCTTAAAAAATACAACTTTTCAGGAGAGAGAAAAAACGGTTCATCCTTTTATACTTCGCTGTTTGAGTAAAACTTCAAATTCAATTATTAAGAAATTGGTTACATCTATGTATATTAGTAGAAATACTTAATATACTAATCTTTTTTAGTTTAAGCATGAAACGCATTTATTGAGATACGAGTTTGCTGCACTAACAGTAATTTTAATTCTTGATACTTGATGAATAAGTTACTCGTGTGTTGCACTTATAGCTATAGCAAGAAATAACGCCATTATACCAAAATTATGCAATGAAAACAATATTTAATATAGAATGAGTTTTATTTTCAAGAAAGGAAAAAAAATAAAATAAAAGAATTCATAAATAATAATATCATTGGTGTAGTAAATTATCGTAAAATGAATGATAGTCGGCTGGAATCATACGTTTTAAGTCTTGCAAGTCGTCATATTTTCTTTTTGAAATTGGTAGTTGTTGATTGTAGAGACCCGATAGTAAAATGTTATCATTGTGCTGCACTTGTGGTCGCAATTTACGATGAGGTAATAGTTGCCAATCTTCATCAAAACATAATTTGTATTGAACTCCGTCATAAAGGGTATATTTAAGAGCTCGCAAATTTATAACGCATGGATCACCTTTTTTGGTGCCTGGTCGAATTGATTTTAAGTAATCGAGTGAAGAGAAATCTCGGAAAAATGTATGATTTAAATAATGTACTTGATACGGTTTCAACAATCTGGATTGTTTTATAACCATATCGAAATCAGCTGGCACATATAATTCTCTTCCTTTCTTCTTTCGCTCTATGGAGGCATGCACAGAATCGCACTCCATTTGAGTGTGGCCAACTACCAGGTATTTTTGCTGAATTTCTGCTTGGTGGGTAATTGCATAATGTTGCAAGGCATTCGCAAGTGTCGATTTTGGGCACAGCACCCGTCGCTGTAAATTATTATAGGTTTTGATTTGTCTTTCAAATCCTGTAAATAACGCAGCAAGCAAGAGGTAAATACATTCGAGTCCATGCCGCCTTCAGCTTCATGCCATACGTAACAAGCAACATTTTTGTCAAATTCATTATAAATTGTGAATTGGTGCACACACAGTTTTGTTTTAAAGTAGTTTGCTCCAGTTGAAAGTAGAGGAATTGTTTACACTGCTTGCAAGTCCACCGTTAACATTTGAATATCACCTCTTGAACAACGTTCCTTGTCTTCGGCTTTTTCTTTCCTGGCGCGCTCCTTACTTGTTATGTGAACTTAACTGCTTAACAACTGCACATATTAAGATAAGAGTTTGACGCAGTTATGGAAATTGGAGTGATTGAGATACGAAAATATATTTTATTAATATTTACAGAATTGAGACAACGTATTGAGATAATAAGTTGTTGCATTAATAAAACACAAAAATAGTAACCGTTTGATATGAAAAAGTGAAAACCGTATTTTTTTAAGATACGAGGTTGAGAAAGTAAGGCATCGATATATCCCTAAAAGCATGCATCACCTTTATACACAACAAATAACACAGTTCAACAAAATAATTTTTTTTGTTGCTTTTGACAAGAACTAATTAAACTTTCGTTTGGGGCTCAGAATCTACATGTATTTTAGTTTTTCAATTTTTCTTTTTAAGTACTGCACTTTTTATGCAATCTTTAACAGTCCAACTGCTGTGTAGTGAGTTGAAATTATAATGATATATTATGCATTTTGTATACAGAAATTGCAAAAGACCACCTATAATAATTCGAATATCCAATATAACTCTAAATAACCCAACACCAAAGCTATGTGAACAGTAAACACTCTATTATAAATTCCTGCTCATTATAATAAAAAAAATTATTGTAGGCTGGTGTACAGAAACTTGTTGCAGTTAGAAGAAATGTTGATATGTAGATTTCATATGTTTTTCGTAGCAAAAACAGAGTACTACTTTTGAAACATTTTTTCACAAACATTTCGTACGAAACATTTTTATATGCAATTTGACAGCTTTTCGTACGAAATGTTGAACTCAATATCAGGCTTAAGCCTTTTATACAATTTCTGTATGTTATTGGTGTTTACGAAAGAAGAAACACAGCGTTATTACTGGGTTCTTTTGTTGAATGTCGGGCCGCCTACGTTCTGAGAAGACGAAAAACATTTATACATCATGCCTTAAAATCGGACGCCCAAGAAATCCGTCTCCAAAAAACCGCTCGCTAATATTTCCAGTCTATTCCACCAAGAAACGCCACCTTCTGGAAAGATAACAGCTAACCTACTTAGTGAAGGCGCTCACCACTCACATTCAATATCCACCGCCAGATGGGGTATTTGCTGTTGATCATTTAAGATATAACACTGGTCTTTGAATGATCAAATTTACACCAACTTGTCCCATTGACATAAGGTGCTTAACATCTTCACATCGAGCTATCTATCTATATAAGTATTCAACATTCCAATAAAATGCACTGCATGAGTAGGGGTTTACACCTGACAATTGGCGTAAAAAAAACGCATGATCAGGAGTACAGCGCCACCTTCTGGTAAGATATACAGCTAGCTTACTTAGTGAAGACGCTCACCGCTCACCGCTCACATTCAACATCCACCGACAGATGGGGTAATTGCTGTTGATCATTCAAGGGTGAATGATATATAAATTATGATATAAATGTTTTTCGTCTTCTCAAGACAAATGTACGTGCCTAATATATATCACGAAAAAATTAAAAAGGCGGCCCTACGTTCGACAAAAAAAAAAAAAAAACACAACTTCTACGTTCGGAAAAAAATTTTTTTTCGTAATCTCCTTGCAAAAATACTTTAAATGAGACGCGGTACGCTCTAATGCACACCCCCACTTTAAGAAAGTGAAACATGAACGATTTCGATAATACAACTAAAATGTCATTGAAGATCATGCTTGTGTTAGAGCATTTATTGAAAATGAACTCATTTGAAACAGAATGAATGAAATCAAGCATGATTTTAAAATATGTGCTGTTTTGAGAACTTGTGCACTGACAAATTTATTGAAATTTTGGAAGGTAATCTAAAAAATTATCTAAAAATATGCTGTCAATTTGAATCACTTAAAAATCTAAAGCTGCTACATGAAACAACCACAAAGTTTTTAGTGTCAAAATGTTAAGGCAACAATCATTTTTAAATAATTTACCCTAAAAGTACAAATTATTAGATATCAGAAAGCTTCAATCATGCATTTCTCTTGTATGATTTAAGGGGTGTAGGGAAAATAATAATAAATTTGTAAAAAATATCTATAAAAAGGTTTGATTGTTTTAAGCTCAATTATAAAAAGGAAAACTGTTTGTTTTTTTTAAGTTCTTTTTTGTTTCTTTGTTTGTTTGTTATTTTTGTTTGTGCAAGTAAAAACATGTTTGTGCTAAAAATTTTTTTATATAAAAAATTTAATATAATTTGTAAAAATTTGTTAATTTGTTTATTTGTGCAAAAAAGTTTTAATTTGTTTTAATAACACCTTGTATTTGAACATTATCTTTTTGTTTACTTTGTTTTATTGAAAAAAAAAAGTTTTTAACTTTTGGTTTTAAACGGAAATTTACTTTCAGTTAAAGACTAGAACCGTTTGTAGGTGTCTTAAATTCTAATATCCTAATGGTTTCGCTTCATAAAACACTGACTTACTTTTAATTAACTTATTTGCATAATAAAATTTAAAAAAAAAAATTTTTTTATAAAATAATTTTTTTTTTGTTGTTGTTGTTAAGAAAGTCTATTATTGTTAGTTTTTTGGTTTGGTTAGTAGATATTTAAGCAATAAACTTAGAGTTTTAAGATTTTGGTCTGCTTACGCTTCTTGGGTTTTATTATTTAAAGATGAGGTCTGTTGTTTTGTAAAATCAAGACCCTGTAAAAGACTATGAGTTAAAGTGGCTAATGGAGTAGATGTTATACCGTCACGCAATGCCAACTGATAGGCCACCTCAAATGCTTGACCCAAAGTCAATATAATATCGGATGCCAAGTCCTGCCATATAAATATACAAACACCATATAAAACTTATGCTCAAATTATATTCTATTTACTGTGTTTATTACTCACCGCACTGTCTACATAAAAAACATGACAATAGTGAATATCATTCTCTTTTGTTATATAAGCAAAATGACACAAATCTTCTGCATCTTGACATGCACAATTTATATTTTGAATTTCATGTTCACAAATGGTGTTCTAAGGAAATCATAGAAACAGTGTCAAGAGTTTATTTAATTGGTTTTGTTAAAAGTTAAAAAGAAAAACTACAATATATAAAATTCGTTTCGGCATACGAGTAGTATGTACATACCTTACTAATGACATCTACGAATTCGACACCTTTATGTGAGATGGCCAATGAAACGAGTATACGTTTCTGTTTGTTAAATGATTGATTACGGGCAGCATTGTTTTGTGATTGGGAAGACATTAACATATTGGTAGCAGTCGTATGCTGTTGATCGTGTTTTAATTTTTGTATTGATTTGCGTGTCGATTCAGTGCCACGTAATTCTTTCACAACCGTTGAGCCTAAATACTGTAGAAGAAAAAAAAAATTAATTGGAATTTGTTATTTAAAGTTTTTATTTCAGAAAAGTACTGTTGTGTGTTTTAAATCTATTTTTATCACTCATACATGACATAGTTTTTTAAATATAAAAAAACTATACTCGTATATATTAAACAAGAAGTCATTCTTCTTACTGAAAAGACATCATAAATCAAATTAACTTTATTAATATACAAAAGAATTTAAGAATATATATTAATTGTTTAGCATTGTAGTAAAATTCGCCATTTTGTGTTTAGTGCCCTAGAAGTCTTACACTTTTCACATATGCATGCGCTCATGCATGTTATTAAGTCGATTTATATATAGAAAATGTGCTGTAAAAATAACGCTGTATACGAGTTATACCTGTATTCGTATCAAAATCAGAGTAGGAAAATAAACAAAACGAAACGTTTGATCTTATTTTGTTTTTTTCTTTACAATGAGTAAAACAAAAACAAAACAAAAACAGTGAGAACGATTGTCCCATTTAATTTTGTATATTGTTTTTGTTTTGAGCACTACAAATATACTAATCAAATATGCGTAGGTAGAACAAAAAATGTATGAGAAGAAAAAGAAAAGAAGAAGAGAAAAAAGAGCAAATTATACGATTGTAACAGAATAACAAAGAAAGCACATGAGCGAAAAGCGAATTGTTTCTTTTGCGCTCTTTCTCATTTAGAAATTATTTGTTTTGGTTTTACTCATGTACAATACGATTAAAAAAATCTAAAAAGTTTATGACTTTGTGGTAACAGTTGCGAAATGTTTTGTTTGTTTGCCCATTCTGATAAAAATTAATAATATATAGGTGCAGCACGAACAAAAATAACCATATACGGAAACCACTATATGATGAAAGACCTAAAAAAAAGAGAAGACCCGTTGCTCCCAAGTTATGGAATTTTTTTATGGGCCCTCAAAAATTTGGGGCCTCAATATAATTTTTGCCAAAAAGTGAAAATTTTCTCAGGCTCTAAGGCCTTATCTATGATCTTAATAAACAACTGACTCTATGACACACCGACCACAGCAGCACAGGCAAAACAGTGAGCTCAGAGTACACATCAAAGGACGCAGCACACAATATAAAACCGACGCGATGCTATCTGAAGAGAGTTAAGAATCATTCCTATAGGAAGTTAATATGTTTTAGAAAGTTGTTTGTTGAGATCTTCGGTAAATTTTTGTAGTTGATTGCTTCCTTAAATTTTAACCTTTAATTGCATGAATTTTTTTATTTTTCTAAAATAAGCCACTGATAAAATTCATGCACAATTTTAAGAAAAAATATTTAAAAATATTTTATTATATACTTATATCTAAAACTACAGTCCAATGGGTATAATATAATGCCGAAATATTTCAGCAGCGACCAATTTACACTAAAGTTTTTGTACATTTCTTTTCTTTTTCTTCCAAAAAATTCATGATGGAAATATCCATCACAATGCAATGAAGGGTTAAACGGTTTGCTACCTATGGACATAAAAAGGCAAAAAGAATGTAAAAAAAGATAGCATTTTTTTTTTTTACGATTTTTTATGTTTACAATTTTTGTTCTTCATGACAAGAGCTACAACTTTGCCTCAGAAAGTAAATCAAAATTCCGAATGGTTTTGCATTTTTTGCAAAAATTACATCGAGGCCCAAAATGTTTGGGCGTCAATAAAAAAAAATTTCATGACTTGGGGCAAAACTTGGAGACACGGGTCTTCTTTTGTTTGGTGTTTTATCACGTAGTGGTCTCCGTATATGATTATATTCCATAACATAAAAAAATTACACACAGTGTTAGTGAACGACAATACCAAAAATATTTTTAAGTATCAGTTGTGGCTTGAATGGCAATGCCAAATTAACAAAGTCGAGCAAACTTTAATAAAAGTTGAGAATAGCAATAGGGGCATACATCCAGCTATGGCGTAAGGTTTTAATAAGAGATGCAGTTTCTTTATTTAATTTCTGTTATTCTTTCACAAACTCTATATAATTATATATCGTGTTAAAATTTTCCATCGGTGATAGAATCCCTTCTATTATTAATCTGATTAAGTTCAAATAAATTTCATAAAACTTGTATTGAATGAAAACCGCGAAAAAATAAGATGAGGTATGCGACGGGATTTAATTGGACAACAAAAAGTAGTTTTGTTTGTTTGGCAATAGGTTTTCGTATTTCCGATGGATTCTCTGAGGTTTGTTGACAAGGTAGGTTGAAATTCATTTATCGCAAACTTTCTTACGCTGAGTAGAACTAAGGATATTCGGTATGAATCCAAGCAGAAAAAGTAGCAGTTCAATAGACAGTAAGATGCGAGGGTTGTACTAAATTGGCCATGTTCTGTGCAGACTACCAAGGGTTAGCATTAGAAGTAGTATTGTCTGGTATCCGCAATACAACTATAAAATGAGGTTGTCGTTATAGTCCTACTGGCTGAACTACTCCCAAAATTCCATAAGCTTATATGCTGTTGTGCAGTTTTGTATGTATTCAGAACTGGCCTTATGTATGATTTAGAAACAGCCTACTTAGAGCAATTTATTGTTATTTTTCTTTATTAGAATTTTCACGCCAGATGATCTGAGTTTTGTACTGAAAAGTGAGCCGTTTTTTTTATTTTTTGAACTAATAATGGGGGAGCTAAAACTGCAGCCATTATAAGTTTTACTTAAGGTCGCACAGTATGCGCTATTGTTACATTCTGTTTAAACCCTATGTTTTCTAGTAACAATATATCCAGATGAAGTAGTAGATATATGTTGAATATGACACCGTAGTTCCAGCCGTTCATAGTAGTCGAAAACACATGGTTAAATAGTGAATCCAGGTAAACTCCACAGCGTACAACAAATTTGAGGAGGTGTAAATGGCTCTTTCGCTTATCAGCTGTAATAGCAATGTGCCTCGTCGCTCGTTATTAATTTGAGATAAAAAGTTGTCTTCCAAGTTTTAAAAATTCAGGTAAATGCATGCTGCATCAACATAATCGTCAAATTATTCGCAAAAAAATTAAAAAAATTCGATTCAAACCTCAGCTCTGACATCTTGAAAAAAAAAAGAAATATCAAAAAATTATTTCCTTCAGCGACTACCTCTCAACAGTTTTCTGGCAAAAGCTTTCAGAATAACTGATTGCCATGCACAAACTTTTAAGTCTGTTGTTCGGAGTCGACTATACGCTGTAGGTCCCGGTACTCATAAAAAAAATTAACACACACAACATTGGTGCTGCGAGAAGCTAGGCCGTAACCCTGACACAGGGTTGTAATGGCCAATTATAATAATTTTCTTTATTATCGAATCTTTAAATTAATTTAAAAATTTTTTAATTTTATTTGTGTTCGAAAATTTGCTCGATTTCAATTTCACTCCAATTTGATCTCTAGAATATAGAAGATTGTGAAATCTATTCAAGAAACTGATCTCAATTTTGTTAAAAATAATATCTTCATCAATGAATATTTACATTGGGACATCCCCGAATTTTGCATAAAGCCAATTTACAGAACCAACCACAACTTATAAATCATGCTGAAAAAGTCAGTGTATAGGGAAGAATATGGACTGTCATCATCGTTAGTCTGTATTTTCTATTTACTAACGATATTAAGTAGGCACTTTCTGCAAAAATATTTGATGATGTGACCATCTCACGTGAAGTTTATGTGGACCGGCTGAATGTACATAAAAAGATGATGCCTTCTAAGAAAATGACAAGCAAGTCAAATTATATTTTTATTTTTCTGCCTTTTGTTATTTACGACCCCTGTATCTTTCGTTCAAAATTTTTTAAAACATAAGAAAATAATAGAAATAGAAATCTAAGAAGAAATTGATCATTACTTACATAAACTTCATATTTTATTTGATCGTTGAGCAAATCAGTAGCTGAGTGACGCCAATTTGTGCGTGAGTTATCAGGTAAACCTAAAAGTAATTCCGAAGGATTGCGTATATCTAACGATGTTTGCGATGTTGGAGTTTGTTGAGTTGCCTTTTGTGTAGGTGGTGGAGGAGCAGGTCTAAAAGTGAGCAAAAAAAAAATTTATTGTAAATATTGTTTTTTTTTCACTTATTGTCCATAAAAATGTTAAAAACAAACCTATTTTTACGATAACCGGTAACAGATTGTCGAGGAGCATCTTTGTGTACAGCATTTGAAGAAATCTTATTGGTTTCATTATTTTCAGTTAAAGGTGTTTTAGCCGATTTAGGTTCGCGCATATTTTTAATAAAAGTGATCGATTGTAAAATACGACGTCTGTGACCTAATTTATTGATTTCTAAAACTGTTTGCAACTCCACATCCCATACACCACAGACACTATCCAGTGTGTTATAGAGATGTTTGCTAGAGATAAGTTAAAGAGAAGAATAACATTTCATTGTTGCATTTTCATATAAAACAACACCTACTTAAACGATTCCATATATTGTGGCAACTGTATGCTGTTAAGCCATTGCTGCAGTGTTGACACACCTTTACAGTCTGTATGAGTCTTATTTTCCTGTTGGTTTTTGACTGGAATTTGTGGTAAAAATTCGGCTTTGGGTAGAGTATTAATAAATCGGAGTAATTTTCCAGCATCCTGTGGATTTAAATGCAGAACTTCTATATCACCAGGCTCGAACACTCCATTCTGTAAGAAATCACAAGTTGTTGGTTTTTTTTTTAATTTATTAATATATCCGGCCTTATTCCAGTTGGCGATATCGTTGTCGTCTGATGACATTTTTGCAACAGAATAAACAAAGAATGTTTCTCTGCCTTTAATCTATTACAAAAACGTCGTTACACGATGACGACGTCTCCAATTGGAATACGTCCTATCGCTTTTATGTTTTAAAACATACCATAAATTTATAACTATCATAACCATGTTCGAATAGCTTCTTTTCCAAATGCACTAAACTGGCTTTTCTTAAACGATTCAATAGTTCTTGCCTGTCTAGGGGTAAGTCCATATCGTCAAAGTCTAAATCATTGGTAGGAGATATATCGGAATTTAAAATACTACTGCCGAAAGATTCTAAAATTTCTGATATTTTTTTTCTAGCCTCTTCGGCATTGAAAGGACTCAGTATGCTACTTTCGTGTGATGTAGACGAATTATTAGCTATGGAACTGTCTTCATTGGAACTTTCATTTGTAGGTTGAGATGAAGTCTGTTGAGATTGTTCCTCATTTGAGGAACTATTAATGGATGATTGATGACTTAAAATATCGCTTGAGGCCTTCTCTTGCGACTCTTGTTTTACGTCTATAATTTTATTGATATTATTCTCAACTATTGTTTTTGGTTCTGGAATATCCTCGTATATATCTTCACTGTCATTTTTCATTTCCTCATCTTGTTGGTCCTGTTCTTCGTTGTTATAATGTGACACTGTTGTTGCTGTTGACTCATCTAGTGCTTCTGTTGTTGGCAGTTGCGGTGTTTGGGCTTTGAATAACCTTCTTTCCGGCACTACCGGTTTGGCTGGTATCGGAGGTCTAGGCTTCTGATTATTTAGTTGTTCTTGTGCCTGAGCTGTTGTGGTAATGCCACGTTTTTTATGTATTGTAGCATAAACAGGCACCTGAGCTAGTGGAGGCAGTTTATGTTGTGGTCTTGATGGTGGTAATTGGACTTGAGGTGGGTTAATTTTGGCGGCCTTATTAACCGTTGCATATGCCGGTTCTAACTTCGGTTTGCTCATGTTATTAACAGCCGATCCTTTCAATAGCCCGGCAAATGGTTGATCACCTATAAATTCTTCTACATTTTCTGTTGAACCACTGTGATCCGAAAGGGATACACTGGAACTTAACGACCCTAAGGAACCTCGGTTATTACCTGATCCAATAGTGGAATAAATATTGGAGTTTGTATTATTGGTGGCCAGCTTAATGGGTGAGGATTGTATGTACGCATAGTCATAATGTGATGCTAAATGAGTACTATTGCTATTGTTATTGCTGTTGTTGTTGTTATTATTTCTTTGGCGCAAAGGTGAAGTGCCTATATCAACTAGCAGCTGCTGCTGTTTTTGTAATTGCAACAATGCTGATCTACGTTTATATTCTTGACTTAAAGGTCTTATGCGTTCATGTATCATTTTCTCTGCCTGACTGGATGAGGGTGGTGGATGATCTGGTGTTGGCGGCTGTTTATAATTTGTAGGGCTTTGGGGTATTTGTGGCTTGTTTTCATCTTCGTTATCCTCTTTATCACCCAAAGTTATAGAACTAATATAAAAAAAAAAAATTTTAAAATTCTTAAGCAACTTCATATTTTTTCAATATATCGTCGATGGAATTAAAGAACGCTGTAACTGACAAAAAATCGAAAATACGTTTTTTGCATCATTTTTATCAGAAAAAAAATATACGCGTAGATTGGTCCTGGTCCCAGATTTCTACGATGAAAATAAATTCACTTACGCCGTCTGTGTTTTGAAAAATACCAGTGTTTTTGTTCTACTTTCATACAGATTTTTTGGCTCTGGTGAACATTTAAGGTTTTCTTAGTTAAAACGTTCTTTCATTCCATCGACGATATGTACTTACTAGCTGTTCCGATTTCTTTTTAATTTTCTATTTGGATTATAAGATTTTAAAGTCGCACTATCTGTTGTTGCTGTTTTATCAGCATTAGCATTATTAATATTTCTAGGTGCTGGTTTTGGTCTCTTCATTGAATTGCTTATATCCTGATTTGAATTTGGCACTAAATTTTCAACATCTTCACTGTGATGACGTTTCTCCAACATGTCAGCTAAATATTTAATACACTATAGTATGTCTTAATTTGTTTTTTTTTACCTTTTTCTACTTACTACTTGAGCTTAAGCATATACCACCAGATGTCCGTGTTGTTTCTCTTGCACTAGCAAATAAGCGATTTCCCCGCTGCCGTTCGTTTAATTGGGTTTCATCGAAACTTATTCCGCTTACACTGCCATGACTTTGATGTGAATAGGGACTTTCATTAGAGGGACTTTGAGTTTGTCTTCTGCCTATTGTGTTTTGTAGTTGATGATTTGGTGATGTATAGCTAAATGGTTGACCACAATTTGTGGGTGATACTGAGAGATTACGTCGCGGTGGTTTTTTTGGTGGCCCTCCCGGTCCAAAACTACTGAGTGCTGGTGTATTTCCAATAAAACTTGAAACGCCACCTGAAATATTAAGCAATATTCATTTTACTATTGAGGAATTTTAAGGGCGTAAACATTTTTCTGGCCTTAGCAAGAAATTTTCGACGAACCGCAGTTTTTTTTCTCCTCAAATAAAGTTATATTCTGTGACCATATGTAAAAACTACAGGTACGATAAAACGTTTTTCAAACTAATTTTAAATAACTTAATTAACAATAAATTAAAAAACACATAAATTTGCAGACTGAGTGCAGGTGCACAATAAGGCAACCTATCTGAACCTCCTGAATGAACACCAGCTGGCCTGTAATCTTAGTCTCTAATATCGTGAATCTAATATATAGAAATGAATGTACATTTTGATGTCACCACTAACCGCGGAAACGGATGGATTGATTTCAACAAAAATTCCAGGTTAAGTTGGGGGTAGTCTGTATATTGTTTATGTAAAGTTTGCGCGAAATCAGGCCATTGATTCCGGAGAGATGACATTTAGATTTTCCTATATATTCCATTACATACTCAATGTAAAATTTTGTCAAATTACTTTAACTTATATCTTGAGATCTGTTAAAGCTAAATTTGGTCTGAACGACTTCTTGGTCAAGGAAAATCACCATGCGTGGTATAGTGGTTAGAGCGCTCGCACTAAAACTCCAACTCCAACAAAGTTACTTTGTGGTTTTTCAAAATTATAATTCAAAAATAAGAGGTCCCCCCCTTCAAGAAGACCATCCACAAGGGAACCGCTCCCAAACATTCCACTCTATTCCACCTTAACCAATGTCATCAAAAAATCGAATGATCAGGAGAAAAGCGCCACCTATTGGGAAGTAGCAGATAACAGTTGAACCTACTAAACCTACTTAGCGAAGGCACTCACCACACAATCAACATGCAATGATGGGACAATTGCTGTTGATCATTCAAGTGTGAAGGCCTCAATTCACAGCAATTTGTCTCATTCCTAAGGCGCTTAATAGTAATATAAGGAAAAAAAAACAAAATGTATTTTCTGTTATAAATGTACTGTCCTTTTCAAAAATTCCAATACAATGCATTGCATTTAGTAGGGGTATACCCTGAGTATTGGGTATAAAAAACAAAACAAAAAAAAAAAAACAAATCAGAAAGTAGGCGTGGTACCTCCCATACAATATTAAATATTAATTTTTTTATATCTGAAGCTCCTGAGTTTGGTGTAATTGCTTTCGTAGTTATTAAAAATTATCAGTCGAAAACTGTATACAAATGGCAGCGGTAGATGTAGCGAAGCAAGCCGGGTTTAGGCTAGTCATAATCTAAAAATATCTCATTTATTCAGATCATTTCTGGAAGTCACAACAGACGTGCTGAATGGAACTTGCAACAGTTAAATAATGATTATAATTTTGTGGGCGAAAGGGCTTTGTAACAAAAACATTTTTTTTTTAAATTAAAACGACTGTATTTCATGCGAGATACCAGAGCCTTCAATGCTGAGTAGTCAGCGCGAACAGAAATTACCAACTTCATTCGGTCTATATTGTTGGATATGGGTTCCAAGGTACTTATATGATTTTAACAGCGTGGCATATTAAGCGATTTGTGCACGCGGTTGTCCTTCTTGGCGGTTATGCTTCCTAGTCGGCGAGATCCTTCGGTATAATTTGATTCGACTTTTTCCTGTGAAATTATTTTAGGTCCCATGTATAGCTGAATAAGCCACAAACTTATGTCTTTGGTCAAACTCTACTATACTTACGGGCCAGAGCATTAAACATTTCGACCTTTTTTTCAGAGTGTTGGCCGGAAAGGTATACCACTTTGTTTTATCGCCATTTTGGTAAATATTAGTCTTTACAGTTCATATTTGGTAGTCGTAAAGTAGAGATGTTGCAAAATTATTATTTGAAAATATTTGGTTAACCAACGTTTTTTATCTTTGAAACATTTTATCAAAATCAATAATCGATTTCCATGAAAAAATCATAATGATTGACGAACAACATTTTCATTTGAATTGATATGTGAATAAACAGAATAGTCGGTTCTTGGCAAGCCTCAAATTGTCATCAGTCACCTTTGATAAGTTAATGGAATTCCGCATGAAATGTGGGAGAATGCAATGAAAAATGTGCTCAAAGGGGCTCGCATTTGTGAAGCTAACAGAGGCGGATATTTATCTGATATTGTATTCCATACATAATTGCCGACATTAAATCAAAAATTATAAACAATAACAGGAATCTGTACAATAGACAGTGAGATTTAATATACTTAGATAAGCCCTTCAGGCGAGTAACAAACTTCGAATTCAAAAATAGGCAGTGCTTAATTAAGTTCCTATTACATAATTATCCAGACCTATATAAGTCTATGTAGCCGCCGTGGTCTAGTGGTTAGTGTGTTGGCTTACTAAGACATGGGCCCTGGGTTCGACACCAAGCTTTGACATCTTCAAAAATGGAAAATATGAAAAAAAATATTTCTTTCGGCGACTACCTCTCAGCAGTCTTCTGGCAAAAGCTCTGAGAGTAACTAATTGCCATGAACAAGCTTCTCAAGTCTGTCGTTCGGAGTCGACATTAAACTGTAGGTCTCGGTACTCATGGATATATATTAACACACACAACATGAGTACTGCCAGAAGCTAGGCCGTAATACTGACACAGGATTGTAAAGGCCAGTTATGTACTTATGTTTGTATGTATAAATCTCTTGTTAGGACTCGAAAGTCCGAATAAAATTGTATTTTAACAAATATGTTGCTTACCAGTTGAGCATCTTGATCTAGGAGATATTGAGGCTGGTTCAAAACTGCTCATCGATGATGAGGGGCTTACACCCATATCACTGTAAAAATAAATAAAAATAAAAACTTTTGTAATAAATCAATGCTTCAAAGCCATACTTCTGTGATGTATTCGATTGACTTCGAACAGGAGAATTTGAATTTTCATGATAGAAACGATTAACGCCCGTACCCGTGCTAGAAGAGTTTTCATCTAATTGTAAACCACTGTCCAGAGATTTGCCGCCACCATTAAAAGTAGCACCCGAACTAAATCGTTGTTTATTATAGGTAGACTGTTGCATGGATAAGGAATGATTTAGTAAATGGTTATTGGAATTGAAATGATAATGATTATTATGTTGTTGCTTCTGATGGTGTCCACTATTATTGTGATTACGTTGGCCAGATTGCTGTTGATGGCGAAAAATAACCTCCTCACCATCATCAGTATCCATTTGATTACGAAAATCTATAAGAGAAAACAAAAAAAAAACAAATTAAATGTCAATTCATTTAGTTCCTATCAGAGTAGGAAAATAAACAAAACTAAACGTTTGATCTCATTTTGTTGTGTTCTTTACAATGAGTAAAATAAAAATAAAACAGAAACAGTGAGAACGATTGTCCCATTTAATTTTGTATATTGTTTTTGTTTTGAGTACTACAAATACACTAACTTAAATGTGCGTACATAGGTAAGTACAACAAAAAAAGAATGAGAAGAAAAAGAAAAGAAGAAGAGAAAAAAGAGAAAATTATATGAATGTAACGGAATAACAAAGCAAGCACAAGAGCGTAAAGCTAATTGTTTAATTTGCGCTCTTTGTCATTTAGAAAGTATTTGTTTTGGTTTTTCTCATGTACAAAACGATTAAAAAAATTTTGAAAAGTGTATGACTTTGTTGTAACGTTTGCGAAATGTTTTGTTTGTTTGTCCACCCTGGTTCCTATAAAATAAAAATTTCTTACTATTTATAACATCTATTATGTGTTTGGTTACGTGTGGTGGAAATTCCTTGAGTATATCTAATACCGTACGTTCTTCTGCATCAGTAGCATTAAGATCAATTCCTGCTTTTAATAGTGTACGTACTACAGACTCTTTGCCACATAATGCTGCCTCATGAAGTGCTGAACCAGAGGGTGTTAATAAGTTGACATTTACACCGGCTCCCAGCAAAACATCTACCACTTGTTTGTGACCATTACGACTTGCCAAATGAAGGCAGGTGTGTGGAAATACACAGCGTGTGGGTGTAGCTGGTGATGAGAGTAATGATGGGGACGAAGGTGATGGTGTTGATACTGAACCCGAGTGTGGTATAGGTGATGAGTGTCTGGATCTATTGTTAACTAAATTTTCAGTTGCTTGTTTTGTATAGGGTGCTATCAGTTCCGGATGAGCTCTTATAAGCATTTGTACAGCCTGCAAACGCCCATATTGACAGGCCAAATCTAAAGGTGTTTCGCCTCGGGTATTTCTCATATTTGGATCTGCTTCATAGGCCAACAGTATCGATAACACTTCGGTATGGCCATGTTGTGCTGCACAATGTAATGGCGTCTCTTTCTCTATGGTCTGTAAATTTGGATTTGCTGGCCTATATGGATGTGTTAACAACATTTTAACAATTTCTTCTTCTCCGGCCCATGAGGCTAAGTGTAGTGCTGATGATCCTCTCATATCGGGTAAATTTGGTGTAGCCTCATGAGCCAAAAGTAATTTTACAATATCTAAATGACCATTTATGCAGGCATGATGAAGTGCTGAATAGCCACCACTATCTTGTACATTAACACCAGTGCCCCGACGTAAACTTGCTAAAGGTCCAGCACGTTTTGCTTTCTGTGTAAGTACTTTTTCGATATAAGTAATATTGCCATTACGTGCAGCCTCTAGGAATTCTTGATCTTTACCCATTTTATTATTTGTTTATGCTGCCCAATAAGGAATTGGTTTATTTGCTTAAGAGTTCCTCGTTTGATTTTTTATTTTTGTGTTAAATGAAATTGTGCGCTTCTTTGTACGTGGTTAGGCTTGTAAGTTGTCTGAAAGTATAAACGTTTTACAGTTAGAAAAAATTTTATTTTTAAAATTTTTTCAAATTAAAAGGACAAATAATTGAATAGAACAATTTGTTTAACAAGCTACAGCCATACAGTCAGTCATTATCAGTTTAATCAGATTTGCACTTGGCTTTAGAAACAAGATGGCGGCATAACATGCTGACTGTAGGGTTTGTAAGCTTATACATAGACATGATTATAAATATTTTTAGTTTAAAATTGCCGCATATGTATGTAGTAGTGCTATCAAATTCTGCTACTTTTCATCACTCGATAGTATTGAGTACTTTCATTTGGGTACCCAATACTACTCAATACTTTTAACAGATTTTATTTTTAAGGGAAAACAATTTCATAAAGTATTGTGTTTTTAGACAGAAATTTGTTTGGCCGTTAAAATTTTAATTTTCTATACAACTTCGAAGAAAAAATACAACTCTGAAAGTATTGAGTAGTTACTTTTAAGTATTGAGTACCCAAAAATTAGTACAAATACTCGGTACTCGGTACCCATTACTCAATATTTTTCCAGCACTAGTATGTGGTACATGATTAAAATCTTTTCATTTATCATTTTTTTGTAATGTCACATCTTAATTCTTCTTTTAAAGACTTACAATAAAAAGCACATTTGCCTTAATTTTTGCAGTTACAATTTGCCACAATTTCTGCTACTCATAATAACTGGTATTTAAAGAACGCTTGTAATTAAATAATTTTCTTTAACAAGAGCGGGTTAAAAGTAAATACAATGGCATGCTTTTTTCTCATAATCTTGGTTTTTTTCCTTTGAACTTATCAATGCAACATTTTAACAGTTTAACTAACCATTTTAAGCTTAATTACCGGTAATAATTAAAACTAAAAACATATAATTTTCTTTTCTTTGGAATTATTTATTTTTTGTTTTTGTATTGAAAGGAAAAAACACGCACTAGACAAACTTAATATTACAGAAAATTTATAAAACAAACAAAAAGTTAAGTTGTAAGTACTAAAAAGTTTAAGAACTCAATAGCAAAGGGGGGTTTAAATTGTTGCTAAACAGAAACATATTAGCAGAAATAATAAAAAAAAATTCATATGGTTTACGAGTAAGTTAAGTTGATTGACAGTTTGAAAAGTGAAATCTTTTCTATAGAATTGTTAGGTCTTTAAAAGAAATAAATATTTGAGATTAATTGCTACTCTATTATTGATAAAAAGGTCAAGGAAAATAATACAAGTATACTAATTGCTACTTTTTATATTTTGAAGAATTTTGAAGTTATTTATTATTTAGTTTTAGATATTCTTTAAGTGAGTGATTCGCAACCAATATGCTGCGGCTGGAATTAATTGACAAAATGAAAATGTCTTTTGAACAAGATAAAAATTATAATTTCGGTCATTTGTTGAAAGATAAAATATGGTATACTAAACTGGCTTACTTATCATAGATTTTTATTATTTTTAATAACACAAATTTAAGTATACAAGGGCCTAATGAAAATATTATAAACTTAACCGATAAGCTGGTGGGATTTCAAAAACAAATAACTTTTTGGAAGAAAGGCAATTTAAAAACGTTTGAGTCAGTACCAGAAGACTGTTATAAAACTATTAAAATAATTGTTGTTGCCTATTTGACAAAGTTAGAGCAGAGAATTCCTCATTATTTCCTTAAACTAGATATAAATAAATTTGATTGGGTTGGTAATCCAGTCGCCGTGGTCTAGTGGTTAGTGTGTTGGCTTACTAAGACAGCAGTCTTCTGGCAAAAGCTCTGAGAGTAACTAATTGCCATGAACAAGCTTCTCAATTCTGTTGTTCGGAGTCGACATTAAACTGTAGGTCCCGGTACTCATGGATAAAAATTGACACACACAACATGAGTGCTGCGATAAGCTAGGCCGTAATCCTGACACAGGGTTGTAAAAGCCAGTTATGTATGTATGTCGTAATCCATTTCTCATAACGGATACTTCTGTATTTGACTTAACTTTGAATGAAGAGAGTGAACACATTTTTCTTTCCAATCATCGAGATTTATTTTTAAAGCATTCAGAAAAATCAATTAATTAGTTTTGGATTAACATAAGGTGCGATTACCCAAAAAAGCTTTAAGCATATTATTACAATTTTTCACATTAAATAATTATATTTTAGTAATTTTAGGCCTTTTTTACAGGTAATTACTCGTATTTATATAAATTGTTTGTATAAAATCGTTTCACAACTAATGGTTTTCAACACACACTACACAAATTCACTGCACAGTTTTACAAACTTAATTTCATATCAAAATCTTTTTGAGTTGTACTCAGTTCACTGACCGGATATGCATACAAACGGCTCCACCTACAACACAAAATCACTGTACGTTGGCGAACTTGTGTGCTTATATCTTACATTTTTTAGATACAATAAAATTTAACAACTTTATTAGGTGAATTTAAATTTTCAAATCTCAGCTCTGACATATTGAATAAAAGAAATATGAAAAAATTATTTCTTTTGGCGACTACCTCCCAGCAGTCTTCTGGCAAAAGCTTCACGATAAAGCTTCTCAAATCTGTCATTCGGAGTCGACCTTAAACTGTAGGTCCCGGTACTCATGGATAAAAATTAACACACACAACATAAGACTGTGTTTACACGTAGAGATTCTTATTTTTAAGATTGCATGTTTATAGGCGAAGGCGGCGAGGGGTAAATAGACGAGTACACTCTGTCTTGTACTGGCAATACGCTTTACTCTCTCATTCGTAATTGCACACATGCATACACACAATTGTAAATAATATACGTGACGTCAAAAATAAGAATTGTATTGTCTGAACGCCGAAGATACTTAGTTCAAAAAAAAAAAAAAATAAACCAAAATCTTAAAAATAAGAATCTCTACGTGTAAACACAGAGTAAGTGCTGCGAGAAGTTAGGCCGTTACCCTGTCACAGGGTTGTAATGGCCAATTATGTATGTAAGTATGTATATACATACATACATACATAACTGGCCTTTATGTATATAGGTGAATTTAAAAGCAGTTACTGTAAGCCTTCAATAATATATTAAAGAACATTATTCTTAATACTGCAAAATTTTCCGTTCCAATAAGAATTCGCTGGCTGAGATACACATTCGTTCACTACGACCAAATTACCGCCTACATGATATATAAACTTTCTGTATAGTATTCAATTTTGTAACTTATCAAATTTGTCGATTACGGAATTCGATTGCATCCGTTTGGAAATTTTATAATCAAAGTTAAATATTTTTTACTTGTATTGTCATAAATGCTTAAGAAAAACCAGACCATATGTTTAAAAAAAAGAAGACATTTTTTTAACAAAAACGTAGTATCAAGTGTGATTCATTGTGGTCCTCGTAATGCTATCCAAACCACACCTCGTTGCTACTTTTAATTAATCTCATGCCTGATTAACTGTTTATCTCACATATAAAGGTTATCACAATATTGATAAATTGTTACAAAGATTTTATTAAAGCTAGATTACAACTCAAATCGAGACAGTTTTATTTATTTTATATGCATGGTAAACATTTTTTTGACCCAATTCTTTTACTTTCGGCTCTGAATGTTACAATACAGAAACTTTTGGGAACAATTCCGACTTAACCCTATTAATAAATGAAATATTTTCCCATTAAGCTAGTGATTTCATTAAATATTTAGTAAAAAAATTTAAGCAGTTTTTAAACATTTCAAGCGTTTCACATAAAAAAAAACATTTTTTTCCACAGGACAATAAACAAAACCAGAATAGTGTTTTTAAAGATATCCAAAAACAACATCAACTTTTATTCCGTTTTTGTCAACAACCGCAACAGTTAAATAGACAACGACGAGAAAATAAAGGTGGGCTTATACGAGTACGAGTATTATACACTAAAACAATTACACATACATTTATGCACAAATACAAAAACAAATATATTTTACCCAGCCATTACAAGTACTGGCTTACAACCTTATAATTTGTATGTATGTGCTCATCTGCCTGTGTGTACATTTTGGGAATACTTTATTTACTGCAAAGGTAGGTTATACGTGTCCTGCGGCCAGCTGAGAAATGAGAATAAGAGAGAAAACTTTTGAAATTGTTAAGAAGAAATGAAGAAAGGGAGAAAAAATAACAAGGAAATACACTGAATTTATTTTTACGCGCACCACGTTTTTTCGTGTTTTTGTGTGAACAACAACAACAATAATAATAATAACAACAAGAGACACAGCATCAACGTATTTACTACAACACAGTTTTTGTGCAGCAAGGACTTTTACAGAAAAAATATTCTTTGGCAAAATGCCACTAACTTTTTAATGCTATATATGTACGTCGAACCAGGATATATACACATAATATTTAATTTAAAATATTTATATGTGTATGTATGCGTTTTAAATAATATTTGTAGAGTAAGGCGACAACTTCCAAATAAATGTATGTATATTCTTGCGTTAAGGTTTTTATTTCCTAGGATGCAATAACCCAACAAACACAAAGCTAAACATTTGAAATTAAGTATATCGTATATTCCAAGATTTCCAAAATCACAATGTTTTGTATATAAATTCAAGATTATGGCCAAGAATAAGATATAAATTAATAATAATATTAATAATAAAATTATTAATTAATGTTCTGACAATTATGTGATTTGCTGTTCAGTAAATCACTTTTTGTGTAATTTTTAATTTTGACAATCACAAGAAACTCAATGAATATTTATGTTTTGATGATTTTTTTACTTTTTTATGATTTTAAAAATGTTATAACATTTTGCTCGAAATATCAAGATAAAAAAATCTTCTTTTTCTGTATTGAGTGTAAACCGAAGTTTGAGGAAGAGAACCTTCAAACAAAGCTTGAAACCAGTGTTGCCACAGCTATATACAATATATTATCAATGTTTTGTAACCAAATTTCAACAAAAAAGTAACAAAATTGATAAAAAAACCAAAAATATTAAAATTATTTGTATCCAAATTGCTTGCCTATTTTCAGTTTAACGTCTGTATTGAACTTTACCAATCAATTAGTTTTGCTAGAATATATAAAATAATTACTTACAAATAAAAAAAAAGGCTACACGTTATACATTTTTTGGTTTAAATTAAAATATTTATCGTAGGATAATATTTTTGTAGCGACTGTTCCAATGTTTTTAAGAATTGTGCTAAAGTTCAGTCTATCATTAACAAGCCATTGTAAAATATGTATCAAGTTTATGGATGACAACGCCTTTCGAGAAAATATGCTGGTTGAGGAACATTGATAAATGTTTTGGTAACAAACAATTCATATTGTATGTACCTGTAAAGTGTGCTATATAAGTACTTATTAACAAGAAACTATTTTGTTTTTAATCACATAGGAACATTTTTAGCAAGTGGTAATTTTTATCAGAATACAGTAGAATTTCACTTTGTGCACCGGGCAATTCAATTTCTGGAAATTGTTTTTAAGAAAATGTTAAATAAAAACCAGTTGCGTAAGCTTTTCTTTAACACAAAATAATTTTTATTCATTAATATTATTTCTCGAAATATTTTATTAATTTCTTTGAGACAAAAAGTAACCAAAATAAGAAAAAAGTTCACATGTACAAATTGACGAAAAAAAGTAACCAATTTTGGTTAAAAATAACCAAAACGGCAACACTGCTTGAAACTAACTTTTAAGTTAGTAATTAGACGAGGAAACATTTAGAAGAAAAAACTGCAGTTTTGAAGCGAAGGGTAAGATAGGAAAGAGAGAATCGTTTTTATATTCGATAACTCGACGTTACGCTTTGTTGATATTCTTTTCTATGCTTCAATAAACTGCTTACAAAATGCAAAAGTCAAATAATAATAGCAGTAGAATGCTCCCGACAAACGCTAAAAAATAACGCTAAAAAAACAAAATATAATTCCAGATGTTTCACTTCCAAATGTTCGCTCGTTTAAATACAGATTTGTAAGGGATTTTGTAATAATCCATTGTGAAAAATTTTTTAAATTATATTACAGTCGGGCCTCGATTATCTGTGATGCTATAAACACAACAAAGGCTACCGACCATCGACTACAAGCTGTCAAAAATAGAATACATGTAACGCATAAGAGAATAATTATTTTAACGGCAACACGACTACCGACCACACGACTACTTTTGTAGCCCGTAGCCAACTTAGGCTAATTTCTATTTTTCTTGGCGACAATAAACATTTAAGTGCTGCCAATACAATAAGATGCATGAAAAAGGTATTTAAAAAACGCAATACATGAAATATTTACATAAAAAATGCGAAAAAACTTTAAGTTGCCCCACTGAAAAAAAAAAATCATTTGTTTACATTTTTTGCTTAGTTTTCATTTACTTATTTCATTGATTTACATCAGTTTTTATTTCATTTTTAATTTATTATTTAATTACCTTTTTAGTTTTCTTCAGACATTTATTATTTTTTGTTTCCTCACAATTTCACTTACAAAAAATAAGTTTGTTATATTTTGTTGAGGTTATGTTCAACGTGTCAATACAGATGTTTATTTTATAGCTGTAGTCGTTATTATAATTAAGTAGCTGGCTAATTGGCTACTTTCGTAGCCAGCGATTTTTGTAGTCGTGTGTTCGGTATTCGATAGTCTTTGTTGTAGCATAGTGGTCGGGTCTAGAAGCATTTATCGATTTTCAAGGTTAATCGAATAACGATTTTGATTATACAGTTTTTTATTATTTTGATAATTTTACAAGTAAACATTGGTGTACATACATATTTACATTAAAAGAATTAATTCAAGATTGTAGTGTCATAAACGGTCCGTATACCAACTTCGTATGTTTGAGCTAGAATTAAGAAATTTAAATTTTAAAACATAGCCAATATGTGTACTGGGAATTTTGCAGTTTAAAGACTCTAAAACACAGTTATGCAAACACAAATAAAATTTTTTAAATTTACTTTTAGGACTTTGTGTGCGTGTGTAAGTTTTTTCTGGTATTGTTTTTTTCTTTTTTTCTCTCTTTTTGCAATTCTATTGTGTATTGCCTACTTTACGACTGGCGTCAAACAATCTATAGGGACATTTTTGAATTGAATAAGTCGGTCTGTTGATGTGTTATGTGGTGGCTGATGTTTATGTTGGCACCAGCAGATAATTATGTTCACAGACTTTTTTGGTTTGGTTGGGTTGGGTTTCAACGAGTCAATAAACACACAGACGTACACATGCACACACACGCACACTCCCATTAAGCAAAATAAATAATATTTTGGCAAATAGTGGCAATACTCGTATCGTAGCATGACCATATTCCTATGTTTTATGTTTTTATGTAAATTATTAACATACATTTGCATGCTTTCAAGTATTTAATTAGTATATATTACACTGTAGGTATACACATACCCATACACACATATATTTATGTACACAAAAAGTTCAAGAGTCCAGGCATAAATTGTATCATTCATCTACTGCACAAAATGATGTGAATGAAATAATTTTTATGTGTTAAAAAAATATTTAGCAAATTAAGCTGAAAAAATTATAATTCTTTTCAAAATGGTTTATACAGAATATTTTGACCAGCCGACAGAGACTCTGTCATACAAATCTTGTTGTTGTTGTTGTTTTTGTTTTGTATAACAAAAATACTCATACAGAGAAATTTGGGTCAAAGGATATTGACCGAGGAAATGGTTTTAATATTTATTTATTATTCTTTATGCTCCCTTTTTTATTTCATTTCATTTGATTTCTTTTGATTTGTGATTGTTATACAGAATATAAATCAGGAATTGGCATGACAGAAAAATACACACAAAATAGAATTTTTAATTTTTTTAATAAATAAATAATTAGGGGTCAGGAATTTCGTATTAATGTACTATTTGTCAGAGAGCATAAAAAAAAAGAAACGATAAAATGACCTAAAGCATTTACAAGGATGTAAATGCACATAATTTTATACTTATGTGAGGATTTTTGTGGATACGGTTTGAAATGATAGTAAAAGAAGAAACGAAATAAAAGTTGTTTTATTTGAGGTTTAAAATACAATTATTTACATTAACTGAACTGGCTAGTATAGGGAGTGGTGGTTTAAGCAGTTAAGCTATAAAATTTTGTTTAAAACCACTGTAAAAAATAAGAGCAAAGTATTTATATTTTACTCCAGCATATACAGAATGAAGAGGATACTAGGAAGATTATGTCCTGGTGGGGATCAGATCTATTTGAATCAGTGTTTTACTTGAGTTCATTCGGAAGGCGGAGAAGTGGTTGTTCGAGTACGGCTTTGTCCCTGCTCATTTATATTATAAGCAACGATTGAGCTGGATGGTGTCGGTAGATCAAATGGTTGACAGAGTATCCTCGCCGATCGGCCAGGTCCTAAAATTGAGCAGGAGTGATCATCAGAGTCATAATCTGTGAATGCAGTAGGGTGTAAAAAGTTCTTTGGGTCGCAGTGTCTGCCTTTGGGCATAATTACTCTATGATAATAATAATAATACCTCCATATTACTTCCAAGTTATGAAACATTTTAAAGTTTTTATGATTACTACAATATTTTTCTTGATTTACAAATGTAAAGTCGGTTCATACACATAATGTTAGTAAGAAATGTTTTTTATTAATATTTTGCTTAAACTTTATCTAATTCTTTGCTTCTACCAACATAACTATTGCTCTACCAAAGGTTTTGATTGTTTTTAATATATGATTTGTTATACTGCCATACCAATGAAGGATATGTTAAAAAGGTTCTTCATATATATAAAAAAAAATTGTTTGCTGAGCTTGACTACTTTTCTAATTTTAATTATGCAACTTTTAAAGCGTACCTGAAGGCCAGCGCATTTTTTTATGGCCATCGCAAGTGCTTTGATAATAAAAATTTAGAAGACGTTGGTAATTTTACTGTTCAATTTAGTATACCAGATCGTATTGTGTTTTGTTAAGCTGCAGTCTTTATCAGTTATAAACAGTTTCCGAAATTCATGTTTTTTGTCTTCATGTGTCCGATATTCGATACAAGATTGCTATGCGAGAGAGTTGTAAGAGCATAAAGGTAAAGAAGCAGCAGTATTTAGAAGTAATACAAGGATCCCAGTATCTATTGGCAGATAGCCAAGTGTTTTTTAAGCTAAAATTTAACTACTGTGCGAGAAGAAATATGGCAAGAAGTATTAATATTACGTACTAATTTACGCATTAAAGACCCAAGCTTCGGATAATATTTTTCGGAATCACTGTTACAATCGTCCTTTGCTGGCTCCTGGAATTCGCAGAATCATTAGGAAAGGTGTGAGATCATCACGGACTTGTAAGAATAAGTTTAGGGATACAAAGTCTCAATTGTGCAAAATTCAAGTCGAAGGTGGATAATTGGGTATAGTCTCAAATTTTCCCATTGGAAACTGGTAATTTCTTCGGATCAGAGAAATACAATATACGAAGTACTGATACTGATGAAAAGAATAGTTGGCTTTTTTTTATCCGCGTCGTAAGTAGCTCTGTATAAACAATTATGAAAGGATAGAGTATACTCTGTGCAATATTAAAGAATCAAACAAAACAAATCTGTTTCTATAGGTGAACTTCGTTCGTAAAAACAATGGCCAACAATAATTGATGATCATCATCTGGTAAAGTAAACGCAGCCCCATATGTATTCGTGTTGTAATAAACTTATATCATATTATTTATGACAAAAAATCTTTAAGTTTGCAGTGTCTAGACAACATATTAGAATAAAAAATATTAATAAAATACGTTTAATTGAAATAATCAAACACAAGTTACTTAAAATTCAAATAACAATTTATTTACGTCGCTCAATTTATTATTTTTTTAGTCTCATTGAAAGAGACATACAGCTTAATGACGGCTTCTCAACCTTTCCCTAGCTCTTGTTATTAGATAATACTGCAACTGAATATTGTTGATGGATTGGTCAGGAATTGAATCCAAAACCCCTAAGGCGCTTAATAATAATAAAAAAAAATATATATGTATATGTACTGTCCTTGCCAAAAATTCCAATACAATACTTTGCATTTAGTAGGTCTCAAAAAAAAAAAAAATAAGAACAATTAGTTACTATTGCTATCGAATCTTGAACGATATGGTAGCAAATAAAGAACAAGAATAATAAAAGTACGATTACGGTATCAAAGTAAGAACAGTTCGTTATTAAAAGTACAAAAATTTATAACAATTTGTTATCAAAACAATAATGGTTTGTAATAAAGTGATTCCAAGTTGTTATTTGAAAATTGATACCAACTGTTTACGAAGTAAGCACAAGCTGACTTAACCCTTAATTGCACGAATTTTTTTTTATTTTTCTAAAATAAGCCACTGATGAAATTCATACACAATTTTAAGGAAAAATATTTAAAAATATTTTATTATAAAAACCTAAAACTACAGTCCAATGGGTATAATCTAATGCCGAAATATTTCAGCAGCGACCAATTTACACTAAAGTGGAAATTTCCATCACAATGCAATGAAGGGTTAAGTCAATTTCAAAACCAAATGGTATCAATTTCGGTAGTTTTCTACCGCATTTTTCCCTGAGTGTACATAATTAGTAATAAGAAATACAAATTAATAAAAACTATACTGATAAGTCCAATATAAAATTGTATCAAATAAAAGTCTTAAATCCTTTTCTTATGGTTTTCTTATGGTTTGTTCTTTTGTTAAATTTATTGAAACTAAAAATAAATTCTAACAAAATTGATGCTTATAAATATTTGTGAATATAAAAATGGGAGAAAATTAGAATACTCAAGCGAGATATTCTGACGTCTGCTGGGCTATGCGACTCATGTAGGTTTGGTTTAGCTGTGCTTTTTGACAACGGAGTTTTTGAAACTGTTAATTCAATTAACTTGGAATTTGAAAATATTTGATAATATGCCTTAAATTTTTAAAGCCATTTGCAACTTTGCATATACATCGTACACCTTAATGCTTAAGGAACTTTAAAAAAAGAATAATAAAATTTCAAATACATACTATACAAACTATGAAACTGTGAAATTTTTGTTTGAAATTTTAATTATTTTTTATATCAAATACACTTTATTTATCAAAGAATTTTTTTTTTAATTCGTTAATAATATTCTGTTTAAATGTTACCAATATGTTTAATTTGAAGCCGTTATTTGCAATGATTCACTTGAATTTTTTAAAATATTTTTTTTTTTATTTTGTGCTTTTCGTATTATATTTTTGCAGTATTGATTTTAATAATTTATTTATTTTTCATTATGAATAGTAAGTAATTAATTTTATTGGTTTCTATTGGCATTTTCAACAAATTTTTTTTATAACTTCCATATAGGACTTATTCTAACGTTTTTTTTTTTCAATATATTCGTATTTTGTGTATGCACTTAAAAGGCGTGTACCCATTTAACATTTCACTTTTTTGTCGTATATTTACGAGTAGATAGACAAAATTTTCACTACCAGCCAAGAAGATTTTCTTAAAGGTTTTTTTTCATATATCACTTTATATTTTTCCATTTCTCTGACACATAATACCTTTTCTTTTTCTTTTCATTGATGGCGTTTAATTTCTTAATGCATTTTTTTTTAATTTAAAAATAGAAAAACTAAACCACTTTAATATTTTTATTTATTTTCTCATTTTATTTTCTGTTGTCAAATAAATTAATATTTTCTATACGTTTTCGAGGGTTCTTATTAGCTGCTGAGTCGTTGCAATTCTATTTAAAATTCTATTCATCATCACTCAGTCAGCCACAGTCAGAGTCAGTCAAACACCCAGCTAGTGTTAACACACAGTGGCAATAGCTCCAACTATGGATTCGTCGTATTTGTAAACTTCAAATGTGTCTGTTGTCTAATATGAAAATTATTAAATGAAACTATGTTGCGGAAGAAGAAGAAGATAAAGCGACAAAGAGAGGGAAGAAAGCAAAAAACGTAGTACTGCTACTTATTTCGTTACATGCGAAACTAATTTATCCATTGCTTTCACTCAGTGTGAGAATAATTTTTGGGATTTTCAATTGTCACAATGCAAAGAGAGAGAAAGTTGTAAATTGTTTTGATTTTTAAACTGGGGGTTAAGGGAGGTAGACAGAAATATATTTTGTGATTGCAAGAAAAAGTAAATGACAGACACTTAAACAGAGAGAATAAGTGAGCACAAGGCAGCGCAAGTGTTTCTATTTGAAATAGGAAGTGGTGGGTATACGTGGCTAAATTTGTAATTAACTTTTCAATTAAGGTTTTTTTAGAAATAATTAAGTTAACTTAATTAAGTAGAAGAAGAAGTGGTCTGTTTTACTTTAATTTTATTCATATTTTTTTTAGTGGTTCATTAGCCTTAAACGAGCGCACTAGTATTTAAAATTTTTTTAATTTAGAGATGTTTTTACGCAATGTTTTATAAAAGAACTATACCATTTTTGTAATAGATAAAAAATGTTATATTATAGGGTATGTGTATGCATTAGGGTGGGTCAACTTTTTACCTCTAAAAAAATATTCTAAAAAATATTGCCAAAGAAACCATAGGTCTAAAACGAGTTTTTACTTTCCGGAATTTGCGCCGAATTTTTTTTTGAGATTTGAAGCTTTTGGACGAAAAATTTCCTACATTTTCAATGCCAAATATAAAACTAACGGCAAGCTGTGTTATAAAGGTTTGATACTCCTCCGATTTAGTGAAGTCTCTAGAATTTTAGTATCTTTAAGATTTTTCCTTTCAATTTATCACGGAGTTGATATTTTGAAAAATGCAAAAAGTGCGGTTCAAAATTTTGGTCAATTTAAAAAAAAAAGAAAAATTACATTTTCAAATCTACCTATCTAAGCTGTTTTAAGTAATAAATAAAAGTTTTTAAAAGTTGTGTTACTATACTATACTATACTATACTATACTATACTATACTATACTATACTATACTATACTATACTATACTATACTATACTATACTATACTATACTATACTATACTATACTATACTATACTATACTATACTATACTATACTATACTATACTATACTATACTATACTATACTATACTATACTATACTATACTATACTATACTATACTATACTATACTATACTATACTATACTATACTATACTATACTATACTATACTATACTATACTATACTATACTATACTATACTATACTATACTATACTATACTATACTATACTATACTATACTATACTATACTATACTATACTATACTATACTATACTATACTATACTATACTATACTATACTATACTATACTATACTATACTATACTATACTATACTATACTATACTAAAAGTATATAAAGTATTTCTTGCATAATTCCAAAAACTGATGACCATTGAAACAGACATCATGGTTGATTCTATGATGATGACCTCAAGAGTTTACTCTATTTACATTACCCCTATTAACAAGTAAGAAAACCCTACTGATGAAACAAATGTCAGGTCCAAAAGTAAAAATCTGCTGTTTTTAATTTAATTACCTGTTGAAAACAACAAATATATTTTGTTTTTGCTTGCTAACTCCTTAATTTTAAACGGCAGTCAAATTGTTGTGTTGCTCTTGTTATTTTTGTTGAAGTTTCATCGTTGTATACACTGTGCCATAAGCACAGGATATCACGCTTTTGCCTGAAACAACAACATTACATCTTTTGGTCATTAAATTTGACTCTATTCGAATAAACTCACTTATAAATTGTTCCTTCATGTTCCGTCTTTTCATACCAAAATCCCTAAGGCTCAGTCTATGATCAAATGAGTACGAGTGACAAATGTTGCTGTCATCTATACAAGAGTAATTGGGATTTGAAGTAAAAAAGAGAAAATGGTAAAAAAAATAATAAGAAGTAGTACAGGACTTAGGACAAAGATTTGAGGTACACCCCGAATTTAGCTGGAACTCGTTGAATAGAAAAGTATTTGTAAACACTCCCAAACCTGAGAATACAATGCCAATAATTCTAAATATAATTCTAGGCCGTATTTAATAAATTTCTAAAAAATATAAGTACCAAAGTAATATATATACATACATAATTGGCCATTACAACCCTGTGTCAGGATTACGGCCTAGCTTCCCGCAGCATCCATTTTGTGTGTGTTAATTTTTATCCATGAGTACCGGGACCTACAGTTTAAAGTCGACTCCGAACGACAGAATTGAGAAGCTTTTTCATGGCAATCAATTACTTCCAGAGCTTTTGCTGAAGACTGCTGAGAAGTAGTCGCCGAAAGAAATAATTTTTTCATATTTCTTTTTTTCAAGATGAACCCGGCGCTATCGTCTTAGTAAGCCAACACACTAACCATTAGACCACCAAAGGAATATGCTCACTTCAATTTAAAATTTTTAATAAATTATCAAACTGGCCACTCAAACAAATTATAATCGCGGTCTGACATTTGTTTATTTTCTGTTTAAGACGTGCAAGTCAATATTGGGAAAAGCATGCTATTAATAAGTAGTAATTTTCTTATTTAATAATTAAAAATAATTAGAGAAATTTTATAAATTTAATAATAATAGTGCCGCTCATGTCTTATGAACAGAAAAAAGTTTTTTTTATGTTATTTTCAAATTGATATTTGAATGTAAACAAAAATAAGGAAAAATCGTAAAGAAGAACAATGAAGAGTTACACACCCGCTGATTCGAATTTTCCTCTCATTTACTCTCTCTTTTTTTTTTTTTCTTTTTGCTGGCACTTTTGCTAGCACATGTAACATTTTTTTATTGACTCTCAAATGAGTCTAGCGCAGGCCTATTAAAAATTGTTATTGTTTAAAAAGTTTATTAAACTCTCTATTGTAAACACAGTAGCAATTGTCAAAACACTTGCTGGCAACTAAAACAACATCAATAACCACCATCATTACCACCACCAGAACGACAACAAATCATTTGAAAAAAGAAGAATAAGCAAAATACATACTATTGTAATAATAATAATAAAACAATACACATTTTTGTTGTAATAATAGAAAAAAAAAACCATATGATATGTTTGTGCGCTTGCTGTTTGTTCATTCTGAAGTGTTCGACGAACACAAAACAGATGTAAAATTTGTTTGTGCAAAGAAAAGGGGTCACTTAGCTGTGTTTCGTGAACATTTTTGTATATTTTGTTTGTTTTTACATTATATTTCTCTGACATTTATGTCTCATGTATTCTAAAGAAATTCGTATAATTTTAAAGTAGACACGGAAGTGAACAAAAAGCTTTTTTTTCATAAAGCTTTTAAATGAGTTTTAACGGATAGAAGTATTTAAAAACAGAAGTTTAATATTATAGTAACCAATTCCTGGCATATTTCGCTTCCCCTTATATAAATTAAATAAAAATTGGAATATTTTTTTATTGGTAATGTATGTGAAATAATGTCAAGCAACATATTTATAAGAGTAAGGCCCGTTATTACAACTTACCGTTAGTTAAAGGTAGGATTTTATCAGACAGATAACTTGCTTTTTGTTATTACAAGTAAACTTCAACCTAAAGTGATCAATAAAGTTATTGGGAAGATTGCCTTACCTTTAGGTTAAAGTTTACTTGTAATAACAAAAATCACGTTATCTGTCTGATAAAATCTTACCTTTAACTAACTGCGAGTTGTAATATTGGGCCTAAGAAGGGCTTTTTATATTTTTATAGTTGATTTTATTGAAAGTTTTACGGCCGTATGCTTAATGAAAGGATAGCAATTCGATAGTATATGGGACAAAAAACTTGCGAGTTTATCACCCGCTATAGACTGATATTATTAAAAATTTCCATACCTTCTATTTGATAACAAGTCAAAGAATCCAGAATATTAAATACCTGAATGTTTAAGCAAGAATTTTCACGTATAGGAATGACAAACTTAGCCACTTTGTACAACGACCTGCTAGTTTTTGATTATAAATAAAGCTGTTAAATTTTAATAAGGCAGTTTATATGACAGGTAGTTTGTAATAGCCATGGCCTAGTGGTTAGTGTGGTGGTTTACTCAAACCCCAGCTCTGGCATCATGAAAAAAAAGAAATATGAAAAACTTATTTCTTTCGGCGACTACCTCTCAGAAAAAGCTCTGAGAGTAACTGATTGTTATGAACAAGCTTCTCAAGTCTGTTGTTCGGACTCGATTTTAAACTGTAGGTCTCCGCCCAGCAGAAAATAGTGCTTACCAGTAAGTTATTTTGTAAGGGAAATATTGTAAACAATCACTTTCTAGTGCTCATCAATAATGCATGATTTTTATATGAAATGAGCCGCTAAAATGCAATAGAAATGCAAATTTAATCTAACCAGTAAGCAAATAGTACAAAAAATCAAAAATAATACCTTATCCGGTAGCATATTTGAAAATTTTGACATTATATCTGATTAGAGTCTGTGATTTTAAGCATATCGTCATTCGGGAGTTTATGTGCTCTATCCGCCATTTCATAGTTTTTATATGTCTCGAGTTAATGATGCCACTTTAGTTTTTCGACCCAGAACTTTTCAAGTCTGCAATCGGTTTTCGGATATCTCGTCAAGTTTCGGAGATACAAAAATAGCCGAAAACGGATTGCATATTTAAAAAATTTTGGTGTCAAAAACCTAAAGTGGCATCATTAACTGGAGATAATAAAAATGGCGGATAGAGCATATAAATTACCACACGACGATATGACTTAGGTGACCTATGATGTGGTTTGTGTGAAATAGAAAAAAAGTTATTCTCTTATATATTAAACACTTTCTAAATCAATAAATTTGTGTTAAAATTTTTGTTGTTTTAATTACAAAAATTTGTAAAAGCTTAGGAATTAAAAATATTTTTTTAATAAAATATTTCAATTTTGTCCCACCTTGAGATAAAATAAAAATAAAATATAATTTTTTTATCATTTGAATTTTATCAAAATTTAAAAAAATATTTCCTTAAATTTATCAAAACCAATTAACAGACAGCAATTCTTAAATCTGTAATTCCCACATTTTAAGTCCGATTGAATAATTGCTTACAATTACATTTAAAACTGCTTATAAAGCTGCATTTATTTGTTAAATTTTTAGTTTTATTTTCACTTGCAGGCCAAGTTGCAACCTAAATGTTAAAAATAAATTTAAAAACTGCATAGAAATCGTTAATAGTGTGGTGGCATTAAAATAAATTTGACAAATTAACAAAGATACAAAAGTATACTTTTTTTTTCTAAATTCTATTTTTAAATTTAGAAGTAAAAAATAAAAGATATACAAAATCTGAAAAATTAGACATGAAATTTTTTTATGGTAAATTGTTCACAATCTTAATATGACTGATTGCCAGAAATAGTAATAAAAAAACACAAGCCAACAGAACAAAAACAACTAGAAGTAGTAAAAAATTGCATATGTACTGTATAAAAATATTTCAAAATAATATTTAGAACTTAAACACTGTAAGAAATAATGGTATAAAAATACCTTAAAAGTATTGCTAAGTAGATGTACATTGTATATAAAAAATCACTTTCTGTTTATCTTATATTGGTCCGGAGCCCTGCTATGTAACACCGCTTTCTACTATTCTCAATCCAATGCTTCCTCCGCGATTTGGGAGTACGTCTGATGTTCTACAGCATAGAAGGCCAGGCCTGAAAATCTTAATGGATATTCTTACGGGTCACTGTAGTGTGAAACCGCAATTGATGAGAATGGATATCACAGATGTAGATGTTTGTACACTATGCTCACAAATATCAGAGACAGCAGAGCACATATTATGTGAATGTTCGGATCTTGATATATTTAGATGAATGTGCTTAGGAAGACATACTGTCTCACTGGCGGACATATCCACCACTAAAGTTTCGGACCTGCTGATGCTCGTAAATAAAGATCACAATAGATCTTATCTATTGGTCGCGGTGTCTTGCATTTGTGCTGGGTCTAGACCAAATAATAATAATACTAATTCTTTTTTATATTCTGAAGAGATTAAATTTCATAAAGCGTTAAAATGCAATTAAATAAAATATTATATACATACATACGTGATATGGATTTTCTGCGTTTCTCCTTAGCACAGCTTTACCAGCTTTGCAAGAATACCGAGATATTAGTGCATAATAGGATCCCTTATTGGACTATCGAACGCTGCCATATAGTCCATAAAAAGGCGGCGTATGTCGGCTTGATTTTCGTGGACCTTCTCCGATATTTGGTTCAGTGGGAATATATGGCCAATGATGGACTTACCAGGTCTGAAGCCGCACAAATAAAGTCCTATCGAAGAGACGGCAATTGGATTCAGTCGTTCACACAATACGCTTGTAAGGGCCTGATACGCGATAGCGAAAAGGCTTATATCCCTGTAGTTGGTGCATGTTTTGTGGTCTGCCTTTTACAGGATTAGGGCAGAGGGCACTGAGATTCCAATCTTCGGGTAAGAAAGCTAATGCATGCACCTAACATTGGTTCTATACTTAAAAATTTCAGCGGCCCGATCGTCGCTTTATTACATTTCTGTTATCGTAGGGAAACCTTGACGTCTTCATAGCTGGTGATCTAAAAAAGAAGCGAAAATAATTTATTTCGGGGTTAAAGCAAAATGGTTTTCTTAGTTTACAGGTATTTATACACGTATACTTATGCCTATATGACTAAAAAATTTTTTTTCAGTGTCTCTGACAAAATCACAAGATTTCGAATTTATTTTTATTTTGTTTAGATGAAAAAATTCTTTTAGAAAAAATATACTGCAAGATTTGATAAATTTTTAATGTAAAACACTTGAAATTTTGTTGTTGGTTTTCTTGTTTATTTTTTTTTTTTTTTTTTTGTGACAAGTCCGTCCGCCATATGTCTATTTTGAAAAACAGTTGGAAAAACTATCAAAACAAAATTTAAAAATTTTCACAACAAATGACAAGTATTCAAATGTTTAAAGCCACGATCGTTGTCATTTTTGCACAAGTTACATACACATGACAAAAACCATTAAATATATGGGTTATACATTTCGGAATATAAACGTTTTTGGCTGCTGTGTGTGACTCACAAGTTGGTGAGAAAAATGCCAAAAACGAAATAAATAAAAAAAAAAACTGTAAAATCAAAAATCTAAACGTTTTAAAAACGCTCCTATTTCCTTTTCATTCAGTTTTATTTTTATGCCATTTTGTAGCGACTATTTAACTTGTGTTTTACATGCCATTAGGGAGGTGCCGCTAATGCATTTGCCACACACCAACAAACAACAGTCAATATTGGCTAAACGAAAATATTCTTAAAATATTTTGAAATGGAAATCAAAAAAGAGAAAAATTAATGGAAAGACACCGTTTATGTAATTTTTATTACTGACCACCTTAATTTGGTAAAATATGTTTCTAATTTTGAAGGCAAATTAACTCTTTAGGGCATTAAATAAACTGAAGCAAAGTGTAATAATGCAAAGGAGAAATTCGAACTAAAGTACGATTAAAAAAAAAAAACAAAGTTCGAGCTCTAGGAAGAGTGATACATTTTTAATTAATTTTTTTTCAAAACATATTTCAAAGGAGTTTTTTCTAAATGATCTGGAAATTCGTTGATACATCAATGCTAAACAATTGCCCAGTATGTGCTCTGTTGATTCGATCGCCTCCTCAAGGAATCTACATAATCGATTTCTATTTTATTTAAATTTCTTTAAACCTGCAGCGGCCGGTTAGAAGTCCCGCCAATATTTTAAAATTATTCCTAGAGAATTTCATGCATTCCTCAAATTTCCTCCTAGTATAGTAACCGAGTAAAAGCTGGGAAAGTCTAAGTCTAAGTCTCATTAAACAAAATACGTCTGCAGCGCAATTGTGTACAGAAAATGTAGCGTTGGACTACATTGGTATAAGGCTAGTTTGCCACAAGAAAAGTAGACGTCTCTCCCTGTTCTCTTTTTCCTTCAATTTTCCCCTTCAAACTCCCTTTAACGAGGTTGAGTTGTCTTTCGATGGCATAAACTTCCGCCTGGGAAATGCTGGCAAGTATCCCTCTATGTTCTGATTATTTCGTTCCAGGTCCAAATATTCCCGCTCCTTTAACGCTTTCAATCTTTGACCCATCCATGTACCTTTCTAAAAGAGAATGTAGCCTTTATGTGAGCTCCATTCAGTCTTATTACATACATACATACTGCCTAGCTTCTCGCAGCACCCATGTTGTGTGTGTTAATTTTTATCCGGGAGTACTGGGACCTACAGTTCAAAGTCGACTTCGAACTACAGACTTGAGAAGCTTATTCATGGCAATCAGTTACTTTCAGAGCTTTTGCAGGAAAACTGCTAAGAGGTAGTCGTCGAAAGAGATATTTTTTTTTTCATATTTCTTTTTTTTTCAAGATGTTTGGGGTTTGAACCCAGAACTCTTGTCCTAGTACGCCATTACACTAACCACTAGACCACCTGGACTATTCAATATTATTGCTCAGTTCAATATGCAATGATGGAGCGTAAATAAGAATATTGTGTTTGAATAGTCTTCGGCTAACTCAGTACAAAGTATTAAGAAAAAACGTAATTCCAATATATGACTTCTAGAGAAAATTACGAGTTAAGTAGTTGATAATATTTACAGGCAGCTGGATTCAAATATATTTTTCAATTTAATTTTAAAAAATTAATAAAAAAAAAAGATTTATGCCCGTTTTTATCAGTCATATTAAAGGTATATTAGAATTTTTATGTGACAAATTTCTATGCAATACTTGTCAAATAAACCTTAATTAGTTTTTATCAAATTGACAGTCTTGCTATATACTAATTACCTTACGAACAATTTAAGTTATACAAACAATAGTTGAACAGGTACATATCTATGCCTTGTGGCTTAAAGGGGTTAATTATCTCTATCTATCTATACATGTACATATATAGGCAAATTTTTTTCCTTTATATACTCGTACACTGAACTTTAATTCTTAAATGATTTTTTTATGATTTTTCAAAAGTTTTTTATTTGTGTAATTTACTTAAAATTTACTATGAAAACCATCTATCAAACAACTGTGCATGCAAAGTCAAAATTTTTACAAAAATTGCAACAATTCGTTTCAAATAATACAATGAAATAGTTTATACTTACATACATATATCTCGATTTTGTTATCTAAATATATAAAATTGAATGTGTGTTTGTTTATTTGTTTGTTTGTTTGTTTGTTTGTTTGTTTGTACCTTATAGGAGACCAAACCTCTGGACCGATCTTCCTGAAATTTTCACAGCATTTAACTGGGACTCTGACATGATTAATAGGGTACTTTTTTTTCGACCACGCCTACTTTTACGCCCACTTTTTTCAAATTATGTAATTGCCCCCATATAGTTTTTAAAAGATTTACTTCAAATTGTATACACATTATACTCCAGGCGAAGTATAAATAATAATTTATTACTCCACGCCCTCTTTCACGCCCCTTTTCACGCCAAATTTTGTTTGAAAGTTTCAAACTTTTTGTTCTATGTAGAAATTTTTATTTTTTTTATTTGGTAATATATTGCTCTTAATACTGTTAACGTCGTCATATAACTATGAACCACGCCCACTTCACCGCCCCCTTCTCTTTTAATTCAGATACTTACTTACACCACTAATAATGTTTGCTATACAAAATATTTTTTTTGTAATATGTATATAACGAGGGGGTAGCGAAGCACACCGGGTTCAGCTAGTATTATATAAATATATATAATAAAATAACAATAAATTTTATTGACTCAGTCATATCCGATAAGAAGTAACACTACAAGTAGAAATATAAGAAAATGTGTAACATAAATGGCGTTTTCAAAGTATACCTTACTTACTTACTTAATAATTCCTTCCAAAAAAAAAAAAAAAAAAAAAAAAAAAATTATATTTTTATAAAGTAATACAATTTTTCGGATAGTTATTCTCGAGCATGTAGTCGCCGCACTTTAGAAGTTAGTATGTTGGCTCAAGTTCAAACTCCAGCTTCTTTCGGCGACTACTGCTCGGCAGCCCTCAAAAGCTTTGAGAGTAACTAATTGCCATTAAATGGGGGTTGCGTGGTATAGTTGTTAGAGGGCTCGCACAAAAATTCAAACAACCCAGGTTCGAATCCCAGCAGAGGTGAAAAAAAACCGCTCCCTGACATTCTGAAAAACGAATGTTTAGGAGACAAGCGTCAGCAATCAACATGCTACGATGGGGCAATTGCTGTTGATCATTCAATGGTGAAGGTATAACACTGGACTTTGAATGATCAATTCACAGCAATTTGTCTTATTCCTAAGGCGCTTAATAATATAAGAAAACAAAATATACATATCGTCGATGGAATTAAAGAACGCTGTAACTGACAAAAAATCGAAAATACGTTTTTTGCATCATTTTTATCAGAAAAAAAAAAATACGCGTCGATTGATCCCGGTCCCAGATTTCTACGATAAAAATAAATTCACTTACGCCGTCTGCGAAATGAAAAATACCAGTGTGTTCGTTCTACTTTCATAAAGGTTTTTCGGCTCTGGTGAACATTTAAGGTTTTGTCAGTTACAGCGTTCTTTAATTCCATCGACGATATGTTCTGTGGCTATTTTGAAGCAAAATTGCATCATAAAATACGCATGAAAAATTAAAGCTGCCAAACTCACATGTAAAGAACTACAGCAGGGCAAAAGATTTGTTTCTTTATTCTTTACTGAACTGTTGTAGAATTGTAGAAATACCACTCAATTTAAACTCTATTTTTTCTAGAAAATTTTTTAAAAAATTTAATTTATCGAAGAAAAAGTTATTTTTGCATCAAGTTTTTAATTTAAGTTAGACTTACGTATGATACTTTAAAATCCGTAAAGACGAATTCCGATATATATAGTCACAGACAATACTAAATAAAGACAAAAGCTTGCTGTACAATTTTAGACGACATTTGAAAAATTCTTTCCTTTGTCGTTCCTTAATTGTTCTTAAACAAAAAGAATAAAAATGATTAAAGATTTGTATTAATAAAAAACAAAAAATATTTTTCGCCTTATTGGTCTCTATGGCCATTTCGTCTCTGCTTAAGACACTCGTCAGGAGACTTTTTCCCAAAGGTAGTATTCAATTATATAAATCAGTGGTCTTCACAAAGAGAGTCACACAAAAATACACTGACAGATGAGATTGGTTTCTTCATTTGTGTTGCTTTTCACAACTTGAACGAAATTAGTGAAAATTATCGTTTCAAAAACCTTTAATTTTGAAATTTAAACTAATTTATTAAAATTATTCATAAAATAAATTGTTCTTAAATGTTGCAAACAAATTGACATGTAGTTATAAGAAATATAAACATTAATACGTTTATGTTGCTTATTATCACATCTTCTCAGTGTCTGACCAACCAATTTAGCTCTCTTGAAAACTAATAAAACATAAACACATACGCAATTTTTGTCTCACACACATGTTTTTGTAATAATTGTGGTTGTCGTTTAGCATGATGAAAACAAAGCATATGGATTTCTTTTTATGAAAGATATTTAACATTGCAAATTTTTTTATAATTAATTAAGTTTTTCATAGGAAAATGAAACAAAAACTGGTTTCCAGGAATTCTAAAAGTGATATCTGTTAATAAAGTACAATACATTAAATTTTAAACTAATATAATAAGAATTAAGGATACGGGTAGTTTTGGCATATTTTAAGAAGCTGTTTGCCAGAATTTTTGTGGAATTAAGCAACCCTAGTTTTAATATTCACGAAGAGAGTAAGAAAAACTAAAAAATATCCGAACAATTTATTTACCTGAGTAATACTGGTGAAGACAACTGATATAAATACTTATGTTAAAATAGCTATAGACTAAATGTGAATCATATCACATTTAGCATATGAAAACCAAACAAAAGCATTTACAAAGCAATACATTTCTGTTTATCAAAAAATTAAAATTCTATTTCTCTGTTCTATATTAATTGTAAAGCATTTTTGTTCTGCTTGCTGTAGGGTATCTTGTGTAAATATCAAGATGAAACTTACAAATATGAATACTCATAAAATTGCACGAGTTTGTAAAAATAATTCAAAGCCTCATATGGTTTGTCATTTTGGTAGGACGGAAAGCTGGTTTAGTTGGGAACTTGATTGGCTGTTTGGTAGGTTGAGCTCAAAATGATTTGCTCTGGCTTATGTCCGTTTGGTATGTGCGCTGGGTGATTGATGAATGTTAAAAAATTTTGTCACTGTTGGGTGCCATTAATTCTTTTAGTTTATTTGGCCACGGTCTCACACAGTGTGATTTAGCAAATGTTTCGTTTTTTTTTTATTCATTTAAATTGTTTTTACTCTGTTTGATTTTTTTTTTGCTTCGAATATGATCGTTGGGTGTTTTTCAAGTTTTTTTTTTGCTGCTTTTTGATTTTTTAAATTTCAGTGTTGATTTGTAATTTGCATACATTTTTGGTACAATTTGTTTTTTTTATATTTTATTTATTAACTTGAGTTTAATTTTTTTTTTTTTGCTGTTTTTGTTAAGCCTTTATAAGTAATAAATAAGCAGTTATTGAAGTATTTTGTTTTCAAAAAAATTGTATAAAAATGAAATAAAAAAATTTTTATATAAATGGAAAAAAGTCATTTAAATGCTGGCAACCTTATAGTTCTTTTGTTGCTTAATTTGCATTTTTTGTTAGAAATAAAGGTTTTCGAATTTTTTTTAGAATAAATCATGCAATAGATTTTTAAGTGTTGCAGAAGGTACGGGTATAATTGGGGACCTAAACGCTAAAAAATAATAGAAACTGATATTGAAATGAAATGAATGCCATATCACAGAGTTTAGTTCCGTGCGGAAACGAAATTTAGGGTACTCGTATATATTAGTGCTTCACAATATCAAATCTTTATTAGGACCTTATATGGCAATTGGCGGTCTTAATTATATTTTTATGCTAAACATAAATATATTTCAAATTCTACTCATCTCAGAGTCAGACAAAATGAACTGATCTCAAAACAAATAAATTGTTAAGTCGTAGGTAACTTTCGACATCCAAAGTATACTCCATTCATTCGAATTAATTTTTTTATGTGGTATTCTCAATTAGAAAATACATGTGTGTTAAATTCCAAATTTAAAATTGCTTTTGTCTCTTTTAGTCCAGCCTCTTAGGCTTTATTCTGCAACTTTCCTAAGCTCTTCTAAGCTAAAACTCTATCGCTAAAAATTTATAAACTTGATTTAGGACTTTTTAGCTACGAACGTGGATTGTCATTTAAAAGCTTCATGCCTATTATCTCTAAAATTTTTAATTTTATATATTCTAACGCCATTCATGGTTGAAAAATAGCGCAAAATCTCATTCATAAAGCGCTTCAAAAGTACCCAAAATACCTTGGTCGTCACACGATTTCGTTTGTTTTTGTGTATTTTATTTGCTCACATCATCCTTCGAAAACATTTTTTATAATAAATAATTCACAAAGGTGAAATTTTAATCCCCCTCAATTTTTTTTATGATTCAGTATTAAATCCTAAACCAGTCTTGTTACATTTCAATTATATTACTAAAAAAAAATTGTGAATGAAATGAAAAAATTGTGGAAAATTTATGAATAATTGATCACGATTATAAAAAAAATCAATCAGGAATACTTGTGATTACAAAAAATAATCAAAAAATTGTTAATGATTAGTTTCTATTTCTTTTGTTTCTTTTTAAATTTTTAACCTTAATTTCTTAAATGTCACTCTTCTAAAAATCAAATTTGACCAGTTATATATCATCGATGGAATTAAAGAACGCTGTAACTGACAAAACCTTAAATGTTCACCAGAGCCAAAAAACCTGTATGAAAATAGAACAAAGCCACTGGTATTTTTCAAAACGCAGACGGCGTAAATGAATTTATTTTCGTCGTAGAAAGCTGAGACCGGGACTAATCCACGCGTATTTTTTTTTCTAATAAAAATGATGCAAAAAACGTATTTTCGATTTTTTGTCAGTTACAGCGTTCTTTAATTCTTACGACGATATATTCCAATTAAGAAAACAAAAAAATTTTATTCATTTGTTGATTTAAAACTAGTAATAAGACAATCAAAATCTTATCTGATCTGTTGTAAACTTTTTTAATTTTTTCAGAAATTTTTGTATTTTGCGTGCTTGAACGACAACATCGAAATTAATTAAACCACTTTCGTGGCTATTGAAATTGATGGTACAGAGTTGTTAGAGTACTCATGAGTTATAGCCGTGGTTTGAGTGATAATGGTTTTTGGCAGAAACATAATAATCACACGAAAATCACTTTCTTTTTACTTGACAGACAAATTAAATGCTTCAGCTTCTTAAAATTGTGATAGGAGTCAACACCCAGATGCCATTTGGATGGAGTATAGATGTTTCATTAAAAGGGTAGAAAATAAAAAAGGTCACTGACTTATTGATTCGATCTCTTATATATCTAAATGCCCAGAATTTTTTTTTTGTTTTTATTATTTGGCCATTTTCCAATTTTAAAGCAGATATTTCCTTTTTCTATATCAAAATTGTTTTAGTAAAATGTTTAGTTGTGCTAAACCTAAAGCAATAGGTCTTTACATTGTAATTTCATTCATAACTGTTTTACGATATTTTCTTGGTTCTCAACTTTGTTGACTAGTGTTAGGAATGTATATACATATGTATGTAGCCAATGCGTTTTAATTTTTATACTTTCATAACAAAAACAATACGGCAAATTAATATCTTCTGGCGGCAAATAATCGTATGCACTTGGAAATTTTAACTGAACTGAGATTCTCATAAAATCGCCATAATATCGTTGCAGGTTCTTAAGTAAATACCAGATGCCAGACAAAATGTAATAAAAACTTTATGTGCAGATGTGAAAACAAAAATACTAGAAATGAAAGTAATTATGTTCGAATGTATGTGGTAGGTATGGGTACATACATTTGTGTTCTGGCTACAAACATTGACCACCACATTCAAGTTCAAGTTGAAAATTTTAAACCATTTACCAGACGTTAATACTACGCGTATAATTTAGAAATTTAATATTCCATGCAATTGAATTAATAATTTCTTTTTTTTATTAAATAATACCTATCTGTATCTGTATCATATAAATTAAAATTTTCCATGTTTTTTTTTTAATTGAAATTAAATTTGGAGCTTAAATGACAAAATTATATAAAATGATAAAATTATGACACTTTTATATATTTAAATAGACATGTTCTTTGTTAAAATTGAAACAAGTGCATTAGTTTGTTACATTCTAACTTTTTTATTCTTATGACGAGATTTTTTTTTTGTGAGAACGAATCATTCAATTGTTAAATCATAATTTGCTAAACAAATATGCAGACACTAATAGTTAAAAATACTGAACACCCAACTATTAAGCTTAATTTACGGTTTTCTTGTTACATTTGTACAAGATAAGTACAAGGACTGTTCTGCTCTATACATTCACTATTTGGTTTTCATTATCACCAACAGTAATAAAAGAATTTGAAATATACAACCGTAGATAAATTGGGGGTGCGTGGTATAGTGGTTAGAGCGCTAGCACAAAACTTAAACGGCCCAGGTTCAAAAAAGTAAGTTTGAGGTTTTTTCAAAATTATAATTTAAAAATAAGAGGTTCCCCCCACCCTCCTCCAAGAAGACCATCTACAAAGAAACCGCTCCCCCACATTCCACTCTATTCCATCTTAACCAATGTCAACAAAAAACGAATGCTCAGGAGAAAAGCGCCACCTATTGGGAAGTACCAGATAACAGCTAAACCTACTTAGGGAAGGCACTGACCACACAATCAACATGCACCGATGAGGCAATTGCTGTTGATCAGTCAAGGGTGAAGGTATAACACTGGCCTTTGAATGATCACTTCACAGCAATTTGTCTCAACCCTAAGGTGCTTAGTAACAATATAAGAAAATTTAAATATCGTCGCTAGAATTAAAGAAGGATGTAACTGACAAAACCTTAAATGTTCACAAGAGCCAAAAAACCTGTATAAAAGTAGAACTAAGACACTGGTATTTTTCAAAACGCAGACGGCGTAAGTGAATTTATTTTCATCGTAGAAATCTGGGACCGGGATCAATCGACGCGTATTTGTTTTCTGATAAAAATGATGCAAAAGATGTATTTTCGATTTTTTGTCAGTTACACCGTTCTTTAATTCTTGCGACGATATGTACTGTTTTTTCCAAAAAATTCCAATACAATGCACAGCATTTAGTAGGGTTTACACCTGAGTATTGCTCTCAAATAAAAAAAATATTAAGGCTGACTTGGCCAAATATATTCCTCTAACTTTGTAAGCTTATGGTTTGATGAGAAATTTTACTAACTCTACATATACTGTACAATGTTTTTATTCAAAATGGTGTAAGTAAATGATCAGAGGGGTTTGAATGGGTGTGATACCAGCTACTATTCTTTTTGGGCTACATGAAAGAAGAAACCTTTATGTTAACTATTTCCTTTCTGTTAACTATTAAATTTTCTACTTAATTTCTGCGGTGAGCAAAAATTTCACTGTTTTTTTTCTTTTTTTAAACATTAACAATTATTGATAAATTAGTTACTTTTCAACAATATTTTTCGTTTTACTAGTTTTAAATATTCTTTATAAACTGTCCCTGTACTACTTGTTATATGATTGTTTTAAGGTCTCAAGTAACTTACTTATGTGTTTTTAATATAGTGACGGTGGTAATCCCTATTCATACTGTGCATTGTATTGCAATCTTGATAGATTAGAGAGGTTTTTTTAACCACCTTGTGCATGAGACAAGTTGCTGTTAATTTGATCACTCAAAGGCCAGGGGCCTTATTCTGTAATTCTCTTAAGTTAAAATGCTAAAATTTTGGGTTTTTGAAATAGGCTGGGCGTTATAATATAAAAAATTAAAAAGTTTAGAGGTAATAGGCATGCAGTTTTTAAATTACAATAAGCGTTGAAGAATTCTATTCGTAGCCAAAAACTCGTAAATCAAGTTTATAAATTTTTAGCGATAGAGTTTTAGCTTAGGAGAGTTACAGAATAAGACCTCAGTATTATACCTTCAGCCTTGAATGATTAACAGCAATTGCCTCATCTGTAGTTGGTGTTAATTGTAAAGTGGTGAGCGTCTTCACTAAGTAAGTTTGCTGTTATCTTCCCAGTAGGTTGCGCGATTTTCTCCTGAGCACTCGTTTTTGATGCCAATGCCAAAGGTGGAGTAGAGTTGAATGACAGGGAACGGTTTCTTGTGGATCGACTTCTTGGAGAAGCAAAGGGGAAGCTTTTATTCGACGAACTGCAAACTTTTTTATTCTTCATTTTTCTCCTTTGCTGGGTTTTGAACCTGGGTTATTGTGATTTATATGATTTTTAAGTAGCCTGAAGACAGCAATTTTCGAGTAAAATAAAAAACTAATCTTTTGTAAGTACGAGTAGTTTTTTAGCTTTAAACATGTGGTAGTTTCCCAACTGTTATGAGCTATTGGACGTCGTGGTATTGATTACTCCAATTAGTCAACTATTTAAAGTTGCTGTAATAAATAAGCCTGGCATGATATCTTTAAGATTTCGCAGTTCTTTTTCTCGCCTTTTAATGCCTAAAAATATCCCTATCCTTCGTTAGGGAATGGTTATAAATGCTATCAGAAAATTTCTATTATAAGAGCTATTTTGTGACTTACAACAGAAAAAAAAAAATAATTCAAGGGTTATATATCAACTTAAAAATAAGAAAATGATTATAAGGTGAGGGAAAATTTACAAAAAAAAAAAAAAAAAAACAATAACGAAATAGTTCTTGAAAGCTCTCAACTACGTACACTGCAGAGCATTTTCATATCTTCAACCAGAAATGGACAATTCAATTCGCCTTAGATCGGATAAAGCTTATAAGACGAAATTTGTATATTTTCCGTTTCAAAAAAAAAAAAAAAACAAAAATAAATAAATTCGAGCACAGCATGAGTAGGGGTTTACACCTCTGAGTATTACAATTACAAAAAAAAAAAAACAAAGAAAATAAAAAATTTTAGAAGTTTTTATTTTTTAATTGTGAAATAAATTAAGAGAACCTAGGTTGTAAAGGCCAGTTATGTATGTATGTATGAAATAAATTAAAAATAAACTCCTTTTTATTTTCCAATTTTAAAAGTTTCAATCATGGATACTATGGTTTTAATAATTCTAAAAGCACGATTTTAAGTCATAGTCTGAATTTCTTGTAAGTTACGAATTGTTCTTCAAAATTTCATTAAAGTTATGATTCCTCTTCATAAAGCATTTCATATCACTTTATAGTTTAAATTCTTTTAAGACTTCTTTAAGCCATTTGTTTGATTTGATACAAAACAGCAACTGTTTGTCTACTAAAATGTCTAGATAGTTTTTGTGTGTGTACGAGTATGTGTGTGTTTTTTTTGTAATTCTTGTTCTCTTTAACCTCCAACATATTTCATTCATTGGCTGTAATTATAACTTTCATAAATCTTCATCACATTTAATTGTATTTGATAAGCGTGGAATATTCTTTAAAGTTAAAACTTCTTTATACTACAGTGATACAAAAAGTTGTTTATCTTAATTTATCTGGTGGTACACATTTCTGGGATTTGATCAGTTTTTAAATTTTTTTTCTTTTCAGTATTCTTTTAAAAGTTCATTTGCCGCCGTTTAAGATTTCATATCTTGCTATATGAAGTTTTAAAGGGTTTTTCTTTCGATACAATTATTTTATGGTCACGAGAATTGCTGATTGATGTAGTTTAGAAGTTGCATTTGATTGTTGCGACAGGCATACTGGAAACACTTATTTGTACGTTATAGAAATACTGTTCACTGGTAAAGATATTTTAGTGGTGTTTGTGTACCAAAAAACTAAAAAAAACTAAAAAAAAAAAATGAAAAGATCAAATATTATATGAATAAATACTTCCTGGTAATTATTGGCATATTAAACGACATTAGATTGATATCATTCTATTAAAGTCATTTAATTTGATTAGAATCTTCAAATTAACAAACACTTATTATAAAATATAGCCTTTAGAAGCAGTCCCGTTTGTTAACTTCTCATGGGTGGTTTTATTTTTGATGAATTTATTTGATTAAAACTAAAACGTTATTTTTATTTAATATTTTATTTACTAAATTTCTACAATTAACTCACAAACACTATTCATGATGATAAAGTTAGAATGACTTTTCTACTGACATTAAATGACTTCAGCATGACGTTATATTCCCTGACAGCTTATACGCTTGTGTTATGAAATAGATGTCATTCAGAGGCTATTTGGTTGCAGCCAGTAACAGTTTTTAGTGCAGCCTATTGTTAGCTTTGAATCTTTCTCTACTTTATATCACTAAACGCGGGTTTATATGGTAATACAAGTTGTACGTAAAATCAAAGAGAAAATATTATGAAATTCCATCCTTGGCATAGTGGTAGAGCGCTTGCACAGAAACTCACACGACCAAGGTTCAATCCCAGCGAAGGACAAAATTATAAAAATAAAAATTTGCGGTTTTCTAAAATTACAATTTAAATTAAAAATTAAATTTAAATAAAATAAGAGGTCCCCCCCCTCCAGCAAGACCATCTGCAAGAAACCGCCCCCTGACATTTCTAATCTATTCCACCAGAAACCAATGATCAGGAGTACAGCGCCACCTTCTGGGAAGATAACAGCTAATCTACTGAAGACGCTCACCATTCACATTTAAACATCCACCGACAGATGAGGCAATTGCTGTTTGATCATTTGAGGGTGAAGGTATAACACTGGCTCTTGAGTGGACAAATTGACAGCAAGTTGTTTCATGCAGTGTGAATACATACATACATACATACATACATAACTGGCCTTTACAACCCTGTGTCAGGATTACGGCCTAGCTTCTCGCAGCACTCATGTTGTGTGTGTAAATTTCTATCCATGAGTACCGGGACCTACAGTTTAATGTCGACTCCGAACGACAGACTTGAGAAGCTCTTTCATGGCAATTAATTACTCTCAGAGCTTTTGCCAGAAGACTGCTGAGAGGTAGTCGCCGAAAGAAATATTTTTTTCATATTTCTTTTTTCAAGATGTCGGTGCTGAGATTTGAACCCGGCACTATCGTCTTAGTAAGCCAACACACTAACCACTAGACCACGGCGACTACATGTGAATACATTTAGCATAAACGAACAAAAACATAGAAATACATCCCTGATATAATGAAATGTACTGGTTTTTTAACAAATTTTTAAAAACAAAGAGAGACGTACGACTGTCAAACTTTCATCCGTATTTTCTCTTAATGTCGTACCCTCTCATTACATATCAAGTTTACAAAATACTATTCATTCTCTTCTAGACCAAAATTTGACAAGTCATATGACTTTTATTGCCGTCCAAATCCCACTTAAGCAATGATGACCACACTAGAGCTTCGTTTTTAATTACTGACTGGCTTATACTTAGTTTTATAAAAGGTGGTTAAATTTAGGGACCGATGTTGATTTTAAATAAAACACAAATTATTTAGGAAATTATTGTAATTTCTTTTTAATATAGTAATATGAAATGTATGCTTTTGTGGGTGGGGGGGGGGGCACACCTTCATCCGATGATCCAAATTTTCGATGACGCTGACAAATAATTGAGTTTCTATACCGTTAATGTGCGAATTATCTCATCCTTTAGCTGTTGAATTATTGCTGGCTTATGGACGTACACGTTTTATTTCAAATAAACTCAAAGAAAGAAGTCCAACGGTATCAAATTACATGATTTTGGTGGCCAATTAACATCACCACCATGTGAGATAACATGGCCATTGAAATTGTCGCGCCAAAGAGCTATTGTTTTGGCTTTGTGTGGCAAGTGACACCGTATTGTTAAAACCACATATGGTTCACATCCATATCGTTCATAACGACGTACGTGAGAGGTGCAATTGTTGGACACGACGACGAGCTGAGTTGGACGGCTCTTCAGCCATACTATCGCGAAGAGTAACAATATTTTTTGCAGTACGAGCTGTACAAGCATGCTCCAGTGTTTTACATCTTCTATAGACCCGGTTTGCTCAAATATTTGTCCGATTTTTCTGATTGTACGCACATTTGGACGATTAAATTGACCGAAAAAATCACGAAGTGTACGATATCGTCTTGCGGGAGTTTATGTACTCTATCCGCCATTAAATTTTTAAATATATCTCGAGTTAATAATGCGACTTTAAGAATCCGACCCCAAATTTTTTAAGTCTGCAATCTGTTTTCGGATATCTCATCCAGTTTCGGAGATAAATAGCAACAAAAAGTTTTTTTGGGATATGAAAAAATGTTAGATTTTTGATGAATATTAAGAAGGGTTCGGGATTAATGCTTTTTTAAAAGGTAAAACAAAATCATCTCGCAAATCGATGACTGAGAGAAACGTCAAAGAACATATAAAAAATAATTTTTTTCTGAACAAAAAATGACTTGAAAAACAAAGGGTGAAAACTCCTATATAGCTGAGTACTTATAATAAATTGTCGTGCGGGAGTTTATCCGCCATTTCATATTTTTTATATATCTCGAGTTAATAATGCAACTTTAAGTTTTCAAGTCTGCAATCTGTTTTCGGATATCTCATCCAGTTTCGGAGATAAATAGCTGAAAACGGACTGCAGATTTTAAAAATTTTGGTGAATAGAACCTAAAGTGGCATTATTAACTCGAGATATATAAAATGGTGGATAGAGCACATAAACTCCCGCACGACGATATGTATTTTGATTTGAAAGCCCATTTTTATAATAAGCCTGCTTTGTGTATCTTTTCATGCTTCAAATTGAGCTAGTCTAAAATTGAGAAATCTCAAGTGAAATACAGACAAAAAGTTGACGTTTAGGTGTTGTTCACATCAGAGATCAGCAATGAGTACTGAAAAAGTGAGTATACTCGAATCATGATTCATAATTTCTTGTACTTATACGCACTCATACTCTTGTTAATGTAATGGATACTCTACTTATCTCATAAGTTTGAAGTACTCATCGCATTTATATTTAATAATACGTATGATGTTGTTGACTTCAACTCTCCTTAACTTAGTGCATACAGATGAGAAAAAATAAGTATGATTCGATTACAAACTGTTGTGTGTTTGCTCTGCTTACTGCGTTAGTACAAGAGTAAATTAATGCTATAAACACATTCCTAGCTACCAACCATTTACCACACGACTGCAAAAGAAAAAGTTTTGGGTTAAATTATGAATCGTGTTAAATGAATACTATGTTTTTGACTGTGTAATTTATTATCTTTTTATTATTTTTCGCTTATTTTTGTTTATTATTTGCATGTTCATTTTTGTATACACCATATAAATTTCCTTTTTTATTGTATACGTCTATCGACTAAAATGGTAATTTGTTTTTTCGTGAGTATCATAAATATTTTGTAGTCGCCGTGGTCTAGTGGTTAGTGTGTTGGCTTACTAAGACATGGGCCCTGGGTTCGACACCAGGCTCCGACATCTTCAAAAAAAAAGAAATATGAAAAAAATATTTCTTTCGGCGACTACCTTTCAGCAGCCTTCTGGCAAAAGCTCTGAGAGTAACTAATTGCCATGAACAAGCTTCTCAAGTCTGTCGTTCGGAGTCGACATTAAACTGTAGGTCCCGGTACTCATGGATAAAAATTTACACACACAACATGAGTGCTGCAAGAAGTTAGGCCGTAATCCTGACACAGGGTTGTAAAGGCCAGTTATGTATGTATGTATCATAAATATTTTTATAAAATTATGAATCCAAGTGAGTATGAGTGAGTCAGAGTAGTTAAATTTCAACTACTTGTACTCACTTATACTTAATATTTCATATGTGCTTATGAATCGCTAAAGAGCGACTCAATGCTGATCTCTGGTTCACATACAATATCGTCCCTTAAAATTTAACCACCCATACGTCGGCTAGCGCTTTGAAAAACTTTTTAAACGTTTAAAATATGGCATGTTTTCATAAACGTTTTTCTTTATTTGTTTAAAAATATTACGAATCTTTCCTCATACTAGCAGACCAGAACATACTATGCAATCATATATTACAGCAACCATTTAATACAGACATACATGATTGCAACCCTGTTTCATAATTACAGCTTAGATTCTCGTAGTACCATGAGCACCGTAACCTGCAGTTTAATATCGACTCCGAACGACAGACTTAAAGAGCTTGCTCATGGCAAATCGCCACTTTTAGAGTTTTTGCTAGAGAAAGGCTCAGAGGTAGTCGTAGAAAGAGACATGTTTTTCATATTTATTTTTTTTAAGATGTCAGAGCTGGGGTTTTGAACCCAGAGCTCTTGTCTAGTAAGCCAACACAATAGTTTAACAAAATTTTATTGGTTTTCATATCGACAGCTTCAATATTAGATGATATTTCTTGGAAACTTGTTTTTCTACATTTACGAGTATTTAAGGCTTCAGTGTACTTATTAATTGTTTACAAAAAATGTTAACCATCTTCGAGTAGAACTAGAAGTGTTAAAATTTCACTTAAAAAGAAGAAACAATTCTTCCAATTTAAATGTTCTTTAATTACTATTCTTCTTCTTGTACTGCTATTTTAGTTTAAATCACAACACTTCAATCCTTATGGCAAATCTTTATTCATTTAGATGGTTTCATTACAAATAAAACGTGGTCATATGTCATTACAAGTTCATGTGTAATTGTCAGGAAATGTTCATGATTTTAATATCAAATACTTGTTTAGCACTTTATTTGTTTGTGGCATTTGTGGAGAACAGAAAAGTCAATAAAAATGTTTAAAACAGTAGTTAAAAATCTAACAACTACCATTAAACTTAAATAAAACTGTAAAATAAAATCCTATTATATGTATTGTAGTAATTGCAATCGTCTTACTATAAATATTTGTACATACTCGTACACATGAACATACAATACTATCAACTGCAGTTATTTATTTCTATTTCTATTTTTAAGTTACACCCCATGTTTAATTATATATTTGGGATAGGCTAATGCTCTTTCTTTTCTAAGCTTCTATTTATATTAGACGGATAAACGGACAGACAATGCAACTGATATATGAACAAGCAAACAGATAGACAGAAGCAAGAATGGACGGACGGACGGACAGACAAACAAACATTTTTGACCAAACCTATATACCTGTTTCAAATTGACATTTCAATGCATTTATGATTTTTATCTTTAACTTGTACTAGAGAAAATATATATAAATATGTATGAATAACTAAAGAAACATACATATGTATATATGAATGTAAGAGTATGCTTAAAAATATACTATATGTCTATCTGTACTATATATATATAGAGAATATAAGTATGTAGAGATTTTTTTTTTCAATTGTCAAGTGCTGCTGCCTTAAATTGAACTGATTTAGATAAATTGTGCACGATTTCACGTGCAACTCTTCTCCTTAGATTTATTGAAGTTTTTCTTTAGAAATAAAGTAAAAGAAAATATCTATTCTCCTTAGAAAATGAATTGGTAAATATTGCAAAGCTTAAGCTTGATTGTACGCGTACCCTATAATGAAAATTATAATATTTTTAGCAAAATCTAACTACTTATATCATAACTATTATTAAAAAAATAGTTTTCTTTAAGTCCTTTGAAGAATTAAATAATTTCGTCTTAAGTACGTGAAGACCATAGACAATTAAATATGTTCGTAGGGATTAAATTTATTGGAAAGCTGCTGTTACCGACCCTACCTAATTACTAGAAAATGCATCTCTAAACTTTATCGAAATTATTACATGCATACATACTACATACATAATTAGTCATTATAACCCTTTGTCAGGGTTACGGCCTAGTTTCTCACAACACTCATGTTGTGCGTGTTAATTTTTATCCATGAGTACCGGGACCTACAGTTTAAATACGACTCCGAACGACAGATTTGAGAAGCTTTTTCATGGCAATCAATTATTCCCAGCGCTTTTGCCAGAAAACTGCTGAGAGGTAGTAGCCGAAAGAAATAATTTTTTCGTATTTCTTTCTTTTTTCAAGATGTCAGAGATGAGATTTGAACCCGGCGCTATCGTCTTAGTAAGCCAACCCACTCACCACTAGACCTCGGCACCTACATTAGATTATGTTTCCGCCTTACATCCAAACTGTCTTGTTTGAGGGCGCTCCAAGTCATAGTCACACACACCCCTCCTCCAGCTTAAATATCCACCAGTCCATCGAAATTATTATATTTATTTAATTTTTATTACATTTTTTTAATTTAAGATAAATGTATTTTATTTTATATTTAAACTAAAATTCGTATAGATACGCTTTATTTAGCTGAAAAAATCAGTTTCTTAACACACATTTGCCTACGGTTCTTCAAATACACTTATCCACTCTCATCCGACCCAAAATACTCACCACTACAAAGTATAACAAAAAATGGACCACAGTTTTTTCAAAAAATATCTGCTGATAAAGTTATTAACAAAAGTAAAGCTTTCCTCATCCAATAATACAAAAGTAAACTTTTTCTTTGTATGACGGAAAAACAAAACTCTCAAAATGAAAAATAAAAATTTTTTCTAAAGATTTTATCTGATTTTATATTTTTTGAATATAAGTCACACCCGAATTAATGCCATTTTATTTTTGAACAGAAAATCATAAAATTTGGCAGGGTAACAAAAATCAGATCGAATTAAATCACCAATTTTCGTCATATAGTGGTATATATGTATAAGGTTCTTTGCTTCATAAACAGCTTTTTATTTCATTTAAGCACACTTTAAATCAAAACTTGCATCATCGTTGAATATAATTTTGTAATAAAATATAATTTATAAGTTGAACAAACATGTAACTGATGCTCAAAATGTATTCATATATTGTAATTCGGTTGCGTAGTTTAAGTTCCCCTTTATTCAGATATATTTTATAGAGCATGTTGAATACTCATGTTAAAAAATAATTTAGTAAGTAAAAATATGTACTTCTAGAACATCGTAATTCGATGACCTTTACTCAATCATAGAACTTTACCCTATTCTGCTTTTAGAGAACTTCTTCATAGCGTAGTATTCATCAGCAGTCGCCAGCTGATATAAATATGTAATGCCTTTATACACAATTGTTAATGGTATAGTTATCCACATGCCGGACTGGACCGGACAGCGGCACACAATTTTGACTTTGACTAACTTGTTGATTTTTTTTTCACAAACATATTAATAAATGATTCCCATTAATAACTTTTAATAAAAGCTATAGTATGGATAACATTATCTGCTCTGTTTTAATACAGTTTTCAGTTGAGTTTTATACCTTAAATTCCGCTGTGTCAATAACTCAGTTGTGTAAGATTTTGAAGGCAGAGTGTAAACTTATACATACTAAGCCGTTCACGTGCACTGCAGTGTTATCTTGTTGAAATGTATAAAGCCATCTTTCACATTTTGTCGTGTATACTTTTGTTGGGTAATTTCGTTAATTTTAACAAATCTATATTATATGTGGTATACAAGAAAATTACAAGAATTTATAAAAAAAGAATTATTAGATAGAATAGTGAATGGTTAAAATAGATTTTTTTTAACCAATAAAAAAACTCTATTTAATATATCCGCCCAGTACTTTATCTACGCCCAAAAATATTTAGTAAAACAAAAGACTTAAGACACAAACTTTATTAAAAAATCTATAACTCATACATAAGCATAATTTCGAAACTACAGCATGTCACTATTTTTTAGTTTATAACTGCAGTTGTTAAAATACGATCAGTCGAAGAAATGCAATATTCAGTTATTATGCTCCTTTAAAAGGCGGCAAAAGCTTTGCTGGTAAAATTTTATGCTTTCACCATATGTCCAGACTTTGGCATCTTTAGTCTATTATTTCTGTTGATCTCCGCAGAATTCTCTTCAGATTGTAAATGAGATTCAATACAGGATCAGTTTTATGTTCAGAAAACTCATAAATTCTACATATGAAGTAAAGAATTTATATCAAGAATGGTTATTGAACAAAACAAGTTATTGAAATATGTGAAACTAACTTTTCTAAGATTCCATATATGAGGATGTTTCTTTCACTGTTACTCAAAATTAAATCGCATAAAAAAAGAATATGTATTATTAATACTAATGAATCGGGCTTTTATGAACTTATAATTAAAAAATTATTTCGGTGATGTGGTCGCCACGGCTGATGCCTATAAATTGCGGTGCGGAATACTCATATGACAAACTTTTCGTATCATGTACGGCCGTATCCTGCTTATAATGAATAAAGATTTCGAGGTGTTTCATTGTCTTTAGTTTACCGATGGAGATAAGTGACTTTACGTAACACCAAAGACAACATTCCAACCGATTTAAATCACACGATCTGGGTGTTCATTTGGCCAATACGTGAAATTAGTCTTTCATCGAATCCTTCTTTGAATAAATCACTTGTAGAGAGTTCTGTGTATCATGTTCTGCCGACCGGACAAATCGAAGAATAATGTACAAAAAATTGTTTAATCACGTTCACTATAGACTCAAAATTGACTCAATCGGGTATTGAAGTTTTGTATTATTCATAAAACTGGCCCATATACGGTGATCGGCGACCACCTTTTAATGCATGCACAAGTTGAATTTGGACAACTTTTAAACCAAGATTTTTTGTTAAAATATGTTATAAAATGGAAGGACACAACCCCAGTTACTAAGAACGGCGAAGAAATCTATTTAGACATTATTTAATTATTTAGTGCCGATGTACATTATCAGCAGGAGTAAATAGAAATTAACAGCTCTTAAGTACTATTATGTACGCCATAAACTATGCGAAGTGGACGATAAGTTTGATAAGAAAATTTAAGATTTTGCAAACGTCGCTCTCGAGTAGAGAGATACTGCTATCTAACCGCCACTATACTAATAGTTTCAAGCAACAAAATTTGTTAAATTTTACATTTTAAAATATATCAATTAAAATTTTAATTATAATTGACCATTGTAGGGTACCCAAATTAATCATGGAATCATACGAAAATAACTAAATCAGCAATTTTATTTGGTTGTAGAATAAAATATATATATATTTTTCTAACTGTAACGTTTCTTTTTTATTTTTTGTGTGTTTAGTTTTGCTGATTCTAAATACGTCTAATAGTGATACGCTTTGTGTCCATCTGTGTATCTATATGTCTGTCAGAGTGCCTGTTTATTTATTCGTTTACTCTTCTGTAGTATATACTCGTACATACATAACTATTCTTAGCGGTTTCCATAAAACTATAATTTAATATTATTAACTTAATATGCCACATGCGAATATTGTTTCGTTTTGTCTTTTTACTTTATGCTACTGCTGTTGCTTTCGCCACTGTTGTATACTTTTGCTTTTGATCGATGATTGTCTGTCCAAATCATTAATATTTGATATATTTATCATTTATATTTGGCATATTAGTGATTTGATTATGTCATTATTATTGCTTATAATTGACATTACACGCTAAATCAAAAAGTCACATCTGCCTGGTAAAACGGTCAAACATCTTCTCTTCTTTTGTTTTTTCTTCTTCTTTTGTTTTCTTCGCATTAATATATAAAAATCATTCAAATTGATTTATTCTCAATTCTAAACGTTTTTCATGTTCAATAGCTTAATTAGATATGATTTATGGGAAAATGTTAAATATTCGTATTAAATGTCGTTAATGATTGATTCAAAGTGATTGGTAATACCAATCACAAGGATTGAATTTGTTTTGAGAAGATAACGTACAAAGAGCCCTTAAATGTTAATCGTGATTAAAAGTGTCAGCTGTAAGTCACTTGATTTATAATTTGCAAAATTTGTTTTACGATCAAAGTTCAAAGATATGTATGTCGGTCAGACTCTTATAATATTAATTACAAAAAAATTGTTGCCTTATTTACACCTGTTTATTATATTAAATTTCTTATTTCGTCCAATTTAAAAAGTGACACACCTTAATAACATTTAATGTTTAATTTACATATTTTAGGTTTTTTTCTCAAAATCTAAAATGGAATTCGAATTTTAAAATAAATTTTTATAGACGAAAAAAAAAAACAAAAACCATTTGTTGTAATGAATATTCTTTAAGTTTTTGACCTAAAAGTTTCTTGTACTAGTCTTACTTTATTTAGCATATTAAATGTTGAATTATTATTAGCTAAAAACTTCTTTAAAACGATATCTACTGGTGTACAATTCCTTCACGGATGGCATTTTCTCCTATAATTAAGAAATCATTGCTAAAAGAAACAGTTTTGATACGTACTTTTTGGTATGGCTTTAAGCTCTCCTAGAGATTCGGCCTTTATACAGTTGCAGGTGCATGATTATGGTATTTTTTTTAAATATCAGTGATGAATGTGCAGTTGTATTATTGTGAATCAAATATCGGGTGGTTAAATTTTAACGGCCGATGTTCAAAGAGAACAACACCTAAACGTCAAAATTTATTCTGCTTTTCATTTGACATTTCTAAATTTCAGACAAGCTCAATTTGCAACACTAAAAGATAGGGCGTTTAAATCAAAATGCATATCGTGCATACATACATACATAATTGGCCATTACAACCCTGTGTCAGGGTTACGGTCTAGCTTCTTGCAGCACTCATGTTGTGTGTGTTAATTTTTATTCGTGAGTACCCGGACCTAGAGTTTAAACTCGACTCCGAACGACAGATTTGAGAAACTTTTTCATGGCAATCAATTACTCACAGAGCTTTTGCAAGAAGACTGATGAGAGGTAGTCGCCAAAGGAAATAATTTTTTCATATTTCTTTTTTTTCAAGATGTCAGAGCTGAGATTTGAACCCAGCTCTATCTTGAGCAAACGGAGTGTGTAGGAGATATAAAACATCAGTGCATGCTCGTACAGTTTGTACTGCAGAAAATATTTCTGCTGTTCGCGATAGTGTGGCTGAAAAGCCGTCTACTCTTCGTCGTGTTCGCTATCGTGAGATGATAATAAACTTTTTATGGCCCGAGTTGGAAGGTATGGATGTGGACGATTTCTGGTTTTAACAGGACAGTTAACGAAACAATTACTCTTTTGAGCGAAGAATTCAATCATATGTCGTGGCGATAGCAACTGGCCGCCAAGATCATGTGATTTGACACCGGTGGAGTTCTTTCTTTGGGGTTATTTGAAAGAAAAGGTGTACGTAGATATGCCAGCAACAATTCAAGAAGTAAAGGATAAGATAATTCGGCACATTAAAGGCATAGAATCTCAATTATATCTCAGCGTCATCGAAAATTTCTACAATCGGATGGAGGTGTGCCGCCGAATTCGTGACGGCCATTTGACCGATATTTTATTCCATACATAAATGAACCATATCATATTAAAAAAAATGACAATAATTTCCTAAATAATTTTTGTTTTATTCAAAATCAACATCAGCCCTTAAAACTAAACCACCCTTTATAATGATTTGTTTTTTCACAATTTCTTCTCCCAAGGGAGCCTTACTCCAACATAATACTCATTACTAACCGTACGGCTATTCGGCTAGAACGCATGAGCCATCAAGCTTTGGTAATCGGAAAAATTAGTTAACAAAACCTAGACTGAACTTGGAATGCTTTTTTAATCCTCGTTCTCTTTGGTTTGGCTTCCCTTGAGACGATTGGTCTTTGGTTTCGATGTCATAACCATATATCTATTCTATGTCATTAGTTTGTACCCTTTTAAGCAAATCTGGATCATCGCTAACGTCATTAAACATTTCCTGAGCTATTTCCGTGCAGCGGTTTTTTCTTTGTTTAAAATTTAGAAATTTTGAAACGAACTTCACTGCGCTAGTGCTTATGCCTAAAATTTCCAAACAAGCATGAGTCATGAGACAATCTTTGGAACTTCTCTAATTCTTTATGACAATTTTAATTTGCTTACGTTTTGAATATGATGGAGCATAATCACCTTATGACAATCTCTAGATTTCAAGACTTTTGAGCACTTAATTCCAATGTTTAATAAAAGTTTGATGCAAATTCTTCCATCCATTTTTATACATCGCAGAAAATCGCCGAACAAACAATTCGAGTATATGTACGTCTAACTACTATACATTTCGCAAACTCAACTAAGACCATATGTTCAAGACAAGCGTGCCAACAAAAATCATCGCTAATCCATTACATGTAGCCCAAACCAAATGCGCCTTTCCTTATACAAACTTCGAATTAATACATCGGTTTCGAAGTATTGTTATACAAATCTTCGTCAGCTGAATATCAACTGTGTTTTGTTAAAACAAATTGATTTTATGCCTATGTAGTTTTGTTTTTATTTCTTCAACATTAAGAGAACAATTTTGTTGTTCTAACAACATATGAATTGTTCTACATTAAAAAATGCTGTTTAATTTTTATATCTTAAATTACATGCGCCACTAATAGGTAGGGTTAAGACTTCTACCAAGTATGTACACCAATACCCCGGTTTGCGTCGCTAATTGGGACTGAAAAAATGAGACGCAAACCGAAACGACGCAAACTGAAGCAGAATTTTCAATTGTTTACGTATTTGATTTTCGTTTAGTCAATACAGGTTTTAAACATTTTAGTTTAGAAAGAGGGTTTTTAAATCAAAATATTTTCTTATTATTTTTTGAATAGCAGATTTTATTAAAATAATACTATACCAATTCATAAAAAACTTAAAAAGCATAACAAAAATACATACATATTAAATTTAAAAGTAAGAAATTCATAGAATTAAAGCAAAAGTCTATATAGATGTGTTAATTTTTTATTCTGAGCTTGAACCATCTAAATCGATTACAAATTCTGTGGTTAGATTTGTTAATCTTGAAGATATTTTCGTTTTCATCCAATCTTGAAATAAGGCTGCAGTCATCCATGCTTTTTTATTCGCACGCCAGTAAACTGGAAGTTGCCTTTTTTCGACATTCTTAAAAGCTCTTGGGTTTTCAGAGTGATAATTAACAATGGCTAAAATTTAAAATCGCCCGCTGCATTTCCTCTTAAAAGAAGTGTAAGTCTGTCTTTACTACATTTATGGCCAGGCGCTGATTTTTCCGATTGAGAAATGTACGTTCTTTCCGGCAAACGCTTCCAAAAAAGTCCCGTTTCATCAACGTTAAAAACTTGTTACGGGGAATACCCACCTTCCTCAATAATCGCTTTAAACTCAAGTTTAAACTTTTCAGCAGCTGAATAGTCTGCACTAGCAGCTTCTCTCTTTAGTGGAATGCTATGCAAATTTGCACGGCTTCTGAAACGGTCAAACCAACTTCTGCTTCCTTCAAATTTCTCCGCACTTTCGGCACTTGATAATGGACAATTTTCTTTCAAATCTTCAAATATAGTTCGAGCTTTATTTTGAATTACCATCTGACTTAATGGCACTCTTCGCTGATTTTGATGTTCTATCCAAATCGTAAGAAGTGACTCCATTTTTTCCATTAAATTACTTCTAATTTTTGTAACTTGTTTATGTTGCAGCGGTGTTGCAGTTTCAGCAAATTTTTCTAGCATCTCGAGAGCAAATGGATTTAATTGTAAAAGGGGCTACTCCAAGGTTTCTCCCGATATCAACCGCCTCTTCCCCGAATTTAAAACGTTTTAAAATATCCAGCTTTTGTTCTAAAGTTATTTGCTTTCTTTTTTGGATCATTTTTTTTAACTTTCAGACTGAACTTCACTCCACGACATATAATTCGAAACTAATAACTACGCTTAACATGTAAACAACGCACACCTGCAAATTTGCTTTCTACTAAACGGGAAATCTCTTTTTTCTGCTTTAGCCTTGTAAAAACATTTTCATATCAACGACGCAAATCGAAGCATTTACGACGCAAACTGAAACAAAAACGACGCAACATTGAAATTCCAGAAACTTAAAAAAAGACGCAACTTCGAAACGACGCAAACTGAAGCGACGCAAATCGGGGTATTGGTGTATGATATTCAAATCTGTTACCAATAATATTCTGTATAAATTTCATTGTTAGAATATGTTTACTAATTTACAGTAGAATCTTGAAAAAGTTAACAAACAATTTTCAAAAGTAATTAACTCTTCTGAATTACAAATTTTTCTAAGTGTTTTTCAAAATTGAAAAAAAAAACTAAAGAAAAGTAAATTTTTTTTTCACTTTTTGATTTAATTTTCAATTTAATTAGTAAACTTATTAACGGGTTGTTTAATTGACATACACATTTCATTAATAATTTTCCAAAAAATAAAAACAATTTCAAATATTTTAAGAAAAATATTAAATTTAATGTCAAAATACAATGTGCAAGATGCGTATTCAAACATATTTTAAAAAACCCTTTTTCCCAAAATCACTACTTTGTTTTAGAATAAATAGTAAAAATTATATAAAAATAACATTTAATAAAAAAAAAAAGAAAAATAAACAGAAATCATAATATATTGAATATATGACACAATTCAAATAAATAATTGTAAAGTTTGTAAGAAAACTGACTTTGCATACTGTTTTTTCGTAATGTTTTTTTTTTCGTTCTTATAGAGATGCCACTTGATTTATATTTTTAACTACAAGCGTTCACGAGGAGTTACTGAATCGCACTATCGTTAGTGCAAACAACAAAATCGGATATAAATTTTAAAAGAAAACAAATCATTAAAAGTTACTAAATTGCAATACGGAAGGTGGCACTGTACTTCAGGTCATTCGTTTATGGTGGAACAGACTTAAAATATCAGGGAACGGTTTCTTGAAGATGGACTTCTTGGAGGGGGGAACCTCTTATTTTTAAACTATAATTTTGAAAAAACCGCACAGTAATCTAAAGAAAACAGTGCAGATTTGTTAAGGTTTTCCAACTCTGTTGCATCGTTTTTATTTTTTGTTTTCAACTGCTTTTGACAATCTCACATGATTGCTGAATGTATTGCTCGATATTTCACCTCCATTCTTCAGATAAAGACAAAGTTCTCCAACCTCTGTTGCATTGTTATTATTATTTTTTATGCTTTCGAATGCTTTTGAAAACCTCGTTCGCCATTATCATTACCGGACAATTCCATATCATCATAATTTTCTAAAACTTTAACTTGTTCTACTTTTCAGTGATTTTGTTCAAATAATCAAACACCTTAATAACTAAACTTTTAACTTTTAGAAGCAGGTATATTGTTAACTAAAACACTATTAACTATCCATCTATTAAACTTTTAGGCGAGCTGACATTTTCGAGATTCTATTGTACTTTAATCTACACATATTACAATATTTGCAATACGTTTTTGTTTTTTTTTTTTTTTTGCTTTTATCTTGTTGCTCAACTAAAACAGTTGTTTGTGTTTTATTATGATTTTGAATATTTTTGAGGAGTGTCATTTAGAGGTTTTTCTGCATATAATAAAGCGGTTTAGTTTCTTTCAAGTTTTTATTTTTGTTAACTTTTATGATTATTTGGGTTTATTTTTTCTTTGATTGAAGCTGTACACACTGAAAACAAATTGGTTCGAAATCACCTGAGATGGCAAAGTTTTTGTAAAGCAGTCATTAGTTTATAGTAATAAATGGGGCAACCAAAAATATGCATTAGAATTTTTTTTCTGGACGTTACTGAGAAAACAATCAAAATATTTATTCATTTTAGGAAAAACTACGACGTTTACAAATTATTTGTTATTGGATATTTTTGCATATTTCGCTATAAATGCATACTTTTGCATTTTTATATTTTTTTCATATTTCTGTGGCATGTTTTACAAATTTTTACATATGTTAGAATAATTTACATGTATTACAAATTTTCATTTTTTCAAAAAAATTACTTCATATTGACATATAACTTACGTATAATCTATTAAATACTTAATAAGAGTACTCTTGAAAAAGTTTAAAACTAACATTTTTGAAAATTTTGTATTCTTGTCAGTCTGAATATTTTGAAATTTTCTTTATTAAATTTTGAGTTTTAAAGAGCATATTTTTAACGCTTAAAACTGTTTTTTAATGCATATTTTAAGCGCTTAAAACTAAATTTTTAGAGCATATTTTTGGTTGCTCTGGTAATAAATAATAATAGTGGCTGTATTTACAATGAAAAGTTAGAAACTCGTTAGCTTATATATATATATATATGTAATAGTTATATTATTAAAACCTATCCTAATCCTAAAAATTAAAAAATTCATACTTTTGAGTAAGAATTTCCACGTATAGAAATGGCAACGACTAACAAAACTTTTTTATTATAAATAAGGCTGTTTTAAAAGTAACAAGTTATTAATGAGGAGCACAGGCTGTCAGAAGTTATGATTCACTCCAACCAAGGTTCTACAACACAAAGCTGACTACCTCTTTTCTTTTTTTTTATTAAGACCAATACTTAGGGGGAAACACCCCTACTAAATGCCGTGCATTGTATTAGAATTTTTGTGGAAAGGACAGTATATTTATGACAGAACATCTATTTTGTTTTTTCTTATATTATTAGGAATGAAATATTCATTCACCCTTGAAAGATCCTCAGCAATTGTCTCATCTTTACATGCTGATTGTGGTGAGTGTCTTCGCTAAGTACGTTTTAGCTCTTATTTGCTACTTTCCCATAGGTGGCGCTTGTTTTTTTCTGATCATTAATTTTGTTTTGTTGTCCAAGGTTAAGGTGGAATAAAGTGGAATGTTAGGGAGCGGTTTCTTTGTAGATGGACTTCTTGGAGGGTAGGGGGAACCTCTTACGTTTTAAATTTTACTTTTGAAAACACCTCAAACCAGCTTTTTAATTTTTCACCTTTGCTGGTATTTCAACTTAGGCCGTTTGAGTTTTTGTGCAAGCGCTCTAACTTCTATACTGCGCACCCTCCTGTTGATTAAAACAACCCGAATGGTGATCATAACTTCTGCCCAATGGACATATTGCCATTCTATCGGATTAAAGACATATTCAGGTCGACTATATATTTTTTTCATTTCCTCCAACAGACCTTGAAGTTTATAGCGATGGATGCAGTATGCTAAACAGAATCAAATATAGTGTATAAATTAGGAGGCCGATTCACCATTGAGCGTGGTATAACTCTCGACTCACCACGATTCGTCAAAATCCCTTGTAAACACCAACTCGAATATGTACTCGTCCATGAATATCAGAGGTTTTTTGGAAAAAATTTGGTAGACTCGAGACAAACTCTTAAGGGCAAATTGACATTAAAGCTACCTAGCGCTAGATGGCAGCACAAACACAAAAACTTTTTCTTTCTTAGAAATTACGATCTGCCAAACGTCAGCTGTTAAAATTTTAGCCAAATTCATCGATTAAGGCGAAGACAGCGAAATCGGCTGGCAAGGTTAAGGCCACTGTATTTTGGGATGCACACGGCATATTGCTCATCGATTATCTTGAAAAGGGATCCACAATCACAGGAGAGTATTATCGTGCATTATTGGATCAATTGATTGATGCAATCAAGGAAAAACGACCACATTTAAACAAGAAAAAAGTGCTCTTTCTTCAAGACAACGCACCGATTCACACAGCTTTAGATACGATGCTAAAACTACGAGAAACCCACTTCGAATTGGTTAATCATCCACTTTATAATCCAGATTTAGCCCCTAGTGATTTTTTCCTGTTTCCAAACTTGAAAAAATGGCTCGCAGGAAAAAGATTCATCTAAACGAAGAAGTGATTACCGAAACTAATGCGTATTTTTTGGAGTTCCTAAAATCGTATTATTCAGATGGTAGAAAAAAGTTGGAAAATTGTTTTACTAAGTGTATTGAGCTAAAAGGAGACTATGTTGAGAAATGAATGGTTTTTGGAGAAAAAAATGTTTTTTACCTACTTGGGTAGCTTCAGTATCAATCCGCCCTTATAGCCTTAAAGCCAGGACATAGGGATATCTTTCCAATTGGGAGATATGGCATTAGACTCGGCGGTCTCTGGTATTATTTTTGCACAAGTTGTGAATCTTACGAGTAAGAGCCTATCTTTCAGCGTATTTGCACAGTACTTAGTACTGTTTAATTAGATGATATAAGTACCTCCAACTGAAATCATAATTCAAAAAAAAAAAAATTCCACTGCATTATTTAAACAATATTTTGTCAGTGTAGAATTAATTTAAAATTAATAGCATGTATTAAAAAATAAAAACTAAAATATTTATTTTTTTTTATTTTTCTAAAACATTAACTGTCGTTTGTTCATTGAGAATGTAATAAAAAAAAATACAATTATTTATGGTAATAAAGTTCCGCTGTTTAATACGTTGGAAAGGATTCTAAAAAATTGTGTCTATATTGTGTTTATACTTTATGCATAAGAATAATAATCATAAAAACATGTGTAATATTGCATGTCTTGTTTTGTTTTATTGTTCTTTTTTTGTCGATTTTTTTTGCAATATTTTTTTTTCCAAAATTTGCATATAAAATGATTTATATGCCACACTTGAATGATTTCTTAATCAAATTATATACAATTATATATAAAATATTAGATAGATAGGCGAGTATGTATATTCTTTATTAATATTGTTATTGTCTCTAAATTTTGTTTTTTTTTGTTGTTTTATAGATATGTATAGGGTATATTACGATATTGTCGCGCTCGTTTGCCGTTGACCGTTGTCTTTGCTGATTTTATTATTATTCAACGTTTCCTGGTTAACAGTAACTATTATTAGCATTATTTTATGATTATTTCTTTAATCTAAGCATACTATATATACTCGTATATTTATTTGTCTCATGCTACATAGTCTTGGCTAGAAAATAGTTATGAATTTTAAATGAGCCAAGAAAGATCTATAGAAAAAAAACAATTGTAATGAAATAAATCTCCTAAAAATCACCATATAAAATATTATTAAATGATCACAGCATTTGTAAAAACTTTTATAGCAAAACAGTGAAAACTTAAATAATTGGAGTTTGTATGTTCACTTTATAAATATTTTTGTTAGTCTCAATTGCAGATTTCTACAGTGGAAACATAATTAAACATAACAAACTACTCTGAATAAAATGCCTAACTAATGGAAAAAAATTTTGGAAAAAATTGGTGTTTGGAATTCCATTCTGATTAAAAGCAGAGTTCAAATCATATTGCCTTTTTTTCAAAAATAAAAATTAATAAAAATTTTCAGAACAAAATAATTTTTTGTTATATTAACAGAATTAGAATTTTCTGTGCCTTGTTATTTAATTTCACAAAATTAATTTGTTTTTCGGTTTTTGAAAAACCAAAATATGATTTGAAATCTGTTTCCGAACGATATTAAACTTTACGACACGTATTTCCATATTACATTTTAATTCAGTAATTCAGAGTTAATTTTATCTAGAATAATATGAACTTAAAAAATTGTGTACAGTAACATTACGACCTTTCAAACTAAACAACTAATCAAACTGAAGATTACCTTTCTGGTATGCTGCATACAGGCACAAACTGTAGCAGAATTACGAAGCACTAAATAAGTCTGTTTCTTTACTCTATATTGGGCGCCCACGGGATCCCAATTTTACCAAAAAGCGTTCCCGTACACAAAATTTGGGTAAATGAGAGAAGTTTTGAGAGAGTAACATTCTTCTTCTTCATGCACGAAATAGCCCATACTTTTTCTTCGGGTTAGTTTGTGCAAGTAAACAAATAATCAGCTGTTTAAAAAATAATAGAAAAATGAAAGGTTCAGAAAACTAAAAAAAATTTCAAAAGTTGAATTAAAAAATATTTATAAACCTGCAGTGAAAGGATTATAGTATAATTTAATTCAATATTTATTTAAAAAAGTTTGCTTTGGCTTAGTTAAAATGTATAATTCGAATTATTGGCGTTTATTTTTTGCGAAAGTACATGTTCAATATGTGGGTGTGTGTGTGAAATAAAGTTGTATTTTTTCTTATTTTTATGTGAATGAATAAAATATTTGCTTTTTTGCGTTCCCGTACTTTTGGACAAATTTGTCTTTTATTGAGAGAAATTATTGCTTACTCTCTATTTACCGAGCTTTACCCAAAAAGTAAAGAAACACACCTAATATTGTACACTTTATTTAAGGGTTTTTAACGATATGTATTTGTAAATTAGAAACCTTCTCGTAAATGTTTACCATTTGATCGACACATCCGACTTTGTCATTATCTGGGTCCTTGGGTGAAAACTTGGATAATATTTTTTTGAAGTTGTTGATCATTTTCTTAATAGGTTCTCTCCGGTATTTTCATTATGAAACCAGGAGCGAAGGTAGGTATTTTAGTATAAGAAAATTTTAAAATTTTATTACAGTAGAACCTCACACATTCGAATTGTGACAAATTCGAACCGTCCAGAAATCAGAACCTGGTATTTAAATATAATGGACACTTTAAAATTAGAACTACAGGTTCCAATTTCTGAATTTTTTGTATTTATTTTTTTTTTTTTTTGATTTTCACTACAAATTATATTTCTCGCTCATTAAATAAAAATAATAACAATAATCGGGGACAAGCGTATGAAATTTGATTCGTTTGTACAAATTTGGACCGGTTGATAACTGAAGTTCAAAGTGAAGTGTTCATACTTGACACATACATATTTATTTAATGTAAAAACCAATTCAATACCTAAAAACACTGTACAACAATTTCAAACTTTTTGACAGATCATATCGTAATTTTATTTATTTCAATTTTGAGTGGAAAACGATGATAAATATAAAATAGCCAAGAATGGGACGTATGTACATGTATACAAAAGTACTCAGTACTTTAATGTCAAATCTTCCCGTCAGGGATGGGGTGATCTACATTTTTCAACAATAACTAAATTAACTTTAAATGTGCATTTATTATTTTGATTGTTTTTAGGTGTTTGCGTCAAGTTTTGGGTTTGGTGTGTTCTGACATATATAGTAAAATTTTATGGCCCCACTCTTTTTCGGGGTACTTTTTACGATTTGTTAAGATAAAGATGCAAAACGCAGTTATGCGGGGGAGATAGAGGGTTATTATGTTCTACGAAAATATTTTTCGTGATATTTTCTACAAAGTTGCTGAGCATACCATACACCTTAGATGTAAGGAAAACATAGTTTTATACACCGATAAGCTGCAAGAATTGGCCAGGGATGGAAAATTTTAACCGCCTCTAAAATAAAATTCCGGTGTAATCTGTCAAAACGCCGACACACGTATATATTTTTTTAGTCTCCTCTACCAGAGTCAATCGTCAGAACTCCGTAATTTTTTTTTTTCGTGTTAAACAGTGTAATTAAAAAACTGTTTGAAAGTTTTTCTATGAATTTAATATGTATTTTCAATTAATTAAATGTTAAAGGACAGCTTACACAACTAGTTTTGTTATAATTTTATTATTTTCCTAAAAAAAAAACTTCAGAAATTTGAACTCTTTAGAAATTTGAATTGCCCGGTGCACAAAGTGGTTCTATTTTGTGAGATGTTGCTGTATAACTTTATTTGCAAAAATATTTTTACAAAAAACTGTTCTCTTGTAAAGACTAAGAGTTAAATAAAAGTCAGCAAATATTAAAAACTCTTTTATGTTCTTCAAAAATGAGTCAAAAGTGACCGGAAGACAACATAAAAGTAAACAAAAGCTTGGTAATCGTAACAAAAAATGTTTTTCTATTCCAATAATTATAATTAATTAATAAAGTAATATACACCAATCGAAATGTTTTATTTCCTCAGTTTTTTTTTTTTTATCACACAATGCAATTTTTTATGTTTCTTCTAAGTATCCACTGTTATTTCCCAAATTATTACTTAAAAAGGAATATAATACGAGTATTATAGCCTTTGGTATTATGAACAACAAAAAAAAAAATAATTCACTTGTTTGTAAATAATCGCAATTCAAGTATTTAATAACAAATTCCCATTTTGCAAATCGTTAACGAGATTTATGATTTATTTCTTGCAGAAAAAAACGAAACACAAAATAAATAAATAAATCTATATGTGTACCTGTATGCTTATCTATATTATTTATTTGTTTTTAAATATAGTTTTGCATAGTTATTGCATTTTCATATATGAATTTCTATATAAACATTCTATTGGATTTAAGCAATTTGGAGGACCCTTTAATAGTAAATGATTTATTGTCCAAATTTAGCCAAAATAACAGCAAACGAACGCAAAAGAATTGGAATTTCATATTTAAATCAATTCAATGCAAATATTTATTATTGTTTTAGAGAAGGATTTTTATAGTCAAATAGTCATAAATACATAAAATTAGCATTTGTACGCAAATGCAAATGGAATTGTTTTGCGAAATTGGCTGATTGGATTTATTTAAGTGAACAGTATTATATAGTATGTAGTATCTTCTTTTACAGAATTTTGAAATACTTAAAACAAAATAAATGTATTTTTTTATTAAATTGAAATTCCAAATTAACTTAGTGAGCTGAATTTTAAAGGGCAGTGTGGTGAAGAAATGTTAATAGTACATCTTTTTTAAAAAGCATTAATAGTAAAAGAATATTGTGGTTTCAAACTAAGAATGTAAGAGTATTTTGTGTGTAATACATACATACATACTAGCTTCACGCAGTACCCATATTGTGTGTTTCAATTTGTATCCGTGAACGAACTACTTCAGATTTGAGAAGCTTGTTCAGTTACTCTTAGAGCTTTTGCTAGAAGACTGCTATTTTTCATATTTCTTTTTTTTAAGATTTCAGAGCTGGGGTTTGAATCCGGAGCTTTTGTCTAGTAAGTCAAAACAATAAAGACGGCGATTTTTTTGTTTGTTTTTGAGACCAATACTCAGGGGTAAGCCCCTACTAATGCTGTGCATTGCATTGGAATTTTTTTCTTATATTATTAAGCGCCTTAGGAATGAGACAAATCGCTGTGAATTGAGCATTCAAAGCCCAATGTTATACTGTTACCTTTACGTTTGAATGATCAACAGCACTTACCCCATCGATGCATGTTGATTGTGGTGAGTGCCTTCGCTAAGTATGTTTAGCTGTTATCTGCTACTTCCCAATAGGTGGCGCTTTTCTCCTTATCATTCGTTTTTTTTTGTAAGGTGGAATAAACAAGAATATCAGGGAGTGGTTTCTTTGTAGATGGAGTTCTTGGAGGGGGGAACCTCTTATTTTTTAAATTATAATTTTGAAAAAATCGCAAACTAATATAGACATAATTAAACTTTGTTTTTATGGCAATTTTAGTAACGTTCATTTAGTTTTTTTTTTTTTAATAAAATGTGTGTAGAAGCCAACTAAGTAAGTGTATGTACATTCCCTCGACTTCTAATTCACTTACAAACCGTTAGCGTGTTCATGGAATTCACACGTACTTCTATTCTATTGATGGCTTGAAATGTTATGCTCTCCGAAGTATAATTCTTTAGATTTTCAGGAAAATATTATCTTTCTCAACCTTGAACTTAATCAGATGTTATAAAAAATTTCTACTTCCGTGATAATTTTGCATTATTTTTGTTTTGCTTATTGGAATCAATCCATTTACTGGTAAATATAGGCCGTGTACATGATGCTCTCCTTGGCTATAGCCAATAGAGTTAGTCCTTGACTCTTATTTAACAAATTCCTTCATGGTTTTCTCTTCAGCACAAATGTTCCTGAACCCACATCAATGAATATTTTAATCACAGCTTCCAATTTCATTATACATTATATATATATTATAATTAATAATTTCTCTTCACTGTGGCATTTCTTTTTAAGAAAAAGTAATATTTTAGATTTTCTTGTTAGAGCGATATCTCCGATTTGTAATATTATTTTTCATGAAAACACAATTCATAAACAATTTTATAGCTTTAACATAGATTTACCTATTATAGCTCAAAGGTTTAAGTAAATTAGTGTCCCCGTAAGTATATGTATGTACCGTAAGCAAGCCTTGTATTTAAATAAAAAAGTAATTTAGAAAAAATGAACAGAAAACTGTTAAAAATTACATTTCTTGCACTTGCCAAGGTAATTATCGCATTAGTCAAAGTTTTCTGGATGCATGTTGGAGGCAAATACAGCAAAATGCTGCATTAAAATTGCTAAAAGAAGCTCTTTTAGAAAACTGGCAATAAAATAAAAAGGAAACAGTAAAACAGTAGCTGTAAAAATGACCTCAAACGTCTTTAGTACGAGTACTTCGATTTTGAAAATGAAAAAAAAATACAAAAATTTTTAAACAAAAACGTAGAGTAATTGATAAGATACTGCATTTTCTTGTATAAAAAAAGATGTACATAACAATTAAAATATTAACTGAATAATATAAAACAGAGTAAAGAGGAAAAATAATTAAACTGTAATTGAACAGAATTGAATTGAATAAATTATAGTATAACTGAATCAAGTAGAAATGAAAATTGAATTTAGTAATAATTTGAAGGGAGCGATTTGTTGGAGATGGACTTCTTAGAGGTGTGGCGGGAGGAAGGGGTGGCAACCTCTTATATTTATTATTATAATTTTTTAAAAACCACAAATATTAATTTTTTTTTTCTCCTTCGCTGGGACTTGAACCTAGGCTGTTTGAGTTTTTGTGCGAGTGCTCTAACCACTATGCCACGACCTTGTATGCATTTTCACGTGTTCATAAGTTAATTATAAATTGAGCCACATAAATTAACAAAATTTACATTAACACATTGAATGCATTTAAATACACTTACAAAAGCAACAAACTTGTACAAAAGCATATGGCCAAAGTACTAGAGGTAATGACGTTTTAAAAATGCAAAATACCTTTAAGATAACAACATGAATAAATTACATGAAAAACAATTAAAAATCTTTAACAATTTTACTAAATGAACGAACCAACTACAACTGACGTTGAACAACTACAACACAACTGTAAAAAAAACCATCAATAGTCTGCAAAAATTATAATAAAAAAAACACAAAAAAAAAAAAATGCGGATACAAACTATCAGCATCATCATTCACTGAGCATCAGGTGCATGCTGCCTGTAAAAGTGGCAATAAGATGCAACTGCAATAGTGAAAAAAATAAAATATATTTTAAAGAATACGGGTATAGGCAGCTTTAGAGAGTAGCAGCAGCAGCAGCAGCATCAATAAGCTACAGCATTAACAATATTTTGAGTACTTAAGGTACTTAAAATAAAATAAACCATAAAAATAAAAATCATTAACAGAAAAGACAAAAAAAGAATAGGAAAAAAATTAACAACATAAGGAAAACACCAGCAAACACTATTTGTGACAGCACATAAATCAAAATGATGGGCAACTACTGTCTGAAATTAAAAAAACAAAAAAAAACAAATAAATAAAATAATAATAATAATATGTAATAAGAAAGAAACTGCTATAAGAAAAACTACAGTTAAATACTTTTTTTTTAAATAAATGTTCAGTTCGTTATGTTTAAAATTTAGGATAATAAAAAGTACAAAATAGATAAAATACAGCCTTAAAAAGATCCACGTTATCAACTGCCTGCTAATTTTTTTTTAATAAAGAAGAGATTTACCAGATTAACGGTCTAGTGCATTTAATATATACGATGACTAAAAATATAATTTCCCTTTTAAATAAAATTCACTACCACAGAAAGAAGTGGCGATTATCTACAAATAAATACGACAAATATTTATTAAAAAGCGATCTAAAGCTCTGTTTTATTGCTTTTTAGAACCAAAAAAAGTGTATATTCTTTAGATAGATGTTTGAACTATAGTTCTGTCTAATTAGTGAACGAAATGAGGATCTTATTTACACCGTACGCAAATGATTTTTACACACGACTTTTATAAAGTGACATACGCTTTCACATACATGTGTACTACATACATAATTGGCCACTACAACCATGCTTCAAGGTTACGGCCTTGCTTCTCGCATCACTCATTTTGTGTCTGCTAATTTTTATCCACGAGTACTGGGACTTACAGTTTAAAGTCGATTGATTGCCATGAAAAAGACTCTCTTCGGAGTCGACTTTAAGCTGTAGGTCCTGGTTCCCCCCGGAGATACAGTAAAGTTTGCTGGTGATTACTCACACCAGGGTACTGTTTTCTCTGTTTTTACCTAGCTCTGGGTGGCCTGGTACTCGCTATAGGCAGAGAGGTTGGTAATTTTTAATTACTGACCATCTCAGGGACTGACCAGAGAAACCTACTCTAATCTGGTACTACGGGCATCAGGAAGCCCCCGGTTATGTCTGTGCTCATCTGTCATTCGGGGAACGAGGCCAACCGGCCTGATGGTTTTGGTGCAGGCCTTCGGGGAGTACTTGTAGTGGTTGTTGTAGTGCTAGATAGAAAACCCCTCAACAAGGGGGGTTTCACTACCCAGGCAGTGGTTGGTGCTGAATTGCTAACTCGGTGCTATGGGCTCTCTTCTGAACGGCGTGCCCTCGAGCATGATTGCGATTAGAGGTCACTGGCATCGGGTGGCGGTGGTTGGATGCATTGTATTCAACTACCGCCTTGCAACGGGCGGCGTGTGGCATGTCTATGAACGATACTCAGTTGTAGGTCCCAGTACTAATGGATAACAATTGACACACACAATATGAGTGCTACGAGAAGTTTGGCCGTAACTCTGACAAAGGGTTGTAAAGGCCAATTATGTACATATACATATTTTTTGGTATATTCTTATAATTTTTATGACAAAACAAAAAAAAAAGTTAAAACAAATATATTAATAGATTATTGCAGAAATATGGCAGATTGCATTTGGTTTGAAAGGATATTGTGCGTCTGTTTATTGTAATATATTACAGCGCCAACTTTTAATAAAATTGAAGTTTAGATATCATATTAAAATAAGAACAAAAATCTTATAAAGTCTTATAACTACTTTTGTGTCCTTATAAAAATAATAGCATTGCTTTGCCTTTTGTTCTTGATTTATTTATTTTTTTTACTTTTTATTTGGGTCTCACTCAGTCCAATAACAGACATTGCAAATTATTAAACTTTTTCGTTTTTGATTTTCTGCTTGCACCGTATAATTGTCTTGTACTCAAATATGTATTTGCGACCCCCAGGAGAAAAAAAGTTGCTATAAGTCTGCGTTGTGTTTTGGTTTTGTGTCTGTGACGGTGTGTGGCAGCACCAACTTTTTTTATTTTTCTTTATTTTCAAGTGTTGCTTTAGTTTTTTTTTTAAGAATGTATGATGTATGTGGCTTATTTTGGAGAACACCAATTTAATTTGGTTTTAAATTGAAATGTATAAACCTTTTTTTTTATAAAAAAAGAATTAAAAAACTTCAGATTTATTTTATTTTAAACAACAAGTAACAGGTTAACGAAATACAAAATTGAAATTAAAGTAACACAATCAATGAAAATTCTGTTTATAATGAAAAAAACGAGGCACAAAATTTTTTAGTCCAGATGACATTATACTTATAATATTACTACCCTCTTTCTGTAAAAAATTCGTTTAAAAACATTTTGAAATTTATATTAAAAACAACAATAAAAACCGAAATTTATTTAGTATAATAGGGTTAACACAATATAATATAAAATATTAAAAAATCCGTCATAAACTCTCTTTAGACAATTCGGTATTCCATTTTGCATTTTCACCAAAACACAAAAATCAGATATTTAGTTCACTTGATTAGCTATTTTAATTTGTTTATAATTTGTAAGTAAAAAAAGAAAAAAAATATTTTCTAATATATATTTCCTTTTACTTTTCAATAAATTGTATATATTTCTCATAAAAAATTATTATATAGGGTACAGATTATTTAAAAAAGAATAAAAAAAATCTTTTAATCTTTAGCATACAAGGGGCCCTATTCTGTAATTCTCTTATGCTAAAATTTTGGGTTTTTAAAATAGGCTGGGCGTTAGAACATGTAAAATTAAAAGGTTTGGAGCCGTGATGTCCCTATAACGGGTGATAGCAAAACAAATTCTGCTTACGTCGAAGTCAAACAGGTACATAATAAAAATAAACATTGTTGCTCTTGAAGGGATGGATAGTGCATATCACTAACATTACACATATTATTAGTAATACTATCGTTATTATTGTTAATATTGTTAAAAGTATCAATGTTATTAAAATCATTAACAATATTAGTACTGATTTCATAAATCACAAACTTCAAGAAAAAACTTTCTTAAAGTTCTCTTCCTTTAAGTTCTTTGTATTCCCCATGGCATGTAAGATAGTGACGTTTTATAAAATAATATTTTGATAAACCCAAAACACAATTACATAGTATAGCACATTGTACATTACCATCATTATTTTATATAAAAAATAATTCGCTTTGATATTCCTCTTTAAACATTTTGAGAGCGTAGTGTTGTCTCAACGAGTGAAAGTACATCAAGCATTCCCATTTCTGGTAGAAGTAAGCAAAGTTTTTTCTCTGCTTCATACGCAAGCTCAAGTGTGTTTATGTAGTAGTGGTAATAGGGATGAAGCTTTTAAATTACAGTAAGCGTTCACGAATTGCATTCATCGCCAACAAGTCCTAAATCAAGTTTGTAAATTTTTAGCGATAGAGTTTTAGCTTAGGAGAGTTACAGAATAAGGCCTCTGAAGAAAATACCAAACTTTTATTTGAAGTGTTTCCCGGAGTGTTTCCCTACCACTATTCTAAGTAAAAAAAATTTTATGTTGAGAGTCTCGTTTTGATTAACTACGAGTACATATTGGCTTCGAAGTGGTATATGCCAAATTATAAAAAAAAAATCAACATTTGGAATAAATTTGGAAATTTCTATTACTAACGTTCTGAAATATATGTAGTTATATAAAAATATTTACTTGTGTATAGGAATTTGCATGCTCATTTCTCCGATTACGCTAGCTTTGAGAATGACGAAATCATTCAGACCTTACTGAGAGACTATTTTGATGATATTGACAAATAAATATTAAATTTGTGTTGGAGTGGCACGGCCCTGTTGTTATCGGAGAATTTTAAAAAGCCTACAGTTTCTAAAAGAACGAAATAAAAAGATATATTTTATTTTAAGAATTTTTACTATAGACTTCAAACCATAAACTTATATTCACTTTTATATATAAAATTTAAATTGATTTTTTGGCAATCAGACGCACAAACTTTGAATTTTCTTTTAACAAAGTCCAATGAAAATCTTAAGACTTCTAGAATAATGTATACTGGCCTTTAAAGTGTATCCAGTGAAGGAGTATTTAATGTTTTTGCTTTTATGAAACAGAGATGATTTCACTGTCCGGCAGCAAAAAATATCTTTATACTCGTATAGCAATATAGGAAACGTGAAGACTTAAATTCATTTCCACTTTCTGTTTTCTTTTATCAGGCTTGGAGTTTTTATGGGCTTGACTAATATTTCAAACCTTTGGAACGATTTGTCCAATACCAATCAGTATTGTTCCTTCTTTTTAATTTAAACTCTTTCGGGATTTGATACGAAATTGGGTGCGACAATTTGAAAGCAATATTAGCATCGTCACTTTTCAAAAATTTATAAAACGTAATATAACATAAAAAATGTTTGAATATTTCTTGTATATCTCTTGTTAAAGAGCTTCATCAACAAAGTGTTAGGAAAGTACTAATAGTGCATATTTGTTTATTAATGTTGCTGCACTTGTAATTATGTTCTGTTTTTAAATTTATATGCGTAGTAGTTCATAAATATTCAAATTATACAGGCTGTTTATGTAAAATAAACAATTTTAAATTTTGGCAATTTTAATGAATAAAACACAAACAAATGTCAGGAATCCTTAGGTTTATATAAACATGTTGTTATAGTTTCAAAAAATAAAACAAATACAAAGAAATGAAAGAAAATAAAAAATTTTAAATAAATCTCTCTTAAAATGTGAGTGTGAAAATCAATGAGAAGAAATATGTAAATTTAAGTGAAGTGAAGTTGTTTTGGTACTGCTTTTAATTTCTGCTTTTTTTTAATGTTTGTAAAATTAATATATCTTAGGCTTAGTGTTGTTAAATGCGTAAAAAGTTGGTAATCGGTTTGAAAAATTTTAAACATATGTAAAGAATTAAATATTTCTTTCGGTGACTATCTTTTAGTAGTCTTCTGACAAAACCTATGAGAGTAACTGATAACCATTAACAACCCAGCGGGAAATGGTAATCAATGAGAATCGAGAAGGTAATGCAAGGAATGTATAATGTTGTTTTTGGAAGCCATTACTCTTAACACAGATCATGTTATACGAAAGCAATAAATGTTTTTAATGTGCCCTCGTAATACGTATTAAAATCTATTACTTGTAATGCATAAAGTTATTTTTTTTATTAATAGTTTGAAGAAATAACATCTTTTGATGAGGGTAATCAATAATTAAAAAAAATTAGCTTCTCGATTTCAAAAGTAATATATTCTAAAGGCAGATATTTATATTATTGATTATAAAATAAGGTAATCCACTTTTTCCAGCTGGGAAGATTCAAGTCTGTCGTTCGGAGTTGACATAGTAGTGTAGGTCCCGGTATTCATGGTTAAAATTTAACGCACACAACTTGGGTGCTGTGAGAAGTTAGGCCGTAACTCTGAAACAGTTACAGTAAAGGCGTCTAAATTGTGGAGAGTAATATATAAGGATTTGCCTTAAAATAAATTAATTTTATTATTAATGTCACTGTAGTAGTTAATGTAGGAGTTTTTAATACAAAATAATTATTAATTATAAATAAAAATTCTCCATAAATTTGTAGAATGAGTAGTGTTGCTAGCAGTACTGCCAACATAGCCTTTATGTTCATTTTCTTTAAGCATTTTGGTGATATATGAAATTGTTTGATCGAAATTATAAATGTGCTGCTGACATACTCTTAAGCAGAGCGACATACTAAATTCATTTTTTAAATAATTTTTATTTATGCTTCGTTATAAAAAGCCTTAATTAAATCAGAGAAATAATTCTATTAAATGAGTTAAGATTGTTTTCTTGTAATAGTTGTTCAGTCAAAGAAGAAAGTGACATCCATGAAGGAACTTAACGCCAGTCCAGCTGAACTTGTCTTCGGCCGTAGCTACAGTAGTCTTATTAGAGTTCTTTGTATTCTCTACTCTTTGTACGTACTTTGTCATAAGATAGTCGAAGTATTGCTTTTTCTCTCCCTAATTGCATTTCCTTTTTTGTAATTTTCATCCATTATGGGTTAAAAGAAATACAATAGTTTTCTTAGACCTCTCTTGTTCAATTTATACCCATTAGTCGACTTCGACGATATGTAAGATCATAGCTGAGGCGGTTAGATTTCAAACTTACCTACAAGAACTGTGGTGCAATATTAAAATGTTTAAGCCTAAATTTAACCCTCTTTATTGCATTTTAATCTCGCACTCATTATGCCAATTAATAATTTATTTGACGCTGAATGAGAATACTGAGAGAGTAAAAACTTTATTGGCCAAAATTCAGCAGGTTTTTACATTTTTTAGTTTTAATTGTAGTAGATGTAAATTAACATTTATTTTATATTTAAAAACTTTTAATTGTTTTGCAATATAAAATTATAACACAAATATCATGCTACTGGGTTTTATTTTACTCGTACCAGTATTGGAACCCCTGAGTGAAACATGATACACCATGACAGCACATTAAATACTTAAACTATGAAACTATGAGTGAATTTGCAACAATGTTAAGCAACGATTTAGTTTTAACAAATATGTAGAAAAATTATAAAAATATTTTGTGCAACAGAGAAAAATTAAAACAAACTCAAAACAGTAGTTGGTTTACGAGCAGTGATAGTAAAACAATCCGCATAATAAAATTATAAAAAAAGACTACATGTGGAGTAAGCGATCAAAAAGATTGAGGTCTTTCTAACAAAATCTCAAACCCTGCAAAAGTTGAGGGCAATATTGCTACCATTTTATAGCTTGAAAGCATATGATGATGAACCACAGTTAAGCAGGGCCATTCAGTGGACTGATGTTAATGTGGATTATGATGACATAGCAACACAAAAAGAAGACATTAAAATAAGAAGTTTGAACTCAAAGGTTGGTCTGCTAGTAATTTCAGGTTGATAATTTTGTGGCTGTTGTTGCATGCTTGGCTATTGTATGCCACTATAATCTCATTTTGTTGTTGTTGTTGTTTTTTAATTTTTAATGACGGCGCTTGACTTGTCTTCTACAAACCAATAAAATGCACTTGAATTTTGTTTTTGAAACAATGCCAGCACATAACAACAGCAATAGTTGCAATAGCAACAGGAAAAAACAGTAACAATAGTTGGCATCGTGCAAATTCTTTTCTTTAAACGACATTGAGATGCGGAAACAGAACTTTTTTGTCCGTTATTTTTGTAGCTGTTGTATGTATGCTCGCCACTGTCATGACTTGCCACACTAAACATACGGTTAAAGTTCTAATATCATTTGTATTAAGTAGTGCTATTAGCAGAAATTGAATAACAGCTTAAGAAAAAATGAAAATAAAAATAAAAAAACAGTAACAAAATGTTACAAAAAAGTGTGCAGCTGTTTGTTTCTTTAACAGTCTTTGTTGAATGCAACAGCTCTGAATGTGATGGTGTTGTTTAGAGATTTTTTTTTCTTCTTAATTTTAGTTATACTCGTATTTTCATTGCCATGGCTTTTAAACTATTCCTGTTGTTATAGCAAATGTGACATGCCTGGAATGAAATAAAAAACCCTGTCCTTGTCGCTTGTCATAAAAATTTTAACAGCATATTAATTATTTTCTTCCTTTGGCGTATGCACCCAAGCACATGCTGCATAATGGCTCAAATGGCACCAGTAGTAAGTAGCCTTTACAATACAATTGTGCAGTATGTGCAGCAAGTGTTCCCTTTTTTCTGTTTTCTGTTTTATGTTTTTCATTCAAAACCAACGTAAACAAAATTGTTTTGTAGTTGCTAAAGTTAAAGAACAGTAGTTTTATTTGAAAATAATATTTGTTTTCTATTTTGATTTTTTTTTTTTTTTTGGTGGGCTGTTATTTGTTTTTAAAAATCTGACATTCAATTTACAAAGCGCAGTTTACAGTTTACAGCAGCACAAAAGAAACTTTTGTGATATAAATGTACGAGGATGGTTGGCAACCTTAATAAAACATATGTTTTAAGTTTCAAGGCGCCATATTGTTTTATTATTATTCTTTTTGTTGATTTTAAATATATAAGTGATTACATTTAGTAACATTGACAAAATCTATGAGAAAATACGGAAGACAAGGAAAAAGGCTGCTGCTGTTTAATCATTCCACGGCTTTCAATATTAAATAATCCTATTACCTATCTTTAAATGATCCCCACTGTAAAGCTGCACCGCCAGGAGTAAGGTATGTCTTTTGGCAACTCTGCCCGCCAGCGGCCTGTGCTCTTGTGATATATGGAGTTCACCTAGCTCTAAGAGACTTAGCACTCCATATAGGAAGAGATTTGTTGGTTAGATACCACAACTGGTGCTCTCAAGAACTACCCAGAGATGCCCTAATTTGGTACTTCGAGCATCAGGCTGTCCCAACCTCTACTTCCTCTCATCACCTTTAGAACGCAGACGTATTTTTCTTTTTTTTTTTATTGAGGCCAGCACTAAGGGGATAATCCCTATTCATGCATTACAGGGTTGTCAATTTTTATCCCCGATTTCGAAATTCATATCCCCAAAAATCTCCACAGAAACTGCATCAATAATTTTGAATGTATGTACATATGTTTTTTTTGGGTTAGTGGACAAAACTGTGCCTCTTTTTTTTATTACTCGTCTCGAGAAAATTCTCACATGTGTGTTGAAACAAAAAATCCCACCGCTTTTCGAATCCTCGTTAAAAAAGTCTTTGTGTATCTTCATGCGGAAACAATCAAAACAAATGCTTTTCCAACTGGAATATTTCCAGTTTATATGTGCGAAACGAAAGCAAAACGTAAAAAAAATATATTAATTGTAAAAATGTAAACAAAGCAATAAAAAAAATTTGTAAAAAAAAGCAAAACTATAAAAAGGAAAAATATATACATTTGCGCTAAACAGAACTTAATAACAAAATTAAACTTAAAAGAAATCCAATTTAAAAAAATCAAGTTAAGAAAAATTTATAGTGTTGTGATAATTGCTGCTGAAATAAATGACCGGCGTAATATATTGCGAGTTCTTCGTCACCAACTTAGGGATACTACTAGGGTATTCAAACGATTAATCGTTAATCGATTAATCGAACAATTGTGTTCAAATAATTGTTCGAACAATTAAAAATAGTCAAATTTCGAATAACGAATAACTCGAATAATTTTCCACGATTAATCGATTAATCCATATAAAAAAATACTTTATATATAGAAATAATAAATGGTATTAATAAACTTTCTAAGTGTTTTAAAATATTTAATAAATCTAATGAAAAACAAAAGAAATTGCAAACAAAAATGCTGCAAGAAAAGAAAAAGAAATTCGTCTTGTACATGCTGTAAAGCATCGATGGTCGTCCTTATCTTCCATGATTGAAAATTTTCTTCGTATTTGTAAATACGTAAATTACGCTCTATCTGATTTTGGTTTGAGGACTTTTACAGGTATGGAAATTAAAGTTTTATCAAAATTGAATAAAGCCCTTAAACCACTTGATGTCGGTATTACTATTATTAACAGCCTGTTTCTAGAACACGAATGGTATTTGACATTCGTCTTTTTATATGTGAAACACTAACAAAAACACTCAAATTTTTTAGTGTTTCACATATAAATAGACGAATGTCAAAACCCATTCGTTTTCTAGAAACAGGCTCTAATACAATAGAAAATGCAAACAATCCTTTTTTAAACTAGTTATTAGAAAGGCTTAAGATTCGAATAAATAAAAGACGTGTAAAACTACTTTGTAAAAGTAAAAGTAAAAACATACAAAAAAGAAATATTCCTCGAAATTCAGTTTTTCAGTTATGCCACTATTCATGTAAGTGAGCAATGCGTACATATCATTTTTAAAACACACAGTATCTACCATCAGTCATTTAATGTTTACTGAATTTTTTTACACAAATCAGTACTTTTTACTGAATACTGATTTCTCTTTTCAGTAATCAGTAAAATTTACTGAATACTGATTTCTTTTTTTAGTAATCAGTACTTTTTACTGAATACTGATTTCTCTTTTCAGTAAACAGTAAAATTTAATGAATACTGATTTTTCTTTTCAATAATCAGTACTTTTTACTGAATACTGGTTTACGTATTGCAGTAAAAAAGTAATTCAGTATGCCCATGTATGTTCTTTTCCATGCACTTCTCTCAATTTCTCCAACATCTACAATCAGCGAGAGAGTCTTCTCAAAATCGAGTTTTATTAAAACTAAAGAAAACCATCGGTTGAGAGCTAAACTAAATTACTAAATATAAATAACATTACAAGACTATTTTAATAGAAGTGCATAATTTTTTTAACTAATTTTTAACTCATAATATGAATTATTTTTAATTAAGTATTTATTTAATATTTTTATTGCATACGAAGTAGTAAATTATTACTTTTATATATTAAATCGTTATATATATGATCTCAAATATTAAAATTAATTAATGAATTATTTATGGTTTAGTTTTCCAACAATATGTTTGTGCACTATAGTTAACTATAGTTAATGAATTTTTAAAAAGTTATTACATTACAATGTTTGTGGTTATTATTATTTGTTTTTTTTAATAAAATGTTTTAAAAATCCACAAAATTGGTATGTTATTTCATATAAAATAAAATGCGATTAATCGAACAATTTTGAAATTTTATTCGATTAATCGATCAAGAAAAAAACCCGAATAATTACTCACTCGATTAATCGACCAAAAAAAAAGTCGAATAATTGAATACCCTAGATACTACCGATCCGTTTAATATTCCGAAGCAACGATTTAGGGAAATTTGCTTTTCTTTCGATTTTCTAAAATAAAACAAATTCTAATTTATACAAATTTTTTAACTGAAACTTAATGAACTACTTATGAGCGCTTGCCTTTTCCGTCAATTTATCATCCATTATTTATGTATTTTTTGTTATTTTTTGAATACAAAAGAGCCACAAAATATCACTTGTAGTTTTAATAAAAAAAATTAGCCATACAATATTATTTTTATTAAAATAAGCCACACAATATTACTTAAAAAAGGCACAAAATACAAAAATTGTTTTTTTGTTTTTGTTTGCAAAACACTTTTCGCACCGTTTTAATATGCGGCTTATTTTGACACTTTATTCGGTTCAGTTTTCACAAAAAAAAGATACAGAAACACTTTTACTCGCATTTTTCCAATAACAATTGGAAAATGGCATAAATGACAGATAGTTCTCGCATTATTTTACATACAGAAACACGCACGTGAGTAATATGAAAAACATTCCCATACCATTTATTTCCAAAAGAAGTAATTTAACGTAAGAAGACCCTCTAATACTGAATTCCTCCGCAATAAAACCATTAAAAACGATGGCTGAAACACAATGATATAGGAATGTTTTTATTTATATTAGAAAATAAATCAAAATAAAATCAAAAGCACTCGTTGCAAAAATTTTATATGAAAGTATGAGTTTTAAACAAGCAAGCGTGAAAAATTGAAACTCTTTCATCGTGTGTTCCGAAAGCAAGAAGCCTATAATATATAATTAAATAAGCAAACTAATTTTAAAAGTCGCCGAAAACTTGTCGATTATTCCACAAAAAAAAAAAATCCCAATCTCCTAACGAAATTTTTTATCTCCATTTCGGAAAAAAAATCGCCACTTTGGGAATAAGTCCCCTAATCTGACAACACTAAACAAAATGGTGAATATTTTTCTGTATTACTTGCTAAAATTCTATACTTCTTTTAAGATTGCTGTACGGTAAACAAATAAAATTGTCATAAATGGAGCATGCAAAGAAGATGACTCTATGGCGCGATTTGCAATAATAATCAAGGAAACGCTGTCACTACAAAATCATGATAGCCAATTTTTGGTGATAGCTGTCAGCTAATGTTGACATCAATGACCTGTAGTGCTATCGACATCAGCCAAACAGAGTTTCTTACAATTGGGTTGTTACATTAAAAAGTTCCCGTTTGCGCAATTTATACTTTTGGCGATGTCGATTTGCTTTCTCGTTCTTGTGATGTGACCCTGCTGGAGTCTCTTGTAACATTTGAAAAACTGTGTACATAAATGAACTGATGCTCATGAAAATGGCATTAGGCGCTGCATTAAAAAGATAAGCGAATCTGTGTTGTACCACGCGTTTAACAAATTAAACAAATTTTTCCTTTAAATTGATCTCAACAAATTCGACACTTAAAAGGCTACTCATTTTGAGTACTTTCGTTTTGATTTTTCAAATCTATTGTGTTTTCTCTGTAAGGTGAGCAAATTGTAAGACCTTCCTCGTATGTTTATAATATTGGTGTGGTGGCATTAAATCCATAAGCAACTCAAACTACTGTGTTAACATATGATTGCATATTATGCTGGTGGTTTCATATTTTTATGTTTTATATCGTTTGGTTTCAAATACTCGTACTTGTTGTATCTGTTGATTTCTATAGCTGTTGTTGCTCTTGTTTTTAAAGTTGTTCTTCATGTTGTTATTATTGTTGTTACAAATATTGTTGCCTGTTTGTGTTTTGTTTCTTTTTTTTCTGGGGATGTTATACTTATAACTGTTTTTTGATACAAAAAACTGCAAGCAGTAATGTTTTATGTTTGACCGTAGGCCATTTCAAATAATTTTTTGTTTTGGGTAAATTTGGGATTTTATGGCAAAGAAACCAAAACAAAAGAAAAGAAAAAAATTGTTCTGCTTTTCTTCGCCCAATATTGGGGAGAAAAAATTGTAGAAAAAAACTTGTCATGTATTTTTCGTTTGCCACCCATGGCGGAGGTTATTGGGTTTTTTGTTACAATTTAGCAGCAAAAAAACATTTATTTTTTCTATGACAACAAAAAAAATTTACTTTGTTTTTATGCACTATCATCGCTTGGACAGTTTTTTGGTTTATTTTCTTTTCAAAATGAAACACGATAATTGTAAAAACTGCATGTTTAGTGAAAAAAGAATTCTATTTTCATTGACTTTTTTTTTTTTTTTTGATTTCTAAGAAAAATATTTTATAAAAAAATTTATACGATTTTCTTAAATATCTTTGTTTCTTGGATTCACAAATCACAGTTGTATTAACTAAGTAAGATATCGAAAAAATCAAATGAAATAAAAAGAAAAAAAAAAACTAAAACTGTTAATTCATTGGTAAAACAATAGTTTTGGTATTTGTTGCTGTTACCGCTTCTGTTATTGCTGTTGCATTGCTACTACGTTTGTTACTCTTAAATAGTGCATAAAATCAATTGACATTTCTTTTGTTTGTTTGTCGGTTTTCAATATTGGTTTTTTTTCCCCCGATTTACTATTTGGTCGGGATTTGAATTTTTTTTTTTTTGTTTTCGATTTTAATTAAATTTCTTTTCTTCGGGTTTACTTGATATTAAAAAAAAAAATTGATTTGTTTGTTAAGCGTCACGGTTTCAATGTTTAGTTTTTAAACAACTGTTGATTGTATTTTGTTTTGGGGTGTATGTTTAGCTTATTTCCATTGTCATTGCTACTTTTATTGTTGTTCTTAGTGTTGGAATTCTGACTACTGTTAGGCGAAACTAAATATTTAAACCGCTTTTGTTTTACAAACAGGAATATCATCTAAAGTAATTATTTATGATGATAAGTTCTACAACACTGATTTGTTGGCTATGAAATGTTATTTTAGAGGTTAAAACCTTCAAGTTAACACCACTGCTTTTTTGACAACTGATGTAACAGCTGGTAAGTGCATTTTGTTTATTTTGGTTTGACGTTTTATTAAATATAGATTTACGTCAGAGCAGCGATAATAAATTGTTGAAATTTTTTATTTAAATTATGATTCAAATCGTGAAACCCATTATTAATTTCGTCTATTTTATGGCGTCCTTTGGAGTGGCTAATCCGACTAACAATGGATTCTTTTTGAGCTTCTACTGATAATTTGCATCTATTGAAACGACAATTAATGATGATATTTTAATTTAAACTTAACACCCCCCGCGGGTACAGTACGTGGCTTCTGGTGATACGTCACACCAGGGGCCTGTACACACTGGGGAATATGGAGGTTATCTAGCTCTGGGTGGCCTGTCACTGGCTATAGGCAAAGAGTGGTTGGTAATTTATTACTGATGCTCTCAGGAACTGACCAGAGACACCTATGTAATCTGGTACTACGAGCATCAGGAGCCCCCGGTTTGCCTGTGCTCCGCCGTCATTCAGGGAGTGCGGTAAATCGGCCTGATGGTTTGGGTGTGGCTCTTTGGGGAGTACAAGTAGTGATTGTGGTAATGCTAGATAGAAACTCCTCAACAAGGGGGTGCAACTACCCAGGTAGTGGTATGCCGATTTGCTAATCTAATGTCCATGGGCTTTCTTCTGAGCGGCATATCTTTGGCATAATCGAGATAAGAAGTCACCGGCTTCGGATAGCGCTGGTCAGACGAGGCGTATTTGACCACCACTTATATAACTGTGTGGCGTGTTTTGTGTCTTATGAACAGTACGCACGATGAACTCAATCTAGTTAATCTTAACAGAAAAACTAAACATACATACTTACATAATTGGCCATTTCCAACCTGTTTCAGAGTTTCGGCCTAGCTCCTCTCAGCACTCATGTTGTGTGTGTCAATTTTTATCCATGAGTACAGGGACCTACAGTTTAAAGTCGATTCCGGACGACAGACTTGAGAAGTTTGTTCATGGCAATTAGTTTCTCTCAGAGTTTTTGCCAGAAGACTGCTGAGGCGTAGTCACCGAAAGAAATATTTTTTTCTATAATTTTTTTTTTCATGATGTCAGAGCTGAGGTTTGAACCCTGAGCTAGGACTATAGCTCAGGCTTGTAGTAAGCCAACACTCTAACCACTAGACCACGGCGACAATAGGAAAACTAAAACTGTTTTAAAGTAAATATTTGTAGCAAGAGTATTTAAAATATTTAAAGCAAAGCAAATCAAATTAAATAATAAATTTTAAATCATTGAAAATGTTTAGCCGCATGTAATCATTGATTTTGTTAGACTGTATTTAAAAATGAAATTTATTTGAAATTTCGACTTAAATTTAAAGACATTTTATTATGCAGGTTTGTCAAACTTAATTTTTTTTGATTTTTATTTCATTTGTTTAGAGTTAAATAATTGACATTTTCCTTCTATTAAAACGATTTTTTTTATTGTTCCAATAACATAAAAAATGATGAATTTCTAAATAAAAATTTGTTTTTCTATTATAGCTGTTGTAGTATTGAATTGTTTTGCTTTTTTTATTGTGTCTACTATTATAAATGTTTGTCAACGTTGACATTTCCTTGTTAAAGTTCACAAAAGAGCAAAAAAAAAACAAAGTTTAGAAAAGAAATATAAATACTACAACGACCACACGTCATTTTGTGTGTTTTAATCAGGAATGACGTTGATATTTTGTTTGTGGTTTAAACTACACTAAAACGAACTGTATACTTAATACAACTTTAAGGGTGTAACGTACTTGTACTGCAAAGTGTTTGCAAAAATTTATGGATTGTAATTTTTATCGGTGATGTCAGTTTCAAATTGCATGGTCAGTTTTTTTAGGTGGTCTCCAAAAGATATTGTGGTTAAATTTGTACATTCAATATAATATATGTATTTTATCAGAGTTGACTGCTCCCAAAAAACGGGCTTAAATTTTCATCTACTCCTCTTCTATTGATTTCTGTCTGTCTATTGCTGTAACAAAATTATAATAATAAAATTAAAAAAAAAAAAAAATATTTATTTAAAAAAATAGTGAAAAATAACCTTTCTAGGGTACAAATTGGTTTTGTAAGCTATTTTGGATGCCTAGACACATTCAGATTGAATTGATATATTCACAAAAGTTGATCAGATTTACAATGGCTACAATATTGTCATATATTGTTAGCGAAAAATTACGATTCCCTGTAATTATGATAAAAGAAGTAAAAAAAGTAAAAATTTTTTCGTAAATTTTTGCAAAAATGTGCAAGAAAAAATAATTTTTTCCATAAAAAATATTTTAAAATTTGTTCAGTAGAGTCTTCACTACATTATTGCTGAACATAGTATATATATAGCAGTATCTTTAAGTTTAAGTTAGCTATTAGTGATGAAGTGATTTTCAAAATTTTTAAGGTCCATAACAAAAAATTGGTAATCAATCTGAGCAAACCGAGTACAGGGTTTTACTAGCATTTGGTAGTACAATCGAACCTATACTGTAAAGTTCATGCATTTTTCCAAAAGTCTTCATTTGTCGCATAGTGTAATTACAAAAAGAGACTTATGCAAATAATTAGTCAGGCTGCCTTAAGAGCGCTTGCCCTTCATAGTATTACAATATTGCTACCTTACATTTCTATTTACGATTTCCCATTTCCTAATCACAGCAGGGATCCGGACCAATATAAGGCGTCGCAGATGCTTTCCTGGTTTCTGCTTATTCTACAGTATCCACAATTTTAATTCGTAGATACTATTGCCATGAAGTTTTTTTCTTATAATTTGGTAGATAGTTTTATGGCGTTTATTTTTTAAATATAATTTCCGATATATGGTCTCCTCGGTTACGATTGACATAGATTATTAACTGAGTTTAAATATTGGCTTCCAACACTTTGCTTGTTGTTATAAATTAGTGTCTTAGTGGAAGTGAATTCAGAGGATTGCTAAATTGGCTGTTAAGTAAGTTCCTACTATTTATTGGAACTTAATGTATTCGATATTAAAATTTCAGTCACTACAGTTCGATAGTGTAAGTTAATCAAAGTAACAACAGCTGTTTAAGGTGGTTTTACACTATCCCACTGAGTATAACGACATGTCAAAAACTCAAATAAAATGAAAAAGTATAATAGTGTAAAAACAATATGTAATGAATTGTCTAAAAATACGGATAGAAATTTGACAGTCGTATGGCTCTCATCATTTTTAGAAATCTTTCTAAACCATTAGATTTTTCATTTTATCAGAGTTGCTTTTTTACACAAATATAAGAAAAAATCAGGGTTGGAAAACCGGAAATTATTCACTATAATTTTGCTTATTCCTTTTTTTATTAAATAACTACAAAAATACAAAATATAGTTAACATTTCAAGTTCTTTCCCTTTAACATAAAATAAATTACAAATATTTGTTGTAAAAAATAACTAAATATGGCTTATATTATAAAATACTAATAAAACAAATATTGCCGTATCAACATGTCCATCGTTGGAGAAAGAGAAAAACACAAACAGCTGTTGTTTCCATTTTATTTGAAATGTGATAGTGTAAAAGCAAAATGTAATACAAAACATTTTACGTTTGATTTTTTGACAATCAGACCAAAAAGCATTAGATTTTGTTTCGACAAAATCCAATGAAAATCTTAAGACTTGTAGAATAGTGTAAAAGCACCTTTACTCATAATACCGCCAGCATGCAAACGGCAGTATTTAGTAAAAATTGAACCCAAACGTTAGTCATTTGGTTATATAAATATGTAATGTTTATGGGAGCAGTATTTGATTCGTACTATAAAGCAAAGATTTTTCCATAGAATTTTCTGCGTGGTCGAAAAACAAAGACCAACAAATTGAAAAGATCTGCGAGTAATAATTTTGGCATCTTCTTAAAGGCTGTACAAATTTCTGTGCACTGCTGATGTCCTTGAACCGAGTTGAGTAGAATTAGTGTGAAATTGCTTGCTTGTACAAAGAACTTACTTACTTACTAGGACGATTATATTGACTATGTAACATGAAATATGTGCCTAATGAACTTTGCACACAGTTTTTTTAAGTATACTTCTACACTTAAGAAGCGTTGTTTGGTGGGGTGATAACTTTTTTTTGGACAATATTCTCTCCAGGGGTTTTGTAATGGCAAATATTGTATTTCAATTCAATTTGGTAGAAAACCTTACGCACCGACAGCGATTTCTAAAATGCCTTTAATATATTTTTTTTTAATTTTTTTAATAACAATTTTTTTAAAATATGGTTTATACATATGTAAGTACATATGTAAACAAATAATAACAATAAATGATTAAAAGTAAGTATTGTAAGATATAAACTTTAGGTTTAAAGTACGCGATGTTTTACAAAACGGATATATATCTTGTAGTATTTTTATTCCACGTTCCCCACAAATATTAATGCGTTGTTGATTTGGAATTGTAGATGATGTAGGTACCCAATGTCTGAGGAAACACTCGTGGGCTTTCGTAAAATTTATTAATGACTTGTTTAACCGTTCAAAATCCTTTTCATGCAAACTGTGGTCCGAAAACCAGATTTGAATCCATGCATCACAAATGAAATCACATATAGGTTGTAAAAGTTTTTGGTAACTGGGAACAAGAATATTGAATCAGCATGCCTTAATTATATAGATGTGATGGTCAGATGTTAAGGCATCAAAAGGAGTTTTTTTATTTAACTTTGTTTGATTCAAAATTTTAACGCGTTTGGTGCGTAAACTTTTTTAACGATAGCGAAAAACTAAAAGCGCAGTTCTTAATATTTGTCCATGCCGTACACGATTTTGTCTGGGGAGATTTGATATTTGCAAAAAATGCAAAAAGTTAACGATTCATAAGCCTACTTAACAGAAGGGTCAAGACATTTGACATTCTCAGCTGTCAAGGCACGATTATGGTTATCGATATTTCTCACACAGCTAAAGAGCACGGGTAATATAGTCGTATTTAAATTGAGGTTATTTGTTTTCTTGCAGCACTTATTAAGAATATATGTATGTGTGTTGGTATATAAGTAAGCATTTGTAAATATAGTTTGTTAATTTAACAATTTTGGGAAATGCATTATTTTTTCTGAAGCAACAACTTAAAGCAAATTACTTTTGTTTTTTTCGTAACGCCTAAAAATTTTTATACCAAAATATTATGAAACCTTTAATGTGAGAGAAATTTTAATGCTTTTCAATGTATAAAAACTTAAAATAATGTTGAGTAAACTTTTAAAACTTAAATGTTTTACTTATAAACGTAATAAGAAGATTATAGAAAGGTAACTGCTAATAAAAATCATTTTAAATGCATGATGTGGCATAAACAAAAGTTAACCGTAATTCCATTTGGGATGACTTTTACTTGATGCACATAAAATCTATCAAACATTTTAATCAGAATTATTATTTACCTTAATTTTAATTAAAAAAAATTATATTTTAATAAAATAAATATTTTGATTGAAAATTCATTTAAAAATAAAAACACCGATTGTAGATTTCTGGCATATTAAGGCTGTTTTTTATAAGAAAAAAAAAGAAAAATATTTTTATTAGAGGCATGATTATGCATTTTATTTACAATTTGTGGCAATTTATGTTAAAGTTTATTAATTTTTTTTGTTGGTTCATTTTGTCTAAAACTTAAGATCTTTATTTTAAACTAAATAAAGTAGGAAGTTGCTTGTTATGTTTTACGAAAAATTTACTTCCATTAAGAAGTATGTGTCTTAAGTCTTTTGTTTTGTTAAACACTCCATCTAATCAGACTGTCTATTGTAAGTCACAGACTGAAGGTATGCATATGTCGTCACGTATATTTTATTATAATTATGAAGTTTTAAGTATTTTTACATATTTTTTATTTTTTTATTTATTTTTTATTAAATAAATTATTATGGTGTTAAATATGTAATTATAAGCAAAAAAATTATTTTTATTTATAGACGTCATAATAATAATTTATAGATGAACTGCATGTCATGTGATACATTAAAATGTAAAAGACGAAAGAGAATATATATATGTATACACACATATATATGCATACTGTATACATATGCATGTATTCAATTAAAGGTGATAAATTTTCATAAATTTCTTAATATCACGTATTTACTTATGATCAAGAAGAAGAAGAAGAAAAAGAAAAAAACATTTCAACCACAACGCATTTTCAGGTTTTTCGTTTTTTTAATTTTTATTAATACTCCAGGTTTGTATACGCAGGAATTTAAAATTTACGATAATTTTAACAAGTGACGACAAGTGGCGCTGTTTCAATTGACCAGAGGTACTTATACATTAAATTCAAGCCGCACATCAATGTGATACTCGTCGCATAATACTAAAAAGTGAAAAAATTCAAAACAACGACAACAACTGTTAAAATTTTTGCATACTTTGATGATGATAAGAAATTGTCAATTATAGCAAAGTAATTGAAAAATTGATTTGCTAAAAATGCCTAGAAGCTAAATTGTGCAAAAAAACGATAAAATATGTAAATTTATGCAACATGTTGCAATATAATGCATATGCGTAAGCAAAACAAAATGAAAAGTAAAAAAAAAATTTTTTTTGGTTCAGCATTTGTTTACTTAAGAAAACACGTTTTAAACAAAAATTTTCTTAAAGTAGCCTCTATGACTTTTTGTCTTTTTTTCAACCCCTTTTATAACTTTATTAATGAAATTTAAAAATCTATGCTAATGTAAGGGAGAATTGACATTGAAGCTACCTAGCGCTAGATAGCAGCACAAATACAAAAACTTTTTCTTTCTTAGAAATAACGATCTGTCAAACGTCAGCTGTTATTTTAGCCAAATTCATCGATTAGTTTATTTGTTGTAGTCGTTTGAAGTAAGCAACTTTTGTGTTTCTTGGAAAATGGAAAAAAGTGAATTTCGTGTAGTGATTAAACACTATTATTTGAAAGGCAAAACGGCAAAAGAGACAAAAGAAAAGCTTGATAAACATTACGGCGAATCTGCTCCGTCAGATTATATGGTAAAATATTGGTTGCTGAATTTAAACGGGGCCGAACAAGCACTGCAACAATACCATCAATAGGAAGGCCAAAAGATGTGGTTACTGGAGAAAATATCAAGAAAATCGCCGGGTCAAAATATGTGAGATTGCCGAAATGGTAAACATATCATATGAACGTGTGTTCAACATTTTGCATGAACATTTGCATATGAAAAAGCTATCGACAAAAACGAGTTCGACAGATCACTTCACAGCGGTGTTTGGACATGATAAAGCATAATCGTGCTGATTTTTGGCGTACATTAATAACTGTTGATGAAACGTGGGTCCACCACTACACACGTGAATCCAAAAATCAATCGAAGCAATGGGTGGAAGCGGGTAGAAGTGCTTAGAAAAAGGCGAAGACAGCGAAATCGGCTGGCAAGGTTATGGCCACTGTATTTTGGGATGACAAGGAATATTGCTCATCGATTATTTTGGAAAGGTATCCACAATCACAGGAGAGTATTATCGTGCATTATTGGATCTATTGGTTGATGCAATCAAGGAAAACAACAAGAAAAAATGCTCTTTCTTCGAGACAACGCACCGGTTCACACAGAATTAAATACGATGCTAAAATTCGAATTGGTTGATTATCCACCTTATAGTCCAGATTTAGCCCCAAGTGAGTTTTTCCTGTTTACAAACTTGAAAAAATGGCTCGCAGGAAAAAGATTCATCTCAAACGAAGAAATGATTACAGAAACTAATGCGTATTTTGAGGAGTTCCCAAAATCGTATTATTAATGATGGTATAAAAAAGTTGGAAAATCCTCTTACTAAGTGTATTGAGCTAAAAGGAGACTATGTTGAGAAATGAATGGTTTTTGAAAAAAAAAATGTTTTTTTCCTATTTAGGTAGCTTCAATATCAATCCGGCCTCGTATGTTATAGTTCTAGCAATTTATCATAAAGCGATGATAAATGTTAAATTTTACCTTTAACTCTATTAAATATCATTAATTTAACATTTTCTTTAGTGCAAATAAGTATTTAAAATACCTGCCATTTTTCTTTTCTTTTTCTTTTTGAAAAGATTAAAACATAGTTTGCAAGTTTTCATAAATAATTCCTTATTTTTAATATTTTACTATATTTAGACTTAGACGCTAGTTTACATTTATAATTGTTTAGATGGTTTAAGATAGATCATTTAAAAAGATACAACATCGTTATAATGTTGCTGATATACGTTGTCAACAATATGACACGATCCATACACACGCATAGCTGGCACGCCAACATTTTCTTTTGCTGTTGCTGTGGCTGTTGCTGTTGATTGATTGATGAGAATACGAGTATATGGCAGAGAAATAAAACTGCATGGAGTCAAACAATCATTTTGTTTTATAATATGTTGCTGGATTAAAAAAAAATTAAAAAAAAAAAAATGTTTTTCCAACATGTTGAACATTTAAAGTATTTTATCCATAATTTCTTATAATTCTTTTATTATTATTTAATAATGGAAAATTATGATGAGTATGAACATATAGAACTGTTTATGAAATACAAATTTTCTTTATTTCCAATTTTGGTTTGTAATAAGTATTTTACAGACAAGCATGTAATTCTTTAGAATTTTGTATGAGAGAGCAGCTTTAGAATAATAAATTATCTTAAAGTCTTTGTGTTCATACATACTACTTGTAGTTTCTTAGAAATAATTGATCTGAGTGTAATTAAATTAAATGCTTGTTCAAGTCTAAATTCAGCAACTAAGTTGTAGGCATTAATGTTTATAAATCATTTTAAAAATCCAATAATAGAATTATGAAAATTGTTTTAAGCCCTTGTTGGAAATAAAACGAGTAAGTATGTAAAAAATGACAATTAATATAATATTAAGCAAATACGAATATATGTTACCCTACAAGGTCTATGCAAATTAATGGAAGTGTACTTTTCTTTTTTTCATTCACATTCCTTTCTTTTAGCAGATCTTTCAAAACGTAAGAAATGTAAAACAATTATGGGAGTACTTATAATGAAAAGTTAGCAACTCGTTAGCATATCCCTTTCAGACCGTGATGCATCGATTGTGCGGGTGGGTTTAGGTCTCACTATTTTCATTTATGTTTGATTAAAATCAAAAAGACCGACATGCATCGATTGCTCTGATTGTTCTTTATATTTGTTTCTCACACTATTCTGCCATTCGATTTACCGTTATTGAAATTATTTAGAATTCTTGCGTCAGATTTCAGTTTTGTCAAAATGAGCGGAAGGAACAATTTGTTTTAACAACTACAAAAGTACTAATGTCTAATAAATAGTGAATTGGGGCATATTTTAACTAAAAAAATTATAAATTTTAATGTTTCAGACCATTTCAAGTCATTTGATGCAATAAATATGCGTTTCAGTTAAAAAGGTTAACGAGTGCATCAATTGTGTGTGTGTCCTGAAAATATAAAAATGGTAAAATCTAAACATTGATTATATTTTCGTACAATATGGATACGATATTCAAAAAATCAGTAAAAAATTCCCATTAATTTAGTAGCAGGTCTGAAAGGGATATGGGACAAAAAACTGGCAAGTATATCACCCTCTATAAACTGATATTCTTAAAACTTTCAATATATCTTATTGATAACTGGTCAGAGAATCCAAAAAATTAAAATATTCGTACGTTTGAGTGAGAATTTCGACGTAGAGGCATGAAAGACTTAGCCACTATGTACAACAAGCTGCTAAATTTTTATTATAAAGCAGGCTGTTAGTTATTAGTTAAAGGTATCTCATAATTTTTTTCATAATTATAAAACACCTGCAAAATAAAGTTGCAATTTTTAAGAATCTAAGACCGTCAAACCAATGCTTAAGAGATGTTTTTTTTGTGAATTTGACAGATTATTTCTTAACCCTACTTCTTATACCCGAGTACAGGTGTGGCCATTTGTACTTTGAAGTATTGTACCTTCTAAACTGCTTACGATTTTTAGCTGAAACTTCGGATCTAGGAAGATGGCATAGATCTGTGTCGATTAACGCTTTAGTCACTATCTGAGGTTAATAGATTGAAGAGCTATGAGCTTCCAAAGTCGAGACCCTCAAGAACGTATACCCAAGTACAAGTGTGACCACTTATACAATTGATTGATTTGACTATGTAAATCAAAGAGCTTTTTTTCGTTGGTAATCTATATTTATATATTGGTTGCCTTAGTAGTCTAATAGGTAATGTGAGGGTTGTGGGTTCTATTCTCTCCAGACACCCTGGTCTGTTATACTACACCGAGCATATTGCATTGTTATTTAGTATATAAATATATAATATAATTTATATATTATTTATTATAGCTTAAATCATTAAGTTTTTCTTCTCATTATTACAAAATTTGTAAACATTGGCCATTTAAATGAAGAGCAATTATGACGGCTACGTGGTGTTCGTTCGTCGTGAATATATAACACAAGTAGCACCTTACAAATAAATTGCGGCTTGTTCGATTCCATGAAAGCGGCTTATCAAATGCTTAACCCTGCCTTTACCCTAATTTGTTTTCCGTCCTGTAACAGTTTGTCAGGTATATATTTGCCATGTAAAAAGTATGAGTTTTTGGCGCTATACTTCGCCGGTTTGGATGGAATTCATATCATGAATTGGGTACGGCCACGATGCGGAAACAACTACTGGTCCACTGTAAGATTCTCACTAGCTTTGTGCAAATGTTTAAAATTTTAATTAACATTGTCCACAACTCGGAATTGGTGTAGATTTGTTATTTTATTGGAGCATCCCTCTTGCGTTTGAATAATAAATCTGAAAATTGCTTGCAATAGTTTCAAGTCCATTACAGAATGATAAAATGGGTAATTTGCTACTGACCACAAGTATTTCACACTTTCGTCGTATGTGCCAGCTAAAATAAGCACTCCTATAAACGCATACATTTCACTCAATATCACATGCCGGAAGATCGGCATTTTGTGAAGGCTCCTCTTTTTGTTTTTGTGGCATGTTATTATGAGTATATCCACTCACTCATATAACACTTGAATGTATTTGCAATGGAGATTGTAGCTTTAGATATTACCGTCGTAAAGTATTTTATTGTCTAGTACGGCGTTATAGTCTTGGTAGATTACATCATATGATAACATCACGTGCAAGGAATTTAGCTGCACCCAATAATTAATTTACATAGAATAATCTTCAGCGTGCATTTCTAAGCGGCTATGTTCATCATTATGGTTATCATCTTTGTAGAAGTTTCTTCTCAGAAAATGTAAGGAAAAACGTGAAAAATTGCTAATGGCCACACCTGTATTTAGATATACGTTCTCATAATAAAGGACTAGGGTTAAACACAAGCATGTCATGAGTTAAAAAGTTTGCCGTATCTTTAAAACTAAGTATATGAAAAAAAAATAAATTTTTTTAACTAAGTATATGGGACAAGTTGCTAAAAATTGACAATATACCTTTAACTTTGAAGGTGGCGCAACTGTTAATGTTAATTTTTATCTCTTCTGAAGTAGTGAAGTAGGTTTTGATCCTTGCTTTCCAGTTCTGTAGATGGTGCTTTCTCCTGATCATTTATTTGATATCACAAAGGTGGTTAGAGTGGAATGTCAGGAGCGACTTTCTCTGGGATGGATTTCTCGGAACAACACATACATACACAATTGGCCATTAAACCCTGTGTCAGATTCTCGCAGCAATCATGTTGTATGTGTCCCATAAGTATCGGAACCTAAAGTTTAAAGTCGACTCCGAACGGCAGACTTGAGAAGCTCTTTCATGGCAATCAGTTACTCTCAGAGCTTTTGCCAGAAGACTGCTAAGAGGTAGTCGCCGAAAGAAATATTTTTTTGATATATTTTTTTTCAAGATATCAGAGCTGAGGTTTCAACCATGAGTTATCATCTTATTAAGCCAAGACACTAACCACCAGACCACGGGGACTACACTTCTCAGAACCTTTTACATATTTTTGTTTAACTTTTAATTTGAAAAGAAAATAAACAAAACGAAACTTTTGATCTCATTTTGTTTTGTTCTTTACAATGAGTAAAACAAAAACAAAGAAAAACAGTGCATTTTATTTTTTTTTTGTGAGCACTACAAATACACGAACTCAAATGTGCGTAGGTAGAAAAAAATTAATGAGAAGGAAAAGAAAATGATGCAACGGAATAACAAAGCAAACACAAGAGAGAGAAGCGAATTGTTTCGTTTGCGCTCTTTCTCATTTATAAAGTATTTTTTTTTATTTTGCCCATGTACAATACGATTAAAATAATTTGAAAAGTTTATGACTTTGTGGAAACATTTGCGAAATATATTGTTTCTTTGCCCACTCTGCTTCAAAATGCAGCACAAAATTTTTTGTTTTTCATATACTCCAGTGCTAGGGCTGGAACCTGGGCTGGTTGGTGTTGTAAGCGAGCACTCTAACCACCCTAATAGTGGTACCAACCAAAATGAAATTCCATGTGAAAAATTTTATATTACTTTAAATAATATAAATACTCCAAGCACTAATTAGATATTAAAAAAAAAAGAAATTCCCACCGTTATTGATAAGAAAACTACGCAAAGTTACGAAATATTGTACTAAACCTTTACTTTCTTTGTTTTGTGTTTTCCTACTCACTTTCACATTATGTTTGAAATATATGTAGTAGGGGAATAAGTAGCACGGCAGTGGTCATATGATTCAGTTCTCACATAAGGTGTAGATGATAAAATATTATACTACTACTTAGGCGATTAAATACTTTATTAGGAAATAAAAACAGAAGTTTACGTATTATACTTCTATCTATATGGTACGATAGTTAAAGTCAATTAAGAGGTATTTATGTATTTAATTAACGACTAATCATGCGAAACAATATTTTCTCAGACAGACTAACAGTTTAGTGTCAATTGAATTACAATCTTTTGTTTTAATTTAAAATTATAACTTTCTCCATTGACGGTAGTATGTGGAACACAATATTTCGTTTAACAAAAATATATTTTGATGTGGAAATGATTAAAATAAAAACAAACATTTTGTTTTATTTAAATTTAAAATGCGTTCAAACCTTTATGTAATTAAAATAGCTTTATAGCTTAAATGCTATAAATATTTTACTATTTCTTTTTTTTATATATTTCAAACTCCTTTAATGCTAAACATAAATCAAGTTCCTTTGTGGACACTAATGTCCGGTGAAATTGAAGAAAATTAAAGAAGAAGTAGAAGAAAATAACACTTAATCAGGTCAGTTTTTAAAGCTTTTTTTGGTTTTATAGCACTTTTTTTTGTCTCTCTTTGTTTAATTACAGATCGTTAAAGTTTTACATCAATATTTATATCAATTTTTTTTTATTTTACAGATGCCATTAATTTGTCTATTCAAATGTGTAAAACAAGCCATGGCGTATAGAAAAATTTGCATAAAATGTAGCATTTTTAGTGGCTACCATCAAATATTTGTTCTGGTTGTAATTTTTTATAGAAATCTACTATAAATTTACCATTTGATTAAACCAGTTTCATGGATTACCCATTCAGCCACTATACTTATAGTGTGGAAATGTTTTCCTCTTTTTTGTGAGTTTGACTTACTTTAGGCATCTTCAATTGAACACCTACACAATTAGCAATGCATTCGCCCACAGCCAAATACTCACTAGACTGGTGTTACATTTTAACTTCTATCGGTAACCAGCTCTTTGCTGGCTCTCTGCCACTTTGCCAGCGTTTGCTGTTGTTGGCTATTTGAAGTGGCATATAGAATTTGCTGCTTCTGTGTAGAGGTTACTCTGTTGCATAGAGACAAAGCAATGCGGTAAACAGACATATAATTTTGATGAACGTTGCTTTAATTAAAAATATTTTCAAAACACATTTATTGATGCACGTTGTGACATAAAATATAAGTTTCAAGCTAAGAAACTTGTATAGTATGGTTTTGAAATTTTCTCAAATTGATTTTTTGTAGACATAATAGTCGTTTCCACTATTTTAAACATTAGTTGTTACTTATTAATCGAGCATCTTAGTTACTGGCTGCCACCACTACAACAAGTATTATTGAAAGAAAAAGAAAAAAAAAACAAAAGTTATTGGCGACGTGTTTATTGATACCGCATAGCGTAAACAAAAACTAAAGAAGACGAGGCTTTTTACAAGACTACTGGCAATAAATTGCATAAAAAGTAGCACTTGGAGGCGGTTTAGTTTTTGCAACGCACATTTTATGCTCGTTGCTCTAACAGAGTTGATTACGTTAAACATTTGCCCGAATATTCCAATATTTATTTCAATTATTTTTAAGTATAGTTGTATGTTTCTGCTACATTTTATGTTTTACAACATACTTTTTTTATACTCATACATTGTTTTTGTTATGCTGCTATAAACTGCATCAATTTTTATTTGACAAGACGGTGTTAATGCGAGTGGCATATTTTTAATGGAAAACTATTAAAATGTTGTTCAGAGCTCTTATGTTCGCTGTTCGTTTTAGCTGTTATTTTCTCTCTATATACAATATAAAGGAAGAATAACAACATTTTGATTTTTTAATTAATTTTTAAATATGTTCTCCAAATAACATACTTTTTGTTTTATTACGATATTAAAAGTTACAAAACCAAGCATTAATTTTTTTCGATTTCCTGTAATGAAGAAAGTTTTCTATTTGAAATATTTCTATAGAAAAATGAAAGCTAAAATATTATCAATTAATTTGATTTGAAGAATTGTTGAATAATAAAAATCAAGTTATATGCAAATTCAAATGCTAATGAGGCCTAGCAACCTCAGAAAACAATTTTCAACTGTAACGTTACGTGTTAATTGGTAAGTACACACACACACACAGAAAAAGTTTAAAATCGATTTCAATTAACAAATTTGTACTACAAATTAAATTGTTTACTAGTTTTGCCCCTACAAACAATATTAATAATATCAATTAAAAAATTAATAGTGTCGAGCTTTTTCACAAAAAAATTTCAATTAAATATTTAATTGGGACAATTAATATTTTAATTAAAAATTCTGGCACGTTTTAATTAAATAAATTAATTGGTATAATTAAAAAATTAATTGACACTGAAATTTTAAACCGATTAAAAAATTAATTAATAGAGCTAAAATTTTGTTTGAACCCGCTGATTTAATATGATAGAGATATTTTAAATGTAACTCCCAAATTTACAACTAATTATATTAATTTTTTTTATTAAAAATATACAACTAAAAACCAGAGACCAAAAATAACAGTTATTTTATTTTCTGAGAATGAAAAAGTTGGCCATAGAATAATAAATAACTTTTACGTTGTTAAATAATAGTTATTCATAACACAAACTTTTTTCCGTTGCTCATAACTTTTATTTTCGATTTATATTTTTTTACGTTGCCTTATAAGAGTTATTGTTAAGAAAAATTTTTTTCCGTTGCTCATAACTTTTATTTTCGATTTATAAATTTTTAAGTTGCCCTGTAAAAGTTTTCTTAAGAAACAAAATCATCAGTTAGAGAGCTTGAAGTGGATTCAACCTCAGAAGACTAGGATGACAATACATCGTGAGAGTTACTAGCAGTCATAGCAGAAATAGACAGCTTTAAACCCCTGAGGCTAGAATAAGTATACTTTTCCATTTTTACGTAAATTGGTTCATTTTGTCCATGCAGTGCCGGCCACGCAGGTATTTGTTGAAAGAGCATTTTCTGCTTTGCGGTTTTTGTTGACAGATAAAAGGTGCAACTTGTCGGACGAGATGCTTGCTAAAACATTATTTTTAGTAAAAACATAAATACGATAAATATAGAGATGAGTACATATTTAACCAATACGACAAAAAAGAAATTAACCACTTATTACTATTCTTTATACAAGTGCATATTTGATTTGTCTATTTAAAATTAAATAATAATAGGAAATATTATTTATGTAAATATTTAATTATTGGCAAATAAATAACAAAATAATTATCAAAATTTTAAAAGTTTTTATTTTTTTGGAAACTGAGGAACTGAGAAAGTTTTTGATTTTAAGGCACATTAATTAAAAAATATGACCAGTGTTCAGGTATTTTTCTTGCCATTTGAAACTCTAATGTGAAACCATGTCAATTGAAATTAAAAATGTATGCATGAGTTATAAAACAGAACAAAAAGAAAAAAATTAATTCAATTCTTACTAAGAGATAGCCAAAAGGACTTTTATATTCGGGCCATAGTTTGAACAAACTTGTCTTTCGAAATGTTGGCATATCGTAGATATTTAATATTTCTTTGATTGAACCAGAGTACTCGTCTTAGTACGCCAACATACTTACCACTAGACTACTGCGACCACATACATATATATATGTATACTATACATATTGGTACACAAAAAATATATGTTCACAAAAAAAAAAAAAAAAAAAAAAACAGACACATAATGGATAAAAATTAACACACACAACATAAATTCTGCGAGTAGATAGGCCGTAACCCTGTATGTATTTTTCCCACATAAAATGTCTGAATTCCCTAGCATTTTTCTTTACGAGATACTATATGTTTTATCGGTAAACACATACATCATATACCCTGTACAGGAAATTTTAACTTCAAAATAAATCTGTCAAAACCAAAACAAAATAAAAATTGAGTTGTCTTTCCCTTTTTGTTTTTTTTTTTTTGTTTTTGGTAAATATTGAAGGCAACAAAAAAAAAAATAATAATAAAAAAAATAATAAAAATTATAAAAAATGATAAAAATATTTGGATTCTTGTTGAGATGAGCATTCTATATGATTATATTCTTTGTTATTACTTAATATTTGATATATATAGCATTTCTTGAGCTCTGTATGTTACTCATCAATAATACTGCCGCTTTGTATTCTATTGAGTTATAATCGAATACTGATAGGCATACATACCTACCTAGTCAATTGTTTTTAATCTAATAATTCAATAACTATTTGATTTCAAATTAAAAGTTTGTTACTTCCCAAAGCTACATCGGAAGCATATTTTCAAATTCATAATAAGATTTTCTAATAAAATTCTCATGAAAGCATTATCTCCCTAACTAAATCAGAAGTATTGATTACTTTATCTTGCTTGTCAAAGCGCTTAAACAATTTGTTCAAACTATTTTAAATGTCACATTAGACAAATAGATTAATTGTAATTGTATGGATTATTTTTTATTTCTGAGAGCTTCTTAAAGTATGATGATTCACTGACTTTCGAATATTTTGATTAAAAACTTGGTGATGCCATATTGAATTGGAAAGTTGGGCAGCCGGATTTGACATCTGGAGTAGCAACACATGTGGATAAAAAAACAGTACATTTCAGAAAAAACAGTACCCTTTTTTTAACGAAAACATAAAATTTTTTCTTAAGTTTAATTCTACTGAAATTTTTAAAATTTTGAGTTAATACCTACTTGTTTGTATATACATATGTAATTATTACGCAGATACTTAATAGGTATTAAAAAAATGTTATAACAAATTTTTTTTTCGACTTACGGTCGTTATTCTGCCCTTCTAAACGTGTAGGTACTCCCAGCTATGCTTTGATGATATTTCGTCAATCAGACTTCATTTGCCTTCACAAAGTTTTCTAAGAATGTTTGCTTTTATAACTAAATGATGTTTTTACGTATTGTTGTTTGTTTGTTCTAAAAACTACCAACTTTAGTTATTCTTAAAAAAAAATTAATTTCACTCTTTCTCCCTTTTTTTGCATTTATTACTCTCTTTATTTACCGAATTAAAAAAATAATCCCAAAATAAGAAACAACTGCACTCCGAAATAGCTACAACAACAACATTAATCTGACTAACGCACAAAATTGTAATAAAACGAAAGACTTTTGACACTTTCACTTTGTTTTATCATTAATTATTATTATTTTGTTAATTAGAAATGCATTTAAATAGTAAAACATAATGTTTTTTATGCAATTTTCTATTAAATTGATAATTTTCTAATGATTAAACACTTTTTTTACTTCACTGCACAACTTAAAACTAAACTTTTACTAAAACCGAAAATAAGAATAAAACTAAAAAGATGAGAAGAGAATAAAATTTATATTTATGACATCAGTGTTGCCACAACTCTTAACTTTTTAGTACCAACTGCATTTTAATAAAATATCACATATCATAATTTCGACATCAAGTATTAGATAAGTTGTCAACCTAAGTGGTCAAAATATAATTTTACATTCTGATTTTGTGGAATAACGTTTGAAATACAGATGTTTTGTTTATACAACTATTAAGGGTTTAACGTGCGTACCTGTCCGTAGACTTTTCCACACGCCGCCCCTTGCCGGGGCGGTAGTTGAATTCAATGCGTCCAACCACCGCTACTCGATGCCGGTACCCTCTAATCTCGAACATGCACGATGGCACGACGCTCAAAATAGAGCCCATAGGACCGAGTTGGCAATTTAGCACCACCACTGTCTGGGTAGTGACACCCCCCTTGCTGAGTGGCTTCTACCTAGCACTACCACAACCACTACGTGTACTTAATGAGGGGCCGCACCCAATCATCAGGCCGAATAGCCTCACTACCCGAATGACAGAGGAGCCCAGGCTAACCGGGGGCACCTGATGCCCGTAGTACCAGATTAAGGCATCTCTGGTTAGTCCTCGAGAACGCCAAAATTGCCTGCCACGCGCACTTACAGGGACAAGCACCCAAAGTACGCTTGGCATTAAGGCCGTGCACTACACATAGCCAACCATTCTCTACCTATATCGAGCGCCAGACCACTCAGAGCTAGGTTGAACTCCATATTCCCCGGAGAAAACAGGCCACTGACGGGACATATCATCAGCAGCCTTTTCTGTATCCCCGGGGGGGGGGTTTATACAAAAGAAATTTGTTTAATATTGGTTTATCTGCTTACAACCTATCTATAGAATATTATATGTTAAGTTAGACATGACGTTGCCCAACGCCCTAGAAAGAGGTACTCAGCATTCGTATGTAATCACTATAAATACAGACATATCGGCATATTATGTGAAATATTGTATAATTTTCTAATTATAAAAATAAAATAAATTTTATTTCTTGAATTCCTAATCGGAATTACTTGGATCTTTTTTATTTTTATAAATCTATATAATCATTATATCCTTCTTGAGACCCTAAAACTGTTTTTTTTTATAAGAATTAATATCCGTTAAGGAATATGTGTAAACACTAGCGGGACTAAACTAGTTTTCGATTACCGCTACGAAGATCTCATCAGAGTTCTGTGTGTTGTACATATTCATTTTTACAGTATCTATTTAATTCACAATCTATTGGAGATAGATTTTGCGAGTTATAATATTTTTACTGGAATGAAAATTCTAACCCGTTTTTTTTTTGTATTTTAATCGATATGTTACAAACTAAAATAAAATAATAAGATAAAAATAATAGAGAAAAAAGGTGAAGTATGTACATACATATTTATGTGTCTCTAGAGAAAGATTAACCGAATTATTATTTTACGGGGTTTGTCACTGTACCAATTTCTTTGAGCAATAATACAACGGCAACACTACATACATAGAAAATATGCACCAGAGTAGGGATGGCTTTTATGTTCTACTTTATTTTTTTTTATACTATTTGAATAAAAAAAGTGCCGATGTACTTTTGTAGCATGTTTATTATTCGCAGACATCTCCCAAATTAATAAAATATTTATTCGTAATTTTGTTGTAGTCGCCGTGGTTTAATGGTGAGTATGTTGGCTTACTAAAACGATAGCGCTGGGTTCAAATCTCAGTTCTGACATCTTGAAAAAAAGAAATATGGAAAAATTATTTCTTTCGGTGACTACCTCTCATTAGCCTTCTGGCAAAAACTCTGCCTTGAAAAAGCTTCTCAAATCTGTCGTTCGGAGTCGACTTTAAACTTTAGGTCCCGGTATTCATAACTAAAAATTAGCACACACAACATGAGAGCTGCGAGAAGCTAGGCCGTATCCCTGACACAGGTTGGTAATGACCAATTATGTATGTAGTTATGTATGTATGTATGTAATTTTGCTTTTTTTAAATTAATTTTTTATATTAGTATGAAATTAGTTAAAGTTTTTGTTCTTATAAGGTTTCCTTTCTTTTTTTTTTGTCTTTTCTTCCTATTGTGAATATTTTCTATTTCTCAAATATCTGTTTTTAACGCTTATTTATGTTGTAGGAATATAAATACAAATTTAACATTATTTTAAATAAAAAATTTTAATCAAATAACTATATATGTATGTACATATGTAAGTACCAAAATTAATGTTACCCTCTGTTAAAGATGCTTTGGCACTTTTAATTCAACGTTTACTCACAAAACAAACATTAAAACTGCATCTTTGCCTTGACTAATTACACATTCGTATGTATGAATGTACGCATTTGAACATAAATCTGTGTTTTTAGAACACAAAAATAACAATTACTTTGTTGTTTCTGATCAAAGAATACGCAAAAATAAAGAGTGACCCATAATTAAATGACTCTCTTTTAAGCGTAACAATAGTGAGATTTTTTCTTTTATCTTCTTCTTGTTTTTTTAGTTTCTTGAAAAATTTTGTTGGAAGTTGTGGGTGTCGGTGGGTGTACCAAAATTAATGTTACCCTCTTTTAAAGATGCTTTGGCACTTTTAATTCATCGTTTACTCACAAAACAAACATTAAAATTGCATCTTTGCCTTGACTAATTACACATTCGTATGTATGAATGTATGCATATGAACATAAATCTCTGTTTTTAGAACACAAAAATAACAATTACTTTGTTGTTTCTGATCAAAGAATACGCAAAAATAAAGAGTGACCTATAATTAAATGACTCTCTTTTAAGCGTAACAATAGTGAGATTTTTTCTTTTATCTTCTTCTTGTTTTTTTTTAGTTTCTTGAAAAATTTTGCAAGTTGCGGGTGTCGGTTGAGAAGTTTTAAAGTTTTTAATTACAAATAATAAAATAAAACATGTTTGTTGTAAATATACAATATTATTTGAATTATTTAATAAAAAAATATTTACAAAACTAAAAACATATTATGTAAAAGTGACAGAAAAGTGATAAATTCTTAAATTTGTTCTTGCAATTTTTTTCCTCACTTAAATTTCTTCGTTCATATGTTTGTTGTTGCTCATAAAATTTAGCTTATGTTTTATAGCGGTCTCTTTTTGTTGTTCTCGTTCCGCTGTCGCTCTTGTGTTTGTTGTCGGTGGACTATTACGGAAATGTTCTCTTGTGTGTGTGTTTGTTGTAATCACATAAATATAAATTCGAACATAGACTAAAATTTGATTTTTATTTGTTGTATAATTGAGTTATTTTTGTATAATTGAGTGATTTTTGTAGTTTATAGTGCAATTACTTGGTGAAAATGGTGCAAAGTACATAATGAGAGGTATGAGGTACGTAAGTTTTTAAAAACAAATTATTTTTTAATTAATATGTGTATGTATATACATTATTTTAATACATTAATTATTAATATTTTTTATTACTTTAAAAAGGTTCTGAATTAAAAACATATTTAAATTTAATCTAGGGTTTATTCCTGTAATTTATTCTACACAAAAATGATAGAAGAGAATAGTTCTAACATACTTGTGTTCTATATACCAGGGTTGTCAGATAGTTTTCAATTTTTATTCCTAATTTCGAAATTCATATCCCCAAAAATCGCCAAAATCTTGATTAGTTCATTCCCATATAAACTGCATCAATAATTTTGCATGTATGTACATACCCTGCAGTGCGCTGGACCGGTCCCAAATTAGTACTTTCACCTATCACTAAGGGACACTGTTAGTCTTTTTACCGGTAAAACGACCGGAGATTTTAACATGTGGTAGTCGTAGAAACAGTCAATTGACCCCCCTATCGATAACTATGGGACAGTCTGTTTACCGGTGCCACAGTATCAATCCCGTGTTTGATTCCGTCGTACCAGTAAATTAACTTATTAATTAGGTCTGGTGAAATAAATAGTGCACCGAAATCAATCCCGTGGTTGATGCCGTCATACCAGTTAATTAACTGGTGAGGTTAAATAAATAGTTCCAAAGTACTTTACATCTTATTTTCCCTGATAAGCCAGTGATTACTTATAAACATGTAATTACTTATAAACAGGATAATAACTGAAGCATATATTATGTGCACAACTCACCAAATAAATGAATAACGGATTATTTTTCTGCATACACATTTACCTCACATAGCAACAAAATTCAACTTTCATTGACAATGATTCTGAGTACAGGCATAACTTCAAATTAAAACCGCTTCGATAACAAAGGGACAGAAAAGTGTGAATTGAAACCTCTTCGATAACAAAGGGACAGAAAAGGGTGAATTGAAACCTCTTCGATAACAAAGGGACAGAAAAGTGTGAATTGACATCGCGAAAGACAACGTTGAGTCAGAAAAATAACCGAAAAATGGGTCAATTGACAGAATAAAACTGCAGGGTAGGTATACATATTTTATTTGATATGTATGTATTGGTGTTCATCTAGCATCTATTAGGCCGAAAAACCATTAGAAAAACCTGATTAATACTTTCGAATGCTTTTATTTTATTTCAATTATAAAGTAAATAATATGAAAAACCCAAAACTTCCCAAGATCAAAATTAATTAAATTATGTATTCAAAAATATTGCTGAAGTGAACTTAAGTATTTTTTTCTATTCAAAAAAATTAATTCACTAAACTTTATGGCCTAATAGGTATTTTTTTTTTATTGATTAAACCAAATTATTCCTTTCAATTACCGTTTATTTACTTCTGTACTTAGTGGAAGTACCCTTACATTTTATAAGATCCAAGCAACGTTCCTTATTAGAAAGGTTTTTTTTTCTCGAAATGCAGCTTTAACAATTTGCCATAAATTTTCAATAGGATTTAAAACCGAAGACTGTGCAGGTCAACTTAAAGCCTTAATTCCATCATTTTTAAACCAACCTCTTGCTCCATCAATGTGTGTTTCGGGTCGTTATTTAGTTGAAATTCCAATCGCTGTGTCATTTCATATTCAGCATAAGACAACATGATGTCGTTTAAAATATTTGTATAGTATACGGAATCTATTGTTTTTTTTTGTTTTTTGCTAAATGCTTTCAATGAAAAATCGAAAATTATATTTTTCTTCTTATGGTAGTGATATTAGATTTTTTTATCGAAAAAATTTTTATGGGTAATTACTAGGGCAACCAAAAATATGCATTAGTATCTTTTTTTTCTGAATGTTACTGACAAAACAACCAAACTGTTAATTCATTTTAGGAAAAACTAAGACGTTTAACCCTTATTTGTTACGGCATATTTTTGCATATTTCGTCATAAATGCATACTTTTGCATTTATCAAATTTTTTCATATTTTGTGGCATATTTTACAAATTTTTGCATATGTTAGAAGAATTTATGTGTATTAACAAATTTTATTTTTTCGAAATAATGAACATATACTGACACATTACTTAATTACTAACATTGGGAAAATTGGCGAAGCTCCTTTTTAAACTATTGTGCAACAGTTAATGTCAATTTGATAAAAACGTCAAAACAAAAAACAAATTAAATACAAAGCATACAAATTTTACATACGTTTATGGGAATTAGCGTTTAAAAATTGCTTAATAAAAGTTAGGTATTTTTCAACGTTGTACCTATTGGAGAAAAATTGCCATAACTGCAAGATATAAAAAATTAAATTAAAAGTTTATTTTTAAATTAATTAAATTTTCGTAAGAATATGCAGAAAATCAAGCAATCTGTGTCAAACAGACTAAATAATATAAAGCGAATACCGTGATTTTAAAACTTATAGGAATATTCTGTTTTATAAAGTTTGCCATAAGCCAGTGTCAACAAAGGAAATATTTACCATTTATTAATAAATAAATAAATAAATTTCAAACAACACCTCGGAAGTCAAAAACATATTAAGCTCAACGCAAGAAATTATGCTAGGAAAAGTTTGCTTTCAAGTTTGCATCAATTACACCTATCCCCCGATTTACACGGTACTTTTTTTACACGATTTCACTTTTACACGGATTTTTTCAAGATATCTTCCCCGATTTAAACGTTATTTTTCGCTTTTTCACGATTTTTAAACTGAACGAATTATACAAAATAAAACTGTTAAAAACAAAAATTTGTGTTATTTGGCTACACCTTTTTTATTTCAAACACTACATCCCAAATTTGTAAAACAACAGCACTGAGTACAACCCATAAAAAAACTGGTACCAATCCATCAACTAGAGAATCGCCTCAAATAATATCAAGTGATGAAAGTGACATGCCACCAATCAAGAAAAAAAGGTTTAGGGTCATCGATAGTGATTAAATTTGCTCAAATCTTTTTTACATGTACATATTTGTTATTATAAAACTGAATGGATATTTTGTTTCTTTATTAGGTGTATATTTTATTTTTATTTAACGTAAATGAAAAAAAAAAATAAATGAAAAAAATGTATAAATAAAACAAAAATTAATTTAATTAAAAAACTAATTTGATTTTACTTATATAGGATTTTTTTCGTTTTACACGATTTTTCATACAAAAAATTTGATTTCGATTTACACGGTTTTTTCAGGAACCGATCTTCCGTGCAAATCGGGGGATAGATGTACTTCCGTTGATGTCGAAAGAAGTTTCTCGATGTACAAGAGCGTTTTACGACAAAGCTTCATGTTTCAAAATTTGAGCGATATGATTATTAATTATTGCAACAATAATTTAAAATTATTTTTTACTCTTTTATTCTGTATTCTTGACAGTCTGAATTTTTTGATATTTTTTATTTTTTTGTTAATTTTGGAATTGAAATAAATATATCGCTCATTTTCGAGAAGAGTGGCCTAACTCAAAAAAAGCGATTCTGAGATAAATGTATTTAAACATTTTAATTTAGCCAAACTAATAGGAAAAGACACTTCTTGTCGCCACTCAGTGGAAAAAGAGATAAAAATATGATTTTTTGAGTTATGTCACTCTTCTCGCCAATGAGCGATATGTAAATATAAAGGAAATTTATTTTATCTGGTTGGTGGCTAATTGTTACTCTTCATGTTTTCAAATTTTTAAAAAAAATATACGTAATTTTACGTCAACATATTTATGTATTATGAGTTTTATAGAGCTTAAAACTGCTTTTTCAATGCATATTTTAGGCGCTTAGAACTAATTTTATAGAGCATATTTTTGGTTGCCCTAGTAATTACATATTTTTAATTATTTAAAGTTTTTAATTATTGTTATTTTAATGCAAAATATTGTTTTTAAACTAAAATTCTTGTAAATATATGTATGAAGATATGTCTTCTTTATATTTTAATGCTCAACATTCAAATTACGTAAATAACAATACGTATTTTAAATTAAAAAGTAATCATATATTGATTCTTTATATAACATATTACACAACACTAAGACAAAACAAAAAAACATACGCACAAACATTAAAATTTTTGTGCTTGTATTAAAAAATTAATTGTAATAATTAAAAATTTAATTGGAAAAATTCAATTATTCTTATTAATTTGTTGTTGAAATTATTTAAAAAAAATTTTTTTCTGTGCATATATTGTAATTGTAGCACCCATGTGTATCAGGACCTACAGTTTAACTGCCACTCCGAACGATGAATTTGAGAATCTTGTTTATGGAAATCAGTTACTCTGAGAGCTTTTACCTGAAGACTTCCAAGATGTAGTTGCGAAAAAAATATATTTTTCATGTTTTCGTTTTTAAGATGTCAGAACTGGGTTTTGAGCTCTAGTGCTTTTTTAAACAACATTTGTGGATAAAGTAACTTGAAAAATTTTAAAAAATTTATAAAATTTGTTTTTTGCTTGAACCACAAATAAAATTTTACAAATTAAGTATCTTTATGGGTCTCGTATTTAAAAAAATAAATAAATAAAATTAAGAGAATGGTATATTTTTTTTTTGAGACCTAAACTCAGGAATAAACCCTTTCTCATACTGTGTATTGTATTGGAATTTTTTCCGTAAAGGATAGGATGGAGTTTTTCTTATTAAGCGCCTTACAAATAAGTGGTGAGTGAGTTGGCTTACCAAGACATGAGCCCAGGCTTTAAACCTCAGCTCTGATATATTGAATAAAAGACTTTCAGGCGACTACCTCTCAGCAGTTTTCTGACAAAAACTCTGAGAATAACTGATTGCCATAAACATTCTCAGGTCTGTTTTTCGGTGTCGACTCTAAGCTGTAGGTCACGGTACTCATGGATAAAACATGGGTGTTACGAGAAGCTAAGCCGTAATCCTGACATAGCTTATGGCCCGTTTTCAAGAAAAGAAGAAAAAAAAAAAGAAGCAGTAACACCACTGGACTGCACTTTATCGAGATGCGAAAGCAAATCTGTGATTATCTGAGGGTTTTGGAAGCCCCATATGCCGAAGTTCTATTTATTCACATAAACATAGATGAAAAAATAGGCCTCATCGCTGAAGAAAATTCAGTTCAAAAAATCAGCATCAATAGCTTCAGCTAAGCGGATGTTAAAAAGAGGTAAAAATAAAAGTCCTTCCATTTTAAATCACACTAAAAAGAAAGAAAAAAAAAAAAAACTTGAATTTAATTCATTGCCTTGTACACGTATAACTATGTATGCTTTGACTATTTGGTTAATCATAATTGTAAGTTAACCTTTTAAACACCAAGTATTTTCTTCTTCTAGCACTAATCAATTAGATCGTTGTTGCACAACCCACTGTACTTTTGTGCTCTCTTTTTATATAGAACTTTATACCAACATGTACCAAATACTGCTAATGATTTAAAATCCCACAATTTTGTCTTAATTTGTGCAATCAAGTGCAGGAACAGAAATGGAAATGGCTTGAAGTAAAAAAGTGTAAGAAAATATTTTTCAATTGATTTTTCCAACATTTTGACCTTAAAACTCTTTAACGTAAACAAGAAAATTTGTCAAAGTTCAGTAATTGTTTTGTCACCTATGTTACGTACGTACTGGTTGTTGTATTTACAATAACAAGTCAAAAGATAACACTTTAAGACACGATTATCTTTTTTTTGTTTTGTTTTTGTTTTCTTTATAACAACAACATCAACTTAACATTCATTCAAACAAAAATATACAATTTAACCATTTATTTCTACATATCTAAGACATATTTTCTACTCTAAACAACCCACCATATACGTTTTTTATTTTTTTTTTTTTCAAATTCGTATTTGTCTTTGAGCTTCACTTTTTTTTGCTGCTTTAGACACGTACTCATACACCTTCATGGTTGGCATTACAATTAAATTGTATGATGACTTGAACATAGCGTGTGAATCTATAAAATACAATACAAAAAAAAAAACCAATTCAACATTTCTTTTGGTAAGTGAGTTTGTCTGTACAACGAAAATTACGTGGATACCACATGCTTCACTATATCTTTAACTCTTCTTGTATGATTAACATGCGACATTTGCTTATTTTATTTTTTATTTTTTTTTCTCGATAATCTAACAAATTTACAAGATTTTCATATTTTTATTTTATTACTTCAATTATTTTTGTATGTTTGTTTTTCTTTTCTTACAATAAGTATCGTATTGTTTGACCAATGCATCATCCACCTGATGTATACAGTTGTGCGCAATATAATGAAAACTACTACTTTTCAAAAAATTAAATGTTTCTGAAATACCTTCGCACTTTCTTGTGGTCTGGAGCCCTGCTGTGCAAACCGCTTTCTTTTATTCTCAATCTAATTGGTAAATAGGAAATTGGCAAATGTTTGGAACACTGGAACGCTTAGTCGGGTCTGGACCATGCCAAGGCTGTAATCCGTCCACAATTTAGGGGTAAGTCTGATGTTCTGAAATATAGAAGACCAGACCTGAAGATCCGAATTTCCTGACGGGTCACTGTAGTGTGAGAGCGTAGACGTACATACTTGTAGACTTTGCTCACAATCAACAGAAACGGAAGAGCATATATTATGTGAATTTGTGGCACTTGATAGTTTTAGATGGATGTGTCAAGCGAGACATATGGTCTCATTGGTGGACATATCCACCACTAAGGTTTCCGACCCTCTGGTGTTCATTAAGAAGGCAGTAGGTTTGTTGAACAGACAATAGACCCATGGGGACACAATAGGTCTTATAGGTCGCAGTGTCCTGCATTAGTGTTGGGTCTGAAGCATTTATTAATAATTCTTGTGTATAGTGACCAATTGTTTTATTTAATTGATATTATTTCTTATAAATGGAGAACTCAGAGTTGTAGAGGAAAAAATCTCATTCCGTGTTTAATCCAAAACGTGAAGAAATAAGAGGCCAAAAATTTCCATTGTATAATGGTAATGGATGGACACAAACACATAAGTTGAAGGAAATCCTTCTCGAACTCGTTAGTTCATACGTAATAATGACAATTCTACGATCCTACTTGTCAGGTATTGTGAAAAATACAATATAAAATAGTAGAAATTGGTACATGATATAGCGAGAGAAGACAATTAGTTCTCTCTTCGTTTATGTCAGCCCATTAACAGCAATCAGAAGAAATTTGTTACTAATTATGGACTTAAATAAATTTCTTTTGAAAACTTTGCATTTAAATACGTTAAGCGTTTAAAATTAAATTCACAAAATAGTTATTTAGATGTATTTTCCCACTATGAAACAGTAAATTTTTATTAAAAAATATAACAATTTTCTGACAGTACCACAGCAAAATCTTAATGCTTTGCATTATTTTTGTAGCAGAGCTAACTAAACATTTGTTATTTCAGAGCACCAAACAGCACTATTAATAATGCCAAAAACACTTAGTTAGCATCGCTGTAGATAAGTTTAAATATTTGCTGAGTTGCATTTAAGGTTAAAAACTCTCTGTCAAAATCAGCAAATCTAAAATATATTTATTTGTTCGCATCAATTTTAGTTTTAAAACATTACTGTGCTATCAAATTTTTAGAATATAACTCGTATTGAATAAGTGTATCTTAAAATTAAAAAAGTCAACTTTTCAGTTTTTTTCTTGCTTGAAAAATGCTCGTTGTACGCAGCGCTATTTTATTACACATCACTGTACTATGTTTGTCCATTTATACAAATATGGCATTGCAGATTTTTGTTTAGCTGAAAACAACAATAAAAAAAGGAAAATTTGAAGCACAAGTTCATATTTATAAATATTTTTTTTTGCGCAAACAAATGTTAAAAAATATATTAAAATTACTCTATGATGACGATGATGACTTTAATTTTTTGTTTGCTGGTGCAGCACATCATCGTAAATTTGGTCAACGGTTTTTGTAGTTTTGTATAAGTCAGGAAGTCCTTAGAGGCCTTATACCTGTACTATGTATATTTTAGTATTGGGTTTATTAACAGAATAACTACCTTTTGTTTGTTTGGCTATGGGTGTGCAGATAAATTCGAATTTAACTAGTGGAGACATATACCAAATAATTAAGTACAGCCATATTTTACGTTAACAGAGCTCTGTTAAAACGTTAACAGTGGTTATATGCCAAAAGGGTATAATTACTGAGCCGATTTAGGAGAAACAGGACATGGTACACATATGTGACTATATACGAATGGTAGTCCAGGGAGACCTCTATTGAGTTCCATAAGAAGAATAACCAGCGGTACTTTGGGATTTTGTAAATTTGGATTCAAAAAAACCACTTTATGCGAAATTTAAGAATTCTGTAGAGGATAAGTGGCCATTTCTGAAGAAATACGACCTGGTACACATCTGTGACTATATACGAATGGTAGTCCAGGGAGTCCTCTATTGAGTTCCATAAGTATAATAACCAGCGGTACTTTGGGATTTTGCTAATTTGGTTTTGAAAAAATCGCTTTATGAAAAATATGAGAATTCCCCAGAAGATTAGTGGTCATTTCTGAGGAAATGGGAAATAGTACACATATGCCACAATATAAAAATTTTTGCTCCATGGAGTCCCCTTTCGATCCATACCATTGGTATAACCAGCGCAATTTTGGGATTTGAAAAAATTAAATTTAAAAAAATCGCTTTTTAAGAAAAAAAAAATCGAAAATTCTCTAGAAGATTAGGGGTCATTATGGAAAAATGGAAAATAGTACACATATGCCACTATATACTAATTGTGCTCCATGGAGTCCCCTTTCGATCCCTACCATTGGTATAACCATCGCAATTTTGGTATTTGAGAAAATTGAATTTAAAAATATCGCTTTTTAAGAAATAAAATCGAAAATTCTCTAGAAGATAAGGGGTCATTATGGAAAAATGGAAAATAGTACACATATGCCACTATATACAAATTGTGCTCCATGGAGTCCTCTTTCGACCCATACCATTGGTATAACCAGCGCAATTTTGGGATTTGAGAAAATTGAATTTAAAAAAATCGCTTTTTAAGAAACAAAAATCGAAAATTCTCTAGAAGATTAGGGGTCATTATGGAAAAATGGAAAATAGTACACATATGCCACTATATACAAATTGTGCTCCATGGAGTCCCCTTTCGATCCATACCATTGGTATAATAAGCGCAATTTTGGGATTTGAGTAAATTGAATTTAAAAAAAAATCGCTTTTTAAGAAAACAAAATCGAAAATTCTCTAGAAGATTAGGGGTTATTTTTAAAAATGGAAAATAGTACACATATGCCACTATATACAAATTGTGCTCCATGGAGTCCCCTTTCGATCCACACCATTGGTATAACCAGCTCAATTTTGGGATTTGAGAAAATTGAATTTAAAAAAATCGCCTTTCAAGAAAAAAAAAATCGAAAATTCTCTAGAAGATTAGGGGTCATTATGGAAAAATGGGAAATAGTACACATATGCCACTATATACAAATTGTGCTCCATGGAGTCCTCTTTCGATCCATACCATTGGTATAACCAGCGCAATTTTGGGATTTGAGAAAATTGAATTTAAAAAAATCGCTTTTTAAGAAAAAAAAAATCGAAAATTCTCTAGAAGATTAGGGGTCATTATGGAAAAATGAAAAATAGTACACATATGCCACTATATACAAATTGTGCTCCATGGAGTCTCCTTTCGACCCATACCATTGGTATAACCAGCGCAATTTTGGGATTTGAGAAAATTGAATTTAAAAAAATCGCTTTTTAAGAAAAAGCACAACCAAAATTTTTTTTTTTTTTTATTTAAGACCAATACTCAGGAGTAAACCCCTACTAAATGCAGTGCATTGTATTGGAATATTGAATATATATAGATATACATAGATAGATACATAGATGTGAAAAAGTCATGTTAAGCGCCTTATGTCAATGAGACAAATTGCTGTCAATTTGATCACTCAAAGGCCAGTGTTATACCTTCACCTTTGAATGATCATCAGCAATTGCCCCATCTGGATGTTGAATGTGAGTGTTGAGCATCTTTTTTTTTTATGTAGGTTAGCTGTTATCTTCCCAGAAGATGGCGCTGTACTCCTGATCATTCGTTTTCTTGGTGGAATAGGCTGGAAATGCCAGGGAGCGGTTTTGTCAAGATGGATTTCTTGTAGGTGGGGGGGGGAACCTCTTATTTTTTTTTAAATTATAATTTTAGAAAAACCGCAAATTAATTTTTTTATTTTTCCTCCTTCACTGGGATTTGAACCTGGGTCCTTTGAGTTTCTATGCACGCGCTCAACCACTATGCCACGACCCCCCCAATGCAAAGATCAGGCAATTGCTGTTGATCATTCAAGGGTGAAGGTATAATACTGGACTTTGAATGATCAATTAATAGCAGCAATTTGTCTCATTCTCATGCCGCAATGAGCGGCAAAATATTAAAACATATGGAATACTACTGAAGTGGCCACGTAATTAGCGGCATTTCTGAGCAGCTAAGCAGCGCCGCTCAGGAATAGAACTTGTTCTAATTTTTAGTTGATTTCTGAATGCGGAGCTTATAATTTCATCTGTACAAAGCCGACCGCTATTATAACAAGGGAGAGACCTAATTGATATTTAATCTTAATTTGAACACATGTTTTATAATACTTATAAGGCGATATAATATATTATTACATAAAAACTAATATAATATTTAACACTCACTAGTATTAAGTTTTAAATATTATAATCATGATAATATGAAATGTATGCTTTTAGGGATAAGCATGTCTCTATGGCCGTTTCGTCTCTGTTTAAGAGAATCGTCAGGAGACTTTTTCCCATAGGCGTTAATCAAAACTACAAATACTTATATTTAAATAGTTATAGACTAAATGCGAATCATATCACATTTAGTATATAAAAACCTAAAAGCATAAATTTCATATAATTATTAAATATATTTGTCAATAAGGCGAAAAATATTTTTTGTTTTTTATTATAATCATGTTTGTTCTATTAATTTAGTCCTAAATAAACTCTTTGTATTGCCTCTTTTTAATAAATGGCTTTTCTCTTTTTTTCTTAGTTTTGTGCACAACATCCCACAACAGGTGAATTGTGGCAAAAGTTCAAATGCTTGAAATTTAAAATCAATATAAAATAATAAATGAATGTCGTCGTCTCGAAGTAAAAATCAAAAAGTTTGTGCATGCCTGTAATAAAAACCAATAGTAATTGGGGTTAATATGTGTTGCAATACAAAAAAGGTACGTAAAATACTGTGATTTTCTATTTAATTCTTTTTTGGCATAAAATTACCTATAGATTTTTCTTTTTTAAATTCGTTTGTGTAAATCCAAATCTACCTTAATGCTGGTATACCATATATTTTAATTGTTTCACAATATTTTTAAACTGCTAAATATTCAGTTGAGTTCTTGCTGTCCAGTACCATTAGACAGTGTACTCTTATATTCTTGTCTCCTTTCTATAGTTGCATTCGTTAAGCATATATGCAAATTTCTCAATCACCCCCATGTGATTTTTGGTTTTCTTTATATGTTTTAAATACATTTTTTTTTAGTGTATGAGTTTTGTTATTGACCCGAACTGACCGAATCTACATAATTTACATAAACGAACATTTGAACGTAATTTAAAAAAAAATTAAGTTAAAAAATAAGAAATAAAAATTTTCTTTCTAGTAAATATAGGCATTATTATCATAAATTAAAATCAAAGATACAAAAATTTTTAGCATAAATGATACTCCCATTGAGATAACGTCGACTAACTCCCGTAGAGTAAAAATGAAAAAAAAAAAAAAAAATAATCAACTTGTGTTGCTTTTAACCAAAAAATTTAAATATAAATCACCAAATAGAAACTTAAAAAAAAGTATTGAATAAAAAATATTAGACAAAGTGCGCTAACCAGATCAGTGGACAATTTAAATCCTGGAATAAAAAAAGGGTGAAGTAAACATGCTGCAGTGGCATGGAGTGTATTATTACAGCATTTGATGTAATTTTACAATAGGCATAAAATTAGGTCATCACCTGCACATCTTAGACTTAATAAAGATCGACTTCCAAGCACTGGTAGATGAAGCCTGTTGTCTCTACTTACATACATACATAATTGGCTTTTACAACCCTATTTCAGGAATGCGGCCTAGGTTTTCGCAGCACTCATGTTGTGTATGTTAATTTTTATTCATCAGTACCGGGACCTACCAAGTTTTAGGTCACACTCAAATTGTTCTTCTTATTGGTGTTTATTAGTTCTTTTTGCATTTTCTCTCAGCTACATATACAAAATATGTTTTCGCCGTAAGAATATTAATCATACACAGTATTAAGCTAAGCCACATTAATGCACTTGCCGTACAGTGGGACACAACAACTATCCTACATATACATACATATGCCATTCGAAAGGTGTTAATTTACACTTTCTGACTCTGTTTCAAAATCATTCCATATTCGACTAATAGTGCATTTACATCTGGGCAAAATATCATCAATTAGATTTGAAATCTTGCTTAAAATTTAGTGCGTTTAAAATTTAGTGGAATTTGGTTATCATACCAATCATAAAACTTACATTAAAATTTGGCACTTTGCGTTTGTTTTTATCATTATTTCTGTGATTCATTTTATTTTTAAATTAATTTCATCCGTAATTTTCTTCCAAATAAATTATTTTATTTTTTTTCCGCTTTGTTTTCAAATTTTTAGCACAGTGTTGCATTACAAATTTTTTCTAGATTTTATGTAGATTACAAGGAAATCTTGTCGCAAAATAGATATTGTATTGTATGGAGAAACTCCTTGAAATCTTTTGATCGAAATCCTAAAAGTAGCAAATTTCGTACAGATGTAAGTGCCCTATAAATAATAAACAATTGAGTGAAAAAATTCAAAAAACCAGGTTTTATCTAAATTTGTAAATATGTTTTGTTATTACCAAAGTAGGTTCTTATGATGCTCGAAAGTAGCCGTTAGAGAATAGTCCCAGCAGAAATTAGTGCTTACCAATAAGCTATCACTTTCTCGTGCGCATCACTAATGCATGATTTTTATATGAAATGAGCCGCTAAAATGCAACAGAAACGCAAATTTATTGCAACCAGTAAGCAAATATTATACAAAATCGAAAATAATACCTTATCCTATAGCATTTTTGTAAGGTTTAAGGTATGCATAAACAATATAATGCTTCCATTATTGCTCACAATTTTATTTATTGCTTCCAAATTTGAAAAATTTTCTGCTAGGCTATTACTTTTTTGGTTTTTTAAGGTTATTAATTTTTGTTACATTGCGATGCTACTTAATTATTTCGAAATTACCAATTTTTAACTTTTAGATTAGGAATAGAAAGGATTAACAGTAAAAGCTGGTAGTCTATAAATTTGAGAGTCAAACTTACACGCTTATTAGTTTTATGCTTGTTTTTCTCCAATAAATTTCATTTTAAATTTATTATGGGAAAATAAAATTTATAAGTTTCTGAAATAAAAATGCTTAATTATATACCAACAGCTGTAGGAATTTCAGTGCTTTGTAAAAAAACATTTTGTTTTAAGAATTCGCAAAAAATTCCGCCCTTTATTAGGTAAACGTGTTTATTACATGAGCATTTATTTTCCATAATTCTTAGCAGTCTTTAAGAAATTTTTAGAAATTTTTATTTTCTTTTTCCAATTCATAATGCTTAATAGATTTGTTTTCTACATTTTCTGGTGGATATATATTGTTTATTAGCTGTAATTTTTTCTTGGGCTTTTATATGTCTAATTTCCCAAATGATAAGTTTAAGCCAAAACTACTCGTATGTTTGTCAAAAAGAGTTTTTTTTTAGCAAGAAGTTGTATTTTATTAGAAATATCTACCATTTATTTAATATAACCATGTATGTTACCACCTCATTGTACTCCTATTCAAGCGTGGATATAATGGACATGCATGGAAAAGATAAAAAAAATAAAAATTATTTGGCATGTTGGTTTGTATTTAATTCTTTTTTGTAGAGTTGTCTTCCTGATTGTATACAATAAAAGTAATACATTTGTGGCAATAGGCATTATTTTTAGTTTGCATGCAACTTTTGCCATTGGTTTTTTACTGTATTTGTTATTTTGCTGCAGGTTGCAAAAACTACTAAAAATCAAACTCATACGATGTTATACTCAACAGATCTGCTAATACCAATAGATATTTACATTGAAATATTAAGTGAATATTAAGTGTTTGAATCTCTTCAATAAAGATTTAAAATGTGGTGTTTTTTTCATTTTCAGCATTTTGAAGTTAAAAAAAAATTCTAAATAAACATAAAACTTTGGCTAATAGTGTCATTCCAACAAACAAAACTTTGTCTTATCGTTTCTCTTCATCATTATTATATGCAACAATGTTGCATAAATTTACATCATCCAGTTTAAAACCAAGATTTCAAAATAAAATAATTATCGTTTTTTTTTTAATGTAAAAAAACAGTTCAATCTACGCTGATTGCCTGGACGATATATAAATATACTACCACCTGCTCTTTGCTATATACGAGTAGAAAAACCAACAAACATTTCCATCAATACTTAGAGTTTGACAATAACTACCTCGGTATTAGAAAATCAGTTACTAAAATAACTACATACAACATGTTGAACTATTTGCCAAATCGACACATTTTTTTTTCCCTCAATCTAATATTGTAAAACAAAACTTACTTGTGATGTTAAAAAAAAGTAAAACCTTGCTTATGTGGGAGTTCTTAAGACAAAAGTAAAAATTTTGTAAATTACTTTGACTTTAGGGTATAAAAAGAGCAGCCATTAAAAGGTGTATTTGAATACTGAAATCATAACATAGACACCCATCAACAGTTTCAACAAGTCTGCAGCTGCTGTATGAATACAAGAATAGAAGAGAAACCAAAACAATATGTACTAGTAGTAATACCTTGCTGATGTCAGATGTCGTCTAAAAAAAAAATACATTTAAATATGTTGAACATAAAAGTAAATGTTATGTTGGTTAACAAGTTTATAGTTTTGTCAAAAAAAGGGCAATTTGACCAATTCATTCATGGTTAGAAAATGTACATCGTTGCCATTATTATTATCGTCATCGTCATCATCAGCAAACATTGCCATTCTAGTCATTGTCATTGTGTTTATTTGGTTCTGTTTCAGTATAAAATTAACAACCCACCAGTGTGAATATTTATTACCCTATACTTTTACATACATATTGTGTACAATTAGTCATTAAAACCCTGTGTTAGGTTTAAGGCCTAGCTTCTAGCAGCACGAATGTTGTGTGAGCAAGTTTTTTCCATGAGCACCGGGACCTATAGTTTAATTTCAACTTTGAACGACTTGAGAAGCTTCTTCAAGGCAATCAGTTACTCTCAGAGCTTTTGCCAGAAGACTGCTAAGAGGTAGTAGCCGAAAGAAATATTTTTGCATATTTCTTTCTTTGAAGAGTTCAAAGTTGCGTTTTGAAGCCGGAGTTTTTGACTATTGAGTTAACAGATTAACCAGTAGTACACGGCGAGTAGTTTGGTAAAGGTTTTAAGATATTTAGCTATTTATTTAATAGGCACCCCAGTAAATTAGTAAGTAAAATGTCAGGCTGCTAGTCTGGTTTGATTCCCATCGGAGATTGGTATCTGCAGTTTATTTAATATTACAGCAGAATTCTCGAAGATAAAAGCCCGTATTTATAAGAAATATTAAAGTTTTATTGAGGGTTTATGTGAAAAATATTACGTAGAAATTTGTCAAATTAAGCCTTAATATACCCACAATATTTTTTTATGAATACAAGTAAAAGTATATACTTTCGATTTAAAACTGGCTTTCTCCTCTGCTCCTATTAAATTTAAATAAAAAGTTTAATATGAATACGTATGGTGAGATCAACTTTCAGTGTTCCAACATCGCTCCCTTTTTGATTGGATTTCGTAACAATCAGTTTTATTGTGAAGATATGGGCCCTCTTTTATCTATGATTCGTAATGACTGTGAAGTCATTTAAATCGACTTTTAGAAACTTTAGCTCTAATAGCTCTTATGATATAAAAAACTCCATATTTACTTTGCATGGGAGGAACAACTTCTAAGATTCTTCCCATTTCTTGACTGATGATTTGAAGCAAATTTAGCGATTCTTTTTGTTGCCTTTATAAAGATATTGGCAAAAATATGTTTACCGCATCGCCAAGTAGGGATTTCTGAAATTTATATTGCTTATAATAGTTCCTTTCAGACATTTAGAGATATACAGCAGACATTTACAGAAAATCGTAAAATTGTAAATCAAGTAAGCAAATTCACATTAATTTTTTTCTATATAAAATGAAGATATTTAATTAAGCACTGTTTCTTGATTAGAAAGTGTTATAGAAGACCATAATTGGTACACTTTGCTTTTGTAAGTCATAAAGAGAAAACAGCGTAGTTTGGTGAAAATGTATGCACGGACACGTCCACCGCCTTATTACTCTCAAGTAGGCTCAAAATAACCCTCTGTAGCTTATAACCGCAACTTTTCTTTCACTAAATTTATTTTTCAGTGTAAATATATAATTCGCAAGTTTGTGACCTTTTTATTTTGTGAAAATTTAACACTAATCTTCTAGACTCATATACTGTAAAACAAAATTCGTAAATGTATCGGGTGGTTAAATTTTAAAGGCCGATGTTGAATGTGAACCACACCTAAACGTCAGTTTTTGACATTTCTCAATTTTAGACTAATTTAATTTAAACCATTGAAAGATGCACAATCGAGCAACGCGTTAAAGTTATTCAGGCTTATTATGAAAATGGGCATTCAAATCAAATGCATATCGTGCACTTCGTGCAAAAATTTGAGCAAACCGGGTCTGTAGGAAATGTAAAAACACCAGTGCATGCTCATACAGCTCATACTGCAGAAAATATTGTTACTCTTCGAGTCGTCGCCAATGGTCAGAATGGTGGTAAGAAATGCCAACAGTGGTTGATCAATTTTCTAAGAAACTCATCTTCAGTGATTACGCACATTTTCAAGGCACTGGATTCGTCAATAAGCAGAATTGCCTCATTTGGGCAAACAATAATCCAAGAGTGACTTTGGAAAAACCAATGCACCCACAAAGAGTGACTGTTTGGTGCGGTTTATAGGCTGGCGGCATCAGCGGCCCGTTTTTTTTTAAATAAGGCTGGTCAGGCAGTTACTGTGAATGTTGTTCGCTATCGTCAGATGATAACGAACTTTTTATGGTCCGAATTTTAAGATATGGATATGGACGATATGTGGTTTAAACAGGACGGTGCCATTTTCCGCACAGCTAACGAAACAATCGCTCTTTTGCGCTACAAATTTAATGGCCGTGTTATTTTACCTGATAGGGATGCCAATTGGCTGCCAAGATCATGATATTTGACACCGTTGAACTTCTTCTTTAGGGTTATTTGAACGAAAAGGTGTACGTCGATAAGCCGATATTTCGGCACATTTATGGCATAGAACCTCAATAATGCCTTAGCGACATCGAAAATGTGGACCATCGGATCATGGTGTGCCTCCGAAGTCGCGGTTGCCATTTGGCCGATATTTTGTTCCATACATAATTTAATCATACCTAGTTACCATAATAAAATGACTATAATTTCCCAAAATAATTTGTGTTTTATTCAAAATCAACATCGGCCCTTAAAGTTTAACAACCATTTATATTAAAATTTTTTATAAAGTTGAGTTGAGTTTTGTAGACAATAATTGACCCGTTTTTATAAAAAATATGTAAGTTTTTTATTAAATTTCTTTAGAATTTCTTAAGTAAAAAATACGTTTTATTAAAAAAAATTGTCCCTGCATGTTACATATTCTTAAGCAAACTGAATGCACTTACCTTTCTTGTTTCATAGGAAGTTCTTACACACAAGATTTAAATTTGATTGCTAATGTTCTTTTGTTATGGCCTTTATTTGTTTCATCTCGTTAACAGGCACAAATAATGTAAATGTTTAATGCAACACCATTTGTGTTGGTACTGTTGTGGCATTGTTAACAATAAAACACCATCTTTAGGTTCAAACATTACAATGGCAGGCAGATTTGTCTATGGTGCTTTTGGTTTTATGCTACGGGTGTAAATGTTATTGATATTTGTTTGGTACCTATTTTTTTTTTTCTTTAAAAGTTTACTAAACTCTTGTTAGCAAGTTCAAGATATATTTACACTGAATTTTGGCTTGTCAATAATCTTTAATTGAGAGTTTAAACATTATAAATATGTTGTAGAATTCAGTTCATAAAATATATGTGGGACATTATTTAGAATTTAATTTGCATATATAGAAATTAAAGTAAAATCTTTTCTGGAATAGTGTGATTTAAACTTTAAAGAGTTGTGACATTTTGCGTTATAGTACTGTAAAGGATAAGAAAAAAATTTTTGATTTAAAAGTGTTCATATTCACTTTGATCCTAGAAGCAAAAAATAAAGATAAGACAACTATTTTTCCACTTTTCTATTTGACTTCTAGCAGACACTGGTCTAAACCCTTGGCTGGTAATGAGTTTAAAAAAAAACAACTATATGTCCTCGCAAGAATTAAAGAACGCTGTAACTGACAAAAAATCGAAAATATGTTTTTTGCGTCATTTTTATCAAAAAAAGAAAAAAAAATACGCGTCGATTGGTCCCGGTCCCAGATTTTTATGATGAAAAGAAATTTACTTACGCCGTTCTCGTTTTGAAAAATACCACTGTATTTGTTCTATTTTCATACCGGTTTTTTGGCTCTGCTGAACATTTAATGTTTTGTCAGTTACAGCGTTCTTTAATTCTTACGACGAAACAAAATTTCATTAGAATTTCATAATTCGGTCCTCAAAAGTAATTTATACAGACATAATGCATTTGTAACAAAGATTCCTGAACCCTTTTTGTAAAGTGTAAACAGTTTTTGTTTAACTCTTTATTTTGCAACCCAGCTTCTGTAATAAATATTTATTACCATGAGGGCGATTCCAAAATATGTTAACCTAACAAAAGCGAACACAAAAACGGACACAATACGTGTTTTTCAGCAATATAGACTATCTTTGATAGCCTGCGTATAGAAGCAACTGGGTATTTAGGTCATTAAGATAGCCATTAACCACCTACTCCAGCCTTTTCCTACTCTTTCAATACTGATCCGACTTTTAAGTTTAAAAGTAAAAAATATTACAAGGAAGCTACATCTGCCAAATAATTTGCATTTTAATATGACAATAGTGCTAGTGTGAACTGGTATATTATCTTAATAGAAGAGCATTTTCTTTTGTTTGGCAAGTGGGGTGCTTTGTTTTATCTTAATTGGATCAGATATATGCTGCAATAAGTTTGAAAAATATGGCATGTTGTTTGTTTTTTGTTATCTTCATCAAGGTAATTAATAAAAATTATCCCGCTCGAATGGAGTTTTGTCTCTGTGATGTGATGATCCCATGTCTCAGCCATGGTTGGGCATTGACGCAAAAACTCGGCTTCATGACGGTCAAACATCACTAACTAAACCATTGAAATCTCTTTATTATGGCATTTTTTTCAATGTTTTCTATATTAACAATTCTTTTTTTTAAGACCAATACTCGGGGGTAAAATCCTTACTCATGCAGTGAATTGTTTTGGAATTAGAAGATGGGGATATAGATTTTTTTGTCAATCTGACAACTCAGAGGCCAGTGTTATACCTTCATCCTTGAATGGTCAACAACAATTGCCTCATCTGTCGGTGGATATTGAATATGAGTGGTGACGTAACCGTCTCTTCTAAGTAGGTTAGCTATTATCTTCCCAGAAGATATTCCTGATCATTTGTTCTGTTTGTAGAATAGACTAGAACGCTAGGAGCTCTGACATCTTACAAAAGAGAAATATAAAAAAATATTGCTTTCGGCGACTAACTCTAAGGAGTCTTCTGCAATTGCTTATTTTTACGTATCCATCAAAATACACAGCACAGTCTGGGTTCAAACTAGAGCTCTGACATCATACAAGGAAGAAATATCGTATAAAAAAATTTTACTTTCGGCGATTAATATACTAGACAGACGACGGCGTTAATGTGCATTAGTTGAGTTAGTTTACAAAATCAAACTGAATTTATACTGCTTTAAGCTTTTTTAATATGACAACTTGGCATAACATTAGTCAGTAATCAGAAAGTAAGCAAAGCTACAAACTTCTTATTTCTATGGGTATAAAAGCAAATAAAAATAGTTCAGAAACAAACTAACGTTGTCGACTGTCTACGCTATAAATGCAAAAATTGTCGTCTGTTAGGGTAAAATTTTAATATACATTAGTAAGTTCTTAATGCAAATTAACGTCATTAACAAGCTTCACTCCCAAGTCTATAGCTGGAATTCGACTTTAAATTGTAGGTCTCGGTACTCATGGATAAAAATTGACACACACATCATTTTTTTACAAATTTTTATGCAATACTTGTCAAATAAACCCTCAATAAACCTAAAATAGTTTTTATGAATACGGGTATATATGTTTTATATGAGTGACACTGAACTCAGTTTTCTTTTTTTTCAAAATGTCCTTGTAGCTTTGAATGGGATGTATTTCATCAGTAGTACCATTGACACTGTTACTAACATTTTATTACCTCGTTGATATTGTCATTCCCTCTAGCAAATATTTAACAAATATACATTGAAAGGAGTTAGCCAAAGGTAACAAACAACGGATACTGTCACAGCAGTCAAATATTTGACTAAGCAAATGTAAACACTGTATTATGGAAATATTTATTTAAGAATTTCTTTTCATTGAAATATTTTCTTAAAAATTTTTCTTAAAAGTTAGTTAATTTTATTATTTTTAAGTGTTTAAATTATAAATAAATATGTAATATTTAATATGTGACTGTTGTTTAAAACAGTGTATTTGCGAGAAGCTAGGCCGTAATCCTGACACAGGGTTGTAAAGGCCAGTTATGTATGTATGTATGTATTTGTAAAGAATTGAACATTTAGAAATGCCTGTATAATAAATTATTCATCAATATCATCAATATGCACAAAAATATTTTAAAATTTCTTAAAAAAGATCTTAAATTTATGCGTTTAATTTAGAAATAAAATATTTGGTTAAACTGGAAACTCAAACGTCTTATTTGAAATTATTGTGCAAATTTAGATGAATAATTACTACACCCTAAAGTAGGTAAAAAAGTGTATTAAAAGCTATGCTTAATATTGTTTAACTACCCAGATAAAAACAGATTACCATTCATTACCAAAATCGTTGATGTCTAGTGGTTAGTGTGTTGGCTTACTAAGACGAGAGCTCGGGTTCAAGCCCCTGCTCTGACATTTTGCAGCAAAAAATATTTAAAAAAATTATTTCTTTCGGCGACTACCTCTTAACAGACTTTTGGTAAAAGCTCTGAGAGTAATAGATTGCCATGAACAAGCTTCTCAAGTATGTCGTTCGGAGTCGATATTAAACTGTAGGTCTCGGTACTCATGGATAAAAATTGACACACACAATATGAGTGTTGCGAGAAGTTAAGCCGTAATCCACAGGGTTGTAAAGGCCAGTTATGTATGTTAGCTATGTAGCTCTGTCAAAGGATAGAAGTGTTCATTAGTTTTTGTATTAAAATGTACGAATGAAGACTATTTGTTTTTTATTCCTTTTATTTATTTGTAGGGTATAACAATATCTCTTAATAATATACAAGAAATAGAAAGAAATTTTTCATTGAGTTTGTGATGATATGCAATCAAAAACAAAACCCTGTTGTTGCTTTTATGGGACAGAAGCATGTAAGATTTAAGAAAAGTCTTTAGAAAAATTGTCTTAGCCAGGGGTTTATGGCATTGCATTAAATATCTTATTATTGTTAATGCATTAAACAATATTCAGAATTTAAATAAATAAATAGGAATGATTGGTGAAATGTTTTATAGCTGATTTCCAGCCACATATTTTATTGACTTCCTTTTATTTTTAACCTTATAAAGAGAATTTTTGAGAAAACCAAATTTGTTTTGTTGTTCATGCATGTACGAATGACTTGGACATAATATATGTAAATATACGTAATTCGATACGTAATCTGGGGATGCTATTATCATATTCAATGCTCAGACCTTACACCTGCAGTTTAATACTCGATTTTAATACTCTACTACTTTTTTGCGTAAAACCTTATTTTTTTTAATGTTTCAATCTTTTAGTTGGCCTGTGCTCAAATATTTGCAATAAACTCCCACTAATTAACCACGTAATTTTTATATTTTAATTAGCTGGAAAACCCATAAAAATGGTCTTAATTATGTACATGTGGGTGTGTCCATCATACGTACCATATTTGGTATAGTGGTTACCATTTTGTTTGAAAAATAAAGCTCTCATTTTGAATCAGATATCACAACCAAACAAAGCAAATACAGCCTAAACCATTTAAGGGTTAACGAATGAAAAAATAATTTCATATGTAAAAAATACAGAACTCATGCTGTGTTTAATTCATTTATTTGCACATTTTAATTTAATAAGATAATTTTTCAATAGAAAACAAACAAAAAAAAAAAAAAAAGAAAACGCGAAAACTAGAATCCTATATGATATTCATATATGGAAAAATAATATAATACGGCATGGCTAGATGCATGAATGCATATGTACATGCAACAGCCTATTTTGATGTACGAGTATGCAGCAACCATATATGAAATTGAAAAACAAACAAATCACAAATAAAAAATAATAACTTTAGATGAATGCTTACACGTTTGCACATATAAATGAATTATTTCGTAAATCAATATAAAAAAAACAAAATTTCAGTACAGCAAAGACAGAACTAAAATCCAAGATGTTCATCATACGAGTATAACCAATTTAAAACAGATGTTTGTGTTTTGTTTTAAGACCTCTTTCTAAATTTACGCTCAACATTTTTTTTTTCTTTTTTTTTCTTTTTCTGTTTTCCTTATAATGTTTTGTAAATTAATTTAATTTTTTGTTTGTTGTTGTTTCTGTGTGTTTAATATGAACAATAATATGTAGAAAAACTCGTTAAATTTTAACATTTTATGTGTTAACGGTTAAATAGAATTGTACAGTATTGACGAAAAATAGGGTATTATTATTATAATGGAATTATTATTTTAAAATTTTTCTTAAAAAGAATTTGTTATTTTGCAAAGTTAAATTAAAAACATCTTTAAATTGTTATTAAATAAAAATCTAGTGTTATTCTGAAAATATTCATTGGTCCTTTGAGCCTGCAAACAAGCACACAAGCTAGTGCAGTTGGTGCTGAAGATATGCTTTAAACCTGAACCACATGACCTTAACACTGCAATAGCTGATGATATATTGTAGTTCAAAATTAATATATTAAATCATAAATAGTAATGTACATACTGTAAATTATTTAATTCCAGGCATATATTAACTCAGACAAATGGAAGTACTCTGTCATAAAGAGCTGTAATCGTTTCAATTTTTAGACTCGTGGGAAGTTATCTCTACATTTTAGCACCAGCTTCGGACAGAAGAGTTATTACTTATAAAAGTTTTTTTTATATTGTAATACTCATAACCAGTTACTATTTAATAACGGTATCAGTAGTCCCAGAAAAATTAGTGAGATTGTAATAATTATTAAATTGAACACAACTACGGCGAAAGGAGTCAGTACCAGTCTTAACATATATATGGTATTGTGAACTCATCAACTGGAAATTCTGAGTAGATCTGTTTGGAACAAAAGTACTCATTTTTTTCAAGTAAGACAATCTAGAATCAACATCTTATCTGCAATTCGTCTAAAAAATACACTCAGTCCAAACTTATCAATGATGAAAAACTGTTTTTGAACTGCGCTTCGTGTAATTGGCCAATACTCATGCAATGAATTGTGCTAGTCTAGGAAAATATATTATGGGAAGAGGGAAAGAGGGAGTAATGTTTGTGAACATTTGATTTAAATTTATTAATATCGTAATTGGCAGGAAATACGTTCGCTGGAAGCCCGTTCCCTAAATGAGCGGTACGGCTAAAAAATGAATTCTCTCTATAATGCATTATGCGAATAATCAACTACAAAAGGACCCAGCAGAATATAGTGCTTACCAGTAAGTTATTTTGTAAGGGAGAAATTGTGAACAATCACTTACTCATGCGCATCATCAATGCATGATTTTTATATAAAATGATCCGCTAAAATGCAATAGAAATGCAAATTTATGGCAACCGTTAAGCAAATAGTATAAAAGATCAATAATAATACCTTATCCTGTAGCATTGTTTACAATTTTATTTATTGCTTCCAAATCTTAAAAAATTTCTGCTGGGGATGTGCTCTGGGAGGGGTACGAGTAGTTTGCAAAAATATGCGATTATGAGTAATCAAGTCCTTTATTTCATCAGAGCACCTCCTGCGGTAGTACCGATAGACCAAAGAAATGCATGCCACATTGCGCCGATGCTCGAACGTTGAGAGTTGGATACCCTACCGTAGCTGATAAACACCTCGTCCTTTTCTGTACACAACCGAGAAGCCCGAAAATAGACTTTAAGCACCAGCCTATACATGAGAGTTGTATTCCATTCTAAGTCGGATGAAGGTCTTGTAAAAATATATTGAGAAGGTAAGATAGAGTGAATTATTTCTTGCACCGTTTTAAAAACCGAAGCACTTAAATGCTTCTTTCGACACTCGAAATATTAATTCTCATGTCCAGAACATCAAGAACGTTAGCCTCCTCGATATTTACATTACCCATAGTCACCACCACGCCTATGCGTGATAAAACAACATCTTAGAACCCACTCAGACATTATCTGTAGGTTATTTGATAGTGTGCCATTCATATTCTGCCTTCTCACCTCAATCTCCAAAAGGCTCGGCCTACGATCAAATGCATATGAATGGCAAATGCTACAAAGGAATAGATGGGATTGGAAGTTGAACGGAGAAGATCGTTTAGCAAAATTAGGAATAGTATAATGTACTTTACTTAATAAAGTTTGTACTAGAGAAGCATAAAGTTGTTTGGTGTTATAGGAATCAGAACATTTTTTCGTTAAGCGCTTCATAACGATAAGCACACCATGAACTTTTTAACAATTAATGATGTATTTAATTTCTCCAACTGCACAGCTACGTCTACTGTAATATTCCCTTATGTTGGCTTGGTATATTAAATAGCTGCTATTACTTATAGACTTCAACCCTTTTGTTCTCTCACGTATCCTTTAATGAAGTTATAGTGTAATTAATGATGTTCTTTCTTTGCTTGACAGAGGAAAATAGGTGTTTCTTGTAATCACAATGTACCTTTCTTGTCTATCTATCTTGTCTTTCTTGTCGAGCCTGAGTTTTCTTATACTTTAGGTCAGAACTTAAAGCAAAAGCCCATCAATCAGATTTGAAATATTGTTTAAAATCTATTGCGTTTTCATAATATTTTCAGACATTTCCTTATGCGGGAGTTTATGTGGTCTATCCGCCATATTATATATCTCGAGTTAATGATGCCACTTTAGGTTTTTGACACCAAAATTTTTAAAATCTGCAAGCCGTTTTTGGCTATTTATCTCCGAAACTGGAGCAGATACCAGAAAACGGATTACAGACTTGAAAAATTTGGGGTCGAAAACCTAAAGTGGCATCATTAACTCGAGATATATAAAAAATATGAGATGGCGGATAGTGCACGACGATTTATTAAAATTTTGTACTTCACTGGGGTTTTTATAACTAATTGTTTGCTTCATTTTATTTGTTGATTTGTTTTAGTTTTTAAATCAACGACACTTTTTTCTTCCCCAGTGTTGTATTTTTTTTTTGTACCAAAAAGTACAGAAAAGAGGTTGTCAAATAAGTAACATCTTCTGAAAACGCATTGTATTATAAAAATTACACACATACATACTCAGAAACGCATAATATAAAAAATAAAAATCAAAAAAGACCCAACACTGAACTATAGAAACCACTCGTATTTAGCAGATACAAACAAATAAAGAACATTAAGCCTTAAAAAAGACAGAGAAAATTAAAGCACAAAAACTGAATAAACATGACAAGAAATTTTACTTTATTCTGACCGCTTTTGTGTTTGACAGATGATCATGCTTAATGAGTTACAAATACAACAACTTATTATTTGTTATGCTTTTTTTTGTTTTTTTATCTTTTCAAAAGAAAGGAAAAACCAATTTTTTTTTTGGCTACTGAAATGCTTTGGTTATTATGTGTTTTTTGTTCTGCATGTTGCTACTCTTTTTATTTTTTTAAGTGCTACATAAACTTGTGTCATGTCATTGTCAGCACGCAGCAGTTTACTGCTGCACTGCAATTTCAACATCATGACATTGATGATGATTGTGAAAACAATTCAATAGAAAGAGAGTGACATAAACGGTAGTTTTTTTTTGTAAGTTACTCCTAATTTTATATGCAACCTATGCAAACAGTTATTAAAGAGTAAAAGAATAGCGCTAAAAGTACGAAGTACTATATATTTTTTAATTTCCGCATACCATTACAACATTATGTTGACTTTTGCTACTTTATTTATAACAGACAATAACACTTTACTCTTCATTATATTTTACATAGTGTATGTACCTCGATATTAAAAATTCACTACAATTCTTTTGGGGCATTCAATAACATTCCAGGATTATTTCATACATATTTTAAGGCCGGTAATATAATAGATTAAGCTTTGCTGTTATATCTAAGTTAAAAAAATGTGATGAAAATATATTACTATTCCAAGAGATGTTGTTTCTTATTTTCTGATAATTTTTTGAATATCATAAGAAATATTAAAATTAAATTAAAATCTTGCTTTCAACATAGCCTCATAGAAACTGTATATTTGTGTTCTTTATCCTCAAATCAAGAATTTAACCGATTGAAGATAAAAAATTTTTAGAAAAAAATAAATTATTTTCTGTGTAGCCAGTAAATATGTTGGTGTTGCATGAAGCCTAAGCTTTCCACAAATATCTGCCTAGGTACTACACGGTTATAAGTTATATCGCAAAACAAAGTTATTTTTGAACAGAAAAAAAAGTTAAAAAAAAACTCCCCAAAAAGAGAGTTTTATTTTTTGACAGAAAAATAAAACTAGAAAAATAACGGTTATTTTCTCACTGAAAAATATAACCCAAAAATAAGTTTTATTTTATGACAGAAAAGTAAAACTCACAAATTGAGTTTTATTTTATGACGAAAAAATAAAACTCTCTTTATAAAGATTTCATCTAACCTTTTATTTTTCCGTCAAAAAGTAACAGTTAAAATCTGATTAATAATAATTTTTGCAAGATAACCACAGACTCTGTGATAGCTCTCCAAGAAGATTAATTTGGTATATAACATCATATACTTATGTCTGTAGGCTCTAATACAATGATTTTTTTAGTTTAATTTTTAAGCAATAACTGTTATTTGCGGTCCCTGACTTTTACAAAATTTTACAAAATATAAAATCCTGCACGTCGGTTGGTTTTCTTTGTGATCCAAAGATCCAATCAAGACTCGCGCGCCATTTTGATACCGCATCCTTGCTACCAACTTATTAAAAACAGAAACCTTTATTCCACACAGAACTGTACCCAGTGCGTGTAATTTTGAAACTTTAACGGTCGATTAATGCTCACATTAGTTAGCTGCCGAATATTAGCTTAGAGCGGGTTTTTTTTTTATTAAGAACAACTACACGGTGGAGTAAACTTCTACTTTTGCTGTGCATTGTATTGAGATGTTGAAGTTATAGATAGAAAGATGTTAAGCGCCTTATGACAATGGGACAAGTTGCTGTCAATTTGATCAATCAAACACCAGTGTTATACCTTCACACTTGATGATCAACAACAATTGTTCCCATCTCTCGGTGGACGTTGATTGTGAGTGGTGAGCATCTTCACTAAGTAGGTTAGCTGTTATCTTCCCAGAAGGTGGCGCTGCCATATAATTTGCAACAGTTAGTCTTGTTTATAAAATGTATCAAATGTCATAAAAGTATTATAACGTCAATAGCTGTAAAATGATGGGTTGAGAACACGTGTTTTTCTATTTTTGGTTTGACGAAGGTTTTTGCGAATCAATGAACGAGAAAGCATGAATTGTTAGGTAAATTAGTCCTCTATATATGTCAAATGAGTATTATAACTTCGTTAAACCATTTCCCGTAGATTCGGACGAAAATCCCTATTACGTCCCAAATGAGAAAGACTCAGAAGACCGAAATTCGTATCAAATATGACACAAATGAATATGATGAAGAAGAAGACAATGAATTTTGAATGAATTATAGACATATCAGGCCTGGCTACGTATATTATACGTACATTTTTCCATCCATCTAATAAAATGGATATCCGGCATGAAAACTTATATCATATGTTTTCACCAAAAATGCAATTATTGACATAATGGGCGGATTATTAGTTATAAAAACAACAAACGCCTCAACATCTAAGTAAGTCTTCAGGTGCAATTGCAGTAAATGGCTGTTGCAAGCTATATGTCAGTAATGATAAAAGATATCGTAAAACACCACAGTCGTGCGCGAAATATAGTAATCCCCTATGTGCGCAGCACAACATCGTCTAACATATATGCAAAAATTGCGAATAAGTTTATATATTGTGGTACAGTTGTACCGAGGATGTAAATGGAGGTGTTATAAGCAGAGTTATAACAGAAGGGTTAAAGAACGGAATGTAAAAATTTTGATTTTTTGTCGCAAAAATTTATGAAGTACACATAGTGCAGTGTTTTGAGATACGAGTAAGTCAATTACTCAGCTCATAACAAAATAATATGGAATATTTATTTTTTTATTCTTTAATAAATAAAACCGCTTGAGCTGATTAATAAACGTCGATCCTCTTATATTTTTCTGATTTTGTATTTTCATTTAAACTGCTATTTTTTTCTGCCTAAAACATATAAAACAAGTTTAAGTGATCTCAACGTTTTGTGTAATAATAAGCACTCAGTTAAAATATTTTAATTTTCTTCATTTGCTTAGACTTTGAAATTCCGAATAAAGTGTTTTTTAATGCAATTAAACTTAAATATTTTCAAACGTAGTGCAATTTTTTTCTTTGTTCAATCATATTTCTTAACCATTCATCAAGTTTTGGTAGCACATCATACTCGTACTCGTGCACATACATCTCCTGTCAATCACATATTGCCCAATAGCTGCATCTTCATGGTCAATTAAACGCACAAATTGCAGTTTTTTCTTTTTACTTATTTTTAATGTGAAACGGATTTGACAAAATCAAATTTAATGAATGAAAAACTCATCATTCAAGGAAACTTCAACTTTTTTGTACAATATTTTCTTTAATTATTTTCTTCATACATACAAACATAAGTACGAGTATTTTTCGGTAGTGCATAAAAGTCTGTACAAAAAGTGATTTTAATTTTTGTTGTCATTAGTTACTGCCCAAACATAAGCAAAATATTTATGCATCATCATTTTTAATAGTACTCATCATACCTGTCTTTAAGTTGTTTGTTTTTACAAATATTTTTGGTTTTTCTATTTTAAACAGCAGTTTCATAAAATTTCAGTTTTAACTGAAACTTAATACAGTATTCCATGGATAATTGTCCCACGCTTAAATGTCTTTCACGCTTATTTACTTCAGTTTCTAAATCACCATATTTTTTCTTACCATTTTGTAATAAAATTCCACAGTTAATTAACTTTCGCTTAAATGCGTCATTCGCTTAATTATCGTAAATATTTTTTTCCCAAAGAGAAATTTCCCTTAAAATTCCCCAGTTTAATTACCCGAAATAATTTTTTTCTAAAAAGAGCAGTTTAACTCAACTATGTCTGTATAAGCATAAAATGCCCATTAAATTTACTTTTAAATTGCTTTTTTGATAGAAACTTGCAATTAAAGTCTAACAAGTTTATGTATAAGTATCAGAGTAGGAAAATAAACAAAACGACACGTTTAATCTAATTTTGTTTTGTTTTTTACAATGAGTAAAACAGTGAGAGCGATTGTCCCATTTAGTTTTGTATATTGTTTTTGTTTTGAGCACTACAAATACACTAACTCAAATGTGCGTAGGTACTACAAAAAATTAATGAGAAAAAGAAGAAAAAAAGAAGAGAAAAAAGAGCAAATTATACAAATTTAACAGAATAACAAAGCAAGCACAAGAGCAAAAAGCGAATTTTTTTCGTTTACGCTCTTTCACATTTAGAAAGTATTTGTTTTGGTTTTGCTCATGTACAATACGATTAAAAAAAATTTTAAAAGTTTATGACTTTGTGGTAACATTTGCGAAATGTTTTGTTTGTTTGTCCACTCTGATAAGTATAAAGTTACTTGCTTTTCACATGTGTTGACTGCACCCTATATAGGCAATTAAGCGTATTCGTTGAATTGCCTCAAACAGGCAATTAACCGTATTCGTTTAAATAACTTCCACACATAATTGCCTAAAAATTTTGACATTTTTGTCGATGCAATTATCCTTGTAATACTGTACTGCGTAAAATATTATTAAATGTGAGTTCATTAATTGTATCTTTGGCGTTAATTAAGAAGTTAAAAATTAAAATCTTTTTCAAATTCATTAATTATGATCACTTTAAAGGAAAAAAGAAAATATTTATGGTAATTGATGAAAAAAAAAAAACCACAGCTGTTTTGTAACCATTCAATGAAATGAAATAAACTAATTGGCTGCCTTTGCCATGTGTATTATTCTTAAGAAAGTAAAAATCTTCGTTTTTTATGAGTATTGGTAACACCATTTTATTTTTTCAATCTTTTATGAACTAACATTTCCAATATAAAAACAATTACGGCAATTGTATGTGAGAATATAAAATACAACCAAATCCAATATAAATCCTCGACGTATAAAGGCTCTTTATCGTCGCTATAGGAAATATTAAGATGGATCACTTGGCCTGTGGCAACTACATCTTCAAATGATTTTCTTTTTGTCCAAAATTCGAAAAGCCCTGATTCCATTATACGGAGTGTGAGTTCATGTAAACGCTGCCGAAAGTAAGAGTTCTTGCCTAGAGGTATAACAAGTTGCATTAATGGGTTCGGGCACATATTGGTGGAAAAACGAAAAAACTCTTTCCTATAGTAAGCTGCCAGGCCAGTGTAGTAGAACATTTTGGAGGTGGGTGCAGGATATACATAGCTGCGATCAAATGAATCACGTAAACGTGAAAACTCTGCCACTGTGGGTAGAATATAAAATTTTTGATAGAAAAAAGCTGCAGATCCATTTGTTATAGTATGAAAATAATTAAATTCTTCCTGGGAAATGGCTATTTTGAGATGTGAGTTAAACAGCTGTTCATAGGTTTTAATTTCCGGTTCAAATGGTGGCCGTGTAGAAAACGACAATAAGTAAGCGCCAAATATTATGGATATAGTTAAACCCGATAAAAGTAACATTAAATTAATTTGTTTTATAGATATTTGAGTGCATCTAGAGAAAATAAAACTGTGACCCAAAACTCCTCTTATAGCCATATCGTTAATTATAATTTCAGACCATGATGGACATGGCCTAGGGCAATTGTATTTGTTATAAGACAACGCCCAGAAGTATACCAAAGTAAATACAATCATTAATATGAAAGCCAAACACATTATTTGTGAATGCAGTATCATTAAAAATATTTCCTTGGTTTCTAGGCGCCTTTCAATGGGCAATAGAAAACACCATTTGCCAATTTCAAACGGATATGAAAAATCACGTGGATCATCTTTGTCATATGCGGCCAAACAGCTAATTGGTATATCCAAAGAGAAATTATCAACATAATCGATAACATTACGATATTCCAATATCATGTCATGTGGAACTTTAACAGGAAAATAAAGTGTGGCATTAAGTTTCTCACTTATGGTTCTCATAAAACGTCCCAGATAGCCAACTAACACAGTTTGATTCTTTTTATCGTAGTATTCCATTGAACGAGGCTGTATATGATCGGCTATTGTACGCAATTTATAACCCTTCAAGTCCCTTAAACGATCTGGCAACATTAAAAACTCTCTCCCTTTGGCATTGTACACTTTTAATTCGATTTGAAACTCTGGAAATATGGTATATTGATAGTATTTACGTGTACTAAAGAAATTCTTGTAAATAAGTACAACATTTAACATTTTTAATTTGCGACAGTATTTAAAAAAATTACTAACTTGCTTCATATCCATAGCATAACTCCAAATATCCATTATGACAATTACTCTTGTATAACGCATGTTGTTTAGAATTTCAGCCAATTGTTCTAAAATATTATATTCATCTACTGCTAAGCATACAATAGCCAAAATTTCATTATTAAATTGTGAGCGATACTGTTGGGTTTCATTGCCAGTTATAATGGTAACTGGTAATTCAGTAAATTTCAGCCAGTCCAGCAACTGATGACAGTAGACATGTTGGTTTGCTTCATTATGTAATAGAATTGCTCTAAATGGCTTTTGTTCATAGAGTCTTAGAAAGAGATCTTTATGAAATGTTGTCTCCTTTTTATTATTATTTCTTGTTATTTTTTTCATTATTATTGTACTTCTGCTGCTGGCTTCAATTCTTGTAGTATTTAAACTTATAATCAAGATGAATAGAAATTTTAACATATTTTTCTTTCGTTTAATAGTATGCATTTGATTTGTAAAATATTATACTGACTTTACTTTCACTGCTCAACTTTATTTTATACTCTTTATTGTATAGGAAGATTAATTTTTTATTTCAACCCTTTAGAAATTATATTTTAAATTATAGCACATACTCGCTCGCACTGTTCGAAAGCCTGCTATTAAAATGTTATTTGTGCCATTTGTACTCTTAGGAGGCGTAATTGTATTATTCAATTTTCTGTAGTGAATATTCAATAATTCAGTCGATTTATTTTAAGTGCATGTACTCGCCTATTGTAAATTAGTTTTTAATATCATATTGTACTCGTACTATGCCGTACATGCATTACTTTTAATAGAGTGAATAAATTCTGACATTGTGTAGGGAATATAATTATAATGTAAAGTATTTCGTAATTTTATGAAAACTTTTTTTACAAAAAATGTCAAATACGTAATGAAACATATATTTATCATTTTAATATTTAAAAAAGTTGCTTGCAATATGGATATGGCAATTTGCTTTTTATCTTAATAGTCCGAATTAGTCTAGCCCAAAGAACAATGAACTCGTTTTTAAGCCAATTCTTCAAATGGAATATCACCTAAATATGAAACTTGTCATTTGGCTTGGCAACCAAATAATAAAAAATATCCAAAAAATTTAATTTTTGTTTCGTCAGAAACGCTTTTATTAGATCAAAGTTAACGGCAATGAATATTTTTGGTAATTAAAGAAGAAATGATGTCCGTGAAGGAATAGTCCTGTGCATATTCAAGACCAAACATCAACTATTTAACTCACACTTTTCTGGAAATCGCATACTGAAATTATATTCTTTCATATGTATGTACATACATACACTTGTATGAGTTAGTCGAAGTAAAGTCACACAAGAGTTTTCTATCATATTCTCCTTTTCTTACCATCATTGCTGTTCTTGTAATTGTCATCCTATTCGGATGAAACAGAATTACAATTTTATTTTTGTTTTTGCCCTCTTATTCAATTTAATCCACATTAGTCGGCATCGACGACATGTACGACTGTAGCCGTGGTGGTTAGAGGTAACTTTGATCTAATAAAAGCGTTTCTGACGAAACAAAAATTAAATTATAAAAATATTGATCAGACCTTTCCTGGGGCTCGAACTTCGAGCCTCCAGCACATTAAAATATCCAAAAAATACACACACTTATACAATTTGCATTAAAGTAATCCCTCAAAATTAAAGTCACTTCTTTAGCTGATTTCAAATGATGAATGATGAACGAAAAACGAATGATTAGAAGAAAAGCGCCACCTATAGGGAAGTAGCAGATAACAGCTAAAAACCAACTTAGCGAAGGCACTCACCGCAATCGCCATGTAACGATGGGGCAATTGCTGTTGATCATTCAAGGGTGAAGATATAAATAACTCTGGCCTTTGAATGATCAATTCACAGAAATCTGTCTTATTCCTAAGGCGCTTAATAATATAAGAAAACAAAATATATGTTCTGTTGTCATAAAGTACTGTCCTTTTCACAAAAGTTTCAATACACAGCATTTAGTAGGGATTTTCCCCTGAGTATTGGTCTCTATAAAAAAAAAAACTGTTGAATGAAAAGCTGCTTGAAAAATGATTCCAAAGAAAAACGCTAAAGAAATTATAATAAATTGCCAAAATTTTTAATGGAGTGCAAGAACACGAAAATTCGGATTTGTGTTTTATTTTGCAGTTTTTTATTTCAAATCATCAAAACAGAACCCAAAAGAGTGCAAAAAGTTTGGCTTCCTTGTAAAATGACCCTAAATTATTATTTCTAATTCTTACTACGAGCGGATTTCTGGCTTTAAAACAATAAAGCAGAATAATCGCTATGTTCGAGATTGTAATCTATTAGGAAGATTCTATATGAATTCTGTATGATTCTAATTGGGAAGATTCTATATGAATAACTATCACAAAAATTACAGATTTTAAATTAACAATTTTGTTTACCCATTTTCAACGAGGTAAAACCATTTTTCACTTAATTTTGATTTCAAGATCATTAAATTAATAAAAAATTCGCTTCAAATTTATGTGTTTTTCCTCTGTATTTTATGATATGTGATGGTAGTGTGTTGACGGTAACATATATAAATTATTTTGGGCGTTGCGTAGACTTGTCTAGTGGTTAGTGCGTTGTCTTACTAAGACAAACCGCACCGCAGCTCTGTCATCTTAAAAAAAGGAAAAAAAAATTCTTTCGGCGATTACCTCTTAGTAATTTTGTGGCAAAAGCTTGAGAGCAACTAATTGCCATGAACAAGCTTCTCAAATCTGACGTTCGGAGTCAACGTTAAACTGTAGGTCCCGGTTCTCATGGCTAAAAATTAACACACACAACATGGGTGCTACGGCAAACTAGGCCGAATTAAATTGTATTCTTTTTTTGTTTTAAGTTTTCGATAATATTTTGTTTACTTTTAAAAAAAGTAAAAAGAATATTTCCAAAATAAAAAAAAAAAATTTTTTTTACGAAAAAATAATTTTGTGAATCATAATTATAATGCTTTAAATCAGTTTTATTACTATTTCTAGCAGTTAATATATGTTATATACATACATAAATTATTACAATAACAAATACACGGGGAACATTCGAGTAGTTTTAACAAGATATACGTGGAACAATCGAGTTTGTTTAAAATTATAAATCATTAAAATTAAAAAATACTTGTATGAATATCAAGTATATTTAAAATTTATAAAAATTAAAATAATGTAAATGTAATGGTTGTTGTAAAGTTATGTAGAAAACAAATACATAAAAAAATAATAGAAATTACTAGAACAAAACTGTAGAACTCTAATTAAGGCTTACCACTACTGTTTTGAGTTAGTTGTATGTAAAACGTTATAAAGTTTCAAATCGAAAATTATCTTTGTTTTTAGTTTACAATAAAGAAGCCTTGAAAAAAAAAACAATTAAAAACGACAATTCGTAACAACATTATATAACCACAGCATAATTGTCACTATTTTTATAAGCACATTTAACATTGAAGTCAGAGTTGAATGCAGACACGGAGAAAAAATTATTTTTTGACGCCCTGATTTTATTAGATATAGAGACTTTTCAACACAAAAAACAAAAGTGTTTACAAAATTTCCTTGTTCTGTAATAAATTAATTCAAATAGCTAAGAAAACTACAATTAGTTGTCTCACATTGAGAATGAAGTAAGTTTTAGTAAACAATTCTTTATTAGACCTTTATTAACAACAATTATTTTATAATGTTTTATCCGATAGATTTTTCTATGTCTTACTGCTTTTTTTACACGCCAATTCCAAGAGAAAAACTACAAAAGCAAATGAAATCAGTATCATGTAGTCAATCCAAATCCAGTACAAATCATCAAAATGCAAAGGCTTCTGATTTTGAGTGTCTGTAATATTGATACGGATCACTTTACCCGTAGCTAAAACATCTTCATATGATTTCTTTTCCATCCAATAACTTAAAATTCCCGATTGCCACAAATATAAAATAATATCATGTAAACGCTGGTGATAGTATGAGTTTGAACCCAGAGGAATAACAAATTGGCCCATTTTATTGGGACACATATGAGGAGATGTTTTAAAAAGTCTTATACCATAATGAGATTGTAAACTATTGAAGTAATACAGTTTCGTTGAAGTGATAGGATAAACAAAACGACGATCAAATGAATCACGTAACTTATTAAAATCTTTATTTGTGGGAATTATAACAATTTTGGAATATAAGTAAGCCAGAGAGCCGTTAGTAAGTTTGTGTATATAATCAAATTCCTGCTGACACATGGCCAATTTTAAAGACGATTTAGCCAGCTGCTCATATGTATTAATTACTGGTTGCATGGGTGGTTGAGTTACATATGATCCTAAATAGGAGCCATAAATAGTGGACATTATTAACCCAGAAAGCGATAACATGGTATAAACTTGTTTTAGAGATAACTGTTGGTAAACAGAGACAACAAAACTTTGTCCTAAAACACCTCGAATGGCTGCATCATTTACTGTTATTTGAGCCCATTGACGTAGACAATGCTTGCTGGATATGCTATAAAATATTATAGCAAAAACTGTTGTAAAGACAGCGATTAGAATGAAAGCAACGCACATTAAATTTGAGTGCAATACCATATAAAATACTTCCTTAAGTTCACGTGGCCTTTCCGTTGGCAAAAAGAGACACCACTGCCCAAATTGAAAGGGATATGAAAAATCAAAAGGATCATCATCGGCAAATACCATCGTGGAAGCGGCAGGTATATCCAAAGAGTAATTTTTGACATAAGTTATCAAGTCGCGATAATTCAGCACTACATCTTGTGGTACTTTTAGAGGAAATTCAAGAGAAGCATTTAAAACTTGACTAACTGTTGTAATGAAACGTCCAACAAAACCAACTAAAACGGTGCGATTTTGTTTATCATAATACTCCATTGATTTTGGTTGGAAATGATCAGATATAGTGCGTAATTTATAGCCTTTTAAGTCCTGCAAACGTTCTGGTAACAATTCAAAAGCACTATTGCTGGCATTATACACATTTCTCTCAACTTGAAACTCGGGAAAAATTGTATACTGAAAATAAAGACGAGTTTTATAAAAATCCGTAAAAACGAGCACAACATTTAATATTTTGTGTTGGTGAAAATAACTGAAAAAATCCATAATTTTTTGGGTAATTTCTTTGTTATGCAGTTGATTCATAATTACAATAATGCGCACCAAACGCATGTTGTTTAATAACTTTGACAATTGATCCACAACGTGAGTTTGATATGTTGTCATACAAACCATCACCAAAATTTCATGATTAAATTTGTTCCGATATTGATAAGTATTGTTATCGGTTACAATATTGACGGGTATCACTTCAGAACTAAGCCATTTTAAAATGTTGTGGCAATACTCATGTTGTCCGTTTTCATTCAGCATTAAAATTCCAGCATAGGCTTTTTGTTGATAAAATTTCCTCATTAGCTCATTATAGAAAAGCTGTTCATCGTTTATTGAAGAATTTGCTTTTACTTTGGTTTCGAAAATGATGATAAAAATACAAAATAATTTGAACATGTTTTCGGCTTGAAATAACACTTATTACTAATTAAATAATTTGTATTAAATTCCTTTTTATTGTTTGTCTTGCAATATTGTATAGATTTTATAATACAAAATAAAATCAATACTCGTACAAAAGTGCAAATTCAGAGTTTTTAAAGAGTTGTGGGCGGTAACGCAATCTGATTTAATTCAAAATGCAACATTTGCAGTGTATTATTAATACAAAGTTGTTTAATAAATCCTGTATATGGGCAATTTCAAAAATTTTCGACATTTTGATATTTTTTTTTTCGAAATTTTTTTTTTTGATGACACGAATGACGCTTTGGTCAGGTGAAGGGTGATATCTTAGCATACCAAAACAGTTCGCGTTAATCATTTATTGCAAACGGCGCGAAAGTTATGGAGAATTTAAGTTAAAATCTCTTTAAAAAAAATTTAAAGTTAAATTTATTGGTTTATTTTAATAAATGTTGTATGAATGCATGAAACTCATTCCAAATTCATCAGTGCAGTCAAAATTCATCAATGCACTGATAAAATACACAAAAAAATATCACATATAATTAAATTTCCTTAACATTAAAAAACGCAAATTTTTGCAAAAATGTGAATGTTTCACCGATTGTTATAATATGTGTTTATATAACGCATAACTAATTTACAGAAAAACAATGTTTTGACTTGCAAATTTAAAAAATAAAAAAATTATATAAGAATTATTTTTGAGCTTAGGATTTTTTTTTTGATCTGTAAAATTTAAAATCATGAAAATGTTTTAATGCCTATTCGGTTTTATTATCAAGCTTAAAAAAACCTTTCATTTGCTGTTAATCGCGGCGGAATCTATACGTAACTGCAGATGTCACAAAGCAAAATGTGTTTGAAGAAAAATGCCGCTGTACCCGCTAAATATGGACCGAATTCAACCGTATTTATATATGATCTTTAGTTCACCGCCGCACTTCATTTCCAATACTTTACATTGATTTTAAACCACGGATTAATTAAAAAAAACGCGAAACAAAATCATGAAATTTCGCAAAATTTTTATTTTCTTTATAAAATTTTTGCGTTTTAAAATATTTTAACGCCTTCTTGACGTTGAGGTGCCATTTACTAAGAAGTTTAGATCACGCAATACATAAACCAGTTTTAAATATGATTGCAAATGTCAGGCGCGAAGAACTGTCATTTTTGACAAATTTACGCCAATTCTATAAAAGTTTGAGGTCATCGTTCTCAGCAACTAGTAGCCTGACATCGACGTGATATGGCGCAAATTTTAGCAAATTACACCATCTAATAAATACTGTTGACGAAATGCAATTTTCTTGAACGGCGCAAAAACGCTATAGAAAAAACTGCGAAAATTCAAAAATCCTAAAATTTTGGTTTCAAAAATGAACTGCTGTACAACTTTTTCCCAAATAGTAGTATGGGCATAACTTTTATAGTGTAAATATCTACTAAGTCTAGTGACTTTACTTTATATCAGTGGGCATCGGAAGTTTAAAACTAAAAGTAGAAAAGTGATGAAATATGAAAAAACTCTTGTAAATTTCAAGCCTGTTTTTGAGTTTTTCAATATTTGAGTGCCCATAACTTTTAGAGATAAAGAACTGATGGTCTGAAATTTTGAATTTCCCAGTTTTCTAGTGTGGCCTACCATTCCCTTTTGACCGTTTTGGTCAATTCGAAAAACTGGAGAAATAATAAGCATCTGAACTCAGTTTCAACAAATGTTGAAAATTTTTGAAATTGCCCATATACATATTTGTGGTATGCGACTATGGAATATTCGCCTCCATTTAATTATAAAACTAAGGATAATACAATGTTTTATTTCACAAAAGTTAATTATTAAAACGTATTATACGAAAAAATTACATAGATCACCAGTGGCGTAGCTAGGTAACCAAGGGCCCTGGGGCAAATTAAAACATGGGGCCCCACTGCTATGTAAACTTATTAGATTTTATCAAGTATGAAATATATAAATACTTTAAAAATGCTAAGTTACTTAAGCTCTTTTTTGTGCAGAAATGTGACCATATCGAGCGACATGCTCTACAAAAGGCAGAATATTTCCGTGGTATCCTTCCTGACTTAAGTCTTCTTGATGTCCTCTCAAAGCCAAAGAACTTTTTGCTAGGGTAAGTATGATAACGAATAACCTTTGAAAAACCATTTTCCAAAATAATGCTTCTTTGCGAATTTAATTTTCAAGTTCCTTGTCGATAGAATTAGTATCGTTTTTTTTTCAAAATTCATACACAACACATGCCTCCGAATGGCCACTCGAAAAACTGTGTTGTTTAATTCTTTCTGATAAATGCTTCCAATCTCGAATTCCTGAACACCAAGCATTATTCCTTTGTGAAGCAAATAACCAGCAGGGTTGACAATAGGCAGCGTGTAGTATTTTGGAATAACGCAACCAAAAACGATTAACTGGCCCATATTTAGAACACGAAGCGTAGTTTGATTTGGAAAAACACCTACTGTTCTGGTTGAAGTCTGTTGGAAAAGGTCCTGAAGGCTGTAAAGGCCCCATATCAAGAATTTGATGTCATAAGAAGATTTGTCGTACACATTTTCGAAAAATGTAGTGGTCTGTGGTTCCTCCAAACCCTCCGCTCTTCTGTGTGTCCTGCAAACATCATCCACGTTCACATGATCGGCGGCGGAGGTATGCTCAACTGCAATAATTGTCGAATCTTTTTCAGTAGGCTTCTCAACCAACAGAGCAGTTACTAACAACTTGTCAATTTTGTGCAATTTTTGTTCACTATCTTCTTTTTCTTGGCGTTGTTTTCGGTTAAAACCACCACTGGGTTTCTTCTTTTTATCCATAATTTTAGTTTTATAATTTATTTAAACAATACAATATTAGATTGTACTCGAGTAGATAGGTACCCATTGTTCAGTGACGACGTTAAAAGTAAAATAAAAGGAAAGAGAAACACAATTATACGCTACAAGTGTCGTTGAGGAATCTCCGGGAAAAAAATTATCATCGTTACTCTTACCACATGTAACGGTTAGGACAATGAACCATCTCCTGCCCGCGGGCGTGAATTAATGTATCTACTGCAGGTGACTTGCATATTTTAACGACATTTCGCGTTATACAATGAGATGTAGCCGAAATCTTTACATTTGACGCAATTTGTTGACTTAAAAGACATCAATATGAGTGGTAAAATCAAATAAAATTGAACCACTATATTGACCAGAACAAAAAATTTTATTGACATTAGCTTACTTACTCCTGATACAGCATTAATTTTTTAACCGTTCTCAAAAAAAAAGAGATCTTAACTCGAATTCTCAATAAAACGCATATCGATGAATAATAAAACGCACATATTACTATCCATCAAATTGACAACAACTGCAAACCTATAGAAAGAAATTCTCTAGGCATAACTTTTGAATTTCTCTCAGCTGAGTTGGCATGATTTCAATTTGCAACCTTTCATATTTATTTTGAAAATGGGAGAAATTTCCAAAATTTCAGTTCGATCGAGATTTCTGGTAAGGATTCGAGGACCCCTGAGCTTGAGGGCCCTGGGGCACTGCTCCGCCTAGCCCCTAGGTAGCTACGCCACTCTAGATCACAATGTTTTACTCTTATTATTAGTTTTATAAGTGCGATCTGTGGCTTAACAAATCTTTCCACTGGAACATCATATTTGCACTAGATTTGAAATACAGTCGAAACTCTCTATAACGAACTCCTGTATAACGAAGTTTTCTTTATTGCGAAGCAATTATAAGAACACTGTGTTTTGGGTCTACTTTTAGTGTATTATAATCTCCATATAACGAATTTCCATATAGCGAATATTTCTTTATAACGAAGTATTTTTGCGACCGTAACTTCAAGATTGAAGCGTTTTCAATCTCCATATAACGAATTAGGTAAAACCGAACGCACGCACACAAAAAAAAATCGATGTCGCTTTGTGTTATTGGTGCTGTTATTATTGCTCTGTGTGTACTTTGTTGCTTTCACAACGCACAAGCAGAGTGATGCTTTGAATCGTTTATTTACCATAAAATTAAAAGTGGGGGAACCACCGAACTATGCAAGTGACAACTGGAATCATTACCATCTCTCACATTTCTTGCAGTCGCTATCCATTTGCCTTTGCATTGGAGAAGAAAAGTAGAAAAATGTACTTCAAACCAAAATAACTGACTACTACAAATAAAAAATGTTAACAGGGACAATATTGTTTTTCTTTTCCATATAGCGAATTTTCTTTATAGCGAAGTAAATATCCTGTCCCTTGAAATTCGTTATAGAGAGTTTCGACTGTATTACATTTCTTGTTGAATTTTTGGAAAGGACAGTGCACATATATTTTTTCTTATGTTATAATTAAGCGCCTTAAGAATGAGGAAAATTGCTGTGAATTGATTCATTTAAAGGCCAGTGTCATACCTTCGCCCTTGAATTATCAACATCAATTGCCTTACGTTGCATGTTGATTGTGTGGTAAGTGTCTTCGCTAAGTAGTTTAAGTAGGTCTCGTCTAGCTATTATCTGCTACTTCCCATTAGGTGGCGCTTTTCTTCTGTTCATTCGTTTTTTGTTGACAATGGTTAAGGTGGAGTAGAGTGCAATGTTGTGGAGCGGTTTCTTTGCAGATGGTCTTCTTAGAGGGTGGGAACCTCTCATTCTCAAATTATAATTTTGAAAAAACCTTAAACTAACTTTTTAATTTTTAACTTTTGCTGGGATTTGAACTTGGGCCGTTTAAGTTTTTGTTAGAGCGCTCTAACTACGTTCTTTGATATTACCGTCATATCTATTGTAATGTTGAGAACAATTTTTATATATTTAAGATGAAATAGTCGAAAGATCTGACTATATGCTGTAGAAGAAAACAAACTACAGTCAATATAAAACCTGAAAATTGACATCTGAAGAGATTTTGGAGAAATACATCCACATATTCTAAGAAATCTTTGGTGTTTCGAAGTGACAGTTAATAAAATTATAAAATATGTGAATATATAAAATTTTGTGAAATAAAACATTGTATTATCCTTAGTTTTATAATTAAATGGAGGCGAATATTCCACAGTTGCATACCACAAATATGTATATACAGGTTTTATTAAACAACTTTGTATTAATAATACACTGCAAATATTGCATTTTGAATTAAATCAGATTGCGTTACCGCCCACAACTCTTTAAAAACTCTGAATTTGTACTTTACTTCGATTGATATTATAATTAATATATTGATTTCATTTTGTATTATAAAATCTATACAATATTGCAAGACAAACAATATAAGGGAATTTAATACAAATTATTTAATTAGTAATACGTGTTATTTCAAGCCGAAAACATGTTCAAATTATTTTGTATTTTTATCATCATTTTAGAAACCAAAGTAAAAGCAAGTTCTTCAATAAACGATGAACAATGTTTCTATAACGAGCTAATGAGGAAATTTTATCAACAAAAAGCCTATGCTGGAATTTTAATGCTGAATGAAAACGGACAACATGAGTATTGCCACAACATTTTAAAATGGCTTAGTTCTGAAGTGATACCCGTCAATATTGTAACCGATAACAATACTTATCAATATCGGAACAAATTTAATCATGAAATTTTGGTGATTGTTTGTATGACAACATATCAAACTCACGTTGTGGATCAATTGTCAAAGTTATTAAACAACATGCGTTTGGTGCGCATTATTGTAATTATGAATCAACTACATAACAAAGAAATTACGCAAAAAATTATAGATTTTTTCAGTTATTTTCACCAACACAAAATATTAAATGTTGTGCTGGTTTTTACGGATTTTTATAAAACTCGTCTTTATTTTCAGTACACAATTTTTCCCGAGTTTCAAGTTGAGAGAAATGTATATAATGCCAGCAATAGTGCTTTTGAATTGTTACCAGAACGTTTGCAGGACTTAAAAGGCTATAAATTACGCACTATATCTGATCATTACGAACCCAAATCAATGGAGTATTATGATAAACAAAATCGCAGCGTTTTAGTTGGTTATCTTGGACGTTTCATTAAAACAGTTAGTCAAGTTTTAAATGCTTCTCTTGAATTTCCTTTGAAAGTACCACATGATGTAGTGCTGAATTATCGCGACTTGATAACTTATGTCAAAAATTACTCTTTGGATATACCTGCCGGTTCCTCGATGATATTTGTCGACGATGATTATTTCGAGTTTTCATATCCCTTTCAATTTGGGAAGTTGTGTTTGTTTTTGCCAACGGAAATGCCACTTGAACTTAAGGAAGTTTTTTATATGGTATTGCACTCAAATTTAATGTGCATTGCTTTCATTTTAATCGCTGTCTTTACAATTATTTTTGCTATAATATTTTATAGCATATCCAGCAAGCATTGTCTACGTCAATGGGCTCAAATAACAGTAAATGATGCAGCCATTCGAGGTGTTTTAGGACAAAGTTTTGTTGTCTCTGTTTACCAACAGTTATCTCTAAAACAAGTTTATACAATGTTATCGCTTTCTGGGATAATAATGTCCACTATTTATGGCTCCTATTTAGGATCATACGTAACTAAACCACCGATGCAACCAGTAATTAATACATATGAGCAGCTGGCTAAATCATCTTTAAAAGTGCCCATGTGTCAGAAGGATTTTGATTATTTGCACAAACTTACTAACGGCTCTTTGGCTTTATTATATTCGAAAATTGTTATAATTCCCAAATATAAAGATTTTGTTAAGTTACGTGATTCATTTGATCGTCGTTTTGCTTATCCTCTCACTTCAACAAAACTGTATTACTACAATAATTTGCAGTCTCATTATGGAAAAAGAATATTTAAAACATCTCCACATATGTGTCCCAATAAAATGGTCCAATTTTTTATTCCTCTGGGTTCAAACTCATACTATCGCCAACGTTTACATGATATTATTTTACGTATCTGGCAATCGGGAATTTTAAGTTATTGGATGGAAAAGAAATCATATGAAGATGTTTTAGCTACGGGTAAAGTGATCCGTATCAATATTACAGACACTCAAAATCAGAAGCCTCTGCATTTTGATGATTTGTATTGGATTTGGATTGACTACATGATACTGATTTCAGTTGCTTTTGTAGTTTTTCTCTTGGAATTGGCATTTAAAAAAATTCAGTAAGACATCAAAAAATCTATCGAAGAATTCAATTGTTTTTTTTTGAAACTTTATACTTATAAAACAATTGTTGTTAATAAAGGACTAATAAAGAATTGTTTACTAAAACTAACTTCATTATCAATGTCAGATAAATAATTGTACTTTTCTTTCAATGTTAATTGTGCTTAATTAGTGATACTTATGCTGTGGATACTGTAATATTTCTACGAATTGTCTTTTATAATTCATTTTATATTCAAGTTTTTTTGAATTTATATTTTTTGTTCTTCGTGGCAAGAGCTACAACTTTGCCTCAGAAAGAAAATCAAAATTCAGAACAGTTTGCAAGATATGAACCTAAGAAAATGATCATTCTTTTGCAAAAATTAAAAAAAACTTCATGACTTTGGGCAAAAGTGGGAGGCACAGGTCTTCTTTTTTTTGTCTTTTATTACGTATTGGCCTCCATATATGGTTATTTTTTTCGTGTTGCACTGTGTAATATCAAATTATCGAAAACTGTAATCGATAAATGATGACATTGACTTTCATAATACCGATTATAGAACGGCGACTGGAATACTTTGGTTGACCTTATTTTTTAGTAATATATAAACTTTTAGTTAAGCTTCAGGTCAATTTAAACAATTGTTATTTCGAAATTTTTCCACTTCTCTGATAAAGGTTTGCACGGGTATGTTTGAAACGATCTTCAAGACATTCTAAAATTTGATATGAAATGTATACTTTAGGGGATAAGCATGTCTCTATGGCCATTTCTTCTCTGCTTATCCCCAAAAGCATACATTTCCAATAAGGCGAAAAATATTTTTTTTTTTACATTCTAAAATTTTCAATGACGCTTCCAACTCTCATTCGTAGAAGCGAAACAAATAAAATAAACATAAAAAGTGGTTGTTGTCGTTAGAATGTTAATAATGAGAGAATGGAGACATGAAACATAAGAGTTAGAGTGGAATGAATGGAATGTCTTGTTTGTAATATGATGGAAAAGAACTACTTGCACTGATTTTATAAGTCCTAAAAAACTGATAAATAATAAGTAATGAACTGAATAATTTATGTTTTTTATGTTATTTTTCTTTCATTGTGAAATAGGCAGTAAAATTACTAAAAGAAAACACACGAAAAAGAGGTATTTTTTCTTGCTCTATGTCTTTCGCCGCTCTTACGAGTCACCATTTTTCCTTTTTACGTATCGTAAAGTGTTGCCAGTTGAAAATGTTTAATGAATTTCTTGCAAATGAGAAAATAAACTACTATTTTGTGAACAAATGCAACTCTGTTTAAAAATGCTTACTTGTACATATCCGTTACAAATAACCATTCAGTTGAGATTAAACGTTTAACACTAATTAATGGATCTTCTAAGCAAATTGCATTGTGTGCGTTGTAATTGTAACGTGTATGGGCAGCTTAATGATATCAAAAATGACGACATAAAACCAAAACAAAAGAGTTTGTGTGTGTGCCTGTGTTTTTGTATAATATAAATAAATGAGTACGCATGAGAATCTTTTATACTGGAAGCGGTATTGAACAGTGTGTGATTGTATGTGTATACAACTATATCATGTTTTGCATCAACGGAAAGCAAAAAGGCAAGTGACTCATTTTGACGTTTGCCTTCGCGTGTAATCGTCATTGTGAAATTTGTTTTTGTATGAAAGTCATTACGTTTTTCTCTTTTCTTTTGACAATTTTGATTTTGACTCATTGTAGAAAAATCAAAATTAATTTTTTTTTGCCCAGCAAGCGAAAGAGAGCACTGACTCAACATTATGAAATAGGCTGTTCATTATTTGCTAAAAAATAAATATGTAACTGTTTGAATGCTTTTGTCCTCTCATAATTGTGATATGAATTATTTTTTTTTATGAAATTAATAAAAATATTTATTGAATACTGCAATTGCATAGGTCCTTTCATTTCAAAAATATAAAACAAATTAATTATCAGTACTTGCTGTGTAAATAGTTAAGTCCGGCACTGTATTTCTTTGGCTAAATTTAACTTTTTATCAAAATTATTTTATACCCTAAAGTACATGAAGCACTAAACTATGTTATGTCGAAAAAAAATAACCCTAATCAGTACACAAAGGGTTAATTTTCTTAATGAAATACAAGGACCAATAGTTGTAATATATATTTGTCTCTTATAAACTTAAAAAAAGACAATTCGAAAGTAAAGAAAAAAATTTATTAGAATTGGTAAAAACACTTGTTGCCAAAGAAAATTTTACAAACGAGTACAGCAACTAAAAATTTGTTACAAATAACAAAAAATTTTTAACAAAGTTGGTCATTTAATTCAAACATTTATTTATTCATTCTTTTATGCAATCATTTGTTATCTTTAGAATCGATGACAATTGTCGTTATCGTTAGACTTGCCATTACAAACAACATCATTATTGCCAGTGTTATTGTCAACAGCAACATCAATTGTATGAAAACTTCTACAGCCACAGTCAGGACAGTCATCTGCAAAATTAAATTTTATTTTGTTAAGGCCTTAGAGTGGTGCCTAATATTAATTTAAATAAAAATATCATACTCCTGGAGCAGCATGCTCTAGCAGCAACAACTAAACTAAACCCAAATTGATTATAACAATTTGAGCCTCTATAAAGTAGAATAAGAAAAAAAAAACAGTCTGAATTAAAATGACTACAACTTTGTATTACACACTGAACATTTCATAAAAAGAAATCAAGATGGGCAATAAAAGAAAAGAACAAAATTATAATTCTAGGCATAGAGAAATTGCTGGTTTAAGAAGATCAAAATATGAGCAACACACAGAAATCTTGGCTTAATAAAATCTCTGCTTTTCTCTATGTTTGCATTTAAATAAAAATTTTCTAATGGAATTAAAAAAAGCACACACAAATTGCAACATTTAGCATATAAAATAAGACACAGTCTTAACGAAGAGCTGAGATTAAAAAAAAAGAATAAATTTATGTAATATGTCGCAGTACTTGGCGCTTGGCATTAATTTGTAGAAAATAATCAGAGCTGAGTTTTTTTTACTTATTTTTTTTTTTAATTTGTTTCATGCACAACACAACCTGCAGCTTCGAAAATAGTTCTTTGGAATACAATTCCATGCAATTAAATCTTGCCACATAAATTAAAATATTTACTTTGAATTTGTATCTGTTTAACTCACTTCTTAGTAATTATGTCTTAACTATAGTTGGCGATCATTAAAAATGTGTCACATTCTGTCTGAGAATTAAAAGAAATGGTGCAAATATATACGGGGGGCATATATAAATGAACACACATCTGATTTTGTATTGTTTTGTGTAATAAAATTGTTGTCGTTCAGGAGATAACTGTCAAATTCAAAGTGAGTGTTATTATTATTATTATTAATTTACACCGAGCAGAATTGCACTACATTGCGACTTATGACATTTATTATGGCCCTTAAAGTTTGTTGTTTGTATAGCAGAGTGGCTTTCGCTAAACTGATATGTACTCCATAGAAATTCTGGGCGTTCCTTAACAAAGTAGGTAGTTTGCTATTTCTGAAGCCTGCAAGCACAATATACAAATATCTATATCTGTAATCGCTATTTCCTATAAATGCGCTCTCACACTACAGTGACGCGTAAGAAAACCCATTAAGAGTTTTAGGTCTGTCTTATATGTCTGAGCGTGTCTATTATTATTATTAACTCTTTCAGACCCGGCCCTAATGCAGGAAACTGCGATCTATAAGATCTGTTGTGTCCCTTTGAGTCTATTGTCTGCCCTCCTTATGAACATCAGCAGGTCTGAAACTTTAGTGGTGGATATGTCCCCCAATGACAGCATATGTCACCCTAGACACATTCATCTAAATCTATCAAGAGCCGCACATTCACACAATATGTGCTCTGCCGTTTCCGGTGCTTGTGAGCAAAGTCTACAAACATCTACGTCCGTGATCGCCATTCTCATCAGATGCGCTCCCACACTACAGTAACCCGTAAGAAAATACGTTAGAATCCTTAAGTCTGGCCTTCTATATTTTGGAACATCTGGCTTACTACCAAACCGCAGACGAATCGCAGCCTTGGCGTGTCAGAGACCCGTCTGGGCGTTCCAATGTTCGAAACGTTTACCAACTTCCCATTCATCAACCAGATTGAGAATAGTAGAAAGTGTCACAGGTGTCACATACCCTTATGTCCGTTCATGCCACAGTGTCCAGGTACCCAAAAGAGCCGCATCCTATTTCTAAGCTATAATCTCCTGAGCGTGTCTAAGAACGACTAATATTTCAAGTATTTTTGCTGAACAGTAGTTCTCTAAACCAAGATATGATGTTACGGTTCTGTTTGTACTCAATGCAATCGAAGCCTCACTGTTGGTTATTCCAAAGCTTCCTAATATAGCTGGACTTTACTTCAAGCTAAGATATCATAACTTGAAGAAACATTGTTGGTTACGAAATTAATAATGGCAAACTTCTTGTAGACATCCTCTAATTCTAAACAGTAACACTGTTACTCTTTATATTAAGTGTCCATTAAGGGGTTTCAAAACCGCCAGTTTGACAAGCTGACAGCTGTTAAATATTTTGTATATTAAGAATATAAATCGTTTAAATAGCAATGAAAGCGTAAGAGCAGTAGCAATTTTCTACAAAATTGGTGACTCAAATTACTGCACTTTGAGAGTTTTACGAAGTCATTCACCCCTATCGCAAACAAATAAAAAAATTCTCAAATTTCCTTAATTCTTATTGTGAATAATTTCCAAAACAAAATTTTTTGGCAATGAATTTACAAGCATATAAAATTTGGCATCGCCAATGTTTGCTCCCAAAAATTATTTTGTAAAATAAATTCGCAGCAAGTGCCATGTAAGTTATAAGAAGGAAATATGTAATATTCCTGGAATCTGTAAAGAACACATCGTTTACAGCCAAACATAAATATTTTTGTATGTATAATTCTTACTTCGGTGCAACTTTTTCATGGATGGTTTCTTCTCTTCCTACACCAAAAAACGAAGATACATGCTATTCAGTTTTTAAATATTTGTATTTTACTTTAAAAAATTGTTGGGAGGTAATTCACAATAAATATTTTTTTTAAACAGCATTTATAAATAATTCACAATAAAAACTTAAACGCACAATATATTCGCGATACCGATTTTTTGGGATGGGAAAAAAATTTTACTCCCAAACAACTTATTCCCATAATATTCACAATAGGGGTGTTTAAGTGCTTCATTTGGTTAGATTACAAAAAAAAATTTAAATAGACTTGAAGCATTAGGAGATGCCGTCAGACCTGTGCATATTTGCAATGTGCGCATCATTAATAAATGTGTGCTCTCGCTTTTACTAGGCTGGTAAATTGTAATATCAGGTGGACATCCAAATCATAAGATTTGACGCCGTTTCTTCTTTTTTGTGAAGTTATGGCTATGTTAAAGACAATGTCTGCGCGGAGAATGTCCTAATGTTAGAGCATTTAAGATCCAATAATTTATCAAATTATTGCCGAGATACCAAAGTATGCACTATACGACTAAGAACTAATTTTGTTTCTTTGGATTCTAAACAATTCTACAGAAAAAAATTCACTAATGGAAAAATAAATTAAAAATTTATTATTATTTTTTATTATGATTATCTGGTTTAGGACCCAGCACAAATGCAATAAACTGCGACCTATAAGATCTATTGTGTACATTTGAGTCTACTGTTTGTTTAGTAGACCAACTGCCTTCCTTCCAAGCAATAGTAGGTCCAAAACTTTAGTGGGGAAATATATCCGCCAGTAAGACCATATGTCTCCCTAAACACATCTATCTAAATCTATTAAGAGCGAATCAAGGCCTTAGCGTGCCTGTGATCGGACTGGACGTTCCAATATTCCAAACATTTGCCAGTTTCACACTCACTAATTAGATTGAGAATAGTAGAAAGGGATATTGCACAGCATTGCTCCAGACCAATATAAGGTGTCACAAATCCCTCCTAGCCTAGTGTCCAGGTACCCAGAACAGCTGCACACTGCTTCTACGCGATACTCCTTGCAACGAGTCGAAACAATATTTAACAAGGCTAGATGTCATACCATGAGAGTCAAGCGCCTTTAAGGCAGCCTGAATATTTGAAAATATATTAATTAGGGGGGGTCGTGGCATAGTGGTAGAGCGCTCGCACAGAAACTCACACGACCAAGGTTCAATCCCAGCGAAGGACAAAATTATAAAAATAAAAATTTTCGGTTTTCTAAAATTACAATTTAAATTAAAAATTAAATTTTAAAAAATAAGAAGTCCCCCCCCCCCCCCCCCCCACCCCTCCAACAAGACCATCGGCAAGAAACCGACCAATGATCAGAAGTACAGCGCCACCTTCTGGGAAGATAACAGCTAATCTACTGAAGACGCTTACCATTCACACTTTAACATCCACCGACAGATGAGTCAATTGCTCTTTGATCATTCGAGGGTGAAAGTATAAGACTGGCTCTTGACTGGACAAATTGACAGCAACTTGTTTCATCAACAAAAAAAGGATCATAATATACAAATATCTATAAAAAAAACTCTATCTATCAACCATCTTGGCATTCCAATACAATACACTCCATTAGTAGAGGTTTAGCCCTGAGTAATGGTCTTAAAAAAAATTGCCTTGTCCTTGAGCCCGATATCCATGTTAATCTCAGCACATGCGATTAAGGCCAGGATTTCAGCCTGAAAAACACTGAACGACTTCCCTAGTGGTGCTGACAGGTTTCGATTGGCTCCGTAGACGGTAGCCCCTACTCCACTGTCTATTTTGAAACCATCAGTGTACCAGTTTAAATTGACTCACTCCGAGCCAAACACCCAGTAGGCCAACATTCCCGGTGCGGTACCGCAACCTTAAATCTTCTGCAAAAAAAAAAGAAAAAAAAAATTAACCTATTATCAATTAATTTTTAATTGATTCAATTATTCCTTTGATCAAAATAATAATTCTTTTAGTGTTTAAAAAATTCCATTAACTTTTTATTGTTTTAGCAATTCTCATTCATTGCTGGAATTTCAAACAAAATGTTATTGAAAATGGTGTTCTTCTAAACGAAATCAGTATTTTAGTTTTTTTCTTTAACATTTATGTGCATATATTGCATAACAAGACCACTAGAATTTTTCCCTATAAATTTTTTATATGCCTCCTACAAATTAGTAGCAAAATTATATATTTAATTTGGAACTTTTTAGTCCTCTCACAAAGTGCTTAATTTTTTAATGCACATTTCGACTTACATTCATAAAATAGTAGAAAAAAAGAAAAACGTTGAAATTAATAGACATTAATTACATTTAATTGTAGTCCTTTGTAGAGATGAAAAAGATGTGTTGCAACATAAATAAATGAATTACTTACGTTACTTACAAAAAGTATTTTTATTATGTTTTTTTGCAAAAGCTGCATATGTGTGTTAAAAAGAAAAAATAACAAGTGTTTTAATGTTGCCTGCATGTATGTATGTGTGAATTGAATTAAGTTTAGATGCCTGGAGTGGAATACAAATGAGCGGGTACTGGCTTACTTATACAACAGCATGGCTGGCTGACTGTTTCACTGAATATTTGGTGTCTTATGGTACTACTGTGTTTCAAATAGCCTGTGTACTCAAATACAATATACAGACATGTTTGTATGTACGTGAGTAAATAATTATAATCCTTTGCCATTGTGATTTATATATAAGACATAAATTTTAAAATAGTTTCTTCTTTTATTTTATTTTTCTTTTCTTTTTCTATAAATTGATAATTAAAATTGTAACAAAACAAAATATTTGTAAAATGTTTTCGTTGCTACTCATGAATTTATATGAGTTTCGTTTTCTATATTTCAGAGAGACAGACAGACAGAGAGACAAAGAACAGATTGATCATTTGAAAAATTGCTGCATTCTTTTGAACATCTTGAATAGTTTACAAATTTTGCTGATTTATGTGCTTTACAAAGTTTATTGGAGTGCATCATTTAAGCATTAATTATAATACGAGTATCTAGATATTTACGTACTAAAGAATGACTTAAACAAATTCAAAGACTACAATGGCTTAAAAATAACTACACAAGTGAATGTTATTGTTTAAATGATAAAACCATACTGTCAGAAAAAAATATATAGTATGTATAGTATACATATGTATGTGTATATAGTTTCATATATGTTTCCTTAATAATATTTTTATTAAAGCTACTGTTTTGCTACCGAATATTTGTGGCAGTTGTAAGCATTTGAATGATTGCCATATGACGAAAACAAAATTCGAATGTTAACTTATGAATGTTCCCATGCCAGCCACTAATTTTGGCAATAAAATTTAAAACATATTTTCATGATTTATGATTGATTTCAATGCTCAGTAATTATAGTGATTTCTTAAAAATAAGCACCCCAAACCTGTTCAAATTTTATTATGTTAGCATTTTTTAGACATCTTTTGATTTTTTGTACAGTTTAATTAGTTTTTGAAAATAGCTGTCATATAATATTACTACAGCATCATAATATTAATGATTTCTATGGCATATAATAAATACAGTTTTTTCGAGAGAATAGTACTCATGGATAATCGAAATAATTCATTTCAAATGCTTAAAAAGCATAGTCCAATTTTGGCTTATTCTTTATCATATTGGCCGGTACCTCAAGAATAATTTCTTCTATATTGGCTTCCAGTGGGTAAACTGTTTTCCTATAAACATGAACTTTAACATTTTAAGGGATTGCAAGTCTGTTTCATCAAAGTACTTGATATTTTATTCTTCTTTTTGGGTGCAATGAGTCTAAGAAATAGCGACTGAGAATGTTAATAAATATTTACTTTAACCCTCATCTTAGTGATATAAAAATGTTACAAATCTTACTAACATGTGCCTCTGAGGCACATATATAAAAACTTTAATAAAACGGTATAAAACAATAACAAACAATTGTAAGGTGTGCGTCACTATAAACTGTAACACATCAAAAGTCAAATAAAAACTGACTGGAGTAAGCTAGAGTTAAAAATAAAACAGTTTTATTTTGCATTTTTATTACAGATTTATATTCTGTATTATTTTATTTAAAAATTAATTTAATTTTATAAAATTTTTTATTTTATTCATTATGCCATCCATAAGCAATGTTATAGTGTTTTCGGTGATTTTTTTGGTACCAGCTGTCCATTTATATCGAAAACTAGTAATGATTTTGGGAACAGATGTACTCTTCTTTAGTTCTCTTTTGACCAGAGCCCAATATCTTTCAATAGGCCGCAGCTCTGGGCAGTTTGGTGGGTTAGCCTCTTTTGGAACAAAAATAACATTATTTTTATTATACCAGTCTATTGCGATTTTACTGTAGTGACATGTTGCCAAATCTGGCCAGAAGAATGTTGATATGTTGTGCTGTCTTAGAAATGGGAGCAACCTCTTTTGAAGACACTCTTTGATATAAATATCTGAGTTTCTTGATCCCAATGTAACAAGCGATGCACTTCTGTTGCCGCAGCTACAAATAGCCTGCCAAACTAGGAACTTTTTGGGAAATTTTGATAGTTTTTTAGTTCGGAACTCTTCAGAAACATTGCCTCTACTATCCGCTAAATAAAACTCTTGGCCAGGAATCTCGGCAAAGTCTGCAAAAACGTAAGTTTCATCATCCATTACACAACATTCGAACTTTTAAAAAAATTCTTTTTTGAGGAGTTTTGCTCTTTTTTTTGCTTCAATATTCTTCTTAGCATTTCTATCCGGAACTTTTTGGACTTTAAATGTTTTAAGGCCAGCTTTAGCTTTAACTCGGCGCACAAAACTTTCCGAACATTGCACGCGCCGGGCCACTTCTCGACCAGAAATGTTTGGAAGAGCCAGCAAAAGCTTCTCAACCTTTTTGGCTTTCGCGTCGTTCGTTACCAGTTTTGCTTTACCTGTTCCAGGCTTTCTTTCAATTTTTAGGTCTTTGTTGAACTTTTTGACCACTCTGGAAACACATTGCCTGGTCACGTGGGCTTCCCTAGCAACTTTTGTATAACTCCAATATGGTTTTTTTGAATTATTTGAATAATTTTTGTATGCACTTGTCTTTGATTATCCATTGTGAACTAACTAACAAGTCAAATTTGACAAACTGATACATTTTAAAATCTGACACATTTTTCAAAGATATTGTGATTAAGAAAAATAATTTTGATAAAAGGTGAAAAAAGTTATTAAGAAAAATGGGTGTTATATTTTATAGTGACGCACACCTTATATTAAAATTTAAATAACCAAAACAGAAAGATCAACTTTTGCATATGAAAGATTACTACTGTATATGAAAAATACAATTATAAAATACGATTAATTCTGAAAAGGATTTGGTGTGTACCTCTGAGACACATGTCAGTAGTTACAATTTTATATTTTGATCCTTAATCGATGGAAGAGTGTTAATTTTTTTTACCAAATTATGCAAAATAAAAGTAAAAAATTTAGTTGCATTATGTGCAATACTTTCTTTGTTACATTGAATTGAACATCAAAATGAGCCTCAGAGGTTCATGTCAGTAAGATTAGGGTTAAAATATTATGTGAAGTACGAGTTATACATGGACTCTAAAGAACTTTTTGATATTAAATTGAAAATCTTATTATTTATAATTAGAGCAGTATTCCAGCAGTTGCTCTGTGCAGGCCATAAATATGGATCTGCCATAACTTAAGTAAAGGGTGGTTTTTTTTTAGTTAAATCATTATCAAGAACCATCCCAGCAGAAAATTTTTAAAATTTGGAAGCAATAAATAAAATTGTTAGCAATAATGATTTTCATTATATTGTTTATTCATACCTTAAAGCTTACAAAGATGCTATAGGATAAGGTATTATTTTTGATTTTGTGTAATATTTGTTTACTGGTTTGCGTTTCTATTGCATTTTAGCGGCTCATTTCATATAAAAATCATCAATTATTGATGAGCACGAGTATGTGATTGTTTACAATTTCTCCCTTACAAAATAGCTTATTGGTAAGCTATAATTTCCAGCTTGCTCCAGGTTTTTTTTAACGCCCAAACAACATAGCCAAATTGCGAAAATCTGCTTCGAAAGAAAAAGAAAAAAAAAAATAATAATAATAAATGTGTTCGCAAAGTTCACAGAGCTCTTTGTTTAATCTAGTGAGCGAGCTATTAGTGTAGTTAGTGATCTTTTTCGACTAATATTATTATTCTCGAATAAAAACCTTCAACAAGACCAAAATATGAGTACCGGTTAATATAATACTGCTGTAGTGCATACTCGAGGAAAATGTGAATTGTTCAAATGTCTTACTCCTATTGGTTCCTTAGTGGCCTTTTTCCTTCTATTACCTAGAAAATTCTAAGTGATTATTTTGGCTTGTGTGTCTATAACATTAAATTCGTGCAAGAATTGAAGCCAAATGACCATCATATATGGCGAATTTTTGTTAATTGGGATTAATTTAGCATTTTATCAAAGTGAAGTAGTGAAGCTCATTTTTGTTTAAATGTCTATAAAAATAAGCCAATTTTGCAAACATTGAGCGGCAACCATTAACGATGCAGCATTACATCAACTTATTTTAAAATTTTAGTGCTATTACTCAGAAGAATTTTTTTTTAAGATTTGGAAGCAATAAATAAAATTATAAGCAATAATGGAAGCATTATAATTTTTATTCATACCTTAAAGCTTCCAAACATTCTACACGGTAAGATATTATTTTTGATTTTTCATAATATTTGCTTACTGGTTGCAAGATCTTCTTAGCGGCTTATCTCATATAAAAGTCTTGAATTATTGATGTGCACCAGTAAGTGATTGTTCACAATTTCTCCCTTGCAAAATACCTTACTGAAAGCACAATTGTCTGTTGGGTATACGCGATCTTCGAAAAGAGCATGCAGCTTTCATTACGGTGAATGGCGAGAGCTATCATGCTGACTGATTATTTATTTCAAAAAAATATTCAGTTTAACATTACAAACATTTGGATCTAACAAGATGGCATAACTTGCCACACGCGCTTAAAAACAAATTTATTGAATATCCAATTTGATGACAACTATTTCAATATAAATTGTCCTGTTCACTAGCTCCTTTATATGTGCGAGTTAACGATTCTAGAGTACTTTTAATAAGTTTATGTCGACAAATTAGCATTATGCTTCAAAAGATTTGAAAGCCACCATTTGTGACATTAGGCCAGATTTTTTATATAAAAGTAGTAAAAAATTAGACTGATCGAATAGTCCATGTAGCTAAACAAAAAATAAAATTTCTAAAAAAAATCCCATGAAATTATTTACCAGTTTATAATAACAAAAATTTCAATTTGACAAGTGGAGGCAGAGTACCCATTGGCAATACAATGACATGCTCTACACTTTAAGAAGTAAATTCAATATCGAGAAATTGAGGCAGTTAGCAATACTTAGAGAAGGATGGAGACAACTAATACGACTACATACGACTGATACTTACAGGACAATATACCACGCTTATGTGCATATGAAAAGAAAGCAACAACTGCTCTGTAATAATAATGAAATTTTCAAACCTTTATATAGTCATTATTGAGATTATTGCAATAAATACCATTAGTGATATCCATTCAAAATTTTAATTACAGTAGACTTTACTTAAGTAATATAATATTGTCAATTAACGGAAAATTGACTCAATAAAATGTCATGTCTGGACATAATATTACTGTATACTAGTATATTGAATGCAGTTTATTAAAAGATATCCTATCTTACCAAATACGATCTGTTTTTAATTTTAAGCTAAAGAAAACCAATATAAGCTTATGTATATTACTAAAAATGTTCTTCTTTAAATTGTTACAATTATCCACTTTTCTTTAAAAATGAAACTTAAAAAATTTGATCTTGTTATACGGCACCTCTTCTAACCTTAAACGATCGATGAGATGGTTTTAAAAATTCCCAAACTATTCATTAGATGCATTTACATATAAATCAGAAATATATTTACAAATTTTTCTATTAAACAAAAAAAAAAAGAATATTTTGTTGATAAGATAAAACATTAACAGCATGTTTTTCCAAATCTGCCCAGAAAACACTAAAAAGCTTCTTAAGTTGCATTGTAGTACGAAAAAAAGTGTACATGACTAGAAGAGAGAAAGAAAAAAAAATTATTGTGTTAAACGTTACCAAACACGATAAAAATCTTAAAAGTTGCTAACCGTTGCGTACAGCAGATTGATAAAGGCAAAGAAAAAAATCAACCTGTTCTCCCATACACAAAGGCATACACACTAAATATTCTGTGCCAAAATCCAAAAGTTGCTAAATTTGATAAGTAAATAAGGCTATAATTGTTTGGCCAAGGACGAACATGTGATACTCTATTTGGAAGCATTGGAAAATTCTCTGACTTTTTAACATAATAGTTTTGTTTGATATTCATTTAGTCTGATTGATTGTGAGTAATGACTCATACTAGAATTTCTAAACAATTGTAAATAAAAACAAAAAAAAAAAATGTGTAGATAAGAAACAAAGTCTGCTGTCTTTGAGGGCATTTGACACCCTTCGATTTTATACAGGGCTAAAACGCAGTATCAGGTATCTATTTTAAAATTAAAATTTTTGTAAGAAAAGAAAGGGGAATAAAACGGAAAAGAAAACAAAATAAAATTTTAAGAAAATGTTAGTCTCTAAGCCTCAAAGCTAGCTTGTGTTAGTAATTAAAAAAAACAATAGGAAATAAAATTTTGTATTTATCTTTATAATAATGGGTTACTATATCTTTTAAAATAATGGGTTCCCCCTCCAAGAAGTCTGTTCATAAGAAACTGCTCAACGACATTCAAATCTATTCTATCTGTGGCATGTCATCATCAGGAGGAAAAGCGCAATCTACTGGTAAGATAACAGTTATTTACTTAGTGAAGATGCTCACCACTTTATAATCAACATCCAATGATAGATGGGCTAATAACTGTTGATCATTCAGGGGTGAAGGTATAGCACTGACAGCAGCTTGCCTCATGATATTTTTATTTTTTTTTGCTTTGAGACCAATATTCAGAGGTAAACCCCTACTAAATGCTGTGAAATTTTTTGGTAAGGACAGTACATATTAATTTTTTTCTTATAATATTATTAAGCGCCTTAGGAATGAAACATATTGCTGTGAATTGATTACTCAAAGGCCAGTGTTATACCTTCACCCTTGACTTATCAACAGCAATTGCCTTATCTTTGTATGTTGATAGTGTGGTGAGTGCCTTCGCTAAGGAGGTTTAGCTGTTATCTGCTACTTCAAACAGGTGGCGCTTTTCTCCTGATCATTCGTTTTTTGTTGATAATGGTTAAAGTGCAATAGAATGGAATGGAGGGGAACCTCTCATTTTTAAGTTATAATTTTGAAAAAGCTGCAAATTAAATTTTTCATTTTTCACCTTTACTGGGATGAATCTGGGTCATTTGAGTTTTTGTGCGAGCACTCTAATCACTATACCACGCATCCCCTCATGTCATAAAGACATAAGTAAAAGAAAAAGGAAGATATTTATACTTGTTTTTCTGAAAATTACATCGATGAATAAGCATTTAACTTGAGACGGTTAAAGCTTTCAAAAGAAATAAGTGCTTCGTTGTTAATAGAAAAACTGAAAAATAGTTTTTTCCTTGGCTACTTATAAGTATTACAGTATGTGTTCCACAGAATGTTCATCATAACAAATAGTTATTACTGCTTGGATTCCATGGACTACCTAATCTCTCATGCTTAACATTTTGGTCTCATTTTGACTGAAGCGATCCTGCATGTCATCTGAGTAATATACCTATAACTTTAACAATTTGATAGTATTCTAGGGCAATTTTTACCCTAACCTCATCAATTCGTGAAAGATAAATATTAAGTTGATGCCTAAACAGTTTGTCGGCATTTTTGTTATCCCTAGTATTTCTGTATCTCGGTCCTGAGTTCCCATGACAATTAAAAACAGTATCAAATGTTGTTTAAATTACGAATACAAATTTTACATATACTTGATATCGGAAAATACTTATTAAGTTTTATGTATTTTAAGGAATAGAATTTCACGAGAATTTATTAAAACGATTATTTGAAATGCAATAAATTTACATTGACTCAGTTCAGATCTACTTTGGTTTAAGTCTAGATAAACCTTAATTTATTGTGATAAACAAAGTTTAAACTATGTATGTTTAATCAAATTCTTTAAGTAAACTAGTGTTAAAAAAAACCTTTTAGTATTATAAGTGAATTAGAAACTGCAAATATGAACCAGAAACATACAAACCTGTGACACTTTATTTCTTTATTATAAAACTTGTCTAAAATTTTTAAGTTCCTTTACAAATAGTTGTTCTACTTCTATTTATGTGACAAACTGAAATAGTCATCAATACTACATTGGTAAAGCTATACAGTATCGTGGTGTATAGAAAAATTGACATCCACAAAATATTAAAGTCTAGATTAAAATGAAAAAAAATGCGTTCAATGAAATTTTAAGCCCTGGTCATGTACAAGTTGGCTACTTAAAACCAATAACAACAAGTAAGTAACGACTACTGAAGCTGTTAAGTAGAAAAGCAATAGAAAAAAAAAGAAACAAAAAACAAAAAGTACAAAATAACTGAAACACACTTATATTAAAAGGCTGGCTGACTGTTTGTTATAAACATCCCACAATGGCAGCAGTAACAACAAAAAATTAAAAAAAAGTGTAAAAATATACCATAAAATGTAACATTGAGTCCAGAAACTATGAAAAGTAAAGAAAATAGTAGCTGTTTGAACTCGTAGTGGTAATAGTTGAAGTAAATAACACCAAGCGAAAACACACTTTTATCTTAAATCATCTTGTAATCATTACTTATAAGTGCTGTTATCCACAAAATGAAAATACTACGTACGGGGTATGTCTAGAAAACGAAAAATGTTTAACAAAAACCAAAAAAAAAAATAAAAAATCAAATGAAAGCACTCTAAAAAATGCTAACAGCACTTTACAAATAAAATGGTATGAATGAGAAGTATAAAAACGGACAAAATGTGTTTTGCATTAAATTTAATTAATTTTATTTATTTATATGAATTACAAAAAATAATAATTTTATATATATACATACATAATTGGCGATTACAACCCTGTGTCAGGGTTACGGCCTAGCTTCCCGCAGCACTCATATTGTTTATGTTAATTTTTATCCATGAGTTCCGGGACTTACAGTTTACAGTCGACTCCGAACAACAGATATGAAAAGTATTTTCATGACGCTCAATTACTCCCACAGCTTTTGCCAGAAGACTGCTGAGAGGTAGTCATGAAAGAAATAATTTTTGCATATTTCTGTCAGAACTGAAATCTGAACCCGGTTTTATCATATTAGCAAGCCAACATACTAACCACTAGACCACGGCGACTACAATAATTATAATAATTAATAATAATAATAATAAACTGGCCTTTACAACCCTGTGTCAGGATTACGGCCTAGCTTCTCGCAGCACTCATGTTGTGTGTGTCAATTTTTATCCATGTTCATGGCAATTAATTACTCTCAGAGCTTTTGCCAGAAGACTGCTGAGAGGTAGTCTCCGAAAGAAATATTTTTTTCATATTTCTTTTTTGAAGATGTCGGAGCCTGGAGTCGAACCCCAATAATTATATTATATATTAATAATTGAAATACTTACATATTCTTTATTCTCAGTAAATATGACCTAATAAGAAATCATAACTGTCTGCTTTAAAACCTCTCAGAGACGACGGTACTGTCCTTTACTGAATATATCACTGAGACTCCCATTGCTTACATTCATAAGAGCTCTGTCAGATATAAATTTGAACGAAAGTGCCCTTTCTAATGGAGTAATTCACTGCCTTGTTTATAAAAATTTAATAGCCAAGTGAGATAAGTAAACAGGCCTAAGTATGAATCTCATACGACTGCCCAGCAGAAAATTTTTAACATTTGAAAGCAATAAATAAAATTGTAAGCAATAATGGAAACATTGTGTTGTTTTTTATACATTTAAGCTTCCAAATATGCTACAGGATCAGGTATTATTTTTGATTTTTTGTACTATTTGCTTACTGGTTGCAATAAATTTGCATTTCTATTGCATTTTAGCGGCTCATTTCATATAAAAATCACGCATTATTGATGCGCACGAGTAAGTGATTATTTACAATTTCTCCCTTACAAAATACCTTACTGGTAAGCACTATTTTCTGCTGGGTGTGTGTGGTCACATCATCCAACTCAAACTACACTATTATTTTCGAAGTTAATGGTTTTTTTGATACCTCCAGGATATAAATCATTCAATATATTCTTATTAAATACAATTTAAGGTACAACTTTCAGCAATACTATAGAGAAGCTTGTTTATTAGAGGAAAATTAATATTAATATAAATTATTTAAACCTCTTCCTCTTTAAATTGGTTGATTGCGACTTTTTTGCTATTGAGACTAATACTCAGAAGTAAACTCGTACTAATGCTGTGCATTGTATTGAAATTCTGTGGAAACGACAGTATTTTTTTTTTTCTTATTCAGCACTTTAAGAATATGAAAAGTTGCTGGCAATTGAACATTCAAAGACCAGTGTTATTAGCTTCACCTTTGAATGATCAGCAACAATTGTCCCATGTTGATTGTGGTGCGGACCTTCGCTAAGTAGGTAGCAGTTATCTACTCCTACCCAGTAGGTGGCGCATTTCTTTTGATCACTCTTTTTTGTTGCCAATAGTAAAGGTGGAATAGAGTGTAATGTCAGAGAGTGGTTTCTTTATAGACGGACTACTTGGATGGTGGAGGGGGGGGGGTGTTGCCGCTAAACTCCTATTTTTAAAAATTAAAATTACGAAACACCGCACATACCTTTGCTGGACTTTGAACCTGGGCCGTTATGAGCAATGAGTTTTTGTACGAGCGGTCTAACTACTATAGCACGCATCGCTCTAAATAAATAAAATATTCGTTAATCAACTGGAACATTACAATAAACCTTAAATTATATCCTTCTGCCACTACTTACGTACTTTGGAATTTTATAAAGGGGATTAGGATTGCTGCACAGTTCTGTCATCTTCAGTACTTGCATTTCTAATTTGTTACCCTACATTATCATACCTTTGACTGGGATGATATTTGTAACCGCTATTAAATAGAATGTCTTTTTACATGGCGTTAGAACTTCCTTATTATCTCCTAATTTAAATCGACCACCGATACAATAAGTAGCCCAACTAGGGAAAAGAGTACGACTCTATATAAGTATTACGTCTAAGAGAATTTGTATCTACTTTTAAGTCTTTTATGGGAATAGCCAGTAAAAATTTGGGATCTCTTTGATGATTAGAGTCTTCAATCAAAGGATCAATTGTTTCGCCAACAACTACATGAATCTATCATATCCTAGACGAGACGCATTCTTGCCATCTAGATAGCAGTCAACGCAAAAATATTCTCACCACAACCGTAATTTGCCGCCTTGGAAAGTTTACTTGTTGACCATTAATAGTCGGTGGAGGTTTCTTGTTCCTAAATAAAGATATATTTTTATTTATGTACTTATATATAGAAATGTAAATATACAGAAGACATCTCGTCGTGCGGGAGTTTATGTGCTCTATACGCCATTTTATATATCTGGAGATAATGATGCCACTTTAGGTTTTTGACACCAACATTTTTAAATCCGCAATTCGTTATCTCCGAAACTGGACGAGATATCCGAAAACGGATAACAGACTTGAAAAATTTGGGGTCGAAAACCTAAAATGGTATCATTAACTCGAGAATCTCTAGTCGAGATATATAAAAAATATGAAATGGCGGATAGAGCACATAAACTCCCTCACGACGATCTGTTCGCAATATGTTCAGAACTTTGTTGAAGTTTCCATGTAACTTGTATAAATATAGAGTACTATTAAAGTAAGTTTTAATCGCCTACAAATTTTGCTAACTTCTGCCTGTTGCTTTGGTTTTTTTTTTGATACAATGTTATCGCCGCAAATAGTAGTGTTTGATTTGTGTTTGTGTGTTTGTGTAGTTTCATTTTTTTGTACCACCTCATCTTCCCGCATTGTGTGTTTGGTTTTAAGGCTTTCTAACAGGATGCAAATTATTAAAACATTTCAAATAGCCAGCGATATCTTTTGTAAAATTCAAGATAAAGACAAGCAATATTTCTCAAGCTCTCAAATCTGATACCATAAAGAATGAAATCCAATGCTGCTTAAAACAGCTTAAGGGTATTATATGGAACAAAGTTGTATTCTTGTACTCGTAAGCAGTGTATATATACGAGTAGCCAGTAAACACCCATGTCAAGTATATGATTTCTCATAGAGATTTAATGGAAACATTTTGTTTAAAAGAAATCTGTATATTTCTCTAATTCCTGCTTACCTTTGTTTGTTTGCTTGTCCATATCGCAAGACTTAATGTTGAGACATTTGTTAAGTATTGGTTTCATTTGTTTATGCACCTTCAATTGGTAACAAATTAAATGTGATACTGTATGTTGCACATGGTAAGTATGTTGCAAATTCTTTTATATATATCATGGTCATATGTTGCAACCAATAACAGTAGCATTTCCTTAATGTCAAGCCGACATAAATTGAAAAACAAAAAGTTTATTTATTCAGTGGTCTATTTCTAACTGGGAAAGTATTGTTGGTTTTTGATTGCATCCATATTATAAATAAAAGTAATTTATTTTATAGAAATTGCAACACGTGTTACCCATAAAAATCTATTTACAATTTTTATTATAAACGATATCAAATTTTTTATTCTTGCGCTTATTATTATTACACTTTTTTTCAAGTTAATAAAAAGTAAATCATGACATTCTTACGGTCTGCATATGTATCAGAGATCGTAGAAATGTACAAGAAATTTTAGTGTACACGCTGAATACACTGTACACCTTCAATACATTGAAGGCATTGCCTTTCTTTCGGCATGTACATCTGATACTAATGTGCGGCTATGACTGTACTCGTGTACATCTTGTGTATATGCCTTAGCAAACAAACACATGAGTGGGAGTTGCCATATTTGTACTTTTTGTAACTTTTGAACTAAAAGATCTAAAAGTGGTATTGGTATCGCATTCTTTTGATATGACAAAAGTATCAATGTTTTCTTTTGTACTATTTCTTTTTCAGGACATTTAAAGGATAAAATGTGTAAATTTGTGGTAAAATGTCGTTCTCTCTTTTCCTTTCCTTTTCTAGTACAACATTTTTCTATTTCCATCTTAATCTGTAAATATCCGTAAATATTAATACTTATAATACACTCATATGTATGTATGTGCTTTAGTTCTTAATAATGTATGTATTTGAAAGTTACTTAAATGCCGGTAAATTTATAATGTTTTTCTTATTTCTTTATAATTCAAACTATGACTGAAAATGTATACATACATATCTGTGGAATTTTGAAAAAACGTCTTCTCTCGAAATAAGACAATTTTCCAAGATTTTTATAGTATATATAGAATTTCCTTGTCCTTCTTTATTTCTCTAATCCCCGTATTTCTACGACCTTTGGAAGGCAAGATATGCAGTTGACTTATCGACCTCTTTCAGACTTTCCCCCAATTTCAATTTGACAAAACGACTTCTTTCAGAGAATTAAGAATAATTTAATAAATTAAATGTCTATAAAAAATTTTTTTTAATTTTATTATTATTTTTTAATTATCTGCATATTGAAGGGAAAAATAGAACCCAAATATATTTTCAAGATCAAATTCTTTCAACCTTTTTTTCATATTCCATTTTAACAAAACAACTTGTCTTGACTTAAGCGATTAAAATAATTTTCAAATTTAATCAAAAAAATTTTGACAAAACGACTTGTATGGTGGAAGCTAATTTTTTTCTTTAAAATTTAAACAAAAAAAATTTAACAAAAAGTCTTAAATTAATTTTTTGTCGTTTTAAAGAAAACTATTGCTTCTAGAGGGAAAAAAAAAATCGCATAATGTTCGTTAAGTGTTTGTGCATAATATCCAAGTTCAAAATTTCTTTAATTTTCTAAGCAATAACTTGTATTAGCCTTTTTAACTGTTTTTTTGCTCTACTGAAAAGTTGTTGATTTTGAAAGAAGACGTTTTGTCAAATGTCCACAGATATGTATGTGAATACACAGTTTAACTTCTCTCATGTTTTTTTTTATTATTTTATTTATGTATGAAAATCTTCTTAGTTGTGATGGAATTTCAAGATTTATTTTGTTTTTGATAATAATATACATAAATATCATGAAAAATATTAACATTTTTGTTTTCACGAAAAAATGTAAATATTTTTTTGTGGAGGGTCTTTTTAAAGCTTATTGGCGCTCAAAGATAAAAAAAATTAATCTGGCAGCCCTGGGTTTTTATAATATTTTCAGTATTTGCTTTTACTGCGCACACACATACATTAATCTTATGAAGTTACAAAACAAATTCAATGTTTTTTTCACCACAAATGTGCGTACGTATATAAAGTTAATTCAATGCTTTTAATGTCTTCAATGTATACATTTAGATATAATGTACATTAGTGTACACTCAAGATGTATTCGTGTATAAAGTGAAGCATGCATATATTTTTCAATGTAATTTTTTTCGATGTCCGTTGTGTAGGTTTTGTGTATAGAGGATAAAATGTGTACACTAAATTAATCTCTGATATGTATGTACATTTGGTTAAAAAGTTTCTTTAATAATTGTAGTTTATATAATACAAGCACTAAGATAGAATAACTGAAAATTTTACTTTAATTTATTGATTAACTTTTGAATTCTTTATTGACTATATAAAAGAATAAATTAAACAATAATATGCGCCTTGAAGTATGCCAAGATTTTGTTATTGTTTTGATTACAAACGGTAATAAAAAGAAGCTAAAATTAAATAATTGGGGTATTCAAACGGTGATAATATCATAAAATTTTAAAATAGTTTAAAAAATTTGTTCTTGGTTTTAGAATAAAAAAGCCATAAAACTTATGTTTATCATTTTGTCATAAATTAAACAATAAAAAACAATAAAAATATTAAAAAAAAAATAAAATGGAAAATAATATACAAAACTATGACGGGTTGTTCACAGCAATCATATTTTTTCGTTTTAGTGTTTTATGATATATGACTTTAAAACGACCATTTGAATCCCCCAAATATATCTTTGGTAATATGCATAATAATTGACTTTCACTTATCACATATGGCTTATATAACAGATATTTAAGTATAAGTATGTATTTAATGCAGGCAATTAGGATACAGTTTTAAAATAAATCATTTTGAAATTACATTTCACAGCAAATTGAAAGAAACTTACAATTTTAAACCAAAATTGTAAAATGTAAAGCAAACATGCATTATTCTATCACAACTTGGACATTAGAACACTGTTACATTCAATGAGGTCCTATGGTAGGGCAGTTTTGATGCAATTCTGATGTTCTAGGTTTTATAAGTATATATTAGTGTGTCCCAAAAAAAAATTTTTTTTGTTCCCCCACCTTTTTTTGAAAGCTTATAGGGTAAAGTATTTTTGTGATTTTTTTCAGATTTTTCGGAAGAGGTTTAGAGGTCGCTAAAATCGAATTTAACCAAAAAATCGGGGTTGCTCGACTTTTTTTGAATTTTGCTCATTACTCGGCCCATTAGCACGATTTTCTTTGTTACTAAGTCAATTTTTTTAAAGAAAACTGTTCAAACTTTACTTCTCTGTGCAGATATTATAAGTTTCGGTAATATTTTTGCTCATTTGAGTACCCTTTAAGTCATTTTTCTGTAAATTTAGCATAAATTTTAAAAATAATGCTTTGTAACTTTTAAAATTTCTATTGAAGTTAAAAAAACTAATGATTCAGTTTAAAATGTGGATAAATTCTGAGTCATTTAAAAAAATAAATATCGAATTTGCTCTTACCGTTCCAAAGTTATGCCCAAAAAATCTAGGCAGATTAATTCTCATACCCAAAAAAAAAAAATAAAAAATTATTTTGTTTATTAGCTTTCAATTATACTGGTTTACAGCCAAAAAATACTAAGAACGCCACATGCCTAGATAAGTTAACTGGGACCTCCTGAGCACGAAAAACGCTGTCATGATTTTTTCCTAAGTACCGTTTTTTAGATAACGGTACTTTTGTGTTTTTCGGTGTATGGCCCCACTCAAACCCTTGTGGAGTCCAACCAAAAAGTCCGATCGAGATAAATGGCATATCGATGGAAAGGTAATTGAATGCCTTTTCCGTCGATATGCTGGAAAATTCTATCTGAGAAGAAATCGCTGAGATATGGCACCTCAAAATTCAAAATTTTCCTATTTTTTACTTTTTTTTTCAAAATTTTTCATTTTCATTTCAATTTTTTCCTACGTTATATTGAATATCTGGAATGTTTTATTCTTTTACCAAATAGCTTATTTAATAGCCAATATTTTAAGCGTATTTTGAAAAAAGGCGGATGAAAAATAAAGTTTTTATTAAGGATTTTGTGGAACGACAATATTTTCATTTTCATTCCTCACACAGTATATTCGACGTAAAAAATTTAAATTAAAATCACGAATATACTGTGTGAGCAATGAAAATGAAAATATTGTCGTTCCACAAAATCCTTAATAAAAACTTTATTTTTCATCCGCCTTTTTTTCGTTCTTTCGTCTACGCTGTCAAGAAGCCTCAAAAGAGACTTTGAAGTAACGGCTCATATATAAGAATTGTATTCTATCTTGGGTCATATAAACGTCTTGTAAATATTAAGGCAGTGAAGTACTTTTTGTACCGTTTTAAAAAAACAGAGGCGCTTGAAGGATTCTTTCGAAACTCAAAAATGTGATCATTCCAACGGACATCAGAGTTAATTCTCATACCCAGAATGTCAAGAACATCTGCCTCCTCAATATATACATTATCCCACAGATGACAAGAATGCATCATTACTATGCATTATAAAACAACATTGAGTCTTGTGCGCATTAAATTGGACCCTGTTTGAGCGACCCCACTAAAATATGGGTTGCACGTCATTTGTTAGTGAGCCATTCATATTCTGCCTTCTTTTCACAATTTCCAAAAGGCTCGGCGTCCGATCAACTGAATAAGAAATGTTGCTGTCATCTGTGAAAGTGTAAAAAGGATTCGAATTTAAAAGGAGAAGATCGTTTAGATTAAAATAAAAAAAGAGTAGGAGACAGAACAAATCATTGCGGTACTACCGAATTTAACATGAAGCGACACCGTCTATAACTACGCTTATAGCGCGATTCCTAGGATTCGTTATGAAATGATTCGTTATGAAATGACCGAAATGACTAACGACACCAAAGGCAGTAGGTTTTAAAACGAAAGCCTCGGGCCAGACTCTATCAAGCTGGGTTTTATTTTAATAGAAACATTTGAAGAAAACCTGAGTCTCTTACTTATAATTATTTTTGGAAAAATTATTGAAAAAACAGAAAACAAATCAGCTCATTAAAATAATAAGAATAAAAGTAAACACTTTTAAATAAAAAGTACTACTTAAATAAAAAATTAAAAACAAAGGCAAAAAAAAAAAAGAAAAACGAAAGCAATAACTGTCAAATTTATTGCCATATTTAACATAAATTATGCAGTTTTTTTTAATATTTTTAAGTAGCCCTTTCATAAATCTATTTCAAGCATAAAACCGAAAAAAATGAAAACATACATACAATACTCAAAGAGATCTTGCATTTAAAATTGCAACTTTTATAAGGAATATACATTTAATATTAAAAAGATGATATTCGCAGTTGAATACGAATTAAACATGCTCTATACTAATTACGTGAAATAGAAAACGTTGTGGGTTTATGTTTTAAATTAGAAAATAATTTCAGGTAATGGAAAAAGAGCGAAAAAATTTTAGGTGTAACTTATCATCCTCTGTGCCTTAATAGTGATTTGATGATTCTCTATAAAAATTTTCTTCAAATCTCAGCTCTAATATCTTGAAAAAAAATAAATATTAAACAAGCATTTCTTTCGGCGACTACCTCTCAACAGTCTTCTGGCAAAAGCTTTGGGAGTAATTGATTGCCATGAAAAAGCTTCTTAAATTTGTCGTTTAGAGTCGACTTTAAACTGTAGGTCCCAGTGCTCATGGTTAAAAATTAACACACACAACATGAGTGCTGCGAGAAGCTAGGCCGTAACCCTGACACAGGGTTATAATGGCCTATTATGTAGGCCATCATATTATAAATACTTCTGTGAATTTTTATATCAAGTGTAGAGTGTTTTAATATATTGGGAGTAAGAAAATAATCAGCATATGTGTGCTTGTGGTATATGTAGTCGCTAAGAGATGTAGATTAAAGTACCTCTTGCATGGACAAAATGCAGTAGCAAGAAAAGACAGTGGCACTTAATAACATTAGGAGGCCACAACACTGAAAGAAAATAAAAAAATTAAAATAATATTGTACTTAAAACAATCATAACAAAAACAATAACTACAATATTATGCATTTATTGTACACACTTGTACTTGAAGGCATACACATACAGCAGTATAATGATATAATGCTACAGATTTTTATGAGGACATTAGGAGTTAAGCGAAGCACCATTGTTACTGTTGCAAGTAAATAATCGTACGTACATGTAAATATTTTTTTTTTTGCTTTTTTACGTACTATATATACAGACATACATCTACATCTACATATATATGTATTTATAAATATAAATAAGTATACATACGTATGTGGCATTGTTAATGTTTTCTTTAGATTTTCTAAAATACGTATTTTTGAATTATATTATGTTACGAAAAAAAAAGGAAATATGCAAATTTCATGAGTCTTTTTCTTTCATTTTTTGTTTTCAGAGTTTTTTTATGGTGCAAAAATACAAGTGGCTTAGAAGAAAAGTTTTACTTAAACTACTGAACAAAACAAAAAATATTGCAAGCAAGCAAAACTTTTATTCATAGAGGCTGTTGTTTTTTAAGCTGATTTTTTCTAAGCAATTGTTTGTTGCGGCAGGTTTTGGCTTACTCGTGTGTTTTTTTTTTGTATATGCATCTTGAGTGCACATAAATGCAAGTGCTTAAGATGCACTTAAATGTCCAATATTTCATGTTTTTATGAAACATTTTTTAGTGTGTTTTTAATTTTTTCCTTTTTTTTTTTGTTATTATTATGCGATTTTCTTTTTCATTTGTTGGTAATATTTTGTTAAGCTTTTGTGTATTGTTTTTGTTATTATTGTCTAACAACTACTGTAAGCCTGACTAAACACACAGCTGTTTGCAACTTGTTTTTAATTTTTGTTACCGCTTCTTAACATTTTTAATGATTTTTTTTTTTTCGTGCCTTGCTCCTTTTCTTAAAAGAGGGTAGGCTACTAAATTTATGTCCAGCTGAGTGAAATTAACTTTTAATTTCAAAATTATTAAGTTTTAGATGCCATCACGATAAATTTCTTAGACACAGAAATATTTTAGGAAAGCAAAAAAAGGTCAAATAAGGATTTAATTGATTTAAAAATTAAAACATACTGAAACGAAATTCCATATTGAATCATACAGACATACATACGTAATTTGTCATTACAACCTTTTTGTATATGTCAATTTTTATCTTTGAGTACTGGGACCTACAGTCTAATGTCGATTCCGAATGACAGACTTGAGAAGTTTGTTCATTACAATCTGTTACTGTCAGAGCTTTTGCCAGAAGACCGCTAAGAAGTAGTCGCTTAAAGAATAACTTTTCAATATTTCTTATTTTAGAATATTAGATCTGGGATTTAAATCCGATATTCTTGTCTTAGTAAGCCAACTCAATAAATACTAGACTACGGCGACTACAATCAGTAATGCTGTGTTACGTTACTTTCCGTGTCAAACGTGCCAGCTAAAAGCAGTACTTGTTATAAAGAATGATAGATGAGAGTAGTAACTACATATTATAAATTATAGTATTGATGCTATGCCTTGTTAAAACAGTATTAGAAGGCAAATATACTGTGTTTTTTCACGCGGTTTTATAGAAAACAATAGAACAGAATGAGAACGAATGACAACAGAAGAGTGGAATAGTGGTTAGCGCCCTCGCACAGAAACTCAAACGACCGAGGTTCAAACCCAGCGAAGGACAAAAATTATAAAATAAAATTAGCGGTTTTTCTAAAATTATAATTTAAAAAAAGAGGTGCTTTCTTCCCCTCCCCTCCAAGAAATCCTTCTTCAAGAAACTGCTCCCTGATATTTCCCGTCTATTTCACTAAAAACGAAAGATTAGGAGTACAGCCCATTTACTCCCATTTACTCCTTCGCAGATGACAGTAACATTTGTCACTCATATTCATTTGATCGTAGGCCGAGCCTTTTTGAGATCGGGGTGAGAAGGCAGAATATGAATGACACACTCTCAAGCGACCTGCAGACGATCTCTGAGTGGGGTCTTGCGAACAGGATCGAATTTAATGCGTGCAAGACCCAATGTTGTTTTATGACGCATAGGCGTTGTGATGATTTAATCCTGCCATCTGTGACTATGGGTAATGTAAACATTGAGGAGGCTGACGCTCTTGATGTTCTGGGCATGAGAATTAATTGTGATGTCCGTTGGAATGATCACATATTTCGAGTGTCGAAAGAAGCATTTAAGTGCCTCGGTTTTCTAAAGCGGTGCAAGAAATACTTCACTCCATCTGACCTTCTCAATATTTACAAAACCTTCATCCGACCTAGGATGGAATACAACTCTCATGTATTAGCCGGTGCTTCAAAATCAGTTTTGGGGCCTCTCGACCGCGTACAGGAAAGGGCGAAGGTGCTTATCAACGACGGTAGGGTATCCAACTCTATCGATTCGTTGGAGCATCGGCGCAATGTGGCATGCGTTTTATTGTTCTATCGATACTACCATAGGAGGTGCTCTGAGGAGGTAAGGGATTTGATTCCGGGTGGTCGTGTATTCTTGCGGACTACACGCACCTCTCTCAGAGCGCACCCATTTGTGGTAGATTGTTCAGCGAATCGCACAATGCATTATAGAGAGAATTCGTTCTTTGGCCGGACCGCTCGTTTGTGAAACAATCTTCCGGCGAATGTTTTTCCTGTCAATTACGATATCTATAGGTTTAAATCAAATGTCCACAAACACTACTCCCTCTTTCCCCCCTTCCCATAACGTATTTTCCTAGACCTGCACAATGTACTGCATGAGTAGGGGCCGTCCCCTGAGTGCTGGCCTTAAAAATAAAAAAAAAAAAAAAAAACAGCGCCGCAACATTCTGGGAAGACAACAGCTAACTTACCGAAGACGCTCGATACTCACATTCAACGTCCACAGACAGATGGGGAAATTGCAAGTGATCACTCATAGGTGAAGGTATCATCAACAAAAAAGGCGTATGATAACAAAATTAAATAAAAATCTATCCATGTATGTACCTTCAAATTCCAATACAATGCACTGCATGAGTATTGGTCCTAAATAAAAAAAAAATAATACAATTATAATTCTAACTAAAAACTAACTACTTGTTTTTATATTCAATTACTATTTAAATTAATTCAGTTAATTTTTTTAATCGAATCAAGTAGTTATTTCATATATGAAGCTATTCTAGTTGAGTAGAAAGCTCTTGAAAGTACCACGATCAAATTTATAACTTTTTTTTCCATAATACCAATTATAAGTTTGTAGAAAATTGCAACTTTAACAACAAGCGGTATTCTTTTCTCTTATTTGCAAATTAAGTTCTACTTAAATAAATGGTTATTTTCCTTACTAAGTAGTTTAATATGGACAAATTTTTCTTGGCATATGGAGACAGCTAATGTATTTAACTTGAAAAATTCCTACTCAAGATTAATTGATTACAATCCAGCAGACTTAAATAAACATATGCACATACATACATGCATATATAGTTGGCCATTACAACCCTGTGTCAGGGTTACGGCCTAGCTTCTCGCATATGCACATATATACTTTAAAATTTCAATCCAAGTCACCTTATCTTGGTGTAGAGGCTTTCACTGCCAGAACTCAACTGGTTAAGCTGGTGAATGGCAGTAGCTCTCTGTCAGGGTCTTTCTTTCGAGAAAAGCCGTTGAGGAGCAGTAACTAAGAGTTTCCTCAGGAGTTGTACGAAAGACTATTGTCATCTATGAGCAGAAATGAAGGACATTGTCAACAACAACAGGCGTTGGTTTTACAAAAGTCGTACTGCATAAGCAGGGGTTAACCCCTGAGTGCTGACCTCAATATAAGAAAAGTCAAATTTGTCCAGTATTGGTTTGAAATTCCACTGTGCAATATTGAGCCTTACTATTGTCTATCTAACTAGACTTCGGAAATTTTACCAAATCTTAGAGTGGTTGAAGGCTGAAGTGAATCTTTAGCAGCCGAAATGTTGTCGAAAAAGAAATTTTTTTACAAGTAACTTTTTAAACTATTTTTTGCCACCAAAGTTTGGTTGCTACCCATAATTGTCTCATGTGGCCTCGTTTGCGGATATATTCATTACTAAAGTTCCAGACTTGCTGGCTTTCATTAGAAAGTCGATAATCATCTGAACAAACAGTAAACTCGAATGAATACAATAGATTGAATTACAGTTAAACCTCGATTAACCGGGGCTCTATTAATCGGTTATATCTATTAACCGGTATGCGGTTTTTTTTCCTCTATTAACCGTGTTTTAGATCTATTAATCGTGCTTTAGATCTATTATACGTGCAGTATTCATATGTTATTTATTATCTATGTAAATTTAAATCTGGTAGTTCTCCTTTTTTGATTTTTCATTCTCTATGACGATTTGTATGTTTTGTATAAAAATATGTGGTATATTTGAATCTATAGTTGCATAAATCGAATGTTTAAATAAATAAAAATAAATCTCTGTATAATAATAAAACCTCTATTATCCATGTATTTCAATTATTACAATTACCAGTGCTGGTGCCGGTCCCACAAGAGCCGGATAATCAGGGTTTAACTGTATAAGGTTTGGTTTTGAGCGTCCTCCCCGCAGAAACCAATGGTACGATGAAGAGTGTCGTGAGGCCACTGCGGCAAAGAATGCTGCCTACAGAAGAACGTTGCAGTCCACCACTACAAGAGCAACTGTGGAGGTGTACAGAGAGAAGAGGAGGGAAGAGAGACGCCTACTTAGAAGAAAGAAAAGGGAGCAAGAAAGGCGTGATCGTGAGGAAATCGAGATGTGCAGGAGTAGACATGATGCTCGAAATTTTTATAAGAAGATAAGGCGTCTTACTACTGGTTTTAAACCCGCAGCAACCTCCTGCAGAGACGAACATGGTAATCTGGTTACAGATGCACATGGTGCACTGAGATTATGGAGACAGCATTTCTGTAATCTACTGCAAAGCGATGATGATACAAATTCCGCTACTAGAGATGCTGTGCCGGACCCAATCAATGATGACGGTGTGATCCCGTCCCCCAGCCATGAAGAGGTCAAGGTTGCCATATGGCGACTGAAGAACAACAAAGCAGCCGGACCTGACGGTCTGCCCGCTGAACTCTTCAAGTATGGAGGCGATGAGCTGGTTAGGTGCATGCACCAGCTCATTTGCAGAATATGGCTGGAGGAAAGTATGCCCGATGATTGGAATCTCAGTGCCCTCTGTCCGATCCTGAAAAAGGGAGACCCCACAATATGCACCAACTACAGGGGTATAAGCCTTCTCCCTATCGCATATAAGGTTCTTACGAGCGTATTGTGTGAACGACTGAAGCCATTCGCCATCTCACTGATTGGACCTTATCAGTGCGGCTTCAGACCTGGTAAGTCCACCATTGACCAGATATTCACACTGCGCCAAATCCTGGAGAAGACCCATGAAAGTCAAGTCGACACACACCACCTCTTTGTCGACTATAAGGCAGCGTTCGATAGCCCGATAAGGGATCGCGTATATGCAGCAATGTCTGAGCTCGGTATTCCTGCAAAATTGATAAGACTGTGCAGAATGACGTTGAGCAATTCCTGCAGCTCCGTCAAGGTAGGAAGAGACCTCTCCGAGCCTTTTAATACCGTGCGAGGTTTCAGACAGGGCGATCCCTTATCCTGCGACCTCTTCAATTTCGTCATGGAGAGTGTTTTGCGAAAGGCGGGTGTCCATCGGAATGGCACTATTTTTAACAAAAGTGTCCAGCTCCTTGCGTATGCAGACGATATAGACATCATTGGGCATACCAAGCGAGATGTCACCGCAGCCTTTAATGCTATTGAACGAGAGTGTGCTAAAATGGGTCTGGCGGTAAATGAGAGCAAGACGAAGTACATGTTGTCGACGAGTAGGGATGTTGATCGTATCGGCTCCCAGGTTACAGCCGGCAACTATACATTCGATGTGGTCAAGGAATTCATCTATCTTGGCACCGCCATTACCAGCAAAAATGATGTCAGTCTAGAGATCAGGCGAAGAATCACACTGGCCAACAGGTGCTACTACGGTCTCGGTAGGCAGTTTAGTAATAGAGACCTCTCTCGTGCGACGAAATTAACACTCTACAAGTCGCTTATTCTCCCGGTGCTTCTCTATGGTGCGGAAGCATGGACGCTGTCTTGTGCCGATGCAGCGGTCCTCGGGGTGTTCGAGAGAAAAGTTCTTCGTAAGATCTTTGGTCCTCTAAGGCATGGCGATGAGTTTCGCATTAGAACCAACCATGAGCTGTATGAGCTCCTCGGCGATGTAGGTGTTGTCCAGCGTATTAACATCCAGCGGCTACGCTGGCTCGGCCACATTGTTCGGATGGAAGAATCTGCTCCAGCGAAGAAAGTTTTCGATGCGAAGGTCACTGGACGTCGGCGTAGAGGACGACCCTGTTTACGTTGGAAGGACCAGGTTGATGAAGCCCTGTCATCGATTGGTGTGACCAACTGGAGAAGGCGCGCGCTAAGCAGAAGCGCCTGGAGACTAGTGCTGAAGCAGGCCGAAACCCGTTAACGGGTTGTTATGGCCAGCTAAGTAAGTAAGTAAGTAACTGTATAAGTAAATTTTGAAATGAAAATCATGCTACATTGGTCTAATATAACCTTAAAAACTTTAAAACCCATACTTTTGTTGTTTATTAAATGAAAATAGTAAAGATATTCCATTGATATATTCTTAATTTTTTTTATGGATACAGGATTTATATTTTCTTTTGTCATCCCTCGTATACACTTGTAATTTGTTTAATATATTTTATTTTATTTTCATATTTTTCTTTTTCGTTCGGCATTATAGAAAAACTCATTATTACTAAATAACTGGTATTCACAAATAGTTGTACACCGACCGCATAAACATCATTAAAGCGTCAGTAATATCAGCAGCAGTTAATACAAGTAGTTGTCGATATTGTTGCCGTGCTATACTCCTAGATGTGCCATTATCAACAACAGCATTCTGATATGTTTTCCTTGTCATGAAGTTTGTGGTGCTCTCATCTTTAGATTTACTGTCGTCGACAACGATGCCAGCCAATATCTTCTCATCATCATACCGTAATCATAGTAGTCTTCACTGGCAATCATAATCAGCAATTTTTTTCCTTTTTTGTTTTTTTTTTGTTTTTTGCTATTGACTTGCATTTATTAGTGTATTGTTTTCTTAATATTCATTCCATTTATACAAATATTTCTTTCCTAATATTGCATTTCGATTCGTTTATTTCTGTTATTTTATTTTTATTTATTTTTTCTTCTCTTTTTCTTTGTGTTTCATTAGTTTATTGTTGCTTTTTTATGAGTAAAAGTTGGTTGATCCATAGTTTACTAACGTTAACCCTTCTATGCCTAAACTTTGGTTTTAAAACATTTCTTTAAAACTAAATATGATATTTGACGATTTCACAATATTTGATTTGGTTTTTGAGAATAGCGTCGTTCCAAAAAATCTTAAATTATTACAAAACCAAAATGTTTTTTTTACTGTTTTCGATATATTTCTTTATACATGTATTTTGTACGAATATAGAATTCAGAAGCCGTGCCCGGCTATAGAAAGGTTAAATAAATATATTCCTGTTATCTACAGGAATGTTGCCATAATGTCTACTATACTATGCGTCTCTATACCCATCAAACATAGAAACATACTCATATACGAGTATGTACAATACAATGGGGGTAAAGTAGCATGTGCTGTATTCATTAGTTGAAATGTGTGTGCCACAGTTGGTGTATGGACTGTCTTTCCAAGACTGAAACATAAACTCCGATGTTTGGTTTTTTTTTTTTTTTTATGTTTTTTTTACACACGTGCTGAAATTATGTATTCATGCAACATTTTGTCAATTTTGTGTTAACACCCTACAGCCTTTGTGAAACATATAGTTTGTTTTGTTTGAGTAATACTCTGTTTTAGCGAGAGGTAAAGTTTTATATCTACCTTTTATATCTACCTTTAGTCAGAGCCTGGTAAGTTGAACTATGGATCCTTTAAGGCTTTTACTGGGATAATTTTCACCCAAATTAAGGTGAAAACCAGAGTTTCAGATGAAAGGTTAAAGTGCGTAAAAAAGTAAAGATCAATGAAAATCGCTTTAATGGCTCTACAGTGGTGAATGAAAATCAATACTGTTCTACACTTCTGTGATTATTATCTCTAAAAGTGAAAAGTAGTTCAGAGATAATGCCGAGAGTTCAGTGTATAGAAGTTTGTGTGAAATATGAGGCGATCCTCGCGATATATTTAATTTCTATCAAATGTTTTTTTTTGGTAAGATAGTCGTTAAGTTTATTTTAGAACAAAAAGCCCCCTTGCGAATCGAATAAATAATTTTTTTTTATTGAGACCAATACTCATGGGCACACCCCTACTTAATGCTGTGCATTGTATTGGAATTTTTGTGTAAAGGACAGTAGATTATGACAAGAGAACCTATATTTTGTTTTTCTTATATTATTAAGTGCCTTAGGAATGAGACAAATTGCTGTGAATTGATAATTCAAAAGTCAGTGTTGTACCTTCACCCTTGAATGATCAACAGCAATTACCCCATCGGTGATTACGGTGAGTGCCTTCGCTAAGTAAGTTTTTAGCTGTTACCTGCTACTTCCCAATAGGTGGCGCTTTTCTCCTGATCAAAGGTTGTCAAAGATTAAGGAGAAATAGAGTGGAATGCCAGAGAGCCGTTACTTTGTGTATGGACTTCTTGGAGGGGGGGGGGGAACCTCTTATTTTGAAATTATAATTTTGAAAAAACCGCAAACTAACTTTTTCATTTTTCACCTTTGCTGGGATTCGAACCTGAGCCGTTTGAGTTTTTGTGCTAGTGCTCTCACCACTATATGCCGAAAGAGTAGATCATTACGCTGCAATTTCTCTATTTACAGCATCAACTCCATGAATTTCACAAATTTCTTCCTCTTTACAAAGCAGGCAAGTATTCACGACATTATGTGACTTTAATAATGTCTGTTACCAAAATCAAGTTGAAAATATCACTTTTCCAAAAAGCTCCAGTATTGCCTGATGGAATTAATAATACCGGAGATATTTCCTTTTAGAGTCATACAACCACCATTTGTAACCCTTTTCGAATGTTTGAATGGTAGGTGACATCCTACTTTAGTGTACAATTAATGGCTACCTTGTCTTCATGTGGAAATTTCGAAACTTTGTTGTTTTAACAACGTCAATTCAAAACACAAGGAATACAATAAAATAACAACTACAACAGCTAACAATATAGTACAAAAAAATCATATTTCATGTACCGGAATATAATTTCACTTGTTGGTTGTTTTCTAATGTATTGTATCCAAATTATTTATTGTATAGCCACATGCTTGAACCGAAAATATGTTTTTTTTTATGAATTGACCGGCTAAAGACATTGTTTATTTATTTGCATACAAGTATGAGTATGTTTTTTCGTTGATTGGTGTTTTTGTTTTCCGTTTTTACAGGCTTTTTGGCTTTAATTTTTTTTTTCATTTTTTTCATTTGTTTATTAAACTTAGATTGTTTGCTAATGCGTGTTGGCGTATTCGTTAAAAGAAACATGTGTTGATCCAAATATTTTGTTTTATTGTTGCTGCAGCATAAGAAAAACACCAACAAAAAAGTGGGAGCAACCAAATGAAGTAAAAATTGAATTCGGTTATAAAGTGAAATCTGCATAAATTATAGTTTATTTTCTTTGTACACTATAATTTTTAGATTGAACATACAAGGGTGCTGAGTACAGGAGTAAAGAAAAATACATCTCCAAAGAGAAAAGTAATAAAATTCTATGCGCCACCAGTTCCGCAATAAAATGAAAAAGAAAAAAATTTAGTAGTTTTTGTTATAAAATCCTAAAAGAAAAAATATATAAAATTGAGAAATTTTGCAAAATATTTCTTTTTTTAGAAAAAATATATATTTATTGTACCCCTAAGGTTGTATAACATGTTTAATGTTTTCATTAATAATTGAATGAACATTTTTATGGCAGTGGGGGAGGTTAAATATCGGCATTTGTTAAATTTTCGTTATTACATATTCTATTATTATTTCGTCGTGCGGGAGTTTATGTGCTCTATCCGCCATTTTACAATATATATCGCAAGTTAATGATGCCACTTTAGGTTTTTGATACCAAAATTTGTAAAATCTGCAATCCGTTTTTAGCTATTTATCCTCGAAACTGGACGAGATATCCGAAAACGGATTGCTGACTTGAAAAATTTGGGGTCGAAAACCGAAAGTGGCATCATTAACTCGATATATATAAAAAATATATAATGGCGAATAGAGCACATAAACTCACGCATGACGATTTGTTAATTTTATATAATAAATTATCTGTTTGCACTAAAAATTATTTTGTAACACTTCTGCACTCGTCTACAGGCTTTGTGGCACTTTTGAATAATTCTTTTTAACCCATTTTTGTTCTAAGAACATTGCAGTTTCAACTTATAGAGAGCGCTTTTGAAACAATTAAATTTTTGCCGGCGGGAAAAAAACATATGAAGAGTTATAATATTTTTCTGAAAGATATTGGTGAATCACCCACAAAACAAACAAAATTGGCTTTCCAAATTTGGTAACAATTAAGCTAAAGCTTAACTGCTTTTTCACACAAATTACTACGAAAATTTCTACACAGTGCCAGAAAGATGATTCTGAGACCTTTCTTATTATATACTTATTTTTTCCTTACACAGTTTATAATACGACTAATACTTTACTCAAAACCCCGGTTATGTAACCATTACTTAAGATTTTAATATTTATATATTACACTCAGCCATATACGAGTATTCACCCTTTAGTTTTTGAGTCATTTTTTGTTCAGAATTAATAATTTTTATATATTATTTGACTAAGTCACCGAGTTGTGAGATGATTTTGTTTTGCGTTTTTAAAAAGCATTCATCCCGAACCCTTCCTAATATTCCACAAAAATATGACATTGATTGCACGTCCCAAAAAAAATTGTTTTTTGTTGTAACAAAATAGCAAATGTACTGCATAGTTTTGGTAAACAGAGAATGTTTATTTTATACTTTTTTAGCATTTTTGGTAGGAACATAATTTTATACGTAAAAAGGCTGAGTGTGAGCAAAAAAATATTCATTTCTCACCAAAGTTGATTCTAAATATAATTTTTATCGATCTTGACGTAGAAAAGGTGGTTTGTGGTTTTTAAACACGATAAATTTCAGGTCAGCTAAAACCGTAAGAAAATCATTAATTAGGAGCATTACTTAATGGGGAGATGATGTCGTTAATTAATTTCAAAAATAAGTTGCAAGATGATTAATATATTCTCAAGTAACAAATTCGTAATACATACTTGTAAGTAGCAAGATTTATCCAAAATAGTCCGAAGGCGAAAAAGGCGAAGGGAAACTGTCAGGAGGAGATGGTTTTTTACTGGAGACACCACATACTGAATATGACGACATACAATGATCCGAAGGGATTTTCCACCTCATACAAACAAAAAATCTATTGGACCTAATATTGCCGTTTTCAGGAATATTAAGTATGCAAATGATTGTGCTTTGTCATTATATGGGAGTGGCACCGCCCAGTTGGAAATTTGCCAGCATTTAGTCGTACATTTTAAATAAAAACTTGGGTACCCCAGTGGTTGTGGGTTCGATTCCCTCCAGAGCAAAGGTTTTAGTCTCTCGTCTCGGAATAATTAGATATAATATAAATATTGTATTCTAATTTAAATAAATAAATAAAATAAATAAAAACCTATATTATAGTCACCGTTGTCTAGTTGTTAGTATGTTGGCATACTAAGACGATAGCGCCGGGTTCAAGCCTCAGCTTCGACATCTTGAAAAAAAAGAAATATGAAAAAATTATTTCTTTCGGCGACTTCCTCTCAGCAGTATTCTAGCAAAAGCTCTGGGAGTAATTGATTGCCATGAAAAAGCTTCTCAAATCTGTCGTTGGGAGTTGATTTTATATTGTAGGTCCCGGTACTCATGGATAAAAATTAACACACACAACATGAGTTCTGCGAGAAGCTAGGCCGTAATCCTGACACAGGGTTGTAATGGCCAATTATGTATGTCTGTATGTCATATTTAGTTCATACCTTTAAATGTATTTTTTTACCTTCAAATTACACTGTGCTACAAAAGTGAAGAAAAAAATATGCAGGGGTGCTGACATAGCAATCCTGTTTTTTTCGCTCATTTCATTAAGTGTCTTTTTTAATAGCAAATATGTAAAATACCCATATTCCCGAAATTACAACTTAAAAAAATCGTTGTAATCTAGTAGAACAGTTTTATTTATCAAATACTTTTTATTTTTCTAATTAAGTTCAAATAATAATATTTTAAATTTACTGTAGATATTACAGATTATGATGTTCATTATATTTTCTCAAATATAACTTTTTTGATTAAAATTAATTTTATATTTAACTTTATTAATGTTTGGAAGAAAAGAAAAAATAAAATGACACCCCTAAAATGTGCTATTTTTACTATATTATTTTCTCTTACAAACGGTATTAAAATTTTACTTTATTAACATAAGTGGTACTCTTAGGTCTGTTAAATGCCTTTTTATCAGTTTAATATGTATAAGAATGCCTCAGTGGTCTAGTGGGTATTGTGCTAGACTGCTAGTGCAAGCTTATGGCCTTTGTTACTCTGCTCGTTTCAATTAATAAAAAATATGATTAAATATTGTAATGTAATTTATTAAATAATAAAATGTGTAAGATGATTTTATCAGATTTAATGAATACTCCTATTACATTTTGTTTTTCTATGTAGTATTTGATTAAAAATAAAAAATCATTTTAAAATTTATCTCCCATTACTTAGTATTAAAGTTTTTTACACTAAAACTCGTTGTATTTATTTTCCAAATTTAATTTTTCTTTTAGTAGCTCTTCGTATACGTTTTTTAAGATAATTTTTAATATTATGGCGATAAAACACCAATAATTCACCAATAAAAATCAAACTAACAAAAACAAACATGCCAAACATAAAAGCTATTACATATAGCAGGTCATCGAGAGTCATGGCTTGAAATTCCGCTTTGGCACTTAAATCTTTTAAGATTAATTTCTTGGCTGTAATTAATTCCAAAAAACCATATTCACTCCAGTACACTTGTAGACCTGCTTGAGATGTTTCCAAAATTAATCGATAAATCATTGAATTAAAAATAGAATTCTCATGAACCGGAAAACACATGGGAACATTATTAAAGAAACATAAATTTTGAGATTGACGAAATAGAGGTGTTGTAAAAGTTTTTTGCTGTTCCTTGAAAATTATCCACTTAGTTGTGGGTATAACGTAACCATATTTAGTATTGAACGAATCACGTATTTTGAGATATTCGTGAAAGTCTTGTATCAATTGAAATACGGGGATATATTTTTTATATTCTGTTACACGTCCCAAAAGTTCATTATATTCAGGTTCCCATGCTATTAACTTTAAACCAGACTTAAGAATATCATCGAATGAATTAAGCATTGGCTGTTTTGGTGGCATAGTTACATAGGTAGAGAAATAAGAATTATAGGTGGTTGTAAGCAGCATACCCAAAGTACATATTTGCAAATAAATAAATCTTATAATACGTGGTGGTTTAGAGATTTCGGAAAATGATTGACCCAATATACCACGTAGACAATCATCATGACACAAAACATCCAATAAATCCGGCCTATATCCATGTAAATATAGAGCAGCACTCAATGTCATGGATAAAAAAATAATAAAAGCAATAACCAATACGTAGGTGCCTTTTTTAAAAACCGATGTAAAAAATGTATATCCTGGTATATTCGCTTCTATAGGCATCATGACACACCAATTTAATTGTTCATAAGTATACGAGTAACCTATAAATGGTATTTCAGGAAATGTTAATGCTGCTGATATCTCCACTGTAGCATTCCTTACGGCTTTTAATAACAGCTGAGCAGGCATTGTCTCCTGGGGATCAAAAGGTATTGGTTGTATGTATTGGCAGTTATACTTCTTACAAAATGCTTCAATAAAATGCCCTACAAAACCACCAATTATAAATTTGCCTTTAGAATTTGTGTAGGGTATTATACGTGGATATGAACCACCTATTATTATGGGCAATTTATAGCCTTTTAAATTACTTAAACGATAGGGATAAACTTCGTTATCTGGATCTGAATCAAAGGATATATTCTTTATTTCAATTTGAAAATCAGGAAAATGCGTATAGCTGTAGAAGTTTCGTGTGGTCTAAAAATAGAAAAAAAAAAAAAAAACAATTTACTGTGTTTAGAATAATATCGCAATAATCATAATGGAGTATTATTGTACCATCAAAAGCGTAAACAATGACGGGCAAAACTATATTTAAATGATTATATGCGTCTTTGGAATAGTATTTTTTGTCGAAAGCAGTTATAAACCGATTTTTGATCGGGTTTTCGACCAACATCACCACATTAGTATGAATCGTTTGATTTGAAATAATAGCGGTAATCAGTCTTCATTGCAAACGCTCTTGCAAGCCTTACAAAGTAGCAATTGTTGCATATGCGCCAACATTTTGCTATTATTTGACCAGGTTTGCTACGTTTGAAACACTTTTAAGTGCGTTTGCAATAGTGCTGGAAAAGAATTGAGTAATGGGTACCGAGTATCGAGTATTTTTACTAATTTTTGGGTACTCAATATTTAAAAGTATCTACTCAATATTTTAATTTCCTACTTCCAGAAGACGAATGGACGGTCACGGCTGTCCCATAGACATAGAAAACATAGAAACTTCGTGTTGTCCTCTTGAACTTCTTATTCAGTCATTTGGAAGTTTTAACCACGAACTTGTGCTCCGAAAGTGATGAACAAGGTAAAAGATTTCACCAGGAAATGGAAGAAATCGAGAGACGATACAAAGGCTGGTGGTATAAACAAATGATGGAGGACTATTGTTGGTTCCTCATTCGCGAAGATCCTTCCGAAAAAAAAAACGGAAAAGTTCAAGTCGCTAATCATTTTAATTAAAATTTTTTAAATTTACGCCGAATATACGGTGTGAGCAATGAAAATGAAAATATTGTAGTTCCACAAAATCCTTAATAAAAACTTAATTTTTCATCCGATTTTTTTCAAAATACGCTTAAAATATTGGTTATTAAATAAACTAAGTATTTTGTAAAAAAATAAAACATCCAGATCTTTAATATCACGTAGGAAAAAATTGAAGTGAAAATTAAAAATTTTTAAAAAAACCTAAAAAATAGGCAAATTTTGAATTTTGAGGAGCCATATCTTAGCGATTTCTTATCAGATAGAATTTAGTAGCATATCGACGGAAAAGGCATTCAATTACCTTTCCATCGATATGCCAGTTATCTCGATTGGACCTTTCGGTTGGACTCCACAAGGGTTTGAGTGGGGCCATACACCGAAAAACACAAAAGTACCGTTATCTAAAAAACGGTACTTAGGAAAAAATTATAATTGCGTTTTTCGTGCTCAGGAGATCCCAATTAACTTATCTAGGTATGTGGCGTTCTTGGTATTTTTTCAAATTAAAAATTTGTAAACCTGTGTAATTGAAATATTTTTTAAATTTTCTTCTTTTCAAAGCTGAAAAAGCCCTTTCTACGCTTACTTGCGTTGCAGGACCTGCGAAGATGATCTGGGCCACCTGATATAATAATGGTGTTTCCATTTTATGTTGCTCCCAAAATCCTAAAATATTTTTTTCTTTTGCCAGCCTTGAATAATTTTCGTATATTTTCATCTCATTTTTAACTGAACTATCAATTGAAGAGGTAGCATTTATATTTGAAGAATTATTTTGAGAAAGTACACATAATATTTTTATGTGACAAAATAATTTTTTGAAATTTATGAACCCGAATCTGGATGAGTTTTGGGGTTCAACGGAGTACGGGTTCATGGTTATAAAAGCAACCCATTTCGGTTCGGGTTCGGGTTCGGTTTCAGTCCCTGGTTATATTTATCTAAAATAATAATTACTATAAAAAAATTATAAATGCTATTCTGTTATAAAGAAACAAAAAAAATTAATTTCTTAATAAAATTTTTATAAATTTTTCATTCTTGTATTGCTGGAAAATTTTTATTCCTTATATTTGTCTATTTTTTATTGCCTCTAGTTCAGTTCTGCTAGTGTTGTTACACATATTCCTCAACGTATGTTACTTCTCAATAAGAATACCAGATCTTGAATAATATCATTACAATTTGGATTTATAGAGGCAATACCAAATAGACAAATATAATAAAATTTTTGTTTTAATTTAATTTTTTTTTTCATTTCTTAACAACTTTATGAAAATAATAAAAATGTCGCTGAAAAACTTTTAAATTATATTCTTAAGTGTTCTTTAGCAAGTATGGTATTGGGGATTACTAAACGCATTTATAATAATAAAATATTTGTGTGCATTGCTATTAATTTTGTTCTCACTGTAAACAATAAATCAGCGTACATTTAACACGCATATTAACTCGTCGCTGTTTCAGTGACGACTGAAGACAAGAGCGTAAGAATACATATGAGTTAAGCTAAGGAACAATTGTCTATGAAATTTTTAATTTTCCACAGGCCTGGAGCCCTATTCTGTAATTCTCTTAAGCTAAAATGCTAAAATTTTGGGGTTTTAAAACTGGCTGGGCGTTAGAATATATAAAATTAAAAAGTTTAGAGGCATGAAGTTTTTAAATAACAATAAGCGTTCAAGAATTCTATTCGTAGCCAAAAAGTCCTAAATCAAGTTTATAAATTTTTAGCGATAGAGTTTTAGCTTAGGAGGGTTACAGAATAAGGCCTCTGGTCTATTATTACATCTGCAGTTAAGATCATTTTAAGCTTTTAAACTATGAAATATTTAAACATGAAATATTTTTTCTGGTGAATTATATTTAAAATTTTTATATATTTGTTTTCGATATACTAAGTATTTAGAATATAAATTGTAATATCGTAACTCTTTCTTAAATCTATAAGTATTATATTCAAATCAGATTTAAATAGACTTATTTAGGAAAAAAAATGTTCTAATCATCGTTTTAATAGCGTTTAAATGTAAAATATTTGCTTCTTTCTCACTAACAAAGTATACATATGCTCATAAACATTTACCTGATAGTCTGCTAATAGTGCTACAACATTTATAATCTTTTGCTGCCAACAATACTGAAATAATTGCAATACAACACCTCGTATAACATCTACATCAAGTGCTGCAGCATTAACGACAACATTATCAGTGCCGTTACCAGTAACATTACTTCTTCTAGTCAATGGAAAATTAAGTAGAAACATGACTTTAGATGTCGTCATATGTAACAAGCTTCTAGATAATTTCTGCAATAGTCCTTTATGATCATTTAGAGTCATTTGAATGCCTTCGATATTAATATCAATATAAACAATTGATAGAAAATGTTCGCTATAGTGACGTTTTAGATAAAAACTTTGCAATTCATTTAATTGCAATACTGGCACCTGTAATGTGGCCATAAGTTGTTCCACAAATGTCGTCGCTGTAATTTCACTCAAAACGCCTAAGCGTTTCATGCTGCGTTTGGTAATTCGGTGCTCTCTGGCAATATCTTTTAAATTGGCATAAAAAATGTTGGATATTGTGGCATTTTGATTTTGCATTATTAAAATATTATCGCTTGTTGTCTTTGTATGCTGTTGTAACTCCTTAAGGAATTCGATTGCTGTAAAATCGCCATAAAGTTCATTGCCGACACTAATGTTGCTAATATTGTTGGTTTTAGTCTGTTGAAATTTTAGCAAAGTTATTATTATTGTTAATAAAGTTATTTTAATGTTAATGTGTCCTGTCGTTAAATATGACATCTTTCTGGCCGGAGTAGTTCTTTTGAATTCCACTTTTTATTTGGAGTGTTAAAAATTATTTTTTTTCTGTTTTTTTGTATGATAAAGTTGATGCAGTTGTGTCTCTTTGAAGCTTCGACAATATTCTTGGAAATAATTGTAATATTACCTAAGGCGTGGATATTTATCTTTACTTTTATACTGTTTTATTATAGATTTTATTTATATTTTTATTCTAAATTGGCCTCTTTGTAAATTGTTTTAAAAGCCAGTGGTGGACGAATAGAAAGTTAGAGGGGGAATTTGATGATTGAATAGCATAACTTTGTTGTTCTCTAAATAATGATTTTATACATAAAATGTAAATTTGTTTTATTGTAATATCGCCATTAAAAATGTTTTTTTTTTTAACAAATTTTTTGTTTGTATACAAATTATGTATTTTGATACTAACGAAACTATAATTTGCAAATACTTTTCTTTATTATTTTCCATTTACAAAATTATGCTTTATAAAACTTTTAACTACAACCAGACTGTCGAAGATCTTATGTTTAGTGCACCTATAGTATAGCAGATCGGATTGTCTGAGAAGAATCGAAATCTTGTGCAATTTCTAGAAAATATTTTATGGTCACTTACTTACTTAATTACTTACTTAAATGGCCATAACAACACGTTAACGTGTTTCGGCTTACCTTAACACTAGTCTCCAGGCAATTCAGCTAAGCGCGCGCCTTCTCCATGTGGTCACACCAATTGATGACAGGGCTTCCTCAACTTGGTCCTTCCAACGTAAACTTACCCGATCTCTACGCCGACATCCAGTGACCTTCGCATCGAAAACTTTTCTCGCCGGAGCAGATTCTTCCATCCAAACAATATGGCCGAGCCAGCGTAGCCGCTGGATGTTAATGCGCTGAACCTACAGCTCATGGTTAGTTTTAATGCGAAACTCATCGCCATGCCTTAAAACAGTGAATCTTAACCGGTGAGCCGCGGCGTACTGGGGGTGCCTGAGAAGCTTGCGGGGTTCAGCCAAATTACGAGAAATTTTCTATAGAATTTATAGTAAATAATCAAGCATTGTATGAAAAACTGCATCGATTTACTTATTGTCGTTTGTTTGGATGCATGCAGGAATTTGTATATATTATGTGTAAACGTCGCTTTATATCGGATAATCTTATATTTGTGTACACTTATTACGAAAAATAAAAAAAGAAGATTTATTATTTGTAAGTTGGGTATTCCCCGTTTAGTTTGCTCTTCTTCGATTTTTATTTGTACTCTTTTCGTTTCAACGAGAATTACAAAGTTATTGTAAAAATATATGTAATTGTCTTGACGCTATAACATAAAACCGTTTATTCATAGTTCAAATGTTTACGGAAAGTTGTCGGAAATATAACATAGTGCATTTCTTTCTTTTTGTGTGGTAAGTATTAATTATTTACAATGATAATTATTATAAATGGGGCGCAAACAAATTATAAAATATTTGGTGGGCCGGGAGTACAGAAAGGGTAACAACCACTGTCTTAGAGAACCAAAGATCTTAAGAAGAACTTTTCTCTCGAACACTCCCAGGAGTGCTGCATCGGCACAAGACAGCATCCATGCTTTCGCACCATAGACAAGCACCGGTAGAATAAGTGACTTATAGAGTGTTAATTTCTTTACTCGAAAAAGAGATCTCCGGTGCTAAACTGCCTACCGAGACCGTAAAAGCACCTGTTGGCCAGTGTGATTCTTCTTTTGATCTCCAGGCTGACATCATTCTTCATTTTATGATTACATTTCGTTTAAATGGGCTGGAATTGTTACATACGCTCTCGTACATGCACTCACACGAACAACAATTATGTGCTACGTTTGTCAACTGAAAGGAATGACCATGCATACTCTTTGTACTGGAGCCCCTTTAGGGAGTGGAGATAGGGGGTAGGTAGGGAGTGTGTATTTACCCCCAACTTTTTTCCGAACATACCTAACTCATATCTCCATTCCCTAGAGTGGTAGGAACAAATTGTATAAGCTTTATACTGGAACCCCCGTAGGGTGTATAGACAGGGGGTAGGGTAGGTTCGAAAATAAATTGGAGGTAAAATATTAGTGAGGGTCGGTCTTACATTTTTCACTTTAGGGGCTACTCCAGGGCAGTTGTGGAGCTTTTTGTGGATTTTTATTCCTTCAACCCATCCTTTGACGCCGATGAAGAGCCATTTGCCCCCATCCCACATTAGTTCTTTTTGACTCATGTGTTTTTTTTTTTTGTTGAAACTCACAAAATAAGCGGTTCTAGCTAATCGAAATCGAAAAATCGTATACTATCTTAACCCTATCAGAATAGTTTTAATCTCATTCTTTGGCGATTTGATTTTTATTTCTTGATCCAAAAAGACCTACACTCTGAAACTTTTCACAACTATAGAGATGGAAACTATCTTGGGCATAATTTATTTTAAATTTAAAATTTTTAAAAAGGTCGCTTTCGGAGATATAGGCCTCCGAAAGAAGGTAAAGAAAATTGACCTTTGACTTTTTGGAAAAAAATCTTGTTGCATATTAAATCTAAGGTAATTTAATACCCATATACAGAAATAAAGTTTAATCATTTACATACATACATAATGGGTCATTACCACCCTGTTTTAGAGTTACGGCCTAGCTTCAAGCAGCACCCATGATGTGTATGTCAATTTTTATCCATGAGTACCGAACTACAGAGTTGAAAAGCTTTTTCGTGGCATTCAGAATAGTCTGCTAAGAGGTAGTTGCCGAAACAAATATTTTTTCATATTAAAATATTGAACCGGAGCTCTCGTCTTAGTAAGCTAACACATTAACCTCTAGACCACGGTGACTACAGTTAACTACCATTGACATTAGAATTAATCAAGTTTTTATTAGAACCCTTTTATCTTATTGAAAAGGCATACGCCCCTGTTCATATTTATTTATTTAAATGAAAAATGAAAGAAGAAAAGGAACAAAATCATGACCGCTTGTTTATTACAATTTTTTTTTTCTCTTCGCGCTTGTTTTACACTTGTGCTAAACTTTATTTTAATGGGATCCCTAGGGAAGGTACGTTTAAGCTAAAAATCAGTATTACTTGGTTAGGATTTTTCTATCACTTTTTTTTCTGTTTTGTTTTGTATCATTTATAGGTTTTTATAAACGTATTTCACTGGTCTTCGAATGATTTTCGTTTATCTGAAAGGCTTAATTCATAATATTTCCATGTAGTGCTTGGTGTTGGTTTTTTTTGTATTTTTGCTTTGTTTTCTATCGTATTTATTGGTTGGTATGGTGGTGTAACTTGGCAAGTTACTTTACGATACAGATGGTTTGATTGTTGCTATTTTTTTGTTTTCGTTTTTTTTTGTTATTATGGTTAAATAGTTATTTATATAAATATAGTTTTTAATTGGCCAAAAGTGTCAGTATTCAGCTAATTGTACTAATTGTTAGTAATAAAATATTTAACATATCCATTAAAAAGTCCATTAGAAGTAATATTTTTTTAGACACGTAATAAACTAAAAAATTTTATTGAATGTGGTAATATGGCAGAGTTTTTTTTTATATTTTTACTTAGTTTTATTATTTTCATTAATATGAAATCCAAATCATTTGTTAAATAAAGTCATGAAAAGAAGTTTAGTTTTTTTATTTGTCTTTCTTCCATCTGTTTATTTGGGGTTTACTTGCACATACTCTTATACGTATTCCTTAGAAGGCGTTTGTCATTTTTGTTTTGGGTTGAAGTGTGTGCTTGTGTAGGCATGTGGATGTGTGTGTGCGTATGTTGTCTTTAAGGCATTTTTGGTTATAAATTTCAATGTTCTTGTACATATTTCTTCTGGTAATGAGGATAATTGTGATAATTAAACGTTTGGCGTATGGATTAATATTGTGTTTTGTAATATAATAATTATTTAAGGTAGTGGTATCGATTTGGTCAATATTTGACAGTTAAATTCGAGATGTACAAATTTGCGATTTCAATGGATTGCATATTTTCGCTTCAAAAGATATTAATTTAAACATGTTTAACTAAAAAGTCAAGAAATATGTATAAAATGCACTGCAGATATATTAGTTATTTAATGAATGAATTTCATTGCAAAGACTAGCAAAAAGAAATATTTATAAAAATATATTTGATGAAATTATACGTTGAAACTAAATGTGACTTTTTAAGGTGAATTTTGTAAATCCATACATACATACATATGTATGTATATAATTAGTAATGTTAGACATGTGTAAGTAAATAAGGATTTTTATGAAATTGTTTGGGTGTAAATCAAGTTTGCTTAAACTAAGTATTTGTTTTAAAAATGCTGCAAAAAAGTCGTGGATGTTATTCCTCGTCATTATATGGTCACATTAAGCAAATACTTGATGATAAAAGTTAATTAGTTAAAGACTAAAGTATTATTTTTGTATTAAATTTTTTCAAATATTTCATCAATTACGCTGTGCTACAAAAGTCAAGAAAAAAAATATGTAGGAACCCCTGCATATTTTTGGTGTAGCACAGTGTTATTATCACCATCTCAAAATGTGTTTAGAAAATGCCGTTTGACAACAAAAAATCTATAGGAGTTTTTACCAGAGGTGATAAACTTATTTAGAAGAGACATGAAAATTTATATTATTTACACAGACTTGAGCAAATTATAATGGGAATGGGATTTTCTAACTCTTTCTTCACTTGGAAAGCTACGTATTTGATAAACAGATCGCAGGGTATTTTTTTTTAAGTCATAAGTTACAAATTATTTCTGTGCTTTCTGTAGTTGCTCAAGTAGTCATTTGGGTTCTTTATTGTTTCTTTCGTACATTAGCGACTTTCTATCTTAAACAATGAATTCCACCATCATATCATATATTCCGATGACTGAAGCTCCCTCAACTGTTCTGAGTTTAGCTGCTAAAAAATGTCTAGATCTTAAGGGTGATTTACAATATTTTTGTTCTAATTACGATAATTTTGTCTCGCTTAGAGGAACGTGTGAAGATTTTAATACCCATTTTCTTCTTATTGACTATTCATTAGATTATGCGACAATAAGAATACGAATGATTAAATTCTGGAGTCATAAATGTTGAGCATATATTTATTATGAAAAAATATTTTGTAGAATAACCTGTAAGAAAGAAAAGAAAAAAAAATTTATTAAAATTAAGAAATAATTATTAATATTGAAATGTATTGTTTGTTGGGATAAGCATGTCTCTATGGTAATTTCGTCTCCGCTCAAAAGGCCTGTCATGGGACCCTTTCCCAAAGAGGTTATCAAAACCATAATTTCTTATGTTTTATTGATAAATAAATAAATAATTTTGGCTTTAAAATTTTTCATAATTTTGTTCTGGAATGAAGTACTAATTTATCAGACTTATTTTCAGAAGAATGTGATTTTAAAGATTAAATTGTTACTTACACGGAAACTTGGTTTAGAAAAAATTGTTTCCAATATGGGGATAATATACTAAACGAGAGCTTTTATTTTTCTATAATGACCAATAATCTTTCCCAGATGTTTTGCAAAAAAAATACCATTTTTCAAATTGCATTTTCTTCTATTCCAAAATTATTTCAGATATACCACTACACATGAAATTCCCGTATATAGACGCTGTTAAGCTATTAACAGAGCTCTGTTTACCCAAAAATTGTGCATATTAAAAAAAAGGTTTCTGTCTTTGCTTTTCAAATTCGAATTTGTCTTTACACACATTTGTATTGGAATGTTTGAAGATATAGTTCATATAGTTCCTTTAAGCGCCTTATATGGAACCATTTATAATGGTATGAATTAAATCAGTCAATTAAGATTCTAGTTGATGCAATTTTGTCGTGAAATTTTAAATTATTAATAAGGTAATTGTTACTATTAATACTGTTTGTAATTACAAAAGTATAAGTAGTAAACAATTTGACTGGAACTGCCATCCCTAAATAAAAGCGGCAAGCATATTCTAGCTGTCAAAATTTCTCATGCCCATACAATTTGTATGGAGCATCTCAAAATAACGCGGCGGCAACGCTTTGCAATAAGAAAATCCAATTTTGACAGAGCGTTTAATAGTAAAGTTGGTCGCAAAAGGCAATTAAAATGTAAACAAATATGAAAAAAACAGGGTTGTGATATAAAGATATGTTATTTGCATAACCATGTTTAATTTGTAAAAGCAAAAAAATAAGCAAAATAGAAGATAATAAATATTAATATAAAATAAATAAATAAAATATAATAAAAATAAGTAAAATAGTACTACAAAATTTAGTTTATGTTACAAATACCAATAGAGAAATGCAGTTTATTATTAAATAAGTCAGAATTGTTATATAAGCATATGTTTTTGTATTACCCTGTTTTTAATGTTTTGACAAAACATTGCCGCTCTTATTTAGGGATGGCGGTTCAGAGTAAGCTCTGAGCGTTGGAAAACATTCCGCTTGCCGCCTTTATTTAGGGATGGCTCGAAGAGTAAATTAGTTGCATTACACAGAATAAACTTTTGCCTGTTCAAGTAAGCTTGGACACTATTTATATCTTTTATAAAATGTTAAATTATAAATAAAATGTTAATTTGTTATTTTATAAGACATATTTTTTGCATCTTAACATAAATTATATGAATCTTGTAATTTAATTATTTTGTAGCTCTGGCTGCTTATTACGTAACGAAACTTCTACTCGTTACTTTAATTGCACCTATTTGATATTTTCTTGTTGGTTAATAAATATAATTTACATACCTTTTAATCCTCATACCAACAAAATATCCAATTAAGGAAGGCATTTGTGCGAAATATGTACATACATATCTTGTGTTTAATTATTTTATTGTTATAAATTGCAATTGGAAACTATACTCTATATACCTGAACTGAAGAAGAAATTGTACACTGAAATTCATGTATACCTACCTGAAATTAAAGTTTGGATTTAAATACACATACCTATTTGAATACATAAGATACATTTAAAAATTGGCTTATTATTTCTCTACGGATCAGCCCCTCATGTAAGTAGATTAACATAAGGATATGCACGTGGTATATACTTACACAAACTATACATACATACATAACTGGCCTTTACAACCCTGTGTCAGGATTTCGGCCTAGCTTCTCGCAGCACTCATGTTGTGTGTGTCAATTTTTATCCATGAGTACCGGGACCTACAGTTTAATGTCGACTCCGAACGACAGACTTGAGAAGCTTGTTCATGGCAATTAGTTACTCTCAGAGCTTATGCCAGAAGACTGCTGAGAGGTAGTCGCCGAAAGAAATATTTTTTTTTTCATATTTCTTTTTTTGAAGATGTCAGAGCCTGGAGTCGAACCCAGGGTTCATGTCTTAGTAAGCCAACACACTAACCACTAGACCACGGCGACTACAAACTATATACATAATAATATACACAAACTATATACATAATTAATTCCTTAAGTCCTACATTTATATACACTACATATCCATCTATATTCTTACCTACCTATACTCTAATATTTATTAATATGATGTCTATACCCTTACATCAATACATGCCAAAAAAAAATTTAATTTAAAATTTACTTTGTATCATTTAATTGCCAATTAATTTTTTGGTTCATACAATTCTTTTCTTTATTTGTTTTGGTAAATATAACTAAAAATTAAACTGAATTCTTTTTGTCACAAAACTCGAAGTTAGTAATTTGTTAATTGACATTGCCAATATTATGTATAATTTGTTATTACTTATTACTCGTTTTATTACTCCAAACTTTCTGAAATTATATAATGATGTTCTCAAGTGAAAACTACTGCTGGTTACAAAAATATTTTTGTAATTTGTACTCTCTTCTTTTTGTAATTTCTATTATTGTCCAAACATTTCTTCAGCATACCAAAGTAAACGCTTTTATTCTTATCTCACTGCCAATTTACAAATTGCTTGTGTACATACACGTACATACATAACCACTTGTTAATGAGTGAATAAAAATATAAAATTTTTTTTTTTGGTTTAGTTTTTTAGCATTATTTTTAAAGGTAATTATTGCAAGCCTTATTATTAAATGAAACAATTTCTAACGGTTTCATCGTTTTCATTCAGAATCAATAACTTCATATTTTCCATTGATATGATGATGATAATGATGATTTTTTTAAAGTTATTTTTAATCGATCCTGTCAGGAATGTTTTTCTTCTGTTTTTTTTTTTGTTGTTCAAATGCAAACATTTTACCTTATAAGCCCCTATAAAACATAATGATAATGCTGATGATGCTGGTTTTGATGATGATGGTGCCGATGATGATGGTGGATGATGACTATGAAAACGACAATGATGATAATAATGAAAAATGTTAATTGAAGCAAAATGCAACAAAGATCAAAATCAATATGCCGCCATAACAAAAACTTACTTACTAAAGTATTTTTTATTTTTTTTTATTTTTATTTTTTATTTTTTCTTTTCAATCATGTATTGTTGGTTAGTTTTGTAGCTGACAACATTGCTGACATTGCGTTAATTATTTTATTGATGTTTAAACGCTATACATGCCGTACACACACACACACGTTACAGCAGCAGCACCAGCAGCAGCAAAATATCTAAAAAAGGTGAACTAAACAAATAAGAAAAAAAAATTGAACATGTAATGGTTACAAAACTGACAACAATAACAACAATAGAAAAGAAAACAACAAACAGTAAGTAAGAGAAAACCAAAAACAAAAGAGACAGGGGTAATCACTTAAGGAAACGCATAAAAGCTCATGTTAACAGCTGCACATGTCAGTTTAGTAGCAACATTGTGGCAATGTGAACGACATTAACAACATTAGCAGCAACATTGGCAGCAATCGCTGCCTTTGCTACCACTACCCAAATAATAGCACACAACTTTGCTCAAATTGATTGTGACGATTGTGTGTGTATTTATTTGGTGCATGTTAAGAAGGGGCAGTTGTCAGTCAAAATCAAAGTGATGAGATGAAAATCTCAACTTAAGAAATTACAAATACACACATTAACAGACGTACATATTTAGATGAATAAACGCATACAAGTTGGTTTAATGAAGATTAAAAACACAACAATACATAGAATAATAGAAGATCACAATACAATGGCACCGCAACAAATCACAACCCATGCCATTAACGACATTAAAGCATTCAATTTAAATACTTTTAATTAAAAGAAATATTTCGTTGTCTTTTGAAAAACGCTTGATTATGCCATTCAATTAAAAGTTTCCATTTTAAGATTGTTTTTAAGCTGAAAAATTTATTGAAATTTTTACTCTACTACTACTACTACTTTTCTGAATACTTTAGTTTGGCTTTTGTGCGTATGATTTATTTTATTTTTGATTACAATAATTGACTTTAATGTGTATTTGAAATTTTTAATTTTGAGATAAACTCTTCGAAATTTCTTTAAATCTGAGACACAGTTCTTATTGAAAAGTTTAGAAAAAATAACAATAACACTTTTTATGAAGATTGCTGTTATATACTTATACATATGTATATGTATTTATACAAAATATATAAGCCATTATCTGAAAAATAACTTGAAAATTTAAAATTTTTAAAATATCTGAGATTGATCTATTTTATATGAGAGAATCTTTAATAATATTACATTTCTTATACTAAAGAACGCAACATTTTTTATTCGTATATGCTGTGCAACTTATTTTGTGTGGATTTGAAAGAAATACATAATCCAAAAATAATGGGAAGAGACTAATTAAAATCGACTAACCAAGTTATCGGGATCAAAATTATGGCTGAATGAGGATAAATCCATAAAACTATTCATTACGAGTTATTACAACATGGTCATAATTTCCCAACAGCAACTAAATTAAAGTGTCATTGTCATGATGAAACATGATTGATGACCCTGTTGAAAGAGCCTGGCTGGCAGGTTTGTATGTATCAGACATAAAAACCAGATCTTAAATCTTAATAGTGTAAATATAAATTATATGGACACCGTTGAAACTCTATTGAATTAGTTTTTCACTCAAAGAACTCACAAGTTCTACAGGGATATTTTTCCAACGGGCATGTACCCCAAAAATATGATCACATGATCAAATCGTAACATACTATTTCGTTTAATAAAGCTCGTTTCAGATAAATTTTTTTTTTTTTTTTGCGGACATTACCACTTTAAACTCTATATCCCCAATTATATTAATCTAAAGTATATATGTAAAAAACTGAATGACGATCTAATATCTGCTTTTTATTTTATCAATCAGTAAATTATATTTATTTTCCAGCAATACACCTCTTAAACACATTTCTTGAAAACATTGCAGATAAACAAAATTGGCCATTACAACCCTGTTTCAGAGTTCCGGCCTAACTTCTCGTAGCACTCATATTGTGTGTGTCAATTTTTATTCATGAGTACCGGAACCTGCAGTTTAATATCGTCCTGAATGACAGACTTGAGAAGCTTGTTCATGGTAATCAGGTACTCACAGAGCTGTTGCCATAAGACTGCTAGGAGGTAGTCGCAGAAAAAAATAGTTTTTAATATTTCTTGTTTTAGGATGTCAGAGCAGGGGTTTGAATACGGATCTCTTGTCTTAGTAAGCCAATACATTAAGCACTATACTACAGCAACTAGTTGCAGACGTTAATAAGATTAAATATATTAGATTTTTTAAATATTCCCATTTATTATCTCACATCATATTGTTGTAAAAACTTTTTCTGAATGCTTGTTTTACTCAAGTACATAAACAACACAGCGGATTAAACTTTCATGCAATACCCTGCCAGCAAGTTGGTAGTCGACTGCAAATAAAGCTAACTTATAATTCACTTTTATGGGCTGACTATAAGCTAACTACATTGTAATCCAGAACTTATCAAAATCATAGCTAGCTACTAAAAAATAAATTTAAGTTAACGGCTAGGTAAAGTTAAAGTTAAAGTTAATTGAAAGTAATGCAGATTCGGAGAATTGACTACTTCCTAGGACATCGCAATATTAAAATAGTTAGTTGTTTTCATATAAAAGTAATCCAAGTATCAACCACCACTACTTGAGAAATAGTTAGTTTTAAATTAATTGAAAGTTAACTGAATTGCCTGCAGGGTAGTTACAGTTACCTTTAAGAAAAGCTATATGGTTTATATAAAACCTTGTTGAGGTTAGAAGTGTATCATCGTGGAGAGAACTGCTCTTGCAATATGATTAAATCGAATATCAACAGCACAATTGGTGTCATTGACAGATTGAGCGATATTGTCACTATGATTGAAGAGCACGATTTTTGCGACATTTATTTGTAAAGTTGTTAGTGATTTGCATTAACTGTCATAATAATAGAATATTTTCATTATTCAATACAGATCATACGGGGGGTTGTTGTATAGTGGTTAGAGCGCACGCAAAGGAACTCAAACGACCGAGGCTCAATCCCAGCGAAGGACAAATATTATAAAATTAAAATTTGTGGTTTTCTAAAATTATAATTAAAAAAATAAGAGTTTCCTACCCTCCAAGAATTCCATCTTTAAGAAACCGCTCCCTGACATTTCCAGTCTATTTCAACAGAAACGAATAATCAAGAGTACAGCGCCACCTTCTTTGAAGATAACAGCTAACCTACTGAAGACGCTCACCACTCACATCAATAATAACTGATAGATGGGGCAATTGCTGTTGATTATTCAAGGGCGAAGGTATAACACTGGCCATTGAGTGGTTAAATTAACAGCAACTTGCCTCATCAACAAAAAAGGCGCCCAATATAGTACATATACCTATGAAAAAAATAAAAAATGATCTATCTATATATCTTTAAATTCCAATGCAAGTATTGCATGAGTAGGGGTTAACCCCTGAGTATTGATTGGTCTTAAATAACAAAAAAAAAAGAAAAAAAAATACAGATCATAGTCAGTGCTAACCTTGTCATCAATTTTTAAAAATTCATCATTGCGCTTGATTGACGGAATAATTATTCTTACTTACTTACTTACCTGCCATAACAACCCGTTAACGGGTTTCGGCCTGCCTCAACACTAGTCTCCAAGCGTCTCTGCTAAGCGCACGCCTTCTCCAGTTGGAGAATCATTTCCTCAATTGAACTTTTATGAACCGAAAATGGAAAAATGAAAAAAAAAGATAATATTACAGAGAAAACATGAAGTGTTTGGAAAGACTTCGACGAACTCATTACGAATTTTATAGCAAATATGTAATTCAATTAAATGTTTTCCCTAGAAAGATGCAACGTAGTTAGGTTATGATTATCATTAATGTGTACAGATCACAAAGAATTCTGATGTAACTACGCTAGATGAAGTCGAAAACATATTTAGTTCGTCTATTGTATTGATATCATTTTTTTCCTTTAAATGATAAATCATTGCCAAAATAATCTAAATTCATATAAAAGACCAAACAAAATAAAATTCTAGGAAAAATTTTAAAATCTAATGCCAAAAAAAATACAAAAATTTTCACTTGGCTTTGTGATTTTCTATAACAAGTTTTGCCCTGACCGTTTCTTAAAATAAAAAACATAAAAGAATATTTTTGCACTTAATGTTATCAATGACGAAAGATCTTTTTGTTAACTTTGGCCATGTCTTTTTTGCCATGTGGTTCGTGGATTTACTAACTTTGTATGTTGACGAGTTTGGTTTTTTTTTTTGCTTTAGAAGCTGTTTTAGCATTAATGCGATTTTCTCAAGTTAAATTAATGATTGCAATAGAAGTTGAGATGCGGCAATTGTAGCTGAGGTTGCATTATCAGCAACAATCCAGGTAAAAGATCACAACATGTCGATTAGGGAATTAATTTTAAGCGCCATGCGACTACACACCAAGTAAACTTTTGTAGTGGAAAATCTAAAAACTTAAAAACTAAAAAGATTGACAGTTTTGCTGATACGTCTAAGCCACAGAACAATTACGTTAAGCAGATCTATAGAAGTGATGATATGGGTCATTCTACTTTAAAATGAAATCAAACTACATATGTATGTATATCAGACAAGGGTAAGCATTTTACTGGATATTTTTATTAGGTCTATATTAAGTTTCTGTTAGTACTATATATTTATTTTTATACTTTATAATTTAATTATTATAATACAATATTTATATTATGATCTTATTTTCGGTACAATGTAGACTATATACAGACTAAGATATCTAGTGGGACTTGAACTCACAACCTTGTTACTAACAGTCTAGCTTTCTACCAGAGTGGGCAAACAAACAAAACATTTCACAAACATTACCACAAAGTCATAAACTTTTCAAATTTTGTTTAATCGTATTGTAAAGAACAAAACAAAATGAGATTAAACGTTTCGTTTTGTTTATTTTCCTACTCTGCGTTCTACTCATACTTTCTAGACCACTAGTGCACACATATACTTTATATATTCACATACATATCTTCAGATTTTCATATGGTCAGATTTTTTGTAGTTAATGAAATATTTCTATTCTCCAAATTAAGTTCATGTAAATGACAATTGGTGTATCAAACAGGTGTTCCAATATTAATCCACATAAATATACTTTTTTAAAATACTAATCACCCTTATTCTATTTGGCGTCGTCGATAGAAGGCAATGTCGTTTTTAGTCTTTTATTGCAGATCGGTATTCCAGTTGGCAATATTGCCGTTTATCGGTCACTGTTAACATATTTTTGGTATTCTGTAAGCAAAATTGACGTCGTTATTGTCTTTAATTGCCAACGATTTTGTCGTCGTCAATTTTGGTGTTGCCTAGTGTTGTTCTTTGTTTTAAAAAATAGATGCATACCTACATATAAGAAAAAGTGTAGTTGAAAAATACATTTAAATTAAAAAATTTCAATTAATGGGCGGTTCTGTTTATTTGGGGCTATAATTTCGATGTGCGTTCCGTCCACACGACTAATTACACCTGGAAATCCTGTTTTTTTTTTTTTGTCATGCTAAATTTTATCCACTGTGGACGAGCTATCTCTATGGCGTTCAGTGTTTCGGGCAAAACCTTTGCCACCATTGGCTGTGAAAGTCCCAGGTTATAATCGTTTTCAACCCCTGACCAAGAATCGTAATGTCGCTGCCAATTTTATGTTGTTTGGAAAGTGCGTTGATAGAATTCCTTTTTTTAAATTAATAAATAAAAAACTTTGAAAATGATGATTTTAAATTTACTTCCTACTTCTCATTGGGCAAGTAAAAAATTCACGAATTCTGCAGTCTTTTTATCCACTACTAAATTGGATTTAATTTCTTTTTCACTGGAGTTTGAATCAGAAAAGGAAAACATTTTTATTTAATATTTTTTTTTTTCACGAAACTATTTTTTTTTTACCAAACAATGAAATGGCTGTCTTTAACATTAGAGATGTGTGCTGTATTTTATTAACATTATCGATAAACAGGCAACGTCGTCATAATACTCTTATAGAATACCAAATTAACAGTAAATTGATGTTGCCGTTGTTTAAAATTGCTATTGCCTTAAAATTGCTATTGTTATTGCCGACGCCAAATAGAATAAGGGTGAATATTATGCTTAATTTAAAATCCTCTTCCTATATGGCAACTTTTTCCATAATTTAGAACATTTTTGTAAAAGTAAACTAAAAGTGTAGAGACAAATGCATTTTTTTCAACCTTGTTAATGCAAAATCGTGTAGAAGAAACTGTCCAAAAACAGATTTAGATTCACGATGGGCAAATCTGAGGTTAGAAAGTAATTTCACTCAAAAATATAGTTATTTTTACAGGTGTTGTCCTCAATACAAGAAAGTCAGTTTCATTGATGTCAATATAAACGTCCGTGTAATAGTGGTTAGAGCGTTCGCACATAAACTCAAACGGACTAGGTTCGAATCCAAGCAAAGGTGAAAAATGAAAAAGTTAGCTTGCGGTTCTTTTAAAATTATAATTTAAAAATAAGAGGTCCCCCCGCCCCCCGCATTTCACTCTTAAAACGGAAAACGGATGATCAGGAGAAAAGCGCCACCTATTGGGAAGTAGAAGATAACAGCTAAAAACCTAATTAGCGAAGGCACTCACCGCAATCTAGATATAACATAAAGGCCACGAAAGATCAATTCACAGCAATTTGACTCACTCCTAAGGAGCTTAAAATATAATAAAAACAAAATATATATATGTTCTGTTGTCATAATGTACTGTTCTTTTCACAAATTTTCCAATACAAGAGGGCTTTAATAGGGTTTTACCCCTGAGTATTGGTCTCAAAAAAAAGTAGTTATAGAAATACGGGAATTAATAATGCAATATGATGTTTGGCAAATGTCCACTTTCAGCACGTCGGTACACGTCTGCTCTTTTAACAAAGCTTTGAACCACAAATTTCATTTTTCTAAGTGTTTTTCATGCAGTATATTATGCTGGTCTAGGAAAATATGTTGTTCCACCATTTATATGAAGTAAACGAAATAAGGGAACACCTTTCTTTGTCGTCCTAACTAGGAATTGTGTTAAGGAGCATTCTTTTTTTTTTGTACATATGTTTTAAGAGAAAACAATACTTAAGGCGGGTGTTCAAGTCAGAGGCCCTAACTTACTGCGAATTCTACCCTGCAGTATTCTTTTATTTCTTTGTATATTTTATATTAATTTTACCTAAGTACTTACGTATGTATGTTTATTGCTTTGTATAGCCTTAACATTGTTTTGCTTTAAACTCTCATAGACAATATTTTATTGCATTCCAATTGCAAAATATTAATATTTGTAACGGCATATTATATGAAGTTAATAATCATCATAATTAAGTTTTTTTTTTGTCTATTAGAAATTATCTTTTAAAATATTTTGTACAGCTTTCATTCGATCAAAAACAACCAAATAAAAAGGTTTATATTTCGCAGTACATATTGTACATTCATTTTGTTTCATTTTGCATGAAGTTTTGTGAGTTAAATCACAGACTAACACAACATATTTTTTGGTGACCCCGACGTGATCCACAACAGTAAGGATGAGCGTTGAAAACTTAGAGGAATCATTTAATAAGCGCAAATCAATTAAACTAAGGCAAAGGATGTTTGCCATGGAAAAAGAATTATTACAAGACGACATCGATTCATTAGATGAGGCAGCAATATCGGTAAAGCTAGAATTGCTGGAAAAATTATATGCTGATTTTGAGGCTGTACACGACCGTCTTGAACGAGAAGACTATTCTGAAATAGAAAGTACTTTACCGGCAGAAGTTTTTGAAGTATACACCTTAATAAAGACAACTTTAACAAGGAAAATTTTGGCATACCGTAATAATCATAAAAATCCAACAATGGTAAGGCAATCCACAATCAATGAATCGCAGCCATCATTTTTATTACCTATACAAAAAACTCGTTTGCCTGTTATACAAATACCAACATTTTCTGGAATTTATACTGAATGGCCTGATTTCTATTCGATGTTCGAGACAGTTATTGGCAGTGATAACGACCTATCCAAAATAGAAAAATTTCAACACCTAAAGACATGCCTAGCTGGTCCTGCATTAGATTCTATTAGATCATTAGAAATAAGCGATACAAATTTCGATAAGGCCATTGACATATTAAAAAATCGATTTAATAATAAACGTTTAAATTTTCAGGCACATATAAGAGATATTGTGGCAATAAGCAACGTAGAGTCTGGATCTGTTGAAAAGTTGCGGCATTTAAGTGACAGTGTAAATTCGCATTTAAGAGCTTTATTGACAATGGGTACTAAAGAGCAGATCGCTGATTGTTTGCTGATTCATATAATTGGTCGTAAACTTGACATTGCAACTCAGACCAAATGGGAAGAAATCACACCTGGCAACGAAATACCAACATGGGAATTAATGGCGAAATTTTTGCAAAACAGATGTCAAACACTTGAAAATGTGGAGAATGCAGTGATTAATCAATCATCAAACAAACAGGTGGGATCTAAAATGCATCAGCATGCTAACAAAATCAAAAAATCTTTAGTTATTTCGACTAGTTCACAAAAGGTTTGTCCCATTTGTAATTCAGAATCACATGCAATTTATAATTGTCCTAAGTTTTTGTCACAACCACCATCTGTAAGATTCAAAGATGCGAAACGTTTAAATTTATGCTTAAACTGCCTACGGAAGGGACACACAGTTAAGGCATGTGCATCAAGTAGTTGCCGTCATTGTTCATCAAAACATAATAGTTTACTTCACATGGAAGTCGTGTCCAACTCACAAAAGGTTTGTTTACCCACTGCAACGACAGAAGATATTTGTGGTAAAACAGTAGACGGCTCTTACAATTCAAATTCAAATACAGCCATTACAACATCAACAAAATCATTGCCGCAATCGTCATTAATAGCATCAAATAGTTTATCTGAAAGAGATCGTTTACCCACAATATTAGCTACGGCTGTAGTTTTTGTTAAAAATAGCGTGGGTTCTCTTATTCCATGTAGAGCTATTCTAGACTCAGCTTCACAAGCTCATTTTATTACAACAAGTTTCGTCAATAAATTGCAACTCAATACCAAACGTTTAACTACACAAATTTCTGGTATCGGCCAGTCAAATTTTGCCTCTAGCAAAATTGTAGATATTTTTATTCAATCTCGCACGTCAGATAGCTCAGCATGGGTAACATCTATTATAGTACCAATAATTGTAGAACAGCAGCCGCTATATTCGATGGATATATCTAATTGGAATATACCACACCACATTCAATTAGCAGACCCATTATTTTATAAATCACATCAAGTAGACCTATTAATAGGTGGTGACATATTTTTTGAATCACTGTGCAGTGGTAAAATTCAAATTGGTTTAAATCTGCCTCTTTTACAAGAGACTAAATTTGGTTGGGTTGTGGCTGGTGGAGGAATACAACTTCAGAAAGCCAATAATTGTCTCATATCCGTTAGCACTAACGAAAACGAACATTACGAAAATAACTTAGAGGGCCTAATTCGTCAATTTTGGGAGGTAGAAAATCATGTTGATGTAATTTCGAAAACAACAAAGGAAGAAATAGATTGTGAAAACCATTTTATAAAAAACTATACTCGGTCAAGCTCCGGTGAATTTGTCGTTCGTTTGCCATTTAAAACAAGCCCACAAACACTTGGTGAGTCATACCAGCATGCACTTCGTCGTTTCAAAAATTTAGAAAAACGTTTAAACCAATTTGGAGAATTAAAATCTCAATATAGTTCATTTATTAAAGAATATTTACATCTTCAACACATGTCTTTAGTAGAAACGATTCCAAAGGATGTTGTGGTAAATTTTCTTCCCCATCATTGTGTTACCAAAGCAGACAGCTCAACTACCAAACTGCGTGTCGTATTTGACGGTTCAGCCAAAACATCAAATGGAATTTCCCTTAATGACATCCTAATGAGTGGTCCAAATTTACAGTCAAATCTTTTCGATATTTTATTGCGGTTTCGTTCATTTAACATTGCATTAACAGGAGATATATGCAAAATGTATCGATGTATAAAGGTCTCATATCCAGACAACTTCTTGCAATGCATATTATGGCGCGATAACATTCATGATCCTATTAAAATATACAAATTAGACACCGTTACATATGGCACCAAGTCTGCTGCCTTTCTCGCTGTTCGTGCTTTGTGTCAGTTAGCAAAGGATGAATCCCAATCATTTCCATTTGGCTCGAAAACTGTGCTTCGTGATTTTTACGTGGATGATATGATATCTGGAGGAGATTCTTTAGAAGAAGTAAGGCAAATCTATAAACAAACAACACATATGCTTCAAAAGGGCAATTTTAAAATTCGTAAATGGTGTTCGAATGATGATCGTATTCTTAGCCAAATAAATGATGATGACAAAGAAAAGTTTTTAAAATTTTTAGATGGAAGTGATATAACTAAGACATTGGGTTTGACTTGGGAGCCAAAAAGAGACTTATTTTTATTTTCATTCAAATCACCTACTTCTTCAAACCAGATAACAAAAAGAATGGTTCTTTCAACAATTGCCAGTTGCTATGATCCTCTTGGCCTTATAGGTCCAGTTATTGTTAAAGCCAAAATATTTCTTCAGAATTTATGGAAGCAAAGGATTGACTGGGATGATAGTCTTCCTGAACATCTTCATCACGCTTGGTTTAATTTATGTTCAGAATTTCTAAACATAGAGATATGTAAGTTCCCAAGAAGAGTTATTTTGCCTGGTGGTCAACATCAAATACATGCATTTTGTGATGCCAGTCTTTCGGCTTATGGTGTTTGTGTTTATTTGCGTAGTGAGTACAAGAGCATTGTCACTTCTAATATTCTTTGTTCAAAGTCCCGAGTAGCACCAGCGAAGACACTTACCGTTCCCAAATTAGAACTATCAGCAGCGCTTTTACTTTCAGAACTTATGTATTCGATTTCAAAATTAAATATCTTTAATGGAAAAATTTATTGTTGGTCGGACTCAACAATTGTCTTATCGTGGATTCAAGAAGAGTCATCAAACTACCAAGTATTCGTTTCAAATCGCATCAGTCGTATCCAGACACTAACTTCAAATATGAAATGGCTTTATGTACCTACAGCTGAAAATCCTGCTGATATTCTATCTAGAGGTGCAACACCAAAAGAATTATCATCATCAATTCTATGGCTCTGTGGCCCTAAATTTTTAAAACAGAATAATCAATTTTGGCCAAATCAACCTGCAGTAATAAAAAACTTACCAGAAAAACGAAAACACGTCTTAGTTTGTCCATCAACAGTAGATCTCGACATATCGCTTGGTTGTAAATATATCACATCGTTTGGAAAAATTAGCAGAGTTTTTGCTTATATATACAAGTTTGGTGGCAGTAATGTCTCTTGTCGAGCAGGTCCCTTATCAGCAGAGGACATACACAAGGGTACTATGTTATTAATGCGTACAGTTCAGAAAGCCAACTTTCCTTTAGAGTACAAAGATTTAAGCCACGGAAAACCGATTTCTGCTTCAAGTTTGCTTATATCTCTGAATCCTTTTATAGACAATTGTGGCGTATTAAGAGTTGGCGGTAGATTAAAGCATGCAGAACTTAATTTCGATGCCAGGCATCCAGTAATTCTTCCTAAAAGGCACCCACTAACGGATTCAATGATAACGTACTTTCATCAAAAAATCTACATGCTGGTCCACAATCGTTATTGGCAACCATAAGATTACAGTATTGGCCATTGGGTGGTAAAAAGGAAGTTAGTCGAATCGTTGCAAAATGTGTTCGCTGTCTACGTCTGCGCCCTCGTGTAATTGAACACATAATGGGAAATCTTCCCAAAGACAGAGTTCAAGGTTATCGAGCATTTTTAGTGACCGGAGTTGATTACTGTGGCCCACTTTATTACCGATCTGAAATTCGTTCAAGATCTCCAATCAAATGCTACATTTGTCTTTTTATTTGTTTCAGCACCAAGGCTGTACATTTGGAGCTTGTTAAGGATCTATCAACTCAAGGGTTTCTAGCTGCACTAAAAAGGTTCATCAGCATTCGAGGTAGGCCAAAAACTATTTGGTCTGACAACGCTACCAATTTTGTTGGCTCAAAAAATGAATTGCAAGAATTGAAACATTTGTTTCTAAATCAGCAACACCTAAAAGCTATACACGAACAGTGCCTAGAAAATGCAATCGATTGGAAGTTCATACCACCAAGATCGCCCCATTTTGGAGGTCTTTGGGAGGCCTCCGTTAAAGTAGCAAAACTTCATCTTCTTCGTACTCTCGGTCAGTCAATATTGGATTTTGACGAACTTCGCACTTTTATATCCCAGGTCTCAGCTATCATGAACTCACGCCCACTTTGCCCATTGACAGAAAATCCTGATGATCTAAGTGTACTAACCCCAGCACATTTTTTGATTGGTGCTCCATTTACTTCAGTAGTGGAACCTGATATATCTATGTTAAATATACATCATCTTGATCGTTGGCAACGGGTGTGTTACCTGCAACAGTTATTTTGGAAAAAATGGAGCAGCGAGTATCTAACAATTCTTCAACAGAGAACAAAATGGCAGAAATCTACAAAGAATTTAGAAATTGGGGCAATGGTGCTCCTGAAAGATGAGAATCAACCACCTTTAAAGTGGCAAATGGGCCGTATTTTAGAAGTTATTAAAGGCGATGATGGAATTGCTAGAGTAGCTATAATAAAAACTATTAGCGGTATTGTCCGTCGAGCTGTTTCTCGGATTTGTCTTTTACTTAATGATAATGTTGAATCTCAAAGAAATTCAACGGGGGCAGGATGTTCAAGTCAGAGGCCCTAACTTACTGCGAATTCTACCCTGCAGTATTCTTTTATTTCTTTGTATATTTTATATTAATTTTACCTAAGTACTTACGTATGTATGTTTATTGCTTTGTATAGCCTTAACATTGTTTTGCTTTAAACTCTCATAGACAATATTTTATTGCATTCCAATTGCAAAATATTAATATTTGTAACGGCATATTATATGAAGTTAATAATCATCATAATTAAGTTTTTTTTTTGTCTATTAGAAATTATCTTTTAAAATATTTTGTACAGCTTTCATTCGATCAAAAACAACCAAATAAAAAGGTTTATATTTCGCAGTACATATTGTACATTCATTTTGTTTCATTTTGCATGAAGTTTTGTGAGTTAAATCACAGACTAACACAACAGCGGGTTTAGACGGTAATACAAGTCTTATGACATGTCAAATTTTTGTGTAGAAGACAATGAATAGTATCGTGTTAACTTGATATTTAATGAGACTGCACGACATCGACAGAAAATTCGGATGAAAATTTGACAGTCGTACGGTTCTCTTTGCTTTTTGAAATTTTTTATCATAAGATCAGGGATGCATTTTTATGATTTTTTGTTTATGTTAAATGTATTCACAATGCATGTAAATTTTGTGTGCATGTGTATGTGCATTTTATGTTTTCAGTTTACTTTGTTTTGGTATTTTACCAACCGTGTAAATGCAAAAAATATATGTCGTAAGGTTTTTACTCTAATTTTTAGAATACGGATGGAGTTTCATAATATTTTCTCCTTGAAAGTAAAGTATTACAGTCTAAACCCGCCTTTGGAAGATATTTTCGATAATTTGTCTATGGGAAAAGGTTCTATTGTAGAGGGTTTTTCTCCTTACCCCCTTTTCTGTTCATTGCAGTTCTCTTAATTTTTTTGTATTAAAATATCGTTTTCCTTGAAAGTCAGTATTTAAAACGCATATATTTTATTCTTTATCAGTTATCAGCTTATAAGACCAACTTTATGAGTCGGTTTTGTCATAATTTTTATTTTTGTTTTTTCCAGTAATTCAATGACCTTTTGCTTTAACCTCAGCTATAGCTAAAAATAAAGCACGTCATTCCTTTATAAGTATTTTACAATTGTTAAGCATGGCCAAGTAAAGCAATCCTAAAAACATACTTACATTTGAATTCAAAACGATTCATATACAATTGTGTTTCAATGTGTTTTTACTTATTCGTGTGTATGAACATGGTCATGTTACTTCTATGATTTCCATGTACGAGTATTTTGTGTTTCATCTTAATATTTTCATTATAAAAATGCGTTTGTGTTTTTGTCTTTTTTTTACTTTTCTACTCATGTAGTTGTTGCTTTAGTTGTAGTTGTAGTTGTAGTTGTTATTATTAAGCTTTCTTTTCAAAAATAATCTTTCATGTAACAAGTGGTGTTTAAACTTGGTTGCAGTTTTGCTTCTGAGGTTGTTGTATATTCCACATGTTTCTTTTAAAAGATTGTAGTTTTTATCAAAACACACAGGTGCTTGTTTTCCCTCTGGTTTCTATTTTTTTTATAGCAAAAACATAACATTTTACTTTTTTTTCTTATTATTTATTTAACTTTTTTTCTATTACTTAAATATGTTTGTTTTTATACAAAATGAAAATATATTTTTTTTTATAAAAATCATGTACAGAATTTTAAGAAATATGTATTACAAAACTTAATCACCCAGTAGGAAAAGTTTTCGGCCAAAGTTGGCAACAAATTTTTTTCAAGGTCCGGTGTTATTTATCACACATAGTACGTATATAGAATAACTCTTATTATTTAGAGTTAAACTTCATTTTACCTCTATTAGGGAATTAAAAAGTTCACATTTAAAAATGCTTTACTCAACATTGATCTTCTTTATATTTTAGGACTTTTGGTACTGCCATTTAATATTCAAAAAAGCTTTGCTGCCGAATATGCAGCCACTCTAATCGCACAAATATAGAGTTTTCTAAAACCCTTTGGCCACTCCAATGCCAATATTAGACATTTGGCATTAGCAATTCTCTGTACCATTCTGTTTAAAAGAAATTTTAACCGTCAAAAAAGTATTTTAGAAGCAAAATTCTCCTCTCTTGATGAAGAAAAATTATTCTATTCCGGTGGGTATGTAAGTGTTTTGGAAATATGCGAAACACAAATGACGTTTTTCTTCTTTAAAAAAATCCCACACACTGAACATGTTACGAGTTAGGCTAAAAACGGTAAAAATATATTTTGTTTTATAAGAAACGTTAAATTTTATTACGAATTTAGATTTTTTTATAATCAAACGAAGAAATGATGCCCGTGAGGGAAAAGTAAAACTGAACATGTTTTCAACCCCAGTTACGGTAGTCTCATCAGAGTTCTTCATGTTCTGTGCATATTTAAATCACACTTTTGTAGAGATCATATACTGAAAATATTTTTAATTTTCTATATGAACTTACACTTGTATGAGTTAGGCGAAGTAAAGTCAAACTCAACACATTCTATCATATTCTCCTTTTCACACCATCATTGCAGTTTTTGTAATTGTCTTCTTATTTGAATGAATCAGAGTTACAACTTTTTTGGTTTTGCCCTCTTATTACATTTTATACGCATTAGTCGACATCGATGACAATTACGACTACAGCCGTGGTGGTTAGAGGGCATCGCCAATGCAAGCGTAAAACACTGTTGTTATATGGTCTGGAGACCCGACTACAAACGATTTTTCAAAACCATCATCTTTAGTGATGAGAATATGAAAACCGATCTTTAGTGGCCATAATTTGCTAGTGTTCACATCATTGACCTGTGGTTTCAGCAGGACGGCCCAACAATTCAGTTATTGCATGAGAAATTTTCCAGTTGCAATTTGGCGATGCCAATTGGCCACTGTATTATTTTCTCTGGCGCTATTTAAAAGACCGGGTTACGTAAAAAAACCACAAACAACTGATGCTATAAAAGATATAATTCTGCTCTGTATGGACGAGATAAGTAAAGTTTTATTGCAAAATGTGGTTAAAAATTTTATTAAGAGAGTGGATGTCTGTCAACTATACTATACATCATATTCCCACGTAAAATAAACCTGAGTTTTTAAGACAATTTACTTCCTAACCTCACATTTGCCCACCCCATACAAAATTAAAAATTAAAAAAAAAATCTAAAAAGTGAACTGAATATTGTTAGGGTCGTACCTGAACTTAAGAGTATGGCATAAATTTTTTGTTAAAATTGTTTTATGCCCATACATTTTGAATGAAAGCTACCGAAATACATCTCGTATATACATTATGGATTTCAAAAATCCAAGTTTGACAGTGCGTACAAAGAAAAAATTACAATAAAAATTAAGAAAATAATAAAAAATAATATTTGTTCGAAATTTTTTTCTAATACAAACAAAAGTATTGACAAAACATTTGGGGGATTCAAATGGTCGTTTTAAAGTCATATATCATAAAACAATAAAATGAAAAAATATGATTGCTCTGAACAACCCGTCATAGTTTAGTATATTATATTTCATTTTATTTTTATTATTCTTTATTTTTCAACAAAATGGTAAACATAGGTTGAAAAGTCTTATTGTTTTATGATTTTTTTATTCAAAGCCGGCCAACAAAAAATTTTTAAAATATTTTAAAATTTTATGATATTATGACAATATGGCTTGATAGGACACCGTTTGAATACCCCAAATATTTTTGTTTTTCTTTTTTTCTTTCTTTTATTTATTGTGTATTTCTTTAATAGGGACGTATACAAATTATACTTTTTATTTGCCGTACGTTTTACGTTTGAATTCAGGTACGACGCTTAGAAATATGTGTACACGGGTAGTATAAAAATTTATTAGTTGACCCGGCAAACGTTGTTTGGCTATATAAATTATTTTTAGGAAATACATATATTTTTTATTCAAATATTCATATTTGATACTCTTTACCAAACTGCAAAACTCAACATTGATAAGAGCATTGACTATTTTGCTCAGCAGAGGTGAATATGGTACCACCCAACGATTATCAACGTCAATGTCTGCGTTAGTAATAGCTTTACCGCCGTTTTCGGTACTTCTGTTCATACTTGGAGATAGGGAGAAATGGCCTCTCTACCACGTCTCTTCTTCAAAAAATAAAACTAAACCATATGTATTCTACTGTAAGCAGATCTATCAACCTACGAGTACCTACGTAATTGGCCATTACAACCCTGTGTCAGAGCACTCATGTTGCGTGTGTTAATTTTTATCCATGAGTACCGGGACCTACAGTTTAAAGTCGACTGCGAACTAAAGATTTGAGAAGCTTTTTCATGGTAATTAATTACTCCCAGAGCTTTTACCAGAAGACTGCTGAGAGGTAGTCAAAGAAGGAAATAACTTGTTCATATTTCTTTTTTTTTCAACATGAGATTTGGACCCGGCGCTATCGTCTTAGTAAGCCAACACACTAACCACTAGACCACGGCGACTACGATCTATCTTGTCTAAAATTTTTTCGAATATGATATGTTATTTATAAATAAATTGTCCCTTGGGTCACCCTTAACATTCAAGGGTATGAAAAATACCCGATATACACACGAAATTGAATGTAAATCGATCGAACTTTTTCGGAGGACTTTGACAACATATTAAACTATTGTAGGAAAGTGTTTGCATAGGAATTTATAGGAAACTACATATAATTACAGAATTTAAATTTACACTCTTTAAGTTTTCACAAATTTTCAATTTTAAAATTTTTGAAATATTTTTATTTTTCGATATAAACACACATTAGATCTAAGAGTTAACATTTACAAGACTATGTGAGGTTTACACTCATATAAATGAGAATGTGTACCAATTTTATTGTTGATGCGAAAATCAAAAAGAGAATTTAATTTTTCTTTTTGTAACAGAAAAGTACTGAAATTTTTACTTAATTTTTGTATGCCGTTAACTGTTTGTTCTTTAAATTTTGTCAAATTATCAATTAAATAAACTTGACACTTGACATTCTTTTTCATAAAACCGAAATAATACTCTCTTAGGATAACACCTGCCACCACTTTTTATTTACAAACAAATGTATTTAAAACAATCTTTCTAAACAATCCTTTGGCAACTGTTAGTTTAATCTTTTATTTGTGAAAAAAAAAACAAAAATAATTTATCTGGCAAATCAATCTTTTTAGCGGCATGATACAAGTAAAATAATTATCATCTCATTAAATTAATAACCTTTAGAAATCTAATTAATTAAAGGCTATTATTTCCAAGCGGGTTTTATAAAAGTATCGTTTGTACCTCAAATTTACACTCTTCATTCATAGAAGTACATACTCGTATATCTGTTGGTAAGTGTAGTTTAAACTTTGTCTCTCTGTCTGTCTGTCTGACTGTCTGTCTATTACTTTTTGTACCATTCTATGGTTTATTAAATACTCAATGAGGCGCTTACAAGCACGCGTCTTAATTGCTTTTAATGTTTGAACTTTAAGGTTAAAAATGGTACGTACATATAGCGTTTAGTGTATAACATATAAACGCATGATGTTTATTCAATGCATTAGAAACGTGCCTTCCTTCTTATGTGTCAGTATGTTATGTCTGCTGTTGTTTTTATCTCTATAAAAGTCATTTTTTGTTTGTTTATTTGTTTTGGTTTTGCTCTATTGCCGCTTTTAGCAGTATACTCGCAATGTGCTACACCTCTCTCTCTTTGTTGAGTTGTAACAGTGCTGTTTGCTTTCTGTTTATTTTCATCATTAGTTTTATTTTTCATACGATTTTGTTTTTTAATTTATTATTCTTTATTATTCACTAGATTAAATGCGAAGATGTCGATGCATAAAGATCACAGAAAAGTTAAATATCCGTTGGTAATTTGCAGTTTGTTATGGACGCTGTTTCATTTATTTGCAGCTTTAGTTACTCGCTTCATTTTATGGATGTTTGTCAAAAGAGGCTAAAAGTTTATTGAAGTAGAGTGCTGCTGCTGCTGCCGCTTTGGACTGTATAAATAATTAATGTTTTTCTTAATATGGTTTGTTGTTTCCAGACACTAACGCTGAAATTTTTCGTTTTTTTTTTCGTTATGTTTCAACTTGATTGATGATGGGATTCATGTTTTCCATCTATTTATATGGGCATTTTAAATTGATTACAAGAAATATTATTTTTTACTTACTTTGCATAAGAATTCTTTAGAATTAACTAAAGAAAGCTATGGTTGTCAATACTTTTATTGAAATATTTTTATAAAAACTGAAATTTCTTACTTTTTTAATTTGAAATATGCAAATTCATTATATGAAAAGTTAACTTTTTAATGAAGATACATTTTCTTAAGATGGCTTATTTCAAATGCAAAGCTAGCAGGTTTGTGAAAAAAACACTGTTTGCGTTATCTACTCTTATGTTAATCGATTCAAAAGTTTTGCATTAAAAAAATGTTTTGCAAATTCTTTTTTTCTTTAACTCGACAATGTATCACAACGTTTTTCTTTAACAATTAGTCGCTTAGTTTAAGTAATTGTTGTAGAACATATTAAATGGAAACCCTATATATCTATATATAATTTATAGTAGGCTTAGTTACTTATGTTTGTATACATAAATATTGAAGAAAAAATTATATTAAATAAAATTTAGTTACTGAACTTTTTGTCTCCAAACAATAAAGACGTGTTTGATTGTCTTCTGGATTTTTCACTGCATATACTAAAATAAAATCTTCAAACTCATTTAATAAAAGTAATCCCGGTACAAAAACATGTCAATGAAAGTACGTACTTTAAATTCTATTTTGGTTAAAAGCTCCAGTGTGCAATATCTCTTTTTACTATTGTAAGTCTAATTAGAGATTACGAAGTTAGCAATGCTTTAAATACTGGAGAGCTTAAGCGGTGAAATGCGTATTTTTTTGTGAAGACTTGTTGTCAGTCACACAAAACGTACATGAACTTTTCTAAGCTTTCTAAATAATAAACCTTCTCAAGTCTGTCGTTCGAAGTCGGAGTTAGGAGGTATGTTCCGGTACTCATGGGTAACAATTAACACACACACAACATGAGTGCCGCAAGAAGCTAACCCTGAAACATAGTTGTTATGGCAAATTATCTACATATGTATGTATGTATGTAATAGTGTACCTTAATAACTTTTGATTATATAACGCAGGTTTACTTTTTGGACTTGTTTGTCTAAATTTGTGTTTTTACTTTGCTTATTTTATTTATTTATTTTTTATTTATTTTTTTGTACGTACTATCCTAGAATAGCTCTCTACGTATTGGATAAATTTGTTTTTTATTGCAAGGGCGTCGTCGTTTGAACCTTACGTAACTTTTATGAACTTTTGTTCTATTCCTAGTGCTTATTTTGGCAAATAAAAAAGGTTTGACTGATTAATAAATTGAAAAATTTCTTTTGAATTGTGATGACGAAATCGAGTCAGATCAAAGTGACAAAGAAACGAATACTATATATTTATATAATTAGCATTATATCAGATGACATTGATAATATCATCATGTAATTAAAAAGGAGCAGCTATTAAATATCTAGTAAACCGGATACGATACAATTTCAAAATAAAACGAACGGCAAAGTCGATACGTAGTACAATGAGCACTAATTGTGTAGTGCAATGAGCTTTTCCAGGACAACAAACAGATGACAAAGTGCTAATTTTATGGTATATTAAATATGACCTTTATAAACAGTTATTTATACGCACAACGCATTCGAAACAAATCAAAAGCCCCTCAATCGTTCTGAGTTCATGAAGAAGTTCCATTTTTCATTTGTACCTGGGCAGATAACTGGTAGACTTAATATGTCAACTTTAAGAATATCGGCGCTTAATAATATCACAAATATATTGCCGTAAGATACGAAGAACAATAAAGAAGGGTCTCGAAAGTCACTAAACCAGAAGAGGAAGATAAACATTTTGTCCTTCATCTATAAAACGGATGACGAAATCAAAATGCGTAATAAGCCTATGTGGGAACACAAACTAGAGCTTTGTGACTTTTACGCAAATTTAAGACAGAAAGTATTAAAACTCTGTTTCTTTTTTCATTTAATATGTTAGTTTTAAGATGCAAGCCCACTAAATTAATTTTATATATTTTCTTTTTAATTTTTATATCTTTTTTATTATGTTTTGAAAAACAAACCAAACAAATTTATTTACTTTATTTTATTAATATACAAACCGAATAATAGAAGATGCTAATTTTCAATAATTTTTTGTATATAGGTCACCACGTTTCAGGTCCTTTTGAAAAACACCTTCGTCGATTCTAGGGTTAAAACTAATTGGAACTGTCTAAAAGTTATTGAATGTATGTAAAAAACTATATTGTTAAGTTCTTAATTTAAAGATATAACATACGATTACACCCCCGTTGCTTTATTTACATTTCTCTTATAACGAATATTATCTTGTCATCTTATCTGTCAAAATTATAACTTAGCATTGTTCGACTAACGTACAATTGTAATTTGATTTAAGTTTTTATTTTATTTTTCATATTTTTATAAGAACAAATTTTTTTTCTTAATGAAAATATTAATTTATTAAAAGTCGATTATTAATTCATTGTATTTATTTTGAAATGCTACAAATCATTTTGTTTTATTTACTTTCAATGCTTGTCATATACCATGTTAAGACTAAATGACACTTGTGCATTAAAGTTGGACAGATTTGATATGAAAAGTGAAAAGCAGTTAGAAAATAATTTATTTTTTATCGTTTATTTGGTATAAAAAATAAAAAAATTCTTGATTATAAATAATAATACATTTAAAACATTCTATATAACAATATGTTTTACTGCCATTAAATGTTGGAAATTTTCTATTTTCAGTGAGAAATTACTTCTGTTGTCTTCATATTTATTTGTTCTTCAAGGTAAGTGGAACTATTTCTGTACACCCAAGAACATTAAAGCTGTAAGGCGAGCATTTGGTAATTAATTCCAAAAACACTTTTTACACCGTATTATTTATTACTATTATTATTTATTATTATTTTTTATTTAAAAAAAAGCCCTCAAACGAATGGAAAATTAAAAAAAATTTTGCAAAAACAGTGCTTATTGTTATCATACAGCTGTCGAAGAAAAGTGTGACGTTAGTTTATCATGCAAATACATCTCCCTTTTATACACACATTTTGTTTAAAAACACATTATCTATAAGGTTGCAATTTAATAAAAATATTTTTGAAAATGTTAGAAACATTAAAACGAACTCAATATATCCACACTTTCTACCTATAACAGTACAATTTCTAAAAAGTTCATAAAAAAATGTCTCTCAAAATGAAAAAATAACCTCTTTTATATTGCAAGTATGTTATCAAATCATATATTAGAAAGTATATATGTATGTGCATATGTACATATATACATTAAGTGCCCGCCAATCAGTTAAATCTATTGTGTCTTTCCTTTTAATGATAATGACAATTTAATTGTGACCATCCTTAGGGAATTGTACATGACATCACAACTAACAATTTATATACACCGTTTTTGTATAAAAAAAACTACATGGCTATGAATTTATTTACTTATATATTATATATTGTGTCCAAAGTAATTATGTGAGAAATGTATTAATTATAATTCAATGGTATTCACTAAAATGTGTTTTACCATGGCAGGATAATTGTAAAACTGAAGAGGGTTTGTTTATTAATGTATTAAAGATAAAAAAACAAAATTCAAAATTAAAGGAAATTTTTATTAAATATTTGGTACAAAACTGCTATTAAAGAAGTTTATAGAATCGTTGCAAGACATTGCAATCTGTAAATTCTAATAAGCCCCTTCAATTCCACTGTTTATTCAATAAACCAAATATCGTTATAATACTTAAATGCAAGTTAGTTTGAAAGTTTCATACGAGGAACATTTTCAATTCAAAGGTCACTGGACGTTGCACACTTGTTCAGCTTTATACAATTGGTGGCATTAGATATAAGGAAACATCGTAGAGCCTTGAAATTTGGTATAGTCTAATATTTGGTTGTAATAAAAAAATTCTGCAAATATGAACAAATCCGAGCACAACCACGCCTACTTCCCACATAACGCAAAAGTTCAAAATCATTGTAGAGTCACAATTTTTTGCTCATTGCAATTTCATGATAATATTAATCAATGGTGAAAAAATTAACAAAATCGGTTAACAACCACGCTTACCTCTCATACAAAATGACCACACAAAATGCTATATTTTCCTTGTTAACAAAGCTCGATCGCTTAAGAAAGCCAAAAAACGTTTTAATTTTCGTGTTTTTTATTTATTGTAAATAAAATATAAATAAAATTCAACAACAGCCACGCCCATAATCAAAGAAATTAATTAATTAATGAAAGAAAATATTAAAAATATTAAGCAAGCAAAACAAGAAACAAAACAAAAACATGATTGTGAAGGAAATTTTTCCTAACTAATTTTAGTTTTTTAAACCGGAATTACTTAGGGGCAAAAACGGGCAGCTGAATTTTTAATAAATAATTAGCAGAGACTTCAGGCTTTAATTTGATATAAGTATCTGGCTGAGGCTCGTTGGTGCACAGAAGATGCAATCCATAGAATTTGGAGAAAATATATATTTTTGGACAATTTTTTGTAGTAAAAAAATTTTTTTTTTAAATTTGAAAATTATTTTTATTTGCATATATGTATATCATAAATAACGTCCAATTGTATGAAAAAAAATCTTTTTGGTGTCATTAGAAGAGTATTTTAAAAGCATGAAGCGATAGAAAGTAGCGTATATAATACGGTCATTCCAAACGCATTCACTTAAGTCAACTTTGAATGTCTCTGAACAAAAAAGTAATAAATATAAGTATGTGCCAATAATTATGAAAGTGGTCTAAGTCAAAATTTTAAAAATATTAGTTTATTAGTTATTTCATACCACATTATTTTAAACTGAATTTATTCAATGGAATTTTTACGAAATTGTCAAAAATTAACCATTAGATAGTGTTTCTAATTTCAATATTATTTGGAATTCATTTAGTGTTAATTATGAAAGTGGTCTAAGTCAAAAATTAGACCACAAATTTTTTGTATCGGATCATTCCTTTCTGCCGAATGACCGTGATTTTGGCTTAATAGAAATTAAAATAAAAAAGCACATTCCTTATGCAACCCTGAGCTTTATTATAAAAAAAACATAAAGATATTTTGATACATACATCTTTCCAGTTTTTCAGGCACATTTTAAGAAGCTTAAATACTCGCAATATTGATAAAAATGGATTACTGTTGAAAAATAATTAACAAATGTTCAGTTAAATTATTGTTTTAAATAAAACTCAAAGTTCTGTATTGGTTTAAGTCATTTATAGGACATTCAGTTAATTTTGAAAATGGTCTAAGTCAATTCAAACTTTAAAAACAATATTATCGAATTAAATTCACACAAAATTTCATATTCGTAATAAATTTCCATTAATTAAGACTAATAAAATTATTAATTAAAATGTCATATAATGTAAAAACATTTTTTAATTTATTCAAATGTAAATCATTAAATATCTCGAAACATGAAATATGACTTAGACCACTTTCATAATTATGGGCACATATAAGCCTAATATTATAAACTGTAAAATAATCAGGTAGATCAGAAGGCATGAACAAAATGAATTAATGCCGCTCTTGAACCAGTGTTCGTCGGCACAGAGGACGACCCTGCTTACGTGGGAAGGATCAAGTGGATAAAGCCCTGCCCTGGTGAGGTAGTCGCAGAAAGAATTACTTTTTTCAATATTTTTTTTTTTTTGCAAGATGTCAGAGCTGAGGTTTGAACCCTGAGCTATCGTCTTAGTAAGCCAACACACAAACCACTAAACCACGGCGACTACGTTAGGACGTAATGGTTATAAATATTTGTCAAAGCTGTGACTTCCTGCATTTTCACACTTTTTGATAAGGTAACAGCGGTTTTTGTTTATATCTCGCAACTATCTAAGTATATAACTTTTCATATTTAAATACTTACCAAACAATGCAGTTTCTTTTATATTGAATGTTAAATTAGACACGCATATTAGAATTTAATTATATATTCAAAAGTTTTGTTTATTTCAAAAAAACTTTCAATAAAAAAACTGTATAACTATAGTTAGAAAAAAGTACAAAAAGCTTAATCTCAGAAAAAAAAACTGGCTAAACGTATAACAATTATTTAAAAAAAAAATTAAAATAATTATTAAGAAACTTTTAATTTACTAATTATTATAGTTAAACTATGAAAGAAATATTAAACAAAATTACAAAATTCAATACAAATCTCATTGAATACAAAAATAAATTTTTTAATATTTTTTTATTTTTCTTATTGCTTTTTTATTATTCGCTCGTATAACAAATTATTTCAGATTTTTCTATAAATATTTACATGTAACATGTTTTCAAACAAATATATGTAAATTTATAAATAAACAAAACAAATTAATACGTTAAAATATTTAAAATACAATACAGAGGATTATAAATTATTTTAATTTTAAATTAACTTATTGGTAGTTTTTGTAATATTTATATTTATTTTTATTTTATTTATAAATAGCAATAAAAAAGCCCCCACCAATTACTAAAGACAGACAATAAAATTTGCTTTTAGATGTTGTTTTTGTTAAACAAATTAAACGAACTTTGCCAATAGCAAATTATTTAAAAGTTTCTAACAAAATTAATAGAAAGGAATCACATAAAGTAGCGTTTAATTGTAAAGTTTATTTAAAATTTAATTATTACTGGCTAAATAAAATTCATTTAAATAATTGGCAGTAACATTACAAAATTCATAAAAACTTATTAACAATAATATATAAATATTTGAAAGAAGTACAAAAAAAAGGAGAGAAAAAATACTTGGCATTAAATACATTATATGTTACATATTTACATATAAGAGTTTGTTTTTTAATTATGTGTATAGAAATAAGGCAATAATTCATTTGATTTCATCAAATAAACAACACTGGCTGGTGTCTTTTATTTTATCTTTTTTGTTTTCGTTTTTTACAATATTTTTTGCTTTATTCATAATGGCAAGTACATATACTCGTAATTCTAAAAAGATTTATTTGCTAAAAATTCTTGGTTTACTTCTTTAATCATATAAATCGTTCTTAAATAAGGCTGTTCCCTAAAAAGGCTGTTACTGTCATATTCACAAAATATTAGAGAGTTTTTGAAATTTATATTTAAGCAAATTTTTACATAAAATTTATCTTAAAACACATTCTAAAACTCTATTGTTTTTTAGGACTACGGCAGTTAGTGTTGATTTTTAAAAATTCTATTTAATTTAAATATTTTCTACAATACTTGTTACGAGTTTTACTGTAAGTACGAGTAGTTATAAATCAAAATATTTTCCTTAAATTTTATCACTGTTTAAAATAAAAAAAAGATTATTTAATTGCAAATTTTATTATCATTTGGCACATTTAATAGTAGATTTTTATTTTATTTAAAAAAAAGTAGTGGTTTTATTTATTTTTTTTTAATAGCAGACATATAAGTTTATTAGTTTTTTATAAGTGGATGAGAGTAAATCGAAAAGTTTTATGGTTGTTGCCTTTAAATCTAAAATGCAAACATTTTTTAAAACTTAAAAAAAAAATGAGAAAATATTTTACAAAAAATTATAGAGGTTTCACAATTATGTATTAAACACATAACAACAGCAAGCACCAAGTTGTCAAAATTACAGCCTGTTTTTCGAATACGAATGGTTTTTGACATTCGTCTTTTTATATGAGAAACACTAACAAATTTGATTGTTTTAGTTGTTGAACAGAAAAGAAAAATATTTAAATGGTTGAAAATGAATAAGATACACATTTGTCACAGAGAAATCGTTTTTTATATATTTTCAACCAAATTTTCAATAAAGTACACTGCGGTCTTCTGTTTATTATTGTTTACACAAACACAAAACCAGCTGTTTACGTACGTTTGGTGCGATCGGCTTCGCTCCAAACGTAAACAAATGAAATTGATCGAAATTCAACGAAACGTTATTTATGTACATTATGGTTATACACATTTAATTGCATGCATTCGCATAGTTGTTTAAGCTGGCCTAAGCACATTATGGTTGGGCCTTTAGGCTTATTCTAATTTTTTGAGGCAGCAAAAAACTGATTAGTGATGTTAATGATAATGCTGCTTGATGTTGTCTATGTGTAATACCTTAATTATCCATTATTACTTTTAGTACATTACTGTCATATATGATTATAACAAACACAGTTTAGAAGTAGACAAATATTTACCTTTTTTAAAGCAACAAATATACAAGCTGTTGTGGAAAACACAGTTGTGCACGGATGTAATTTTATCCTTCGATTTATTTAATACAATTAGCTTTATTCTTTTATAAAGAATAATTACAAAAAAAAGTATAATGTTTAGGAGGCTAGACTATTAGTTCGATAGTTGTAGCTTCACTTTCTACATATGTAGGTACATAATAGAGACTTGCATGACTCAATTCATCTCTTTAAAACACAGTGAATGCAGCTTAACACTGTTACAATACTTTATGTATCCACACACTAAATTAAGAATGTGAGTAACAGAGGAAGAAAATGTCATTCAGCAATGTGTCACTCATAACAACTTGTGTAGTACACACCATACAGCATATCAATAAAAAACAAAAGAGACCACCAAATCAAAAGTATGAATTCACTGAAACAAATATACATCCACTTAAAAAACTAGCACTCATTAAAAAATTGGTTTTTGTTTTCTTGCCAGACGCCTTTTGTACAAAGACAGCTTTGAAAAATTCTGTCGTCATTGAGAGAGAAAATATGTTTAAAATGTAAAAACATACATACTATGTATTTGCCCTCTGCTTTGCTCTTTTTTAGGAATGTTAAACTATGTATGTAAAAACAACAAAAACACAACCACAGTGCAGTGAATGCTTACTGTTAAGAATGTTGTATTCATTGTTATTTTGAGTTACTGTGATTATGACTCACTCACTCAAATTAAATGAATGCAGTAAAAAATGAATTTGGTACACTATTTAGTTTGTTAAAGAGATATCCACATTTTTTACAGATTGTGAATGATGAGTGAGAGCACAACAATTAGTCTTTTAAAAGCATGTGCACAATTTTAGGTTTTTTCACATTCATTGCAGGTCTCTAGTACATAATTGGCCCTTACAACATTGTTTCAGGGCTACTGTCAAGCTTTTCAAAGCATCCATATGGTATGAATCAATTGGTATCTATGAGTACCGGGGCCTTAAATTTAAAGTCGACTCCGAACGACAGACTTGAGAAGTTTATTCATAGCAAACAGTTACTCTCAAAGCTTTTGCCAGAAGACTGCTAAGAGATGATCACCGAAGGAAATATTTGATTAGGTTTGATAACCGAGCGGTCGTCTTAGTAAGCCAACACACTGTATAATACAATACATTTTTTACCACTAAGAATGAAAACGATAGCTCTTTTTTATGTTTTTTTGGTAACTCCAAGGACGAAACCGCTTCATGCAAGACATTGTGCTGGCCTCGAAAATATGTTGTAGTAAGTAGGAAAGTACTGAATTACACTCACTCAGATCGTAATAGACAGACAAATTTCGCGGTCAAATAGTTCCATAAACGAACACTAAAGAAGGATTTCTCTCTATAATGTATTTTGTTTCATTCACTGAACAATCAACTACAAAATTATGTTCTCTGAGATAGGTTCAAATAGTCTGTAAGAATATGCACCTCTCATGTTAGTACCGATAGAGCAATGAAACGAACGACACATTGCACTAATGCTACAATAAATCGACTGAGTTGGATACCCTACCGTGGTAGGTATGTACCCCCACCTTTCCCTGCATGCAGTCGGTAAGCTGTAAAGTAGACTTTGAAACATCGAGAAAGTTTAATTCCATCTTGGATTAGATAAAAGTTTTGTAAATATTGAGAAAGTCAGACAGAGTGCAGTATTTCCTGCGCCGTTTTAAAAGACAGTGACATTTAAATTCTTTTTTTAACTCTTGGTAGGTGATAATTCCAAGACTCATCACAGTAAATTTTCATACCCAAAACATCGAGACCGTCTACCACCTCAATATTTACATTAACCAGAGTCACAAATAGCAAGATTGTATCATCACCACCACGCCTATGCATTATAAATCAACATTGGTTTTTGCTCGCATTAAATTCTATTCTGTTCGCCCAACCTCACCCGGAGAATGTTTGTGAGTGTGTCATTAATTTAAGTGAAAGTAGAATTATAAGTATAAACAGCTGATTTTCACTTTTGGAGATATAATGCGTTACGTCAAAACGTAAACTGTGAATTTGTGTACTTCTACCTTTAATGGAGTTACCGGTTTTACAGCTGGTAAGCATACAAAAAAATGGAAAAGTTGAATGCTGTGCCTCTATTGTATTGTAGTTTAAAGCTTAAGCATATCGTCGTGCGGTAGTTTATGTGCTCTATCCGCCATTTCATATTTTTTACATATCTCGAGTTAATGATACCACTTTAAGCATTTGACCCCAAATTTTTAAAGTTTCGGAGATAAATAGCCGAAAATGGGTTGCAGGTTTTAAAAATTTTGGTGTCAAAAACCTAAAGTGGCATTATTAACTCGAAATATATAAAATGGCGGATAGAGCACATAAACTCCCGCACGACGATATGTTATATTTGTGAGTATATTAATTGAAAGCTGATGCTTAAAGAGCTTTAAGAACAATTAACATTTTTTATAGATAGACTCTGTTCTGCAAATAATTTCTAATCAAAAAATCTTTTTATCGGGAAGTTTTAGTTTCAATTTTTAGCTTTAAATGATTTAGATTTTAGTAACAACTTACCATAAAACTTCTCGTATCTCTGTTATAGGAATAATAAGAAATATTAAATATAAAAATGTATGTATATAAATAAATAGTTAGAAGGCGCTAAAATTATAATGTTTATATAAAATTAATAAATTATTTTTACTTAAATAGTTAAAAAAGAAAAAAAAAAATAAATTCGTTATGAAACTTTTCAACAGTTTTTGTTTTGTTTTGCACATAATTTGTTTTGACAAAATTCTGAGTATTTTAAAGTACAAAATAAATTCTTTGATAGTAAAATAGCAATTTGTTATGCAAAATATGAAATATAAAAGTAAAATATAAAAAAAACGAATAAAAAAATTAGGAACAAAAAGAGAGTAAATGTAAAATAAAGTTACAAAAACCAAACAGTAGCATTGCAATCTTACTAATACTTTACAAATATAATTTTACTCGCATTCGATGCGAAACTTAACAAAATAAAATACGAAATAAAAATAAAATTAAAAAACAAAAAACTCATGAAATGAATTTTTCTTTAATTAATTCTACCTGTTGGCCAGTAAACCATTAGCAGGCGGCAGTAGTGTAGTGGGAGTTGTAGGAGCCGATGAAGCTGAAACGGACACACCCATAGATGGCAAACCACTTGATGACAAAATGCCACTGACTAAACCACCCAGACCACCACCACCACCATTAGTGCCACTTAACGTTGAAGCTGTATTTGAAGCTGACGCTAGACTCAAAGATCGTGAATGTGAATGACCTGCTGTCAAAGCGGCTGTATTCAGTGTTTGGCTATTTGAGGAGCGGTGATGTTTATTTGAATTACCCTTTACCAAATTGCCGTTATTCTTTTGGGCCATATGAGTTTGATAGTGTTTGGCCAAGTGAGCTTTTTGACGAAAACTTTTACCGCATAGTGTGCAGGCGAATGGTTTTTCACCAGTATGAGTACGTATATGCACATTTACGGAGTATTTATCTTTAAAACCTTTTGAACATATGGAGCAATAGTGTAGTGAACGTTCTTTGCGCTGGCCCGTTGCTGAAGACGATGTTGTAGTTGATGACGATGTTGAGGAGGAGTTTGTGCTGGTTGATGAAGTATTTATGGAATTGTTATTATTATTGCCACCTGTAGTCATAATGCCATTACAATGAGTGGGACTACTACTGCTATTAGTACTGCTGCCGCTACTTGCACTACTGTTACCATTACCATTGCCATTGCCATTACGATTTTGGCCATTTGCTAATGACATATTTGTGTTGGTGTTTTTGCTATTACTTGAGCTGGTATTGTGATTAATGATATTTGGATTGTTGTTATTATTATGATTAATATTATTGTTATTATTGTTGTTGTTATGATGATGTACCGCAGATAGGGTGCGTTTGTATTTTTTTGTTACTTTTGCTGTGGACACAATACGTTGTGTAGAAGTTGTCACTTCCGGCTTTAAAGGTTGTGGTGGTGGTTGCTGCTGCTGCTGTTGTTGAGTTGATATTGTAGTTGTTGTCAAACCTCCTACCTGTGTTGCTTGTCTACAGACATTATTTGGTGTTGTCGTTGTTATCGCTGTCGTATGCATACTTGAACACAATTGTTGTTGTGTTGTTGTCACCGTAGCTGCTGCGTTGGCCTGTGTTGATCCACTTCCATTTGGAGAAATTTGCATCATCATACTGTTGGTATTATAATCCGTTGCAGTTGATCCACAAAATTGCTTAATTTTCTCAAAATCATCACTAAATGCATTCTCTAATGTAAGGAACATATCATCAACTATAAGATTGCTTGTTTGATTGGTGCTATTGCTATTGTTATTGTTGGTATTTGGATTATTTGTGACTGGTGTTAGAGGACCATTTGTGACAGGTGAATGTGGTACTACTAAGTGAGGATTATGACCATTAGCAGTTTGAGTATCTTCAAATATTTGTGCAGCATTTAGAGAGCTATCAGAGAAATTTAAACCGTCCTACAATGATGGCAAAAATATGGCAAAAAATTGTAAAGCGTTTATTCGTATTTTCTTACCAGCAGTTAATAATTTCGTCGTGCGGGAGTTTATGTGCTTTATCCGCCACTTCATTTTTATTATATATCTTGAGTTAATGATGCCACTTTAGGTTTTCGACCCCAAATTTTTCAAGTCTGTAATCTGTTTTCGGATATATCGCCCAGTTTGGGAGATAAATAGTCGAAAACGGTTGCAGATTTTAAAAGTTTTGGTGTCAAAAACCTAAACTGGCATAATTAACTCGAGATATATAAAATGGCGGATAGAGCACATAAACTCCTGTATGACGATTTGCTAATGTTTTTTGTTATGCAATTAAAAAAAGAGTACAGTGTCAACAAATTGTTTCTACTTACCGCATCAACTGGAAATAATATTCTTCTCATTTCATCATCTTTGACAGTGGGTGAGGAGGGCATTAATGTTATGCCATTATGCATATGTAGACCTTTGGCATAGCCTTTTCCTTGTAAAGCACTGCGTAATAGAGATTCAGCAGAATTCTGTCATATAAAGAAATAATAAAGAAATTGTGAGCATTTATCAAGGCCTTTTTGTCAATAAAATAATAAAATTTAGTCCTAATTGAAAGTCTCAACATTTAAGAAAAAATCTTTACTCTTTTGATCCATTTTACTTTGATCTGTGATGAACACATTGTTGTTTGCTTTTAGCTATTGATTTCTTGTAAATAGTGTGTGGTAACAACAAGCTATGATTTAAAAGATTAACGACATTTTAGTAGGAAGTTTCAGAATATTTCAAGTTATTAATATTTCAAATACTTTACTACGAGCAAGTGGTTCTTTTGACTGCTTTGCCAAAATAACACATACAGTAGCGAGAACAAAAATGCAACTCTGTGTCACATAATATTCAATCGAGACTCGAAACATATAACGGTATTCAATTTCACTATTCTTTTGTTTTTTTTATTCCTTAATTTCTAAATTTTATTAATAAGCAAACAAGCTTCTCTGTCTATTAAATTCTTTTTATATTTTTAAAAAGAGTGAACAAATTTAGCGAGAAAAAAAAAGCAACAAAATTTGTTAAAAGTAATAAAATAAGTCAACTAGAGTTATTAAAAAAGTTAAATTAAAAATTTGAAAATTGTGAATTTTATAAAAGAAACAGCTGTCAGCAGATAGCAAGTTTACGATTATCAGGGCTTCAGAAGAAGGCAAATCAATGAGTGAAGTTGCTCGTCAATTTTTTATCAATAAATCAATGGTTTGTCGGATCGCATCAAGGTATCGTCAAAGAAATAACGTCGAAAGAAAGCCAGTAAATGGTGGTCCTAGTAAATCTACTGCTCGTCCAGACCCTTCAAATAATAAATGAGCAAAAATTGAGCCTCAGAAAACGGCAACAGATGTTACTAATTATGCCCCAGATATCAGTTGCCAACTCTTGAACATTTTATGACAAGTCACGATGTTGAACATAATATGACATCGAGTTGCATTTTTTTTCTCCCTGTACTCCCTACTGTACACATTTATCTATCTATTGTATATAAATAAAATCAATGTTGTTCGTTGGTCATCGCATCAGTTGAGAACGGCTGCACCGATTTTAATGATTTTTTCTGTAAAATGATCTTAGTGATCCAACTTAAGTTTCTACGAATAGAAAATTGTTGCCCGCCCACTTTTACGCCCACTTATTTTGATTTACATCAAATCAGAGGTAAATGTTTGTGTTAATCTATTTTTAGTTTTCATCGAGTGAAAAATTTGCCACGTCCACTTTCTTGTATTTATCTCTAAATACTGATTTTTTTATATCCTTAGAACAGTTTAACCTAAAGTTTTGTAATTGAGTCTGAACAACTTCATGGGCAAGTCAAATGATCAGTCAGAAAGTGGGTGTGGCACCTCCTATACAAGTAAAAATTTGACTTTATACATACGTATCTTTAGAAGTGTTGAAGTTAAATTTTCTGAATTTGGTGTGATTGATTTCGTAGAAATTATCAGTAGAAAAGAGGGCGGATAAGTAGGCGTGGTAGCTTCCAGACAAACTAACTATTGAGTTCAGTATATCTTAAAATCAGTTACAGTTAAAGTTTTTCAATTTGGTCTGAATTTATCCGTAGTCACTAAAAATCATCAGTCGAAAAATCTGGACAAACGATAGTTGTAGGTGTAGCGAAGCAGGCCGGGTTTAAGCTAGTTCTACAATAAATTACCTCAGAAGTATACACCAGTTTATTATTTTAATAATTTTTTAATTTATTAGTCATGCTTGAAACTATTTCACATTTCATTTTCACAAGTTATACTACATCATTGATGCCCAAGGTAGTAGTATTGGTGAGATAAAAAAAAATAAGACACAGAAGTTCTGCAAGTGTAGTTTGTCTCTCTCACTCAACATGCTGATTTCCTATTGGTTGATTGGCGATCAAACAAAAGAGCGTAAGTATACGTGTGAGGTTAATTTGCTGACATCAGCCACAACCCTGTCAGCAATTGGAAGTTTGCTTGCTCATAAATCACCAAAATGAGTCTTTTGAGACTCCCTTAGGTGATCAAAAACTGATTAAATGTGCGGAATCATAAATTAATCGTGCAGACGTTCGAAATACGACTGCTTTTATAATTATTTTGCGTCGTATTTTATTGTTTTCTTCTGCATTTCGTTACAATGGGATTTATTTTATTTGAGAGAATAAGAGTTATGCAATTATTGTGATGTCGTGGTATAGTGGTAAGACGCTCGTACAGAAATTCAAACGACCGAGGTTCAATCCCAGCAAAGGGCAAAAATTATAAAATAAAATTTAAGGTATTTCTAAATTATAATTTAAAAAAAAGAAGTCCATCTTCAAGAAACCGCACCATTCCACCAGAAACTTGTCTCATCAATAAAAAGGCGCATATAATATACATACAAAAAAAAAAGAATTGCTTCAGTTGAGCTTGATGAATTTATTTTTTTTACATTTTTGAACAAAATACAATATTTTTATTATTGTAAAGATAATAAAAAGATAAGTAAAACTCGTTTAGTGTGCGGAGTCACAAATGACTAGTTTAGGGGAGTCGCGGCAAGGGTAAATTTTTCTTCCGACAAAACATTAATTTTCGACTCAAAAATGAGCCCATAAGTGACTATTTTAATCGCCCAGAGGAGTCAAAAAAGACTCATAATTGACCATAAATGCTGACTGGGTACTGGGCATCTTTGTACTACATTCATCCAGATTTATTCTTTCTTTAGGAGTTAATATATACATACACCAATACTACACTGTACTATATTTAAAATCTTTTAGTGCTTACCTGCTCATTATTATGATCCGTCATATGCCAATCATTATTATTATTATGAAACTGATCCAACTGTTGGCTAATACTTAATACTGTTGCAACATTATCGGCAGAATTTGAGACATTTCCACTTCCACCACCACTACTAGACTCCGATATGGTATTTATTAGAGAGGGTAAACGTTGATTATTAACCAAACCACTATTACTGCTGGTATTGAGCATAACATTTGTTGTGTCACCGCTGACATCCTTACACGCATCCGTACTAAAACCACTATCATCATAAGGATATTCGGATTTAATATAACCAGGAAATGTGCCCAATAAGCTATCCAAGTCCAAGGTACTATTTAAATGAGCATCTGAGTCACGCTTTAACCACGGCTCATTACTGTTTAATACTGTTAGTGTATAAATTTGGCCATCAGTTGATATGATATTCGAAATGGTACCATCACTGTTCAATTGAGTTTGTGGCACGGGTGTTGAGTTTAGTGAAGAGGGCGTGGTAGCTGGTGTGGCAGGTGAGTGATGATTATGCGGTGATGTAGGATTTACATTGTTAGTGTGTAAAGGATTTAATATATTGGCAGGTGATGAATGATGCATTACAGTGGCTGAGGCATTATTAGATGAGGCAGTAATATTAGCCTGTTGTTGCCAACAATAGCGGTCCAAATCTTCAAAAATATTGGATGTATGTTCCTTATCAGTAGGCCAAAACTAAAAGAATAAAAATAAGAAATTAATTTTTGGTTGAGAATTTGACATCGTTTGTATATAAAAATTCCTGCAACAAAGGTATCTGTCATGTTAAAAGTCTTTGTATTGTAAAATCATTATTCGTATTTGAACAACTAACAATTTTACTTAATTGCTAACCATTGATTTATGAAAAAAATAAAAACATTCCTACACAAACTTTTACAAAAAGAAATTACAATAAAAAAAAACAAAAATTTCCGTTTTAATTTTTTTAAAGTCTTTCAATAAAAAGAAAGCATTTCAAACGTGCATTACAACTTGTCAAAGAAACTGCATTTAATACACTTTAAGTAGAATAAAAAATAAAAAGAGGAAATTACAAAAAAAAAAAAACTTCTACCAACATATGAACAAAACATGATCATGTCAATACATAGTCATATATGTATGTACAGTAGACATATGTATATATGTATGTACGTAACCTAAAGGCACGTCTTTGTCTTTATCAACATTTAGAAACGGCACGGCATAAGGTTTTTCTTATTGTCTGGTTTTAATATTTATACACACATATGTATGCTTAATATTGAAATGTTTAAGAAAAACTAGAGCAAGTTATCTGCACACATACAAGTATGCATGTATGTATGTATCCATGTATGCTACTGGTAATGGAACCATAAGTTTTGATCGGAGAAAGAAAAGAAAATATTTCAAAATATTGACAAGCTTAAAAAAAAAAAGAAACTAAGTAACAAGGGCACGTGCTGTATGTGTAACAAGAGTTAAAACCTGATGTTAACCAAAGGTCAATTCATTTTACGATCTTTATTAATGGAGAAAATTAAAAGGCTTAGACACATACACACATTTCACAAAGTTTTCAACTTAATTTAGATATTGTAGATAAGTTTATGATTTACTTTTTATTAGTTTTAATAATTTAGAAACCTTTTAGCCTTAAGAAAGAGTAATATAGCCAATTACTGGAATTTTAATATGTGTAACGAATCCCAAAAAAAATTTGTTTTTGTTTTATTATTAATAAAGATTTTAAGGAAAACACTTCTTAGTCTTCTAAATTGTTTTTAATGATTCCTTTAACTGCTTTTTAAGCAGCAATTGTTCGTGCGCTTAGGAGCAGTGAAAATTTTAAACAGCAAATAATAAATAATTGTTATTGGATTATTTATTAAGTGCTCTGAAAACCTCTGGTCTCCCAAGGCTGTCAGCTGTCAAATGCCTCATTCAAACGTGGTCGTCATATTCCACCAAGAGTATAAGAATTAAGCAAAATTACGAAGAAAATGTTAAGAGACTGCAGATTTGATCAGGCCTGTGCCTAATTACAATATACATACTGCCAAAAATTTCGTTTCTGTTGGTGAAAGTTTGGCAGATAATCCGAAATAGTTGATTTCACGATATACTCAGGTTTGAATAAAAGGTCCAACTCATTCAAAAAGTAAAGGCGGTTTAGTACTCACAATTTTGCAAATATGCTAATTGGATGCCAGAACATACATACACACATAATTGGCCATTTCAACCCTATTTCATGGTTACGGCCTAGCTTCTCGTAGCACCATTGTAGTGTGTGTCAATTTTTATTCATTAGTACCGGAAACTACAGTTTAATGTCGACTTCGAACGATAGACTTGAGAATTTTGTTCATGGCAATCGGTTAATCTTATAGCTTTTGCCAGAAGACTGCTAAGTGGTGGTCGGCGAAATAAATATTGTCTAATATTTCTTGCTTTTAAGATGTCAGAGACAGGGTTTGAACCTGGAGCTCTTGTCTTAGTAAGCTTACACACTATCCCCTACACTACTGCGACTGCTTTAAGCACAGTCTTATGAATAACGAAATGTAAGCTGCTCATTGCATTTAGTGGCTTATAAGTTAGCATAGAATCTATAACACTGTGTGTAATTTCTTTAGTCATGGAAATACTTATACGAGGTCTGATCAAACATTAACCGTCATTTTCAAATTTCGGAGATACGTATGTTCGATTTTCGCATTTTTGTCTGTTATGTTGGTACACATGTCTGTTATATATGTTGGTAATATCAGCCATTTTGGATTGTCAGTTTGTTTTTGACAGATAAAAATGTCAGTCGTGTTTTGGTGTGCTCTTTGATTTTTTACTATTCGAAAAAACTGTATTAAGTTTTGTGTAAAAAATTAAATTAAGTAAATGAGCAAGGTATCTGAAATGTTGACTGTGGCGTTTGGCGAGTCCACTATGAATAGAAAATAAGTTCAATTGTGGTATAACCAGTTTAAGGAAGGCCGAGAAGATGTCAATGACGATGCTTGTTCTGGTAGTCCGAGCACGTCAACAACCGATGAAAATATTGAAGCAGTGAAGAAAATGATTTTGGATAATCGGCGAATCACTATATATCGTTCGGCTCATGTCAAGAAATTTTTACGGATGTTTTAGGCATGAAACGTGCGGCAGCAAAGATTGTTCTAATATTGCTAAATTTTGAACAAAAACAACGTCGAATGGACATCGCTCAGGAGCTGTTGAACAAAACCGTTATCATGCCTCAACCACCGTATTCACCGTACTTGGCTTCCGCTGATTTTTTCCTCTTCCTAAAACTGAAGGCATCAATGAAAGGAAAGTGTTTTGCTGGGATTGTGGAGAGAAAAGCAAAATCAAGGAATGGAAAAAACGCTGGCATAAGAGTATTATATCTGAAAGGAATTACTTTGAAGGGGACAAGATAGTTATTGATGAATAAATAAATACTTTTTGGAAAAATTTAAAATAACGGTTATTTTTTTATCATACCTCGTATAACCATATACGAACACCACTACGTGATAAAAGACCAAAAAAAACCGTGTCTCCCAGTTTTGCCAAAAGTCAAGAATTTTTTTATAGGCCCCCAAATATTTGGGGCCTCGGTGTAATTTTTGCAAAATGTTATCATTTTCTCAGGCTCATATTTTGCAAACCGTTAGGAATTTTGATTTACTTTCTGAGGCAAAGTTGTAGCTCTTGTCATGAAGAACAAAAATGTGATATAAAATAAAAAAACTTCACCTTCAAGACCAAAATCGAAAAAAAATACTTTAGAAAATTTCATCCTTTTTAACTTTCTTCTGCTGTTTAGGTCCATAGGTAGCAAACCTTTCAGAATTTAAGAAAACAATTAACTACAAAAATTGATTGGAACATATGAATTTTCTTGGAATGTTTAGCTAGCGGTGGTAATTTTTAGTAATTTGGGGTAATTTTTACTTTTGCGGCTACCTAAGCGCTATATTATAAGAAGGCTGTAAGCATTTATATATTATAGTTTTAAAAGAAACCAAATTAAACTGTCCTAAGTTCTCTTTATTGTTCCAAGTTTAAGCTTTACTGGCTTAGATGCCTACAAGATATTGTGTGAACTAAAAAATAGAAAGAAATGAAAATTAAGAAAAGTTCAAAACTGAATGGGTTTTAAACCTTTCAGTTTTTTTCATACCTCGATAAACAGCAAATGGGTTATTAAAATTTGATTTCAATGAATTCGATTTAATTCTTTTTATTATTATTTTAATATTAACATTTATTTCTTTTTTTTAATAACTTTAATATTAACATTCTATAATACAGCCTGTTGCAATTTATTTAATAAAATTTTATTTAATAAAAATTGCCAAAATTCAGAGCATGTCATTGTAAAACCGAAAGACTTAGGACACATACTTGCTTTGAATTCCTCTGTGCCATGCAATCTAAATACCAATTTTTGTTTTTCTTTTTTTTTAATTTCATCATCAAATAAAACAGGAAACAGAGTGAACACATAACATTTAACAATTATTACAGTTTAAAGCAAATGTCATTTTAATTAAAACTTGAAACTTAGTTTTCTAATTCGTCATGACAATATTCATAAAAAAAAGCTTTAAATTATTAACAAAGTTGGTAGCATTTATTGCTAAACTCTTTAAATGTATTTCGTTTCGTTTCATATTTTTTTTTTCTTTTTTTTTTTTTTTTTGTAATAAAAAAGTGCTCATTGAGACATAAAAATAGTTTTAAATTTTTTTTAACTAAAATACTTGTTTTATTTAATTCAACTACAGGTGTATAACACAAAATATATAGTTTTTTGAGGTTTTTCTAATTGTAAAAAGATATACTTGCATAAATTTATTTTTGTTAAATTATACAGTTTCTGTTTATAGCAAATATTTGTGCAAGAAAAACACAAAAATAATTTGTATTATTTGGTTGTTTAATTGTCATTGTTTCTAATGTAGAGGCTTCTGTGTGGAAAACCAAACAAATAGACAAGCAAAGAAAAAATCAATTTTTAAGTAGACAGACAGTCGATATTGTGTTACATATTTTTGTGGTTTAACACTTGTCATGAGGAACATGTGACCAAAATACTAAAACGATTAAAGCTTATATATGATATTTACTAGCCTAGGAAATACTATTTGAACTATATTAACAAGGTGTTGAATGAAAACGTGCTAAGGTTCACAAATTAGATTTTTTGATATAATTTCATTAAAAATGCCACTTAAAAATCTTTAAAGTTAATGTATGAGTTTTTAATAACAATAGAAACTACACTATATTTATAAAACTGTAACTGTATTACTATTTTCAGTTATTTTATTTACTAATTAAACAAAATTTTTACTCATAAATATTTCAGACACCTTTAGCTTAAAGATATACAATAATGAGAAATATCATTAATTTACGGTGTTCACGTAAAACCATTAAGCGTTGTTGTAGAAACTCACAGATGTTAAATTTATTAATATTATCTGCGTAAATAATAAAAAATTACACGCTTTTACTGTCATGTGTCATACGGTCATTCAAAGTAAATATAAAGAATGAAAAAAAAATAAAAACTACAACATAAATCAACTGCAAACATCACTTGACCGGCACTGATGCGTATGTCTTGTTTTGTTGAATGTAGACAAAATAAATAAGCAAACAATTTTACCCAAAACAGCTTTTTTTTAAATTAAAAAAGAAATTAATTTTCGTTTTTTTTTTATATGGCCAAATAAGTTCAAAATGATTGAAAGGTTTATTAATATAGAACTGCAAGCAATTTCAAATTCTAATTTAAATGTTTTGGTTTGATAACAAAATTTAATTAATTTTAAGCTTTTTGACCAATTATTTTTAACAGGAATATAGTTTTAAAGATGTGCTAAAAGAAAGCGTTAAAATTTGATTAAAAAGAACAAAATAATTTGATTTTTGCACTATAAAAACTAGAAAGCTTGTGTCTTAAATCATTTGTTTTAAATTAATATGTACGTCTATGTATATTATACATTAGTGTATGCAAAATAGCTTTAAGTTTCTATTTATTTTGTTGTTTGTGGTTTGTGCTTCAATAGATCTGCACTAAATTCTATTAAATAGGTTTAGAATATAGTTATCAAATATTTCTTAATTAGGGGGTGTGTGGTGAGTGGTATAATGTTTAAAGCGCTCGCACTCAAACAGCACAGGTTCAAATCCCAGCAAAGGTTAAAAATGAAAAAACATAGTTTGCGGTTTTTTCTAAATTATAATTTAAAAATAAGAGGTTCCTTCGCCCCCTCCCCTCCAAGAATACAATTTAAAAGGAAACCACTCCACGTCATGCCATTCTATTCTACTTAACTATTGGCAACAAAAATCAAATGATCAGGACAAAAAGCGCCACCTATTGGGAAGTAGCAGATAACAGCTAAACCTACTTAGCGAAGGTACTCACCACAAAATCAACATGCAACGATGAGGCAATTGCTGTTGATCATGCAAGGGTAAAGGTATGTGTTAGATATGTGAATGTCAATTCACAGCAATTAGTCTCATTCCTAAGACGCTTAATTATAATATAAGAAAAATATATCTCGTCAATGGAATTAAAGAACGCTGTAACTGGCAAAAAATCGAAAATACGTTTTTTGCATCATTTTTATCAGAAAAAAAAAATACGCGTCGATTGATCCCGGTCCCAGTCCCAGATTTCTACGATGAAAATAAATTCACTTACGCCGTCTGCGAAATGAAAAATACCAGTGTATTTGTTCTACTTTTATGAAAGTTTTTTGGCTCTCGTGAACATTTAAGGTTTTGTCAGTTACAGCGTTCTTTAATTCCATTGATGATATGTACTGTCCTTTTTAAAAATTCTAATACAATGCACAGCATTTAGTAGGGGTTCACCCCTGAATACTGGTCTCAAATAAAAAAAAAATTATTAAAGAAATAAATACGAGAAACATATTTCTTTCGGGGACTGGCAAAAGACCTGAGAGTAACTGATTGCCATGAACAAGCTCCTTAAGTCTATCGTTCGGAGTCAACTTCAAACTGTAAGTCCCAGTACTTAAGGACAAAGACTACAGCACACACTATATCCGCCGTAACCTGAAACAGGGTTACAATTGCCAAGTACGCATGTATTTATTTCGTGTCAGTAGATTTGTCTAAATCCTTTAATAAGGTATATCACACAAAGCAGATACAGAAATTTTGGAAAGAATTTGGTTTTACACTTACACAGCTTGTAATTCTACACAACCATATTTATCGGGAAGCAGACAATTTGTATAACTTAAAGGCCAGGGAAATGGTTATAGTGCTCTCGATTGCAAAACAAAGCAGCCCAGATTCAAGACGCAGCACTAAAGAAAATGTAAAACAAGAATTTGTGCGGTATTTCGAAGATATAATTTAAAAAAGAGATGTTCCCCCTCCACCATTAAAAATTCCATTCTTAGAAAGCCTTCCCCTAACAATTGACTCTAAATGCAATAAAAGTTTCACTCTATATAATTAAATTTAGCATTAAAAAAAGTAAATTAAATGCTGACTTAATTTATTTGATAATAAGCGATTAGATCAATTAAAAAGTAAAAATTATATATAAAATAGAAATCATATACCGTCGTGCGTGAGCTTATGTGTTGTATCCGCAATTTCATATTTTTTATATATCTCGAGTAAGTGATGCCATTTTTTTTTAGTCTGCATTCCGGTTTTGGATATCTAGAGAGATAAATAGCGGAAAACGGATTGCAGATTTTAAAAACCTAAGGTGGTATCATTAACTCGAGATATATAAAATGGCGGATAGAGCACATAAACTCTCGCACGACGATTATAATAAATTTTAGTAGATATGTGGCGCAGGGTAGTGGTTATAGTGCTCTCGATTGCAAAACAAATCAGCCCAGATTCAAGACGCAGCACTAAAGAAAATGTAAAACAAGAATTTGTGCGGTATTTCGAAGATATAATTTAAAAAAAAGATGTTCCCCCTCCACCATTAAAAATTGCATTCTTAGAAAGCCTTCCCCTAACATTTGACTCTATTCATCTTTGACATTAAGCGAATGATCAGGAGAAAGCGCCACCTACTAGGAAATATAATAATAAAGAGAACTAAGTAAGGCTTGTAACCTACCAATAACTTAGCAAAGATTTTTACCACTTCATAATATAGATCAACAGATGGGGCAATTGCTGTTGATCGTTTCAGGTATACAGTATAATACTGGCCTTTGAGTGATCAACTGACAGCAATTTGTATCACAGACATAAGACGCTAAATAGAGGAAAATAAAAGACAAAGCCTTTACCTATCTCTGTCTTCAATATTCTAATACACTGAATGAGTAGAGATTTACTTAACTGAGTATTGGTCTTAACAAAAAGAAAAAACAAAAAAACTAATTAATATTTTGCCAGTTCTAAAGCTGTAAATATCTAACTAGAAAAAATTTCTTTCATTACAAATAAGTAATAAAACAACATAACCCTGGAGTACTTCTTTAAGCCCCTTGTGAAGACCATATGACTTTTAGGACCCAATCTTTAAATCTACTTAAAAAACCTAAGTAGTTTAGAACCTCATCAGCAGAAAATTTTTAAGACTTGGAAGCAATAAATAAAATTGTAAGCAATAAAGGAAGCATTATATTGCTTTTTATACATTTAGGTTACCAAATATGCCACAGGATAAGGTATTGTTTTTGATTTTTTGTATTATTTGCTTACTGGTTGCCATATATTTGCATTTCTATTGCATTTTAGCGGCTCCTTTCATATAAAAATAATGCAATATTGATGCGCACGAGTAAGTGATTGTTTACAATTTCTCCTTTACAAAATAACTTACTAGTAAGTACTATTTCTACTGGGTTGTTGCAGTGAACTTTTGTCTCAAGTCATTTGCTTAAAAAATAACTTGCAATGTTCTGTTAGAATTTCAATATGAATCTTACCTCATAACTTTGTAGAGTTGGATCTGTTGTACTCGCTGAACTTCCATCACTTAAACCACTAGCATCATTTTGACTGTCACCCGTAATTGCTATACTTCCTTGGCCGCCACTGCTGGCATTACCAACACCACCAGATCTATTACCGCCACCATCATGAGTCATTGTTCTATCTATCGTCGAGCTGTGTTGATGCTGATGTTGTGAACTATGATGATGTTGTTGTGTCATTGTATGGGGTGATTGTTGCTGTTGAGCATGTGTGTGGTGATGTTGTTGTGATTGCTGATGCTGCTGCTGGTGATGATTGTGATGACTATGATGTAAATTTACATTGACTCCCAGGCCAATGCCAATATCAGGCGTTGTAACAAAATCAAAAAAATCTGTTTTCGATATATCCTCGGGACGAAAGGATTCACTAATATCCATGCCAGTGGTTGACATTTCATCGGTGCCAATCATTTAGGCAGGTTTACTTGGCACTTGGCAATCTTTGTTTTTGTTGTTTTCTTCTTTAAGTGAAGTAACAAGCTGTTGCAAATGTGAAGAATTTTCCAAGGGGAACTGAAAAAAGAAAACAAAAAAAATATATATATAAAAATTATTTAAAATGCTCCATATAGTGAACAATGTACATGCTGTCTATCACATTTAAATAGTTTATTTATTTATTTATTTATTTAAGTGCTTAAATCTCTTATGCTGTCTGTTATTTATGGTCTTTTTTTTTTTTTTTTGTCAAACTTTACTTAAATATTTTATTTTGTAGCACAAGCAAGGAAAGAAAAAAAAAAAAACAACTGTGCAAAATATAAAAATAAAACTATAAATCTTATTGACAGAAAAGGGTGACAAAGTGTAAACACGATTTTGTAACCGAATCGCAAAAAACACAGTGTGAGAGCATTAAAAAAAGTAGACTTTAAAGCATTTCACAGAAAATGCCAATAATTTGCATAGAATGCGATACACGATAAAACCAACATCGAGCCAGCCACAAGACAATTTTGAAATTTTGTCCTAAATTGTGTGCTTTTTTATTTGACTGTTTCTCTGTTTGTTATTTTTTTATTTTTTATTTTTATTTTGTTGGAAGACTGTTTAGTGTTTTTAACTACTCAATTTGAGTGACGTTTTTTGACCAACTCCAGTGGCACACATACCAAAAAGTGAATAAAAAACGAGCACTTCATGTCAATAAATAAACTGAACAACTGTAAAAGAAAAATAAGAAATCCACCAAATTTTACTATAAACAGTTCACAAAAAATAATTTATCCAAATAAATGTAAATAGAGAAAAAAAAACTAAGTTGGAGACAAATTAAAAATGAAAATTAGAATTTGTCCCACATATTTACAAAATTTTCAAACAAAAAAAAAAAAAAAAACAAAAAAAAAGAAAAGGAAGGATTGTTAAATAGTGCAATTTCAATCCAAATACGTTTTCCATTAAGTAAAAAATATAAATTAAAAAGCTAACAAAACATAAAACACAAAAAAAAAAAAAAAAAAAAACAAGAAAGAAAAAAGAAAATAAGAAAAATTTTTAAAAAAGAATTAGTACATTTTATAAACAAAATTGTCTGGATCATAAATTTTTGTATATGTATACTTATATATACTACATATCTGTGGAATTTTGAAAAAAAAAACGTCTTCTCTCGAAATAAGACAATTTTCCAAGATTTTTATAGTAAATATAGAATTTCCTTGTCCTTTTTTTGCTCTAATCACCGTATTTCTACGACCTTTGGAAAGCAAGATATGCAGTTGACTAATCGACCTCTTTCAGACTTTTCTCCAATTTCAATTTGACAAAATGACTTCTTTCAGAGAATTAAGAATAATTTGAAAAATTGAATATCTATAAAAAAATTTATTTTATTTTTATTATTGTTTTTTAATTATTTGCATATTGTAACGAAAAAAAGAAGTATTATTTTTTAATAAAACCGAAATATATTTTCCAGATCAACTTCTTTCAACCTTTTTTTTCATATTCCATTTTAACAAAACAAATTGTCTTGACTTAAGCGATTAAAATAATTTCCAAATTTAATTAAAAAAAATTTTGACAAAACGACTTGTATGGTGGAAGTTAATTTTTTTCTTTAAAATCTATTTAACAAAAAGTCTTAAATTAATTTTTTGTCGTTTTAAAGAAAACTATTGCTTCTGGAGGGAAAAAAAGGTCGCATAATGTTGGTAAAGTATTTGTGTATAATATCCAAGTCCAAATTTCTTTAATTTTCTAAGCAATAACTTGTATTAGCCTTTTTAACTGTTTTTTGCTCTACTGAAAAGTTGTTGATTTAGACAGAAGATGTTTTGTCAAATGTCCACAGATATGTATATATAAATTTTTTTAGTTCATTTTATGTCACACTGTTTAGAGATAAAAATTTTTAGAAAATTATTTTTAAAGTTTAATAAGTTGTTTTGGGTTTTATAATTCAAATAATTCTCATTTAGTTTATGAAATTTTTAACCAAAGAATTTGTATTAATTTTGTTTCGTCAGAAACGCTTTATTCAATTAGTTTAGATCAAAGCTAAATTCTATTAAGAACTTAGATTTTTTTGCAATAAATTTTTTGATGATCAAAGGAGAAAATGGTGTCCATGAAGGAATAGTACACTAGTTAAATTGAACGTATTTTTGACCCCAGCTACTGTAGTCTCATCAAAGTTCTTGATGGTTTGTTTATATTCATAACAAATATCTACTATTTAACTTACACTTCTTTAAAAATCACATACTGTAATTACTTTTTCTTTTCCATATGTACATTTCCTAATATATAAAATTCTCGTGTCACGGTGTTTGTTCCAAACTTCTCCGAAATGGCTCGATTGATTTTTATGAAATTTTGTGTGCATATCGAATAGGTGTGAGAATAGGTCAACATCTATTTTTCATACCCGTAAGTGTTAAGCTGACCCGCCACAAGGGAATGTTTATGCCTCACCTAAATAACGTACCGACTTCGATAAAATTAAAAACTAGATAGATCTGCGTATCATAAAGCATATATGGTTTACGTTTTTTTTAAGTATATAGAGTGGTGGGGCGGAACAAGGACTATTTCTCCCTATCCCTAACTAACAAACTGATTTTGATTAAATTTTGTTGGTGTCTTAACACAACTTTAGATTAACAAATGTACATTTCCATATATATTTTTCTTACCACTAAATGTTAATGTACTCGCCCCAAGAGGAAATTTATGCCTCACCTAAATAATGTATCGACGGCCTTGAAATTTTAAACTAGATATGTATGTATATATGCGTACCATCACAAATTAGTTCACAAACATTGGAAAAAAATAGAAATGAAGAAAGCCTATCTAACAAACTCTCTGTGTATTTACGTAGTATTGTAAGTGGATTTAATTAAAAACCGTTTAGGAATATGGGCCATTATAAGGTGGAAATCCAAAAATTTTACAATGTAGCGTACAAACACTTAACAACGGTTGCCAGTTCCGTGCCATCTGAAGACATTCTTTCAAGAGTAAGTAAGTTGGTTTTGGAACAGCAGACTAGAGTGCAGGCTAAAAGGGTTATTAAAATATTATTTCTACAAACTCTAGACAAAAAATATTGGGACCTATTAAATTATGCAAAATTTTGGTAAAGCAAAATATTTATTTTTACTGAAATTTGTATATTTTTTGTTTGTTTTGCTATTACATTCATTACAATTTGATACGTACATACATACATACATACATACATACATACATACATACATACAGACATACATAACTGGCCTTTACAACCCTGTTTCAGGATTACCGCCTAGCTTCTCGCAGCACTCATGTTGTGTGTGTAAATTTTTATTCATGAGTACCGGGACCTACAGTTTAATGTCGACTCCGAACGACAGACTTGAGAAGATTGTTCATGGCAATTAATTACTCTCAGATCTTTTGTCAGAAAACTGCTGAGAGGTAGTCGCCGAAAGAAATATTTTTTTTTCATATTTCTTTTTTGAAGATGTCAGAGCCTGGTGTCGAACCCAGGGCTCATGTCTTAGTACGCCAACACACTAACCACTAGACCACGGTGGTTTGTAATTGCGCCTGAATATAATATGCTAATAATCGCTTTTGCTGTACAAACAACTTTTGTTTTGCTTATTATATTAAATAACAGTTTTTCTTTAATATTTTTGGACATTTCTTAAAATCAAAATCATACTCAAATTTAGTCTATTTATTAAATATTTATTTTTATTAAATAGTTATTCATAATATAGGTATTATGAACTGTGTATAAATCTTTTAAACACATGTCATATTGTTGCACTATGGCTACACTACCATATGCCATCAAATCACTCATGCAGACACACTCTATATGCATAAAAATAAACAAAAAATTGAAAAAAAGAAAAAAAATAATTTAAATCTACCGGCAGCATTTTTACACGGTTTGATCAGTGGCTGGTGCTAATGCTGCTTAATACACTATAGTGACACTATATGAGCAGCATAAGTTTTATAATTTTGTTTTTGTCCCACTTGTATTACTTTTGACTCTTGTAAATTGACAATTTGGTTTCATAAAATTGTGGTGTGTTGTATAATGTTAAGAAAAAACTACAACAAACAAATCCTATACCCATCATGATCTCTACTTAATTTTTTTCTCTGCACTCCATAGCTATTGCTCTACGTAAGTCATTTCAATTATTTGGCGATTTTCATTTTCAATTCAGTGTAATTGGATGTTGTTGCCTTAAATCTGTCTATCTTTATGCTATACACCAAGTTAAGAAAAACAAAAATGTATGTACTTGTATATCTACATTTATTTATACAGCTGTAATGCGGTAGTGAATAAAGCAAATACTTAAGCTTTAGAAAAATAATGAAAAAAAAAAAATTAAATGTGAAATTATTGAATCAAATTTATATTTTTTATTACTCCATTAGTATATACCATACAGCACGAATGCAAGGAGTATGTACAGAAATTATTATTTATAATTTAAATTTAATTAAACTAAATGGGGTGATATAAATAAATTTAGTTGACAGGAGAAATGGTTTAATTTGAATTTGCCATCAAAATAGTTTGAATTTTTTTTTTTTTAATAAATGCATTTTAATAACCATGCAATTTTTTAAATTGCTCTCAAATATGACTCAAGTAAGACAATGAAATGTAGTTGCCGTGGTCTAGTGGTTAGTGTGTTGGCTTACTAAGACATGGGTCCTGGGTTCGATTCCAGGCTCTGACATCTTCAAAAAAAAAGAAATATGAAAAAAAATATTTCTTTCGGCGACTACCTCTCAGCAGTCTTCTGGCAAAAGCTCTGAGAGTAACTAATTGCCATGAACAAGCTTCTCATGTCTGTCGTTCGGAGTCGACATTAAACTGTAGGTCCCGGTACTCATGGATAAAAATTGACACACACAACATGAGTGCTGCGAGAAGCTAGGCCGTAATCCTGACACAGGGTTGTAAAGGCCAGTTATGTATATGTAAGACAATGAAATTTTACCTATCACTTACGCTTCCTAAAGGAAAAGGATTTATAATCGTTGTAATAAAAAATTACTATTTAATTCCTTATGAAATACTTCAATTCTGTGACAACTAAACTCTATTCTCATTCAAAGGAGAAGATGATATTTCTGAAGGAATTGTACACCAGCCAAACTGAACATCTTTTCGATCCCAAGCCATCATCAACTATTTGACTCACACTTTTCCTAAAAAATTATATATTGGAATTATGCTTTTCCTACAGCCTTTGTATTGAGTTGTTCGAAGTCTTGTCACAACAAATTCTGTTCATCAATGTATTTTTGGATTACAAGTTTTTTTTTCTATAACTCTGCTTATCCATTTATCCCCATTAGGCGACGATGGTGAAATGTACGACCAGGTGGTTAGAGATCATGGCCAAAGGCCAGCATCAAAAACTTTTACTGTTGAATGATTTTTAAATCCAAGTTCAAATCCCAGTAAGATTGATCATCTTATTTTAATTAATTTTGTTTCGTCCTTATAACTAAATCAGAATTATAGGACGGCAACAAAGTTATTTAAAAAATTATCAGAAATCTTACAAAGATTCGAATATGGATTTCCAGACAAAAATAATTTAAATAGCATCGATAAGTTTAGTTGACCTTATTATTGAGTAATATATAAACTTTTAGTTAAGCTTCAGATCAATCAAATTTAAAAGTTCCTAATGTTCCCAAGAGAACTGCTGACAAAAAACTATGCATTGGTGTATGGAAGGGACACCAATATAAAAAAAGATTGGAAGGTATGGTTACATAGGTTTTATGAATAATTTATTTTTCAAATTGGGTTGAGTAAAAGGGCAAAATTTATTAAATAAAAATACCCTTAAAGAAATCCATCTACAAGTAACCGCTTACTGAAATTTCCAGTCAATTCCACCAAAAACGAATGATACAGCGCCAGGTTTAACCCACAGTATTGGCCTTAAAAGAAAAAGTAGAATTGATATCCGCCTACTAACCAGAAGATTTTGGATTTAATCCTCCTCATATTGGGTTCTTTCAACCCATATGAACAGAAATACTTAAAGTGTGGCTTTAATAGACCCGACTGGAAGTTTGCGGTATAAAATAATGGTTTTGGAGGATTATGACAAAATAATAATAGTCAAACTGTTAAAAACCTAAAACTATTATTATTTTTACATAAACCTCCAAAACCATTATTTGGGTAAATAATTTTCTATAAATGAGGACAGATATAGAAAGCTGGGAAAATTTCCTTTAAAATAAGCCCTTTTCCAGCGTTACAGGTCAACTATTCACCAATTGCAATGAATACTTCCAAAAAAATAGCATTATTTTCGGATGACCTGAGTACCTAATTTTCTCTTAAAAAACCGGAAGCTCGATTTTGATTTTAGAACCATGGTTTCTTTGGAAAATGTTCTTAGAATTTGTCGTAGATTACGACCTTGCTATACGCTTTGTCATGTTTTTGGGTCCCGAACAAATTGACCCACTCTACTGAATATGAATACCAATGTTGACTACATTCTACTTATTCAGAAATGCTAGAGAGTTCAATTCAGTGAGTCTTCAAAAAATGACAAACGGAACTGATTTTTTGTTGCCTTTGTGTTCAAATAAGTGCCTGAAACTGCTTTTATCAGAAGATAAAAGGTTTTTTCTTTAATTATTTTTAACAAAAAATACTATTTTAAATAATTTGTTTTGCGTTGATTGGTAATTTTTTTTAGAAACATATTGAGAAAAAACTTTTAAGAGGAAACAGGTTTGTCGAAATCAGTTGGCACAGATTTGCCATATTTCTTTTTTCTATTAATTTTGTCAAAAGTATACAGTGCACCACAAAAAAATCGATAACAAAATTGTACTTTACAGTTGTGGTACATAAACAAAAGAAAATATTTACAAAAAAAAAAATTTTAAGTACCAAATTTTTAAATAAAAAAACGATTATGATTATTTTTAAGATACTATCACATTAGGCAAATACTTTAAGAAAAAGGCTTGATCACTGTTTCACGGAAATATTTTATGCGAGAATATTGTTGTTTTATGTAAACGTTTTTGTTTTTAAGTTAAAAGCAGATGATAACAGCTAATAACTATAAAGAGAATTTGCTTAACATGACAAATCCCTCTTTTATAATTTAATCTCATAAAAATGTACACATTTTTAATAGTCTTAATGGGTCTTTAGCAGAATAAAGAAATACCCCTAATTTTAAAAATTATAAGTCGGTTATAAATCTTGAAGTCACAAATATTAAAAATATAATTTTTACTAAGAATAAAGAAAAAGGTTTTTTTTATTAAATAATTCTCTAATCAGACCTTTGGTTTTCAGTTTAATATCATACATTTATAAAATTTAAATTAAGGGCCAACAAACAATAAAGCATTTACACATTGATTATGAACGAGAGGCCTTAATTATAGGGTCAAAATGAAAATATTAGAGAAAAAAAAAATATGTATATCTCTCCAATAAGTTCAGTAGAAATGCATTTACTTTTTTTTTTATTTAATTACTAGCTGAACCCGGTGTGCTTCGCTACCCCCTCGTTATATACATATTACAAAAAAAGTATTTTGTATAGCAAACATTATTAGTGGTGTAAGTAAGTATCTAAATTAAAAGAGAAGGGGGCGGTGAAGTGGGCGTGGTTCATAGTTATATGACAACAATTAACAGTATTAAGAGCAATATATTACCAAATAAAAAAAAAAAAAAATTTCTACATAGAACAAAAAGTTTGAAATTTTAAACAAAATTTGGCGTGAAAAGGGGCGTAAAAGAGGGCGTGGAGTAATAAATTATTATTTATACTTCGCCTGGACTATAATGTGTATACAATTTGAAATAAATCTTTTAAAAACTATATGGGGGCAATTACATAATTTAAAAAAAGTGGGCGTAAAAGTAGGCGTGGTCGAAAAAAAAGTAGCCTATTAATCATGTCAGAGTCCCAGTTAAATGCTGTGAAAATTTCAGGAAGATCGGTCCAGAAGTTTGGTCGCCTATAAGGTACAAACAAACAAACAAACAAACAAACAAATAAACAAACAAACAAATAAACAAACACACATTCAATTTTATATATTTAGATAGTTTTTTTTTATAAGAAGATATTAAATAGTTTTGATTTAAAATTTCATAAATTTAAAATAATTTTTGTTGTTGTTAATTTAGTAGTTGTTCCAAGTATGTGATAAAATTATGACTTGTCTAAAGATAAGCAGTTTTAATAGTTAACCACAGGTCTTTTCACCTGGCGTCAACAATTTAAGACTGTCATTAATCATATGAAATTGGTTAAAAAAAAGCTATAAAAATAAAAAAAATTTAATATGCAATATATTGAAACACGCCAAGCAGATGAAAATAATTATTATTTATATTTTACTCATATTGGATTTTAGTTTTTTGCGCCATTTTTCTTTTCATAGCATTTTACGGTGTTTTTATTTTTTTTTTTTTTTTTTTGACCAACAATTTAATTATTGATTAGCTGAAACTGTTTGAAATCTCTTGAATATTAGTTTTTATTTCACCCTACACTAATACTATATTATACTTTGTGTTCAGAAACACGCTAAAGTGTACAACACTTTAGATCTGACAGTTTATCTCTTCCCTTTTTCATATGGTTTGCTTTGCAAAAAAAAGTCAAGTAAGTCTAGTGAGTGAGAAGCAAAAGGCAAAACAATAATTGTGTGTGAAATAGCGGCGGCGGTACAAATAAATAAAAGTGTTAATAAAAACTAAAATTATAAAACTAATATAGAAAAACATTTAAAGACAAATTAAGAAACAAAAATATACATAGTAGAACAAAAAGTACATAGAGAAAACAAATAATAGAGTTAAAATTAAGACACAAAAATAAATATTGAAACTAAAATATATAGAATAAAATTATAGTGAAATATAAAAAACCATAAATAAAAAAGAACCGTGTTTTTAATTATTTAGAATTGATCCTAAACACTTTGTAATATACATAAGTATAGCCATCACAATTTTTTATTCAATATAATATTGTTACGAATAAATAATTTTATAAAGCTAAAGCGCCATTATATTCTTTTAAAGTAGGTTTTGTTGATAGCTTTACAAACACAAATATCTTAGGAAAATTCGCAACTCTGTTTATAAAATTATAAATCATTAAAAAAAAACAACCCAGTTGGCTCTGTCTTAAAGACATCCTCGAGGATGGGTGCACGACAATAGAAAATTCTACACAACGAAGAGACGATAGCCAGAACAAATCATCAACGACATTTTCAAGTAAGCGACACCATAATCGTTCACGACAGGCTGAGCGACAATGTCACTGAGCTTGTCTTTCGTCGCACATTGTATGAAGTTTCCCATATGTGTTCGTTAACGAATACTTAGAAGACATAGACATTGTCTATTATGTTGTCTTTAAGGACATCGTAGTCGACAATGTCTGCATAGATGTCGTTGAGAACAAACTAAAAGACACTGTCGTAAATGATTTCCTTGACGACAGGGTAGACGACATTGTCTTTCAGGTTAACATAAATATTTTTTAAGTAAATTAAAACTAATAATTTATTCAAAAAAATATCAATGCACAATTATAAAAGTTAATTCATTGATACTTAAAATATGTGTTTTCTGTTTGTTATCTTTGTTCAGACAATTTTTAATCCGTTATATAAATACATAACCGGAGTTTATGTGTGAAACTATCATAAGTGTCTCATAAGTGTCTTCATCCTTTTTGGAAGACTCTATAAAGTATGTGACTATATTTACAATGTAAATATTTTATTAAATATCTATAATTATGTTATATTTCTTACCAAAGAATTAAAATTTTTATTCAACTTCTGTATGAATACCAGTTGAAAGAGTAATATTTTTATTATATTATTTTTAAAAAAGAAAAATATTTCAGTGACAAAAATTAAACTAAGTATGATTTCGTTTCTTTACATATTCACAAGTATCAAAGTTAAAGACACTGTCGTTTAGCGCGTCGTCAACGAAGTGCGTATTCGACAACATGTAAGACTCTGTGGATGAGCTTGTCGCTACCATAGACTTTATTTAAGACAGCATTGAAGACACTGTCAAGCAGCGTGTAGTCAACGAAGTGCGTATACGACAACATGTAATACTCTGTCGATAAACCTGTCGCTAATATAGTCCTCATCTAAGACCACGTTGAAGACACTGACATGCAGTTTGTCGTCAAAGGAGTGCATATACGACAACATATATGACCCTGTCGCTGAGCCTGTCGCTAAAAAAGAATTCATTTAAGACAACGTTGAAAACACTGGTAAGCAGCGTGTCGTCAACGGAGTATGCATACGACAACATGTAAGACTCTGTCGATGATCGTATCGCTAAAATATATTTCATTTAAGACAACGTTGAAGACACTGTCGAGCAGCGTGTCTCAGTATTCGTTTTTCCATCGACAAATTCGATGAAATAGAGAACAAAAAGTCGTGTACGAACACTTCCACGATGTTGTCGATAGCCGTTAGTGACATAATTGATAATGTCTTAAAGAATTCCTTGACGACAATGTCGTCTACAACGAATTTGCCAACTCGGGTAGGTTTAAAATGTATATAAAACTTACAAACAAAAAACATATAGGATTAAAATACATATATATAAAAATTATATGAAAACTACAAAAACAAAACACATTTATATTTAAGATTATATAAAATTAAAAATTGGAAATGAGATTGTTGTTGTATAATTATGTAAAAACTAATCCATTGAAGAAATAGAAATTGCTAGAATAAGACATTAGAACTATAAATAAAGCTACACATTATGTTTAATATCGAACCCTTGAATATAAAACGAATTATAAAGGACAATTTGTAACAACATGAAATGTATTGCTTATGGGGATAAGAATATCTCCATGGCCATTTTATTTCTGATTAAGAGACTCGTCGCTTAGAAAATCTATTATAATTTTCCTTAATTAGTACTTCTACAGAGTTTAAGTTAAAATTTGGCTAAATAAATTGAAATTCAGCTGATTTCCTTGAAACGTTTTCTGTACTTTATATATTTAGCTTCTTAATAAAGCGAATTATATGCAATTAAAAATATGAATATGTTCATATGAAATATGAACAAAAAATTTCGAATTAGATTAAAATATAGAACGAGAAATTGTTATTGCAGCTACAAAAGGAGAGTACATTCTGTAATAGAGTGTAATACAGTCAGTCTTGACCAACAGTTAGTTTTTCTTATAGGTTTGCTTCTTTAAAAAAAAAAACTTTTCTTTTAGCTGTAATTAAATTTTAAAGAAAGATATTAGAAAAAAGATGTTGTTGCGATGGCTAAACTAAATCACCTGTCGCCTAAAGACCATAATAAACAGTGTGTCATAATGCTGGGAAATTGAAATTCTTGATTAATAAACTTTATGCACAAAAACTAAAATTAAATTAATGAAAAATGCAAATATCCTTAAGCAACAAACTTAAAGATGAGTTGAAGAAAATGAAATAATAATTATTTTCTTTTTTTAATAACAAAAAATAAAATAAATGCATAAAAAAAAATTTAAAATTAAAAAAAAACTTGGCATGAAATATGTAAATGAAAATAAAATTAAGAAAATAAAATAAACTTATATAACACAACCACTTATTTAAAATGCACTGATTCCATAACAAATTACAGTCACTAATGTTTGCCCCCATTTGTTTTCTTCTATTATATAATATAGAAAAATCAAAATGTTTGCCTCCAAGAAATTTATGCATTTAATAGATACCCGGCAGCATTAAAACTAAATGTAGTGTTTAGCCAAAATCAAATGATTTAAAATTGGTATTGTAAGAAAGAAAAGAATGAAAAAAAAAACAGCAGAAAACCTAAAAACCCAGTAGTCTATGGTTAAGCCAGCCGAAATAGAGTCTTGTGAAGAATCAAAGCTAACATCTTGATTTTTATGTTTTTGTTTGTTTGTTTGTTTTGCAGTGGCCTTGCTTGTGGGTGCTGCATCATCATTATAGTCATCGTTTATATTGTCATCCACCTCGTCCTCTTTATTCTGTAAATGTTTGTTATTTTCTAGTGGTTTTTTTTCTAATTTTTTTTTGGCCATTTATTTTTATTGTATTACTTTTGCTGTACAAGTTTATTTTGACCAGAAATAACAAACTGCATGTTTTGATTGTCTACTTGGTGTTATACTACCATGTTTCTTTACTTTTTCAATTTCTTTTTATTTCTTTTGTTGTTGTTTTATGTCAAAATCATGATAATGATTAGTTGTAGTTGCTGGTTTTAAATATATTTTCAGAAAAAGTGTTTAGAAATAATAGTAAAATGAGAAACATCATCAACAGATTTGTAAGAAATAAAAATAAAATAAATTTCAAATTTGTTTTTTTTGTTTCTCTTGTTTTTTTCTTTCACTCATGTTGTACATGCATCAAAACAAATGTTTTCTATCATTTGCATTTACGTGTGGCAATTATGTTGAAACAAAACAAATGGCGTTTTGTTTCTTTAACAGATAAATTTATTGTTTATGTGGGACAATTTAATTAGAAAGAATTCTAATTTATGACTGTGTTTCTTTAAGGCATAACACAGTAACTGTTGTGAAAATAATTTCAACACTTAAGGACAGAACAAGAGATAAAGATAAATATGTAGGAAAGCAATTGATATATTATTCAGTTCTGACAGCAAATAAGAGCATTGGATATCGAATGAAATTTTTATATAAAATGTTTTAAAATTGTATAATTTTTAACGATATAGAATGAGTTAATTTGTGTTCGATCTCATTTACAATTATAAGAGGTCCCCCCCCCCTCCTAAAAGTTCATTTACAAAGTAACCTCTCCCTGAAGTTCCACTCTATTCCACCTTAACCTTTGACAACGAAAAACGAATGATCAGGAGAAAAGCGCCACCTATTGGGAAATAGCAGATAACAGCTAAAAACCTACTTGGTGAAGGCACTCACCGCAATCAACATTCAAGGGTTAAGGTATAACGTTGGCCTTTGAATGATCAATTCACAGCAATTTGTTTCATTCCTAAGGCGCTTAGTAATACTACTAAATCATCAGGGAAAAAATCTAAATGATTGTGGAAGAAATGGATCTTTAGCGACATTAATATGCCCATTTCGCCATATGCCGAAATCATTTCTGGGACAATATTTTTATAGTTGGCAGCTCGTTTTTTGTCAAGAAACTGCTTAATAATGGCAACTGTGTCTTTCCATGTACGTTGTTCGATAGCATTCAATTTTGATAAAAATTCATAACTTGCAACTATTTTTTTATCATTTTTTGAAACGAATTAGCCACTAATTTCCTAATATTTTTCAAATTTTTACTTGGTGCGAATAAGCCGCAAACGTAACAAAAGTTATTTCGAGTCGGGCACTTCATTTTTACTTAGATGCAATATATAGAAATACGATGGATGGGTCCGAAAACAATTTTTTTTTGGAAAGCTGAAAAAAAAAAAATGCTGAAAACAGAAAAAAAAAATTCTTTAAAGAAATTCGGGAGAATCTGAGAAAATCTATTTTTTTTTTAAATTTGACGTGATACAGAACTTTGCACAAGTCTGCCTGCAATAATTCAGCTCGATTGGATCACGGAAAGAGGGTTAAAAATTAATTCAAAGCCTTTCATACAGGCTGATACTACCAGCTTTATACTTTATACATAAAAAAAAAAATTCTGAAGTGTATATGAAAATCGCCGATACACGTGTATTTTTATTTGTTCTCCCCTTTCCGAAAAAGTATATTTGGTTCATAGGACAGAATGTGTGTAACGCTGTGTAATATAAGAAAATAAAATGTATGTTCTGTTAGTAGTAAGCCCCTACTAAATGCAGTGCATTCCTTTGGAATTTTTTGGAAAGGACAGTACATTTATTACTATTAAGCGACTTAGGAATGATACAAATGGCTGTGAATTGATCATTAAAAGGCCCTTGAATGATCAACAGCAATTGTGCTTCATTATCGTTGCATGTTGATTATGTGGTGAGTGTCTTCGCTAAGTAGGTTTAGCTGTTATATGATACTTCCCAATAGGTGGCGCTTTTTTCCTGATCATTCGTTTTTTTTTTTTTTTTTGTTGACATTAGTTAAGTTGGAATAGAGTGAAATGTAGAAAATAAATTTTGTTTACTTTTTATTAAGACTGGTGCTGCAAAACTTTTCAAAATGTAATGATATATTTATACCGCTTGTTATTAATGAAATTAAACCAACCAATTCAAAAAAAAAAAAAAAAATACAGAGCATAAAAATATCATTTAAAGGCTGAGCAAACATAAAAATAAATTAAGTGCTATAAGATTTAGAGGAAAAAAAGCTGTAAATGTATTTATTATTTATATAAAATATCATTGTTGTTTTAAAATGCATAAGAAAACATTGTTTTTAAATGTTTTTCTCTTTTATTTTTTGTTTATTAATTTTATTTATTTTTTGTTCAAAATGTGTTTTTTTCTCATACTTTAAAAACAAGAAATATTTCAATTATTTGTAAAATGAAAATGTTCATCGTAGACAATATAGAGAAAATGAAAACAAGTTTGTTGCTTAAGTCTTTCGTTTTTTTGATATGTCTTTTCTTTATTGTTAAATTAATTCATTTATATATGTAAAGTTTTTTATCTCTGGTAAAATGTTTGTACCGTTTTTTATATTATTTTTAATTTTTGGTAAAATGATTTTCAATTTGGCATTTTTTGTCGTCATTATTATACAGCTACCGTTATCTATTGGATATTAGCATTGAATATATTGATTTGTATTCCCCCAAAATTACTTATGCTCAATAATCATTAAGGCACGATAAAAATCTCTATATCTTAAGAAAAATATTTTGTGTGCTTACAGAAAAGGAAAACATTTAAGAAAAAGAAGTATAAGAAAAAATTGAATATCATTTATGTACGTATAAACGTTAGGTGCACTTTTCTGAGTTGTTTTCTTTTTCTTTAAATAAACAAGACACTTGTCGCATGATTGTAATGTATTTGATTTTCTTATATTTTCTTTTTTATTATTTTTTTTAACTAAATTACAAACACTTAAGCTTTTTGAATTTTTTTTTTTCTCTAATAAGATATTTTCTTTGTGATAAATGTCTATGGGGAGTTTAGAAATAACTGCTTGTTATAGATTTTCTTTTTCTTCAAGTCATTTAAGAAATATTGTTTTTCTTGATATAAATCTTAATTCAAAAAATTTCAATACTTTGAATAACTTTTAATGATAGTTAACATTGTAGTGCAGTTTTTGTTTCCAGCCGGGGTATAACTCCGGTTGTCCAGGTTCGGAGTCAAAAATCTGCTTCCTTCGAAATGAAACACCATCGGATACTCTGTGTTAATTTAATGACATTCTCGGGATTCGGATTTGCGTTCAGGCTTAGAGTGATTGACCGGTAGGAAGCAGCGTGACCGTTTGTGCCATTAAAGTATCAAATTGCTACTTTTCAGACATACATGCCACTCTTTTAAAATGTGCTATATCTGATAAACATTACCCCTTTCTGCCACTTTTTAAAAATACCATAATTTCTTAATTTTTTCGCAATTCTTATAGCAGATTATTTTTTTCCCAACAGTTTATTACAAACATTTCAGCTTTCCTATAGCAACTGTCACTATTTTTGTTTCTAAATTGTCAAAATCAATATACGTTTCTATGTATATACATACAGGAAAATACCGTTTTATTTTTCAAGTGTTAATGGACCTTTTTCAAAAGTTAATGTTTTTTTTTGCAATTGTGAGTGAGTAAACGCACATCATTAAAAATTAGAAGTGAATTCCAAAATTTAAATATTTTGCTGCTTCAATGATCTAAAGGTAAGTTCTTATCTTCATTTAAATTCAAATGACCGCATTGACTCTCTTTACATAGTTTTTTTAACAGAATAAGCAATAGGCTTGTGAAATTATTTAATACTATGTTCACACTTCTGTTTTTGAACGCGCTTAAGCAAAATGTTTTAATAACTAAACATAACCGTTCACATTATATTTGAGATGTTTAAGAATGACGTTTTATCAGCTGAAGTTGGTGCTTGTACAAAATTGTAAACAAGTTTGAGAAAATTAAAAATATGTCTACGAAAAATTGGAAGAATACAATTATGGAATTCTCAATATTAATGATTTATTTAAGGGTGAGCAAAGACTGTATAAAAAAAACCGCCCGTCATACGAAAAAATATAAATAATTCTGTTGTTATTATTGTTGGTGTTATAAATGCTTTTATGAATCTTATCGTTTTATATGTGTTGTTTTGTGTTATTAAACTTGTAAATAATATTTAATGTCTAATAAAAAGAGCAAAATAAACTTAAAATTTCGTTTTTACCTTGAATTTTTGTTACTTAATAGTTTGCCCCTTTTTTACAAAAAATACTCTTTTTTGTGCCACTTTTATTTTTTCATCTCCTTTTAGTGCTACTTTTCGAAATTTGTCAACGGTCACCCTGGTGGGAAGTCGAATTACGGTGGTTGCCTTCAGAAATCGGTGGGCCGCTGGTACTTCTAAATAAAATACAAGATATTATGTTTCTTGTTACAGCGGATTAATATTTGGCAACTCCACGGTCAAAATAATAACGACGTCATGTAAGAAGAATTCGGTAGCTCTTACACTCGGCAAATCTATGGTAATAAAATTAACTACGACACGTGTCGGTTCCCTAAGGAGTCTGTATCGGGTTGTTGACCGTCAACCAACTCGCTTTTCGTTGGGAAAAACTCAACCTCTTATGTATTTATTTCCATCAACTCAATGAGAATTATACTACGATGTTGTTAATAGGTTAATATATTTTTAATAGGTAAATATTCTGGCATATTGTTAATAGGTAAACATAGATAGGCTTGTTATGTGATGTCACTTCACAACAACTAGCATTCTTATTAAAGTATATATGTACATCGGATTTATTTTTAGAATATATTTTTTATATTTTAATGAAAGTTTTTATAAAATATTTATATTATTTGCCAAATGTTAACGTAGCCTTTTTATATAAAAAAGTTCTAAATATTTTTTGACAAAAAATTATGGATAAAGAATAAATATAATACCGTTTTCTTATCTGCAAAAAGTGCAACATTTTATTATTCTTTTATATAAATACTAGTTAACTCGGCAGACGTTGTTTTGCCATAGAAATTTGCTCTAGGAAACATTTTTTTAGTTCAAATATATTTGATACTCTTCACAGAACTGCAAAAGTCAACCTTGATATAAGCAATCAATGTCTGCGTTACTAATAATTTTAATAAATGATTATTCGCCATTTTCGGTACTTCAGTTTAATAGTTGGCGGTAGGGAGAAATATCTTCTGTATTGCCCCCTCTGAGAACCTTTTAATAAAAATCACCTAAACCATATGTGTTCTACAGTACGCAGATATATATTATCTAACTTGAAATTTCATCGACGTCGGTACGTTATTTAGGTGACCAATAATTTCCCCTTGGGGCGGGTACCTTAACATTTAGCGGTATAAAAAATAGATGTGAAAATTTACATTTATTAAATTTACATTGTGTTAAGACACCAATAAAATTTTATAAAAATCAGTTTGTTAGTTGGGGATAGGGAGAAGTAGCCCTTGTTCCGCCTACTCTGAGTAGTTAAAAAAAAACGTAAATCGTATATGCTCTACGGTATGCTGATCTATCTAGTTTAAAATATCATCAAAGTTGCTAGGTTATTTAGGTGAGGCATAAATTATCCCTTGGGGCGGGCCAGCTTAACATTTACGGGTATGAAAAATAGATGTTGACCGATTCTCAGACCTACCCGATATACACACAAAATTTCATGAAAATCGGTCGAGCCATTACGGAGGAGTTTGGCAACAAACACCGCGACACGAGAATTTTATATATTAGATAATATGTTATATAAGGTTTTTTTGAATAGGTTTTGTTTAGATCTGTTCTTTTAAATTAATCTAAGAAGAATAATATTAAAAAATGCAATATATTGTTAAGCTGAGAGAGAAAAAAATTGAAAGGGCAAAATATTTTGGTTTAATTACTAGAACGTTGCAGATAATGTATAAATCTATTTGTTTAATAAAAATAATAACCAGAAGTTAATAAATTTAATTGAAGCATAACATGTGGTCTCAAAAGTTTGTAGGCCAACACTCCAGCATGTTAAAATGTTATGTTACCACCAATCTTTAAAATTGTTTTGAGAGCTACAGAATTGTAAGTAAAGCAATTTTTTTTTTTTTTTTTTTTTTTGTAAAAAACAAGTAGTAAAAAGAGTTCCATGTGCTAATGCAGCAAAAATTAATTACTAATAAAGCTCAAGCGTGATCATCTAAACTTCATTTGGCACCCGATAAACCAACCGGTAAGAAGTAAGCATTGAAGTTGATGAACGCAGTAGACGGCCCAAACCTATTACCGTCGAAAAGATCCAAAGAGTTCAAAAAATAATTTTGAAGGATCGTAAAATGAAGTTGGTCTAAAGCACTGCTGTCGAAAGATTCTGAATCAATTTTATTAATTAATTTTGTTTGTCCTACAACGCTTTTATGAGATTAGGGGGCAAATAATGGCATTCGATATCGAACGAAATTTCATACAAGTTTAAAACAATTTTCATAGAAATGTCGTTCGATATCGAATGCCGTAATTTGCCCCCAGAACTAAATTCTTTTAAATTAATTTAGATTATATTTGTAGTTATTTCCCTATCAAAGGAGGAAATGTCATCCGTAAAGTAATTATATATATTACATAGAGTTTAATTACAATCACATTAGGACGTATTATGGCAAAGCGAAAAAAAAACAGAAAGCAAATTTAATTAAACAAATATTCTGCAACTGCCACCAGCATTGTAATGTCACTGGCTGGTTAGTTTAACTAAAAATAAATTAATATTTAAACTTTGAAATATTTTGCACATTTTTCCTCTTAACGGAAGTTTTCATTTTGCTGACAAGAAATAATACCAACTATTTAAATTCTGAAATTATTGGCAAACATATGAATTCGAAAACAATTTTTTGGCTTACAAACAGCAAAATTATTAAAGTAAATAAAAACAAAAAAAGAAAATGATTAAAATCTACAAAATTCAACTGATAAATACGAACAACAAATATTTTCTTGATTTTTTTTTGTTGACTTTGAAATCATCATCACTAACAACAGCATCTTCTAACTATTGCTAAGACCAACTAAAAGAATTTGACGTGTATTCAAGTGTATTAAAAAGTAAGTTAAACATTACAAGTTAAACGAACAGACATCAACACCTGATAGCCAAAACATTTTAAACATTTTCAAAAAACAAAGCCGACCAGAAGCTAAAATTATTTAAACAAGGAACACGGTTTGGCGTCGAAGAAAAAACTTAAGCTGACAGTAGAAAAGAAGCAAAAAAGTAGTTAAAAAACCACTACAACAAATATCGACAGCAACATATTTAAAAGAGATATTAGAAACGTCAGCCAAGTAATGTATAGAAATTGCTACATATACCAACAAACAACAAACTATATACTATTAACAGTTTATAGAAACCATTATTCAAAATACGAGTACATACTAAACGTATTCAAACTGCTAACCAGCTCGTCTCTTTTTATTATACTGAGGCACAAACAAATACCAAAAATTAAACAATTTAAACACATTTTACAGGAAAAACTAACGCTTGAGAATCTCTTTTTCTTGGAAAATTAAAAAACTAACAATGGGTCAGAAAATATGAAAAATTTCGATAAAAACAATTTTATTCTCTGAGATATATATTTTTCTTCATTTGAAATTCTTTTACAGCTTATCAAATTTTAATTTGAAAGAAAAATTTACTTGCTTTTTTAACGACTAATTGCAAAAAATTATTTTATATATATAAACATTGTTTTCTGCCAACGGGTTTTTAATAATGCCTGTATTTTTTTAGATTTTTAATTGTTTTACATTTTTCTGCACAAAGAATTTAATTAATAGAAAAATATTCAACTGAATCGATTTGTAAAATTTAAAAAAAGGGGTACAAATAACACTTGTCAACAAGAAAATAAAATTACGGGGTTCCGACAATTGATGCTAGTAGAGGAGACTAAAAAAATTTATCGTCGCAAGATTTAAAGAACGCTTTAACTGACCAAAAATCGAAAATACGTTTTTTCATCATTTTTATCAGAAAAAATGTGCGTCGATTGATCTCGGTCCCAGATTTCTATGATGAAAAAAAGTTCACTTACGCCATCTGCGTTTTGAAAAATGCCAGTGTTTTCTTTCTATATTTATTCAGGTTTTTTGGCTCCGGTGAACATTAAATGTTTTGTCAGTTACAGCGGTCTTTAATTCTTGCCACGATATAAGTGTGTTGGCTTTTTAACAGATTTTTATTTTATAGGCGGTTGAAATTTTCCATCTCTGGCCAACTTTTGCAGCATATCGGTGTATTAAACTATGTTTTCCTTACATCTGAGGTGTCTGGTATGTTCAGCCATTTTGTAGAAAATATCACGACAAACATTTTTGTAGAAGATATTAACCCTCTAACTTCCCCGAATAACAGCGTTTTAGGTTTTTTTTTTTACACATCGTAAAAAAAACTCCAAAGAGGGAATGGGATAAAATGTTCGACATAAATGTTGGCCATAATACTTTACTATATATGCCGGAACACACCAAAACCCAAAACTTTACGCAAACGCTTAAAAACAATCACTACATAAGTATATGTTTTTTTAGTCTCCTCAATCCAGGATCAATCGCCAGAACCCCGTAATTTTGCAAAAAGTTTTAAATTGTTGTACAGTGTAATTCGATAATTAATTTTATTATTTAGTTGTTCCAATTTTTCTTTATGAGTGACATGAAATATACAAAATATAAATATATAAATCATACCAAAATTAGCTCTTAAGGAAGACTGAGTTTAGAGAATGTTTTATGTGTCATAAGACTTTTGGGTTTGTGCTTTAATTGTCTAGCTTGTACTACAATATAATCATACGTTTATACCATTGATGCCCAAGGTAATAGTATTGGTGAGAGTGACGAAATAACACTGGAAGAATAAGACACAAATGTTCTGCAAGTGTAGTTTGTCTCTCCCACTCAACATGCTGATTTTTTATTGGTTGATTGACGATCAAACAAATGAGCGTAAGTATACGTGAGAGTTTAATTTGCTGACATCAGCCACTACTGGGCATCTTTGGTTTACACATAATTGTTCATTACACCCCTTTTTCAGAGTTACGGACTAACTTCTCACAGCATCTATATATGTACCACGAGTACGGTGACTGATAGTTGAAAGTAAAATCCGATCAACAGACTTTTTAATGTGCTGGAGGCCCGAAGTTCGAGCCCCAGGTTTTTAGTTACTCAAAGAGCTTTTATCAGAAGACTGCAATTAATTCACAGTGGCACATATGTTTTGCATTACAAATCTTCTAAAAGTGTTCCTTTTTTATAGTTATATGGTCTGAAGACCCAAAATCAAATCTTATAGCTTTTTCTTTTCTGGCAATAAATGTACAATTTTTTTGCCTTTAACCCTCAAAATGAAATTTTGCGTTCTTTTCTAAAAACAATGTAACAAAAAAGGGGTTGCGTGAAAAATGCATCATTTCTCGCCCTCAAAAAAATCAAAGAGTGAAAATAATGCACTGAAACACAGCTGTCATTTTTATTATTATTTTGTTATTTGACATTCTTCATAAGCGTTTTATAAGTTTAAAATATATTAAATTTAAAATTAAAATATTTAAGTTTTTTTTTCCTTCTATTTATATTTTTTTACATATAACAGCAGGGCTACTATTTATGTTCTTTTTTGACATAAAACAGGGTGCAATTTAATGGGGTGAGGGCAACGCTTTTAAATTGTAATTTTTTTTGAAGAAAAGAAACCGCCATTGAACAGGTTGTGGTGATTAAATTTTTTATTAATTTTGTGTCGTCTTTAAAACGCCTTAATTAGATCAGAAACTAAATTCAATTGAGAACTTATATTATGTGTGCAATATTGTTTTAATCAAAAAAGAACATGATATCCCGTGAGGAATTGTACACAAGTCTAACTGAACAAGTTTTTGACTCCAGCTGCAGAAGTCTCATCAGAGTTATTTGTGTTCTGTTCATGCAAGTTATTTACAATTTAACTCACACTTTTTATAAAAATCATATATTGGAATTAAATTTTTTTTCCTACATACTCTGTATTGAGTTAGTCGAAGGCTTACTAAAAACATTACACTCTTATCATAATCTACTTTTTTCATCTCCAACACTGCATTTCCTTTTTTGTAATCGTCATGTATTCTAAATGAACGGAATTACAATAATTTTAGTAATGCTCTCTTTGGTCCATTAATCCACATTAGTTAAAATCTACAACATGGACAACCATACCCGTGGTGAGTGAACAGCATCGCATGAGACCTGCTTATTTGATCAGAAGACTCTATGTTGAATCGTAGGCTCTTTAACCACCGTAGAACGCGTCTAAATAGTTCAGACTTAAACCAGAAAATTGGTAACTCAAGTGTGACAACTTATCGAGGTAAATCGGGGTTATTATGGTTATCATGATCGACTTGTGCAAGAATTGCGAAACTAGTATGAAACTTAGGAAGATTAACAGTTTTATAGATGTTTTTAAGCCTGCGCGTCATAGAAATTAACTCTTCTGTTAGTAAGTGTGTGGCAGAAATTATTTTTGCAATTATTTACGTATAAACGTTGTTAAGCTGATGGGTGGTGCTTGGTACAGTGGTTAAAATGCTCGCACAAAAACTTAAACGGACGGGTTCAAATCCCACGAAAGGGGAAAAATTTAAAAATTATTTTCGGGTTTTCTCAAATTATAATTTAAAAAAGGGGTTCCCCCCTCCATCTGCAAAGAAACCGCTCCTCGTTTTTCTACTCTATTCCACTCTAACAAATGTCAACAAAAAACGAATCATCAGGAAAAAAGTGCCACCTATGGGGAAGTAACAGACAACAGCTAAGCCTACTTAGCGAAGGCACTCACCACACAATCAAAATGCAAATATGAGGCAATTGCTCTTGATCAATTAAGGGCGAAGGTATAACACTGGCCTTTGAATGATCAATTCACAGCAATTAGTTTCATTCCTAAGGCGCTTAATAGTACTTAATATAAGAAAAAAAAATTCCAATTAAATTCACAGCATTTAGTAGGGGTTTACCCCTGAATATTGGTCTCAAATAGAAAGAAAAAACAAAAAGCTGTATAACTGCTTCATTTGAAACCCATAAGAATGTTGAGATCAAAATTTAAGACCCGATTATCGTTTTCATCACTTGAATGCTGTGTCGTATTGGCTACATGGAAAAAAATGATATTTGGCCTATAGTGCAATACACACCGCAAAAGACGCATTGCTTGCATTTATAAAACATAATGAAGAAAAACACTTTAAAAACTCAACTATCAATACAAGAGTATGTAATTTTTTTTTTTTTTTTTTGTGAAGCGGCTTCTTAAACAGTAACAAAAAATATGTTGCATAGATGAAATGCAACATGATTTTGAAGCTCTTGTTATTACTTTAACAACTTAAATTTTGTATTGCTTAAGAAAGCACACACAGATATGCAAAGAAACGTACAAACTTATGCAAAAATATTTAAGAATACCTCTAAAACACCAACCATGTCAGAGCCTCTTAAAAATCAGGCATTAATAAAATTTGATTTGAAATAATCAATAAAATTCGCAACTACTTTTTAACCATCTATTTTGTTTTTTTATGTCTTCTGTTTTGTGTCTTTTTTTTAATTATTATGATGTTGCATGCGTAACGATTTATTGTTGCCACATGTTAATTGTGTCCACTTTTTGTAATTATTTTTGTTAAAGTCGCAATGTGTCTGCTTTTTATGTGTTTTATGTTTTAACCATAAATTTTGTTAACATTTAAATTTTAATATTCCTCTGGTGCCGATATAATTTTTCAATTTATTTTCGAAAATGGTTTTTATTTTTTTTTCGCTGGTAATTTCTTCACTTTAGAGCTGTAAAACTTGAAGAAAACAACTCAACATTTGCTCAGTTACTGCGTAGTTTTTAATATACAGGAAAATTATTAATAAATTTATTTGTTATTAAAAGTAATTTGCACAATAATTTGTTTTAAATTGTCTGTACAAATTTAAAATTGCTTAAAGTAGATTTAATGAAGAAAATAAATAAAAAAATATATGATTATAGGCGTTCATTGGGGATCACATTTTGATTAGGATTTACAAGCAATTTAAAGTGTTTAAAGAGACGTTGTAAGAAGCAATTGCTTTAAGAAATAATTAAAAGAATATGCTGTTCAATGAATTCGAAATTATTTTCAAATAGTCAATCAAGAAAGTTATGTAAGTGCTTTTTTTTAAAACCATTACTTAGGGGTAAACCTCCACTCATGCAGTGAATTGTATTGGAAAGTTGAGTATATAGATAGATAACTAATTATTAAGATATTAAGCGCCTTATGTCAATGGGACAAGGTGCTGTGAATTTGATCTTTAAAAGGCCAGTGTTATACCTTCACACTTGAATGATCAACAGCAATTGGACCATCTGTCGTTGAATTTTGAATGTGAATGGTGAGCGTCTTTACTAAGTGGTTATCTGTTGTCTTACCAGAAGATGTCGCTGTACTCCTGATTATTCATTTCTTGGTGGAATAGAATGGAAATCTAAGTGCTTTTAGTTTTCAATATTAATAATGTCTGAAAAACTAGGCAAAAAAGTGGACTATTATTTATTAAAATTTTTGTAAAGAATATGGATGCTTGATTACCACAAATCACACTTAACTTGTAGTTAACTTTCTGTTCCTATAATATAACACTTGTAGATTTTGAAAATTTGTCTGTTCAGTTTTGTTATATCGAAAGTTTTATCTTTCTTTTATATAAAATTGGGGTGCGTGATATAGTGGTTAGAACTCTTGCATACAACTCAAAACAGCCCAGATTCAAACTTCAGCAAAGGTAAAATAAAAGGAATAAAAAAATTTCCGGTTCTTCGAGATTTTAAATAAAAAAATTAGAGGTCCTCCCCCTCCAAGAAGTCCATCAAGAAAAACCCTCAGTCACTTTCGGCATGCCATCTAAACTGAATGTTTAGGATGAAAAGCGCCTTCTACTGGCAGGTTAACAGCTACTACCTACTTAGCGAAGATGCTCACCACAACATAATCAACACCCAGCTACAGATGGGGTAATTGCTGCTGATCAGTCAAATGTGAAGTTATAAGTCTCGTCTCTTACTTAAGGCCCTTAAAAAACAGTTATTTTATAAAAAATACCAATACAATGCACAGTATAAGTAGAGGTTTACACCCCGAAGTCTCAGCAAAGAAAAAAAAAATAAATATATTCTGAAGACGCTATACGCAGAAGTAGCGAAATATCGATAAATAAATAAACGATTTTTATTTAAAAAAAGACCTTAAGCTTTATTATTTACATTAAAAAATATAGGTGGAAAAACCAGAATTAAAATTATTAATATTTATTAAGAAAATAGAATGAATCTTTAATCTCATTACATAGCTCGGCCATAAATCTAAATATGTATTAGTACATAATTTAACAATTAATTTAACTTTAGCAAATCTGTTAAAATTTTTATATTTCAAATTATAATGTAAACCCAAAGAAGTTAAATTTTTCTTCTTCTTCCTCTCCAAGTTAAAGCAAAAATATTTTTTACAAATCTTTGTTAAAAAAAATGCTTCATTGCCGGTAATAACTATAAACATCCGCTTTTTTTAATTTTTCTTTAACTACTGTGCCCGTAAACCAGTAATAATTTTTTTCTTTTATTGTGAATAATTCTTATTCATTGAAAGTAATAAATTAAAATATATACAGTTTTGTGCCTGTGCTGTATATCTCTGTTTATTACTCTATATAATTTATTCATTATAACTTAATGTTATAGCTAAGGAATTTTTTTTTATTATTTTTTAATAATAAATCATAATTGCTTACAGATTTGTCTATATTAGGGCATAACTACAGTATGCAAAAAGTCTAAATTATTACAACTTAATAAATAAATTAAATAAATTAGAAGAAAAAAACTGGTTAAAAACAAATAGTAATAAGGTAATTTTATAAAAAATGTATACACATATACATACAAATGTACAAATGTATGTATTGTACTTATATATCATAGTCAGGCAGGTTTGTAGGTTATACCTTCTGATGCGAAAGTATACAACCATACAAGAAATTTTTAAATCATATATATTATTTCTAAAGCACTTTTTTTTGTCGGTTGCAAATATCTCCCATACCACCGCATCAAATTTAATGAATGATATCTCATTTTAAAGCCCATTTCTAACACAAATGACGAAAAATAATTAGAAATTGAAAAATTAATATTTTCATTGATAAAAATTATATTTTATATAGAACTGCATGATAATACTGTTGTCATTATGATTATATGTATTTGTTCAAGTGTGGTAGTAATAGTAATGCAATTGTACATAATATAGTATGTATATAATAAAATCCATTTTAGCAATACCGCTATTAACTATAAAAAGCTGTTTTGGAAATACTTTGCAGTAGTTATACGTTTAGAGATATTTTTGTTTGTATTAAGGATTTGTACGGGCAAAAAGTTAACGATGATCATGTCATTACCTCTAACATTGTATTCAAAGAAGTATTATAAAAGCATTTAAACATATGTATGTATGTACGTAGTTATGTATGATATATTATGATTTCTAATATTTTTATACTTTTAATAAAATGTATTGAAGTTATTAAAATTTCTATTAATTATTTTTATTTTCTGTTACAAAAATGACAACTAACGGTGCGAAATATTCACACGGGTCATCTAGTTTAAAATGTATTTACCATTTTCATTTATTATGTACCGAAATCAATTTTGTTTATATTGAGACTAATACTCAGGGGTAAACACCTACTGTTGCTGTGCATTGCATTGGAATTTTTGTGGAAAGGACAGTACATACATATGTTTTTTTCTTATGTTATTAAGCGCCTTAGAAATGAGTCAAATTGCTGTGAATTGATCATTCAAAGGCCAGTGTTATAACTTTACCTTTGAATGATCAGCACCAATTGCTACATCGTTGCATGTTCATTGTGGTGAGTGCCTTCGCTAAGTAGGTTTAGCTGTTATCTGCTACTTCCCCATATATGGCACTTTCTCCTCATCAATGTCAGGAAGCGGTTTCTTTGTAGATCGACTTCTGTTATTCTTAAATTATAGTTTTGAAAAAACCGCAAACTAACTTTTTAATTTTTCACCTTTGGTGGTATTTGAAAAATGTGAACAAGTGGTAGTGGTAGGTGTGGCGATAAGTATTAATAGTTAAAAGAAAAATATATAAAATTAGGAATTGATGTCTATCTTTTCCAATACTTCACAATTAAAATCGTCTGATGTTCCAGTTATTATATCGTACATCCATTATATTTGTTTTCAAAACTTTTAACATTTCTGATCATTTTAAAATAAGTATTTGTTCTTAAAACAGCTGCGAATAATTCATATTGCATTATGTGCTCCACTTTTTGGTTTCAGATCCTTCTTTACTGAAAAGACACGTTCGTTACAGGTGTTACTTGTTTGTACTTGGGATCAATACCGTTCGTCAGATTTTAAAAATCCAGGGACTAATCGGCATTTCGAGATTTTATGTTAATTACATGGTGCAAGACATTTACGGACAGCCTATGTGATGAAAGACTAAAAAAAAAAGAAGACGCATATCTCCCAGTTTTGCCCAAAGCCATGAAGTTTTTCTTATGGGCCTATAAACATTGTTGGTCTCGGTGTCACATTTGCAGAAAAGTGGTTAATTTCTCAGGATCATATCTTGCAAACCGTTCGGAACTTTGATTTTCTTTCTGAGGTAAAGTTGTAGCTCTTGTCATGAAGAACAATAATTGTGAAAAAATCGCAAAAACTTCAAACAATTTAATTTTTTTTTATTTCTCCTGTTTAGATGCATAGGTAACAAACCATTCAAAATTTAAGGAAACCATGAACTAAAAAATTTTTCTGTGTACTCAATAAACAACTTTCTAAAAAATAAAAAAAATATTCCAGGAATGATTGTTAAAACCGTTCAGATACCGCTTAAGTATTCGCAAAATTAAAAATTTTCCGAAAATTCCCGAATTTTTCCACTGTTTTTTCTTTTCTAATTGTTTAAATAATGCTTTATCGTTGTCAAGTCGGAATACATCGTGGTTACTCCTATTCATTCCAATTCCTTGTTAAAGGTTTCAATCGACTCATTTTGGAATGAAATTATTGTGATAATATTCTTGTTCTCAATTAAGATTAGGATGTATTCCACAAAAATTGCTACTTTTGGCCAGAGTAAAAGGCTTAAGAATAATAGTTTTATAAGAAATTTACCTTTTTCTTCTTTACTAAATAAACATTTCCTAATGTCTGCGGAAGTGACTTTTGTATTTAAATATTGCCACATCTTTACAAAATTTTAAATTAATCATATTGGGAATTGAAAAAATAATATATATAAGGTGTCCCAGAACTAAACGTCAAGCCGAAACGGGGTAAAACTATCATGAAAAAAGTAAAAAAAAAAATTTATCCCATGCAGTTTGTAAGTTATTGTCATTTAAAAAAAAACTAGAAATTTGGTCAAACTGTAACCTTTTTCGTTTATTATGGTTAATTTTTATTATTTTTGTTCAATTGGCAAAGTTATTTTTTTTTTATTTTTTTTAGAAAAATCTTAGTTTGAGGATTAATCTTCAGATCTGGAAGCCCTGACATAAATATAAGTAATTATTTTAAGGTTTAAACATATTTCTAAATATTGTTTTTAGCTCCCATAATCAATGTTTTATAATCGGAGTTTAAATATTTTATTAAAAGTGTAAAACTAAATAGAAGTACAAGTAGTTTTCCTTAAACTGCTGTATTACCACTTTATGGCGAATATTAAAATATTTAAATCCGTGAAATTTTCTATTATTAACAACAGACTGTTATTAAACATAAAAAATGTACTCTTTTTTTCTACATGTTTTCTATTTAAAATATATGCAAGTATTGGTTAAACAACTATGATTATTCAAACGGCCTTTAAAAGAATTTAAACATTTGCATTGTGTTTGGTAACGTTTTTTTTCCTCTTTTGTTTTTGTAATTGTTTTATGTCTGTATATCTTTAATCTATAAATTTTGTTGTAGTAGTTATAGTAGTAGTTGTAGTTTTATGCAAGTTTTTTCAAATGCAAAAGGCAATGAATTTTAAAATAATAATAAAAATAATAAACCAGCTTTATATAGGTATAAGAACAACACTAACAATAATACGAGTAAATGTAATAACAACAACAATAATAATATTAAATATGTAGGTTATTTTAAATGCTTTTTTTTATTATTATTTTAAAGCAGTTTATTATAAACATCAAAGACAGACAGACAGACAGACAGTTTATAGGATGGAACACACCTTAAATACAAAAATATAACAACACAAAACGAACAAACTATTTCCTATTGCACAGTCGGTGCAAAGTTAAGAGAAGAAAAAAAAAAGTTGAATTGAAAAGGAAAATATTGTCTATTGATTTATTTTTCCTTTATACAATAACCTTTTGTTTTTTTTTTTCTTTTTGTACTTTTCTTTTTTTCAGGTCGGTGGTTATAGATGACGGAAAGATGTCATTCTGTTAGATTACTTGGTGATAGTGTTAAATCAACACCTTCGAAAATTAGATTAGTCTCACAGCAAAGAACAGTTAATGTGTTCGACGTCAACGCGCTAATCAACTATAAAATCTTAAGAATAATTCTTTGTATGAATTTCAAATTATTTATGGTTGGTTGTTTTCTGTTGGAGGTGTGGTAAATTTATATGTTTTTATTTGAAATAAATTTTTCTATATAGTCAGTTAGTTAATTATAATAATGTTGTGTTGGCCATGAGTTATATGAGTTATTTCTTTAAACTCTGTTCGCAAAATACAATTTTTTTTTTGTATAAATATTTAACAAAAAACTGGACTAACTTTGTTAAATAGATGATTCAATTTTTTATCAACAACAAATTATTTCTTTGTTTATAGCTTTTAATTAAGGGATTTTACAACTACAGCCTACAATAAAAGAAATAATTTAAAAGCGTAAGAGTTCAGATTTTCGGATCGCTAATTACTAGAAATAATACACAGAAAACTAAAATATTTATTAAATGAATTATAATATTGAGAAAGAAGCAGTTGACATGCTTTAGGGGATTTCTTATTCTTCTATGATGTGCATCTATACTGTTATAGTAGATTTATACTATACATACATACATAGTTGGCCATTACAACCCAATGTCAGGGTTACGGCCCAGCTTTTAGCAACACTCATGTTGTGTGTGTTAGTTTTTATCCATGTGTACCGGGACCTACAGTTTAAAGTAAGTCAACTCCGAACGACAGATTTCAGAAGCCTTTTTATGGCAATCAATTACTCCCACAGCTTTTGCCAGAAGACTGCTGAGAGGTAGACGCAGAAAGAAATAATTTTTTCATATTTCTTTTTTCAAAGAGGTTAGAGCTGAGTTTTGAACCCAGCGTTATCGTCTTAGTAAGCCAACACTAGACCACGGCGACTTATACTATGATATGGTGTTATTCTGTGTGTTGAAAATCATTTAAAAATGAAATGAATGAAATTGTTTAATTAAAATAAACACAAAAATCAACGAAAACTTTTATCATTGAGCTTGCATCAATGGTATATTCTAATGTTTTTTTTACTTTTTTATTTTTTTTTTTATTGAGACCAATACTCAGGGGTAAACACCTACTAATGCTGTATATTAGATTGAAATTTTTGTGGAAATGACAGTACATACATACATAATTGGCCATTAGACTAACCACTAGACAGCCTTTGGAATGAGACAAATTTCTGTGAACTGATCATTCAAAGGCCAGTGTTATACCTTCACCCTTGAATGATCAACAGCAGTTGCCCCATCTTCCCTAAGTAAGTTTAGCTGTTATCTGCTACTTCCCAATAGGTGGCGCTTTTCGCCTGATCATTGATTTTTTGTTGTAAAAGGTTAATGTGGAATAAAGTGGAGTGTCAGGGAGCGGTTATATCTTGTAGATTAACTTCTTGGAGAGGGGGGGAGGGGACCTCTTATTTTTAAATTATAATTTTGAAAAAACCGCAAACTACCGTTTTAATTCTTCACCTTTGCTGAAATTTGAACATGGGCCGTTTGAGTTTTTGTGCGAGCGCTCTAACCCATATACCACACACGTTTTAATTAATATACCGATTAATTTGAAATTCAAAGAATAGAATTTAAAGAAATTTTAATAGCGAATTAATTCAGTTAAAGACAAATAAAAGTTTGAATACCAAATACTTGTTACTTTTGTAAAATTTAGATGCCTTTAGACTATTTATCTCCAAAACTGGCGGAGATATCCGAAAACGGATTACAGATTTTAAAAATTTTGGCGTCAAAAACCTAAAGCAGAATCATTAACTCAAGATGTATAAAATGGCGGATAGAGCACGACGATAATTGCATTTAAAGCTTAATGAAATCTCATATGATATTATCTCATGTCATACCATAAAATTTAAGTTTAATGTACAATTTAAACTTATGAATTAGATTATAACTCATACTCATGCATATAAGGGGAGTGTTTATTAAATCAATTTTATTTTATTGAAATAAAACAAACACTTTTAAACGATTGAAATTTACCGCTTTTATAAAAAAAATCTTAATCAATAAAATTATAACAATAAAAAATTAAAGCTAATAAAACCTTTTAAACTTCAAAACATGGCCAATGATTTAAAATTAAAAAACAATAATAGCTTTTTAACGATTAAACAACAATAAATGGCAAAATTAACGAAATTAGCATTATTTGTTTAATACAGAAGAAAAGAAAAAACTGCCATAAAATTGCCATACAATGGATTTATTAAAGAAAAAATTACTAAGAAAACTAGAAGCAAGATAATAATATGTTAAAAGAAAGAGAAAGAAACATAAAATCAACAAAATTTAACACGATTGGAAAATTCATATAAAATGCAAATTATTATTATCTTAAAAGTTTTGCATGAAAAATGAGAGAAAATACTTCCTATTATTAAAAACAAACATTACAATAATTGTGAGAGTTGTCTACACTTTTTACAATTAAATTTATATACGAGTATTGTTAATAATAAATAAAAGCAATTATAACAGTACTTAACAAAAGCATTATTTAATATAAAATCTTTCAAATAAATTACATATTTGCAAGCCTAATAAGCCATTCTAAGTGAGTTATAGTAGGTGAGTCGGCCGACTAGTAAGTGAACAAACAATCAGCCAATCTGTATGGGCTACACCCCTAACCATTAAATATAAGTTATAGCTTTAGTAAATATCGATATGCATATAACTAAACTTTGTATGTGTTGTATTCTATACTAAAGTTTAGTTTGAGTGTTGCACTTTTGTCTGCAAGAATTATTAATAAGAAAATAAAAAAAAAAATAAAATAACAAAATTATATATAACCCTAATGATTTTAGATAATTCAGTATAAACTTAAAATAAAAAAAATTATTTTCAGAACAACATAGAACATTTCAGAGAATATTATAATTCTCTGTTTTCACAATTTGCATAAACATTATGGGCAAATTTAGGGTTAGGGAATAATTTAGCTGTAGCATCAGTCTCTGATATTTATTTAGTAGAAAGTTGGGAAATTTTAGCTACGGAAACCTATACTACCATTTTTTACGTCGACTGTTTTCGAATTGGCAGTGTGAAGAACGACTTTTTCAACAAAATTGTCTTTGTTAATGAGACTTTGATAACTGACATTTTATCGCCACAATTGGGTAAAGTTGATATCAGCGACTTTTAGTTTCATCAGGAAGGCATCACAAACCATATAGCTGCCCACATAATTCAGTTATACATACATGTATGCATACATAATTGGCTATTACAACCCTGTGTCAGGGTTATGGCCTAGCTTCTCGCAGCACTCATATTGTGTGTGTTGTAACATTCATGGATGTGCAAAGAAAAGATATTGGATTATGTCTTAGGGTTACAACTTGTTAATACGGTAGCCAAGTAAGCACAGAACTTCACTTTCTCCTATAATTCAGGTATTGCATTAAAAATTTGTCTGCCACGGCTAGGCGATATCAATTGGCCGCCTCGTCCTTTTGATTTAATGTCGTTGGATTATTTTCTCTTTCAAGGATTCATATGACCAAACAACTGATGCTCTAAAAGATGAAATTCGGCGCTGTTTTGACGAGAAAAGCGAATCTGTATTGTAAATATTGTTTTAAAATATTGTGAAAAGCGGATGTCTTCCGACATAATTTGCCAGAATTCTATTCCATTATTAATTCCCATTTTTTTACTTTGCTTTGGTATCTATAAAACTGAATTTGTCGAAAAAAATGTTTTTAAGTCAATTTACTTCCTAACTTTAAATTTGCCCATCCTATATTGTAGGTTGCCGTAGTCCAGTGTTTAATGTGTTGGCTTACTAAGACAATAGCGCCGGGTTCAAATGGAAGCTCTGACGTCTTGAAAAAAGATATATGAAAAAAATATTTCTTTTGGCGACTACCTCTCAGCAGTCTTCTGGCAAAAGTTCTGGGAGTTATGGAATGCCATGAAAAAGCTTCTCAAATCTGTCGTTTAGAGTCGACTTTAAACTGTAGGTCCCGGTACTCATGGATAAAAATTAACAACATGAGTGCTGCGAGAAGCTAGGCCGTAACCCTGACAAAGGACGTAACCCTTTACTTAACTTGGGTATATTAACTGGAGTATCGGCCAATGCCAACCTTAACAGTTCCGTATCGAATATTCGATGTTCACTAAGATGCCTTTTCCAAAATTTTTTTTCAATTATGAAAAAGTGCGCAGTATGTTCTCTGATGAGTCGATTATTTTTGGTCCCGTCAGTGGCATAGGCAAATTTGGCAAATGGGTCCGTCATATCATTTTTCTGAAAACTTACATGGCCGGGACGCAACACAGGCTGATCTTATTAACTCAGTAAAATCTTAAATCGTTCTTCAAGCTTACGAATATATAAAATGGACAGTTAAGGAATAAGTTACCAATTAATTAGCTAACTAGATCACTATACCTCCTTGAAAGTCTAGCGTTTGACCTATCCCCCAGAATCATAATCGCGGTCTCTATGGCTTTGTTTTCAACTACAATATGTGGTGCACATAAATCTAGTAGAGCTACCACTGCAGCTATGGAACAGTTTTTAATGCGCAGGTCATGCTATGGGATTTGGCCTGTTTTAGATAAATATGTAAAAATTAGTCTAACCATCATTGTATTTGCAGTACGATATTCTTTGTGTACAGCCTTCGTACAAGCTGTTTGCATACTAACAGGGTATGTCTGGCCTGTTCATATATTATATATAGATATTATACTGTTTAGTATTACACCTAGGTATTTAGTTTTTTCCGCAGAACCTCCTGACCTAATATTTCATATCCTTCATTTAGAAAAACTCCTCTTTTTAGCTAAAATCACTAACAATATAATCATAAAAAGTAATATATTTTACCCAAGACTTAATTAGTTGAAACATATCCCCACAAGAGTTGTCAAGTAAACCCCTAATAAATCTATTATATTTTTCAGAACATAGCATCCGCTTTGACAAGCTGATGGCAGTTTCAAAGTTTCGTTTGCATAAAGGAAAATTTGTTTATATGGACAAATTAAAAGATGGGTCAGGAAACGATTATTTAAAACACAATTTTTTTTTACAAATTAAAGTTTTTTGTTGAAACATTTATTTTCTATTTGAAATTTATTTATAAAATAAAACCTTAAATATGATCTGCTGGTATAATAAATACTCAGAGCCATTATATCGCAACCGTATTGAACACAAGACTTAAGCAACAAACTTCATGCAAATTGTTATAAAATCGATACACGTGAAGCGTTTTAAGCAATTCATAAACAAAAGAAAAATTATATGAAAACACAATTTTGAAAACATTTAAACATAAATTGCATTAAGCCACCAAAACATATTTAACCAATTGAGTAATATTTGAAAGCAATAGGCCAACACCTTTTTAAGGGAAAATAAGAAAAAAAAACCACACACTCAAACATGTTAGTTATAAATAAAAAGATAATATTAAAAAAAATAAAAAATAAAACTTAACCCAATACAAACTATTTAACATATTTGTGCAATTTTCAGAAAACTTTTAAATTTCATATTTTCTGTTCTCTTTTTGTTATTGTCTATAGAAAAATTAAGCAACTTTTGTTTTGTTTTATTTTTTATTTTAAGATTAAATTATCTGAAAGGGTTCTAAAGTCATCTTTCTTAAAAAAAAAAAAAAAAAAAAAAAAAAACAAAAGTAAAATAGATTTCATTTAAAGAAACCTGCATGAAATTTATGTATTTTCGTTTCATTTATAAAACACAAAAACGAACTTAAATTTTAATTTTTTGTTTGTTTTTTCATTTAAATTTTTTTAAACTGACAATCAACCAACTGCTTGTATTTGTTTACTCTCACTATCATTTGTATCATTATTATGCTAATTTAATGTAAGTTTTTTAACTTGTTTTTGTTTTTTTTTTCTTCTCTCGGGGTTTTAATTTTTAAGTTAAGCCAGCAAGGCAGTAAACCAAACAACCAGTCAACTAACGACCTATACCAACACCACCACTATGATTGTATGTTAATCATAATGATTGCCACCACCACTGTTTTTGTCATCGTCATCATCAATCGCGACATTATTATTATTATTACTACAGAGTTGGTTAATGTTTTAGGTATTTTCCTTTATCACCGTCACAGTCCCAGTCGCAGTCCCTGTCCCAGTCACCATCATTATTATCATCATCGTTATTACCATCACATAGTTTTATAGCTGTGAAATAGAAAAACGTGAGTTTCACTTTTCATTTTATGGTAAAAAACAATTTGTTTCTCTATGTCGCTGTGTATATATCAGTAACTTAACAAGTAGACAACAGCCAACAACAATAGTATAATAACTTAAGAAAAAAAACAAAACAAAAAAACTTGTGAATCCTTTATTAAAAATAGTTGCTTGAAAGCTCACAATACTAAAGTTGTATAAAAAGCAAAAAAACAAGATGAAGAAAACTGAAATCCAGAAAAATTAGCATTTGTAATGAATGAACAGCTAAAGTTAATGTTACTTTAACGCTTTTGTTTTACCATAAGACTTTAACTTTAATGTGTGTGTCTGTTTTTTTTATTTGTTTCTTCATTACATGTCACAGAGTTTTTAAATAGGTTTTTTTCTACACTTTTCGTAACATTAAACCCTTTTAGGGTGAAATATTTATTTTTGTTATTCCGTAAGAAATTGTTAAATATACGAAACAATAACACTTCCCTTGGCTTTTAACATTCTTTACGTCTTTTTTTCATTATTCTGAGCATTAATAAATATTTGTAGTACATAAAATAGAAGGCAATAAGTTATTCAATTCTTATTTTCAACTGAGGTTGCTTTTAATAAAGTGAATATTGCCTTGATAGTCGAGCTAAACATTAACCGAAATACCTACAAAAAACTGAACAAGGAACATAAGGCCGAAGGACCAAATTGTTTTTGTTTAGCATTAAAGCTAAATAATACTATTCTAAAAGTATTTTTTTTAATCAATACTTTTGAATAAACCCCAACTCTTGCAGTGCATTGTATTGGAATTTGAAGATACATAGATACATTTATTTTTATTTTTTTATTATGCGTCTTTTTGTTGATGAGACAAGTAGCTGTCAATTTGACCACTCAAAGGCCAGTGTTATATCTTCACCCTTGAATGGTCAACAGCAATTGCCCCATCTGTCGGTGGATGTTGAATGTGAGTGGTGGGCGTTTTCACTAATTGGTTAGCTGTTATCTTCCCAAAAGGTGGCGTTGTATTCCGTTTAATGTGAGTGGCGAACGTCCTCAGTTGGTTAGCTCTTATCTTTTAAGAAGGTGGCGCTGTAATCCTGATCATTCGTTTTTGGTGGAATAGACTAGAAATGTCAGGGAGCGGTTTCACGAAGATAGACTTATTGGTGGTGGAGGTGGGGGTAAGCTCTTATTTTTTTTAAATATAATTTAGAAGCGCTCTAACCACTATACCTCTGTTAAACAATTGTCATATTCACAAACTTTTTATTGTATTAAAATACACTTTTTGTTTTGCTGGTTCTGTTTTCATAAGTCAGAGCTTTTATGGCAACAGTAACGGTACCTTTGTATTTGATAATTCCTAAGATTTTTTAGTTTTTTCGTTATATCTTTGGCATCTACTGTACGATCTTTAAGTATGATAATCAATGTGAGATATATCGAGACAAAAACATTTAGGGGCTGTACGGGAAAACCTTTTTTTTGAGGTACGGTCTACTGTCCATGCATCTTTGGGTTGATTGCCGTTGAGCGGCCCAGGTTCAAATCCCAGCAAAGGTGAAAAATTAAAAGAAGTTGGTTTGCTGTTTTTTTTCAAAATTATAATTTAAAAATAAGAAGTTTCCCCCCTGCAAGAAGACCATCTACAAAGTAACCGCTCGACATTCCACTCTATTTCACCTTAACCAATATCAACAAAAAACGAATGATCAGGAGAAAAGCGCCAACTATTGGGAAGTAGCATATAACAGCTAAACCTAATTAGTGAAGACACTCACCACACAATCAACAGGCAACGATGAGGCAATTCCTGTTGATCATTCAAGGGTGAAAGTATACACTGGCCTTTGAATGATAATTTCACAGCAATTCCTCTCATTCTTAATATAAGAAAAAATATATACTCGTATGTATAATATCATAATGTTCTCTCCTTCCCAAAAATTCCAATACAATGCACAGCATTTAGTAGGGGTTTACCCCTGAGTATTAGTCTCAAATAAAAAAAAAAAACTATTAGAACACTGAGAGGGAAAATATCTAATTTATCTTATTTAACTTCGACATTAGATGTCAAATTATCACAAAGCACTAATAATTTTTATTGGTTACATTAAATTTATACATATATAATTGGCCCTTACAACCCGTTTTACGGACTAGCTTCTCGCAGCACCCATGTTGTGTGTGTCAATTTTTATCCATGAATAGCCAGACCTACAGTTTAATATAAACTCCGAAGGACAGATTTGAGAAGGTTGTTCATGGCAATCAGCTACTTTCAGGACTTTTGCCAGAAGTCGCTAAGAAGTAGTCGCCGAAAGAAATACTTTTTCACATGTCTTTGCTTCAAGATGTTATAGCCGCGGCTTGAACCGGCACTCTCGTTTTAATAAGCCAACACTTTAGACCACGGCGACTATATTAAATTTATATAGTCTTTGTTAAAAATCGAAATTGAGATATATTTGTAAAAATCGAATGCTTTCAGGATGTTCACATCTGAAAAAATCTGCAAAAATCTGCAAAAATCTGGATAAAAAAAACCAAGCTTATGCAAGACAAATATATTCAAGGACATTAAAAGTCGAAAATAAAAACGCTTAAACACAGAAAACATTAATTTCATTAACAAAATTTATAACTAATAAAATACAAATTAATACAATTGAACTTAAGATTAAGCTGGAAGCGAATTTCCTGCCGTTTTTGATTCCATTTACTTCCTTTTTCTGTGATTTTTATCTGTTAAAGTTAATAAAAAGAAATGAACCCTATATCCTATGTTTTAATAATCGTAAATAAGTGAATTTGAAGTTGATTATATTTTCAAAGATAAATCATATTTGAATTGTCTAATTATTTTAAAGTTGTTATAAAAATGGTTTTTCAGCACTGGGTGCAAGAAGCGGCTATAACTAATAGACAGCAACGCAGCAACATGTGAAGAACGGGCGGTGATAATCAAGGCGAACACTAAACTTAAAATTTGTTTGTTGTAAAACCTTGTTTATACTTTAGTTTGTTAACATTGTTACGTTACTTTACTCGTGAAATTGTTAAAAAAGAATCAAAATTATTCGAAGGGTTTTCAAATTGCATACGGTGCGGATGGTTTTTGTTTCAAACTGACCTAAGATAACATTTTTAATTACCAGTACTATATTTCCCAAGCTTGTTAAAGGTTTAGTAGAAAAATTATATGCCTCATATATACTTATATTAATTCGTCCTAATAAAAAATTAATAATTTTATATAAAGCAACAACAGGTCCTGACTGACCACAATGGTTTAAAAATTCCTATAATATTAGTTTTCTTTTATGGTTTTTTCTTTCTTAATCATCACCACCCGTAGCACTGTCACTAGTTTTTGTATTATATTAAATTGTATTTTAATTAATGTTAAATTAATTGGTATAAATTAAAATGTGACATTATTGTAAAACTATTTGTAAAAAAAAAATAAAAGAAAAATAAAAAAAAATACAAGAGAGAAATAATTAATAATGAATTTTATATGCATTTATTTAACCAGAAACGGTGAATTCATAGGAAAACGTTATGGAAATTTATCTTTGAAAAGAGATAAATAATAATGTTCATTAAGAAAAAAAAGAAAAATAAAAATCAAGATGTAGTATTATAAACTGTCCCCTTTTAAAATAACAAAGTGCTACAAAAGACAAATGAAAAATATAATGAAAATAGACTTTTATCAGTCAGTGTTGCCATGAGTATTCCTGATTGATCAGTTTGGTTGTATTTTATTTTTACTGTTCATTTATTTATTTCATATCGAACAGTGGCTAAGAAGGGAGCAATTCTAAATCCGCCACTGACTACTCTGTAGTGTAGTGTCAAAGAACAAAGAGCTTAGTGAGTCCATTAATATTAATATTATATTGTAATTATTAGGAGTGGACTCACTCAGCCCTTTGTTTTTTACAAAAGCATATCTGGTCAGTCAACACTTCAAGGAGATATTGAAAATTTTTCTCAATGGTGTGATGTCAACTTATTGGATTTAAATATTAATAAATGTAAACACATGTCATTTTATCGTTCCCTGAAACTTGATACCTAATATCATTTTAAGGAGAGAATCCTGGAAAAGGTGTTAAGCGTTAATGATCTTGGGATCTTATTAGATCATAGACTAAGTCTTGTGAACATATTATTTTATTATTATTTATTTATTATTTTATTAAGCGTTGGTCAAAAGAATTTACTGACCCCTACGTAGAAATACAATTATACACATCTTTGGAACGGCTTATTCTTGAGTACGGGTCTATTATATGGGATCCATACTTTTTCCCTTACTTAATAATCTTTGTCATTTAATTGATCTTTCTGAAAGTAATGATTCTTTGAAGAGAAAAATTATTTTCTATTTAAAATTTAAATCATTAAATATTCAATACTTACTTATATATTGTTTGTAAATTTTACTTTAGTCTGTAAGGAACTATTACCCATATACATAAATAAATAAATAAATATTGAAATCGATATAATGCTTTAGTCAGCAATCGATGAGAAACAAAACTTTACGCAAATGATGTTTAGTTTCTTAAATTTTAAATAAAAAAACTTTTCTAATACATTAGATGTCAATTCAGTGAAGAAGTCAGCTTAATAACAAACACTGAGACTCTAAAATACCATTTTGAAAATATATGTATGACAAGGGGATATATGTTTGTTTGGGATTAGGTCACAAATGAAATAATTGGCGTTTAACCAATAATTATCTTATATTTTATTTCACGAAGCTTGTTCAGAAGTTTGTGATTTTTAATCATTCAAAATTAATTTCTTTCCAAACATTTTTATGTAAATTTTTAATTCTATACGTAAGCCAGAACATTAATTTCTTAACGTTTTTTTTTTTATATTTTTTTAGTTTAGTTTTGTTTTGGGCAAAGAAATTTAAAAATTTGTCTTTGTGTGTTGTGTCTTAGAAGTTGCACTTTTTTAAAACTGAAATATTAATAAAAAAAACAAATTTTTTTAATTTCAAATAATAAATTTGCATTTTAACAAGTCAATTTTAACTGTCTATACCAGGGTATATACAGATTTAGTTTTTTGCTTTTGTTAGGTTTTGAGGCTATTTTAAATTCGGGCATTATTGCAAAACAGTAGCTCACGATTAATTTTTTTTTGTTAAAAAATATTTGTTTTTGCTGGTTTTACATTTTGTTTTTTTTTAGCTTTTGTTAAAGTAAAATGTAAATTCTATTCTGAAATAGGCTGTTATAGATCACACTGAATTTAAAACACAAAAGTAAACAAATAAATTAACCAACTGGTTAAAGAGTTCATCTAACTTAGCATCGCCCTTACTAGGAAGAATGATGTCAGTCTAGAGATCAAGCCAAGAATCACACTGGCGAACAGGTGCTAATGCGGTTGTCTCGGTAGTCAGTTTAGTAACAGATACCCTTTTGTGCGACGAAATTAACAGTATACAGGTTGCTTTTTCTTCCGGTGCTTCTGTATTGTGCGGAAACATGGACACTGTCTTATGCCGATGCAGTAGTCCTGGGAGTGTTCGAGAGAAAAGTTCTTTGCAGGATCTTTTGTCGTCTAAGGCACGGCAATGAATTTCGTTTTATAACTAACCATGAGCTCCTCGACGAATTTATGGCCAGCTAAGTAAGTAAGTAAGTAAGTAAGTAAGTAAGTAAGTAAGTAAGTAAGTAAGTAAGTAAGTAAGTAAGTAAGTAAGTAAGTAAGTAAGTAAGTACTTACTTACTTAAGTAAGTAAGTAAGTAAGTAAGTAAGTAAGTAAGTAAGTAAGTAAGTAAGTAAGTAAGTAAGTAAGTAAGTAAGTAAGTAAGTAAGTAAGTAAGTAAGTAAGTAAGTAAGTAAGTAAGTAAGTAAGTAAGTAAGTAAGTAAGTAAGTAAGTAAGTAAGTAAGTAAGTAAGTAAGTAAGTAAGTAAGTAAGTAAGTAAGTAAGTAAGTAAGTAAGTAAGTAAGTAAGTAAGTAAGTAAGTAAGTAAGTAAGTAAGTAAGTAAGTAAGTAAGTAAGTAAGTAAGTAAGTAAGTAAGTAAGTAAGTAAGTAAGTAAGTAAGTAAGTAAGTAAGTAAGTAAGTAAGTAAGTAAGTAAGTAAGTAAGTAGGTAAGTAAGTAAGTAAGTAAGTAAGTAAGTAAGTAAGTAAGTAAGTAAGTAAGTAAGTAAGTAAGTAAGTAAGTAAGTAAGTAAGTAAGTAAGTAAGTAAGCATTATTATATTATCTACGTATCGACTGGTATATTGTAAGGGTTTCATTTCTTTTGCTGTGTTGTAATTAAGTATTAATTATTAGCTCGTATGCAGTTACAATAATTTTGAACACCAACTGATTACAAATATTAGTTTCTTATACATATACGAGATGCGTTAGACCATATAAAAGGTACTCTTTATCTTTTGCCACACTTGTTACTTCAATTTATATTGTGGAGCATAAAATTAAAATTTACAAGTCCATTGACTAGATGCCTTTTTTTCTTTTGAAAAATCTTACTTTTAATGCATAATTTCAACAAGTCATTTATAGTAATCAAATGCAACATTAATTTTGGCAACTAGTTTTACGCCTGTAAAAATCAACAAAACAGAATAAATAAATGCTTTTTCCTTTTTACTGTTTTATTTGGCAGATTTTAAATGCAGATTTTTTTCCTAAATAGTGTTTAAAATGTAACTCACTATGGGTGGTAAATCAGTTTATTTGCTTAATTTTTTTTTTTCCACAACTACGCAGTTCAGTTGTAAAGGCTTTTAAATACAGTTTTATGGCATTAAAAACGAAAAGCACCCACTACCAGTGTTTTAAAAGTTAATTTTATTTTTTTGTATAATTTTGTTTAAACAAAAAATGTTTCTTTTTTTTTTCTTACAGGGCCTTGTTTGTTTAAAGAAAAATCATTATTTGTCTAGCTGAGTTTTAGATATTTTTTCTTTGGCTATTGGTTTGTTCGTTGTGCTGAATTCGTGATTTTATTTTTTTTTTCTCTTTTTGGTTCAAATAATGATTTCAATGAAATTAACACAATGAATAAAAACATAAATTATATTTCTATTTCGTTTAGTGTTAGCCAATTGTTTTTGTTTAGTATGTTAACAATGTGGCAGCTTAATTTTAATAATAGAGAAAAAAAATTACAGTTTCACATAACCGTCTCTAACTAACGTGATTGCCTAAAGGGCCTGGATATATGTTTGTTCGTATTTAAGTTTTGGCAGTATGTACACATATTTTTATCTTTTTTAATTTTTTTTTGCTAATGGCTACAAAATTATGTCAGTTTTATAAATAGGATAAAAAATATTATTGAGTGTAAACAAAATTATATTAAATTCCTTTAAAAATATTTATTTTTGTTAAATTACAAAAAAAAAAAAAAATTTACAAAAAATTAAGAAAGTTTAAAGAATTGTTAAACTTAAGAAAAATTTAAAACCGAAAATTAAATATATATATGGGTATTTCCTGCGTTGCGGACGCAAGTTTTTATTTTTTCTATTTTAGTTTTCTTAAAAAGTTGAAACATTTTGAAGACTATGTCCATATTAAAAAATTTTGATTTTGGACAGTACTATAATATGCTTTTGCTGAAACTTTACTTAAAATGTTGTACTGAAAATTATGACTAACACAACAGCACGTTACGGACGCACAAAATTTTCCATATGTATTTGAAGTGTCCATGAAAATTTGTAAAATTTAGCGAAATTTTTTATGTGATAAATAGTATTATTTTTGTTTTTTTTAAGAAGATATGTTGGGGTTTTATAAACAAAATACTTTTACTTTTTATGCAATTTAAATCTAAATGGGCGTTGCGGATTCACATTGCGGACACACACATTTATCTATGAATACCAGTATTTGAAAACCTATTTTTTCTTATTTTTATTTGGAACTCAATTAAGTGCGGTGTTAAGTGCGTTTCGATTTTATGGACAAGATCCGCCAAAGTTGCCTCTGTGTAGTCTAAGAGTAACCGATTGTCTGCTTGTCGCCAATGCTTCCATTTAACATAATTTGATGTCGTAGGTACATTTTTTGCATTCACTCACCACACATAGCCTATTTTTCGTATCACAGCAAACATTTTCCAAAATAATTTAAAATTTTACGGAAAAGATTTTATTACTTTTGAACAGCTATCCAGCATGTACTCGACGTTAGCGTGGTACTTACATATGCTAATATTGTGAGGCATTTTTCTTTCACTTTTACTTACTCGTTCCTCAGGAAATTCTTCATACAGAACAAAAGCTTCTGAAACTGTTATTATCATGAAGCGCTTAGCAACGAACGGCGCTTTTTGCCAGCCGCTTAATCACTTACATCATCTCGACAATAGAAATTAATAATTATTGTGCAAACTGGTTTACTAGACATTTTCTGGCATAAATATTTCTCAAATAGTTTCTTTATAATTTCATATTTTTTAACAGGATGTTTTGGAAAACTATTTTCGGTTTTTTTATTGCTTTTGCCAACGTCTGCTTACAACTATAAGGCTTTTATATGGTAGATTCTTTCCTATGTTTTCGCAAGTTTTGCATTCGTAATCGATTTTTTCTTTTCTTTTAATTGCTTACAAATTATTGTAGTTTCCTTCTTACGCTTTCTTTCTTTCTTATCACTCGCTTTCTTTCTGATTCCTTGTTGCAAAATGCTTTCCATTTTTCTTCATCTGCTCTTATCCTTCAATTTTTTCGAACGAGATGTAGATTCAGTAATATGGTTTATTTCCATCCTAAATACGATAAAAAGTATAGAAAAAACTAAATTGTTTACTGAAAAAATTATCAATTATTTACTTCCTGTTGCGGACGCACAAATTTTAAAGGATATTTGCACTTTAAAATGAGAGGTAAATTAAAAACTTTTATAGATTAAATTTTTACTCTAATAAAGATGTTGCGAAAAAACACATCCGCCGTTTCTAATATTTTTATTTGTACTGACATAAATAACAAATACAAATTTTGCGTTGCGGACACACGAAAAACTTTACCTAAAACAAATCATGAATTCTACCGTTATGCAAACTCTCTGAATTTTTTCTTCACACTGAAAGCAACAACTACAACTCATTAAACATTATAAATGCAATGTTGCTAAATTTAAATTGAAATATCTGGTAAAAAAGAGAAGTCAAAGTAACTACCTGAAGGCTGTGAAAAGCATTTTCTAAGGAGCTAAATTTTTAAGCATTAAGCATTTTTAATTTTTTTAGAGTCGCCATTATTTTAAATGACTAATCCTTTGTTTTGTTAAAGTTAAACAAATTGGCTATATGATTACAAAAACATTGGTTAAAAATATAGCAGTTTTAAACTATGAAATTTTCCGTCCTTCCTCTGGAAATACCCATATTAAAATTTCTAAGGAAAACAGAGACAAAAGATAATTTCTAAAAGCATACAATGTCACGAGCAGGAACATTATATCTTATAGGTAAAATTATGTTACAAGAATATTTTTTCATATGCAAATATCGTCATATCAAATCTATGTCTTAGTTTCAGAAAAAATAATCCTCAAAGGCTGTCCGTATAAGTACAAAAACAATACAAAAACTCGACATTATTTCCCAAAAACCAATTTTTATATAAAAACCACAGCTTAACCTAAAAAATATTTAAAAAATTTGGTTTATTTTTCATTTTCGAAAGCTTTTTGTTTCTCCTATAAACTTTTTTCAATACATCTGAGCGCTCTTTGGATTTCATGTGACGATTATTTTAAATCTAAAAAAGTATTAATTTTAGAAACACTTTGAGCAATAATGTAACCAAACAAATTGATTTATTTAAAATTTCTTTTCAATAACTCTTTTATTTTGCATTTTTATTTTAATTCAACTCTGTAATCCGTCATTACAACCAGACAACTTTAATAGTATTTATTTGTATATTTACTTTCCTAAAAATTATATTTAACAAACATCTAACAAATGTGTGCCGATAAGGCTCAAATTTAGCTTTTTAACATGTAATTTGATGCACCCACTTCATCGTCAGCATGCCTTGGCATAATCAAATCATTTTTGTTGGCAAACAAATATAATAAAAATAAAGACGTAAAAGTTCTTAAGTATTTAAGTTAAAGAAATAAAACATTTTCTAGCCTCTGGTTAAAAATATTTTACTAATTTGATCACGAAAATCAAATAAAAAAAAACTACACAAACTGACCAATAACATAAAATAAAGAATTTAGTTTTATGAAAATTGTTGAATAAAGTTTGCCATTGGCTTAGCCAGATCACATGTTATATGTTAGGGGTATAGTAAATTAAACAAAAATTTGGGTGTGAGTCTTCAGAATGTAAAAATATACTTGATTAAGCAAAAACATAATTAGGGTCTTTAGAATAACACTGTCAGTTACTGTATTTTCTCTTACTTTTCCCTAAAGCCCATCTGTGTTTGCAAACTACTGTGTTAAGTTTAACAGATTGTCATATACCAAGGCTGTCATGGAAAAAATAAAGGATGATATAGAAAATTTGGAAGAAAATGTGTGGAAAGGCAAACAGTGGTTTAAACAAATTAAGTACAACAAAATGCAAAGATTAAAATTATATATCTGGTGGTTAAATTTTAAGTGCCGATGTTGAATGTGACCCACCTAAACGTCAACTTTAACATTTCTCAATATCAGACTCACTAAATTTGAACTATGGAAAGATACACAATTGAGCAACGCATTAAATCTATTCAGGCTTATTATAAAAATAGGCGTTCAAATCAAAATATATATCGTACACTTCGTGATTTTTTCGGTCAATTTAATCGTCGAAATGTGAGTACAATCAGAAAAATTGTGCAAAAATTGTAACAATCCGGATCTGTGGCAGATGTGAAAACATCAGTGCGTGCTCTTATAGCTCGTTCTGAAGAAACTATTGCTGCTGTTCGCGATAGTGTAGCTGAAGAGCTGTCCACTGTTACTGTGAATGGTATTCGCTATGGTGAGATGATAATGAAATTTTTATGGCCCGAATTGAAAGATATGGATGTGGGCGATATGTGGTTTCAACAGGACGGTTCCACTTGCAACACAGCTAAAGAAACAATGGCTCTTTTGCGCAATAAATTCAATGGCCGTGTTATCTCACATGGTGGTGATTTCATTTGGCCGCCAAGAACATGTGATTTGACACCGTTGGACTTCTTTATTTGAATTTATTTGAAAGAAAAGGTGTACGTCGATACGCTAGAAACAATTCAAAAGCTAAAGGACGAGTTAATTTGGCATATTAACGGCATAGAACCTTAATTATGCTTCAGCGTCATCAAAAATTTGGACCATCGGATGAAGGTGTGCCTCCGAGGCCGATATTTTGTTCCATACATAATTGAACCATACCAAGTTATCATAATGAAAAGAATTGACAATAATTTTCTAAATAATTTGTGTTTTATTCAAAAGCAACATCGGCCTTTAAAATTTAACCAGCCTTTAAAACGTTGTTGTGCCATATAAATTATTTCTAGGAAATGTTTTTTTTTTGTTCAAATATATTTGATACTCTTCACCGAACTGCAAAATTCAACATTGATATGAGCATTTAATGTTTTGCTCAGAAAAGGTGAATATCAACGTCATTGCCTGCATTATTGATACTTTTAATAAAAAATTGTACGCTGTTTACGGTACTTTAGTATGATAGTTAGAAATAATAGGATGTAGCCCCTGTACCAGCCTCTCTAAGTAGGTACTTCTTAAAGAAAAAAAAAAAAAAACCCAAACCATTTATGTTCAGCGGTAATCAGATATATCTGGTTTAAAATTTCTTCGTATAAATAAATTGTCCCTTGGGTCACACTTAACATTGAAGGGTTTGACAAATAGATGCTGAGCGATTCTCAAACCTACATGATATACACAAAAAATTTCTTGATAATCGGTCGAACCATTTCGGAGGAGTTTGGCAAGAAATACCGCAATATAAAGACTTTATATCGAGCCGTAACCGCCAAAAAAGCGTAACCAACAAAAATAAAATTTTAAAGGAGAAGGTTTTTTTTTAATATCTTCGTTGTTTTTGCAGTTATTGTCATGAAATTTAGTATGTAAGTGTTATTTTTCACGATTTATATAATACAATTAAAATTGCTCACATTTTAGTATAATAACGGTAATTTTTGTCGCTTACGCTTTTTTCGCTGTCACTCTTGTAACCTACTGATGATATTTGTGTCAGTTAAGCTAAAAAATCTTTTTTTAGAGAAACAATTGTATACTGTTTATATATATCGCTCATTTGCTGCAACAGTGGCATAACTCAAAATTGCGTTTTTCTGAGTTAAATATGTAGAAATGTTCCCAATATCGTAAATAATATTGTGTATAAAACCTATTGTGATCGGAATGATTTTGAGCGTTTAGGATCAGAAAGTGATTCGATACTACTTATTTTTTTAATACAACAACGACAAATTTCAGGGGCTACAAAATCGTTGTACAATAAAAGAGATATTATTATTTTTTAATAAATCTCAATCTTTGATTCCTAAAATTTTATTATGCGATGAAAACAATTTACTATAGTGTGTAGAATCTAAATAAACATTAATGTTTTGCGTTGTGGATAAACTGCTTTTCTGAAAAAAAAAATTTTTTTGAGCTGACATTATTGCAGCAAATTAGCGATATATACATAAATATTATTTTATTTAATTCTTTTAATTAATTTCATTTTAAAAGTTAACATAACGCTGACTTTTAACGCTTACTCTCTTAATACAAGACTTCAAACAATCTTTTTGTCTAATTTTACTGCCAATTCCCCTGAAGTTTTCATTTATTTGTACTCTATCAATTTCCGTAAGCTTAGAGCTACATGAATTCCCACATTTTTTATTTTGGCATGGGTCAGGCCAAACATCTCTATCACGAAGTGTAGCCTTTTGCAGCCTTTTGGGTATTTTTTTTTTTTTTGCTTTCTATATCCTCTTTTTCCCACACATGTTTCTTCATTAGTCTCAGATTTCGAATAATTTACATCTGAAGATGTATCACTATCACTGTATGGTACTAGATCATATCGAACGCACTTCTAGAAGACACGTTTATAAATTGATACTTATATAACATCCAAGTGGAATAAAAAATATTTTTATTTCCTCCGCCATATTGTTAAAAGATTATAAAATTATTATAGAGTGCAAATTTTTAACAATATTTAATATTATAAAGGTATTTTAATGAATACAAAATGCTTTTTTTATACAGTTTACTTAGGTTTAAAAGAGAATTTTAGTGTAACCAACAATCTGCGGTCATCAAAAATGTAAACAAACAAACATTGTGCACTTACGCTAAAATTGTTTTTGCTCTAAATTTGTAACGGTACTTTGTATGACGATGAAATTTTAGGAGATGATGCGGATGTTGTCAATGAATTCATTTATTAAAAAAAACGAAAATCGAAAATTATATTGGTTACGCTTTTTTGGCGGTTACGGCTCGATACATTAAAAGACAATTACAGTGTAAAATATATTCTTAAAAGGAATGATGCATTTTCTTCTTTTTTCTGAGCTCAAGTTTTTGTTACCAAATTGTGAATCTTTACTATGCATGTTTCAAAGCAATTGGCATCTACAAAAAAAAAAATTAAAGAAACAGTAGCACATTTTTGATCACTGAGTCTGAAAAAATTTTTCTTAAGGCAGTGAAATATACCGAAAAATACCGTCTCTATAAACTTTTTCGTTATGACTAACTTAATATGCAGCAGTGGCACCAATATGTCACTTATATTTGTTGAAGAGAAAAAGACGATATATCGAATAGTTCACCGGATATAGACTTAAGAATCAGTACATGTTTTTTGAAAATTCAACTAAAATACACCTCCCAGTCAAAAACTTTAAAAATTAATTAAAAAAAACTTCAGCTAATGATACAAAACCCATCTAGCACTCTTTTTCTACCATCATAAGCTTTCAAATTTTGGCGGTTTCGTTTGGTTCAAAAATTTAGTGCTGCACTATGAAATTGATTTACTTATGGCGCTATTTTCAAAATCATTTTTTTACAATTATTAATACAAAACCTTTTCTAGTTATCTTAATATTAAAGATTTACATTGTAATTCTTAAAAAATATAACTTTGAATACTTCGTATTAGCGACAAAAGATATGCAATGCAGTGAGTAGGATGAATTTTAAACACAAAATATTTGATTCCATCAAACAGTTGGAAAACAATTCTATGAAATTTATTTGTTATTACCAAAACAAAGCCTACACAACACCACAAATTATGTTGCAGTTTATTATCAAAATAAAGTTGTTAGCAAAACAAAAAGATTAAGTTAAAAAGTTAAGATAACACAACAAAATACTGCTTAATCAACTGTCAAAATTACTTATAATGTGATATGTAATTGTGTATAATGGTATGAAAGAGAGAAAAAGAAAACCTAATGAATAAAATGAAATTTTGCTAAATAAATTTAACAAATTTGCAACACAACTTTTATAACATGCACCTTCAACATCGTCACCATCATCATCATCAGAAACTTCTATTTTATCATGAACAATAATTTGAAATCTACACAATTGTGTAGCATTTACTATTTGCTACCAACATGCACTTTTTCTTAAAAACCAAAAAAAAAAAAAAAAGAAAATATTTTTTGCTCATTTTCATTTAAACATGATGAGGTCTCATGTATGAACATGTCATGACAAAATTTTATTTTTTCTGCTTTTTTTTTTCTTATTCCTATAACTTTTTGGGCAGAAATTTTACCATGTGTAATTGATAATAAGAAAAAATTTAAGATTTTTTTTCGTACCCCTCCACATTTGTCTATTTTTATGGCTTCGTTTTCTCAGCCATTGCCATATATGATTAGTTTTCTTATACTCGTAGAATTTGTATGTTGCAAAAAAAAGAAAAACAAATAATGGGAAGTTTAAAAAAATAAAAACACGATAGGAAAATTTAAAACAAATTATAAAGAAAATTTCAAATTACAGTGGGTGTTTGTTTTTTTTTTCATACTCATAAAAGATGTCTAAAGTCTTGTAAATATGCATTTGAATTCAAGTGTCTATTTCATAATGACACATGTTTGTATGTGACGGCATGTGAATATTTGAGTTACGCTGAAATTTTTAAAGTTTTCTTACCAGTGAAATTTAATATGGTTGGTTAAAATAATTTTCCAAATATGCAAATTATTTAAACCGTAAAGGGGATAATAACTGGCAGTTTATAGTTTTATAAAGGATTTAGTAATACAGTTTAAGAAATAAAGTAATTTATTAAATAAATACAAAATTAAATAAGAATTCGTTTGCTTTTCTTTTACAACACATCGATTTGTGGTTGACTTGCGGAGTGAAAAACACAATGCTCTATAGAGAAAATTCATTCTTCAACCGCATAGTTCATTTATGAAATAAACATCACATGAAAGTTTTTCCTGATATTAGTAAGCTTAAATCAAATGCCCACAATCACTACTCCCTCCCTCTTTCTTCCCAAAACATATATTCCTGAATCAGCACAATGTACTATACCTGGAACCGACATATCGAACTATACCTATGACAGGATTCTACGTATGGAGATGCCCGAAGAGACATTCCTGGTTGGTTACGCGGATGACATGGCGGCAGTTATTATTACCAAAGATGTCGATGCGGCCTAACTGCGACTCAACCAGGTGATAAGTCGAGTTACTCTCTGGCTGAGTGACCACGGGTTGGAGTTGGCTCTGCTTAAGACCGAGATTGTGCTTCTTACTAAGAAGCGCATCCCGCTCATTAGAAACATGCCGGTAGGAGAGGTTATAGTCCACACGAAGAATGCCGTTCGCTACCTGGGGGTTAGTTTGGAGTGAAATATCCAGCAGAGCACACAAAGCGGCCTCAGTGGTTACCTTGTTGAGCAGGGTAATGGCCAACATTGGGGGCCCTCTTCCCTATAAAAGACGTTTGCTGCTGAGCACCGCCGAGTCTGTGATGGTGTATGGAGCTGAAGTCTGGGCTGATGCGCTCGGGGTCGAAAAGTACCGAAAGCGCATGGCGGCAGTGCAACGGAGAGCAGCGCTCCGCATAGCATGCTCCTACCGCACGGTATCGGAACCGGCTGACTTGGTGGTCGCCGGGGTCATACCCATCGACCTCCTCGCCAGGGAGCGACAATTCGTCTACCAACACAAGGGCGAAATTGGAAAGGAGGGCGCTCAATCTGTGGCAAGGTCTCGGTCCCTCAGTGACTGGCAGTCACGGTGAGATACTGAGACACGCGGAAGGTGGACTTACGGCCTTGTCCCTCAAGTGGACGCTTAGCTAAATCATCAGCAAGGTGAGGTAGATTACTACTCACGTAGTTGCTGACGGGCCATGGGCACTTTCGGTCTTTCCTGTTTAAAATATAAAACGCTGTGAGTCCCACATGCGTCTACTGTAGAGCACAATCCGACTCCGCTTTCCCACATTTTTTGAGTGTGAGAAGTGGATGTTAGAGAGGCGTGCACTGGAGAGGGATCTTGGCATCTTGACTTCCAATACCATCACGGGAATTATGTTAGGAAACCTCGCTGCATGCAGAAGGATCGCCTTTTTTGTGAGGAGGATCCTTTGTCGAAAGGAGAGAGACCTTGCAAGGTCGGTGGCACCGTAGAGTCCAAATAGACCGGAATATAAGGCTCCATCCTGAAGTAATGTCATAAATTGACGGTCCCGGGATGAAGCCTGGTGATATTGAGAGGGTTTTTAGCGGGTAAGCACGCAATAACTGTGTGGAGTCTGGCACAACGGGTGGCAAAGACCACCAAAGTGCGTAAATGCATTTCCCTTCTCATAAAAAAAAATCCTCTGAATGCTGGCCTTAATAATAAAAAAAATTTTATATTTATCGCAAAATTCCATCTGAAGTATTTGCATTTTATTATTTTTATTTTTAACTTAACAGAAGTGTTGCTGAGGTCTAAAAAAATTTTTTTTATATGTACTTATAAAATTTTTTTTAACACAAATCGATGAAATATAATTTTCTGTACCGGGATTCAGTAACTTTTAACAATACGATATTCGTAAAAGAAGTCGACAGTTTCTATTGTTTGCAGTAACGATTATGTGATTCACTAAGTACATTTTATCGACAGTCTACAACTGTAGTTTTCTTTATGTTTAAATTTCAATAATTTGGCAGCACTGTACAAAAATAGTCAGTTTTTGGGTAAAAAGTTAGCAAAGCTACAAACCTCTAGTTTCATTGGGTATACAAACACACAAAAATGGTTCTCAAACAAACTAGTTAATAGCGTAGGCACATCTCTCTACAAAATTTCAATATAAAAAATTTACGATTTTCCAACTGAATAAACAGCATAAAAATTTTTGGCGTTAGTTTACGACAACAGCCATCGTAAACAAAAAATAATGAATAGCAATATCGACAATTCTGTTGTTTACTGTTGAAAACAATGCGATTATCGTAAAAATAAGTTACTGAATCGCACCACTGATATGCCTTAAATTATTTGCCTAAATTTTCCCTTTTTAAATAATAATGCAAATCTTATCTAAATTTCTTATATAAATGCCTTGAATTTACATACAAATTTTAGACATAATTTTAGCACCATAAAATAGTTCTTATTAAGTTGCTAATTTAATTTTATAAAATCTTTTATAAAGAATTAAATTTATTTTTAGCCAAATGGTATAATTTTGTATATTCTTCCAACTATGCGATGAATTCTAAATATGCAAACAGCTCCCAATGAAATATTAAATAGCAACATCTCTTTAAAATCATTAATTATATTCATACAGATATCTGTAGTGAATAGAATATCTATTAATTATAAAACAAAAAGAGATCAAATAAATAAAATAAAAAAAATCCTCTTAAAAAGTTAACAGTTAAACAACAAAAACACTTAAAAAGAAATTTACGTCAAACGTTTATGCTGGAAACAAGTTCTATTATGATCCAATGCTTACGTCTTAAGACAAATAAATATTATAATCATAAATAATTTTAATACTCAGGAAAAAAAGAAACAAAAAAGAATAAAAAAATTTTGCTAAAAATATGAATTTGTTTTATTGATGCCATTTGAGAAATTGGATTAATAATTTAATGGTTTGTTTTCTATATATTTTCTATATATATAAATATATAAGAATATTATTTCACAAATACGATCTAATCAAATGACATTAGTTTTAACGGTTTAATAATATTTAAAGACTGTTACTTACCAGTTTATAAGTTTCTTTAATGTGTTTATTATTAGTTTTTTTCTTAGAAATTCGTTTTATCTAAGTTTTTTTTTTCTTTTAATATATAATTGTCCAAATTAATTTGTGATGTTTTAACGGCAGCATAATTATTGAGAGATTTGTAGATTAGCCTGCAATGAAAAAGTTTTTATATTGGATAAGTAAAAAAGAATTTAATTTGATTAGTTATTATTTAAAAAGCCTTAATAAGCCTATAATATTATTTTCACAATTCTGTTAAAAATTCTTTATTAAGCCACTAATTTTAACTGAAAATATTCTTACTAATTTCAAATGTATTTTAAGTTTTTATGGATATGGGATTACTGTTTCAATTAAAGATTCGTATACTGTCGGAACTAAGAGTATAAAAAGTAAACAATTTTTAAAACCAGCAGTTTAAATTTAAAGTAAAAAAAAAAAAATAAAAATAATTAAAAAACAAAAAATATTTTTCGCCTTATTGGCAAAATACATTCAATATAATTTGAAATGTATGCTTTTGGGGATAAGCATGTCTCTATGGCCATTTCGTCTCTGCTTAAGAGACTCGTCAGGAGACTTTTTCCCAAACGTGTTATTCAAAACTATAAATACTTATGTTAAAATAGTTATAGACTAAATGCGAATCATATCCCATTTAGTATATAAAAACCAAACAAAAGTATTTACAAAGCAATACATTTCTGTTTTTCAAAAAATTTAAATTCTATTTCTCTGTTCCACCACAGCAAGCCGTAGGTTGGCGAAAAATATTTTTTGTTTTTTAATAAAAAAACTTTTTGTTTTTCTATTCATTTGCTACAGACATTATGCACAACCGTAGGTTGGCTTGCTGTGGTGGAACAGAGAAATAGAATTAAAATTTTTTGAAAAACAGAAATGTATTGCTTTGTAAATACTTTTGTTTGGTTTTTATATACTAAATGGGATATGATTCGCATTTAGTCTATAACTATTTTAACATAAGTATTTATAGTTTTGAATAACACGTTTGGGAAAAAGTCTCCTGACGAGTCTCTTAAGCAGAGACGAAATGGCCATAGAGACATGCTTATCCCCAAAAGCATACATTTCAAATTATATAAAAATAATTAATATGAAATAAACAGCCAGGCCCAGGATATCGAATCGTGTAATTTTAAGCGACAAACAGCTGATTTGCGGCACACTAATTTTTGTGTCGCCAAAAATAAATGCGATTGGTAACACAAAATTTTTTTACACACATACACATAAATAAACAAAATCGGAATAAGTTTGTTTACTACATTTCTGTCAAGTCAAACTAGCACACGGTTGCATTTTTTACTGTACAATTTAAGCATTTCAGCTCTTTTTTCGTGTATATTCGCGATTATTTTTTGATATGTTGATATGGCAGCTTTGTTGTTTATTTGCATTACGTTGGCAACGTAAAGAAAAGCGAACGATAAAGTGACAGTTTAGATTCACAGTGAGTGACTGAGTTTCTTTCGCTTAAGTTTTCTTTCGATATCGTGGGCCTGGCTGAAAATTTAATTGTCCTGCTGTAATAACTTGTTCCCGAAAGAACTTTATAATTTTTAAAATCATCAATATACTCGTATACAAATCTTTACTTTACTGTAAGGTTGTTGTGAATAAAAATTTTTGTAAATCATATTGAATAGAATTTTGTGAAATACTTAAGGTAATATGTACGTCATAAACTTTTTTTTATAAATACGAAACTTTTATTGAAGAAAATATATCAACCACGATGAAGCAAAAGAAGATGATAAGCCATGTCACCGTTTCCATTCGCAATTCAATCCGTAATATGTTTATTCAGAAAACCAAATACGAAAAAATTTCACAGATTGAAACGGCTTTTATTTGCATAAACGGAATTGCCATTATTTCTGCCTTAGGCTCAAATAAGTGATTTAAACTACTTTTATCAGTAGAAAAACATGTTTTTTTAAATTTATTTTTATCAAAATAAAGTAATTAAAAAACAAAAAATATTTTTAGCCTTATTGGCAAATACATTCAATATAATATGAAATGTATGCCTTTGAGGATAAGCATGTCTCTATGGCCTTTTCGTCTCTGCCTCAATAAATACTAAATGGGATATGATTCGTATTTAGTCTATATGGCCATAGAGACATGCTTATCCCCAAAAGCATGCATTTCATATTATAAAAACAAGTAATTTTAAATAATTCTATTTGCTTAATTTTCGTAATTTTCGAAAATGATATAAAAAGACTTTTGTGAGATACTAGACTTGTCGGAATCAGTCTACATACGCTACCTCCATTAAATTTTTCAATTAATTTTGTCAAAATTCAACACATTAAAAGAAAACATTTTAAGAAAAATTTAAAGTATATACAAAAGATGTAAAGAGCGAAGTAGAAAAATTTTAAAATTAAATTTGCCATTGCGGTAATAATAATCTTCAAGAAGTCGCTCAATGACATTTTCAGTCTATGAATTATCAGGAATACAGCGCCGCCCAGTGTCGTGTTTTCATATAACGAGCAGCCAAAAATAGAAGGAGTTGACTTAGAGTTATGAAATTTGGCACACTTGTTTAACTTGATGAAAGATAGTAAAATAGAAAATATGAAAAATTTCGGAGCAAGGATTCGAGTCCTTCCCATATGTCCTGAAAATTAAAAATGTCATAACAGAAGAAAAAAATCGTTCTATTATTATGAAATATTGTACACTGATTACCTTGAACAACATTAACATTTCGACTAAATATGGTTCAATTCATAGGAAGGACAAGCCCAATTCAAAAATATCCTTTTTCGAACATTTAAGAATAATTGTTAACAAAATTATAATTAATAATTTTTTTTGATACATGAAACTATTATGTAGATGATTCTGAATTTATAATTTTTCTTTTTTTTTAAATTTGAGCAAGGACACACCCACCTGAATAAAAATTAAATCGATAAATTTAACCTCAAACTAAAACTATGTTTTTTGCTTTGTAAACGCAATTAATTTTGTTAAATTTTTATAAATTTCAGGTGAAGAAAACCATATTAATACAAGCTATCATATTGATTTTCATTTATTTCCTAATAATTTAAAATATTAGATATAAAAAAATTAGCGAATTCGAACCTGACCAGCCACTGATAATTGCGAATAATATTGAAAGGGGAACGAAAGTGGTAGTAAAACCAAGTTTTAATGTGCTGGAGGCTCGAGGTTCGAGCCCCAGGAAAGGTCTGATCAATATTTTTATAATTTAATTTTTGTTTCGTCAGAAACACTTTAATTAGATCAAAGTTAACGGCAATGAATATTTTTGGTAATTAAATTTAAATTTTTTTGAACTAAACTTACTTGAAGAAATCTTATATTAAAGTAGATATGAAATACCTTTTTTATCTTTTTTTTATTGTCCACTGAAGTTAAAAATGTTTAATATTTTTACTTTTCTCGCTTTGTTTATATTTAGAATAACGATGCATCGCATATGAAAATCACATTGTAATAAAAACTATAGTGCCAAATTTTAGCATCACTGCATATATATATTCATTAAAATTACGCTGCTTTATTATTATATTTTGTTTACCAACTAACCCTTCAAAGTTATAGCACTTTTTCAGATTTTTTGTAATAATTGTGTATTTGCGTCGCCGTGGTCTAGTGGTTAGTGTGTTGGCTTACTAAGACATGAGCATTGGGTTCGACACCCAGCTCCGACATCTTAAAAAAAGAACTATGAAAAAAATATTTCTTTCGGCGACTACCTCTCAGCATTCTTCTGGCAAAAGCTCTGAGAGTAACTAATTTCCATGAACAAGCTTCTCAAGTCTGTCGTTCGGAGTCGACATTAAACTGCAGGTCCCGGTACTCATGGATAAAAATTAACACACACAACATGAGTGCTGCGGGAAGCTAGGCCGTAATCCTGACTCAGGGTTGTAAAGGCCAGTTATGTATGTATGTATGTATGTATGTATGTATGTATGTATGTATGTATGTATGTATGTATGTATGTATGTATGTATGTATGTATGTATGTATGTATGTATGTATGTATGTATGTATGTATGTATGTATGTATGTATGTATGTATGTATGTATGTATGTATGTATGTATGTATGTATGTATGTATGTATGTATGTATGTATGTATGTATGTATGTATGTATGTATGTATGTATTTACGTATAACTTTGAACTTTGAATGCTCAGAACTACTTCAAAAATTATTTTTTTTTTAAATTCTTTCTGATTTTTTTTAATTGGAATGTACTTAATAAAACCATATTAACATTTTTTATTAATAGGATAGTTGATTTTTTTATTTTTGGCCGCCCTCACGACATAGTGCGCCGCCTTCTGGTAAACAGCTAACCTACTTAGTGAAGACACTCAGCACTCACAATCAACATCCACCGACAGATTGGGCAATTGCTGTTGAGCATTCAAGGGTGAAGATATAACACTGGCCTTTGAGTGGTCAAATTGACAGCAACTTGCAACTTGTCTACTGATCATTCGTTTGTGGTGGAATAGACTGGAATGTCAGGGAGCTGTTTCTTGAAAATGGATTTATTGGAATAGCTGGGTGGGTCCGGTCCTTTTATTTTAAACTTTTAATTTTTGCAAAACCGCATACTTTTTATTTTTTAATTTTTCTTCTTCACTGGGACTAGAACCTGGGTCGTTTGAGTTTTTGTGCTAGGGCTCTTACCACTATACTTAAAGAAACATAGTGTTATTTCAACAAAATTTTTTAAGTTTTTTTTCTCAAGATAACTATAACTATATATTAATTAGCAAGCTATTATTTAAAAACAGTGCAGTTTATTTTAACGTTCGTATTTTTTTTTTTTTTTTTTGATATTTAATCTCGTTTTCTCTTGTCAATTTTCAAGCCATTATTTTGCTGCTCTATGGGGGCCTTGTTGAAGTGTAATGTCTTCAGTTGGTTTTCATTCTCTGAACACCATTTATTTTTTTCCGACAAAGCAAAATGAAGCATCTTTTCATGATGTTTTTATATAATTTTTTGACATGCATTAATAAAGCCGCCAACATTCCAAACTTTACAAACACATACACATATTTAAACATACATACATACATACATACATATATATATACGGGTAAAAAAATTACTAAAAAATGCTTTATATACTCAAGATGATGATTTTTTTTTCATTTTTCTTTTACAGCCACTGAGACAGAATGAGGTCAATAAGTATAAGTTTATATACATATATATACTTATATATGTATAAGAGAGTATTATAGGTAGTACAGCAGCATTTCTATAGAAAAGCCAACAACATGGAGTTGTTAAAAAATAGTTTTTTTTTATCGTTTTATTTTTTTTTAACGAACGTAATGAAAAATAATTCAAGTAGCTTAAAATTAAAATAAATTTTGTTTTTGTTTTAATCAAACTATATTTATAGATTTCAATCTTTCATACGTACAATACAAATGCATAGAAATTTTTAACTTTTAAGTTGTTTTAAATATTTAATTCCTTTCTGACTAGATGATATCTTGAAGATTATTCTAGCTGGAGTAGAAAAAAAAACAAAGTTTTTGGTAAAAAAATGTAAAAAAACAAAAAACGTAAAACGTACCGCCTGTTTGGTTAAGCTGTTTATTAAAAGCTGTCATAACTATTAATGGATTTGAAAATAAAGATTACAAATATCTTGTCGTATTAGCAGGTGAAAAACTAACAAATACACACTCACTGTACAGTTGCATTCAAGCATAACTAAGGCTTTAAGTCTATAAATGTATAAATGAATGACTGATTGTCTGTTAGTCTGTCCGTCTGTCTGTCTCTATAAGGAAATCTTGAGAATCTTGAAAATATTTAAAAAAAAAAATCATAAAAACCATAAAAAATTGCTGTGGCTGCGTGAATATTTATTTAGACTTTACAGGTGTCTACAAGAGCACGTTTGGGGTTTTTCTTTCTTTTTTTTTGTTTGTTAGTCCATATGCTATAAAATGGTTATTGAACTTAATTTTTACCAAATAACGTACCACTATATTTGAGCTGGATTTATGGCTCGAGTAAGTCTGATGGATTAACCGAATGAACAAATTTTGTATCATATTGTATTAAATGCAATGACACTATCCAAGATTTTTATTCAATCTTTGTTTGTGTGTGTGTTTTTTGTTTTTGTCTTTTGGAATATTCAAATAAACATCTTTGGTAGCAGTTTAAGTGTTATAAATAGAGCTAAAGAGTTTCTAATTTTTTTAAGAAAAAAAAAACAAAAACTTGTAAAAGTAATTTACAAAATCAAATAAATTTTTGAAATCGGTCAGTCTCTGTGCCATATTTTTAATTATTAAAAACTATATCATAGAGTTGTCAGATTATTATCTTTTATATTATTTTCGTTCAAGTAGATCAATATTCGATCAGTTATATTTTGCTATTTGTATTATAAACTTTTATATAAAAAAACTGCTAATATTGAATAAAGAACTTATAATCCAATTACAAGTCGGCCATAATTGTATTTATTTCTACGAAAATAATTTTATTTTAAGAAAATTATATTGTAGGAATTTGAAATACGTCTTTTGAACTTATCATTAGGACGTATTCAGAAATAATCACTAAGTGTTAGCTTTTTTAAGTTTCTATTTAAGTTTCCCCTCATCGCCATTTTTTTATTTGGATTTTTTGAATTTTTTTTGTGGAAAGGACAGTACATTATGACAACGGAACATATATTTTTTCTTAGATTATATTGTATATAGGCGCTTTATGCCTTAGGAATGAGACAAATTGCTGTGAATTGATAATTCAAAGGCCAGTGTTATACGTTCACACTTGAATGATCAACAGCAATTGCCCCGTCGTTGCATGCGGTGAGTGTCTTCGCTAAGTACTTAGGTTCTTAGCTGTTATCTGCTTTTTCTCCTGATCAATCGTTTTTCGTTGCCAGAGGTTAAGGTGTTATAAAGTGGAACGTCAGGGAGCGGTTACTTTGTAGATGGGCTTCTTGGAGGGGGGACCTCTTATTTTTAAATTATAATTTTGAAAAAACCGCAAACTAACTTTTTAATTTTTCACCTTTGCTGGGATTCGAAACTGGGTCATTTGAGTTTTTTTGCGAGCGCTCAAACTACTATACCACACCATTGTCTAGCGTTTAGTGTGTTCGCTTATTTTATTAACACTTAACTTTTTTATTAACACTTTTTCTGAAGAGGTCGTATATAAATAATTATTGGATATAAAAAAAGGTTTATCTTTCTATCGAAATAAGCAGTTATTGATGATTTCCCTAGCATGCTGATGTAGACCAAATAACTGTGATGGTTATTTAGACGTAGTAGTTGTGGTGAATTTTTAAAAGGCCGTTCTTGACAGAGTTTCACACATGAACCCTCAACATATTTTTATACTCTTTTTCTTATTTTAATCTTGTTGTACCAATATTACATACATACATAACTGGCCTTTACAACCCTGTATTAGGATTACGGCCTAGCTTCTTGCAGCATCCATGTTGTTTGTGTCACTTTTTATTCATGAGTACCGGGACCTACAGTTTAAAGTCGACTCCGAACGACAGATTTTTTCATGCCAATCAGTTACTCTCAGAGCTTTTGCCAAAAGACTGCTAAGAGGTAGTCGCCCAAAGAATTTTTTTTTTTATTATTTTTTTTTTTTTTTTTGGTTTTTTGTTTTCAAGATGTCAGAGGTGAACTGCAGTACGCAATACAATGCACCTACGGTAACGTGAACTAATTAAAACCAAGGTAGTTCATGTTACCGAAATTTATCACTTTAGCGATTGTCGAGTTTCATGACATAGAAACAATGAATAAAAATGACTATTTAATTTATTTCATTTCTTTTTAGTGATTGTGTATGCCATGTACGGCTTCAATTTCATACCTCCAAAGTATTGTGCATTTTTTAATTTTTGTTAAAACCCCGTTTACAATATCGAACGAATCGTATGATTTGTCGAATATTTCCATAAAATAATACTATTGTGTTAATGTAGATATAAGATGTAATTACAACTCTTGACAATAAGAGAGAATATGTATGAAAGTTTGCCAATCGTATGGCTGTCACTGTTAGTAGAATATATTTAAAAAATTAAGAATTTTTATTTTATATAAAAACAACAATACTTAATTTGATTTATAGTTTTATTGATTTTTAAATTTATTTTTCTGGTATCGGATGTTTCCATTTTGTATAATTTTTTATGCCAAAAGTGCAGGGACAAAACAGGTTATTCGTAAATTTTTAAATTTTATTTTTAGAAATCATAACAAATTTCTTATAATTTCTTTTAAGTCAAATAGTACAGTCTAAGCAGCCCTTAAATATGTATTAATCAAAGCCTAAGTAAACTTATATATACATGCAAGGTGTAATATCTGTCTTCTAGAAGACATTCTCTGGTGTTGGTTAAATAAGGTTTAAATATTTGTAACGTTCGTTTTTTGTTTTCTTTCGTATAATAAATTAGTTTTAATCAAAATTAATTAAGTAATAATATGCATTTGCATATAAATTTTTCTCTTAATTTGTTGTCAAATAAAAGTGTTATGAATTTTGGTGCCAAAAACAAAACTAAGCAAACAAAAAACAAAGTTTGTGTCTTAAGTCTTTTGTTTAATTACAAGCCACTTAAAACGGAACTTTGTTTTTAAAAACAAAGATAAAAAACAATGCTTTGATAACAAAACTAGTCAAAAAACCGCATTTAACAAAAATTTGTAATTTTAAATAAACAAAAAAAAAAAAAAAAAATAAAAAAAAAAAATGGAAGATTGAATACAGTTGAACTTTGGTTATACGAGTTTCCTTTAACGGCTTGTTGCTTGCTATGACTTATAATAATTATATATTAATTAGTCTTTTCTTTCTATAACCCTTGCACAAATTTTTAGCTTTTTTTTATACGTCACATACAAACACTATCCGAAATTGAGGATTGATGCTTTAACGTCCAAGTATTATTACCATGTTTTGTATGGAATTTGATCTTTTAGTACTTTTTTGATTGTTGTCTTATTAAAATAGATAAATTTTGTGTCTCTGTATGCAATCTCTGTCAATCGTAGTCACCATAGTCTAGTGAATAGTGTGTCGGAATAGTAAACAAGAGCTGCGGGTTCAAACCCCAGCTCTGATATCTTTAAAGTAAAAAATATTAGTATTTCTTTCGGCTACTATCTCTTAGCCGTCTTTTGGAAAAAGATCTGAAGAGTAACTGATTGCCATGAACAATCCTCTCAAGTCTTTCGTTCGACGTTAAACTATAGGTCCCGGTACTTATTGATATAAACTGTCGCTACACGCAGGAGTAGCGAAATATCGGTAAAGAAATAAACGATTTTTATTTAAAAAAAGACCTTAAGCTTGAGTAATTCTTTACATTAACAGCCATAACATTATTTCTTTTTTTTTAATAAAGAGAAAACCCCTTCTCAAGCGGTGCATTGTATTGGAATTTGAAGATATAATTTTTTTTTCATAGATATAAATATCGTCGTGAGGGAGTTTATGTGCTCTATCCGCCATTTTATATTTTTATATATCTCGAGTTAATGATGCCATTTTAGGTTTTTGGCCCCAAATTTTTAAAGTCTGCAATACGTTTTCGGATATCTCGTTCAGTTTCGGAGATAAATTGCCGGAAACGGATTGCAGATTTTAAAAATTTTGATGTCAAAAACATAAAGTGGCTTTATTAACTCGAGAGATATGAAATGGCCGATAGAGTACATAAACTCTCGCACGACGATATATCATGCTCTGTTCTGTAGATGAGACAAGTTGCTGTCAAGGGTCAGTGTTATATCGTAACCCTTGAATGATCAACAGCAATTGCCCCATCTGTCGGTGTATGTTGAATGTGAGTGGTGGGCGTCTTCACTAATTGGTTAGCTGTTATCTTCCCAAAAGGTGGTGTTGTACTCCTGATCATTCGTTTCTGGGAGAATAGACTGTAAATATCAGTAAGCGGTTTCTTGAAGATGGACTTTTAGGAGGGGAGGGGGGGAACCTCTTAGTTTTTAAATTATAAATTAGGAAAACCGCAATTTTTAATTTTTTTTTTTAATTTTTGTTTTTTTTTTTTTTTTTTTGAGATTGAACTATGGTCGGTTGAGTTTCTGAACGCTCTAACCACTATACCAATGAAACAACGTTGTTATGACCAATTATGTATGCATCTATACAATTTCTATCAACCGTGTTGTATGATTAGCTGGTTAATCGAGATATCAGTTAAAAAAAATAATTAATGAAAAATAAATAAATTTGTCACACTTTGATTGATCATTAATAAAGTTGTTCTTGTCATTTTGTTAAATTGTTTTAACTTTAAATATGAATTTTTATATTGCATTATGGCATATTATGTTTCTTAATATATTGAAATTTAGAATTAATATTTATTTTTAGGTTTTGGTTTGATGAATTTCAGTTTATTTTATAATTTTAATTTAAACAACAAACATTACAATTAGTGTCAATTTAAGATAAATTGCTTCATTTGGTTTTCCTTGTTGGCTTTGTTAGTCAGGTTTTCTTTTATAGCAAAAAGAAAAAAAAAACAAAAACTATTGTTTCATATGACCCGTGCTTAGGCTAAAACCAAAAATTTTTCTCCATTTAATGTAAGAAATACCTGTGCCATTTGTTTAACAATATACGAGTAAGTTATACAGACACATCTTTGAAACTAATTTAGAGTCTAAATGAATACAAACACTAATGGAATATATTAACCCCAATTAACTTAAACATCAAATCAGACAAAAAGAAGCAAAAACAAAATCGAAAAAACAAAAATTAAATCAGCTAAACTATAGAGGAAAGAAATTGACAAAAAAAAAAAACTCCAAAGTGATTTGCATATAAAAATTTACTACTGTTTCAAAAAAAAAATACTTTTTTCTCTAAATAGCTTCAAATATTTCTTTGACTACGTTTGAAGGAAAAACAAAAAACAAAAACAAGAAACATATAATTTTAAATAAATCAAATAGTTTTCTTATGCGTCTTAAAATAATTGGTTTCAACATTTATTTATTTTAACTTTTTATTAATTAGTACGTTTATAATTTTAAAAAGTTAAGAGGAGGTTTCCAAACACACAAAAAAAAGGAATGAAACATTTATATTAATTTGAAAATAATTAACCATATAATTAAGAGGGCTGTACTCTTGTTTTAGATATGTGTTATTAAAATATAAAAATTAGCCAGTTGGTCTTTTTTTTTAATACTCAAAATAATTATACAGTTTGCAAATTTTTGCAAAAAAAGCAAAGAAATAATCTTCCGGCTACACCTTCTTTTAGTGTTTTTTGTTTAATATTTTGCAGATATGAAATTATTAAATAAAAAAATTTTTTTTGGCAAATTTTGCAAAATATGAAAAATTAGTTTTTTACACACAATCAATCATTTTTGTTCTCGTTTTTTTATTTTTTTTATTATTTTTTTCCGTTTTTTGCTCTTATACACCAACTTGAAATACTTTTAAGCAAATAATTCAATATCAAGCGAAATTTAAATTTATTATTAATTAGTGGCTGGTTTTTTTATTTTTCACTGTTTAAATTTATTACTGTTATTTATAATGAAAATAAATTTTAAATCAATAATAAATGTCTTTAATTTTATTTATTTTTTAATGACATAAATCTGGTTACCACTTGCATTGTTTCTCTTAATTAATGATTTCGAGCAAGACACTTTAAAGAAAGTAATTTAAATTATATTAATTACAGACAAATACTGCCTAATATAGCCGTGAAAGTATAGTGACCAAAAAATAAGAATTCATTGAAACAATGGTGTATTGGGGCATGACACAGTGCGGCCATAATTCAAAAACCTAATTGATTGACCTGAAACTTCGCATTCGGGGGTTCTTGCAGTCGCTGATCACGAATCCATCGTCAGAATTATGGAATTCAAATAGGCCGTTCCAATATGGCGTAATGCAAAGACTTCTAAAGCTTTTTCGTGTACCTTTTATAGAAAACATATGAACTAAACCAAACATTTTGCAAGTTTTCACAAATATTTTTATTGAAATTGAAAATTATAGGTTATACATGAAAGTAGAGTTTCAAATTGTAGGTCAACTTTTACAATTACAGTCGAAACTCTCTATAACGAATTCCAAGGGACTGGATATTTACTTCGCTATAAAGAAAATTCGCTATATGGAAAAGAAAAGCAATATTGTTCCTTTTAACATTTTTTATTTGTAGTAGTCAGTTATTTTGGTTTGAAGTACATTTTTCCACTTTTGTTCTTCAATGCAAAGTCAAACGGATAGCGACTGCAAGAAATGTGAGAGATGGTAATGATTGCAGTTGTAACTTGCATAGTTCGGTGGTTCTCCCATTTTTAATTTTATGGTAAATAAACGATTCAAAGCATCAGACTCTGCTTGTGCGTTGTGAAAGCAACAAAGTAGACACAAAGCAACAAAACAACACCAATAACACAAAGCGACATCGATTTCTTTTTTGTGTGCGTGCGTTCGGTAATACCTAATTCGTAATATGGAGATTGAAAACGCTTCAATCTTGAAGATACGGTCGCAAAAATGCTTCGTTATAAGGAAATATTCGCTATATGGAAATTTGTTATATGGAGATTATAATACACTCAAAGTAGACCCAAAACACAATGTTTTTATAATTGCTTCGCAATAAAGAAAACTTCGTTATACAGGAGTTCGTTATAAAGAGTTTCGACTGTATTTGAAAAAGTACACACTAATATTTTAAAATGGGGAAGTGGTCTCTACTTTAAAGAAGATTTACATAAAAAAATTGTCATTATCCTAAGCATCTACCACTGTATTTGACTTAGAGGAAGAGCTAATATCAATACTTTCGTGCTCCTCTCTTTTATCAGCAGATGGAGTTAAAGATCTTAGCTGCTTTGCTGGTAATTTTCTACAACTAAAAAGGCTTGGGTCAGAAGCTACTAAAAATCTTTTGAACACATCCTCCATTGTTTTTAGATGATAGTTTTTTCTAGCAAAGCACAGGCGATATATCTAATAAAATTTATTGCATGCCCTAAGTACAAAAAATTATATTTTCAGATATAGTTTTGATTGTTATACTACTTATATATTTTACTGAAAAATTCTGTTCCGCAAAAAGTTATATAAAACCTAAAGTAGTAGAAGGTAGCAGCTAAATCTGGTTTTATTCATTAACTAATACTTAACTGAGTAACCTCTAATAGGTTTTAAGGTAGCAAACGATAGCGTTTTACTACTATATGGTTTGTAAACTCAAATTTTATATAAAAATTCACACAAAATATATCCTCAAATTGCTATGGCTAAAAATTTTTTGTTATGGTATTGAAATTTTCTAAAGTTTTTACGTATTTTACTACTCTGTTAGCGTACATTCCAATTGGTTTTGTTAAATTTCCTTTACTCCAAGAACTTTCACCCGTTTATAACTTTCTTTGTGTATTTACAGTAATAGGATGTTTGAATGAAGCTCACATTGCGACTGAAAGAGAAGTGTTCTCTTCTAGGGTATAGGACGTTACTATGAGCGGATTTCACTTCTTAAAGGATCACTTTACTCTACTCAATGATAGACATACTCTATCCAAAAACATTTTTTTTTTTAAATTTGGCCTCAAAATGGAGTCTTATGCCGCACAGTGGGTGAGTCTCATTGTTCCATTATTATTATCGGATATTCTATTAAAAGCTGGAAAATTTAAAATAAGAATAGTAGAATAATATGTTGGCGAAATGATTGTGTCGTAATATATGGCAGAATCTCAGACCATAATTGCACCTTTCCAGCTGGAATTTTTTGTTTTTTCTTATATCGTGAAATTTTTAACTTTCAACATTTGAAATATCTTTTCTAAATATCACGTTACGTCAATTACACTATGCGACAAATGAAAACTTTTGGAAAAATTCACGAACTCTACAGTATAATTTCGATTGTACTACCAAAACTTAGTAAAACCCTATACTCGGTTTGGTCAGATTGACTACTAATCTTAAATAATTTTGAAAATCACTGCATCACTCAAAAGAAGGTATCCTCAGTTTTTGCCCAACAGCTAACTCAAACTTAAAATACTGCTTAACTATATTTGGCAATAATGTAGTGCAGACTCTACTGAACCAATATTTTAAAATGTTTTCTGTGCAAAAATAATTTTTTTTGCACTTTTTTGCAAAAATGTACGAAAAAATGTTTACTTTGTTTACTTTTTTCACCATAACTTACAGGGACTCGTAATTTTTCACAAACAAGGTATGACAGTATTGTAGCTATTGTAAAACTGAACAACTTTCGTGAACATATCAATACAATTTGAATGTGCCTAGACATCCAAAATAGCTTACAAAGACCAATTTGTACCCTAAAAATTTTATTTTTTTAACATTTTTTATAAATTAAAAGAAATGTATTTTCAAAAGTAGAGAAAAATATTTCAAAATCTTTTGAGGTCCATAAAAAAATTTGTAGGACCATCGAACCTATACTGTGGAGTTCGTGCATTTTTCTAAAATTCTTCATTTGTCCCATAGTGTAATTATTCTAGATGCATAGTTCTTCATAACTAGAGTAGTACCCAAAATACAGAAACTGTGTGCAAATTTAAAGTTTGTATTTTAATGTAAAATAAAAATTATGTGTTTTTATGACTTTTCTCATATTTTAGGAAGTAGAAAACTCATCTTATATGCCAGTGGTAGCCAAACTGCGGCTCGTCGAACTATTATTTGAATTTCTTGATAAATGTACCCGAATTTCCTTATTATGTATGCATATTATGTTTTAAATAAATTTTGTTATAATGTGTTTCAAATTGCCTTTTAAATTACGGACAACAAATATGAAAGACTAAGTGCAAAGTGAAACAAATTTAATTTTGGTCCAAATTATGAATGATTGCATAAGTACATAACACCGTTGCACATTGTATATTATATTTAAACAAAGGCGAAAAATTATCGACAATTCAACAATTTTCTTAATGAATTAAAGGATGAAGAACTACCATACATACATACACACATAATTGGCTATTACAACCCTGTGTCAGGGTTACTGCCTAGCTTCTAGCAGCACTCATGTTGTGTGTGTTATTTTTAAACCATGAGTACCGGGACCTATGGCTTAAAGTCGACTCTGAACGACAGATTTGAAAAGCTTTTTTTTGGCAATCAATTACTTCCAGAACTTGCCAGAAGACTGCTGAGAGGTAGTCGCCGAAAGAAATAATGTTTTCATTTTTTTTTTCTTTTCAAGATGTCAGAGCTGATATTTGAAGCCGGCGCTATCGTTTTAGTAAGACAACACACTAACCACTAGACCACGGCGACTACCAAATTACATTAATTTATTTTCTATTGTTAAATTTGTTTGATCTAGTAACTGTAGTTGTAAAAGAAAAGGAAATATATAATTTAGAATTAGAGTATATCGAGTTGTTACAAGACTTACTATTGGGATTCCAAGATCCAAAATATTTTAAATCGTCTATTGATTTTTTTCTAAAGTCATTTAAAATTAAAATAATTCAGAGTGAGTTATAAGAATTATTTTAATCAGCTTTAATATGCGTGGATTCCGTCGATCAGTTAACCAACATCTCAAAGCATATACTTTGGCCAGCTCTGTCATATGCAAACAAAGTAGTCACAAAAAAAAAAAAAAAAAGCAAAAATAAAAACAAAATACAACAGGTTTTTGCTCTCATTAAATAAATCACGTCAATGAAGTTTTAAAATATATATACAAAGAGAAACAATTAAGTACTAAATTCTGATATTTTTTTAAATTTTATATGGCAATAAGAAAAATAAATTCAAGTTCAAATATAACAGTCAAGAGGCTGTTTTCTGGCGGCTCTTACGGCTGTTCTAAATGTTCAGTCAAATTAATTGCAGAATCTGAAGTAAAACAAAGTGTCAATATAAAAAAGTGTCAATGTATTATTATTATTTTTTCTTTTTTTCTTTTTTAATAATGAAAAAGAATTTTTATAAAAGCAGAAATAACAACAGGTTTCCTTTTTAAAATATATATAAACTGCAGTTTTATTTTTTGTTTATTTTCTGTAATAATATTTGTTTTAATTTAATTGGTTTTATATTGTACATATAAATTTATTTTTTTTTTTTTTGTTTTGTGTTTTGTACTTGACCGCAAGTGTCATTGCCAAATTGTGCATTACGAACAGCAGTAAAACAGCGAAGCTTAAACTTTTTTGCTTCATTTTTTCGCTTCATTTTTTCCCCCGAAATGCCAATTAAAACTGTATATAAATCACGATAATTTTTGGGGAAACAAAAAATAAAATCCAAAAGTTGTACGTACTTTTATAAACATTATTAAAGTATGAGTATTTATAAACATATTTCCTTTTTAATAAAAAAAACAAAAAAAGGAAAAAAATAGTTAAAACAACCTGAAAATAAACAAAATAACCCAGCAAAGTAAGAAATCACTTTATCTGACCTTCTTCATATTTAAAAGCACTTTTATGCAATACAATTCTTTTCTATGGTCCGGCGCTTACATGGGTTAAACGACAGTGTACAGAAAATGGCAAAGATGCTTTTCAATGAAGTTAAAGGTATCTAACTCTATCAATTCATTAAAGCATCGTCGCAATATGACTTGCATTTCACTCTTCTATCGATACTGACATTAGGATTAATTCCAATTAATTATATATTCTTATGGACTGCATATCAGTTAGTAATTTATTATTGCTTACAGTGGCACAATACATTATAGAGAGAGTTCTTTTTAAGCCTCACGGTTTCCTCATGAAACAATTTTAACCTGAAAGTCTTCTCGGTCAACTAAGTTGTTAGTAAATTTAAATTAATTGTGCACAAACTCTACTCTCTCTTTTCCCCTTTCTAATATATTTTTTTCCCTCCCCTGAGTACTGACTTGTTTTAGCCGTAGTCTAGTTATTAGTATGTTGGCTTGCTAGACAAGATCTTCAGATTAAAACACCAGTTCTGTCATATTAAAAAAAAAGAAATATAAAAACCTATTTCTTTCGGCGAGTACCTCTTAGCAGTGTTCTGGAAAAACATCTAGGAGTACCTGATTGCCATGAACAAATTACTCAAGCCTGTCGTTTGGAATAGATATTAAAACTGTAGGACTCAGTACTCACTAAAACAGGGTTGTAACGACCTCTTATGTATGTACGTATATATAAATTCTGACTTCGACTTTATACTGTAGGTCCCGGTACTCATAGATTAAAAATAACACACAGACCATGGGTGGTGCGAGAAGCTAGGCTGTAACACAAAAACAGGGTTGTAATGACCTTGTATGTACGCATGTATTTTAGAGCTTCAGGTAAAAACTTCAGTTCTGACATATTAAAAAAAGGAAATATAAAAGCCTATTTCTTTCGGCGATTACCTCTTAGCAGTCTTCTACCAAAAGCTCTGAGAGTACCTGATTGCCATAAACAAGTTTCTCAAGTCTGTCGTTCCGAGTCGATATTAAAACTATAGGACCCAGTACTCACTAAAACAGGATTGTAATGACCTCTTATGTATGTACGTATGTAGAAGGGGTTCAGAAATTGAATTGAATTTATTTAAAACGTACTCCTAAATTGCAATAAAATTGTCATTTTATGATGTTGTGGAATGTATCATTAGGTTTAAAATGATATCCAATGCAAATGAATTGAAATTGTTTTTGCCAATACAAGAAGAAACTTTTTGAATCACACATAACACTTTTTAAATGACATAAATTTTTCTTAAATCTTCTCCCATACACGCTAAAGTTAAAATCATACATGTTTTACCTAAAAATTTAACCCTTGATTTCGTTACATTCTTGTCATGTAATATTTTGCTGGGAAAGGCAAAACATCAAGCAATTATTTATAAAAAAAAAAAAAATAAAAACCAAATAACAAAATATTTAACAACCAGTAGCATTGGAGTTTAAATTTATCACTTTTTTCCTACCGCTGTTACTACCAACGCTAGTGTTACTGCTGCTACTCAATTGGAACCCACTGCCAAATCTGGCATTACAGAATAAATTTTCATATATTTCGTTACACTTTCTTTGTAATTTATTTCTACAGTTTTTGTAGTGGTGGTTTTACCAAATAATGAATTCAAGTATTGTTTTGCAAATAGTTTCCTTTAAAGAACTAAATTTTTTGTTGGAAGTCAAACTGACATACGACAAGCATTTATAATTAAAAAACAAAATTTTAGTTTTTTATACCAGTTCACACAATTTCAATTATTAAAAACAAAGCCAACATAAAACAAACCGACATATTTAAGTTTTAATGTAAGGGAGCTTTAAAAAAAAATCTGCAATAAATTTTTTTAAATAATAATAAATTAATGTATAAGTAGTTTTATTTTTTATTTTAGTATTACATTCACGATTACATACATACATACATAATTGGCCATTACAACCCTGTGTCAGGGTTACGGCCTAGCTTCTCGCAGCACTTATGTTGTGCGTGTTAATTTTTATCCATGAGTACCGGAACTTACAGTTTAAAGTCGACTCCGAACGACAGATTTGAGCAGTTTTTTCATGGCCATAAATTATTCCCAGAACTTTTGCCAGAAGAGTGCTGAGAGGCAGTCGCCGAAAGAAAAAAATTTGTCATTTTTCTTTTTTTTTCAAGATGTCAGAGCTGAGAATTAAATCCGGCGCTATCGTCTTAGTAAGCCAACACACTAACCACTAAACCACGGCGACTACGAGTTATAAGTAGTATATAAGTAGTTTTATTTCAGTATTACATTCACAATTACACGGACATGAATCTGAATCTTTTTCTTAGGGTGACTAGGGTTAAAGAGCATTTGTAGCTTTTACGATTAAAATAATCGCCATAGCAAGAACATAAGTCGTTCAGTTAATATCACTCCTTTCGATGCAAAACGACCTATTAAAGGAAGTAAGAAATTTTCATGCCAAAGAAAATAATGCTTCGGAAATGTGCAGTCTTTAGGAAGACTGTCAATCTCCTCCAAAAAGTTCAGTCATAAGAAGACGTCCCTGACATTCCCCTCTAACCACTTTTGGCATTTCCATCAAAACGGATGATCAGGAGAAAGCGCAACCTACTGGGAAGTAGCACCAACTTAGCGAAGATCCTCACCACTTTACAATACACAATAACCATCTAGGCATCGACAGATGGGGCAATTGCTGCTGATCATTCGAGACTGAAGGTATAACACTGCCTTTTAGGTGATCAAGTGACAGCAACTTGTCTCATTGCCATATTGTAACGTAAGGCGCTTAATAGAAAAAAAAAAATACTCAATATATCTTCTATTCCAATACAATGAGAAGCGGTTTACTCCCCTAAGTGTTGGTGTTTGATAGAAAAAATGTAGAAGTGTTTCCATTATCAACTTGTTGGCGCTTTTTTTTCGCCTTCTCTTGCGTATGTAACTATGGAATACAACTTGTGTTATATCGCATTGCACCTTTGCTGATTGGGCTCATTTGAAATTGACCATAGACGAGCATTCACATCGAAGCTTGTTCTTAGTAACGAAGCTCACCTCTGCTTAAATGGCGAAGACACTTAGCAGAATTATTATTATTCTCAAGCTCTTTACAAAACATTATCACATTCATTTTGTGCAACTGTATTCTGCGTTTTACAGGTTATCGGCATCATCGGTCATTTCTTTCGAAAGTAGCTACAAGCTCCCTTTAAAGTTTAAGCTTCTAAACATCAACGCCAGTGTATTCTAACAGAATGGCGAACCCTGCCATACATCGCATTTAACAACAGTGTTTAAGCAAAATCAATTTGGTGACAACTTTTTACCAGAAGTGCTCCTGTTCTCTGGCTCGGCTGGCATATGGAAGATATTATATTTAAAATCTAAGTGCCATGAAATTCTCTTTCAGATTTTAGCAAGAAAAAAAATGTATTTCAATAGTATTGCTGTTTTGTGTTACAGACTTAAGTTCACCAGTTTAAAAAAAAACGCTCTTTAATAAAAATTTTGTATGTCAATGATAATAAGAACTACGAGTAATTCTGTTTCGTTTGCAATCATATTTTGATTGGAAACAAAAATGTCATACTTGTTTTCTTTATCACTGAAAACTTAGTCATTTTTCATTAAAATTCTTTATTAAAACTTAATTAGTTTTTAAAACATACTATAAGTAATTATTTAATTTAACATAAAGTGTATTGTTACTTTAATATATTACCCACTTTTTTAGACTAAAAAAAAATTCCTATTTTTATGAATCATAATCTGTATTAAGCAATTAAATTGCACAATAAAAGGTTTACACAATAAATTATATCTTGAATTAAAAATAAGGAAATACAGTTTTATGCGTGTTTTCTTAGTAAGTCTCATTAGTACAGAGTTTAATTTATGTAAATAATATATGTTTGGGAATCTAAAGTAATATTTCTGTAGCATTATAACCCAAAATAGTGTGAAAACATAATAAATCTTATCAAAATATATATCATCATAACATACATACATACACATATAGTCTGAGTTAATATCAATTGCATTATAATTTAAAATGTTTGCTTAATGTGACAGTACCTTGAGCATTCTGAACATTTGTTTGGAACCATTTCCCATTTATTTGGTTGGTATAAAAAAAATATTTATTTAAGATGTCAAGCATATAAAAGCCTTAAGAAAAATCTAAAAACTACGATTATTTAGAAATATAAAAAACAATGAGAAACTAAAATAATTGAATGAAATTAAAAATAAGAAGAAAATCTTGAAGTTCCATTAAATTTAAACAGGCGAACATGTTTTTGTGCAACTTCATAAAAAATTTCATAAAGAGTGGTCTAGTGGCTAGTGTGTTGGCTTACTAAGACGATAGCGCCGGGTTCAAATCACAGCTCTGACATATTGAAAAAAAAATATGAAAAAATTATTTCTTTCGGCGACTACCTCTCAGCAGTTTTCTGGCAAAAGCTCTGGGAGTAATTAACTGCCATCAAAAAGCTTCTCAAATCTGTTGTTAGGAGTCGACTTTAAATTGTAGGTCCCTGTGCTCAGGAATAAAAATTAACATACACAGCATGAGTGCTGCGAGAAACTAGGCTGTAACCCTGACATAGGGTTGTAATGGCCTATTATGTATGAATGCATGTTAAAAGTGGTATAAATAAAGCTCACGAAGTTAATTGTAGATAAAGCAAAAAGTTTTCAGAAAATTATTTTATTATTTGGTAGTAAGGATCTATTGGAAATATGTGGGATATAAAATATCGGCTAAATACTAGCCGCGGCATCGGTTTAGTTTTATCCGATGATTCTTATTTTCAAAGACTGTGAAACATAATTCAGGACCAATATTGTTAATGTGCCGAATTATTGCATAATTTAGCTCTTACAGTGTTCTTTGCTTATTGACATACAATCTTTCTTTTAAGTGTTCCTGAAGAAGGACGACCAACGGTGTTAAATCACATGATCTTTGCGACAAATTAATATAGCCATGACATGAAAGAACACGACCATTGAATTTTTCGCGCAAAAAGGCTTTTTTTCGTCGGCTGTGTGGTAAGTGATACCAATATGTTGGAACCAGATATTGTTCAGGCCCGTATTTTTGGCCACAATAAGTCCATTATCATCGATCAATTGTTGGGCAGGACAACGAGACGAGGTTGTCTACTCCTTTGCCGTACTATAGCGTACAACAGCTAAGTCAACGAGTATGCAAAAGTGCTTCCATACTGCCTACAGACCTGGTTTCCTGAATTTAACTCATAGTTCTCCCAATTGTGAGTTTAAATCAAATGTTCAGATACACTACTGCGTTTTTCATACTTCCCATAATATATTTTCCTAGACCAACACAATGTATTGCACGAGTAAGGGTCATTCCCTGAGTGCTGGCTTCAAAAAACTTAAATTTACCGATTATGATGACCATGTTGATTTGTGTAAAAGTTCAATCTTAACACTCTACTCCATTGTGTATCTATCCATGTTTGAAATTGTCTGATATGGAAACAAAAAAATTTCAAATTAGGGCGTTACTTCAGAAACTGCACAAAAGAAATAGTCTTTGCAACAAAATTAAAAATTATTTGATTATGTATTGAACTCATAATTTACTTATTCTGATCTGTAAAATAAAGATGTGAAAGTACATTTTTTATTTACATAGTTTTAGCTATTTGAGTAAAATATGTTTTAAACAAATATATTCGTAGTCTGATAATTATATGAATTTCTTCTTGCTAATTTTAAAAAATAATGTCTTCACTCCTATAAGATAATATACCGAAGAATGATATGAAAATAGTGGGTAGGGGTCTTATTTTAAATATGTGAAAAATCGGCTCGTGTTTAGACGGTTCAACTTTTTGAAGGAAAACTTTTGGAGTTCTCTTTGGTTTATTCATTGCCGTTTCCATAGATGAACATTTTGTTGTTTGTCTTATAAATGCTGTATGAAAAAGTCAACCAAGCGAATCGCCGAGTACCACTCGTTGTAATCTACAAAATAAATATTTTCCTTCCTAATGTTTGCTCGTCTAAACTCAGATTAACCGCGTAAAACGATTTTGTTCAGTACATTTTTTAAATGTATTTTTATTTTTTAAATTTTCTTTTCTTTGCCAAAATTATTTTCTTTTTCTTAACTATTTGCTTATTTTACAATAGATTATAAGTGTAATAAAAAGATTTTAAAATATTAAAATAAAAACTCTTTTATTTAAGATCTCCAAAATACTTTGAATGTTAAAAAGCATTTATTTTAAATATTTTGCGGAAGTGTATTTAAATTTTTTAATGTTTCCCTTTAAGTTTTTATTTGAAAACTTTAATAAAAACTTATTTTCTTATTGGACTGCTCATTTGAGAAAATGATAATTTCATTAAAAAAAGTTATTTTATAACACCCAATTTCAGCTGTAGTGGATTTTTATAATTTTATTTAAAATAAAAATAAAAAAAAGTGAAAAGGGGACAGTTTGATAAAGCCGTTACGAAGTAATTTAGTTGCTGTTTTTTCTTTTCGCATAAACTTTTAATGATTTTCAATATTATTTTCAAAGAAAAGGAAAAAATAATATTTTAACGAAATAAGTGTTTGAAATTACCCTGCGGGTAAATTAAGAAACAAAATTGTCTTCTGTTTTAACAAGAGTTAAAAAAATTTCACTTTAACGTCTGCGCTAATGCTTAAACACTTAAACACTTTTAGTTCAACGATTCGTTATAGAACGGAAGTTATAAATTCTCATCAACTTAATCATTAAAATAATACGAAAATACACAGAGAGTTTCAGCATAAATAAATCGTTAATCATTTTAATCATATTTTTTCAACAGCATTTAATTAAGTGTGCGTTGAAGCACCCTGCAGGTGAAGAAAAAATAATTTGTATTCATTGCCAACTTGGTAACGTTTGCTACTTAATTGTTAAATAATTTGGAGGCAACTTTACTAATATTTTTAAAATCAATTTCTGTAGGTATAAAATTTAAGAATTAAAAAAGTTAAAACTCTGCAATACTTTTAGGTGAAGGTTGAGCATGTAAATTTAAAATATAAAAATTAAGCTGTTTTCGTATTTTAAAATTAAAAATATTTTTAAGACGTTTAAGATTCTTAATATCAGTAGAAAAGTTTTTTTTTTATTTATAAGTTTTGGTATGATCTGTATAATACTTTACAACATTATTCATTCTAGGCCGAACATACTTGTAAAGCACTGCAGTCTAATGTATCTACTCTTTGCTTAGCAGACATACGGCCTTTGTAATAAAGGTCTAGAGAGACTCAGCGTTGATCTGTTTTATAATACATTTAGTTATGGACCTCTTTTCTACTAATTTTACTTCTCTGCATTCAAAAACATTAACATAAAGTACAGTCTTGGAGAAGGCGCCGAAATATCGATTTCATCAGTGTCTTTTTAAATTTCTTTGTGTTTGCCAACTTAAAGATTTTGGCTCAATTGCCAAAAGAAAACAGTCCATGCACTCTTTTCAATGGGCTCCAATTTGAGCACTTTTATCGAGAAATAATATTAAGTAATGAAGCTTATTTCTCGCTGAACCGTTATATCAAGAAGAAAAATTTTCATACGAGGAGTGAGCGTAAACCAATCCTCATTCCATTCATTAAAATTAACTTTTTGATGTATTTTAGACACTGATGACGTTATTGGTTCATATTTCTTTCAAATAATTAAGTCATAGAGTGAAGAACGTACGTTATTGAGCAAAAATATAATGGTTTTTGTTTAAAAAATTTATAAGTTAAACATCACCAACATTTGTTTTCAACACTACAGCTCAGCTTAATCTACAGTGCTCTCACTAATTTTTTTATTGCAAACTCAATTAGGTAACAACTGCGGTATTCACTGGCTCTCATTTAAACAGTTTAATGTCTTTGTTGTTAAATCATTGTATTATAGCCGACAAACCGTCAACTTTTAAATATTGGAAGCCAATATTGAAGACACCATTGATTCGGTAAGTGCAGATATTTTGGAAAGAGTAAAAAAAATTGTACTGATATTGTGGATCATGTAAGTTTTAATCACGGCGAATATATTTCCAAAATCATACTTAAGCAATAAATGCTATGAAATTATTTATATGTTTTCATAATATTTCTATTCGATCCATAATTTTGTAATGGGTTGTTCAGTGGATCGTACAATGCATTCTAGAGAGAATTCTTTCTTTATATTCGATAGTTTATAGTTTATTATCGAAAGTTTTCTATTTCAGTTAACATGTTCATATGTTAAAATCAAATTTCCATAGACAACATTTCCATTTCCCACTATATATTATCTAGTACAATGTACTGCATTAATATGTGTCATCCCTTAGTACTGGTGTTGAGCAAAAAAAATATTTCGTATTATATATTTTGTGTTATTTTCAAACAAATCTCTATGGTTTAACATGTGGTTGTATTTAAATTTTATATGGTTCTGTAGCAATAACTATCTCTGATGTCAATTAAGTACTAGTTTTGCATGTAATGAACACAATAGGCATACGTTACCCTAACAAATTTACCGAAGAAAGGATGCTTTATATTTTATATATTAACTTGGGTCGAATCATCGATTAAGATGATTTGAATCCATATTTTTTAAAGCTTATGTAAGCTATAGAATGTTATTTGATTTTCCATATTCATTCATACTGCTTCATACTAATTTATTCCCAAATTCACAGAGAGTACATACATATATACATATTTAATTGGCCATTAAAACCCTTTTTTAAAGTTACGGCCAAGCTTCTTACAGCACCCATATTGTGTGCGGGAGTTTTTTATCTATGAGTATCGTAACCTACAATTTAACGTCAAATGCAAACGACAGATTTGACAAACCTGTTTACAGCAATTACTTATTCTCAGAGCTTTTTCCAGAACACTGCTAATAGGTGGTCGCCAAAAGAAAAATTTTTTCATATTTCCTTTCATTCAAAATGTTAGAGCTGGAGTGTAAACCCGAATTTTTCGTCTAGCAATCCAACACACTACCCACTTAACTACAACAACCATTATTAAGGTATTTCTTATAACCACATGAAAAAAAATGTACAGTGTTTAGTTAGCTAACAAAGCTTTTATTTAAACTTAATTTATTCTTTGCTTAAATTTAATTAAATTAGTTAAATGAAGCTTTAACAAGAACGAAGCCAAGGCTATTGATAAGATAAAGTTAACTAAAGCACTTTAGTTAACTAACTAAACCCTGTAATCTGGGTATTAAAGTTATGTTATGTGGCTTTAAGAAATTCCTTAGCTTTATTTGAATTGAAAAAAAAAATATATTAAAAAATTAATGTGTTTTTTTCCAACAATATTTCATTTAATTGACGTGGGAGTTTTTAATTTATCATACACTTGACTTGCTTTATTTAAATCTCTTTAAATATTTTGTACTTTTGTTTGTTGTTACACATATTTTTAATTCATTTAAAATCTGTCCAGTTGTCCATATCTATTTGGAATTTACTTTATTACACTTTATGTTAAGTGTCTTGATTTTTGGGTCAAAGTTGTAGTAGTTTTTCATAGTTTTGTTTGATCTATATATAAAATAAAATTTCTCCTTAAATTATAAATGCCTGTTATTGCATGATAAATCACATTTCTTTGTATATTTTATTTATTTTTTTCTCTTTTTGAACAAATACTTGTACTTGGGTAATAACATTTGTATAGTAAATACTTCTGTATGGATTTCAAGTAAATTTTTTATTTCCATGATGACAATTTTTTTGTTTTTTTGTTTTTTACACTTAAATTTGTCCAGTCATGTCATATTATTTCTTTGAATTTATTTTCTGACATATTTTTTTGTAATAAATTTCTGTTACAGTTATGCTTAATTAAAAAAACTGAGAAAAGAAACAAAATGAAAAAGATCAAGAAAAAAAAAATTAAATTAAAATTTTCTTTTTATATTCAAGATTGTTTTGTATTTTTGTAGTTCGTAATAGCCTGCTAAGATATTAATCCTAAAAGATAAAGTGAAATAAAAAAAAATTTCTTAAAATTTTAAATGTCAACACTTTACTAGCAATAAGATAAGAAAAGCAATTATTTAGTGCACAACTATTACAGAAATACGATAAAATAAGACGGAATATCAAAAGACTTAAGAAGCGAACCTTTATTTTTAAATTAATTAATTTTTTTCTTTTTTTCTTTTAATTAAGTTTTTAACAGAAATGCAGAACTATTTTTTTTATATATAAAAAACTTACTTAGACTCACTAAGAATTAATTTGGCATTGCAGAGAAATTTGTAAAATAACGGCTATATTTATAATGAAAAATTAGCAACTCTTTAGAATATAGGACAAAACTGTTAAGCTTATTAACCGATATAGCCTAATATTCTTAAAATCCTCCATACCTTCTACTTGAAAACTGGTCAGGGAATCGAAAGAATTAAAGAACTCGTACTTTTGTTTAAGAATTTCCACGTATAGGAATGACAAACTTAGCCACTACGTGCAACGAGTTGTTAACTTTTTACTATACATAAGGCTGTAAGCCTTTAATAATTGTCTTTAATTTTTCGAAAATATGAGTATGATAACAGAGGTTTTAATTTTTAAACATTTTTAAACAATTTTTGAATTTCATAAAGATATCTCTTTTTTTCAGCTATATAATCAACAAGTCCAAAATTAAACAAATCGGCTAAAATTGTACTTTAAATTTAAATAAATTCCATAACAAGATATACGTTTTAAATAAAAAACTCATAATTTTCACTTTAAGCGTTTTTTTAACGTAAATTTTCATGTCAAACATATTCGTTTTATCATTAATGGAATTTAAAATATTTTATAAAAGATTTTAGCATATGGCATACAATTTGATTTTCGATGCATATTTTTCTTAATTTTGAATTTTAAAACTGGTTTAAAATATAATATTTTAATGTGTTTATTAAGTCCATGGTTTTAATACAATTTAAATTCATATTAGTTGTTTATGCTTAAAATGAGTTCAAAGAGAGCCACAAAAAAAGGGAAAATTTAAGACAAATTATGTTCGTTTAAGCAGAAGAAATAAGTTTATAAATACCTAGTGTTCTTGTGGAAATTTTTCGAATATTTTTTAAAAATGTTTAAATAGATTTCTTAAGAGTTTTCTTTTCAAGTTTCCTAAAAGAAACTTCATAATTGTCAAATATTAAATTTAAATTCTTATTCATATTTAAACTTATTTCTTTTAAAATCTAGTGTTTTACACATGAAACCTACTTTCGCCAATAATTAAAAATAAGGATGGTGGCAAATTAAAAATCACAGCAATTTGAAACTTTATTTGAAATAAATTTCTTTCATTATTATGTTTTCTCGCTTGTAGAATTTAATTAAAATTGTACTGTTTTGGATAAAAATTTTCGCAAAAAATTAATTGAACTAGAATTCAATGCAATTTTCTTAATATATGTATTTATGAAGTGTGTATACTGCCTTATCATCCAGATGAAAAAAATAATCTATGGTTTTTGTTTAAAAACACAGAAACAAAAAATATTCTCAGTTAAAAGACTCCTGATGAGTCTCTTGAATGGATATGAAGTGTTATGCCGAAGAATAGTGTTAGAGCCCCAGGAAAAGTGATATATTTTTAAATTAATTTTGTTTCATCAGAAATGCTTTAATTAGATCAAAGCCAAAATCTATAAAGAAATGAAATGGTCATAGAAACATGCTTATCCCCATAAGCAATACATTCCACATCTACCTTTTTGTTTTAAAATATATTAATGAAATATTAAATTTACAATTTAATTTAATAGTATTTTATTCGAATTTGAGGAAAATAATAAGGTCAACAAATAATAATACAAATTAATAAAATATCTTAAGGTTTAGTAGATAAAGCAGGAAGACTATACAAAAAAAAAATTCAAATAGGCGTAGTAAAACAATATTATTTCTCTTCAGAAAAGGATATGTGGTGGTTTTACTTCATACTTGTAAAGATCATTTAAAGTTAATCTCATTAATCATCGAAGATCGTGCAGTAACATAGTGCTAGAGATGATGAATATTATTGTTTTAATAAAATAAGTTACAACAAATGGTTTTGGTAAATTATTTTAACATCGAAAAATTTTCCTCATAAATATTCAGATAAAAAAACTAGTTTTAAAATATGGTTAAAATTTTTTTATTTTCTCCTTTGGATATACCGTATACTTTTTTTTTTTGAAATAAGTAGTAGTTTACAGACCACACAAAAGTGATAAACAAACAAGCCATAGAATGTGCACTGAACAAAAATTAATAAACTTACATACTATGTGCCTCAACAGCAAGCAAATTATATTCCAAACTATAGGGATGTAATAACTTGTTTCTTTTCTGTGACAGTGAACCACTGTTCTTTTTGCTGTAGAATCTGCAGTTAAATTCGTGTAATACATGCCCCTTCCTTGAAACTAAAGGCATCCCTAAATACATCCATACTTATATATTGTCGTGCAGAAAATTATGTGCTCTATCCGCCATTTAATATTTTTTCAAATCTGCAATCCGTTTTCGGATATCTTATTCAGCTTCGAAGATAAATAGCTAAAAACCTAAAAGTGGCACCATTAACTCGAGATATATAAAATGGCGGATATAGCCCATAAACTCCGGCACGGCAATAAGTTAAACACCTCAAGTTTGCTCTATATGTTAAACATTTTTTCTAAGGTTTATAGGCTTCATATAAGAACAGCTGCACATCTGATCACCAATCTGAGTAAATGTTCTCTCAGACCACAATTGTCACATAGATTTTAATAGCATTTGTAAAAGGAAAACAATATCTAATGTGATGTTCAACAATATGTGCTCACATATCGTCATCTTATACCATCAACATACTATCACTTTTCAAAAGTTTCCAGGGGAAACAGAGAACGTTATAAAATGGAATGTAATTGTAATATTGGATCAAAATTTAATTGCTTATAAGTAGATAGCTTGTTACATTAGAAGTATATGTGTATTATGATGTAGTGAACAATAATCAATAAAAAAAATCAATTACAAATTTTTTGATAATACTTTGTGTTGCATTTTAGGCGACGACATAAATTTTAGTAAAGAAATCATTCGCATAGAAAAATTTGTTTATTATTTTTTTTCTGTAATCTGATAATTATTATTAATTATTATTATAATTATAACTAAAGCTGAAGCTTTATTTTTTGCGTTTTTTAATATTGACTTAATAAGTAGATTAATGGTATTTAAGGGGTTTAAATCACAATACTATGAAAGCACACTTATACTGTAAAACTTACTGCTACCCATTAATTTGTTGGAATAGCCCGCTGATGTATATCGGCAAATAAATCAACATTTTAGAGATATTTAATATCTGTTGCTAAGTTTTACTATTCAGTGCTACAATTTATTTTATATTTACCAAATTCCTAATTCGAATTTTTATTGGATCTATACTATATTTATTGTTTAATTTAATTAGTTTTAAGATCCTCATGCTGATATTCTCCATACTATAATCTAATTTCAATAGATTGTTATTTAAATAGTAATTTAAAAACATGAACATTTACAGTGCCTGCTCGCTAATCCGAAGGCGTGTAATCCGAATTAGCCAGTAACTCGAATTAAATTTATGACGTATAACATGCTCTAAAGTCCGCATTCATTGCAAGCTAAGTAACTTGAATTGCATATTTTTTTTTTCAATTCAGACATTTTTTTGAAGCAATTCAGTTTAGAAGATGCTTGTAAATTACTGAAACGATCTTGAGACAATGTGCCCAATTCGTTCATAAAGTCTTGTTGGAAGCATATTCATTCTCAGCGGTGGGATTGAAATGAAAATATTTCACTTTCATTTCAAAATGATCGTATTGAAGAAACAGAAGAATTTACTTCACCTCAATAATAATGTGAAAATTTCTTAAAATGAAATTCTTAGCTGGATTATTAACTTTGACAACACTTTTTTTATAAGTATTAGTTCAGAGTTAGACACAGAAAATATGAAATCAGAGACTATAACAAAGCACTTTAAAAATCGTTAAAGCTGTTTAGGCCTTAAATAATGTTATAGACTGGGCAAAGGAACGTGGTATGCAAACAAATTACATATTGGTGCTGAAAGAATTGCGGAACAAGGCTTTGGAGGCATGTGCACTAAAGAAAAGCAAACCTACAACACAAATTATGTATTTCGTTTTTCACGCGTTATCAATAAAAATTAAATAAATTTGTTTTGTAATACTAGCTTGTGTTTTATTTTCGAATACATTAAATTATAATACATAATGACAGCACATCCAGTAATCCGAATATCTCGTTAATCCGATTCAGGGTTTGCAATCATTAATTCGGATTAGTGAGCTGGCAGTTTATAACACAAAGAACTATGATGAGAACTTCGTAGCGGGGGTCGGCCCTATTCTGTAATTCTCTAAAAATGCTAAAATGCTAAAATTGTAGCTTTTTAAGACAGGCTGGGCATTAGGATTTATAAAATTAAAAATTTTAGAGATAATAGGCATGAAGTTTTTAAATTACAATACGGGGGCCTTATTTTGTAATTCTCTTGACGTAAAATGCAAACATTTTGGGTATTTGAAACAGGCTAAGCGTTAGAATATATAAAATTAAAAAGTGTAGAGGTAATCGGCATGAAGCTTTTAATTACAATAAGCGTTCAAGAATACTATTCATAGCCTAAAAGTCCTCAATCAAGTCTAAAAATATTTAGCAATAAAGTTTTAGCTTAGGAGAGTTACAGAATAAGGCTTCTGTATTTGTTTGCCTAAGCCTACTTAAAATTAGACAATACGTAGACCTATTTACTTAATAAAGATTATTGAATTGATGACATTACTTAAACAACTTTAAAGTGTTGAAAAGGAATTAAAAAAAAATTCCATAAATAAAACAAAATTTAAAGACAACTACAGCCAATAGAAAAGTAGTGTCCGATGTGTGAGTGATTTTTATTTCTTGATAACAAAGTATCAACATTTTTGATAATTAAAAACACTACTGACCTAGATATGTTGTTAATAAATATAAAATCAGTAGGCATAGCATAATTTTTAATTAATAATTATTCAAAGAGTTCTTAACATCGTTAACAAATGTTTGTTTTTCATATAAACCAACACAAGTTTTAAAAAGAAGTGTTAAGCACGTTTAAGATGAACTACATTTTTTTTTTAACAAAACCAACAACTTTTTAAGTAATATTTTATTTGATTTTATCTTTATAATTAAAATGCTATTAAATTAAAAATAGTTTACCTTTATACACCACCGGTTATCCACTTAAGTACTGCTTATATGAAATGTTTTAAAATAAAGTGTCATAGATTACGAGATTTAATGGTTAAATTTTTATTTTTATTTTGAAATTTCAAATTTTAGCATAAAAATTTTATTATTATTATACTTTTTTGTTTAATATTCTATTATTTATTTTTTATACTTTTATATGAATTTATTAAATTTGTTTCATTTCATTTTATTAAAATTTATAATAATTTTTCTCACGCTTGTTAAATATTACCCAGAAATTTATTCGCACATAATTTCATTAGTAAAATAGTGTTTTTTTTTTTTTTAACTAAAGATTTATTTTGACAGCTTTAGCTTGGCTTTCCTTTTTGTATATATATAATTTTTTTTCTTTTGAGCAGTGGAAGGGGGTTAATATCATGAATGAGAGACACCTGTACTGTACACACTTAAAACACTAAACTTTTAATACTGCTTTGATGCTTTACTTTTGATTTTTTTTTTTCATAACTTTTTATCATTTTTTTATTTGTTTTTATTATGATTATAATTTTTTATTTGTGCCAAGCAGTGTTAACACAAAATGGAAAAAACAAAAAAAAACTTTAAATTATGCACTTAATAGCTGATTGTGTGAGTAGATTCATTAAAAACAATAATTTTTAATTTTTTAAAATTCATTTAAATTTAAATTTTTGTTATTATTATATTTTATGTTTTATTGTCTTTTGTTGCTTTTTTTTAATTACATTTATAAGCTTAACAAAATTGTAATATTTTTCTCTTATAATTCTCAGCTTGATAACAATTTTGAGATCAAAATAATAATATTATAATATTTTTTTTTCTAAATTTTACTTTTTTGTTATAAGTATTTGGTTTAGAGCAGCACTTAGAGGCAAAGGTATTTTGCAAAAAAAAAAATTGTAGCACTCGAGTCTAATTTTTTTAGCAGAAACAAATTTAAAAAAAATTTTTTTTTGTAGATATTTTTGTATTTAAATTTCAACAAGTGACTTCCGTTGTTGGATTTTTAATTTATTAAATTTGAACCCCTTTTATTTTGCTGTTTCAAAGAAAATAAATAGTTTCCGTTTTGGCGGATATCATGTTTGCTTTACTTTTCTTTTTTGTGTGGAATATTTATTTTAAGAAGTTAAAAAAGAGGCGTCAAGTTGTTTATTATAAACAAATTTTTTTTTGTGTTTAATTCACTTAATAATCGAGCAGATCTTTTTGGTTTTCTTTTTTACGGCCAAATAAGTAACGTGCGAAGTTTATTTTTTGTTTTCCTATAACAGCCTTTGTAAGTTTGCGTGTAAAACTGTCAAATTGTATTTATGGTATCAAGATGAAAGAAAAACGATATGTATTTAATGGTTTTATATTTAAGATAAGATTTATAAACGAAACGCCTCTTGTCATTATTAATTTTTTTTTCTCTTCTTTTTTCTTTTTTGGGGTAATAGAATTATATGTCTAAAGGCATTAAAAATTATACACTCTTGCAAACACTACACAATACAATTCCAATTTTTTATTTCATCATTATTATTTTTATGGTATGTGTTATAATTTTTTTCTTTTTTTGTTAACCATTACAAGAATATAAGTGTAATATTTAGGTAAAAAACAAATAAAAATCATAAAAATTCAGCGGCGGTAAATTTTAACACGAAAATCATAACAAACGAAACCAAGTACGTACGTAAAAAACGGCAACGACTTGAGTCAAATACAAGATAAATAAATAGAAGAAAGAGGAAAAAAAAACAAAAAGCAAAAACCGTTAAATAAAACCGCTAACGTGCACGAAACGCACAACACTTGAAATTAAACTAAATCACAAATCATGTCCAAGAAGTTGCTGGCCAATATCAACAAATAAAATGTTGAAAAAAAAAACTCTGTAGCAGCAGCAGCAAAAACAAAAAAACCGTAAAACAAAATAAAATTGTGTTTAACAGCAGCCTTAGTTTAAGCAAAAATAATAACAAAAACAAACAAAAACAGCTGGTTGAACAGAAACAAATTTAAGAGTAAAATCATGGGCTTTAAACTCACACTGCTCATATATAGCTTTTGCTTTTGTTTTTTTTTTTTCTCAAGTAGTGGTCAATTCCAATACAACACTTTAAATAAACACCAACCAACAATAACAAATAAATCATTAACTGCTTTACTGTAATACATATAACTTTGTTGTTGTGTAAAGTGAAATATATTTAAGCAACAACAATAAGAATAAAATGCTCTTTATTAAAAAAAAGAGTAAAGTACCGTTGTTTTCAACTACTCAAACAGTTGTAAGAGCACATATTTGAGATTTTTTCTGTTTTTCTTTATGTTACTTTTAGAAAGAAAACAAATCTCTGCATTCAATAAAATAAATCAATATACTCTTACATTATTATTCAGTTTTTTCAAGCTCTTTGTTTTTTAATTAAATACTTTTCAGTTAATAATTTTTTTATATTTCATTTGCTATTTTAATTAAAAAACAAAATCATTTAAATATTTATTAAGTCTAGTTGTTATTACTTTTGGTTTTTAAGTGTTTTTAGTTTACAAAGAACATTACAGTTGTTCTGTTGTGTATAAACGCGCTTGATTCTTAAGTCTTTTGTTTCTATTTTACATTTATTTAAAAAAATTAAACTCAGCTTTAAATGTTATATTGTTATTTTGGAGATATTGTTCACTACCTTGTGCTGCATCATAATGAATGTTTTTGGACTAGCTATAACATAGCCTAACCTAAAGTAAACTATATTGTTATACATATTGCTGTAAATAAATAAATTTTCAAGTAGCCGAATATAACTTGTGTAGAAAGAATATTGTGTTAATCATTTATAGTTTTCTTTGTTATTTTTTATTTTATTGTGTGTTTTTGTTTGTTTTGTTACCGCCAGGGACCGCTTTACAGAGTACATGCTTACAAAAAGGAAATATGGCAATGTTGTTTTTAGTATTTTTGCCAATTCTGTTTTCTCACAAAAGTTTTTGAAATATTTTTAAAGATTTTCTTTTTATTTTTGACGAGTCTCCTTAGCAGAGCCCTAATGGTCATTCCATATTATACTTTTAAAGATTTTCAGAATTATTATATATTTTTTAGAATTAAATTCGATTATTTATTGGATGTGTATTATACTTATTGTATTAATATTAACAGCCTTATATATAATAAAAAATTAGCAGGTCGCTTAGCAGTGGCTAAGTTTATCATTCCTATACGTGGAAATTACGAGTTGTTTAATTTTTTTGATTCTTTGACCAGTTATCAAATAGAGGGTATGGAAAGTTTTAATAATATCAGTCTATAGCTGCTGATAAATTTGCCAGTTTTTTTCCCCATACACTAATGAGTTGCTAATTTTTCATTATACATTAGGCCGTAATAGTCTTAAAATCCTAATACTGGTATTATTATGAGAATTAATACCCGTTAAAGAATATGTACAACACTAGCAGAACTGAACTAGTTTTCGCCATAGCAACGAAAAGTCTCATCAGAAACCATCATTCAAATATAATTTACATAATTTACAAAATTTACATAATTTATTTCCAATATATTGTGCTTTAAATAGGAATATAAAAATATGAATATGTATAACACCAATAACTCTGATGAGACCCTCAGTTTTTAGACTACAGTTAACTCAAACTTAAAGATACTGTATAATTATGTTTAGCAATAATGTAGTAAAGTGTCTACTGAATAAATTTTAAAATATTTTTTGTGCACAAAATAATTTTTTCTTGCACTTTTTTGCAAAAATTTATGAAAAAATTTTTACTTTTTTTACTTTGTTCAGCATAACTTACAGAGACTCGTAATTTTTTATCAACAATATATTACAAAACTGTACCCATTGTAAATCTGAACAACTTTTGTGAATATATCAATACAATGTGAATGTGTCTAGCTTACAAAAACAAATTTTTACCTACAAAATTTATTTGTTCACTATTTTTTAAATATTTTTTTTTTAATTTTTTTTTATACTGAAAAAAGTAAAATATGTAGTTAAAAATGTTGGTACGCCTCACATTGGGGATTTTGAGGAAAAAAGTGAAATTTTCAACATACTCTTCATGCAAGATGCAGTGATATTTGGACATTTTAGACTAAATGGTACAATCAAATCAAAAAGAATTACTCCGATCTGACTGCGAGTTTTTGTTTTATAGCCGTCTCAAACTCAGTACTTGTATGTTTTACCGAACCAACTTAATTTAAACCTAAGAATTTCAAAGCGAATATTCTTTTATTATGTGAGCTAACGTTTTTCTTTTTATTTTTTACTTAAAGTAGGATATTTCAGCATACCAAAATTGGGAAAATAAACTTTGCACAGATTTAAGTTTTTTTTGTGTGTTTATTTTTATGAACATATAACAAAAATCCTTTTTTTCTCCAAACATTTGGCCTTCAATTTTAGCAATACTTCCCTACAGTTGGAAATCACTACTAATACATTGTCTCATATGTGTTTTAACAGTTTTAATCAATTTCAAGTGCCACCAGGTGCCACCTCTCAATTTGTTGCATTAAACAGTACAACATTTTTCAGATGAATGATTCACGACTCAATTCTGATAAGGCTCTTTTGTTTAACATAACTCAAGAACCACTAGTCGGATTTTGCTTAAATAAATATAGAAAAATCAAGAATTATAATTACTTTCATCTGTTTATATAATGTTTCGCTATCTAAGCAACAGTTTCGCAGTTATAAATAAATGTATGAAGGAAAACAAATATTTGTTTGCCTAAAAAATTAAATTTTTTTTTTTTAATTCATTAAAAATCCAAAACGGTAAAAATGTATCAAGTTCTACTACTTTTGCGTAAAGTCGGATAACCTGTGAATAAAATGAGATATGAATCATGAAAATCGATGAACGCGTTTCCCTTTTATTCACAATTAAGTAAAGGTATGAACTTAAAAAATTTGCTCGAGATATGAACAAAATTCTTTTGAAAAAACATTGAGGACTTTTTATGATATGCAGAATTATCAAAAAAGTAGTGCACAAAAGATTATTTGATTTTTGTGATTACAGTAGCAAAGTAATAAGCGATAATAAATTTCACATGGGGTTTTTCGCCCGAAGTTTGTGGAGTTTGACAAAGACAGAACAAAATTAAAACAGCTTTTGCAACAATCGCACATTGGCTTAAACGAAACTAAACCATGTGAAATTTTGGATACAATATATAAAGGCTTTTACTCTAACTTCAAACAAAGATGGCAGGATTCTAATCGTGCGAAGTCGCGATTTGAAAAAAAAAAAAACAAAAAAATGTAAATTGGCTTGAACGCACATTTACTATAAAGTTTACTTAGACTGAATGTTCTACCAGTTCTGCACTTGGTCGGCCACGTAAATTGTTTGAGGAGTGTACCTATGCAAAATCTGTTGAATCATACTGCTAAAAGAGTCCTAGAGACCAAGTCAGTAAAGGCTCAAGAAATTCATAACAAAGACTACCAAAAATATGGCCTTAGAGACTCCAGAAAATGCATTTAGCCAGAAAGGCATACTGTTATAAGCTCTTTTAGAATAATAACTTAAAAATAGATTTAAAATAAATAATAAATTCAAAATTAAAATAATCATTTAAATTTATTTGTTAGTTATGGCTTTTTACATTGTAGGTAACGATATACATTTCTCTAACTTTCTTTATTTTGATTACTTTTGTGTATTACTATATAAATAAAACTAAATTTGTGATAAAATCACTACAGTTTTTGACAAATATATTTTTTTCCTCACCTCCATACAAAAATCCCCAGTGTGCGCCTGCCGACATGTTAACGATTATCATTTGCCAGACATCATATTCCACTATTTTTCCCTATATTTCTACTTTGCATTGGTATCAATAAAATTGAACTTGTCAAAAAAAATTGTTTTTAAGCCAACTTCAAATTTGTTCAGACTCTATTATATTTAATTTAACCACTTCAAAGTTATAATTTTGTAAAATATAGAAAAATTAAAATAATCATATTAAAAATTAAGTTAATTTTTGCAAACCGTATAAATTCAAAATCCTACAAAAGAAAAAACTGTAAAAAAGGATATGGAGTGAAAAAATTATTGTGAATTATTTTTCATTTCTCATTCAGTGGTTTGTCAACAAATAAAATTGTTCCACATGTGGTCCAGAGAAAACAGAAATGTGAGTGTGTCAACATCATTACACACATACATACATAACTGGCATTTACAACCCTGAGTCAGGATTAATTACTCTCAGAGCTTTTGCCAGAAGACTGCTGAGAGGTAGTCGCCGAAAGAAATATTTTTTTTTTCATATTTATTTTTTGAAAATGTCGGAGCTGAGTGTCGAACCCAGGGTTCATGTCTTAGTAACCCAACACACTAACCACTAGACCACGGCGATTACAACATCATTGTGCCTGTTTGATTCGAATTATAGCCTGCAGGAGATGTCATTATAAAGCCGCGTTTTTTCCAAAACTACGCTAGAACAACCATTAGTGTAAAGTCAGACTGCTCAAGTCAGAAGCACACAATATTTTTTTGGTTTTATTGCAAGAAAAATTCTCCGGTTGCGAAAGTTTTCGATGTAGCATTGTTAATTTGCCATCAAGATTATGTGATTAAGAGTCATTAGAACTTTTTTGTGGGACTTTGTCAAAAACTGTGCCGCTAAAAAATCGCCAAGAGGGGAAATTATGCTGCGGTATACCCAGAGGGGTTCATTTAACTGACATTGAGTTTCGTAAATAATGATAAGATCAGCCCGAGCATTATACAGAAATCAAAGAAAAAGTTCCTTTGATATCAAGGCTTTGTATGCATATTACTTGACTTTAATTTTTATTATTTTTTTTATTGATATTACTTTATTTTGAAATATATTTCAGTTTTCAAACTAAACAAATGTAATTTGTAGAGAATTTCTTATTTAATTTTTTATTTATTTATTTATTGTAAAATCTCATATCCAATCTGTATGTATTTTATGCTTTTCACATTCCATTTTTCACATAAATTTTAATGCTTTGACTTTAATTCTTAGACAATACTTTCACTGAATGGCAAAGAGATTTGAATTATTTTATGTATTTGCAAAGTAATGAAAAGCTACAGTTTTTGGTCTTAAATACCAACATTTATGGCCAAAATATAAAATTCATACAATGATGAGTAAAAAAAAAAACAGGCACTTCTTCTACAAACTGAGCAAAAAAAAGAGTAAAGTATACTTTATACAGTGTTTAATTTAAAAAACCAAAATATAACAAAATTTTGATTTGTAGCAGTTTTAAAGTAAAATTTTTTTTTTTGGTTTTTTGATATCATGTGGTGATTTTTGATTACTTACATTTAAACCGCAACATAGACAAATAGGCGGTAAAAATCAAAAACCCATTAACGAAAACAGCTTTAATTCTTTTTTTTTTCTGAAATAAACATAAAATGCTAAAATAGCAGCCTCCAAGTTGCCAATTTAAAGTAAAACATATAACAGAAACAATAAGAAATAAAAATAAAATTTAAAGATGAAACTTAATGCGTAAAGTAAAGCCAAAAATATAATTTATATGGCCAAAGTTTATAAGCATAGCTTGTTATTAAGTGTCACCCTAGTTGGAGGTGTAATTACTACCACAAAGAAGAAAAGGTGGCCATTAGCAAAACAGTAGCTTTTTCGGAACGAAAAACTAGTGCTACTTAGGTTAATGCAAGTCTCAGATATTGAACCAAGCTTTGATGAAATCACTTGTATTACTTGTTATGTTAATGGCTTGGTATCATCAGATTACATTTTTTAAAACTTTACTTTTTGTTACTGGTCTTACTATGAAGCTCACATACTCGGACTTCTAAAAGTAGAACTCTAGCGAATCGTTATTTCCAAGCTGAATAACATAATAATATTGCAGAAGTTTCCGGAATACTTCTAGAACTGTAAGACTGTAGTCAATTCCCTTTGTGATTGCCAAGGTCAGACAGCCAAACGATTAAAGTTTTTAGGGGCACTCTTTTTTCAATAGCTTAACGCAATGTGCGAACCTAGACCCCCTTGCTTTATTCCACTTTATAGGTAGCTCTGGTTGGCTGTAGCTCTATTCCTATATTGGATGAATTCAGTTTGGTCCTGCAATGGTTTCAAAAAGGCTAATTGTAGTTGATCACGTTTTCGATTAACTGGCCATTTAACCCACCTACCTACCTACCTGATAATATTTAAAAAAATATTTGGTGACAAGCAGAGTAGGAAAATAAACAAAACTGAACGTTTAATCTCATTTTGTTGTGTTCTTTACAATGAGTAAAACAAAAATAAAACAGAAACAGTGAGAACGATTATCCCATTTTATTTTGTATATTGTTTTTGTTTTGAGTACTACAAATACACTAACTAAAATGTGGGTAGATACATCAAAAAATGAATGAGAAGAAAAAGAAAACAAGAAGAGAAAAAGAAAAGAATTATACGAATGTAACGGAATACTAAAGTAAGCACAAGAGCGAAAAGCTAATTGTTTCTTTTGCGCTCTTTCTCATTTAGAAAGTATTTGTTTTGGTTTTGCTCATGTACAATACCATTAAAAAAATTTTGAAAAGTGTATGACTTTGTTGTAACGTTTGCGAAATGTTTTGTTTGTTTGCCCACTCTGGTGATAAGATCCATTTACTGTGAACCTTTATCCCACAATGTAGCAATTTATTCGGTCATTTTCTTTAGCTAAGGTCAAGTGCTTATTTTATTCATAAAAAATATAATCTTTAAGTAATCATTTAAGTTGCAAATATTAGAAAAAATTTACAAAATTATGACTTCTACGAACGTTTTCCATACAATGTAAGCTGAACAACAAAAATCCACAAAATTGCACGTGGATTAATTAAAGACCATCCCCTTTTTAATTCATTCTACAGACATAAATCTCTAGTTAGTCTGAACCAGGAATTCTCACGCCGACTAGGCACTAAAAAAAACTGGGGCACTACAAAAGTTTGAAAAAAATTTCAATTTATATTTCAAAGTCGCCAGCAATAGATTATATAAATCGACTTAGAATTTTATTTTATTTTTCGTATTTCATTTAATGTCAAGGTCAAGTTACATACGATATTTACGTTGATATGTCAGTGTTTATATATATTTGTTTTTTACTTTAAGAAAACCAATGCATTTTTCAGTGTTTGTATTTTTGTTTTTGTTTTTTAACACCTGGCTGGTATTCAATACAATTCTGTAGAATGATTTTTTTTTGTTGCTGCTGCTTTTAATGCTGTTTTTACTCATAATCGTGTGTTGCATGTGTGGCATTATAGTTTCATGTCAAATTGACTATATAAACCTATAGTGACAGTTTTAATTTTGTGAAAAAAAAATTAAAGAAAACAAACGCGAGATTTGTTTCTGTAAATGGTTAACTTTAATTCAATAAACAATTGTTATATATCGATCGTTTAATACAAAAAAGCGTAATTCGAATTTTGATTGTGTTATAGACTAAAGAAAGAGCCTAATAAAGCCTATAAAATTTCTAATATAAATTTGTTGTCTTTTTTTATTACAACATGCATTAAAACTTGTTTTTGTATCAGAAATTTTACAGGTTTTATTAGGTTCTCCTTTTGCCTTTAAAGCAACAAAAAATCTATTTATGCCCTTTTTATATTCAGCCATTGATATTTATATGCTAGAGTTGTATAAAAATATTCCTCCGGCATTATTTTAGAATTTTAATTTCATTTCGCAATTTAGAAATATTAAGCAATTACTGACATTTTTGCTATATTTGTTTAATAATTTTAATAACAAACTAAAAAACTAACAATATAGTAGTGTTAGTCTAGGGGCTAGTATGTTAGCCTACTAGACAAGAGCTCTGGGTTCAAACCCCAGCTCTGATATCTTGAAATAAAGAAATATAAAAAATATTTCTTTTGGCGGCTATCTTTTAGCAGTTTTATAGCAATGTAGATTCAGGTACTTATGGATAAAAATTAAACAACACAATATTGGCTCTGCTAGAAGCTAGGCCATAAAACAGGGTTGAAGTAGCCAAATATCTGTTTATGTATGTAAACCTTAAAAATTAACGTTACAACTGTTTTAGCCACACTTTTTCATGTAATATAAAGTTATATAAATAAAATAGTTTTATTTTCAGTTTAATTAGGGCTTATTTATTATTAAACCAGAAACTAATAAATATGGCTTTAGAATTTATGTAATTGAGAATATAGGGAAATGATCAAAGTGGTTAATAATGGACTATTCTTTAAAAATCTTGGAATTTGCTAAAAAAAAATACATAAAGTTTATGGAAATATATGAAATTTTTGTGGAGCAATATTTATATAATTAAATGTTTAAATATGATTTTATTTAAGTATTGACCGGTTCAGATGTTGTGTCTTATACTGGTATAGTCTCTTCAACATTTCGACCAGTATCTCACAAATAAGTTATTTAATATTGGCTTCTAAAGCATCAATAATTGCAAGCGTTCTCTTATAAACATGAGTCTCGAACAATCGAACAAAGATATAAAAAAATCTGCTCACCGAACTCTTTTTTTAATTGTGCCCTTGATTCGCCAGATGTGTGGAATTGCAACACCATCTTGTTATAGTCAAATGCCACCCAAGTTCAGATCTTCCATTTTGGACACACAAAAAAGGTGTTCCTATATTTGTCGGTTTTGAAAATGAACGGCTCAATTAGCCATTGAATTATAATCCACACTTTGCCCCAAATATCTACATCAATTATATTTTTTTTTTACTCAAGCAACCAAACACTTTGTCACTATTCCACTCCTAGACTAGCACACTGTACTGCAAGAGTAAGGGTTAGGTCCTGAGTGCTGGCCTGAATCAAAAAAGAACAAATAAAAATGAGTTTTTTTACTGAACATACGATAAAAGAAAGTGTTTCTTCATCCAGTTTTGGCAGCGCCCATTCACTGATAGTCAGCCATTGTTGTATGTAGGTCGTGTGGCTTAAATTTTTGCACCATCTGTATTCTAGAAGGCTTCAAACTTAAATCATTCGGCAAAGTTTTCTAGGTAGTGGAGAAAAATAGGTGCAATTGCTGTTAAATGGCAACAAATGGTCACCTACAACAGAGCTGTGATATTTTTCTCTTCTTGCACTCTAAGAATACGTGTTGGTGGTTCAATGTTTCATAATAAAAATATGTTACAATTTTGAAACGCCACCACCTCAGAAAGCCGCCCAAACTAACCTTAAAAAAAATAAAGTGCACAAGGCACTTTCTAAATCAAGCATTAATTTTGATAATAATATTTAGTATTATATGCTGGAAAATCGAGTTCGGGCCCCAGGAAAAGTGATACATTTTTTTAAATTAATTTCATTTCGTCAGAAACGCTTTTCCTTCACAAGCATCATTTTCTCCTTGAATTCTCAAAAATATTCATTGCAAAATTCTAAATTCTTTATAGAGTTTAACTTTATCTAAATAAAGCGTTTCTGATAAAACAATAATATTCAGTAATCTGCCAGCGTTGTTCTTTTTAATGTCAATTTATGTTCAAATTGTAAAATTATAGATCAAACTGAATATGTTTGACCGACCGTAACATGGTATACGAAAATACCTAAGCGACAGTATTAAGACAGTATTGCCAAGAAGAGAGTTGCTAACAAATCATCCATTGTAAACAATTAGCAATTAAAGTTGAATATTTCTGAGCAATTATTAAGCAAAATAATTTTTTTTGATAATTTAGTTCTTATGTTTTTTGGATACAAAAAGGTACTTTACGGGATATGTTTTGTCATATATAATGCGCTGTATTTTTTTTTTTGTGCTGTAGTTTGCATATCTTGGCGAAAGGTGTAAGACTGTGGTGGTATTACATTTTTATGTAGTCGCCGTGATCTATTTGTTAGTGTGTTGACTTACCAAGATATGACCCCCTGGTTCAAACCCGAGCTCTGACATCTGAAAAAAGAAATATAAAAAAAATATTTCTTTTGAGGACTACTTCCTAGCATTCTTCAAGCAAAAATTCTCAAATCTGTCGTTCGGAGTTGACTTTAAACAGTAAGTCGCGGTATAGCGTTAGGCCATAACCCTGGCATAGGGTTGTAGTGGCCAATCATGTGTGTATGTATTATATTTTTACATTTGAATTGAAAATGATATAAAATTGGCAGACTAACTTAAACAAAGTATTAATAAAAGTAGCATATATTAATACTATTGAGTAATATATATTGGCATTAAAAAAATGACTCTCGGGAGAAATACTCTAAAATTTAAAAACAAAAACATGATCAAGTAATTTAGTGTCACGATAAATATAGGTATAAAAAAACTATAAAATATTTAGAACACTTGAAATAAATATCGTACAAAAAAGAAACTAAAAAGCCTTCTTTAACTAATGCTTTTCAAAATTTAAATTCTTGTAAATTTTCTCTGAAAAACAATATGAAAAAGGAATATGGTACTCAGTAATGATTGATTACAGAAGTGACCCCAAAAAATAATATTTTTTTTCTTTTTTTTTTTTTTTTGTGTGTTAAGTTGTAAATTGAATAAAAATTATACCCGTAAACTTTAAACAGTCATTCATAATCCAGTACCACAATATGATTTCCTAAAAAATTTTGGAGGAAAAAAAAATAAAAAACAAAATAAAATTAATTTGTACAAACAAACTGTTTAACACATTCAAATGTAGGTTTGAAGCAAAGAAAGAAAACTAAAAGAATTGTAAAAAATTTAGAGTAAGAAAAATTGTATACCTCTTTTTGTATATGTTTATTGTAGGTCATATAGGGAGTATAGAGGCGTTAACTGAAAAGTGTTACAGAGCAACTGCTGTTTAAACCATAGGTATTTGAAAATTACTTTTTTCATACTTTTTTTCCAATACTTTTAACGTTTGCCTAAAACCTACTCGTAACATTTAAAAGTTTTCAATTTAAAGGTATTTTTTCCACTTAAACGTTTTAAAAAGTTTTAAAACAGAAGAATAAGTAGAAATCTTTATAGACAGCTAAAATATATTTCCACTGTTTAGTTTTTTTGTAATATTTGGTACTCATTCATTTAAGAGGAAGCACTTAAAGGCACACGTGAAACAAATTGTAGCACTTTATTAGTTGCACTTTTTGTTTAGTGTAACGGTCGTCTTAGCGGCTGCCAGCAAACTAGCCACATACCGCTAGATGGACAGATACAGACAGATAAATAAACTTCATAGATAATTCTTTGTTTTACATGCACAAAAAAAGAAAGAAAGAAACTGAAATTGGAAATTACTAATAATAGTTTGTAAAATTTGATGGATGCTGGTTTACAATTTATTTTCTTGTTTTTTCTTGTTTATGAACGTAAAGAAAAATCTGTTTTTTTTTAATATTTTGGGTGGTATTGAAATATTTCTACGGTTGGAGAATAGTTTTTTTTTATTTAATTGTTAACGCTTTAATTAAAAAGCGGTGTGTGTTTTTAAAAGCCGAAAATACTATTTGATTAGATTCACTTTTTTGTTTATCAATTTCACTTTATAAAAAAAAAATATAAAGAAAAAAAAATCAGCCTAAAACAAAAGACTTAAGCAACAAACTTTAAAAGTAATTTCTTTTAAAAGTGAATTTTTTTTTTCAATTGTAAAATTTTTTTGATTTATATAAAACGTATTTGATCAAAGAGAAGCTATTTTTTGATTAGAATCACTTTTTTTATGAATTACATACATACATACATACATAACTGGCCTTTACAACCCTGTGTCAGGATTACGGCCTAGCTTCTCGCAGCACTCATGTTGCGTGTGTAAATTTCTATCCATGAGTACCGGGACCTACAGTTTAATGTCGACTCCGAACGACAGATTTAAGAAGCTCTTTCATGGCAATTAATTACTCTCAGAGCTTTTGCCAGAAGACTGCTGAGAGGTAGTCGCCGAAAGAAATATTTTTTTCATATTTCTTTTTTTAAGATGTCGGTGCCGAGATTTGAACCCGGCACTATCGTCTTAGTAAGCTAACACACTAACCACTAGACCACGGCGACTATGAATTACAATATATAAAAGTAGTGTAATACGAGTATATATTAAAGTTTTAATCCAAAAACTCGTCACATGGAATGTAGCAATACAAAAAATATAGAACAAAGAGAGAAATATTGCATTTTTTTATCATATTTATTATAATTATTTTTTATATGCGACTGCGTCCCAAAACTAGACGATCTAACAAGATAAAAAAAACTTCAGAGGACACTGGCCTTAATTCGGTCGTTTAGTGTTTTTATTTGGAACTTTATGTGTAAATATTTACCTTAATTTGCAAGCTTCCAGTCTAATCAATATTAAAACCCAAACTGATTCTTTATTGTTCTTTCGACTGCGACTATTGAATATTGGGTAATAGAATTTCAGGGAGGCTCTACCATCTACGCAAACAAGCATCAACCAAGTGGTCGACCAATTTAATATGTCCAAGCAATAAGGATTAAGAAATTTTTTACACTGTTGTATAATAATCTTCGTCTAAACGTTAGTAAGCTGCAAGTAGTCACCGTTGTCTAGTATGTAGAGTATTGATTTACAAAGAAAGATATAGTGGTTAGAGCGTTCGCACAAAAACTCAAGCGACCGAGGTTCAATCCCAGCGAAATAAAATAATTATAAAATAAAATTTGCGGTTTTTCTAAATTATAATTTACAATATAAAAGGTCCCCCCCGTAATCAAGATGTCTATCTGCAAGAAAAACTGCCCCCTGAGATATTTAGTCTATAGCACTAGAAAGGAATGATCAGAAGTACAGCGTCACCTTCTGAGAAGATAACAGCTAACCGAATTAGTGAAGATGGTTACCACTCACTATCAACATCCACCGACACATGGGGTAATAGCTGTTGATCATTCAAAGGTGAAGGTATAACACTGGCCTTTGAGTGATCAACTGCTAACAACTTATATCATTGATATATAGCGATCAATAAAATTACAAAAAATAAAAATAAAAATCTAGGAGTTTACTCGTGAGTATTGGTCTGAAAAAATATGAAAAAATATCTCTTTTGGATACCACCTCTTAGTAGTCTTCTGGAAAAAGCTCTGTGAGTACCTGATTATGATGAAAAAGCTTCTCAAGTCTGTCGTTCGGATTCGACATTAGACTGTAGGTTCCAGTACTCATGGATACAATACAGTTGCTGTAAAAAGCATGGCCGTATGTCTTAAAAAACTTTGATGGTTTAAATATATATATGAAGATTGGTAAGCTACGTAGATAAAATGACAAAAACCAAAATAATTTTTTTAAATTATTGTATTATGAGGTTTACGTTTTTCAAAAGCGAAACTTTTGACAAATGACAACCACTGCTGGCTTTGGCGTAATCTAATCCGGACATAAAATTTTATAACCCTAATATGATGTCCAAAAATTTCTTTCCCTATAACGCGTGATAGGAAAACAAATTCTTCTTACGTCGAAGTAAAACATTTACATAATAAAAAGAAATATTTTTACTCTTGCTCTTTTTAGATTTTAGCTTCTCTCCAACATAGTGCAGAGATGGATAGTGCATATTTTTTGTATCATTTTTATTTAACTGAAATAATTATTCATTATTTCCTCCAAATCTATGTGACCTCGGTACTCCTTTATTCTTTATAGATCGGTCACATGTCTATCGGACAATCGATTACGTACTTTACTCAGAATTATAAATCAATAATTATGAAGTTGTAAACAGAAAGTAATTCGAACATTCCCATTTCTGGTAGAAGTAAGCTAAGTATTTTCTCTGCTGTGTGGACATCACATGTAATAGGCAATAATGTGGAGAATGCTGGCCTCCCAATGAATCATTTCTGAGTTGTCGGTGTAGACTATAGTTTTCAGATAGTCCCAGTAAAAATAGTATAAAGAAGTCCAATTGACGTATTCGAAATGTGAATGTAGTTATCCAATGAATTCTATGTCAATTATGGCATAAGCTGTAGGACATGCTGCTAAGTAGGTCTTGTTGTTCAATTGATAAACGAAAAGGTCAGTAATCACGGCTCTATAGCTGTTAATGTTGACTGTAATGTCTTGACGTAATAATTTTTATTGAAATACGTACTAATGCTTCCACAAGCCCATTAAGCACACAGTCAGTTTTTCTGAAAGTAACCCCAGCAGAAAATTTTTCAAATTTGGAAGCAATAAATAAAATTATAAGCAATAATGGAAGCATTATATTGTTTATTCATACCTTAAAGCTTCCAAAAATGCTACAGGATAAGGTATTATTTTTGATTGTGTACACTCTAAAACTTTTCCCAAAATTTAGGTTCATATTATGTCTAAATTGGTGTTGAAAATTTGTTGTTGTCTAAAATTATATAAATCTCATTCTTAATTTTAAAAAAAGTAAAAAATTTAAACAAAAAAATAAATTTGCTATCAAAATTGTTCATGTTTAAACAAATTATGTTTAAATTTACAAAATAATGTTCAATATTAAGCACATTTGCATAAAATCAGTAAAAAATTTGTAAAATTAAGCACTTTTGCCTAAAAATAGATATAAATGTGTAATATTGAGAACATTTTAGTAAAAACGGTTTGAAGACGTGGTAACAAAGCGACGAAAAAAAGAAGAAGCATTCATTTGCAATAAAAAGTTCAAAAGAGTCGCGTCGTGTTCTGGAATTTTTTTAAAAATTAAATTTGCAGTGGCTGCAGCATCTATATATTAAAAAAAAGTGCTTTGTATTCAGCTGGTGGTGTTTATTGTAATTTATAACTAGTTTATAAAATGTATTAAAGTGTATATTAATTATGTATATTGTATGTATGTATATTAATTAAAAAAAATTGTTTGTTGCAAAATTGCAGAAAAAATTAGTTTAAGAGTTTCTCATCTACATTTGTACGTACGAATATAAAGAAGAAAAATGCAATGTGTTTAATTTATATTTTGGATTTTATGTGTTTTAATTAAATTTTTTTATGTATGTATATGACAATATGTATGTAACATACATATATGCAATATTATGTAACTTTTTAAAAGAGTTAAAAAAGTTATGGATATATGTATATATGTACAATATTTTATATCTATTTATAAGTATTATATATAGATTGTTTGTAAGATTTATAATTTATAAAAAATTAAATAAATTTATTGAAAATATATAATTTAGGCATTTTCATTTAAGGATTGTTGAAAATAAATATATGAAAGGGGGGAAAATTAGACATACATTGCCTAAAATATTTAAACATTTTTTGTTTAATTTTAGACATATTTTGCTTAAAAACTAACCAAATGTCTAAAAAAACTAGATGTTTAATTTTAGGTCGAAAACAGTCTGTAAAGTGTTGCCTACTATTATCGACCTAATTTTCAGCAAAAGTGGTTTAGAGTGTATAATATTTGCTTACTGGTTGCAATAAATTTGCATTTCTGTTGCATTTTAGCGGCTCATTTCATATAAAAATCATGCATTATTGATGCGCACAAGTAAGTGATGGTTTACAATTTCTCTCTTACAAAATAGCTTAGGGAGAAGCACACATTTCTGCTGGGACGATGTTTGAAAATACACTTGTTGCGCAGCAAAAGCAGTTTTGTTATCTGACGTATCCTTATAAACAAATATGAAACATACAAAATTCACTTATAAATATGGGGATCAACGGCAATCTTGTTTTGAACCCATTTACAGAATCTTTGCTTTACTTGATGATCAGTCAGTCTATTAATGTTGAAACGTCAAGATAAGCTAAATCACTTGGCGGCTTACAAAATGGTCGCTAATTAAAAAGTGTTGCTAACTTGAATTTTTATAACTCTCATAAAACACCCGATATATCACACATTGGTGGAAAATTTATTCAAAAAATTTTATAAAAAATCACAAAATTTTATGGTTGCCAGTTTTGTTCGTAAAATAACAATAAAAACGTAGTAAAAATATTTGAATTAAGTTTATAATGCAGATGATTCCTATAACAAAACTTTTTTTTATAGTACCCAATTATAATAAAAATACTTAAAATAATTCATAATTTGCAAAACTATTTATATATTTTGTAACAATAAATAATAAAATTTTATTGTTTATTCTTTTAATTTTTTTCTTGTTTGGCATACCATCTCTTAACACTTTAAAGACACACAAACAATCAAAAATCTTCTAATATTGTCAATCATCTTGAGAGCTATAAAAATTATATTTTTAAATTTTACCTACAGTGCCAAATTGTATAGCAGCCATAAAGAAATAAATATAGAAAATCAAAGAGAATTCAAACAAATTTTAAAACTAAAAATGTTTTCATTTCAATTGGTTGTGGTTTTTAGAGCAACATAACGTTTGTTCTCAATTGATCAGTTTTATTTATTTCTTTTTAATACATTTTTTTATATTTTATTTTAATTTTCTATTTATATTTAAAATCTATGATTATTATAAATAGCCAGTTATTGATGATATTGGGTTTCTATGCAAACGGAGATTTCACAGTTTTCAAAACAAATATTTTTAAATAAAAGATAACAAAACATTAACTATTATTAACTAATGATGACTTTTATGAATTAAAGCTTTAGAAAAAACCTGAAAAAAATGTTAAAATTATGAATTTTAATTTGTATAAATGGCAGCTAGCAAACAGATGTGTTTGTTGGAATTGAATAAAATGATCATTGACTTAAAGAAGTTGAATATAAATTAAAATAAAAAATTCAAAAAAACTTGTTGCGGTTTATTTACATAAAATAAAATATTTAATTTATTTAAAAAGTTTTTTTTTTTTTGGCGAACTCATCTATATAAAATAATGGAACAAGTATTTTAAAATTAGCAGTCTATTTAAATAATAAAGTAAGCAATGTATTGTAGTAGATGTACTAAAAAAACACAGAATACTAATATTTTTTCGATATCGAATCGCAGTTTTTGGAAGTTATAATCGATTTAAATTAAATCATTGTGACAAGAAAAAAAATGTTTTAGAAAAATTTAGTTTTTTTTTTTTTGCATAAATATGTTTTAAAATTTTGGTAAATTTTGTCAAGAAACTAACGATAGATGGTAAATTATGGCACGCAAAATACACCTTTGCCATAAATAGTTTTCAATGTATTGCTTTTATTAATACTTCTCACAAATTTAGTTTAAATTTCTTTTGCTTTTTGTTCATTATGAGTATGAACTGCCGTAATATAAATTCCAACTTTTCATAGTAAAACTGCATAACAAAAACTCAAACTGCGCAGGCTCGAATTTCAGCAAAGGTGAAAATTGAAAAAGTTATTTTTCGGTTTTTTTTTAAATTATAATTTAAAAATAAGAGGTCCCTCGCGCGCCTCCAAGAAGTCTATCTGCAAAGTAACCGCAACCTGACATTCCACTCTATTCCATATTAACCTTTGACAACGAAAAACTAATGATTAGGAGAAAAGCGCCATCTATTTGAAGTAGCAGATAACAGCTAAACCTACTAAATCTATTTAGCGAAGGCACTCACAGCAATCAACATGGAACGATGGAGCAATTGCTGTTAATCATTCAAGAGTGAAGCTATAACACTGGCCTTTGAATGATAATTTCACAGCAATTTGTCTCATTCCTAAGGCGCTTAATAATAATAAAAAAAAAAAATATGTTCTGTAGTCATAATTTTCTCTTCTTTCCACATAAATTGCAATACAATGCACAGCATTTCGTAGGGTTTTACCCTGAGTATTGGTCTCAACAAAAAAATAAAAACAGGATAATATACATATATACATGCATAATTGGCCATACAACCCTGTATCAGGATTACGGCCTAGGTTCTCGCTTGTTGTGTGTGTTAATTTTTTATCCATGAGTACTGGGACATACAGTTTAATGTCGACTCCGAACGACAGACTTGAGAAGCTTGTTCATGGCAATTAGTTACTTTTAGAGCTTTTTCCAGAAGACTGCTGAGAGGCAGTCGGCGAAAGAAATATTTTTTTAATATTTCTTTTTTTAAGATATAAGAGCTGGGGATAATAAAACGCTAATAAACTAGAGCATAATTGATGTAATAGAAAATATAAATAAAACATAGCAGGACTGTAGCAGACTTTAAATACAACAAATAGAGGAATATTCATAGTGTTGAATGCACACATATTGTCGAAAATCAAATAAAAAATTTCTTTGAACATACAAAACGAAAAACAAACATTTTCTTTTAATTTAGTGGTTATACTACGCTTTCTTACCATCAAGGGATGTTGCATATATTCGCAATGTCATTTGAATTATTCCCTTACTTTAAGTCAATAAATAAAATAAGCCGTTACAAAACAGGTTTTATTTGTGTACAAATACGGCAGTTAATGTTGAAATACAATGTTTTTAATCATTTGGCAAATTTTCTAAAAATTTTTGCAGCATATGCAGCAGTATTTCGGCAAAAACTTTTTGGATATTGATTTTTAGGTGCACAATTATCTCTGGTTGGTCAAAGTAGACAAGAAAACTTACATAAGTCTGAAGCAAATAATCCAATTAACCCGGCGTCATGGGGGTTGGGTCAAATTTATCCCCACTTTTTAAATTGCTTCTGGAATACCTTTTTTTGTTTTGAGACCAATACTCAGGGGTAAACCTCTACTAAATGAAATGCATTGTATTGGAATTTTTGGAAAGGACAGTGCATTTATGACAAAACATATATTTTTTTTTCTTATATTGCTATTAATTGCCTTAGGAATGAAACAAATTGCTGTGAATTGATCATTCAAAGGCAAGTGTTATATCTTCACCCTTAAATGATCAACAGCAATTGCCTCATCGTTGCATATTGATTGTGTGGTGAGTGTCTTCGCTATGCAGGTGTAGCTGTTATCTGCTACTTCCCAATAGGTGGCGCTTTTCTCCTGATGATTAATTTTTTTTATGACATTGGTTAAGATGGAATAGAGGAATGTCGAGGAGAGGTTCCTTTGTAGATGGTTTTCTTGGAGGGATGGTGGGACCTTTTATTTTCAAATTATAATTTTTGAAAAAACCGCAAACTAACTTTTTTATTTTTCACCTTTTTTGGGAGTTGAACCCAGGTCGTTGGAGGTATTGTGCGAGCGCTCTAACCACTATACCACTGCAATTCCCTTCTCTTTGGTTTTCTTAGTAGCTGGAGATATTCCCTTAATCCAAATATATTAAATTTTAAATCGGTCAGATTTCGATTGCAATGCGAGTTACACACGCTGAAATTTGAAAACGGTATATTTAACCCAAAACCCCAGTCAACGTTGTTCTTTTCCACCATGTGTGTGTATATTATGTTTTATGCGTATAAAATTATATTTTAAGTTAGAAAACTTTACATTATTATTCAATATACTGGTGTTTTTATTTTGCAATAAATTATTTTTGTTTCTTGCTACTCATTTATTGTTGGTAGCCTAATAAAAGAAGTATTAGGAAGAAACAGAGCTGCAGCGTATTTTTCAATTCTTCAGGAATCTGACTCGAATATCTCAATCTCTAATCCGGAATTAATTGAAGGTGATAATATAACTGAGTACCATTAATTAAAAGAGGTAATGCCTGTAAAAGATACCAAAAGTTTACACCTAAAAAACGACCATACTTGTCAAGGTTGCAACGAGTATATTTGTCCTCAACATAGCATAACTTTCGATGCTGATTGCACAAATAGTGGTACCTTTAAGTAACTTTTTGTTATTGTTTTATAAATATTAATTAATTAGATACATAATACTGTCATTTAAATTGAAACACTAATAAAAAATAAATTTATATCATATCTAAGCCAGAAGAAGTTAGATTTATTACCTTTTTTCAATTTGAAATATTTTTCCTGTTTTGTATTAAATATATATTGTATTTACTTATATATTGTCTTATTTATTTAATTACATTAATTTAAACCAACATTTTGTATAAATATAATGAAATACTTTGAGCTTAATAGATGGGTAATTATGACACAACCCCAACGTTCTTGTAACTAACACGATATTGGTTGCCACAAAGTGGAATTATTCGGTCATCGAAAGTTTCTTTGAATAAATTAATTACATAACTCACAGTGTACCACATCAAAAGGTTATTCGCTGTAAGTAGAATGGTACATTCTTTCGTAGTTGATTGTCCAGTGAATCGGAGAATGCATTATAAAGAGAATTCGTTCTTTATTCGTACCACTCGTTTATGGAACGGGCTTTCAGAGAATGTTTTTCCTACCAGTTACGACATCGATAAGTTTAAATCAAATGTCCACAAGCCATACTTCCTCTTTCCCCCTTGTATAATATATTTTCCTAGAGCAGCACATCCATCCCCTGACTGCTGGCCTTAATGAAAAAAAGAAGTATTTCGACAAAATTTTGTGAGTTATTTTTACTCCAAATTCAACAATTCAGTTTATTTATTCCACCAAAAATTAGATTTTTAGGAGAAAAAAAATTTAAACGGAAACTGAATTTGTGCTTTACCGAAATAACGGCGCATACAATAATCATTTGGCCTTAATTCCTGCAAAAAATTGAGTATTCAAGCCCTTAGCTAAACTGCTTTTGTTTAAAACAAAGAGAATTTGAGTTTATTCCCTATTTTACATCAAATATTAAAGAAGATTATTTCTTACAATGAATTTATGATGGACCTCTTACCATTATTCGAAAATTTCTTTTTATTTTTGCATACACACAATAAGTGATTATCGTTAAAAATTTTATTTTTTATGATCTTTTTATATGAATTTGAATTGTGTTTTAATGATTATTCTTTTTTAATATTAGCACGTTTCAACAATTATAGGAATATTTAATACAACAAACAATATACATATTGTAAAAAACAATTGATCCAGATGTTTGAATACTATAGAGCAATGCAAAAATATTAACAAAACAAATATAATTATACAAAGACGACAAACAAAACGACTGCATAACACCCTAAATCAGTTTTGTTAACATTTTGTACGTATTTAAAAGCATATATACCTTGTTTTACCTGTGAAAATTACCCTTAATAATAATACGCCAAATAATCTAATTAGATTCACTTTCTAAAAAAGGAGAAAAATCTGAGTTATTATAGCATAAGTTTTAATTCAAATAAAACAATATCTGTATATAAGCAACATATTTAAAAATTTCCGCTAAGTGATGTGCTTATAATTGTCAAAATGTACATGCTGAAATTTTGTATGTAGAGTATAATTTTTTTTTCCATATTTCATATTAATTTCTTAATTCTTTTTTTTTTTTTTTTTTTTTTTTTTTTCTTCTTTATTTTTGTGTAAAAAATATTTTTTAAACTATTAAAACCACATTGTTGCTAAATAAGGTGTGCCATAGTTGTCAGTTTCATATACAGAAATTCATAATAAAAGAGATTCATTACAATAGGCTGATCATAAATTATCTTCAACAATAACTATTTTACATAATAATGACAACAAAGTGGCTACCAATAGCAAAAAAAAAAAGCCGCAATTATAAATTTTTTCAATACCCTAATCCATATTATAGATTATAAATAAAAATATTTTAAAGCTCTTAACAACTGATGTCAAAGAAATAAATTAATAAAAATGTTCAAGAACTAAAAGAAATTTCGCATCAAATTGGAAATCCTAAATTTAATTATTGTACTACAGTAAAAAAAACAAAGTTTGCATAAAGAATAATAAATAGTCTTATAGGCTTTAGAATTATCTAGTTAATGAAATTTGAGATATTTGGGATAACAAATTTCGTTTCAAATCATATAATAAAAAAGGTTTTTCACAAGGCAGCTTAAATCAAAAAAGGTTTTTAAGACCAGAGTTATTGGAATGGGCTACTTATCCGTAAATTTTTGTTGAATTATATAACAAAGCGGTTCTAAAGTTGACAAACAAACAAACAAACAACACAAAAAATTTAGAAAAAATTCTTTGTTCTGAAAAACGAAATCGAGTTTACTTGAAGTCGAGTGTTTTTTAAAGACAAATAAAACTTCATTGTGACAATTATTTGAGAGTTTAAGGTCCAAAGAAGTTATATTAGACGAATGAAAAAAAAACGTATCAAAACTTTGTCTCAATTAAAAATTATATCATTTCTCATTTTCGTTTTAAACAATGGTCTCCTTTTAGCTCGATACACTTTCCTCAACTTTATTCAAAGCTTTGGTACAATGTTTGTAGTAAGAAATATCAAAGTCCATATAACAGATATCAATTCATGGAAAATCTAACGGCATTCAGCAATTTTAATCGTTTTAAAAATAGAAAATATTTCGGGGGATCTAAAAGTGGCAAATGAGGTTCATGGTAAAGAAATTCAAACTTAAATTCAATAAATCTATTTAGCGTATTAATATATGTATGAGCACATTATTGTTTTATTAAAAAAAACACATTTTTTTGACGTATTTTTTTCTGTTTTTCTTAAATAAAATATTTACATACTACAGTACGCCTTTCTACTCCCTGATAGTTATTTTTTTTACCTTTTTGAACTTAATCAATAAAAATTTTTATCACGCACTTTTTGAAAAACAGCGCAACAACTGGCCCATAAATGGAGCTGTCTTTGCTTGCCTTGCAAATGATTCTCCGATTCCATCTCACTGTTTTAACTTTTTCTTTTTCGAGGTTGTAAAGTTGTGGAGCTGAGCCTTGCCTATTCAGCAAATTAAGATTACGATATGTGCCCAGCACCCGGAAAGCAGTTTTCCTGTTCTAAAACATAAAAATCCTTTCACTCTCAAGGCAATTTCCATACGACAGTGTTTTTTTTATTAAGGCCCATACTCAGGGATAAACCCCTACTGATGCTGTGCATTATATTGGATTTTTTAGAGACTATATATTTTTTTTTCTTATATTATTATTAAGCGCCTTAGGAATGAGACAAATTCCTGTGAATTGATCATTCAAAGACCACTGTTATACCTTCACCCTTGAATGATCAACAATAATTGCCCAATCGTTTTGCATGCTGATTGTGTGGTGAGTGCCTTCGCCAAGTAGGTTTAACTGTTATCTGCTACTTCCCAATAGGTGGCGCTTTTCTCTTGATCATTCGTTTTTGTTGACATTGGTTAGGTGGAATAGAGAGGAAAGCCAGGGAGCGGTTTCTTTATAGATGGACTGCGTGCAAGGAGGCGGACCTCTTATGTTTAAATTATAATTTAAAAAAAAACATTTTTCAACTTTGGTGGGACTTGAACCTGGGCTGTTTGAGTTTTTGTGCGAGCGCTCTACCTACAGTGTCCACAGTGAACTTCCCATTGAAATTTACAGGTGTCGGTTATGTCCATTGCTATAAGCTTAAAGAAACCAAATTTGGTAGCTGCTCTCACTGTGAAGATTGAAAGGTGATAATAGAAAACAGGAGTACATATAGTTAAACCATTTGTTTCTTGATTTTATTGTTTCTTTCTTGTTTTTATTATAATTTTCGTTTTTAATATAATTGTTATAGAGAATTTTATAACCCAATTTTTTAACGCTTTAATAATAAAAACACAATTTTGTGTAAGAAGATATTGTGTTCAATAAAAACCTCTGTTTAATGTAAAATATTAGTCACCTAAAATGTTTGAGCGTCTTTTAATTGTTTGTGTCTTAATTATAATTTTATTAAAATTTTTGTTGGATTTTAATGTCTGGCTGCAACAAAGTCAACTCAACATCAGCAATTTTAATGTTTATTAAAATGAACACGTATTTCATGTTTTTGTTAAGATTATTTCATTTTCGTTTCTGTTTTTTTTTTTTTTTTTTTGTAAATTAAATTTCCTTTTAAACTTAAAACAAAAATTTTAAGCATCTTTTTTTTCTCTCTATGTTTGAGATTTCATTTTCTGTACTTTCTGTTAAAACTAAACATTTTAAGATGGCACGATGATAAATACTCGATAGTTTAAGCGCAATAGTTTCTATATTTTCTTTTATTTTTTTTACCCCAAAAATTTTGTTTGTTTGTTTTAGATTTAGAATCAGAATATATAGACTTTTGGTATGTGATTGGTGTTGTTTGGCATTTTGTTGTTATTCTATGGCAGTTTTTATTGTTTTTATTGTTGTAGTTTAATGTTGTTTGTTATTTAATGTTACTCCTACAACATTAAATCACGTACAAATTTTGTATGCACGATTTTGCACTATTTCGATATTAATCTAACACCTGCGCAAAGAGAAAAAACATTTTTATATATATACAAATATATTTAAATACATTCATATATTCTGCAGAAAAAAAAATAAGGAAAATAAAATCAAACAACACAGACACAAATTAAGCGTGAATCTCCTAAAATGTACTATAAAAAAGCCTAAAATTGTGGTTAAAATTTTTAAAAGTTTTACTTTTTTTAATTAAACAGATATGATCTAATCCTAGACAGATTAGTGATCACTCGTAATAAATTTTATTTAATCATAAAACTCCTTAATTAGATCAGAACTAAATTATAAAAAACGTACTTTTATGATTCTTTTGATATGAGATCTCAATCAAAGAATTAAATAATAAAACAAAATTAATAAAAAATAATCACCACAATTCATCTCAAATTCATATATCGACTTCCAAACAAGAAAGTAATAAATAAGAAAACTGTTGTAATTCTGTTCATTTAGAATGGATGACAATTAAAAAAAAAAAAAAAAATACAATGACTGAAAGCGAAAAAAAGAAGAATATGATAGAATGTGTTATGTTTGACAATAGTTCTTCTAACTCCTTACAAAAGGTATGTAAAACGAATACAGTTCCAATATATGATTTCTGAAGAAAAGTGTGAGTTAAATAGTTATCGATTGTCATGAACAGGGCAGCTTCTTTTAAGTATGCTTCCAGAAGTAGATCGTACATTTTCTATATACCAAAACGTTTATCGATCGGACAGACAGTTTTATATTTGAAAACTTGAAAAAAAAAAAAGATTTTTTTATTTGTACAAAAATTAAGAAAATTATTATATAACTTTTTATTCAAATAAAATAAATTGTTATCCGTTTTTGAAGTCTTTCTATGTACATTTTAATACACATTACAACTAGTACTTGGATTTTTTGATTTTAAATAAATAAAATAAAAAAATAAAATAATTTGACTGCCTTTTTTATTTATTATTATCAGCAAAATCTGTTTTTAACATTTTTACCAACACAGTTGCCTAGTGGTTAGGATGTTGGCTTACGAAGACGATAGCGCTGGATTCAAATCTCAGCTCTGAAATCTTGAAAAAAGAAATATGAAAAAATTATTTCTTTTGGCGACTATCTCTCAGCAGTCTTCTGGCAAAAGCTCTGGGAGTAATTGATTGCCATGAAAATCTTCTCAAATATGTCGTTCGGAGTCGACTTTAAACTGTAGGTCCCGGTACTCATAGATAAAAATTAACACACACAACGTGAGTGCTGCGAGAAGATAGACCGTAACCCTGATACAGGGTTGTAATCGCCAATTATATATGTATGTATGAATGTTGCCCTTTTTAATGCAAAGCATTTGTTTGTGAAAGATAAAAAATGCTCGCATTTTTTGCATTTATTGATGATTGTGATGATTGTTTTGTTAAAAGAAATCCAAAAATAATTAAAATTGTCCGGAGTTTTAAAAAAAAAAAAACTTAAGTAATATACAAATAAATATTATTAGTGAGATTTATTTGTGTTTTTGTTAAAAAAAATAAGAACGCATACTGTTTAAACTTCTTTTTTGGTTTATGTTTTCTAATAGTATGTGTGTATGTATATTAATATACACACACACAAATAATTATTTGTTTACTAGAAATGTTAAAGAAATGAAAACAGCTATTCAGCGTTGCCACTTCGTAATTATTGATAAGTTTTTATAAGAAAACGTTTATCAAATAAGAGTTGACACCAATTTAGAGCCAACTCAACTTATACTTTTATATTGACTATGAATACCAAAACCTTACTAGGAGCTTTTTATTTAAAGACTTACTTTAGTAAGATTCGATTTTTGTGTGACTATGAATAGGGGCCTATGCTTTTGACAGTATATTAGATTTTTCTTAATAACAGAACAGACCCAAATTTACAATAAAATGCTTAAAGAATTTTTTATAGGCCAAACAAAAACGTCCTCTAAATCAAAAGGAATTAATAAAAAAAAAGATAATTTGTTTCAATTTTCACTAACTCTTGATGAGCTCGAAACAATAACATACGATGCTTCTGATCTGCCTAAATGCTACTACTATGGAGATTTATGTGGAGTATGGACTTCTGTTAACTAAATTATGAAATTGTAGTGTCAGTGTTGATTGTTTTTTAGTATTCTCAGCATGCGATAAAAAATTAACAAGACGTTACACCCCAATTTTATGCCAGATTGAAATACTGTGTCTGTAGACGCCGTAGTCTAGTGGTTAGTGTGTTGGCTTACTAGACAAGAGCTGCGCTTTCAAACTTCAGCTCTGACATCTTGAAGAAAAAAAGAAATTTGAAATAATATTTCCTTCGGAGAGGTCGTCTTCTGGCAAAAGTTCCGAGGGTAACTAACTGATGCTCATGAAAAAAATTCCCAAGTCTGTCGTTCGGAGTCGATGTTAATTAAACTGTATTTTCCGCTGCTCATAGAAAAAAATTTACAAATACAACATGGGTGCCGTAACCCTAAAACAGGGTTATGTATGTATATATATACTTATATGCATATTTCAGCAGTAATGGCATAATGCGTTTAACTCTTGTTTCATTTTTCCATAACATAAAAAAAGTTTGGCCAGCTCTGTTTAAAGCTTGATAAATTGATAAAAATTAATTATAAACTAATACTGGTATAAACAATATATTTTATAAATTAAAAAAAAATGTTTTATTATGCACCATCATCAATTAATATAAATATCGAAAATTGATCCAAAACTAGTTTCACCAAATTATTCAAATATCATCAATTTTTTTTTTTTTGTTTTTTTTTATATAAATATGCATGGGTTTAGACGAAAAACAAACGTTTACTGACAAAAGTAATATTTAAATATTGTCAACACAGAAAATTTTAAAGTTTACCTGTAGATACTGAAATCATTAAAAATAAATATTTAATTTTTCATCAAGAAATGTCACAACAAACAACAAATAAAAAAAACTCCATCCGTAATGCTTTAAATCTTTTTTTTCAAATTATCATTTCCGCTTTAATTTACCACCCGCTTTAAAAGTGATATTAAAAACTGTTTGCAAAGAGCAAAAAAAAACCGTCTATCTTTATAAAAGCATTAATAACTTCATTGAAACGTTTAAATCATAGTCATCTTTAACATCATTATTATTTTGCTCAACAACATAATCATGATCACAGACTTTATCTAAAAACAACATGTACGTGTATCAGGCTTGATGTTTTCTTAATACTTTTTTAATTCGTTGGTTTTTTATTTATTTATTTATTTTATACTTTAATTTGGCATCTATTGAAAATATGAAAATTGTTGAGGTGGGATGGAACTAAAAATTCATTCTCTCAAATCCATGAATACTGCCGCAAATATCAATAGAAAAATAAGAAAAAAAATGCAAAAAATCTATTTTGGAAGATCGACCTCATTTTATATTATTTTTTTTATTTTTCTACTTGTCTGTTTTCTTCATCAGATTTTATATCTCTATCTCAATGTTTTTCATTAAACAGACTTTATTCAGTAAGATTTCAAGACAATTGGTATGTTTTTTTTTTTTGGCTTCAGGCTTTTACTGAAATCAAACGCACTGCATGAAATTATCGATTTTGTTTGTCCCAACAAAATAAAAAAAAGAATTTAAATTTAATTAACCCATGTTGAGGTAATCAAAATTTACCTCTAAATTGATGAAATCTACCCGTTAGTATTTTTTACAAACAAGAATGCAATCTTCAGTAATGTTGACACCTGCTGATTTATCAGTTAAATATTCGGTTTTTAAGTGCGATTTGCCAATATTTCCATAATATTAAACCAGACGGAAGAGTATAATAAATGTGGTTTGACTGTAATTCTTTAATTAGTGAAAAAGCTTTAGTTTACACTATTGACTTATAACTCAAATAAATGTGTTTTTGGGAAATTTAACGATATATTTGTTATTGCCGAATATTGTTTTCCTGCTGATTTCACAAATTTCAAAATTGAACTGACACTACTATTGCCACTATTTCTAACTAAAGATTTGTAGACTTACACTGGATTCAGACGATTATTTTGGGATATTTTTTCGTGACTTAAAGACAGGGCTTTTTGTGTGTTGATATGTAAAGAGGATAAGGCAGGTTTTTAAATAACATTTTGTTGTGATTCCTTTACTTCCCATTTAATTTTAGTATTTATTTATTTCGCCAATGGATTTACAATACATCCTGACAGGCTAAAGATGTCTTAAAAATAAATTATCTTAAAAATAAATTATTTACAACCTTATTTTCTAAATAGAGTTTAAAATGTTTAAGGAACCATGACAAATCTATACTTACTGCAGCATTCATACTATCTAACGTTATTAATGATCGAACAAGAGGCTCATTCGTAGCATAGTTAGTATTGCCGGTAGACACATAAAACAAATTATGGGATCTTAGCGATCTAAAAGGAATACAAAAATAAATAAACTTAAGCAGATAAACAGAGTAAATTAGATAAAAAATTATTATCGCAGATTGGGTAATTCTTCTAATAGAAAGCGGTCTCAATTCCAAAAGCAAGCAGCGAGCATAATATGAGGAATGTACTAAAAGTTCACGCTCAGCACGAAGAGCACATTTTACAAACTTTTCTGAACTCTCTCATTCCGATCAGAATGTACAGAAAAATATGGGTTACAAAAAAATTAACAATATTCTAACTTAGAACGAACGAAACTGTCTCACTTACATTTCCATTAGATGAAAAAGAAACTAAAGAAGAATAAAAAAGTAATAAAGAAAATATAAGAACCCTTGAGGAAAGTCCTTAAAAAAAGAAAGGTACTTTGAATAATATTCTGAACCCTCAGTAATACATAGTTGGTCATTACAATACTGTATCATGGTTACGGCCTAGCTTCTCGCTGCACCCATGTTGTGCGTGTTAGTTTCTTTCCATTAGTACCGGGACCTACAGTTTAAAGTCGACTCTGAACGACAAATTTTAGAAGCTTTTTCATTATAATCTATTACTCGCAGGGTTTTTACGAGAAGACTGCTGAGAGGTAGTCGTAGAAAGAAATACTTTTTTCATATTTCTTTTTTCAGGATGTCAGAGTTGGGGTTTGAACCCTGGGCTCATATCTTAGTAAGACAACGCTTTAACCCCTAGACTACGGCTACCACGCTGGCTGAGACAAGTATCCTAAAATTTGAGGACTAGGAAAAACTGATGTTCATAAAATACTGTTATTCTCTCAATTATTTCCTATGAATTTTACAATATCATGGTCGAATTAAATGCGCTTGTGACTCAATATATATATTTTCACACATAAGCGAAATTAACACATTTTTCCGGTGTGGAGAAGAGATTCAAATGCTTTAGGTTTTTAGAACGATGCAAGAAATATTTGACTCCATCTGACCTTGTCAATATTTACAAGACCTTGATCCAACTTAATATGTAATACAACTCTCATTTATGAGCAGATACTTCAAAGTATATTTTCAGGGGCCAAATCGCCGCATTCGAGATCGAATGACTTTGATCAAAATTTTAGTTTTTGAAATCGCGGCATACGTTATCGAATGTCTTCTATCGAAGTTTAGGATTTTGGCACTCGATAACGAGTAGTTGATCGAATGATTTCATTCGAAAAGTTATACGATAGATTTAGAGCTTTCGTAAAAATAATTAATGTTGTCAACATTTTATTTTTATGGTCAAATAAGCCTATTTAACGCAAAATAAACCTATTTAACGCTACTACTATATCAACGTAGCGTTTTTTCTTAAAAAATAAAAGTAGACTACATTTAAAAGTACATATGTATGTGTTTTGTTTACATTTTTTGAATTAGATTATTCCTACTGTTTGCTTTACATATAATAATAATTTTTTAGTTTTAGTTTTCAATTTAGGGCGTCAAACTTTATGAATGTTGGGCACAGTTTAGACTCCAATTCTGCAATACATCTGTCAACGTACTTACTTACTGTACTTTGGCACATGCCCAGCAAATAATAGTTTCCAACGATGTCCTGGAAACTTCCACCTGCTAAAAGCGATAATGTAGCCTCTAATTGCAGTTTTGGTGGCACTGCTGTTGACATATTGTTTTTTAAGTCAAGTTGATCCAGTATAAAGTTGAATGCCTCTTTCGTTAAGCTAAATAGTTTTCGAAACCTATTAACATAGACTTTTTATAAAGAACCATACGAGTAGGTTGTGAGTTCATTTTCTACTTACGCTGTATCTGATAATGATAAAGGGTCGCTTTTAATTCGCATTTGTCTTCTAATACTCGTGGTAGGTTGTTCTTCTTCATCAGAGGAAGACAAATAAAATAAATATGAAGGATCCATTAACTGCAGAAAATAAGTAGTTTAAATCAATTAAAATATTTAATTTAAATACTTATATGTATTTACATTGACTTACCTCTATTGTTTCTTTGTTGACATTTTTCTTTTTTCTTTGTTGACATTTAATATAAACACTAATGTGAACAAAAAATTTATTACATTTTTAAACAAATTTCGATTCGAAAGCTATCGAATGCCGCAATACCGTTTTTTATACGTCACGAAATTTTATTCGATACGAAAACTTACTCAATCACGAATGTGACGATTTGGCCCCAGGTTTCTCGACCGCGTACAAAAAGTTGCGAAGATGTTTATTAATGACCGTAGTGTATCCAACTCGTATGTATCGGCGCAATATGGGGTGGAGTTCATTTCATTGATCTACCGTTGCTGCATTGGAAAGTGCTCCGATGAAATAAACTGATTAGTTCCTACTAATTACAGTAAATTGTGAATCGCACAATACATTATGGAGATTTGTTCTTTATCAGAACGGCCAGATTATGGAAGAATTTGCCAGCGAATGTTTTTTCTGCTAGTTACCATATGAACAACTTAAAATCGAATGTTCATAAACACTTTTCCTACCTTTTTACGCATTCCTATAATATACTTTCTTAGCAATAAGGAAATACTCTGTATTAGAAGGGTTTATTTTCTGAGAAGTGGTTTCTTTAGAAGAAAAAAGATATCCTACACTTAAACTGTAAACACTTATGTAACGCATCTTCTTTGCTAAAAATGCAATTTTATAATGTGTATTATATTGTGTTCAATGCCTACTATTTAGCTATAAAATTCTAAGTTTTGGATACTCTAACGCCAAATAAGACTCATATTATTTGAGATATTTTTGTTTTCATAAAGAAAGTAATTGAATTTGATGACAAAGGTTGAAAAACCATATAAATGTATGTATGTATGTATATATATTCAGTGTTCGGAAGAGCATATTGGTTGATTGACATTAAGTTCATGCTTCGGGATATACAAAAATATGATGCTAACTTGTTTGTATATTTTAAAACAAATAATGTCCTTTGTCTTCAGTGTTTAGTGACAAAAAAGAACTATTTCAGTAAATATAAGTAGTGCTTTAAAAATGCCCTAAGTTAAGGAAAAATTCTACTTTAAAATATTAAAATTTATAATTCAATTTCAATTTCAAATGTGAACAAAATTACCATTTTTAGAGGGTTATAAATTAGACACAAAAAAAAGACAAACATATGAATTTATAAATTATAGAAAAACAAACAATAACTGTTATTTTACATACAGCTTATGAAACAAAGAATTCACCAGAGGAAATTATATTTTTTTTTTTGTATTCATAGTTATCCATTGATAAGGTGTGGTTTGTTTTTTGTTCATTTGGTTGTAGTTGTGATTATATTTAGTGATATACCCATAAAATATTTAAATATGTTTGTATAAGATTTGCCACAGATATTTATATTACTGGACATACTGCTAAAACGTTATTAAAAAAAAAAAGAATACAAAAATGAAACAAAAGCTGTATCAGATAACTAGCCTAAACGCAATTCCATATTTACTAAGTTTTACAAAAAAATTAGATGAATGCATGGTAACAAAAAATGTGAAAAATATTTTAAACAAAATAAAGTTTCTTGGAAACTTTATTATTAACTTTTTTACTATTTGGTGTTATTTCTCTTGCGAAATATGTATTTGAATAATGTTTCAGGAGAAAAGTCTTAATTAGGTCACAACTATGTCCCAATTCTGCTTATTTTACCTTTTATCCTGCTTATAACTTATCTGTTGCGGTAAAAAACCACTTGTTTAAATATAAACTCTTTGAGTTGTTCTCGAGCTGGCAGTCGTTTTTATTGTACAATCTGGGAAACTGCTTCTAGTAATAGGTTAATACTTCTAAAGGGATTTTGTTATAACCGTCCTATATTACTTAACAGATAAATGGCTTTCAAAGACTTTATTCAGTTATATCTGCTTTCAGTTTCGACGAACTAGTATGCAGTGATTACTTCAGAGACTAAAATCGTTAATTACCTTGTCTGCTGGATGCCAGGAATTTAATTTACATCTCTTCCAAATACGAGTATTATTCGCTTAACCGACATTTAAGACATTTCGTATCTAAAACTTTTATCGCTGGAGCAGATTCCTCCATCGGAACAATATGGCCGAGCCAGCGTAGCCTCTGGATGTTAATGCACTGAACAACGCCCATGTCGCCGAGAATCTCATACAGCTCATGGTTGGTTCTAATACGAAACACATCGCCATGCCTTACAGGATCAAAGATCTTATGAAGAACTCGAACACTCCCAGAACCGCTGCATTGGCACAAGACCCCAGCAGAAATTAATGCGTACCAATAAGCTATTTTGTAAGGGAGAAATTGTAAACTATCACTTACTCGTGAACGAGCCGCTAAACTGCAATAGAAACGCAAATTTATTGCAACCAGTAAGCCAATATTACATAAAATAAAAATAATACCTTATCCTATAGCATTTTTGGAAGCTTTAAGGTATGAATAAACAGTATAATGCTTCCATTATTGCTTACAATTTTATTTATTGCTTCCAAATATGAAAAATTTTTTGCTGGGACAGCGTCCATGCTTCCGCACCATAGAGAAGCACCGGAAGAATAAGCGACTTATAGAGAAAACCGCATTAAGCAGTTAATTTTAATAATAAATGCAATGGTTATTTTTTAGCAGTCTGACGATTTTCTCGGCCTCATATATGAAATTTTGTTTACTGTCGTAGCCATTTAACCAGATCTGAGCTTTATCTTTGAACACAGGACTGCGAAAGGAACGCTCGTCTTTGGCTAATTTCAAATCAACCCAATCAGCAAAGTAAGAATCACACTTTTAGCTTTAATTACTGCACGACTTGAATCTTATTGCCATTTAAATCAAGATTCTTACTTCAAAATTTTCACGTTATTGAAGTCCAACAAGTTCGCATTGCAGCAACAATCTGAATGCATATTTCTTTAAGTTGTTAATGGTTTCGAATATGTGCAAGATTTGCTTGCTCACTAGGCCCGTGTTGACTCAAAAAATGGGCGAAGTGCTCTAAAAGCTTAGCAAACAACAAGCAATTTATATTGTTTGAAATAAATTTTCGTAATTTGGAAGCGTCATGATGACTTGCCAAACCCCATTGAATAGAAATGTCAGTTTGATATTCTCAGCTGCCATGCAATACCCTATACCCCGAGACATAAAAATGGTCTGCATAACAATTCTAGACAAAATAAAATAAATAACAAAATGAACAATAATAATAATGATAAAAGAATTCTTTTAATTTGTTTGGCTCCATATATTACAAATCAGAGAAATGAAATATTTTATTAATTCTGTGCTATTACCATTTTTCACAATTGAGTTGAATTCAAAATCAAAATTCCAATTAAACGTTCTGTTTTAATATACATTTAATAATTTTTAATAAATACTTCTGATTTTACCATAGATACCTATCTACACTGTAATATTGATTGTATTTAATTGTTTTTTGCCTTTTAGCGTTACACGCGTCTTTGTGTCTTTTGTGCCATAACTAGTAGACGCCTTAATTTTTAAAATTTCAGAAAAAAACAATAGAAATAAAAACATTAAAAAAGTATTTTTACAATTTCCTTATCTTTATAGCTATTAGAGACGGTCATTTTTACCAAAGTAAACTACAACAAACAAACAAAAAAAAAGTATATTTACGGCTAGATGCACAGGTAATAACCACCAACCAATTGAGAGAAAAGAAGTTGTCTTAATAATAAAAATTGTTAAATTGTAGTGTCCATTGCATATAATTGTTTTCTGCGAATTTTAAGTTGTTTCAATCTGAATGCTTCTGTTTATTTTAGAGTGTTTCTTTAATGTTATTTTTTTTTCTTCATTTTTTTTACAGACTAGCCTGTACGGCCTGAACGGCTTCTAGTGTCAAACAATTGCTATGATGTTTGTTGTGACTTTTACTGTTGAATTTGATGTTTGCGATGATCATGTTAATTGTTCCATATGACTTATTTTTCAAAATAACCTGAGAAATCATCATTATTTTCTATTTTTTTCCTTCTCATATACATTTCTAGTTATAGCTGTTATTTTTCTTTTCTATTTTATTCAGTTAAGTCATCATAACATATTTTAAATTCTAACTAAACATTAAAGAAGAGGATGTTATAATTACCAGTATACGAGTATGTTTAAACATTTTGTTATGCACTAGACTTTAATTAAAAAAGTTCATATTGGTTTGCACAAGAAAAATAAATTTATTTACAAAATTATTTATACTTTTGAGGGATATTTTTGAAGTAATTTATAAAGTAAATTTAGAAACAACTCTTAAAACTGTATTTACACCACCTAAGTTTTTATCTGAGTTTTATATCAGAAGCGCACTCAGATAGTTTAATTACAAATTTCATTCAATTTTTATTGTTTTTGCCCGAGCTCAGTTTAAAATTTTCTATTTAAAAAATTATTGCTGTCTGAGTTGCAACTGTTACAATCTGTTATTAGGTGGTATAAATATAGCTTAAGAAACTTTTAAATAAAGAACTTACATAGTACATAATTATAAGTTTTAAAAAAATTTTATTTTTTTCAGTTATCAGATCTGTGCATAGCAATCCTTAGTATTATTATTTCTTTTGGAAATTATAGGATAGAGTTTTTTTTATTAAGCCCCTTATAAACAAGACATATTGCTATCAATTTGACGATCATTCAAAGGCTATTGTTATATTTTCACCCTTTAATGATCAACAGCAATTGTCCCATCTGTCGTTGGATGTTGATTGTGGTATGGATCTTTGCTAAGTAGGTAGCTGTTATATACTGCTACATAGTATGTGGTGGTTTATTCTTGATCATTCGTTTTTGGTATCAATGCTAAAGCTGAAAAAAGAGTGGAATACTAGGAGAACGGTTTCTTAAGAATATAATTTTTTGAGGGGGCTGGGACACCTCTTAATTTTTAAATTAGAATTTTAAAAATCGCACATTTTATTATTAATTTTTTCTTTTTCCAGTATTCGAACATGGGATGTTTCAATTCTTATACAACGCACTTGCCCCAAATTGTGAATATTGTGTATTCAACAAAAACATTATCAATTACTGATAAAGCTACCTGAAAATATTTATCGTCGCAAAAGTTAAAGAACGCTGTAACTGAAAAAATCGAAAATACATTTTTTGCATCATTTTTATCAGAAAAAAAATACCCATTGATTGGTCCCGGTCCCAAATTTCTATGATGAAAAGAAATTCACATACGCCGTCTTCTTTCTACTTTCACACTGGTTTTTTTTGGCTCTGGAGAACATTAAATGTTTTGTCAGTTACCGTGTTCTTTAATTCTTGCGACGTTATTGCCTTTATTTTTAAATATATGTATCGAGAAATCGGTAATATTTGTTGTTTAAATCATAAGGAAACAAAAGAATATATTTTAAATATCAATAAAACGGTTATTATTGGATTGAAATTTTATGATATTTAGGTGTATGCATGTATGATATGCCACCATGGCTGGCGCATACAAAGTGCAATATGGAATAATAATTTTCACAAACTTTTCCCAACATATGCAGTCGTATTTTGGCAACGACTACTCGAATAATGATTTCCAGTAATCAAAATCAGTTAATACATACGCTCGTGGCGGTGAATTCATTAAACGATAAGGCACAATTATTCTTTTATCCAAATTTTTTTTGAGTAAATGAAATGCACACCGTGGCATGTTTTTTCATACAACAAGATTAATGCCAGCTACTTGAGATATGAAAAAATGTCTAATAATGTATACAGTTTAGCATTGAAAGATATATTTTGAAAGATATATAAACCAATGACGCCGTCAGCATATAGATGTAATAGTATTGTAGTTGTAAGTTACTTATTTATGCAACCTAAAATGACCTTTACCTGAGAACAAATTTTTGAATGGAAATATAACATTACAATCAATTTGTGGTTTAGGCCGTTCGCCGACTTAATTTCGGTAAAAGTTGCATCTTAAAAACTTTAAGGAAAGATCTTTAATGAAATCATACGTAAAGAGGAAGGATACAACGCACTACACTAAAACTTAGTATACAGAACACTACAATTGTACAATTGTAATTTAGAACTCCAAAATTGAACACTACATATTGTTTCTTTTTAATTAAAAAAAAAATTAATTATGTTCTGGTTGTTTAGAGATACTCATACCCAAAAAAAATTGATATTATTTCTGGATTTTTTACAGTAAGTAATATAGTCCTAAATTTTTAACACTGCTGATAAGTAATTGTTTGTCCATATTTTCGATTGATTATTTTTAGTGACTGCGAAATCATTCCAAATCCAAGTCCAGAAACATTAGCTTTAAACGATCTGAAGACACCTAGAGGTCAATAGTTAGTTTATGTGGGACGTACCACGCCTTAATGTCCGCCCTTTTTTCTACTGATAATTTTTATTAAATACGAAATCAATCACACCAAATTCAGTAACTTTAGCTTTCATGATATAAAGAAAACAAAATTATTTAATTGTATGGGTCTCATTTGTACGCTCATTTGTCCAAATGCGCACACGTTCTTAGAGATAATTTTCACTAGTCAGTTTGTACGGAAGGTGCCACGCACACCTATTCAATTCCGCCCAATTTCTGAATGATGATTTGCTTGACTGTGAAGTTATTTAGATCTATTTCCGAAACATTGACTTTAACCGTTCTTGAGATATACAAAAATCAATATTTCATTTGTATGGGAGCTACCGTGCTCAGGTCCAATTTAGAAAAAAAAACATACTCAATTACAGTAGTCTATCTATGTTCCAAAACTCAACAAAATTGATTGAGTTGTTTTGGCGTTACTGGCCGACAAACAAACATACTTACAAATACATTTAAAATATATACAGGGTGTCCCAGAAATTTAGTCAAACTGTAACTCTTTTTCGGTTATTATGGTTAATTTTCATTATTTTTGTTTGTAACCGTAACCCTACATAACATTTCTGGAAAATGGCAGTCAAAAATAATGATGCAATTGCACCAATTAAACCTGCCAGCCCGTTTCGGCTTGACGTTGAGTTCTAAGACACACAGTATATGAATTAATTATATAGAACACAGTGACAAAGACCAAAAGCTAAGTGCTGGGCCACCGACCAGCATCCATGGTGGAAATCGGACACACAGATTATCATATTACCCACTAGACCACTGGGGCACCTTATTTTGCTATTAAAAAAATAGTTTTATTAACAAAAAAGAAAAAAAAAAACATTTTTTAATACAAATGAAAATGTATCTTTGCTATGGAATACAACAATAAACATCTTTAATTTTCTTTTTATTTAAATAAAAATATTTTATAAATAAAAAATACAAGAATTAAAAGAACGGAAGAATTTTTATAGCATAAAAAACAAACAACTAATTTCCTAGTTAAAGGCCATTTAGGAAATTATAAAAAAATTTTAAATACATACTACTCCTAATTAATAAACTAAAATGTTTTTGAATTTTCAACACTGACGTATTGTTTAATTTTACATGACATAACAAACTCTTACCACAATATTTGTTCAACCCTATTTGTTAATAGACTTTGCCTCCGTTTAAATGCAACGTCACTGTTTAAATGAAAAAGAAAAAAAAAATAATGTGGAAAAAAGTATATTTTCAATATAAAAAAGGTTATTGATAATCTTTTAAGGAAATTCTTGTGTTACATTAAAAATTCCAAATATCAAATCAAATACCAAGTTAAGATTTTTAATCACTTTATTTCTAGCGTTTATTTTTATTTACACAATTGCCGCTCCAGATTACCACATAAGAAGTGTTGGTAAAGATTAGTCTGACACTTGGGTATTTAAACAAATACATATGTATGTAGACACACCCATACATGCAAACATCTCAAAATATATATGCACATACTAGTATCGGAAAAAAAAAATCACTTCCATATGTTTGAAAAATTAAAGATAAAAAAAGAAAAGAGAAAAAAAAAAATAAATATATTGATACGCATCTATTTGTTACACACTATTGACAGAGAGCATTGGCAGGTACGTGTAACTTTAGCCAACAACAAGTATAAATATTGCTACCAATTTTTATTTATTTGGCTTGATTGTATGTTTTTGATTTTTTTTTTCTCTTCGTCACAATTGATAATATTGTAGCTGCTACATACGAACTGCTACTGTTACAAGATGTTACAGGTTGTAATCAATGTTTTATATTTTTGTTACCGTTGCTGTTTTTTTTTTACTCGTATATGTCTATTGGCTAAATGTGCAATATTGCCTCAAAAAATTTTGACTGCATTAGTTATTAGCAATTCTTAACTGTTAAAGTGTTGCTAAAATCTATGTTTTTCTGAAAAGAAAATCGCTAAAATGTGAAGGTTTAAAATAAAATAAACAACAAGAAACAATTTGGTGCTACTGATAAAGTCTAGGTTATTTTTTTAATGGGAATATGCTGGTTTCTATAGACAAAATTTGAAGCCATCGCAGAATTTATAATTTAGAAGCATAGGAATTAATATTTTTTTATCAAAATATAAAAATACATATCTGAGGACATTTGACAAAACGTCTTCTCTCTAAATCAACAACTTTTCAGTAGAGCAAAAAACAGTTAAAAAGGCTAATAGAAGTTATTGCTTAGAAAATTAAAGAAATTTGGACTTGGATATTATACACAAATACTTAACCAACATTATTTTTCCATTTTTCCCTCCAGAAGCAATAGTTTTCTTTAAAACGACAAAAAATAAATTTAAGACTTTTTGTTAAATAGATTTTAAAGAAAAAAAATTAGCTTCCACCATACAAGTCGTTTTGTCAAAATTTTTTTTGATTAAATTTGGAAATTATCTTAATCGCTTAAGTCAAGACAAGTTGTTTTGTTAAAATGGAATATAAAAAAGAGTTTGAAAGAAGTTGATCTGGAAAATATATTTCGGTTTTATTAAAATGAAAATACTTCTATTTTCCCTACAATATGCAAATAATTAAAAATAATAATAAATATTAAATAAAATTTTTTATAGATATTCAATTTTTCAAATTATTCTTAATTCTCTGAAAGAAGTTATTTTGTCAAATTGAAATTGGGGAAAAGTCTGAAAGAGATCGATTAGTTAACTGCATATCTTGCATTCCAAAGTTATTAGAAATACGGGAATTAGATCAAAAGAAGGACAAGGATATTCTATATATATTGTACTATAAAAATCTTGGAAAATTGTCTTATTTCAAAATTCCACAGATATGAAGGATTTTATATCATTTGTGAGTAATTAGACACCTCTATGGATAGATTTAAATCAATGTTTCCCAAACAATGTGAAATTGAATATTAAATTTCAAAGTTTCTGTGATCTAAACATCAATTTCTAGTAAAAACAATTCCCGGTATAAGTGATTATAGATTTTTAAATTTCAAATGAAATGTTGTTTTATGCGTGTATATAAAATTACGATTGATATGAAATCAATCACTTATGAGCTCTGCGAACTTCATAACTTTGTTCTAAACATCAGCTTTCAAAGTCTGTTGCTGCAGGACCTAATGAGAATATTAGTCTAACTGTTGTGTGAGTTGAACTTAATAAGGACATGGGTTCCACTATAAACGCAATGGACGCTATAAATCGCTGATAGCTAACTAAGCTATGGTATTGAGAAATTCGAATTATCCGCCACAATTTCACTAACAGAAGCAATGGTATTGACAGTGCGTACATTGCGTTGATGTTCAGGGTTGTGTAGGTTTGTAACACTCTTTGGCTTTCTTTTCAAATTAATTTATAATTTTGCCAATTTGTTTGTTAATTATGACGACCATAATCACTATGTTATACCTCAGGTAATTTGCTGCCTTATGTATAATGAAAAGTTAGCAACTCGTTAGCATATGGGACAAAAAACTAGCAAGATTATCACCCCCTACAGACTGATATTATTAAAACTTTCCATACCTCCTATTTGATAACTAGTCAGAGAATCCAAAAAATTAAATACCTTGTCCGTTTCAATTAGAATTTCCTCATATAGGAATGACAAACCTAGCCACTGTGTGCATCGACCTGCTAATTTTTGATTAAGCTGTTGGTGTACAAAATGGGAATCTGTATTTAGTTTTTCTCTATTATGTCAGGTTTTCGAAAACTCTTATTCCATTCTAATAAGTATAACAAAAATAGTGAATAACGTTATTTGAACATCGTTGGATTTTGTTGGTTCGTCTTCAGGTTTAGCAATCAATAGTCTCTAAACCAATGTAATCCAAATCTTCATTTTCTGTACATAATTGTGCTACAAAACAAAAAAAAAATTGAGAGTTTTGGTTAGCTATGCTCTAAACATTCTTAATAATCACTTTCAATTTTCATTGAGTCTTGGTAGGCACGTTCCCATTGCAAAAGCAGAGCCTTTAAATTGTACTTAGACCCCTCAATAAATAATCTTCCTTCAGTTTTGTCATATGGCTGGCCAATTTTGTGAAATCAACCATTAGCATCAATACAGTATAGAATAGAGTGTTTCTTTTCAAAATATGCAACCAATTCCAAGCTTTTATGTCTACATATAGATTTTTACTTTTGTCCCAAGTGCAAAATGTCCCCACTGCTGCATACGCGAATCTAGTATTTCTGTGTCTTGATTCATTAAATGCAAACTCTGAATTAGAAAATTCAGCTCGGCTGGAATTTCTAAATGACGGTTATTATCAGTTTCATACAAACTATCACTGCTGGTTGATGATGTTTTCGACTCACTGCTTGTAGCACTGGATTTTGCGGGTAATGGATCACTTTAGGCTGCCAGATTAGTTAAAAACCATGCTTCCTTTCTGCAGTCAATTTTTTTTTTCAAAATTTGTGAACCAGTGTAGTCGAATTCTTTTCACAATTTTTTTTTTAATAATTTCTCTCATACAACGCTGAGTATTTGGTAATTCCACATTTTGAAGTTCGTCAGGAGCGAATAGGCTGGGGAAGATATCGCTGGAATCCCATTTAAGTTGAGGGCTGTACAATAGAATTTAATGTAGAATTTTTTCTACTACCCCGTATACTCGTAAGAATGAATGAAGTATTCCGTTGATAATATTTTGTTTTTTTTTTTATACATATATACATACATACATTCATATATAATTGACCATTACAACCCTGTGTCAAGGTTACGGCCTATCTTCTCGCAGTACTCATGTTATGTGTGTTAATTTTACCCATGAGTACAGCGACCTACAGTTTAAAGTCGACTCTGAACGACAGATTTGAGAAGCTTTTTCTTGGCAATCAATTACTCCCAGAGCTTTTGCCAGAAGACTGCTGAGAGGTAGTTGCCGAAAGATATAATTTTTTTATATTTCTTTTTTTTTTTAGAAGTCAGAGCTGAGATTTAAATAATAGGCTATCACACTAACTAATAGATCACGGCGACACATAACCACCAGGCTATGTAAAATTTATATTGCGTTTGTACGTTTTAACATAAAAATTGTAATTCATAATATGAATTGTGGTATATGTTGGTATAGTGGTTAGAACGGTCGCACAGAAACTCAAACGATCGTGGTTCCCACCGAAGGAGAAAAATTAAAAAATAAGTTGGCGGTTTTTCGACAAGTATAATTTAAAAATAAGAAGTATCCCCCTCCTCCCCTCGCAGAAAACCATCTACAAAGAAACCGTTCCATGATATTCCACTCTATTACATAAACCAATGTCAAAAAACAAGCCAATGATCAGGAAAAAAGCGCCACATATTGAGAAGTAGCACATAACAGCTAAACCTACTTAGCGAAGACACTCACCACACAATCAACACGCAATGATGAGGCAATTGCTGTTTTTTTTTGAAGGTATAACACTGGCATTTGAGTGATCAAATTAAGAGCAACTTGTTCCATTGACATAAGGCGCTTAACATCTATCTATCAATTTTTATCTTCAACATTCCAATACAATGCACAACATGAGTAGGGGTTTACTCCTGAGTATGATTCTTAAAAAAAACATTGCTTATTCCCAAATGTAACATTTCGTATGTCACTCACTTATCTTACTAATACAGATTAAAGTTATAGATTTTAAAAAGCTTAATAACCGATTATTACTCTTTAAAAAATATACCAATAGTTCTTACTGTAATAGATAATAAAGCGTCTTAAAACCGTTCAAATTAACAACATTGTTTTTTAATTTAAGTATAAAAAAAAATGTTTGTATTTTGGCCATTAGCTTTGCGTGTTTAATTTCTGAATTTCATACATCGATTTGTTTGGCTGCATTAAATATCGCATATATAGTGATTATGAAAAAAAAAAGAAAGAAAATTAAAAATTGAAAAATATATTGTATATAAAGCTAGACCAAAAACTATGTTTTGATACAAACAGATAAACAAATACAGTTATTTGCTTTGTATCTGAATTACCCAAATTGTAGATGTTAAATGCCTTTATTAAGAATTTATAGGTAGTTTCTTATATTTTATTCATTCATGCATTTCCACTAACGTTCGGTCATTTATTTACGTATTATTTATACATTCTTGTGGATTACGGACATAATAATTCTGCAGTAATAAAAGAAATAATACGAAATAAATAAAGCCTTAAAAGAATATTTTTTTGTTTCGGTTTTAAATGGCAAAACGTTAGTACAAAACAAATGAGAAAATCATTACAAATAAAAATTAAATACTTTTCTATAATATTAGTGGTAATCACTTGCTGCTACGAATAAACTTGTAAGTTTTGTAAGAGTAGCAAACCATGTAAAACAATACTCGTAACAAAATATACGGGTATGTTCTGTATGAAACTGAAATCGAATAAAATTTCTAATCTTTATAATTTTAAAATAGGGCAAGTTTTTAAAGAATTTTTTTAATTATTTTCTTACTAACCATTAAGATAACTTTTATGATCATCAACACTTTAAAATAACTGAAGCAATCAAGCTTTAATTGTCTTTAAAAAACACTTGATTTCGTTTCGCCCGAACAATAAGATCAAAATTCTATAAAGAATTTAGACTTTTGCAATGAATTTTTTGATAATTAAAGAACAAAATGATGTCCGTGAAGGAATAGTGCCCTAGCCAAACTGAACATGTTTTCGACTCCAGCTACGGCAGTCTCAACAGAGTTCTTTATGTTGGTACATATTCATGTCCAAACATCAACTATTTAACTCACACTTTGCAAGAAATCACATACTCTTTTCGTTTTTCATAACACACGCGATAGGCATACATACGAGTATATGCTAAAATTGCTTATTTTGCAAAACTTGCATGTACGTCTGCAACAAAGAGTGATCACCGCTATTGTTTTGTGTACACTGCAATGTAGTGTTAGTTTTGTACTCACACTATAAAGTATGCTGAAAATGTTTATTATGGTTAAAACAATTTTAATTAAATTGTTAAAATTATGTGCTACAACTTTAGTATCAACACTGTAGTTTCTTTAAATGTTTATTTAACATTGTTTGAGTGAACATGTTTTCATTCATCCATATATATAATACTTAGTTGATGTACATCTTGTAAGGAACAAAGAAAATCAAAAATTGTTGAAACCATAAAAATAGCGTAAATCTCCATAGCTAGTGATGTAATACGTGCAATAATTTTTTGCATTGATTTTGGTTGTATATATGGAATTTAGTTGCAAATTATGAATGAGATTCAATTAAGAAAATAAGAACAAATGTTTTTTAATAAATTGTATAAATATTCGGCTTGAGGTTTTCTCTTATATATAAATTAACCTTAGTCCTTATACCCAACTTTTATTACGAGAACGTAAACCCAAGTACAAGAGTGTATATTTCAGACACTGAATATATGGAAGGTGGACAAAGAGAAATCGTAACCGAGTTAAAGTTTCATATATTAAAGAAAAAAAGGAGAATATCTGCTATAACAATGCTACCTATAACCAGTGGTGCATTTCCGCCTAGGACCATATGGCCAGGCGGCATAATTTTAAGGACTCCAAAATTTAATTGTAGACATATATACGTAAGTACAATTCAACTTCAAAAATTAAGTTTTGCTATAAACGAATACGAAATTTCTATTAATTTAAATTATACTCAGTAATTCAATTGTTGAAAAATATAATATAATAATAATAAAAATCTGGGGCAAATTACGGCATTCGATATCGAGCGCAATTTCAAACAATTTAAAAACAGTTTTCATATAAATTTCGTTCAATATCGAATGCCGTAATTTGCACTCTGTTTACCCCACATTTTTACTTCGTTAATATGTAGGTACAAACATATATAACTAAACTATTTATTTAGCATGAGTTAAAACAAACATCAACACAAGATATTAAAGAAGATATTCAAACTCTTCTTCATTCAATTTACCATATGACAACTTATTGTGAAATGATGCTTTAAAAGCTAATAGTAATCCCTTTCTGTGGAATATAAATTATAAAATAAGAGATTACAAAAGTTTAAATGGAATTCCACAAAACAATATTACAAATTTCAAAACTTCTAAAAGAGTTTACAATGATTAAACAAAGGTATTGTTAAGAAAATAGAGCGCTCGCCCAAAAAGTGAAACGGCCCAGGTTCATATCCCAGCAAAAATGAAAAAAATTTAAAAGTTAGTTAGCGGTTTTTTCAAAATTATAATTTAAAAATAAGAGGTCCCCCCCTCCCCCTCCCACCAATAAGTCCCTCTACAAAGGAACCGCTCCCTGACATTCCACTCTATTCCACCTTAACCACTGACAACAAAAAACGAATGATCAGGAGGATCCTATTGGGTGGTAGCAGAGATAAGAGCTAAACCTACTTAGCAAAGGCACTCACCACACACAACGGTTAGCAAATTACTGTTAATCATTCAATTGTGAAGATATAACACTGGCCTCAGAATCATGAATTCACAGCAATTTGTTTCATTCCTAAGGCGTCTAATAGTAATATAAGAAAAGTATATATACTGTACTTTATAAAAATTCCAATACAATGCACGGCACTAGGGGTTGACCCCTGAATATTGGTCTCAATAAAAAAAGGGCAACACATCAAAAAGAGCCTTATGAAGAGCAGGCCTAAATTCGCCACTGTCCATGACGATGAAGATATCAGCTTAGAAATGTACGCTGAAGATAATTCTATGCAAATAAATTAATTCGTTCTGCTATATTCGTTGCACGTCATAGTACCGTATGAAACAGGCAACCAATACTATCACACTAGACTAGGCAATAATCTTCCTAGATCCGAAGTTTCATCTAAAAGTCCTCAGTGGTTTAGGAGGTACATTACTTCAAATTGCCAATGGCTACACCTGTAATGTTATACATACATACATACATACATACATACATACATACATACATACATACATACATACATACATACATACATACATACATACATACATACATACATACATACATACATACATACATACATAACTGGCCTTTACAACCCTGTGTCAGGATTACGGCCTAGCTTCTCGCAGCACTCATGTTGTGTGTGTCAATTTTTATCCGTGAGTACCGGGACCTACAGTTTAATGTCGCCTCCAAACGACAGACTTGAGAAGCTTGTTCATGGCAATTAATTACTCTCAGAGCTTTTGCCAGAAGACTGCTGAGAGGTAGTCGCCAAAAGAAATATTTTTTTCATATTTCTTTTTTTTTAAGATGTCCGAGCTGGGTGTCGAACCCAAGGATCATGTCTTAGTAAGCCACCACACTAACCACTAGACCACGGCGACTACTAATGTTACAGTTCCTGTAAAGTTATAGTTCTTGAAATACAAAAAATGATATTCTAAACACCGAGAAGGCAGCAAGGTACACGACTATGAGGCAACAAATATCGTTGGCCGCAATACTTAAACAAGAAGATGTTTTAGTTTTGTCACTAACATATACATTATTATACTCTTTAAAAAGCAGACCAATATCTTGGACTTTCTGCCTAATAATTCTACGATGGTGCTAGCGATGCGATTTTCCGGTCGCCAGGCAAAAACTGGGCAAACACTACAGCGCTTAGCAGCTCGTCTCAAGAATAATGGGATAAAACGATTTGCTATCAAATGAAATTTTTAATTAAATTTATGGTCAATTGGTATCTGGGTGTCCCAGTGGCCTAGGTGGTGGTGTGCTAGACTGCTATGCTGGTTGTGAGTTTGATTTGCGCCAAAAACTTTTGTCCGCTGCACTACCTCGAGCATACCGGTTTTAGTAACTGTGCTCCTAATTTTTAAGCTGTAATAATAACACCGTATTGTAGTTTTAATATATAAAAAATAAAATCTGTAGTCGTCTTCGCAAAAATCGCAGGCGTTTTTTATATAACCTGGATTTTAATTAAGACGCTTATCTTTTCATATTGCTATTACTCATGTCATTTTCACATTTGTTATCAATAACAGATGCCATTTTTTTGTTAATAAAATATTTGTTTTAAATACCATTAATTTCTTTATACAATTGCTGTCTCTTGATAGCTTCTGGTTTTACAAACATATAAAAATTTTTTAAATTACTCCTGTCAGAAGTGTTAATCAGTCTTGTCAGATTTCAGTTTTTTGCAGAGTTTCTTGAGACACAATATTAATGGCATTAAAGTTAATTTTATTTATTATTTCTTTTGAAACCTTATTATTTTATGTGTTTGTATGTTTGTTTGTTTGTTTTATTTACCTACAATGCTAAATGTCATTACACTCATTCAAATTGTCAACGCTTTTAACAGACAGTTTAATCATGTTTTTGTTATTCTCTTTAAGTATTTAAATAAACAAATAGACTATCGCTACTGTTTACTTTGCATTATTAAATAAACACTGGAAATGCTAATACTGCCAATAATGATAGTAAAATGGCAAAAGCAATTCTATAACCTACTTCATATATTATATTCATAGAGTGAGGGTAGTAGTTTGCTTGAGTTTGTGTTTGTAACACTAAATATATTTTCCCTTAGTTTAGATTTTGTTTTAACTACTCGTATTAACAGATAATTTGCTTAAGAGACGAATAGGTTTCTAACTTCCTACTGTGAAATCTGTGGTAATTAAATTATCTATCAAAAAAAAAAAAAATATTTGCAATTGATCTGGATTTAAAATTCACTAGAACTCTGCTCTCGGCGATTAGTACCTTTGAAGCAAATAATTTAAGAAGGGTTGATTTATACTAGAATAATTTTCACTAAAATAAGAATATCGTATAGCAGATAGCAGTCAATTTGGTAATGGTTTCAAAAATTTTCTTCGTATTCTTTAAAAGATGTCAGTTAACAATATTTCCTTGTATTTATTGTTCTAAGTAGGTTTTCTTATAAGTAAGTTTTCTATTCCACCTTAACCAGTGTCAACGAAAAACGAATGAAATGATCAGAAAAAAAAGCGCCACCTATTGGGAAGTAGAAGATAACAGCTAAACCTACTTAGCGAAGGCACACTCACCACACAATCAACATGCAACGATGACACAATTGCTGTTGATCATTCAAACACTGGCCTTTGAATGATCAATCCACAGCAATTTGTCTCATTCCTCAAGGCGCTTAATAATAATATAATAATATATGTACTGTCCTTTCCAAAATTCCAATGCCCAGCATTCACTAGGGGTTTACCCCTGAGTATTGGTCTCAAATAATGAAAAAAAAAATAAAGTATAGAGATAGGACATTATAATTTCAGCGTTAGTTAGCTTTAACTTTTGTTTAGTTCTTTTTATGAAACATTGTAGTAAAACTGCTAATGATTCTGATACATCATATCCGTTGTCAATAATCAGTAGATTTCTATAGTACATGAATGACCTAGTTCAGTTGTACTTCTCTTTCAACTAAACTAAGTGATCCGCTCATTTCAAATAAGCTCTTTTAGTTTAGTATGTCTTTCTAGGTTTTTTCCGTCCTAGTACATATTTCTTGTGGCTACATTTCGATCAGGAATCTCTTTCAACATATTTCTTTCTCGTTCACTTGTCATACATAATTGATCCTTACAACCCTGTCTAAGGGTTAAAGTAGACTCCGAACGACAGATTAGAGAATCTTGTTCATGGCAATCAGTTACTCTCAAAGCTTTTGCCAGAAGACTACTGAGAGGTAGTTGCCGAAAGAAAAATTTTTCCCATATTTCTTTTTCTTTTTTTAAGATGTCAGAGCTGAGATTTAAACCCGAAGCTCTTGTCTTAGTAAGCCAACACACTAACGACTAGACCAAGGCGACTACAATGTATATATCATTAAACGAGAAAGGTTATGCGATTATATATATAGTAATAATATACTTGGGTTATAACTGATCATGGTACATTACAAATAAAGTAATTTTGTCAGCTTTCATTGGTATAATGGATGCTTCAATCGGTTGGTTATATTTAAAAACAGGATGGAAAAAAGTCGGGTTTTGTACGGCAATTTTACACGTTGTATTACACTCTGGAATTGTAGAATGGAATTCATGGTTTATAATAGAAAAATAATCACTAAGAATCTCAGCTTTCGTATGGTACCATGAACACTTCCATCGGGGGTACTATTTAGTAAGGGTTTATGAAGGAATGGTAAAAGGACGATTTTGTTGGATAACTTTTTTTAAACTAAAATTAATGTTAAGGTGTAAATAAAAAATAATAAAACATCAAATTAAGTACTATATTATGAAATTGAGCTCAAATATTAATCGATTGTTGCTGTGGCTGCATGCAAAAGGAATGGAGCCGTTGAACTAGAAGATTGAACTAGTTCATCTTTGCTCTTTTTACTAAAAAGAGCTCTCACTTAAGTGAACTGTTAATCACAAGTCTAATAAACAGTACTCCGTTATGTTTGTCGTTCCAACTTATTTTACTTAGAAATGAGTAGTGGTACCATAAATCAGGGGGCAAATTACGGCATTCGAAATCGAACGAAATTTCATACAATTTTAAAATAATTTACATAGAAATTTCGTTCAATATCGAATGCTGTAATTTGCATCCAGCTTTATTTGACTTTAATTTTTGTTTATTTTTTTATATTAAACGTTTTAGTAAAATTGGTAATGCCATTAAAAGTACACAACTTATCTGTTAAGAGAAGTCAATATACAAATTTCTGTTGGTTTCGTTATTACAAATAAGTTTACGTAGTAGTGCGATAGGGTACCATAAAGTCAACATTGTTTGACTTTAATTTTTCTTTACTTTTTTTTTTGTTAAACACTCTAGTAAATCTGGGTATGCTCTCAAAAAATAAACATCATATCCATTAAGAGTGGCCAGTTAACAGTACTCTGTTTTGTTTGATGCTCCAAATTAATTTAGTAAATTGTAAGTTAGGGTATCATGAAGTCAGTATTGTTTGTCTCTAATTTCTTGTTTACTTTTTTTTGTTAAACATTACAGTAAATCTGGTGATGCTGTCAAAAAATAAACATCATATCCGTTAAGAGTTGTCAGTAAACAGTAATCCGTTGTGCTGGTTGTACCAAATGAGTTTTCTAAATGTTGAGTTAGGGTATCATGAAGTCAGCATTGTTTGTCTACAATTGTTTGTTTGTTTACTTTTTTCCTGTTAAACGTTGCAGTAAATTTGGTGATGCTGTCAAAAAATAAACATCATATCCGTTAAGAGCTGTCAATAAACAATTTTTAGTTGTCGTTTTTGTTATTGTATTTGTTGTAGTTGTGGTTATTATTGTTAAACATTTAACGTTATTGTTATTTGTGATGTTCTTTATGGTCATTGCAGTTTAAAACCTAATTTTTATTATCATTTGTTTTTTTAAGTATTTATTTATACAATATTTTCCACAGACACGCGCCATTGAGAATGATGGCAAATGAATGATGATTAACATATGACGATAAGACACATTTGCTTCTAAACATATTAAAAAATACCTTAAAAAAAAGAAGTCACAAGTGATTGTTAATATTTTATGTAAATATTCAAAATGCTAAATTTCTCATACACAACGTATTATTAATTAAAAAAAAGACGAAAACAACGAAGTCAGTACCTCATTTTACCATTGTAAAAATAAAATTTATCAAATTAATGGCCACACACAATGACAATTTAAAATGAAAATCTATTATTTCATTAAAGGAAATATATATAATGTGATAAGATCAGATAATACGAAATTTATAGGCATTTAAAATTACAAAATAGTTTTATTGATGATTGATTAGGGTTTTTACATTATAACAATTGGTTTAGAGATGCTACGCTACTTTTTAGTGTAACTTCTTGAGAAATTATGTATTTATAAAAAATTTATTTAATTATATACTATTTCAAAAAATTAAAAATATCTAAAAATGACGAAATCTCAGAGAAGTAGGTACTGTGACTGTCATGATGTTATAATGACTCTCAACTTTGATAAAAATCAAATTCATTAATAAACGACAGTTTCATTTATTCAAAATGATGAAATTAAAAGAAATGCATTCGAATTCCAAGTTAATAATTGATTAACAGCCTATTTCACAATCTCGAGTGAGTGCTCTCTTTCGCTTACTGGGCCAAAAAAAATTTACTTCAGATTCTCTACTTCAGAATTTTGTGCGAACGAATCGAATAAGAAGAAGAAAAGAGATAAACGTAATGATATTCATACAAAAACCAATTTCACAATGTCGAACGCAGCGAAAGCAAATGTCAAAATGAGTCACTTGCCTTTTTGCTTTCGTTTGATGCAAAACACGAAATAGTTGTATATACATACAATCACACATATCTCAAACTACATACTGTACAATAGATACGCAAAAACAAATCTTAAGCCAACAAGAAAAAAATTAACATGCGTACACACTTTTTTCTATAATACAAAAGCACACAAACAAACTCTTTTGTTTTGGTTTTATGTTGTCATTTTTGATATCATTAAGCATGCCCGACAACTGTCATCTAGTGGGCTATGCAGATGATGTAGCTGCTGTTATTACTGCCAGAAATGTAGATGATGCGAAAAGGAAACTAAATATGATAATGATTCGAAGCAAAATATGGCTGGAACAACATGGCTTAAGTCTAGCCACAGATAAAACAGAGCTTATATTGCTGACGAAAAAGCACATTCCACTGACAACAGACTTTAATGTCCTAGGTACGAGAATACAGACAACAAATATGTTAAAATACTTGGGAGTAAGATTCGACAGCAAACTCAAATTTACCCATCAGATAAACCATGCCGCTAAGAAAGCTGGAAGAACAATAGGATTGCTCAGCAAATTGATGGCTAATGTAGGAGGACCAACTCAACTCAAGCGGAAGCTATTAATGGAAACCACAAACTCCATACTTCTATATGGTAGCGAAGTGTGGGGCGATTATATTAAAGCACAGAACACAAAGAATGTATTATTGGCTGTACAGAGGACAGCGGCGTTAAGAGTGGCAGCCGCATACAGAACAGTCTCAAAAGAGGCCGTTTTTGTAATCAGCAGTATGATTCCCATAGATTTGCTGATTGCAGAAAGAATTAAAGTCTGGGTTGAACGAAGACAGGGTAACACAGTAAACCATGATCGGTTACGAAAAGAAACCCTAAGGAAACTGCAGGAAAACTGGAACAATTCAGAAAAAGGAAGATGGACAGCAAAATTGATAGCAAGTATAGATATATGGTACAATAGAAAAGAAGGAGAGGTAGACTACTACATTACACAAATGCTGTCAGGCCATGGTTATTTCCGAAAATACCTATTTAGAGTAGGAAAAGCTGAAGGCCCAGAGTGCATATATGGCGACGCAGATTTCGACGATGCTGAACACACATTCTTTAAGTGCAAACGATGGGAAAACGAAAAAACCAAATTGGAGGAACATATTGGACCTATAACTGCTGATAATATAATAGACTAAATGTTATGTGGCAACGAATATTGGAAGAAGGTGGCAAAATATACGGAGTATATCCTCAAGACAAAAAAAGCAGATTTGGATAAAATGACACACCAAGCCAACATAAGGTCCGCAGACGATCGCAGCTAAACCACCCTGAATCTCTATCCGAAGTAATGCATAATGCGGTCCCGGATAGAGATATTCCCATACACGTTACAATAACAACCTGAAACTGACCCAATCACAATGTAATTTGCTTAGAAGATCGATTAATATGTGTTAAACGTTGGTTGATAGCTGGAACAACATTTGTAACGGATATGTACACTTTTAAACAGAACTGCATTTGTTCACAAGCAAAATAGTAGTTTATTTTTATTTTTAAAGAAATTCATTAAAAATTTTTATCTGGCATCACTTTATTTTTACGATACGTAAAAAAGAAAAAGAGCAGGCGAAAGACATAGAGAAACCCAAAATACCTTTCATTCGTGTGCTTTTCTTTCGCTCAGTGAATGTTTATTTCAACATTGTGAAATATTTTATTGAAAACTGTCAAGGTACGTTCAAATTGGGAAAATATTTAATAAAAATATTCGTTCTTATATTTGCTTCAAATTGTGTAAAAAAAATAAGTGTTTTGTTTTATGTTCAAACTATGTTCAAATATTTGATAATTTTTGTTTGTTCAAACAGCTTTCAAATAGTGAAAAATGAAATAACTGAAAACATGTTTGCAGTGCGTTCAGACTGAAAGAAATATTTGCATTAAATTATTATTAGAATAAAGTGTCAAAATATATGAATTTATTTAGCAAGAAATACATACATATGATGAACGAGGAAGAAAGTGTATTTGTTTTAATTTGTGGAGCAGCATCTCTTATGGTGCTGGAGGAGGAAGAGAGCGTAGGAGAAAAACTAACGGGAAGGCAATGGGTACGTAATTGGGTTCGTAGACGGAACGAAGAAGGATGTTGCGCAAAATTGTAAAAGAGCTGCGGTTGGAAACACCTCTTCTCTATAAAAACTTTTTGCAATAAAACGACGAGGAGTTGCCAGATTTGTTGGCCTTAAAATTTTAAAATCCTCTTAATAAGACAAGGTTTTAACCTGTAGCAATTAAATAAGGTATTTCGGCGGGCTGAATTAAAAATTAATTAAAAATTATTAAAAATTTCAACAATTTGCACACGTTGCTCTGGTGTAAGTCGATTCACATTGAAATTTCAAAGCAAACTTAACAAAAGGCAACTATCAGCTGTTTAGTGCGTGGTCCAATAAAGCAATGATGCCAGCTCAAAGTTGTGACACTCTATAAAAAACGCCTTTTATATGCATAAACATTTTGTACCACCCACACTTTGATACTCTTTTTTTTAATATCATTAATATTTATGTAATTATTAATTTAAACAAATTCTGTAGAATCGAATTTAACTTATATGTGCTGCCAATTTGTTTGACAATAAGAAATCGTTGCCAAATTATCAAAACAAATTACAATTAAAAAACATCTTCACAAAATATTTATGTGCTTTTACTCTGCTTTACAATTTAATGTATGCAATGGATAGGTTTTCTTGTTCAATCTTCTATTAAAATAGAACTAAGAGGGTCTTCAAAAAGAATCTGGTATCAGCAGATAAAATATAATATTATTTCTTTACCAACAACCAATAAATAGCCAATAACTCTGCTAGAAACAAAAATAAAAAACTGAAAATAAATTTTTTTAGGCCACACGGCCACAAAGTTTAAAGGATGCATCAATAAAAAGACGTATTTCTTATTCTCTATTTTTGCAGTATTATCTGCCATTAAAGTTAATCGTACTAACACGAGTATACTTGTACGAGTACTCTACAAAATATTGGACAAATCGTTGAATTTTATAATTATAAAAACAGTATTTCGCTAAATGCCTACTTCATATATTGTTTAACAACTATTTGCTTAATCATTTATTCAGTTTAAGCTAAAACCATTATAATATTTTCTGTAAATTACAAATAATTAATACAACGCAAACAAGTTTGTTATAAAAAAAAAACAATAAAGAAAAGCCACACAGAGAAATACATTAAAATAGAAATCTTTAAATAAATTGACCTTTATTTAAAGAAAAAATGTATGTGCGACCATTTAAAACCAGTTAACAAATCACATTTTATGCAACACAAAGAAAAACAAAAACAAAAACGATTTATCTAATGACACATTGAAAATAAACGCGCCACAATATAAATTATCCTCAAAATAACAATGCGAGTAGAAATTAGAAGAAAAATAGAAATGGAAAATAAAAATTATGTTAGAAAAAAAAATAGCAGAAAACATGCATAAAGAAAATATCACAGTGCAAGCATACATGTCTGTATAACGTTCGTACTACATACTCGTATAAATAACAGCAGCATAAAACATAAAACAATTTTTGATTTAAACCAAGAAAATTTTAAAAAGAAAAAACGTTCAAAATGAACATATAAAATGCAAACAACATGAATGACAACAATACCAATAATTCCATTGATATTTTTGTTGGCTTGTTGTGTTGCTTTAATACATGAGGCTAGAAAATGAATGATGCGAGTTGGAAAGAAAAAAAAAAAAAATAAAAAAAAAAAAAAAATGAAACACTACAAAAGACATCTATTTCTGCTGATACAAAGCCAACAACGCAGAAAAAAAGAATCACTGCATTTTGTTATTCATAATGCACCAAATACACTAATTTATACAACAGCTCTATGCAACAGCATTGTATGAATGAGGTTTGCTGGCTGCACAGCATGCTCCACTATGAAACACCGTTAAAGTCATTTTGCATCATTAGCATTGTAAAGAAAATTTATTTATTTATTTTATCAGAAATGGTTTTTATGGATAAAAATAGTTTAAAGTTTATAAGTGTGTATTCATTTTTATATGAGTCGTTTTACTTTAGAGTTCAATATTATACATTTTGCACTTTACTGCTGACCTTTATGACTTTGTGCTAAATTAAAGAGCTGAAACAGAGTAATTAATTTTAAGCAGAATTGTTAAACTAAGGACTTAATAATTCTTAAAAAAATACATAATTGGCTATTACATACATACATTTTTGGGAATTTTTTTAAATCAATAATAATAAAATATTATAGGGGTGTCTACACAACAAAAAATGAATAATGGGAGAAAAGCGCCACCTATTGGGAAGTAGCATTAAACAGCTTAACGTACTAAGCAAAGGCATTCACCACACAATCAACATACAAAGATGAGGCAAATGCTGTTGATCAGTCAAGGGTTAAGGTATAACACTGGCCTTTGAATGAATAATTCACAGCAATTTGTCTCATTCTTATGGCACTTAATAATAATATAAGAAGAAATATATATGTAATGTACACAGCATTTAGTAGGGGTTTACCCTTTATTATTGGTCTCAAATAAAAAAAAACCCGCTTAATGTGTCATAAACTTCCTAAACTCCTAAAAATTTACGCAAGTAAGAAGTTGCTGTCACTCAAAGGCCAGTGTTATACCTTCATCATTCAATGATCAATAGCAATTGCCTCATCTGTCAATGGATGTAGATTGTGAGTGGTGAGTGTCTTTAGTAAGTAGGTTAGATGTTATCATCCCAGAGGGTGGCACTGTACTCCTGATCAATAGTTTCAGATGGTGGAATAGATTGGAATGAATGGACTTGAACATGTAGTACTTACATATATTAAATGAAATATACATACATACATAATTGGCCATTACAACCCTGTTACGGCCTAGCTTCTCGCAGCACTCAGTTTGTTGTTGCCAATTTTTATCCATGAGTATCGGGACCTACAGTTCAATTTCGACTCCGAACGACAGACTTGAGAAGCGTGTTCATGACAATCAGTTAATCTCCGAAAGAAATATTTTTTTATATAATTCTTTGCTTCAAGATGTCATAGCCGGGGCTTTAACCGGAACTCTCGTCTTAGTAAGCCAATACAATAACCACTAGACCACGGCCACTACGCTGTGTTTAAAATAAAATTTAAACAAAATTATCCTCAGTTTTAGAATAACTGCCCAATTAAAAACAAAATTATTCTTGTTCTCTCTTCATTTATTAAATACGAATTTAGTTTTATAAATTTTAATGCATATCGTCGATGGACTTAAAGAACGCTGTAACTGATAAAACCTTATATGTTCACCAAAGCCAAAAAACATGTATGAGAGTAGAACAAATACACTGGTATTTTTCATTTCGCAGACAGCGTAAGTGAATTTATTTTCATCGTAGAAATCTGGGACCGGGACCAATCAACGCGTATTTTTTTTTTTCTGATAAAAATGATGCAAAAAACGTATTTTCGATTTTTTGTCAGTTACAGCGTTCTTTAATTCTTGCGAAGATATCATCACTACATTTCAAAATAGGTCAATGTTTCCAATTACTTCTCTTCCCAAATTAGCATCAAACAAATGACTTTTTTTTTTCTTTTTTGGGTAAAATTGCAACACAACTTTCTATAGTAATAACTTGTGCCTTATTTAGTATTTTGATTTTCCTGTATATTGTGAAGTATTTATTGTCATAATTTTTCGAAAATTACTTGTACCGCAAATCATGCAAAATGAAAATATTTAACAAAAAAAAAAAAAAAATTAACGGAGTTAAAACATAATTCGCAAAAAAAAAATGAAAAATAAATATTTTCCTTTAAGGCTATTTATCACCTAATAAACTAAGAGCTTAAATATATTTTTTTATTATAATGCACAAAGAGAAAAGATATATTAGCTTTTACCATATTATGAATAGATTATTGGACTGCAAGTGCGATTCATTTCAGGTGTGTATATGGCATATATTTTTCTTGAACATATGTCCGTTCGTTTGTATAGTTTTTTCTATTTAATGCGAATTAAAAAAGAAGAGAAAAAGAAATCATTAACATCGTAAATCAAGCAAATAAATAATAAAGCATTAAATAAAGAAAATAATGATTTTCTAAACGAGAGGTCAGTTAGTTGCCTAAATACTACTTAAACTCTTAGCGAAAAATATAAGTGAATGAATATGATGGACAATCACTTTACTTCCTTACATATATTCGTAGATTTAAAGATAATGTTTTAAATGCATTCAAGAACAGATCAATTTATTTATGCAATTACTTATAAATAAAAAAAAATATTGGTTAACATCCCAAAAAACTTAAGATAAAGTGTGCCACAGAGCATTGATGTTCACTGCCTTTTATGTAAAACTGTGAAATATTGCAAATTTTGACAAATTTTTAGCTTTATATTTGCTTGCTTAGGAATAATTATTTTAAATGCATGGCAATTGTCAATAAACTAAATTTAGCAAATGCTTGAATGAATCTTGTGATCTGACATGAAAGAAAAAGAGGCGAGGTAAATTATTACTTGACCCAAATGCTTTCGAGTCACGGCTACTTCAGAAAGTACCTGCATAGAATGGGCAAATGGCGAGACCCTTATTGCTTGTACGAAAGACCAACAAGTGGACGATGCCGCACACACCTCATTTGAGTGCTCTAAATGGATTGGGGAACGTAGAGAGCTGGAATCTAGGACTGGTCCAATAACCGTCCATAATTTGATATCCATCATGTTAACCGATGACAATAGCTGATATGCTGTTGAAAAATACTGTGAGAGGGTACTGCGTCTGAAGACGAAGGATTTATATGCTGCAGAATGAACGGAAATTCGAACAAAAAGTGGCCTGGACACGGGCTAGGATGATCAAGGAGCTAATACGGTGATGTTCTTGTGTATGCGTAAAGGCATTTTTCCTCCTTACCCGAAAAAAAAAGAAAAAAATGCTTGAATGAAGACTTTTTTTCTGAAGAATCATTAGACTCTTACATCCTTATTTATAATAAAAAATTCGTTGTAGATAGTGGCTAAGTTCGTCATTCCTATACGTGGAAATTCTTACTAAAGCGTATGAGTTCTTTAATTTTTTTAATTCTCTGACCAGTTATAAGGTTGAGGCTATGGAAAACGGATGGGTCAAGTATAGATTTTTGTCCTATATTCTAACGAGTTGCTAACTTTTCATTATAAATACAACGGTTAGCATCTTAATATGAAGTACTCAATTTGTTTAATGTATTAATAAGGTCTTAAATCAATGAAACTCAGCCACAATTATGCAGAAGCGTCATTAGAATTTTTGTCGAAAAGTCGATAATATGCCAGCAAAGCCATTCGTCTGATGTGTCACTTTATAAATATTCCTATCCTAAGCACTATAAAAAAAATTTTTTATATTTAGTTTACAATTTGCGTTAATTTTAGGCCAAACTTTATAACTATAATACTGTAATACGAATAATGTATGTATGAACACCAATTCTACAAAATTTTTCAATTGTGTTCAAGTAAATTAGATAATAAAATACTCGTAAATAATAAGAAAAAAATATTTTTTTACATAAAAACTGACCCCGTGCCAACATCAATCAAATGTCAATGCTCCAATTTTTAATTTTTTTTTTTCTATTTTTCTATTATTGCCCTTTATTTAGTTATTTTTACGTTTTAATATATTTTACTCTCTACACAAAGTTAGCTAATAATGTATGAGGTGTTGCGCATGAACTTCATGCAGAGGCAGAAACATTAGCACCAGCGTTGTAAAAATATTCTTTTTTAAAATTGTTAAGTTTGGCGGCAACATCTCTACACTATGACGATGAAATAAGCATATTAAGGTGCTTTGTTATAGTCCAAATAACGTGGCTGATAAAAAAAAACACAAAAGAAAACAATTTTTTTCTACTAAATTTTGTTTATATATTTGTTTTATATTTAGGCATTTTTCAAAGTTCATTACGAGAACAATACAATATTGTTGTTTGGTTGGCTTTAAGCTGAGTTTAGGAAAATAAGGTGGCGATCAAAATAGAGTTTTTTTTTTTTGTTTTTTTTTTTTTTATTTTAGTTTTAAACAATATATACGCGCTTACCATTATAATTGTTGTTTTTTTTTTTTTTTTGATGAAGGAGGGGTGTTTTATTGTAAACCTATTTGGCATAAGACCCAGTCATAAGGCGTTAACCATTTGAAATTGAAATCAATCTTTTGTTATTTTATTTGTGCCGCAAAAACTCTTAGCCCTGCGGTCATTTAAACACACATATTATCGAATTTGGTTTCTTAACATATTTAAGGAATTTTTTTTATTTTTTTTTATAGAAAAAATAAAAAAAAAATGGAACAATTAGTTAATATTTATTTTTTATTAAGGATAACATTAGCATTAATAAAAAAAGGCATAAAAATAATTATAAAGAAAGAGGTTTACACAAAAGTTTAGTTTTTTACCCTACACCATATCAGACATGTTTCTTGTCTGCCTTACTCCTACACCCTTTTAGGGTATTCTGGCGATATTTACAAAGTCTTAAACAAATTAGTTATTTATTTCTGTAGTTAGTCAGTGTTTCTACGACTTTCAAAGCAAAACTTTTTATTCACTTAGATAAAGATAATTGAATGAGTTTTGGCTTGATTTCATCACATGCCACTTTTTTACCATAAAATCCCCTGCTAACTAAAATAAAAATTTCCCTATATGAGATTTTAAACATTTTGTGGAAACGGGTTCAAATTTAACATTTGGAGAGAAAATAGTTAATCCGGACTGATTATCAAACAATTTATTTTAGGGGAGTAAATATCAGTTTCTACCCAGAGGGAAAAACAGCGTTCTAAAATTGTTAACTAATAATATCAAATTAAGAGTGAATCGTGAACAATATTTCATTAACTTTCGCTATCAAATCAAGCTTAATGCTTTATAAAAATAAGAACATACGATACAAAATACCATAAGTTAATAAATCAAGACTTACCGTAGTAAAATTGTAAACAGATACAATAAGTATAGTGGTATAGTGGTTAGAGCGCTCGCACAAAAACTCAAACGGCCCAGGTTCAAATCCCAGCGAATGTGAAAAAAATGAAAACGTACGTTTGCGGTTTTTTCAAAATTATAAATTAAAAAATAAAGAGGTTCCCCCCCCCTCCCTCAAGATGATCATTCCACCTTAACCAATGTCAACAAAAAAAAAGAAAGATGAGGAAAAGTAGCAGAGATAACAGCTAAAACCTACTTAGCGAAGGCACTCACCACACATACTAATAATCATGCAACGATGAGGCAATTGCTGTTCATCATTCAAGGGTGAATGATAATTTCACAGCAATTTGTCTCATCGCTAAGGCTATTAATCTTAATATATAAAAACGTTTGTGCCGGGTACGTGTTACAAAAACTCAAGAACCGCTGGACCGATTGACACCAAACTTGGATAATATATAAGTTTAGTCAGGAGCCAGGTTTCTCTTAAGTTTAACAACGATAGGTGGCGATATTGTCGTAATATTTCATTTTTTTACTTATGGTACGATTTAGCTAAAATTCTCAAAATATATTTATTAAACAAAAATAAGTATCCTTTTCTTTTATGAGCATTCAAAAATAAAAAATTGTCAATATATTAAAAATTTTCTTAAAACAATTTGTAAAAGAATTTAAGTTTCAATAAAAAATAATAATAATTCAAAATTCCGGAAAATCCTAGTTGTTTTAAAATAATGCCGACCCGATCTAGAGGAGGAAACATTGGCAGGTACACTTGACGCGCTCGAACCGAAAGAAATCAACGAGCAAATTCTACACATGATCAACATTTGCAACGGAGACAAAACCAAAATATTTCAGGGCAAAACAACGTTTGCCAGGTCAGCTAGTAGTAATATAAGAAAAAAACAAAAAATTCAATACACCGCACAGCATCAGTAGGGGTTTACACATGAGTATTGGTCTTAATGAAAAAAAATTAAGAACGATCTGTTATTATGAACTACCTGTAATCGTGTCATAAACGATATAGTACCAAATAAGGAACAAAACTGATAAAAGTACGATTACGGTATCAAAGTAAGAACAGTGACATGGCGTATTGATTACAAGGTGCATTTGACATACTAACTAAGCTACTTTTTTTTTGGAAAATCTGTGAAGAAGGTTGTAAATTTTTTCTTTGTTTTATATAAATTGGGTTTGTTTTTTTTTTTTTTTTGACAGTCCTTTAGCTTGAACAACGTAAAAAGCCACCTTGTTTTTATTACTGTTCTACTTGTAATTTCAAGAGCCCCTTATGATAAGTGTGCAGTGAATAGTGCGTTATAAAAAAACCCAGAACTTTGTAAATTTTGTCTGTTTATTAGAAACTGATTCTTATTTAAAGACGAGTTTACTAATTAAGTATTTTTACTTAAAAATTTTATTTAAATAAGATTATATTATTTATATATTAAGATTATAATTTCCATTTAAACTTGATTTTTTGGGGCCTTGAAATATTTGGGTTTCAAACATATAATTATACAAAATGAGTGTTTTGCATTAAATTCTATTTTTTTATAAGTTGATATTCAACTTGTATGCCTTATAGCCACGGAATAACTACACAATTACTAATTTGAATTTAATTTGTTTCTGTAAATATGAATAACTTATAATTATTAATTAAAAAGATACATCAACGTTATCAAACTTAGACCAAATGGCGCTACAATCCTGTTTCTATAGCATTTACTGGTTTATAATTTTATAAAAATAAAAAACAAAATTCATTTATTTCAAACAAAATTGCAGCCTAATTAAGATGTAGAAGTTAAACTCTAATAAACTAATTTAAATTGTAAATTTTTTTCAATTTTTATTTTTATGATTGAAATTTTTTTTATATAGAACAGGTTAAAAATATTGCAATTTAATCTCAGAACTACATCATTATATATTGCATTCATATTTGGCTTATATGGGAGAAGAACAGAGACCAAAGTGAGGTATTAGGAATTTAAGATTGCAAAGATGACACAGAAGGCTACAGAATATGATTGAGAAACACATTATTGTTTTATAAATTTATTTTATAGTGTTTGATATTAGCAAATATATAACAATCCTCACATGTAAAGGTAGATTCCAGTCGCCCACAATTAAAAACATTAACAGTATTCACCTATCTTAATTAATGTACCTTCGGCACAGAACAAAAATAAGAAACAGACTTTAACGTTACTAAAGTTTAAACATATTGCTAGAATATCTGATTACTGGTACTCCCATCAAAATAAAGGCAAAACAAAGAATAGTAATTTGGCAGAATACGAAAAAAAAAAAAATGCTCAAAAGAAGAATCGGTGCTGGAACAACCAAAGCTATTTTCCTTCTCCCGAAGTGGTGCGCGTAACTTTCTTCTCAGGAAGGGGTACTCGTGGCCTACTTTTCTCTGATCTTCTTTTTCCATATTATACACTGATTCGAAAAAGCAGTAATTGCCAAATTATACCGAAATGTACCGAACTGGTAACTACTGAACTATACCGTGCCAAAGAAGTTATACTACCATATCACTACACAACCGAAAGACTTAATATATCGAGGCGAAAAAATTATTCTACCGAAGAACTTATTATATTGAGACGATGAATTTCTTCCACCGAATCATTACACAACTGAAAGACTTACTATAACGAGACGAAGAAGTTATTCTAACGAATCATTAAACTATCGAATGGCATTCCATACCGCGGTGAAAAAGTTATACTACCAAGCCGAAAAAGCCGAATCAACCAAAGGAATTTATATTGCGAACCGGAGAAGATTTTCTACAAAAGCATAAAACTAAATCCACATCCAGTTAGAGATGCCCGCTGCCGCAACGAAAACACAGTATTTTAATATCATCCATTAGCCATTCTCATTTGTATATTTTTAAGACCAATACTTAAGGTTAAACCCCTACTAATGCTGTGCATTGAATTGGAATGTTGAATATATAGATAGATAGATGTTAAGCGCCTTATGTCAATGGGACAAGTTGCTGTCAATTTGAGCACTCAAAGGCCAGTGTTATACCTTCACCCTTAATTGATCAATAGCAATTGCTACATTTGTCAATGGATGTTGCATATGAGTGGTGAGCGTCTTCACTAAGTAGGTTAGCTGTTAACTTCCCAGAAGGTGGCGCTGTACTAATGATCATTTGTTTCTTGGCGGAATATACTGGAAATGTTACGGAGCGGTTTCTTGTTATTTTTGATAATTGAAGGGTAACGAATTTGTAATTTTTTATTTACTTAAGTTTCGTGGATTCATGGACCCATGGACACCGTCCATCGCCCTCGACCTAAGACAAAACCAAGTTACAAAAACAAAAATCTCTAAATTGCAAAGTAAAAGGGTAATAAGTAAATTTATTCACTTTTGCTGTATATGTTAAACTTTCCTATATACTACCATTATTGCAACTAATGTATCACCTAAACTGGATGAAGTCGTTCAGATTTAATTAAGGTTACTAATATTTTAGTAGAAACTTTTCAGGTAAGTAGAGGAATATAGTGCTTTTGATTACCAGTAACTTTCTACTGGTCTTGCCACAAATTGTACCATGACCTGTTTACAGAGTAAAGAAGACTAAATAATTTTGCTTTTCTATCAACTTTGTTTTAATAATTGCTAATAATTGAATGTCGAACAAAATTATATAAAACACAAAAACCATCTCACGCATTCTGGTTATGAAGGTAGAAGTACACAGCATGCGTTACGGCGTTAACAGCGGTTACAGTGTGCAATGTGAGGCAACTGTTAACGCATCTAAAAGTTAAAATTTTCTCAACTTCTATACGTTAGATGCGTTTCCAATCTTACCAGTAACTTGCTTTTAAAAATTCTCTACTTTAACTTTTCTTTTACACACCTGCGAAACACACAATTGGCGCAACGTATGTTGTGTACTTAAGACCGACATGGATTCCTGATTTGATGGAGAGTTTCTGAATACAAAAAGAAAACATGGTAAATGGTTTTATTTATAATTGAAAAAGCGGTTTCTATATAAAAAAGCTGAGAATTTTTATATATGTACATTGTTTTGAGAACAGGAGAAACGGAAGCATCAAGAAAAAAAAGTGAAAATTGAAACTTGTGACTACTGACCACTCATCAATAATGGACTGAATTTTCTCTAGGGCAGTGTGTTCAGTTTTTCTAACAAAAAAAAAAAAAAAAAAAACAAATATATATAAAAAAAATCTTAAAAATCTGCTTATACCATAGATTTTTGCTTAAATAATAAACTTTAATTCACACTAAGTCTTTGCTTCATAATATATCATGTAACCAACCATATACAAATACAACATTAGAATACTAAATATGGACCACTAGTAAATGAAATTTAATTTGTAGCCCCTTTTGATATAAATTTATATAAAAAATTACTTTTTACTTATTTCACATACATACATACATACACAACTGGTCATTACACCACTATGTCAGGGTCACTACCTAGCTACTCTGCAGCACCCATGTTGTGTGTATTAATTTTTTTTTCCATGAGTGCCGGAACTCATAGTTTAAAGTCAATTCCGAGCGACCGACTTAAGAAGCGTGTTCATGGCAGTCAGTTACTCTGAGAGCTTTTGCCAGACGACTGCTAAGGGGTAGTCGCCAAAAGAAATACTTTTTTTTCATATATCTTTTTTTCAAGATATTAGAGCTGAGGTTTGAACCCTGGGCTCATGTCTTAGTAAGACAACACACCACGCCATATTAAAAAATTTCAATTGTCTTTCTATTAAATCTTAGCTTGTTTGTTAAGAAATTTTTAGCAAATTTCATATGATATGTTTTTTGCTGAGTGTCAAATGCATTAAAACATGCAGAATAGAACACCTTACTGTCTATGATATGGTTTAAAAAAAAAACATAATTTATGCTATAATAACGTGAATAATTAAGATTTTACCGTTTCTATCATTTTAATAACTACACAAATATGTGGTTTAAGTCTTTTGTTTAATGTGTTCAAAAGGCATTTACTTTATCTATTTACTTATGATATAACCACGTATGCAACTACTAAAATTTACTTATATTTTTTATTAATTTTTTAGTTATAAATTAATAATATTTGGAAATATTAATATAAAAAAAATAGTGCAATTAACCTACTTGATTGACCATTAACATTTAAAGAAACACATAAATTACCCACAAACAGAAAATAGAATAATATTTTACAGAAACAATCAAATGTTTTTTGTCAAACTGTCAGTAGTTTGTAGTTTTTGGCTGTTACTGTTACATAAAAAAAAAACAAAAAATGTGTTTACTTAAAATTTATTTATTTTATGTATTCCATTCAAATATTACAGAAATAAACATAAAAAACGTCACTCTAAGAAATTACATATATAAAAAATAAAAATAAATGTAACAAAATGGGTGTGTTTGACGTGCAAGATTCTGTATATCTGTTTATGCACATGCAACAACGTGTACAAAATGTATGTCTTTTTTAATTAAGTATCTGCCACATGTAATGACTATTCAGAGTACCAAAGATGAAAACCGAAATACGAAACAACACTAAAAAAAAAAATACAAACCAATTCAACTTTAAAAGTGTTACCAAAAATGGTGGTAAATAGTGTTTTTTATTATAAATTTTGACGCGACAACGCGATGTTTTTTGTTTCCTTGCCTCTATCATTTGATTTAAATCTGACACGTATTTTTAATGCAACAGCAAGCAACATGTAATAAAAACAAAAACAAAAGCAATTGTGACATTTTGTCAATTTCAGTATTTGTGCCAAAAAAAATAACAAAAAACTACAACATGCATGTAAAATACTCACCCTACTATTTTTCTTTTTCTTTTTATTTGTGCCTATCAGAGCTTCTACTTTTGGAAATAGAAAAAAAACGTACAACAAATATTTTATTACAACCTTAAGTTTCAACACTTTAAAAGTACAATTTGTTGTACTTGAAAAAGTTGAGGAAAAACTTGTTGTATTGAAAACTAAACTAAAGTGTTGAAATGGGTACGGCCTTTAGTATTTGTAAGTGAATATGGGTGGGTGTTTATGATTTAACACTTTCGCTGGAATATTGACAAGTTTTCCTTTACCGGCAACTAACAAATCTTTAAAACACGTTAGAATTACTAAAAAAAAAAAAAAATACGTTTGAAATATTTGCTCGCATTTATGTTAAAAAAAATGATATGTGTGGGAATATTTTTTAACAACATTTTTATTTAATAATTTTCAAGTTGTTTTAATAAAAAATTTTTTTAATATTAAACGCCTTCATTTATTTTAACAGAAAATTATAATTTTAATTTATCCTTCATTCTACAAATTGTCATTGATGTTTCACTTTGCTTTTAAAATTTGAAAAAATTTTAAAAAATTTGTTATAAAGAAATGTCTAAGAACTCTATTCCAATCCAAAGTGATTTTAATTCCAAAAATTATATTCTTAGAAAATTGTGACATGACATTCCTATATATACTTATATTTATATATACCTATTAACAGCATGCCAGTATATTTACATATATTAACCTATTAACAATCAGTGTTGCCGTTTTGGTTATTTTTAACCAAAATTGGTTACTTTTTTCTTCAATGTGTACATGTGGACTTTTTTCTTATTTTGGTTACTTTTTGTCTCAAGAAAATTAATAAAATATTTCGAGTAATAATATTAATAAATATAAATACTATTCAACAAAAATATTTTTGTGGTGTGTACAAGTCGGTTAAATTTAATATCTAATGTACAAATTTGGGCCCGGTGATAACTGAAGTTCAAAAGGAAATATTCATACTTAATAGTACATACAGATTCTATGTTTAAAAACCAATTCCATACTTAATAATTAACAACCTGTTTGAAAATTGTCTATTAAATTATTATGTTTAATTAATTAAATGTTAAAAAATAAAAATTGTTGTGTGTTCAAGAAAAGCTCACTCAACTAGTTTTTAGTTAACATTTTCTTAAAAAAAATGTCCAGAAATACGAATTGCCCAGTGCACAAAGTGGTTATATTTTGTGAGATTCTACTGTATTCTGATAAAATGGCCACTTGCTAAAAATTTTCAAATGTGATTAAAAACAAAATAGTTTTTAGTTTATAAGTGCTTATATAGCACATTTGACAGGATTCATATATACTATATACCAGAGTAAGTAAAAACGCAGCGCAGCGCCGCTCTTTTGGCTCTTTGCGCAAAGAGCAGAGCAAACTTTTTGTTGCTCTTGCTCTGCGCCATTTTTTTTTTGCTCTGCGCATTACAAGCGCTGCGCATAGAAGGCGCATTTGAATTTTGAGCTTTCTTGCGCCACTCTTTTTTTTTGAGCAATGCGCAAAAGAGCCATAAGAGTGAGCAAATGCGCATTGCTCATTTACTGTGGTTTAAAATATCTTTGAAGTCAGTAATTTTAATATGAAAAAAGAAGAAATAATTAAATGTAAATAGAATTTATATTAGTATTTTCATATACTTTAGTGTAAAATAATAAAACAATTTTTTCTTTTTTATATTAAACTGGGGCCTTATCCTATAATTCTCTTAAGATAAAATGCTTAAATTTTGGGTTTTAGAAACAGGCTGGGCGTTAGAATATATAAAATTAAAAAGTTTAGAGGTAATAGGCATGAAATTTTTAAATTACAATAAGCGTTCAAGAATTCTATTCGTAGCAAAAAAGTCCTAAATCTAGTTTATATATGTATTTTTAGCGATAGGATTTTAGCTTAGGAGAGTTACAGAATAAGGCCTCTGCTTATTTTTTTCTTCACGCACATAAATTAGTACAACAAAATTTTTTCTGAAAATCACTCGCGAATATATGCATTCAAATTTTTTCTAAGTATACATATGTCAAGAATGAGTGAAAAAAAATTTTATTTTCTTCATGCAAATAAACGAGTATCATAAATCTGATTTTTTTAAACATACGCGAATGTCCCCATTCATGTTTTTTTTAAGTATATTTATGATGGAAATTTCCATCAGTAATACTGTATAAAGTCATTTTCTGTAACGCAATGATTCACTGCACATAAACATTTTTTCGAATGGCAAATTAAAAAAATTTGTTGCTGACATGGCACTGTAGATATAAAAAGCGCATGCGCAATGCGCTACTCATTTTGCTCAATGTGCAGAGCAAAGCGCCAAATAAAAAATTTAAATGCGCATAGCGCAAAGAGCAGCGCTTACTTAAAAAAGAGCAAGAGCCAAAAGAGCCAACAACTGCTCTTTTTTATTGGTTCCGCTCTTTGCGCATGCGCAATTTTTCGAGGCGCAAGAAAAGAGTGCGCAATGCGCAATGAGCAAAAGAGTGAGCAAATTCTTACTCTGCTATATACATAAGTACATACAATATGAAATGGTTGTCACCGTTTATCTACATTTCTCAATTAGCATATTTTCTCGAGAAGCGTTGTCAGCCATAAATAGCCCTTGATATATATTTTGGAATGGCTTGCTAATGATAAACTGAACTTCAGCTCAATTCTTAAAAACATTGAAACAGTCGCTACAAAAATATTCCTCTGCGATAAATATTTTAAACTGAAAAATGTATAACGTGTAGTCTTATTTTGATAAGTAATTCTTTTACATATTCTAGTAAACTAATTGATTTTGGTAAATTTCAATGCAGACGTTTAACTGGAAATAAGCAAGAAATTTGGATACGAATGATTTTAATATTTTTGGTTACTTTTTGATCAATTTGGTTACTTTTCTTTTGAAATTTGGTTATAAAATATTGAAGGCTGTGGCAACACTGTTAACAATATCGTAGTGTAGTATAATTCTCATCGAGTTGATGAAAATAAATACATAAGAGGTTGAGTTTTACCCAACGAAAAGAGAGTTGATTGACGGTCAATAACCCGATACAGACCTCTTAGGGAACCAACACGTGTCGTAGTTAATTTTATTACAGTAGATTTGCCGAGTGTAAGAGCTACCGAATTCTTCTTACATTCGTACTAATCACAGCCGATGACAAGAGCTTCCGAATTCTTCTTGCCGTCGTAGATTATTTTATTACCGTAGATTTGCCGTGTGTAAGAGCTCTCGAAATCTTCTTACATTCGTACTAACCGTAGAGCGGACGACATGAACTTCCGAATTCTTCTTGCCGTCGTAGATTATTTTATTACCGTAGATTTGCCGTGTGTAAGAGCTCCCGAATTTTTCTTACATTCGTACTAACCGTAGTCGACGACAAGAGCTTCCGAATTCTTCTTGCCGTCGTAGATTATATTATTGCCGTAGATTTGCCGAGTGTAAGAGCTCACGACGACAAGGCCTTCCGAACTCTTCTTGCCATGGTAGATTATTTTATTACCGTAGATTTGCCGTGTGTAAAAGCTCTCGAAATCTTCTTACATTCGTACTAACCGTAGAGCGGACGACATGAGCTTCCGAATTCTTCTTGCCTTCCTAAATTATTTTATTACCGTAGATTTTCCGAGTGTAAGAGCTCCCAAATTCTTCTTACATTCGTACTAATCGCAGCCGATGACAAGAGCTTCCGAATTCTTCTTGCCGTCGTAGATTTTTTATTATCGTAGACTTGCCGAGTGCAAAAGCTCCCGAATTCTTCTTACATTCGTACTAATCGTACGAATTCTTCTTGCCGTCGTTATTATTTTTACCGTAGAGTTGCCAAATATTAATCTGCTTTAACGAGAGATCCAATATCTTGTATTTTATTTAGAAGTATCAGCGGCCAACCGATTTCTGAAAACAACCACCGTAATTCGACTTCCCACCGAACAATCACCCGAAGCCTGAAAGCAAATCCGAATCCCGAGAACATCAGTTATTGTAGTTAAGTAGATTTTAAGTATAAGGTTTTAGTATCCGATTGTGTTTCATTTCGAAGGATCTGCTTCGTTTGACTTCGAACCTGAACAAAAATTTACAAAATTAAATATTTCTTCTAATTTAAATCATTTTAATGCATACCATTTATATACACATGATTATATTGATGATGAATATATCTGCGTTACTTTCAAAGTTAAAAGTTCATTTCGACAAAATTTGCCGTTTTCAAAAAAACTGAACCAACTAAACTAAACTAAAACCACTTCCGATTGAAGGCTGATAATAAAAGTCACAAAAACAATTTTTAATAATTACTTCTTGAATTTTAAATAAAAATTTTGAGTAAAGAAGTAAACATACAAATAAAAATTAAAAACTCAGAATGCTGATTAAAAAACTGATTAATACTTAATCCCAAGCATTTATTACTAAAAGGAGTTATTTTGAAACGAATGACTGTTAAACAAATTCTTTTTAAAACAAGGCTTTTGCACCAATAAACTTAAAAGACCTTAAATTCTGTACCAATTTTAATGTTTCAAATTTATCTTCTTTATGCTTTCTTCAATTTGGTTTAGAAAACAAGTGCAAATATTATGTTTGTTTTTTGACCAAGAGCAACAAACAAAGAAAACAAGTCAAACAGTCTTTCAGTACAAATATTTTTAGAACAAAAATTGGTAGATAAACTTGTAATATTTTCTCTTTAGCAATAGAGCAGTAAGAAAAGTTAGCAAAAAAGTAAAACATTTAAACTAAAAACTGTGTTTAACAATTTTTTGTGGAATTTATCTTCTTTTTATTTCTGTGAATGTGGGTTGCTTTTTATTGTTTGTTACTACGAGATAAAAAAAAGAAATACGAATATTTCTATTTCCAAGCCAAAGATTATGTTGTTCTTTTAATGTATGTAAATATACAAATTTTCTTTTAAAACATAAAATTTATTATACGGGTATTTTTATTTTGCTAAATACCTCTTGTGCCCCTTAAACTCGTAAAACTGTAGAAAAGTTTAAGAGTCTATGAGATATAAGAGGCATTCTACAGATTAAACGGATACCTGTTAAGTTCATCTTTAATATTTACTTTTAATTTGTTAATATTTGTGTTAATATTCATAACTTATTTATACTTACGAAAAAATGTTACATATATTAAGCAAATGATGTTTGTTATTACCTGAAATGAAGACAGAAAACGATAAATTAATTAAATAAATATTAATATACTTATATGAAATGTATTGTATGCGGATAAGCATATCTCTATGGCCATTTCGTCCCTGCTTAAGAGATTCGTCAGGAGCCTTTTTCCTGAAGGCGGTAGTAAAAACTACAAATACTTATATTCAAATAATTATAAACTAAATGCGAATCATATTACATTTAGTATATTTTTGGATTATTTTTCCATTTTATTTTAAAGCTCAATACAAAACAAATCAAATAATATTACAATTTATTTTTAATTCTTTGACTGTCTGTCTGTATGTTCTTTTAATATTTTTTGTATATTTCTTTTCAGACAAATTTGCTTGCTTATTATTCGACGATATAAAAACATAACCTAAAAAATTGCAGAGATTTATATTAATTTTTTTACAATTATAAAGTATAGAGTTACATTTTATTAAGTTTTTGTTATCCAGTTATCCACTTAGACACTCCTACTTTACTATTTATAACCGTTTTAATCTCAAATCATAAGTTCAAAAAGAGATCCGCTTTAGTTTAAAATAATTATTTACCACACCTTGCATTAGATTTTTATTTTTTGTATTATTTTTTCTTTAAATTAAATTTCAATTTTATTGTTTTTAAAAGAAATATTCTATTTTTATAGAATAGTATTGTACAAATGGTATACATCGACTATATTATTCTGTATGCAGTTCTGTATGTACTTTTAAGTGAAAATACGAGTGCAAGTGCAATTTTACATTTTGTTTAAATTATGATTACAAATCTTTTTAATTAGAGTTAAAATCATAAAAGTTTTTTTCTATTTCCTTCTTCATATAAACTTACTTTCCAAGATTCCATAGTTTTATTAAATTTCTCTTAAGATTTTTTTTATAAATCCTTAAGTGATATATATTATAAGTCTATGAAAACTATTCGTTAAGTAATTTAAATAAAAATCTCATGCGGTGAAAAATAAATGCAATAATTATTTTAAGATTCTTTAGACATAAAATTATTGAAAGATTAATAAGGTGTTGTCTCACGTTATATATATTTTATGTTTGCAGCTTTAAAAGTGTCACAACATTTTTTTATTATTTTCAAATATTTAACGCTAATAAAAAAATGACAATTCTACGACATTATGACAAAACAGGACACCTTTTGTATCCCCCACAAGTGTGTTCTTGCTTAGTAACATTTTACTATCCGTTGGAGAAATACTTTTTTTTTATTTTAAGTTTGTAACTCAGAAAGACTCAATAGAAGTGCTTTTAAATGCAAGTCTTTAGATTTCTAGCAAACGCGATGTTACTTTACTTACATTTTTCTTAAATTTTCACTAAAAGACCTCCTGCAGTGGGTATGACATTATCAACACACAATTAGTTTTGAAATATGTGCAACAGTTTTTAATCCAGAAATTAATATGAGTCTATACGAGTCTTTATAAAATAATAGAGAAATATTTTTCATTTTAATTACACAAAATTTTAACAAGTTTTTTATATTTTCAGAATTTTTAATTAAACAGATCGACATTAATTTACCAAATTTTCAGTAAAAAATTGGTTATTAAAGAAAATTATACAATTTTTATCAAAACAATTATTCTACAATTTCAGACTGGTTGCCTTTTAATATTTATACAAACGAGGAAGGACCCTAGACGAACTGATTTATAGATGGCGACTGCAGTTTCAAAATGATTTTGTGAATACTGTTGTAACCTTATAAATAGATATTTTAAGCTTCCAAGTTCTAAGTTCATATTTTAAATCATTTGATGATGTTTATAGATAAGGGGAGACGAGTGGAAAAGTGTGCTTTCCTTAAAGTATATATATATATTCCTGTGGAGTGCGTTTTTTTTTAAACCTTGATGGTATAACAAACCAGGTATTAGTAAAAAAAATTTTATAAATTCAAGATTATTGAAGTCTTATTTGCCCAAATCTTTACAGTCAATATAAAATAGAATAAAATAGTATTAAAATATTAATAGTTGCCGTTCACAGCAAGTAAGCTTGAATCCTATTAATCCTATTACTTTATAATAGGTTTTGGGAAAAGATTTCCGCTCTCAACTTTTACAGGATTTAAAAACAAAACCATAGATGGCTTCACCAAATTCAACAAGTAAACGGATAAAGAAATTAAATCTGACATTTCATATGCAACATGTTTTCCCCCAATGAAGCCCATTTTTGGTTAAAAGGGTATGTAATAAAGAACATCCGTCACATTTGAAGTGAAAATAATTTATAATCTTCTGCCGCACAATTCGGTGTTATTCTGACACAGGGTTGTCAAGGCCAGTTACGTATGTATGTATGTACTTTATGAACTGGCGGAGACATTAGTTGATATTTTTTAAAAGCGACGATAATCAGAATATTACTGTTAGTGGCGAACATTGATTGTACTTCAAAAAGCTCGTATTAATCTTTCTGATATATGATTCTGACAGGACGGAGCTACTACCACTTAGCGCGCGGTACATTTGCTTTACTCAAAGAAAATTTATATGAAAATTTATTTTTCACGTAATGGTCTAAATAACTGGAAGCTGGAATCGAGTGATTTAACCCAATTGAATTATTTTTATTAGGGTAAGAAAAAGTAACTTGTTCATGTTAATAAACCAAAGACAATATAACACTTGAAAGGCAACAATAGAAATGTTGTTACATACTTGCGAAAGCTATTTGATTAGGGAATCGTAATCAAGTACATAATACTGCACAGAATTTTTTTCTAAAAATTTAATTGTTATTAAAAATATAGTTTTTTTAATTTAAATTTAATTTAAATTTTTATTTTATTTAAACTTGTGAGAAAGTATAAAAGCTTGCGGTTTTCGAAATTTTTATTAAAAACCAAGAGGTTCCCAAAACCATACCCCCTTCAAAAATTCCATCAACAAAAAGCCCCTCCCCGACATTTCATTCTATATCATAGAAGGAGTAGGAGAAAAGCGTCATCTACTGGGAAGTATTGTAATAGAAAACAGCTACCTAATTAGCAAAGATCCTCAACACTATCAATATCCAATGACAGATGCGGCAATTGCTGTTGAGATGAAGGTATAACACTGGCCTTTAATGCAATTTGTTTTATCTGTAAGGCGCCTAATAAGAAAAGAACGAAAATCCATCCGACCTTTTTCAAAACTTCCAATGCACAGCATTGGTAGGAGTTTACTGTTATGTTGGCTAATTTCAGAACCGCCTACTTAAAAATATGTATCAGTTTATAATTTTATATATAAAAATTAACGTGAATTTAGGGGTGTTTGTTAGTTTATAGTCTGAAAGTTTTTAACAAATTTTCTTGGCTTTTTTTACAGTATCTGTCTAAATGTTTGGAAATTTAAATTTTTATTTGTGAATATCTTCAAAATGTTAAAAGTTTGAGTTTCCAAATTTGAGCAAAATCTCTTTATGATTAATGCAAATCATCAGTTACATTCATAGGTATTGTATCTCTCATAAAAATTAAATGTTTTTTAGATATCGAGAAGGCCAATAGTGAATGTTTCAATATTTGGTACAAATAGCTTTAATGCAGGTAGAAATTATCATTCACCAAATAGGCTATATTTGGTTTTTGGAAGGCTCGTTAGATGTGTATGTGCAAATTTTTATTAATTTCAAATATGGATAGAGAAACACGTTGAGGTTTAATTAGTACTCAATTTTGAGAGTATGAAATTATCGAAGATAGTTAGGCACCCAGAAAAAAATTAATAAATAAACAGTGAAAGAGATAATATTGAATGCACATAAATATGTCAGAAATACACTCATGTTTAGCGTAATTGTTTGTGTTGAATTATGTATAAAGCACTATTTCGACAAGTTAATGTATAAAAATCATAACCAAAAATTCACCACTTCGTTGATATTTGTACCCATGATTTCATAGCCTGTTTATCCTGATACAAATAAATTTAAAAAACGTTATATTACAATTAAATTTGTATATTTAAATTGATATGCTAAAGCCTAAAAAACTCTGCTAAACTAAAAAATTTTCCTGGAAATCTTAAATATTTTCCTGTTAGAAATTGACAATTATTCAAACAATTCAGGTGTTGTAGGCATTTTATATTATTAAGTGTTACATACATATGACGGTTAATTAACTAATGATTCTCTATAATTTACATTTAACATTCTAAGCTTCATAAAGCACAAGATGTCCATCAAATTCATACATAGTGAGGTGAAATATTTTTGCAACCAAATCTCTTATTTAGGAAACACTCATACCGGGTTTTATGAATTCATAGAAAAGCCACAGCCATAATTTGTAAATTGACACTAAAAACTAAGTAAATGCAATGAAACATTCATTTAAGCCATACAGAGTTATAAACAATAACGTACATTAGCCATAATAATGCTGTGGACTTAAGAAAATATTGGCAATAAAATAAAACGTATGTTCTTCCGTTGCCATCAGACGTAACCATATAATTTTCATAATATTTAAGTATTTTTTTACTGACTTCTATATAATACTTATTTTCATTTATTTTTTTTTTTTTTGTTCATTTGTTAAAGTATTTATTATAAATTACGGCGCGTGCTTGCCGGACATGCAAATTTAATATTTATTTGTTAGTTTTTTCTTGTTTTTTTGTCTTCATTTATATAAATTTTTTTAATTTGTGTTTTGTTTCCACAAATGTGAATACGATCTATTATAACATACATTTATCTTTTTAAACAGTTTTTTTTTGTAATAAAACAACATGAACAGCAGACTGACTTACTTGAAATCTCAAAGCTTTGGTCATATGAAATGAAATTCAAGCAAAATGTGGATATTTCTGTTTTTTTTTTACCTGCTTCACTCAACTGGCTTGTCAACGGTGATGAGATTTTTTTCTGTTTTCTTATTTTTTTCTGCTGTTTCTATTGTTGTTTTGTTATTTGCTTAAGCATTTTGCAGTGCAGACAGCTGAAATGTAAGAAAACAAAAACAAGAAACAGCAACGCGAATTAGTTGAGTTTGAAATCTATAGTCAAGCTGGTACTACAAAAAAAAAAAAAAAAAAAAAAAAAAAAAAAAAAAAAAACTGCAGCAGCAACGTGAAAATGAGGAAAACACATAAAGTTTTGAATTTCGTTTAGAAGATTTGTGTTAATAGCATTAAATTTCAGTAATTTCACCAAAATAGTAATAAATTAAAGAAAATTCTACTAATGTAACCATTTATGTTAGCTACACTACCATTCATTCACTTAGACAATCAGTTTGATCATTGGTATTATGCACTAATAACCTATAAACCAATAAAGTTTAATAGTATGGTGGTAACTTGGTTTAGTTGGCAAAGCTTAGTGTGCCCTTATCATTCTTAATGTGACTAAACCATAGATGCCCAGTTGTGGCTGATATCAGCAAATTAATTCTCACGTATACTTACGCTCTTTTGTTTGTCAATCAACCAATATATATATTATATATTATATATTTATATATATAATAAGACACAGAAGTTCTGCAAGTGTAGTTTGTCTCTCCCACTCAACATGCTGATTTCCTCTTGGTTTATTGACGATCAAACAAAAGAGCGTAAGTATACGTGAGAGTTTAATTTGCTGATATCAGCCACTACTGGGCATCTATGGACTAAAGGGTCTTCGCGACACCTTAAGATCTCTTAACTGTCGGTAAGCCGGATATTTTCTTATGAAGAGAAAAAAAAAAGAGAGAGAGAGTACTTGGACTTGAAAGATTTTGGCAAGTATTCCCGTTAAGTTTTCAAAAGGACAGACCAGTGTCAGTGTACTCAATTTTTTCTTCATGAAACAAGTGCTTAGGGTATGATCTGCACTATTGCAATAAATTGTACTAGTTGTAGGTGTTAAAAAAAGCTCCTATGCACCATGTAACTGGATCTAGTACCTCGTATATAAATGAACTGTATGTAGTTCGGGCAATTCAGAAAATTCATAAGTCGATCAATGTTCACATTAGCCGTCGAGGCCTTCGAAGAAAAAAATAATACCATTCTCTTTTCTTCTGGGGGCAAATTTCGGCATTCGATATCGATCGAAATTTGTATGAAAATTTTTTTAAAATTGTATGAAATTTTGCTCAATATCGAATGACGTTATTTGCTCCCTGGTGTCTTGTAGCTGTGGCATTACATATTAAATGAAGCGGTAGGCCTGGCTGCCTGTTTCCCCAATAGCCCAAAAAAGTCGTGACAGTTGTGATCTGGTATCAGCAACGATTTAGTTCTATCCAGGTAATATTTTGGCTAAAGCAACCTGCTGAATCTGCAAGTCGTCAGACCAGGGGCCCTATTCTGTAATTCTCTTAAGCTAAAATGCTAAAATTTTGGGTTTTTAAAACAGGCTGCACGTTAGAATATATAAAATTTAAAATTTTAGGGATAGTAAGCATGAAGTTTTTAAATTACAATAAGCGTTCAAGAATTTTATTGGTAGCCAAAGAGTCCTAAATCAAGTTTATAAATTTTTAGCTATAGAATTTTAGCTTAGGAGAATTACAGAATAAGGTATCAGTCCACATTTGGCCTGCAATCCGATAAATCTCCAGGTCAACTTTCCTCTTTATAATTCCCACAGTGGAAATACAAGTTCCACAAGGTGTATATACTCCTACATGGCAGCTATACGTCTCATATATACTGAGCCCAGAACCCTTTTGTGGAATGGGAAGGGGAGACAAATACTCTTTTTGTGCCAGACAGGTCAAAGACTTTTCAAATTTCTACTTGGGAATTATGATCGAAGGAGATTTGAGTATTGCATTAGATTCTCTAGGAAAGATATGAGGATTTTATGACTGACTGTGTACTGCAGACTCAATGGACATTTAAATAGGATAGGAATCGCATCGAGCGATATGTGCAGATTCTGTGACAAGGCGATAGAGTCATCAGAGTACATACTTGGTAATGTTGCTGTATTTATGCACACTAGGAAGACGTCTTTGGTGATTATCAGATGTCAGATGGGGAATTATCAAAGTTGGCACCGGCAGACATTTTGAAGTTCGTCAAAGCAACGAAACTAGAAACTCTAGTTAAGTTGAGAGCTGTACCATAGATCTACAGGTCGAAGTACTCTTAGTTCCTCAGGAATGAAAGGGTGAATTTTCCTGTGCCCCAGTATCAGTATTAAAGTAGCATTTTGATTCGTTCTCCAGTTGTTAAGGTACTGGAAGGAAAGATGGAGAGGTGTTTGTGAAAATATGATTTAAACCTGTTTACTTATAACAGTGGCTTAAAGATTGTGTAATAAATTAGACATACAGGTGAAATATGAATTATTTGTTTTGTATTGTTCAGTTTACAGAACAATCAACCATAACAAGATGTGCTCTCTAAGATGTACGGGTTCTACACAAAAATATGCAATTATTCATAAACGAGCTGATTCGGCCTATAAATTTATTATACAGCAGCGATTATGGAGGTAATGTTTTTACTTCATTAGAGCATTTCATATTTTAGTACCTCCTGGACGAAAAGATCTTACTCTACATTAATAAGCACCTTAGCTCTCTCTATTTTCTACGTAGTCAAGAAGCATCAAAATTGAAATTGTAGTACCGACTAATATATTTTTTTTTTGTTTGAGACCAGTATTCAGGGGCAGACCCCTACTAAATGCTGTGCATTGTATTGGAATTTTTTGGAAAAACAGTACATACATATATACTTTTTCTTATATTATTATTAAGCGTTTTAGGAGTGAGACAAATTGCTGTGAATTGATCATTCAAAGGCCAGTATTATACCTTCACCCTTGAGTGGTCAACAGCAATTACTTCATAGTTGCTTGTTGATAGTGTGGTGAGTGCCTGCGCTAAGTAGGTTTAGCTGTTATCTGCTACTTCCCAATAGGTGGCGCTTTTCTCCTGATCATTCGTTTTTTGTTGTCATTGGTTAAGTTGGAATATAGTGAAATGTCGTGGAGCGGTTTCTTTGTAGATGGTCTTCTTGGAGGGGGAGGGTAGAAACCTCTTATCCTTAAACTTGTATTCCACCTGGAGTCATTTGGCTTAATAGTGAGCTTTCAGTGTCATACAAATATCGATTTTAAATGCCAGAAGAAATTGTACCTGCAATATTGTAAAATTGATCGTCTCCTATCAGTCACAGTATGTTTTTTTCCCAATGATAAGATTTGGTGTTTTTTTTTATTTAAAAAAATCTTGTAATTTTTCTTTTTAAACAACTTTGACAATTTCTTGAGTTTGTCTCCACGATGTAAAATGATCGTGTGCTTTTAAGCTATCGTAGGGTATATCTGTAGTGAACTGTGCCACATAAATATTCACTTTATTTACTTATAAAGTGAATTTTATTACAGAAATAAAACTTAGAAAAGAAAATCAGCATGTTCAACTCTTTCAAAGCAACTTCATTAGTTGTTTTAGCCTTTAGCATAATAAGGAGCGTTTGTAATGGATTTTTTTCTTTTTTTTTCTAGTAAAGAGTTACCACAGAAATAAGTAATTATTTTCTAAAATAAAAATCTTCCTTTTAAAAAAAAAAAATAAATAAATATATATTTTATACCAAGTTCATCTTATGCATTTACAACAATACAACCAACCATGGTAAATCACACCAATCCCTAATTTTATCGGATCACTAAATAACAAATTTACGATTACGATGAAGACTTGAACCATAAAAAAGAATTTGTAAAAATAGGAAAAAATAAACTAAAATAAAAGAAATACTTATAAAAAAAATCTCTTAAAAATAAAATTATTTAAACCCCAAAGCTTATTAATGTCATTGTTTAGCAGGAAATAAGACATGTAACTAAACACCTCATGGCTAAATTAATACGAGTACAACAGCAAAAAAAAGTTAAAAATTAAATTACAATCAGTAATTAGGATACTGGCTGGCTACGTATTGTACTGCTGCAGTTCAATAGAGTAAATTATCTGTACGCTGACTTCACAAAAGCTGCAATTTAAATGCAAAAAAATGTAATAAAAAATCTGCAGTTACTAAAGCTAATTAAGGCCGATATTATATTTACGGGTTTTATATAACAAAGACGGAAATTGATGATAAAAAATATTAGTTTGTATTTTAATTATGGAATTTACTGTAATGGAAAACTAAAGCAATAAATTTGTATAACTTGAATGAAAAATGTAACAAGAGGTGCGATGAGTTCTTATTTTGAAAAGTATGTTTTACAAAACTAAACTGACAAAATGCGACCTAAACTTACTTCAAGCAAAACCACGAATCACAAACTTTGCTAAATGTTTATATACAACAGAAAGTTTATAAAAGAATATACAAATTTATCTTAGCCATTTAAGAATTGTACGTTATAAATAAAAAGTAGTTGTCATTCAGAAATTATCATCGATTTGTAATTTAACCCTTCATTGCATTGTGATGGAAATTTCCATCGTACATTTTTTTGAAGAAAAATAAAAGGAATGTAGTGTAAATTGGTCGCTGCTGAAATATTTATTTCGGCATTAGATTATACCCATTGGACTCTAGTTTTAAAAATTTATAATAAAATGTTTTTAACCCTTAAAATTGTGCATGAATTTTATCAGTGAATTATTTTAGAAAATAAAAAAAAAATTCATGCAATTAAAGGTTAATACTTTATTTGATATTAAAGTCGAACTAGATTATATTCTGCGACAGTCTACTCCTGCATGTTTGACAAAAAAATATTGGATAGCAGCATTTAATAGAAGCTTTATTAGCTGTCAATCTGAACTCCTCAGTGGCCGCGAAATTGAGGAGTCAATATCAGAAATGGTTAAAAAAAATTCATAAAATAGTACTAGATAGTCGCACAGTGGGATTAATTTTGCAATAAGTAAATTTTTCGACACATAAAATTTAAAAATGTAATGATGCAGTTTTGTAGAAAACTGATTCAGTATGAAGAATTCATAAATTGTTTAACAATAAAACATTTATTTGTCTTTGAAATAATGAAGTAAAGTCACATTTAAATTTTAGTCCAAAATATTGAAAACTGTTTACGCACTTCTATAGTGTTTGTACATATGTACGACAATTTTATTGCTCTGATTTAAGGAGTGATTTTTTTTCAAATATTGACCTTTCAGCATATTTAAAAAAAAAATTATAAAGTTTGCACATATTGCATCATAATGTACTGTGATTGCAAACTTCCTTGGAAAAAAAAGGTGCCCTGTCGTGGTACGTGATCCCACTATGATAAAATGAAAAGTAAGACTCCATACTAGCGATTAAGAAAAAAAGTTTAAATAATTAATAATCTTTTATAAAATCATAAAATTTGTTTCCAAATTCATATTTTAGTTAAAAAAATTAAAAATTTAAAATTAAAATTTAATTAAGTAGTTTTGGTAAAGAAATAAAATGTTGTGGGAAAAAACATGAAATGGGTTATATGGGCGGTGAGTGGTGGGCATTAATTGAGGTAATAAGGGCTCTGTGCCAAATTTCAAAAACTTTGGGACAAAAATAAATGTTGGGTTCTATGGGCGGTGGGTAGTGGGCGTGGCCAATTTTTATGAAACTTTATATTTTTCTTAATTGAGTTAATCAAAGGCTTAGAGCAAATTTTTAACATTCTACGAGCACTCCTTGTATTTTTTGCCAAACATTGTATAAATAAATCCCACTGTGCGTCGTAGTAAAATGACAAGTATTATTGGAAGTGCTAATGATAAAGCTGTGCTCTATTTTGAGCCGCTGCATTTGTTTACAAAAGCACAAATATTACTTCTCCTAGTGTAAAAAAAACCGAATTTTGGCAAAGATTCGTAACCATAGATGAGATATAGTTTTACCACTTTATTCTTGGGACAAAAAACAATTAAAGCAATGGAATAGAATGGACGAATTGTGCTCAGAGAAAGAGAACATCAAAAAAAAATACTACTGAATATAGCTGGGAAAAGTATGTCGCGCTAAATAAATACATTTTTTACCAGTGCATTGGGCGTTGGTGTTATTTTTTAATTACTGGCGAAGAACGCAAGGAGAGGAACCTCTGAATTTAGCGATGTTATTGATCTAATCACTACGTTTTTAAAGTTATAATGCAGTCGTTTTCTGCTTGTTGTTTGTTGTTTATAAAAAAAAAAAACTGAACGGTTGAGAAATGTCGAGGGAGTATTTTTATATTTCCTTTAGGAAGAGGCTGAAACATAACACGTTTTTATTAGATAGTTAGAAGTTTGCTAATTTCTTTTTTCCGGTAAAATGCAGGAATTTTATTTATATCGATAAAAAGTTTCCTGGAACTAGAAAAACGTTGAATTTATAATAAAATAAGTTTATAATAAATTTAATTTATAATTTAAATTATTAAGTTATTTAAAAATCTTTATAGAGAAATAAAAATTAGTTTATTCACGTACAAGACGAAGACAAAAATAGTAGACCACATTAAAAAAAATCAGAAAATTATATTGAATCATCATAAGCTGCAGGTGCGTGAATATACTATGCATTGTATATTAACCGAAAACTTAATGATGAGAAATCTGTACTCAAAATGGCTGCTGCATATACTTAGTTTTTAATGTCGTATCAAGTATGTGTCTTAAGTCTTTTGTTTTCAATTATCAAATAATATTGTTTTATACAGAGAAAATAAAATACATCCGCTTTTTGGGTTTAAAACTTTTTTAGCTCCTAAAAGAATCTTTTTTATATGTTTTGTTTTGATTATCGGTTTTCTAAACTAAAAAATAAAATTTCATATTGTGGTTTCTTTTTATAGCAACAATATTTTATTAAAAGTTGCAAAGATAGCAAGCAAATGCACAAACAAATATCTGAGAAAAAAGTTACAACAACAGTTCACTACTATTCTTCGTTTTAAAAACTGTTAGAGAAAATAAAATTTTAAACATTTAAATTAAGAGCTTTAGGGTATTTAAAGACGAGTTGCTAATATTAGGGTTGTATCAATTTAACAAAGTTTCAAAAGTGTCCGTATTCTAGAATGTAGTGCATTGGCTTAAAAGACGAGAGCTCCGGGTTCAAATCCTAGCTCTGCCATCTAAAAAAAATATATTTAAACTTATTTCTTTCGGCGACTACCTCTTCGTAGTCTTCTGGTAAAAGCGCTGAGAGTAACTGATTGCCATGAAAAAGCTTCTCAAGTCTGTCGTTCGGAGCCATCTTTAAATTGTAGTTCCCGATGCTCATGGATAAAAAACTGACACACACAATATGAGTGCTGCGAAAAGCTATACCGTAACTATGAAACAGGGTTGTAATAGCCAATTTTATATGTATGTATGTATGTAATAACAGATGGGAGGCCATTAATAAATTATTTGAATATAATTGGACAAAGATGGCTCCCTTCGCATACTCTGTTGTGAACATCGATGACTTTCTCGGTTAAAAGAGTTGACTACATCCCTTTAATTGTGGTAGTGGATTATGTCTTGAATATAAATGTGAAACAAAAACACAACATAAAGGCAAAAAAATAAAAAAGCATTTTAATGACTAAATAAGAATTAAAAAAAAGTCTTTTTTTAAAAGCAATACTAAGGGATAAACCCCTACTTAAGGGAATTTGGAAATAGAGAGATATATAGATTTTTTCATAGATATAATATATTATGTGCCTTTTTGTAGATGAGACCCTCCTTGAATGATCAACAGCAATTGCCCCATTTGCCGGTGAATGTTCTCTGTAAGTGGTAAGCGTCTTCACTAAGTAGGTTGGCTGTTTTCTGCCCAGAAGGTGGTGTTGTACTCCTGAATATTCGTTTCTGGTGGAAATAAGCTGCGAATGTTGAGAAATGTAGTCTGTTTTTCAGAAATTAAATTACACTATGCGACAAATGAAAACTTTTAGGAAAATGCAGGAACTCCACAGTATCAGTACAAATTGGTTTTGTAAGCTATTTTGGATGCCTAGACACATTTAGATTGTATTGATATGTTTACGAAAGTTGTTCAGATTTACAATGGCTATTGTGGGTAAAAAATTACGAGTCCCTGTAAATTATGCTGAAAAAAAGTAAACATTTCTTCGTACATTTTTGCAAAAAAATTGCAAGAAAAAATTACTTTTTGCACAAAAAATAATTTAAAATTTGTTCAGTACAGTCTTCACTACATTACTGCCAAACATACTTAAGCAGTATCTTTAAGTTTAAGTTAGCTGTTGGCCAAAAACTGAGCACACCTTTTTTGGAGTGATGCAGTGATTTTCAAAATCTTTTAAGGTCCATAAAAGATCTAACCAAACCGAGTACAGGATTTTACTAAGTTTAAGGTAGTACAATCGAACCTATACTGTAAATTCCGTGCATTTTTGTCATTGTTGCATTGTATTATTAGTGCCAAAAAATGAAAAAAAAAACAAAAACTAGAAACATAGAATTTTAAAATGTAACTCAAGATTGTGAAAATATTTTGCTATCTATAACAGAATAGTATCACTTACAAGGCATGTTTTTGTATTGTCCCACAGTGTGTTTATTTCTTAGGTTCTTGTCACATATTATGATTACTTTGCTTTGTGTTTTTAATTTCATAAAATCAATACAATGTGAATGGATTTTGCTTATGGTTGCCTCCCTAATACATACTTTTAAATACTTAAAGAAAAATTTAAAAATCTATAAACCTTTAAAATTCACAGGAATAAAGTACTAGCAAACAGTTAAAATAAAAAATGTGAAAATGGGTAAAGAAAAAAATATATATGAGAGACTGGAAAAAAAAGAAATTTAAAACATTTATATTTTGCATTGTTTAGTCGCTAATGCTTTGGTTGTTATTGCTGGCTTTAATGTGTTTTCTTTAATAGAAAATAGAGAAAAAAATTTAAATAAAAACAATGAATTTGCGACTTTTTTTTAAAGAAAAATAATAATAATGGTATTATCTTACGTACAAAATGCAATTATGGCAAAGTTTATGATAACATTTGTATTATTTTTTTTACCCACTCTTTTTTTTTTCTTTCACTCTATTTGTTTTTGCTTTACACAAGTAGAATTAAAACTCCGAAAAAAAATATAAAAAAACAGCCATAAACTTTAAATAAGACAATGGATTTTTTCCCTGTTCCTAAAGAAGATGTTCCCATAAAAAAAATACTCACAAACCAAAACAAAACACACTTCCTCGAATGTTAAATTGTTAGAGAAAAAACTACGAAAATAAGTATATTAGACATACAAGACTCATTGTTAGAGATACAGAAAATGTGTTAAGAGCTGCTAATAATTAACAAACTTGGTACAAAAAAAAAATATTGCACAGGCTGTTTAGTTTATTTAGTCAGAACAAATGTTCATATTTTCTTTTAATACAGAATTTGTATTTAAAAATTTGTTGATTAAGATTTGAATGAAGATTTTTGATAAAATCATAAAAAGGTGTTAGTTTAAGGTAATAATTATTTTTAGTTTAGTATATCAAAGTGAAATATATAGCAATTATATTAAAGATTTTTATCTGGAATCTTTTTCACTGGCAGTACTTAAATATTTTAAAGACGCAAAAGAAAAAAGAAATTTTACATTACATTATGAGTTTTATTTTAAACTTCTGCCATAAGATTTGATGTCAAACTATTTTGTATTGTATACATATATGGCCTTCACACACCCCTTAAGCCGTATTGGCCTGTCATCAATAGCAACATGCACCTTATTCATTGGAAAATTGGCTACAGAACGAACCAGAGCTGTCTTAAGAGCATCAATGTGATGATATCTTTTGTGGGAGACCATATCCTCTAAAACCGTAATGCAAAGGGTTCAAGTCAGAGCTGCCATATGGCCAGTCTTCAGAGCATATAATAGCTGTTTCGAAGCCAGGTCTACATCTCTTTAGCCCTCTGAGCTGGTACAGAATTTTGTTGGAAAGTCAAGGCTGGTTTTGGAATAGGGAATTGTTAAGCGGCTTCACAACTGATTCCAAAACGGAAAGCAAGTCAGTCACCTTATCGTAAGAGACACCCCACCGGCTGATGACCCTTTTCGACCCGTGGTATCAGTTCCGATGCTTCTTTAAATAATCGTGTATAAAATCTATCATTTTGTTTGTTAAACTTTACCTGTACGCTAAAAATTTTTTCATGCGCAAACAAGATTTTTTCTATGCAAGTTATCAGAGTATTTCATCAAAAGACGTTTAGAATTTTCTATCCTATTTTTTTAAAGCTGCAGTCAACAAATATCCTGTACGCCGCACAGAGGGGTATTTTGACGATCTGGGCGGCCAAAATTATTTAAAGTAAATTTACGAGGCAGAATGTTAAAAAATGACTCTGCGAGGCGTAAAAAAATAATTTGTTAAAATTGGTGAGTAGAGGGATCCCATTTGTTCTGTAAGCAAAGATAAGCTTCCAAGAGCCCTACGTCCCAATAAGTTTTTATTCGTCTAACACTCGCATGAATAAGTGCATTGAGATATAGAACACTGTGTTAATCAACGAAAGTGATACAGTAAAGCAGCAGCAGAAAGTATGGTATTTCTTCCCGCAGTAGGTCCATGTAAATGGCTATAAAACACAAATCCTCAAAAACACGTAAATTTTTTTTCTCATCTGAACAATATAGATAAATAAAACAATGTTAAAAATTACATTTAAGCATAGATTGTAGTTTTGGTGAGTATTAGTGCATAACTTTTTGTCCAGACTTTACTTTTGATACCCATTGAAATTAACAAAAATACCATATATTTCATTGCTGCTTTACTAGTATGAATTTAAATTATAATTTTATTTACCTGCTTTACAATTTTCCATTTTTTTTAATCATTAAACTGAACATACGCTTTGGCACAGCTTGCTGAAACTTTAGATTTACTTGAACGCAACAAATGCAGAATTAGCAACAAGAAACTTTGACAGCGTGTAGTAAACGAATGTAAACATAAAGGAATGAAAAACTAACGGAATCTAGTTAAGCATTCTATTCGCTTTACCCTAGCATTGGTAAATATGAAAAACATAATTTTTTTTTAAATTTTGACTGCCCAGATCGTCAAAATACCTCTCTGTGCACCGTTTGAAAGCTCCAAGACCCAAGTCTTTTTTAATAATACGACTCGTGGACTTTTGTGTAATTTTTATCTCATATGCCATGATTTTCTGTTTCCGGAGAGGATTTTGTTGAATTATTGCTTTGATGGCTTTGTGGCCGAACGGTACGTGAGTGGCCCGATCTGAGGTGGTGTTTTATATCTCTGGTCTCTTCGAAAAATTGTATGCTCCTGTAGAGAAAACATGCGACTAATCCCTAGCGGGCGGAGCGTTTGAAAATATCATTTTTTTTCTTTCCACACTTAAAAAGTGCTATAACTGCGATACGGTTTTCTTTATCTGACCACTTCAGGGTTAAATTTAAGACAATTTCAAATTTCTGCAATTGAATAACTCTGTAGAGATTACCTTTAAAAAAACATGTAATAAAAGGGTATGTTCAATTTTACTACTCTAATGGGTATGTTCAAAATAATAACAATATTTATGTCCCTATATTATGAGCTTTACTTCTCTAATAAGTTTTTAGAGAATTCAAAATTAAAAATTCTTTGATGAAGTTTTTTGCTGAAAGTTATTAAAATCCTTAAGAATTGTATTAAAAGTCATTGAGATTGAGAACAAATGTGAGTTTTTGATAGAAACAAGAAAATTTCTTATTTCATGCTACAGCAAAAATTTGCAGCCTCTTTACATTAGATGTTTGCCTTCAGACGAAAAAAAAAGGAAAAATTTAATCACAATAAAGTGTTTTTGGATACTGATACCAGAAAGGTTATCGTGTTGTGAAACATTTACACGTGGCTGAAAATATTTTTATTGGCGTTTAGAATAAACATTTGATGTAATTTTTTCTTTTTTTTTTTTTCTTTTGTGCTTTTCTAAACAGTTAAGTTACAGATTATTATTACGTGCTTAAGTAACTTTTAAGAACAATTAATTAATTTTTAATGTTTTTACATTAAATGTATAACTAATGCGATTATTATTTCCTAATACTTACAACTTCAATAAGTTTTTTTAACAACAAATCGTACATACTTATATATAAAATTCATATTAAACTTACATGCTGTAATTTTTTTTTGTTAAACATGCAATGCTTAAGTACTCGTATATGCAAATCAAAATTATTCTCAATGGGTGTGACTGAATGTAAAACATTAATGGTATTAAAATATTTGTAATAAAAAAAAGAACTTTAACTTTGATACGCTGAAAGAAAATTATTTTTAAATACTAGACAGAAAAAAGATAATACTTTTATACATAAATTGCCATTCATACATATAACGTATCTGCATAATTTATAGCAATTACGGTTCTAACAATTAAGAAAATAAACGGCGTTTACATTATAAATATTCAGTTTTTAATAATTTTAAAACGAACCTGGTTATTAACCTTTATGTCGAGAGCCACATACCAATTAATGTTTTATATATAACCATCCTGGATATGTTATAAAAAATTAATAATGATGTAAAATATATTTGATATGAATTCATATGAAGCGGGTTTTATAGAATAGGAAATATACATAATTAACTGTCTACGACGATAGCTTTTTATAAGGTTAAGGTCTAGCTTTTTGCAGCACAATTGTTGTGTGCGTTATATTTAGTCCATGAGTACCGGGATCTACAACTTGATGACGACTCCAAACAACAGACTTGGGAATCTATTTAGTGGCAATTATTTACTCTCAAAGCTTTTGCCAGAAGACTGCTAAAGGCAGTGATACACTATCCTATCGCGTCGTACGATTCTCAAAAGAAATCGTGTGTGTTATAAAAGTATAACAGTGTGTCATAAGGATGCATCTGTATGACAGATTTTTCGACAAGTGTGTCCGACTTCACAATCTTTTAAAAAATTCATAAACAGTTTTTCTCCATTCAGTCAGGGTTGCATTTTATAAGATGTTAATAAAAAGCAACTCTGCATATGATTTGCTTCTTATTTTGTGTGATGGTGTGGCACCAATGCTGTCATTTTGATTTTTAGAGGAGTGGCAGTAATCGAAAAAATGTTCTCGTGAATAAATCGTACAACAGTGTATGGTAGTGTATCATTGCCTTAAATGGTAGTCGCCAAAAGAAATAATTTTTCCTTATTGCTGTTTTTACGATGTCAGAGCTGTGTTTTGAACCCGAATAAAAAAATTATTTTGGATTAATTCATACGATCTTGGTAATGAACTTATTTGTTCACAAACGATGTCCCATATCAAGTTATCATATCTTCGTGCGAGAATTTATATCTCGACACCAAATTTATGAAGTCTACAATCAATTTTTGGAGATCCAGTTTCGGAGATAAATAGCCGAAAACAGATTGCAGATTTTATAAATGAAGAAACCTTCTACTTAATAAATCTTACAACCACAACTGGAAAATCTTCTTGTGAATAGAAGAATATCTTAAAACTTCTTTAATAGCGTTGGATATATTAACAATTTCGTCACATAAACTCTATAAATACCACCACTTAACGTACACGGCCTGTTTTTCAATAAAAAGTTAGTACCTTGTAGTATGTAGTGGCTAAGTTTGTTATTTCTACACGTGGAAATTTTTACTCAAACATGAGAGTTCTTTATTTTTTTGGATTCCTTGACCAATTGTCAAATAAAATGCTTAGAAAGTTTTATTAATATCACTTTAAAGCGTGTGAGAAACTTGGCAATATTTTGTCCTATATTTGTTAACATTTCATTATAAATACAGCCAATAATTTTTACTTCAAACACATTTCCGATTTTTTTTTTAATTTTTATTATTGCAAATTTATCTGATTTAATGAAAAAAGTAAGAGACTGCTTATTATTTTATTATTTTCCTGGTATTGACATAAAGGTTAAAATTTTGCATTTATTTGAAAAATTTATTTTCGATTAACTTCAATAAAAAAATAACGGTTTATAATAGCTTGCACGGCAACTTTAAAAGAGAAAATTATTGAAATATTAAATCACAAACAATTTAGTGGGTGTCTTTCTTTGATAATTTGTTCTAATTGTTTCGTATTTTATCTCATAAATTAAAAAACAAAATGATTTTAATTGTTTTATTAAACTTATTGATATTGTAGGTGTATGGCTTAAATTAAAATTTTTTTAATTACCCTACCTTATCATAAACCGGTAATGGTACATTCTATTAACGTTTGTAGCATTCCTGCACCAAACGATTTCGAATGTAAAATATTTCATAATCAGTTAGAGGTTAAAAAGTGTGAAAAGGAGTCGTCCATATGCCTTAATAATATATAACCATATAATATAAATAACCATAACTGAGCAGTTTGAAAAAGAGCCGGAATTGGCGCAATCGTACGTTATACACAAAGGAGGGTCTGTTAAAATGTCATCTAACCCAAACAATTTATGAAAATATATTTGATGAACTTTTCATAGAATTAAAGAACGCTGTAACTGACAAAAAATCGAAAATACGTTTTTTGCATCATTTTTATCAGAAAAAAAAATACGCGTCGATTGGTCCCGGTCCCAGATTTCTACGATGAAAATAAATTCACCTACGCCGTCTGCGTTTTTAAAAATATCAGTGTCTTTTTTCCACTTTCATACAGGTTTTTTGGCTCTGGTGAAGATTTAAGGTTTTGTCAGTTACAGCGTTCTTTAATTCCATAGACGATATGTTTCTACAAAGTCTGCCACTGTATACTTATTTTCATGATCAGAGCATGAATTGTATAAAGCAAACAATGGATGTCGTAGACTAAATAAATACTCTATACGACATCATGATATCTTATTCTAAATGGGATATGCCACTTTGATGGGTGTTTCAACAATATAACGACCAGAAATTCATATTAAGCTGAGCAAAACGTTGGCTTGAAAACAGTGACGGCAAGGTTTTAAGCTGGTGTACACAGTTTTTAGACTTAAATCTTATTAACAAATTGTCAAAGAGGTCCTTCGAGGATGAATTTCTTTCAATAAAGAACAGATGTGGGAACTTTTTTTTTAAGATTCCTGGAAGAACATTCCAACCGAAACATTTTAAAGATAAAAAGAGGTTTTTCAGGCCATCAAATTTGGTGAATCTATTATTTTGAAGAGACAAATTAGTCGATTTGAATAATACGTATGAATATATAGTTTTTTATGTTTTTATTTTGTGAAGTTTCATATTTTTTATATTATTTACTTTATAATTGACCCAAAATAAAAAGAAACTAAAGAATGAATCACGTTTTTCTAGTGTTTTTCCGGCCTCATAAATGTTTGGCCAGGGTGAATCTATTTTATTGAACACCACTGTATATTTGTTTGTTATATTATAATAAAATAATTTATTATTAATAATTATTATTATTTTATTAATATCTACAAACAGTATCAGTAAACGTCGAAGCAGTTAAAAAATTATATGTCGGAAAAGATCCGGCTGAAGGATTCGGCTTTGACGGCTACGGTTGGAATGAAACAATTTTTTCATAACATGCACGGCAATCGCAAATTATGAAATTGTGATAGGATAATGCGAAAAGTGCTCATGAAAACTAAAATGATAAAAAACTTTTCGTTTCACTGTTTCACAGAACCAGAAATGACCACCAGCGTTTATAGTGGGAATCGAATACCCAACACTTGCACTACCAGTTTTTGTTCTCTGACAACATGATATAATCAGGTATAAGGTTTTCCTAGTTTGAACTGGTATGCAACCCTGTGGTTTTGCAACTCTGATTTTCTGCCGCTTGTTAAATTTAAGCAACACTGTGGTGTAATCGTCGTGGTCTAGAGGTTAGTGTGTTGGCTTACTAAGACGACAGCTGCGGGTTCAAACCTCAGCTCTGGCATCTTGAACAAAAAGAAATATGAATATGTCGCATCAGTTTTGCAGTTGCGCTTGTTTTTGTGAAGTTGTGCGTGCCAGCCATTCGATGTCAATTAATCATTTGAAATTTCTGATGAAAGTGGAGACTATTGAACTACCGCTAAAACAACATTTTGTTCGAAATTAGTTCTCGTTTACTATTTTGTTAACGTAAAATATTGTAGAGTATAAAAAATAAAGCAAATTTAATTGAATTCCACTTTTGTGTATTAAAAATAAATATATTTCTATCAATTACTTAACATTTGTAAATACAATTGGATTAATGTCATTCACAAACAGTTTAATCATAATTATTTGCTTTTTCTTTCATTTATAGGCAAAAAAATACAATGTTTTTTTTAATCTTTTCTTACATATTTTTGGAGACCAACCCACATAAACAATCAGAAATAATAGTCAAACAATTAAAATTTCTTTCGTTAGTACAATATGCAAAAGTAATTGACATGTGCGTGACATTTCGTTAAGAAACTATAAAATATTTGTTTTTAATACAATTTTTTTTTTTTTTTTTGGCTTTGTTAAATATTTTTCGTAAATGTTGAATGGTTTGACAGATTTTATTTAAGATTTTGACATTTTGATATGATGAGTTCATTAAATGTTTGTGTCAGTCAGTGTGGAAGTTAAATTTTCATTTTGATCGTTGTAATTATGATTGTATGTATGTACCTACTTGTGTACACATTTTTCAGATTTTTTTAACTTTTAATATTATTTTAAAGTATTTGCTTTAAAGACATTTATATGAAAAATTATGAAAGTGCTTTTCAATTAAATTATTTTTGTTTTTATTTTATATGTCAGTTTACTTTAGAAATTAAAAATTCTTTAATATGTTTAAAGAAAAATTTTGAAAATTTAATGCTTCAGATATAAAGATAACTCTAATCAAGTCAGGAGAGCATTGTGACAAATTCAGACAAAGTGTGCCTTAGAGCCACATATATAATAATTTAGGCAACATTTTTGTTATTTTATACTTATTACTTTGCTTATTGCTTTTATTTAAGATGCATGAATTAAATATTATTACCAGAACTTTGGATGCAAATGTTTTTTCGACAAATACTGCAAGACTGCGTACACATACATTCTGCATATTTTTGGTGGACAAATGTAGCTTTCAAACTAGCTATTTGCATGATGTGATGAATTCCGTTAATTTGAGTAGTTAATATTGGAAATATTCATTTTATTTAATTATAAAAGACTTCGACGTTTTACATTTGGGACAACAAATTTCTGAATAAAAATTTTTGAAAAAAATTTTTCGATTGTTTTTTTTTTAATTTTTTTTTTATTTTCAGACCAATACTAAATGCAGTGCATTATATTGGCATTTTTTTTTTTTTTAGAAAGAACAGTACAAATATATATTTTTTCTTATATTATTATTAAGCGCCTGAGGAATGAAACAAATTGCTGTGAATTGATCATTCAAAGGCTAGTGGTATACCTACACCCTTGAATGATCAACAGCAATTGGCTCACCATTGTATGTTGATTGTGTGGTGAGTGCCTTCGCTAAGTAGGTTTAGCTGTTATCTGCTACTTCCCAATAGGTGGCGCTTTTCTCCTGATCATTCGTTTTTTATTTACATTGGTTAAGGTGGACTAGAGTGGAATGTCGGGAAGCGGTTTCTCTGTAGATAGTCTACTTGGAGTAGGGGTGGACCTCTTATTTTTAAATTATAATTCTTAAAAAATCGCAAACTAACTTTTTCAATTTTCACCTTTGCTGGGAAATGAACCTGGTCCGTTTGAATTTTTGGGCGAGCGCTCTAACCACGTGGTATACTCACCCCCCAATGTAGTTGGTTTTTACTTTCTCTCCTTCCAAATAACAAAAAAAAAGCAATGCCTAATATGTCTATTAATTTAAAGAATTGTAGAATAGGCCAACGATTTGTTTGTCATCTCCGTGAGCCACTTGATAAAGCGTATTAACTCCTTTCTTGGCCTTATTATAGTCTACTATAATTTCGTACGGATTTTTTCATCAAGGTGTAACAATGGCAATAACAAATCCACACTATTTCCACACTTGCAAGTGTCCTATTTTATCGGAATCCAAGTAATTTATACCTTAATATCTGAAATGAAGCGTAATCGTTAATGTTACCATATATGCCTGTCAGGCACACTGTGACAGGCTTAGGTGTAATTTTTGTTTTTAAAAAAATTAAGGTAAATATAAATGAAATTATAATTAAAAACTCAATATTCCTAAACCAAACTACTTCAGAAGTAATATCAGAAGATTTAAAGTTAATATAAAAAAGTTCTAAAGTTTTAAAAGTAAAAAGTATGCTTGAGAGACACATGTTGGCAGGATTAGTATTAAAAACTTAAAATAATCCTAAAGCTTAATCAGATATTAAAGTTATTTTGTATATCTGTATATATATATTTAACTCAAACCTTGTAATAAATAAATATTATGTCGATTTAAGTTGAGGCTATCAATACTGATTTCGTTTTCAATATTGAATCGCGTTTGGAAGTTTGATTGTGTTATTGCAAATTTTTAAATCAGCAACTAAAATGATGGCGATTTGATTCAAAAAGGTTATTAATTGATAAAAGAAGTAGATGTTTGGCATCGCCTTTTTGTTGATTTCAATTATTTTCGTGATAAACCCATCTCGCTTCTCGTCGGGTATATGAAAAATTAAAATTTTGGTTTTTTCTGCACATGGACGAATATATAAAAATTGTTTAGAATTATACAATTTTTGGAATTGTAGAAATTTTACTTTAGAATTTATAATCCCAAAAATCTCGGAATCCCAAAGTAAAGATTTATAGAAATTTTTAAAAATTTCAAATCATAGAATCTGTTTGAATCATTGACGATTTACATCACTAGTTTGTACGTATGTAGTTGGCCTATTGCCAAATATTATCAGTCTCAAACTTTTTATATACCATATAGCTTTTAATAATATTCTCAATTCTTTAATACGCTTTCTTAAGGTTGGAATAAGTGAAGGTACATTGCGCCTTAATTGATTTGAAGTTTTCAATAAATTGGGGTTTACGTCCGTCCTTCCTTACCAAGGCTTCAAACAGTCCCCATATGAGCTTCAAGATTTACTTCAGAATTTAATTTAAGCATTAAGACTGCATAGCCATCAATAAAATTAACTTTAGTAGACATATTTTTTAAATTTTATTTAATAATCAATGAATTGACTTCTTTCACAATATGACTTACAAATTGCTTTTAATATACTCTTATGCTTATACTCATGGCAGTTATTAAGACATTTACTTTTTCCATCTATCAAATTTAATTGAAACGTTATTTATTATGTAATTTTTATTAATAATATTAAATACAAAATCAATTAAAAACTAAATAAATACATTTCCTAACAGAGTAGACAAGAAAATATTACAATAAATTGAAACTGTTTATAAATATTTAATTTCAATTGATTAAAAAAAGAAAAACGCACCATAATAAGACCAACTACTGCCACCTAAAAAGGTAATTTGCAGCACTCAAGTTTAGAGCAAATTAGATTTCTTTTCCTAAGACAAAAAACAGGATAACAATTCTTAGCCAATAACAAACAAATAAATGATGATTTTTCAAACACGTTTAAGTCACGTTTAAATTTTTAAACACCTCTGAGAAAAAGTTATATATATTTCCTAATATACACTCAACTATTAAATGTAAAATTAGTTGGTCACGTATTTTAGCCACCATCAAAGTTTTCAACATGAGTTCATTAAACCATTGAGACGTTTTACACCATAGCAACAACCAACAGTATTAGTAACAGTATGAAAAATAAATACACCAATTGAATTGTTAAAAAAAAAACATTAAGCAATGCATTATTACTATATTCTTGTAAAAAATAATATTTTACAAAATAAAAAAGAAGACAAAAACTATAGTTTTTTAATATAAAACTTTTTAAAAACTAAAAACAAAAAAAAAAAATAGAAATAAATAAAAAAACAGTGTATGTGTTGTATACACTTGTATTTGCAAGTGTAAAAAATACTTTAACGCGCATACATAAAGCCTGGTACCTATACATTTGCAACTAGACGGTCAATTCACACAGAGCCATCTAACGGAGAGAAAAAAAAGACAAGGCATAAATACCACTTTATAATTAGAGCAGAAATTCTGACGTTTCTATTTCAATTTCCACTAGTTTTTTATTCTCTTCATATAAATGCTTAGTTTTAATAGCATATTATGATTATACACCCTACCTTCAGCAAAATGGACTTGGTTAACATTCATATCATTCAACACATGAGTAATAAATTGTTTCAATTAACCTATCACTCATTTGCGAGAAGAGTGGCATAACTCAAAAAAGCGATTTTGAGATAAATACGTTTAAGGACTTTAATTCAGGCAAACTTATATGAAAAGTATAAGACACTTTTGGTCGCCACTCAATAAAAAAGTAGAGATAAAAATACAATTTTTAGATATGTTTTAAACTACAGTTCGTCTCATATTTCTGCATTATTAACTCAAAAAATATTTTTTTGGAGTTATGCCACTCTTCTCGTAAATGATCGATTTGTATGTGTGACTCTCAAGTGTGTGAGCTTTACGCTTGTTGCTTAAGTCTTTTGTCTATATAAGTTTTAGAGTAAATTTGAAGGGATACAATATTATGGGCAAATTACGGCATTCGATATCGAACGGAATTTTATAGAATTTTAAAATAATTTACATAGAAATTTCGTTCCATATCGAATGCCGTAATTTGCCCCCTGGTATCCAAACTAACTAACTGGTATCCTGACAGTAAAAGCTACCACTGCAAGTTAATTAAAACTCCAAAAAGTCGCTGAATAGTTTCAGCAAAATTTTCTGACAATTTGCGACAAAGTATTTAAAAAAAAGTTAATGTGAAATGGATAAAAATTTACACACACAACATGAGTGCTGCTAGAAGCTAAGCTGTAATCCTGACACAGGGTTGTAAAGGCCAGTTATGTATTTATGTAATGTGGAATATAAGCATAGGAAAGTTTTTAAATACAAGAACGATTTAAATTTGGATGAGCTAGATTCCTACAACAATTATTGTTCTTTTTCGAAATGAATTTTAAAATCAAATATTTGTCTACGTAATGGGTTACCAAATTCTTTTGGTGATATTTATATTTTCAGAGTCTAATAAAGGAGATAACCAAATCCCGAATAAGGTGTCACTATTTCAAGTCACTAAGGATTCCGGAGGTAATTTTGTTACATCTTTAATATAGTTTATATGCATAGCTTTTATCTGATCTCTATAACCTTTCACATGCCGATGAACATGGTTCATGTGAGCCTTTACTTGTTACCTTAAGTGTTGTACTAAACAAAATCTCTATTTGTTGTTAAACTAAGAAGTAACTAAACCCCAAATTTTATAATAAATATTCACTTTATAAGTTTTACCTTTTACCCTTTGTTTCTATTTTTTTTTTGGACTGTTTTGGATATTTGGAAGCCCCTAATTCTACTTAAACAAACGTTATAATCTGAAATATAATCAGTTATGTCATTCACATGGTAGAAATCATAATTTCACATAAAGAATTTAAATTTGGGTAAAGCTACGGTGTGAGGTTTCATATAAAACGATCCTTTATATTGCGACCTCTTCAATTTTGTTATTAAGATTGTTTTGCGAAACGCGGGAGTGCTTTGTAATGGCTTCGTTTTTAATAAAAACATAAATATCAATGAGCACACCAAGCGAGATGTCGCCGCATTCTTCAATGCTACTGACCGGGCGTCTGCTAAGATGGGTCTGACAGTAAACAAGAACAAGACGAAATATTTATTGTCAATGAATAGGGATGTTGAAGGTATCGACTCCGAGGTTATAGCCAGCAACTATACATTCGATTTGATCAGGCAGTTTATCTACCTTGCCGCCGTCGTTTCGAATAATAATGATATCAATCTGGAGAACAAGCGAAGAATCACACTAGCCGACAGATGCTACTACGCTTCCATTTAGCAGTTTATTTATTCATTTATGTCTATGGATAATAGTTCCTTACAGACTATAGTACAATTTACAAACAATATATAAGTAAATATTTAATAATAATGATTTAAATACAAAATAATTTTTCTTTTCAAGGAATCATTACTCTCAGAAAGATCAATTAAATGATAAAGATTATTAAACTTCAAACATATTTGACGAAGGGGGTCATTGTTGGCATATACAGTACGGTGATATTTTAAATATAGTAAATGGAAGTTACGGGACGGTCTAATTGGAACATTAAAAATAATTTTACTTAACAAATACTCAGAACGGACTTCACCACGTATTAATCTTAATAGAAAAGATACACTTAGCATTGTTCTTCGACTTTTCAGGGTAGGCAGTTTTATAAGAGCGAGTCTGTTCTCATATGAAAGGAAATACGAATGAGTTCCATCCTAGACCTCTCAAGCAAAATAAAAGAAAGCGTTTCTGTACAGATTCAATAAGGTTAAAGTAAGTGAGGAAGTATGGATCCCATATAATAGACCAGTATTCAAGAATACGGCGTACCAAAGATGTGTATAATTGTTATGTTACATAGGGGTCAGTAAATTCTTTTGACCAACGCTTTATAAATCCTAAAACTCCATTTGCTTTGTTCACCAACAATATGTTCACAAAACTTAAGTTTATGATCTAATAATATCCCAAGATAATTAACGCTTAACACCTTGTCCAGGATTTTATTCTTAAAATGATATGACGTATCAAGTTTAAGTAAACGATAAAATGACACGTGTTTACATTTATTAATATTTAAATCCAATAAATTGACATCACACATTAAAAATCTTAACATCATCAGCATACATGACAATATTAGAATGAATAATAACAGATGGAAGATCGTTAATAAATAATGAGAATAAAACTGGACCAAGATGGCTCCCTTGAGGTACTCCGGAGTGAACATCAATGATTTTAGACAGAATATTTTCAAATTTCACTTGTTGAGTTCTTCCAGAAAGATAAGATTTTATTAACAGAGACCCTCTGGTACGACGAAATTAATACTCAACAAGTCGTTTATTCTTCCGGTGCTTCTCTGTGGTGCGAAAGTACTATGTTCTCTTGTGCTGATGCAGTGGTCCTGTTTTAAACAGAGAAGTTCTTCGCAAGATCTTTGGTCCACTAAGGAGCGGCGATGAGCCATAATGTTCGGATGGAAGGATCTGCTTTAGTGAAAAAGGTCACTTTACGTCGGCATAGATGACGATGAGGTTAACGTAGGAAAGACCAGATGCATTGTCAGCAATTGGTGTGACCAATTGGAGTAATCCGCGCTTAAAAAACTGCCTAGAGACTAATGTTGAGGCATCCCGAAACCTGTTAATATATTGATAGGATCAGCTAAGTAAGTAGGTACGCATTAGAAAATGTTTGAAGAAAAAAGCTTAACCAGTATTTTTTGTTTTTAAATATTTAATGAAAATATTTCTTAAAAAATTACTTAAAAGCAATTTTAATAAGGAAAAATCTTTAAATGTTAATAATTTTAGCCCGTAAAAATAAAAACTTAAAAAATAAATATTTTCATAAAATAGTGGTTGAAATTTTTTTTGTGTCAAATTTTTTTCTAATGTGACCGTAGCTTAAATGCAAGAAAGCAATCGTTATTTAAATCTTAAACATTAAAACTATAATTTGAAAAACTTCCTTTAACTTTTAATAGAAATAGGGTTTTCAAATGTTCAGCTTTAACCAACACTTCTAATAAACTTCAATAAACATTTTTGCTACTACCTTTTAGTGTTATTTTTTTTAACACACAGTAACAAGACTGCATAGAAGTTGCTAAGAAAAGTGACGTTTTGATTGAGTGATTGGCATGAAATGAATTACAAATTCTTCATTACACTTTAAAATCAAATAAGAAAAAAAAATAATTATTAAATAAATATAAAACTAAAGAAACACTCGTAAAAAAGAAAAAGAAACAAATAAAAAATACTTAAACTGGATTTGAATTCTGCAATAAAATTTTCATTTGCTTAGACATGAATTTTAATATAAAAAACTATATTTTCTAGTAGTGCGAGTTGTATGTGTCTTTTTTAATTTTATTTTAATTGAAAGAAACCTCACGAATAAACATAAAATCAAAGTATGAATGAAATTTTTAATGAAACATTAGAAAAAAAAAAAAATAAAAAACAAAAACAAACCAAACCAAACGTTAGAGGGACGATTTTATGTCTTAACTAAAGAACTAGTGGTGAAAACAAAAAGATATAACAACAACAACAACAAAATACTTATATAAAAATAATGACAAAACTAACTGCTTAAACACAAAAAACATACAAAACTAAACAATAGTGCTGGGGCCTGTGAAAGAAGGTGTTAAATTTCAAATTGTATTTTAATAAAATATAAAAACTCATCAAGACATAAATGTTGGAATATCAGGGAGGGTATCTGTGTATTGTGTTGTTATGTTTTATTTTGTTGCTCCCAAGTATCTATATATATATTTTTATTATAAAGTTATGATATGTTTGTATGATTTTGATATGTTGCTAATTTGTAAGTTTTGTTAAATATCATTTTTTTTTCATTTCTTTTCATCTTTACGTCTGTCCACCCAACTGTCTGTTTTGTTTTTATGTTTTCGCCTTTTGTCTCAATTTTAAGTCTTAATATTTGTTTGGTATTTTGTTACTGGTTTATTGTTACATTTTGTTTGTTATTATTGTTGCTGCTGTTGTTAATTTTTATTACAAAGTTTATTTTTTTTTTATTTTATTTCTTTATCTTATTAAGACAATATCTAATATTTTTATTTTAATTTTAAATTGCATGGTGTTTGTTGGCTTTAGTTTGCTTCTTTTCACAACTTCTATTTGGTACACAATGTGTGTACGAGACGAGTGTGTTTAGTAATGATAAGCAGTCATTGGAACTTATTGTAATATTATCATCAGATATATGAATAGATAATATAAATATTATTTATCACAAAGAAAAAGATATGAAAACAAACAAAACAAATATGGGCTGGTATGAGAAATATTTAAGTTTGCCAACAACAACACCATATGAATTGTTTTGAAATTTCTCTCATCACTGTTACACATTTTGAATGTTTACAGCCATAAACGTATTGTTTCTTAATTGGAATAACCTCTCTAAGCCATGATTTAATAAAGAAATCTGCATAGAAAATTAAAGCCTGAAAGTTTTTTTTCTTTATTCTTTATAAAATTGAAAAATTTCGTTTAACCTTAATTTGTAGATAAACAAAACATTCAAAAACAGATTATCCCTTTTATTAATGTAAATATTTTGTTAAATTTAAATATAAATTAAGAAAACGAAATATTAGTTTATAGCCTATTGTACCATAGAATACAGAAAATGTTTAAAAATTTTAAAGAGACTATTCAAACGAGCATATTAAAGAATATGTTTATAAATTAAAATAATACGATTTCGGCTTTTCAAAAAATTTTTTATTAAAAGATAAGAAATAAATTTATTCTTTTGCTTAAGGTCTACATAATAAATATTTTTAAATTCCTATATATATTATAATTGGGGATATTGTAATCAGTTTTATTTATTTATTTTTTTATTTTTATTTATTTCAGCCAATGAAATACAAAGATTCTTACAGGCTATCTGGATTATTCTTATTATTCTAAATATAATAAAAAAGGAAAATTAATTACTTCAGTTATTTAAAAAGTTCGTTATTCTATTTTTAAGAGCGTTAAAGTTCAAGGATTTTTGATTCATATAGTGTTACGAAGAAATAATTCTATAGAGAAAAATTATTGTTATATTTCCTTTTTTTTTGGTAAGACCAAGGTAATGGGTTTACACTCTTACTCATGCTGTGCACTGTATTGGAATCTTTGGAGATATAATGCCGTTATAGCACCTTATCAGAATGGGACTAGTTGCTGTCAGTTAATCACTCAAAGGTCAGCGTTATAACTTCACCCTGGAAATGATCAGCAGCAATAGATGTTGTATCTGTTGATGTTAAATATTTTCTCTGTTGTAAAGTGGTGAGGATCTTTGCTAAGCTGAATGGCAGGTTTTTAAATCCTTACTTAGTTCTGTCTATTACTACTTCCCGGTAGTTATCGATTTCTCTTGATCACTCGTTTTATAATTCAAAGCTGGATAGGGTGAAATTTAAGGGGGCGGCTTTCTTAAGGATGAACTTCCTAGAGATTGGAGGGAAAATTCTTACATATTTTTTTTTTGCGAATAAAACTTCGAAAACAGCATAAAATTTTTGCTCTTAATTTTTCTTAGTACTAGGACTCGAACCTGGGCTACTTGGTGTTTTAAGCGAGAGTTCTGACCACTACACTGTACTAGTTTTTGGTATTATTTCTAACTGTTAAGTTATATGATGTATAAGTTATTAAAATAACAAAATATATGTATGTTCTACATGTTAAATAGTAATTTTTATCTATCTTAGAAAAAAATTAAGCTCAAGTTTGTTTCTTAATTTTTTCTAAACGACTTTATGGTCAGAGCAAGTGATCAATCAGAAAGTTAGCTTAATTGGACAAATGGGCATAGTACCACCCGTACAAACTAAATAATAATTTTTATATATCTTCTTCTAAATGAGTTCATAGTCAATGTACATCATTAGTCAGGAAGGAGGTTAAATTTTTGAAGTGGAAGTGTTTCTCTGTTTATCTTGTGAACGGGGTAAGCTAAAGTTTTTTACTTTAGTCTCACTTAAATGACCGAAAGTTGTTCTTTTTTTAAATTTTGTATCAACAAATAACTAAATTTCACACCCATTAATTTTTTAACAGATATAAAAAAAAATAAATCTCATTTGATATCCTATAATATGAATCTATGTATGATTCGTCCAACAATAATGTACGACGTGAGTTCTAAGTCAAGTTTTATTCGAAACTTAATTCAGTATTTATTTGTTCGAAATAATCCAACTATGGAGAGGTTCACAATTAAGCAGCAGATTGAGAGTCTTTTACGTGGAATTTATGATTTATCTGGTCAGTATAATCGACTAAATATGTCCACCATCGGCAGAAATGATCATAAATTTCAGGATGTGGAAATACCTGTACATGCTCGTTGGCTTCACTCTGAGAAAAACATTGACATTGTTCGCGATAGCATGACGAAAGAGCTGTTATCTTCGACCTGTCGTAGTTCCCAACGATTAATCGCCTTACGAACATCACCACTGAGAATTTTAAAACAAGATTCCAGTTTACATGCTTACACTCTCTAATCGACTTAAGAAAAGAAGCCTGCTGACCATTTAATATGTCGTTAATACGCCGAACGCTTAGTTGAACAGACAGAAGTGAATGGGGACTTTACGAAAAAAAAAATTCATCTTCAGGGACCAGGCAAACCTTCACATCAGGGGATTCGCAAACAAACAGAAATATCACATTTGGACAAATAAGAAATCACGAGAGATTATTGAAAAGAAGATGCATTTACAAAAAGTGACCGCTTAGTGCAGTTTACAGGCTGACGGCGTAATGAGGCCGTACTTCTTTTAAACTATGATCGGCCAAATAGTTACCGTAAATGGTGTTCGCTATCGTGAGATGGTAACGAACTTTTTGTGAACAAAAATGAAGGATATGGACCTGGAAGATATGTGGCCACATAGTCAACCAAATTATGGTTACTTTGCTTGAAAAATGGCTGTTACTTATTTACAACGAATATTTGAAAAGCCAAGAAGAATACAAGAATACAAGTGCTAAAGGCACATAGACGATTTTGAACCTCAGTTATGTTTCACGACTTATCAGCAGAAGCAATAAACAAAATTGTAAGCAATAACGGAGGCATTATATTGTTTACCCAAAGCTTAAAGCTCCCAAAAAATGCTACACGGTAAGGAAGTTTTTCTGATTTTGTATACTATCTGCTTACTGGTTGCAAAACCTATTGCTGTTTGGTGGCTCATTTGATAAAAAAACAATGCATTATTAATCATAAAATAACTTATTGGTAAGCACAATTTTTTTGTTGGGTTATTGAATATATGGACTATCGGATGGAGGTATGCCACAGAAGCCGTGGTGAAATTATTATTATTAATAAAAGCCAAATATAGTGTAGAGTACATATAATTATATTAATGATGTTTAAAAAAACAGAAGTTGAAACTGTTCAATGCACCTCTACTTTTAAATACCAGCCTAATAGCAGAGCAATATAAGCAGAGTTTTTAGGACAAATCAAAAAAAAAAAGAAATCTGCAAAACATTCTTTAGTATTCAGTAAGCCTGTTAAATGCTTTCAAAATAATTTAAATTTTTTTTTATTTTATTTTTTCCAAAGAATAGCCTGTTGATTTTTATGAACCCTATTGTTTACTTCTAACACACCTCAAACAAAATTATTAATCTCAACAAAACTAAAACGGTATAACTATCACTATATTAATATTTAATATAATACTTACACAATAAAATTGAATTTTAATTTTAATATATTTTGCGAATATTTGAAAAGGTATCTGAATAAGTCAAGAAGAATACAAGACCTAAAGGCACATAGACGATTTTGAACCTCAGTTATGTCTCACGACTTATCAGCAGAAAATTTTTATAATTTTGAAGCAATAAACAAAATTGTAAGCAATAACGGAGGCATTATATTGTTTACCCAAAGCTTAAAGCTTCTAAAAATGTTACAAATTAAGGAATTTTTTCTGATTTTGTATCATATTTGCTTACTGGTTGCAAAACCTGTTGCTTTTTGGTGGCTCATTTGATAAAAAATACTGCATTATTAATCATAAAATAACTTATTGGTAAGCACAATTTTTTTGTTGGGTTATTGAATATATGGACCATGGTAAAATTACTTACAAGGTGGTGGCAGGTGAATATAGTACAAAAACAACAGGGAATTTGTTTTTTTTTCAGCTCTTTAATGTCAAAAGCAGGTATGGTGAATTAAAAAAGCACATGTCAGAAGTGTGTGTGTGTATTTTTAACAACATACATGTCTCTACACCAAAACAAAAATACGAATACACACAAAGCAAAATGTAAACAAAACATAAATATCAACAAAACTTTTGACAGGAGCGGTATGACCAAAAAAAAAAAAAAAAAAAACCCAGCTGAGTTGGCAACACCACCTTGTAAGTAATTCCACCATGATATGGACTATCGGTATGCCACAGAAGCCATGGTGAAATTATTATTACTAATCAAAGCCAAATATAGTATAGAGTACATATAATTATATTAATGATGTTTAAAAAAACAGAAGTTGAAACTGCCTAATAGCAGAGCAGTATAAGCAGAGTTTTTAGGACAAATCAAAAAAAAAAAAAAAACTGCAAAACATTCTTTAGTATTTAGTAAGCCTGTTAAATGCTTTCAAAATAATTTAAATTTTTTTTCTATTTTATTTTTCCCAAAGAATAGCCTGTTGATTTTTATGAACCCTATTGTTTACTTCTAACACACCTCAAACAAAATTATTAATCTCAACAAAACTAAAACGGTATAACTATCACTATATTAATATTTAATATAATACTTATACAATAAAATTGAATTTTAATTAAAAAAAAAAAATTACAACAACAAATATTTAATAAAAATTTTTTAACAAAACCAAACTACCATAAAAGCCACCATAAAAAATACAATAAAAAACGGTTGTATTATGATTTAACGCCAATTAGAAATTGTTATAAATACGATATAAATGCCAAAATTATGGTCACAATAAACCTTTTCTCTCACAAAATTATTAAACATATCATTAGTGTATTACAACTAAATTTTAAAGAAATAAAGAAAGAAGAAAATATTTTGATAGGCCGCTTAATGCCATACAATAAACGGAGTATCATAAATAAAATTTCAACAAAACTAAATACAATATTTCTGAATTAAAAATTATGACCGGCATTGCAATAAAAAAATACACACACAAAAAAAAAAAAGAAACCTGGGTTATTGATGGTATTATACATCAATTTTGAACATATTGATTGACAAACGTGAGAAGCATTTATAACTTTTAACAAAAATTATCAACAACAAAATCAGCCAACTGAACTGAAGACGAGTTCACATTTTGAAAATCAAGAAAAGTAGCTTTAAACCCAAAAATGTATGAAAAAGGAAAAAAAAAAAAAACGAAACAAGTTATCAAATGGTTTTAACGTCATCCAGACGATTATTATCACAAGCTAATGATCATTTTTGATCAATGGTGGATTAACGCAATGTTCACTAAGATTGACATGCGTATGTTCAGGTGTTAAAAGCCATTAACATTTTTAATGATTTCTTTTTCTCTCTCTCCAGATCTACAGCCGAAAATTCCAATAATAATGCAAAAGACTGACATAAATTATATTTGTATGTATGCAGTGTATATAAATATATGATTTTTTTATCAATAAAAAATAAGAAAATGAAGAAATAAAATCAGATTAATTTTATTTTAATATAAAACACAATTATAAAACCGTTATACACACTTACAAAGAGATACTTTGAGACTAAATACTCGTGAAAAGAAAATGTCAAACAAATTGTTTGCTCTGGATACACTGAGCAAATAAAAACACTATTTGTTTGTTTGTTTTTTTTTTTTTTTTGAGTCAATTGTTCATCTTAAAGCGAGCTTTTAAAAATTTTTTTTATTTGTGGGTAAATATTTGTTTTTTTGTTTTTAATTTATTGCTCAGCAATTAAATTTTTTTTTTTTTTTGTGTAGAAAGTTAAATGCTGTAGGAGCCACATAAATTTGCTACAATTCACATACCAAAGAAAACATATAAAGTGTAACACCTTAAGGCACTGGTATGCATATTAAAAATATTTATTTATTCAACTACACTATTAATTCATAAAATTTGTTTTATTTTATTTGTTTTTTTTTTCTTTTATAATATATTCTATGTGCCAGAAATATAAATAAATTTAATGTTTTCTGAAAGCTAATTTTATGCTCTTTACTTCTATTTAAAAATACAAGAATTTATGAAATTGTTGTTGTGGCACAATATTTTGCAAAAACAAAAATCAGTTCAGAAATCAGTTACTTTTTATGGAGAATAAGACATTGGTTCTTGGTTTAATTTTAAGTTTCATGCCCAGCAGAAAATAGTGCTTACCAGTAAGTTTGTTTTTTGTAACTGAGAAGGGCAATTGTGAACAATCGGGCCCGTGCGCATCAATGATGAATGATTTTTATATGAAAAGAGCCGCTAAAATACAATAGAAATGCAAGATATATTGCAACCAGTAAGTGAATAGTACAACAAATCAAAAATAGTACTTTATCCTGTAGCATATTTGGAAGCTTTAAGGTGTGAAAAACCGTATAATGCTTCCAAAATTGCTTACGATTTTATTTATTGCTTCCAAATTGTATAAAATTTCTGCTGGGCGGTGGATGCCTCACTATAACCTTTATCTGTATAATGTTCGTTGACTATGCTCATCAGCATCAGGGACGGCAGAGCACATATAGTGCGAATGTGCGGCTGTTGATAAATTTAGATCAATGTAGTCCAAATCTTTATTTTCTGTACACAATTGTGCTGCAGACGCATTTCATTTAATGAAAATTTGGGTTAACTATGATTTAGATGGATGTGTTTAGGGAGACAGACATATGGCCTGATTGGAGGACATATCCACGACTAAAGTTTCGGACCTGCTAGTATTCATAAGGAAGACAGTTGGTCTACTGAACAAACAAAAGACGTAAAGGTACACAGTAGATCTTGTAGGTCGCAGTGTCTTGCATTAGTGCTGGGTCTGAGCCAGATAATAATAATAATAAATATTAATTGTACCCAGTGCCTTAAACTAATCGAACGACTCTTCCTTTGCTAGTTTGAATAAAATTCTCTTTTTAGTTTTTCGCTCATGTTCTTTCAAACGTGCTCTGAATTGTTCTACTTTCGAACTCTTAGAAAAAGTTGGTTCTTAATTTGTCTTAAGTGTATAATTACGAGTCTCATTCTTACTTTAGCTGACTTAAATTATATCAGGCATTGTTTATAGAAGTAAAACTTTATAAACTTTAAATTGGCTTTACTTTTTCAACTGGCTGCAATTATCTTAGCTGCAAAATTATTCATACTCACTTTGGTTTGCCAATTCAGCATGACTGAACTGAGTGCTCACCAAAGAGAGTGAAGGTTTTGTGAATGGGCCCAAAATAAAATGGAAGTTGATTCCGATTCTCATAATCACTGCTTGCTTTTGTTTGTATAGAGACGTCAGTAAATAAAACTGCCATATTTCCAGTGATGATAATCCTCAAAAGTATGTTGACACATCATTAAATCCCGAAAAACTGAGTGGTGTGCTTTATGGACTAGTGGAATTATGGGTCTTTCAGACTGTAAATATGATTCTGGTCCGTATGTTAGAGTCAATGATGAACGCTTTAGAGCCAGGGTCACTGAGTTTTGCTTTCTTCAATTAAACCACCATGATGTGCAGGAGCTGTTGTTTTAACAAGAGAGCGCAACATATCACACAGTCGAGCGACAATTAATTTTTTAAGGAAACGCTTGGTAACCTCGAAGTTTTACTTTTTGTACTTGTGAGTTGGGCTTCACGATTTAACGTCATCTGAATATGTGAAGTTGCTAGCCTTGACCCATAAGCCCTAATAATCACTTGAAGAACATCATTCGCTATTTTACTGCCGGTATACGGCCACAAATATTTTGTTTTTAGGGGATGACCCCTACTAACCCAGTATATTGTGCTGCTATAGATAATATTAGGAGATAAGAAAAAGAAGGTATGATTCTTTGATTTAAATATCGAAAATTGAACGTCCAGATTACACTATGCATGAGCCAACTATGGCGGTTCTATGCCAGAAGTCATATTTGAATTATAATGCCAAAAGATTTTCTTTCTTTCCTTAGGCCTTTCCTAATAATATAATATAAGAAATAATATTTATTGTCCTTTCCATAAATAACAAAACAATGCACAGCATCAGTGGGGGTTTACCCCTGGGTTTTGGTCTATAAAAATGTCGTTTTAAAAATTAATCATTTTTATTTCTTTTCTAAATTCCATAAACATTGTTTAGATTGGTGCTGGCGAAGGAGAATATTATATACTTTTATATGTAAAGTCGTTTACACTTTGGAAAATAACATTACTTTTATACTGCAACGAATTGAACGCGAAAGTATTGGTTAATTATCTGAAGCATTAACAAGAGCCATCTAATAAAAAATAATTTTTTCTTCTCTTTAAAATAATGCATTTCATTCCACTGTGCTATGCTATAAGACAAACCTGGTGTTAAAATTAGAAAATAAATAAATTAAAATCAAATTGTGTTAAAAAATAAATTGAAAATATTTTTTTATTTCATTTTCATTTGTTGATTTTATTACAGAATTTTATGTCAAATTAAAGAACACACACAGGCACCATTGAACACATGCAATGGTAAAATAGTTAAAGAAAAAGTTGCCACTTAAACGAAATCAATTAAAAGTTTTAAAAAGGTTGGATTCATTTGTTAAACATTAACAAAAAGTAATACCAAGTGATATACATATTACTTATGCAAAACACATATAGAACATGATGCGTATGCAAATAGAGACACGTCTACCGAAACATACAATACGAATTGGTGTTATTGTTGTAATTTATATGTATATTAGGCGTGTTATTATTAGTGACAGCATTAGCATAATGGAGTTGACACTTTTTGAATTAAATTGTATTAAATATACATAAATATACAAAAAAAAAAACCTTTTTTTTTTCATTAATTTCGCACCTGATCATTTATGATTTACAAAAGGTGGGTTTAACAATAGTATGAGAATTGTTTTGTCTTTTTTCATATGATTTACTTCTTGTGGTTCTGTTTATTATGAATTATTTATTAATTTCTTTTTCTTTAATTAATAATTGCTGTATTTTTTCAACATATAGTCGCTTTGATTGTTTTAAAACAAGTCATACATGGTTATAATTTATTTACAATTTATGTTGTGATTTACGATGTGAACATGTATTTTCGACATGAAGTTTGTAACGATTTAAGCTGAAGCGAAGTTAAAAATAAAAAGAATGTTTTAATTTTTAACCATTAACTGGAAAAATATTTTAGAACAAATACTTTAAATGTTAAAAAACATTTAATGTATTTCCATTAGAGCAGCTGAGGGATCTCAAAAATCAACAGCTCTTTATTCCTATTTTGAGAAAATACTTTTTGAAAGGAAGAATATTTTGTCGATAAAACAATACCTTAAGAATTGGACACGATTTTCGCCGAACAAGCACCCATCAGATGCTTCACAACAATATATTAGAAGAACAGACTTCTGTGACACTGTCCAGAGGCAGAGGTAATATAGGGTTATCCATTTCGTGGTTTCAAACGTATGGGACTGGAATTCGACACCTTTCAAACTAAGTTTTTAAACCAATTTTTTCTTTTCAGTTGAAAGTCTGACATTGATGAAAATGGATCGCTTAACTATCACACAACGCATAAAAATTATCAAAACTTAGTACAAAAATGGTGATTCTGCCACAGCCACATATCGTGCTTAAAGAGAGGATTATGGTTTCCAACTACTCAAGCAATTAGCAAAATTGTGAAGAAATTTGAAGAGACATAATGTAGTATGTTAGTTTATATAATTAAATATTAACGTCTTGTTATTCTATGACGATTATAAAGAAATTGGGAAGGCTTTAATCCTTTTGCATATACAGATACTGAGTACTTAAAATTCAATCTCCCTATTTAGTTGTAAAATTAGAATGAAAATAAAGTAAAATTCTAAAATAATTCAATAAAATTTCCTGAGCTATATTACAATAGTTTAAAGGTTTAAGTTTCCATTAATGTGGAAGTCAACTTATTTATATATTTATGTATTTGCCTATTACAAGAGTTAAGTGTCAATTAATCAATCAGAGTCAATTACCGTCTTACGACACCATTTTCGAAAATACTTACTTACATCACTTGTAATCATGATCAAAATATACTACTTACCTCACATCTAGTTCCTGAGATTGAGGTATTTGTAGATGTCTTCCAAATCAATACCAGATATCTTCATTTATCTACAAGAATTATAGAACTAAAGATTACAAAATCACGCACACAAAATTTTAATTTTCTGCACATCGAGGTGAAATAACGTCACGAAAAAGTTAAATGTCTCCATTTTCTCTCAAATATAGGGGAATCTACGCCATCTAACGGTAAACCATGCGCATGGCGTAATCTTTAGTTCTATCATTCTTGATCTATATATGTATTAACCACAACTCGTGGGCATTATGACGTCCTCTAGTCACGCCCGACAATTACAAAGGAAGTGCTGAAATGTCTCCTCCCCAACGTATCACGGCAGCTGCGGCAGTGATCGTTGTATTTTCCTATTTCAATACAATATTAAATTATATTCTATTTTGATGCAGAGTAATGAAACCCATATGCTTTACGTAGTCAAAAACAGACCAAAGTTTCAGGCGAGAATTTTATTAGCACACACTAACACTCAAACTAATTAATAAACTAATTTACTGGGGACATACATACACATGTGTCATGGAAATGTTTTAAAATAATAAAAAAATTAATTTTACAATTCTCTATACAACCATGCGTTTTCAACAGAATTCGGTTGCAATTGAGTGTTCGTTCCCATTTACCTTATAAGGATCAGAGAGCCTTAATAATTTGTGAACGTATTTTAGTCCCGTGTCAATGCTATCACTATTCCATTCCACATTTGGCTAATTCCTGTTTTCTATATGAGCTGAGGCTTTATTTAGTAAGTCTTCTAAGTTAAAACTCTATCGCTAAAAATGTATAAACTTGATTTAGGACTTTTTGGCTAAAAATACAATTCTTGTTTGCGTATTGTGATTACAAGCTTTATGCCTATTATCTCTAAAGTTTTTAATTTTATATATTCAAACGCCTCTTCAAAAAACCAAAATTTTAGCACTTTCCTTTTTGTTTGTCTTGCGTGTTATAGTTAATGCCATTTCTGGTGATATCGTTTTATAACACAAATCAATATAAGCTCTTACTGCACTCCTCATTTCGTTCTCGGTACTTAATTGCAATAAACTCGTAATCAAAAATGTCGTTTTTTACAAAGAAGCTAAAAAGTATCAACTTGTAAAGAGCGTATCAAGGCTTTTGTAATTAGTTGAGCTTAATTTATATACAATTAGCTGATGACATCTTAACCAATCAATTTGTAGACTATTTTCCATCTTCTGCAATGAAATACAGAACAGTATAAACCTCTCATTAATAAACTTGAAGAAGGGTTCAAAATAACTACAAATGTATGAGTAAATCATTAAGAAAGAACATATTCTTGGGGGTTTAGTTATCATTAGACTAATTTCATATAATATGCTGGAACAAAATTTAATTTATTTTTTAGAGTTTGCTTCTTTATTTAATTTTGGTACCACTGTATAAAGTTCCATAACTGCCGCAGTATAAATTGTAGCGGCAAGAATAATTTACAGTTTCATTATAAGAGTATTTCAGTAATTTAAAGCTCAAACAAAATGTTAAATAAAACCAATTTTAAAATATTTTTTTTTATATATGTGTATGTGTGTATGTATGTATGTATTAAATCAACATTAAGGGGTGTGTGATTATGCCGTTCAAACCCAAATGCTAATTACAGAGCTTCTGTTAAGCCAGTTGTTATGGTGGCTTTTATGCGGGCATACCGGTAATTGGTTGGCCACAAAAATACCAAAGACTTACCACGAATATATTGATAAAACTTTGATTTGTTTTGTTTTTTTTCAAGTTTTGCACAAGAAATTAAAACACTGGCACTCAATAATAATATTTGTTGTTATTCATAATGGATTTCAAAATCAAGGTCCCCGATAAACGTTATTGGCGTTAAGATTAACACAATAGCACTAAGAAAAAATATATAATTAATTATCAAGTGATACAATTAACTCGATTTGATAAAACAAAAAACATATATCATTATGAAAAATAATTTATTAATTATACAAAACCGTCAATATACGAGCATTTTTTTTTCTTAGATACGGATTTTTTTTTAATTTTTAATAAATTACTGTTAAGCAGAGATAATTGCGTTGCAATTTAAATTCTTTGACAATTCTATTGTCACAGAAGTGTATTAAATTAACAGCTTAAGTTTAAGTTTAAAATCAAGTTCATATCCTTATTTGGTTAAAGTAAGTGTTTTTTTTTAATTTATTTAATTGACTTCAGCAATTAATTTATTAATTGGGATAAAATTTCAACGGGTTCAACAGAGATTAAGAGTGTGGGATAAGAAAAGAAACATGGTTTATGATTTGTAAACATTTAGATAAAAGATAACTTGACATGTTTAGTAAATATTAATAATTTATGAGAGTAAAAATAATCTTAAATATGCAAAAGTTGGAGTAAAATTTTAATAATAATTATTGATATGTGCGAGTACATTTCTACACAAATTCCTCACGGTTAAAATAATATTTCAGGTAAAATTTTTAGATATTATCACTACACAATATAGTACCTTCTCTGAATCGAACCCACAACACTCTTACTAGAATACTAACTAGCACTAGACTAGACTAGGCTAGGCAACCTTTTAATTGTAAATCTTTGGAATTATATTTTCCGCATAAAAACTATTTTTTACAGAAAATTTTAAAGATAGTACTAAAGGGACTACCGGTTCTTTGTCGATAGCTTTCGGTAATAGTAGTTTTTCTGCCATTGAACTCTCTTTTAATAGATGAAGAATTTTATAAATAGCTTAAAAAAGAGTGGACAAATCTGTTAAAAACATTTTTAAAGGGTAAGTATTAAAGACTAAAAATGACGATAAAATTGCTAGTGATGCAGATTGCGTTCCCACTTTTTGTATTTTGTTGTGTAAGATGGCCTACTACATACATACATACACAATTAATCATTACAACAATGTATCAGACTTACGGCCTAGCTTCTCGCAGCACTTATGTTGTGTGTGTAAATTTTTATCCATGAGTATCGGGACCTACAGAATTGAGAAGCTTCTTCATGGCAATCAATTACTCCCAGAGCTTTTGCCAGAAGACTGCTGAGAGGTAGTCGCCAAAAGAAATAATTTTTTCATGTTCCTTTTTTCAAGATGTCAGAGCTGAGATTTGAACCCGGCGCTATTGTCTTAGTAAGACAATACACTAACCACTAGACCAGGGCGACTACAATGGCCTATTACAAAATGAATATTTAAAAAATTTAAGAAAAAAGTGTAGAAGCATACGAAAAATTTATACTGGGACAGAAATGTATGCGAAGGTCCTTACATCCTCATTCGAAAAATTCCGTCAAGATGGAAAAGCAAATGTGTAAAGCTTAAAGAAATAAATAATGCAATCCAACATATTTTTAACACAATAGAACCATAATATTAGACGATTCAATTGCTAATAACTTAAAAAAATTGATCACGCTTCCTGGTGCTCGTACTTCGGGCCTCCAACATAGCGCTAATTTGTATCGTAATCATAACTCCCACTATTCTAATTTTTGAACACTGCAGACTAGATTTAGGCCTTGTTTTTCTGGTTGTTCTTTTGGCTTTACGTTTTCGTTTTTTTTATGCTCTGGAATGATCACATTTTTTTAAGCATTAAAAAAGCAGTTTCTTTCATCTGTGCCAGTAATACTTCAATCCATCTAACCTTTTCCATAGGTACACTGCAGGTGCTCTTGTTTAATTAAAACCAATAACTTTTCTCTTTCAGACCCATCACAAAAATATACTCTTATTTTCACAAAAGTAAAGATTTAAAATTTTTTTTTTCACAGACGTTTAAAATTTAATTTTTAAAATTTTGTCCGAAAGGGGTATAATAATTGTATTTCTATAGAGCGCATACTTTTGTAGTTGACTGTCTAGGGAATTGCACAAAACATTACTGAGAGAATTCCCTATTTAGCAGCCCTATCAATTGCACACACTACTCTATCTTTTCCCCCTCCTATAACATTTTTCCAGCACAACATATTGTATATATAGGGGTCGTTTCCTAGTGTTATCCCCAATGAATAAAATATTGGTTGACCATAAAATAACTTTTAGTGTAATAGCCTTTACCATTTGAAAGTTTTAGTAGTAAAAATCACTTCAGATTTTTGACATTGTGATATATAGGTAAGCTAATTCTTCAAAAATAGAAGTACACATCTGTTTAGTTTTCTAGACTTCAAAGATCTTGGAATCTGTTTTGGGTAAATAATGTGTATCTTTTTTAGCAGCATATACAAACGTATAAAGAAGTCCCTAGATCTGACATGTTAAAAAAAGAAATATGAGAAAAAATTTTTCTTCCAGCAACTGCCACTAAGCAGTCTTCTGTCTACTGATTGCCATAAAAAAACTTCTTAAGTCTGTTGTTCGGATTCGAAGTTATACTCTAAGAACTGATACTGATGGACATAAACAGTAATGGCTAATTACTCGTACATCTGATAGTAATAATATAGAATAGTGTAGTGTACAAAAAATTACAAACAAATTATTTTTTTGTTTTTGTTAATAGAATTTATTATTTTCGCTAATAAGTGTTGATGACTAACAAAAACTAAACTTTTTTGCATTGTCGTTGTTTTTTTCTTATTCTGTTAATCTGTAGCCATTTATGTAGGTATTTTTTAAAGTCAGTAATTAGTAATTAGCTTAATTAACACTATAATAATTAAACAAAATACTCTATAAGAACAGAAAATATTTTCTTTGTTTTTATAGTGCATTTATGTATCAGTCATTTAAATACAATTCTTGATTTTATTTTATATCCCCACCAGAATACTAACATGATTACTCAGACCATTGAGATTGCCACTACGGCAAGTTGTTAAATATTTTCTACACAATTTTTGTTCTAGTCAAGCGGCATTTTGGCGATAGCTTTACAAATATTGGTTTTCAAATGATTCAACTATCTAGAACCCAGCAGAAAATTTTTAAGATTTGGAAGCAATAAATAAAATTGTAAGCAATAAAACTTCCAAATATGCTACAGAATAAGGTATTATTTTTGATTTTATGTACTATTTGCTTACTGGTTGCAATAAATTTGCATTTCTATTACATTTTAGTGACTCATTTCATATAAAAATCTTGCATTATTGATGCGCACGTGTAAGTGATTATTCACAATTTCTCCCGTACAAAATAACTTACTGGTAAGTATTTTTTTTCTGCTGGGTACTTGCTATCCACTAAGACTCAGTGTGTGACATAGCCCCACAAATAAAGTGCAAAAGTGTCAAATCGAATAATCTCGATGGTCCAGTAATATTGATAAATCGAGAAACTATGCGGCCACATAATTATTTATGCAATAAAGCCACAATTGATACTGTTTAGTAGCTCGTAGCACTATCTGAATGAAAACATATCGTGCTCTATCCGCCATTTCATATTTTTTATATATCTCAAGTTAATAATGCCTCTTTAGATTTCCGACCCCAAAATTTTCAAGTCTGCAAACCGTTTTCGGATATCTCGTCTAGTTTCGGAGATAAATAGCCGAAAACGTATATACGTAAAAACAAATTAAAGATTTATAGTCTGTTTCCAGAAGACGAATAGTTTAAGACGTTCGCTTTTTTATATGAAAAACACTCAAAAATTTGAGTGGTTTGTTGTTGTTTCACATATAAAACCTTTTAGATCATTCGTCTTCTGCAAACAGGCTGTAAATTAATTTCTTGAGTAAGTAAAATAAGGTGTAGTACTACATGAAGCCGGTTTGTATTGTAAATAAATGTATTATTGTCAAAATACTTTTGTGCTCCTTTTTGCTTTTATTTGCATTTAGTGTATCGTATATCCTCCTACATAAAAAATTAAAAAATATTTATAAAATCTTATCTTTGCAGCATATATTTGGTCAAGATATAAATAGTTTATATTTCTGCTCTTCTCTTTTCTGCTTATTCTTTACCTTAATATTTTTTCTTATTATGGTTAATCGTTAAAAATCTTTGAATACAATGTTGCAAAGTGCTGCAACCAGTACTTGAGATATTGAAATTTCAATCACCATATTATGCCATCTCCAAAGCATGCGCAAATGTATGGTCATAACATGCGCATAACTGCCAGGCCAGTGGTAATTGTGGGTTTGGTACTTTATTTGGAATTTGATTTTTAGATCTATACACAATTAATCCTTTGAGGGCCGCTTAATATCGATTTAAATTTAACAAACTTTTCCGAAAAATTATCAACAAAAACAATCTAATTTCAGTTTTAAGCTATTAATGTGTAACCTTTTCTTATCTTGCACCTACTCATATTTATTAATGTTATGTCACACCACTAAGGGTTAACAAATAAGAGGGTGTTACCATGTGGTCATTAGATAAAGCTGACAAATAATATCTTTGCCAAATAATATTGTAAATAGCGTGTATAAACATGTTTAAATGTAAAGTAATGATGATAATAAAATCAACTGCCATTTACCTTTATAAACTTCTTTTTATTTTTTGTCCTCTTCAAAGAATGGTGCAAAGCTATCGTATAAATAATTCATAAGATCGTTAGAAGTTAAGCAGAAAAAAATTGCATATTTTTTTTTATAAATAATTTATCAATCTATAGTTTAGTATTTATTGATAAATATGCATAATTAAAAATTTATTAAATACTCATAAATTAAAAGAACACTTAAGTTTAGTTATGCGATCTACTCTGATATTTAGAAACTCCTTTAAAAAAAATCATTTAACTAAGATTTATATTTGCAGGTGACGATAGTCTAGAGAAGCAAAGTACAGAGGAAGAAATATTTACAACTACGGTTTTAAAATAAAATTTTTATTAAGTTTAAAGAAGTCCATCTAAAAAGAAACCGCTCCCTGACATTCCACTCTATTCCATCTTAAACACTGACAACAAAAGAGATCAGAAGAAAAAGCGCCCCCTTTTCGGAAGTTGTAGGTGACAGCTAAAACCTACTTAGCGAAGGCACTCACCAATTGCTGTTAATCATCAAAGGTATCAAATGATCACTTCACAGCTATTTGTCTTATTCCTAAGGCGCTTAATAATATAAGTAGAGGAGTAGGAGTTTATCCCTGAGTATTGGTCTCAATAAAAAAGAGTATACAATGTTGTATCCACATAGTACACGCAAACTATGAGTACGTGGCTCTACAACTGTATGGGTTCAACGTGCGTACCTGTCCTGAGACTTTACCACACGCCGCCCTTTGCCGAGGCGGTAGTTGAATTCAATACGTCCAACCACCGCCACCCGATGCCGGTAACCCCTAATCTCGTTCGTGCATGAGAGCACGGCGCTCAGAAGAGAGCCCATAGCACCGTGTTAGCAATTTAGCACCACCACTGCCTGGGTAGTGATACCTCCCTTGTTGAGGGGTTTCTACCCAGCACTACCACAGCCACTACGTGTACTCCCTGAGGGGCCACACACAAACCATCAGCCCGGTTCGCCTCACTCCCCGCATGACGGAGAGCACAAGCCAACCGGGGGCTTTCTGATGCCCGTAGTACCACATTGGATAAGGCGTCTCTGGTCAGTCCCTGAGATGGTCAGTAATCAAAAATTACCAACCTCTCTGTCTATAGCGAGTGACAGGCCATCCAGAGCTAGGTGAACTCAATATTCCCCGGAGAAAACAGGCCACTGACGAGACGTAATCATCAGCAGCCTTTACTGTATCCCCGGAGGGGTACGGGCCCTACAGTTTAACATAGATTGCGAACAAATAGCATGTCCATGACAATCAGTTACTCTTTGCAGTATTCGCCTTACTAGCAATAGTCGTCGAAAGATATAAAGGCAGAGCTAGTGTTTGAACCCGGAACTCTTGTCCAGTAAGCGAACCCACTAGACTATGGCGACGACATAAATATTTTTTAGCTTATATTAATGCACTTTATTACACTAAAACATTAAATTATATTCCAATTATAATTACTAGTGGTCTGATTAAGATCATAAGCTTGGTTTAGTATCGCAGCCCAGAGTCCCTGGTTGGAATCAAAACCAGCTTTGATTTTTATTATATGCTGGCTTTTAAAAATGTTTATTCAACTCGTTAAGTACAGAAATATTTTGTTCTAATTTAGTATCTTATTTCTTCTTTTCCACATTTATTTTGTATCCTCAAATTATTGTTTCTCTGTACTCAGATTTCCTTGTCAATAAATGTTGTTTAATAGCCATTTCAGCATTGTCTAACATGCTAAAATATGTTGTACAACGTCTGTCTGTACATCAAACACTCTGACTGTCTGTCAGAGCTGGCCAGAGTGCGTAAACGCACTTAAGGCCTGCCTTCTATAATAAAGTTATTTAAAATAGTTGATAATGCTTCGAGCATTAACAAGTGACAGCCAAGTTGAACATATTTAACCATTGGTAAGTTGCATTAAGTAAATACAGTTTAGCTACACGTACATAGTATCGTATGTATGTACATGCTTTTGTGTATTTCTAATAGATTGGTCAATATTATTGCTTCAAGTTACTAATATATTGTTTTCTAGCCGTCTCTACTAAATGGTTGTGGATGTTTTGCGTGCTTACCTAGAAAGACGCATACACATGCACATGTGTGTAGTTTGTAAAACAATATGAATTCAGTTGGTAATTGTAACATATGAACAGATATTGAAACATTGTATGAAAAAAAAAACCCCAACAACTACAATTGAGGTGCTAAATGTAGAGCTACTTGCGTAATTGGTTTTTCAAATCAAGTTCTTCAATGAAAATTGTTGCATGTCGTTATTGTTGTTATTTTTATGTTGTTTTTGTAGTTTTTATTTTTTCTCCATGTAATATTTAAAATATTTATATTCTCGTTTATATTTATTTTATTGTATGTACAGGGTATAAAATATATTAAAATATCAAATGCCATCATATAACTTAAGATTAGGAAAGACCACCAATTATCAGACTTTAAACAAAACACACATAAAAAGAAGTTGGAAATGGAAATGTAAATGTAAAACGAAACCGTGTCACTTAAATAGAAATTTATGAAAGTAAATAAAAATAATTTTTTGGGCTTCATTTTCAATACATACTTATATCTCTAGCAGGAATAAATTTTGGTTTAAAGATAAAACATATATACGAGAATGTAAATTTTTTTAATCTAAGACAGACTGGATTTAATATAATTACTGGGCTTTATCAACTACAACAACAGGTAGAAGTACTAGGCTGTCTTGTTACGTTTGCAAGATTAGCTAGGGCATTTGTAAAGATTACCTTACTGCTATTGTACATCAATTTTTTTTAAATAAAAAATTATATGTAAGTTATTATTATCGAAAGTGGTATAAGTTCATTAAAAAATACAAAATATTAGTTGACGAAAATTTTGATATCTAATAACTAATATGCGATCACAAGTTAAGTCGGCATAAAGTATATATAATTTAATATTTTAAAGCTTTGTATGATTTTTCTCAAGAAAAACTATAGTGAAATTGACACAAATTTGGGAATAGCTTAAAATTTAATTTCTGCACTTAAGCTGTTATTGCATATCAACATAGCTATACAAAGTTGGTCATTTGAACCCTGTTTCTAGCACTCATTTTGTGTGCGTCAATTTTTATCTATGACTACCGGGGCCTTCATTTTAACGTCGAAACCAAACGACAGACTTAAGAAGCGTGTTCATGGCAATCAGTTACACTCATAGCTTTTGCAGGAAATCTGCTAAGAGGTCGTCAACAAAATAAATATTTTTTCATATTTGTTTCTTTCAAGACGTCAGAGATGGTATATTTGTAATCACACATATCAAATAAAATTTTTATAAGGTAATAAAAAAAAAAATGGCTACAAAAAGTTATCATAAAATTCCTTTTTTTATTTTTTAAGTTATATAAGAGTATTTCTACTAACTATAATAAAAACAACTTTCTTTTTCAAATTATTATTGATTATTATAACTTCAGTGTGCATTGCTTTTTAACACTGTCAACAAGAACAACATTTTGAGCAGGATAACCGTATAATTCTTCTGATGAAATTCCAGTACTCTTTAAATTTTGATTTTCGTTAGTCCGTCTATTTGTTTTGTGTCTCTAATGGATAGTTTTGGAAATATTTAAATATAATTGTTAGCAAAGTAGACAGTGGCTCAGCATATGTCGAATGGGGGTTAGAAAAGAAGAAGAAAATGATTCAATTTTATTAAAAATTTTATTTGGAAAACTAGGAATACCTAAAAACCTAAGCAAAATTTTGTTCCCAATAAGGGCAGTTACTAAGAATTATACCAGGGGTTGGGTAAAGGAGAACAAGAACATCATCTCCAATATCATTATGAACTTTTACTTCTCTCCTAATTTAAACTTTACTGTACAGTCTTCTTGAGGTTGATTTCTGTTGGAATAGTTGGTGAAGGTATAACACTCGCCATTGAATAAAATTAACAGCAACCGATTTCCTTGTGGTTCGCGTTTTTAAAGTAAGACTTTTCCAACTTATATCAGATATGATATTAGTAAGTTTAAATCAAAGGTTCACAGCCCGCTTTCCTCCTTCCCCTTATGTTTTCTTAGATCAGCACAATGAATTGCATTATTCGTCATCCTCTGAGCGCTGGCCTCAATAAAAACCATAATCTAAACCATATTCTTAAATTCCCTCATTTTTGTTAAAATTTTCAAGTTAAAAATTCATTTCAGTGAACAACACAAATGTGTTCTTAAATTTATTTTGAGTTCATTTTTTATTTATTTATTTACGTTGAAACGGCATAAGTCCGTTTGGAACTAAAAAAAATTTGTTGAATTTTTTAAAATAATAAAAGTTAAAGGATGGGTTGTGCTCAAATATCACTTGCACTGATTAATAATTTAAACGCAAACTGTTATATATCTTGGTACTAGAAAATATTGACTTATACCTCTTTCAAAAATAATAGGTTTTATATTTAAATAGCAGGAACTGAAATCGAACCCGAACCTGAATCAAAAAAATTTTTTTTTTCTTTGTAGCCAAACCAGTTGAACACATTTAAGAAGCGGATTATATGGTTCATAAAATAACATACCGCTTATTTGTAACAATAAAATAAACAAAACTGAAAATGCCAAATAATTTGTTTGAAAAATAATATAAATTTTCGAAAATTTACGAGTGAAATGGGAAGACATTTCTTTTATACTTCAGAAATGATAAGGATTTTTGTTAAATTATTTGGCTGTTTAATAATTTAATTGCAACATGTGAAAAATATTCAGAACTTTTAAAAGAAACAACAAGCCATTATTTTGGTAGGAATATAAAACGGAAATACCGTTATTGTACTAAGCGGTTTAAATTATATCTGCAGTACCTGCTTCGCAAGTAAACAAAGAGCGGGTCTTCTCAGAATTTTATGTAAACCCTCGCTCTCTTTTAAAACGGTCAAAACGAACCCTAAGCCGAACCCGAACGAGAATTTTGAAATTTGATTAATCCGAACCTGAACCTTTTCACATTATTTATTAATGGAAAAAACACAATCTAAACTTGCTAAAAAATTTATTTAAAATATGATTTTGTTGAACTAACCCTGATGTTAGGTTTGGACCATTTTGGCCAATTTTTCCTTGACTAAGAAATTCTGCAACATATCAACTTAAAACGTTTGGTATTTTATATATATTATTACTCCTGAAAAACTGTCAACCAAAAATAATAAAATGGAAGTAAAAAAAATAAAAAATTAAGATTTTTGGGTTTAGGACCATTTTGGTCCGTTATGGATTTTTTTTTTATTAAATCTTCTCACTACATGATGATCGAATGATCTTTCGTTGCAATTTACATATAAATTTGTTGCATATGGTGCATTTGGTATCAGCACTTAGTTTTGCAGCAGCTGCAAATTCCACTTTTTTTAGTTGCTGTTAATCGTCGATTTTCCATTGTTTTATTGTAGCAAAATAAACAAGTCAGACACTGAATATAAACTGAAGTTAACTACCGCGAATGATATGTAAACCTACAAAGGGGAAACCCAGAAATAAAGGTAACTTATTAAAACACTTCAAAGACAAACTGGGTTAAATCATTACTAAATGCTGTGTATTGTATTGGAATTTCTTTGAATTTTTATTAAAGCTATATTTACACTACCTAAGTTTCTCATCTGATTATAACAAATTATAACAGATTATAACAATTGCAACTCAGATGGCAATAATTTTGAAAATAGAAAATATTCTACTTTTAACTGAGTTCAGGTAAAAATAATAAAAACTAAATGAGATTTGCAATTAAACTATCTGAGTCTATCTGAGTGAGCTTCTGATATAAAACTCAGATAAGAAACTTAGATAGTGTAAATATAGCTTAAGCGCCTAAGGAATGAGACAAATTGCTGTGAATTGATCATACAAAGGCCAGTGGTATACCTTCACCCTTGAATGATCAACAGCAATTGCCTCATCATTGCATGTTGACTGTGTGGTGATTGCCTTCGCTAAGTAAGTTTAGCTGTTATCTGCCGCTTCCCAATAGATGGCGCTTTTCTCCTGATCATTCGTTTGTTTTTTGTTGACAACTGGAAAAGAGTTGAATGTTGGGGAGCGGTTTCTTTGTAGATGGGGGTGGAGGTTTTTAAATTTAAATTATAATTTATATTGATCAGACCTTTTCTGGGGCTCGAACTTCGGGCCTCCAGCACATTAAGTTATAATTTATAAATTTTTTACCTAACGGCAGGCTCAAGGAATTAACTTTTTACAATAGTTTTAACTATTTACAGCACAATATTAAACAAATTTTTTAAGCATTATTGCAGAAATAAGTTTGTAGTGATACCGGCAAATTAAAAATAAATTTGCTTTAATCTCTGTATATCCGAATTAAAAAAATATTTTTTATTTTTACGTACATACTTATTTCATTAACAAAATTTTCATGACGCCAGTTTGTTTTTAAAACCCTGCAAACTACCACTTTCATTATTCATTAAAAAAAATTTAAATTTAGTGGCAGTAAATAATAATAAAAGCTGGTATTCACATTATTAAGATAAGCTTCCTCTCTGAAAAATTTTTCTTAATTTTTTTTTTTTTGTTCTGTTTTCCTACACCGAAGTATTACAATTGGAAAACTTTCTTTGTACCCCAGCTGATGCTCTCTACTATTCACAGTGTAAAAACTAAAGCTTTGAATGAAAAGTTAAGAGTTTTAATAGCGCATGAAAATTGACTTAAAGGCGTTGTCTTTCAAACTTCAATGGCTGGCATGTGCCTTAAATTCTTAATAATGTTGTAGTTTGTTATTTTGTTTGTTGTTGTTGTTGTTTTTGCTAATGTTGTTATTATGTTTTTGTTGTTGTTTTAAGTTGTTATTATTGATGACAGCTTCAGTTAAATTGCTGTTTTTAAATATTTATCTGCACGTACAAATGCCAGAGTATGTATGTGTATGTAGAGTTGTGCGTTTTTTTTCTTTCTTTCTTTATTTTACGAGAAGCGAACACATGCAAATCACAAGATAGTTAAATTGTAATGTTTAGATATTGTATTACCTAACTTAACATGACGTAAATTACCCCTTTAGCTAGCAAATATATGGTAGTTTTAAAGTTTATATACAAGTGAGTGCAGTTAGTTCACCACACTAAACCAGTGTCTTATATCTTGAAGGCTGCTCCTCTAAAACTATAAAATTAGTTTAAGAAATAATTACATAAATGTTTATGTAATATATAATGTAATAATACCGGCATTATTGTCATTTTAAATTTAATCAACATTAATAAGAATTTCAGGGGGTGCGTAGCAAGTTTATGCATATAATAAGAGGCTTAACTAAAATGTGAACTAATTGCGTCCATTTTTAAATCTACTATAGTCATATTTGTCTTCAGCCAAGTAAATGATTAGTCTACTGTAGTAGAATCTAAAGCTGGCTGTGGAAAACTGCTACTGTTTTCTCTTTGAAAACCAAAATTTCTTTATTAAAAGAGTTGGTGTGACATACGCATTCTTGCTTTGTACACCTTTTTGGTACATAATCTTTGCAGATAAATGATGGTTGAAGTACAGTGGAATGACAAGCAATGGACCGGTTGGTTTGAACTTGGCTAAACCCAGTACTTATCTTATTCCCTCCTTCATCCTACTTTTCTGTGGTGTCATCTGGAGTAGATACAACTGTTACAAGGAGTGAGCTAACAAAGCTGTGAATTCACCGAGAAACGTTAAAAATTGTTGGAGTGTTGGGCTTGTAACCTGCTTCTAGGAAAAATCACCGCTACATTTAAAAGAAGAGTAATAAGAGTAAAATGGCCGCGCTTAACTGATGATTAACCCCTTCACACAAAATAAGAACAACGATTTAAGAATCTGTATTTGGCATGTAAACAATCTGTTCAGAGTCGATTCATTGTTCCATTTGGCAGATATTTTAGAAGGATACAGAGTTGGTATTACTGCAATACAGGGAATTTGATGGAATGGTTACGGTGCCAACAAAACACCTAAAGCTGACATATACTACAGTTGGAGGCATGAATTTGTAATATGGATTTATTGTTACCAGGATATTTAATCATTTTGCATCGAGATTCATTCCAGTGGACAAACTGCTTGCAACAACTCGCACAAAAGCGAAGTATTTTAACATTAAATTTATGTGTGCTCAAGCTTCAACGGAGGATAAGCATGAGCAAACCAAAGAAAAGTTAAGTTCCTACCAATAGAATGAACATATGACCGTTGCCACAGCCATGATATTAAAATTGTTTTAATAGATTTTAATGTAAAAAATTAATAGGAAATATATATTTGGTTCCACAGGCAAAGAATTTTTTCTAAACGGAGAAAAATTCGATAACGGAATGAAGATAATGGACCTTACCGCGGCAAGAAATATAATAATAATATGAAAAATAATAATATTTTATTAATTCCTATTTTAAAGCACTTACACAGAAAATATTTAAATTAATTTCAATTAAAATATTTATAGTAACAATTAAAATTTTAATTGATTTTTAAGCAACACCCGAATTAATTAAATCAATTAAAAATTTTAATTAAAAATATATTTAATTAAATTTTTAATATTATCAACTAAAAAATTTAATTGAAAAAAAAATCAAATATTTATTGAAAATTTCAATTGAAGAGATTACAACGATTAATTAAAAATTATAAATATTATTAGTGAAAGTAGAATTGCGATTATAAGAAATAAAACGTGTCTTTGCGTAATACTACGTGATACATGTAGTGTAAATCAATAAAATAAAGTATTTGAAATTAGAACCAAAGTCAATTAAGTGTTTAATTGGAATCAAATACGAAATATTTTTTTTTTTCTGTGTATATTCTAATATATGACTACGTTGCAATCAAGGAGCGTTGTGGTAATTGCAACATTCAGATTTTACGTTAATTATGACTAAAAAAATATTATGATATTAATATTGTTCTTTAGAATATAACTTTAAAAATTATTAAGAAAAAAACAAGAAAAAAAAATATTACTAATAAATCATCAGCTATATGTTTACAAAATAATTTAATTCTTGAAGATAATATTTGTATATCATAAATTTTAACTTATTAACTCCATATAACTTTACTTGTAAATTATCTTAATTACGTTGCTACAAAAAGCTTTTTCTCCTTAATAGTTTCCATTATAAAACCAGTTGGATAGTTTTCTATTCTATTTTAAAAGAAATCTTACGTACCATTAATGCTTCTTTAAGGTAATCATTGCAATTAATTTTACGGAAGCCAAACAGCAGGTGTAATAGTCTTCCTTTTGCGTATTTTAATTGAAAATAATTTTATGTGTACAACCATGCAACTCAACTAAAAAGTGATAAAAGAAAGAAACCTGACCATAAAATTTGGTAAAAAGAATAACTTTTTTGCAAAGCTGTTGCTTCGAATATAAAAGCAAATACGTACAGACTGCTAATGAATGCAATTTTGATGAGCTATTCTTTAACTAATTAAACATTTATTATATGTTTAGCGAAAGAAGACTAAAAGTGTTAAAGTAAAGAGCATGGGACTTTACAGAGAAGTAGTATAAATTATATTTTAAAAAAGGAAATCATAATTCAAATCAAAGTTAAAGAAAATATTTAGAAAAACTTTGCTTCTAATTATAAATTTAACAGGGATGATAAAAACAAATATTAATATTTTTGGGCTATAAAAACAAACACTGTTAAGTTACATGCAAAGAGCAAGTTCTTCATTATAATACTTGATCTTGAGTAAAAAAAGTGATATAAAAAGAAGGAAACATTATAGTTTACGCAAAATATGACATTGTAAGGCACTATTGGAATCGAATTGTTTTGTCCAAAATTATCGGCGTGAAAATTTTGAATATTACTGTCATAGTTTGTTATCCTTCTATATATTGGGAAAATTGCATCATACGCTTTTATAAAAAAAATTTTAAAATTCAGAGACGCAAATCTGTAACTCAAAAAGACCATTAAAGTAAAAACTTTGCACCTCGCGTTAATTGGCAAATTGTTGAAAAAGTTAATAAAATTAAGATATACCAGAGTCCATCTTCAAAAGAAACCGCTCCCTGAGAGTCCACTCTTTTCCACCTTAACCACTGACACTTAACGAATGATCAGTAGAAAATCGCCACCTATTGGGAAGTAGCAGAGATAACAGCTAAACCTTCTTAGCGAAGGCACTCACCACACTCAAACAACATGCAACGATGAGGCAAATGCTGTTGATCATTCAAGGGTGAAGGTATAACAGTGGCCTTTCAATGATCAATTCAATTTGTTTCATTCTTAAGCTGCTTAATAGTAATATAAGAAAAAATATACTGTCCTTTCAAAAAAAAAAAAAAATAATAATAATTGTATTAATAATTTTAGTTGACCTTATTATATTAATATATAAGCGTTTAATTAAGCTTTAGGTCTAATATATAATTGTTTAAAAATATTTCCTGAAGAAGCTACGCAGAGAAGTAGCGAAATATCGAAAAAACAATTATATATTAGACCTAAAGCTTAATTAAACGCTTATATATTAAATAATAATAATAAAATACACAGCATCAGTAGGGGTTTACAACTGAGTATTTGTCTCAATAAAAAAAAATAATAACATGGAGTATCATATCAATGAATTATTAACAATTTTAAGAAAGATGAAAACAAAAACAAAAAAAAGCTCTGTGTTTGAGTAAAAAATTTTTTAGACCAAATTTCTATTTCTAATTTACTGAAAAAACAGAGCAGAATTGAACTATTTTTAAAGGGAATAATTACTCACATACATACATAATTGGCCATTACAACCCTATTTCAGGATTAGGGCCTAGTTTAATTTAGTTTTTATTTAAAATTTTCATGACTATAAAATGAAGGAATTTTTAGTATTTAGGAAGGTATTTACAATATATATGAAATGTATTGCTTTGGGGATAAGCATGTTTTTTTTATTTTTATTGTATGTATTGTATAAAATGTATTTTTTTATGTCCATACAAGTCCTATTTCCTTAGAAATAGGTCATACACATATGTGTCCCTTGGGATTTCACATAGACAAAATATAAACATTTTTTAATACGAAAAAACAAACATTTTATTTCTTATATAATATGTAAGCTTTTAATTAAGGAAATATTTCCTGAAGAAGCTACGCAGAGAAGTAGCGAAATATCGAAAAAATAATTATTTAATCGACCTAAAGCTTAATTAAAAGCTTATATATTAATCAATAATAAGGTCAACTAAACTTATTAATACAGTTTCTTATATAAAAAATAAATTAAAAATCAATAATTTAAACATAAACAACAGAAAAAAAATAACAAAAACAAATCTATTTGACAACGATAGTTTTTTATCTGATCTTTTATTTTGGAGAGCTGGTAGTCTTCAGAGTCTAAACCAATACCTTCAAAATTATATAATATACATATTATATTATTATACCATCATATTATTTATAGTATCAATGCTGAAGCCAAAACAATATTTTTAAGACCAACTAACCGCGGTTTAATGAACACATAAATTTTCTGCGAATAAAAAGACATTGTGATCTGCCCGTAGCGATTATAGCTTGAACTTTGCGTATGTATAATGTACAGCAGTGTCAACAAAATGAAGATATTTTCTCAGAAAAACAAACGATTTCGTGCCATATTAGAGACAATATTTTTGCCGAACTTCTGCTCCCAGTACATCCTCATAGGAGGGAGTTTGATGCAACCGAAATAAAAATGGACACAATAAAATTATCTTTCTTTAAATGCTTCTGTCTTCCATGCAGAACCAAATGTTATTATGCGGTATATATGTATAGCTGTAACTGGCTGCTTCTTCAAAATGTATAGCAGAAAAATATGGCTTTAAATAATATATTAGCAAAAGTGGGACCATTGGTTCATGGAAATTGTCACTCAGTGAACTACTAAATATAATATTGAGTTAAAAGTTAAAAGTTTTTCATAATAATGGTCTACTTATCGGCTCAACGGTGCTATTGGCTTCAATGTGTGTTTCTCATCGTCTTCAACATCTAATCACTAATATAATACGCGTACTTCTTCCAAATCTGTCTCATTCTCTAAGTTGTACTTTTGTACTAAAGCCTATACTACCATACATGGGCATACTGCATTACTTTTTTATTGCAGTGTTTTAGTATTCAGTAAGAGAAATCAGTATTCAGTAAATTTTACTCATTACTGAAAATAGAAATCAGTATTCACGATTTTTGGAGAAATATCTGTAGCGTAAAATCAAGAATTAGGTGTGTATAAATCTTCGTTTCCGATTTTTTAATACAACTAACAAAATACAGATTTTATATGCTGTTTCACACATTTTAAGGACTATTCAACAAACCTAGAATTATCTGAAGAGTGGCTAGCAAAACTAAGTTTAGACTTTGAGATATATCTATTTTACACTGTGTACCCTAAAACATTTCTTTTAATTCAGTTTTAAATTTATCTAAAGCCAACCCAGAGCTTTAAAAGCATATTTAATATATTAACACCAACGAAGAAAAGTAAACAATAAAGAAAAGAAAAAAACTTGATCTCAATTGTGTTAAATGTCAAAAGTTGCCAATACATTAAACACTAAATTAATGTCAGTTTAATGATATTTTAACTTGTCAGCAGGAATGTGACATTAAACGCTGTATAGCTTTTTTCCGTTCTCTGCACATGTTAGAGGCATATGTTTCAGGCTTAATTTCCACAAAAAAAAAAACAAAAACACAGCAACTTATGCAATAAAATTGATATTAAAAACTGTAAATTTTATGTAGAATATTGTTATAGTTTTTCAGGCAAACTAAACACAAAGATTTTTGATTACAAATGATCAAAAAATATACAGAGAAGAAAAAAATTTTACAGAATAAAACCATAAATCATGGACACAAGTTTTTAACTTGTTTTTTTTTTCTTTTTTCTAGAAGAAAACAAATTTATTAAAAAAAAATAAAAATAAAATAAAAAAATTTGTCTCAACAATTGCTCAATTTCAACTGTTTGGCCTAAGAGGTGGCCAAATTATATAAAAACTTAAAGGAGCATTTGGTTAAAAAAAAGCGAAAAAAAATAATAAAACACGCACTTAATTCAAGCGACTAAAAATGTATGTGTGACTGTTTGTTTTTCAGACCATTAGTTTGTTTGTCCAATGTGCAACATACACTCTCAATGTATTTTATGCTTTTCTTATGGCGCTGTAAAGTCTATACTGGCTAATATTTTGTTTTTTATTTCAATTATTTTTTATGTGCATACTTAACTCACATCTAAGCAACCCACATTAATTTTATTTGTTTTAAAATTTTATTTTTTTTTTACTCTTTTGCATAAATCGCTAATGTTTGGTTTAGTTTTTTTCAAAATGTGTGCTTTTATAGTATTTTTATGGATTTATTTTAAGCTCAACCACTTCCCCAAATCAAATGATTATTGATGACAATTGTCAATTGCGGACTCAGCATATTAATGTAAAAATAAAATCTATATATAAGTATATATAAGTAGTATATGTATGTACCTCACGATGACTGCTGTTTTTTTTATACAAAGAGTGTGTATTTCAATTTATTTTTTGTTTCTTCGTTTTTCTACAGGTTTTATAAGTTTTTTGCGTTTAAGACTACAATTGGCACAACTGAACACAACACGCCCACTTTTTATTACAATGAATTTTAAACAATTTATTATTGGCTTAGTAGCACGTCTTTTGTAATGTGTGCATGAAAATATATTTATTTCGGTGCTATCAGTAGCCTGTAGATCTTTAATGGTGGTTTAATTTTTTTGTAGTTTTACAGTTGGCATCGTTAAGCAAATGCACTACAAGTCCCACCTTTAATTTACTGATTAATTTAATATAGTTTTTGCAAACAAAAATAATTTTTGCTATAATTTATAATTCGAGTACTTCCTTGCTTAAGTTTGAAATATTTGGCAACAAAATTTATAGCAAAAATTTGATAATATCTCCAAAAACTTTATTTGTTGTTTGTTAGGTTCGATTTTAGACCATATTTTTGGTATTCTAAAATAGCTTTAAATTTACTGCATAGAGGTTAAACAAATATTAAGAGGATGATCTAAATATTAGTAGACATAGCAAAAAAAAAAAATAAACAAATCTTTAAAAATATAGAAAAACAAATACCTTGCGTTCCCTGAATATAGCAAAAACGGTTTAGAGTTTTAAAACATCATCAACCGTAGACTACTCTTTAAAGTTTGGAAATAGTTCTTAGACTTAGCGTGTGTATCGTCCTTAGACAAATCACATGCTGTCCAGAGGCAGAGGTGAAATATTATGCGTTAGACTAGCGCCAACCAGTGCCAGAAACTGCTAGTCTCCGGACCTAACCATGTTAAGCTGCTTGCACTAGGAGATCCGGTTTAGAAATTCCCACACCAGCACCCCATTCACAACTTTACCGCACCCAAACCATCTAACAAAACTATCACATGCCTCTGACAGCACGCAAAAGGCTTTGGGCTAACCTGATATCCGTAGTACCAGATTAAGGCGTCTTTGGTTACCAGCCAACAAATCTCTTCCTACCCAGCAGAAATTAGTGCTTACCAATAGTCTATTTTGTAAGGGAGAAATTGTAAAGAATCACTTACTCGTTCGCATCAATAATGCATGCTTTTAATATGAAATGAGCCGCTAAAATGCAATCGAAATGCAAATTTATTGCAACCAGTAAGCAAATAGTACAAGAAATCCAAAATAATACCTTATGCTGTAGCATATTTTAAAGCTTTAATGTATAAAACACAACACAATGTTTCCATTATTGCTTACAATTTTATTTATTGCTTTCAAATCTTAAAAATTTTCTGCTGGGTACTTAAAGTGGCAAGCCACCTTGAATTAGGTTCACTCCATATACTTCGAGAGAATATCATCGTGCGGGAGTTTATGTGCTCTAACTTCCATTTCATATATCTCGAGGTAATGGTGCCACTTTAGGTTTTTGACTCCAAAATGTTTAAAATCTACAATCCGTCTTCGGTTATTTATCTCCGAAACTGAACGAGATAAACGAAAACGGATTGCAGACTTAAAAAATCTGGGGTCGAATACTTAAAGTGGCATCATTAACTCGAGATATATAAAATATATGAAATGGCATATAGAGCACATAAACTCCCCCATGACGGTATGTAAGTCTCTGACGGGACCAGTTGCTAGAAACCAAATTGTCCCGCGGGCAGTTTGGGAATGGTAAACAAGACTATAGAGATAAATCTTAGTCGCCATGGTTTAGTGGTTTGTATGTCAGCTTACTAAGACAAGAGCTCTTGGTTCAACCACCAGCTCTGACATCTTAAAGAAAGAAGTAGAAAAAAATATATTTTTTTCGCACGCTCACCTCTTAGCAGTCTTCTGGTAAAAGCTTTTTTTTTTTTTTTTTTTTTTTTTTTTTTGCATTAAGGCCAGCACACAGGGGATGACCCCTACTTATGCGGTACATTGTGCTGGTCTAGGAAAATATGGTATGTGAAGGAGGAAAGAGGGAATAGTGCTTGTGGACATTTGATTTAAACGTGCAAACATCGTAACTCTGGTCTAGTGGTTAGTGTGTTGGCTTACAAAGACAATAGTGCCGGGTTCAAATCTCAGCTCTGACATCTTGAAAAAAAAAAATAAATATGAAAAAATTATTTCTTTCGGCGACTACCTCTTAACAGTCTTCTGGCAAAAGCTCTGGGAGTAATTGATTGCTCTGAAAAAGCTTCTCAAATCTGTCGTTCAAAGTCGACTTTAAACTGTCGACACAAAACATGAGTTCTGCGAGGAGCTAAGCCGTAACCCTGACACAGGGTTGTAATGGCCAATTATGTATGTATGTACATCGTAACTGTCAGGAAAAACGTTTACGGGAAGATTGTTCCACAAACGAACGGTGCGGCCAAAGATCGAATTCTCTGTATAATGCATTGTGCGATTCACTGGACAATCAACTACAAAAGGATGTGCTTTGATTGCTATGAACAAGCTTTTCAAGTCTTTAGTTCGGAGTCGACTGCAAATTGTACGTCCGGGTACTCATGGATAAAAATTAATACACACAACATGGGTGCTGCGAGAAACTAAGTTGTAACCCAGAAACAAAGTTATGATGGTCAATTTTGTATGTTTGTATGATTAAGCCCTATAGTGTTTCAAAGACTAAAAATTTTGTGAGCCAAGATATATAAGGCCTCATTCCAGTTGGCAACGTCGTCGTCGTTTTACAACATTTTTGTAATAGAATAAAGAAAAGAAAAAGGTTCTATAGCCTTTAATCTAAAACAGAAATGTCGTTAGAAGATGACGACGATGTCGCAAATTGGAATAAGGCCTATAATTTTTATTTATTTTTTTCACGCGCCTACAAATACGAGTATGTACTGCCCTTTTAGAATTTGGTTTACTGTGTCGTGAAAAAAGACCTGTTCGTTTGCAGTTTAGAAATAATTTTTGAAATCTCACTTCACTCACCATTACAATAAAAAAAAATTATCAAAATGAGATTTAGCTGTGGTTTATGGATTTATGGTTTATCGGCCTGTTGTCTGCATTTGTTCTCAAAGTTTTCATTATTGCATGTATTTAATATTTTTTTAAGGGATCTAAATTTGTTTATGATCAACTTTAATAAATCTCAAAGCTGCTGGCTTGTATTATAAATTTTGTATTATTAAAATTCTTTATAATAATTTACCTATTTTCTTAAATGACTCAATAAACAAAATAAGGTTAAAAGCCATAAACTATAACGAATTTCGTAATCGATATTACCAAACATTTCATTGTTTTCAAATTTTTCTTAATCTTCTTAAGCTTTTCCCAACTAAAGTACTAAATAAGAGCACTTTTAAAATGTTTTGCCATTAATGGGTTTGGATTGGTATTCTGTTCATGTTCATATGAATAGAAGTGTAACTTGTGGTAAGTGCAGCTTTAGTCTGGCAATAATTGTTGGCTATTGCTGCCAATATTTGATAGTTTTTTTTTAATATTTTCATATTTCAATTTATAATATTTGTTAAAGTGTATACGAGTATTACTATTTATTTATAACTTTAGCAATACTTGTTGAGGGTTTTTATCGCTTTTAGGAATCTTTTGTTGTGAAATGCGTGCGTAGATTTGGATTTTAAATAAAAACTAAAAGCTTAACAATAAATTTTTTACTTTTTTTTATTTATTTTATATATAAATATTTTTTATTAAAACTTTTAGGCTTTTAATTTTTATATTATTTTTTTTTTTTTGTGTAAATGCCTGTTAAAGTGAATTTATATTTTTGCTTTAATTAAAGGCCTAAATCCAAGAAACTGTAATAGAAATAAAAATATGGTTAATGGTTTGGCATCCAAATAAAGTTTATAGTTTAATTGCAATTTTATGTTTTAACATAAGTTACGGTAGTAATAGAAATAATTTGTTTAGAGATTAATGTACAAACAACTTTAAAATTTGAAACATAAAATAATTTGAAATGAAATTGAAAATTTTATGGCTGCTTAATAAGTAACTTAAATAATATTATTAGGAAATTATTTATATATACTCGTACACATAAGTATAAATTAAAAAAAAAAAACAAAAAATTAGAGTAGATTAATGGAATGGTGTTTTAATTGAATTTTTCCAAGATTAGAAAACAGTGTTTGTGTCTTAAGTCTTTTGTTTGTAGATAAACGAAAAGCAATTAAAAATATGTTTTAAATTATTTAATTGCTTAACAATATATGTTTTTTTCTTTTTACTAATAAGCTATATTCAGTTTATTTAAGTAGTTTTTTTTTTTGAAATTTAATTATTTAAAAGCATCTAAAATAAGTGTCAAGGCTAATTAATCCAAATAGTATGAATGTTAAAAAATCTTTATTTCACAAATTTTCAGTATTCATTGGCTGGTAATTCCTAACACAGTGCACTGTACTTTAAAATATGTTATAAGAAGGAAGAAGCAGAGGATTGATTGAATCATATTCAAGTCATTATGAAGTGGAAAATCAGACGCGCTGCTAAATTGCTCCATAAATGAACTTGGCGGCAAAATGTATACACTGGACAATCATCGAAAAGATATGCTCTGCGAGAGATACGGATAATGTTTAAAATATACAATTATTAATTACAATTTTTTTTTTTTTCATCAGAGCCCTTCCTTTATAGAACAATAAAACCCAATCCACATAGAGCTGATGCTTATTAATGACGACAGGAAGCAACGACTTAAGTATATACAAGAGATATTTCCCATCAGGGTTTGGATAACTATTAGGATATTAATATTAAAAAAGTCAAATAAAATAAAGTACTTCTAGCACTGTTTGAAAAAACGTCATAATTTCCACAGACATAACAGTGGATTCCCATGCCTACTTAATATTACACAGTCAGAGTTGATAAAACTTCACTTAATACACTACAACAAAAGTGTTTGTTATAGAGGCGTAGAATTTTAAGGTGGCAACACTCTTTGTTAAGTGTTTTATGTGTAGTCGCCGTAGTCTAGTAGTTAGTGTATTGGTTTACTAGATGTGAGCACTGGTTTTAAATTCAAGCTGTGATGTCTCGAAAGAAAGAAATATGAAAAAATATTTTTTTCGACGACTATCTCTTAGCAGTCTTCTGGCAAAAGCTCTGAAAGTAACTGGTTGCCATGAACAAGCTTGTCACGTCTGTCTTTCGGAGTCAACTTTAAACTGTATGTTCCCGGTACTCAATGGTACTCGGTACTCGAGAAACTAGACCGTAACCCTGAAACCGGGTTGTAATGTTATGTATTTATGTAAGGGCTTAATGCTTAGTTTGGTTAAGCATTTCTAAGGAAATATACTGACTGGTTACCAAGCAAGATGTAGATTTTATAAATGGGCCAAAAAAAGTTCGATTCCTATTTTTTAAGCGATTTTGGTTTAGCAATAAAGTTAATTTTAATTTTGTTTCGTCAGAAACGCTTTAATCAGACCGAAGTTAAATTCTTTAAAGAATTTAAATGAATTTTTTGATAATTCAAGGAGAAAATGATGTCCGTGAACTAATAGTATACCAGCCAAAAACCGCAGCGATGGTGAGAAAATGAGAATATGATAGAAACTGTTGTGCGACTTTACTTCGAATAACTCATGTAAGTGTATGTACATACATATGGAAGAAGAATAATTTCAGCATGTGATTTCTAGGAAAGTATAAGTTAAATAGTTAATGTTTAGTCTTGTATAAGCAACGGATACAAAGAACTCTGATGAGACTACCGTAACTGGAGTCAAAAGCAATTGTTCAGTTTGGCTAGTGTACTATTCCTTCACGGACCTCATTTTCTCCTTGAATTATCAAAAAATTCATTGCAACAAATTTTAATTCTTTATTGAATTTCACTTTGATCTGATTAAAGCGTTTCTGACGAAACAAAATTAATTTTAAAAAATTTATCACTTTTCCTGGGGCTCGAAGTCGATTCTTCAGCAAATGAAGTTCACTTTAGTTTTAATAGATAAGGCAATAAACAAAACTGCTATATTTAAAGGTAATGATAATCCAGTCACATGTATGTTAATACACCGTTTTATCCAGAAAAACTGTCTGATTACTGATTGTTTCGTTTAACAATTGAATAACCATGATGTACAGGAGCTTTAGTTTCAACATGAAGGCGGAAGATCGCGCAATTTAATGCCGCTTAACTGTTATCTGTAGGTATATGTAAAGTCGTTAGTTTAGGTGGATAATGTTGGAGAATTAATCGATTACTCAATGCGACTATTTCTTTAAAAATACAACATTGTTATACATATAACAATATCTTCTTATTTGCTTTGTATTCTTATTCTTATTCTTACATTTTAATTTTGTCTTTAATAAACGCTCAAACTGAAAGCACGTAGTCTTTTCATTTCAAGAAAAAGTGAAACCATTTTTTAACAGATAATCCTAAGACAAATGACTACAAATGTTGGAAAATATAACAGAAAATTAAAATTCCATATTACACTACATTCGAATCGGTCGTGGCGGTTATACGTTAAAAGTCCTTTTTAACGTATTCATTCATTTATAAAGGAGCTACTAAAGTATTTCGACCCTTAGATCTAATGTACAGACCTCAACTTAACCTCCTCCAGTTTCATCACCTTGACAAACTTGAGAATATCAGCTGGTGCCAACTCTGACAAACCTCCATCTGATATTCGATAATCACCGCGTTATCTCCTTCTACTGCACATCAATGCTAAACAGTTGCCTAGTACGTGCTCTGATGATTCGAATGCCTCGTCATAGAGTCTGATCATATTACTCGAAGGAATTCCCATATTATTTAATGCACGACTCAAATCTTTTCCTATTATAGTAAATAAGAAAAAGTTTGGAAAATCTAAGGCCTGGCTGACCCAAGGAGAACAGGTCTCTCCCTCTCTTCTCTCTCTCTTAGTATGCTTTTCCAAACTCCCCTTCCTATTCCACAAAAGGGTGCTGGCCCCTTCCTAAAAAATTTCTTTTCAAATCTTATTAGATAATTATAAATCCAACCTTATTTTAAACATATTTGTTTTCATATTTCTTAAGTGATTTTTCATGTCTACACAATTACTTGAACATGCTGTTTAATTAATAAGTTACTCTTGCGTTTACATACGTCTAAACGCCTGTCTGTATAATTTAATATTAAATTCTATTTTTTGTTTCTTTTTCTTGTATAATTATTTTAATAGACATTTTGTTTATTTTCACTATCTAAGCGATATTGCTTATTTCCGTAAAACATTTAATAATTGAACACCATATGCTTAATAATGCTTACACGGCTTGTCACTGCAATTAACCAGATTCATTACAAGAAAATTAGCAACAATAAACAAACATTGCGGAAAATAGACAAAATAACAACGGCTGCTGTCTGCTATAATAAAACAATAAAAAACTACAAGTAAAATGTCAAGAAACAAAAAAAAAAAAAAAACGAAAAAAAAATACGCGCACAAAAGTGCGAATAGTTTGTTTTGTTAAATTGTTTGAGCATTTGTACAAAAGTGCTGTCAGTATTCAATATTTTTTTATTTTTATTTCTATTTTTTCTTTTGTTTTATTCTATTTTTTAATGCATACATTTTTATTGTTTTATCATATATACATACATACATACATACATACTCGTATGTACATAAAAACATATTGTTTTTTAACAATTCTTATTGGCTGGCTTAATGTTTTGTTTATCAAGCATTACTATTATTTTATTGTTTATATGTATTTGCTGTATTGTATTGTTGCTGTTGTTGGTTGGCAATTAAGCAATTATTATAATTATTAACAATTGACCACTTTATGACACGCTGCACAAATGCGTTTTTATTTTTTTTTGCAAATATTTGTTCCAGTGTTGATTTTACGTTACACACCCTAAGACACTATGAAAAGTTGGGCATACTTATAGCTGTGTGGACATTTGTAACGCATAAAAATTTTTATTTAAAAAAATCATAAAATTTATGTTATAGTTTTAATTTTATCACTCATTATATTAAAACAAAATTTAATAGTAAATCATTGTTAAAACTTAACAATTGAGAATATGTTGGAAACTAAAATTGAACATAAAAAAGTCTTTTTTTCAATTAGAATTGGTTAAATCTTTAAATATTTTATATTTTATAACTTAATAGAAACCAATTTTTAATAAATATTTTAAAATTTAATATAAAGTTAATTTTTATAATTACTTATAGGACGAGTATATACAATTATGTCGTTGTCCCGAAGTTATTTTGACATATCCTCAAAAAATATTATTCGGAAATTAAAGTTAAAATTTTATCAAATTATATCAGGTATTGTGTTAATAGTCCTGCATCGAATAGTGTAAAAATTTAATAAGTCATGAAGAGAATTATGACATTTTTAGCTCCACTGTAAACATTTTGCCGCATAAGCCACTGTGTTTGAAATATTTCATAACATATGGCACATACGTCAAAATAAGATGATTTAAATTTTAATATTTCTCTTTTTTCGACATTATGTTGAGGTACATATGTATGATACATTTCAAATTTCAAAGCTAAATTCGTATTTTTATGCCCAGATTCACAAGACTTAGTTGCCTAACTAAAGCGGTTTTTTATTATTTTCGAAAGCTTTTGCACATAATAAGTTAAACTTCTGGTGATTATTATCTAATTTACTTAACTAATCAAAAAATAAAAAAATTAATTAATGTTTAACTACAGCTTAACAAAGGCTGTGTTTAAGATAACATTAACAAAACTACTTTAGTTGGCTAAATAAACACTCTGAATCTAGGCATTATTATTTATTATATTAAGTAGTTAGAAAGAGCGCAAGAAAACTTGAATATTTATTTATTGTTTAGAATACAATACCTTATATATATATATATATATATATATATATTCTTAGAGTTAAATTTTAATTTTTCGGTACATTATGGCAAGACATTTGATAACCGCCTAATAGAGATTTTTATATATTTTTTTGACGCTTTTAATGATGTATTAATATTTTTCAAAGAAATGAATCTGTGTAAATAATTTTGATAACCTATATATAAATACTAGTTGACTGGCAAATGTTGTTTTGCCATATAAATTTGATCTAGGAAACATTTTTGTATTTCAAATATACTTGATAATCTTCACCGAACTGCAAAAGTCAACATTGATATCAGCAGTCAATGTCTGCGTTACTAATAATTTTAATAAATGATTATCCGCAATTTTCGGTACCTCAGTTTGATAGTTGGCTATAGGGAGAAATATTTCCTGTATTGCCCCCTCTGAGTACCACTTAATAAAAACAAACCTAAACCATATGTGATCTACGGTACGCAGATATATATTATCTAGCTTAAAATTTCATCGACGTCGGTATGTTATTTATGTGAGGCATAAATTTCCCCTTGGGTCGGGGACCTTAACATTTAAGGGTATAAAAAATAGATGTGAAAATTTACATTTGTTAATCTAAAGTTGTGTTAAGACACCAATAAAATTTAATCAAAATTAGTTTGTTAGTAGGGGATAGGAATAAGTAGCCCTTGCACAGCCTCCTCTGAATACTTAAAAAAAAATAACGTAAACCATATATGCTCTACGATACGCTGATCTATCTAGTTTAAAATTTCATCGAAGTCAGTACGTTATTTAGGTGAGGCATAAATTTTCCCTTGGGGCGGGTCAGCTTACCATTTACGGGTATGAAAAATAGATTTTCCGATTTTCAGATGTACCCGATATGCACACAAAATTTCATGAAAATCGGTCGAGTAATTTTATATATTAGAAGATATATACAAACGAGTGATATTAAACAACCAATATATTTAGAAGAAAAAAAAAAATAACTAAACCTCTTGTTGTTTTTTCAAGATTGCAATAGGTTATATGAATAAAAATATTTATGCAAAAAGTACCAAATTGTATTTCATTAATATTTAATAATCCCTTTATAATTAATTAAAAATTAAAAAATGTATAAAAAGTTTTGGCATTTTGAAAAAAAAAGAACATTTGTAAAAACATTTCTTTCTTAACAGACTTCTGTCAAAAGCTCTGAGAGTAACTGATTACCATGTAAAAGTTTCTCGAGTCTGTCTTTCGGAGCCGTCTTTAAGTCCAGGTACTCATGGACAAAATTTAACACACACAACATGAGTGCTGCGAGAAGTAGGTCTTAAATGTAATGGTCTCTGTCGAGCAGAGCTCCAGGTTCAAAGCCCAGCTCTGAAATCTTGAAAGAAAATAATTAAAAAAAATTTTCTTTCGACGGCTTTGTCTTGTCAGTCTGAGAGTAACTGATTGCCCTGAACAAGCTCCTCAAGTCTGTCGTTCGGATATAACGTAAAAATTTAGGTCCCGGTACTCATGGATAAAAATTGAAACACACAATAATATAGCTCTGACAAAAATTGGTTGAAATAACCAATTGTGTATTTATAACTACTTTTTATCTGTCAAAATATAATTTCAAAATATATATTGAAAACTATGATGATAATAATAAATTAGCTCTGCCTTATTTGCATAAACATACATTTATAGTATGTGAAAGCAGAAGATAATTTTTTCTTGTTCTGCATTTGGCTTTACCTTTTTATGTCCAATAATAATGCACTTATTGGGCATTTCACCGAAATCTAGTAATTTAGTATTGAAATTTTGTTTAAAATTTAGATTATTTTCTGAAATTTAGCAAAATTTCGTCTAAGTATTACAATTTTTTTTTTCCTAGGAAATTTCTGTTGTCACCATAAAAGAAGTGTTTTTTTTTTGTTTTCTAGTTAATTTTTATAATGTTGTATTACCCATTTTTATTATACTAGAGAATAACAGCCTATTCATAGAATATGAATGGTTTAAGGCGTTCATCTATTTATATAAAAACATTACATTTTCTTTGTGGTTTCACATATAAAAACACTAACGTCTTAAACCATTCACCTTCTATGAACAGTCTGTAAGTCTGATAGGTTTTGTTCTCATATAAATGGGCTATTATAAACAATATATGACTATATATAAGTATATCTCAGTTTTATGTAAAAACTTACTCTGGTATACTGTTTTTGAAGCTCTATCCAGTATTTGATTATTGGGTAATAAGTATAAGTTTAGCTGAGTGTACTGGGCGACCTTTTAACACTATTTATCTGTCTGTCTAATTTGTTACCATTATAGAAAATTGTTGCTTACCTGAAATAGAGGAAAAAAAATGAAATTAATATAAGATTTATCAGAAAATAAAATTAACAACGCCCGATTAAATTGTGTGCAATTGAGACAAAACTAAAAAAACTTAAGTATACTTTGCAATAATCATCACGTGCCACTCTGACAAGTTTTTTTTTTTACTGTAATTTTTAATTAAATATTATTTGCATAAAATTTATTTTTTTTTCTTTTTTAATTTTTAGTGCAATTTTACCTACATTTCTACATATTTGTAACACCCTGATGAACAAGTTTTTTTTTTCTTTTTCAAAGTAATTCCAAGAAAAATTTTTGAAATATTTTTATGCGTTTTAATTGAAGTTTAAATACTTTTAATTTCCTGTTATACGTTTTAGAAAAAAAACCTATCGTTAATTTGTATTTTTTTTTTCAAACGAAAATGTTAAAACATTTATTATGATTGACACTTTTAGTTTGTCAAGCAAAGGAAACCTTTTCTGTTTTTTTTTCTTTTTTTTTGGTTTTAATTTCAAAATTAATTGATTTTTTTATTTTTGTTTTCATGCTAAACTAGGTTGCCAATATTAGGTATTTTCTTTTTATTTTAACTCGTATAGGATTTTAATGTTAAACTCTTTTAAAATGCCCAGTTTTTATTAAATATCGAAGAAAAAAAAATTATGCAGAAAATACAATTTTTATTGCTTTTAATTATTTGCAAGTGTGTGTGTCTGAGTGTGTTAATATTTTATAAAAACATAAAAGAAAACTTACGTTGCAATTTAAATCAAGTCTCTAATTTTCTCAAACATTTCATTAAGGTAAGCCAAATGCCGCCAAAACATGTTTAAAATTAAAGTTAACGTAGGTTGTAGTATAACGCAATAAAATTTTTAGTCTATTGATATTTGTCAATATATTGACAAATCAAAACATATTTAATAATTTATTGATTTTCATAATTGTAACAATTTAACACTATATTCCCTATGTATCATAAGAGTAACGAATTAATTATTAACTTTTCGATATTTTATATAAATTACAGGGTGTCCGCCGGGAAGGCATACTACTTTGTTTGTTTATAATTTTTGATAAAATGAAAGAGAATAGTTCTTATATTGATAAATGTTTTCTCTAATTTGACAGTTATGTATGGAATACAATATTAAATAAATATCGGACTCTGTTAGCCTCACAAATGCCAGTTCTTTTGAGCACATTTTTCATTACATTCTTACACTTTTCACTCCAGCGTTCGGAGCAGTTAAATCAGGCAACCATCGAAGCCAATTAATATCACTATTCCTTGCAATAACTTGTTGTAGAAAGAGTTCTCACAGTAATTCCATTGTAATACTGGTTGTATGCGATGTGGCACCGTCTTGTTGACATCACATGTTACCCAAGTGCAAAGCATGCAGTCGTGATGTTAAGAGCTCTTCAATCATGCCACGATATCGCTCCCCACTGAGTGTTATCATTACGCCGTTTTCAGTTTCAAAGAGGAAAGTTCCAATGATTCCTCCTGACCAAATTATACACCAATCTGTTACTTTTATTGAATGCAAAGGTGACTGATGAATAATTAAAGGGTTTCCCATTGCCCAGAACCGACTATTCTATTTATTCACATATTCATTCAAATGAAGATGTGCCTCGTCACTCATTGTGATTTTTTAAATCGTCATCACAGTAATTAATGATTGATTCTGATAAAATATTTAAACGATTAATTTTGATAGATAGTGGAGCAGAAGTTTCGGTTCTACCAGCCTCAAACTTTAAGTGTAATAACAAGTTATTCACACAGAAATAAGTAAAAAATTGTTTATTTGTCCACCAGTAAACAAATTAGTGCTATCAATTAATATTAATTGTAATATTAATTAATGGTATTTAAAGTATAGCTGTATAAAACATTAACAAGTTAATGGAACCAATTAAATTATTAATCAAAAGAAATTTATTTTTCAATTAAGAAGTAAATTGAAAAAAAAGTACCAATAATTTTTTCTGTGCGATATTAGTTTAACAGCCGCTAAAGGCCCTAATATTTCTACATATGGTAATTTAGGACTCCGAAGAGAGTTCCTTTTTGTATTTGTTATAGCTAATATTACGAAACCCATTATTGGCGCAGATATTCTGAGTAAGTATGGTCTTCTAGTTGAGGTAAAGCGTAAAAAACTACTCGACCCACTTGCGAATTTAACAATAAACAATATCTTACACATGCCATGAATCATTACCTAAGCTTTGTTCTGTTGATAATAAATACACTAGATTATTAAAAGAATAACCATCGCTGACTCCGGAACTTGACTACACTAAGCCTGTGAAGCATTCTACTGTTCATAAAGCAATCACAGAGGGACCTTTACCTTATACCAAACCCAGAAGATTAGATCTATTAAAATATGAAGTAGCTAAGTCAGAATTTGAGTTTTTAATCAAATCTGGAAACTGCAGATCATATAATTCATGTGTTATTTCACCTCTAAATCTTATTTCTAAAGAATATTTCAATGATTGGCATCCTTTTGGCGATTTTAGACGACTAAACGCTGTAACTATTCCTGATCGATACCCATTACTACTTACATTCGTGATTTAAATATGAACATAAGAAATAAAAAAGTGTTTTCGATGTTAAACTTTTTTGTTTTATTTTTTTATTTTTTATTTTTTTTTTTGAGACCAATTCTCATTTCTAAACCCCTACTAAATCCTATGCATTGTATTGGAATTTTTTGAAGAAACGACAGTACATTATGACAACAGAACATTTATTTTGTTTTTTTTAATATTGTTAAGCGCCTTAGATATGAGACAAATTGCTGTGAATTGATCATTCAAAGGCCAGTGTTATACCTCCACTCTTGAATGATCAACAGCAATAGCCCCATCGTTACATGTTGATTGCGGTGAATGCCTTCGCTAAGTAGGTTTTTAGCTGTTATCTCCTACTTTCGTGCTTATCATCAAATTACTATGGCTAAGGAAGATATTTACAAAACGGCAATAACCACGCCTTTTGGTATGTTTGAATTCCGGCGCATGCCTTTTGGTTTAAGAAATTCAGCTCAAACATCCTAGCGTTTCATAAATGAGATATTTATAGGATTAGATTTTGTTTTTAGTTATATTGATGACGACTTACTAGCCAGCGAAAATGAAGAACAAAATTTCGAACATTTAAAAAAAATTTTTTGAGAAACTGGATGAATATGCCTTAAATACTAATACTTTTTTTGAGTTGAAAATATAAATTTCTTGAGTCATAATATATCAGAGAAAGGCACTAAACCATCTGAAGAAAAAATAGCTGCTATCAAAGATTTCGAAAGGCCGTTATTTGTTACGTAGTCGCCGTGGTCTAGTGGTTAGTGTGTTGGCTTACTAAGACGATAGTGCCGGGTTCAAATCTCAGCACCGACATCTTGAAAAAAGAAATATAAAAAAAATATTTCTTTCGGCGACTACCTCTCAGCAGTCTTCTGGCAAAAGCTCTGAGAGTAATTAATTGCCATGAAAGAGCTTCTCAAGTCTGTCGTTCGGAGTCGACATTAAACTGTAGGTCCCGGTACTCATGGATAGAAATTTACACACACAACATGAGTGCTGCGAGAAGCTAGGCCGTAATCCTGACACAGGGTTGTAAAGGCCAGTTATGTATGTATGTTATCTGTTACACAAATGCAAAAATTCCCAGGAATGGTAAATTATTGCCATCATTAAAACACATTGGTTTACTGCATATTTTTTCATAATTAATTTGTCACGTCTCTACTTCACGACGGCCAATTATGAACCGTCAAGACAATTGTTTACCAAAATGGCAGCAAAAGAAAGTAGTATACCTTTCCGTCAGACACCCTGTATATCTCGTTTTAAAACATTTCTATTTGAATAACAAACTGCAAAGCATTTTGTATACTTATATTGCCGATGTAGTATATTTGTAGCTTCAACAGATCAGCGAGTTGTATTTTTAATAAAATGTTTTAAAATATAAGTAGCGGAACTATTTAAACAGCAAAATGTTTATAAATCGTTTTGTGGCAAATATAAGTTGAAACATAATAAATGAATTTGTAAAGGATATAATATTTTCACATGCATACATACATTCAATAATGTTGAAAATTCACAGCAATTATTTTGTAATTGCCAAAAACATCATAACCGATTACCACTGAATTCAAAGTTTTAAATGACCAAAAATGGTCATTAAACAGTGTATCGTGAATTTCATATTAAAACGATTACAATGCACTTCTACTTGTTACTTGTATTTTATGATTTTTATAATTAAAATTATTGTCTTCAAAAAAAAAAATGTTTCCCAAATATTTGCTCGTATAAATAATTGTCATATATTAAAAGTTTTTATTATGATTACTTGTAACACGAATTTGGATTCAAAGTTATTTCTCCTTTATAATATTTTTTGTCTTCATTTTTAACTATTTTCTTGTAGAACAATTAACTATGCCACACATTGATGCCTGTTGACCAAATAGAGGCGAATCAAAAGCTAAACCGCCAGCTACTCTAGCTGACTGGCATAAGAATATAATAAATTTATACTATTTTAAAACAGGCTATTTAAGGTAATAAAGAGAAAAAAATAAATATCAAAACTAAATTCAATTTTTTTTTATCAAACACAAAAGTCCGACAACCATAGGCATAATGCCTATGCAATAGACGCAATAGAGTAATGGCTTAATATGAGAAACAACAATTAGCACAACTTGGCTCTGATAAACATAATTGCAATATTTTAAAAGTTATTAAAAATACTTATGGAAAACTTAAAGAATTCTTTTATAACTGAGAGCACAAGGAAAACATATTAATGATACAAAAAAAAAAAAAAAAAACAGAATAAACAGGCAGACTTGCAGTAGAAAATATTTGAAAACAAAATTTATTAACTAATAAACTGAGTATATGAGTATGGTTGGCTGTTTCAGTTTTAGTTTAAGGTCCATACGAGAAAAAAAAACTAAAAAGAAACACAGTTTAGTCACGTTTTTAACATTTTTAAAATACACACCCGCAATTGCTATTTTTGGTTAAAAATTTGCACCCGTCAATAAAGTCTACAGTCAGTTAAAAATTTGTTCGATTTTTTTTTTTTTTTGAAAATTAAAAATACACCGCCAATTTAAATTATCTTTATAATATTTTTTTATTTTGTTTTGTACAAAATTTTTACGAAAAATATTAAATTTTGTTTAAATTTTCAGAGCAACATACATATTAATGTGTCAGATTGAGTTTTTCTTATTTAAAATTAATTTATTTAACAATTTTAAGCCTTACCAACATAAATACTGGTATCATTTTCTAAGTTATAAATACATATTTTTATATATGAAATTTAGAAAAAAAAAACAAAACGATCAATATTTGTGTCGACAGTTTTAGATTTTAACTTTTTATTTTAGTGTTTCATAAAATTTTGTAAGAAAATAAAAAACACACCATAACTTTAACCTTTGATCTTAAGACTTTTCAACAAGTTACCATTTAACTTTGGAAAATTATCTGTTACAATTTATTTTACAAGTTGTCAAAATGGCATTATTTTATATTTTCATATGGATTATATTGTTAATGATATGGTTAACACATATATGAAATAATTTTTTCAAATTCATATAATGTATGAAAAGAATTGTGGCACCGTTTAGATATTGTCGCATATAACTCTGTGTGTTATTTTTTAAGTCATGGAAATATAACCATATACGGAAACCACTATATGATAAAAGATCAATAAAGAGATGACCCGTGTCTCCCAGTTTTAGCAAAAGTCATGAAGCTAAGGCTCATATCTTACAAACTGTTTTTAACTTTGAATTACTTTCGGAGTTAAAAGTTGTAGCTCTTGCCATAAAGAGCAAAAATTCACCTTTAAGACCAAAGTCCCAAAAAATTAGAAAAAAATTTGATCTTTTTTACCTTTTTCCACACGTTTAGGTCCATAGGTAGCAAACCGTTAAAAATTTAAGTAAACAATGAACTACAAAAATTTATCTAAGATCTCTGAAATGCAAGATATGAGCCTGAGAAAATGATCACTTTTTTGCAAAAATGACACCGAGGCCCATAAAAAATGGGCCCATAAAAAATGGAATAAATTTGTTTGGTCTTTTATCACATAGTGGTGGCCGTAATTGTTTTTTTTTTCGTATTGCACTGTGTAATTTAGTTATTTTATATGGAAATTTTAAAATTAAATCACTAGTATTGTACAATATAATAAAATAAGTTTACATTAAATTAAGTTTTTGAAACAAATGCTTAACTTTGGGAATTTAATTCATATTTGTTTAGATTCAGAACTAATTCCACGGGTCGAAAAGAGCCATAATCCAGCTGCAGTCATGGTTTAGTGGGCTATATCTTACGATAGGGTGACAGACTTGCATTTCTGTGAACAAGGAGTCAAAAATAGGCCAAAGTTTACCAAGAAACCGTTTAGGAAACAGTTGTGAAGCGCCTTAACAAATCCCTGTTTCAAAACCAGCCATGGACTTTCCAACAAGATGCGGCTCCAGCTCATAAGACTAAAACGACACAGACGCTTTTATATACTCTGAGGATTGGCCATCGAGCAGCCCTGATTTGAATCCTTTGGAATACAAATTTAAGACGGTTTTAGAGGTTATGGTCTACCACCAAGGATGCCATAACATTGATTCTCCTAAGACAGCTCTAGTTCGTACTGAAGCTAATTTTCCAATGTATTAGGTGCTTGCAGCTATTGACAAGAGCGGACATTTTGTATAAAACTAAGGTTTTTGTATACAGTACATATCAATAAATATATAAAAAAATTTATATCAAAACCATTCATTAGTTTTTCTTTTGTAGCTCAACATATTAGAAAGAGTATTTATGTCCCTACTAAATATATAAAAACTCACTAACTGAACCCATAAAAATGTGCGTGTTTTTGGAGAATAATATTTTGAATTTTGGAGAATAAGGACCGATAAAAACTATTAATTTTTTGTCTACAATAAATAAATTTTTTATTGAAAACTACCAAACGGGTCTATTAGACCCATATTATTTCCATGCAAATGGGTGCCATAGTCTTGGTTTAGTGATTAGTGTAAGTTTTTTATGTGCTAGACAAAGGATTAGTTTAAAATTAAAATTTCTCGGTGTTAAATGAAAGACAGACGAAGTGTATATTGTCGATGAGCAGGGACGTTAAAAGTTTTGGCTCCTAGATAACAGCCGGCAACAATACATTCGATGTGGTCAAGGAGGTCATCTACTACATGGCCACCCCTATGAACACCAAAATGAAAACTATAAAACTACTTATTGTACAGCAATAAAAATGTTCAAACTTATTATGTATCTCCCTATGAAGATATTTTTTAAGCTAATAGCCTAAAACCAATGTGCTACGCTACACCTATCATTTTCTATATTTTTCGACTGATGATTTTTAGTGACTACAAAGTAATTCAGACCAAATGGAAAAACATTATCTGTAAATCATCTTAAGATATATAGAAGTTAACAGTTAGTTTATGTGGGAGGTACTACGCCTACTTGAATACCCTTTTTTCTACTGATTACATTTATTGAATACAGAATCAATCACACCAAATTCAGTAACTTTACTTTTAATACATTTTAGAATATAAATAAATCTATATTTAACTTGAAGTGGAGGGGGCTCGTGGTATAGTGTTTAAATAGCTCTCATAAAAACTCAAATAGCCCCGGTTCAAATCCCAGCGAAGGACAAGAATTTAAAATAGTCATTTTTCTAAAAATTATAATTTAAATAATATTAAATTGTCCATCACTAAGAAATCGATCCCTGAGATTTCCGCAGTATTCCAACTATAGCAGGCATTAAAAATGAATAATTAGTAGTACAGCGCCACCTTCTGGAAGATAGCAGCTAACCATGGAGATACTCACCACTTCCAATTAACATCCAACGACCGATGGGGCAATTGCTGTTGATCATTCAAATCTGAAGGTATAACACTAGCCTTTGAGTGATCAAATGCTAGAAACTTGTCTCATCGACAACAAAGGCGCCTAATAATAAAATCTATCTACATACTTTCAAATTCTAGTATAATGCACAGTATGAGTAGGTGTCTACCCCTGAGTATTGGTCTAAAAAATTTTTTTTTTCTAATTCTGCACAATTACTAACTCATTATTTTCTTAGACGTGGAGTCATTCAAAACAAAATCAGAAACTTTATTTTTAACCGTTCTAAAGATATACAAAAATTAGTATTTATAATGATTGTACCACCCCCAGGTCCAATTTAAAAAACTTAACAAAGAGACTTACAAAAAGATTGATAATATCTATATATGGATTAGAAATAGACGTGGAAAAAAGGGTAGACAAAACAAAAGGTAAGCTGTATATATTATATTTTATAATTTTTATTAATTGGATAGATTTACATTTTTTCTTTTAATAAAATTTTTAAATTTATAAAAATTCTCGCAAAAAACCTCACCACAACACATTAATTTTATTAAACATGATCACTCTGAAATAGTAACTTCGGCACAAGCGAAAATAATTTTTTCAGAAACTTTCTTACAAAACTAGCTGTAACATAATTTTCTTCCAACGACTGTTTGTACTAAAATTCGCCATTTAATTGACAGCTGTAACCGGTAAAAATAGAGACGAGCATTTTTTTTATTTCAAATTGGTACGCTTTGTTTGTATATTTCTCCCTCCACCACTCATATTAAACACCAAATAAATGCTGAAAAAAAAAACTTCTAAAAGTGTAATTAAACTCACTAATTAAATCCAAAAAAATTTTGTCATCTTTTAACACCATTTACGTTTAATGTGTGTGCCTGCAGTTAAACAAAATTAAAAGCAATGGATTGATTTGAAACTGCACAGTTTTACCAAATAGGTACTTGATATCAATCAGTTTTCTTTTTTGTACTTGCCTTGTACTTTTATACCAAAGCAGAGAGTATGAGCACTCTACATTACAAGAGCAATTAAAGTTGGTTATACGATATGAAAATATATTTCGAAAATTAATAAAATTTTTATTTAGCAATTTGTTGCAATAACATGTAGAAATAAGAAAAGTTTCTTGATCACTTATTCAACATACAGTCCATAAGATTACCAAACAGAGTGTTTTTTGTATTTTGGGTGTTCTTTTTTAATTGAAATAAGTATATCGAAGTTATAGATAAACTCGCTAATCGTGAGCAACCTTTGAAAGCTAGTCTGTTTTTTTTTTAGAAATATTCTTAAAGATCTTAAAAATATTGAATTAGAACTAAATGTTAAAAAAATATGCTCGTTGTAGTATTATAGACAATATTTTCTGCTTGGAATCGGACTCATAGCTCTTGTACAACCCACTGAGTTACTGTTTCAACACAAAAAAAAAATCGTACATTTATTTAGGCTTTTAACTTTAAATAACACTGCGGGAGTATTTGAAATAAAAATTATTGTCATGGTTGTTAAAATGATCGATGGATATCTGATAAAAGTTTCGCCTGAACACTATGAATGGACTTTGGAAAATGAAAATATTTAAACTGAAAATAAAAAAAGTCTCTAGAGAATTTTAGTTTTTTCTTTATTATTGTCGTTTATACGCCAAAGAAAGCAGAAGCTTTTCCAATACAAAACTTTTTTTCTGTATGAGTTACTCAGTTTGAAATATCGTTTTTGTCTTGTTTTTTTTTGTTTTTTTTATATCTGATTTTTCTTTTTTTATCTTGCAAAATCAAGTGTTTACGTGCGATACGTGTTTAAAAATTTAATGAGATTCTCCAAACAAATCATTACAATTGAAAGCCTAAATAGTAGCAGACACCAACCAATATTTACAAGCAAAAAACATTTTTATTTTTTTGATTTTCTAATGCTTTTTTTAATTCTTTTTTATTTTAAGTAGTTTTTCTTAAATTTTGCAAATCACATTAAGATGAAAAAAATCCAACATTAACTGAAAATAGTCAGAAAATATTGGAAAAAAAAGAAAGAAATGACAAAAAAATTTAAACATGACAAGCATTTTAGCACAGGACACACGTAACAAATAATTTTTTTTTGTCTTTTTTAGCCAAAAGTTAGGAGTTGTAAAGCAGAAAAAAATCTAAGCTGTACAAAAAATAGTTGGCATGTGGCACACAGCAGCGCTGACATTACTTAGCCTTATAGCTCAATACAAGCTGCTAACATCCATATTCCTAACACTTGTTATATCTAAGCTCCTGAATAAAAAGTATTTATTTCTTAACTACAAACAGTCAATACTTTTTAGCAATAGTCAGTTATAATTTTCAATCATGACCCGCTTCAATACAGCATTGAGAGGTGTAAGTGATTTTTCCCTACACTGTGTTCATATTTGACATTTTGAAGGAAAGAAATGAAAAAAAAAAAGATTCTTTCCAACACTATCTCTCAGCAGTCTTCTGAGAGTAACTGATTCTGAGAGTAACTGATTGTCATAAATAAGCTCCTCAAGTTTGTCGTTCGGAGTCGATATTAAACTGTAGGTCTCTGTACTCATGGATAAAAATTGACACACTCAACATTAGTGCTGCGAGAGGCTAGGCCGTTACCCTTAAACCTGCTTGTAATAGCTATTTATGTATGTATTTATGTAAAATTAAAAATTAATTGCTATGTATGCTATTTATTTTCTTGTTTTTTAATTTTGGTCTAAAATTTTATTTTTAATTTCAGATAATTTGATGTATTTTTTGTAATTTTCTGTCACATTTATATTTTTTTACAGCAACAAAAATTTTTTGAGACTTTTTCTAAAAAAAAAAAAAATATTTTTTAATATTCAAACTTACATTTCTATGAGCGTGATCTCTAATGATGCGATAGAAAAATTTCTTTTCCTGCATATATGTTTTTGTCATTTTTGTTTATTTCTCTTTTTTTATTTTTAATAGTTTGTTTTAATTTCTTTTATTGTGTTTAAATTTTTTTAATGAAATCCATTTAGACCGTTAAGTAATTTGTTTTTATCGATATGACGGCATTTTTATGCTCTTTTGTTTAAAGAAAAATAGCGCAAAGATTTAAAATAAAATATCAATTAAATATCAATGAAATGAAATAAAAATTAATGCATTTTATTACAAATTTTATTATTTCATTAATTAATTACTAAAAGCTGTTTAATATTAGGTGGTATACTAAATGAAAATTTAATAGCTTTAAACAAATAACAAGCTGATACTAAATTATATAAATCACAAGCACGTAATGAAATAATAATAAAGTTAATTCCTAATTAATAATTTAATTAATTTTTATATTTCTTATTTTTCTAAGATGTCCAGCGTATAATTTAATAATAAATAAGATATACGTAAAATCAATTTAACTTCGGGTTCATCAGAACTGCTTGGTTGACAATGGGTTAAAAATGATTTTAATACATATTTAAAGAGTTTTAGTATGGACTCATAATATTTCCATACAAATGGGTCCCATAAACTCAATTTGGTAATTACTGCACTTTTTGTGGTACACAGAGGGTTAATATAGTTTGTAATAGTATGTTAGGTAAGTACAAATAAAGATATATTTTATAAAAAAATCAATATTACAATCCTTCCTTTTACTGTTTGCAAAAATTATGGGTTCATTGAGAAGCCGTTAGGGATTTAAAACAATAAAAAAAAATTAATTAAAGAAATACTTTAAAACTATTTCCGTAGTTTAATAAGCCTAATAAAAAGCCAAGCTTAAAAAATAAAATTAAAAAAAAAACAACTTTAATATGTTTTTAATTTTTTTGTGAATAAAATAAAAATTTCTGTGTTCGACCATTATATCGAAACAAAAAGAATTCAAAAACGTTAGAATTATCTAATCATCTGACAAATTTCTCTAATTGTTAGATATCAAAGAGTTTAAGAATTAATGTGTTTGGTTTCGAATAATTAAAACTTTTTTTCGGTAATTAAAATTAATCAATGAGAGATATTATCTACCAGCAGCGTTGTTAAATTCTGACAGGTAAAATTAATATTATGAAACTTACAAAAAAAAATATAAAAAGTGGTAAAAAAATGTATTAATAATGGCATAACAGAAACCTCAACAAATAAACCTGGTGAATCTAACATTAATTTTTTTTAAGTATATAAGTATACATCTTAATATAACTGTCAGGATTAAAATTATGATATAAAAAAATATATATTTATACCGTCGACATATTAAAAATTAATAATTTAGTAGCTGCAGTGTCGGTCAAAACTAATGAAGCAAAAAAAAAAAAAAACCTTTACGCCACATAAGGGAAATAGAAATCAAGCAACACATTCATTGGAATATCACTCGACTGGTAAAAGATAAAAAAATAGCTTTTCCACATTAACATGTTTTGTTTAGACAATAGTTTTTAACACACGTACTATGTATGTATGTAACTAATTAAGTTGATACTCATATATGTATATAGAGTATATTTACTCATTTTATAGAGGTATAAAACTTTGAAATGGATTCAAACAAAGATGATTTTTTTTTAATTGATATGAATTTTCCCTTATCCAATATAATACTGGTATAGCTGGCTCGGAGTTAGGGATGCTCACGAAAAACATACACTGATGTTTTGTGATGTCTCAAATAAAAACATAGACGTTTTCGATGCATCGCATCAAATTTTTTTATAATAGCAAAACAAACAAAAAATATACAAATTTTAACATTTTGTTTTACCAAAATTTAGTAAAATTTAATAAGTCAAAATATTTTTTGTCTAGAGTTCGTAAAAATTATATTTCATTAACCCTTTTAGCCTGCAATCTACTTTGCTGTTTCAAAACCTACTTACTTAATTTTGAAAAAAAAATTTTTTTTAAAGGCACGGAACTGACAATCACTCTTAAATATTTGTACTCTACATTGTAAAATTTCTACCTTATGCCAGTAATCAGCCCATATTCTTAAAGCGTTTTTTATTAAATCGACTTACAGGACTACATAAATATACAGAGAGTTCGTCAAGCAGGCTTTCTTCATTCCTACTTGTTTTCCAATTTTTGTGATCATGGCTCCGAAGCCTAAGGTCTTTTATTACATTATCTGAAACTTCAGAGACCCATTCGTCTATAAATGCATCGATATTTTAACGATGCATCGAATTAGAAACATCAATGTTAGAGATGCATCGATAAACATCCAGCTTTCCTACTCGGAGTTTAATCTGGAGGTCTAATTTTCGATTACTTTTTCTATTCTTAATGGCAGTACAGATATATGATACGTCTTCACATACATACCTCGAAGAACCATTGACAAGGCAAATATTTACTTGTCTTTATTTTTAGAAAGTTTGAAATAAAACAACCTATTAGTCATTCAAAATGCTGAAGCAAAGAGTGGACGGAATAGGATAAGTGGTCACGGAACCTTCAATGCAAAGAAAATATTAAATTTGTATACCTTATGAACGACTAAAGCTGAAGTTTGCAAGTTCTTAATATTTTTTTTAATGAGACTATTAACCAGTGGTAAACCCCTACTGATGCTGTGCCTTGTATTGGAATTTTTTGTTCTTTTTTCTTATATTATAGTTAAACGTCTTAGGGTGTTATAACTTCACCCTTGATTGATCAACAGCAATTGCCTCATCCTTGCATATTGATTGTGGTGAGTGCCTTCGCTAAGCAGGTTTAGATGTTATCCGCTACTTCCCCATAGGTGACGCTTTTCTCCTAATTTTGTTGTTTTATGTTGCCAATGGTAAAGAGGGAAGAGAATGAAATGTCAGGGAGCGGTTTCTTTGTAGAAGAGATTCATGGAGTGGGGGAGGGGGGAACCTCTTATGTTTTTTAAATTATAATTTTGAAAAAAACCTCAAACTAACTCTTTCATTTCTTCACCTTTGCTATAATTTGAACCTGGGTCGTTTGAGTTTTCGTGCGAGCGCTCTAAACCCTATACCACGCACCTTCCCCATTTTTCATTTATTTATTATTATTTAAAGCTTAAGATTTATTAACCTTAATTGTTTTTATTCCAGAAAAATTTAACACAAAATTTTTTTACTTAATTTTGAAGGACACTGTATATCTAAATTAATAAAAATAAATTGAAAAACACAATTTATAAGCACACTTTAAACAGTTTAATACGTAACTGTATATACATATATATAATTTTTTTGTTTTTATATTTGCATTTCTTCACTTAATGATTAAAGCTCTAGCTTTAAGCAAAAAATAAATTTAATTGATACTCTTAGTGAAAATACTTTTGCTTTTCATGTTTAAATATAGAGAAATAAAAACAAAATTTTTTTGTTATGCAATAAAATGAAATGCTTGAATATTAATTGAATTCGTCTTTAAGTTGTTTTATGAGTTCCATGTTATAAAATGTCAGTTATTGTTGGAATGTGGCTTTTCTTAAATAATTATCTGTGCAGTTGATTCACAGATTTTCTGGTAAGTTTATCCTGTCAGCTGATGTTGGTAGAAATAATGGTTTTTGTTGTTAAAAAACAATAAGAAAAATTGGGATATAATATATCGCCCAACTACCCTATAAAATTAGCTCTAAAAAAATTTTAAAAATTTTATTAGCATTTACGATATTATTTATTATCGTAAATTGTTTAATTTTTTCTTAATGTTAAATTCCATTGGCCAGCAGATTTGGAGAAATGTTGTAGGTAGAATCGTGTAGGTCGTCGTGGTCTTGTGGTTAGTGTGTTGGCTTACTAAAACAAGAGCTCCGGGTTCGAACCCCAGCTCTGACATCTTAAAAAAAAAGAAATATGAAAAATATTTCTTCCGGCGGCTACGACTACCTTTCAGCAGTTTTCTAGCAAAAGCTTTGAGTGTAACTGATTACCACGAACAAGCATTTCAAGTCTGTCGTTCGGAGTCGACTTTAAACTGTAGGTCCCGGTATTCATGGATTAAAATTAACACACACAACATGAGTGCTGCGAGAAGCTAGGCCATAACCCTGAAACAGGGTTCTAATGGCCAGTTATGTTATGTATGTATGAATGTCATTTGCAGAGTTTCTATTGGTTCTGCCTCATAGTGTTCACAGTTGGATCTTGTATGTAGGCTTGTATGTAGGCTGATAATATCTCAGTATCTGTCAGCTGTGTGGCATTATTTAGATCTTTCATAAATTAGAGTAGGAATTGCAGAGGGATGTGAAACTAATACGGATGTTATCGGTGGGTGCAGAACCATTCGTCTCTTACTCTTTTATGTTCTGTAATCAAAGCATATATTTGGGGATTTTAATTCCTGGTTCTGCTATTTTTAAAGATTACAACCCCCAACATACCTTCAAACTAGTAGCGGCGTTTATTGATTACTGGATGGCGCGGCGCACACATGCAGAATATAGGTTTGACATAAAATATGAATTATAGCAACGGAAATCCCGTACTCGGCATAACTAACGAAATGTGGTTGGTACCATAAACACATTTTAACAATTTTCGCCAGTTGTTACATTTCGGTAAAATAAACATCTGAACGCATATTTTGACTGAGTATTTATACCATTTTTTAACCATTTGTTGAGATTCGTAAATGATTTTTTCCTATAAATTAGTAAATGGTGTTTCGAGATAGACTCCCGAAATATGACAATTGGCTTCTATCATTTATTGGAATATTTCCTGTAACCTATTAGAATTCATTTGTAATTAAACCAGAAAGGTATTTTATAAAGTGTGTTTTTACATAGACTAGTTTGTGTTATTATTATTATTTTTTTTCTTTTCTAAAGTGTTCATATTGAATCTTTTTTCGTATGGATAATGTTATCCTACATGTAGGGTGTCATCGAAAATAAATTCATTCATTCATGACAATATTTTTATTTAGTTTGCCGACACAGTTTATGTGACATTACCGATATTTGTTGCCGTTTGATTTGAAACTTTTCTATTTTTTAATATTATTTTTTTCGTTTTTTTTTCTTCTTAAGCTCTACCACAGTATTAAAATATGCATTGTTGCCACAGTTTTGGGGCAACCAGTTGTATAACCACATTTTTTCTTTCGATTTCATTGTACTGTTTTTTGTGTGCATTGAAACAACAGGCACCAATAAAAAAAGGAGTCATTCAAGCCCGGTGGCAGATAATCTTCTGTCAAGGAAATGTTTAAAAAAGAAAATAAAAAAAATTGAGAAATATAGAGCAAAATACCACGCAAGCCAATAAACTTTAAAGCAAAAAAAAAATGATAAATGAAAAAAGAAAAAGAAACAAGAGGTATAAAGAAACGTATTCATGTTTGAAAAATGATTTAAGGCGCTACGTTTAGAAAAGTTAGTAGAATATTAAATATGTATTTCGAAAGAACTTACAAAACGAAAGTGGGAGGAGAGTAGTGTTTGTATATTGATAATATTTGGGGTATTCACATGGTCCTAGTAAAGCAGTCATAATGTTCTAATTTGTTTTTATTTATAAGAAATATATTTTTTTTATATGACAATAATAAATCAATGACGATGAGACATAACAGCAGCCTTTGTGAATTACGCTTAATAAAAAAATGTTTAACAAATTGTATTTTTAATTAAAATTGTTGTAAAAGAAAAGCGCCACCTATTGGGAAGAAGCAGATTACAGCTCAAAACCTACTTAGCGAAGGCACTCTCCGCAATCAACATACAACGATGAGGCAAATGCTGTTGATCAGTCAAGGGTGAATGTATAACACTGGGCTTTGAATGATCAATTCACAGCAATATGTCTCATTTAATAACATAAGAAAACAAAATATATGATCTGTTGTCATAATGTAAAAAATTATACAACATTAGTGCTGCGAGAAGCTAGGCCGTAATCCTGACACAGGGTTGTAAAGGCCAGTTATGCATACTGAGACCTACAGTTTAATGTCGACTCCGAACGATAGACTTGAGAAGCTTGTTAAGGGGAATTAGTTATTCTCAGAGCTTTTGATTGAAGACTGCAAAGAGGCAGTTGCCGAAAGAAAAATTTTATTTTTATCTCTTTCTTAAGATGTCAGGGTTGGGAGTTACACCTAGAGTTTTTGTCTAGTAAGCCATTACATTAACCACTAGACTACGACCACTAGACTACGAAAGAACTAAGGTTTTTTTTCCGCTCAAAAATATTTCTGGAAAATCAATGAAGACTTTACGTCCAGCAGGGTGTTCTGCGTGTATGCTTCGACCATTGAGTAATCAATAAAAACCGCTTTGAAAGTATGATGCAGGTTGTAATCTTTAAAAGTGTTCCCAATATAGCAAAACAAGCATTGGCACTCCATCTGTTGTATTTTAAATTTTGTACACAATCACATTAAACTATCACAACCTAATTATAAGATCAAAACAAAACTATTTCTTATACTGGGTGTTCCAATAATCTAATTGGTAGTGTGCTAGATTGCTGGTGTGAGGATTGTGAGTTTGATTCCTACCAAAGACCCTGGTTGGTGCCGCTACACTGAGCAGAGGTCTTAATATTGTATTCTGATTTACTTATAAAAAAACAAAAAATAAATATTTCTATTACTGGTTAAACTATTCGTATTTATTTTTCGATATTTCGTTACTTCTTTGTGTAGCATTATAAGGAAACAAATATTTGTGCGAAATATCGAAAATTAAATACGAATAGTTTAACCAGTAATAGAATTAATAAAATGGACAAAGAATGTAATACCCCGCATTGTCTTTTTTGTAGGGGGGATCCTCCGCTGGTAAGAGACAGAGCTTGCAAGGTCGGTGGCACCGTAGGCTCCAAATGGACCAGAATATAAGGCTCCATCTTGCAGTAATGTCAGGTTACAGGATGGAGCCAGGTGATATAGACAGGGGTTTTAGCCGGTTGGCACGCAATATATTTGTGGAGTCAGGCACTACAGGTTGAGAAAACCACCTAAGTGCGTAAATGCATTTCCCCTCTCACTAGAAAAAAATATAAACTTTGGCAAACAATCTCCTGATGTGTTTTTTGTTCAGGGACGAAATGGCCAAAGAGTTATACTTGTTCTCTTAAGTAATATATTTCATATACAACATTAAACCTAATTGTCTATATGGGAAAAAATATGTTTTGTTTTCTTTAATTAAAGTTCACGAGTGTAACATACATTTCAATATTAACTTTTAAACATTTTTTTTTGTTTTTCTTTTAAAGTTACTTTTCTTATACAGAAATTTTTGAAGAATTTTTTTTTTAATTTACGAGCTCTTGAGTGCACAGAAAGCATAGTGTAGGGTACTAGCAATTCTTGGATGTTATTTTAAAACTGACCTAGTACGAGAAATATTTCACCTATTGAAACTTAATAACAAGTCCTTATATAAAAATCACGATATACTACATACACAAATGCATATATTGGAAAACAGAAGCCTTTTTGTAACAGAAAACTAAACTGAATCTTCATTTTTATTCACAACACCAGAAACTGTTTCATCTGACCATGTCGTGTGTTATATATTTTACAATTTTTTCACTCTTTCAGCGTATTTTGCGTGCCATAGCGGTAACAAAAAAAAAAATTTACTTTCAGCCTCAAATCTATATTAAATATCAAACCACACTTTATTTATTTTTATTGTTAAGTTTCTTCTTCTTTTTTTCATCCTCTTCGGCAAAATCTTGAAACCGCATAAAAACAAAAAAATTTCTGTTTTTTATAAAAACAATAGCAGCACAAACATTTTATACGCAAAAGAAAAGCTCCATCTACTACATAAGTAGTATTGTTGTGCTACAATTTATGGACAGGACTGTTCAATTTAAAGTTTGTGGCCTTAACAAAATAATGACTATACCGATGACGTTAATGATGAAAATCACTAGTGACGGAAGACTTCAGCTGTAGGCTTTTGTTACTATTTTTTATGGGAATTTTTTTTTTTTTTTTTTTTCCTTCTTACAAATTTTATAAAGCCATGGAAATTTTTTCTTATTTTTTTTTTGTGTGAAAATAACAGCAACAACAATATTGGTCAAACCGTACAACATGTTGTACAACAACATTTCCATGCAAATGACCATGAAATGGAATTTGCAAATGAACGAGTTTTATATAAAAGCAGTTTATTTACTTCACTCAGCCTTAGTGTGTATGTGTATGTGTGAGTTTTTTTCTCTTGTTTTTTTCCACATACTTTAATAGTGAGTTTCTGTGTAACGTACTTGAACCAGAAAACTCAATTTTAATTTTGATAACAGAAAATTCAAGTATAACTAATAAAGAATGACGTTGAAGGTGTTTTCTGTTTGTATTTTATTTCTTCTTTTATTTCTTTTTGGTTGCATTCCGTACCAATAAAGACAAATCTTCCTTTTTTTGTACGGAATACAAAGTTATAAAATTTTCAGGTTTGGTTCTTAAGTCTTTTGTTTTGAAGCACTAAAATTTCAAGAAGATACAGGATTATATATGTATGTATATTGTATGTTAAGAAAATTTTGTCTGCTATTAACACAAAACAAAAATATAAAAAAATAAAATTCCGATACGAAAATTGAACAAAATTTTGAAAACCTCAAAAACAAACTAATTGTTATTGAATCCACAATTATGTTTACAAAAGTAGTAAATAATAGGTAGAACCGACTAATCATTCCAAAACTTTAGCAGTTGTTAGTTACTTGAGGTAGGCATAAGATAAGTTGTCAAAACAAAATTGGAAAACGTCTTAAAAAAATATACAGAAGACACAAAAAACTATTTTGTGGGAATTATTTCACTTATTATGGTTTTATTTAATTTTTTTATAGGAGACTTATTGTAAAATAAATAATGTCCCAGAAAATATAATTAAATAACGTTCCGAAATGATATTTGTGGTATTACTTCGCTGTGTAAAATTGTTTTTATATAGAAAGCACACGTGCCTTGTCGACATTTGGCCGGCAACAATGATTACAAACTCCATTTAGGTAAATTTTCAATAAAACTAATCTAAGAAGACAACGAGTTTGACATACTCCTATTTGGATAAAACTTTTTCAAGCCTTGATTGATATTATTTTATTTTATTGAGGCCAGTACACAGTAGGTGACTCCTATTAATGAGATACGTTGTGCTAATCGGGGAAAATATGAGGGGAAGAGGGAAAAAGAGTGTGGACCTTTCATTTAAACTCACTAATATTAGTCAAAAAAAAAAGATAATACTTTAAAATGGGAACCGCAAGGAAATCGGTTGCTGTTGATTGATTATTCAATGGCCAGTATTATACCTTCACCACCGAAGAATCCACCAGCAATCAACCCCAGAAAACCAGCATAGTAAAGTGTAAATTAGGGAAGGAATATAATATTATAATGACATTGGAGATGATCCTGTTGTTATTCTCCATAATCCAGGTATTGAAATAAGTCTTAGTAATTGTTCCTCAACTGCCTTTCTGGCATGGAAGCCCCTGCCAGAGTGCCATTACTCTTCGCCAGCTTACTCAGTTGAGTCCATGCAGTGTAAGCCTCTACACCATGACAATGTGATTAAAGCAAATTAGTAGTATACACCAACTCATCTAGCTAACCTTAATAGTTTACAGATGTCGCCCAATATTCTCTTTCTTTAAATATTATTTTAAGCCAAAAACACCTTTAGAGTAATACATTATTTTAAACGATGGTCGATTCGACTAAAATTCTCTAAACCTTAAAATTTAAAATTAATTCAAGCTTTACTACCTCTTAAAGGAAAGTTAGGAACTGTTTCTTCTTATGCATACCCCAATAGAATCTTTAAAGAGTTGTATTTTTTGCAACATAAGAAAAAAAAATATTTTAAAAACGGTATGAAAATCATGTTTTATTCAAAGAGAAACAGCAGATTTAAAGAATTTTTATATATCAAAAAAAATTTTTTTTCAAAGTAAACTGTAAAAACTCTTTGAAAAAAAAAAAAACAGTGCAAATATCATGTTCTAATTCAGATGCAGTGCACATTGTGAAATTATTTCAGATAGAAGCTTTAATTTGTAAGAAAGAAGAGCAGATGTAACAGTATGGTATTTCTTTTGGCGATAATAGCAAAACCTACAATAGCAAAGCCCCTCAGCACACACAATCAACGTCCAAAGAACGATAGATGGGACAATTGCATTTGATAGCAATTTGTCTCGTTCGTAGAAGATAGGATAGGTTAGAATAGGATAGGATAGGATAGGATAGGATAGGATAGGATAGGATAGGATAGGATAGGATAGGATAGGATAGGATAGGATAGGATAGGATAGGATAGGATAGGATAGGATAGGATAGGATAGGATAGGATAGGATAGGAAGAAAAAAAATCTCTATATCCATTCACAAATTCCAGTATAACGCACAACATGTGGCGGGGTTTACTTCCCTAAGTACAGGGGGCAAAATACGGAATTCGATATCGAACGGAATTACTATATAAATAGTTTTAAAATTTTATGAAATTTCATTCGATATCGAACGTCGTAATTTGCCCTCAGGTTTTAGTACAAAAAAAAAGTCTACTTGCAAAAGCTTTGAGAGTAACTGATTGCCATGAAAAGCTTCCCAAATCTGTCTATCGGAGTGGACTTTAAACTGTACGTCATAGTACTCATGGAGAAATGGTGATACACACAACACGGGTGCTACGAGAAGCTAAGCTGTAACTCTGAAACACACAATTATGTGTGTACGTATGTATTTAATACACTACGATGACTTGGTATGACATGGTGTGACATTGTGTTTGAAGCGACATGACATATCATACCATGTTTTTTTTTTTTTTTTTAATGTGCTTTAATGTACATATCCGAGTAAATATTTATAACTATATGCGTGAATGTGTTTTTTCGTTTTTTCAGAAACAGCATACACTGCTTTACAAAAAGACTAACTACTGCATAATTAACAAAAGCGCGGAACGTAGCAATATGACAAGGGAACACAAAGGCTAGTTAGGACTTGAATTTTTTAGTTCTTCGTCTTTTTTTTAGGCACTAATACATTGTAGATTCTTTTTTTTTCAAATAAAATTATTTATCTCGCGTTAGAAATATTCCAAAAAATAAAATTTTGTTATTTGATTTTTTAATTTTTTTTTTGAGGCGGGGTTACACAATACTTTTAAATAGATTTCTTTTTTTCAAACTCGCAGTTTATTTTATTTTTAACTCAATTGAACACAAATTTGCAAGTACGTAATTGTTCGTTATCGAAAATATTTTTAATTACACCTTTTATGACCTTCTGCTTTGCACAGAGAGTATATAATTTAAATAATAATTAAAATAAAGTTCTTCACCCATATCTATTTATGAGTTGTTGTTGTTTTTCTTTTTTGCCCCTTTTTGTTTAACAAAAATAAATGTTATTATTAAATAGGTTAAATATAGTGTACACTTTTTATGCATACATAGTGTGTATAAATCATAAAAAGAAATAAAAAATCAAAAACAATATTATAAAGAAAAGTGATACATAAACGTCTGAATGTGTACAGTAAATAAATTTAAGCCGGATCTTAGCAATTGAATATGAGTCAAATGTATAAATGAAGAAAAAAAACATTAAAAAAACAAAACAAAAGATAGTTTAATCTTAACGAAGACGGCAAAAATATTTATGACTACGGCACACACACACACACACACTTAAACATAGAGCACATACAGACCAGATCAAATGATGCTGGCAGGTTAACAATTTGACTCGCGTACAAAAACGGACATACCGCAAAGCAATACATCGTAATGAGTACAAATACATGACATGCACATACATAAACACACACAGCCCCAAACACATATAACACCTGCACCTTTATAGAAATATAACAGTAATAAATCTATTTTTAATTTTTAAGCAAAAAAAAACAAAAACAAATGTAATGAGATTTAGAAGACATACTGACTACAAAATAATGTATGTGAAGTACGAATAAACAAAAAGAAAAAACAATTTCAATTGAAAAAAAAAGAATAAACGTCATAAACCTGTAACATTTGCCAAAGCTGAAATCATATCACTCAAGCTCAACTTAGACGATACAATAAAGTTCAGTTAACATATGTGAAGCTAAAGCCCATGTGTTTTTAAATAGATAAATATTGTTATTCTGTAACAAATAAATTTGATTTCATTTTTTTATTTACAATAAAATTGTAATTGCAATTATAATTGCTGTCTGTTTTAGTATTCAGCTTAGAAGATTATACAAAAAAATATGGTGATCTTATAATTATTTCTTTGATTAATATTTTGTTTTATTATTCTTAAAATATAACTTATTTCTCATAGTAAATTATATAAAAATTTGCAGCATAAAACTTAGAAAAAGTTTTGAAAAATTGGAAATGCACTACTAGAGATATTATCAAATTGGTTAGAAAGCCGGGCAACATCGGTAACCCAACATAAGTTTATTTCTAAAATATCAGAATAGATTATTTTGTGAATGCATATAATCAGGTAAAACCAAATTAGAGTATAAATACTCACAGCATACACACATACATAATTGACAATTACAATCTTGTTTCAGGGTTACGGCCTAGCTTCTCGTAGTAACCATATTGTGTGTATCAACTTTTATCCATGAGTACTGGGACCTATAATTTAATATCGACTCCGAACGACAGACTTGAAAAGCATTTTCATGGCAATCAATTACTCTCATAGCTTCTGCTTTAAGACTTTTAAGTGGTAGTCATCCAAAAGATATTATATACTTATGGGGCATATACATAATATGGATGCTGTGAGAAAGGGTTGAAATAACCAGTTATTTATGTATAAATGTGGTCATAAATCCAACTATTTTACTCAGAAAGAGGGTTATAAGCATTGCAGAATGGGAACAGAGCGATTTTTGATAATAAATTCCCCAGATTTGTTAATGTTGTTCTTTTGTAAGCTTTTGCAAAGTGATTGCCATTCTCGTCTTTAATTTATTTTTTTCCGAACTTATATATATAATTACAATGCTCTTTATCATTACCATTACAAGTTATTTTGTATACATTTTGTAAAATATAAACTTTTTGTTAAGCTTCAGGTCAATTAAAATAATTATTATTTCGATATTTCTGTACTTCTCCGCATAGCTTCTGCAGAAAATATTTATTGTATTAAAATAACAACAATTTTATATTTTACTCAATAATAAGGTTAACTAAACTTATTCATACAAGTATACATTTTGTATAAATTTGATATGTTCCATTTTTAAATCTATTCTTTGTTCTACTAAAAAGTTTCTGTAAGTCATTTTATATTAACCAGAAATCGAAAATCTCCATTTCCTTAATCGTTCAGATAATATGGGGTATAAATCATAGACTTATTGATCAAGTAATCATTTTCATTATGTACGTTACGTTACTTTCAGCTCTATTAATATCATTATCTCCACGATCATAAGTATCAGTATTACTATCAGTCCTATTTACAGTACAATCATCATCATAATCTATATTATATTTACCACTAAATTGTCTTTCTTACCTGTTATAAATATAAATTGTTATCAATTTATATCAGTGACGTTCAAAAATTAGTTTCCCTATAACGCGTGATAGGGAAACAAATTCTGCTTAGGTCGTAGTCAAACACGTACATAATAATAAGAAATATTGTTACACTTGCTCTTTTTAGGTTTTATCTTCTCTCCAACATAGTGCAGGGATGGATAGTGCATATTTTTTGTATCATTTTTATTTAACTGAAATAATTATTCATTATTTCCTCCAAATTTATTTATTCTTAATAGATCGGTCACATGTCTATCGGACAATCGATTACGTACTTTATTCAGAATTATGAAGAAATATTTATGAAGTTATAAACAGAAAGTAATTCAAACAATCCCTCTTCTGGTAGAAGTAAGCAAAGTCTTTACTCTGCTTCATACACAAGCGCAAGTGTATTTATGTAATAGTGGACATCACTGATTTATATGCACCTTATCCTCTCCATATTCTTCTTATGAAAGTCTCTATCACTTATCCGAAAAACTCTCCCAATGAGGTTGTTAGCCATACTAATTATGATTCTCTTATCATCTTTCTTTTTACTTTTTTAAGACCAATACTCAGGGGTAAACTCCTCCTCATACACTGCATGATTGTTCTTGTTCTTGTATTGGAATTTTGAAGACAGATAGATTTTTTTTTTTCCTATAGATATCTATTATGCGCCTTTTTTGTTGACGAAGCAAGATGCTGTCAGTTTGACCACTCACGGGCCAGTGTTATAATTTCACCCTTCAATGTTCAACAGCAATTGTCCCATCTGTCGGTGGATTTTAAATGTGAGTGGTGAGCACCTTTGGTAGATTAGCTGCTATCGTCCCAGAAGGTGGCGCTCTACTCCTGATCATTCGTTTCTGTTGACTGGAAATGTCAGGGAACGGTTTCTTGAAGCTGGACTTCTTAGACTAGTAGTTCAAAATCCATCCTGGTATAGAAGTTTAAAATTACGCTCTTTTTCAATTGTGAATTTAATAAATGGACAAACCCCATTCAAAGAATCAAGCATATCGCTTATTCCTTCATCAGAAAAAATGCAAACTAAATCATCAATACATTTTGTAATTAATAAACACATGCTGGATATCCTCGCATAATTTAACCAAAAATAGTTTTTTTTTAACATTCAAATTGCATAGAAATTTCATAGTAGTCAATTAAAGTTTTAATTGTTTCAGTAAACACCCTTTAAATGTCTATTTGCACTGACTTACTCTATTAGTCAGCACTCATATTATAAAACATTTGCTGCGAAATAAGCTGCATTTCTTTATGAAGAGAGGGAGAAAATTTAAAAATCGTGTTGTATTTTGTTTGTTAAGGATGTTTTATTAAGAAATTAAAGAAATTATAAGTAAAACAAAGAAGAAATGTGACATTCTATTCCACCAATCATCAAAAAAAAAAAATAATAATAAAATCGAATGATCAGGAGAAAAAGCGGCACCTACTGGGAAGTAGTAGAGATAACATCATAACATCAACCTACATAAATATAGCAAAGCCTCTCAGCCAAACACAGATGGGGCAATTGCTTTTGGTCATTCAAGGGTGAAGGTAAAAGTACTGGCTTTCATACTGCTTCGTCCGGCGCTTAAGTGGAAAAAAAAATTCTCTATAATTTCAAAAATTACAGTACAAGGCTCAGCAAGAGTAAGGGTTTATCTCCTGGATACTGATCTTAGAAAAAAATTTATTCCAGCTATGGAAAAATATACGTTTTTGTACACGAATATAGTTTTAAAAAGGAAGTTTTTACAAAAAACTTTTACATCCATTTGTAATAATATGAGGTCATAATATTAGTGAGTGAGACAAAGCTTTAATTTTGTAAATTTGAAAAGAAGAAGGTCAAAACTTTGGATTTGAAAATATAAAATAGTATTCTTTCAAGAACTATTTAAAACATTTTATTATTAGCAGATGCAACTTTTGTGTATCCCTTTTATATGGTGCTGCCATACTTGACACCGAACATACATTGTTTAAAGTTGTAACTTATCACTAAACATACTCCACGCAGTGTTGCATTCGTAACTTGAATCAGATAGTGGTGTACTTAAGTACTTATTGTGTAATTTTCTTTAGTTGGCTTTTAAATAATAACCATTTAAAGCTGATTTATATTACTTTTAAATTACTTTTTTTTTAAACAAATTAACTCAAAACTTAAATTGTTTGAAATAAGTGCATTTTGTCAGGTTTTCCTAGTAATATTAACACTGTGCAGTACATTCATTGTCATATTTAATGTTTAGAAATTTTTTACAAATGTTTTGAAATTATTATTTATTAAAAAAAATACTTAAACAGACCTATAAAACTAATCAATATTTACTGACAGTTGAGATTAAGAAATATTTATTGCATTTAGTATCCTTCATTACTTATACTTATATCTGTAACTTTTTTTTAAGTTAACTAATCTGAAAAACATAAATAATATATTTAAATAGTCAAGAACACGCACAGTTTGCTCAACATAAAAAAAAAACAAACAAACAAAATATGTATAAAATATCAATAACAAACTAATCATAGAAATACTAAATATTGTTTATAACTTTTATGTCATTTTTAGTCGAGGGAATAAAAAACTAAAACTAAAAATTTTAAATGGAGAGAGAATTTATTTTATCATGATTTGTAGCTTGTTTGTCATCTAAATGTGATGCTGTAAATCACCATAAATTTAAAACATTTTTCATATATAATTTTCTTGCGTACAAAAAAAAAAAACAAATTTTAAATCATTTCAAAGTAAAAAAAAGAAAACAAATCATAAAAAATTCAATGAAAACTACCTTACAAAAAAAAAAAGGTGAAATAAAATACAAATAATAATAAAAAAATTTAACACAATACTTCTATACTGTTTTAAAATCATAACTTATACATCACGATTTTTTTTTTCTTTGAAAATATTGTAAAAATACGCATTATTTATTATTAAAATGCATGTAAATATAAGTGACTAACTTAATGTGTTGGTGTTTATTTTATTTTTTTATATGTTAAAATATATATTTTTTTCTACACTTTTAGCACAAGTATGATAAAAATCTTAAAATTTATTTCAACGGAATAAAAACTTTACATGCATTTTGGCCAGAATATTGCAAAAAACAAAACAACGCATAAAAATAAAATTTTAGTTTCTAGTATTTAAAATGTTTAGAATGAGGCAGTAGTTGATGCAGAAGTTTAAAGTAATTAGCCCATGATAATAACCATTAAGATACCATTATCGAACACAAATCCTGGTACATATTTTACTTAATTGAAATACGTTGCATTATCTTGATGTTAGTGACCTTGTATTTTTATTACCAGCAAAGTATCAAGGCGAAATACAACAGTGAAGTAAAACAAAGATAAACTGTAATAAGTATAGCAAGATCTATAAAAAACAAAAACTCAAACCCTATAGAACTCCGAAGATGTTGAGGCTTTTTTGTTTTTTTTTTTTTATGACCAATAATGCTGTGTATTATATAGGTTTTTATTTATTTTTTTTTTTTTGGAAAGGACAGTAAATATATTTTTTGTTTCTTATTTATTATTAAGCGCCTTATGAATAAGACAAATTACCGTCAGTTGATCATACAAAGGCCAGTGTTATACCTTCACTCTTAAATGATCAACAGCAATTGCCTCATCGTTGCATGTTGACTGTGTTATGGTGAGTGCCTTCGCTAAGCACGTTTAGCTGTTATCTGCTAAATCCCAACAGGTGGTGTTTTTCTCCTGATCATTCGTTTTTGATTTTTTTTTTTCATATTAACTATAATTTGTCTTATCTTTTCTAATCCAACATTCCATGCCATAACACATGTTATGTTATGCCGATCCGCCAGGATTTATGAACGTTGACTGTTTAAGGGAAACGAATGAGAGAATGAGTATCTTGGAAGGTTTCTGCCTTGGAGATGTCCCGTCTTGTGGCAGTAATACTTTCAGTAGGCTCTTTAAGGAGAAGTATTCTCAGCTACTTCTGTAGGGTGGCTAATACCAAGTGCAGGAGGTGCGAAGATGTGAAAAAGGAGACAGTTAGGCATTTCCTTATAATTGCACGACCCTTCTTATCGTTGTCAAAATGATCTATGTTTGTTGTTTATATCTTGGATATATATTGGCCCGGCCTACATTCTCAGATATCTTAATCTGACAGACATTCCGACCGTGGTATGATATTTTTCAAAACCGTGTAGTATAATGCTAATTGAAGCACGGCTACAGTCGTACATATCACCGAGGTCAACTAATGTGGCTAAGGTGGAATAAAAGGGAAAAAACAATTCTGTTTTATTCAAATAAGATGATGGTGAGAAAAGGAAAATATCATAGAAACTGTTGAAAAATTCAGCAGCAGCAATAAAACACAACAGCCTTAAACTCAAATTAATTCAATGTTTTGTTGCGCTTAATTTTCTAAATTATAAAAAAGCATTAAGATTTAAATTATATATATAAAATATTTGCTTATTGCTCAACCAAAACTTCTACTCTGCCTCGTGTCTGCAACCAAATAGAAAGTGTAAGTTGAATTTCAATATGTATGTATGTCGTTTAATGAAGAAAATTATTAAAAAGAATTACTGATCCCCTTTTGGTTATTCGACCAATCATAGAGGTTTTCTTTTGGCTGTGTTCATGAACAACAGTCAGCTGCTTCGACTGCAGATTAATTAACAGGACGACATGAATGCAAATTATTAACTGAAACTGTTATTTAACTTTAGTTCGACTAATTCATACAAATGTATGTACATGCAATACATATGGAAGAAAAATAATTTCAGTATGTGATTTCTTGAAAAGTGTGAGTTAAGTAGTTGATATTTGGTCTGCTGAGACTACCGTAGCTGGAGTCTAAAACAATTGTTCAGTTTGGCTAGTGTACATCATTTCTCCTTTGATTACCAAAAAAATCATTACAGTTAACTTTGATCTAATTAAAGCTTTTCTGACGGAACAAAAAGTACAAAGATTTTCATTTATGTCAAACAGCTGTTTATGTGTTATATGTTGCATTTTTTGACGTTAGAAGTAAAATGCAATGAGAAAACTATATAACTGTTTTTTAATAGTGTCCAAACTACTTTGGACAATATATTTGTTTATATAATGATTTATTTTTTATGTATTATATTTAATAATATATTTATATAATATTGCAAAAAGTATTGTATTTTCAATGAATTAGAAATATTAATATAATATGCCTATTAAAATATATTTACTATTTTAAATTCAACGTACAATGATAATTATACAGTACATTTACAGCTGTTCGATAGAGCGAATTTATTTATTTTGTTTTGCATAATACCCTTTGCTTTCTTGAGTCTTTTTTTATTATTGAAAAAGTTAGTTTTTTTTGTGATGATCTTTATACAACATAGAAAAGCAAAGTTGCTAAAGAAAAAAAAGGAAACTTAATTAAAAATTTATAAAGTGTTAATATAATTGAAACTTTGTGATCTATTACATATAAAATCTAAAATTCTTAATCTACATCTACACTTACAGTCTAAAATTATAAATACAACTACATACATATATAAGTATAAATAAATTTGACTTAAAACCTATTAAATTTTGGAACCTAAATCTACATATTAAACTAAAATACATATACCCTACAATTAATCTACAATAGTTAACATTTAACTATAAATAGTTGTAAAATAAATACTATTGAAATAAATTTACATACAAATCACATCCTTTTATTTATTTAGAAATAATGGATTTTATTATTATATTGGTGTATACCTAGAGTTTTTTCCCGAGAAATCCCGTCCCGGGAATTCCCGGGAATTTCAATTGTTAAAATTTCCCGCTTTCCCGGAATTTTTTTTCCGGGATCCCGGGAAAAATAATTATATGTCAATAAATAGTAACTACAAAGACGTGTTGGCTCAGACACGTCGTATTATCAAAATTTTCAAAAAAAGTCCAACAAAAAATGGTATACTTCAAAAATATGTTGTCGCAGAACACAAGAAGGAAGTATGTCTCCAATTAGATATTGTAACTCGTTGGAATTCTTTACTACCAATGATAGAAAAATTTCTGCTCATAAAAAATTCAATAAAAAAGAACCTTATTGATTTAGAAATGGCTGAACTATGGGTTGAGAAAAAAAAATGGTTGCAGTAAACAACATGGTTAAAGTTTTAAAACCTATAAAATTGGCAGTGGAAAAGTTAAATAGATGTGATACAAACATATTAAAGAAATTCAGTCCATTCCTTCCATTCTTGGCGAAAAAATGTTTCAGGCTCTGCATCAACGGATAGATGAAAGAAGAGAAAATAAACTGTACACTCTAGTAAAATATTTAAAAGATCCAAATTTTTTTTACAGTGATCATAAACATAGTTTGTTTCCTTATGCTTCTAAGCACTTGGTAGTTGGATATGCTGAAAATCTTTATAATCGACTGTTTAGTGAACATAATTTCGGAAAAGTTCAAACTTTTGATGACGTTGAAGAATTATTCGCTGCAAGAGAAAAAACATTTGAAGAAGTCTTAAATGCAGCCATTAGTGTCGTAAATTGCGGTACTCAATCTACCTCCAAAAATAAAAAAAGAATTGAAATTTTTTGAAGGAAGTGGCCAAAGAATATTGAACTTTTGTTTAAAGCACTTTTAACCATACGTCCAACTTCAGTAGAAAGTGAGAGAGTTTTTTCGATAGCAGGACAATTTGTTAACAAAATATTAAGAAATAGACTTTCGGATGAGTCTATAAATGCACTCAGTGTATTAAAAAATAATTTTTTAAACCAAAAAACAAATAATATGTTTATTTATAAACATTCAATTTTTATGTTTTGATTTTCGATTTTATATAGAACTAAGTATTATATTATAAAACTATTAATTGTTTTAAATATTTGAAGTGTTATATTTTGTTTTTGATCTCACATTACTCCAAGTTCCTATTTTTATTTTTAATAACGTATGTTTATTTTTTTTACTTAGTTATGTAAGTATTTACTTCGTGTAAACCAAAATTTTTACATTTCTAAATAAGAAATGTATTACTAAAAACAAATAAATTTTTGCATTTATTTCATAGGCCGGGATCCCGGGATCCCGGGAAATTAAAAAAAATTTCCCGCTTTCCCGGGAAACACAAAACCCCGGGAAAAAAAAAACTCTATGTATACCCCACATCAATATAAACAAATAGTATTAGATTTTACTTGAACAAAATGTAGAACAAATCTTACATTTGTAGAATATTTGCAAATTTTTATATCATTTTTTTATAATTAAGGCAAGCACTCAGGAGAGGACATCTACTCATGCAGTGCTGATTTAGAAAAATTAGTTATGGGAAGTTGGAACATTTTTAATAAACTTTTTTTTCTTGCAGACGGTCTTGCTGTATGGGGGAGGGGGGAAGACCTCTTATGTTTTCAAATTTAACTTTTAATTTAAATTGTAATTTTAGAAAACCGCAAATTTTTATTTTCTATAATTTTGTACTTCGCTGGGATTGAACCTTGGTCCTGTAAGTTTCTGTGCGAGCGCTCTATGCCACGACGCCCAATATCATTTCTATTCTATAATTTTTATATAAAACTGTACAAACAAGCTTAAGCGGCAAGAATTTTCTTATTTTTAGTATTTAATTTTCTCCCCAACACTACGATTTGATGATAACAATATATTATATGCCATAATCAGTATTAAATATTTGTTTTACCTAACGACCGCATTCTTTTAAACTCCTGTTATAATCAACAATCTGCTTTATAAATACGAAAAGTTCTCACGCACCTTAAGCAATTTTTAAAATAAAAAATCTTTGTTTTTTTCTTTGGTTGTTGTTGTTCATTCAACAGCCACATAGGAGGCTGTGTAGCCAAGTCTAGTCAAATACTATTTTGTTTAGTATTTATTTGTATAGACTCATAAACCAATCAAGTTCAAACATTAAATTGTTGAAGCATATGATTTTATGCGCAATAACAAACACAAACCAACAACAATGACAAAAACAAAATTGTTTGTAATATTAAACCGCCAACAATAACTGGACTTTAATAATAAAATTGTTCCATAAAAAATAAAAATGTTGTTTGTTTATGCATAACAAATGGGGGAATGAAGGCTTAATGCAAAAATAAAGTCACAGCCAACAAAAAAAGAATTATCAAAACTTTTCATAAAAAATTTTAAGAGAAGAAGAATAATAGAATCTAAGATTTGTTAGGATAAGTTCGCCAGAAGGCTAGGGTCTAACTGCTAGCCATTATTATTATGATACCACAACCTTCTGAGCCAACAAGAGGATCAATTATTCTCCCTATTGCGTTAATTCTGATTTTAAAGAGTTCTACCAATATTAAAAGGAAATGAGAAGGTAAGAACTCTTTCACCTAATGGTAAATGCTAAACCCTGACATTAGACTTCAGTAGCAAAAATAAAAAAAACAAAATTTCTCTTTATTTTTGTTGCGGAATTTGAAGAATTTTGAAAAATAACCTTGTTTAAAAACTTGTTAAATATTTTATATTTTTTTTGTATGAACAGTGAGTTTAAAGCACAATTCCATTAAATATACCATCACTAATTCCTAAGGCACAAAATAAGTTACAGAGCGATGAGCATATTAAAGTCGATTTTAATCATTAATTGTTATTGCTAAGCGGTTTAAACGCCATTGTTAAAAGAGGATTCATGTACTTATAATAATACAATGTTAACCCTAGAAGATCATACTTATTTTTGTGGCGTAAAGGTCATACTTCGTCTAATCGACGAAAGTGATTTTCAAAAGGCATTGAAAGGTGACTATGTGTAAAAAATTATTAAAACTTCGCTTGTTCTATTATTCGGTTTGCATATTAATGAAATAGTGCAAATAAATTACATTTATTTTGAATTATTTAATTGTAAAATAAGGTTTTAAAGCACTACTTCGTTTGGCTTCTTCTTAAAAACATAATAAAAACAAGAAGCAGGGTTTTAATACTTTCTATCTTTAATTTGTGCAAGAGGCATACGCATATTAATTTTGATTTCGTCATCCGTTGTTGAGATGAAAGACAAAATATTATTCTTGTTTAATAACTTCCGAGATCCTTCTTCGCTGTTCTCCGTATCTTACAGCAATATATTTGTGATATTATTACGCGCCGATGTTCTCAAAGTTGATATATCAAGCATACCAGTTATCTACCCAGGTACAAATGAAAAATGTAACTTCTTCAAGAACTCAGAACGGTTAAGTGTTAACTACCCAATATTTATAAACTCTCAAGTCTGTTAATATGCAATTTTCCCGTTTTATATTTAATATAGTCTTATGATCTTCACTGATTTGTGACACTCTTTTTTTTCCATTTTTCTTATTTCATCCTTAGAACGTTTCAACAATTCGTTTCAAAGTATTTACCCTGGCCTTTTTGAAGGTAATCAACGCTGTATAACTGCCAGTTGAGTATTGCAACTTTGGACGTTTTGAATCTAGTTTAACTAAGAATATAGTGATTGAGCCATGATTTATTGTAGTTTAAAGAACGGAAAAATTCTAATTTCTAAGAGTTTAATATCGCTGAGCATTGCTCTAAATTATCGAAACGTTGTATTTGGTTGCTTGATTGTAAACACACGCATAACCACATTGTTTTCAATATACTAATATTCATAGACAATGGTCATCATCTTGACTTAGCTAGACTTTATTTTTATGCTTTCGTTCTTTGCTTATTCGTCTCGATTCGGTTTAGCAAACAATTCCCAAATGATTTATATTTCCATCAATGCCTTTTGCAATTAAAGCAAAGCTGGTTCTGAAAGCCTATGGGCTTTTCAACTAAATAGTTAATTCCAGGTTTCAAAAAAACATAGATGTTGGCTTACTAAGGCAATAGCGCTGGGTTCAAATCTCAGCTCTGACATCTTAAAAAAAGAAATATGAAAAAAGTATTTCTTTCGGCGACTAACTCACAGCAGTCTTCTGGCAAAAGCTCTGAGAGTAATTAATTGCCATGAAAAAGCTTCACTAATCTGTCGTCGACTTTAAACTGTAGGTCCCGGTACTCATTGATAAAAATTAACACACACAACATGAGTGCTGCGAGAAGCTAGGCCGTAACCCTGACAGTGGGTTTTAATGGCCAATTATGTATGTATGTGTGTTATTAAATCAAAACCAAAGCTTTCAACTATGGTTTCGTTATTTAAAAAAAAAGAATAATTAGTATACTCTGTACAGATGAAGATCGACTTTTATTGAGAAACATTTAATAAATTTTTAAAACTCTATCATACTCGTATTATTCAATAGGCATTCTTCCCAAAAATCTTAAAACAATTTTAAACAAATAGTTTAAATATGAAAAGCATTTACAAGCCATGTTATTATTTCAACCCAAATTGATTAGAACACACCTTCTTTTTTTCAATGTGTGTCATTTAAATTACAAGAACTGTCACTTGGATATAGAATACGGTTTCAACACACAGGAAATATAAATTATCAAGGTTTGGACAGTAAGTTAATACAAACATATACAAATTATTCTATTTTTTTTTATAAAATATTTATTATTGATCCTAAAAATTTAAAACTATTATGCACTGGCTATTTTATCTATAAGTTTTTTGTATGAAAATTCTGTTTTACATATAATTTACTCAACACGCATTGAAATAGTTATATTTGTAATTAGATATCTGTGATATCAGGCACTATACGAGTAATATGTACATACATATTTAGCTATAATTTATTTATAAAAAAATTTTAAATTCATATAAATTACTATATTTCAACACGTTGTTTTAACATTTTAAAGGTAGACAAATGATGTAATTGCATGTTTAACATCATGTTATCCAGTTTAGATTTTTGTTAAGATCCTTCTTATCAACAACAAGTTTAAATCGAAGTTTTTTCTCTTTCTCTGTATTGACATGAAATTATATGCAATAGACGAGTATTTAAATTTTAGTTATAAATTGGTCAAGACCAGCAGTTAGTTGTACTATGGCGTGTTTGTTAAAATATCACACGTTTTATGTTGAGTTTCAATTCAATTTAATAAATTTCAAACAAGTACTTATTTTATGTTGAGAACTTATCAAAGATAAATGTGAAATACAAATAGTGTGTTAAATATGCAAATTTTTTATTATCAATCGCAACATCTACCTTTTTGATTTCATTTCTAGCTCGTAGTATCTATTAAACGGATTGATTTACAAAATTTGTCACAAAAAATTTCTAAGTAACAAGTGCTGGGATTATAGATTATATGCCCAATATGATATCAGATGTTTATTGTTAGCAGTATTATTAAAGAAATAAGACGCCGCAAAATAAATTTATTTCTTTCATTTAAAATATTTAATCCCAATTATTACTTAATTTATTTTCAATTTAGCCAAATATTTTAAGAAACAAGTGTGAACACTATTTGTTAGAAAAGTTTGAAAATTCTGCTGAGGTGTTGTTTTTATTCAAAATCGGACTTCTGAAATTAATTCATTTCTTTTCTTTAATGAACTACCGATATATCTAAACTATTACTCGCTATTAAGTTATAAGTGTCAATTTACAATCTTTTGAATTTAGATTGGAAATTTAAACAATGATAAGTATTTTCAATAAAATCTGAATGGAAATATTCGCGGTAAGATTTTTCCATAAATGAACATTGCGAACAAAAAAGAAGTTTCTCTATATGCATATTTCGGTTCATTGGACAATCAACTGCAAAAGGATATGCTCTGTGAGAGGTAAGTGCAGTAGAATTAACTTGCTCATCCGTCCGTATTCACACTCCACACCTTACCCAGTTGTATGGGTAGAGGTGAGATACAACGCGTCAGACCAGCGTCATTCAATGTCAGTACTCTCAACTCGCGGACATACCGAAGCTAAGCTGCTCTAATCGAGAGCCGTATGATAAAGAATTAGCAATGTTGGTATTACTATTTCCAGGATAGTAGCACCCCTGGTTATTGAGGAGGTGATACTATCCAGCACTAGGTAGGCGTAGTACAGCAATAGATTAATGTAACGTGCGCATCCGTCCATAGGCACACCACAACGCACCCAGTTGTATGGGTGGAGGTCAGATACTGTGCGTCTGCTCAGCACCATCCAAAGCCGGTGTTCTCAAATTTCTGACATGCAGTAACAAGCCGTTCAGAAGAAAGCCCTATGGACAAAGTATTAGTAATTTTGATACCAACTCTGCCTGGTTAATAGTACCTCTCCTTGTTAAGGAGGCGGCTATCTAGCATTACCACAGCTTCTACGTTTACTCCCCGAAGTTCCGCACCCAAACCATCAAAGCGATTTACCTCACTTCCCGAATGACAAGGTAGCACAGGCAAGCCGGGTATTCCTTATGCCTATCGCACCAGATTAAGTAGGTGTCTCTGCTCAGTTCCTGAGAGCGTCAGTAATTTACAAACCAAACTCCTATAGAGAGCGCCCGGCCACCCAGAAATTCATATTTCCAGAGGGCACAGGCCCCTGGTGTCACGTATATTCACAAGCCAATAATGTGCGATTATTCTGATCTAATATTTTTATTTCGTCACGGCAGCACTGATAGAATGGTAAAACACCCGCCACAATACACTGTTCCTCCAATGAGTGGATAGATTTGGATACTCTACCACTACTAATAGGCACCTTCGCCTATAACTGTAAACGGTCGAGAAGCCTCAAAATAGACCTTGAAGCACTCCACCATATATGAGAGTTGTATTCCATCTTGGGCTGAATTATAAAGGAGATCAGAAGGAGAGAAGTATTCTTTGCAGTGTTTAAAAAACTGAAGCACTTGAATGCTTTTTTGGACATGTACAGAGAATCAGGAGGCGTTCGCGTCAAAACGCTGCTACTTCTCATAAAACTCAATATTAGAATTACTATGGAGCAGATAACAAAACTAGTATTAAATTTTAAATAGCAAGATTTTTCAATTACACTAAGACCTCACTTTGCGTAGCGGTCACATGCCAAAAACCGCGACGCAAATTGAAACTGATCTTTTAGAAAAAAAAGAATATTCCAAAAAAAAAAAAATTAAAAAATAAAAAATTAAGGACTCGAACCCAAAACAACGCATCTTGGAATAAATAACGACGAAATGAAAATTATAACTAATTCAGCAGCGAAGCCTTTTCAAAAAAACGTAAAGCGAGGTCTTGGTGTATATATAAATTTTATTTATTACTAAAAGCGTAAGCGATTCAAACACCATAACACAATTCCGATTTTTTTTTTTTTTTTTTTTGTAAACTATCAATTTTTCGAAATAGTTTTCGTGAAGTTCTGCTCTAAATTGATTTAAATCCTGTTTAAGAAGAAATATGCTAATTGTGTTTAAGTGGAATTGAATATATTAAAACAAATTTCTTAATAAAACTACATACAGTCTTTATATATGTATGTTAATAAATCCAGTCAGAGTATAATTTTAATGTGTCATTGTATTTCAGAGAATTTAATTCAATATTCTATCCTGTTAAACAATAAAATAAAAAGTTTCTATAGGAGTAACATATAAACTGCCGCATTCATAAAAATTAGATACGTTTTGGTATAAGCTTATATGACAAATTATTATGGAATATTTAACAATATTTTTGATAAAAAAACAGCGTTATACTTGTATATGTTGAAGAATAGTGATAAGCAAAATATTTATTAATAAAGAAATCTATATTTATTTTATATTGTAAATAAACTAAATGACCTCGTTTTGCGAAACTCGGCTAAACTAAATAAAATTTATTAAAAATACATGAAAAATTATTAAAATTCATAAATCTAAAAACAAAAAAACTAACATATTATTTTCTATATATGAAGTAAAATTAACAAAAACACCAACACTTTGCAAAAAATATTATATACATACATGCACGTATGTATATAAAATGAAACTAAAACAATTATTATTAACAATATTATTAAAGTTTTTGTTGCACTCTGTGGCACTGAAAACACTTGTGCGTAAAAATACAAAAAAAAAAAACACACCAAATGTTAAACAATACTTATACACATGTATGAACACAAAATACATAAATTGCAAAAAAAAAAAAAAAAATAATTGATAATAAATAGAGGCAATGGTTTGTTGCATGACATGTGAGAGTGTGCGACCTATTGAGCACCAACAAATCTGCCAAACAATTTAATGTTTAACAGTAACATTAAACGATTTATAAATACTTTCGTATATCGTAGACATTATGACATCTAGTCTGTTAAGGGGTTTCCCACAATTATAAATTATGGGCTTGTCTTTAATTTTTTTATTTTTTTTTTTTAATTTTGTTTTTAAGATAATTGGCTCAAAAGAAAAAAAGAATATTTTCAGTTTTAAAGTAATTTAGTTTGATCTGGAGCTAATATACCAATTAAGCGATTAACTTGACTTTTTGTTTTAATCCGTTTATTAATTGTGATATAGAAAAATTCTTTCACAAGCTAAGTTTTCACTATAAATAAAATCAAATTAATAGTAAATGTGAAAAAAATTAAAACGAACTGAAAATTTGGAATCAAACAAGTGGTTGACATATCATTAGAAAATGGTTAGCATATCGTAAGAACCGGGTTAGAAGCTACCAGGCAGAAGTTTGGTGAGCGTTTTATGACTAAAATTTATGTCAAAGAGTTTCTAAGCTTTTGTTGTATATAAAGCTGTCAATACTGCCTTTAATATTACAAAATCCTTGTACTTTAATATAAAAATTTAAATATTGTCCTTTTTAGACAGAAATCATAAACTATAATAGAATTTAATGAAAAAAAAATTGCTTCATAAACTGAGTAAGAAGAGAATATAAACGCGGTAATGTGAACTAATTTAAACCAAGGAAGCTTATATTAGCGAAATTGTTTACTTTAGCAATTGTAGAATTTCATGACAAAAGTATAAAACTTTTCAATATAAACCTCTGTTTTACACGCTTGACAATCAGTTACTCTTAGAGCTTTTGCCAGAAGATTGCTGAGAGGTAGTTGCCGAAAGAAATATTTTTTTTTCATATTTCTTTTTTTGAAGATGTCAGAGCCTGGAGTCGAACCCAGGGCCCATGTCTTAGTAAGCCAACACACTAACCACTAGACCACGGCGAGCTTAAGTATATTATTCTATTTTAAAATATTACGTTTATATTAGGATGCAGCTCTAATTTAGAGAAGCATTTCGACTCGAAACACTCATTAGTTGATTGAAAGAAAACAATTGAAGGTAATGCCATAAAAGTAGAATTCGATTTGTAGAAAATACGTTTTAGTTTAGAATTTTTTTAAAGTTTTGTTTATCGTGGAAGAAGAAGGATTGAAAGATCTTCTAAAAACATTAAACACATCGTTAGCAACTAGTTATATTTTAAGTCAAAAACTTATACCTTCGGAATTTGAAGATAATTTTAGAGATTTAAAAAATGGCCCCATTAGTGCTAAACATGTTAGCCTAACAATAGACTGATAGACGTCTGTAGCAAATACGTCATATATTTGTAATGAAACATTTTCTTGAAGCCAATTAGAACCTTAAATCTCATTTTCTTACTTGCTTCGAATAATGTGGGGCATAGAAGGCAAAATTTCATTCGTAGTCTCCAAAACTGCCGCAAATATTTTAGCGGCTATAAAAACTGCAGGTTGGTGCAGCTTACCATGCCTTTTACTTTAAAATAAAAAAAAGACATTAAAGTATTGAGTAGTATTGAATACTCAATTTATATAGAATCGAGTAGTATTGAGTAGTCAAAAGTAACCAAATTGTACATTACTGAAACCATCTGTAAATTTGGAGCTTAACAAGTGGTTTACATATCATCAGCAAATGCTTAGTATATAGTAAAAAATAGAAAAAAATTAAACCAAAAATCAAAAATCAAAAATCATTTGAAATTATCTCCGTATTTTAAAAATGAGAGTAAAAATCTTACGACAGGTATTCGTACAAGAGTAAAACAATGTAAAGTGAAAACAAAAAATGAACAAATAAATAACATAAAAATACATTCCTGATCTAACGGTGTGTGATGGAATTTAAAAAATTTCAAAAAAACGATGAGAGCCGTACGACAGTCAATTTTTCATCCGTAGTATCTCTCTATGTCGTTGCATTACATAAAAACTCTCAAAAAATGAACTGCGTCTGTAGCACAATTGTGTACAGAAAATGAAAATTTAGATTACATTAGGATACCAACTGTAATCGTCTACATAAAAATTTGAATTATCGTACGACATGTATTACCGTCTAAATCTCCTTTAAGCAGCTCGTAGACAGGAGTTTGGTAAGTGCTTTATATTTAAAATTTATAATAAAGAGTTGCTAATCTTTTGTTATACATAAAGCTGCTCCAAAAATATTTTTTAATATTTCTGAATCAAAAATGAATATATTACTGCATTTTAAAATGATAAAATACTCGTGCTTTAAAATCCAAATTTTAATATTTTTCCTCTGACACAGAAACCCTAAACTATAAGTAAAATAGATTTTAATAAAAAAAAACAATATTTTATAAATCATACAAATAATGCTAATTAAACTGCCGGTACACTATATATGTAAATACATTACGCACCTGCCAAATATTGTACGCAAGGCGCTGCTTAAATATATATGCCTAACAAGTACCAAAGACTGAACTTGTAATGTTTGTTGTTTTTTTTTCTATTCTTTTTTTTTAATAATTTTAACTCATTTGTTTATTAGAGGTAATTTGTTATTGGTTTATATTTTGAATTTCGCATTCATTGGTTTTGTTTTTTTTTTTTTGCCGTAGATTTTTTAATTTAAGATAAAAAAAAAATTGTCGTGATGTTGTATATAAAGTCACTGTCATTAGGTGATCAATTAATAGGAAAAAATTCTAGATCAAGGTAATATTCGTGTGTTTTAGAAAAATAAAACATATGCGTTTTAGTTTAATAAATTATATATTTTTAATATTATATATGATTTTTATTGGATTTTTTTTTAATTTATTAAGAAAATTATCAAAAGTGATTGAGTTGATGAATTGGTGCGTAGATATTTGATGCGCTTATTAACAAAAGACTTAAGACACAAGCAGATAATTATTACACTCAGTCAATGACTTCATACGGTCAATTTGAGGTATTATTATTGTGCTTTGCAGTTTTTGCAGTTTTTGGAAACTTTTATAGAAAAATCGAGGGCAAAGATTTCAGTGTAGTCTTGAAATAAAATAATACAAAATCAAGAATGATATTTAAAAAAATCGGCCGTACTATAGCAATGTGTTAAAATAGGTATTTTTTTTTTTCATTAGGGCCAGCACTCATGCAGTACATTGTAGTGATCTTGGAAAATTGTTATAAGAAGGGGGAAAGAGGGAGTAGTAATTGTAGATATTTGATTTAAACCTACTGCCTTCGCTGGAAGCCTGTTCCATAAACGAGCGGTGCGGCTAAAGAACAAATTCTCTCTATAATGCATTGTGAGATTCACTGGACAATCAACCAAAAAAGGATGTTCTCTGAGTTAATTATCTCTGTGGCCTGAAATTTGCAACTATTTTTTATTACAAACATGGCACAACAATTTCTCTTGAAGCTTAGGTTTTAAAAATGCGTCAAGCTAAGAAATGTAATTAAAAATTTAAAAAGGCATGAGAAAAAAATTTAAATTTAAAGGTAGAAATTTTTATTACTTTCTGTATTATTTTTGAAAATCATATCAACCGTCATCAGTTTGAAAGCGAAGAAAACAACAACTCAAATAACTCAAGCCCAGGTTCAAACCCCAGTAAAGGTGAAACAAAAGTGAAAGAAAAATTTGCGGTTCTTCTAGGTTTTAATTAAAAAAAAAAACACAAGAGGTCTCTCCCGCCTCCAAGAATTCCGTTCATAGGAAACCGCCCTCTGGCATTTCACTTTCTTCCATCTGCCATCTAAAAACGAATGATCAAGGGAATAAGCGCCACCTACTGGGAAAATAATAGCTATCTAGTTATGATTTTCACCAGTTCAGAGTAACTTGCAGCGACAGATGGGGCAAATGCTGCTGAACACTGAAAGGTATAACACTGTCCCTTGAGAGTTCAAATTGACAGAAGTTCACTCCTGCGTATTAATCTTAAAAAAAAACAACGACTTCCATACACTGCAAACATTTGTAGCTCAGCAAATATCAAATTATTTGTGCAAAAATTCTTTAAAAGACAAGAAACCTTATATAAAAAATTTTGTGGTCTATTTAAAAAGTACTCATATTTGTGCAGCAAAGCAAAAAGATATTCTAAAATAAATATATCAGTTATATATCAGTTTTAAGAGATTTCTTTACTCCCTCTCCAAAATTGATAAAATTGTTTAGAAAAGCAGATGATAATCGTGAAAATATTTACAAATTTAAATTAAAAAATTAATCTTACCCGTACGTCTGAGTAAGAATTTCAGTGAAAAGGAATGATAAACCTAGCCACTACGTACAACGACCTGCTAAATTTTTATTACAAATAATTCTATAAATATTTTTGTAAAAAAACACAAAATAGTTTAATATCATATCTAAGTACAATTTTGAAAGTTTTTGTATTATAATTCTATAGAAATTTAGTGTTTGATTTTTCTTCATTTAGAAAGTTTTGTCCATATGAACTTGACAACACTGCACTGCGAGAAAATTTTTATATACATTATTTTATGTATAATTTTTATATATATTATACTGATTTATAAATAAAGTTAAAAAAATGTGAAAGAAAAATATATATTTTCTTTTCTTCCTTTTTTACTAAGACCAGGGGATGGCCTCTACTAATGCAGTACATTGTGTTAGACTAGGAAAATATGAGGAGAAGGGGAAGTGATTCAAACTTACTAATATCACATCTGATATCAATAAAAAAACCAAAATCCTACTTTAAAATCTATTGCATTTTATTGATAATCCAACAGCAATTAATATCAAGAAGCCCGCACAGTAAAGTCATAATTAGCAGAGGAATAAAATATTATAATAATCTTGAAGGTGATGTTGTTGTTATTCTCCCCTATAACAATTCTTACTTACAGCTTCTCAACTGTTTTTCTTACGTAGGATACCCTGCCAGAGAACTATTGCTATCCGCCAGCTTAGCCAGATGAGTCCTTACAGTGTAGGCCTCCATATCACGACAAGGTGATTATTCCATTTATTGAAGAAACATGATAATGGCCATGAGATTAGTCTATATCGATTTTAGAATTCAAATTGAATTGCATTTATGTCACTTTTTTTGAATTTTCGCTCCTTCACTTTACAAAAATCCTTTATTGAAATTACAAAAAATATTATAAATATTCTGTGTAAATCAAAATATTTAGCCGGTTGTATTTTTTAAGCATTTAAAACCAAAATTTGGTTTTAATTGGCTTAGAAACGCTCAAAGAATAGGTTACTGTGTGCCATTTTCATTCACACTTTTTATAACATATCTACCTGCTCTGTATAAAGCTTGCTATTTTCTTTATATTTAATTTAACTTCGAAAATCTTTAAAATATTTTTTTATTAAAAAAAAATTTATATGTGTTCTAAAAACAACTTAATTCATCATAAAAAATCATAAATACCACTGAATACATAATTTTACAACATGTTTTTATAGTTCAAATATTTCACGCGTTCCTTCTGTTTAAATTAATTTACTGCTATGGTTTACTATTTAAACCTTAAATTGGCTGCAGCTTGTTTTTAAAAATTTACGTCAGTCTAGTATGTTCGTTTTTATTAATTAATAAGAATTGATTAAATTTTAGGAACTAAACTGAAAAAAAAAGTTCAAGGAAATTTGTTTATAATTACTAAGCAACTTTGCTAAGCACTACCATTTATTATAAATGGCATCAAAAACGTTTGTTTTATACTCGTTTGTTATAAAATTATTCAAGTGTTAATTATAGTTAATTAATATTTACATTTATTGTATGAGAAATACTCTTTATTTATTTGGAAAACATGTTATTTGAAGTGAAATAAAGCAAAATATTATAAATAAATAATTGATCAAAACATTAATTAATTTTTTTCTATTCTCTAAATAATTTTTTGTATGAATTAAAAAAAAAAATATAGTATATTAAGTATTTGTGTTTTAATAATACAGAGAAATTGTGTGCACTGGTAGAATAAGAAATACACTTTAAAATTAAAATACAAAGCTGACTACGTCCATACATATGTACGTATCGAATCAATCATGGAAAATTATCTATTTTTAGATGCTGAAGTCTCGGGTTCTAGCCCCAGGAAAGGTGTGATCAATTTTAATTTTAATTTTTGTTTCGTCAGAAACGCTTTAATAAGGTCAAAGTTATCTATTTTTGTTATTACACTGGTAAATAAAAGACCAAAAAATTCGTTGTTTCCTACGATTTGTTTTTTGTTTCTATATCAGAATGATGTGTATTTTTGCAATATGTCAACATATTCCATAACAGCTCTTGTTTTGAAGTTATAAGCTAACTACCCTCACATACTATTTTTAATTAGATTTCCATTATTCATTGAACATGAAAATATATACTATTGTTGTTTTCAATATGCCTTCGTCAAGAATATGAAAATAAGCGGAATTAACTTTGGAAATCGTAAAAAATGGTCATATCCTAACATATCTTCCGCTCAACGACCACTATTCAAATCAGGAAAATGTACAACCCAGTATATCAGAATTTTCTGATGATCCAAATCTCTGTGAATCCGAATGAAATACATCAGGAGAAGACTCTGATGTATCCTTTCAGTATCTCAATGATTTAGTCAGAAAGAACTAAATGACTTAATAAGTGATCTAAACTTACCGAAAGAAACTTTTGAAATTTTAGCGTGTCGTTTAAAAGAAAAAAATTTTGTTTACTCCGTAAACCAACAACCCATTTTACCATACCCGATAAAAAAACGTGTTACCTGTTACTGGGTCGTTTGCGTTGATTTGAATATGGTTAACTTTCTGTTAGGTCCGCAAGGGGAGAACACAAAGTTACCTGGTTTCATGTATCTCTCGTAATAATAACACTCGTAACAAATAACACAAAAGTGTAGCCAGTGCGGAAAGAGCTAAAAGTGGGGAAAAAACTATTATAAACGTTCCTTTAGTTAGGAAATACCGCATCATACTTCCACCACTTCACATTAAACTCCGCATAATGAAAAAGTTGGTGAAGGCGCTTGCATGAAGTGGCGAATGTTTCAGTATTCTTTCACGAAAGATTCCAGGAATAAATACAGAAAAATTTAAAGCTGGTATTTTTAATGGGCCACCGTTAAGGGAACTTGTGAAAGATCCTAGTTTTGTCAATTCAATGACAGAGGTCGAATCCAGAGCTTAGCATTCATTTGTTTTGGTTATGAGTAATTTCCTAGGCAAAAAGTAATTGCTATCGAGCTTACAAGAGCTAGGGAGCAACATGAGTATAAATTTACACTTTCTGCACAAAATCTTGGTGATTTTAGTTAGGAACATGGTGAAAGGTTTCAGCAGAATCTTCAGAAAATTTTAGATTGATATCACATATTGACAAAAAATTTGATGATATGAAAACTGGGCACAGTTTTATGTGCTCAGAAAAAAAAAATCAAAATTTTTCTAAAATGTTTTTTGATTAGCCATATTTCATATTTAAACATTTATTTAAAAGAAACTTAAGCCATAATAAAATAATTTATTCTCTAGTATAATCCATTATACATGGCTGCGTATATGATGCTCTAAACATCTCAATAAAATGTATGACAGATCGTAGTGCAGCAAATAAAATCTCTTAAGTTTCGCCATTTTCTATTATGGTTACATACCTTGTGGTCACGTGATGAGGTTTTCGACTGCTCAAACAACTCAGGGGGGTTCCAACCCTCTCATCGCGTGCAGTAACACAAACAAAAAAATTTAAAGGTACCAAAAAATACACAAAATAATTTACAGCACAGAGACACATTGGTTTATATTCTGGAAGACAGATGTTGGTCTCCGTGTAGCCTTCCCAATAATATCATGGGCTACATATCCTAATAATTACCTATCCCCATCACCCATTTGCCACTCGACAAACTCCTTACCTCTTCACCGATCTTCCATTGCCATAATCTAATAATTTAAGCCTTCATATTTCTTTCTTTTTGTTCACATTTAATACATACGATTGAACTACCAAAAGTTAGTAAAACTCTGTACTCGGTTAGGTCAGATTGACTACCAGTTTTTTTATGGACCTTAAAAGATTTTGAAAACCCCTGCATTACTCAAAAAAAGGTGTCCAGACTTTTTAGCCAACAGCTAACTCAAACTTAAAGATACTGCTTAACTATATTCGGCAATAATGTACTGAAGACTCTACTGAACAAATTTTAAAGTATTTTTTGTGCAAAAAAATAATTTTTTCTTGCACTTTTTTGCAAAAATGTATGAAAAAATATTTTAGTTTTTACTTTTCTTAGAATAACTCATAGGGACTCGTAATTTTTTGTTAACAATATACAACAATATTGTAGCCATTGTAAATCTGAACAACTTTCGTGAACATATCAATAAAATCTGAACGTGTCTAGGCATCCAAAATAGCTTACAAAGACCAATTTGTACCCTAAAAATGTTATTTTTCACAATTTTTTTGGTAGTATAATCAAACGTATACTGTGGAGTTCGTGCATTTTTCCAAAAGTCTTCATTTGTCGCATAGTGTTTGTTATTAGAGTGAAGAAGTACAAGGACATACGCGTAATTAGGAAAGTTAAATTTATTTGTTCACTCTAATGTTGATGAAATTTTTCATCGTTACACTATAAATTTTTATATTTTAAATATGAGCATATATGCCTGCCTTAATAAACATAGAACCTGTTGTCTATAGACAAGTCTCATATGCAACATATTTATACTTCTAATTTTGAATTATTTATTTACCAGTTAATCAAATTTTTCGGTTGTAGGGTATTAAAGCAAATATCAATAAAAACGTATGTTGACACATTGATAAATTTCTTAACGCTTAATATATTTAATTTAAGATAAATGTGGGTGTTATATAAAACAATCTAAAAATTATATTTTAGTATATAGCAGCAAAGGAAATGCAAGACAGATAAGAAACAAGTTCATTCAGTGCCCAATCATAGCACAACAAATTTATAGAAAAATTTGCTGAATATCACTGTTTTAGATAATTTATTAATGAATACATAAAACAAAAAAAAAAAAAAAAACAAAACAAAAAAATATGAACAAACAAAAGCGTAACGAAAATCTATATTGTGATAAAATTATACCATTAACGTAAAACAAAATATAAAATTTTATTTAATTTTGTCATATTTTAGGAAATAAAACTAAAATAAATATAAAGGAGACAGTTGGTGCTGGAATGGCTGGCACTTGTTGCATAATTTACGAGTTCACAAGTTATTATTGGTTTACTGTTTAATAGATAAAAGAAAAAAGAGGTGATTAAGCAAAAACACAAAATTTATTTTTTTTTCTTTCTTTTTTCTTTAGTGTAATTTTAAAACTTTATGCAAAATTGCATTAAACCGTTAAGTTTAAAATAATTTGTCAAAATTCAGTTTTTTGTATACACATTGAGTTGATTGTCATTGGATCAGTTTTGTTCGGTTAAAATTCCAACATGTAAGACACTGGAAAATTATTATGTACGTATCAGTGGTCCAGTGGCTCTTATTCTTTGAGTAAATCAATATAAGAAAACAAGTATACATTCAAGATAGATAATTAAACCAATTAAGGAAACAATAACATTTGGGTTTAGCGTGACCTGTGGGGAATTTTTATATCGCGCGTTTTTATAGAGTTTCACAACTTCGAATTGGCATCACTGCTTTATTGAACCACCCCCTTAACAGCTGATAGTTGCTTTTTGTTAAGTTTGCTTTAAAATTTCAAAATTAAAAGACTTACATCAGAGCAACGCGTGCAAATTATTAACATTTTGATTACAATAGCTGTTCTATTCAATTGATGTTGACTTTGAAATTCCATTTAAAATTTTATCATCCGATGAAGCCCATTTCTGATTGAATGGGTACGTAAATAAGCAGAACTGTCGCATTTGGAGTAAGGGGAATCCAAAAGCTTTTGTCGAAACACCATTACATCCACAGAAAATTACTGTTTGGTGCGCTTTATGGGTCGGTGGAATCAAAAACGATTATGGTCAAAATGTTACTGTCACTGGTGAACGGTATAGGGACATGATTTTAAATTTTTTCGTACCTCAATTACATGGCATTACCCTTGTTTATATGTGGTTAAAACAGAACGAGGCCACATGCTACACAGTCAGCACTATAATTAATTTACTCAAAGAAACTTTTGTTGAAGAAAAACTTCAGGTAATTGCCGAACTAATAGGCCACCAAGATCGTGTGATTTAACCCCATTGAATTATTTTCGTTGGCGTTATATTAAGTCACTTGTCTACGTCGATAAGCCACAAACAATTGAACATCTGGAAATCAACATTCGAAGAGTTATCGGTGAAACACGAGCGCAAATGCTGCGAAAAGTTGTTGAAAATTGGTGTTCCAGATTGCGATTTCTACGCACCAGCCGTGGCGGCTACATGGCAGAAATTATGTTTAAACATTAATTTCATAAAATTTTCTGTTTCACAAAAGCCCGTTATATTGCTATTAAAAATATATTTCATTGCTTTATTATGATTTAAACTTGTGACACTCTATAAAAAACACCCATTATATTAAAGTATATGGAATCTGAATATTCCCCAGGCTTCTGCAATATTTTTTTTGCCATTATGCTTGCAATAAATGGAATATTCTTATGTATGTAATGCAGCACTTCGTTTTTTCTATTCTACAAAAAGGGTAAAATAAAGAATCTGCCTTGAGATACGTAGTACTTATTCGGGAAGAAATAGACCGTCGGAATTTTTTTTTTTTTATTTTTTTTTCCAATATTCTGGAGATAAACCCCTACTCCTGCTGGGCATTGTACTGGAGTTTGTGAAATGATAGAGGTTTTTTTTCATTAGGCTTCTGTGAGAGACGAATTGCTGTTAATTAAACACTAAAAGCCCAGTGTTCAAAGTTTCACCCTTGAATGGTCAAAGCAATTGTCATCTGTCATAGAATGTTTTTGTGGTGAGGGGCTTTGCTGCTTTGTATATGTTGCTGTTATCTCTACTACTTCCCAGAAGGTGGCGCTATTTCTACTGATCATTCATTTTTATTGATGATTGGTGGAATAGAGTGGAATGTCAATGAACAGTCGGAAAAATGTTCTAAAATAATGGCAAATTATAGGAATATTGGAATATTAACTTCCTTAGATTAGTTCTCTCATGATGACAGCATTAAAGCATTGTTATTATAAATTAATACAAATTTTATATTTAAAATATTAAAACTAATGCGAATGTCACATATCTCAATATAATTTATTTCTTTCGACTAGCGGTCACCAATCGACAAGTGATGATTTGTTTTAGAAAAAAACAAATACATACTTATATACTATACAGAAAATTAATTAAAAACAAACAAAGAAATATATTTTATTGTCTATTTGGCATTAAATAAAATTAGAAATAAAAAAAAAATATTTATGATTTTTCAAATAGAATTATTTATTATATTAATATTGAAATAAAACCTTTTTTTGCATCTTCATTATGAAATTGATATTCAATAAAAAAAAACAAAAAATAAAAAATAAATATAATGCTTAATTAGTTAATTAAAATGATTAATAGTGCACGTTTTACCTATAAACTATATTAAACCTTAAGAGACTAAATAAATAAAAATATAGTTTTTGAAATAAAAAAAAAACCATCTGAAATTTATTTATTTTTTATTAAAAAATATATTCAGTTTTTGGTTAACAAATGATGAGAAATTAATCAGTATTAAAGTTTTCTAATACAATTAAAAATATTAATATTTTATAAGCTTTATAAGACACTGGCAAAGTAGAAAAGTAGCGATATATAAAAAAAAAATTATATAAATATTTATTAGAATTTACCGTTTAGAGCCCAAATTAACTATAAACAAATTACAAACAAAAACATTAAAAACAAATCCTACTGTCTCTGTTATACTATATTTCATGCCTACATTTTATTTAAAGCAAGCAATGTAAACCCTTATGTATTTTTCTTCAAAAAATCAATTTATCTTATTATGAGTTGTATATGACGTTGGATTGTTGTCAAAATGTGATTGAAAGGAAAGACTTATTCTTGTTTTGAATGCTAACAGTACACACATAATTGGCCATTACAAGCCTGCTTCAGTTTTAGGGCCTGGCTCCACGCAACACCCATGTTGTGTGTGGTAACTTTTATCCATGAGTACCAGGGCCTACAGTATAAAGTCGACTATTTTTTAAATTAATATTTTGAAAAAACCGCAAACTAACTTTTTCATTTTTCACCTTTGCTGGGATTCGAACCTGGGCCATTTGAGTTTTTGTGTGAGCGCTCTAACTACTATACCACGCACTCCCCAAAATGAGAAATGGGCATTCAAATAGATATGCATGTTGTGCACTTCGTGATTTTTTCGGTCAATTTAATCGTACAAATGTGCGTACAATCGTGCAAAAATTTGAGTGAATCGGGTCTGTAGGAGATGTGAAAATACCAGTACATGCTCGTTCAGCTCGTCTTGCAGAAAATATTGCTGCTGTTCGCGATAGTGTGACTGAAGAGTCGTCGTCGTGCCTAACAATTGCATCTTTCGCGCTCGTCGTTGATAAACATTATGATGTGGACGATATGTGATTTCAGCTGGACGGTGCCACTTGCCTTACAGCTAATGAAAACAATGGCTCTTTTGAGCGACATATTCAATGGCCTTGTTATCTCACGTTAAGGCGATGTCAATTGGCCGCCAACGTTGTGTGATTTGACACCGTTGGACATCTTTCTGTGGGGTTATTTGAAAAAAAGGTGTACATCCCTAAGCCAGCAATAATTCAAGAGCTAAAGGATGCGATAATTCGGCACATTAATATCATAGCACCTCAATTATGCGTCAGCGTCAACGTAAATTTGGATCATTGGATGTAGGTGTGGCCGATATTTTGTTCCATACATAATTGAACCATACCAAGTTATCATAATACAAACAAGAAATGACAATAATTTCCTAAATAACTTGTGCTTTATTCAAAATCACTATTGGCCCTTAAAATTTAACCAGACTTTAAAATAAATAAAAATGCATCTTAAGTAATATGAGATGGTTTTTGGACTTTTTGCCATACATTTATGATGGGAATTAAAATAAAACAATTTGCGTGTGCAGATTCTAGTCAATAGATTATTAGGAACCTTTAACTTCTAGCATCTGTACAATGATTTGTTCACACCATTTGAAAATTATTTGCAAAAATTCTTATATTGATTGTAAACACTCGTATAAGCCATGTATGTATTCTCTACTACTGTTTTTCTTTTCTTATCCATTTTTTTTTTCAATTTAATTTTATTACAATTTTATAGTATTTAAAATGGTTTCCTGCTTTTTAAATGCTTAAACAAATATTTTATTGTTTAAAATATATATTACTGGTAGAAACGCATTTGCTTGTAATTTTTTTTTTTTAATTTTAGTTTTATTTTAAGAAAAATAATGAAGAAAACAACAAAAAAAAAATGTTTTTCTTATTTTTATTTTCTTTTAATTTCAGCGCTTTTTTTTAAGTCACGCAATAATTATTGAAATTGCGCATTTTTTCGACTTCTTCTTCTTCTTTCGTTAAGTACATTACACACAGCCAGACGGAAAAATTATTACATGATTCACATTGTGTGCAGTTATTTGGTGGTTTGTTGCATAAAAATCAATGAAAAATTTTATTTTTTTCTACATCATACTCGTTTTCATATGTATTGGTGAAAAATTTTGCGAATATGTGAATCCATGGATTTTGGTGTGTTTGTCTGGTTTTTGTCTATCTGATGCTTGTGTTTTTTGTCTTTGCTCGCTTTGATAGAGTGTGGGAATTAGTTTTTGATTTTTATTTTCAATTAGTAAAATGCAAACATATATAGAAAAATACGTGTGTATGTATGTATATACAAAGAAGACAAGAAAGCAATTTTACAGAATAATTAAATGAAAATATGGCCAGAGTTTAAGCGGCACTACTACGGCTAGCTTGACAAGGAATAGGAAAAAAAAAAAGCTGTTGTAAAATTAATGTTAAAATGATATCTATATTGTATGAAGATGTAAGGGGTTAAATGCCATTCAAATTAACATACTGTTGACAGCTACACAAATAGTTATTCGGATAATTTATATATAAAATATCGTTTGATAAGAGTAAAGTGCATATTAATAAAAAGAATAAAGTAGTAATATTTATTATTTATTTATAAATAAACTACGAAAATTATTAAATGCGTTAAAAGTATTTCTTTTTTATATGGGTGTTTTTTTCAAAGTTTAAATCATAATAAAGCAAAAAAATTTAAATCTACTTATATAAATATAAATCAATGTTATTCGTTGGTCATCGCATCAGTTGAGAATGGCTGAACCGATTTTTACGATTTTTTCTTTCTTATAATCTTAGGTTTTTACGGAAAGAAAATTTTGTCCCCGCCCACTTTTACGCCCACTTTTCTTTTTACCTAAAATCCGAAAACGGCTCCATCGATTTGACTAATTTTTCTTTCAAATGTTTTTTTTAATACATTTTAAGTTTTCATAGAGAGAAAAATTTGCCACGCCTACTTTTACGTCTACTTTTACGCACACTTTTTTCTATTTATCTTTAAATACTGATTTTTGTATATGTTCAGAACTATTAAAGCTAAAGTTTCGGAATTGGGTCTGAATGACTTCATGCACAAGGCAAAAATCATCAGTCAGAAAGTAAGCGAAATTACACAAGTGGGCGTGACACCTCCCATACAAGTTAAAAATTGATTTCTTTATACATACGTATCTTTAGAAGTGTTGAAGCTAAAGTTTCTGAATTTGCTGTGATTGATTTCGTAGTCATTAAAAATTATCAGTAGAAAAAAGGGCGGACAAGTAGACGTGGTAGCTTCCAGAAAAACAAACTACTGAATTCAGTATATCTTGAAATTAATAACAGTTAAAGTTTTGGAATTTGGACTGAATTACACCGTAGTCACTAAAAATCATCAGTCGAAAAATGTGGACAAATGATAGTGGTAGGTGTAGCGAAACACGCCGAGTTTAAGCCAGTTTTTTATATTAATATAACGAGCTTTATTGAAAAGAAAAATTCAAATTAATGTTTAAATATAATTTTTGCCATGTAGCCTGGCGCGTAGAAAGCGTAACTTGGAACAATGGGGTCAAATGACACGATCTTGGTAAACAATTAGTTGGGCTGTAAAGTGAAATTATTCGTTCATCGAAAATTTCTTTGAGTAAATTAATTGTAGCTCACGCTGTGTGGCATGTGGCTCTGTCCTGTTTTTATCACATATCAGCAAGACTCATGCCACGTAATTCCGGTACAGTTCACCATTGACAGTAACATTCTGACCATTATCGTTTTTGTATACGTATGTATAATGTATATAATGAATTCGCCAGCCCATAAAACGCACCAAACAGTAATTTTCGATGGATGTAATGGTGTTTCGACAAGAGCTTGTGGATTCACCTCACTGCAAATGCCAGAATTCTGCTTATTTACGTACCCATTCAACGAAAAAATGGGCTTTATCGGAAAATAAAATTTTGAATAGAAATTCAAATACGACATTAATACAATAGAATAATTATTTTGATTAAAAATTTCAATAATATGCACGCGTTAATCTGGTGTAGGACTGTTCATAATAAAATTTCAAAGCAAACTTAACAAAAAACAACTATCAGGTGTTAAGTGGTTCGTCCAATAAAGCAGTGATGCTAAATCAAAGTTGTAATATTCTATAAGATATAAGAACTTTTGTTTAGAGAGAAAAATTATTGGAAAGAAAATTGTTTCTACTACTTTCAAAAGAAATAAGGACCGTTTTTTGTGATTATTTTTTTATTTTATATGTTTACGATTTTTGTTCTTCATGACAAGAGGTACAACTTTGTCTGAGAAAGTAAATCAAAATTTCGAACGGTTTGCAAGGTATGAGTCTGAGAAAAAGATCACTTGTTTGCAAAAATGAAACGCTTGGAAACTTTTTGGGGGTCCATAAAAAAACTTGACGTCCGAATAAGGTTATTGTTTTCGTGTTGCACTGTGTTATTATCTGTACATTTATTTCTTTGATTGTTGATGGTCTTCATTACAAAAATAAATTAATAAATAAGTAAGTCTATTGTGAGAACAATCATGTAGAAAAAATTATTGATATATTTTTTTTAATTAACTGCTTAATTGATAATAATATTTGTTTTGATTAATTAATTAATTGGTTTAATTAACTTTTTAATGATTAACACAACCTTATCTTAAATACCTTTAATTAATATTATAATGAGCTTAATTGATAGAAAAAAAAGTAAATAATTTTTTGATTGATATCACAAATTTTTTAATTGAAACACATTTCTATTTTTATCGGTGCAGTAACAGCACGATTTACTTTCTTGCTAAGCCGATTATGTTGACTGTGGTTTAAATAATCTATTTAAATCGCAAACAGATATTTTTTTAAATAAATTTCCACAAATATAAAGTATTGTTTTTTAGTGTTAAATCATTAATGATTATTCTCAGCTGTTATACCATAGTTATCGATATTGTTAATTCTCAAAGAAAGAGAGTGTGTATAGGTACTTACTAATATAACATGAAATAGTGCTTACAACGAAAGTTTTAAGATGCTGTAGTATTGATACATATTTTAAAATTGAAAGACACCCATTGTGAACACCCTTAATTATAAAAAAAAAAAAAAATTTTTAATGTGTGTGAATTTGGCATAGTGTACTTTGGTAATCCATTTTTTTAATTTTTTTTATAATTTTTCTTTTAGTTCCGGAATTATTAAATATAAATTAATTAATTTAATTAAATAAAATATATCAAAGTATGTCCATTACTCACAAGCAATTAAAAAAATGCTTATTTTAGAATATCCAATAACAAAAACGTTTCTTTTAACTGCAATAGCACATCACTTGATGAAAAAGGCTTAACAAAAATATGCAACTGCAGATTGAATATATGGATATATTTATATATGCATTTTGTGCTGTCAATTAATAGTTTTATGTAGTACCGACACTACAGAAATTTGTCAACATAATTTGGGTTTACTTAAATTAATAATTACAGTCTTTAACAATTAATAATATAAAAGAACTAAACTTGAAGAAAATGCGTCTTAAATTACAAAAATTTGGAGACTTTTTTAAATATATATTTACTCATCTTTCTACAAAAAACGGGTTTAAATTTACACATTTAATAGACTATTTAACACTGTGGTATAGTCGTTCGAAACTAGTGATAAAATCAGAAAAAATATATATAAAAAACAAAATCATAGACCAAACAGCTGCTCATTTAGACTTCAATAGAAAAGAAAAAAAATAAAAACAATGCAATGTTAGTAAATTAAAACAATCAAAACAGCGCTCTAATGAATTACATTTAGAATTGTAAAAAAAAAACAAAACAAAAAACAAACGCTGGCAAAGCTTCAGTGAAATTATTATGAATAGTGCAAAATTGTACATTAAAAGCAAAATTAAAAAAAAGATACACAAAGTGATTATGGATTCTAACAACACTGCTACTGCATTTAACATCAGAACACTGCTATTTAATATGTCTAGTACACTGATTTTGATTTAAAACTACAACTAAAGTGTTTTTAATTCTTAAAAACAATACTATAGTGATTATTTAAAAGCAGACGATCGAATAAATTATATTTAAATTCGTGACTAATGGGAAAATATAAATTTATGAATAGAAATTTAAAAAAAAAAACTAATTTATAAACGAAATTACGCTAAAATCTCTAAAAAGTATTTAAGATTATAGTGCAAGTGCTCGTAATATTAAGGTAAAAAATCAGTAAAAAAATAAATGAAATACTCTTCAATAAGTTAGATTTTAGAACAAATTAATAAGCATAATTCTCTATGTTGCGCCAATTTGGACATACTGCTTGAAGTATAAATCTTATCGCACTAAAATAGGATCTTGAGAGTATGGACCATTTCAGAAAAAGCAGCATTTGTAACTTCGGGTATGATCCCTCTTGACATTTTGGCCAAAGAATTTATGATGGTTTATAACAAAGAGTATACACCGGCCGATCCAAGGGACAAAAGTAGAAAAGAATGGCAGAGGAGATATAATTTGATTCCCAATTTGAATGAGTGGCTTAAACGCGGCCATGGTGATATGGATATACCAATTTTTGACTGAGCATTGGCCATACAGACAATATTTACATCACTTTGGACTGTACAGGATACCAGGCACATGTTTTTCGAGTGCCGAAGATATGGAGTGCTTAGAGTTAATCTTGAAAAGGAAATTGGCTCGGTAGTAGGAATGGAGAATATCGTGAATCTTATGATGTCTTCGGAAGTACTATGAAACCAGATTACTACTTATGTAAAACTGGTTCTTAAGGAACTTTGTAGGTGTTCTCAGACTGTAGAACTATTACAGGTATGCTCAATCCAATGAAGAAATGCTTGATGGCGTACCATTGAACTGAGTTGGTGTATTGAAGTGTTTTGACGGGTTAAAATCCCGTACAGTGTCTTTCGATTATTTCACCTCATTAAAAAAAAGAACACTTAGACCCTGAAACAGGGTTATAGCCTAGTTCCTTGCAGCACCCACATTGTGTGTGCCAATTTTAATTCATGAGTACCGGGACCAACAGTGTAATGTCGACTCCGAACGAAAAATACTAAGAAGTAGTCAGCGAAAAAAATATTTTTTATATATTTCTTTTTTTAAGATGACAGAGGTTTGAACCCATAGCCTACGGAGACAACATATTGATGTAGAGTTGTCTATAACTTACATTACATGTTATTTAAAGTATTAAACACACTTACTGAACTGTATAAAGTATTGAGAAAAGCTATTAAGAGAAATAGAAGTAAATGACTTTTTTTGCATTAAATTATTTTCATTAAAACTAAAAAAAATCATTAATGATTTTAAGCAGTGCTGGACAAAGAGAAAATGTTAGAAATTATTTTTTCATTCGGCTGCATGCCCATACAGTTGTAAAGCCCAGTTGCCTAGCAATGCTATAAAACAATAAATTTATGAATTATTTATGTCACAATCAAATTGTGCATAAGAAGATCAAAAGTAAACAAAAGCAGAATAATTTTTTTTTTTAAATAATTAACTATTTAATTAAATATTGTTTCTAATTATAAATACTGTATTGTCTTAAGATATTATCTGTGTTGTCATAGAATTTAAAAAAATCCCAATTTCATCATGCTTTTTTGCTGTTACTTTTTCACATATAACAAATCTATATTACATTTGTAGATCCACGATAGTGCGAATTAGCAAATGAAAAAAACAGTCAGTCACGTGAGACTTTTGATTCTAAAATATTGAAACGAGATATGGAAGTGTATTTACATACATTTACATACCAATACAACTCTGTTTCAGTGTTACGGCCTAGCTTTACGCAACATCCATGTTGTGCGCGTCAATGTTTATCTATGAGTACCGGGACCTACAGTTTAAAGTCGACTCCGAACGACAGATTTGAGAAGCCTTTTCATGGCAATCAATTACTCCCAGAGCTTTTGCCAGAAGACTGCTGAGAGGTAGTCGCCGAAAGAAATATTTTTTTTCATATTTCTATGAAGTAAAGTAAAGTCTTAGTAAGCCAAAACACTAACCACTAGACCATGAAGACTACTAGTTCCTTGAACTATTTTTAAAGACCACAATTGGAACAAGTTTAATTACAAATTAAAGTAAACTGTTTAGTATAGAATAGAACTAAAATTTGTCAAAGGGATTAAGATGACATTTCAAAAGTGACCACTTTACCTTACTTTATATAAAGGGTTGGCATTAGAACTAATTTCTATCACTTCACTTCAATTCATTTCTCCAAAAGAATATTGAAAAACATTACATTTATTACCACTACTTGTCATTTAAATAAATAAAATTAAATTATGCCGCCTTTAATACTAAATCGTTGCAGTACAAAAATTATATAGGTACTCTTATAATATAATGAAGTATGTTACTTATAAATTTAAATTTAAATTGAGACAATTTATGAAACAATGTGTTAACGGGTTTTGTTCAACTTATATTTTATTTTTTCTTAAGTTTTATAGTTTTTTTTCCTATTTATCAAACCATTTTGTTTCCATATCATATTAATTATATTTTAATTAATGTTTTCTTGTTAATAATTACTCTATTTCAATACACTACAACTTTACTTTAAAGATCTAGGAAATTGAAGCTTTGTCAAAACATACAGACATACTCGTAGCAATAGAAAGTTGCGGTTGCATACACCAGTAATAATAATTAATTATAATAATTTTCCGTTTAAAATAAAAAAATATATATAAATAATAAAAAATTAATTAATTTATGCATTAAATGTCGTTCAACTAGTAGAGGAGTAAAACCATACATACAATGTAGCTGATGTTTTAGATCAACATCTTAATTGAAATTAAAAATCAATAAAGTTTATTTACTCGAAGTATGTGTCAAAGCAATTATTTTACATTGTTTTAATATCTTATTGTTTGTATTTTTGAAGTTTAAAACTTAAATTTAAAAAGCCTACACCTATGTATGTAGTTAGTACACAAAATTAATTAGAGTGTCATAACTTTGAGTTGACTTCACTGCTTTATTGTACCACCCACTTAACAGCTGATAGTTGTTTTTCGTTAAGTTTGCTTTGAAATTTCAATATGAATCGACTTACACCAGAGCAACGCGTGCAAAGTGTTGAAATTTTTAATCAAAATAATTCTTCTATTCTTTGATGTCGATTTTAAATTTCCAGTCAAAATTTTATTTTCCGATGGTTGAATTGGTACATAAATTAACAGAATTGTCGCATTAAAGTGTGGAGAATCTAGAAACTTTTGTCGAAACACTATTACATACGCAGGAAATTACTGTTTGGCGCGCTCTATGGTCATCGGCACATAAGTTACTGTCAATGGTAAACGGAATAGGAATATATTTCGAAAATTTTTTGTACCTCAATTACGTGGCATGAACCTTGCTGACATGTGGCTCCAACAGGGTGGAGCTCCATGCCTCACAGTGAACGCTACAACTGATTTACTTTGATGAAAGAATAATTTGACGTAATGACCCAATTAATTGGCCACCAAGATCGTGTGATTATTTTCTTTGGGCATATGTTAAGTCACATGTCTACGTCGATAAACAACAAACAACTGAACACCTGGAAATCAACATTCGAAGAGTTATCGGCAAAATACGCCCGCAAATGCTACGAAAAATTGATGAAAATTAGTCTTTCAAATTGCGCTTTCTACAAGCCAGCCGTGGCGGCCATATGACAGAAATTATATTTAAACACTAATTTCATAAAATTTTCTTTTCAATAAAGCCCTTTATATTAATTTTAAAAATATATTTCACTAGTTGAACCCGGTTTGTTTCGCTATCCCCTCGTTATATAATAAAATTAACGGCGGTGAAGTGGTTCATAGTTATATGGCGTTAACAGTATTAAGAGCAATATACTACCAAATAAAAAAAATCCATTGGAAGGAACAAAATTGTACAGAGAACAAAAAGTTTAAAACTTTCAAATACAGTTAAGCGTGAAAGGGGGCGTGGCGTAAGAAATGTTTATTTATACCTCGCCTGTAGTATAATGTGTATAAAATTTGAAGTGAATCTGTTAAAAACTATATGGAAGCAATTATATAATTTTAAAAGAGTGGGCGTAAAAGTGGGCGTGGTAGAAAAAAAGTACCCTATTAATCATGCCGGAGTCCCAGTTAAATGCTGTGAAAATTTCAGGAAGATCGGTCTAGAGGTTTGGTCTCCTATAAGGTACAAACAAACAAATAAACAAACACAGATTCCATTTTATATATTTAGATTACTTTATTATGATTTAAACTTGAGTCTTTCCATAAAAAACACACATTACAACTGGTAATCGCTTATTTTTGCAACGGCCTCTTTTTAGAATGGGTGGTACGTGGTAAAGTGATTAGAGCATTCGCACAGAAACTCAAATGTCCCAGGTTCAAATTCCCAGCAAAGATGAAAAAGTAAAAAGTTAGTTTACGGTTTTTTTTTTTTCAAAATTATAATTTAAAAACTAGAGGTCCCCTTGCCAACAAGATCATCTATAAAGAAATCGCTCCCCGACATTCCCCCTTAACCAATGGCAACAAAAAAAAAAAAAAAAAATGATCTGGAAAAAAGCGCCACCTATTGGGAAGTAGCAGATATTAGCTAAATCTACTTAGCGAAGGCACTCAACACACAATCAGCATGCACCGATGAGGCAATTGCTCTGTTGATCATTCACTGGCTTTTGAATGATCAATTCACAACAATTTGTCTCATTCCTAAGGCTTTAGAACTATTAATACTGACTTTCTCGTTCCCTAATTTAACAACCATTTTGAGTAGGAGCTGTGATTTCAACAGGAAATGTCAACAAAAAAAACAAAAAACGAATGATCAGGAAAAAAGCGCCACCTATTGGGAAGTAGCAGATAACAGCTAAACCTACATAGCGAAGACACTTACCAACATGCAACGATGAGACAATTGCTGTTGATCATTCAAGAGTGAAGGATAACACTACCCTTTGAATAATCAATTCACAACAATTTGTCTCATTCCTAAGACGCTTAACAATAATATAAGAAATAATAAATATGTACTGTCCTTTCCAAAAAATTCCAATACAATTCCAGGGTCTACTCCTGGATATTCGCTACAAATAAAAAAAAAGCCTACACTCAGGAGATGACCCCTACTATAGCACTATATTATTGCTGATCCAGTTAAATATGTGGGAAAGGGCACTACCAGTGTCCCACGTTATCGTTTAAACTAATACGACTTTAGTAAAACCAACGACTGTTGTGGTTGTTGTCTCTACTATTAATTTCTTTTCATAGATAACAACGATATTGAAGATGATGCACTTTTTGTTGTTTTTGATTCAGCCCCTGGGATAATACTTACTTACTGCTAGTCAACTGCCTTTCTTACGTGGGATACCCTGCCAGAAAACTAGTGCTATCCGCAAGCTTAGCCAGTTGAGTCCTTGCAGTATATGCCTCTACAACATGACAGGGTGAATATCCCACGAAGGTATTTGATTTAAATTTGATTTTTGTTTCGAAATTTGGTATTAAAAAATTTAGTGCCAATACACGCCATTAATCAAAATGAAAACGACCACCTCCCAGGCTCTCTTCATACTTAGTAGATATTGCTTGTTTTAAAGAACAGCATTTGCAGAAGCTTTTAAATGTAATCAAAATGACTTGATTGCGCAAGTAGCTAAGCATGTCGTGGTTTGACAAGTATTTTCATAAAGCTGTCAAAGTTTTTTTTTTACAATTTTTTCTAGAATTTGTGTTTGAATTTTAAAACTATTTCTTGCCTTGTCTAAAACAAGTCAATTTTAAAAATGATTTTCTTTAACGAGCACGATTCTTTTGCAAATTCCTTCATAGTTTTATCTCTCAAAATTCATCAACATTTTAACAGTTCTTGTATTGTAGGCGTAATTACTTTTAAATTCAATATTTTTTTTGCAAAAACAAATTTTTTTTGTTTTTTTTTACTGAAAACAACAAATGAAGGAAAAATTGACAAAATCGATTTCATGACCACATGATAAATAATTCAATTTGAAAAACTAAAGCATATACAGCACACAAACACACATATTGCCAATGGTTTAATTTTGCTCTGCTGTATAATGCTTTACCCAATCAAATCCACAAACTGACAATATTTGTTTCTTTTTACAAAATTCGAAATATTAATTTCCTTTAATAAAATAACTTGTTAGTTGAAGAAAAACCTCTACATTTTCTTCTTAATGATTCAGTTTTTTTTTTTCTGTTTTTTTTTTTCTATATATTTTATTTGAGATCTAGAGCATTGATAAAATATTTATTCATATTAACTGATTTACAGACTTAATAGTTTGGTTGTATTTATTAAATTTTTTATTTTATTTTTATTTTTCAGTCTTCTTAAATACCGCAATATATAATATATTATTGAATTATTAATAAAACGCTGTTTATTGATTTTAATTGATCGAATTTATGCTAACATGGTGTTACATACAATGTATGTATTTTGGTTTAAAAACCAGTATTAAAATTATATTTTGTTGTTAGCAGAGCAATTTTAAAAGCACTCCCCAAAAAAAACATGATACGCTCAATACTGTTATCACGCTACTAAAGAAAATAACACTGCTCAGTTAGCAACACTGCAAACTGTTATAGAGAGGATGCTTGAAAGGCAGGAGAAGAAATGGGAAAACATTTAAAAAAGTGTGTGTAAGTGTCCATTTTAAATGCTAAAAAAAAGGAAAAGTTCGAATGTAAAAAAATCTAGATTTCAAAAATAGATATAAGGCTTACAAGTTCTACCTCGAAAACCTGGTAGCAGATGCTGGCCGTATACCAAATAACCATTAAAATTGAAAAAATAATATTTCGTATGAAAAATAATAAATTTGCAGTAACAGCTTATTATGAAAAGGTGTTATGCGAAAGGCATTGACTCCCTAAGGCTACTAGAATGCACACTTGGTAATTGTGTTATATGTAACCACTATGAGGAGAATAAATCATTTAAAATTCTATCATGCTTTCTAAGAGAAGAAATGAATTCTCATTTGCCCAATCCTAAAAAAACTTTAAGAAATAATTAAATTTAACGCCATGTTTGACTTTATTAATTGCTGTGACATATAAAAATGTTATCCTAGCAGTGTGTGTATTATGCTGAAGTGCTAAAGCGAGAGTTGCAAATTTAAATTCCAAGAGAGACTTTAAAATGTTAATTATATCGAGTATACGGTCTCTGTTATTCCGCTCGTATTTTAATAGAATTTAAAATTGTATTGTAATAGGAAAACTATTAATTGAGTGCCATTAAACATTCATTTACCAGAAGGAGGTGATAAAGATTGTTCTTAAGGACGAAATTAAATACTTGAGCCACAATTTAGAGCTACAAAATCGTTTCGAATGAGAAACAATTACCTCATACATGCTCTACTAGACCTGTATATACACCCTTATGGTTTAGGTTACGATACTATATGGCTCTACATGTGGTAGGACCAAATAGACAGTGTTTATGTAGAGTACACTCACAAAATTATAATTTTTTTCAACAAAAAAATCATTAGAAATAAATGTAATTACAGTTCAAAAACAAAGGAGTTTGTAAGTTATTTTTAAATGTTAATTTCGTACTTACTGAATTACGTGCAGCCACTAGATTATTCTTTTCATTTTTACACAATTTGTATTAACAAAAACAGATTACTTTAAGGACAAATTTTTAAATAACGGCTTTAAATGTTAAAAAAAAATAAATTCTTTTGTATAATAAATTTTTTTATTAATTTTTAACTGTACGAAATACTTTTTGAATAACGTACAATCAGTTATTGTCAAATTTGAGTGAGTGTATATAGATTTGAATACCTTCTGAATTTCTAAGTAGCCATTTATAACCAGATTACTCTGATCTGTGTCTTAGTATATATAAAAATCAATTAAAATATCCCGAAAAGATAGTAGGACTCTTCCTGACATTAAGGGTACAGAGGCAACGGGACAAACGTGACATTAAATATGACGATAAATTATAGAGCTACTAAAAAAAATATGTACCAGATATTGCTTGTGACAGACTTACATATGCATAACATAATAAATTGACAATGTTCATAAGAACAAATCCAAATTAATGGCAGTAATCTTATCAAGTAGATTACAGGAGCAGTTTACTAATCCTGCCAGCGACCCTGACCTTGGGCGGTGTTCTTACCAATCATTTAATAAAAAAGAAAAAAAAAACAGCACCATAACAGTCCAAAAATTGAATAGTTTATAGACAAATAAGTAAGTTCAGAAGGTAAAAAAGAAAAAATAGAAAATTCATTTCATTTAATACATTTTTACTACTTTTATACTACTAATTAAATTGCATAAAGAATATTATTAATTGTTTACTTTCTCCAAATATAGTTCCCTGCAGGCACACAAGCAGCTGCTGTAAAATATTCAACAGATTGAATTTAGCTGATACCTCTCTGAAGACATCAAATACTCCAACAGATAAGCAGATATTAATTTTTAAACATAAACAGTGTTATTTATATTGAGATAAAACGTGCTTATAAGAGCCTTATAAGCAAGAAATTTTGTATTCATAAACAACAAAAAGTGTCATAACGCCTTCATAAACCATTTATAAATAAGACATTTTTATTATAGCTTTCTACCTACTTTAAGCGTACAATAAAACGACATTTGTGAGTTGGATTGTATATTGTACAAATAAAAGTGGACTAATATAGTATTACAATGAATACAACTAATATTATTGCAAGGCATGTACAACATATTGAAATTCACATAATTAAAAATGTTCGTATAATAGCATCAAATTAAATTTCTAAATCACAAAAAATTGTTTTTATTTGGTATCTTTTTTTATCTCTTTCCTTTACAGGCTCTGTCAGCAAAGTCTGTATAAATTACGAATGTAAATCTCTCCTTCTCTTTGTCTCCAGTTTCCAATTCCATTTTGTGATGCACAAACCAAAAGAGGAAGATAGTACTCGATTACCTTATACATGAATTAAAAAAATGTGTTTCAAAGGAACAATTTTTTAATTTTTTAATTTGTTTTAGTTACTTTGTTTTAACAGCAGTAAATATTATTTCAATCACATCTATTTTATGTATTATTGTGTTACTATCACACTATTTTTATGAATATTAAAAAATTACCGAAGTAACCGATAGCTTTTATTGTGCATCACTATGCTGAAATAATATCATCATGACATTAAAATCGTTTATTAGTTAATTTGCTCTTGTTAAAGGTTTATGAATAAGATTTTTAATTTTGAGCTTATAAGACAGATAACGTCTCATAACTAATGTATGGATTAAACCTAAATTAAGAAGTTATAATGAATTAAACTATAAAATATTTATTTCAGTGCTTTAACTCACTGGAGGGCCGAATTATGAAAAATCCTTTGGTAGCAAGCGCCTACACCATATTAAAAATAACTTTTGAAGTTTAAAGTCAAGTTTTAATTTCGCATTTGTGATATTTAGTCAGCCAGCCACTCAGTCAGCTAGTCAGCATATGTTATTTTATGCTCGTGTATGTAATGAAATTGACTTGAAGCAACAAGTTTCATAAAATTTTCTTTATTATTTAAGTTTGAGAAAACGTTTGTCAAACATGAATTTCATTTTGCTGGTCAATGTTTATTTTGAAATAACTAAGTTTTCTTTATAAATTGTTTTTCTTTTGTATTTTCCACAAAAGCACAATTTTGTTTTATTCAATATAAATTATTTAAAAATTCTATTGAAATTCCTAAGTAAGTAAAACTGAAAATATTTCCTCGCCCAATATTACACAAAAATGTTTATGAGTCATGCGAATAATCTTAATAGGTTTATTTTTTTTTTTTTACTTTTTACTTAAAACGCATTGTTTTCGCTTTGTTCTAAATGCAACAGTTTTCAATAATTTATTACGTAAATTTATTGAATCTATAGATAAATTGTTGCTCACGTACATACATACATCTGTATGTACATTTATGCAATTTTTTTTACAATAACTATAGAAAAATTCCTTTTGTATTCCATTTAGATTTTGCAATTATGAACGAAACGTACAAGCATTTATGTGACAGAGTAGGTATGTTGTACATGAGTTTTTAATAGAATGACATTTTTAAAACCGATTGTTGTTCATGAGCATACAGTAAAACCTACTTTTACGAAGCTTTTGTTGTGCGGTATTGTTTTTGTATGATCAAATTATGGGTCGTGTAGTGTTCTCGATTTGTAACATAATCAATTGCTTTAAGGAATATTAGTTTTATAATAATTATATCAATAAAATCAGATCCACAATCTGAAATCTTTCTTCAGTTTTTAAACTCTAAAAAAAATATGCCATAAAGTGCAAGGATAAAGAATGTAATGTAATATGTTTTCAGATTATTATTTTACAAAATATTCTGTTACTTATTCTTATAAAATCTGTTCAAACTAACTTAACAGCCAATCGAAAAAGAACGGTAACACTACATGAATGGCGAATCAGATGAAATGGCAAATCAAAATACAAGTAAGATTTATACCTGATCTTTTTTTGTTGAATGAAAAATGCCATAGAGGAAACATATTATTATCTTATGCAATGGCTATCTGAAAATGGCTATTCCAGAATTACTTATACAAGTTTTAAAAACAAATAATCCATATTAGAATTATGCTGATGACTGCATAGATGATACAGAAGATACACTTCTCGAATACTTGAGATGGGAAAACGTAAGGAGTACACTTTTAAGAAACTTGGAACTTGACAATGTTACGGTGGAAAAAAATACAGGAATAATATCGAGAAACTCGGAGAAGTGGGAATATGTTATAGCGTTCTTCGAAGTTCTGCTACGTATCAAAAAGCAGGACGTAGATATAAGTCAACAAACAGAATAATAAAAACAGGGTAGGGCTCCATCCTGAAGAAATACAAAAGTGGTCCCCAGATGGTAGAATGCCTTAAAATTTAGTTTTTTGGTAGGTGCAAGCCCCACACACCAATTGGTTGTCCTCACCAGGGTTAATATCTTACAATTTACCTTCTTAATTCTGATATATGATCGTTCGACTCTAGGTTCTGTACGGATAGTTATAAAAAGAACTGTGGTGTAGGATCTGGTGCTTTCCCCGTTGAGAATAATTTGAAACACTACTACAGTCTTCGCCCCAGCTCTAGTTTTCTTTCGGGCGAGAATTTCGCTATTGGAAAACCCTCGCGACATAATGGGTCACATTTGCCTTTGCGTGGATAGCCAGGCGGCTCTCCTTATACTTAAGTAGTACATTCCAACCAATTTAATTAAGGGGGCTCGTAGTGTAGTGGTTAAAGCGGTCGATTACCACATCACGCGGCCCGGGTTTGAGCCCCAGCATTACAGAATATGAAAAACAAATAATTTTGTGGGGCATTTTCAAGTTTTAAAATTAAATAAAAATATATAAGAGGTTCCCTCCACCTCCGAGAAGTTCATCCCAAAGAAATCCGCCCCCTGACATTCCACTCTAACCACCTTTGAGCTATTAAATGAATGATCATTAGAAAGCACCACCTACTGGGTAAAAAGTCAGAAATGTAAGGCAAGGATCAAAACAACAACAAAAAGCAACAAAAACTTAGCCAAGATCCTCACCACTTCACAACAGACAAAAATTAACATCAACCAACATCAACCAGCACTGACATCTTGAAAAAAAGAAATATGAAAAATTATTTCTTTCGCCGACTACCTCTTCAGAAGTCTTCTGGCAAAAGCTCTGAGAGTAATTGATTGCCAAGAAAAAGCTTCTCTCAAATCTATCGTTCGGAGTTGACTTTAAACTGTAGGCCCTGGTACTCACGGATAAAAATAACACACACAACATGAGTGCTGCGAGAAGCTAGGCGGTAACCCTGACACAGGGTTGTAATGGTCAGTTATGTATGTATGTATGTAATGGGGCACTTGCTGTTGCTCATTTTCAGGAGTGAAGGTATAATACTGGCCTTTAAGTAATCAACTGAGAGTAATTTGCCCCATATAAGGCGCTTAAAAAAATTATTCTCCAAATTCCGACACAATGCACATAAGTATTGGTCTTATAAATAAAAGGGGGAGATGCATTGAAGCTCTGAACTCTCTGTGTTTTTTTCCCCATTGGGAAGACATTAATTTGGATTCTAGAGCAAATCAGGTTTGGGCGAAAGGAAAGGGTCTATAAATTGACTCAGAAGGGTTCTGTCTCGAAGGAATCCGTCCTCTTGAGTTTTCTATTTATAAGTTTATCGGGAAGCATCATCAAATACTTCAATCTGAAGAACTGAATATGAGGCATATTTTAACCGTTGCTCCGAGTAGTTTCTTTTTCTCAAAACGGCGTTGTGGAATGCTACCTGATGATTCTGTATAAGCGGTCGCATTTTATCCAATAAACAAATAATTAAATAATTTTTTTTTTTCGAAAAGTATAAACTGTCGCAACAATTATCAACTTTCTTGAAATATTTGATAATGTTAAGTTTTTACTTAGCTTTCAGATTTTTTATATAAGTGTTTATATATATACGAGTACATATCGTCGTGAGGGAGTTTATGTGCTCTATACGCCATACAATATATCTTGAGTTAATGATATTTATCTCTTGAAAAAAAAAAAATAAAAAATATTTCTTTCGGCGACTACCTCTCAGCAGTCTTCTGACAAAAGCTCTGAGAGTAACTAATTGCCATGAACAAGCTTCTCAAGTCAGTCGTTCGGAGTCGACATTAAACTGTAAGTCCCTGTACTCATGGATAAAAATTTACACAAAACATAAGTGCTACGAGAAGCTAGGTCGTAATCTTGGCTTGTAAAGGCCAGCTATGTATGTATGTATGTATCTCTGTAACTGGACGAGATATCAGAAAACGGATTACAGACTTGAACAATTGGGGGTTGAAAATCTAAAGTGGCATCATTAACTCGAGATACATATATAAAAAATATGAAATGGCGGATAGAGCACATAAACTCCCGCACGACAATATATCTTCATATTAAGTGGGATATCATGTATTCATTCTGAAAAATGTATGTACATACGAGTATAACTTTCCTATACTTTATGAAATATAATACATCCTACTTATTGAAAAATTTTATTATTTTACATTAACCCCTCTGGTATGTATTACTTGTTTCAATTTATTATTATTTTTAATATAATTACTAAACTTCTTTCTATGAAGCACTAACTCTTCTAATGAATTTTCTAAATGTCAATACTGCTATAAACTTTATTGTTTTTTTTAACTGCCTTTGAGAATTATCAATGCTTCGGATATTTCGTCATGTTCACCACACGTCTGTCATTTAAAATTGCTTTTTTTTTCATTTCAAATATATTTTATGCGTGATAGATATTTTAGAGCTGGTAAAATATTGGTGTTATTAATTGAATATTTATGCGTTTGATGTCATCGTAATGGTCATCGCTATTTTAGAAAAATTATGAAAAAAATTAAAAACAATAAACAGTACTGTACCTCTAAAAAAAATAAATCATAAACAAGTTTAAAACTATTAAAAACGTTAAACACGACACCGCATCTCACTTAGACAATTAAAAAATATATTTACAATAAAAAAAATGCGTAGATCACTGCAGTTCTAAAACAAAAAATTGAGAAAAAAAAATTCTAAATAATAGATTTTGCAGCTTTAGAAACTTATTTACTCACTCAACTCGTATTCAATCAACAATAGTAAAATTATTAACTTGGATTTGTTTTATTTCCCAAAGATGAATGACAACAATTGTGCCAGTCAGCATGGACCAGATGCTATGCATGCATGAATGAATTCATAGTCAAACAAATTAAAAAAATAGGCAAAAAAAAAGTAAAAAAGCAAATACAAATACAAACAGTAAAATTAAATCTACTTAAAGTTGTCAATAAAATTGTATGATTAATGATAGAATTGCATTTGTAAGTCTTTATATGTAAACCGTTAAGAGTGTGTATTGATATCGACCGGGCAGTTGTAATGCATGTGAACTATTTATTTTAAATGTCAAAGTATTATTGAATTACTAACCCGGTTGTATAAACAAAAAATACTTAATTGAACTGAACTGCGTATATACTGTTATTAAATTATGAAATATATAAAAACTTGTAACAATTATGTACTTAAATTCTGCATATAATTTTCACAATTATAATTATTATGGGCTTAATAGCCTGAATTATGACAATTAGATGACTGTGTAAAAAAATTATATAAAAAGTATGTACAAAGTAATTACTGCATCTTTATTGTTTTGATTAATGTCGACTTATTGAAAAAAAATATAAATAAACTTCCTAGCTTGAGATGTAATAGAATAGATAAAAACTATTTTTTTTTTTTTTTTGTTTTGATATGATTATTGTAATTAACTCAAAACTTTTTTGTGGTTAAAGGCAATCTCTAAAAGTAGTCTCCAGTAATATATGCAAATTAGTCATCTAAGTAGCAGAGTTTCGATTATTGAAAAACAAATTGAGTCAAAAAAAAAAAAAAATGGCTTTTACAACGTGTACCATGTTATCAAAAAAAAAAAAAACTATAAATCTAGTCTTACACATATACCTAAACGGATGTTAATTCCTGTAAAAAAATGCCACTTCTAGTATCTAAAGACCGATATGACAATTTATTTTTTTATTTAGGTCTATGAACACTGTATTTTTACAGACTTAAGATTTATTACAATGTAAAATGATATAATTTTCCTCTTTATAAGTTCATTACTCTCAGATAAATATGTTTTATTAAAACCGCGCAGTGACTAAAAAAATCAAAAATATGCGCCTAAAATATGTACTATAAAATAATAATATGCACTCAAAATATGCCTTTTTAAGGAAAAAATGCACTAAGAAAAAATTTATTTAAAATCATAAAATTCAAGTATTAGTTACAATATAAACTCAAATATACATAGAATTACATATTAAAAAAAATAACTTTTCATTTACTTTTAAATTTCGAAATATAAACTTTTTGAATTTTAAATACAAATTTAAATAAATTTTTTATTTGTATAAATAAATATTTTTTTTTTTCAAATATAAAACTCTCTCTATTCGATTGATAAAAGTTTTTGTACATGGAAAATGTCAGCTCTACTTCTACTGAAGTTATAGGACTATACTTAAATGAAGCCAATACATTTGGGGAATACTCCTTTTAGCATTTTTTTATTTTAGACAACAGAGTTGTCAAATATTTTTTTCTTTAGAAGTGTCAAGAATAAATTCTTGAATCAAATGTTAAATTTAAAAATTTGCAAAAATCTAAAAAAATCACATAATATACACGAAAATATGCACTTTAAAGCAAAATATGCAAATATGCAAAATTATGCACAAGCAAATTAATGTCATTTGGTTGAAAAATTATTCAATTCGGAAAAGTGTTTGGTCAAAACCATTTTTGGGCTATTAACTGCAAATATGCATTTGCATGAAAGTCGCTGCCCTGATTATAACATTTATTACAATATTTTTTTTTACCGGGTTATACATATCAAAAGTATGGGACGGGAATTCGACATCTGTCAAACTAAGTTGTTAAACCAATTTTTTTCTTTTCAGTTGAAAATCTGACATTGACGAAAATGAAGCTTAACTATCACACAACGTATAAAAATGATCAAAACTTAACAAAAATGGTTATTCTGCCACAGTCACATATCGTGATTTAACAGGAGATTATGGTTTATATAATCGTCCAACTACGCAAGCAATTGTCAAAATTGTTAAGAAATTTGAAGAGACTGGAGCGGTTAAAAATATTGCAATAATAAAATACTGAAAATATCGCTGCTGTATGCAGAGTAAGAATTTGCTCGCTCTTTTGCTCATTGCGCATTGCGCACTCTTTTCTTGCGCCTCGAAAAATTGCGCATGCGCAAAGAGCGGAGCCAATAAAAAAGAGCAGTTGGTGGCTCTTTTGGCTCTTGCTCTTATTTTGTAAGCGCTGCTCTTTGCGCTATGCGCATTTTAATTTTTTATTTGGCGCTTTGCTCTGCACATTGAGCAAAATGAGCAGCGCAATGCGCATGCGCTTTTTATATCTACAGTGTCATGTCAGCAACAAATTTTTTTAATTTGCCATTCGAAAAAATTTTTATGTGCAGTCAATCATTGCGGTACAGAAAATGACTTTATGCAGTATTACTGATGGAAATTTCCATCATAAATATACTTAAAAAAAGATGGATGGGGACATTCGCGTATGTTTTTAAGAAAAAAAAAAAACAAATTTATGATACTCGTTTATTTGCATGAAGAAAATAAATTTTTTTTTCACTCATTCTTCACATATGTATATTTAGAAAAATTTGAATGCATATATTCGCGTGTGATTTTCAGAAAAAATTTTGTTGTACTAATTTATATGCGTGAAGAAAAAAAATAAGCAGGGGCCTTATTCTGTAACTCTCCTAAGCTAAAACTTTATCGCTAAAAATTTATAACCTATATTTAGGACTTTTTGGCTAGGAATAGAACGCTTATTGTAGTTTAAAAACTTCATGCCTATTACCTCAACACTTTTTAATTTTATATATTCTAACGCCCAGCCTGTTTCAAAATACCAAAACTTTAGCATTTAAGCATAAGAGAATTACAGAATAAGGCCCCAGTTTAATATAAAAAAGAAAAAATTGTTTTATTACTCTACTCTAAAGAATATGAAAATACTAATATAAATTCTATTTACATTTAATTATTTCTTCTTTTTTCATATTAAAATTACTGACTTCAAAGGTATTTTACACCACAGTAAATGAGCAATGCGCATTTGCGCACTCTTTTGGCTCTTTTGCGCATTGCGTACCAAAAAAAGAGTGGCGCAAGAAAACTCAAAATTCAAATGCGCCTTCTATGCGCAGCGCTTGTAATGCGCAGAGCAATAAAAATGGCGCAGAGCAAGAGCAACCAAAAGTTTGCTCTGCTCTTTGCGCAAAGAGCAAAAAAGAGCCAAAAGAGCGGCGCTGCGCTGCGTTTTTACTTACTCTGGCTGTATGTGAAAGTGTTTCCGAAGACCCGAAAGTGCCGATTCCTCGTCGTTCTCAGGATTAAGACTGACACATTATGGCGTATTTTGCATTTAGATCTACATCCACATCCATATAAAGTCCAGCTCACGCAACAACTGAAGCCAGCTGACTATTCACATCGTCGTAGATACGTGCTTGAACAACAGGCGGTGGACGGCAATTTTTCGAACAAAATTTTCTTCAGCGATGAAGCACATTTCTCACTCTGTGGGTATGTTAATAAACAAAATTGTCGTATTTGGAGTTCTGAGAATCCTCAAGTAATTGAAGAGAGGCTATTACATCCAGAAAAAAAAAATAAAAAAAGGATTCCATTCAAGACATCGTAGGTAAAATAACAAAAAACTGCTTTTGAACAGATTTAATGCTATTACTAGGTGGTATAGCGTATATAATCGATCCATATTCCAGTATTGGATGAACTAATGATTTATATAAATGTTTTGTGATATAAGGATCGGGAAACTCTTTGGACCAAATTTTCATAAGGAGAACATAATTAGCTTTATTAACAGTTAATGCTATACGATCTCAAAAATTTTAGTCTTTTTTGTTTTTGATCCATCAAAATACCAAGACGGTAATACTGTTCACTTCTTCAAGTATAGTACTATTAATTTACTAATTAAAGTTCAATTTGTTTGTTCTGAAGAAGTACAGTTATTTTTACTATTTAATATTTAATTCCATTAAATTAATTTGGCACTATTAGGAGAGTTTTTTCAATACCAGACGGCAGCAAAATTTGAGCGTTAGTGCTATTTAAAGTCTTAATAATTTCCACATCGTCCGTATACAATAGAGCTTTACAAATTAAAATAACAGAAGGCAAATCATTAATAAAAAAATTAAAAAGTATCGGACGCAAATGACTTCCTTGAGGAATACCAGATGAAACCACAATATTCTCAGATATAACATATCTGAACTTCACTGGTTCTGTTCTGTTTGATAAATACAAAATCAGCCACAGCATTGTATTAAAACTAAAACCCATACGTCAAAATGTGGTAATTTACTTTGTCCAAAACTTTACTAAAGTCAGTGTATATTACATTTGTTTGACATTTACTTAAAATGTCATCACAAATCATAACTTTAGGCTCATGTATATTAATAGTAATGGACCGCGACTTAAAAAATTTGATTTGAAACTGTATCAGTAAGAATTTTTTTCGTAAAGTTGGGAAATCGCATTAAGTTTAGCCATCGTCAACCATAGAGGTATATTCAAGTATATATATTAGTAGTATTGGACCGCAATTTGCAAAATCTATATAAGCACATAGTAAGCAGCTACGATATTTGATGTGAAAGGTTATCAATAATATTTTTTTTAATACTTCCACTCTACTACCACTTTTTAATTAAGGAATGATAAATGATTTCTCCATGTATGTGGTCCATAGATTTATTGAAGATTATAGTGCGTGGATAGGTTAACAATTGAGCACAATTTTTAAATATGCAACTTGGTATTAAATCTGGACCAGGATTGAATGAAGTATTTATTTATTTATTTTAAATTAGACAGAACAGTTGTACAATTATTATAAGAAATATATGCGCCAGGTGAATTGATAAAATTATACAATAAATTTATAAAGCTTGACCAATATACATATGTATATACGTACAGTTGTATATGTATTTTACAGATTTTACTAGTGATGTAATTTATCTATAATAGAGCTTATATCGTTGTGTTTTTTAAATCTTACTAATAAGTTGTCACGTGTGTCATACAGAATACAGTTTTCCGTTTTTTTTTATACGAAATGAAAAAAATTTATTTTTAATACAATTTTTCGCTGTAAACCCTCTGGCTTTGTAATTTACAAAAACCCAGTAGCGATAAATACTTATACTTAACGCTTTAATAGACCTTAAAATTATTGGAAAAAAATCCATTATAACAACGGTGTGGTCTATTTAGAAACAAAACCATTTTTATTTAATTATAAAATTTCATCGCCGCTAATTCCCATAAACATTTGCATAATCTATAGAAATTTTAAATTTTCAATGGCTACTTAAAATGTTTCAGAATACAAGTATAGCGGAAAAAATATAACAAAATTATTAATTAATCAAAATTTAAATTCAAATTATTGCCGTTAAAATTAGGAAATAAAAATAAAATGCCTTTAATGCATAAGATAAATGTGAGGCCATTCAAAATATAATTTTAAATCGTCTTTATTCACGCAATATTTAAAACAAAACATGACCTAAAAGAAAGACGAAAAACAAAAAAATATTTCTTCATTCAATTGTCTTCAGCCTTTATTTTATACAAAAATTAGTGTCTTATTTATTTTTTTGTTTTCTTTAAAACATATGTAAAGCATGACAAATTGTCTAAATTATAATGAAAAATTTAACAGCATTTTAAATCAAATTTTTTATTTCTTGAGGCTATCCATTAGGCATCGTTTTTACAATTAATATTAATAAAATTTTTAATATTTCTAATATGGAGAAGATGGATAATTAAAAATTTTTGCCGTTGTAAAGTGTGAAATTGGTTTCAAAATTTATACAAACATACACATATACATATGTGTGGTATATATAGATATTTAAAATATATAGCATGTCTCATAATTATAGGGTCACATTCAATTTTATGTTTCCTCTTAACATAAACACAACACCCGTCTTGAAAGAAGAAGTTCTATCCAAGAAGTCCATCTACATAGAAATCGCTCCCTGACACTCCACTCTATTTAACCTTTGACAACCAAAACGAATGATCAGGAGAAAAGCGCTACTTATTGGGAATGAGCAGATAATAGTTAAACCTACTTAGCGAAGGCACTCACTTCACCACAGATCATCAACTTAAAGTAGGTTTACCTGTTATCTCTGGTACTTTCCAATAAGTGGCTCTTTTTCCTGATCATTCATTTTTTTATTATCAGTGGTTAAGGCGGAATAGAGTGGAAAGTCAGGCAGCGGTTTCTTTGTAGAGGAAGGGGGTGGGGGACCAAATACTTTTAAATTTGAATTTGGAAAAAACGCCAAACTAACTTATTCACTTTTTTCATCTTTGCTGGGATTTGAACCTGGGCTGTTTGAGTTTTTGTGCGAGCGCTCTAACAATTATACCAGGCACCCTCTTTTGCTCAGTAGATTTTAGACTAAAAGAAGAATTATTTCCTTAACGATAGCTATTTTTTCCCATAATTATCTTTATCATTTAAAAAATTTTGAACCACTTAAAAACCTCTTCTATTTTCCTTGAAATTTCTCGTAAGAAAAGTTATTAATTAAGAGAATATGGCAAAGCAAAATAGTCTTACGAAGACATTAAGTCGATTGGAGAAATAATTTATAGGCTGATAATTAGAAGTATCCTTATAATTATGGGACACACTATATGTATTAATACAGATATATATCGTCGTATTAAAAGCAAACGGACGTAACTATGTACACGCTTTGTTTTTTTTTTTCATATAATTTTTAGGATCGATTGGCAGGATTGACATCCCAATATACACACAACAAATGAGTTTGTAGGTAAGGTTTTCATATAAAGATGTATGTTACTATGTCTTCCTGCATTTAGAAATACACGCACTTGTAGTTACGTCCGTTTGAATTTCCTTAATAAAATCTAAATTTTTTTTATTGTAGAAATCTAAAAGTTTGCACGAACAAGTATTTTGATAAAACGAACCATATTTCATAAAAAACTCAATTTCCAAATTTTGTGTACTTACGTCCGTTTGCATTTAATATGACGATATACGTATAATTCTTTTTTTTTTTTCTTTAAATGAGAGCACCAGCTTTTTTATTTATTTTTTTTTTTTTTATTTGGAAGTGTGTAACCAATTTTTAATTTTATTTTACGAGATTCATTTATACGCAATAATTTGTATTATTTTGGTGGTCTTCTGCAAAATGAAATGAGATTTTTTATAATTTTTGGCCTTTTTTTTTTTTTTTGCTTTGAAATTTGTAATTTGCCGTAACTAAAAAATTCAATTTCAAATTTCCTATTTCCAAAAAAATATAAAAGTTTTATAATTCGGCAAATTTTAGCGGAAAATATATGAAAATAATTATACCACTTTTAACTAAGTCTCAGGCCGACACGTTAATTAGCATTTTTTTTTTTTTCTTCAATAACAAACCATCATAATGATGTTGTGTAAGCATGGAAAAAGTGTTCATTGCTTGGTCATTCAATACTTTCATTTACAAGGTCTTAGTCCAACAAATATTAAAACCCAGCTAGACTCTACTTTGGCATTCTCCTGCCTCCTCACTTAGCGATTATTAAATATTAGGAAGCAGAATTTCAATATGGCTGCACATACTAATGGAAACAACGGGGTGATCAACCAACTAATGGTTAACCCGAAATGGTGAACAAAATTCTGAAAATGGTTTTCTTTGCTTAAAGCACAGGTACTACAAAACTGTGATACATTGCCTTTTAATATAAAACCTGATTATGAGAAAGCTGTGTAGAAAATAGGTGGATCTTTCGCTTAAAATAAAACAAAATTAGCTTTCTAAAGTTTTTCAATAGATTTCTTGATGATTAAACGTCAAAATTAAGAGAAATTTTTCGTTCTATTTGTAAGTATGGAGGAGCCACGGAATCATCTTATCACACACGCGACAAAGTAACAATCGAAGCCGTGTACAGTAAGATGAGAGTCATACCCAAATCAATAGAAAGCAGTTTCATATGCAGGAACTTTGTTTTTTGTTTGGTATTTTCGCTTCATAATATTTATTGAAGATTTTTAAAAAGAGAAAAATAAATTAATAAATAGTCAGCATTAGGCCAAAAAATACAGTATTTTTTTCCAGGGCACTGTACCAGCTAAGGACACAACCAATAAATCACATTATTTTACAGATTTAGCTTCCTGGAATTATTACTGTTTTGGCCGGAAATTGCACGAAAATGAAAAAAAAAAATCATTTTTTTTTATTTTTTTTTTTATTTGAGACCAATACTCAGGGCCAAACCTCTATTGGAATTTTTGGATATATTTTTTGTTTTCTTATATTATTAAGCGCCTTAGAAATGAGACAAATTTCTGTGAATTGATCATTCAAAGGCCAGCGTTATACCTTCACCCTTGAATGATCAACAGCAATTGCCTCATCGTTGCTTGTTGATTGCGTGGTGAGTGCCTTCGCTAAGTAGGTTTAGCTGTTATCTGCTACATTACAATAGGTGGCGCTTTTCTCCTGAATAGAGTAATAGAGTGGAATGTTGGTGAGCGGGGGGAGAACCTCTTATTTTTATAATATAATTTTGAAAAAACCGCAAACTAAATTTTTAATTTCTCACCTTTGCTGGGATTTGAACCTGGGCCATTTGAATTTTTGTGCAAGCGCTCTAATTTTCATTTTGGTGGATAATTACGAAGCAAAATTGGTGTTTTTTGGTTCACAGAAAATTCACATGAGGTCTTACAGAAGCCAATGCAGATATTTAGAGTGACTCTTTAGTGTATCTTGTGGAGCAGAGGCATCATTGGCCTATTTGCTAACCAAATTTGTTGTACCCGCTCTTCATAGTATTGATGTGAATGATGTGGGGTTTCATGAACGTTTAATTGGCCCAAATGACGAAGTCTTTTGACCACCAAGATGCTATGATTTGACATCTTTGAACATTTGCTGTGAGGCGTCATTAAAGACAAGAGTTATGTCGACAAACCAACATACGTTTTGTCATTGTCGAGATATCACTCTAAAATTTTTCTGTGTTACAAAAAATATAAGTCCCTTAAAGTAATACGAATGTGGTTTTGAGGTGATATTCTTCCCCTGGTGAGGAAATAAGGGGTTTTTTGTCGGTATACTCTTTAGACGAGTCTCCTTCCCGCCAAAAAAAAAGAAAAAAATAACAAATATAAGACCGAATCAAGTAAATCGATAGGTAAATATTCTGTGCCGCCCTAAAATTAAATTTTATTGAAAATTTTTACAGGTTTTATTTGGTTGAGTTTAAAAATAAAAAAAAAAAATTAAATTTAATGTAATTTTATAAATTTAAATTTAATGTAATTTGAAATAACAACTTAAAACACTGACAAAAAAAATATATAAATCTCACCAAATGACAACATTGGTCGAAACTGATGACCGCAAAAAAATAAAAAATAAAATATTTTAATAAAATATTTATCAAAAGTAACACAGTAGGGTGCTCGTATGAGTAATTTAATAATTTTCTATCAATTAAAATTTTTCCGTCACAACATTTTCTTTTTGTATTTAACGATAGAAAAAAAAAACCAAAGAAAACCATTCAAATCCAAATGAATGCCATCAATTGACATTTCTTGAAAACTTTCTCAATCAATGATTAAAATTTAAAAACAAAAAAGCCACAGCTTTCCTCAACACAACTGGCCATTGTTATGTTAGTAATACAAAACATGTGTGCACGAGTATATACGAGAGTCGCTACTAATTTCAGAACAATATAAGCATTCATACATAACTCGCCATTACCATTACGGCCTAGTTTCTCGCAGCACTCATTTTGTGTGCGTCAAATTTTATCCATGAGTACCGGGACCTACAATTTAAAGTCGACTCCGTACGACAGACTTGAGAAGTTGTTGTCATGGCAATCAGTTTACTCTCAAAACTTTTGCCAAATGACTGCTAAGACGTAATCGTCGAAAAAAATTTTAAATTAATTAAAAATAATTTATTTTACTTCTTGTGCTTTAAGTATTATTAGAATATAATGCAGCTGTACCTCGTATAAATAACAAATTAATTTCCAATTTCTTCTTGCTTGTCTTACTAAAACCAAAACAATATATTTTTTTTTCTTTTTTTGCTAGTTTAGACTCTGTCAAGGCTAAGATTTAATAATTAATTAATATTGACAAGCGCTGACATATGATTCTTGTTTGTGTTGAGTTTTTTGCTTTGCATAAAACATAAAACAACACTTAATAAAAAATTAAAATTACAAAACTTATACAAAAAAATAAAACAAAGTATTTTTAAAACAAAATAAAAGAAATTAAACAATGCGTTTAGTGAGAATGAGAAAGTGAAATTTTTTAAAAATATCCCAAAATACACAATAATGGCAAATTAATAACAATTAATAAAAAAATATTTATTTATTTATTTATTTTATTTTACAGGCAACTAAATTATTTTAAATAAATCATTGGTGTTGAATTAAGAGTTGATTGTTAATAAATATTTCAATATTTAATGTTCTCATATATTTACGGGTCACATTCCTTAATACAGAAAAAAAAAAATTTAAACAAAATTGTGTAGACAAGTTTGCTGCAAATAAGATTTAATTTTTTCATTTCCCTTTTTCAAATGTTTGTAATATCTGTCCATTAAGCGCATATTTATAACGCCACCAGCTTGGTTTTTTGTTTAATTAAAAGCAATTTATTTCAACAAATTTCCAAAATTTATTCTGGCTGGACAGAAAATTAAATGAAATAATAAATAATTACAAATTTATACACTTACCTTTTAATAAAAATGTATAAAAACAAATGTTTTAATAACGCCGAATGTTTGTTATGTTTGTTGCTGTCCAAAGTTTAAATTATTTTTGCAAAATTTAATACACATTCCTTGAACGCAAATTAATGACCAGCATTTCAGGGTTCGTGAAATTTTAAATGTTTTACACTTTTTTATTTAAATTTTTTGATTTTTAAATTGTTAAAAATATTTTTTAAATTTTAATGTTCTATTTAAGTTTTAGTTTTTATTTATTTTTTATATCATATTTTTTTAAATATTAAAGGCTTGCATTTCAAGTTCACTTGTTCTCTTTAAAGCTTATTCATATTTTTTAAATATTTATTTTTTAACTTCATTATTCAATGAAAATTTTTGAGTTTACTTTAGTTTTTTTTTTCAAATTATTTTCACTTGATTTTGGGTTACGAAGATCTTTATTTTATTTGTAGTCGAGTAATGTATGGTTGTGAGGAAGTAATTTTTCTGTAAATAGGTAGAGAAAAAAAATATATAAGTGTAATGTGTTATCGATATACAGTCAACTCGCAATAACGTGAACTAATTTTTTGCCAAAGATCTTCACATATTCAAAATTGTTCACGATTTCGAATGTGAAATTTCGGACAATCTATACATATTCACTATCAGCAATAATGTTTTAGTTTAAAACGGTGAAACTAGTATTTTAAGCACGAGATTTCCAATGAAACGTATGTAAAGTTTAACAAATAGTTAAAAACAGAGTTGTTTAGAGTTGTCTGTATAAAAGAATTTTCACCTTTCTGAGACGCTTATTTTTTTTAGTAATCACGTTTTCGCTAGTTGACTGTAATATTGTTTTAATATTATTTTAATAAAACAAAAAATTTTGTTTAAGAATTTGTATACAAAGTTTGTTTTAAAACTTTTAAAAATAAAAAAAATAAAGAATAGGAAGAGTTCTAAAGTAAAATTTTCGAATTTTTGGAGTGGAGTAGTACGAGTAGTGGTCAAAGAGCTCGCTTACAATACAAAGCAGTGTAGGTTTCGAACCCAGCTAAGGATAAAATGAAAAAAGCGATAAAATAAAGGTTTTAGTTAAGAAAAATTAGAGGTCCTCTCCCCCTTCAAGCAATCCAACCATAAAAACTGTCTCCTGACATTACACCCTATCCACCTTTAGCTTTGTCATCAAACAAATTATCAGGAGAAAGCGCCACCTACTGGGGAGTAATAGACAGAACTGCTCGTAAGCAACAACCAACAACTTAGCAAAAATCTTTACCTTTTTACAACAGACAATTAACATCGACATATGGGGCAATTGCTGTTTATCATTTAAGGATGAATGTATAACACTGACCTTTGAATGATCAAAGTGTTTGAAAGCAACGTGTCTTATTCGTCAACTGCGTAACAAGCAAAAGAAAATCACCTTTCTTTCATTTTTAAAATACCAATACGTGGGATAAATACCTTGTCGTGATGTAGAAACTTACATTGCAAAAACTCAGCTGGATAAGCTGACGGAGAGCAATGGCTCTCTGACACTGTGTCCCATGCCAGAAAGGCAGTTTAGAAGCAGTAACTAAGAATTATCCCAATCAATATCGTTATGATCTTTAATTCCTCCCTAATTTAAGCAGTACGGGCTTCTTGGGGTTGATTTCTATGGGATTATGAGTTATTTAGCAACTGATTGCCTTGTGGTTCGCATTTTTCAATTATTTATTTATTTTTTTTTTTTTACTGAAATCTGATATATTTAAATCCCAGCTCTGGTATCTTTGAATAAAAGAAATATGAAAAATATATTTCTTTCGGCGACTATCTCCTAACAGTCTTCTGGCAAAAGCTCTGAAACTGAATGCCCTGAACTAGCTTTTCAAATCTGTCGTTCGAAATCTACTTTAAACTGTAGGTCCCGGTATTAATTGACAAAAAGGGACACACACAACATGAGTGCTGCGAGAAGGTAGGCCTTAACCCTGAAACAGGATTGTTATGGCCAATTATGTATGTATGTATGTATCTATATCAGATATGACATTAGTAAGGTTAAATTAAAGGTCCTCCATCCTCTCATATTTCCCTAGACCAGCACAATGTACTGCAGGAGTAGGGGTCATCCGCTGAGTTAAACCTCAATCTAAAAAAAAAGACACTTACGATAGTCAAAGACAATTCTACACAAAATAGGTAGGCCCCAATGCAATTACAATAGATATTTAATTACGAAACTATTGTGCTTATATGTATGTATTTTCTTTAAAGAACTTTTATAGGTTGAAAAGAATGGGCGTGGTAGAAAGCGAGTTGGTAAGAAGAGGCCTAATATATGACAAAAGAAAACTCGATACATTAAAGAGGCACATTATTTCGACGACCAGCTCTTAGCAGTCTTCTGGTAAAAGTTCTAAGGGTAACTGATTGTCATGAAAAAGCTTCTCAAGTTTGTCATTCAGAATCCACTTCAAACTGTAGATTTTGGTACTCATGGATAAAAATTAACACACTTAATCTGTATGCTTAGAGAAGCTAGGTTGTAACCCTGAAACAGGGTTGTAATAACCAATTATGTATGTATGCGTGTACATGCATACATGTTATATATACTATTATAACTCAGTATTAATAAATGACAATTCTTGTTTAACATAAGCTTCTGTAAAGTATTCCAGAAGTCATTAATTAATGTATTGTTTGTTAGACAGTAATTATACACTTGGAATAGCAATTTTCTATTCACATTTATTTATATGCGTTGTTATAGTTTCTTTAAAACACTTTTAGTTACTCATTAGCTATGAAGTTAAACTATAATATTGCAATTATGAGACACTGGTTATTTGTTAAGTTACTACCGCATTATTTCATATAATTAATATACTCGTATAATTAAATTATTGAAAATACAGAACAAAAAGTTTAAATTCTTTAGTTTAAAATCATATAAACTTATTTTTTTTTTTTTTAATTTAACAAATGATTTGTATTTGTTTTTAATTTATTATTTCCAAAAAGTTTTTCAAACTCTTTGAACATACTTAAAAACTTAAAGTGAATTCCTTTATTTAAAATATTCGTTTCACTGTTTTTTTTAACATTTTTTGTAAGAAAATCATTGCTTTTGAGTAATAAATTTTAATTGTTTTTTAACAAAATTTTATTATTAAGTTATTGGTTAATAGTCTGTGCATATTACTACCAATCAATATTCATATACGAGTATATTTGAATATGTATTTGTTAGTCTCACTTTTAGTAATTTGAAGTTAAAAATTTTTTTTATTCATAAATTCATATCTGCTTCACCAAATTTATTTTTATAACATATTTGTATGCAAAAATTGTCGTTTTAAGTTAAATTTTAAATCTTGTTGCTACAGTTTTGTAATCAAAAAAAAAAAACTGAATTTCTTTTATTGGTAAATAATCTTTTTATAGATTTTGGCAGAATTTCAAATTGTCAATTAATATTATATGCACACAAGTTAGTAGTTTTAAGATTTATATTTTAATTTTTTTTTTTTCTTTAACATTGTATGTCTATTAAACCATATTTACAATTTTCTTTGCTTAAGATTTTCAATATAAAAATTATGAATTTTGCCTGCTTGAATTTTTATTTAATTTGACAATATGCTTATAAGATTGTTAAATTTATTTTATTGCAAATTAAACTTGTAGGGGCACTATTTAAGGCACATTAAAACACTAACGAAAAATTCATGTTTAAAAACTGTCTACTGCTATTAATGTCAAACATTTATGAGATTTAGTTTTGCATTTATCGTAAATAGAAATGTGGTAGTAATATGTGAACAGAAGCATATATCTACTATAACTATGACAACACATACATACATAATTGGCCTTTACAACCCTGTGTTAGGATTACGGCCTAGCTTCTCGCAGCACTCATGTTGTGTGTGTCAATTTTCTTATCCATGAGTACCGGGACCTACAGTTTAATGTCGACTCCGAACGACAGACTTGAGAAGCTTGTTCATGGCAATTAGTTACTCTCAGAGCTTTTGCCAGAAGACTGCTGAGAGGTAGTCGCCGAAAGAAATATTTTTTTCATATTTCTTTTTTTTTGAAGATGTCAGAGCCTGGTATCGAACACAGGATCCTTGTCTTAGTAAGCCAACACACTAACCACTAGACCACGGCGACTACTCTGACAACACGCTTGACAAAAATTATAAAAATGTAATGAAGTAAGAGATGTGAATTAAATTTAAACTTCAGACAAAGCCTTTAATTAGTATTAAAACATAGTTATTCTTTTTAAAGCTAGATGCACCCATTTATTACATACATACGTACGGAACAACTTAAATTTTGGGTAAAAACAAATATTGTGTTATCGTAGATATGTAGATATCGATGTCGTTATTTTTTATTAATTTTCTATTTAAATTTTATTTTTTATTTGTAAAAATTAAATGGTTATACATACTTTTTGAAATTTACAAATTTTTTTTTTTATTTTGAGACCAATACTCAGGGGTAAACTCCTACTAAATGCAGTGCATTGTATTTGAATTTTTAAAAAGGACAGTACATATATATTTTTTCTTATATAATTGTTGAACGCCTTAGGAATGAGACAAATAGCTGTGAATTGATCATTCAAAGGCCAGTGTTATACCTTCACCCTTGAATGATGAACAGCAATTGCCTCATCGCAGCATCTTGATAGTATGTGGTGAGTGCCTTCGCTAAAGTAGGTTTTTCTGTTATCTCTCTTACTTCCCAATAGGTGGCACTTTTTCCTGATCAGTCATTTTTTGTTGTCAGTGGTTAGAGTGGAAAAGAGTGGAAAATCAGGGAGCAGTTTCTTTGTAAATGGACTTATTGTACATGCTATACACTGCCGATCATTTGAATAGGTTTATTAATTTTTGCTCTTATATTTTAATTTTTCATCATATCAACTTTAGGAGAATAATTTTTTTTTCACCTTAATTCAGAGATATTATGAATAATCATATTTTAGGGAGAAAAGAATAACGGTATAATAAATAAAAATTAGTTACTTTTTTGATATTACTTCAAAATGCTGCGAAAACAGGTGTAGATTTTGGGTCACTTGAATAGGTTCACTAGGAATAAAGTTAGTTTGCTTTTGACCATCGACAGCATAATTAAAATTTTAAATATTTGTGAATTACTGCAATAATTTTTTATATTTTTTATGTAAAATGGGGCGCAGCAAGCGATTAACTGAAGAAGGAAGAGGTAAAATTAAAGCATTCAATGAAACTGGCTTAAGCCATAGCAATATCGACAAAAAAATTGGTCGCAGCCAGAATGTTGTAAGTAATGAAAGGGCGGACGAAAAAAGCCACAACAGAAGCGGACAGAAGAGTTATTGTAAGAGCTGCCTCAAATTCGAGCGATTCTGCTGCAAAAATTAGACAAAAATTGGGTATCACAGCTATCATAAACACTGTAAGATATGTTATTCGAAGTTCTAAACATTTAAGGAGATTGAAAATTAAAAAAAAAACCATCTCTTATTGCTGCTCGTAAAGCGACACGGTCTCATTTTGCACGAGAACACATGAACGATAAAAATGAATAGAATCGTGTTGCCTTCTCAGACGAAAAAAAAAGTTTAATTTGGAAGGTCCGGATGAATACAACTACTATTTCCACGACCTACATAATGAGGAACGCTACTTTAGTCTTCTCGTCTCTGTGAGGGAAGTGTAATGGTGTGGGGGGCGATTTCGTATTATGGTACATTTGAGCTTCAATTCCTCACATCCAAAATCAAAGCGAATAACTACAGCACAGTACTTGAAAAAGTGTTTCCATATTTTTCTATTATTTTTAGACCAATTCTTTGGATATTTAAACAAAATAATGCCCCGATACCCAATGTCAGGTTTGTAAAAGTGTGGATTTAAAGCCAAAATGTCGATATGTTGATGGGGCCACTATATTCCCTTGTCTTAAATATTATAGAAAATGTATGGGGCTTGCTTTCTCGCAAAGTCTACGAGTCCGGCAGACAATACGAAACCAAATAGGCTTTCATTGGAGGAATTAAAAAAGCTTGGTCCAAAAATTTTATTATCATTAATTGAAAACTTTTAAAGCTCCCTCCCAAATGGTATTCTTGAAGTTATATCGAATAAAGGAGGATATACTCCTTAATAAATCATCAAGCATTGTAAGAAATCTTAAAAAATAAAAAAAGTTTTACAAAATAATAATTTTCTTCTTTAATTTTTTAAATGAATGATAGTGAACCTATTCAAATGACCCAAAAAATTGTGCGGAAAATCATATTCCTTTTGGGAAAAAAATTACTAAAATTCAGTTATTAATTATTGAAACAAATTTTTTTTTATAAACGCAGATAATCCAATATTTTACCATTTTAAAAATAACATAACTAAAAACTTAATTACTTTTAGAAAAAAATTAATTTGAATGTGATGAAAATAGTGAACCTATTCAAGTGATCGGCAGTGTATGTACAGATGTGTCTCATTCTAAGCAGGATCAAGGAACGTAATAATCCAATTTGACTGAAAGTTAAAGGGAATTGCTACATCTTGCTATATCACTTGTTGACAACAAATGATATTATATCTTACTTCTTTCTAATCAGATAAAAAAAATGTATTACAGTTACCTATTGTATTAGGAAGCTCATTAAACGATTAGAAGAAATATTGCAATACATTTTTTTTATTTCTTCCAGCTAGATTTTAGATTTACCACACTGTTGATGGGTGAGACCTGGATACATCACTTCATTCTCGAGATAAGTAAGTGATCAAAGAGGTAGACTACAATGTAAGAATAGGGTCCAAAGAAGTTGATTGAATATTGATTATCTATAATAAGAAAAAAGATAATACGTTTTTAAAGAATAAGCAATTATATTTTTTAAAGTTTCCTTTACTCTCTGTGCCAAGTCGGCTATATCTAGTACCACTCTGGTATTTATCGTTTAAAATTTGTGTACATTTAAAGCTTTTCTAGACAGTAAATATTTTTAATGCAATAAATTTGTGTGTCACCAAATTTGATATTGAACTTCAACTTCAACATTTTAATATATTTTATATAAATATTGTAAAAACATCTTTTGTTTAAGTTTAATATAATAAAAAGATTACAAATAATTTAAAACGGGTTTTTTTGTTTAATTTTATTTGTAAAATGTATTAAAATTTATTAATGAAATGACTCATTTAAAGCAAAAAAACAAAAAAAAAAAAGTAATTTTGAAAATTCATTGAACTTTATTTTGCTTTTTTTTTGTACAATTAAGTGCTTAAAATATTTAAACAAAATAAGCATCACCTGTGACTTTATATGCCAAAGAAAAACCTGAAAGTAATAAAAAATTTTCAGATTTGTACGAATTTTTGGAAATTGTTTAATTAATTCTGGAAGGTGTGAGTTTTTTTGTTTTCGTAAAAACAACGTCTGTTTTACAAGTGCTATTGAACTGTAATAAACCACTAAAATAAAAAAATAAAACAAGTGACATCAAATATATGAAAGAAAAACTTAATTAATTTTATTATTATTATTTTTTTAATCAAATATTGGTGAATTTTGATTTTTAAATTTTGAATGGTTTACTGTGTTTTTGTCGCCAAAATTCTAACTTTGTTTTTTCTATAAACCCTCATGTGGTAATAAATGCAACATTGTTTCGTTTTGAATCGATTACTGTAAATGGAAAATGGTAACGGGCTTTTTATTAAATTTATTTTTATAAAAAATGGCAAACCCTTCACCCGATTAGAAAACAGTAAAAATCATTACTTTTTCTAGTACAAGCGATTGCAAGAATATCCATAATTTACTTGTCTTTAAACTAATGATGGGAGTTACACATTAAAACAACAAATTTTTTCAATCGGGTTGTTAGATTATTTACGATTTAAAAAATATAAAAAAAAGTTTCAAAAATAGTTAAAAAAAAAAAATAGAAAATTCTCTGGCAAGTACTAAATAAATTTAGGTGTGAATTCAACTAAAAGAAGCTATTGAGAAATAGCAGATAATAGCTAAGGCTACTCAGCGAACACATTCATCACCACACAATCAACATGCAATGATGAGGCAATTGCTGTTGATCACTCAAGGGTGAAGGTATAACACTGGCCTTTGAATGATCAATTCACAGCAATTTGCCTCATTCCTAAGGCGCTTAATAGTATAGTAATATAAGAAAATGTACTGTCCTTTCCAAAAAATTCCAATACAATACAATGCATTTACTAGGGGTTTACCCCTGAGTATTGGTCTCAAAATAAAAATAAAAAATAAAAAGAAGCTATACTATAAGCTTTGTCTATCATAAGTTTGATTGCTAAATAAACAACCCCACCAAATTAATTATTTCTCTGTTTTTTTAAGAACAAATTAATAGGAAAAAATTTTTAAAATTGTTTGCCATTAAATAATTTTAAACAAGTTATCTTTACTACATAATTTTTAGTTCTGTTAAAAGTATTTCATTTAAAAAAACCAAAGCTTTAAAGGAATTAGTTCGTTCTACTACCCAGCAGAAAATTTTTATGATATGGAAGCAATAAATAAAATTGTAAGCAATAATGGAAGCATTATATTGTTTTTTATACATTAAAGCTTCAAAATATGCTCCAGGATAAGGTATTATTTTAAATTTTTTATACAGTTTGCTTACTGGTTGCAATAAATTTGCATTTCTATTGCATTTAAGTGGCTGATTTCATATAAAAATCATGCATTATTGATGCGCACAAGTGATTGTTTAAAATTGCTCCCTTACAAAACAAACCTACTGGTAAGCACTATTTTCTGCTGGGTAAATACTTCTTCATTTCACTTTAGAGGGACTAAAAACAAATTCATACATATTTGTTTATATCCCTATAATGGCATGAACTGATAGCAAACTCGTTCCTACGTGATAGCAAACCATTTTTATATGGCGATGTAATAGTAAAGGTACAATTGAAACCATTTTGAACCTTTTGGTGGGTGTTTGATCGAACCTAAATTAATCAGTTCACTGTCATTTACAATAACACTTATCTCGAGTATGCTTCTTAGAAGCATCTCATAGAACTAGTGGTGAGAACCTTTCCAGAACTTGTTACCGGTGAATGAAATACATTCTGCGTTATTTTTTAACCTTTTCAAACCATTTTGTTAACATATTTTCATTTCAGACAACATTGTCAAGAACTTTTGAAAATTTATATAAAAAAAGTGAAACGCTATTTAGCTTTTAAGCGTGGTATAGTGGATAGAGCGCTGGAGCAAAAATGCAAAGAGACCAGTTTCAAATACCAGCAAAGGTGAAAAATTAAAAAGTTAGATTTGCGATGTTTTCAAAATTAATGTAATGAAGAATTATCCAATCACAGCAATTTATTTAATTCCTAAGGCGCTTAGTAATTTAAGAAAACAAAATATATGTTCTCTTCATAAAGTACTGTTCTTTTCACAAAAACTCCATTACAATGCACAGCATTAGTAGCGGTTTATCCTTGAGTATTGGTCTGAATAAAGAAAAAGAAAAAACTATGTTTCAGGGTTAGAGCCCAGCTTCTCGCAAACTTAAGAAGTTTACTCGTGGTAATCAGTTACTCCTAGAGCTTTTGCCAAAATGAAAGAAGTATTTTGTTCATATTTCTTTTTTTCGGGTATAAACCCGTAGCTCTTGTCTTAATAAGCAAATACACTAACTACTAGATTTCCGCGATTGCGAACAGAAGGCATAGTAAACTAAAGTGGGGGTTTCTTAAAACATTTCTGTAAATGTCACTTTATTTACTTAAAAAAAAAACAAAAACTTTGTAAAAACAAGCCGATTTCGTTGGTAATTTTTATTGTAAATTTATTCATAAAAATTTAAAACAAATACAAATTTTGATTTTTTAGTATTGCTTTGTATTTAAATATGAAAACGTTTGCAAAACAATATTTTTTTTACAAAATGAGGGCAAACAACTGCAAAGTTTATGCTAAAGGTGCTTTTAAACTATTCTACAAGTCTTAAGATTTTCATTGGATTTTGTCGAAACAAAATCTAATGGTTTTTGGTCTGATTGAGAAAAATTCAAACGTAAAATGTTTTGTATTACATTTTGCTTTTACACTATCACATTTCAAATAAAATGGAAACAACAGCTGTTTGTGTTTTTCTCTTTCTCCAACGATGGACATGTTGATACGGCAATATTTGTTTTATTAATATTTCATTACATAAGCAATATTTAATTATTTTTTACAACAAATATTTGTAATTTATTTTATGTTAATGGAGAAAGAACTTGAAATGTTAACTATATTTTGTATTTTTGTAGTTATTTAATAAAAAGAAGGAAGAAGCAAAATTATGGAGAATAAGTTTCAGTTTCTAACCATGATTTTTCTTCTATTTGTGTAAAAAAGCAACTCTGATAAAACGAAAAATCTAATGGTTTAGAAAATTTTCTAAAAATGATGAGAACGGTACAACTGTCAAATTTCTATCCGTATTTTTTGACAATTCATTACATATTGTTTTCACACTAACGTACTTTTTCATTTTATTTGAGTTTTTGACGTGTCTTTATACTCAGTGGGATAGTGTAAAACCACTTTAAACAGCATCTGATTTCCAAAAAACAATTCTTTTAAATATTGTGCCAACTTCTCATAATCTCAAATAAATTAAATATTTGCTGTATCTTGTAATTCTTCTAAGTTAAATCTCCATCTCCATAACTTTATAGATTTATTTGAACAGTTTTCAATTTTTAATGATTTTAGAGCTACATTTCTAGATCATGTCATCACTTGTTTTAAAAGCACAAAATTTTAGCATTTAAGCTTAAGAGAATAAAAGTATGGACCTTCTGATTGCATAAATGTTTTATATTTTTTTTAATAAAATCCCCGTCTAATGCATTATTGCAAAAAGGCTGATTTAGCAACCATACAGAGAAAATAATTTGTAGAACTTTTTCAAAATATTTGCCCATATTGGTTTCTTATTATATATTACTTGAAAAATGTTGAACATTATTTTGTGTGTTACAAAAATTCTATATTTTTTTATTTAAGCTCCAAGAACAGAAAACAAATTTCTTTTTTTTAATGCAATTCTATGGCTGCATTACTAAAATGCTTAATAATTCAAAAAAGTTCGTGTCTTAAGTCGTTTGTCTACAAAACAAAAACAATGATGATGATGCACAATACAAACTATAAGAATTTTTTAAATTATTATCAGTAAGTATAGTTTTTATTTTACAATTTTGTAACTTTACAATAAAATTTTTCTATTAAATATACTTTCAAAGCTTTTCATTACAATCTCGAACAATTTATTACCGTAGATTTTCATATTGATGCGTTTTTGTTCCTATTTTTTCTCATATTCGTTGAAAATCATTATTATTTTTATTGCATATATTTTAAATTCTTTTAAAATTGTTAAAATTCAATGATGTTTTGTGATTATTTATGATATTTAAATAACAGCACTGGTAAACAGCAACCATTTTAAAAGGAATATATTTTTTCTTCTTTCCTTTTTTCTCTGTTATGAATTTAATTTGTAAAACAATTCAATTAGAAAAAAACAAACACTGCAATAGCAAATCTTTATTACAATTAGCCGTCAATAACAGAAAATCAAAACAAATATTTTGTAAACGGATTTTTAAAGGCAACGAAAAAAAAAATTACGATACGAAACGTTAAATTATTCGACGAAAATCAATAGCAAAAAAAGAAAAACGGAAAACAACAAAACTCTAGGCAAAACAAATACATTTTTCGCACACGTTAAGCGCGCAATTGCAATAAAGCAAACAGTCCCGCAAGAAAGCCGTTTAGTAACTGCAAGGGAATATATTTGCAACAACATGCGCATGTGCCAAGCACACAATGCATACAGTCATGCAGTCAATAATATAGTTTGCCAGTTAGCCGCTAAGCCAACTAGCCAGCCATACAGTCAGCCAAATAGGCACAAACAAAAACAAAACACACAAAACACTAAGAAAACAGCTCCATAAACAGTTTAAAACAACAGACGAGCAAACATTATCTAGACTTCCAGTGCAGTCGACTGTAGTTGTCGGTAATTGTAATGCCGGTGCAGCCGCATAAATTGCCTGCATTGGAATCATAAAAAGCAAAAAGCAATACTAAAAATGCAAGCAACCGCAAAACAAAGCATGTTTCTGTGTGCACTAGTAACAACTGTTTAACATGCAGTCAATATTAGTGATTTGTTTGTGGCGGTAGCAGTGGTAAGAGCAACAAACCACAAATCAAAACATAACTTGCAGTACTACTCCAGCAACAGTAAGAGTAAGCACTGTAAACATTTGAACAAAAGCTAAAGAAAAACAAACTACGAGTAAAATAACAAAAGCAAAAAATGAAAAGCAACAAATAAAAAATGGCAAATAGCAACAACCTCTCAAAGACCGACTGACCGAGTAATACAGTGTGAATAGTAAAAATCCATAACACCACAAACAGTTGACAAGAAATAACAGCTTCAGCTTAAATAATCTCTGCCATAACAATACAGTACTCACCTATACTCGTACATAAAAAAAGCCGCTATAAAACATAATAAAAATTACAAAAAAACAAAGTCAAGTAACGAACAAAACTCACCATAAGAATACAAAAAAAAAAAAACTTGTCGATTAAAGCAGGTTTCTTGCTGTTGTAAGAGAAAATTCTTAAAAAAAAAAGAGTTTTAAATGAAAAAAATTGAATAAAAGAGTTTCAGCTTAAGTGAGTAGTCTCTTAAATAAAGAGTACTACTGTTGGTGATTTCTCGCTTTTTGTTTTCATTTCATAAGAGTAACACATATTGTTGAATATTCCAGTAAGAGCATACATCTAACCGTTATGCTCAGCTTACGGTTTCTTTCCAGTTTTGCCAATAATTTCCAATATTGTACTTTATTTTGCATGTTTCGACTGCTGTATTTTCTATATGCTAGTGTTTGTTTGAGTGTGTGTATATTTGATTATTTTTTTAACCAACGTTTAGCCAATCAAATTAGGCTTACAGTATATCTTTGACTACCTAGAAATGGTTTTTAGTTTTTTAAATACATAATTGTTTTTGTAAGACATAATGGTGGTAGAGAGTGTGTGTTATTTTTGAGGTAAAATAAGAAAATTTTGTTTTTGTCTTAAGTCTTTCGTTTAACAGCAGTGTTTTAATAGCTGTTTAACAGTAACAGTTCATATTAACAGAAGTATGTTAACTTTGGTTTATTTTCGTCTATTATTTAAAAAAAATATACACATTTGTCTGTAATTTAAAAAAAAAAAATTAATTTAAATTTAGAATTGCTACACAAAATTTAATATCTTTTATGTTAAGTGCTGAAGGTTTCGAGCCCCAGGAAAGGTGTGATCAATTTTGATTTTAATTTTTGTTTTTTAATTTTTGTAATTAGATCAAAGTATACTGCAATGAATGTTTTTTTTTCTTTTAATTAGTTTTAAAACCAAAAATTTTTTTTATGTAAATAAAACTATTTTGGATATGTGCAAACACTTTTGTTGTCTATAAATTAATTTCTCGTCAGAGAAGAACTTAAAGTATACTTTGTCTTTTTATAGGGTAAATACATAATATTGGCTACTACATTCCTGCTTCAGGGGGCCTAGCTTCTCGTAGCACCCATGTTGTTTGTGTCAACTTTTATACAAGAGTATCAGGGCCTACAGTTTACCGTCGACTCCGAACGACAGTCTTGAGAAGCTTTTTGATGACAATCAGTTACTCCCAGAGCTTTCCTAGAAGTCTGCTAAGAGGTAATAGCCGAAAGACATATTTGGGAGAAATAAAAGCAAGGATTTGGAATTTTTTAAACTTATAGAAAACACTTCAGTTAAGAAAAGTTGGAGCTTTAAAATTCGGTTCAAAGAAATGGTTATCTAATGTGCCGTAAAATTTCAAGTATTAGACTGGTATATGCATTAAATTTGAACGCATAATTATAGTCTGTCAATTTACTTTGAAATTAAATAGTTAAAGACTTAGTTAACACATCACCTTATTTGTCTGTAGTATTCTCTTTTCTTTCTCCATATCATATATTTTTTTTTTTAATTTTAATCCATTTTGGATGAACAGTACGAAATAACATCCCAAATTCAGAAATAAAGCACTATTGAAATTAAAAAATGGCCCAAAATAAAACTAAAGTCAGACCCTATATGACAGGACTTCGTTCTGTACAATTGTTATAATGTGGAAAGCTCTTGTATATATACGACAGGGCGTACAGATTACACACTCTTGTACAGCTATCGAATGGCTTAGCTGCGTTGAATTCTTAATATAGATCAATTTAACAAAGTGAAAACGTGTGATAGCTATACAAGAGTTTAAAATTTAAATGTCTGCCAGAAAGCGAGCAGTGTTCAAGAGCTTTAAACTTAAGAAACACTTTACTCAAAGAAGTAACATCTAATAAAATATTTTGTTATTTCCCTTAATTCTTTTTTCTTTTTTAATGTTTCACACGCAATAATCCCAGCTTTTCTTCTATGAAATTATTTTTATATAAAAAGTTCTTGTATGCTTTTAAAAGAATGAAAGAGCTCAGAAGCTTGTTTTATATCAATCAGTTACTTTCACAGCTTTTGCTAGAAGACTGCAAAGAGGTAGTCGCCGAATGTAATATTGTTTCAAATTTCTTTTTTTCAAGACGTCAAAGCTGGGGTTTAAACCCGGTGCTCTTGTTTAGTAAGCCAACATATTAACCACTAGACTACGGCGACTACAATATATTGAACAAAACATTGAAAAAAACCAATAGTAGCAATAGCCAAATGAGCAGGCACAAATTGATCGGACGGCATACAACAACAGACCACGATAAAATAATTTTCTTGCAGAAGGTATAAAATTTTATGTTCGGAAAACCTTTTTAAGTAGCAGCCATTTTATCAGCTGTTAAGTGATTTAAATTTAGACTGGTTTGGCATTTCAATATGAATTTATTGATTGATTACCTGGCAAGGCGTAGATTCTGTGACTGGGCCCAAAACAAGATTACTGTTGATCATAAATTTCATTCTTTCGTTTTAGCGATTATGATCTTAAGTGTTTGCTGAGACATCGTTGTTTACAGAAAAACTAAAAACAGTTTGGTATGCCTTATGGGCTGGTGGAATCATTGGTCCGTATTTCTTTAAATTGATACTCCTCAGAGCGTTAGAGTCCATGGGACTGCTATAAAGACATGATTGGCTTTTTGTTTATCAGTTGAATAACTATGATATGCAGGAGCAGTTGTTTCAATAAGATGGTTGTTCAACTTGTCACATAAACTTTATTTATTGAAACATTTGGTAACCGCATAAACTAATGTTTAGAATCCGTGAATTGGCCTCCCAAGTCATAAAATCCAACACTGCCAGATTCTTTTCTGTTGAAATAAATGTATCGATAGTTTACACCAACAATTCTGAAATAATTGACCATTTAGAGGACAGCGTACGTCTAGTTACTGCCGATATACGGCCACAAATCTTAAAAAAAGTCATTAAAAATCGGACTTCCAGAAAAGAATACGTCCGTGCCAGCCATAGCGGTTATATTTAAATAAAAATGCTAAAAGATTATTTTTCAAACAAAGCAAGATTATGTCAATTTAAAAATTCTGTTCCTCAGTAAAAACCTCCCCTACACATTTGCCTGTCGGTATAAATATCTAGGTTTAGTTTAAGATTTTTAGTTAAAATAAGCAAACTTTTAAATAAAAGAATGTGGCGGGTGCGTGGTATAATGGTTAGAGCGCTTGCACAAAAACTCTAACGGCCCAGGTTCAAATCCCAGCAAAGGTGAAAAATGAAAAAGTTTGTTTGCGGTTTTTTCAAAATTATAATTATAAAATAAGATGGTCTCCCCTCCAAGGAGACCATCTACAAAGAAACCGCTCCCCGACATTCCACTCTATTCCACCTTTACCAATGCCAACAAAAAACGAATCATCAGGAGAAAAGTGCCACATATTGGGAAGTAGCAGATAACAGCTAAAATCTACTTAGCGAAGGCACTTACCACACCATCACCATGCAACGATAAGGCAATTTCTGTTTATCATTCAAGAGTGAAGGTATAACACTGGCCTTTGACTGACCAATTCACAGCAATTTGTCTCATTGCTAAGGCGCTTAACAGTAATCTAAGAAAACCAAAATGTATATTCAGTCGTAAATGTACTGTATTTTTCAAAAATTCCAATTCATGGGTCTCTTGAGTATTGGTCTCAAATAAAAAAAGTCATCATTTATATACGATCTTATGTATATACATTTAATCGATGCAAAACTTTTTTATGTATTTAAGATATATAGCTGTAATAGACAAGTGAGTAGTGGGCTAGACTTTTACTGCGAAGGTTTTGAGTTCGATTTACGCCAGATACCTGCAACACTTCACGGAGCATATCGTCGATGGGATTAAAGAGCGCTGTAACTGACAAAATCTTAAATGTTCACCAGAGCTAAAAAACCTTTATGAAAGTAGAACAAATACACTGGTATTTTTCAAAACGCAGATGGCCTAAGTGAATTTATTTTCATCGCATAAATGTGGGACGGGGACCAATCGACTCATATTTTTTTTTTCTAAATAATTGCTGCAAAAAACGTATTTTCGATTTTTTGTCAGTTACAGCGTTCTTTAATTCTTGCAACAATATGATCATAGGAACCCCACTCGTAATAATAATTATAATATAATTTAGTATTGTATTGTAATTTAGAAAAAAAAATAAGTAACTATTTTTGACTCATACTAACTTTTTATTTGTATTTTTATATTTTTTAAACATTTACATATATTGTATATGCAAATAACCCTTATTTTTAATTAAATGTCCATTAATAATGACGCCTTGAAGTCAGTGATCTAAAAAATATAATAATTGGGATAATTTATGGGACATGTCGCTTTAAACAAATGAATTTATTACAAGTTTTACTAGTCAATTTAATTTTGCTTTAGTTTTCTGCCAACAAGTTTGTGTCTTAAGTCTTTTGTTCTATAGTGACACTTTTTTTTACCATTTACAAGAAACACGTGCCTTCTAACTAAAACAGAGAATTAACAGACAAACAGATACTTATAGAAATAATAATAAAAATAAAAACTTAAATATAACAAGTAACTTAATGGTATAGATGACAATTTAATTGTCACTTCCTGCCGAAACTTACAATAGGCCAAGATCTGAACAAAAATTCAAAGATAATTAAAAAAAGAGAAAAAACTTAGGGCACGGAAAAATAAACTCAAAAAGAGTCACAAACATTGACAAGCACTTGAATACCGGCTTAATGTCACTTCGTTCCAATATCTGCAAAAAAAAAAGCAAAAACAACAACAAAAGAAGCCCACACTTGTCAAAAGATTACAAAAGTATTAAAGCCCAATAACAACTGTAGATACAGTAGCACCTTAAAATCCCAAAAGTACTTTATAGTTAAGATATTGTGACAAAAACAAAAAATAAAACAAACAAAAAAAAAATTATAGAAAAAAGCTGAAATGAAAATGACCAGAGAAAATAAATAAAAAAAAATCAAACTGTCTTTATTATCATAATAAAGTGCGATAACACCCAACGGATTAGAGACATATTATTGAAAATAAAAAAGGAAAAAAGAAATGGGTTCGTATGGGATGTCAGAAAAAAAGAAAAACACTTTAAACTAGCCAACCAGTAGGCAACTGTAGAACAAAAAGGAAAAAACTTTGAAAATGAAATTGTCATAAATTACAAAACAATGACAAGTGGTTATAAGAAGGCAAAATAAAAAATAAAAAAAATTAATAAACAATTTTTATAGGAGCTTGTAAGCAAAAGAAAATGAGAACCACAGATCAAAACAAACAGAAATAAAAACGATAACAAAAACATGAAACAAAAAACTGTAAAGTAATGTTTTTTTCTGCTTTTTTTTTGCCTTTTTTCTAAATAAACAGCAATTGACATGTAGTGTTGCACCTTTTTGTTGCAATTCATTTCACAACACATTGATGTTTGAACATGTGTACGTGCAAATACTGTGCTGTGCAACTTCGTTTTAATTTTCTTTTTTTGTAAGAGAAATATCAAAAAGAAAAAAATTTTTTTTTTAATTTTTAAGGCCAGCACTCAGGGGACGGCCCCTACTCATGCAGTACATTGTGCAGGTCTAGAAAAATGTGTTATGGGAAGGGGGCAAGAGGTAGTAGTGTTTGTGGACATTTGATTTAAACCTACTGATATCGTAATTGGCAGGAAAAACATTCGCCGGAAGATTGTTTCACAAACGAGCGGTGCGGCCAAAGAACGAATTCTCTCTATAATGCATTGTGCGATTCGCTGAACAATCAACAACAAATGGGTGCGCTCTAAGAGAGGTGCGTGTAGTCCGCAAGAATACACGACCACCCGGAATCAAATCCCTTACCTCCTCAGAGCACCTCCCATGGTAGTATCGATAGAACAATGAAACGCATGCCACATTGCGCCGATGCTCCAACGAATCGATAGAGTTGGATACCCTACCGTCGTTGATAAGCACCTTCGCCCTTTCCTGTACGCGGTCGAGAAGCCCCAAAACTGATTTTGAAGCACCGGCCCATACACGAGAGTTGTATTCCATCCTAGGTCGGATGAAGGTTTTGTAAATATTGAGAAGGTCAGATGGAGTGAAGTATTTCTTGCATCGTTTTAGAAAACCGAGGTACTTAAATGCTTCTTTCGACACTCGAAATATGTGATCATTCCAACGGACATCACAATTAATTCTCATGCCCAGAACATCAAGAGCGTCAGCCTCCCCAATATTTACATTACCCATAGTTAAACCAATTTAAATTAAAAATTTAGGTGGTTTCTGGGAAAATAAATTTAAAATTTTTATATTTTATAATCCCTCTTTCTCCCTTCATATAACATCTTTTCCTAGACCAGCACAATGTACTGATTGAGTAGGGCCATCCTCTTAAATAATAAAAAAGAAACATCAAACCAGCTGTATAGCATGGCAAGTATAAATGCTTACATCAGCTTTCAAGCAAAGCAGTGTTGCTATTTGAAGTCGTGAGCCTCTAAAATACTTTTAAATAAATATATAAATATAGGGAAAAGCAATTGTAAAGTGAATGAGCCACTAGACGTCCTCTTCTCAACATTTTATGCACAAATAATTTTTTTTTTATTCAGACCAATACTCTACTAAATGCTGTTACTTTTATTGAAGTTGTTGTAGAAAGGACAGTACATTTATGATAGAACATATAGGAATGAGAAAAATTGCTGTGAATTGATCATTCAAAGACCAGTGTTATACCTTCATCCCTGAATGATCAACAGAAATTGCCTCATCGTTACATTTTGATTGTGGTGAGTGCCTTCATTAAGTAGGTTTTAGCTACTTCCCAAGAGATGGCGCTTTTTCTTCTGATAATTCTTTTTTTTTAGTTATCAATGGTTAAGGTGGAATAGAGTGGAATGTCAGGGAGCGGTTTCTTTGTATATGGACGTCTTGGAATGGGGGGACCTCTTATTTTTTATTTATTTTTTTTTTATTATAATTTTGAAAAAATCGCAAACCAACTTTTTTAATTTTTCACCTTTGCTGGGATTTGAATTTTTTTTTTTTTGGCAAGCGATAAATACTACACCACGTAATGAATTTGAATTTTTTTTTATATTCTACTCACAATAAATTTCTGCCAACTGAGTTTCAAGTACATACTTTAACATGTTTTTATATATCAGTATCAAATCTCAGCGCAGAGGAGCAATATCAGTATTTGAATTAATTAAAAAGTTTAATTTTTATCCAATTAAATAAATTTGCTTTTGCAGTTCTCAAGATATATAAAAATTTATATTCAACTTATATGTGAGGTACCACGCCCACTTGTTGAATTCTACCCACTTTCATTCTGATGACATGCCTCGACCACGAAGTGTTTTTTACAAAATATAATAACTTTAGCTTAACCCCTTTTAAAATATACAAATATCAGAATTCAGTTTGAATGGCAGGTACTACACCCTTTTATCAAATTTCTTAATAATTAATTAAATCTAATTATTTCCCAAACTTTCACGGTGATTTCTGAATGTATGGTTTTTGGATCTATCGAGTACAGACAGGCAGACACATTAATTTTTATATATACGAGAATATAGATTATGAGCTAGAGTTACAATCAATCAATATTCGATACTTGCACCTTCACCCACAATTTCATATTTTCGGGTGTCTTCAGTTAAAACTGAAGCCAATGTCGGTCCTGCAGTAATAATAAATTAGGATTTAATTATATAACAATGACTGCTTTCATAAATATTTAAGAACTCTCATCGTGGATATCAGACTACAGTTTCTATTCTTTTATAAAGCTTGTTAAGTATTACAAACAATTTCCAGAAAACTAATGCTCTGACATATCAATAAATTTTTTAACAAAACACAACTCAAACAACGCCTTAAGAATGAGAAAAATTAGTATGAATTGATCATTCAATGGTCAGTTTTATACCTTCACCCTTGAATGATTAATAGCAATCGCCTCATCGTTGCATGTTGATAGTGGTGAGTGTCTGTGCTAGGTAGTTTCAACTGTTATCTGCTACTACCCAATAGATGCCGCTCTTCTAATTATCATTCGTTTTTGTTGTCAATTATTAAGGTGGAATAGAATGAAATGTCGGGGAGCTGTTTCTTTACAGACGGATTTCTTAGAGGGCGGGAACCTCTTATTTTTAAATTATAATTTTAAAAAAACCGAAAACAAACATTTTCATTTTTTACCTTTGTTGGGATTTGAGCGCTCTAACCATTATGCCACGCACTTCCAAAGTATTGAAATGTATTGCATAGAAATTTGTTATACTCGTATATGGGTTAAACCATATCAACTCAACTTAAAATCTGCCGTTTTTGAAATGACTGTCTCCGAATTTGCTAATTTTTGGTACGAATAAAGTATATCATAACACTAAGACAAATATAAAGTTTAGGGGTACTGACACTTCTGGACCCGGAAATATGAGGTCTTGAAAATCGGAAAACAGTACAAAAATGCACAAAGTTACACTTACTTAATTGTAATTTTCTTGAAAGGTACTATAGCTACGCTTCTCGTAAAAGTCGCATTTGGAAGGGTATTAAATTTCCTTTGATTTAATATGCGACATGATTTTTTCTTTGAAAACGTCAAAGGTCAATTTTCTTTATCTATAAGTCGGAAGCCTATATCTCCGAAAGCGACCTTTTTAAAAATTTGAAAAAAAATTATGCCAAAGATAGTTTCGTTCTCTACAGTTGTGAAAAATTTCAGAGTGGAGGTATTTTTGGATCAAGAAATAAAAATCAAATCGCAAAAGAATGTGATTAAAACTAGTCTAATAGTGGTGGGATGGTAGACGATTTTTCGATTTCGATTAGCTGGAATCGCTTATTTTGTGAGTTTCAACAAAAAAATACATAAGTCAAAAAGAAGGGATGTGGGATGGAGGCAAATGGCTCTTCATCGGGGTCAAAGGTTGGGTTGAAGGAGTAAAAGTCCACAAAAAGCTCCACAACTTCCCTGGATTAGCCCCTGAGGGATAAAATGTAAGACCGACACTTACTAATATTTTACCCCCCAACTATCTTCCGAACATAGGTACCCCCTATCTCCAGTCCCTAAGGGGGCTCCAGTTCAAAGTTTATAAAATTTGCTCCTACCACTCTAGAGAGTGGGAATAGGGGTTAGGTATGTTCAGAAAAAAAGCTGGGGGTAAATACCTACCCCTACCTATATACCTATCCCCTATCTCTGCTCTCTAAGGGGGCTCCATTACAAAGTTACATTTTTATATAAAATTTGCTCCTACCACTCTAGGGAGTAGAGATAAGGGTTAGGTATGATCAGAAAAAAAGTTGGGGGTAAATACCTAACCCTACCTAACCCCTACCTACATACATACCCCCTATTTCTACTCCCTAAGGAGGCTCCATTACAAAGTTTATAAAATGTGCTCCTACCACTCTAGGGAGTGGAGATAGAGGATAGGTATGTTCGAAAAAAAAGTTCAAAGTAAAATATTAGTAAGGGTCGGTCTTACATTTTATCCCTCTAGGGGCTACTCCAGGGCAGTTGTGAAGCTTTTTGTAGATTTTTATTCCTTCAACCCAACCTTTGACCTCGACGAAGAACTATTTGCCCCCATCCCACATCCCCCGTTTTTGTTTCATGTATTTTTTGTAGAAACTTACAAATTAAGCGGTTCCAGCTAATCGAAATCGAAAAATCGTCTACCATCCCACCACTATTAGACTAGTTTTAATCACATTCTTTTGCGATTTGATTTTTATTTCTTGATCCAAAAATACCTCCACTCTGAAATTTTTCACAACTGTAGAGAACGAAACTATCTTTGGCATATTTTTTTTTCAAATTTTTAAAAAGGTCGCTTTCGGAGATACAGGCTTCCGACTTATAGATAAAGAAAATTGACCTTTGACTTTTTCAAAGAAAAAAACATGTCGCATATTAAATCAAAGGTAATTTAATACCCTTCCAAATGCGGCTTTTACGAGAAGCGTAGCTATAGTACCTTTCAAGAAAATTACAATTAAGTAAGTGTAACTTTGTGCATTTTTGTACTGTTTTCCGATTTTCAAGACCTCATATTTTCGGATCCAGATGTATCAGTGCTTCCAAACTTTGTATTTAATTTAGTTCTATGATATACTATATTTCTACAAAAAATCATAAAATTAGGAGGGGGTAGGTTAAAACCATTGGTTGATTTGACTTGGAATATCCCATATGTCTTTTATAAACCTTTAATTATTATTATGAATACAGCTTTTATACTCTTGGCTTTTATTAAGAATTCGATTTAATATTTCTTTATCCCCTTCCTTTAAGTTGCACTATATTGTAATTGATTTAAGATTTTAATGCGAAGAAGGAAAACATTTCATGAAGATATCGTCTGTAGTGCCTTCTGCTAGGCTTCATAAATATAATACAACTACTACAGTATTTGGAAAACTTCGTGTAGAAATAAATAAAATAAATATAAAATAAAATAAATAAAAATATAATTCTTTTTTTATTTTGTTTAAACCGGCTTTATTAAAGCAAAAACATGTGCATGTGCCGTTTGGATTAATGGAGATCTACATGGCTATGCGTTGCCATAATGGAACAAGCACCTTATTGTTGATCAATTCTCACAGTATTTGTTGAATTGCTTTATTGAAAACTGCTACTGGTTGACATTAGAAATCAAAATAAGTCATTTAGGCCAATTATTACAACTTGCCGTTAGTTAAAGACAGGATTTTATCAGACCGATAAATTCCTTTTCTTCCAATCTTCCCCAATAAATTTATCGGTCACTTTAGGTTAAAATTTATTTGTTATAACAAAAAGCGATTTATCTCTCTGATAAAATCATGCCTTTAACTAACGGCAAGTTGTAATAATGGGCCTTAATCAGATTGTAGAAGCTTATAAAGAACTATTTCTTTTCAGTGCCACTAGATTGAATGTTTGCTTCGTTCATAATCTTTTTCGTATGTTGATTCACTTTACCCAGCAATGTTCTGTCTATTAATAAGTTCATTATTTCTAATTTTGTTCATGATTTCAGTAAGTCGTACAGTGACTAGTCGAGTAGAGCAAGGTTCATTGTTAATATCGAAATTATCAAATGAAAAGCGAAAGCAAAAATATATTAAAATGTCACTAATTTATTAAAGCCATACAATTTTGCTCTGAGAATTATACATTTTGAGTTTATGCCTTAAACAAAATATAGCTTAAAATTTATCGTTTAAAGAGGGTATTGTGTTATCGGATGCAATTTATATTATCGGAGATCGTACAAACTTTCCAGACACCTACCGATAATTTATACAATATTCCACTTCTCAAACAATGGTTGGTCATTCCTTTTACAAGACGATTGTATGTTTATTATTGCACCACAATAGACAAAAACTTAATAAACAACAACCTCATCATCAATTGTAACAAAATAGTGAATTTTACTCTAAAAACGAAACAAAGCAATATACTCGTACAATTGTAATTACAATTCAAAATATTGTCTCATGCAGGACGACACATACATAGAGCAGGTTACTTTGCACAGTCCATTGTCTAGTATATTGTTGACTCTAAATTTTTCTTCGACCTCTTCTCTCTGCAACAAAAATCCTCATCTGTATGTGGAAGTAATACACTGAGCATTTGCGGCATGGCACATGCTGTTCATTGTATCAACAAATAAACAAAAGATGATCGTTTCATACAATTTTAAATGAAAATTCAAAAGATGAAATAAAAAGAAAAATCGAAGAAATGTTGGCGCGGCTTTTGCCTTGTTTGGTTTTTCACTGGCGACAAGTGTAAAACAACAATTCTGCTTGATGTTTTTGTTGTTTGTTGTGTTTTTTTAGGTCTGCTTTAATAAATGTTGCTGTTGTTGTTATTTTTGCAGATATTGGCTTTCAAATTACCACCAATATCTCTTTTACTCATTTGGTTGCTTTCAGTTTTAACAATTCTCTGTTTGATTTTTATTTTCTCTGTTTTATTGCCATTGGAAAAGTGACAGTGTTACCACAGTATCTTCAAAGATATTTTTCAATAGATTTTAATACAATACGAGGATGTTATTGAAGGAACTGAATTCAATTTAGATTGGTAATATAGTTTTATTGTTTTATCTTGGTCTTAAAACTTCATTTTTCTTTCTTGATTTCATAGGACGTCTGCGTCATATAATAATTAGACTTTTTAATTGTACTTTAAATTGACATCCAACTTGTATTCCAAACAGTTTTAGACTGTTAATGTTTTAGTACGTTGTCAATGCTTTAATAGGTTCTTGGGTTTTATAAGAACACCTACAAATTTAATACGATTTATTTTTACAATTCTTAAATATAGCTAAGTAGAAAAAGAACTACAGTCTACCAGAGCTGTCTATAAATTGTAGTAAAATGAAGGAGTCCAGGCTAGAGCACTAAGCCAAGCCATCGAAAAAAGACACCCTAAAAGTATAAACTTTTGACTGCGAGAAAGTGATCTATTATCTCCCTCTCCTAAGAGTTTCCGCAACTTCTGCAACTTGAGCTTATTTATCGATCATCCAATGACCCGTATTCACCGCTATAAGCTTAGACAGTGATTAACGAGGGATCGTCAAAGTTATCCTAGAAACAGTACAGAAAGTGGTGGAACTCCATCGGTTCTCTGCTTTTTTACTAAAAAAAACTGGATATCTTTTCCTTAATGGCAGTCGTAGAGCAACGAACACTCCATTATAAAGTAGAAAATTCGCCTCCCGCAGAGGCGCTCTTAGCAAGCTCACCCGTCTTCTCATTCTCCATGATACTCTTATGACCTCGAACGTAGACCAAGAAAATGCTACAAGTACCCCCAAGAAGCTTCACCTATTCTTTACAACGAAAAACGAAATAAGAGTTACCAAAAGGCGACACCATGGCCCTGATAGCAGCCTGACTGTCAGAAAAAACCTTAAAGTCACCCTACAAGCATACATACATACATAATTGGCCATTACAATCCTGTGTAAGTGTTACTGCCTAGCTTCTCGTAGCACTCATGATGTGTGTGTCAATTTTTATCCATGAGTACAGGGACCTACAGTTTAATGTCGACTCCGAACGACAGACTTGAGAAGCTTGTTCATGGCAATTAGTTACTATCAGAGCTTTGGCCAGATGTCTGCTGAGAGGTAGTCGCCGAAAGAAATATTTTTTTTATATTCCTTTTTTTTAAGATGTCAGAACTGGATGTTGAACCCGGGGCTTATGTCTTAGTAAGCCAAAACACTAACCACTTCCCCAATATTCTTGCACAAAAACGCAAACGGCCTAGGCTCAAATCCCAGCTAAAGGTAAAAGAAAATGAAAAAGTTAGTTTGCCGTTCTTTCAAAATTATAATATAAAAAATAATAGGTTATCATGATTTCCCCCCTCCAATAAGTCCATCTACAACGAAACCGCTTCCTAATATTCCACTCTATTCTACCTTAACCACTGGGAACAAAAAATGAATGATCAGGAAAAAGCGCCACCTATTGGGAAGTAGCAGAGATAACAGCTAAATCTACTTAGCGAAGGCAATTACCACATACAATCAACAATGCAACTATGAAGTAATTACTGGTGATCATTCAATGGTGAAGGTATATAACTATGGCCTTTGAATGGTGAATTCATAGTAATTTGTCCCATTCCTTACTAGTAATATAAGAAAAAAATATATAAATCTACTGTCCTTTTCAAAAAATTCTAATATAATGCACAGCATCAGTAGGCGTTTACCCCTGAGTATTGGTTTCAATAAAAAAAAGCTTGCGTAATTACAAATACCTCAGCCTGGAAAGCACTACATGTGTTCGGCAATCTAAATGACACTGCAAAGCTGGCAGAGTCGTCTATTACTGCAATATTATTTGACAGCTGCAACCAGCAACAAATAACTAGACAGCTGATTGGTTTACCGCACCTTATAATCAGTTCGAATTAAATCCATATTTTGTTACTTCAGAAAACATAATACGAAAATTTTTTCGTAATTAAATCACTTTTGATTTCGTGAACAAAAATTATTGAGAAGTACTTTTCGTCAATAGAAAGCAAAGATCTACTGGGCATATGATATCAGCAAATTAAACTCATACGTATACTTACGCTCTTTTGTTTGATCGTCAATAAACCAATAGGAAATCAGCATGTTGAGTGGGAGAGACAAACTACACTTGCAGAACTTCTGTGTCTTATTTTCGTCACTCTCACCAATACTACTTCCTTGGGCATCAATGATAGAAAGACAAGTTTATTATTTATTTTTTACAAAAAAGCTCAATATTCGGAAAATATTTAAAATTGTTTTAAAAAAGCTTCTGAGAGAAAAAGAAAATTATAGAAATGGATTCATTTATTGCCATATTTATTTCATATATGAATTCCATACTGGCAGCGTACATGTATTAAAAGATTAATACACTGGCTTTTTGTTTTGCTAAAATCTAAATGTCACATTACATTTTCTTACCTAAAAATGTTGCCAAATTATTTACTTTTCATACTGTTTTATCATTTGTATTCGGTTTGGTAAAATTGAACGGAATCTAGAGAACAGAAAGCAATTGGAATGGAATACGGAATCAAAATCCTTGCCTTTTACTATAATTTGTAAGTTTTTTACTAAAAATTTTCTTATGCATTAACATCTTTTAAGTTTATTTTCATTTATCTATAGCCCTAGAAATTCCCACTTTTTAAAATGTTCCTGTTTAATAAATTAATAATTTAGCTGGGCAACTCAGGAAAACGCTCAGCAAGTCAAATAGTAAAATACGTACATGAATCCAGACAGCCAGTCATGCAACGAAACAGCATGATTTTATGTGTAACATTGTACTCGTATAACAAGAGGAACGATATATTGATTTTTATGCAAGTGTTGCCGCCATCAAACATGATTTGATGTCATCTTCATTTCATTTATTACAGCCATACATTGCATAGAAAATTATTTTCGATTTTTTATTTATTTTTATTTTAATTTTGTAGGTTTTTGTTAAATTTTGGCATATTTTTCATAATTGTTTAAAAAACATTCATATGTGTGTGTATGTATTTTTCTATATGCTTTACGTTTTTGTTATAACCAATAGATTTATAAGTTTTTGTTACGGGTTTCAAGTGAGATTTAAAAAGAATTCATACAATTCATATACTCGTATTTGACCATTTGTTTAACCGCTAACTTTGCTCGTGTGACTAACCGTCTTTCATGTAACAATATTTAAACGATCGATAGTTTTTCATATTACCTGTAAAGTTGAAGATGACATCAAGCAATCTATGCAGAGCAATTGCTTTAATACATTATTCATGATTAGTTTTGCTGTTATTCGCTGTTATCTATCAACCAGCCAGATTGCAAGCCAGCCAGCCTGCCTGCCTGTCGGCGTACCTGCAAGTCATTGAACAGTAAGTTTTAGTTTAAGGCAATGCTGGAATTTTAAGTGTTTTTTAATTCAGTGATGATTGATGTGCTTATGGCTTTTTATTGACAATCAACTAAATTATAGGAAAAATCCATTTCTTTCTTCTCAAAAAACCAGATCTTCAATTTCTTTTTTTCTTCTTCTCTTCTCCCTACACATTTTGCTATTGTTGCAGTAGATGATTTCATGTAAAGAAATGTTAAGTGAAACCTTATAGAATTCATGTTCTATAACACCTATTGTGTCATTTTATATATATTTGGTCAATACACAAATTCCAATCATGCTTGAACTTGATTTTTATCATTCTGGTATAATGGATGCTGATTGAATTGTAAAAAATGAAAAATGTTACTCAAAACGATTTTAGTAGAGTATCTCTTTATTACTTGCTAATAAAAGAGTAAAATAAGTATACAGGGTTTTATATTTTCCCATTTTATTCGTATGGCCTTCTTAAGGGAATTTTTTGATGTGATGTTGTGATTCCGTATGTTTTTCTTTTGTAAGTAGATACCAAATATGTTCTATGGGATTAATATTCGGTGATTATAGAGGTGTTTTTAATTGTTTGCAATGGTATATTAGCCATTCCTGCATAAAATACGATGAACGTTTTGAATCGTTTTCTTGTTGAAAGAAAAATGTAGCTGTACTTGTCTATTTTGTCATCAATAAAAACTAGATTTCGAACTCCAGATGCCGTCATACATCCCCATACCATAATGTTACCTACACCGTGTTTCACTGTTTTGAGGACATTATTTTCCTGAAGTTCTTTGTTTGGTTTTCGCCTAATTTTTGGCGCGAAATCTGAGCCAAAGACATTGAACTTCGATTCGTCACTGAATATCCAAATTCCAAAATGATTCTGGCTGATTAACATGGAGTTTAGCGAACGAACCGAAATACACGGTTTATTTCGAAGAACTCGTCCATGAAAACCAGTTTTTTTCAGCTTATTCCGTATTGTTTGAGGATCGAACTCCTACTGAGAGCTTTGCTGTATATCACGGCATAGTTTGACAGCCGAAGTCTTTGGATTTTTAGCCACTGCAGCTATTACAATCCGCTCCGCCTCTGGTTGTAAAGATCTGCTCTCATGCTCTAGTTTTCCAGTACTTGTATAATGTTTTATAAAACTTGTACATTGATAGTCAAAAATGCACTACTATCTTGGTAATTTCGCGATAATTTTTGTTATTCGTGATATTTATTATTATTTTACAAACATCTATCGAAATTTCTTAGACTCTGTGTATTTTGCTCATTCAATCACCTAAGACCAAACAAACATGAAACATCAATACTAACTTAAAACAATTACAGGCAGAAAACCAAATAGACCATAGAAAACCAAAGTTACTGTTATAATAACAAAAACACAACACGTGTGCTTAACTTTTCTTATATGGAGTTATTTTCTTTATCATTTATTTGGAGTTGTGTATGAAGAACAATTTAGAGCAATTGTTGATTTTATGGTGCAAAATGTTTTCATAGGGATAAAATAGGCGACTGAATCCATATTTGTTAAATATTTTTGTAACTCTTCACTTTGTTGCTTTGTTTTGTAAACAACTTTTTAATGATAATACAAATTGTATAATTTTTATCGATAAGTCATCACAGTTATTTTACAATGCATAAAACACAAGCCGTCGAAAGTGAAAAGTTACTTACTTAGAGGCGCAGCGAGTTTTGTCGAGTAGCCATGATTACAAAGTTCAGAATTACAATCGTGATGAGTTTTTAACGATATTTATTTGCTCGCACAAAAACTTAAACGGCCCAGGTTCAAGTCCCAGCAAAGATAAAAAATGAAAAAGTTTGTTTGCGGTTTTTTCAAAATTATAATTTAAAAATAAAAGGCTACCCCCCTCCCCCCTTCCAAGAAAATCATCTACAAAGGAACCGCTCACCGACATTCCACCTTAACCAATGTCAACAAAAAAATAAACAAATGATCAGGAGCGCCACCTATTGGGAAGTAGCAGATAACAGCTAACCCTACTTAGCGAAGGCACTCACCAACATTGGTCTTTGAATGATCAATTCACATCCATTTATCTCATACCAAAGGCGCTTACTAATAATATAATTAATAATAATATATGTAGTGTCCTTTCAAAAACTTCCAATACAATGCATAGCATTTAGTAGGGGTTCACCTCTGAGTATTTGTCTCAAATAAAAAAAAAATATGTATATACAACCGGCGCTTGATTATCCGTGATGGTCGGGACCGGAAGCATAACGGATAATCGATTTTGATGGTTAATAATAACAGATATAATTATAGAGTTTTTGTTTCACAAGTAAACATTATTGTACATACATATTTACAGTAAAAAAAATAACTCAAGATGGCAATGTCATAAACCATCTGCAGCCCAACTTCGTATTTTTCAGCTAGCATTTTAACATTTAGATTATTTTTTGAATGCTCGTTGATTATCTTAACTTTATCTTCAATACTTAAAACAATTCCATATTAAATACATATATTTAGATCTAACCACCCGCAGTTCTCAAATCTCAAAATTAAACTAATCACTTATAAATGCTGACTCATAGTATGCAAACAAGGGGATTTCCCATTTTCATCACGGATAATAGAGGTAATCACGGTTAATCGAAGCAAACAGTTCGAAAACATTACAAACAAAAAGAGACTGATCTTTGGCCATCACGGTTAATCGGATCACGAATAGTCTAAGCCCGACTGCAATTTGTCCAACTCAGATATGTTTTTAGCGTAAATTTTTTTGGTGTGTTATACTAAACTGACATCTATGTTTTTTAACAGTGTATTGAGGCATAAAACAAACTTGAAACTTAAAAATTTATAAAAGAGTTCATATAAGTATGAGAGATGGTATACAGCAAGATTAAGTTCATCTCTATAAGATTTTTCTACTTCACCTCTATAGCATCTTGTGCCATGTAAAATTATTTTTTAAAAATATTATTTTGAAAATCGCGAAGTAACAGGAAGTATTTTGGTAAATAGTTTAATAAAATGCTTAATATTCTGTTAGACATGCAATGGCATACATACATATGTACATATAATATATACATCTCCTAGTATATACGAGTAAATAAAATCAAACTGATAAAAAACATGCAAACATTTTAACACGTTTTTTCTTCACTACTTCTTTTTGGAATCCTTTTTTTTTTTCATTTTAATACTGAATTTATTAATTTTTAGCAGCACTCATCATCATTAAAGTCATCACTTGGTTTATGTTCCAAATAGAATGTTTAAAGCTCATAAATATTTTGCAAATGTTGTTTTTTGTTAAAAGAGAAAACAATAAAATTTATTGTTTATTTGAAACATTTTGTAAATCCTGTTTTAGTTGTTTTTGTATTTTTTAATATTTTGAAGTAAAAAACAACATATAAACGAAGAGGACATTGAATTTAGTTTTACGAAGCTGCAAGTTAGTGTTTTATTTGTATTAGCTTTGTTGTGCTCTACATAGATAGTGGTTCCGTTTTATTTGCATACCTTAGATGTCTTTAAAAATGTTTTTATTTTTTCCACATACTTGTTGCCACAAGTGATATTTTTGAAATATTTTATGTGTGGGTGTCAGCATAACCATACACACATTAAGTTGCCACACTAGTTTCAGTGTTTTTGTTTACTTTTTAGTGCATGCAGAGAAAAATTTCACCTGGAAGCTCTTCTTTGACTGTGGTGGCTTGATGGCATTAAAGATATATGGCTATATGACGTGCTCATAAAATTCTTAAACTACCTCTGCTAATTTGCATGTTATCATTTGGCCATATACAATATTTATGATCGCTTTATTTTGTTATAAAAATTAGAAAAAAAACTGTCTTCAAAAACTTTTTAATGGTCATTACACGTTAGCAAAAGTCTTTGTGGTCTTTTATTTTCGACACAGATTTGTGATAGACTTTTCAATAGATAATCTTTGGTTTAGTTTTTAGAAGAAATCTTTTTAGCGTCGCTCTGTATATCTGAAAGGAATTATAGGCTACAAAATTGCAAAAGATCCAACTTTTCAGTGTCACTTCCATACGAAAGAATCAGTGAACCTTCCAAATTTAGCTCAAATATCTTAATAATCAGTGTTAATTGTCAGTCAAAAAGTAAGCTCAATGGGATAAGTAGGCATGGTATCTCTCTTACAAAGTAGTTATTGAGTTTTGTAAACTTTAAGACCGATTAAAGAGAAAGTTTCCAAATTTTGTCGAAAGGACTTCTTACTAAATATAAGCGATAGTTTACAAATGATGCAAATTTCTAAATGTAATCAAAATAGCTTCATGATACAAAATATCAGTTGAAGGGTGGACAGAACTGGACTAGGGGGCGTGAAAAGAGTAAAAGCGATAAAATTTCTAGATTCGTTTTTATATAGATACATACATATATAAAATTTTGTATATAACAGCACCGAAATGTAGGGTAATACCCTAGGAAACAAAACAAAGCGCAAAGTACTGAAGGCAGTGCAGCGAACAGCGGCACTAAGAGTTACCTCAGCCTACCGTACGGTATGGGGAGAGGCCGTCCGTGTGATAAGAGGCGAAGTACCAATGAGAGTGTTGGAGCGCGAGCGAAAAAAGGCTTGGATCCCTAGGAGCTGAGAAGCCAGTCAATGCAGCGATGGTAAAACAAGTGGAACTCTGGGACGACCATTAGATGGACGGCAAAACTCATCAGCAATATACAGTATTTCAGGTATAATTTCTTCGTCAAAAATGTCAAAATCATTGGCCAATTATGCGTGGAAGTCATTTAAACGAATACGGTTAATTGCCTCTTTAAGGTTATCAAAAGAATACGCTTAATTACATATGTACACTGCCGTCAATACAAGTGAAAAGCAAGTAACTTTATACTTACACACAAACTTGGTAGACTTTAATTGCAAGGTTGTGTCCAAAAATTAGTTTGAAACTAAATTTAACGGACATTTTATGCCTACATAAACATAGTTGACAGCAGTTTTTAGAAAATATTTTTTTTTTGGGTAATTAAACGAGGGAATTTTAAAGGAAATTTCCCTTTGGGGAAAATATATTTGAGGTGGTTAAGCGAATAACGCAATTAAGCGAAAGTTATTAGCCATGGAATTTTATTAGAAAATGGTAAGACAAAATAGTGGGATTTAGAAATTGAAGTAATTAAGCGTGAAAGGCAATTAAGGGTGGGGCAGTAATCCGGGGAATACTGTAGAGAGATGGACACGAAGGAATTTCGGAAAGATTAATTACTTCTTGACTCAATTCCTCTCTGGCCATGGTTATTTCCGGAAATACTTGTACCGAATGGGTAAGGTGGTTAAGCCCTTTTGCATCTAGTGCGAGACGTTTGAGGACGATGCTGAACATACTTTTTTTTCACTGCATAAAATAGCAGAATGAAACAGACGCGCTGCGAAAGCAAGTCGGGGATTTGATTCCTGACAACATAGTGGATAAAATAATCGAATGCGAGAACCTACAGACGTCCATACGGAACTACGTCGAGCACATACTCTGAAGAAAGAAAAGAAATCTGGATGTATACCAACAAAATGAGATGAAAGGACTAGCCGATAGCTTGGTGCTTGCTCCAATTCTGGCGTCCTCATACATGGGAGAGTAGAAAATGGTTCTTTTAAGAACGTCGCTCTGGACCTTAACGAAGTAATACGGAAAGCGGTTCCAGAAGGTATTCTCACCACTCGAAGCAGCTGGTGGTGTTCAGCTGTAAGTGCGAAGGCACTGTAAACAGTAATTCACACATCAAGAAAAAATTAAGAATGAGAACTTAGAAATAAATAAAATCTAATATATAAAATTCCCTTGCTGCCAAACTCCTCTGAAATAGCTCAACCGATTTTCAGGAAATTTTGTGTACATATCGGGTAGGTCTGAGAATCGATTAATATCTATTTTTAATATCCCTAAATGTTAATGTGAACCGCCCCAAGGAAAAATTTATGCCTCATTTAAGTAACGTTCCGACTTCGATAAAATTTTAAACTAGATAGATCTGCGTTTCGTAGACCATATACGGTTTAGGTTTTTTTTTAAGAACTCAGAGGGAGCGGTAGAAGGGCTCTTTCTTTCTATCCCCAACTAACAAACTGATTTTGATTAAATTTCGTTGGTGTCTTAACACAACTTTGGATTAACAAATATAAATTTTCACATCTATTTTTCATACTCCTAAATGTTAAGATACCCGCCCCAAGGTGAAATTAATGCCTCACTTAAATAACGTACCGACATCGATGACATTTTAAACTAGATATGTGTATTTGCGTACGGTAGAACACATATGGTTTACATATTTTATTAAGAAGTATTCAGAGGGGCGATATCTCCAACTATCAAACTGAAGTACCAAAAATGGCTAATAATCATTTATTACAATTATTAATAATGTAGACATTGATTGCTCATATCAATGTTGACTTTTGTAGTTCGGTGAAGAGTATCAAATATATTTGAACTAAAAAAATGTTTGATAGAGCAAATTAATATGGAAAAACAACGTTTGTCGGGTTAACTAGTTTTATTATATCTTATTTAAATTAGTTTACATTATTAATATTATAATGTAATTCTTGCAGAGAATATTGAAATTATTCCATAATGCTTGACCTAGCCGTTTATTAATAAATGTAATTATAATTTTCTCCTATACTTAATATTTTAATAACAAGCTGAGTTTAATGGGGATATATATTTAACTTAATGTCATAACAGAACATATGCATATGCATAAATATATGTACATATGGAAAGGTTTAAATTAAAACATTCAACTAAAGCCAAATCTATAGCTTAACTCAAGGCTTTTACTGCCGTAATGCTCTATTCAAACAACCAACAAATTTCCTCGTTTACTTTATATTGCTTTTGCTATTGGTAAGTGATTATTCTTTTATTATTAATAAATCTTAAGTCTATAAGTGCGAGTAGCTCGATATGTGTATGTATGTATGTGCATATGTATGGATGTATGCATAATGTCTCCTTGTTTGCATCGCTATTGTCATCAAGAGTAATCCCATTGCTCCCAATTTTATTACGTTTTCCAATTTTTATTTTCTTTTTTATTTTTATTACACAAAATATTTCTCTTATTTTATTTTAATGGCTGTCACACATACATTCATTTGTATGTACGAGTATATGCCTAGATATTTATGCTTGTATGTGTGTATGTCTCTTCTCTTTATTTCAACATGAACAGAAAATAGTTTATGAATGTCGATTTGCTAAAAGTTTGCATGTTTAGTGATGAAGCGATGAATTGTTTTGTATTTAAATTTTAAACATTTGCAATGTTTGGCAGCAAACAAAGAAAACAAAAAAAAAACAGGCAATTTTGCAATTTTTGCTGATAAATTTATTGTGGCCATAATTGAAAACTCAGGTAAAAAGTATTATTTGAAAAATTTTTTTTAGGTGTTACAAAATTTTGTTATGTAAATAGTTTTTTAATTAAAATTCTTAAAAGTAATTATACGAAAAAGAGTAAAAAAAAAAAATATAAAGGAAATTGTTAAAGATTGACAGATTTCATGAGAAATTAAAATTTCTAGTCAATTGTAGTCTCCAAAAAATTAATGTTTGCAATTGAGTTTTAAACTTTCACTGTAGTTTCTAAAGTCTTCAATATTTACTTTTACTACAAAAATCTATATAAAAATGACTTGTTGTAGAAAATTAAAATGATGGTGAGTTATTTTATTTCTACAACGACATAAATAAATAATGCTTAGTTTTGTTTTTTCATTATTTTCATTAATTTCAATATGAAAAGTTATTTAGTATGTTCATTTGTTTAAAACTGAGTGTATTATTCTGTTAATAATCAGGAAAAGTACAGATTTTATTATTAAAATTTTATATTTTACTTTGTCAACTTGTTTTAAATTACAGTCGGAATGAGCAAAAATTTTATAAAAAACATCTTAACCACCCTTTTAGGGATATATTTTATAAAAATATTCCATTCCATGTAAATAATTTATTGTATACTGTAGATAGGATTTTATGTTAGAAAGAGAAATTTCTTAAGAAGCTTTAAAAGCAGAGAAAGAGACAGAAAAGAACAAATTTATTCTGATCTCGTTTGAGTAGACGCCATCTGTAACCGCTTTTATAGTACGAAAGCTGAATATAAAACGTCGTAAATATACACTGCCGATCACTTGAATAGGTTTATTAATTTTTGCTCTTATATTTTAATTTTTCTTCATATAAACTTTAGGAGAATAATTTTTTTTCACTTAAATTAAGAGATATTATGAATAATCATATTTTAGGAAGAAAAGAATAACGGTACAATAAATAAAAATTTGTTATTTTTTGATTTTACTTCAAAATGCTGCGTAAACAGGTGTAGATTTTGGGTCACTTGAATAGGTTCACTAGGAATAAAATTAGCTTGTTTTTAACCATCGACAGTATAATTAAAATTTTAAATATTTATGAGTTACTGCAATAATTTTTTACATTTTTTATGTAAAATGGGGCGCAGCAAGCGATTAACTGAAGAAGAAAGATGTAAAATTAAAGCATTCAATGAAACTGGCTTAAGCCATAGGAATATCGACAAAAAATTGGTCGTAGCCAGAATGTTGTAAGTAATTTTTTAAGAAATCTGTCCGATTAGTAAAAAAACATGAAAGGGCGGACGAAAAAAGCCACAACAGAAGCGTACAGAAGAGTTATTGTAAGAGCTGAATCAAATTTGAGCGATTCTGCTGCAAAAATTAGACAAAAATTGGGTATCACAGCTATCATAAGCACTGTAAGATGTGTTATTCGACGTTCTAAACATTTAAGGAGATTAAAAATTAAAAAAAAACATCTTGTATTGCTGCTCGTAAAGCGACACGGTCTCATATTGCGCGAGAACACATGAACGATAAAAATGATTTATATCGTGTTACCTTCTCAGACGAAAAAAATGTTTAATTTGGAAGGTCCGGATGGAAACAACTACTATTTCCACGACTTACATAAGGAGGAACGCTACCTTAGTCGTCTCGTCTCTGTGAAGGAAGTGTAATGGTGTGGGGGGCGATTTCATATTATGGTACATTTGTGCTTCAATTCCGCACATCAAAAATGAACGCGAATAACTACAAAACAGTACTTAAAAAGGTGTTTCCATATTTTTCTACTATTTTTAGACCAATTCTTTGGTGCCCCAATACCTAATGCCAGGGTTGTAAAAGTGTGGATTCAAAGCCAATATGTCAATAAGTTGGAGTTGCCGCCATATTCCCCTGACTTAAATATTATAGAAAATGTATGGGGCTTGCTTTCTCGCAAAGTCTACGAGTCCGCCAGACAATACGAAACCAAATAGGTTTTCATTGGAGGAATTAAAAAAGCTTGGTCCAAAAATTTTATTATCATTAATTGAAAACCTTTACAGCTCCCTCCCAAATGGTATTCTTGAAGTCATATCGAATAAAGGGGGATTACTGCTTAATAAATCATCAAACATTGTAAGAAATCTTAAAAAATTAAAAAAGGTTTACAAAAAATCATTTTTTTCTTTAATTTTTTAAATTAATGATAGTGAACCTATTCAAATGACCCAAAAAATTGTGCTGAAAATCATATTCGTTTTGGGAAAAAAATTACTAAAATTCAGTTATTAATTATTGAAAAAAATTTTTTTTATTATAAACACACATAATCCAATATTTTACCATTTTAGAAAATAATATAACTAAAAACTTAATTACTTTTAGAAAAAAATTAATTTGAATGTAATGAAAATAGTAAACCTATTCAAGTGAGCGGCAGTGTATACCGACACAGAAAGCATCAAATGTCGAAGTGAGAGCCTCGTGCTAGATTATATCACATATCTTTGCTCTCACCAAATCGGTGAAAAAACTCATTCCACTTCTCAGAGAATAATGCCAATATTTCACCAGTGTAGCGGCTACTACGGAAGCCGTAAAAGGCCAATGGAAGTAGCAAGCGCCCGCAGAGGCAGCGATATTACCCATTTTAAGAAAATTAATTTTTTCTTTTTTTTTTTTTGTACAAAAGATTTTAGACAAAACATTTCATTTAACTTAGCCATGCTTGGAATTGGAAGCGGCAATACGGAAAAGTTTAATATATTTTAACTTTAATTTTTGCCGCCTGAAATTGTCAGAATAGAAAAAAAAATATTTTCCCGTGTGATTTGAAAAACAAAATCGAGTGAAATAGTTAAAAATAACATTTTTAGGGTCCAAATTGGTTTCTGTAAGCTATTTGGCATGCTTAGATACATTCAATTGTATTGATATGTTCACAAAAGTTGTTCAGATTTTCAATGGCTACACTTTTATCTTATATTAATAGTGAAAAATAGTCCCTGTAAGTTATGCTGAAAAAAGTAAAAAAAGTAAAAATTTTTTGGTACATTTTTGCAAAAAGTGCAAGAAAAAATTATTTTTGCACAACAAATAATTTAAAATTTGTTCAGCAGAGTCTTTACTACATTATTGCCAAACATAGTTAAGCAGTATCTTTACGTTTGAGTTAGCTGTTGGGGAGTTTGGGGTATAGAGGTTAGAGTGCTCTCACAAAAACTCAAACGGCCCAGGTTCAAATCCCAGCAAAGGTGAAAAATTAAAATTTACTTTACGGTTTTTTCAAAATTATAATTTTATGTCGCTCCCCGACATTCCACCTTAATCAATGTCAACAAAAAATCGAATGATCAGGAGAAAAGTGTCACCTATTGGGAAGTATCAGATAACAGCTAAGCCTACTTAGCGAAGACACTCACCACACAATCAACATGCAACGATGATGAGGCACAATTGCTGTTGATCATTCAATTGTGAAGGTATAACACTGGCCTTTGAGTGATAATTTCACAGCAATTTGTCTTATTCCTAAGGCGCAAAAAATCAGGGACCGCAAATAACAGTTATTGCTTAAAAATTAAACTAAAAAAATCATCGTATTAGAGTCGACAGACATATATGATGTTATATACCAAATGAATCGTCTTGGAGAGCTCTTACAGTATCTGTGGTGATCTCGCATAAGTATCATTAATCAGATTTTAACTGTTACTTTTTGACGGAAAAATAAAAGTTTAGATTAAACCTTTAAAAAGAGAGTTTTATTTTTCCGTCATAAAATAAAATTCATTTTGTGAGTTTTATTTTTTCGTCATAAAATAAAACTTATTTTTGAGTTTTATTTTTCAGTCGGAAAATAACCGTTATTTTTCGAGTTTTATTTTTCAGTTAAAAAATAAAACACTATTTAGGAGTTTTATTTTTTCCGTCATAAAATAAAACTCGTTTTTATGAAAGATTTTATTTTTAATAGAATCCCGTTGTTTGTGGTATCTTTATTGTATTGCTTTTTATAACTGAATACCTAAAATCTCAAGCTAAACGATTTTTAGGTTGCTTTTATATTTATAAAAGAGCAAGTTTACACAACTAAAACCGATAATGGCCGGAACTTGCTAAAAATGTTACAAATATTTGACTAGGAGGATGAAAGCGGGTTCGATGACAGCATCTATTACGACGTTCTGCACGGAACAAAATATGATAGAAATGACATTTGTAATAGTTTGCAGACGATAATGTGTCAAATAAGGATTAGGTGTAAAAAAAATTTTTCATAAAAACGAGTTTTATTTTATGACCGAAAAAATAAAACTCCTAAATAGAGTTTTATTTTATGACGGAAAAATAAAAATCAAAAAATAACTGTTATTTTCTGACTGAAAAATAAAACTCACAAAATGAATTTTATTTTATGACGGAATAATAAAACTCACAAAATAAGTTTTATTTTATGACGAAAAAATAAAACTCTATTTGTGAGAGTTTTTTTTAACTTTTATTTTTCCGTTGAAAAATAACTTTTTCTGCTGACCTTTTTTGGAAAAACTCTCAAAATAACTATTAAAAATTAAGTTTTCCGATATAACTTATAACCGTTACAGTCTCTGCTTAATAGTAATATAAGAAAAAATAAAAATGTATGTTCTGTCATAAATGTACTGACCTTTCCAAAAAATTCCAATACAATGCCCTGTATTTAGTAGTGGTTTACCCCTAAATATTGGTCTCAAATAAGAAAAAAAAACTTAGGACACGTTTTTTTGAGTAATACAGTTATTTTCCAAATTTTTTGAGTTCCATAAAAAAAATTGGTAGTCAATCTGACTAAACCGAGTATAGGGTTTTACTAACTTTTGGTAGTACAATCGAACCTATACTGCGGACTCTGTACATTTTTTCACTGTCGCACTGTGTTATTTATTGAAAATTTATTAAATAAGGTCATGAAATATTGAATACATATTTCATACAAAATTTTTAACTTTAAAATGTAACAGAAAAAAACAACGCCTTCCTTTACCACTTGAATTTGCCTACCAAGAATATATTCAAGCTGTTATATAATATCAGACTGCCGCACGCTATTAATGTTCGCTTAGCAAATTATTGAATTTCGAATACCTTAATCATCGCTTTGATCATAGTCGAACATAGTCGAGCCAATAGCTAAAAAGCGATAATTTTCAGGATTATTAGCTTTACTGTTTTTTATGGACGGGTATTATATTAGCAATCTTCTAGTTCAATGATAGCACACCAGCATGATATGTCGCAATGAAGAGGTTAGCCATGTAATTTTGGGGTTTTACTAAGTTTCGTTTTAAGTCTTATTTTAAGACTTTATTTAATCCTAAAATTTGGGGTGTTATTTCATTCAAGATTTGGAACATCATTTTATAAGGCCAAGTTCTTTAGTTTGCATTTTGCATGATGTTGATATTTTCCGTACCATTATCATAAGAATTCGTTCTCAAAGATGTTGTAACAAACTTGAAATTTCTCTTTTCATTAAGTATTAAAAAAAGTCACTTGTTTTCAGTTTGCTTTGAGCAATTACTACAAAAGCTGGAATTGCTTAGTTAGATTTGTGTAACACTGTATATGTATACTTGGGCATATAAATTCTTGTTATTATTTTATCTTTCACCATTTCCAGAAATATAAACTTATTTATCGCTATCATTTGGCTAAAGTTTCACTTTTATTTTGATATATATATAAAATATAAAAAACTCCTACAAAAACAATTAATGTCTTTTTAAAATGATCAATAATTTTTGTTTTTTTTTTTTTTCAAATATTTTATCTTTCACTTTTTCTTCCGATGAAAACGTAAAACCTTTTGACCTTTAAAGAAAATTAAATGTACACACTTACAGAAAGAAACCTTTAATTTAAACGAAAAATAAATAAAAAAAACAAAATATTTAATAAAATTATAATGACCAAAATGAAAAAAGTCGACCAATGTGAACAAAAAAAAAAACGCCTTTTAGCCTAAAAGATGCTTAAAGTATGAACCAAAGTAAAAATGCACTTGCTTTTGTTAGAAAATTAATGAATTTTGTGGTCACAAAATTGTTGCAACCTGAAAGAAATTTTAAGAAAAAAATTTCGTTTTTTTTATACTAAATTGGGTCATAATAAGAGTAAGAAAATCAACATTTTTGTATATGTATCTTGGTTTTTTCATTATTTTTTAAGAGATGACTGGAATCTTAAAAACCACTCCTTGTGCAAAGTTACCTTTATTGCTGTTATTGTGTGTGTTTGTTTTTTGTTTTGCTTTTTTGTCTGTTTTTTAATTTTTTTTCTTTTAATAAAAATAAAACTATTGACCACAGTGCACGCTTTATTTATTTTTGTACTTTTTTATTTCACGTATTGAATAATATTGGGTGTACAAATTGGTTTTTAAATTCAATCCAGAACCGTATTTAGCAGTATACAGAGGTGGTGCTTCTTGGTGTTGGTCTGCCACTTTACACCCATTTAAGACACGTTAAGGGCTAAGTTCGGACTTTTTCCTACTGCGAATATGCTCAACATATCTCCAAAGTGCTCTCCAGATCTCTCCATTTCTAAACACTTTCCCTACGATGTTCACTAGAAAAACTAAATCGATTGCTTCTTCAAGTTCCCTGTGGCACTCAGTCCAGCGGACACAGCTCAAAAAGATATTTTCAGGGTCGCCAAAGACCTCTACCTCTTCATAAATAAAAAAGGGAGAGCAAGATGTTCCTATTGAGTTATCCTGAGTTATGTAATAATTTACCTAAAAACTGCTTCTGTTCCCCCACTGTTTTATATCGCTTATCAGTTGATACAGACCACCTGTCATGTACTTCATTTCTTAACCCAAGCTGCCATTTTGCTGCTGTTTTCTCTTCATATGCAGTGGTAGAGTAGTGTTTCTATTAGCGTTGCAAAATTCTGAGACATTTTTAATTGCCTGCAGATCAATGGGTACTGATGTTAACGCTGCTATTATCTGAAAGAATAGTAGTTTCCACGCTATTGTGTGTGTTTCCCTATTTATTAATGAATATAAAAATTAATGAAGTCAAATCTATAGACAGCTGTAAATGATTTTATTTAAAATCTTACAGTATCTCTCAGTGTGTCTCGAAATAATTGTATGGAATACAAAATTTTAAAAATTCCAACCAATTTCGAGTTTTTAGTCAATTAAAATTTTAATTGCATCAAACAAAATTGAGGCAAAACAAGAAAACTTACGCACAAGCATTTCTATTTATGTTTTTCAACTAAAAATATTAATTGTATTAATTAAAAAAATAATTGAGGATTTTTAATAATATCAATTAAATTTTTAATTGAAATTTTTGCAATTAAAAAAATGTTCCTGCCTAGTACATATTAAGATACATTCGCATTATGTAAAAAGTTTTTACCTAAAACTTTTTTCCTGTAAAATTGTTGTTGCATAGTATTAAGGCACAGTCGTATTACAAAAAAAAATTCACCCGAAACCTCCACTATTTGATTTAAATTTTTTATTTCAACCTCTAATATATTTTACGAGATATTTTTATTATTATTATTGTTATTACGAATTTAATTTTTTGTTTCTTTTTTTTTTGAAGTTCCTTGAGATTCATTGTGTTGAATATTTGTCTACTGTTTTTTGTGATCTCTTTGGCTTACAAAAAGTTTCAATCATAATAATGATGTTGCTGATGACCAAATGTTCATGTCGTTTGTCCTATGCCTGATATCGAATAATTTGGTTTTTTGTTTTTTTTTATATTTCTTTTACTTTCTAATGCTTTATTGTTTGGTTAACGCGTGCCTCAATTTCAATCGGTCAAATCAAGTGTACTTCTGTACAACTGTGGCATTCATTAAGTGGTTAAAAATATGCTTCTGACATTTAACTTGATGAAGAGCTTTCGTTCAAAGCTTTATGTAGCCAAAATTGTTAAAATAGATGTTAGTACAAAACATGGTATATGGTTGTGAATTCAAATTATCGACAAACTAATTGCGCTACTGCACAATTTACTGCACAAATGTAATTCCAAATGTACCTATTAAATCTTTTTTTATAAGAAAAATGTGAAGAAATTCACACATTTTATGTAAGAAAACGACGCCATCACAGAATATGTGTTGTATATATAAATATAACGCATGTCGATTTGCCATCTTTCTAATGACAAAAATAAGACAATTTATTTTTATAAATGCTATATAAATATTCATATAGATTAAATAAATCCAACCAGCTTGTCCACCCCACGTATAGCAATTTAACTTCGCACCCTTGTTGATTGAGAATGTTTATTGGCAACGAAATTGTTTAGGTACAAACTTTAGAAATTTTCGGTTTTATCGTTCAAACAAACAAAAATCAATATATACTTCGTATGTCAGGTACCATTACTACCTGCCCATTTCAGACTACCCTTTGAATAATGATTTGTAATGACTAGGATCACATTCCTTCCAATGTTTCCAAATTCAATATTTATTTTATGTGGAGTAGTAATATCCCCATGGTCAACTACGTCCACTATTTTAGAGATCATTCGTATTTGCCATGATTCTATTTTGATCATATCTAGCAACAACTGATATTATCATTCTCAGAATATGCAAAAGATAATATTTATAACATGTTGTAAGTGCAATGCTCATCAGTAAATAGCGCCAGTACTAAGGGGATTAAACTCATACTGGAGTTTGTAATGATAGATAAAGGTGGAGTTTTTCGTTTCTTCTTTCTATTAAGCGTCTTACGAATGGGACAAATTGCCAATTCACCCTTGAATGACCAACAACAATTACCACATATGTAGTTGGATGTTGATTGTGGTGAGGATCTTCGCTGAGTAGCTTTTTCTCCTGTTCATTCGTTTTTAATGACAGGTGGAATGAAGTCGAATATTTGGATGCGGTTTCTTGTGGGTGGACTTATTGAAGATTGGGGAACCTATTATTTTTTAAATTATAAATTTGAAAAAATTGAGTGTATTTTATTTTTTATTTTTCTCCTTTAATGGGATTTAAATCCGGGGGAAAATTACGGCATTCGATATCGAGCGAAATGTCATACAATTTAAAAACAATTTTGATAAAAATTTCGTTCTTTGTCGAGTGCAGTAATTTACCGCCTGGGCTGTTAGAGTTTTTGTGGGAGGGCTCTAAGTCATTTAAACCAAATTTAGAAACTTTCACTTTAAACGGTCTCAAAATATACGAAAATCAACATTTACTTTGCATGACAATCACCAAGATCACTTGACCAATTCTCACCATTTTAAATAATGGATTTTTAATTAATTACTATGTTATTTAGATTAGATTAAGTTAATATACATTTGCTTTAACCATTTTCAAGGTAAGCAAATGTTAATATTTAGTTTATGTGGTAGATATCATTCCCACATGTCCTAATCCGACAACAGTTCTTTTCATCTTTGTAATGACTAAGAATTTCTTTAATGTAATTTAAGAAATACATGCTTTGACCATTCTCAAGACAAGATAAAGATCAATGTTTTCTTGGTGTAAATGGTATACTTGTCGAATTCTACCTAAGCTTTGATTGACAATTTTATTGTATTGTCTATGACGCTTTTTCAATCAATTTTAAGTATATCTGTTATTACCTACATTAATACTTAATTGGCCCTGTGTCAGGGTTATGGCCTAGCTTCTCGTAGAACCCATGTTGTGTGTGTCAATACAGGAACCTACAGTTTAAAGTGAAACTTGTTCATTGCAATCAAATACTTTCAGAGCTTTTTCCAGAGGAAAGAAAAACATATTGTTTTCATATTTTTTTTTAAGATGTCAGATCTGGAGTTTGAACCCGAATATGTTATTACCGATTTCAAAATAGACGATAGCCAGTATTTATTGTTAGGAATATCATTTAGGGGTATTTTTCAATTCTCACAAAAACACAAACACAAAAACTCATTAAAAAAATCGAATCAATTATTACAGCACTTGAAATTACCTTAATAATTAACTTTTGCAAAACTCCCACTATAAATGGTTATTGTAGTTAATTTTGAAATTGAAACTCCTGAATTGTTATTTGCTGTGACCTTTTTATTGCAAGTATTTTTGTTTCAAACAGTGTGGTGCGGGAGTTTAAGTGCTCTATATGCCATTTTATGTTTTAGGTTTTTGACACCAAAATTTTTAAAATCTGCAATCCGTTTTTGGCTATTTATCTTCGAAACTGAACGAGATATCTGAAAACGGATTGCAGACTTAAAAAATTTTGGATCGAAAACCTAAAGTGGCATCATTAACTCGAGATACATAAAAAATATAAAATGGCGTATAGAGCACTTAAACTCCCGCACGACGAAACACTGTGGCGCGAGAATTTGATATAAATAGTTAAACGAAAAAAAACACATATGTAGATTATAATACAGACTTTATAGGTCCTGTAACAGCTATTTTAAATTGCGCCCGCTTTTCATAAGATCCTGTATAGAAAGCAATTCGTTGTATTGAAGTAACAGCAGAAACAAAGCTTTTACGAGAACAATTTTTCAATTTGGAAACGTAAAAATGTCTTAACAAAACACAGTTGGAAACTGTACATGAATTTAATCAAAAATCAAATTCAGTGATGATGCCAATTTTTGAATGATCACTCATGTAAATGAGTAAAATTGTCGAGTTCGGAGCATTTTAAATAGAGATTTGTTTAGTGAGCAATGAACATGGTAATATTTATTGCTTTTGCAAAGACTTAAAAGTATAAATCTTAGTTTTTTGTAACTCTCTTTTTAAGAAAAAAAAATTTTTTTCATATGAATCTTTAATTGTAAAACTTAAAACATTTTTAAAACTGGGTAAAGAGCAGCACAATAAACTTCTGGTTTTTGTTTTTAATGCAGTGACTAGTCAGCCTTTTTTTATTTAAATATGTAATGAAAAAAAAACTAATCATTAAAACAATAAATTTTTAAAACGTTAATTTTATTTTTTACTCAAATTTTCTTACCTCTTGATAGCATTATTACCAGATATTTATTGCAAATAGTAAACAGTTAATTAACATTTTTTATTTTTTCAAAATCAAATGAATTTAAACGCAATCATAAATACAGAGTAATTAAACAAAAAAAACAAAAATTAAAAATATTTAATTGCAAGTTGAAATTAATTTGCAGTAAAATAGTTTAAAAGAAAACTAACAAGGCAAGACAATAACTCTACAATGAAAATTAAAATAGAAAAATTGTATTTTATAAGAAAAATTTTAACAGGGATGTTTAATTTTCTATGCATTTAAAGTTCCAGCTTTTAAGCAAATGCATTGATAGATGAACTTATCAAGAAGCTGAGCTGAATTCCTCTATGGGAAAGGAGGAGAATAATGAGAAAGTCTTAAAATTTCTTTTAACAGCTGCAAGAGGAAGTCATCATAAACCTGCATCATATTCAATGTAATTATAATCTTCATTTTCTATACACAATTGTGCTACCGGCGCATTTCATTTATTGAGAGTTTTGGTTAACTATGATCATATTACCCAAGTAGAGCTGGTTTTTAACTAGACATTGTGGTTTCATACATACATTTATAACTGGCCTTTACAACCCTGTGTCAAGATTACGGCCTAGCTTCTCGCAGCACTCATGTTGTGTGTGTCAATTTTTATCCATGAGTACCGGGACCTACAGTTTAATGTCGATTCCGAACGATAGACTTGAGAAGCTTGTTCATGGCAATTAGTTACTCTCGGAGCTTTTGCCAGAAAACTGCTGAGAGGTAGTCGCCGAAAGAAAAATTTTTTTCATATTTCTGTTTTTTTTAAGATGTCGGAGCTGCGTGTCGAACCCAGGGCTCATTTCTTAGGAAGCCAACACACTAACCACTAGACCACGACGACTACCATCTTACAATGCTATTATATAAAACATTCAGCCTTCTCTTGCTAACAGAGTCATACATACATGCATAACTGGCCTTTACAACCCTGTGTCAGGATTACGGCCTAGCTTCTCGCAGCACTCATGTTGTGTGTGTCAATTATAATCCATGAGTACCGGGACCTACAGTTTAATGTCGACTCCGAACGACAGACTTAAGAAGCTTGTTCATGGCAATTAGTTCCTCTCAGAGCTTTTGCCAGAAGACTGCTGAGAGGTAGTCACCGAAAGAAATATTTTTTTCATATTTCTTTTTTTTTGAAGATGTCAGAGCCTGGAGTCGAACCCAGGGCCCATGTCTTAGTAAGCCAACACACTAACCACTAGACCACGGCGACTACTAACAGAGTCACAATTCACAAAAAGCTCACATCCGTACATCAATCTAGGTAAAAGGTAGGACTTTGCAATCATTTGTCGAATATTTAAAGGAGTATAGTATTGTGTCGACCAAAGGGACCTTAGTTTCATATCAGCTTGATCCACAAGTGTTTTAACATGATTTGTCCATGTTAGGTTGTTATTAAAAATGATCCCAAGGTTCTTGACAGTATTTACAATTCTGATCTTTTCGCCGTTCATTAAAATGTCAAAAGCATTTATAGGATCAAATGTTCTTTTCCGAATAAATATGCATTCAGATTTATGAGGGTTTAAACAGAGTTCATTAGCCGTGGCCCAATGATAAGTCCTATCGAAATCATCATTAAGTCTATCAACCTTCTCATCGATTGATCCCACTGGACTACTTAAATACAGCTGCACATCATCTGCATATAAATGAACATTACAGTGCAAAAGCTGCTCTGGCAAGTCATTCACATACATTGCAATAAGAAGTGGTCCAAGGATTGATCCCTGTGACACGCCTCTGAACAAAGCTAATTTAGAAGATTGGTTATTTTTAAAATTAACAAATTGTAAACAATTTGAATTAATGATTTGATTTAATGATCGCTGTCAAAAAAAAAAATAGTAAAACACATCCTTGATGCATCTTATTCTTGAAAATAGATTTATTACAAGTGATCTATACTTTTTGACCTACGTTAACTTAATTAAATTTGTAGAGAAACGTTTTTGCTTCATAGCGGACTCACTCTTAAAAATCTACCTACAGTGGAAAGTCAAAAAACTGTGTGTCTCCTTTAATTTAATATTTATTCAAGGTGTTGTGTATTCTGGGTAGTTCTTCTGTAAAGTTTTTTCTATTGTTCCAATAAGATCATCCCGAAATGTTCATTTATTAAATTAAAAATTTTACCATTTATTCCATGACAACAACCACCCCCCACGAAATACGTAGGAGTCCCATTAGACCAATATAAAAACCAAGTAGGGTATAAAACAATGTAAATGAGAAGAAAAAAAACTTTGTTCACGCGAACAAAAGCAAAACTTACAACAGAAAACACAATAAAAAGAAAAAAAAAAATTAAACAATTAGTTAAGTTTGTATAGCAGCATATCTTGGAATTATATATTTAAAAAATGTACATAAAATTATTTTACAGTTTGTAAGTCAGTTTCAGACTTTAACAGTAGCAACTGATAGGGTAATATTTTGGATTAGCATTTAATAATACAAAAAAAGAAAAAAATTACAAAAAATTAAAGAAAAAAAAAAAAAAACAAAAGTATTAAACAAAAGCCATAAAACAGTAGCAATAAAAACTATTTTAATAATTTCTCAACAATAATTAAAATTAATCAATTGAAAATACCAGTCAGTTACAATTAGTTGTATGGATGAATGTACTGGCGAAATAAGATGAAAACAAAAGAAATCAAATTATTAAAAACAATACACATAAACACACATTTTTTATGGATACATCCACTACCAGTATTTGTTTTAGTTTTATTTTTTGTTGTTTTTGTTTTTTTTTTAATTCATTAGTAGACGCGCTGCGCACACCTTTTTTCTACCTTTTATTAGGAAGCAAACTAAAACAATTGCATGAATATGCATTATTTGAAATAACAAATTGCACGAAATATGAATAAAAATATTATAAAAAAAGAAGCAAGAATACCGGTAATTTAATTTTATTTTTTTATTTAATTTTTTTTTTTTTTTGTGCAACAATAACTTAATCAACGAAAATAGAAAGACTTAAGAAACGAACTTTATTGTGCGCAATAATAAAACAATTTGTTAACGACTGCAGTCAATATAATAAATATTTAAGATAGATTTAGTATTATTAAATGAATTCATTTTAAAATTTGGTTTTATGTTTAATGTGGAAATTAATTTTAAGCGTACATATGCTTAAATCTTAATTTTAACAGCTTGTTTTGTAAGACAAGCAACAACAAATGATTGAAAATATATTTTTATGAAAACTGTTCAATTTTTTTAAAATATTTTAAGTAGTTTTCAAACAAATTTCTAACTCCACAGAAAAATTTTTTTCTGAAATTATTTCAATTAACAAATTGTAGAATTCAATTTTTACAATTAAATTTTTAATCATTACAATTAATTTTTTAATAGAAGCACAAAAATAAAAATGTTTGTGCGTATGTTTTATTCATTTGCCTTAGTGTTGTTTAGTATGTTATATAAAGAATCAATATATGATTACTTTTAAATTTAAAATTCGAACACGTATTGTTATTTATGTAATATAAGTAAATAAATTTTTAGCATTAAAATTTAAAGAAGGCATATTTTATATACATATACATACAAATATTTTAGTTTAAAAACAACATCTTGTATTAAAAAAATAATAATTTAAAACTTTAAGGGCCATTATTACAACTTGCCGTTAGTTAAAGGTAGGATTTTATCAGACCGATAAATTGGTTTCTGTCTTTACAAGTAAACTTTAACCTAAAGGTAAGGCAATCTTCCCAATAACTTTATCGGTCACTTTAGTTAAAAATTTATTTTTAATAATAAAAGCCAATTTATCGGTCCGATAAAATCCTACCTTTAACTAACGGCAAGTTGTAATAATGGGCCTAAGTAATTAAAAATATAGAATTAACCATGAAAATTTTTTCGATAAAAAACCTAATATCACTAGCATAAAAAACAAACAAAAAAAAATATGTATTCGTAAAATTTTTGTTTGTTTTATGTGTATGTGTCTTTTTTTTTTTTTCGTGTACATATATATATAATATATATATGTATATACATATATGTGGTCGCCGAGGTCTAGGGGTTAGTATATTGGCTTACTAAGACGAGAGCTCCGGTTGAAGACCCCAGCTCTGACATCTGGAAGCAAAGAAATATTAAAAAAATATATTTCTATAGGAGACTACCTTTTAGCAGACTTATAGCAAAAGCTCTGAGAGTGACTGATTCTCAGGTCTGTCGTTCGGAGTCGACACACAATATGAGTGCCGCGAGGAGTTAAGCCGTAATCCTGACACAGTGTTGAAAAGGTCTGTTATGTTGTGAATGTACATATATAAAAAACATAATTATTTTTAAAAGAAATAATTGCATTAAATGTTTTTTATGCAGTAACACATACAATCCTTCCAATGTTTTTTTTTTGGCATTTACAGGAACATAACGTTTCACAAAATGCTGGAGAAATTGGTAAGTATTTACAATATTTTGAATTTGAATGCAAAACTATTTAGCTTCAGTTTTGTTTATTTTTGTAGGAATTTTTCGCAAATTTAAAATAGGGAAAGATTTAGAATAAGTTCACGAATAATAGAAGGCTGTCTAAAAATGTATATCTTAAAATTATCGTTTATTTATTTATATTTATAATTTTATATTAGTTTATTACTTTTTATGTTTTTAGATGCATATTAAACAAAAAATGAAAAAGATACAAAAATTTGCATTTGCAAATCAGTGGATTGATGAAATAAAATTTTAGTTCTCTTAATTAATATTTTAATCGGTTTAAAATTTCAGCACCAATTAATTTTTTAGTTGTACCAATTAATGTATTTGTTTAAAAAGTGCCTGAATTTTTAATTAAAAGTTTGATGGATCCAATTAAATATTTAATTGATAATTTTTTTTTTGAATTAATTAAAATTTTAGTTGATACAATATATTTTCAAAAAGCTCGACACTACTAATTTTTTAATTGATATTATTAATATTATTTGTTGAGGCAAAACTAGTAAATAATTTAATTGGTAGTACAAATTTGTTAATTGAAATCGATTTTAAATTTTTTCTGTGTATTGGATATAACTTGTGTTACGAAAACGGCCAGTAAGTAAAATGTGAGATTTTATTTTGATAAAAAAAATTACTGCAGCAAATGGATTTCTTGTTTTATTTTGGTATTCTTTTTTAAAAGTATGTTTTTCTTATTTCAGAAGTAAAAAAACCACTGGTCACAAAACGTTATCGAAAGTTTCGCTTGGATTTTGCTCGGGCGTACTTAAATATAACTATGGAGGATTCAAAGATGGTCATATTTTCGGAAAAAAAAACAAAATTAATCCTATGGGATCAGATGATAGGGAGTGGATTTGATGAAGCCTTGGAAGTACTTTAGGTGCACGACACGATAAGCCACTCTTTAAGTTTGGTAACATGTATAATGGCGGGTGGAGTTGGCACTATACAGCAAATAGTTGTCAAGATGACTGCCAACTGTAGTCGAAAAGGATCAATTAAACCAAAAAAAAAACCAAAATAAGAATAAAACATGATAAAAGTACATGCAAAATATTAACATAAATAAGAAAAAAAAAATAATAAGGTAAACAAATATTACCAAAAATTATGTCAAAAAAGCAAAATTTTTAAAATAAATATTCATAATTAATCTTTTATTTTTCGACAAAAAAGAGCAAAACTACGGTTTAAATCATTTCTTTCTTATTTACTAGTTCAATACATTTGTAAACATTAGTGTCGTTCGTATTTTGTCTGATTGCTGGTTTGTTTTCCGTTTAAACTCCTCATTATTTGTGTATTTAATTTAATGTATAACTTAAACTGTTAAATACTTAATTTTCATTATTTGTTAAATAAAAATAAATAACAACAATAGCAGAATAAATATACAGATGCTGTATAAGAATTTTTAGCATTAGCTTAAGACTGAAAATAAACAAAAAAAAAAAAACAAAAAAAAAAAAAAAACAAAAAGAACACACAAACTGAAAAATGAAGCCAAGGAAGAAAAAACAAAAAACTCCCACGTTTGTTTGAACAATTTTTTCTGTTTTTATGTTTAGCCAGCATGAATACACAACGAGCATAAGCACAGCAATAGCAAGTGTAACGACCAACCATCAGCTTTGACAACAGCAACACCAATAGAACAATTTTTATGAGATTTTATATTTAAAGAACCCTACACATCTTGCCATAGTTAATTCCATACAGTGTTTGTAAAATAAGTATTTTAAAACTTCCTAAGTTCTGAAGTGGGATCACTATTGGATAGTTATTATGAAAATTTATTGTCTAATTTTTATTTGTTTTAAAATCTTAAACTGGTATTTACGAGAATTAACATCTTTCAAGCATTATGAATAACACCATTTTAAGCAAAATATTAACCGATATTTTAAAGAAATTTAAATATTTTAATATTCATGAAACCCAAGTAACTTTCCTTTCAGACCTCTATTGAGACTACCATGATCGTTCAGTCCGGATATCATTTGTTCCTTTGATTGAGAAACCATTGAAGATTTCGAGATTATTTATTTATTTGTAAATTCAATACCATAAGACATGTCTTATATTATAACATTGGTCAGATATTTGTTAGAAATAAAAACATTTAATAAAATTAGAGAACAATAGCTTAAATAAGAATAAATTTAAATTAAAAATTGCATTAATTATTTAAGTATTTAGAAGTATAATTAAGAAAAGTGCTGAAATATTGCGAATCTGAATTGAAGCAGCACTGTCACTCACCATATCGGCTATGATCATACATGTCCTGAATATAAATTAAGGGGTATAAATGGAAAAAGAGGTTAGTAAATTAAAACTTTTTTAATGTGATTATCCAAAACAGATGACAATTACAAAAATGTAATGATGAAGAGATAAAGTAAAATTAAAAAAACGCGATGTGTTTGACAAGACTTCGACTAACTTATCACAAAGAGAGAAGTGTGAAGTTAACTAGTTGATGATTGTCATGAATATACTCGTCTGTATAAGTCACAATGAAATCTAGCGGAGATGGAGTCAAAGACATGTTCAATTCGGCTGGTATGTGGTTACTTTAAGTATGTCATTTCCTCCGTTGACTGCACAGACAAAAACACAAACACATTTCAATTAAATTATTTAAAGTATCTATGATTTATGATGAAATTTTTAATTGATTTTGAACCAATATTATTTAATGATAATTTTTTTTACTGGAAAAAAAAATACAAAATCAATTAAAAATGTTTGTTAAATAATTTCATACGTTTAATTGAAAACAATGTCAAACATTAATTAAAAATATTGTTAATTCAATTAAAATATTATTCAGAAAAAGCAGAACACACTATGCTGGTTTTAATGAATAATTTTTAATGTTTGAAAATGAAATCGCGATTATGAGCAATAAAACGTGTTTTTGTGTGGTGAGTGAAAATAACCAATTAAACATTTAATTGAATAAATTAAAACAAGTAATTGAATTTGAAATTAAAATCAAATAAGCCGTACCTTTTTTTGTGTAAGAAATCATTAAAGAAAATAATCTAAATTTAATATTAAATATGAATTGTATTGTTTATGGAGATTAGAATGTCTCTACGGTTATTTCATCTCTGCTTAACAGCTTCATTATGAGACTTTTCCCCAAATATGATAATCAAAACCATAAGCTTCTTCTTCTCTCAATATACAACGTATATTGCTGTTTGAAATTCATGCTATTATAGCTAATTCAGCTGCGTAAGCCAACGGTTTTACCCAGTAGGCTACCATAGAGTAGGATGTAGCTCAGATTTAATACTGATTAAACTATGACCGTTCAAGTAAAAGTATTCAAATTTTTACTATGATCGTTATTTCTTTAAATCCTGAAAAAAATAGTAAACGTAATGTATGTTTATAAGTTAACTTTTATTCATCAGAGCAAGGCTTTTCGAACTACTGCCGCAGTCTACACGTTAGATCGAGTAGGTTAATCTCGGACCGTCCTCATAGTCAGAAATGAAAAGTTTGTTTGCGGTTTTTTCAAAATTATAATTTTAAAATAAGAGGTTCCCCACCCCTCCAAGAAGACCATCAACAAAGAAACAGACATTCCACTCTATTCCACCTAAACCTACTTAGCGAAGGCACTCACCACACAATCAACATGCAGCGATGAGTCAATTTCTGTTGATTATTCAAGGTGAATATATAACACTGGCCTTTAAATGATCAATTAACAGCAATTTGTTTCATTCCAAAGATGCTTAATAATAATATAATTAATAATAATATATGTACTGTCCTTTAAACAGCATTTAGTAGGGGTTTACCCCTGAGTATTGCTCTCAAATAAAAAAAAATTCATATTTTATTTTAGGACATTAAATAAGTAATTCTTCTCTAAATCAGACTGTAGGAATCTTACGAAATTCGTTTTCTGCCTATAAGTTTAATATGATTTTTGTGCTTTTTTGTTTCCTTTACATTTTTGTTAAAATTTACACAAATTGCATTATTTGTTTAACTTCATCATCGCGTTTTGTTGTAAGTTGTTTAAGTTTTTGGCTTCCTCATCCTTCTTGTAATCATACCATGATGACTGCTTTTGCTATTACTGTTGATGATTTTTATTGTTAAATGTTTGTTCTTTTTTTTTCTTTTTTTTTTTGGAATATTAAATTTTGTTAGACCTTTACTTTACTCGTTTGTTTTATTTTGTTTTTAAACACTTGTTACCTTAAAAGCTGTAATCGTAAGTAGATAAACTTAACAAATGAAAGCAGGAAAAAAACACAATTTTCAACACATTTTAGGTAACATCACTCTGATGTTTAACATTTTATTATATTTATAATTCTGTTTCTTTTTCTTTTTTATTGCACCATTAAATATTACAAAAAGACAAAACAAAAATTCTGTGTTTTTTTTTTTTTGTTTTCTTGAAAGATTTGTAGTGTTTAAACAGTTTAACAAAATTATCATTTAAAACAAAAAGAATTTAAATGGCCTACACACGTTTAAACCATTTAAATTGGTTTTCATTACTTGAACGACTATGTTTTTCAGAGTTAATGCAACACTTAAATGTTGGTTGGTGGCGTTAAAGTTTTTTTGCCTCTTTGTATTATGAAAGAATGTTGTAAATTTTGATACACAAAAAAAATTATTTTTATAAAATATAAAAAAACGAAGATGTTTCAAAAAAAAAATTACCCAACTTATAGCGACAAAAAGGAAAACTATTACATTGAGAATCAGTTAGTTGGTATTTTATTTTAATAGAAAAGCAAAATATGATGGAGATAGTGGGAGTTGTTATTAGTTTTGAAAGAAGTCAGGGGAATTTTTAATTGTAAAAAATAACATAAAATATTAATAAAAGACAAAATATATGTTTCGCCTTATTGGCGAAAACAGAAATGTATTAGCGTTTTAAATACTTTTCTTTGGTTTTTATTTACTAAATGGGATATGATTCGCATTTAGTCTATAACTATTTTAACATAAGTATTTATAGTTTTGAATACCACCTTTGAGAAAAAGTCTCCTGACGAGTCTCTTAAGCAGAGACGAAATGGCCATACGGACATGCTTATCCTCAAAAGCATACATTTCATATTATAAAATATTAATTTGAAATCCATCATTGAAATTTGCAAATAATTTCAAGAATGTTCTTGATAAACAACAAATGGTACATTTATTTAAATCTAAGGAAATCTGTTGACTTTCTTAAATTTATTTTTTAATAAGTACGTTGAACTTAACAATTTTAGAATGTTGGCTATAAGTAACGCTAATTACACTTTTAAGAGTTCGTTAGCGATGTTCATGGGCCATTATCCAATGTTGTCTAGACTGCACCTCCAGTTTGTTCTATAAAGAGAGGTTCCATTGACTTATAGGTAGGGAGGCAGATGTAAGGTGGATGGTAATTGATTCCTACAGGATCTTAAGGCCAACTTTGCCTGCGTTTAAGATTAGACGTCCTAGATCGTTGTTGTGTTAGCTGTACTTATTGGACACTGAATATTTGAGAACCATGCTCGTCGGATGGGTATTCGGTACAACAATCACTATTATAGCTGGGGTCATGTGGTGGAAAGGGAGACAGTTAAGAACTTCCTTCGTAATTGCGCAAGGGTTTCTAAACGATGTCATGATGCTCCTGGTATGGAGATAATATAGCATGTCGTCGAGATTTATCAGGGAAACGTCCTCAAATACCTCAATCGTACAGAGTGAACATGAGGGAAATTTTGACTGTGGTAACAGTCAAAAATGATTCTGTAATATGCTAATTGAGCCTTGTGTAGAGCGGCCTCAACAGCCAGCCGACCAACCAACCCTCCCGTGAAAATTTAAACGAAAGTCAATCTGTCAATTAGCATTAATATGAATTTTTATGTTAAAGTTGATTTAAAATAATAAAAATCAATTTATGGGTCCGACAAAATCTTACCTATCACTATCGGCCACTTGTAATAATTGCCCTTAATTATAAAGATCAAAAAGTAAATTTTATCGATTCTACCGCCTTTCTTATAAATACCAGCAGATCTGAAACTTTACTAGCCGATATGTTCGCCATCTTAATATGTTGAAAAACTCATTTTTATTCCTTTCCAGTAACTTATTTTGTAAGGGAGAAATTGTAAACAATCACATGCTAGTGCGCATCAATAATGCACGATTTTTATAGGAAATGAGCGGCTAAAATGCAATAGAAATGCAAAAAATCAAAAATTAAACCTTATCCTGTAGCATATTTGGAAGATTTAATATATAAAAAACAATATAATGCTTCCATTATTGCTTATAATTTTATTTATTGCTTCCAAATTTTAAAAAATTTCTGCTGGGTTATGTAAGCACTGTTTGTGATGCCTGGAGGTCTGTGATTTTCATTCTTTCCATATGCACTCTTAAACCATCCAGCCTAATATTTTAGGAAACAAACATTCACTCATTCAGCTTATGAATGGTAGTGTTACGTACATGCATAGGTACATAATTGACCATTACCACCCTGTTTCAGAGCAACGGCCTAGCTTTTCGCAGCACTCATATTGTGTGTGTTAAGTTTTATGCAGGAGTACCGGGACCTACAGTTTAAAGTCTTCTCTGAACGACATTATTTCCAGAGCTATTCCCAGAAGAGTGCTAAGAGGTAGTCACCGAAAGAAAGATTGCTTTTTTTTATATTTCTTTTTTTTAAGATTTCAAAGCTGAGGTTTGAATCCGGCACAATCGCCTTCCAGCGATACTAACCATCAGACCACGGCGACTACTTTTGTGTTGACGATGCCTAAAAAATCTACATCTGTGTCCAGACAAATGCACTCTTAAACCACATGCATACTTAAGAACATAGTTAGTGATTTTTATTCGGGTTTTGTAACTGCAATATTTTCTAGTTTATGGAAATATTGTGTATTTCACAGATTTCTCCGCAATGTAGTTTCTTCAACGATGGTTCTAAATGTCGATGTAAATACGAGTACTTAAAGTTACTCGACTTCTTACATTTTTGGCAAACCTACTTAAACCCTTCCATCTATTATAATCTCACATAAAAAAAATTGTGCCAAATTTATAAATAAATAGATGACATGTAAAAGTTAAAGTTTTCATAGAATTTTTCTTAATAAAAACTGCTATGCATTATATAAGAAATGAACATGACAAACGTACCATATATCGTTTATATACAATCGTTTATCATTCAAGACAAGTGTATCATGTAAAAAGCTGCTGAAATGTTTTATTGAATACAAAAATGTTTATTTAATTAATTCTACAATTGTAAGCCTTCATAAATTATTAATTTTTCCATATTTTTGCCGATTCAGTAAAAATAAATTTTTATGCAAATTAATTTGCATGCAGCGCAGCAAACCTCATCAATCATTTGCATTACAAATTCCAATTAACTAATAAAAGTGCATGTCAGAATAGTTAAATTTATACATGAAAAGTCAAAAATTAAAACTAAATAAAAGAAAAAAACAAGAACACACAACATTAAAATTGATTTAAATCTTAAATAACCTCTAATTAGTTAACATTAATAAAATATTTTATAAATCGATAGCATAGCCAACGAGTAGATACTTAAATCAATAAACATGTTTTTTATTAGGCCAATCAATATTCTTCAATAATTTATTTTTTATATTTTTTTTCCTCATTTTTTATTGTATCACTTAAGTAAAATAATAAAAAGTTTGTATGAATATTTTTCAGCATAAATCAAAATCAATTCAAATTACAGACAGTGTTTACAGTAATAACATGCGGTGTTACATGAAAAAAACAAAGACGAAATAGAAAAAAAAGCACTGACAAGCCTAATACTAAACACTGCCCACCAACACTAAATGTCAAAATAACTGTATTTGTGGAAATGTTTAAGAGGAAAAAAAAAAAGAAACAAACAAACTTCAGATTTATTTGGTAGGTATTAAAATAATTTCATATAAATTGTATTGCCTCCATAACAAGTACTAAAAAATGGAAAAGAAAAAAAAAACAGATTTATTTATTATATGTTTTGCATTACATTGTGTACTTGTTTAACATTAAGATATTTACGCGAAAAGGCATGCATAATACGAGTATGTTCTTGGAACGCCTGTATTTTGTGTCTGTTTTGCATGAAATTATAAAAAAACACGAATTTTTTAAGCCAAAATTTATGGGAAAAACTGCAGAGCATATGATAGACAACTTTAAATACCGCAATAATTAAAAGACGCTATAAAATATTTTTATTATGAGTATTAAATCGCACAATTTGATAAATATTAGTTTTAAATTAAAATTTAAATTATTAAAACCATTCCTATAGTAATAATAATACAATAATTGGCACACTAATTGAAAAAAAAATTAAAAATACAAATGGTTAGAAACTTCGGTTATTGTGGACTATGGTCTTTTTTGTACAAACTGTAAGTAAAAGAGATATGATAAGACTGACAAAATAATTGTTTTGATAGGAAATAAAAACTAATATCACATGCAATTTTTTAGAGATACTTACAGTGTCGATTCTTTAATAGAGCTCCAATTGTTTTTTTGCGTTCTAATATTTTATATAATTTATAAAAACAAGACTTCTCTCCCCCCCCCCTCTTCAAGAAGTCCATCTTCTAGAAACCTCTTCCTGACATTTCCAGTCTATACCACCATAAAAAAAATAATGGTGCACAGCGCACAGTGGGATTTGTTCATACAATGTTTGGCAAAAAATAAAAAGAGTGCTCGTAGAATGTATAAATTTTGCTCTGAGCCTTGGGTTAGCTCAATTAAGAAAAAAATAAAAATAAAGTTTCATCAAAATTGGCCACGCCCTCTACCCACCCCCCATAGAGTGCAAAATTTATTTTTGACCCAAAGTTTTTAAAATTTCGCACTGAGCCTTTGGTTAGCTTAATTAAGAAAAATATAAATTTTCATCAAAATTGGAAACGCCCACTACCCACCGCCCATAGAGTCCAAAATTTAATTTTGGCCCAAAGTTTTTCAAATTTTGCTCTAAGCCTTTATTACCTCAATTAACGCATACCACTCACCATTTTGTTTCTATATCGAAACTAATTAAATATTGTTTTTAATTTTATTAAATAAACATTTCATGAATTTGGAGACGAATTTTATGATTTTATAACAGATTATTAATTATTTAAACTTTTTTTTTAATTAATAGTATGCAGTCTTGCCTTTCATTTTAGTAGCACGACCGAGCAACAAAGGAAGTTTGCAATCACGTCACATAATAGAACAAATTTTATTCTATCATATCTTTTAAACCATATAAGCGAACTTTATAATATTTTTTTAAATAGGCACAAAAGTCTATATTTGAAAAAAAAATCACTATTTTTTTGGGATACAATTTAAGAATTCTTCATACTGAATCAATTTTCTATAAAACTGCATCATTACATTTTAAAATTTTATGTGTCGAAAAAATTACTTATTGCAAAACAAATCCCACTGTGCAGCGCCAAGGTCTCCGAATATAACAGCTAACTTACTGAAAACGCTCACCACTCACATTCAACATAAAAACGACAGATGGGGCAATTGTAGGTATAACACTGGCCCTCGAGTGGTCAAATTGACAGCAACCTGTCTCATCAACAAAAAAATAAAAAATAAAAAAGAAGCATAATATATCGTCGTGCGGGAGTTTATGTGCTCTATACGACATTTTAAATTTTTTATATATCTCGAGTTAATGATGCCACTTTAGTTTTTCGACCCCAAATTTTTCAAGTCTGCAATCCATTTTCGTCTATTTATCTTCGAAACGAGACGAAATATCCGAAAACGGATTGCAGACTTGAAAAATGCAAGAACATACATATTTATGTGGGATTTTGAATAAAACAACTTTTAGCTCAATGTTCTATTTCAAAGGTTTTTCTAAAACTAAACTTATTTTTTATTATTATGAAAATTTATAAAACTATTTTGCCGGAAAAACAAAATGATATAATGATTAAAATATTTCTTAACACTTTTTGTAAAGTGTTTGACCGACAAAGTGTTTCTTGTTCTCTATGCTTAAAAATTTTTCCCCACATTTATATGAAAACTTTATATACAAACTCATTTGTTGTACATAGGGATGCTTATCCTTATATCACGATTCTGAAAAATATGATTTTAAAGGTTTCCAAAATTTTTGATTTTAAAGTTTTTTGCTTCTCCTGTAAAAAAACAAAAAGTGTATTTAAGTCTGTTTGCATTTCATATGACGATATATAAGCCTTATAACTTTTTTTAGTAGAAATTTGATAGGCACTACGCTATGGGGAATATTGTACTGAAACTAAAAATGTTATCTTATGTCAGTACGAAACAAAAACCTTTCACACCGAATGCGATTTCTAAATCTTGATTTTTGCTTAATTTTTTTTCTAACAATTTAAAAACATCATAACAATATTAATAAAAAAAGTACAAACTAATGGCGTTTTCGTTTCTAATGTTGCCTTTCATAAATTTTTCTCCCTCATCTTGACAAAATATTCCTTTTGAAAAAAACTATCCTTCAGAGCAACAATTAAAAATTTCGATTAAAATAAAACGAGATCAAAAAATAATGTATAACATCATATTTTTATATAATATAATAATAAAATGTTACACATTTTTGTAGAAACGAAAACGCCATAAGTGTTACAAGATATAAATTTTAAGTTTAGTGTTCGCGTTGAATTGCATAGCGGAAATAATTCTTGCACTATTTTCACAGCTCATTCTGCACATCTGTTGCTGCGCTGCTGTCTATTAATCTCTTCAATTATTTGTATTATTGTAGGCATTGGTATTTGTCATGAAAAAATAACATATTAAAATATCCTGTAGAGTTGGCAGGTTCAGATCACTTTAATCAGAAGGGGTACCAAAAACATTATAAGAATATTGTTTTCAATTTCTGTATTTGCTGATATTAATGCGGACTGAGATAGTAATGGCACTTCATAATATAAAAATTAGAAATTAGAGAAATTTTGCATCGATATAGTTGTACGAACTGGACAGACAATATACACAAATTATATAAATTTTTTCGTCCTTTTCTGCTGTGAATATGAATATTTTGAAAATGTGGGGCTGATTTTTTGCTAAAAGGGTTTAACAAAGTTAAATGTCATTCTTTTCGGTTGTTTTTTTTTATATTATTTTAAAGCCTTTGTCTAAACTGAGTATTCCAACTAAAGTTTTTTGGCAGCATTGTATTGCTGGTACTTTGCAAGATCCAAAAAGTATAAAAACTTTTTTTTTTAAATTTTGAACAGAACTTTTTGCATTTTTCAAAACATCAACTCCTTGATAAATTGAAAGAAAAATGTTTAAAGACACTAAAATTACAAAGACTTCACGAAATCTGAGGATTATATTACCTTTCCAATACAGCTTGCCTTTAGTCTTATATTTGGGATTGAAAATGTATGAAATTTTTCGTTCAAAAGCTTCAAATCACAAACAAAACTTGCGGAAGGTCAAAATTCGTTTTAGACCTATGGTTTCTTTGGCAAAGTTTCTTGGAACACCCTATAAAATACGAATCGCGATGAGCATTTTAAAATTTTTTGGTCCCATACAAATTGACCCACTCTAATATATATTTGTAATTTGCTCTGATGCTTAAATACTTTATTAAGTTCTCATCCACCCTTTCAGTTGTAATAGAAAATATTTAATTTAATATTTATTTGTTATATCAATTGCTTTTATATAATGACCATATAATAAAACTAAAAAACACAAACAAAACAAACAAACACATTTATTTTTGCAAACGTCATCATTTTTATATATTTTTCTATATACAATAAATAATGCTTGTAATTGCCAAATATTTAAATACTTTTTTTTTCACTTTAAATTCATTTGAAAAAAGAAAAAAAGGGTTTACAATTGAGAGCCTGAATAAGAAGTGATTTACACAAGATATTGTAGTTTTAAAACCATAATGATGCCCAAACAATTTTAAAGAGATTTTTATTTTGCGGCGTATTTGTTTTTTTTTTTTTATAGAAAAGTAAAGCGAACAAAAAATCGTGATTTACAAAAAAAAAAAAAAAAAAAAAAAAATTTACATGGAACGAAATAGATATGTGTTAGCTAAGTTATATATGATAAAAACCAAATATATTATACACTACATGTTGTATATTTTTATGAACGATTTGTAAAATCATAGTACTTACTCTAAACAAGTATAAAAATATTCTCACTGAGGATAAAAGAGGGGAGATTGCCAACTCTAATTGAATTATTTGTTAAATTGGGATCATTTTTCTGAAAAAAAGGATAATAATTAATTTGAATTTAAAGTAAATAAAAAAAGTATTTTTATGGATATATGTAGCAGTATTTAGTTTCTAAATGCTGAAAATTTGCTAAAAAAATGGGATAAATATTGTTTTTAAAAAAGTTTCAAATCTTTTAAGTAATTTTGTGTATCATTGCATAGTTGAATACAAAAATTATTAAAGTTTTTTTTTAGCTGAACATTTCGTTTAACAATATCAAAAAAGAGATACAAATTCAATTTAAACCAATTATGTGTAATTGCTTAGCAACAACAATTACTTTAACCACAGTATACGTTTTGCTAACATATATTGGGCTTCTACTGTTGCAATTTTACCAAATTATTGTCTATTGAATTAAAATTTAGTAGTAGTTTTGTAAGGTACTTATACGTATTTTAATTTGACATATTTTTGCATATGCTTCTCACCTCATATTCGAATATACTATTGCCTGCATATTCATATTTATTGTGTCTATATGTATGTGTGCTTCAGATTATTTTTTTCTGCTCAAATTTGTAACAATTTCAATATGATTTTGACAAGAAGTTAAGAAATATGTATCATATCTAATATTAGACGTCCAAATGAATACAAAGAAACTATATTTGAAGAAAAAAATAAATTTTATTTTTGTGTCTATTTTTTAAGATGGTTGTTAAATCATATAACGTGACAGCTGCAGGCTTTAATGTGAAAATGAAAATGCCGCCCAAAATTTAATAAAAATAAAAATATTTGTGTAATAATACGAGGCTTAACCTAAAAAATATCTTCTAAATGGTAGCCTCAGAAGACCCAGTAGACTAGTGTACTAGTCTACTAGTGAAAAGACTGTGTACCCGAGGTTCCCATTAGAGACTCAGGTTACACTACACTGAGTTTGTAATCTTCGCCACTTCACTCGCAAATAGTTAAAATTTAATTTAACTATTTAATTTGTACATTGTATACTAAGTAAATGAGTATCAAAATTATCAACTCTAGGTCCCGGTACAATAAGGGGGCTGCAAGAAGCTAGACTGTAATTCTAAAACAGGGTTGTAATAGCCAATTATGCACATATGTATGTAGGTATGTATAGGAATGGAATGGAATGGAACAAAAGAGAAATAAAGAAAAAGAAAGATTTATAATTCTACTTCAAGCTATTTAGATAACAATTATAAAAATACAGTGATTGAGAGGAACGGAGAATATGTTAGGATGTGTGGTGACAAGATCTAGACTAACTTATTTTAAAGTATGGTGTCTATAGAAAAATTTGCGTTAAATGATTGATGACAGAACATAAAGAGCTATACAGAAACAACCGTAGCTGAAGCCGAAAATATGTTCAGTTAGGCTGGTCTACAATTTTTTCACGGATTTAATTTTCTCCTTTGCCTGAAAACTTTCTAAATTCAAGGTAGGGTTCAATAAAAAAAAAATCAATAAAAAAATCTGCATACATATCGTCGTGCGGGAGTTTATATGCTCTATCAGCCATTTTATATTTTTTATATATCTCGAGTAAATGATGACACTAGGTTTTCGACCCCAAATTTTTTTTTAAATCTGCAATCCATTTTCGGATATCTCGTCTAGTTTCGAAAATAAATAGCAGAAAACGAATTGCAGATTTTAAAAATTTTTATGTAAAAAATCTAAGGTGGCATCATTAACTCGAGATATATAAAATGGCAGATAGAGCACATAAACTTCCGCACGACGATATATTAAAATTTATATCTGATATAACTAAGATATCTCTGACGAAACTAAATTTAGTTTTTTAATTAAAAATGTTCATGCCTGTAGAAAAATTTTTTATTACAAAAAAATCAGATAAAGAGAATTGGTATTAATTTTATTTTTAAAATTGTCCAGCACAAAAATAATCCTTATTCTTTTTTTATCTCAAGAAAAAATTGCCAGCCCTCTTTTTCTCTTATTTCTTACAAAAAAAAAAAAAAAGGTAAAGACAGGACCAAAAATAAATTTTATTTTTTAACTGCCCTTTTTTCTATTAATTCTATAACAATTCAATGCAAACAAATGTAGTGTTATAAGAGCCAAAATGAAGAAGATGAAGACACATAAATAAAGTCTAAATAAATCGGCATTAAAATTACAGCTTTGAGCAGAAATTTGAGCGAAATTAAATTCTCTACTCCAAAAATGTAATGGAATGGATTTGTTGAGGTCCTTTGTGCAAATCAATTAAAATAACTCCAAATGAATGAAAGAAAATCCTTTTTAAAAACTTTGTTTTTAAAACAATAATTTATTGACAACTATAGTAGTCGCCTTACTCTTGTGGTTATTGTCTTGGCTTACTTGACAAGAGCTCTGGGTTCAAACCCCAGCTCTGAAATCTTAAAAAGAGAAAAGAAATATGCAAAAATATTTCTTTCGGCGACTGCTTTTTAGCAGTATTCCTGTAAAAGCTCTGAGAGTAACTGATTACCACTAAAAAACTTCTCAAGTCTGTCCTTCGGAGTCAGCTTTAAACTGTAGGTCTCGCTACTCATGGATGCAAGTTGATACACACAATATGGGTGCTGTGAGAAGGTAGGCTGTAACCCTGAAATAGAAACAGGCAGACTATTTGTTTTACTACGTTTGTAAAAAAGCGTGCTAAAGCAGCTTTTGAAAGCACATAAGCACATAAAAATTGACTTAAGTAAAAATTAATGAGGTATGCTAAGCCAACTTAGAGCGTGAATAAAATGTAAATTTATTGAAAAAGTGGGTTCTGTTTATAGTGAAACGTCCGTAACTCAGCCATTTTTCACTTGATTTCCGAAAATATTATTTTGTTTGAAATGTAAAACTAATATCTTCCAATAAAGAAAATCGGTTTCAAAACAAAAAAACCAATATTTTTTTAAGTTGTAATTTCGTGAATATGGGTATTTCACTATATTTTCCACACAAAAAACACTTAATGAAATGATAAAAAAAATCTAAAACTATTTCAGTGCTCTATGGGCTTCCAGAAAACAGAATTGCTATGTCAGAACCCCGACATATTTTTGGTGTAGCACAGTGTAAGTTTCCAAAAAATAAAAAAAATTTCAAATATTTTCAAAAAAATATTAAATTTAATCTCACAATACAATGTGCAAGATGCGTATTCACACATATTTAAAAAAACATTTTTATTAAAATCTCTACTTTGTTATTATAATCTAATATATAAATATTAATGTACATTTTGATGTCACCACTAACGGTGGAAACGGATGGATCGATTTCAGCCAAAATTCCAGGCTACCTAGGGGGTAGTCTGTAGACTGTTTATGTGAAGTCGGCCCATTGGTTTCGGAGATTTAGATTTTTCTATATATTTCCATGCAAATTCAATCTAAAATTTTTTCATATTATGCTTAACTTAGTATATCTTGAGAGCTGTTAAAACTAAATTTTCTAAATTTAGTCTGAATGACTTCATGGTCTATGAAAATCACAATCAGAAAGTAGGCGTGGTACCTCCCATGCAAGTCAAATATTAATTTTCTTATATCTTGAGAAGTGTTAAAGCTGAAGCTTATGAGTTTGGTGTAATTGATTTCGTAGTCATTAAAAATTTTCAGTCGAAATATGTGTACAAATGGTAGCGGTAGGTGTAGCGAAGCACGCCGAGTTTCGGCTAGTATTTAAAAAAACAAAATTAAACTGAATAATTTTAAAGTTTGTGAGAAAACTGACTTTGCATACTGTTTTTTCGTTAAGGTTTTTTTTCGTTCTTATAGAGATGCCACTTGATTTATATTTTTCACTACAAGCGTTAAAGAGGAGATACTGAATCGCACTATCGTTAGTGTAGACAACAAAATCGACTTTAAATTTGTACAGATAAAAAAATCATTAAGAGTTACGGAATTGCACTACATGACAGACTATTTAAATACTCAATTGATTTTTTTTTTCATCACTAAACATTAAATTATGATTTATGTGTAAAGTGTTGCCATATATATGGTAGGTTTAACACTTATAAAGGGCTTACAAAGTATATATATATATAAATAAAAATTCTTACTATATATTCAACATTCCAATACAGTGCACTTCATTTAGCAGGGATTTACCCCTAAGTATTGGTCTTAAATAAAAAATAAAAAAAAGAATTGAAAACTGAACCTAGGAAGTTTGTAAACCAATGGTAGAACTTGAAAAATTATAAACATTAATAACTTAAATTACGTTCAACAACATTTATTAACAACAATTTTATTACTACTTTTTTGCTTCAACCATCGCATATGTGTGTGTACTTCTTTTAGCACAAAAATAAAAATAAGAAAACATGCATATTAAAGTTTTCTTTATTTTTTCGACCGAATTTAAAAACCTTAAAATTTGTTGGTTATAATTTGCAGCAGAAACTTTGGAAAAATATTTTTATTTAAAGTAGTTTAAATGTTTTCTTGCCACCATAAGCACCGTAAAAAAAAGCACCCAAATATTTCTGACATTTAACGAAGAACGAAGAAGGAAAAAAATATCTCTCATATAAACCTACTAATTTGCATAATGCCGATTTGATATATTTTAAAACTGGTTTAACCAAAGAATCAGAGCAAATTGAAATAATAAATTATTGAAGAAAAAAAGAAAAACCAAATAAGAAAATAAAAGAATTTTTTTGCAAAAATTATAAATATAACACATAGCCGATGATAAAGATCAATGATTAAATGCAATTCGTATACTTGTTATACGAAGACATTTACACAAATGACAATATTAAGACAAATAGACTCGTTTACACTGCACGCAAAATTCAATAAATCGTTAATCATGCCAATAAACAAATTTTATCTAAATCTGGTCTCAAGCATATTTCTTTCCCAGCCATAATATTAATGTGACCAATAATGTCTTTAACAAATAATTATTACGAAATTTCTTCGGTACGTTAGTTGTTGTTTGAGTTAAAAAGTGTAAATAAATTGATCGACATGTGTTTAGTAATGTATACGCTTATATTTTATGTATAATTTATGTATTTTTCGGAACGATTTGCTGAAAGTAATGAATGTCTTACCCAAGATCGTGAGTATAATTTTAATAAGAACAAGAATTTAATTTGTTATTTTAAATTTGATTAAGTTATTTATGCCAATTGCTTATAATTGATAATTAATAATTAAACACACCTAAAAGTTTTTTTTTTTTCTTTTAATTTTGCTTTTTTCGTTTAGATTAATAAATATTCAACAAGTTGAAATTATTCTTTGTGGTTGGACAGAAATCTCAGTTATTGCATAGAAGTTTTGTAAGTCTGTATGTATAAGGTAAGTAGGCAAAGATAACTGCTCTTCCTGACAATGCTTTTTTTAATTTAGACGAATAGATTTAGATGTTCTGTTATTCTAGTTACCATAATATATTCTATTAAGGTTTTTAAATCGAATTGACTATGAAAGTACTTATCTATGATTTATATTTTCTTAGTCATTGAACAAAAAAAGTAAAAATTAAAATGTTTTTATGTTTGCTTCGAAAGGAAGCAATTTGGTGTTTTACTGGGCTGTAGCTATACAAAATAAATCATATAAAATCAAAAACAAAAAATTAAAAAAATTCAATACCATTCCTTTGCTATATTCGCAGAAAATGTAACTAAAATGTACATATATGATACTACATATTGTCAGTTGTATGCAAGTTACGAGTGGTGGGCTATACTTATAGTTAAAGCAGAAACGACACGGCGCAACAAATCACAAATGGTTCGCTTGCAAGTTTCAAAGTAGTAGAACATCATTATAACCGCTTTATAATTACTATAACGGATAGCGGACTAATGTAGTGGTGCCAAATTCTTTTAATTTTCATTACTCAATTTGTTTTAGCCATTAAAATTTAAATTTTCTATACAACTTCGAATAAAAAATACAACTCTTAAAGTATTGAGTATTTACTTTTAAGTATTGAGTGTCCAAATATTACTACACCAAAAATAAATAACAAAAATATAATTTCTTGCTTCATTTCGTTTTAATTTTTTGTGGCAGCTCTTTAAGGATGAATTTAGCTACACTTTGGAGACCTTTTATAACTATTTTTTTTTATTTCTTAAAATAATATATTCATGTAAGTACTATTATATGACTACATATTAATCTAATATTATAATTTGTGAATATACAAATACTCGACAATCGGTACCCATTACGCAATAGTTTGCCAGCACTAGTCTGATGAATTAAAATTACCTGTGATGAATAACTTTTATTTTTACTCAACAGTAATACATACATACATACATAATTGGCCATTGCAACCCAGTTTCAGGGTAACGGCCTAGCTTCTCGCAGAACTTATATTGTGTGTGTCAATTTTTATCAATTTTTTATTTTTTTCTGTTCTAATAAAATATTCTTTTATAAAATCAGAAATAAATTAAAGTTTGTAGTTCAGTTTTAATAAATATATTTTTTTGTCATACAAGCATTTATTGCTGCTTTCATAAAAAATATTTTAAATGTTTTTAAGGGCTTATTGGACAAGTATCACAAAGGAGTTTGTCGAATTAACCTTTGATAAGCCTACAATATTTTTGACGAATACGACAGTTCTTATTATAAAACAACATTCATAAAAAAATTATAGTAGTAACGCAAAATCTACTGACTATGGTTTTAATGTAAGAAAACGTCATTGTAATGGTGAAAATTTGATACATTTTTGTATTACATATTTTATTTACACCAAAATTTTTTTAAAATCACAAAAAAAAAATGCAAATAGAATTAGAATCCGAAATTATAAACAATTTTTTTACATAAATTTGTACTAATTAAACAATTTTCTTTTAAACATATTTTAATGAAACTTAAAGGCACAACATTTGCTGTTTTTTATTCTTTTCATAGCAATCTCATTAATTCATTAATTATAAAAATGCGGACAACTTTTGACTGCCTGTTGAAATTATAATTGAAAACATGTTTGTTTTGCCATCTACTACGTATAAGCAGAAAACATATACTAAACATGGTTAATTTAAAATATTAATTCATTATATTCATTAAAGGCGTAACAATTCACAAACTGTTATTAATTTTTTTTCACTACATTGGATTTTAACTGAAATAATCAAAATCAATAAAACTTCCCAAAAGGCTTTGAACTACTACTACTTACTACTACTGCTACTACCAATACAAGATTTTTGTCGGTATTAAGTGGCCAAAATCAATTGAAAACGCTTAAAGAAAAAGAGGGGAAAAAAACTTCTTAAATGCGAAAACTAACATACAAAAGAGCCGCATTATAAATTAAACATGTCCCTTGAGGACACAAAAACAAAAACAGAAAGAAAAAAGAACTGAAACAACTAGTAAAGCTAAAAATTAAATAAATAAGCTGGAACTAAACTAAACAAAATTAATAAAATTATAACATTTTATAAAAATCGTTAGTCAACAACAAACAACACAAAATCCAAAAAATAATCTACACACAGAACTCACACTTTTCAAATGCATAAATGTAATACAGGTTGTAAGACAGCAGACATTTAATGTGTACATGACAGAGAGTACAAGAAAAATTAAAAACAGAAGTTAAAAAAAATTTTAATAATTATTAATTGATTAAACAGAAGCATTTCTATATTAAAAACCAAGAATACAAAGTGGAAGTGAATAAAGTGTCCCTCAGGTAGCTCTGGACATCACCATTCACACTCTTTCAATAGATAAAAGGTAAGGTTAAAAGAAGTATGTTTAAACTGAATTACAGGCTCTGTCCACGAGCTTCTTTTCGAATTATATTGGTCCCTCAGGTAGCTCTGGACATCACCATTCACACTCTTTCAATAGATAAAAGGTAAGGTTAAAAGAAGTATGTTTAAACTGAATTACAGGCTCTGTCCACGAGCTTCTTTTCAAATTATATTGGTTCATAATTGTCTTTAGAATTACAATCGCTCTTGAAATCCTTCACAGGGAAAAGATAGGGTTCATTAGGGTTGGCTGTATATTCTTGATGGGGTTAAATTTTAAAATCCGGCGCTATCCGTGATTGCCTCATCGAATTACATTTACATTGGCTGACTTCACAATTGAGTTATATTCCAAATAAGAGTAGGATAGGCTGTACTAGGCAAACGAAGTCGACAGATTTAGCTCTAAAGAGATACTACATTGTCGATTATAGATGGCAAACGATATTTCTTTCGGCGCCCAACTCTTAGCAACCTACTGGCAAAAACACTGAGAGTAACTGATTGATATGAGCAAGCATCTCAAATCAGTCGTTCGAAGCCGCCGTTAAACTATAGGTCCCCGTACACATGGCTAAGGGTTGTAACTAGTGCTGTCAAATTCTGCTACTTTTCATTACTCGATAGTGTTGAGTACTTTCATTTGGGTACCCAATGCTACTCAATACTTTTAACGGATTTTATATTTAAGAGAAAACAATTTCATAAAGTTTTGTGTTTTTAAACAGAAATTTGTTTCGCTGTTAAAATTGAAATCTTCCATAGAACTTCGAAGAAAATTACAACCCTGAAAGTATTGAGTAGTTACTTTTAAGTATTGAGTATCCAAAAATTCGTATAAATACTCGAAACTCGATACCCATTACTCAATACTTTGCCAGCACTAGTTGTAAAGGCCGATTACCTATGGAGGTATATTATCCTATACAAACAATAGTAATAACATTACGTTAATAATTGCAAATGACACATAAAACGCATCCTAAACTCATAATCTATCCGTTAAAGTTCTGTTAAAGTATTATATTGTGTGGACAAATTTCAAGAAAACAAACCAAAAATTATTTTAATATTATTATGAATGGTTACTTACAATTTATGCTGCCAATTCTGATTTACAATCACGATTGTGTATAAACCGTAAAACAAAAATAAGAGTAAGTTAAAAAAAAAAAAAAAAAAACTAAATTAATAAAATATGGCTACAAATTATTCGAATATTTGTGTTGTAAGATAAGCAATTTTTTTATTTCATTTTTTATTTGGTTGTCTAGTTTAGAGTTTTTTTTTAATTTTTTAAATTTGATCTATTAGTTACGGGTATTTTAAATGAAAATATCAGATTTAAAGGCGCGTATTACAGTTGCAATTACAGCAAATACCACAGCGTTCGCTGGCTGTGATTTCATTCTGATAAAAGAAACAAATTTTGTGTTTTTTTTTTTTTTTTTTTGAATCAAAACTAGCAAATCGTGTAGCAACAATAAATTATTTATAGATTATGGATTATTAAAAAGAGCAGAATTAGTTTTGCAAAAATTTGAAATTTGTGCCAAAATTTGTATTCCACACCAAATGTCGCCAAAAGGAATTTGTTTTTGCTAATGTTTGTAATTTTTAATGTTGACACCGTCCGTTAGTTTGAAGTTTTTCAAACTGATGCAGGTGGGGAAGATATTGTAAAAACTTTAGATAGGTTAAGATGAGAGCTGTACAGTATATTTGGTGGTCGAGGTATTAGAATACCTTTAGAATGAATAAATGTTTGTAGTTTTTTTAAAAATAACCCAAATATTATACATTTATAAAAGACTTAAAATATAATAATTTTCTTTACTACGAATAAAATGGATCATCTGAGTGCGTAAAGTAAAGAATTTACAGATTTTAAAAATAATCAATAGAATGTGGCATCTTTTGCCTATTCTCCGATTTGCTATAGGCATATATCTTTATAACATCATATCACTGCAAATCATTTTGAGCTGAAATGTTAACAACAAGGTGACACAGAACCTAGAATTTTGTAACGCTTGATCAAATATTCGTAGGGTTACGTCAATTCTATGGTTCATGGAGGAGCACTTTATAAAAAATTGTAGTAAAGTTTGTGCCTAAGTTTGTGCCTAAGCCCATTTAATATAAATATAAGCTTAACCTTTAACTACTGAGGTGAAAAATTTGGACATAGTTATTGAAGTGGTGGTAAATTTTACCACCTTCGGTTTTACCAAAAAATTTTGCCAACAAAATTTCTGTTTTTTAATAATTTGTTTTTAAAAGAACAAGAAAACACATTTTTATATAAATAGGATTATAAAAATAAAAAACTCAAACATTTAGTATAACAAAAGAAGGATTTTACTTCATAGCCACTTTTCTTAAAACTAAAAAACAGTACATACTAAAACTTAAAAAAAAAAATTTTATTAAAAGATAATCAGGAACATAAAAGGCTTTTTTCACAGCCAAGATTATAAAATAACAAATGGAAAAGAAACGAAAACAAAATTATATATTTAAGAAAAAATGGGGATCAGCCTTTGTGGAGATATTTTTTTTCATCGAACTTCGTATTTGCACAATGTAAGCACATGCTTTTGCTGCATCCCATACACATAGGCTTGGTACAATGCAAGTAAAAGTGGGAAGTTTGACGTTTTAGCCCACTAGGGCTTATGTAGCATAGCTTCCTGCAAGTCGTTGTCGGCACTACTGAAGGTGAAGCAACATAGTCTGCTCCTAAAATACTGATAATTGTGTTCCATAGTAATCTATGTAGGCCTTTTTTGTGTTGTATCGCTTTCCTGAATGCAAAAATCTGCATCAGCAATTTCATCATCAACGTCGCTGATTTGGCCTACTTATCCAAGCAGCATAACTATTTCTAAATTACTAAGTTCGTTTAATTTCTATATAGTCTACAAGCATAAATCGCAATAAAACGGAGGAGTGGTCAAATTTATTCTATAACAACCTAACGTCAATCCTGATGAGTGGTATTTTTTTTACATTAAATACTTACACTTATTTGGTAGTGGTGGTAAAATATTTTCTTAAAAAAAACACGTTTTCTTTGAGAAGTGGTAAATTTTACACCAACACATGCATATCTCTGTTCACACGAACCCAACAGCAGCCAAAACTCAACTGAATAACAACTATGGGAATATAAGAAAATACTATGAAAATGAAATTGATAGCGCTCCACCGAAGAAAATAAATTAAACAAGTCTAAAGAGAGGGTAAAATTTACCACCGCCTCAGTAGTTAAAGGTTAACCTAAATGAAATAATTATTTTTTTATTGAAAAACAAAAAAATATGTTTCGCCATACATGCAAATACATTCAATATTAAATGAAATATATTGCTTCTAGGAACAAGCAGAACTCTCAAACAACCGAGATTCAAATCCCAGCGAAGTAGAAAAATTAAAAAATAAGTTTGCGGTTTTTCGATAATTATAATTTAAAACTAAGATTTTTCCCGCTCTCCAAAAAATCCATCTTCAGAAACCGCTTCCTGAAATTTCCAGTCTATTCCACCAAGAAACGAATGATCAGGAGTACAGCGCCACCTTCTGGAAAAATAACAACTAACCACGTAGTGAAGTCGCTCACCACTCACATTCAACACCCACCCACAGATGGGGTAATTGCTGTTGATCATTCAAGGGTGAAGGTATAACACTGGCCTTTGAGTGATCAAATTGACAGCAACTTGTCCCATTGACATAAGGCGCTTAACATCTTAACATTTATCTATATATTCAACATTCCAATACAACGCACTATATGAGTAGGGGTTTACTTCTGAGTATTGGTCTTAAAAAAACCAAAAAAAACTTGTTTCTTTGACAATTTCGTCTCTGCTTAAGTGACTCCTCAGAAGAGCTTACTCAAAAATGTTAATCAAAACTATAAATACTTGGCGTAAATGTCTGTAGCGTTGTGAATAGAAAATCTAAATTTTTTTTATTAAAAACTAAAAATATTTTTTGCTATATAGGCAAATACATTGAATATTTTCTAGGTAGAGAAAAATGCTTATTCCCGTAAGCAATACATTTCATATTTAATATTAAATAAAATAAGTTAAAAATAATTTTATGGTACAAAAATAATTCAAGAAAAAAATTGTTGTTCCATTTTTGTAAAACTACAAAAAAAAATTTGCAGCTTTTGCATGGTACCTTTCCAAAGAAGAATAAAAAAAATGAAAAAATAAAACCAAGCGGACTTCACAAGTACGAGAGCTAGTCTTATAGTTGTCATTATATGAAAATCTATACTTGTAAAAAACTCTCAGTATAATAAAGGATTTAAATTTATTTTTAAGTCCGATATAATAATACGTAACGATAACGCAAGATCATTTTCGTTACCTGACTAACATAAGTAAATATTATATATTTAAATGAACAACCTCTAGACAGGTTAGCTTTTCAAATTAGACAAATTTATTTTATTCTTGTGTTCTTCACTAGAGTTACCATATTCAATACATTAATTACATTAGTATTACCGACTTGTTTCTAAGCACATACACAACAGAAGACATAATAAAACAGCGAGAGAACGGCTTCTTTCAATATTGTGAAACAGGCTGAAGAACTTTTCGTATCATAGAATAAGAAGGGCTGCCTACCAAAACGTCTCTATGCAACGTCAAAGTAGTGTTTAAATCAAGCAATTATGCTTTACTACTTCACATTGTAAATCGAATGCATTGTCATACTAAACTTTGAATTGCTCTATAAGCAAAATAAATTATAGCAGGATGGTTTTGCAACGAAAACGTCTTGCACTTATCCTACTTGAACAACATATCACCGTGCGGGAGTTTATGTGCTCTATCGGCCATTTTATTATTCTCGAGTTAATGATGCCACTTTAGGTTTTTGATACCAAAATTTTTAAAATCTGCAATCCGTTTTCGGCTATTTATGTCCGAAACTGGACGAGATATCCGAAAACGGATTACAGACTTTAAAAATTTGGGGTCGAAAACCTAAAGTAGCATCATTAATTGGCATATAGAGCACATAAACTCCCGTACAACGATATGTGTTCCAAGCAACAAGAATTTTGTTTCTGTTATATGTTTAAATAATGCTTAAATATTTTCGAGATACGTCATCTCGATTAAATGGCACATTTTTTTTTACTTCATCTATTTCTTTGGAGTACCTATACTTACATAATCGTATTTTCAGCTATTGTTTATAAAAAGTATTGTATTGTGTATGTGAGTTTGGGAATGCCTGAAGGCCGTACGATTTGTCAAAAAAATCGTGTGTGTTAAGAAGTACTTATAACAGTGTGGCATGTAAATGCATCTGTGTAACAGATTTTTGAGAAGTCTGTCCGTCTTCATAATCTTTTGAACAAATTCATAAATATTTTTTTCTTCATTCGATCAGGGTTGCATTTTATAAGATGTTAGCAAAAAACAACTCTACATATGCTTTGCATCTTATTTTGTGTTCTGGTGTGGCACTAATCTTGCCATTTTGATGTGACTTGTGAATTAATCGCACAACTGTGTATGATAGTTTATATGGTTGCGTTTAACAATACATGACATTATCACACTGCAAAGCAACTTGCGTTTAGGAAAGCCAAGTTGATGCGACATTCTATTGTTTATGGATTAGTAAATTCTGCAATCTATAATAAGGAGCAGGAATGTTAATTTAATTTGCAAAATATTAAAAATTTTTCTAATCAAACTCTACTTTCTTTTATCGATAACATCATTAAGTATTTTGGCAATTTTGTGTTGATCTGAATATAGTTGTACTCTTTACACTCGTTATACTATATCAGTCCCAAAAATTATAGTGAGATAAGGGCTTAACAATAAATGCAATGAATTTCTAAGCAAATAAAGTCAAAATTTTGGTCACTCCATTAAATGTGTTGTTGTGTCTCATTAAAAAAGAAAGGAAAAAAAAATATGCCTTTAAGAAAATAGTAGAATTATTTGGTTTTAAATTAAAACCATTACTTATTTTTATAAACCAATCAAAATTTTTTATTGCAAATTGTTATTTATGGTTAAAAAGTAAAACTTTTAAAATAAATTATAATTAAGAAAAACCAAAATGCTTAATTGTTTTTCTGAAACAGAATGTAAGCATAAGTATTACTATATATCTCAATTAAAAATCGATATGTTAGATTTATGTGACAAAATATCTAATAGTTGCCATAATTAAAATAAATGCTTTTCAGCTTATGGCTAATAATTGATTTTTATTTTTTTTATTTTTTTTATTAATTTTTGCTGTTTATTAAGGAAAAAGTTTTACTTGGCTTGATATACATTTGCTTTCAACTAAAGCGGAGGCAATTAAATTTTTGAAAGTGTTTAAAATTTTTAAACACAAATTATTTTTGTAAAATTTAGAATATTTTTAAAACTTTTAGCATATTTGGTAAAATCACTTAAACATTTAACAAAAAAAAAATTTTATATTTTTATTTTTTGTTTGGGTTTTATCATTTTATTAAAACCGTATTTATCCTAAATCAACTTTAACACTATTGGACCAGTCGGCGTGCAATATACTGGTTTTATTATCATAAATTTTATTTTAAACACAACACATAGTCAAGCAGGTGTCTTTACAATAGCATTAATTAATCATCCTAAATTCAGTTATATGATAATGTTTAATGTCTAACAACTTAATTATAGTTTTTGTAATAAAAACAAATTGTTTTTTAATAAAAAAAAAATAACCCAAAAACACCAGCAAGGAAAAGACAAATTCATATTCAACATTTTGTTTTTGTCTGTTTATTTTTTAACTACTGCGAAATTCCGTCAACAACAAAGACATCTTGTTAAAATTTTTATCGAAAACCAACTTAACAACACAGTAAAATTAAACAAAAAAACAAAGTATCGATGTCGTGTCGCATGCAAAATTATAGCTGCTTATAATATGGCCACTTAAATTTATAGTTGCCATAGCAGCAGTTTAAAAATCAAAGAGCCAGTAGTAGTAAGAGAGCGCCCACTGATAACTAAAACGTCATTTGCCTTCAAACACAATAAACACCAAATTTATTAAATACACACTTAACTTATTTACCAGCTCCTTAGAATAACATTTTGATGCGGTCTGCCAAAAGCTAATTATTTTGTGCGCCATCATTTGTACGCTCCTCTCATTCATTGTATGGCAGCTGGTACATGCCATCCAGAGTTTAGAGTAAAACATTCAAATCACATTAAATGACAATTTCAGTTGTTTGCAATAAAAAAAAGAGGAATTAAAAATCAATATAAACAGAAATATACCTACTGAGTAAAGGCAATAAAATACGGTACCGGTGTTGTTAAAAACTTGCAGCAAAAATGGTTACTTTGGATGGCATATTTTCTTTATGCTCCTCGTTGAAAGCGCATCGAGCATACCGAGCAGGTATTTTTCATTTATGCGGGAAGATGACTAATATAATTACACTGTCTAATAGGACTCATCGTTTAATGCTCAATTTTGAATGCATTATCTAAGGTTATATACATAAATTCATACCTACGTAACTGGCCAAGGTTACGACCAAACTTCTTTCAGCACCTATGTATGTTATCTGTAGCTACCGTTTAATGTCGACTCCGAATGGTAGACCTGATAAGCTAGTTCATGGCAATCAGTTACTCTCAGAGCTTTTGCCAGAAAACTGCTAAGAGATACATACATACATACATAATTGGTCTTTACAACCCTGTGTCAGGATTACGGACTAGCTTCTCGCAGTACTCATGTTGTGTGTGTAAATTTTTATCCATATCCGAACTACAGACTTGAGAAGCTTGTTCATGACAATTAATTACTCTCAGAGCTTTTGCCAGAAGACTGCTGATAGGTAGTCGCCGAAACAAATATTTTTTTCATATTTCTTTTTTTAAGATGTCGGAGCTGGGTGTCGAATCCAGGGCTCATGTCTTAGTAAGCCAACACACTAACCACTAGACCACGGCGATCACGAAGTTATAGAACTATGATAAAATATCACATTTTTAGATAAAAGCACCTCTAATACAGCAAATTTGAAAACAAAAATTTTTTGATTCTCAATATAACAGGTTTCCTATCCCATGAATTAAAAATCATTCATGATTCATATTTTGTATCGTATTTGCTACGTCCATGTACCTTCTATGATCAAATTTATAAGTAATTTGAAAACCCTTTTTTTATATTTTAGGCGCTAGATTCGTGAATCATATCTGATTCAAACTTATTGCAATAATTTCATGTAAAAAAAAGTTTGGAAGTGTGGCATTAAAATTTCACTTTTGTATGGTTACATGGGAACCTGATAATATCCGTTTATCTCGTTTAGCGCTATGCAATATCTTCGAGACTTTGTTTATAGAAAGAGCAGTATACACCCTTAAAACAGTCAACGGCGGCAGATTCCAACTCTTTTATTATTGGCAAATCTTTTACCAACGAACTATTGTTTTAAGTCTGAAAACAGAAAATAGTGGAAATGTTTGGAGATGGAAATGCAATTCTAACTTTTTGCATTGATTTTGCCATCGTAACTGTAGACGTGGAAAACAATATTTCATTTTTTTCACGATTTTTTTCTTTAATTTCATTACTTAAGCTAGAAGTACATAACATGCGTTGAGCCAATTGTGTGTTTCTCACATATGTAAAAAATAATTAAAATAGTAAAGTTTTATAAAGCAAGTTACTGGAAATACTGGAAACGCATCCAACGTATAGAAGTTAATCTTTAATGCGTTGATAGTTCAACAATTAGCTTATATTGTACATTGTAACCGCTGTTAACGCCGTAACGCATGCTTTGTAATTCTACCTTTAAACTTTGCATAATGCACGACGTTGATAGTTTTCTGTTTTTTAAGATAATTAATAAAAATTATCCCATGCAAAAAATTTGGCAAAATTCTGGGACTTCATTTTGTTTACAGAAATTTTTTTTTTTCGATTCAGGTACAAAATTCACTGAGTTTCTCATTTTTTTTTTTTTTTTTGTTTCGGTTCTACAAAGAAATTTGAAAATTTGAAAAAAAAATTTCTAACTTTTAGTCTTAAGGTATTAGATTTTCAATAAACATTTTTAATAAAGTCACTTAAAAAAGTCAAACGAACTATAGAATAATACTGGACAAATGCCTAGAGCGAATTGAAAAAGAGCCTTGTTAATTATTTACAAAAATTTCCTCTCCTGGAATTCGAACCTAAAAATTGCTTTCGAACTTTTTTTTAGTTACAAAAAGATTATTTTAAAACGTAAGCACTCAGCAACAAAATCATCAAATGGGACAATACAGTGTGCAGTCCATACTTTCGTACAACAATATTTAACATTTTTGTTTGTTGTTGTTTTCTATGTGATGTTAATTTAGTAATTACTTGTTATTCCAATTTTTAATACACTGAAAAAATTGTTGATATTTTTTCTTTAATTAACTTGTTAATTGAGAAAAGAAATTGTTTTGATTAAATAATTTAATTGATTTAATTAACTTGTTAGCGTTTTATACAACTTCGCTTTAAACAATGATGTTAATACCTTTAATTAATATTAAAATCAGTTTAATTGATAGCATTAATTTCTTTATTCCGAAAAAAATAAATAATTTTTTTAATTGAAATACATATTTAATTGTCTCTCTGTGTACAGTTTAGATAATATTTTTCATCCACAAAACTTAAAAAAAAACTCATTATGTCTGTATAGTTGTAAGTATTGCTGTTGGTGAAGTAAAAATTGGAGCAAAAGTATTCGTAAAAAGAGTAAAAAAATTAATAAAAGCAAACAAGTTGAGAAATATTTCATTCTGTGTTGCTTTTGTTCCTTGGTTTTGATTGTAAATTGGTGGAAACATATCTTATCCATACGCATAACCTCTAACATATTGTGGTGTAACACTACTATTCTAACTATTGTAGCATAACAAGCGTACAGCTTTATCATTATCAAATTTCTGTCAAAATGCGATATATAGCACTTTTGGAAATGCCTGTAATATTGCACTTTTAGTCGAAAATCATTCAAAATAATTTTGAGAATTTTCTAACCCGGCTACGGCATAGGTACCTACAATGTACCTCGTATGGCAAAGCTTAAATTTTGTTTCATAATAGTTTATAGTCCTTAACAAGACAGCAGACTTCCCAAAGTAAAATGTTATTCGATTTTAATAGTTGTTTGACTACCATCTTTGAACTAAAAACATTGAAGTACATTGCAGTGACCAGTCTATTTTTTTCTTTTTTTTCATGTTAACTAACGAATTTACTGCTATCGTTTAATACAATATTCCCCATATAATTACCCCACGCTTTTTTCTTACCGTTTTCTAATAAAATTCGATGGTTAATAAACTTTCGCTTAACTGCGTTATTCACTTAATTGCCTCAAATATACATATTTTCCCCAAAGAGAAATTTCACTTAAAATTCCCGCGTTTAATTACCCAAAATAATTATTTTCTAAAAACTGCAGCTTAACTCAACTATGTTTATATGGGCATAAAATATCCGTTAAATTTACTTTCAAACTACTTTTTTGATACAACCTTGAAATTAAAGCCTATGTATAAGTATAAAGTTAGTTGCTTTTCACATGAATTGACAGCACTGTATACAGGCAATTAAGTGTATTAGTTTAATTACTTCAAAGAGGCAATTAACCGTATTCGTTTAAATGACTTCCACGCATAATTGCTAAAAAATATTGACATTTTCGTCGATGCAATTATCCGTGGAATACTGTATATTTTTGAAATTTCAAAATCTAGAAAATAATGCAAAGTACTAAACAAGTTAGCGTCTTAAAACTTAAAACATATGATATTATTGATTTTTTTTAACTACTAGCGCCATTTATACGTCTTGTCTAAATACATATTTCCAAAGTAAACAAGATCCACCATTAAGTCAGAGATATAGATATTTCTAATATAATCATTTATATCACAGATGACAGCGTCTTATACTTTACGCAAAATTACAATAGGAGGCATGCAGGGAGTCCTCTAAAAAAGGATGTTGGAAATCTATTCATTATTATTGAAATATTATTATTTCATTTTAGTGTTTATTTTCATTTCACGCCCTCGGCAAAATATTAATGACAGAGTAACAAGTAAACTGGTAAGTATACATTTTTTCTTTCTGATTATAACTAGCAGTTTTGTTAAGAGAAATAAAGATTTTTTGCTCAAGTTCTTTCTAGTGTAGAGTACATAAAAGTCTATATGTTATTAAACTCTTCTTTCTTCTATCAGTTCTTTAAAAAAATGGCATTACAATGTTGTTGGCAATTTGCACATCTCCTTTTACGTTTATTGAGTAGGAGTCAAAACTATTAAAATATTTAAAAATTTCTTTACAGTAAAAAACATTCAATACTCATGATTACTACTCGTACCAGTCTTTCTTTTTACAATGTCTTCTATACAATTATACACATAGACGAGTAAACGAGTATGTTATGATACACCAAACATTGCAGATAATTTTTTGGTTGCAGTATATTGTCGTTGACAATATCGTAATTTATTTATTAAGCCTTTTATTTATATTTTCGTCTTTTCATAAAAGCAAAGGCAGTAAAAATATGTCGTTAACTATCTTCCAGCAAATGGTTGAAATCTTTTGGCTTGGGATGTTTCTTCAAAACAACTTAACTAATATTTAAAAGTCTAAAATGTCCATATAAAGTTACATTCCAGAAACTGAAAATATTATTAATCTTACCATAGGAAGTGTTGGCATGATGTCCAGCTAAGTAACCATTCATTCATTCATTTTGCTAACAATCTTAACAGCCTCATCAGCCATATCATCATCTAACATTATCATTCACAACATCAATGATAATTGCATGCACATGTTTAAAGTATTTTAATGTTTTTGTACAACTAATTGTACAGCACAATAGAGAATTCTGAGCCATTTTACCGGTTAAAGATTAGAATTAAAATGTTGCTTAAATTAAAATGTATTTGTAGAGAATACTGATTTAATAATCGTTTGCAATTAGAATCCAATAAAGACTGATGTAATATGCACATAATTTGAAATTTAAATGGAATTTTAAAAATTCAAAAGTTTAAAGTTGCTTAAGTCACTACTGGAGTCAACAATTATTTGTATATGTATATACATACTTCTTAAAATTTGTATATAGAACACTGACACTGAAATATTTTTTTGAAGGTTTTAGTTTTTAACTTAATAGCTAAGGCTGATTAGCATCGTTTTAAAAGCCAAAGTGATAATATTTTTAAAGCAAACATGTAGATAAAATGTAATCCGTTGAGACACTGACTACTAGTGTACTTATATTTATTTAATCAATTTTTAGTTTTTTTGGATCAAATAATTATTTGATTGGGAAATTTTGATAAAAATTGATTAATCGAATAGTACTATGTTCACACTTGTGTTTTTGAATACATTTAAACAAAATATTTTAATAACTAAACATAACCGTTCACATTATGTTTAGGATGTTTAAGAATGATGTTTTATTAGCTGATGTTGGTGCTTGTACAAAATTGTAAACAAGTTTGAGAAAATTAACCTTCATCTGCTCCTCAAAATAAATTACATTGTCTACCCTGGCGTCGTTTTCAACGCACAATATATTTCATATGGTTTTTAGTAGAAAAACGCGAATCACACATGATGAGAAAACTAAAAATTGCTAGTATTTATATTTACTTAATATTAAAACATTGCTTTTAGTTTTATTATATATTAGAGTGAATTATTATCAATGCATTTAACACATACGTTTTGGTTATAAATATATCGTCGATGGAATTCAAGAACGCTGTAACTGACAACAAATCGAAAATACGTTTTTTGCATCATTTTTATTAGAAAAAAAAAAATACGCGTCGATTGGTCCAGGTCCCAGATTTCTACGATGAAAATAAATTCACTTACGCCGTCTGCGAAATGAAAAATACCAGTGTATTTGTTCTACTTTTATGAAAGTTTTTTAGCTCTGGTGAACATTTAAGGTTTTGTCAGTTACAGCGTTCTTTAATTCCATCGACGATATGTTTTTAAATGCACTTTTTGGACAAAAGCAACCAATAGTATTATGCATTTTATTTTTTGAAGTAGAATTCCTTTCAAAATATCAAACACTTTTGTGTACCTTTAATTTGTGAAGGAACGCTTTTTGATATCTTCGGTGCATATGATAAATATGGCAATTAAATAAAATTTACAAATGAACTTGATCGTAGCTTTCCTGTTCTATTTTTCATACAAAGGTTAACCCCGGTTCCAAAAGAAAATTCCTTTTTATTGTAAGTTTATGTATTGGTTGGCAATTAGAATTAATTTTTTAAGAATAATTAAGGCATTCAATGCAGCCATGTCGAATACATTCGCAAATACAGCCATCGGCCTCTTGCAACTGTAGCAAGAAAGCATTTTATCGACCCTATCGATACAGTCTATATTGAAGGAACAAAACTATTTAAAATTGTGGTTTTGTTATAATAACTCATAATTGTTGTCAATCTTTTAATCCTCGGGTTCAGCTTTTTTAGAGTTATGCAAGATATTTTGTAAAATTTTTTTCATTTTTTCTACCAATATATCAAACAAGTATTGTATTGATTGTGAATGCAAATGTTGATTTGTGCAAGGGTAAATCTAATATCATCATCCAAAGGAATAACTTCATTGACATCTTGAAAAGTGTTTTTCGACATAATTGCCCTTAACATAATACGACTATACTCTGAATCGAATAAATCAGCATTTTATTGATTTTTTGATCTAAAAAAATATACAACATTCATGTATAACGAGTAGTTATATCAAAACACCCATAGAAACTGGCAACAAACTGGAATCAATTTGCAAGAAATCGTCGCCTTACTTAGCTTTGGCAAATGCTTTTGTATACCTTAGAAATATGCTTTCAGGATGCAATTCGTGTGACGGCGGACAGAAGATCGATAATATTTTCAGTTCAAAACCTACCACCTTGTGGCCGACTACACTACTACTAACTACAGGATTTCTGACATCAGAAAAATTGAAGTTATTTTCAGCTTCACTTTCATTTAGAAGAGCTCCTATTTCTTCACTTAAAAAATATTTTATTTACTTCTTTTTAATTATTTGATATATTTTGTTTATAAAATAGTCAAAAATGACTTTATCACCTATAAAAAGCACAATGACTGGTAAAAAAACAAAGTTGCCCGCCAAAAAAAACATACGATTTCTCATATGTGTCGAAAACGACACATTAGGGTAGACAACGTAACTTTTTAGATACAATAAAAAAAAAACTAAATTTATAATAAAAAATAAGTCTAAATGTGCACATTTACGTGTTCTACAAAGTCAGGAAATTTCACGAACTTTTAGCTAACCCTATTAATAAAAATTCAAAAATCGTATTGGGTATGCGTCATTTTCGACGCAAAGAGCAGATAAAGGTTAAAAACATGTCTACGAAAAATTGGAAGAATGCAATTATGGAATTCTCAATATTAATGATTGATTTAAGAGTGAGAAAAGGGTGTGTAAAAGAAAACCGCACTTCATACGAAAAAATTTAAATAATGTAAAAAAACAACTAATTCTGTTGTTATTATTGTTGGTGATTTTTTTAGTTTTCCTAAATGTGCCGCCATTTTATTTTTTATTAAACATAACACTTAAAGGCAAATTAAACTAATTTATTCGTGATAGTCCGAAATCAATGAAAATGTCAATAATATATTCATTTACAAATCCTGTTTAATAAAGATGACCAATAATGTTTCATGTCATCTGTTAGTCGAGTTTGTCCTCATTAGTGAAGAAGATGATATGATTTTCGTGTATTTTAATACATTTTCGTAGCCTAGTGTTAGTGTGGTGGCTTACTAGTTAAGAAATCTGGGTTCAAACCCCAGCTCTGGCATCTTAAAAAAAAGACATTTGAATAATTATTTCCAATATTTTTTAGCAGTCTTTTGGCAAAAGTTCTGAGAGTAACTGATTGCTATATACAAGCTTCTCAGGTCTATAGGTCCCGGCACTCATAGAATACAGATTGACACATAATATGGGTGTTGCTAGAAGCTAGGCAGTAATCTTGAATCAGGATTCTAATGTAAATTTTTATGAAGAAGTACTGGGACCTACATTTTAAAGTCTACTATGAACAACAGATTTGAGAAGGTTGTTCAATGCATTCACTTACTTCTCAAAGCTTAGCTCAGAGTCAAGAGAGGTAGTCGCCAAAAGAAATATTGTTTTTTTTATTTCTTTTTTTTCAAAATGTCAGACCGGGTGTTTGCACCCGGAGCCAACATACTACATTCTGGTCTACGGCGACCACAATTATGTCTAATGCTCGTATTAAATAACTAAATATGAATACTGAGGTACTTCCACCAGTACTTATTTAACAGCTAAAGGTTTTAACATTTTTCATATTACCCACGTAAAGTAACGGTGCATGGTATGTTACTTTCAATCTGTACGTTAAGAAAAAGATAACAATAAATTAATATGGCTACAAAGATAAAGCACTGTTTAAACGAGTCAGTTAATTTTTGTTTTTGTGTGAATATCAGGAGTTTACGAAAGCTGTGGTTGCCTAATACGGTGTTCCAAACCTACCTGTTTTTAAGTTCAACGTATTCTTGAGAGAGAATCATTCTGTGAATATTTTTATATGCTAAACATTATGGCCAGAAATTGTACAAGCCGAGGCAAGCGGTTGACAGTGTTTTATTTCATACATACAGTGACTCAAACAATTGACCACGTGTTTGAATGTCCTATGTTCAAATGCTTAAAACGCCAAAACTACTTATCCGATTTCTTTCAAGGGGCACTTATTTTTTGTTTTTGTTTTTTTTTTTTTTTTTTCTTTTGTTCTTGTATTTTCTTTTAAATGGGTGTATTAGGATAACATTCTAGAAAACAGTTATCTTTTTATATTCAAATAATTAAAAAAAGTGCATGTGGTCAACTGTTTGTGCTTATTTAAAATATATGAAATTTCTTCAATAACATCAATTAATATTTTGTATAGCCACCATCGGTAATTATTGCAGCTGTAAATTTTCGTGACATGCTTTTGATTACGTTCTGGTAGAGAGAGGTTTCTCCCTTTAGGCTTTAACCAAATTCACTCACAATTCATTTGAAGAAGTTGGGACTCTCACCATACTCATTTTCAGCTCTTACAGAGGTGGTCAAGCGGATTTAGGTTTTTTCTCGGTAATGAAATTAATAGCTTAATGAGAAACCTTTGCCTTTTAGTTTCATATGTTAATCAAACTCTTGGTCTAACTTGTATAAATTTCATCAATTTTATGTTTAATTTTGTATTGTGGAAAAAACCAGAACATAGTGATTAAATCTGTTATTGGTATTACAAACCGTAATAAGAAGCATGTACCTACATAATACCACAGGGAACTTTTTATAATAGTTATTGAATTTAATTAAGGTTAAATGATATATTTAGAAGAAAATAATTGTTAAATAAATCGTTTTACAAAACACAATTCCCAAAAGGCATGTCATCAGTTTATTTAAAGTAAAAGAAGCAACTTCAATAGACTTTCATTAGAAAAACTCAAAAAAATTAAACTTTAGTAAGACATACCATGTTAACGAATACAGTGGCAACAGCAGCAACTTCACTTTCAATATTTCTTAATTTTCTAGAAATTTTCAATTCGGAAATTCAATTTACAAACGAGTTGATGGAGCTAACCAATTGGATAAAACAAGATGAGATTTATAATTCAATAGTTTTCATGAGACATGATGAAAATAATAGCAGTGATTATGAAGACAACTATAACACGGATCAGATAATTAAATTTTTAACCAAAAACTTAGATCAGCCCATAATAATTTTTAAAGGAAATAATGCATATGATTTATGGAATTCTTATAATCGCCAACATATTGCTATTGCTCACTTAAGTGGTAATTTGCGAAAGGATAAAGATTTGCTGCAAACCCTATGGAAGTCTTTAAGGCACAATGTTCTGACCAGAACATTTTTATTAATTAGAAAGAACACAAAGGAAATTTATTTTAAAGATATTTTGGAGTTTTGCCATCGTAATAAAGCAGTGAATGTTATAATGATACCTATATCATCTATCAACAAATCCAATATTGACGAGTACTATGGCATGCAAGTATATCCCGAATTTAAATTGAATTTAAAGAGAATTGGAAATGAAACGGATACCATTTTATTTACTGATCACATTGTAAATATGCATGGCTTGCCAATACGTTTAATTATGAGAAAATCAAGCTCAAAAGCTTATATATTAAGAAGAGAAAATGATACTGTCATATTGGGTGGATTTGTGGGTCATTTCTTTATGGAATTTGCTCGTCTCCATAATGCCACACTGGTTTTGCCCAACGCAAATGAAATGGATGATAATTTATTTATTAGTGCTATAGATGCTTTGGTGGAAAATGGAACTTATGATGCTTCAGCCGAGTTGTCAGTGGATGCGTTAAATAATAATAACACCTTTACTAGAAACTACGACTATATGGACTGGTGTATAATGGTACCGGTTGAGGAAACTGTTCCCGTCTATATGTTCTATGTAATGTTGTTTAATGGCATTAGTTTGTTAATGATTTTTATAATTTTCATATCAATATCTGTATTGCTGGCCATAACGTACATTGTGAAAGGAGAGCATTGTGTTTTACACGAGCAACTCTTTAATGTCTATGTTTTAAATGGTCTGCTGGGTCAACCATTCAAGTTCGAGAATCACTACAACGGTGTTCGTAGCTTTCTACTAATGCTAATATGTATAAGTGGTTTAGTATTTAATACCACCTATAATACATACCTGCGCACCTACAATGCTACACCACCAAAAATGCAGGTTATACGTACCATTTATGATATCAAAAATTTAAATATGCATTTAGCTTTGCACATCGAAGAATATGAGGTACTTAAAAAAGCTGAGGCATTACAAACTTTAATGTCTCTTAAAAAGCTTATTTTATCCTCTTGTGATGAATATAATGCTTTACGTGATAATTTTGATAGCCGTTACATATATGCTGTGCCATCTGCTAGATGGGATATGTATGAACAACAACAGAAATTTTTTGCAAAACCTCGATTTCGCTTAACAAATATTTGTATTTACAAAATGATACCCATGCAGTTGTCGCTGTCGGCTAATTCGCCTTATGTTAAACACATGAATGAACTAATTGGACAACTTAATCAAGCCGGTATTGTATCGCACTGGAAATCTATGGCCTTCTTGGAATCTGTACAATTAAAGCAAATTAAATTGGATGATAGCAGCACTGTTATGGAATTTGAGCCCATGAAACTAGAAGATATGAGACTTTTAATGTTTTTGTTTGTGGTCATTGTTATATTGTTGTGCATCTGTTTTCTAATGGAACTCTATTGGCCTCATCGTGGTAAAGTTTTAAAAAAAATTTCACGTTATGTAAGAAGATTGTATAAAAATTTTTTTAAAATAATAAATAAATAAAGTGTTAATTATTGTGCTGCAAAAACGAGAAATATTAATGAAATCATTTTGCTCATTTGCGAGAAGAGGGGCATAACTCAAAAACACATTTTTTGAGTTAATACTGCAGAAATACGAGGCGAACTGTAATTTAAAGCATATCTAGAAATTGTATTTTATCTCTTTTTTTCATTGAGTGGCGACCAAAAGTGTCTTCTACTTTTTATATAAGATTGCCTGAGTTAAAGTGTTTAAACGTATTTATCTTCAAATCGCTTTTTTTTAGTTATGCCACTCTTCTCGCAAATGAGCGATTTGTATTTGTGATAAAACACTACTGAATTGCTTCTTGAAGAAAATACTTATAAGCGAAGAGGTAGATTTTTCTTTTATTTATTGGAACCACTGTTTTATCTAAGTACACTCCACCTGCATTTTCAATCAATTTGTATCAATCTCTTGCCTATGCCTGCTTAAGAAATTTAGGAGTCTTTACCTAAAAGATTTTACAGTTTTTTTAAGGGGTTGGTTGTGTAGTGGTTAAAGTACCTGCACAAAAACTCAAACGGCCCAGGTTCAAATCCCCGTAAAGATGAAAAGCTAAGAAGTTAGTTTGCGGCTTTTTTTTAAATTATAATTTAAAAAAATAAGAGGTTGCCCCCCTTCCCCCTCCAAGAAGTTCATCAACAAAGAAACCGCTCCCTGACATTCCACTCTATTCCACCTTAACCATCGTTAGTAAAGACAAATGTTCAGAAAACAAGCGCCACCTATTGGAAAGTAGCAGATGATAGAACAAACCTACTTAGCGAAGACACTCACCACACAATCGCATGTCTAACTTACATACATTAAAAGATATGATACTTGTATTCTTAAATAAAAATTATATTTTTCCAAAACAAATTGTTTAATTTGAAAATAAATCGGAGGACTCATTAAAATCATCAGGCCATAAAACATATATACATAATGTGCCATTACAACCCTGTGTCAGGGTTACGGCCTAGCTTCTCGCAGCACTCATTTTGTGTGTGTTAATTTTTATTCATGAGTACAGGGACCTACGGTTAAACGTCGACTCCGATTTGAAAAGCTTCTATATGCAGATGATTTTCTCTTTTTCTTTTAAAAAATTTCTTAAACTGAATTTCTTTTAACTTTACAGCATCCAACTATAGATGGGGCAATTTCTGCTGATTATTCAAAGGTGAAGGTATAACACTGGCCTTTGAATGATCAATTCACAGCAATTTGTTTCATTCCTAAGGCACTAAAAAATAATATAATATAAGTTAAAAATATTTACTGTCCTTTTCAAAAAATTCCAATACAATTCGCAGCATCAGTAGGGCCCAGCAAAACCCCTGAGTATTAGTCTCAATAAAAAAAATTAAATATATTTTAACAATCAGTGTAAAACTCAATCATATATCGCAGTTGCAAGCTGTATACTTGAGTGGTTCCCGTAATCAGACTTATTAAAGAAACACAGCATTCTCCATGCATTCAATTTTCCCAATTCTCTCAAAAGGATGAGAGACAGGATAGGATAGAATAGGAGGAAGTGGCAGCCTCGTAATGACAAGGAACACTTGAGCATTCATAGCGGCCCGTTGTGATACCACATGATGTAGGAAGCTCTGATAGCCAGAGGCTCCACACAAGAAGCACTACTTCCCCAGAAAATTATGCTGGAAACCAGCCAGAGAGCCTAATGAATTTGACAATTGAACCAATGTCCAGGATCGACAGGTCAGTCAATCCATCGAGAAGAGGAGATCCCAATCTAAAAAATCTACGGCGGGCCAGAGATGAGCACTGGCAAGTATAATGAACCACAGTTTCCTTCTCCTCAATCGACCCGCAGCCACGACAGAAGTTATTCGCAGGTAAGCGCAGTCTCTCTGCTTGCCTACCCATCACGCTGTAACCCGTGAGGACAGATACGACGGAAGAGATATCCTTGCGGTCCAGTGAATTAAAGAAGTATTAGGTTTCACGTTATTTTTGTATTTTTGAAAGTTTATCATTTAACTTTCATCAGCTAAAATGTGACATTCAACTCAATAAACCTTTTTTAAAGTTTGTCAAAGCAATGATATCGTGGATCATCTGGTCAAATGAAGAGCAAAATTTACTTTAATTGCAATCGACTTCGTCGAAACTTTTAGAAATAGTCATATTAATTAATTTTTTTTTTATGAATTTTTGGCATCTGTCAATGGTAATTGCCTTCTATCTGGCTTTTACTTCTTTCCACAGTTGATTTTTATTGCGGAAAGTCTTCCTATCTAACCTTCTCTTCAAGTCCATCCACAGATTCTCTACAGCATTGTAAGTACTTATATTATTTTCATATAATACTGGTTACACTTTCCTCGTCAAAAATTTGGCGAAACGTGACGGTATCTTTATTTCACTATAGAGTTTCGGATAAGAGCAGTTTGTTTCAAGCTAAGGTGTTTGCTGTCCTTAGGGATTCGAAGAGGTAGCCAGTGTATCATATGAGCACTAAGTAAGCCTTATGTTAGCTCGAGGTTTTATATTACTGAAAAAATTTTTTGAAAATATTTTTAAAACCAGCACTTTAATACTAATAGAATTTTTCCATATATGTATGGTACGAATATTTCTAGAATTTATCTTAACAAATGCTATTTCTTTTCAACGTTATCACTTTCATGACACAATCATTCAACAAGTTTTGTTTATTTCTAACAAAAATTTGCATCTGATCAAATATTCACATAGAAAAACAAAGTATTAAAAGGACAAAAAATTATGCTGCATAAACGGAAAATGTTAATGAAAACATTAATACAAATTTATGCAATTTTTATTCAAATGGTATGAATCACAAGTCCAACATATGTAGATGTTAGTCGTTATAGAAATCATAAATCATGAAAACGACATCTACACATCAATGTCAATGAAAAAATATTAGAAATGAAAATAACGCTCTAAGATAACAAAAATAATAGTGAAGCAGAATAGCACTGGACAAGAACATTTTGTCTTGGTATAGATATTGTTTGTTAATAATTAATAATTATTAATATATGTAAGAAGATGTGCTAAATAATTATAAAATTGTAATTTGCTGGAAAGAATATTTAAAGGCGTTATACAAACGGGTAAAAAATTACATTTCCTGTTTTGGTGTTACAAAAAATTTAAAATAAAGTGATTCTTAAATTTTCTAGTGGTTATTGTGTTGCCTTCTGACATCTTGAAGCAAAGAAATAAAAAAAAAATATTTTTTTTTTCGGCGACCACCTCTTAGTAAACTTCTGGCAAAATCTCTATGAGTGACTAATTGCCATTAATAAGCTTCTCAAATCTGTCGTTCGGAGTCGACTTTAAACTGTAGATCCCGGTACTCATGAATAAAAATTAACACACACAACATGAGTGCTGCGAGAAGCTAGGCCGTAATCCTGACACAAAGTTGTAAAGGCCAGTTATGTATGACTCTTAAATTTTTATAAATTTTTCGAATTCAAAATTCGAATCATTATTGGATCTACATTATACATACATACATAACTCGCCTTTACAACCCTGTGAGAATTAACATCCCTTAAGGAATATGTATAACACTAGTATAGTTCCACTATAATAATTCTCATAACTTAAGTAAATTTTTATAGTAAAATTGACTAAAATTAAACCATTACCTGAGATCCTTTTCTGCCCCTACCCATGCAGTATATTGTGCAGGTATAGGAAAATATGTTATGGGAGGGGGGAGAGATGTCGATGCCGATGTCGTAACTGATAGGAAAAAGATTCTCCGGAAGTCCGTTCCATAAACGAGCGGTAAGACTAAAGAACGAATTCTCTCTATAATGCATTGTGCGATTACTGGACAATCAACTACAAAAGGATGTGATCTGAGAGAGGTACGTGGTGTAGTCCGCAAAAATATGCGATTATGCGGAATAAACTCTAAGTCCAAAAACAAAGAAACTCATGCCACATTGCGCTTATGCTTCAACGTATCGATAGAGCTGGATACCTTACCGTCGCTGATAAGCACCTTTGCCCTCTCCGTCGCCTGTACACGGTCGAGTAGCCCCAAAATTGACTTTGAGGCCCCGGCGCATACATGAGAGTTGTATTCCAATCTAGGTCGGATGAAGGTCTTGTAGATATTAAGAAGGTCGGATGGAGTGAAATATTTCTTGCACCGTTTTAAAAAACCGAGGCACTTGAATGCTTTCTTCGACACTCGAAATATGTGATCATTCCAACGGACATCAACATCACAATGAATTGTCATGCCCAGAACATCAAGAGCGTCCGCCTCCTCGTTATTTACATTACCCATAGTCACAGATGATAAGATTCTACCATCACCACCAAGTCTATGCGTGATAAAACAACATTGAGTGTTACGTGCATTAGATTCGACCCTCTTTGCGCGACCTCACTCGGAGATTATCTGTAGGTCATTTGGTAGTTTGTCATTCATATTTTGCCTTTTCACCTCAATTTCTAAAAGGCTCGGCCTACGGTTAAATGAATATGAATGGCAAAGCTCATATTACGATCAAAAGAAATGTTACCGCACGATTATTAGTGCCTTAATTGACCTTATAAACTGTTACTCCAGTGTGCTACTAAGCAGCATCGCTTACTACTATTATGAAACCAATTAGAAGAACATTAGGGAGTTGGCAGCTGCTTTTAAAACTTAATTTGTTCTTAGAAACGTTAAAAAGGTGAGAACTCCACAATTTGGGTTCTATGTTCGTGTTCTAAAACATACAAGGCCAGACCTTAAACGGTCACTGTGGTTTGAGAACGCATTTACAGAGAATAGTAATGACTAGGGCAACCAAAAATATGCATTAGCATCTTTTTTTTCTGAATGTTACTGACAAAACAACCAAAATATTAATTCATTTTAAGGAGGAATTAAGACGTTTAACCCCTATTTGTTACAGCATATTTTTGCATATTTCGTCATAAATGCATACTTTTGCATTTTTCTAATTTTTTCATATTTATATGGCATATTTTACAAATTTTTTTATGAATTTACGTGTATTACCAAATTTTATTTTTCAAAATAATGACCATATACTGACACATTACTTAAGTATAATCTATTAAATAATAAGGGTACTCATGAAAAGGCTTAAAACTAACATTGGAAAAATTGGCGAAGCTCCTTTTTAAACTATTGTACAATAGTTAATGCCAATTTGATAAAAATGTCAAAGCAAAAAACAAATTAAATACAAAGCATATAAATTTTACATACATTTATGGGAATTAGCGTTTATATAAAAAAATTGCTTAATAATAAATTCTCAATTAAAAGTTGCGTATTTTTCAACGTTGTACGTACCATAATTGCATGATATAAGAAATTAAATTAAAAATAGATTTTTAAATTAATTAAATTCTCGTAAGAATATGCAGAAAATCAAGCAATCTCTGTCAAACAGACTAAATAATCTATTACCGAATACCGAGATTTTAAAACTAAGAGAAATATTTTGTTTTGTAAAGTTTGCAATAAGCCAGTGTCAGCAAAGAAAATATTTACCATAGGGAACGTTTGCTTTCAAATTTGCATCAATTATTTCCGTTGATGTCGAAAGAAGTTTCTCGATGTACAAGGGCGTTTTACGACAAAGCTTGATGTTTCAAAATTTGAGCGATATGATTCTTATTTATTGCAAGAATAATTTAAATTAATTTTGTACTCTTTTATTTTGTATTCTTGTCAGTCTGAATTTTTTCATATTTTTTTATTCTTTTGTTAATTTTGGAATTGAAAAAGTTGACAAAGAGATAAAACTATAATTTTTAGATATGTTTTAAATTACAGTTCGTCTCATATTTCTGCATTAATAACTCATAAAACACATTTTTTGAGTTATGTCCCTCTTCTCGCAAATGAGCGATATTTAAATATAAAGGTAATTTATTTTATCTGGTTGGTGGCTAATTGTTACTCTTCATGTTTTCAAATCTTTGAAAAAAAATATACGCAATTTTACATCAACATATTTATGTATTATGAGTTTTATAGGGCATATTTTTAACGCTTAAAACTGTTTTTTTAATGCATATTTTAGGCGCTTAAAACTAAGTTTATAGAGCATATTTTTGGTTGCCGTAGTAATGACCAATATACGTGTTTTTAGCTTCTGCCTGCGGACATTTGAGGCACCGAAACACATATTGTGTAAATTATCGTCGAAGGTAATGCCATTTACACTTCTTTGGTGCTACATTACGGTTATGCTGTTAAATCAGCAACTTAAAACATTTCTATTTGGGAACTACTGACTGAAAATGTGTTTCTATAAGAAAAACAAAAACACAAACTATAAAAATATTGCATTTATTTAAAATGGAAATGAGATGAATTGCGTTTTGGTTTTTTACCAAATGTATACGAAACTGCATGTATAAGTGTACCTCTATAAACGGCCTACCAATACAAAACCGAATAAAGAATGTTTTAAATTAAAACAAAAAATACAAAATTAGTATTTCTTAGCAGTTAGAAGTGTTGTTTATAACAGTGACAGATATAAAAAGCCAGACTATCTTTAGCTGTCGTTTTGAATGATAACCTGGTAATGTTTTTCTGATTTCGTCAATAATGACGATGGATGATGATCATGATGTGGTTTTTGTTATTGTTGTTAAAACAGCAAATTGTGATGGTTACTATTGCAGCAGTTGTTTTGATTTAATCAAATGTGTTACTTTACTGTTGATGTTGCACTGTCTCTGTCTGTCTGTATTTGTTCAAATACATAAAATACTTAAAGAGTCAGCAAAAATTAGATGTTTTGCTGCTATTTTTGGTTTTTTTTTTGTCGTTTTCGTTTTGAAAAACAACAATGTTTGAAATCATGTTGCAGGTGTTAGATAAATTTCTAAATAGTGCAAAAACGTGCAACCAAATTTGTACGTGTTTATGTTTTAGAGTAGTTGTTGTTACGCTCTATCATACAATTTATTCATCTTCATTTTCATTTCCTCTTTGCCTTTGCCAGTCTTTGGTGTAGACTAAAATAAGAATAATGTTGTCGTTGTAAGTAAAGTTTATGTTGATTTTAATATGAATATCTGACAAAATGTGTGATACGTTTGTTTGAATGACTATTTATCCAGCTGTCCGACTGTCTGTGCATCTGATAGTTTGTTTGTCTATTTGTTTGACTTTTAGTTTAAATATCCGTCTAGTTTTTTAGTTGATTTTATATATTTGGAATCTCTGTGTGAACAAAAAGTATGTTGGTAAGTTAGTAGGAGGTCACAACTTGCAACAAGTTGCACATTAGTTTAAGTTACTTGTTTGTTGTTTTTAATTTCGTTTCTTTCCTAATACTTTTATTTTTTTTTTATAAATAAACAACACAGGTTTACGTTTACGTTGTAGTAACTGTCGTCAATATTGTACCAACAAACTTGTACTACTGTTGCCTGGCTCATCAATGAATTGTGTATCACTACTCGTATTTTTCGCATCATCAACATGTACATTTTATGTAGAGAGTTGTTATATATTTGTTTTTAAAACTTAATAGTCTAACGCAGCAAGTATTTTTTCCACTGTAGTTTACTTTTCTCCAGTTTAGTTTTAAACTTAAATCTCTATTTTAAAATGTTTCAAGGAATTACTCCACTAATAGTGCACATATTTCAGGTGATTATAGTGTTAGCATTAATACGAGTATTTTGTGTTGCCACGAATACATTAAATTTTCGTATGTCACTTAGTTTGTAGTGTCGTTTGTTTTATTCTCATAATCAGTTCACTTAGTTTATGGAGAAATTTTATTTTTTTCGAATGCATTCGTCTACTTTTACCCTATATTCGGTTGAGGCAGCAGTAGTTTGAAATACATACATTATTTTGCTGAACATAGCAACCTTATAAAATAGACTTTTTAAATGTAGAGTCACAATGTGTTTATTTTAGATGTCAGCACTCAATAATACCAATACGTTAACCACTGGACCACGGCGAATACTGTCAGTTGATAGAGCTGCTCTTTAATGATACTGCGTGATAAAACAGAAATGGCAGACATTTAAAAAAGCTGAGCTAACGAAAGAGCTGAGTGAAAGATAGTAGCGCTGTGTGTTTACAAAAGAACTAAAACCGTGTCGTGAATTCGTTAATATAGAACTTAGCAATGGCTTACCGCAGAGAAGCTGAATTTTTGCATCTAGCTTTATACCTTAGGCAAAGTACAATACTGTTAGAGGACAGGAAGGAACTAATTGTTTTATGGGCAAGTATTCTTATTACAGTAGACGCTCGTAAATTAGGACCACTTTGTTCCTGGGGTGATTCTAATTTTCGAGAAGTTCTAATTTCCAAAGGTTTTTTTTTTAATCTAAAGCAACATAAAAGTGTATCTTCGTTTAGAAAATATAATAAAAAAACTCTTCTGGGTAGATATTTTAATTTTATTTATATAAAGCAAGCATAAAACACTATTCCATTGAAATATATTACAGCTAATTTAAAAAAAATATACACACATATGTATAAGTGTGTGTCTAAAGTTGAAAGAGTTGTTAGATTATTTAAATTTCTTAGTGCTCTGTGAGTCAAATTTCAAAATTACTAATCTTCTATCATATAATCAGAAATTTTTGTTTGCTTTTTTGGCTTTATTAAATTTGTCATAACAATTTCATTGCGCAGGGCTAAAAGATTGCTCATGTACTTTGTAGAAAACAATTCACTAGTTCTACACTAATTTATTAAATTATTTACGCTCTCAGTGGCCAAAGCATTAGAGGTAACTCTTGTGATTTCAAAAATCTCTTTATCGCCGCTATCTTTGTTCATGTTCCGATAAGTACTCAAACATGTCCTCATTCCATTTTTCGATTTCATCTGCGCTAATGGAATGGTTTGAAGCAATTTCTTCTAAAAACGTTTGATTAATTTGGATAATTTCATCGCATTCATTGTTTCGCACTAAGTGGACTATAGGAATGTTAGCGTCGCTGTCGTATTGGTGCGAAACCCAGTTTTTTAATTTAGACCAAGAACTCTTTAACACTCTTTGAGGCAACTCGTCCCAAGCTTGCTTGAGTAATATTATTGCAAATGTAACTAACCGTTTTAAATTTCACACACTAATAAACAAAGTGCAAAGAAAATAAAAATTACATAAATATTATGGGATTCCCCTTTTTTTACTATGTTAAAGCCAAATATAACTATATATGTTAAAAGCTAACAAAAAAATAAAAACGCTCAATAATTAGAACCGACAGTTCTAATTTCAGGTCATGTAATGTATTAAAAACGTTGATTCTAATATCAGCGAGTTCTAATTTACGAGCGTCCACTGTATTACAGTATATAAGTGATTAAATTAAAGAAAAAAAAAATAATTATTATATATTTTTTCGAAATATAAGTCATATAATCTATTTCCAATAGATTGTGCTTTAAATAGAAATATAAAAATATGGGTCGAAAACTAGTTCAGTTCTGCTAGTGTTTGTATATATTCCTTAACGGATGTTAATTCTCATAAGAATACACAGTATTAGGATCTTAGGCTATTAAAATTCATACAATATGAAAAAAAAAATCTGAAATGAAATAAATGAAGTGACGAAATTAGCAGAACTTTTATTGCAAGCTAAAAACAGAATTTTGATAGGATGAGTCACCTCGAAGTAGTGCGAAAGCGCTCACAAGGTGGGTTTTTCTTTTTGATATACCTCAGTTCTGAAGTCAACATAAAGCTTAGGCATGATCATCAACCGTAAAGAAAGAAAATTAAGTTTTTTATTATTTCATAAAGACATTCGCTGTATATGCAGACCTGCATCAAAGATGTAGGAATCTAGTAGGCAAGTAAATAACATCCAAATTACCCATTTATGCGAAAGATTTAATTCCAAAGTAGTAATAATTATAGCCTTTAAAATTAAACTTTTATTTCTTAAAGCAAAAGTTTGAATTTAAATGTTCCTTTTGTTTTTATTTCCATAATAATTTACATTTTTTTGGTTTTTTTTCATGTTCCTAACATACGAGTACATATAACGTGAATAACAATAATCTTGGAAAATTTGCAGAAGCTCAACTTTGTTTCCTTTTTTTGTTTTGGCTCATGTCTTGCGTTTAATTTATTGGTTGTTTTGAACTTGTTGGGTCTTTTTATGAAATTTGACACACATTATATATTTGATTTTGTCGTGCTAAACTATTTTGCAAGATTCAAAAAATGCAAACATTTGGAAGATAATGCAATAACATGTCATAAATAAAATTAAAAAATTGTATTTTTTTTTAATTTTCAATATTACACAATAATTTCTAGTGAAGTAAAATCATGTTGAACTAATTTTTTTTACAAAACATTTTTATTTATTTATTTTTATTTCTTTTTATTTTTTTTATATATATTTTTTTTCATTTTATTTTTAAGGATTTATTTGACTTCTACAAAACATTACATGATTGCTTAAATTGGCTTGGTGGGTGGTTCCATTATTTCAATAAAATTTAGAGAAAATTTCATCTACTAAAACAACTAAATAAAATTGAAAAGTACACTTGAAGCTATAATTTCAATGATTGATGATTTAATTTGACATCCAACAAACTAGATCGTTGGGGTAAACTATTAAAATACTTAAAAGAGGTGTAGTTTTATAGAGGGAGCAATGGAATCATTGTCCTAAACTTTGGGTAATTTTTGAAAAGGAAATATGTATAGCGCAAATATGACATGAAATTTGACCACCAAAGAAATTTCAAAATTATTCTAAAAGCAAAAAAAATTGCTAAAACGACCCCAAAAGGCCTTGACGAAGAAAGGGTCCTAAAATTGTATAGAAATATTATTTCAACAACAAATGGTATAATATTGAGTTCTAAAAAAAGAAAAGAGTTATCAACAAAATTGACTATTTTGAATTAAATTTTTTGAACAATTCCTCCGCAAACCCACCAAGCACATACCATTCCAAATTTTGGACGAAATATTGGCTTCACGAAAAAATAGATTTCTTTTTCGTAAATTTTTTTATTGATTGAAATTGTATTGACATTTTCGGACAGGATATAATTCTTTTTTTCTTATATTACTATTAAGAGCCTTAGGAATGAAACAAATTGCTGTGAATTGATCATTCAATGGCCAGTGTTATACCTTCTCCCTTGAATGATCAACAGCAATTGCCTCATCGTTGCATATTGATTGTATGTGGTGAGTGCCTTCGCTAAGTAGGTCTCTGCTACTTCCCAATAGGTGCCGGTTTTCTCCTGATAATTTGGTTTTTGTTGTCAGTGGTTAAGGTGGAATAGAGTGGAATGTCAGGTGGCGGTTTCTATGTAGATGGACTTCTTGGTGGGGAGACCTATTATTTTTAAACTATAATTTTGAAAAATCCGCAAACTAACTTTTTAGGTTTTTTCATCTCCGCTAGGATCTGAACCTGTGCCGTCTAACCACTATACCACTCACCTTCCATTACTGTCATACTTGATCAACTTTCCCTTGCCCGTAAACATTCGGTTCAGAAAGATATATATGTAATTGTGTTAAATATAAAAAACTTAATTTAAATTTTAAAATATAAATCAAAGATTCTCCATAAATTATACAAGCTATGGGAACTGGTATATGTAACACCTTATAAATAAGTGTAAAGGAAATATAAAAGTTTTAGTTTATTTATGTCAACTGGGTTAATTCAAAATCCTTTAGCAGAATTAAATTAATATTTTTTATTGCCTAATTATGAATTGACTTAAACATTTTTTTATTTATTAAGTTGCAGTGGCTGATTTAGAATTGTTTCCTTCATAGGCACTACTTGATATGTCGCCTTTCTTGATTATATGGTTGTAAACATCAGAAAAAATATGTAACTTTGTAGTAAGTAAACCATTGTGTATACATACATACATAATTGGCTATTACAACCCTGTATCAGGGTTAGGGCCTAGCTTCTCGCAGCACTCATGTTGTGTGTGTTAAGTTTTATTAATTTTTTTATTTTATTTGTCGTTAACTTCTGAACTATCTTTTGAAGTTCAATAGCATGACTGCAAAATTATCACGGCTACAATTAAAATGGAATACTTTTTAATTAAACAAACGGAAAATGCATTGAATTGAAATGATATTGTGTAAATTATAAAATAAATCAACCTACAGATATCTAATTTAAGATTGTAAAAAGTAAAACGGCTTTATTATGACCATATTGCAATAGAAAGAAAAATAAAGTTTGTAAAAATGGAAAGAAATATTTTTTCTATATTTCTGAGTTGAATCATTTCCGTAGAGCAAAAATCGAGTTTTTTACGCAAACCAAAAAATTAATTTGTTTTCTATATTCCAAAATCTCAGCAGAAAATTTTATTAAATTTGCTCATGGATAAGTACGGTGACCATACTTATTTGTTAAACCAAAATACAGAACAAGGAAATATTTGACCAATAACAACTATAAAATGCAAACAAGCAAACTTTCATACGTACATAGGAATGTATTTGTTATATTATTTGTTTAAATGCAAAATTAATAAAAACAAAAAACTAAAATAACCAAAAATTCAAAAATAACTAAAATCTCGTGAGATCATTAAATGAGTACATAACATACATACATACATATATATCGTCATATTAAATGCAAACGGACGCAACTACACAAAATTTCGAAATTGAGTTTTTTATTAATTCTGGTTCGTTTTATCAAAATACATATTTGGGCAAAATTTTAGAACAAATTTTAGAAATTATGATTTTCAGGATTTACAAAATTTTTTATTTTATTTTCAAATTTTAAATAAAATTAAAAAAATAATTTACAAATAAATATATCCTGAAGACGCTACACGCAGGAGTAGCGAAATATTGATAATTAATAAAAAAAATTTTTATTTGAAAAAATACCTTGAGCTTGAGAATTTCATTACATAAAATACAGAACATTTTTATGTTTTTCCCTAATGAGTAATTTATACAGAACACGGGTTTCAAATACAGAACTATTCTGTCACCGTATGGATAAGTGACTGTTCACAATTTCTCCCTTACAAAATTACTTATTGCTAAGCACTATTTTCTGCTAGGATGTTATTCAGTAAGAAAAATTTGGAATGTAAAGGCATTTACTATTTCTTTCATTCATTTTAAACAATTTTTAAAGAATTTTTATATCTCTGTGAAATCTAGATTACACCTTCTCTGGTCAAATATTTGCTGCATGTAACTACTACTGCGGCAATGGCACAATGGTAAGAGCACCTACTACACTAAGCGCCTCTGTCGGCTCTTAGTTATACAAAAATTTCTATCTTTATATGCTGCATAAACATACCAGAGACTCAACATCCAATGCATTAATAAAATTAAACTGAAATATAACCTCCAGAGTAAGTAAAAATCAAAATGTACAAAAAGGAAAACATCTACTTTAGTAACAAAATAGACACTTGATGAATAAATTAGTAAAGTGACACAATAATTAGGTTGGCAATAAATCATGACAAAGAAAGCCATAAATCAATCTGGTAAGTAAGTAAGTAAGTAACATAAAATTTAAATATACAATTTAGTTTTGTTGCTTTTTTTCCATATAAAATTCAAAGACCAAAAAATAGAAAAAAAAGCGCAATCAACAAGATCAATTATACGGATTAAGGAAATTTATAAATAAAAAAAAACAGAAATAAAAACCAAAAAAATAAAAATGAAAAATGCAAAATGCAAGAAAATAAAAATAAAAAAAATACAATTTTATAATAAAATATGTATATAAACCTAGACAGCCATGAACATGACACATTTTTATTATTATTTCTTTGTATTTTTATTTTAGCAAATTTATAAACCACGATTTGTTGACAAATTTTTAAAACATAATAAATCAACAATTAAACCATGATGACCTTTGTGAAGTTAAAATATATGTGTATGTATGTGTGTACAGTACATATATTTTGTTAACTTGAAAGAAAGACGAAGAAAAAAGAAAACTTATATGAACTTTATCGTTTTATTTTTTTTTTTATTTTATCGCGGTAACTGTATGATATATAAAGAGAAAATTTACTACATTTTCTTCACATGCCCCCACATGATGACAAAGGTAATGATGATGATGTCGATGATAATGATAATGATGATGATGACGACAACAACAATGTTTTGATGTTTCTGGGGATGTGGTGCATGCATTCTAGAAGGCTTATTGGCTGCATGATAATGTTAAGGCACAGTGTGTTAATAGTTTATTGTCAAAAAAGCAATTTATGTATATACTATATATATATATACTCGTAATATAAAATAATATCTATAATATACCAATAGATTACTTCCCCATTTTAAAAAGAAAGTGTAAAAGACAACTAAAGAAAAAAATAATAAAATCATTATCCAGCATTTGTCTATCTTAGTTTTGATTGAATTTTTATTGAACTAAAACGAAAACAATTTTATTCTCAGAGTTTGTCTTCAAATCATTTCAAGTCAAACAGATTTCATTTATGATTTACTGAATATATTGTTATATTGATTTATGTATGTCATTAGCCGTATTGAAATGGAAAATATCTAGAAATGGGGACAATCTAAAGCAGACATAACTTATATTTTATGTTAGAGAATATGTTATGGTGGGAGTTAAAAACTTAAGAATCTTTATAAGCTCTTCAAATGTTAATGAGGTCAATTAAAAAAATATAAAGGGTGCTTCCGTAAGAAGTGTCATGTTTTATGAAAATTTTTTCTTTTACTCAATGGTTTATGCCCCTAACATGCTATTATAAGCATGGAGATTTTTTTCTATTAGGCCGCTTATAGCAATGAGACAATTTGCTGCCAGTTGGTCACTCAAAGGCCAGTGTTATAGCTAAACCCTTGAAATGAGCAACAGCAATTGCCCCATCTGTTGATGTTAATTGTGTTTTTTTTTTTATTATGAGCTGGTAAGGATCTTGGATATGGTATTGGTAGGTTACAATCCTTGCTTAGTTCTGTCTATTACTTCCCAGTAGCTGGCGCTTTCTTCTAATCATTTGTTTGATAAGTCAAAGATGGATAGGATAGAAGGTTAGAGACTGTTTTCTAATGTATAGACTTCTTAAAAATGGGGGAAGAACCTCTTGTTTTTCTAACTAAATGATTAAACAGAACTGGAGCATGACGTTTTTTTCCATACAAATTGTGACATAAAAACGCTGAAGAATGCAGTCGTGAAAAAGAATCCATTTGATTTTGACAGCGATATTCCTTATGCTCTCATTTTGAGACATAAATTCTCTCAACAATGTTACCATACTTTTATTAAATTTCATACATTTTGTAAACAAACCCATTTGTTTCTTGTTGTTGGTGCAAAGAAAAATCAGAACAAAAGGAAATCGAACAAAATATTTAAAAGTTTAAATAAATCAATAAATTTTGGAATTTGTTAATAAAATAAGTGATATTTTAGAAAAAAATAATTGAAGAAGGGCATAAAAATAATTAAATTATAAAATATAAATTCATTTTTTAGCAAAAACTCTCATAAACTTAATTTTTAGTAACTTTAGTGAAGTTGCAGCCGTCGTTTTAATTTTGGGCATGTTTTCTCTGAGAGTCGTTTTTGCTTGAAGTTGCTGTCGTCGTATTCTGTTTAATCATTAAACCTTCGGAATGTCGCAGAAGAAATTTTTAAAAACAAATAAAAGCGTTAGAATTATACCTAAGTAGTGATGGACGAGATACCCGAATATTAAAAAAAAAATTTTTTAAGACCGATACGCAGGAGTAAATCCCCATTCATGCAGTGATATTTTGTTTGTAATTTTATTGATCGTAATATATCAATGAGACAAGTTGCTATCATTTGGTCACTCAAAGGCCAGTGTTATACCTTCACCCTTGAATGATCAACAGCAATTACCGCATTTGTCGGTGGATGTTAATAGTGAGTGGTGACCGTCTTTACTAATTAGATTAGCTGTTATCTTCCCAGAAGATATTGCTCAACATTGATATAAGAATCTAAGCTTTTTATGCAATGCAGCGAATTTAAGAACATAGTAAAAATACTCTGTAGTCTATGTTGAATAATATTAGAAATTTTTTCTGCCACCAAAATAAACAACAATTTGAGAGCAAAGCAGTTAACGAACTATGCGTTTATAAAATTTTTTTTATAAATTTTATTTGAACTAACCGGACATCAATTTTGTTTGTTTGGTTAGTTTTACTTTTTATTATATTATTTAATTAGCACTTTCGCGTTGTTTTGATACCATATCTTCGCTACCAAATTTTTAAGAGCAAAATTTATGTACCACATAACTAAACCCAGTCTGTGCAGTTCAAAACTTCTGAAGTCCATCAATGTTCACACCAGTCAGCTCCTTAATAACATCAAAAAGCAGTTTACCCAAAGCTAATATCTTCTGCCGCCGTAGGGCAGGTCATACACAGAGGAAATTGAATACTGTCTCCTTTTTCTCCAGCCCATTTAGACTGCTTGCTCTCCAACAGCCCAAAAAGCATTCTGGCATTTCCAAGTTTTATGTTCAATAAGATTTTTGTTTTTTTGCAGTCCGTATCCTGGTCAGAGATATGACTTTACTTTTGGGGATAAACAATTTTTGTGCATCAGTTTTTACATGTTTAACTCATTACTGGCTCCTCCGTAGTCTAACATAGAGGTTCAATTTATGATTACTTTTTCTAACATACATGTTCGTGTATCAGCAATCATACGACGGCTGTTCTCCTCTAAATGGTCAATCGTTTTAGGCTTATCGTCGTTAACTAAAAACATCACATATTTTTACAGAAAATAGTCTAACGACGTTAAAGCGCCTACATAAAGGCTAATTTACAGATCCATAATGTAAAACTATGTGGTTACCAAACGTTTCTTTCAATAAATGATAATGTGATACGAGCTGTGCGACATATTGTGCCGTCTTGTTGAAATCACAGCTCCTATTCAAAATGGTTGTTCAATTGATGAACGAGAAAGTCAGTATAAATGGCTCTAAAGCGGTCACGACTGACTGAAATCTTTTGACCATGATCGATTTTAAAAAAAGGTGGAAGCACATAAAAAACGGTCAGTTTTTCTTCATATAAAGGTGTTTTACCATACACTTACGAATTATCACCACTCTAAAAATTTAAATTTTGTTTACTGAATGAGCTTCATGGCTAAATAAAATTCGCCTTTAAATATCGAAAACAACGAGAACTGTGATTTTGTCTTATCCACAGATTTTACACCCACCTTGTTGATCGGTCAATCATAAATCACTTAATTGCTGACTAAATTACCACTAGTTAAAAAAGTGTTGCCAACTTTAAGTGCTATACTTGTGTAAAAACTACCTAGCGGGAAATGGTAATCAATGTGGATCGAGAAAGTAATACAAGTAATGAATAATCTGTTCATTCCGGAAACCATTACGCTTAACACAGATCATGTCCTACGAAAATAATAAATGTTTTAATGTCCCCCCGTAATAAATATTAGAATTCATTATTTGTAATGCATAAAGTTCTTATTTATTAATTATTTGAAGGAATAACGAGAAATAACGATTTTTTTTTAATAAAATGTAGAACAATGAATTTCTTCTTCTGAAGATGTGGGAATACACATGGTAATCAATATTTACTTGCATTCCACAAAAAGTTACATTCTCGATTCCAAAAGTAATAAATTCTGAAGGCAGATATTATTTAATTGATTCTTAAATAAGGTAATCAATATTTCCCGCTGAGTACGCAATATATGTAAGTGAAAACCATATTAAAATTGTACTGGAGAATTAGGTGGCGCCTAAAAAGAAAAGTTTAGTTTTACGAAAAAATTTATTTAAAGAAATTTTACACGATATTACATGAGGTCAGTGACTCCTCAATATAAAATGTCAGTTAGAACAAATTTCAGATGTTGTTTGGACAAAAAATATAAAATTATTTCAGAAAATTTATACACAAAATTGTCAAAAATAGAAGATTGTAGAGTAAAAGGATTTTTTGCGAAACATTTTCAAAAAATTACACCACTTTTTAAAATAAAATTATTTTTCTATAACATTGTTTTTGCTATAAAACTTATGATTATTTTCTCTAAACCCCACTTTTTTAGACTCAATTGAAATACAAATATTTGCAGCAATTACTTAACCAAATGTAAAAATTGGTTTGGCATCTCAACTCTTTAAACACACTGTAAGAAGTACTAAATTTAAATACGTTGGCAAACATATAATAAAACTGTGATTAGTATCACGAACTTAAGGGTCGTCGTCTAACTATTTTAAATACAAAAAAAAAATAAAATAATAAAATTCAAATTTAGAAATATTAGTGCAAAAGTTATATTCTGATTTAAAAGCTAAAAAAATAAAATAAACGTGAAGAAAATAAAACGTGATTTGTAGTATAACTGAATACAAAATATTGCGAGTTAATATTGTACTCGTACATACATTTGATTACAAATCAATAACGAAATAAAGTCACATATAATTTGTTGTTTCAACTGGCAAACAATTTTATTATTTTTTGAATTTTAAATCGAAATACATCCACACTCGTAACAGAGACAAAACAAAATATGTTTTAAAGGCATTTTAAAGGCATGAAGGTCATTTTGTTGCAAATAAAATACAAAGTAAAATAAAAAATCAAAAATAAATGCAAAGAAAAACCAATAAAATTTTGTATTGCTTGACTACGATAAGGCATTACAACGCATAAAATTCTTGACCTAAAATATTTGGCTTTAACACAAATCATTAATAATGTTCGGTAACATGGGCAGTCATCTTAAATGAAGCGAAACAGTAACACAAAAAATAAATGAAAAAAATTAAAAATTACACAAAAGCAAAAACTTTCTCTGAAAATTATAAAATACTCAGTCTTTCTTAACATTAACTGGCATTAATTTTTTTATTCTTTCTTATTTTTGGTATTGTCTGAGCAATCGTGTGGCATGTTGCAAATGGTGACTTAAGTTGGCAATAAAATTTTATTGGCCACATAAAAAACATTAAAACCAGACAACATCAGTCGACCAAACGGTTAATCCTTTACTTCCAGTCACCAGCCACTAAAATTCAAACTTACACACACACACACACTCACATACACATGCTACATGATATATATACACATATGTGTTACGTTACAGAAACATTTTATTGTATTTCTTTTAAAAGAAAATTTTAAGAATTTATCACTTAAAATATGTATAAATGATAAGTAACAAAAAGACCACAAATAAAGAAATGGTGTTGCCTCCTTACCGCCTCTTTCTTCTTTATTTTTACAAATATTTAACCCTATTTCAGTTTTCAGAGATTATGCAGTTTTTTGTTTCTCTTCTTTTGTAAAATTTTTATAAAAAAAAACTGTTGCTTGTTGAAATCAAATTTTATTGCCTGGACAGGAATATTTCTGCATTTAAGATTTTTATTGCACTTAAAACAAAACCGCCAAATTTTATAATCTTACAATAGCACATGTAGTTAAAGGTCCTATATTTTATTTTTACAGTATGCGAGAGGATTCTGATTTTTTCCTAAATTGGAAATGAGTAGTTTACATTATAAACGGAAGTACCCTAAAAGCAGTGTGTTAAACCTACTCCTAAAAACTTTCTGGTGAAGGTTTATAAAGGTGACCCTTTATGTCACCACAATAGTGGTCATAACGCTACTCTCATATCCATCTAAGATGATTTCCACTTGACCAGTGACCGATAAGTGCAGCCATGAGATTTATATTACCTAAGCAGTGATCAGTACACTATTATCACATCTATTGTACATGGGCTGTGATTGGTAATTCTGCCACTGGAATAAAGCCTCTATATTATAAGTAGAATCTTGTAATTTTTTTTTTAAGACCAATACTCAGGGGCAAGCTCCTACTCATATAGTGCATTGCATTGGAATTTGAAGGTAGATAGGTTTTTTTTTCATAGATATACATTATGCGCCTTTTTTGTTGATGAGACAAGTTGCTGTCAATTTGACCACTTAAAGGCCTGTGTTATACCTTCACTCTTTAATGATCAACAGCAATTGCCTCATCTGTCGGTGGATGTTGACTGTCAGTGGTGAGCCAAAAATATTCGGTTATTATTATTTAACGGTAGCGAATCCCATTCACAGTAAAGTGCCGGTCTTGATCATCACAGAAGAAGTACGGCCCAATGACGCCGCCAGCCTATAAACCGCACCAAACCGTAATTTTTTCGGAATGCAATTATGACTCATGGAGTACGTGTATATTGCTGCCTGACCAATAACGCACATTTTGTTTATTGACGAAGCCATTCAACCAGAAATGAGCCTCATCGCTGAAGATTATTTTTCGATAAAAATCCGAATCATTTTCAAGTTGTTCCTCAGCCCAGTTCACGAAAATACAACGCTTTTGGTGGTCAAGCGGCTTCAGTTTTTGCGTCAGTTTGATCTTATAAGGATGTAGGCCAAGATCTTTTGGCAAAATTCGCCACAACGACGTTACACAGATATCCAATGTTTGAGAACGACGTATGAGAGACACATTAGAGCTTTCTTCAACTGAAGCGCCAGCGGCAGCAATATTCTCGACATTACGGGCACTTCTTTTTCTCACTGGCACGGGAACATTTTGTACTGTGCCTGTGGATTCAAATCTTTCCACTAAACGCTTAGTGGTTTATCTGCTAGTACGATTATGACTACCATAAATTGGACGTGCGCTCTTAAGGTTGAGGCTACTGACTCTGAATTTCGATAGTAAATATTAATGATTTCGACTCGTTGTTGGTTCGTATATTTCCTCCATCATGAAATGAAAAATCTTTGCTAAAAAGTAAAAATTAAGCTTTTGACAAGTCGATGATGAACTGTGGCGCAATGGTAAAAAGTTACACAAAATACGCATTTTTAAGGCTTTATTTAGCAGGCAGAAGACTTACATGTCCCATTCCTTGTGTCTGGGATGTACGATTGGTTCTATGTTCTGGCCTAATAAAGAATCTTCTAAGGAAGATTACCTAACAAGTTTGGTTTATCTAAAGAACTACTAAAGAGCCTACTACATATGACTAAATTTTAATTGTTTTTTATATCTTTATATCTTTCATAGTGTATTAATTTTTTTTTTGGAAAAGTGCCCTGATGAGAGGCATGCTCATTCTCATAGGTGGAAAACTAGTTCATTTTTTAGAAATTTTTGGTTATTTTCTAAGTCAGGGAGAACGTATGTTAGATCTTCTAAAAGAATAATCACAAGCATGCTAGACAAGCTTCTTTAGAAGTCGGGTTAAAATAATTGAAATTTAAAGAAAGTCATCATAAGGACTTCAAGAGTGCCTGTGATATTTAGTTTGAAATAATTTTTTAAACAAATACGTATATGCAGTATGACTAAATGCATATTTCAATAATATAACAGTACACTCAGAGAAAAGGCGGTAGAAAACTATCGAAAATGATACCAATTAGTATTGAAATTGAGTTAAGTTCGTTTGTGCTTACTTTGTTAACGGTTGGTATCAATATCGACTTCACATATATCCACAGAAAATGGTATAGCGGTGTTAAGTACCACAATCTTGGTGGTCGATTCACGTTTTCGAAATATGAAACAACGCGGTTACCAAACATTTCCATAGATAGATCAATTGCAGCATGACCTCTATACCATATTGGACCATGGTGTTAAAACAACAGCTCCTGCACATCATGGTTTTTCTATTAATGAACAGATGACCCATGATTCCACCAGCCTACAAAGTACATCAAATAGTGCGTTTTTGTAGATATAATAGTGCTTCAACATGCACTTGAGAGATATCATCACTCGAAATATGGCAGTTTTGTCTTATTAACGCATCTATTGAAACAAAAGTGAGTTTCGTTTATGAGAACAGGAATGAACGGCAAACTTATTCAAATTCATATATGAATCACATAGAGCTGAAAAATGGCCCCCAGGAAAAAAAGTGTAAAACAACAGATATTTGATACTAAAAGTATAACTTAAAAAGAAAAACTTTACGTAAAATCTAATATATAAAAATTAATGTACATGTACACTAATGAACGGATGATTCGATTTGAGCCAAAATTCAAGGGTACGTTGGGGATAAGTTATGTGAAGTTTGCGCGAAATCGGCCCAATGATTCCAGAAAAATGGCATATAGATTTTAATATATATTTCCATACAAATTCAATGTAAAATTTTTCCATATTATGCTTAATTTAAATCTTGAGAGCTTTTAAAGCAAAATTTTTTAAATTTGGTCTTATGGTCTCATCTCATGTCAAGGAAAATTATCAATCAGATTGTATGCGGGTACCTCACAGGCAAGTTAAATATATTTTTTTTTATTTAAGACCAATACTCAGGGGTAAACCCCTACTAAATGCAGTGCATTGTATCGGAATGTTGAATATGTATATAGATAGATGTCAAGATGTTAAGCGCCTTATGTCAATGGGACAAATTGCTGTCAATTTGATCACTCAAAGGCCAGTGTTATATCTTCACCTCTGAATGATCAACAGCAATTGCAATTCTTTATATCTTGAGAAGTGTTAAAGCTGAAATTTCTGAGTTTGGTGTAATTAATTTCATAGTCATTAAAAATCATCAGTTGAAAAATTTGTAAAAATGGTAGCGGTAGGTGCAGTGAAGCACGCCGGGTTTAGGCTAGTATTTTTATAAAATAGGTGTTACGTTTTTTTTCTCTATTAAATATTTGCCTCATGAGAGCTTCCCTTTAGCTGTCTATGTTCCCACCAAAGGACAACTTAGGGTAACACATTATGTTACACAACATACACATTTGCATGTACGCGGCTCTTTCGTTTTTGTAATTTTTGTTTTTAATATATATTTTTAGTTTGACTTTTTCCATACTCTACCTACCAACTCATAGATTATTTAAGACAAAAATCTTTTTTTATATTTTTAATTCAAAGGTGGCGGTATTTGTGTGTTGCATGTTTAATACAAATAAATTGCTTATATTTTGCAGCATTTGTTATGGTATTGCTGCAACTGCAACTCTTAAGCGTTTGAATCTTCAGTAGCATGCCACATATAATCAGTTGCATTTTTATTTTAAATGCCGTTTTTTTTTATATTTTGTCGCTGCCCAAATGTTATATCTACTGGCTGATTTATTAATTCAACATATTTTTTTTTTGTGGCTGCTGCTTAACTTAACTCTGTTGTGTGATAATTTGTTTAGATTACATTTTGGCAACTTTTATTGAAAGTGAAATTATTAACATCATAGGTTAATGAGAATTTATGGTTTAGGCGATTTTTGCTGACTAATATTTTGAAAAAAAAAAAAAAAACAAAAAACAAAACAAAAAAATATGAATGAAATGTGACAAAGGTTTCTATAGGGACACAGATCTTGTAATAGTTAAATACAAACTGCCGTATTCATAGGAAATAAAGTACCTCTCTCGGGCTGACTTGAGAAAAATGTAATAAACTTGTAAGATTTATAAGAAATATAGTCGAAAAATCTAATTTTTTTTAATATAAAATTTTACATTCGTATGCCATTAATGACGTTTTTTTTTCTCCAACCAAAATATGTATAATTTTATTATTGTTACATATAAAAATAATACGCTATATATTCTTTTTTGATCCTGTCTTACTTGAATCTGTTTTTTGTCTTATATTACAGAGGGTAACCAACGGAATGACAACAATTTGGCAACATTTTTTTATGAAAAAAGAAACCAAATGATAAAAACATACTGCCCCATATTGCAAAAAGTAAAAAACAAACTCAACTAACATTCTTTTCATAATAAAATTTCAATAAAAGTATATTTGCATTTAAATTTCCACTTCTCTTTTTTAAAATGGCTTTTTTTTAGGTACGACGACTACATACGTACTAGTAGTTTCAGCAACTTAACAAAAGTCTTAATCGTCTGAACAAAAATTTTACAAATCACTTCTGTATACCAAATCACTGTTTGTGCAATTACTTGAAGATGCAAATAGTTTTTGTTCAGTCCTTTTATGGCTTTAAACGTAACGAAGGTGGAGTTTGTTTCAACATGATATTTAACACCTTTTTTTATAAAAATAAAAATAAAAAAAAATGTAATCCAACAAAAATGTCTTTGGGGTCAGAGTAGCAACGTGACAAAGAAGTTTCTATGCAAAAAAAAAATATACCTGATGTTGCACCTATTGTAACCAAGCACTGCAGCACATGCCACAAAATAAAAAAAAAATATTTCCAGCTACTGTTTGCCAGAATAGTTACACCATGGTAAGAGCATGTATGCATAATGAATTTTAAGTTTTCGAAATATCTTTTCAAGTGTCGTCTGAATATCAATTCAGGAATTAAAGAAAAATATATTACAAATGCTCTGTTAAATACTTATTTTTTATAACAAATAAAATAAAAAGTTAAATAAACTTCATGTAGAGAACCAAAATTTATTATGAAATCTGTTTCCTAAGAAGACCAAAGATGAACCATACCCGGAGAATTGTAGAAAACAAAGGATAGCTTATAACATTGCTTTAGTAATGGGTCGAATGAGTGTATCTAAATACGCGTATATGTACCTTTACATAAATATGATTATAAAATAACATGTCCTGATTGCCTCAAAATCACACGATCGCATCTATTTTGAAATTTGAAGGTGTTATATTTTAAAAATTAATTGAAATTTTTTTACAATTATAAAAGAAAGGAAAAAAATAAAAAAAATACATACATGCGTTTTATTTTATTTATTAATACTTCCAAGTAAAGTAAGTACAGTTAGTGACTCTAAATTCACAGGCATTATCAGTTAAAAAGTGGATGAAATCAGATAAATATATACGATATCTCCCATACAAACTCAATATTAGAAGCTGGGGTGGTGGTATAGTTTTGCGCTAGCTCAAAAAGAGAAGGAGGAAAATGAAAAATAAAAATTTGCTTGTTTTCAAAAATTATAATTGAAAAGTCAGAGGTTCCCCGCCTCCTCCCTCCAGGAAGTCAATGCCCAAAAACCGTCCCCTATCATTCAACTTTATTCCATTTTTCGCAGGCATTAAAAGCGAATGATCATGAGTACAGCGCCACCTTCTGGGAAGATAGCAGCTAACCTTCTTAGTGAAGACACCCACTACTCAGAATTGTTATCCAACGACTGGGGTTTACCCCTTAGAATTGGTCTCAACAAAAAAAAAAAAAAATATTTACTTTTTGTCAAATTCATGAGTATGCTAGGAAATAATGAAACAACATAGAAGGAAATTAGCATTGCTTCGAGTTGTCATCTATTGTCTTTCATATTATATATTAAGTTTACTGCCAAGTTTTTTATTATATCCACTATATAATGGGTGATTTTTATAGAGTGGCACAAGTTTAAATCATATTAAAGCAATAAAATATATGTATTTTTAATATTAGTGTAATGGGCTTCATTCAAAATTTTATAACATTAATGTTTAAATATAATTTCTGCCATGTGGCCGACACGGCTTGCGTGTAGAAATCGCAATCTGGAACACCAATTTTCAGGATTTTCGGCCGTATTTCGCTGATAACTATTTAAATCTTGATTTCCAAGTGTTCAATTGTTTGTAGTTTATCGACGTAGACAAGTGACTTAACATAACCCCAAACAAATAATCCAATGATGTTAAATCAGACGATCTTAGTTCCCAATTAGTTGGGCCATTACGTGAGTAAATCAATCGTAGTGTCCGCTATGTTGCTTGTGGCTTCGCCCTGTTGGAACCACATATCAGCAAAATTCATGCCACTTAATTGAGGTACGAAAAAATTTCAAATCATGTAACTATACTGTTCATCATTAATAGTACCATTCTGATCATCATCGTTTTTAAATATATATGGGCATATGACTCCGCCGGCCAATAAAGCGCACCAAACAGTAATTTTCTGTACATGTAATGGTGTTTCGACAAAAACTTGTGCATTCTTCAAACTCTAAATGCGACAATTCTGCTTATTTACATACCCATTTAACCAGAAATGGGATTCTTCGGAAAATAAAATTTTGAATAAAAATTCAAAATCGACATCAATAGAATAGAATAATTATTTTGATTAAAAATTTTAACAATTTGCAAGCGTTGCTCTGGTGTAAGTTGATTCATATTAAATTTTCAAAGCAAACTTAACAAAAAGCAACTATCAGCTGTTAAGTGGGTGGTCCAATACAGTAGTGATGCCATCTCAGAATTGTGACACATTGGCATATTTTTTGTGTATATTTTGCAAATCATATAATAGTGGAACATTTGCATTTTATTTATAAATCTTTTAAGTTTCATTGATTGTATATACTTTGTCGACTTAAATGTTTCTTTTTTCGTCTGTAGGTCTCTTTTCATAAGCCTATACATACATATGTCTCCTGTAATTTTCTTCATTTCGTATCGTAGTTATTTCTGTATATTGTAACCGTTTTACTGCCTTTATCTGAATTTAATATATTACTATTATAAATACAATTAAACCTGGTTTGCAATTTTGGCTTAGCTATTTACTTTGTCAAAATATATTGAAATTGTCCTATTATTTCAATTACGATGTAAATATTACACGTAATTTGTTAGACAGAAAGCATATTGTCGTACGGGAGTTTATGAGCTCTATCCACCATTTTATATATCTCGAGTTAATTATGCCACTTTAGGTTTTTGATACCACGATTTTTAAAATCTGCATTCCGTTTTCGGCTATTTATCTCCGAAACTGGACGAGATATCCAAACACGGATTTCAGACTTGAAAATTTGTGGTCGAAAACCTAAAGTGGCATCTTTAACTCGAGTTTTATAAAAAATATGCAATGGCGGATAGAGCATTAAACTTCAGCACGACGATATAGTATCAAAGAAGCAGTTAGTTGTTAATTGTGTTCATCTTTGATATTTGTGAAGCAGACCCCGTATATCAAATACGGCTTCTTTCTTTGAATAGAAAACAAAATTTTTTTATTTTTAATATATATATTGTAAAAAAATTGTAAGAAGTTTACACCTTCTTAATTGTTGTTACATTTTTCTCTAATAACCCCAAATATGTAAAACAAAAAAAAATTATCATTATTTGCATTCAACTTGAACTTAAAATATGAAAAAATGTAAGAATAAATACAACAAAAATATTTAATTTTTTATTTTTTTAATTTAACGACCATTGCATTATGACAAAAACTGTATAAATATTTGTCAATTCCTACTGCTTATATGTAAGTCTCTATTCCTACTTTGTGTAGCTTTAATAGATATTTTTTATTGCATATTTTGTTCATTTAAAGCTAAAAATCATTTTTTTTTCTCTCTTTCTGTTTAAGGCTGTGTATGTTGTGGGGCTGTAATTAATGAAAATCTCCCAAATTATGGACACAATAAGGTCAAAACTGTGGTTACAAAGCGTTGTCTTGTCGTTGTAGCAGAAACACACACAGAGAAAAAAAAAGGCAGCACACCTGGTTGCAAAATACTATTTGTTTATAATTGTGGCGATTTTTTATTTTTTTTTTAACGATTTTTTTGTTTTTATAAAATCTATTTTGTTACGTATATTTTGACTCATGTTTAAGGCATTGTTTAACAAAACTGGAATTCTGTCGTAGAGAAGAAAAAAAAAAGTAGTCAACAGTAGTTATAATTTATGATCGCTTAACAAAGTAAATTGATGGGATTTAATGAACTATAATGCATAAATATGGATTTTATATTGCACTCCAATATAAATAAACAGCTTTTCTTTTATTAATTTTATGAATGAATAGAAATAGTTAAAAATTTTGGATTTCATCACAGGTAAACCAAATATATTTCACAACTATAGAAATTCAAATTAGTTTGCTGAAAGTAAGCTACTGAGGGTAAATTACGGAATTCGATATCGAAAGAAATTTCATACAATTTTAAAAGAATTTTCATACAAATTTCGATTGAAAACATAAGGTTTCAAAGCATAAGGAGTTTGGTGTACTAAATTCAGATATTTAAGCACATGTTCCTATAGTGAAACAGAGCTAATAACAGGTAATCCGTTTACAGTAACAAAACAAGAGGACCCTGTTAATTACACTGCATAATTTTTGAGCTCATTGGATTGGTAACCCAATAAAATATGTTAGTATTTTACGAAGAAAAAGTGTTATATTCTGAAAAGCAATTGTACCTTATGTGCTTCTCCACAAGACATTTATAGCAGCGGCAAGGTATGTGAAGAAAATCGTAACAAATTTGAAAGAAAATTCAACAGTTCAAGCGAAATTCCTTTTATTTGAAAGTAGATTTGTAAGCAAGATGGTAAAAGAATAACCGCGGCAAACTGATCGATACGAATTCTTAAGATGTTCTGCTCTTAGTAATGATGAGTTTATATGCTCTTTTGTTGTTAGAAACGTTTTGCCTGAAAACCAGAACTCGCCATATAAAAATCATGCCTTTCATAAGCAAGTTGGTAAGTAAAACAACCCATATCTGAGAGACTTTTCTCCTCCCGAAACCTGTGTACCCATCTGCATGTGTTTCAGTATCTCCCCAGGTATTCTTACGCCTTTTCTTTTTAACATTTATTCTAAAAAGACATTTCAATTAATAGCCGACAACTTCGAAGATTTGCAATTCCTGCATGATAGAGTCAACAGTGTTGAGAAGAAACCGGCATTTCAATAAATCGAAACAAAACGAAACTAATGATAGTGAGAGTTCTTGAACGGGTAAGAGAATTCATATACCTTCATAGTTGGTTAAATGATAACTGTAATTGTGAAAAGAACACTTTTCGGAAGCTGAAATATGTATAGAATTAGTTATTGAGAAGATTCTGTCGGGAAAAAGAATTGCTAAAAAGAATAAAATACTGGAAGGTTGGATATTTTGGTGATATTACAGGCAGTTTCAAAAATAAAAATTCAACTTTCAAAAATAAAAATCCATGTTTTGCAATTTAAAAGCCAAATTTCACAATTTAAAAGCATTGAGGAATATTTTATTTTTTGGAAATTATACAAAATAACTATTTCTTGCATTTTTAGAAGAATGCAGTGGTATTTTTTTGCATAATCCATACAGGAATAATGTTCGATTCTACTGCGGCGAAGAAATTAAATGATTCTTACCGGCCAAAAATTTCCATTTAATGATGTTACCTACTTATTTACCCGATCTTAATCCCATCCAGAATTCATTTGAGTGTATTTTAGTCAAGACTGGATCGAATTAGACCCCGGGCTGAAACAAGAGAAATGCTGAAGAATAATATTGGATTTGCATAACAGAGACAATAAATATAAGTTGCTGCACAGAATTTTGGATGGTAAAATAAAAGGAATTAGAAAAACACATATGTCATGGTTGCAAGATATAAGAATATAGACTCGCCTACGGACTATTGGTGAATTTATCCGCCCTGCAAGGATCAGATCTCAATGCTTAATTATTTTGGCAAATTTTAACTAATAATTAAATATGAAAACAATAAAATGAACATTGTGATGTGTTAATATTCATTAAAATTGAATTTGACGATATTATATTATTATACTCAGTTTTACTTATGCTATAGAACCAGACGTTATTAGAGAAATATCTCTAAAGCCACATTCTGAGTATTACAATGATTCCACAAAATATACCATTTACTTCAGTAAAACACCAATTACTGATACATCTTGCGTTTGCTGTCTATTCCACCAACAGAACAAATGATCAGCAGTACAGCGCCACCTTCTGGGAAAATAACAGCTAATCCATTTAGTGGAGACGCTCACGACTCATATTCAACATCCACAGACAGATGGGGCACTTGCTGTTCACCATTCAAGGGTGATAGTATAATACTGCCCTTTGAGTGTTCAAATTGAAAGTAACTGATCTAATCAACAACAAAACTTAATAAATCGGAAGGGTAATCATTGCCAAAGTGTGAAATTGGTTAGGAACACTCATATTTCAATCACATATTCATATGGGGATATACAGTTCTCAGTCAGTGCTCGTAAAACATATATACATAATTGGCCATTACAACCCTGTATCAGGGTTACGGCCTAGCTTCTCGCAGCACTCATATTGTGTGTGTCAATTTTTATCCATGAGTACCGGGACCTACAGTTTAAAGTCGAACGACAGATTTGAGAAGCTTTCTCTTAGCCAGAAGACTGCTGAGAGGTAGTGCTTTTTCAAGATGTCTGTTACCGCCACCACCATTTGTTATATCTATATTGTTAACTTCACATACTAAATGTCAAATTTTTTTGTGTTGTAACCATTGAGTGATTTTAATATCGTTTAAATTTCCACGCGCGCTGTACATTTTATTTGCACAGCCCTATAAATAGTTGAAACTCCAGTTTTATTGCGAAGTTCTTCTAAAAAATTCTTCATCAACACATCTTGGTTACAACACAAAAAAGAATTTTAACACTAAAGTTAGTCTGTATATTAAATTAAGATTGAATTGATAATATTAAATAAATATATTACTAAAAAATCGTATACGACTAAACCTTGTGTTCTTAATCTATAGTTGGATACCAAGATCACCAACGGAACTCCCGCAACAATGTCAGAGCTAAGATTTGAACCCGGCGCTATCGTCTTAGTAAGCCAACACACTAACCACTAGACAACGGCGACTACTGTCAATAAAAACATGAAATTTATATTGTAAATTGGTAGAAAAATAACTAATTATGTTAAAAATCAGTGTATTTCATTAGTTTGGTTAAAATTTCTAATTTTGCTTTCGTAGGCGAGGAGACCATTTATAAAATCAGTTTTCTAATTTCTAGATGACATCATTATTTGATGACATTATGTGTAAAAATGCATTTCAATTTCTTTTTCTTTAACATATTATTCCCATATAAAAACTATTTTACAATTTAATGCGAGAATTTAAAGTATTTCTGAACACATTATTTACCAGAGTTCAACTGTGGAAAACATATTGAAACAAATTTTCTGCATGTTTAATAGAAAAAAAATTAAAAAAAAACGAAGTAACAACAAAAGACAATTGTCTCAAACTGATTGCCTACTGGGCTAACATTTGTTTCTTTTTTTTTTTTTTAATATAATTTTTTTACAATAGCTGCCAACATTTAGAGGGTGTAGCAATTGAAATGTGCATGAAAATTTATTTTATTTTTTCTTATTTTCCGCAAAGATAAAATAATTTTTACTCACTATACAGCTAAATGGCAAGAAAACGTTGGAAGCATGTGTTAAATCTACATGTACACCTCAAATTTAAAAGAAATAACATCTATAAATGCTCTAAAATAAAATACAACTTAAAAAAAAATTAAACTTAAAAGAAAGAGTTTTTTTTTCCTACATACGAGTACTCGTATTTGGCGGTAGATAAAAAACAAACAAAAAAATTTCTTTTATTTTATGTAAAAAAAGAAAATTTCATTGTTAATAGGAATTGATTTCTACTTTTTTCTCTTCCTCTCTTCCTTTGTTTTTTCGTTGTAGTATTTTTGTTTTTGTGAGCTATATAAATAACAGTAATATCGCAAACTTTCAATCAATATTTCTGCATTTTCTGCACTCGTACTCGTACTCTTATCTTACGTACGAGTATATACAACATTGTTGTTTTTTTCTTTTTGTTATTTTTATTGAAGTCATGGTTAAGCCTTAAACAGATTTTTTTTTTTCAAATTTTAAGTGTAATGACCAGTAAATAATATAGACACTCCCCAATTATTTAGTATTCAAAGATTTTGAATATTTCATTCCTCTTTATTATTATGATTAAGATTTTTTTATTTTTTGTTTTTTTTTTTTGCTACCAAACAAAACTGAAATAAAAATATATTTAACCTTGTCGAAGTTTGTTGCATTTTTTTAGATTTTTCTGTTCGATTTATAATAAACAATAAATAAAATTCATATTTTAAGCTAAAAACCATATATTTTTGTCTAAAACAAGCTGGCATTTCAGGTCCTTTTCTTAACTTAAATAAATCCCTTTTGCTCATAATAAAATGTGTGGCCAAGTTTGTTTCTCAAGTCTTTTGTTTAAAACACTTTAAGAGTTATTATGCTGATCATTAAGTAGTCAAATTTGGAAAACAATTTTAGATTTGGTCGCAGTTGAATTGCACTTGAACGATGTAAAATTAGTCTCCAGAAAATGTACAGGATACAAATATAACGATTTTATGGAGTTGTTTCACATATTTCATATTTTTATACTCAAAGGTAAACCTACTGATACTGCGCCTTAAAAATGAGATAAATTGCTGTGAATTGATCATTCAAGGGCCAGTGTTATACCTTCACTTTGGATGATCAACAGCAATTGTCTCATCGTTGAATGTTGATTGTGTGGCCAGTGCCTTCGCTAAGTAGGTTTAGCTGTCATCTGCTACTTTTCAATAGGTGGCGCTTTTCTCCTGATCATTCGTTTTGTTGTCGATGGTTAAGGTGAAATAGAGTGGATTGTCAAGAAGCGGTTTCTTTTATAGGGGAGTGGGCGGAACCTCTTTTTTTTTTTTTGTTTTTAATTACAATTTTTAAAAAACCACATACTAACTTTTGTTTTTAATTTTTCACCTTTGCTGTATATGAAATCAAATTTCAAAAAGTAAAAATAAAGTCGTAAAAACAAAGCTCTTTTAATACTTTCGGCCTTTGCAGTGATTACAAAGTCTAGAGTTAGTGATCCATGTGATAATGTACGAAATCTCTCTAAATAACTATAATGTTACATAGCGAAGGGCTTTATTTTGAAACTTATGGTATTATTTTCCGTTTTGTTTTGGGGACTATTATCCATTACAAAGATAACGTCAATGCTGCCAAGGACTTAAAGTTGTCACATTAAAAGACTATAAATTATGCTTATTTGCAACTTCGTACAGAATGAAGAGTGAGTGTTGCTAAAGTTTTATAGAAATTTAATTAGTTATTACCATTCTAGTAAACATTCTATAAATTATATATAAAAGCTTTGATCGTTTTTTCAAAATATAAGTTTTTTATATTTTTTTTATATAAAAAAATACCCATAAAAATAATATTTTCACTCTACAGGTATTTTTTTTATATTAAAAATTATGATCAACTGGCGCAAAATCCAAATGAAACTGAAATATAAATAGCAGTAGCTAAAACTTCGTACATAGAGAATATAATATTGTTAGTTATTTGGTTTCTCTTGTTTAAAGAGGGCTGTGGCGTCACCTTGTGACAAATCTCCGTCAGATGATATATTGTGACCCCTTGAGTCTATTGTCTGTTCAGCAAAGCAACTGCCTTCCTTATGGAATATGTCAACCAATGAAGCCAAATATCTCCATCTAAATCTATCATTCACATAGTATATGCTCTGCCGTTTCTCATGATTGTGAGCATAGTCTATAAACATCTATATCTGTGATCGCCATTCTCATCAAATGTGCTCTCACCCTACAGTGACCCGTAAGGAAATCCGTTAGGATTTTTAGTTCTGGCCTTCAATACTTTTGTATAGAATCGCTGTAGCCTCAGTTCCATATCAAAACGACATTATTGGGTATAAGAGGGAAAATGAGATTTCTTCTGAGAAAGTAGAGACTATTCAAATTTATTCCAGTGATGTCCACTACTACATAAACACACTTGCGCTTGTGTATGAAGCAGAGATAAGACTCTGCTTATTTCTACCAGAAATGGGAATGTTCGAAATACTTTCTGTTTATAACTTCATAATTATTTCTTCATAATTCTCAGTAAAGTACGTAATCGATTGTCCGATAGACATGAGACCGATCTATTAAGAATAAAGGAGTACTAAGGTCACATAGATTTGGAGGAAATAATGAATAATTATTTCATTTAAATATATACACCATCCATCCTTGCACTATGTTGGAGAGAAGCTAAAATTTTAAAAGAGCAAGAGCAACAATATTTCTTTTTATTATGTACGTTTGTGACTTCGACGTAAGCAGAATTTGTTTTCCTATCACGCGTTATAGGGAAAGAGATTTTTTGACATCACTGATTTATTCCTATTCTACGTAACATTAACTAGTTTGGGTCATTTTGTTATTTAAAACAATGTAATAAAGAAAATTTCCAAAATAAAATGCCCAAATTTAATGATTTGGAAAAAGTTGTGATAAAAAATGTTGGAAATATATTAAATATTTTCATCTGTTAGAGACCTATAAAGAATTATAACATTTAACAGGAACATGAGCGTAGAGGCAGTAAAGACTTGCATACTCTTGACATAATTGGCCATTACAACGTTATGTCACGGTTACGGACTAGCTTCTCGCAGCACTCATGTTGTGTGTGTTAATTTTTATCCATGAGTACCGCGACCTACAGTTTAAAGTCAATTCCGACCGACAGATTTGAGAAGCTTTATCAAGGCAGTTAATTACTCCCAGAGGTTTTGCCAGAAGGCTGCTTAGGGGTAGTGGCCGAAATAAATAGTTTCTAATTTTTTTTTTTTTTTTCAAGATGTCTTAGTAAGCCAACACACTAACCACTAGACCACGGCGACTATAAAAAGAACAGAACTATATAAAAGAAGCTTTACAACATTGTGTACAGAAACTGAAGATTTGGATTACAATGCTTTATAAGAAACAAATGTGCCAAACACAACTATTTTGCTCCTTATAAATTCACAAGATGTGTGATGCTAAAAAATTTCTTTATAAAGCAAACAAAAGTGTTTAAAAATTTTTCTAAAAAAAAGTAGTACTACGTTTTCTTTTACGTATTAATATATAAATACTAGTTGACCGGCAAACGTTGTTTTGCCATATAAATTTGATCTAGGAAACATTTTTTTAGTTCAAATATATTTGATATTCTTCACGGAACTACAAAAGTCAACATTGATATGAGCATTCAATGTCTGTGTTACTAACAATTTTAATAAATGATTATCCGCAATTTTCGGTACCTCAGTTTGATAGTTGGGGATGGGTAGAAATATCCCCTGTATTGCCTCCTATGAATATATGCTCAACGGTACTCAGATCTATCTAGTTTAAAATTTCATCGAAGTCAGTACGTTATTTAGGTGAGGCATAAATTTTCACTTGGATCGGGTCACCTTAACATTTAAGGGTATCAAAAATAGATGTTAACCGATTCTTAGACCTACCCGATACGCACACAAAACTTCATTTAGATTGGTTGAGCCATTTCGGAGGAGTTTGGCAACAAACACCGCGACACGAGAATTTTATATATTAGAAGATGTTTTCATACCTTTAGGATGTCTCCCATACCTGCATATGCCTTTATAGACTTATTTTAATAAAAACAAAAACGTAAATGCTTTTTTTTTTAAAGCAAACTTTTATTAAAATACTTGCTAAACATTTTTATATACAAGTTTTATAGTTTTGTGCAATTATTTTTAAACTTTTCTTAACACTGTTCTGTGCTCTGTGTCCTAATGTGCAATTAAAAGTAGTCAAACAAATACAAACTATACACAATAGATAAAACAAATAAATGCAAGCATTTTATCTGAAATTTATTATCATTAAAATTTGTACATCGACTTCCGTTTGGATTTTACAATTTGACTGTCTAGCCTTTACAAAAATATTATGCATTTTAAGAAAAATTAAAACAAAAAACAAGTATTTAACACACATATGTGACATTAATTTCGGCAAACGTTCAAAAGCGTGCTATACATTGGGGACGGCAAGATTACTGTTAAGCAGACAGACTGGCTGGCAGGCAAGCAAAAAACAAAATTCAGGGTATATTTAACGTTTTAAAAGTTGAATATGCACACATATTTGCATATACTTATACGAGTATGTATATGAAATATAAATAGAACTGCAGCATAATTAGCATTTGTAAAAAATAATTTCTTGTATATGAATAAGCAAAAGACAAAAAAAAAGTATATATAAGTTTACACATACATATCCATACAGAAGAAATACATTCAAACTAAACGTTAAGAATTAATTGAGCTTCGAGGAAATAACGTGATTTTATGTCTGCACGAAAAAAAAAAGAATCGAATGTGTTACGACGAACATAAATGTCGCAGTCAATAACTACTGCTAACGACAGCAAAACGACCCAACAATCCAACCAATTGTCACCAATTCTATCATTTGGCTATAACGAAGGCATAAACAAAAATTCTGCATTTTTTTTTTTTAATTCATAATTTTGTTATTGTACCTCTTGTATACGTACTCGTATGCAACTCATAACAATAAATATATTGCAAATGCAATATCGAAAAAAAATTGTTAATGTATGTTAAACATAATGTTGAGATTTTAAGTACGATTTAATTTTTTTTTACATAAATGGCAATATTTAGCTTTCAATTGCATATCTTAAGACAAGTCAACAGCTTATAGAATACTCAGATATTTCTTATGTTTTATTTGTTAAAATACTTTTGAAATAGTTCTTTTTTTTTTCAATTTAATTTTAAATTGAGCAAGGTTTTCATAATTCTTGTTCAGCTGCATTCTTTTTTTTAAGGCTCTGTAATATATTTAGTATTCCCCAAAAGCAAGTTTTTATATTATTTAGAGCCAATCACTTTTGAAGCACCAAAATTTTTAATTAAAATATTACCGACATCGCATCCCTTATTTTCATTACAAATCTTTGCAAAAACCAAATGCACAGCCAATAAGAAATATTAATTTGAACGGAATGAAGTTTTCGTATAAAGAACTTCTAGAAGTATATCAATCGCATAGAAACTATGACTAGAGGAGTCGCTCAAAGTTGGTAAAATATTTGTTTGCAGAAAAAATGGTAAAAGTTTTGGAAAAACTTATATTTTGAGTAAGAATTGAAAGCAAAGTTTGCCAATCTTTATTCTTTTTTTTTTTTTTTTTTTGAATATAAAAATTTAAAATTTCCTTAAAAAAATATGCAGAAGAAAAAGCAAGGATAATGGGGAATAACTCCTCATTTATTAGACGATTTATTTATAAACAAAACAAATAAAAAATGAAATAAAATCTTAAAATGTGTATTTCTATGCTACTTCCCTGTTTAAATTTGCTGGAGGCCGGCAAAATAATCCCGAGGAAGGAAGTCGTAATGCGACTTAACTTCATAAAGATATAAAGCTCCAATTTTTATATTGTTATTTCTTCTGCCAGGTTTAAAACGTACATATATACTCTGGTGTAGCAATTACATGGATTTGTTTCGTTAAATCCTTTTATATTTAACAATTTTACGCAGTGTAGTCATGTAATCAATATATTGGAGTTTATAATTATTGTACCTACACAATACTACATTATACAAACTACACTATACACTACAATATAAACTCTACCATAATAAACTATATTGTAATCCTACTGTACGCACTCTTTCATACTATAGAACGAATTAATTATATTTGGAGTGATATGTATATATACTAGACTTGTGTAGTATATGAACGAATTGAATTGTTCTACTCTGTAAATTGAGCTAAGTGAGCCGCTCTTTTCAATGTGATCTCTTAGTTCAGTATGTCACTGAAGGTTTTTTCTCATTCTAATACATTTTGTTGTTATTTAATTAATTAATTACTCACGGGTAAATCCCTAAAGGGCAGTGCATTGTATTGGAATGTTGAATATATAGATATATGTTAAGCGCCTTATGTCAATTCCTGTCAATTTGATCACTCAAAGGCTAGTGTTATACCTTCACCTTTGAATGATCAACAGCAAATGCTCCATCTGGATGTTGAATGTGAGTGATGAGCATATTTTATGTCGGTTAGCTGTTATCTATCTTCCTAGAAAGTGTACTCCTGATCATTCGTTTCTTGGTGGAATAGACTGGAAATGTCAGGAGGGAGAACCTCTAATTATTTTCATTATAATCTTTGAAAAACCGCAAATTTAGTTTTTAATTTTTTTTCTGCTTCACTGGAATTTGAATCTCGGTCGTCTAAGTTTTCTGTGCACGTGCTCTAACCACAATAGCAGGACCCCCCATATTTGTTTTGGGTATATTTCACTCATGAGTCTCTTTCGACATGTTTCTTTATAGTTCGTTTGTCAAATACATACATCCAAACACAGACATACTTTGGTTGTGTATTATTGCCTGTAATAAACACAAACATTGATGATACTAAGCATTTTTGGTATCCAAACGTTATACGATTATAGTACTATGTATAATAATACTTATATAATATTTGGGTTAAAATGAATTATTGTACATCACTAGTTAGGTTATTTTGTCAGCTTTCCATAAGTACCATGGATGCTTTAACTAGTTGTGAAATCAGTTCGCTTTTGACAGAAGACTGCTAAGTGGTGGTCGCCGATAGAAATATTTTTTTATATTTCTTTATTTCAAGATGTCAGAGCTAATTGTTGAATTGCTGTCATCTAGTAGGCCAAAACGTTAAATACTAGAGTAAGACGACCATTTGGAATAAAGTCTATAGCAGTGATGTCCACTACTACATAAACACACTTGCGCTTGTGTATGAAGCAGAGAAAAGACTCTGCTTACTTCTACCAGAAATGGGAATGTTCGAATTACTTTTTGTTTATAACTTCATAATTATTTCTTCATAATTCTGAGTAAAGTACGTAATCGATTGTCCGAAAGACATGAGACCGATCTATTAAGAATAAAGGAGTACCGAGGTCACATAGATTTGGAGGAAATAATGAATAATTATTTCAGTTAAATAAAAATGATACAAAAAATATGCACTATCCATTACTGCACTATGTTGGAGAGAAGCTAAAATCTTAAAAGAGCAAGAGCAACAATATCTCTTTTTATTATGTACGTGTTTGACGTCAACGTAAGCAGAATTTGTTTTCCTATCACGCGTTATAAGGAAAGAAATTTTTGGACATCACTGGTCTATAGTTATATTGATATAAAGTACAAATTATGTCATGCTATTAGGGATCATTTATTGTAAAATAAAAAGTTTATTTAATTTCAAAACTACAAATAACTAATACTAACTTTTAAAAAAGTTCTTATAAACTAGAATGCACAGCCAAGTAATTAATAAAAATGAGAAATTGAAATTTTGTATACACTTATAGTGCGAACCAAAAAAGATCCATGTCTTCTTAAATTTTGAGTTTTAATGCATGAATGAAATAACTGAATAAAACATTAGAACTATATAAAGAATTACACATTTAGGTTTAGAGTTGGTTGTGTTTAAAGCGTAAATAAAGCTGTGAAATCGAAAAGTATTGACGCTTTTAATTTATAAGTATCAAGCCCTTGAATATAAATCGTATTATGTATGGACATGTAATAACAATTTGGTATTTTATGAGCAAAAGATGAAGGCACATAATTATAATTGCCAATTTCAATATATAGTTTTTGTATAATATTATTAAAATAAGTTTCATCATGGAACATATGTATATTGAAATATTTAATTTTTTTTAATTTATTGAACATTTCTAAGTGTTGCTTATTTCTTAACTTAATAACCCATAATTTATTTCCACTATTTTTTGATTGGGTTTAGAAAATATTATTTAAAACTTATTTATTTATTGTACTTTTCAATTAATTTTAAAGATAACTCTTATTAACCCATTATTTTTTTGAAATATTTATATGTATTACTGCTTACAAATACTCAAAATATATAAGAAGATACATACATACAATCAAACACTTTTCAATGAGAATTGCTTAAAAACTTTAAGTTTTGCAAGGCACTGCTAAATGATGTGAACAGTAGACACAGAAAACCGTTTGTTTGTTTTATTTTTTAGGGTGTTCCCTGAAATTTCTAACAACTTTTTCTCAATTTGTAGGAAATTTCTCTTTTTGGGAAATCCTTTAGCATATGTACGTATGTCTGCAGCATGTGTTAAAGTTTTATTTTTATCACGCACTCAATCATAATGCACATGTTGGTTGTAAATGCCACACTATGTTATTGCGTAAAATTTTATTTCAATTTATTTTTGCCTGCTTTTTAGTGTACTCTATAATGGATGCTTATTAATAATTTAAAGGCTTAGAATACGAGTGCATTTAACGTAAATGTGTAATTAAACTGAAAGTCGCATTGGCATAGTGCTGATTCTGGAACTAATCCAGTTAACGTATATTTATGCCCATAATTATGAAAGTAGTCTAAGTCATATATTTCTTGTTTTGAGATATTTAATGAATTGCATTTGAAGAAATTAAAAAATATTTTTATATTATGCGACATTTTAATTTATAATTTTATTAGTCTTAATTAACAGAAATTTATTGTGAATATGAAATTTTGTATGAATTTCATACGCTAATATTGTTTTTACATTTTGAATTGACTTAGACCATTTTCAAAATTAACTGAATGTCCTATAAATGACTTAAAGCAATACAGAACTTTGAGTTTTATTTAAAATAATAATTTGATTCAAATAATTCGTGAACATTTATTAATTATTTTCAAACAGTAATCCATTTCATAATTATTTCGAGTATTTAAGATTTTTAAAATATTCTTGAAAAACTGGAGGGATATACGGTACTAAACTCATAAGATCTTTATGTTTTTCTTCCGACACTGGTCTAATGGTGGTGTATAATGGAAGTAATTTAATGTTTCCGTATATTTTAGGCCTTCTTCTTTTAGGTGAAATATCCAAAACATGAAATTTAGAATCATCTTAAGAAGTTTTATAAAACATTTTATAAGGTTAATTTTTAAAGAATCCATTATTCATTGAATTTGTAGCTAAGAGACAGCTTCGACTTCGGTATTTTACTATTTTTGTTATTGATTCTTCTAGTGATTTCGTTAAAATAAAATCCGGCTGCGATATTCGCTTTATCGAAAAAGTATTTCTTCTTCTGCATAATAATAATAATGCTCAGGGTTGTATAAATAATTTGCTTCTTTTATTTTCATTTCTATCAACCTAAAATAACGGTCATTCGGAAGAAAGGAATGACCCGATACCAAAAATTTGTGGTCTAATTTATGACTTAGACGACTTTCATAATAAACACTAAATGAATTCCATATAACGTTGAAATTACAACCACTATCTAATGGTTAATTTCTGATGATTTCGTAAAAATTACATTGAATAAATTTTGTTTAAAAAAATGTGGTTTGAAATAACTGATAAACTAATTTTTTTAAATTTTTTCATAATTATGGGCACATTTTATTAATTTTATGTTCACACGATAGTATGATCTACTTAGTTTGCTCCCTGAGCCACGATTATGAAACTCACCGTTCAGACGACAGTTTAGTGTTTCCTTTTGGCATTTCTGTGTTATACATACATACTTACATACAGGACGGTATTTTGTTTTGTGTGAAATTGTTTGTTGCTTTTTTGATTTTTATATTACATATTTACGTAAGTAAATTTCTTATTTCCTAATTTCTAAAAAAAAATTATTTTAAACAATTTATTGTTTTCCTTTTTTTGTTTTGTCAGTGAGTTCAAATAAAGTAGCAATAAATTGTTATCAAAATTCTTCGAGGTTCGCAACAAAATTCAAAATGAAACACGATGGTTGGCTCTTATAATTTTGTATGGTGAATCTACTTGTTTCAAACAAGATTCGGCAGCGAATCGCGAATGAGAGGGCCAACCTCGATATTTTCAATTCGTGTGTACACATTATAAGATTGACGATTACAGTAAATATGTTTATATTCAAAATAAAAATTGGTCATCGTTATATTAAAACCATCCAACTTTCTATATGAAAATCTGCATATTTGTTTATTACTATTACAAACTGGGCAGCATAATTTAAAAAAGGACCGTACCTCAAAAAAAAAGTTTATCTTCACCGCCTCTAATATAATGTATTTTTGCAAGGTGGCTTTGAAAAAAAATTTTTTTGCCGAATATAGAGTTCTCCATTTTAGTTCTTTGTTAAATCTTAGGCATTTAGATTCCGATCTTAAAGTATGATATATCAATGTTTTAGTCTTCAGAAGACCAATGGTTTCCTTTAGAGATCATTGACCTCAAGTATATCGTTCTAGTATTTATCCACCAGATCTCGGTTTGTACTACCCTAATGTGCTACCCTAATAGCAGAAAATAAAAGCTCGGAAAAAACTATGAAACTTTTTCTAAGGAAGCAATTCAATAATTCCAATAGAAACGTTTTGAAATTTAATTAGAAAATAAAAGCTCCCTATTCATTTGCTACAGACATTATGCCAACCGCTGGATGGCTTGCTGTGGTAGAACAGAGAAATAGAATTTGAATTTTTCGAAAAACAGAAATGTATTGCTTTGTAAATTTTTTTTTTGTTTGGTTTTTATATACTATTTAAATGGGATATGATTCGTATTTAGTCTATAACTATTTTAACATAAGTATTTATAGTTTTGAATACCACCTTTGAGAAAAAGTCTCCTGATGAGTCTCTTAAGCAGAGACGAAGTGGCCATAAGACATGCTTATCCCCAAAAGCATACATTTCATATTATATGGAATGTATTTGCCAATAAGGCGAAAAATATTTTTTTGTTTTTTAAGGAAGAATTACTATAAGTCCTGCAGGACAGTCAGCATTTACAGTCGGATCTTTAAATATTTATAACAAACTCGTTTCTCTCTGTCTACCTCTCTTGCGCTTCTAACCCATTCGCTTCTAAATAAAAGTAAATATTATACTTTTAATTTACTTGTTTTTTTCTTTCCAAGTAATATAAAAATTTCCCTTTGGGAATGCCACAGACGGCTTATTTTTCCGAACTTTTTCTTTAAAAGCACTCAACTTTGATTCGATCGGTATTGTTACAAAAGAAATTAATAACATCACACTTTGATGGTAATATTTTTGTCATATTTAAAGAATGTATCAATTAAATTGTTTAAAATTAATTTAAATTTCGTTTAACTGACTAAAAGTAAGAAAGTAATGTTGACAACATTAAACAGAAATAAGGATCTTAAATACAACATTTACTACCAAGCAGAAAATAGTAAGTTATTTTTTAAGAGAGAAGTTCTGAAGAACTACTTACTCGTTCACATAAATAACGCATGATTTTTATATGAAATGAACATCTAAAATTCAATAGAAATGCAAAATTTATTGCAACGAGTAAGCGAATAGTACAAAAAAAACAAAAATAATACCTTATCCTGTAGCATATTTGAAAGCTTTAAGGTATGAACAAACAATATGACGCTTCCATTACTGCTTACAATTTTATTCATTGCTTCCAAATCTTAAAAAATTTTCTGCTCTGTAGTGAAGTGTGCCGTTTAAAATTTTCATATATTTCTTTGTTTTTAAGATTGTTATTCTATGTTTGTTTACTTAAAGAGTATGAGTTCATAATTATTTGGAAAATAAATTAAATAAATTGTTACATAATATTATTTTTATATATACATACACTGCCGCTCACTTGAATAGGTTTACTATTTTCATTACATTCAAATTAATTTTTTCCTAAAAGTAATTAAGTTTTTAGTTATATTATTTTCTAAAATGGTAAAATATTCGATTATGTGTGTTTACAACAAAAAAAATTGTTTCAATAATTAATAACTGAATTTTAGTAATTTTTTTCCCAAAACGAATATGATTTTCAGCACAATTTTTTGGGTCATTTGAATAGGTTTACTATCATTAATTTAAAAAATTAAAGAAAAAAATGATTTTTTTGTAAACCTTTTTTAATTTTTTAAGATTTCTTACAATGTTTGATGATTTATTAAGGAGTATATCCTCCTTTATTCGATATAACTTCAAGAATACCATTTGGGAGGGAGCTATAAAGGTTTTCAAATAATGATAATAAAATTTTTGGACCAAGCTTTTTTAATTCCTCCAATGAAAGCCTATTTGGTTTCGTATTGTCTGCCGGACTCGTAGACTTTGCGAGAAAGCAAGCCCCATACATTTTCTATAATATTTAAGACAAGGGAATATAGTGGCCCCATCAACATATCGACATTTTGGCTTTAAATCCATACTTTTACAAACCTGGCATTGGGTATCGGGGCATTATTTTGTTTAAATATCCAAAGAATTGGTCTAAAAATAGTAGAAAAATATGGAAACACCTTTTCAAGTACTGTTTTGTAAGTATTCGCGTTCATTTTTGATTTGAGGAATTGAAGCACAAATGTACCATAATATGAAATCGCCCCCCACACCATTACACTTCCCTCACAGAGACGAGACGCCTAAGGTAGCGTTCCTCCTTATGTTGGTCGTGGAAATAGTAGTTGTATCTATCCGGACCTTCCAAGTTAAAAATTTTTTTCGTCTGAGAAGGAAACACGATACCACTCATTTTTATCGTTCATGTGTTCTCGTGAAAAATGAGACCGTGTCGCTTTACGAGCAGCAATAAAAGATGTTTTTTTTTAATTTTTAATCTCCTTAAATGTTTAGAACGTCGAATAACACATCTTACAGTGCCTATGATAGCTGTGATACCCAATTTTTGTCTAATTTTTGCAGCAAAATCGCTCGAATTTGAGGCAGCTCTTAAAATAACTCTTCTGTTCGCTTCTGTTGTGGCTTTTTTCGTCAGCCCTTTCATGTTTTTATACTAATCGGACAGATTTCTTAAAAAATTACTTACAACATTCTGGCTGCGATCAATTTTTTTGTCGATATTCCTATGGCTTAAGCCAGTTTCATTGAATGCTTTAATTTTACATCTTCCTTCTTCAGTTAATCCCTTGCTGCGCCCCATTTACGTAAAATATATAAAATATTATTGCAGTAACTCACAAATATTTAAAATTTTAATTATACTATCGATGGTCAAAAGCAAACTAATTTTATTCCTATTGAACCTATTCAAGTGACCCAAAATCTACACCTGTTTTCGCAGCATTTTGAAGTAAAATCAAAAAATAACAAATTTTTATTTATTGTACCGTTATTCTTTTCTTCCTAAAATATGATTATTCATAATATCTCTTAATTTAAGTGAAAAAAAATTATTCTCCTAAAGTTTTTATGAAGAAAAATTAAAATATAAAAGCAAAAATTATTAAACCTATTCAAGTGATCGGCAGTGTATGAATATACAAAACATTCAAAAATTAATATCAAATTAAAAACGACAACAATATAAAACTCCTGTTTGCTGTTTTATGAACATAAATTTCGATTACAAAATAAAACAAATTATACAAAAATGCATTTTTCTTAAGTCTTTTGTTTTAACCGAAACCTATTAAAATTCTATTTACTACTTGCTGTTATTTGATTTGTCGTAATTTATGATTTCACTTTAAATAGATTTCTGTTTTATACCAAATAAATACAATGTAATGGCTTGAATGGACTATTTCTATTTCTATTTTTTTTTTTTTTTTTGATACACGACTTTAAAATATCTGTGTTTGTGTCCAAAATAAACATCATGTTTTTTCTCTTCTTTTTTGCAATACATTTTTTGTTACTTTTATTGATACAATTTGGGTGCGGGTGTTAATAATTTTGACACTTTTCTGCTAATGGCGACACATTGTCTCCCCGTTTTTTTTCCTCTCAGAAACACAACAAAATACTATATTATATGAACCAACAACATTTTAGTTGGTTTAGTCTTGACAACTTGTACAAAGCTTTTAAGCAAAACCTCTATATGGCAAATAAAAAAAAACAAACAAATATTTATAAATTACAAATGAAAAGAAATGACATAAAATATGATTGATTATATATGTATAACGGCAAATAAAAAAAAACAAAATCAAATAGTAATATCTCAAATTCGTACATAAAGGCCAAAACAAATATACAATTGCTTGAATTGTGTTTTTAAAATATTTATAAAGAATTAATTTTAAAAATTACTGAAACTCAAACCAATCAAAAAAACATTATAAGTGTAACTAATTCAATATGTTTAAAGCCCTTTGTTATTCAATTGAAATTTTCTAAGAAATATTTGTAAAAAGAAGTATTACAGCCTGGTTATAGAAGAGGTCAGGCCGTAGGCACGAACGAATCGTGCTTAAACGAATTTGTTACCTAATTTTGGATCTAATAGACTATTAGTGCGCCATTTCTTTGGAGCACATCTCTATGTCTATTTTTGGACTTCAAAAGTGTTCCTGCTGACCTATAAAGTGCTCGCTGTTATCGTGGTTACTTATAAAGGTCTACATGATTTATTTGCCATAAGTCTTTTAAATTTAGGAAACTTCTTTTAATTATACGCAGTATGCGATAACTATGTCCTTTTAAATCAACCCCTTAAACTTCTGAAACATCTTTAAATGGGAATATTTGTGCAAATTAATTATTTTCTTTTTTAAAATGATTGTAGACTTTTCTAAAGAGCCCCTCATACTTCGATTTAGATCGACAATGTCGCTACATGAATGTTTTTGACTTTATTGATTATCGTATGTAATGTTTTATTTCATTATGCAGTCATCATAAAGTTAAAATATATTTTTTTAAGCCAATAGTAGCCAATTTAGCAAACAAAATGCGATTTCGTTTCTACAAAAATGTATAATATTTTATTATTATATAAAAGTAGGATGTTATAAGTTCTTTTTTATCTCGTTTTATTGTTAACGAAATTTTTAATTGTTGAAATAAAAGAATGTTTTTTAAAGATGAGAGGGAAAAATTCATGGAAGGCAAAATTTTTTGGTAGAAACGAAGACACCATAAGGGTTTGGTAAGAATAAGAAAATATTTTACCTCTTTTAGAAGCAAATATTTGATGCTGACAAAACAGTATCTCTTCCTCAACGAGAACCAAATGCCTTAAAAAACTATATATTAATTCACTATCTTTGCTCTATTTCCCTACATTTGATATTAAAAAAGCCACTTAACGAAGTGATTGAAAAAAACTAAAACTATATCAGTACTCTATGGGCTTCCACATCACAGAATTGCTACGTCAGAATGCCTGCATATATTTTTTTTTACTTTTGTAGCATAGTGTGATCTTATTGATTCCTTTTTAAGTACTGAAATACTTTTTTTTTTTTTTTTAAGAACAATACTCAGGGGTAAACCCCTACTCATGCAGTGTGCATTGTACTGGAATGTGAAGAAGGTTGGTAGAATTTTTTTTTTTTTTTCATAGATTTTGTATATTTTGCGCCTTTATTTGTTGATGAAACAAGTTGCTGTCAATGTGTCCACTCAAGAGCCAGTGTTATACCTTCACCCTCAAATGATCAAACAGCAATGGCCTCATCTATCGGTGGATGTTTACATGTGAATGGTGAGCGTCTTCAGTAGATTAGCTGTTATCTACCCAGAAGGTGGCGCTGTACTCCTGATCATTGGTTTCTGGTGGAATAGATTAGAAATGTCAATATGGCAATAAATATAATATTTTTCGTCGTAATTCTTGTGGAAGCGTGGGGTTATAGTGGTTAGAGCGCCCGCACAAAAACTCAAACGGCCCAGGTTCAAACCCCAGAAAAGGTGAAAAATTAAAAAGTTAGTTTGTGGTTTTTCGAAATTATAAATTAAAAATAAGAGGTTTTCCCCCTCCCTTTCAAGTCCATCTGCAAAGAAAAATTCTCCCTGACATTCCACTCTACTCCACCTTAACAATTGACAACAAAAACGAATAATCGGGAGAAAAACTCCACCTATTGAGAAGTAGCAAATAACAGCTAAACCTAGCGAAGGCACTCACCACAATCAACATGCAACGATGGGGCAATTGCTGTTGATCATTCAGGGATGAAGGTATAACACTGGCCTTGAATTGTCTCATTCCTAAGGCGCATAATATAAGAAAACAAAATAAATGTTCTGTTAATAGTGTATGTACTGTCCTTTTCACAAAAATTTCCAATGCAATGCACAGCATTAGGTAAGAGTTTACCCCTGAGTATTGGTCTCAATAAAAAAACCGGTGTTCTTGTTGCTATATCGAGTATTATGTCATGTGAGTGTGTTGTTACTGGTATTGAATTGATTGCTGTTATTATAAAACCGAAAAGTAGGAGATTATTTATTACGTGTTCGTGTATACTCTATCGTCTTCTCAATTGGTATATATGTAAACAGCAAGCAAAGGCTATTACAATTACTGCACGCTCTGCAAAAAAATATGTTTTACTTTTCCCAGAGAAAATAGCATTTGTATTACCCGGAGCATTAAACCTCATGGTCTTAAAAGATATAGCAGTGTTCTACTTTAAATTAGTTTTTTCTTATTTAATTCGAATTTCATGGGACTTTCTGCGAAATGAGGTAAAGGTTTTAGTTAAATTTTACAACAATCCAATAAAGAGAAAAGAGTCCCTTCATAGCTGTTGATGACTAAAAGGATCCCTAAAATATTCCTCATTCTTAACGATTTCCTAATACTCGTAGAAAACAATACGATACAAATCCTTTTGCTTTAGCTTTATTGTACTCTAATGTGATTTTCTATAATTTCAGATATACATACATAACTTTCATTTTCTATATTTTATGTAAATTATGATTAAAAATTAAATTTCTGAAAGTTCAAAAACATATTTTTAAAACAATTCATAAATTTCTTATAATTTCAAAATTTCTCTCAAATACTCATGTAGTTGGTAGTAACACGTTCCATAGAGAATAATTTAAAAATTATGATTACAGATTCATTATGTTAAAGTATGGTTAAGTATGACATCTGGATAAAGACAGAAACATCAAGACTTAAGGCTATAAACAACTAAATAAATTACTTTTAAACAAAATATACGAAAATTTAAAAGATTTTCGTATAGACTTTTTGTTTGGTCTTCTCTAATAACTTGTATTAAAAAGACTTTTAACAAAATATAAACGAAAAATGTGGCGGCTAATGCAGACTTTGTTGCACTCTAGACAACTATTTTCTAATTTATATTGTAAAAAGCAACTGAAGGAAACAATGGAATAACCTAAATAGCAATTCATTTTGATTAAAAGTCACTTTGAATTTATGCCGGCTGTACAGTGGGCTTGAAAATATACCTAAATTTTAGGAAGAAAACCTAGATTTTCGCATTTTTATTGAAAGAATATATTCTTACCTAAAACACGACCTACCCTTACCCAGTTGGGTTGTATAGAGTGTAAAAAACGAGGATCTTCTTACAAATCTGTATGAATAAATAACTTTTATTATGAATATAAAAACCAACAATTTCTTTGAATTTGCATACATATGTAAAGTGGGTAAAAGAAAAAAAATATGGAAAAAAAAACAAATAACATGTGTGACAGTGTAAAAGCCACAAGTTGAGATGGCAATACGAGTGTTGACACCAGACACCAACGAAAAACATTTGTGAATTGTGAATAAAGACATGGCTTTAATAGCAGACACATGACTTGAAACAAAAAAATAAGAAAGAAAAAAAAACTAAATATATTGAAAGAATAATATAAAAATATAAATTCGCTTAAATACTGTATAAATTTTAGGATTTATCAGTAGACTTTATTTTTAAGTATTTTTTCTGCAATATTTTTACAATCATTGACAAACAAATAGACATACAAGTACTCGTGCGATTTACACGTAACATTGCAATGACGTTTTAACAAAATTTATATTCGCAACATTCGAGCAGTCTATTCAAAAAGTCGATGCAGACAGGTCAGACAAAAGTTGAAACTGCAACTAAAGAATAATAATAAAAAAAAAACAAATAAAAATAAAAATAAAACTTTTAAACGAATAAAACGCAAGAGAGACAGGACAAGTAACACGTTGTTTTTAAACTTCTATCCACATGTAATGAAAACATTGTTTTTGAAGACAAGCAGCATATTAAACTTAAAAAAAAAAAAAAAACTTTTTAAAAAAAAAAATGTTTTTTCTTTTATTTTTGTTTTTTTTTGAAACGAAACTAAAATTTGACATTAAACAAGTGCATAAATTTTACTACTCATCTACATATTTCAAGTGAGTTTTTATTTAATATTGACAACTTTAAATATATTTTATTGTGATTTTGTATTTACATTTAGGAAATATTTGACTAAAAAATTTAATACAATTTAAAGTAAGCAATTAAAGCACAGGACCTTCTAACTATTAACATAAGATTTTGTACTTTAAGATAAAAAAATTTACATCAAACTCAACAACAGTTTCGGAAAAATTTTTTATTTTGTCAAAAGGACAAGCAAAGTGTTTACTTTTTAATAAATGTCCCAAAATAAACGCAAGATACCTATTAGCCGTCACTGCTAGAAAAAGAGGTTGACATCTCTTAAAAAGACAAATTTACAGCTAGGAGCTTAAGGTTAGTAAAAATTAGCCTTTTAATTATTGAATCATATTTTTAAAAATAATGTAAATTTGTCTTCCACAGTTCGGAAAAATCATACAAAACTAGTCATAAAGCCTGTCCCTGCCAGGCGTAAACATATTTTACATAAATTCATCGCAGTTGGAAAATCAAAAATCTGGGCCCGTCTTGCAATGTGAGCTTTAAGTATGTAAAATGTCAGCTTTCTGCAACGTTAGATGGCTTCAAAATGCCGCGGAAAAAGAATTGGACATACATCCGAACAAACAATGAAATTATATATACAGATACCGTCAAGGTAATGTTTTAACTTCGCCCATGGAAAACTCAGGGAGACGCTAACCGTAGCAGTCATCTTAAATAAGACGTTTAAATATTAATATCATAGCCGTGTGTAGTAGTGTTAGTGAAAATTTATGAACATCAATTAGGCCACGTGGATAAGAATTACAAATTTCAAGAAGCTGTCTATAGCAAACTGAAACAAAATCCCGTGCACGTGAGTATCGTTTCAGGAGGACTTTTTTCTGACTGCTGCGATATAACATCCCTTGTATGTATGGTTTTTTTTACCATTATCAGAGGAGATGTGTAGAAGGCTGAGTGTAGACGTTGAGCAGACCAGTGGTTACGCAGACAGGAAAATTATTAAAAAATCTCACAAAAGATCAGTGTCTCAATGTTTACATACATAAAACATTAGCCACTATGACCTCTTTTCAGAGGGCTTTCTTACACAACCCATATTCTGTACGTCATCTTTTATATATGAGTCCCAGAACCTGTTGCTTAACCTCTAATCCAACCGACAAATTTAAGAAGCTTATTCATAAGAATTAGTTACTCTCAATGCTTTGGTCAGAATACTGGCTAAAGGTGGTCGCCGATAAAAATATTTTTTCATATTTCTTTCAATCAAGATGTCAGAGCTGGGGCTCTGTTCTGTAATTCTCTCTCGCTAAAATGCTAAAATATTGTGTTTGTGAAATAGGCTGGGCGTTAGAATATAGAAAATTAAATAGTTTAGAAGTAATATGCATGAAGCTTTTAAATTGCAATACGGGTTGAAGAATTGTATTCGTAGCCAAAAAGTCCTAAATCAAGTTTATAAATTTTTAGCCATAGAGTTTTAGCTTAGGAGAGTTACAGAATAAGGCCTCTGGTAATTGAATTCGGAGCTCTCGTGTTTGTAAGCCAAAATACTGAATACTAGACTAAGGGGAGAAATTATAAAACACAATTAACCTTTAACTACTGAGGAGGTTTTAAATTTATCCCTCTTTTTAGATTTTTATTCATTTATTTTCTTCGGTTGGGCACTATCAATTTCATTTTCATAGTATCTCCTCATATCTATAGATATTATTCAGTTTTGGCTGCTGTTGGGTTCATGTAAACGGAAGTATGCAGTTGTCGGTGTAAAATTTACCACTTCTCAAAGAAAATGAGTTTTTTTCTAAGAACATATTTTACCACCACTACCAAATAAGGGTAAGTATTCAATGCAAAAAAAAAAAATATCACTCATCAGGATTAACATTAGGTTGTTATAGAATTAATTTGTCTACTTCTCCGGTTTATTGCAATTTATGTTTGCAGACTATATTTTTTATTTTTTATTTGAGACCAATACTCAGGGTTTAACCCCTACTAAATGCTGTGCATTGTATTGGAATTTTTGAAATGAACAGTACATATATATTTTTTCTTATATTATTATTAAGCGCCTTAGGAATGAGACAAATTGCTGTTAATTGATCATTCATTATACCTCCACCCTTGAATGATCAACAGCAATTGTCTCATCGTTGCATGTTGATTGTGTGGTGAGTGTCTTCACTAAGAACGTTTAGCTTTTATCTACTACTTCCGAATAGGTGACGCTTTTCTCATGATCATTCGTTTTTTGTTGACATTGGTAAAGGTGGAATAGAGTGGAATGGAATGGAATTGAAATTAAACAAACTTAGTAATTTAGTATGCTGCTTAAATAAGTAGGCGAAATCAGCGACGTTAATGATGAAATTGCTGATCCAGATTTTTGCATTCAGAAAAGCGATACAACACAAAAAAGGACTACATAGATTACTATGGAAGATAATTATCAGTATTTTAGGACTAGACTATGTAGCATCACCTTCAGTAGAGGCGACAATAGTTTCCCGGAAGCTATGCTACATAAGCCCTAAAACGTAAAACTTCCCACATTTGCTTGAATTGTGCCAAGCCTATGTGAATGGGATGTTGCAAACGCATTTTCATACATTGTTCAAATACGGAGTTTGATGAATAAAATATCTCCCAATAGGTTGACCCCAATTTTTTTAAATATATAATTTTGTTTTCGTTTCTTTTACATTTTTTATTTTATAAACTTGGCTCTTAAAAATGCCTTATATGTTCCTAATTATATTTTAATAAATAATTTTTTTTTAAGTTTTAGTATTGCTTTGGGTATAAGTATGTCTCTATGGCCATTTCATATATCATATTAAATGTATTTGCCTATATGGCGAAAAATATTTTTGTTTTTTAAGTAAAGTGACTATAAAATAAAGTCTTTGTTTCGTTATACTAAATCTTTAATTTTTTTTATTTTTATAAACCTATTTATATAAAAATGTATTTCCTTGTTCTGTTAGAAATAAATTATTAAGAAGACAATTTTTTTGGCAAAATTTTTTTGTAAAACAAAAGGTGGTAAAATGTACCTCCACGTCAATAACAATGACAAAATATTCCACCTCAGTAGTTAAAGGTTAAGTGACAACTGGAGTCTAATGACCATGGGTAGCAACGAGAATTCAAGGAATTGATTATGAATCATCAACAAGAGGATGCTGATTATTGAAGCAAATTAATCCTAAGCGATGAAACACTTTTCCACTACGATGCCCTTATTAATCTTCAAAACTGCTGTGTTTGGTTAAGCAAAAACTGTAACTGATATTTGAAATTGGATTTGGATACTATTAATGTTAAGAATATGTGTTTTTAGCAAGTAGGTGCCTCATGAGACAATTCAATTACTGCATGAGATATTTCCTGGTCGTCGCTTCTTTGATTTAACACTAGAATCCATTTTACTTATAGAGCTATTTGTTATAAAAGGCCTATTTCAACAGTTCTACAAGCACACATGCACTTCAGGAGCATATTTAACGTTGCATCAACCAAATTTTACCACAATTGTGCAAAAAGCTCTTCAAAACGTTCAACGAAAGGTACGTATGTGCTAGCCGTTAAGGATATTTGCTTACTTTGTTATTCTTTAAATAACCCTATCATATGTACTACCTGATTAAATAAAAACATAAGTATCTAAAGTATCTTAAAAAAGAGCTATAGGAAAGTTTAAAAAAAAAACACATAAAATTCAGAAAAATTAATGAAATCTTTATTTGAATCGATAGTACGGTCCATATAATTTAATGTTTTAAGATTACTACCTGCAAATGTTGACCGTGACTGTGCCTCAAATAGTCCATCCGCTTAGTCCAATTATGACATACTCTTTCAAACATTTCGGCCGGTACCTCACGAATAAATGCTTCAATGTTGTCTTGTCTGAAGGCGTTAAATCGCACGTCCATTGTTACGCGTGCTATGGCATAGTCTTGTTGGAACCACATGTCATGCAAGTCAAGCTCTTGCATTTTGGGCAAAAAAAAGTTGGGCAACAGAGGCCAAATGCTAGGAACGGCGACGAATCGATAATTGATGGTCATCATTAGCACTGGCCGATACAGCTGCGATATGTTCTTCATTTCGCACTATACGTAAGCGTGTTGGTGGTTTAATTTCCAACAATGTAAATTTTGTGCGAAATTTTGTCACAATAGCCCGAATAACCGTTTCAGTGGGTCAATTAAACTGACCATAAAATGGAAGAAGAGCATGATGAACTTTCTTAACAGAGCACGCATTTTGATAATAAAATTCAATAATTTGCAAGCGATGTTCGTTTGTAAGACGAAACGTGCGTCAGCTGTTTAAACCAGTTTTGCCAAAAAGACGTTGTGGGCGTCAATTTTTATCTATGATTATTGAGACCTACAGTTTAATGTCGACTCCGAATGGCAGACAGTAACTCTCAGAGTTTTTGCCAGAAGACTGCTAAAAGATAGCCGCCGAATGAAATATTCTTTCAGGATGTCAAAGTTATGGTTTGAATCCGAAACTCTTGTCTACTTGGAGATAGTGCAAGAAAAATCAAATCATTTTAATCATTATTTTATAATACAAATTCCTTTACTGAATATTAATTTTTTTTGTTAGAACACATAATTACTACCTTTTATTGGCAACTGAAAACTAATCTGTGAAGGTCGTTATACTTCTTAGTTTTCTACTGTTCTACAGCCAGCCTTGACAAGATAAACTCTATTTTGAAATATTGTACGCCAAGATTGAGGTAAAGGGGGAAAAAAAAGATTGATCGTGCATTTATATTGTTGTTAAATATCAATATGTTTGTTAATTTTTTTTTTTTTTTTGTAGCATAAAAACACAAAAATATAGAAATATAAAATAAGACTAAATAGTAATACATAATGATAAAAACAAATAAAGCACGTGTTTATTTATGTTCTAAAACTATACAAGACACAAATATCAACGACCAACATCAGATCATACTTGAGAAGGAAATCAACATTTTTACCAATGACTTTTGTCTTTCAGCCTTTATTATTTCTTGTCTACATACAATACCTCGTTAGTTACTAATATCACGAATTACGATAAATAAGAAACAAAAGTTTTAAGACAATCAATATGCATTGGGTTTGTGCATTCAAAAAAAAAACAATTAAGGCAAACAAATTAAATAGAAAACACCCAATTCTAGTATTACAGCATATTAAAGAAACAAATTAAGCAAATTTGTTTTACTCATAGTAGTTTTATGGTAAAAATAAAAAAGAGTAAAATTTTAATCAAAGCTTGAAGTATTCCTTAGAATGCAATCAACCACTGTATGCGCTACAGCATTAAGAAGTCACACAGTTTACGAAGAACAATATTTTCATACAAATTGCCAAACTTATGAAAAATCCATTTCATGTTGTTTTTTTTTTTTATTTGTTTTTTTTTAAGACCAACACTCAGGGGCATATTCCTACTCATGCAATGCGTCCTACCTACATAATTTGCCATTACAATCCTGTGTTAGGATTACTGCCTAGTTTCTCGCAGCACTCATATTGTGTTTGTTAATTTTAATGCATGAGTACCGGGACCTACAGTTTAAAGTCGACTCCGAACGACAGATTTGAGAAGCTTTTTCATGGCAATCAATTACTCCCACAGCTTTCTTTTCTTTCGTTTTTTTCAAAATATCAGAGCTGAGATTTGAACCCAGCGCTATCGTTTAACAAGCCAACAAACCAACAACGACTACATTGTATTATAAATGGAAATTATAGATTTTTTTTCAATTAAGCGCCTTATATCAATGGGAGAAGTTGCTGTTAGTTGATCACTCAAAGCTCAATGTTATACCTTCAACCTTGAAATGTACAACAAAAATTGCCCCATCTGTTGATGTTAATTTTTGTTTTTTTGTTGTGAAGTGGTGAGAATCTTGGCTAAGTTTTTGTTGTTAAGTGTCTTTGGTCCTTGTTTAGTTCAGTTAATTACTTCCAAGTAGGTGGCGCTTTCTCCTGAACCTTAGTTTAATAGATAGATTAGATCAAGAGTGGGCTGGGTTTAACGTCAGGGGATGGCTTACTTTTAACAATTGAATTCTTGGCTGTGAGGGGGAAACCTCTTATATGTATATATATACATATGTATATATGTATATATTTTTTTAATGAAAATTTTTAATGCCACACAAATTTTTGGTTTTTCATTTTGTCCAGTGCTAGGACTCGAACCTAAGCTGCTTTGTGTCGTTGTAAGCGAGCGCTCCAACGACTATACCACGACTCCCCAAATCAATACCTTCAGTTACAGTTTTTCCTATATAAGGTGTGCGTCACTATAAACTGTAACACATCAAAAGTCAAATAAAAACTGACTGGAGTAAGCTAGAGTTAAAAATAAAACAGTTTTATTTTGCATTTTTATTGCAGATTTATATTCTGTATTATTTTATTTAAAAATTAATTTAATTTTATAAAATTTTTTATTTTATTCATTATGCCATCCATAAGCAATGTTATAGTGTTTTCGGTGATTTTTTTGGTACCAGCTGTCCATTTATATCGAAAACTAGTAATGGTTTTGGGAACAGATGTACTCTTCTTTAGTTCTCTTTTGACCAGAGCCCAATATCTTTCAATAGGCCGCAGCTCTGGGCAGTTTGGTGGGTTAGCCTCTTTTGGAACAAAAATAACATTATTTTTATTATACCAGTCTATTGCGCTTTTACTGTAGTGACATGTTGCCAAATCTGGCCAGAAGAATGTTGATATGTTGTGCTGTCTTAGAAATGGAAGCAACCTCTTTTGAAGACACTCTGTGATATAAATATCTGAGTTTATTGATCCCAATGTAACAAACGATGCACTTCTGTTGTCGCAGCTACAAATAGCCTGCCAAACTAGGAACTTTTTGGGAAATTTTGATAGTTTTTTAGTTCGGAACTCTTCAGAAACATTGCCTCTACTATCCGCTACATAAAACTCTTGGCCAGGAAGCTGCGCAAAGTCTACAAAAACGTAAGTTTCATCATCCATTACACAACATTCGAACTTTTGAAAAATTTCTTTTTTGAGGAGTTTTGCTCTTTTTTTTTGCTTCAATATTCTTCTTAGCATTTCTATCCGGAACTTTTTGGACTTTAAATGTTTTAAGGCCAGCTTTAGCTTTAACTTGGCGCACAAAACTTTCCGAACATTGCACGCGCCGGGCCACTTCGCGACCAGAAATGTTTGGAAGAGCCAGCAAAAGCTTCTCAACCTTTTTGGCTTTCGCGTCGTTCGTTACCAGTTTTGCTTTACCTGTTCCAGACTTTCTTTCAATTTTTAGGTCTTTGTTGAACTTTTTGACCACTCTGGAAATACATTGCCTGGTCACGTGGACTTCCCTAGCAACTTTTGTATAACTCCAATATGGTTTTTGTGAATTATTTGAATAATTTTTGTATGCACTTGTCTTTGATTATCCATTGTGAACTAACTAACAAGTCAAATTTGACAAACTAAAACATTTTAAAATCTGACACATTTTTCAAAGATATTGTGATTAAGAAAAATAATTTTGATTAAAGGTGAAAAAAGTTATTAAGAAAAATGGGTGTTACACTTTATAGTGACGCACACCTTATAAATTATTGTTGACCTATTATATCAATAGTTTGGATTTAAGTAGCATTGAAATATTTTAAAGAACAATTACGGCCACACGATACTGATACTCAGATTTAACCACTAACTACGTGCCTGAGGCCAACTTCAGATATGCCATCGTGTCGGTGCAACCAATACTAAAAGCAGATAAATTCCTTAATAATAAAGTCTGCTCTTTTTATATAAAACTGATGAGAATTTTATTCCAAAGAATAAAAACATATAATTTCTATAGTCTTTTGAGAATATTCCGGCTAAAGATGCTTCGAATATGTTCCTGAAGAACTGCGCAGAAGACGAAGGCAAAGACTCCGATGGAAGGATCAGGTCGATGCCAATCTTTCAAAACTCGATGTAAATAATTGGAGGAGTAGCGCACAAGATCGAAGCGTATGGAACTTTATTCTAAATTGGGCTAAAGACCCCAGGATTATGATATAGCCCTATAAATAAGTAAGTAATAGTGCTTTCAAATTCTGTTATTTTTCATTACTCTATTCATTTGTGTTCCCAATACTACTTAATACTTTGAACGGATTTTATTTTTAAGAGAAAACGATTTCATAAAGTATTGTGTTTTTGAACAGAAATTTGTTTCGCCCTTAAAATTTAAATTTTCCATACAACTTTGAAGAAAAAATACAACTCTTAAAGTATTGAGTAGTTACTTTTAAGTATTGAGTACCCACAAATTAGTATAAATACTCGATACTCAGTACCTATAACTTAATATATTGCCAGCACTAGTAAGTAATCACTTGGACGAAGAGCATTCATTTATATAGGAACGTAGATTTTGTGAAAAAACCTAACTTAATGGTAACTCTAACAACCTATTTCACAAATAGTCACTGAGCGAAAGAAAGACACACGAAAGAAAGGTATTTTGGGTTTCTCTATGTCTTTCGCCTGCTCTTACGATTCACCATTTTTTTTTTACGTATCGCAAAAATAAAGTGTTGCCAGTTGAAATTTTTAATGAATTTCTTTGAAATGAGAAAATAAGCTAAGTACTATATTGCTTGTGAACAAATGCAATTCTGTTTAAAAGTGCATACTTGTACATATCCGTTACAATTATTCTTCCAACGTTTACGACATATAAATCAATCTTCCAAGCAAATTGCATTGTGATTGAGTCAGTTTCATGTTGTAATTGTAACGTGTATGGGCAGCTTAATGATATAAAAAATGACAACATAAAACCAAAGCAAAAGAGTTTGTATGTGTGCGTGTGCTTTTGTATTACAAAAAAAGTGTGTATGCATGTGAATTGTTTACACTGGATTCGGCATAATTTTGTTGGCTTAGAATCTGTCTATTGTAGAGTGTGTGATTGTATATGTATACAAATATTTCGTGTTTTGCATTAAACGACGCCAAAGGGTAAGTGACTTATTTTGACATTTTCCTTCGCGTGTATTCGACATTGTGAAACTGGTTTTTGTATGAAAATCATTACGTTTTTGTTTTTTCTTTTTCTGATTCGTTTTGTTCGCACACAATTCTGATGTAGAGAAACCAAAATTAAATTTTTTTCGCCCAGAAAGCGAAAGAGAGCACTCACTCGACATTGCGAAATAGGCTGTAAAAAAACTAAACAATTTATAAAATTTCATAGTTTGTTTTTTACAATTAGTATGTATACCATAAAATAAAAAAAATAATAAAAATACATTTGCATTGTAAAGAAATGTGAAGTTCACGCCTTAAGAAATGACTTGTAAAAGTGGAAAAAGAAAATTACTTAAAAAAATTAAACCCTGTAAACCCCTGGCCATTTAAACTCTGTTTCTGAGTTACGGCCTAGCTTCTAGAATCTTGAACCTTTCTAACATAATTTGGATTTAATAGTGTATGCCATGGAAAACTAATACGAAATAGTTACGAAACTAACACCATGTGTACACTCCATGGAGTAGTGACATTAAGTAGTTTTGAGATTACTCTTATGTACAGCATAGCTGGATTATATGATCCTTCCTTCTCTACGACACTGCATCGAATATGTTTTTTACATATTTGTGTGACTCTTAGACTAGTCTTAGGCTTTAATGTACTACTCTTTACATGTAGAAAGTACGGAGTAGCCGTCCTTTCTGCAGCGGTATACCAGTTTTACCATCTAAATAAAGATCCAATAATTGATTTAAATTATGAATTTAGAAATAAATATACCTTTTCCTTCTCTTTAGTGATGTAGAAGCAAAAACCTGATTGTGCAAATCATTAACATAAACAAATTAACGATTATGGAAAGCTGTCAAATAAGGCTTGGTTGAATTCATTAGTTCACCATATTCTTACTGTTTAATTAAATTAAATAGAAAAAAAAAATTGGTAATAATTTCTGGCAATTCTTTTTGGCTTACATGACCATAAATTGCCATAAACTTTAACAAAAATTTCAAAAGTGGGAAAATGCTAAATTTAATTAGAACTTGAACAAAAATTGTATTTTAAGTTTGAATTCATTCATATTGGCGTTTATATGCATGAACATTTATTGGTATGATTTTACATTTCATATACATACTACGAGTACACAATCATGCATATTCATTACTATTGGGGCAGATTTTTCTTGTCAATTGTATGTATGTTGCCATTTCTGCAATTGCACATACAATTGCCTTCCTGCTGATCATTGTATACTGGGGCTGCTGCTGTTGATTTGTGCTGCCGTTTTGAGTGCATAAAAAGGCGTGTCATTAAAAGAAATATTTATTCAATTGGCGTGTTTTTCTATTTCTAAATATTTTATTTGTATAACAATGATTTAATTTTCGTATTATTTTTTTTAAATCTTAAAATTTTGTTTTTTTTTTTTTTTTTTGGTAAATTTCTGTGCTGGCTGATAAAAAAATTGAAACTTAAAAAAACATCATATTTTAAGGTGTTTGGTTGGTGGCATAAAAACATGAAGTGCATTTTTTTTCTGTTTCCAACTAAAGATTTATGATAATGTTCAACCCAAATGAAATGTAAAATATGTTCAATATTAGTTGTACAGACTGTTTTTCTTTTCAAGTTATTAGTTTAGTAAACTTAATGAAATTTGCCCAGTTTTTTTCTGGGCTGTTGAAAATTATAGATTTTTTCATTAACAAAACAAATATTAATGAATTTTTATATAATTTTCTTGACACTAAGTCCTTTTTATGGTTTCAGTAATTTTTCAAGCCAGCGTGTCATACGAGGCGTGTGGGCAGTGTGGGAACATAAACAAATTGTGTTTGGGACAATTGTAAGAGATTAAATACTAAATAAAAGAAATTAATAAAAAATATTGAAAATATTTTGGGATAAAAAGGATTTGCCTTCGATTCATTTGCTTTAGTTTTACGCCTATTTTTTTTCTAATAAATGTTAACTCTATTTAGAGCTCAAGGTGTTTTATTTTATAAGAATAATTATGTTTAGACTGTCATCGTGCTATATCCACCATTTTATATTTTTTATAAAACTCGAGTTAATGATGCCACTTTAGGTTTTCGACCCCAAATTTTTCAAGTCTGCAATCCGTTTTCAGATATCTTGTCCAGTTTCGAAGAAAAAAGCCGAAAACGGATTGCAGATTATAAAAATGTCGGTGTAAAAACCTAAAGTGGCATCAATAAGCCGAGATATATAAAATGGCGGATTGAGCACATAAACTCTGCATGATTAATTGTGCACCAGTCAGTCTATTTTCAACTCCAGCCACCGAAATCTCAACAGAGTTCGATGTGTTACATATGCAATCTTTCTATTTAACTCTTATTTTTCTATATAAATTATTTATTGAAGTTTAAATCTTTTTGAGTAAGTCGAAGACTTATTAAACACATCACCTTTATTGTCTGGGTGATGTCATATTCCTCATTTTCTCTTCTTCATTGAATTTTATTTCTTATAAGTCTTATCTATTTTGAATGAATAGAATTACAATAGGCTTCTTATTACTCTGTCGTTCTTTTAATCCTCATTAGTCGACATTGACCATATCGTCGTAAGAATTAAAGAACGCTGTAACTGATAAAACATTAAATGTTCACCAGAGCAAAGAAACCTGTATGAAAGTAGAACAAAGACACTGGTATTTTTTAAAACGAAAGACGGCGTAAGTGAATTACTTTTCATTATAGAAATTTGGGACCAGGACCAATCGACGCGTATTTTGTTTTCTGATAAAAATTATGCAAAAAACGTATTTTCTGATAAAAATTATGCAAAAAACGTATTTTCGATTTTTTTTCAGTTACAGCGTTCTTTAATTCTTGCAACGATATGTAAAACCATATGAATTGGCGATTGAATCCGAAATTAATGTGTGATCAGTTTTTATGAATGAAATAAAGAAAAAGCAAATAATTTATATTCATTTAACAGAATTTAGGGGCTTTATAACGAAAGTAGAATAATGAAAACTGACAAATTCATCTAAAATTCGAACTTGGATTTCCGTATCATACAACAATTACACTATACTACAAAAGTGAAGAAAAAAAATATGCATTGGTTCTGACATAGCAATTCTGTTTTGGTAAAGCCCATTGAGTACTGAAATGGTTTTAGTATTTTTCGATCACTCTGTTTAGTGCCCATATTCACGAAATTGCAACTTCAAAAATTCAAAAAAAAATTTTTTTTTTTTTTTTGTTTTAAAACCGATTTTCAAAAATTTTCAAAAATTGGTTGGAAAATTGCTGAATTACGGACGTTTAGCTTTAAACAAAACACAATTTTTCAAAAAATTTGCGTTTTATTCACGCTCCGTGAAGTAGAATATTTTTGTTTTATCACGCATAGGCATGGTAGTGATGATGGAATCTTGTCATCTGTGGCTATGAGTAATGTATAAATATCGAATGAACGAACGCTGTTGATATGAATTAATTGGAATGAGAATTATTTGTGATGTCCGCTGGAAGGATCAAATATTTCGAGTGTCGAAAGAAGTATTCAAATGCCTCGGTTTTTGAAAACGGTTCAAGAAATACTTCACTGCTTCTGAACTTCTCAATATATGTATACAAGAAGGTTGTAATACAACTCTGATGTATAGGCCGGTGCTTTAAGATCTATTTTGGTGCCTCTCGATCGAGTACAGGAAAAGGCGAAGGTGCTTATCAGCGACGGTAGGGTGTCCAAATCTATCGGTTCATTGGAGCATCCGCGCAATGGGGTGTGCATTTCTTTGTTCTATCGGTACTAAGTAGTATGGGATTTGCTCTGATGAAAAAAATTGATTGATTCCACATAATCGCATATTTTTGCGGACTACTCGTACTTCTCCCAGAGAGAGAATTCGTTCTTTTGTCGCACCGCTCCTTTATGGAACGGGGTTCCAGCGAATGTTTTTCCTGCCAATTACGTTATCAGTAGGTTTAAATCAAATACCCACTAACCCTACTCATTTATTTTCATTTAATAAAAATAATTTTAATTGGCACGCAGTCAAAAAAAGGTTCGCCATCCCTGCTCTAGACCAATATTTCTGAAATTTTCACAGCATTTAACTGGGACTCTGGCATGATTAATAGGGTACTTTTTTTTCGACCACGCCCACTTTTACGCCTACTTTTTTAAAATTATGTAATTGCTTCCATATAGTTTTTAAAAGATATACTTCAAATTGTATACACATTATACTCCAGGCGAGGTAGAAATAAATATTTTTTACGCCCCCTTTCACGCCCCTTTTCACGCCAAATTTTGTTTTAAAGTTTTAAACTTTTTGTTCTATATACAAATTTGGTGCTTCTTTGCTACGTTTATTAACGACTTTACCTCAAATTTAGAATACATTTGAATTAAAATAGTGGGATAGCCTCACTCTCTTTCTCCCACAACTGTCTGCAAAATATATAAATACTTTAAATTATATTATATAAAGAGGGAGTAGCGAAGCACACCGGGTTCAGCTAGTACCTAATAAAATCTATTTACTTAAATTACGAATTAAATTCATGGAAAATATATATATTTTCTACAAAAAACAATATTTAATTGTTATTTATGCACTCTAGCACTGCACATTCCCAGTTCTTTAGTACATTGAGCACAAATATTATCAAAAAAAAAATTTTTTTTGTTAATTCCAAAAGATTTGTTTAAATTTTTTTCTTATTATTTTATCACAAGTTTTTTAAATACTTCTTTATAGTGTTCTATCTAGAAATTATTTTCCCATACACATAATCTCTTTTAATTACTGTGCTTCAATGTGAATGAATTTAATTTTGTTGGACTTTAAAATTTTCAAGAAAATATTTCCATCTTAGATGTACGCTTTGGTATCTGCACAAAAGCATTCTGCCGACTAGAAGTATAAGTATTTAAGTAGAGTATTAAAATATAATGTTGAAATATTTGATGATTTTTTTCTGTTTTTTTTTTTTTATTTTTCGCTTTTCCAAAAACATACAACACCCAAAGAAATTAAAAAAAAAAACGAATTGAAATAGAGGAAAAAAAAATATGAAATTTATTTTGAAGCAAAGTTTCCACTGTTCAGTTAGGTGTGCAAATGTGTTTTTCAACACACAGGAATCGCTTAATCGCTGTATTATAATGGTCAGTTGCTTTAATAAACTTTGCAACTTTTCAAGTAGCCCCTCTCATTTCGTATTTCGTTAACCAATAAGTGTTTTATGTTTTTAAACTACTTTTTGGTACTTAATTTTAAATAATCAGTAATAAAACATAAATTAAAAAAAAAATTTAAATTGCTTTTCAAACACCCTGAAATTAAAGTCGTTAAAAAAATAATACATTGAACGTATTTGCGCTTTGAAAACCTTTAACAAAAAATTCATTATTTTGCCAATAGATCTCCATTCGCTAAATAAAATCGTTCTATTTTGTAAATACCACTTGAACGTTTCAACACCAGTAGACTACACCCAGCTAAGAAAACATTTTTCTAATTTTCAATTGTACAAACGAAGCGCCTTCATTTTTAAAGTTATCAAGACAATTTCATTAAAAAACAGTATAAATTTTCATGAACTAATCACGTTTTAAGGATTTTTTGTTTTTATTTTTGTGGGCTTAAATTGGCTCAAAGTGTTTACAACCAAAGTTCCTTTTAAAACTTAGCCTGCTTAAGTGCAGTTATTGCAATATAAAGTTTTTCATGTTTTTTATGCCACAAAGGCACATTTTAATGAAAGTGTTAATAGCTTTTCTATTGTTAAGAAATGTTAATTAAATTTTTTATTTAATATGTTCACTTACAAATAGAAGTACTGAAAAGAAAGTCAGACCTTTTTTTGTAGTTGAATGACTTTTAATTTAATTTAATTTAAATTAACTTTGTGACAGAATTTAATTGTAGGACGGAAGATAAAGCGCCTTTTTAGATTGCAGCATAAAGAGCTAAAATTGTTGTGGTTTATAAATTAAGTATATAAGTTTAATTTATTTTTTATATATAACGATTCCAACGAATTTAGAGCTTTGAAGAATACCTTTTTTCCATAATAATTTCTTGCAAAAAATTTATAGTCTTGTTGATAATAGACTTACTGAATTGCAACACAGATCGATTTGTATACCATGCAGACATCGGCATTGAGCGCTGTGATTTTGAATGGGTGGGACACTGAAGAATTCAACCTGTGACCGTGCTAAGTTATTCCAACAGCATATTTATTACACTGGTCTGACGATTTGGTAGGAACTTCTCCATTTTCATTTTTCCAAAGAGAAATGATAAACCCCTACTCATGTGTGCATTGTAGTGATATTTTGATAGGATAGAATTTGTAGACTGGTCTGGTGCCTTGTAGAATCAGAATGTAGCATTGGCCAAAATATGGCCTGGAGACAACCAGACCATTGTTGACGATGAATTGTAGAAATGCCAGTGAATTACAGTTGTTGTAACTGGTTTTTGGCTACTACATCCAAGATGAACTTTCCATTCAAAATGTACTCCACAGCTGAAAGCAACCGGAGAAAAGGAAGACAGTATTTCATTTTTTATACAGGAAGATCCTTGTCCTATAGGGGGAGAGAGTATCAACTTAAGGTATTTCGATAATGTTTGGAACTTTGATGACGTGAGGATTAATTAACATATATACGAAAACGATTCTGTAACTAAAAAAACATCAGATCGTTTCTGCACAGGTCTGCACTTTGGACAACCACTCACTAAAAAATTCAATGAACTCAAGGAAAAACTATGAAGGACTAACACATAACATGACATTGCGAGAGAACCATGACATAAGATTGCATTTATGACCACTCTAACAGCAAAAATTGATAAATAAAACTGAATTCGAAGAGAGGTTCAGTATTTAAAATTTATTGGATTTAAGAAATTCAATCTGAATAATTTTTGTTTTCGATTAACTCCTAAAACAAAATGAAATTAAAACATTTCTAAAGAAAACCATGATGAATATCATAGATATAGCTAAATGACGCTTTTACATATAACCAAGATGTCAATGAATAATGTTAAAGCAAAAAAGGGCCAGAAAATTCCCTGTAATCTGTAATAAAAATGCCACGACTGAAATTGAAGGTTTCTTATCAGAACGTATTAATTTATAATATCTTTTATAACTCTCGTAATGATATAAACTTAAACTACATAGAAGTTTACAAAACGCAGTTCAACTAGTTCTACGCTCAGTAAACCCGAACACAAAATAGTAGATTTACGACAAAACTAGTAAAACCCTATGCATCAAAATTGCATCAACTTGGTTAAAGAAAAAAATGTTTCAGTGTTGGTCAAACTTAAATCAAATTATTTTGAAAACGCAGTACGAGTATAATACAGATTTGTTGTGATCCGAAAACATAGTGGGTAAGGTGTTGGTGAGAGGAACATGCGTTAATTTCCATCAAAGATTCTAATTTTTTGCTGTTGTATAACCAATAAAAGATAAATTTAAATATCCTTTCGAATTACGTAAGAAAATACACACTTTCATATTTTTAAAATATTTAACGTAAAAATCATTGTTTAAGAACATTTATTACGAAGTTTTTGCATACACATAAGATATGTAAAGTAAAAAAACAGTTTAATAAGTAAAAAAAACTCAATAAATAACTGCCATTAATTTTTATTTCCTTTTCTTCTTTAAGGGAATTTGCATTTAATCTACACTTGTGCTGGTCATAAAAAACAAATTTGTTTAAAAACGCAGTAATAATAATCACTTGTTAGTTTTATGTGATTTTAATTTTTGAATGCTAAGTATCAACAAAACGTATTTTAATGTTACAATGTCTTGTTAATGAGATAAGGAAAGACAACAAATGTTTGAGATAAAAAGAAAAGAAAAAAACAAACATTAATAACAGCAATATTTACAACGAAAAAAAATAAAAAAAAATATGAAGGGTTTCCAGGAAGGGTACAGCATTCTGGGCAAATATTGCATTTTACATATATAAAATTCACAGATAATTTGTTTTCTTCAACAAAACAACCAGATGTATAAACTCAAAATTTCAGTCAATTATTTTGCATTTGAACAAGAAATTCCTTGGGCAAGATAATTATTTAAATGTTAATAAACGACAACAGTTGTTGTTAATATTTCGAACGGCATAGATATACTACCTCTGCTTTTATTTTAAGTGACTCTCAATTATCGTTGTTGCTTAGATTCATTTAAGCTTTTTTATCCGCAACTAATAACTATTATGTATGTATGAATAGTTTATGTCAAAGTTGCCAAACTAATTGATTTGGTAGCTCTGACAACACTGTATGAAAAAATATTTCAACAAAAATAGAATGCGCAATACACAAAGAAAATGTTCATAGGTTTTGGCTTGAAAACATCTATCATTAAAAAATCTGGTTGGTTGGCTGGTTTTGTAGTAAACATGGCTGCACATTTGTGGCTTCAATTAGCAACCATCACTGAAACTCGTGACCTCGGTCAGAATGTCCCTCATAACCACTTAGTCAGTTTTAAGTATCTGAGGAGTCTCTCTTGGATCAATACCCGAGATCTCCATTATATATGTAAACCCTAAACCAAAATCTTAAAGGCATTGTCTAGGAGGACTGTACAATTGAAATCGAAGTGCCTAACTGTTCTAAAGAACCAGGTGTAAATATATAACACAGGCATAGATCTAAATTATCAAGTTTGTTGCTTAAGTCTTTTGTTAGTTAAAATGCAGCAATTATTTATATTTTACAGCGCTCGCACAAAAAAAAAAACCCAAACGGCCCAGGTTCAAATCCCAGCATAGGTGAAAAAATGAAAAAATTAATTTGCGGTTTTTTTAAAATTATAATTTAAAAATAACCATCTACAAAGATACCGCTCCCCGACATTCCACTCTATTCCACCTTAACCAATGTCAACAAAAAAAAAAAAAAAAAAAAGAATGTTCAGGAGAAAAGCGCCACCTTTTGGGAAATAGCAGATAACATTTAACCCTACTTAGTGAATGCACTTCCCCACAATCAGCATGCAACGATGAGACAATTGCTGTTGATCATTCAAGGGTTAAAGTATAACACTGGCCTTTGAATTATCAATGAACAGCAATTTGTCTCATTCCTAAGGCATTTAATAAAAATACAATTAATAATAATATATGTACTGTCCTTTCCAAAAATTGCAATAAAATGCATAGCATTTAGTAGGGGTTTACTCCTTAGTATTGGTCAAAAAAATTATTGTCATCACTTCAAATGGACTCAGAATAGGAGAACTGCGGTCCAGAAGTAATCCCAAAACTAACTCATAAAACAGAGGCATCATAACATATAAAATTTTATTTTTCAAAACAAACTCCTTTTAAAATTGCAATAAACTCTTACTAAGAATATAATAGGTTTGCAACTCTATTCTCTGCAAAAACTCTTAGAGCTCATAAAGTAAGCATCAGGCGAAGATTTTATTTCTTCATTGTTGGAAAATTTTGTACCACTCAGCTAATTTTTAAGTTTGGAAATGGAAAAAAAATCCGAAAACAGAAGGTGCTTAAGCAATTTGATTCAATGATTTTGGTCATGACAACAGTCGCTGGGTGAATTGGTATATTTGCCAAATGTTAGCGTTTTGCACAAGACTAGTACACATAGGTGATTGAATAACATTTGTGTCTTTTAAGTCATTAACTTTATCTCGGATAACAAAAATAAAGCAAATAATTGAATAATAAAAAAATTCTGTAAATACATACGTATGAAATAAAAATGAAAAATAATCAAAAATAGTTTGAAAGTCATCGAGTGCGGATGTGTTTTTTTTGTGTTTCGCTACTATAAATTTTACATGTACTCATATATAAGCAATTTAAAATTGATACTTAAAAGATACTGAAGAGTGGAGTGTTTGAAAAAAGCTGACATCTAACATAATAAAAAATATAAATAAATCACACATTTAAAAACAAACATCAAACATAAAACGGATAACATATGAATTATTAAAATAAATGACAACAATATATCATAATAATAGTCGATAATATATTTATACAAAATTCTTAAGTAGAAAAAAGGTGTCTTATTTGACTTAAAATAAATTACATAATTAACAACTAAAAACATAATAAAATATTGGCAGTAAATACACCAACACTAAACAAATCAAAGTACAAACAAAATTATTTTTCTTAAAATTATAAAACAACAACAGTATCTGTTACAACCAACAACAAAACTGCAAGAAATATATTTATGCAAAAATACTTGTGTAGAAACAAAAAATCTTATTTAACTTTAAAAGAATTACATGAATTAACAACTATAAACATCTTAAAAATACTAACAGTAAATACACTAACACTAGACAAATAAAATATCTGTTACAACCAACAACAAAACTTCAAGAAAAATATACAAAAATACAAAATATCTTATTTAACTTTAAAAGAATTACATGAATTAACAACTACAAAACATTTTAAAAATACTAACAGTAAATACACCAACACTAAGCAAGTCAAAGTAAAAATAAATTTATTTTTCTTAAAATTATCAAACAACAACAATAACTTCTACAACCAACAACAAGTCTTCAAGATACATTTTTATACAAAATACTTAACAACAACAGCAACTGTTACAACCAACAACAAGACTTCATGAAATATTTGTAAACAAAAACATATGTTCTATATCATATTCAGTAACAACTCTTCTATCGTTTACGAAAATTGGTAGATACCATATGTACTGCAGTGCTGCCAAGTTTATAATCCTGCCGTTAAATTTAAATAATTATCCATAAGTCCATTATATTAAGTTACATTTTAAATATTGGTAAATCAAATGTACGACCTAAGAAAAGGGAAAAAAGGCAAAAATTGTAATATAATCTCCAATATGCAAAACAATAACGGATCGCAAACATCAACCCAAACTTCGAGAACACTTCAGAATACTCCAAGTAACAGACGCTTAGATGACGCTCATCAACCTTCTACAGCTGGTTCGATACGTTTGCCAATGGTAGATTCACCATTTAAACTTATCAACTGTATGGATAATAGACTAGAGAAATTTACTGCACAAATCTTACATACGATCGATGCGAAACTAAAAGAATTTAAGGATGACCTTCTGAAAGATCTACGTGAAAAATATATAATCCTTGAAGACAAACTTCATGAAATCAACGAAAGGGTAGCTATTTTAGAAAATAGATCCTGCGAATTAGTTAGCATGCGTGAAGAAATAAAGTCTTTAAAAATAAAATTAAAACAGCAAGAAAATCACTCTGTCTCATCAGAGCTGAGAATTAATGAAATCCCTTTTCAAGAAAATGAAAACCTACACAGAATTTTTCAAGATATATGTGATACTATTAGAGCTCCTAAACTGAATTTGAAATCGATTTACCGGCATAATAATAACAACAATAAAAATGAACAATATTCGAAGGATGCAGTGATAATTGTCAAATTTTGGTCTATATATGATAGAAACTTTTTTCTTAAATCCTTGGCGAACTTCAGAAAAGCTAATAAAGGCTTTGCTTTCTACCTTAAAGACATAGGTATTAATTCTGACAGAAAATTTTATTTAAATGAGAATCTAACACAATCCAACTTTAAAATTTTACGAGCGGCCATTCGTTTAAAAAAGAAAAAACTTATTAACTCAGCGTTTACTATGCGTGGCTTAGTTTATATTAAACGTAAATTTAACGATGATCCGATCCTGATTGATGAAATTGAGACTTTAAACAAGTTATTTCCAAACCTTGAGGAACAACTTATTGTTAGTGATAACTTGTCTTTGTAGCCCTCTAAATTTTTCAAACATTCCTATTATTAACACACAGATTTTATTTACAACTTATTTTTCTGTTTTTTTTCCTAATCTAATTATACACAAATCAGATTTTCATATTAATAGAAATTATAAAATAGTTAAGAACCGAAATTTTGATTATTATAATACTTGTTGCGTTGTTTACTTTCTTTTTAATGATGTTGGTTGGCGATAGTATAGGTTCCAGAGACAATGCTTATAATATGTTGCGCATTCTCGCAAAACAGAAAAATGGACTCAATATCGTTCATATTAACACACAAAGTCTACATTGCAAAATTGATGAGTTCAGGCATTTATTCGTTTCATCCGGTGTGGATATAATCTGCATCTCTGAAACTTGGTTTCGTTTTGACATTCACAATTCAGTTTATGACTTGGAAGGCTTTAGATTGTTTCGATGTGATAGGACTATTATTGACAATAATATAGAAACCAGGGGCAAAGGTGGCGGCGTGGCAATTTATGTGAAATGCGGTATTAAATGTAGAGTTAAGCTGAAATCGATAGCTAATAGTGAAATAGAATATTTATTTATTGAAGTTACTGCCGCTCGGGGACACAAGATTCTTATTGGAAGTGTTTATAAACCTCATAGGGACATACCTGTTGATCCTTTTATTAATATGTTAGAAAGTATATCTATTGAATATTCTGACATTATTATTGTTGGAGACTTTAACAGCAACTTATTAGTAGGAAATTCACTTATTGATCCAATGGTATCTCTGGGTTTAACACCAGTGAACACAGTCACACCTACTCACTTTCATAGACAATCTTGTAGTCTAATTGACCTGGTATTTGTGAATAATACCTCGAAAGTCCTTTTGTATGATCAGCTTCTGGCGCCTGCTTTTTCGAACCACGATTTATTGTTTGTTTCTTATGATTTGAATGTGGTGAAACAGGCTATGTATCACACTTACCGTGATATGCGAAGCCTGGATTACGAACTCTTAAATCGAGAATTGGAGAGCATCTACTGGCCACGAATTTATTATTTTAGTGATGTTAACGATCAGATGTCCTTTCTACAGGCTAATGTGAATTCTCTGTTTGACAAATGTGTGCCCTTAAGAACTAGGCGTATTAAAGTAGAACAGGAACCCTGGTTTAATACGAGGATAAAATTTTTAATTAGGGAGCGCAATGTGGCTCACGCAAGATGGAGGAGATTTCGAACTCCTGAATTATATGAATTATTTCGATCATGCAGAAGAGATGTCGTTAGAAATATCAGAGAATCAAAATGCTCATACTACCACAGAAAATTTTCCTTAGCAATGGATAGCAGGTCAAAATGGAAGGAAATTCGGAAGATAGGAATTGGACAGAAGAACAGTTCTTGTGAGATTGATGTTGACGTGGATGATTTGAATGACAGATTTTCGAATATAAGTATCCCTGAACCTAATCAGAATTTATATGCTGGCTTGTGTACGGTACCAATTGAGAATACATTTAGCTTCCGTTGTGTGAGTCAGTGTGAGGTTATGATGAGTTTCTTTGCTATCAAATCTAAGGCTGTTGGAGTTGACGGGCTAGATCCTACCTTTCTTAGTATTATCATGCCAAAACTATTGCCATTTATAACTTATTTATTTAACTCAATTCTCACCAGATCTGCTTTTCCTGATGGATGGAAGCTGTCGAAAATTATTCCAATACCGAAGTCAAATAATGAATATCGACCCATTGCTATTCTTCCCTTTTTATCTAAAGTTCTTGAAAATATCATGAGCTTGCAAATTAATGATTACCTCAAGCAATCTAAACTTTTATCTGGTAGACAATCTGGTTTTGTTAAGGGGAGAAGCTGCCTCACGGCGCTTACAGATGTAATCGAAAATTTGAGAGATGATCTTGACAAAAGTATGGTATCTTTTTTAGTTTTGTTAGATCATAGCAAAGCTTTTGAAACAGTTGACCACGCAATTTTGGTGACTAAACTTGAAAAACTTTTTTATTTTTCATCAGAGTCCTGTAAACTTCTACGAAATTATCTTACAGGGCGTCGTCAAACTGTTGCATTGAATGGCAAGTATTCAGTGGCCCGTAGTATCAACAGGGGTGTACCTCAGGGTTCAATACTCGGCCCTCTATTATTTTGTCTGTATATCAACGATTTACCTGATGTTATTGAACACTGCGGTATACAAATGTACGCCGATGATGTACAGATTTACAGAAGTTGTATTGCGAACGATATGCATCTCTGTGCAGATTATTTAAACAGTGATCTAGCTAGGATTAACGAGTGGGCAGTGAACAATGGACTATGCATCAATTCTTCCAAATCTAAATGCATTTTTATTGACACTAATAATATTGGTTTGAATAATGACATCTCGATTAGAATTGATGGTGATGTAATTGAATTTATTAGTCACTGCAAAAACTTAGGGGTTGTTTTTAACAGTAAACTTTCGTGGTCAAATCACATATCGATTGTAACAGGTCGAGTATATGGAATGCTCCGAAACCTTTGGGCTGTTAAACATTCGACACCTCTTGAGATACGCACTCTACTGGCCAAGACATATCTCTTACCAGTACTCCTGTACGGGTGTGAAATATATGCTAACTGCTCAGTCAGTGATTTTAACAAATTGAGGGTTACTTATAATAGTATAGCCAGGTACATTTATGACATCGGACCACGTAGACCAATTTCACGGTTCGCGTACCAGATTAACCGAATGAGTTTTGAAAATCTTTTAAAGTTTAGGAGTCTTGTCTTCTTGCATAGAATATTATCTTTTATGCAACCTGATTACCTTTTCAACATCTTAAAATTAGGCAGGTCCGGACGTGGAAGAACATTAATTCAACTTAGGTATCGAAAAACCTTCTCACAACGTCAGTTCTTCATTCACAGCATTTCTCTTTGGAACCAACTACCGAATCAAATTCAAATCATTAACAACGCAAACAAGTTTAAGAAAGCTCTTCTGGAATACTTCGGCTAACATTATGTTTAGAATTTATTTAATTTAGAAACTTATTTTTGTAATTATGTTATTGTTTTGTTTTTTTTTTTTTTTGATTATTTTAGTTAGTGATTTTTTTAACTTAATTTAATTATGTAAATTCCGTTCTCGTGATAACTCTAAATCAATTATTTAGTATACATGTATATCGTTAGTATAAGTATAAGCTTAAGATATGATTTACAATTTTGTTATTCTCATTAGCACATTAAATTATAAGACGTTAATCTTGTTGTGCTATAATCATTATATGAATAAAAAAAAAAAAAAAATAAAAAATAAAAAAATAGGATGACGCTACTTATACAGTAAATTAAATTAGTGCTACGAACATAGCTTCATATTTTAATTATCAGAAAAAGCATTCGAGGGCAGATCATTTCATATATGCTCCGTGCCTCTAAAAAATGTATTCTGTCTCTAACTTGCAATTATTTGTAATGGTCAATCAAAGCACGTCCCATTGAAATGTTAAGCTCTCTACAGTGCTTCGATTAATATCATACCATCGTCGATAAGCAGCTTATGTAGTTTTCTTTACGTAAACGAGAATCTGTTAAATACGCTTTAAAGCAGCGGTCCATACAGGAGAGTTGTAATTCATTTTAAGTTTAATAAATGACTTGTAAATACTAAGAAAGTGTGGCGAGATATATACACCATTTCTTTTTTTCTTTAAAAAAATGCATAAAATGTTCTCATTAGCATCTTGAAAAACAGATGCCATGACCTTGCTTGCATATGAAACTGTATTTGCCTCTTTGGACTCTTTGGTTTCATTTTCTTTTTACAATATTCACAAATCGACGCAATAATTCAATTTTATTGCGGTAAAATATTGCCAAATACTCCACAAGACTATTTTTGCTCATCTCGGTCACAGCCCAGCAGAAAATTTTTCAAATTTGGAAGCAATAAATAAAATTGTAAGCAATAATGGAAGCATTATATTGTTTATACATATCTTAAAGCTACCAAATATGCTACAGGATAAGGTATTATTTTTGATTTTGTATAATATTTGCTTACTGGTTGCAATGAGCTTGCATTTCTATTTAATTTTAGCGGCTCATTTCATCTAAAAATCATGCAGTATTGATGCGCACGAGTAAGTGATAGTTCACAATTTCTCCCTTACAAAATAGCTTATTGGTAAGCACTAATTTCTGCTGGGAGCTTTCTCTAGAAACTTCAAATAAATATTTTATGGGGTTGCCGAAGTAATTTTTTGTAAACTTCTGTTTTCATCTTTATTTTGAAGAAGTTAGTTTTCTAATTTCGAGCACCAAATGAAACTCTGGTTCCAAGTAAGTGATCACCAAAAAAATTTGAGAAAATTTGAGACACATGTATTAAAAAGTGTATTATATACTAAAACCCAGTTGGTTGCTTAAATCTTTTGTTAAATTTTATATCATTTTGTTAAAGAAAAATATCAGGTTAACCAATTTTTTCATCTGTTTTATTTTTCATATTCTTTTTTGCGTCTTAAGGGTTTTGTTTATTAAAATATAACTGTTTTCTAGTACTCAACGCTTCAAAATCATAATTTTTAGCTCAACTACTTACCAAGAGCGTTAACCAAGTAATCAAAGATAAGTACAATTTAACAATAACAACAATGAAAATATTGATTAGAATTTAAGAATTTTTTATTTTTTTTTTTTTTTTTTTTTGTTTTTTGTTATGTTAGTGTTATGAACGTTATTTATTTTTTAGCACAAAACTGATAAATAAAACCTTTAAACATGCAACAGTAAAAACAATACCAGCAACAGTAGTATTTTAAACAAAATATCGACGAATTTTTCATTTAAGCTTAACACATTTTTCATCATCATTATCGTTATCATAAGCTGTAGCCAGCAAGCAATACGGAAAAAGGCAAAAAATCTTTTGCCAAAGTATAGCAGCAACGTTTAAGTAGCAACAGCTACAGCAGCTCTAATTTAAAATTATAAAACGACATTGCCTTTAACCAACATCATCAACGTCATCAACTTTAATAAACATTTCTTGGCTGTATTTTCTATGTTTTTTTTTTTTACTTTTTTAAGAATATTTTTTCTTTGCCCTCAATCCATAGGATCAAGATCATAAATAGCAATAAGTTTTTATTTTTTTATTTTTTTTTTTTACTCTATTCTAGTCCAGAGTTATGATGTTTAAGACATTGTCTGCTAACTGTTTTCAGCGATCAATCAATAGAAATTGTAATGAAATAAAAGAAGAAACTAAAGTATGGCAGACTGAAATATATAACACCAGCAGGAGCTTAGAAGCTTATTTTAAAATAAATGGCAAGTGATCTTCTTATTTCATAAATATCGATTTTACTGCTTTAAATTTCTTGCAAATACTGCAACAAAACTTCAGCAAAAAAAAAAAAAAAAAATTTATAAAAAGTAGAAAAAAACGTGATCGATTGATTTAAGCGATCTCGCGCTTAAACTTGACTCTGAATTCTTTTGCTCAAGTTCAACTAGATTGACTGTTGACTAGATAATTGTTGCTCAATAACAATAGGAACAATATGGGCTATAATAGCAGCAACAACAACAAAAGCAATAATAAAATGTATAGTAACAAACAACATATTTCACTGTAATCTTATTATGCTTAAATTACAAAAAGAAAAAAAAAAGATATTAAAAAAAATAAAAAATAAAATGCAGTGGCTGTTCTTAAATATTTATTTATTGTATTTTCATTTAGTTTTTTGTTACAGCCTTTAACTGATAAATAAATTTTTCATATTTTCATTTGAGCTACGCTTATCGGCAGTGGTATTAAGGTTTCAGATAAAAGTTGGTTTCAGTTTGTTCTTCTTTTTTAGGAAATCTTTTTCTGATTTTGCAAAGCAATAGCTGGTTTGAATACCTTATTTTAGACTTGATTTTGTTAAAAGGAATTACTAAATTAATTTATTCTACTTTTAAAAATTAATACAAGAATGATTTGCTTGCTTGTTTTTGAACTGATCACTTAGATATTAAAAGTGGCCGATCTAGTCGATCAACCACCAAAAAAAGTCGATGAAATTCTGCAAAAACTGAAATAAGAAACGTAGACTTTCGTCATGAAAATATTATAAACCACTTGGAAATTTCTGTATACACTGTTAAGGTCGAAGTCTATGTGTTACATGAATTAACTGCAGAGAGTATAATGAATTAAGGCTGCTAAAAAGAAAAAAGTGAAACTACTTCTAAAGCAAATTATTGCAGAGGACGAAAAGTAAATCCTGTACCACAATAATATGTGAAAAAGATACTAGACAAGACAAATTTACATACATACATACATAACTGGCCATTACCACCCTATTTCAGAGTTACGGCCTAGCTTTTAGCAGCACTTATGATGTGTGTGTTAATTTTTATCCATGAATACCGGGACCTACAGTTTAAAGTCGACTCCTAACGACAGTTTTGAGAAGCTTTTTCATGGCAATCAATTACTCCCAGAGCTTTTGCCAGAAGACTGCTGAGAGGTAGCCGCCGAAAGAAATAATTTTTTTATATTTCTTTTTTTCAAGATGACAGAGCGAGATTTGAACCAGCACTATCGTCTTAGTAAGCCAACACACTAACCACTAGACCACGGCAACTACAAGACAAAATCAAGCTTTGGAAATAACGACAAAGCTAGGATTGGCTATGTGGTTGGTGCATAAAAAACAAATCCACGAATAAAATTCCTTCCCATTCTTTCACGGACATCATTTTCTCCTTGAATTATCAAAAAAAAAAAAATAAATAAATTCATTGCAAAAATCTAAATTTTTTATAGAGTTTAACGTTTATATAATTAAAGTGTTTCTGACGAAAACAAAATTAATTTAAAAAAAATTGACCACATTTCCTAGGGCTCGAAATTGAATCTTTAGCATATAATAAAATAATTAAATTATAGCCTTTGATTAAAATAAAAGAGTTCTTAAAGGAAATGCCATCATTTTTTTAAATATTTCAACAACAACTTTCTCCCAAGGCAGGAATATCAAATAAAAACTAATTGAATGTATTGTGTTCGTAATTCAAATCAGTATTTCAGTTTTTTCTGTTTAGAATTAGAAAAGGGTATTCACTATGAAATGATAAACGGTTTTCTTTGATCTCTGACATTAACCATTCATTACCAAAATTCAAGCTAGAAATCCAATTGATACGGCCAAAATTAATAAATAAAAAAGATATTTTGCTCCCAGATGACAATGTCCTCACAAACATAATCTGATATTTAAAGAGTTTCGTACCTTATTTTTTATTTTTTTAGACCAATACTCAGGAATAAACGACTACTAATGCTGTGCACTGTACTGGAATGTAAACGTAGATAAAGTTTACTATAAAGCGCCTTTTTTATCGATGAGACAAGTTACTGACATTTCATCGCTCAAAGGCCAGTGTTATACCTTAACCCTTGAATAATCAACAGCAATTACCTCATCTGTCGGTGAATGTTGATTGTGGTGGTGAGCGTCTTCACTAAGTGGGTTAGCTGTTATCTTCTCAGTAGGTGGCAGCGCTAATCATTCGTTTCTGACACCAATGCGTTTCTGACGCCAATGTTGTTATATCTTCACCTTTTGAATGATTAACAGCAATTATCCCATCTGTCGTTGGATGTTAATTATTAGTGGTAAGCGTCTCCACTAAGTAGGTTTTCATACATTCACCGTATAGTTGAAATCTTCACTGATTTGTTCTTTACAGAACGATTTTAATAGTATAAAACGAAATTTTACAGAAGCCTACAAACGCAATTAAAAATCCAGAAAAAATGGCTTTACCCTAAAAATATGAAAACACATTAAAATACGAAAACGATTATCAATGATTGCAGGATATCATTAGTAGCATCAATTTTGCTATTTAATCGATAATACCATGAAAGGCGGGATCTTATGAAATAAAAATATTACCTTCAAAAAAGCGCTACCTCTCGTAGAGTACTTACATCATTTTGTCAGCGATTGTCCACTGAATTGCATAATGCATTGTTGATAGAATTCCTGCTTTATCACAACGGCTTGTTTAAGAAATAACCTTCCTTTAATAAATTTTCCTCTGAACTATTATATTAATAAGTTTAAATCAAATGTCCACAAACACTACCACCTCCAGCCTTCCCCCCATAACAAATTTCCTTAGACGAGCTGGCTTTATTAAAAAAGAAGTTAACGCTTAAATAATTCAGTTAAATTTCTTTATTTAAAGAAGCTCCTCGCAAATAATAATAATCGCATCAGTAGATGATTAGCAATAATATTTCTTTTATGTAATCGATTTCGGATTTATTCAGAAATAAATGGCTAAACATTTGTGTTTTCAGACAAAAAAAAAATATCTTAAAAAAAATTTTTTTAATTTTTATTTTTTCCGAAAATGTTTGATTTCGAACAACAATCAAAAAGTATTTATTTTATTTCAGACAAACATTTTCTAATGATTTTGACAAATAATTCAAAAGGTATTAAACAATATAAAATATGAAAACCAAAGGTATAATATGTTTAGAATAACAGTAACATTTGCGATACGGCCATTTTTGATAATTCAGCGTCCTCGCTGCAAGAACTACAAATTTCGTCATAATAGGGCGGAAGCGAGCACCACGGTTTGAGTCCATCAGAAGCATAAATAGAACTATAATGGCGCTTTTTTCGATTGGAATAAGGAAGGCCTTCAATCACGTATCTGTCGTTCTCAAGAATTTTAGAAACTTGAAACGGACCCTTAAAATGGGGTTTAAGTTTTCTTGAAATATCAGTACTTGGAGCTTAATTATTGCCAAGAATAAGGTCAGCAACGTTGTACTTCTTCGGCTTTGCATTTATTTTATTGAATCTAAGCTTAGCCTTTTGAGATAATTTTCTATGTTTTTGACTGCAGTTTGACGTAAAATTTCTAGATTTGCCAATTTTTCCTAATTTGATACTAAGTTCAGATTATCATCTTGAAGCAATAACACCAGTTTCCTAAAATGTCACGAGGTTGGAAGCCAAACAAAAAATTGTAAGGGGAGTAAGCCGTTGTTGTATTTTTCTTTCCATTTATTGACTATTGAATAGCGTTAAGTTCTGTATCCGATTTTCGATCATCTTGAGGAGATGACAGAAGCAGTGACAAAATTGTTCGGCTCATGAGTTCCACTTGCCCATTCACTCTAGGAGTAGGAATAGCAATAAGGCTGTGTTTTATAAATCGTTTGTCGTAATATTTGCTAAAGCCTTTTAAAGTAAACGCAGTTTCTTCTGAAAGCGAACGAACGAATTCGAACAAAAATCAAAAAGCAATTGTTTTACTTCTGACAAATATTTTCTAATGATTTTGACAAATTTGTTACAAAGTCAGGGATATGACGAATAAAATAAGCTTCTAATCATAATTAAAAGAAGTTCATAACTTTGTAAAAGAAATTTGTTACGAATTGACTACAACCCAATTATATTTTGTGAGCTTTGGCAAAACAGTATCAGTTAAGGGTTAATTTTTAGTGGTTGTGGGAATAAATACTATAGTTTTTTAACGAAATTTGCAAGTATTAAACTGTTTAAAGTCAATATATATATATCTGTTAGAAGTGATAATACAACTTCTCATACTATCTACTATTATTCTATCAAAAATTAGCCATTTTTTTTAAACACACACATTAAAATTATACAATAATTTATAAATCATCATATCAGCGCTTCATACGTTCTTGAATTCATTCTTAAAAATGTACAACACGCCTTGTGCTGCTTCTTACAGTGGCTGTGATTTTAATGCAGCAATGAACAGTAAGTCAACTCATTTAATTCCGGTCAATCTGTCGGTCTGTCAGTTTACTTTTTTCTTTTTCTCTCTCTTATTATTTAACTACTTAAGCAAAAAATAAAATAAAATTCATGTGCTTTTTTTTCATTTCAACTATTACAACTGCAAACTGTAAAATGAAGAACAAAAAAAAATAGTTGTCGGTACTTACCATTTGATGATTGATGACTCGTTTGAATCTTTGTTGCTCATTCTTAACATTATTTTCTTCCCCTTGATCACAGCATCGATCACTCATGATCTTGAATATAAAATGTGAAAAAAATTAAAAAAGCAATGTTTAGCATTAAGAATAATAATAACAAATGTAATGATAATGAAAAAGAAAATTATATCACAACTTTTTAATTCATATTAAGATGATTAAATAAGTAATTGTTTAACAATTTTCCGTCTATTAAGAACAAAAAGGCCTTATAAAGAAAAAAATTTATATACAATTGGAAAAACCCTACTCGAGAAACCGCAATATAAACAAAAAAAAAAAAAATAAAAAATAAAAAATGAAATAAACACAACAGCTGTTCATCTGTGGTTAACGGCAAACGCAGTCAGCTTAATAAATATTCAGCGATATGGTAGTGTGAGTGCGATTATTTGTGTACGTGAATGTATAACTGAATTATCAAAAGTAAGTAAGTCATACAAATATGTACAGTTTAGATAACTAATTAGCAATGGTGGCATCAACAAAACTTCAATAAATGTTTTAAAACGAAGCTCAAACTACCACAGCATACTGCTATAGGCTTAAATTTAAAATATATTTAGTTGATGAAATAATTTTCTGAATTATGCTTTTGGATACTGTTCTTACTTTACTTACGACTTCAAGCATCCCAACTCAGTAAAGTGAATCACTTCAGTATTTTTGTTGTTCTGCATTTCACATAGACATATTTTTATTCAGTTTTAATTTGAATAGTAAAGCGTTGGTAAATATAGAACGAATAGCCTTTTATTACAAATTGTTTTTTCTTATTGAGACCAATACTCAGGGGCAACGTCCTACTAAATGCTGTGCATTGTATTGGAATTTTTGTTGAAAGACACTACATTTATTAAAGAATATATATTTGGCTTATCTTATATTTTTAAGTGCCTTAGGTATGAAACAAATTGCTGTGAATTGATTATTCAAAGGTCAATGTTATACCATTACTTTTGAGTGATCAGTGGTGAGTGCCTTCGCTAAACACGTTTTAGCTGTTATCTGCTACTTTAGGTTTTTGACACCAAAATTTTTAAAATCTGCAATCTGTTTTCGGCTATTTATCTCAGAAACTGGACGAGATATCAGAAAACGGATTGCAGGCTTGAAAAATTTTTGGTCGAAATCCTAAAGTAGCAACTACGAGATATATAAAAAATAAAAAATGGCGGATAGAGCATATTAACTCTCACACGACGATATATCTTCTATTAAAAAAGGAACGTGAACCCAATCCCTGAAAAGAATAAAACATATTTGCTAAAGTTCCTCCCGGGAGGTAAGGACAAACGCTGACCAGAGATGCCTTAATCTGGTACTACGGGTATCAGGGAAGCCCCGGTTTGCTTGTGCTCCCCAGTCATTCGGGGAGTGAAGTAAATCGCCCTGATGTACTTCCTTCGGGAAGTACATGTAGTGGCAGTGGTATATGCTGGGTAGTAGTTTACCCTCCTCAACAAGGGGGGTTGCTGCTATCCAGGAAATGGTAGTGACGAAATTGTTAACCCAATGTCCATGGGCTCTCCTGTGACCGGTGTGTCTTGGACATATCCGAAATTTTTTTTTTTTTTTTTTTTAAGACCAATTCTCAGGGGTAAACCTCTACTCATGCAGTGTGCATTGTATTGGAATGTGAAGATGGTTGATAGAAGTTTTTTTTTTGACAAATAGACAAATTACCAGCAACTTGTTTCATCAACAAATAAAGGCGCAAAAAAATAAAAAATCTATGAAAAAAAAAAAAAAAAGAAAAAGAAATTTGAGGGTACTGGCTTTGGGTGGCGCTGGTTGGACGCTTAAGTTCAACTAACGTCCGGACACGGGCGGCATGTGATATGTCTAAGGACGGTGTGCATGAGAAATCATCTATTCGTTTCCTAATCTTGCCACTATCCAACGAAAGAATCTCTATCAAACTACTGCCGTCATCTATAATTAAAAATTATTACAATATTTGCATTGGTTCGCATATCTCTTTCCGTCTTCCCCTCATATTTTCCTTGACCAGCACAAGATACTGTATTAGTAGGTGATATCCCCTGAGTGCTGGCCTCAATAAAAAAGGGTCTAGCTGTAAAACCACCATTAGTAACAGATATTTTTAAAAATATATTGTATTTTATAATCCAGTAGTACTTTATAGAACCTGTCTGTTTTGTAACAAGCTAGAGCTTATTTTGTTTCAAATTTCTTATTTAAAGCTCTTAAAAAAAACAAAATACTGATTATTTAACCATTGCTGTTAAAATTGCAAGCATACGTCTAACTGTCTGTATTCTTTATGTATTAATCTTTACAGATTTCTTTGTAATATAATAACTATAAGAAATTTATAAATGTATAATAACTATTAATGTATATGAGTATGTGTATCTCGTTTATGTTTTATTAATAATTTTCTTTACTTACGAGTATAGTTTTTTTTTCTAACATCATCATCATTTTTATTATCATAGTCGTTGTTGTCGACATTTAAAAATTGTTCCGTATTTTTTTTTTTTTTTTCTTTTTTTGTATGAGACTTATAAATTGGAATTCAATTGAATTGTATTGAATTTAATATTTTATATGGCTTAAAAGCCAAGACAAGGTCTAGTTCATTGCTGCTTGTAAACCACTTGCAATTCATAATAATTATATGAGTAATTTTTCAACATTTCTTTTTGCTTTTATTTATTTGTTTAATTTTATGAATACTATATATAATTTTAGTTTTTTTCTTTTTTTTTTTTGTCTACACGTCCTTTGTTGTTATAATTTAATTTTGATTTATAAATAAAATTGATTTCGTTTAAACTTTTGAACTTAATTATTTATCATATGGCCGGATTTTATTGAATAAATGCGGTTGGAAAATTTTAGTGCTTTGTGGTTTTTTGGTTAAAAAAAAATAGTTTTTTTTATATATAGAAATGGCTTTACCAATTGGGTCAAGTTCCGTTAATTACATTTTCATGTTAATTATATATAGGAAAATACTTTTAATGAAGATAAGCAGTATCTTAGTGGTTTGGTCTAACTAGAAAAATTTTATAACACAAATTTCTAAAGCACTTCAAATAGAGTTACAAAAAATGCTTGGATGGTATAATGGACCAACTTAGGCGAATTTAAATTTTTTTAATGGAAAAATTATTTAAATTTTAAAGCAAACTTAAAGAAGAAGAAAAAGCTCACTAACTAAACCTAACCTAACCCCAAACCGCTTCATGAAATCCATCTTCTTGAAACCGTTCCCTGGCATTCCCGTCCATTCCACCTTTGGCATTCGCCTCAGAAACGAATGCTCAGGAGTACAGCGCCGCCACCTGAGAAGATAACAGTTAACCTACTTAGTGAAGACGCTCCCCACCACAATCAATATCCACAGCCAAATGAGGCAATTGCTGTTGATCATTCAAGGGTGAAGGTATAACACTGGCCTTTGAGTGATCAACTGATAGCAACTTGTCCCATCGAACTATCAATATGAACTATATCAGGGCTGTAAATCCCTGAGTCTTAAAGAAAAAAAAACTTTCCCTCGTAAGTTCCATCTGCTGATGTAAATTCTTTGTTGTGAAGTGGTGAGAACCTTAACTAAGTTGAATGGTAAGTTTAAGTCCTTGCTAAGTTTTAGTCTGGCTATTACTTTCCAGTAGTTAGCGCTTTCTCCTGATCATTCGTTTGATAATTCAAAGGTGGATAGGGTAGAATGTCAGGGGCCGGCTTTCTTAAGGAAGGAACTCTTAGGTGTGAGGGGGCGGGGGTGGGGAAGAACCTCTTTCATTTTTTTAAATTAAAACTCCGAAATGCCGCACACTCCATTACTGGGGCTCATACCTGGGCTGCTGGGTGTTGTAAGCGAGCGTTCTAACCACTATACTACACCCTAGATGCCCATTTAGCGGATACATATCACTTAATCATTTCTCTTTATATTTCGAGTAATTAAAATTTTCTAAGTCTGTAGTGACAATTTTGTGTAAGCGACGCCAAGTTGACTGCCTCGGTTGACTGGCAAACGGCGATCCCTTTGTCGTTTTTACAAATATTGAATCATTCTTTAGTGAAGTTATGAATTTGAATTTGAGTGTGCCCAAAAATTTTAGCAAAACACATACTGAGTTCAAAAAAACAATACTGTGGAACAAATTCGATTAGCAAAGGTTAGATCGATTCTGAAAGTGACTGTTGAAAATAGAGGCTAAATTAGAAGATTTAGATTTAGATTTAGATTTAGTCGATTTTTTTTTAATCGACCTTCGAACTTTGCAGTAAAATGCCGATTTTCAGCATATTGTTTATATGGTTTTTTGGTTATAACTCGGTTGTTAATTAATATTTTTTAAATCTGTAAAAGCCAAATTATTCCTAGACCCTTTGCAACAATAAAATTTTTATTTTTAAAAATTGATTTAGAAAATTTTTGTGGTGTTTATAAGGCAAAATGTTGTAAAAATTATTCGTTTCTCATGCTTAAAATAATTTTTAATATTTTTTAGATTTCTTCAAAATTCATATTTATACTCTTAGTGTTACTCGTAGTTGATAGTACCACTAATAGGCTTAAGTCAAGAGGAGTGTACCTGAATTGACTGAATTTTAATGTGTGTTAACAACAAAAATTGGTCTTTAAATGGTAACGTAAATACAAGAAGTAAATTAAAAAAAATTGCTTCTTTCTCTTAAACTATAATTTTAAGCCACCTACTTTTTGACAACTTGGATCACACAGAATTTAAAACTGGCCTTTGATAGCTAAACATTGCGTGAGTCTTGTATTATAAAAAGTAACATACACAACGGCAAAATTTGCGTAGACACGCTATTATTATGGGGCAAAATCAGTGTAAATATGTCTATTGTATATGAAGAATATGTCTATATATTTACGTGCATACATATATGTGTCATGTATAAGCATATGAAATATATCCGCTATTTAAATCATTGTAGACAAGTTAAACTGCTGCTGTTAGTCTTTTTAACTATATTTTTTTTTTTTTTTATTTTTTTTATCGAACTGTTTATGTCCTTAAGTCAAATACCACCGCCAAGTTTTCCAACTAATTGTAGCTAAAAACAACTTTGTTAACAAAAAATAAAAAAAAAAATTATAGACATTCATACAAATAACAATTTTACAACAAAAATTTTTCTTTATCATATTATTTTGGTTTCTTTTTTTTTTTTTTTGTTTGGATATATATTTACAGGGGCCAATGGCATTTGCACAGGGTCATTCTGTGTGTCGATAACAAGACTCTAAACTAGCGGCACGATATATATGTAGTAGTACAAGTATAAGCCTGGCTAGGTGTTGAAAATATTAACTCAAAATAATTTTCTATTCAACAGGGTAGTTAATTAAACGATTTCTTTAACAATACTGTTGGTAGTTTTTAGTGTAAATTTTTAAAACGTGCAAAATATGAAGAAAAAGTAAATTGACTACTTTTTGAAATGGTTAACTTAACAATTAAATTTGAACTAAATAGAATGCAAAATGGAGGAAAGTGATATACATATTTTCTAAATTTTCAAATAGCTCACAGCCCACAGGAAGAAGGATACAGTTTTTAAACTTAATTAACACTTTGGTTTCAACCGATTTTCCAGCAAATGGACAAAAATTGGATCAAAAAAATCTCTGAGTGAATAATGAACGTAGTCGCCGTGCTATAGTGGTTACTGTGTCGGCTTACTAAGACAAGAGCTCCGGTTCAAGTCCCGGCTGTGACATCTTGAAGCACAGATATATTAAAAAAAAATATTTCTTTCGGCGACTACCTCTTAGCAGACTTCTGGCAAAAGTTCTAAGAGTAACTGGACAAGCTTCTCAAGTCTGTCGTTCGAAGTCGAAACTAAATTTTAGGTTCCGGTGCTCAACATGAATGCTGCAAGAAACTAGGCCGTAATTCTGACACAGGGTTGTAAAGTCTAGTTATGTGTGTATGTATGTATGAATAATGCACGTCATTTTGTTAATTAATAGTCAGCTTAGGCTTACATTAGAATCGGGTGTAACACTGACAGAAAAAAGTGCTTCTAATTCCAGTTGGTATGTTGCGAAAACCATTATATAATAATGCAAAATTACTGTGAATATCTCGCAAATATCGTTAGATAATAATATACCGTAAAGAGATCCCTTAACCAATACGGTTTATTTGTTAAAGTTATTATGTTTCAAAAGCAAACCAAAGTAAACGTATAAAGTTTGCAAAAAAAAATGTATTTACTAGCCCTATCATTTCCTGTACAGACAAAATCATATACGAGGTGTTTATTTTTCTTTTTTTCATATTGGAAATAATATTTAATAAAAAAATATTAAGAAAGCAATTGACTTGAAAATACATTTAGAGGTTACGCTTTATTTTTGTCAAATATTAGACTAATGAGACCATAACTTGAATATTTTCATTTTTCATAAATTTAATGTCTTAACTTATGTCTAAAAAACTTATTTCAATTACGAATACAACACAAGTACAAGTATTTTTTGTTCGAAATTCTTGTGATGAACAATTTTTGTTAACAAAAGTAAGTAAAATTAATAAAATAATGAAAAATCTTGATCTAGTTTAGTTTTGTTTTATTGGAATAAAAGTCAGTTCTTATCTGAAAGTTTTTATTACAATAAATGTTCAATTTGTTTACCATCTACCAATACACGCCCTACATCTTCCTAAGGCGCTTAACAATAATATAATAATTAATAATAATATATGTAGTGTCCTTTCCAAAATTTCAATACAATGCATAGCATTCAGTAGGGGTTTATCCCTGAGTATTGGTCTCAAATAAAAAAAATTAAAAATAAAAAAAAATAAAAAAGGATTTAATTGCTCAGCAATGCTCTCAATGGGCTTTGAATAAACTTTTCCTTTAAGAACGCCCCAATAATAAATCAAGGGGATTTAAATCTGGAGAACGGACTGAGCACGAGATAGTGTCTGAACATCCAATCCATCTTCCCAGTTATTCCTGTCAAGGAAATCTCTTACTTGCACTACGTAATGCTCTAGGCAGCCATCTTGTTGATACCACTTGCGTCGACGATAAGTTAGTGGTACGTCCTCTAACAAAGTTGGTAAATGTTCTCGTAAAAAATGTAGGTAATTCGTGCCATTCAAGGACCAACAATTTTGCCCTTTAAAATACGGAAAGAATACGGAAACGTGCGCAGTAGACGGATGAACTAAACATAATAATTGGTGTCAGACTGGTAGCGTAGCCATTTGCTTGGTATGGCGAATGTATCTGTTTCATTCACGTTTAAACGACGCATCTCCGTCTCACTGTGTAGCGTCACTAGCTGTCTCGGTCACTCATGGCAAAACATGTCCACTACTCGTCTCTCTCATCATTTTGCCGTAAAATTAAAAACCTACCAAAAGCTTGTGTGAATAAAAACTTTTGAAATGAGTAAGATGGGATAGCAAAAATCGGATTACTTGAGGTTTTTATTTTTTACTAGTTTCTTTTAATATGAAACTAACAAGTATTGTACCATTTTACAATCCTGATTAAATGCGCGAACTTTTGAATACACTTTTTACAATGGAGTCGTCAAATTTTGAAAATTTTAAATTCATAGATTAACAAATAGTCTTAATTGTAGAAATCTTGGGGGAATTGCTTCATTATTTTTGAATGTGGTTCTAGAAGCGTTATTTAGGGTTACAGTTCCAAAGTCTAAATGAACAAAAATAATAAAAATTAACCACAATAACCGAAAAATCGTTACAGTTTGACCAAATTTCTAGGTTTTTCTTAAATGCCCATAACTTTTAAACTGCAAGGGATAGATTTATTTCTAACTTTTCTCATGATAGTTACAATCAATCCTCTTACCCCGTTTCGGCTTGACGTTGACACCTTGTGTACATATGTATGTCCTCTTCATCTACATATAACCGTTTAAAAATGTTTGTGTGACAGCCATTAGCCGAGATTGTACAGAACTTCTGGATTATCCGAGTGAAAAAGTGGCACCTCCCATACAAAATAAATATGGAGAGAAAGGTAAAAGTATATCGAGAGTAGGGTAACAGTAAAAAGTTTTTAAATTTACATACATACATACATAACTGGCCTTTACAACCCTGTGTCAGGATTACGGCCTAGCTTCTCGCAGCACTCATGTTGTGTGTGTAAATTTCTATCCATGAGTACCGGGACCTACAGTTTAATGTCGACTCCGAACGACAGACTTGAGAAGCTCTTTCATGGCAATTAATTACTCTCAGAGCTTTTGCCAGAAGACTGCTGAGAGGTAGTCGCCGAAAGAAATATTTTTTTTCATATTTCTTTTTTCAAGATGTCGGTGCTGAGATTTGAACCCGGCACTATCGTCTTAGTAAGCCAACACACTAACCACAAACCAAATAAGTCTGTGGTTAATACAATTCATCAGACGAAAAGTGATAATAATTCTATAGTAATGTACAGCAGGGAAGACTTTTAGTATTACACTTATACAATTTAAAGTCAAATACAAAAGAAAGCAACAGCTGATAATCGGCAAGTTATCGTCAATTAAAAATTTCATATTGCACATCAGCAGAAACAATTACCAGTGAGAACCTTAATTTTTGTACTGTTTGCATTGGATTTAAGAAGTGAAGAATATTGAAAAATATATACACAAAACTTAAAAAAAAACAAATCAAGAGCTTCAGACAAATTTAAAAAAAATTAATTTCCTATTTGTTTTAATAGAATATTTTCCTTTTCTATTATTACCTGATTTAAAAATGGTTGCTGTAATTGTTATAAAAAAATTAATAACCAAATAACATGAAATAATTTTCAAACAACAAGCATTATAATTTAAACTTTAAAGTTTTAAAAGTAAGTAATTAATTTACTTTTAAATAAAAACTATTTTTACTCCTTTTTATAATTAAAACATTAAAATCTATAATATGACATGACATTTAAAGAAAAAAATAAATAATAAGAAAATTTAAAGAAAAAACTAACCAATATCCTAGTCATTGCTAATTAAGCACAAAGAAACAACGAACCAACATATCAATTTTTAAGAAATCTCTAGACAATACACGATTATTTGCAGCAAAAAGAACAAATGTATGTACATGCACTTGTATGTAATATAAAAACCTATAGAAAAACGAATAAAAGTCATCGTAGAGGAAAATGATTTTTTATTTAAACAACCTAATGAAACAACAACACAAAAAACCTAAAATAATATTTAATGGTAAATTGTCATTAAAACCAATGCGTCGACAAAACAATTAGTTTTTTTAACAGTTTGTTTTGAATTGTTTTTTTGTTTGCTCTTTATATTATTACTGCTGCATTTAAGTACCCTATAATTGATAAGAGTGGTTTTAGTAAAGCACAAATAATATGTATTATAAAGAGTACAGAATAAATATTGGAATCGTTCAACTTAATTACTTAAGTTAATTTAATGATTGCAATATTATATTTTTAATTAAAGACATATGTAGATCATCAATACAGTAAACCCGAAATTGATCAACATTATACGTGAGATAATAACCTTGTCGTAATGTAGAGGCTTACTTACTCAACTGACTAAGCTGTTGGAGAGCAATAGCTCTCTGGCAAGGACTCCCAAGCTAGAAAGGCAGTTGAAGAGTAGTAACCAACTATGATCCCAGGGGTTTGATCAATGAAAACAAAAACAACATCATCTCCAATATTATTATAATCTTTTATTCCTCCCCTAACTTAAACTTTATTGTGAGCGTTTCTTGGGGTTGATTGCTGTTGGATTATTCAGTGGATAATCAACCAACAGCAACCGATTTGCTTGCTGTTCGCATTCTTAAAGTTTGGCCTTTATTTTTTTCTGACTGATATCAGATACGATATTATTCAGTTTAAATCAAAAGTCCACACCCTTTTTCTCACACTGCCCCACAATGTACTTCATGAGTAGGAGTCTTCCCCAGAGTGCCGGTCTGATTAAAAAAATATTATATTCTCCCTCTTTACTATTTAATTTTGTCAGCGACCATATGTTACTTATATAGAGAGCTTGATTAATATCAGAAAATGTAACTCTCGTGCCTCACAAAGCTGCTTGAAGAGATAGAGACAAAGTTAGCTTGGTAGCCTATATAAAATTTCCAAACGACCAATTGTTGGCATCCGAAGTAAAATATTCTTAAATTAATAATTTTTTTACATTTGAGTGCCAGAATATCGTCGATGGTATTAAAGGACGCTGTAACTGACAAAACCTTAAATGTTCACCAGAGCCAAAAAACCTGTATGAAAGAAGAACAAAGACACCGGTATTTTTCAAAACGCAGACGGCGTAAGTGAATTTATTTTCATCATTGAAATCTGGGACCGGGACCAATCGACGCGTATTTTTTTTCTGATAAAAATGATGCAAAAAACGTATATTCGATTTTTTCTCAGTTACAGCGTTCTTTAATTCTTACGACGATATAATTTTTTCATATTTCCTCCAGCACAAAAATGAACATTTATATGGCCGGTCATGGTAGAACTCTGCAGTTAAGAATGTCAGTTCCTTTATATAGCTGATACTTAAAATGACCTAACCATAATAAATAGAAAGTAAAAGTCGAGTTTTGGTATACCCTGCAGCAACTCAACATGATTTAATGTGAGTAGCCCTAAACGAAAATCCAGAGAAAAGTATTAATGATTCTTAAAGCAAGTCTGAATGATTCTACGAAATGGCTTCAATAAGCGCGAGTAAGGAGTAGTGTTATTAGACAATATCACTCGAAACGAATAATATATAGTAATAGCTTATATTCATTCTCTCAGGTAGAATCACTAAATGAATATCCTGGAGATGTTGTAAAGAAATATTCCCTAAAACCCAATAGTTATACTTCAAGAAAGCCTCTACATTTCTACTGGTACATCTGTGGTATTTATTCTACAGACTCAAATGTGTGGCACGCATTCTAATACACCTTGGCCCGGTAGCTGCAGCCATTAGTCTAAATGCCAAATCTTATATTCAGACCAAGTAAGTATTGTGAATCTGTACGACCAGATAGTTTTCCAACTGGAAAAGCTTTACCGAGACAGAATTTTTGTAATCATTCCAATAAAATTTAAGGTGCTTTGAAATTCAAGCAAAGATCGTTTTAAAAGAGACACAGTTAGTCTTTTCATCTCTCTAACCAAGAGATGGTAGTATCTAATTCTATTTCCGCCTGGATATAGTAGTGAACATGCTTCTTAATTGCCAAAACTTTTTTTCTGAAAGACATTTGGGTCTTTAATATGGCTTAAATTAGACTCGATGGAGAAAAGTCCGTAACAAATGTCACAATTCATCTGGCAGCCGTTCAAGTTAATATCAAAGCTTTCCAGGTCGCGATTGCACCACAAATGTGAAGAGATCTTTTCCTTTGCATCAGCTGAAGAAATGAAGTTTTAAAAAGCGGTGGTTGAAAGTAGGAGTCCCTCGAGATATTTTGCTTAACAACATATACCAAAACACCGCAGTGGCCTAAATAAGTAGGTCGATATGAAAAAGTTACAGTAAAGCAGCAGTAATGAGGTGAATACATTTTGATTTTTTAAAAGCATCCTGATTTTTTTTAACCTTTCTCATCGCCACCAAACACTTTATCTCGTTAAAATTAATTAAATTATGTAGGGGCCATCACCTGCAGTCAACATCTTTTTTTTATTTCAGCCTTCTTATATACAACAAATATGTTTGTAATAACAATGAGATACAAATATCAACAGAAATATGTTCACTTTTGCAATTAAGGTGCAGTTGTAATAATAGGAACAAAACACACAAAAAAAGTATACAAAAAACAAATTCCCAACAATCAAATCTAAAATGAACAAAAAAGAAAAACAAATTCAACAGAAATAAAAAAAAATTAAAAACAGTATACAAAACAACTGACAAATACAAATTTTAATTGTAAAACCGCAATGCAAGAGTTACAAGCTATTACGATAATTAAACAAAATAATTTGTGGCTTCTAAACGCCAACTGTACAATATTAAAAAGAAAAAAAATTTAATAATTTAATTCAGTGGTGGCGGCGTTTTAACGAGAAGGCAAACAATTAATTTTTTTCTACTTCTTCTCTGATATGTATGACTTTAATAGAGTCATAAAATAATCAATATTCATAATTATATAACTAACCCTATACATTTATAATGGGTGTGATAATTGAAGTCTGTAGTATAAGTAGAAAACAGTCTTATTAACAAAAAGCCAAATGTCAATTAGACTTTTGTTTTATAATTTAATAAATAGGTCGATTTACGCCCAGTTTTGGTAAAAAAAAAGTTTGTTTCACAGGAGTTTGGTTGCTCAAAATTTGTTCTTTTGTAAGACAAAGAAATAAAAAAAACTTTACACAATTTCATTTTATTTTAAACATAAGTTTTAATGATTTTTGCTGATCATCTACGTGGGCAATTCCAAAATTACCCGATCTCAAATCTAGATGGCTGCGGAAATTTAAAAAAAAATTACTTTTGTGAATAGTGGCAACCACAAAAAATACATACACGGTGCTCAGGACACAAAGAATGATAAATTTTTTTTTTTTAATTAATTTTGTTTCGTCAGAAACGCTTTAATTAAATCAAAGTTAAATTCTATTAAGAATTTAAATATTTGCAATGGATTTTTTGATAATTAAAGAAGAAAATGGTGTCCGTGAATAGTAGTACACTAGCCAAACTGTTTTCGACTCCTCGTGTCGTTTCTGCTGGAATAGTCTGGAGATGAATATATATTATTTATAATTTAAGCCATGGTGAAATTACGTACAAGGTGGTGTTGCCAACCCAGCTTTTTTTTTTTGTCATACCGATCCTGTCATAAGTTTTGTTTATATTTAAATTGGTAGTCGACTACAAATAAAGCTAACTTATAATTCACTTTTATGGACTGACTACAAGCTAACTTCGTTATAATCCAGAACTTACCAAAATTAAAGTGTTTATAGCTAGCTACAAAAAGTTAACTTTAAGTTAACGGCTAGGTAACTAACTTTAAAGTTATTTGAAAGTAATGCAGTGTCGGACAATTGACTACTCTTCCTTGGACATCGCAATGTTAAAATAGTTAGTTGTTTTCATATAAAAGTAATCCAAGTGTCAACCACCACTACTTGAGAAATAGTTAGTTTTAAATTAATTAAAAGTTAACTGAATTGCCTGAAGGAATGTTGTTAAAAATACACATACATACACTTGTGACATGTGCTTTTTTAATTCACCAGACATGCTTTTGTCATTAAAGAGCTGAAAAAACAGAAACAAATTCACTGTTGTTTTTGTACTATATTCACCTGCCACCACCTTGTAAGTAATTTCACCATGATTTAACCTATTTATGTGTTTTATGATCTGAAATTAATTAACTAATTAAATTAATTTTTATAACTCTTCCGCGTATACAATAATTTACTAATTTGCATAAATCGTGGGAATTTTTTTTTTTTTTCAATATTTAGAATTTGCATATTAATTTTCAATTTTTATTTAGCTTTAGAGATTATACTTATAAGTATATTAAATATATAATCATATTAAAGGCCTCGATGCAAATATAAAATTAGCATCTTCACTTAAAAAGATTCGTAAGTGTGTTATTAAGGTTTATATGTAATCAATTCTTGGCTTTTAAGTAATGCGATTAAGATTTGTTTAAAAATAAAACTTTAATTTACATTACAGAGAACATATTTTCTCTACATCTGTTTTACAATTTTGTTAAAAAACCCAAATTGAAATTAAAAGAAAAACTTCAATTCAGCTCCTTGTATCGGGTTTTTCAATATTAGAGCTACAAAAGTTTTTTTTAATAAAACAAAAACGGTTTCGGATATCGATGAAAGTCCTTATTCCTGTAAAAGTACGTCCGATGTCATTTTGCATGAAACTCGATTTCTTTCAAGCATAAATCGGCCTCCAAGTTCATATCATACAATTGCGGCCAAAAATATTCGTTTATCTTGACGCCGCCGGCCCATAAACCGCACCAAACCATACGTGTGGATTGCTTCCCGACCAATAACGCATATTCAGCCAGAAATTATCCTCATAGCTGAAGATGATTTTTCAAAGAAAATCCGAATCGTTTTCAAGTTGTTGCTCAGCCCAATTCACGAACATACGACGCTTCTGGTGGTCAAGCGGCTTCAGTTCTTGCGTCAATTTGATCTTGTAAGGATGTAGGCTCACTGGCAAGGGAACATTTTGTACTGTGCCTGTTGATTCAAATTTGTCCACTAGACGCTCAATTGTTGATCTGCTAGAACGATTATGACGAACATAAATTGGAGTAGCGCTCTTAACGTTGAAGCCACTGACTCCGAATTTCGGTAGTAAATTTTAATAATTTCGACTCGTTGTTGGCTCGTATATCATTCCACCATGAAATGGAAAGCCTTACTGAAGAGAAATGTCAAACGAGTGTCAAGAAATATTGCGTCGTTTGCTGTCCCTGTCGCTCTTAATCTTCGTTTGATCTCATTTTGTTTTGTTCTTTACAATGAGTAAAACAAAAACAAAACAAAAACAGTGAAAGCGATTGTCGCATTTAGTTTTGTATATTGTTTTCGTTTTGAGCACCACAAATACACTAACTCAAATGTGCGTAGGTAGAACAAAAACTGAATGAGAAGAAAAAGAAAAGAAGAGCAAATAGAGCAAATTATACGAATATAACGGAAAAGCAAAGCAAAGAATACGATAAAAAAAAATTTTAAAGTTTATGACTTTGTAGTAACGTTTGCGATATATTTTGTTTTTTTGTCCACTCTGTTTTAAATTCATAGTTTAACAAATATTCTTAATTCTAGATTGTGGCATTTGCGTAATTATTTTTGACTATGGTTCTGGAAATGCTATTAAGGTTTATGGTTCCAAAGTTTAAATGAACAAAAATAATAAAAGTTAACCACTATAACCGAAAAATGGTTAAATTTTGACAATATTTCCAAGTTTTTCTTAAATTCCCATAATTTTTAAACTGCCTGGAATAGATTTTTTTTCCTGACTTTTCTTATGATGGTTACAGTCAATTCTGTCACCCCATTTCTGCTTGACTTTGAGTTCTGGGACACCCTGTATAATTTAATTGTAATTTTAATTGTACATTTTCTTGTGATATTTAGTAAATTTTTTTTTTTAATTTTCTTTATCTCTATACATATATAGGCCAAATCAGCTTAAATTTTTGTTGAATAACTAATTTGCGTATTAAATTTTTAAATTTTTTTTTTCACATTCCTTTATAAATTATTTGATTGTACAATAAATTAACAATAGGGATGGATTTTTTGCTAAAATCGGGTATGTATTTATGTAATAGTTTTTTAATTGAATTCCAGCTATTGCCCCTTGTTTTTAGGCATAATGGTAGTCAAATTTCAATGAAACTTAACTTCGGGCGCCATCAATCATATAATTCAACAGGATTTGTTTAAACTACAAGCATATTAATGTAATTAATTTAAAATAAACTTTGTATGGCATATAACGAATCTGCGATAACCTACATATATTACTCATAATGGTTGATTGTTCTCAATAATTTTCATAAGCGCTACTTTTGGCTATGACCGAATATTTTTCCGAAATTCATTTGTTTTTATCTCTCCATTTTGTATCTCTTGCTCCACCACAGATGATAAATACTACTTATAATGCCATCGATGAATACTAAACTCCTGCTCAAAAGCACTTCAGAAGTTTAATTGCATCACTTGAACGTTATTTGTATTAATGGTTTCACAATATTTTGCTAAGCACACATAGAGCATCACTAATGTTGGAGGTTTCTGTTGCATAATACAAATAAGAATTCTGTTGTGTCTGGTTATTCTTGTATATACGAGGGATTAAAGTACTTCGACCTAAAGATCTCTTGTTCACGCCTGAATTCCTATAATGTTCCTAATTTCGTTACTATGATGTTAGAGATCCAAAATATCAGGCGTTGCCAACCTTGAAAGTTCCATATACCATATTTGATAATCATCAAATTACATCTTCCAACTTGCAATAAGTGCCCAGTATGTTCCCTGATAGCTCAATTGGGTCATCACAGATGTTGCATAAACTACTCGAAACGATTCCAGTTCTCCTTAAATGCCCATTGAGTCTGTAGATCTCGGTCAGTGGTCTAGCTAAAATTGCTAAGTTATTCCTAGAGAAACTAATACCGTAGACAAAAGACGGCGTTAATGTTGCATTAGTTGAGTTAATTCAAATTAACTTGCTCATTATTTCCAATGTAAATGCACAAAACTAAACTGAATTTATACTGCATTAAGCTTTTTTACAATAATATGGCAACATCGCATAAAATCAGTCTGTTTTTGGCAAATTATTTACTATTGGTAATAATATTGGATAGAAAGTAAGCAAAGTTACAAACCTCTTATGGGTATAAAATCAAATAAAAATAGTTCACAAACAAACTAACGTTGCCGCCTGTCTACGCTATAAATGCAGACACTGCCGTCTGTCAGGATAAAATTTTAATATGCATTAGTAAATTCTTAATGCAAATTAACGTTGTCGTCTCTCTACGATTACGAATCAAATCTTTATCGCTCATAGTTACGAAGTTTGGAAAGTCTGAGGTCTAAGGCTGATACTCTTCAGCCTCTCCATTTCTTCGCTTATCTTCCTCCAAATTTACCTTACTGTCAGTTACAAAATATCCATATCGTCGTGCGGGAGTTTATGTGCTCTATCCCCCATTTTATTTATCTCGAGTTAATTATGCCACTTTAGGTTTTTGACACTAAAATTGTTAAAATCTTCAATCCGTTTTCGGCTCTTTATCTCCGAAACAGAACGAGATATCCGAAAACGGATTGCAGACTTGAAAATTTTGGGTCGAAAACATAAAGTGACATCATTAACTTGAGATATATAAAAAATATGAAATGGCGGATAGAGCACATAAACTCCCGCACGACGATATGATTTTACAAAATACCCTCATGAACACACGGATCCCAACATATGTTCACACTATTGTTCATGATTCACGCTAACTTCGATAGCATATCCTCGCCCATTGTATATTTTGCGCAGGTTGGACTTAGCTTCTCTTTCAATAGCATAAATTTGCGGCTGAAAATGCTGGTGAGATTTCTATTATGTAGTTTCTGTTCTACTTTCAGTTTCCCTCAATCTATATACCACGGGACAGTTATTTCCCTAAAAGAATAGGCAACATCAAAACTGTTCCATTTATTCTTCTTACTCAGTTTAATTGAAATCGCTCTTCAAGTTCACAAATGCCAAGGTATAGTTCAGGGACATTGAGTTACAAATCAATCGGCGGAATTAAGTAGAATACTACAGTCTAGAAAAATTTGTTTTAATGATTCCGATTAAAGAACTATGTGAAGTTCCAAATTTTTTAATTCTTGATTACCAATTTAAGCAGAGTATTATAATAAACAAACAATTCATTAAATTTAATTTGCATAAAATGTATGTAAGGGAGTATTTAAACATGGTTAGTAACAAACCTATCTAGCGTATATTTGACAAAACCGTCTTTGCGAATGGCAAATATATATTTGTTAAGCCTATATATGATTAAACGTGGTACAATGAAATGCAAAATAAATTTCAGCCTACAACATAACGCCAACATAACAACTACTGATAGAAAAAATATGCTATAAAAATATCATAAGGCTAGAGGCTATTTAAAAATAAAAAGTAGAAGCATGATTTGAAGAAATTTTACATCTTTAAAAATCACACACAACAAACAAAAAAATGCCTATAAAGAGCAACGAAAAGAAAACTGAAATACAAAAGCTTGTGGAATTTTTTTTTTACTTGCGTCTTAATATCTTGAAAATCAATCATCGCTTATATCATCATCCTAAGCTTTAACAACTGGTACTCAAATATTAACAACTTTTTGCCACAGACTTAGTCTAAGCTGATCCATATAAATATTTAATTAAAGCAACGAAATTAAAATCATGAAAATAGCGGTTTTTATTAAAATTTATTATTAATGTTTCAACAAGTCTAACGGCTACTGATAAAATTTAAAAGAATTCAAACATTTTAAAATTGCCAATTGATGCAAAAACTGTTTTTTCTTACGGTAGTTACCATGCACACCTAACCATTGAGCTAACAGGGTCGAATTTAATGCGCGCAATTATTAAAAAAAAATTTTTCTATTTTATTGTGTACTTTTTTTTAATTTTTTAGTCGCCGTAGTCATGTTGGCTTAATAGACACGAACTCCGGGTTCAAGAAAAAATATTTATTCATTGCCTTTAACAAGCTTCTCAGTCTATCGTTTGGAGTTATCTTTACCGGTACTTATGCATAAAAAGCACTGACACAACATAGGTGCTGAGAGAATCTACGCATTTACTCTGGAATAGGGTTGTAATGGTCAATTATGTATGAAATTATTTTAAAAACTACTTTTTGATTTTTTGATATCTAAGGCCTTTAGTCTCTTTCTTAGTCAAAAAAGTCTGTTCGAAAAGAACATTTCGTCGTGCGGGAGTATATGTTCTCTATCAGCCATTTTTTATATATCTCAAGTTATTGATGCCACTTTAGGTTTTCGACCCCAAATTTTTCAAGTCTACAATCCGTTTTCGGATAAATAGCCGAAACCGGATTGCAGATTTAAAAAATGTCGGTGTCAAAAATTTAAAGTGGCATCATTAACTCGAGAAATATAAAATGGCGGATAGAGCACATAAACTCACGCACTACGATTTATGAATACAAATTCTATACTTTATAAAGGTGTACTAATTCACCAAAGACATCAAAGTGTTAGTTATCACTCTTAAGCTCTTAAGCGTAATAGGCTGTTCTGCTAAATATTTTGGCATTCCATTCCATTCTGAAAGTCTAAGTTTATTGGACTTAATTACTGACTTAGCTAGCAATAACAACCCGTTAACGAGTGACGGCCTATGCCAGCAGAAGTCTACAGACACCTCTGCTTAGCGCGCGCCTTCTTAACCTAGTCCTTCCAACGTCGACTTCCAGTGATCTTCTCATCAAACACTTTTTTTCGTTGGAGCAGATTCTTTTATCCAAACAATATTGCCGAGCCAGCGTAGCCGCTAGATATTAATGCGCTGAACAACACCCATATTGCCGAAGAGCTCATACAACTCATGGTTGGTTCTCATACGAAACTTATTGCTACACCTGAGAGGACTAAAAATCTTCTGAATAGGATATCTCTCAAATACTCTTAGAACCGTTGTATGGGCGCAAGATAGAATCCATACTTCCAGAAAATAGACAAACACTGCAAGAATAGCCGACTTGGATAGTGTCAATTTTGTTAAACGAGAGAGGTTTCTGTTTATTAATTAGTTACCGAGAACGTGCTACTGTTGGTCATTGCAAATTTTTACTTGATTTGCAGACTGAGTTAATTCTTGCTGGTTATGGCGGTGCCCGGGTAAATGAACTCCTTGACCACATCGAATGTATATTTGCCTGTTGTAATCTAAGAGCCAATATGTTCAACGTTCCTACTCATCCAAAACGTGTACTTCATCTTGCACTCATTCACTGCCAGACCTATTTTAGAAGACTCCCCATTTCAATAGCATTAAAGGCTGCTATAACGTGAATGGCCTTAGCCAATTAAAATTTTTCCTATAAAGTTTTTGGAGCCAAAAAACTTAAGGACCCCCTTTTTATTAAAAATTAACAAATTCCAAATTGTGAAAACTAACTCTTTTGAGGTTCTTTAAAATTACATTTTTTTTGTTTTACCCATCATTGCTTATCATAATTTTCAAGCCGATTTAACTCATCATCAAGTCATCATCATCAAATGATGCCGCATTTGCGTGTCAGTTTACATTAACACACTTAAAAGAAGTAACACACAAACCACAACTGGACGGACAGAAAAAGAAACATAAATATTTACCCACAAATAAACATTTTCTTTTTTTTTTAACTGTTTTGGTTTTTTTCAAATTTCCTTTACCAATGAATATTAAATAAAATATTATGCTACACATGTTAGTCCTAACAAATATCAATTGTTGTGAAAATATTAATAGTTTATCGTTAATAACGTAAGACGAGTAAGAAAAATATAGAAAAAATAGAAAAAAAAAACGCTAAAATTAAACACATTGTTGGCTAAAAATTATTTGTTAAATTAATCTTTTTAATGTGTGTGTGTGGTCTTTGGATGTTTTTTTTTTTTCTACAGAAAGAAAAAAAAAAGTTGAATTCATTTGATATATAAAAACTTCTCTTAATAATACGTTGGAGGTGAATAGGTTATAAAATGATATATGATAGTAAATTTTTATGATCACTCAACTGTTAGACCGCTTTTGATTTATAACGACTACTTTAATAAAATTTCAATTTAACACACCAACAAAATTACATATCCCGGCCTGGCACATATGCATGAATTGAAAATACAATGGAAAAATACATGGAAATTTATTTAATGCTTAAATTGATTTTTGCATTTAAATATAAACACTAAGAAAATTAAATGAAGATTTCTAAAGCTTTGACTTTGCAAAGTAATACATTTCATTTAAGGTATTGAGAATATGTTTGGTTTATATTTGTATTTGGATGGGTACTCGAAGCATATGCATATTGTATAGCTTTTCCAGGCTAATATAATATTACAAATTACAGGTAAAACTTAAAATTCGTCAAACAGTTTGTTTTCTTATAGATAAAACTACTTATTTAAGAAGTGACATAATGGCCATTAAAAGTTCATACTTGATGAAGTTCAAGTAAGTTTGCTGAAAAACCAGTAGACTTAAAGAAACACAATATATTTTATAGTTCGTAGAGCAATGACTATATTGCAAATGATGCGATATTATTACATCACAGGTTAAACTTCTTCAGAGCTATGATTGTAAACAGTCATGCCGAACCCAATCTCTTAAATTTGGTACGCTGACAAATTCAAAATGGAAGACGAGAATGCCCAATAGCCACGATCAACTAAGCTAAAATGTCAAGAGAGCACAACACTGTTAAACTTCAGTAGATTCTATAGAATTTAGAAAAAAAAATAATAACACCAGGTTTTGTTGATATAACAATCAAATTTAATTAATTTTTGATGTAGAATTATAGGAAAAAATTTTTAATATAACAACACCTTTAGATTAAATAATATTGAAATACAAAAAAGCTTTTGTTGCTAATATCTTCTACAAGAAGTTAAACTAAGTATTTTTTTTTTCAATAACCTATTCCTGCCTAAGGGGTACTTAATTATACAAAGAAGGGGCGACAGTAAAATTCTAGTAAGGGCCATGTAATAGTTTACGTCTTCGACAAATGTTTTTATTTAGAAATAGAGATTGATTAGCCAAGAAAAAATTAAAGTAAACAATTTTGCATTTTTCTTCTTTTTTTTTTATAATGGTGAAAAGAAGATTTTTTCTATGCCGGAAAATAGCTTTAGATATCCCCTCTATAATTCAAAAAAGTTAAAAGTGGTTTGTAAACACACTTGCTCAGTGTATAAATGTAAATGGGTATTTAAATACCTTAATAAGTTTCAAATATTCAATATTTTCGATATCATATAAAATTTGAATTATTTTGTGTATTTAATTAAAGTTATAAATTACTAGCCTAAACCCGGTGTGCTTTGCTACACCTACCGTTACCATTTGTACACATTTTGCGACTGATGATTTTTAATGAATACGAAATCAATTACACCAAACTCAGAAACTTCAGCTTTAACACTTCTTTTCAGGATATAAAGAAATTAATATTTAAATTGCATGGGAGGTACCACGCCTACTTTCTAATTGACCTTCAGACAAAACTTAGAAAATTTAGCTTATGCAGCTCTCAAGATATAACTTAAGCATAATAAGAAAAAATTTTACGCTGAATTTGCATGGGAATATAAAGGAAAATCTAAATGCCATATCTCCGGAACCAATCGGCCGATTTCGCGCAAACTTCACATAAACAAGGTACATATTTGAAAATTTAATTAAAATCGTACTATCGGATCTATGAGCAGTCATGAATGGGATAATTACGTTGTCAATATAACAAAAAAATTTAATTGGGAAAATATGGCAACACTTTTCTTAATAACAAATATTGTGCTTGTATTTACAAATCTGGCAGGTTCAATTTTAAATAGAGTTACGACAATAGCGTTTTCCATCTGGTTGTAGTAAAAACAGTTTTCACTTGCAGATCATTTCGTTGGACTTTCACTACAGTTGTGTTTTCAAGGAAATTGAATGAAATGTCAGAATATCAATAAAATGTTGATGAAATTTCAAAATGATGCACTATTTACAAAATTTCATTTTAAAATTTGAAATAATTTTTGAATCAATAAACTTTGAAAGCAGTTGGGTAGAAATCACTTTGATTTCCACCCCAACTAATTGCAACTGTTTATAAAACTAATTGTCGTTAACAAAACATTTTGAGGCACCCTATTTTAACCGTTTAATTCATTTTTGTAATACGAGTAACACATCACACTTAGGCTTAATGAAAGTAAAGTGTTTTAATTTACTGGTGTCATAAAAAGTATTTTTTTTCCCGGACATATCATTAAGTCTCATAATGATAATTTGTGACCAATTATTTAGTTGTAAATTATATCCACATTATTTAAAATAAATGTTCAAAACGTTTACTTTATCTTTAAGTATAAAGGCACACATCCTCGATAGTGTTCCCCTAAACAAAATGTGCACAACGTGTGTGTTCATCATCTTGGGGTCAAATGGTTAAATCATTATAATCATCAGTTTATCTGTCCATCAAATAATTTATCTAATAAAATATATTCGCTTGAATACAGGCATGAAAAAAAGAGAAGAAAAAAACAGCCATAATGTGTTAAAACATAAAACAAACATTATGTTATGGAGATATATGAAGATGGCACGACATGGGAAACGTTATAATAGTCTGTTATAAATACAAGAGTACAACATTGTTGACATTTAATGTTATCGTATCACCTATGCCGTATTTAATGTGATTTAATCACGTTTATAATTAAGTAGCAAAAGTGTTTAAGACATCATGATTTGAAAAATGCATACAATTTAGAAATATGAGTACTTAGTAAAGTTATGTTAATGGTAAAGTAATAAATTTTTGGCATACCATTATAATGGCGACGACCATTTACCTTGTATTTTATAGTTTCAAAACATAAAAAAGTCGAGCAGAATTCATCAATGGGAATCTAGCGTATATATTATATATCGCAGTGTTACACAGTCAGTGATCAATATTTTTTTAGCTAGTGATCAATATGCCGTCATAGTAGTAGGTCAGTACTTCAGACTTTAGTTATATAGTTTGAGAGCAAAGTCCCAAAAAGTCGAGGGAACTTTCTGATATGTTCCAAACTAATAGTATTGGCCCAATCATGTGGAATAGTGGTTAGAGCGCTCGCACAAAAACTCAAACGGCCCAGGTTCAAATCCCAGCAAAGGTGAATAATAAAAAAGGAGGCTCCCCCTCGACAAGAAGACCATCGCCAAGAGAAACCACTTCCCGACATTACACTCTATTCCAACTTAAATAAGCAACAAAAAAACGAATGATCAGGAGAGAAGCCCCAGCTATTTGGAAGTAGAAGTTAACAGCCAAAACTACTTAACGAAGACACTCACCACACAATCAACATGCAATGATAAGGAAATTGCTGTTGATCATTCAAGGGTCAAGGTATAACACTGCCCTTTGAATGATCAATTCAAAGCAATTTGTTTCATTCCTAAGGCGCTGAATAATAATATAAGAAAAATATACATGTACTTTTGGTCTCAAATAAAAAAAAAGCAAATAATATTATATTATAATATAATAATATTCCATCTAAAGAGCTTGTGGTAGTGAATCACCAATTGTATAGAAATATCTATTATGCGAGTAGCCAGTATAAGCTGTGCGAATGTCCTAGATTTGGGTTTATCAAAATTCCATAGATTAAAAAATGTCGCAGAAATGACCCCGAAAAAATATCTAGCTTTGACAAGTTTTGTTTCATTCCTTTAGGGAGCCACATGAGGTAACCAACCTGAAAGTTTTTGTGGTATTTGAGAATAAAGAACAACACAGTTTCCGATAGCATAATAGTTTTGACGCTCTTTAGTCATAACAATTCTTTCGGGAGTAGATACAAAAACTTATTTAGAACTTTAAATCTTTATATCTCGTTATGCATTTAAATGATTAGAACTTTCTTCCTAATCAGACACATTTTCGCAGCACACATGCTGTGTGTGTCAATTTTTATCCCTTAATATCGAGACCTACAGTTTAAAGTCGACTCCGAACGACAGACTTCAGAAGCTTGTACTTGGTAATCAGTTATTCTCAAAGCTTTCACCAGAAGACTGCTAAGAGGTAGTCACCAAAAGAAATATTTTTACTTATTTTATTTTTTTTTTCGAGATATAAGAATCACCAAATTATCGGCATAAGCTAGTATGTTAGTGTGACTAATATCACCCTCTTTGAGGTAAACCCCCAACATTTTGAGAAAGCTATGCGCAAGTTGGCTGCCGTGCTTGTTCACAGTAGGATAGCGATGTAGTTATTAATCTGTACCCTGTAAAACGATCATAACTCTTGCTCGTCTGAAATTAAACCGTAATAGAACAACATATGAATACTATTCAATAATATTATTGTAAAATTTTGCATATTAAACCAACTAAATTTAAAAAATTAGAAACAAAGGGAAATCACCAAATCATATAAATGAAAAATTTCTTTGATTTTATACATTATGTTAAGCAAGCAATGGCCACTGTTATTTAATTTCAAAAAATCAAAAAAAAATTTTTTTTTTTTTTTTTTATGATGATGGTGGCGGATGAAGATTTTTTATTTCATCATCTTCAATATGGTTTTCTTGTTTTATTGCTGTTTTTGTTTGAATAGGTGGTTAACTGAATGGATAGTTTGTTGTAAAGGATGACCCATGTGGTTAACTAATTGACAGTATCGTGACTAAAATCAATTTGTTTGTTGTATATACAATATTAATATTGTTGTTGTTATTGTTATTGATGTTGCTTTAAAGTTTTATAAGTATTTTCTCTGCTTTTAGTAGCAGTAGACAGGCTATTGTTATAACATGTTGTATGTTTATTAGAAGACATTATTGTTTACCGTTGGTAACCAGATTTAGAAAAATGCAACGAGAAAAAAACACAGCAAAACAAACACATCAGTATTACGAACATCATTATGATCAACATGTTTATCACAGTAAACATCATCATAAACAAAGAGCAAAAAACAAAAAAAACCCACAACATTATCTTTAAAATATCAAAATATTAAATATTTATGAATGATTTACAATGCGTTCAGTATTACAACTACAGCTGTGTCTCATTATCAATATGTTGATCATGATGACAATTTTTCTTTTTGTTTTTCGACACAATATTTAGAAATTTTGCCTCTACAGTAACGTATGAAGAAAAAAATAAAATGGAAGTCATTATCATGGTTATTAAATTGTGATATTTTATGATCCATATTATGTGCAGTTTTGTTGTCCGTTAAATATCTTGCAAATAATGAATATTAACTGGCTACAACAGCAATATATTCAATTTTATTTTTCAATAATAACTCATTTCGTTAAAGAAAAGAAAAGGATTTTTAAAAGTACTATTTTAAATTTTATAAAGGTACAACATTATTTAAATAAGTATAAATTACAAAAAGACTGGCGCATATTCATAAATGATCACCGAGTGTTAACTTTTGCTGTATCTATTTAAGTTATTCACATATCGTTACTTTTGGCACTAAAAATTAATGATGGACAAAACTGTAATTAGTTGCCAACTAACTAACAAAGAAAAGCTGATAGTTTTCATTTTACAATTTTGTGTTTTTTATACTCTGTACGAGAGAAGTAAAACGTTTTTGAGAAGTGATAATATAAGACTAAAAAAATCTAGGAAATTGTAAGAGATTTTGAAATATTTATTATTATCAGATAAGAGTCATCATTATAAGCAAAAACTTACTTCTTTTAGAATACATTTTTAGTAGGCAGTTTTTTAAGAATAAAAATTCAGTGAAAGTTCTTTATTACGAAAAACACAATATAACGATATTTTCAAATAAAAAAAACTCTTTTCTACAAAGTTTTTCATTCAAAAATGCTCCATAGCTACATACAAACCAAAGAACAGCTTGAATATATTCACGTTTGCTAAGTATTCATGCATTCATTACTTTTGCTTTGCATTCATTCAGCATCAATTTCTAGTGATGCTGCTTATATTCACACTCTTTTTTATTGTCTTTTGCATACTCTTTTTTATAATGCTGTTTATTACATGTTGTGTAACGAATGACTTAATAGAAATAATTTTTTGTATATGTAAAACAACACAAAAAAACACTGAAATTTGTTAGTGTTTTTCATATAAACAGACGAACATCTAAACCATTCGTCTTCTACGAACAGGCTGTAAATATAAAGTATATATGACATTTCATCCAGTAGGCATGTCAAACACTCATACCATTCGTTGCTTTTTTTGAGTGTTAGATGACCTTAGAAGAAAACAAGCAATGTAATCCATGAGATTCATTACATTCACTCTTTTATTGTGTTGTCTTGTAGTACCTAAATAAAAGTTTGGCAATTGACAGCAGTATTTTCATTTTTTTTTCAAAGTTCATAAACAGGCAATACAAGCATTCATACAATGAAGAAATTCTGAACTGTAAGGGCTCTATTTAGCGAAATTTTCATTCAAAAGCCATTCTGCAACGAATTCATAGTGAGATAGTTAATATTAAGCAAAAGGGGAATGTCCCACTTTTAAAAATTTTAAGAGTAAATGTGACTGCTTCATAAATGTAATCAATTTTGTTTAGATTCTGGTCAAAATAAGCTCACTAAAGCGCCATTGATCGTTGTGATACAAGTAAACAAGTAATTGCTAAAAAATTTAATATTCCATTGAGTAATTAGTTAATCTTAAAAAATCTTAAAATTATTTGCAACATCAAAGCTTTAAAGTGCAAAAGTAGTCAATTAGTATTCCGAATATAGTAAATGTTTGCCTTATTCATATTTCAATATGAGTAATCAAGCTATTAAACGTACGAATTTCGTTTAGACATTCTTAAATTAGAAAATTAATGAGTTTTCACACTTTTCATTTACACATAATTTACTACGTTTTTGGGAAAGCAAACTTTTAGGCACACAATAAGTAGCTGATAAGAAGTAATGCCAAAGTAGTGATTTTTGCTCTAAATATACTACCCTTTGTACTCAACACATACATAAGGGGTGATGAGTTTTTTTTTTAATTTTTGATATTTGCTGAAAAAAAGAAGAAGTGCTCCGAACGACCTATTGTTCATCAGACAAAAGAAAATATTTTAATATTGCATTTGATTTTTTTAATTCCGAAGGTGTTTGGAAAACTAGCTAAAACTCACAAATAATATTATTTCTAATATATATATATTTTTTTTTTGTTACCCATTGGTTGGTTGGTTCTCGTGGTGATCCAAAGAAAAAGAAAAAAGAAACATTTATGCACTGCGTAACTATCTCCAGTCCGTGCGATTTAGAAACTTTATATATCGATCAATACTGACATTAGCCAGCTCCCTAATTTCAACAAAGAACGATTTGCCTAAAATTGACACTCTCCCTCCTTAGAGCAGGGCATTCGCAAAGAAAGTGAAATAATCGTCTCCGTTTTCTTCGGTTATTTACAATTGTGGCAGTACACAATTGAGAAAAAATTAGTTTTTATTAAATAATTAATTGGTTTAATTAACTTTTTAATGTTTTATACAACTTTACTTTAAATACCTTTAATTAATTTTTGTTTCGTCAGAACAAAACCAGAGCCTTCAGAACCTTTAATAAATATTACAATCAGCTTAATTGATAGCATTAATTTGTTTACTGGTAAAAAAAATAAATAATTTTTTAATTGATATCACAAATTTTTTTATTGAAACACATTTTTATTTTTTATTTTTGTGTATGTATTAAATGAATTATTCGTCTTGGCTGCTTTCTCTCCAATGCTCCACACACCAGTCAGCACTGCAGTGATCTTGCTGGCATTTCCACGTTTCATGCTCAACAATTATCTGATTCTCTCTGGGTCATATTTTAGCCAAAGCGACCTGCTGATTCTGCTCGTCGTCAGATCACTTCACCTCTGACCTGAGATCCGATAATATTCCATATCAATCTTCCGCTTTTCAACTCCCATAGGTAGAGAGACAGGTTCTACATGAGATATGTGCATTGCGAGCTCATCTACAATTTCGTTAGCTTCTATATTCCGTTGCCCCGGCATCTATATCGAAGTAAAATTATGATGCAATCCTAAGGTTTTAAGGCTGTTTCTACTCTGCTTCTCCATTTTAGATTTTGTCACAGCCGATTCTGATGCTTAGACCGCAGCCTGGCTGTTCCAGAGAACAGCGATATTATGTTTAAATCAGAAATCTCTGGCCAGCAGCTCACGGTCACAGTCTTAGTCACTCGTATCGCCAGCATTTCAGCCTGGAAGATATTTGAAGTATCGGAAAGACGCACAGACTGTTGAAATCACAGTCTATGACAGTAAACACCATGGTGCATCTTATCCATTAGTATCGAAGTTTCTCAACAGAAGACCCCGAAGAAGTTAGTATCAAAGGTCGGTGATATGTAATCAATCACAACAGTGTATTGAGTACGCCGCAGTAATAATTTATTATGGACAATAGGTTATAACCCGTAGTATTATTCTCCAATTTCTCATTATTTGTAGCCAATTTGAAAAAAAAAACTGTTTGTTGTAATTGAGTTTTTATTTCATAAACCTATACATACTGGTATAATTTTTTGCAAAAATAATTATTTTTAAATTAAAGAGTTGTAAACAATAAAATACAAATATAATAACAATATATGTATGTTTATTTACGCGTATGTTTATATGTATTTATTTTTAATTTACGCAACAAATTACTCAACATTAAAAATGTTCACGCACCACATTAATGGTTTTTGATAAGACTCTTTGTGTACACGATGATTAAAAATTGTTTAAAAATGTTTTTTATTTCTTTTTGCTTTCAATTCAGGCCAGTTTACACTGAACATAGACATTAATTGCACATTTTTACAAAGGATGTTCACGTTTCTCGACATGACACAGATGATCATCAGGGTATGAGTATGAAACAAAAACTTGAAAAAAAAAGAATCAGATTTTTTTTTTGTTTAATATATAAGTTTTAACAACACAGTTTAAAATTACCAGTAACTAAAATACAAAATAAAACAAAAAAATATTTTCTACTACTTGAGTTGAAACAAACATTTAACAACAACTTAATGAATGATGAAAAGAAACACGGAACATCATTCACTCAGTTGCCCATAGGGAATTTATGATTTTTATGTTTTTAATATAAAAAAGTATTATTTAATATAAATCAAAAATTTAATACATGAAAACAATTTTAAGTGGCCATGATGGAAACTGATTGATTTTGTACCCTTTTTTTAACAATTAAGAAAATAATTAATGAAATAAGTGGCTTTTAACACGTTTTCTGCGTGTAAAAGATAAAATTTAAAGGATGGAAACTCAGAAATTCTTTAAAAAAATTTATATAAGTTCTGGAAATTAAAAAAAAAAAACCCATATACGACATAAAACGTTTTGCAATACGAGTATATTCGTACTTGATAGATTAGTAGATATCTACAGCAAAAGAGTTGTTTATTGTAAACACTACAGCTTGACTGCTTATAATGGCGCACAGTGGTTTTTTTGGTTACATAAGAACTTTGTCTAAAAATAAAGGAAGGTATTGAAAATGAATGAAAATTGGTACATGGGAAAATTGGCATTTTTTAATTAAAACAGGAAAAAAACGAAACTTGGTGTAAATCCCTTTAAATCATTTTAGAGACACGTCCACCGATAGTCTTATTACTTCTAAAGTGGTTTAATCCAGCCCATTGTGGGCTGATTTTTTTCTGATTTTTTCTTTTATTAAACTATTTTTTCTATGGAAAGTTACAAATCAAATGCTCCTGACAATTGTATTTGGAGAGAATGGAACATAAAAACAAAAAACTCGGATATTATAAAATTGTTAAACAAAATGAGTAGAGCACACAAAAGCAAAATTTGCAATTTGGTTAACCAGGTTTTTTTGGTTAAAGAAAACTGGCCAGTTTTTTAATATTTTATATTTTCAAATTGTTTAAGAGCCCGGTTTTGAAATGGGGATTATTCGTTTATTTATTTTTGCGCCATAAAACTTTCATATTAAAATAAAATATTTAATTTCATTTGGGAACATAATCCAAGTCAACTTAAATAACCAAACATGAATAGAACTCCAAATATGCATTGACAAAATTCTAGTAAGACATGTGTTAGAAGGAAGAGCACTGAACTGAAAGAGCACTAAACAGTTTAAATATTCTTCAAAATTATTTAAACATAAAATGCCTAAAAGTACTTTTAATCGAACTAGTACAGGCGATGAAAAGTAGATCACGTACGGCCAGAATGTCTAAAAAGCATCATGAATGGATCAAGGCGAAGCTTCTGAAGCGACTGAAAAACTAGGATTGTCAACAAGAAAGGTAATGCTGTGTGTCCAGTAAGATGGGGAAAAAATTGTTTATTATAGGCTTCTAAAATCTGGTGAAACCATAGATTTTGATTTCTACTATTAACAATTAACAAGATTAATGCAAACTATGCAATTAAAACGAATAATAATAATAAAGTAATTCAACACAAAGAAAGAGAAAATATACAATATATCGTCGTGCAGGAGTTTATGTGCTCTATCCGCCATTTAATATTTTTAATATATCTCGAGTTAATGATGCCACTTGAGGTTTTCGACCTCAAATTTTTCAAGTCTGCAATCCGTTTTCGGATATCTCGTCCAGTAACGGAGATATATAGCCGAAAAAGGATTGCAGATTTTAAAATTTTTGGTATCAAAAACCTAAAGTGAAATCATTAAGTCGAGATATATGAAATGGCCAATAGAGCACATAAACTCCAGCACGACGATGTGTTAGAAGGCTACATATCTCAAAGAGTACTACACAGAAACAAATTTTTTTTAAATAATTTCAACAAACAAATTAATAATTCAATTTTTCAAATAAAATTTTTAATTATTACAATTAATTTTTTAATAGAAGCTCAAAAATAGCAATGTTTTGCGTATGTTTTTTTGTTTTGTCTTAGTGTTATGTAGTATGTTATATAAGGAATCAATATATGTTTACTTTTTAATTTACAATTCGAATACGTATTATTATTTACGTAATTTGAATGTTTAGCATTAAAATATAAAGAAGACATATCTTCATACATATATTTACAAGTATTTTAGTTTAAAAACAATATCTTGTATTAAAGTAATAATAATTTAAAACTTTAAGTAATCAAAAATATGTAATTAACCATAAAAATTTTTTCAATAAATACGATTTTTCATTGAGATCATTTAGCAAAAAAAAAAAAAAAAAAGTTAGGGCCACACACATGAAATTTTATCGTAATTTTGTTGTATTTAAAAAGATGACAATGTCTTCTGTGTATATTGAAGTTGCAAAATGGGATATTGAATTTTTGCAGAAACAGTTTCTATCTTTAATTGTGTTTTACTGCTGCCAAACAGTTGATTTAAAGAAGTCCTTTAACGTTTTCAGCAAATAACTAATTGAATAGTTTAAATACTACAAAAGTTGTATTCCAAGTTGCACTACATTGTATGCTGTGCTATTCATTCTAAGGTAGTAAGAAATAGATCAAAGGAACCCATATGCATACGTACTACTCCAGACGAAACTTGCCCCAAGAACATGCAACGTAATGAAGCAAGAAAGTAAATGTAAAATATATGATCTTGTAAAGGACTTTCCACCAAGATGGTAGAAACCAATTTCCAAATGGCAACACTGTACATACAAGTAGTATATAGCAGTGTTATCACATTAGGGGATTTATTCCCAAAATGGGGAATTCTTTTCGGAAATGGGGATAAAAAAATCATTTGAAGATGGGGATTTTATTGGGGATAATAGCCAAGTTTTCGGCGAATTTGTTTGCTTATTTAATTATATATTATAGGCTTCTTACATTCGGAACACACGATGAACACACTTTTATATAAATTTTTTGCAACGTTTGCTCTTGGTTTTAGTTTGATTTTTTTTTTCTCATATAAATAAAAACATCACCATATCATTATGTTACCGCCACCGTTTTTTAATGGTTTTTATTGCGGAGGAGTTCAGTATACATATGTACTACTTCTTTCGGAGATAAACAAACTACATTTAGTTTCGTTTACAATAGATTCCGTACACTATACAAATATTTTAAACGACATCACATTGTCTTATGCTGAACATGAAATGGCACAGCGATTGGTATTCCAACTAAATAACGACCCGAAACACACATTGATGGAGCAAGAGGTTGGTTTAGAAATTATGGAACTAAGGTTTTAAGTTCACCTGCACAGTCTTCGGATTTAAATCCTATTGAAAATTTATGGCAAACTGTCAAAGCTGCATTTCGAGAAAAAAAACCTTTCTAATAACGAACGTTGCTTGGATCTTTTAAAATGTAAGGGTAATTACACTAAGTACAGAAGTAAATAAACGGTAATTGAAAGGAATAATTTGGTTTAATCAATAAAAAAAATTTCTATTAGGCCATAAAGTTTGGTGAATTAATTTTTTTGAATAGAAAAAAAAAGTTCATTTCAGCAATATTTTTGAATACATGATTTTATTAATTTTGATCTTGGGAAATTTTGGGTTTTCATTTTATTTACTTTATAATTGAAATAAAATAAAAGCAATCAAAAATATTAATCAGGTTTTTCTAATAGTTTTTCGGCCTAAAAGATGTTAGATGAACACCAATACATACATACCAAATAAAATATATGTACATGCCTGCAAAATTATTGATGCAGTTTATGTGGGGATTTTTGGCGATGAAGGTTTTGGCGATTTTTGGGGATATGAATTTCGAAAGTGGGAATAAAAATTGAAAACTATCTGACAACCCTGGTATATAGAATACAAGAATGTTAGAACTATTCTTTTCTATCATTTTTGTGTAGAATAAATTACAGGAATAAACCCTAGATTAAATTTAAATATGTTTTTAATTCAGAACCTTTTTAAAGTAATAAAAAAATTAATAATTAATGTATTAAAATAATGTATATTCCTATTAATTAAAAAATAAGTTGTTTTTAAAAACTTACGTACCTCGTACCTCTCATTATGTACTTTGCTCCATCATCATCAAGTAATTGCTCTTAAAACTACAAAAATCACTCAATTATACAAAAAAGACTCAATTATACAACAAATAAAAACCAAATTTTAGTCTATGTTCGAATTTATATTTATGTGATTACAACAAACACACACACGCGAGAACATTTCCGTAATAGTCCACCGACAACAAACACAAGAGCGACAACGGAACAAGAACAACAAAAAGAAACCGCTACAACACATACGCAAAATTTTATGAGCAACAACAAACACATATGAACGAAGAAATTTAAGTGAGGAAAAAAATTGCAAGAACAAATTTAAGAATTTATCACTTTTCTTTCACTTTTACATAATATGTTTTTAGTTTTTTTAAATATTTTTTAATTAAATAATTCAAATAATTTTGTATATTTACAACAAACATGTTTTATTTTATTATTTGTAATTAAAAACTTTAGAACTTCTCAACCGACGCCCGCAACTTGCAAAATTTTTCAAGAAACTAAAAAAACAAGAAGAAGATAAAAGAAAAAATCTCACTATTGTTACGCTTAAAAGAGAATCATTTAATTATGGGTCACTCTTTATTTTTGCGTATTCTTTGATCAGAAACAACAAAGTAATTGTTATTTTTGTGTTCTAAAAACACAGATTTATGTTGAAATGCATACATACAAATGTGTAATTAGTCAAGGCAAAGATGCAATTTTAATGTTTGTTTTGTAAGTAAACGATGAATTAAAAGTGCCAAAGCATCTTTAACAGAGGGTAACAATAATTTTGGTACTTAAATACATATACATATAGGTATTTGATTAAAATTTTTTTATTTAAAATAATGTTAAATTTGTATTTATATACAACATAAATAAGCGTTAAAAACAGATATTTGGGAAATAGAAAATATTCACAATAGGAAGACAAGAAAAAAAAAGGAAAGAAACCTAATAACAACAAAAACTTTAACTAATTTCCCACTAATATAAAAAATTATTTAAAAAAAAAGCAAAATTGCATACATACATACATAACTAAGTACATACATAATTGGCCATTACAAACTTGTGTCAGGGATACGGCCTAGCTTCTCGCAGCAGTCATGTTGTGTGTGCTAATTTTTATCCATGAGCACCGGGACCTACAGTTTAAAGTCGACTCCGAACGAAAGTTTTGAGAAGCTTTTTCATGGCAGAGTTTTTGCCAGAAGGCTAATGAGAGGTAGTCAACGAAAGAAATAATTTTTTCATATTTCTTTTTTTCAAGATGTCAGAACTGAGATTTGAACCCAGCGCTATAGTCTTAGTAAGCCAACATACTCACCATTAAACCACGGCGACTACAACAAAATTAATTATTAATTTGGGAGATGTCTGCGAATATTAAACATGCTAGAAAAGTACATCGGCATTTTTTTTATTCAAATAGTATCAAAAAAAAAGTAGAACATAAAAGTCATCCCAACTCTGGTGCATATTTTCTAAGTAGTGTTGCCGTTGTATTATTGCTCAAAGAAATTGGTACAGTGACAAACCCGACAAAATAATAATTCGGTTAATCTTTCTCTAGAGACACATAAATATGTACATACTTCATCTTTTTTTCTTTATTATTTTTATTTTATTATTTTTGTTTAATTTGTAACATATCGATTAAAATACAAAAAAAACTGGATAGAATTTGCATTTGAGCGTCGTGCCCTCGTGCATGTTCGAGATTAGAGGGTACCGGCATCGAGTGGCGGTGGTTGGACGCATTGAATTCAACTACCGCCCCGGCAATGGGCGGCGTGTGATAAAGTCTACGGACAGGTACGCACGTTAAACACTTAACAGTTGTATAAATAAACCATCTGTATTTGAAACGTAATTCCACAAAATCAGAATGTAAAATTATATTTTGGCCACTTAGGTTGACAACTTATCTAATAGTTGATGTTGAAATTATGAAAAAAATATTGGATTAAGTTTAACCAACCTACTTTTGTGATATTTTATTAAAATGCAGTTGGTACTAAAAAGTTAAGAGCTATGGCAACACTGATGTCATAAATATAAATTTTATTCTCTTCTCATCTTTTTAGTTTTATTCTTATTTTCGGTTTTAGTAAAAGTTTAGTTTTAAGTCGTGCAGTGAAGTACAAAAAGTGTTTAATCATTAAAAAATTATCAATTTAATAGAAAATTGCATGAAAAACATTTGTAATTAACAAAATAATAATAATAATAATTAATTAATAATAATAAAACAAAGTGAAAGTGTCAAAAGTCTTTCGTTTTATAACAATTTTGTGTGTTAGTTAGATTATAGGCGATTAATGTTGTTGTTGTAGCTATTTCGGAGTGCAGTTTTTTTTTATTTTGCGATTATTTTTTTAATTCGGTAAATAAAGAGAGTAATAAATGCAAAAAAAGGGAGAAAGAGTGAAATTATTTTTTTTTTATTATGAATAACTAAAGTTGGTAGTTTTTAGAACAAACAAACAACAATACGTTAAAACATCATTTAGGTATAAAAGCAAACCTTAGAAAACTTTGTGAAGGCAAATGAAGTCTGATTGACGAAATATCATCAAAGCATAGCTGGGAGTACCTATACGTTTAGAAGGGCAGAATAACGACCGTAAGTCGAAATAAAATTTTGTTATAACATTTTTTTAATACCTATTATCTGCATAATAATTACATATATATGTACATACAAGTAGGTATTAACTCTAAATTTTTAAAATTTCAACTAGAATTAAACTTAAGAAAAAGTGTTATGTTTTCGTTAAAAAAAAGGGTACTGTTTTTTCTGAAATGTACTGTTTTTTTATCCACGTGTGTTGCTACTCCAGATGTCAAATCTGGCTACCCAACTTTCCAATTCAATATGGCATCACCAAGCTTTCAATAAAAAAATTCGAAAGTCAGTGAATCATACTTTAAGAAGCTCTCAGAAATAAAAAATAATCCATACAAAAAAATGTTTTGGACAAAAATACGTTAATCAGCCTGAAAAGCCCATTAGAATACAAATTGTTTTCAACATATCAAATTAATCTATTTGTCTAATGTGACATTTAAAATAGTTTGAACAAATTGTTTAAGCACTTTGACAAGCAAGATAAAGTAATCAATACTTCTGATTTCGTTAGGGTGATAATGCTTCAAATTGGTTTTATTTTATTAGAATTCCCTTCGTTTTCATGAGCATTTTATTAGAATATCTTATTTTGAATTTGAAAATATGCTTCCGAAGTAGCTTTGGGAAATAACAAACTTTTAATTTGAAATCAAATTTGAAATTAGATTAAAAACACTTGACTAGGTAGGTATGAATGCTAGGGTGGGTCAATTTATTCGGGACCGAAAAACATGACGAAGCGTATAGCAAGATCGTAATCTACGGGAAATTCGAAGAACTTTTCCCAAAGAAACCATGGTTCTAAAATCAAAATCAAGCTTCCGGTTTTTTAAGAGAAAATTTGGTGCCCAGGTCATCCGAAAATAATGCTATTTTTTGGAAGTATTCATTGCAATTGGTGAATAGTTGACCTGTAACGCTGGAAGAGGGCTTATTTTGAAGAAAATTCTCTCAGCTTTCTATATCTGTCCTCATTTATAGAAAATTATTTACCCAAATAATGGTTTTGGAGGTTTATGTCAAAATAATAATAGTTTTAGGTTTTTAAAAGTTCGAAGGCACTCACCACACAATCAACATGAAACGATGAGACAATTGCTGTTAATCATTCAAAGGTGAACGTAAACCCCTGGCCTTTGAATGATCAATTCATAGAAATTTGTCTCATTCCTAAAGCGCTTAATAATAATATAACAAAAAAATGTATGCACTGTTCTTTCCTAAAAATTCCAATACAATGCCCAGTATTAGTAGCGGTTTACCCCTGAGTTTTGGTCTCAATAAAAAAAGGACTAATCGAGTTTATTATTTGTAAAAATAAAGGATACTTAGAAGTAAGGAAACACAACTTATCCTTGTACAACAAGAAAATGACAAATTTTTTTAAATTCCAAAATTATGCCCTACACTTTAATAAAATTTAACTGGACTGCTATTCCTCTTTCATACCCAAAAATTTTTTATAGTCTCTCGGTATAGTTACAGGTGTATTTATAACTTTATTTGGTATTGCAAACTTGAAAAACAATTTGATTACAATTTTTCCTTTTAACAACCTTTAATGTGCATATAAATTAAATTTATAATACTCGTACCAGCATCGGTTGATAATAAAATCTCACAAGTTCCTTTAAAAATTATTTTCAATATGCTTTAAGCGAAAAATATTTCTTGGGTGTTTTTATGTGCTTATAAAAGTAACTTATCTGATTTTCACCCTAACAATGGCCAAGAAAATAAAAAATTAAGCTTTAAGTAAAATTCCATAAAAAAAAATTAAACAGAAAAACTTGCCTCAAACTTAATAAGGGGTATTCATTTGCTTTTATTATGATCAAAAAGAAAAAAAAAACAAAGAAACGTATTATGCCTTGCTTAACAAGTTTTAATTTAAGATTTTACTTTTTGATCTTTTTCTCTTAATTTTCTTCTTTTTTTTAATAAAATATTTTATATATATTAAAGGGCGTCTTTCTGATGTCTTAACATGAGTTTCGTTAAATTGAAAATAAAAATAAAATAAAATTTTATGATATTACTTTTGAGACACCAAAAAATTGGCTCACAGGAAAAGAATCACAAGGAAATTAAGGCAACACTTTATAACAAACAAACATTTAGTGGCATCAACAGCGGCTACAAAAGTTTTTAATGCATCATCATGCGTCAAATCTTGGCACCAGTGCAATATTTTTTTTTTGCTGTACTTCTCCTTCATCATTGTCATTTCTGTGCCTTGTGCTTGTGCTTGGCAACTTAAGCAACATTTTTATAAGACCAGTGTAAATACAAGAATAAAAATAATTTTTAATATTTATTTAATACAGTGTGTTGTTTAGTAGTAGTCTGTACATAAAAATTGTTTAAATAAAAAATGCAGTCGGGAAGCCATTAAAAGTACTAAAAAGTATTGCCAAAACAGAACACCTCCAATATTATGGAACAATACCGGGTTTTAGAAAAGAAAACAATATTACAACAGAGCAAGGTAGTTGGCCTTTCTACAAAACAATTAGGGAATACATAAATAGTGTATAGGTATACGAGGATGATTTAAAAACTAACCGAATTGATTTATCGGGTATTTCAATAAGAGCGCTCAAAAGCTTTTTTAAATAAAATAAAAACAGTCTTGGATGTCAATGAAATTCTTTATTCCTGTAAAAGTACGTTCGATGTATGGTATGTATTATGTATGGAACTCGATTTATTTTGCAGGGCCATCACGGGCACCAAACCGTACGTGTGTATTGCTGCCTGACCAATAGCTCATATTTTGTTTATTGACGAAGTCATTCAGCCAGAAAAGAGCCTCATCGCTGAAGATGATTTTTCGATGAAAATCCGAATCATTTTTAAGTTATTGCTCAGCACATTTCACGAACATACGACGCTTGTGGTAGTCAAGCGGCTTTAGTTCTTGAGTCAATTTGATCTTGTAAGGATGTAGGCCAAGATCTTTTCGCAAAATTCGCTTCAACGACGTCACAGAGCTGCCCAATGCTTAAGAACGACGTATGTATGAGAGACACATTTGGGCTTTCTTAAACTCAAGCCTCAGCGGCAGCAATATTATCGACACTACGGGCACTTCTTTGCCTCACTGGCACAGTTATTTGAAGACTCTCACATTACTTACTTACTTAGATGGCCATAACAACCCGTTAACGGGTTTCGGCCTGCCTTAACACTAGTCTCTTGGCATCTCTCTTACGAGCACTCCTCCAGTTAGTCACACAAATTGATGACAGGGCTTGGTCCTTCCAACGTAAACACGGTCGTCCTCTACGCCGACGTCTAGTGACCTTCGCATCGAAGACTTTTCTCTCTGGAGCAGAATCTTCCATTAGAACAATATGGCAAGGCCATCGTAACCGCTGGATGTTAATACACTGTACAACGCCTACATTGTCGAAGAGCTCATACAGCACATGGTTGGTTCTAATGGGAAACTCGTCGTATTAAACAATATTAAAATCAAGCTATATTTTATTCTAGGGAAGTTCGATGCTTAATTTACGACTCTAAAACATATCTAAACAAGACCTTACGAGCTTTAATTGTAATTGTTAGGACTGAATTGTGATCCCAAAGACTAGATCTACAACCACCATAAAGCCATTTTTCAAGTATATTTCTACTGCAGCACCATGTTATTATTTCATTAGGTTTTAAGCCAGCAATTTTAGTTTCAATTCATACAACAAAAAAAACTTTCTCATATATTGGCCAAAAACATATGTATGTGAGCATTGTGGTCACATGAAAGCGAACTGAAAAACGCTTTTGTAATGATATATCATTTAGATTAATCGAGACTGATTGAGTAAATCTAAATGGCTTTCAGCTTAAGACAGAAAATGAGAAATAAAAAGAAACCCGACTAAAAACGACAAACATTTTTAAAGCCACATAAAAATATGTAACATTTAATTCCAAGTGACGTGTTTGCTTTTCAAGGAAATTCTATAAAAAAAGCAAGAAAATAAAAATATGATGAAACACTTTTTCAAAAATTGAAAAAATTTCTTTTTTGCATGATTTGTTTTTTTTTTTTTTTTTTTTCTTTTTTTTTATGTAATGAATTGTATATTTTTATTCCACTAACACAAGGAAGGGGATTTTTTTTAAAGCTTGAGAAATTAAATTGATAGAACTATTGTTGAAATTAAAGGCTCAACCATAATGTGCATGAACTAGCTTAAGCCAACTTAAGCAACTGTACAAATGCATTTAGAACGTATGTAACAAACTATAATGTCTTTAATCAAACTTTTCGTCAAGTTTCGTCAAATGTCATTTGCTTAAGCAAAGTGGCAAACTACACACACATGCAGTATGGAATCAGATGTTATTGAATAAAAAAAATTAAAATACTTTAATTTGAATAAAAAGACTGATAATGGCTTAGGGGTCGTGGAGAAAAATTAAAAAAAAATTTGCTGTTTTTCTAAAATTGTAATTTAAAAATAAAAGGTCCCTCCCTCCAAGAAGACCATCTTCAAGAAAAACCGCTCTCTAGCATTTCCAGAGTCTATTCCAACAGAAACGAATGAACAGGAGTACAGCGCCACCTTTTGGGAAGATAACATCTAACCTACTTAGTGAAGACGCTCACCACTCGTATTCAACATTCACCGACAGATGGGGCAACTGCTGTTGATCAATCAAGGGTGATGGACATCTCGTCCAGTTTTGGCGATAAATAGTCGAAAACGGATTGCAGATTTTAAAAATTTTGGAGTCAAAAAGCTAAAGTGGCAACATTAACTCGAGATATATAAAAAAATATGAAATGGCACGACGATTTGCACATATGTATATCCAGGCTAAATTTTCCAATTAGTCGAAGGACAAAGGAAAATAACTTGACAACGATTAAAAATCGAGAATTTTTTTTTAAACTTTGTGTTGCAGCAGCAATATTCCCCACGGTACACATACTGTAGTTGTGTTGCTGATTTTAATTTTAAAGAAAGAAAATTAGTGCAAAGACGAGCAACAACTACACGAATTGCTTGCTTGATATTAAAATGTCAAAACTGTTTTTTGAACTGCACAAACAGATTTGAACTCCTACAAATTGAAATCGGTGCATGTCGCCTAGTCAAAATTCACTGCACACCAATGTCAACACACTTCGACACTTTCATATATCAAAACATATTTATCGGTATTTGTATTTGTATTTATTACTAAATTTTGATTTTCTGATACAACAAGATATAATACCTTATAATTTAAAGTATCAGAATATGACAAGTTATATTGATAACATTCTTAAAGTTTAAAATAAGTATAATATTGGTATTGGTAGTCCTAGTGCAACTAAAGAAGCACTTATTGTAGAATTGCAGAAAACGGGACTACTGTACACACGCATGTAAAGTGTACAAAAGAAAGTGAAGCTTTTTCAAAAGTAACTCGAGTTTTTTAAATTTAATTTTTGATTTAAATTATAATTTTAGAAAACCGCAAATTTTTATTTTTATAATTTTGTCCTTAGCTGGAATTAAACCTTGGTCGTGTGAGTTTCTGTCCGAGCGCTCAACCACTATACCACGACCCTTTACATCTGCCTTTAATTATTGTAATAAACGCTTACAAAGCAATGGAGTACCTGAAGTTTAAGCGTTTCGTTCGGTCACATAGTTCAATCGTTCAACTCGTTCATTTTTTCTGGTCGTTCAGTCGTTCAATCTTAATTTGTTTTTTCTATGTTTTGATCGTTCGTTCGTTCGGTCGTTCAATCTAAATTGGTTTCTTATTTGCTTGGTCGTTCGTTTAATGTTTTTTTGTTGCTCTAAAGCGTTGCAATTCGCCAACGAAAAGTTAAATTAAAATAAAAGAAATTTGTGTAAAAAGCCAGTATGTCACGTCAGTCAGTATGTATTACTAATGAAAGCTTTTAATTTTAATACAAAAGATCAATAGTAAGGAATTCTAACCTAAAGAATTTAAATTATGGTTCAATAAGTTACATTCGTTGTAGTCAATGAAATCAAATAGAAAAATGCAATTAATGCACAATGTCTACAATAAAATGATATACTGTTAATTACAACATGCTGAAAACATTTGACCTTTTTTAACGGTTTTGCTACTTCCTTTTGGAAGATAAAAAAAAAGCAAAAAAAAAACAACTGGTCACTTGTAACACTATTATAAAATACACTCAAAAACATTAACTAAGTCCAATCATTAAAAAAAAGTATACAATCTTAAAAGTGTATGAACATCGCTCGTTTCCTCAACGAAATGCTCTATCTCAACAAGCCAAAACTTTGAAGTGTTACTCAAAAATGTCTTTAATTATTGGGTTATTCATTGAGTGATTTTAAATCGGCCGCGGTCATTTATTTAGTTTAAGGTTTAACATTTATGAATATGGACACTTGACAATCGAAAAATATGTAAAAATAGATGAAATTTTTTTTACAAAGGTAGAAGCACGAAAAAGTAATAATTTTCCCCAAAAGTGAAATCAAAAGAATTTGAATAGGAACAGTAACACCAATTCGTCGTGCGGAAGTTCATGTGCTCTATCCGCCATTTTATATATGTATATCGAGTTAATGATACAACTATAAGTTTTTGACACCAAAATTTTGAAAATCTGAAATCGTTTTATGTTAATTATCTCCGAAACTAAACGATATATCCGAAAACGGAATGCAGACTTGAAAATTATGGGTTCGAAAACTTAAAGTGGCATCATTAACTCGAGATATATTAAAAATTTAAAATGACGGATAGAGCATATAAACTCCCGCACGACGATTAAACAACTTCTTTTTAAGTTATTCATTTGTTGCATTGTTTACACTGCTATTACTCATATACGGCTTGTCTCTTGTGCATTGCAAAGAACGTTACTTGCCGCAATTCAAATGTGTGCCATTATTTTTTGAGTGTAACATTTAGAACTCCCAATAGACATGAACTAACAAGAGTAGCCAAGAATCAAATAACAGATCTAATAAAGTGATTTAAAATAAAAATCTAATTATACTTCTTAAATTTCAAGTTGTATTTTTATTTTTTAATTTAATTCTGTGTAATACAATACTAAAAACCAACTTGAGCAAAAATAGGAGTAACACTTAAAGGAATAGAACATTAACTAAACAGTGCCAAATGTTAGAGAAAAAAAAAACGTAACAGATAAGAAATAAAAAGCACTATTTCCCAATATTTCGCTAAGCGGGTGGTGCAAAAATATTTTACAACTCTGTGTCAGGGTTACAGCCTATCTTCTAGGGTATTCAAACGATTAATCGTTAATCGATTAATCGAAGAATTTTGTTCAAATAATTGTTCGAACAATTAAAAATAGTCAAATTTCGAATAACGAATAACTCGAATAATTCCCTACGATTAATCGATTAATCCATATAAAAAAATACTTTATTTATAGAAATAATAAATGGTATTAATAAACTTCCTAAATGTTGTAAAATACTGCTACATTGATAGATTTAGAAGGCATTATACAATTTGTTATTAATACAATGGAAAATGCAAACAATCCTTTTTCAAATTATTTATTAGAAAGGCTTAAGATTCGAATAAATGAAAGACGTGCAAAACTACTTAGTACATTATTTTATGTCTAAATTCTGGTACATTTTCACTTTTTTAAAATATTGCACAAAATCTGAAATAAAAGATTTTGCAAACAAATTGTTTTTGAGTATGTTTTTAGATTTAATTGAAATAAACGAAAATAATCTATTATCACAATTCAAAGAAGCAATTAAAAGTGTACAAAATTTTAAAAAACCTAAAAGAGGCTGCAACGATTTAATGGGTGATTTTTTATATTTAGAAAAAACCAAAAACAGAACCGAAAAATTATATATTCTTTTCCATGCACTTCTCTCAATTTCTCCAACGTCTACAATCAGCGAGAGAGTGTTCTCAAAATCGAGTTTTATTAAAACTAAAGAAAACAATCGGTTGAGAGCTAAATATATAAATTACATCCTTTTTTTAAAAGACTAATAGAAGGGTACACTTTTTTAACTAATTTTTAACTCATAATATGAATTATTTTTATTTACTTATTTAATATTTTTATTGCACACGAAGTAGTAAATTATTACTTTTATATATTAAATCGTTATATATATGATCTCAAATATTAAAATTAATTAATTTATTCTTTATGGTTTAGTTTTTCAATAATATGTTTGAAAATAAAATATGAGATCTCATTACATTTTCTACACTACACATTACTATGTTTTTGGTTATTATTATTTGTTTTTTTAAATAAAATGTTTTAATAATACGCAAAATTGGTATGTTAATTTATATAAAACAAAATACGATTAATCGAACAATTTTGAAATTTTATTCGATTAATCGATCAAGAAAAAAACCCGAATAATTACTCACTCGATTAATCGACCAAAGAAAAAAGTCGAATAATTGAATACCCTACTATCTTCTCTCTGCACTCATGTTGTGTGTGTTAATTTTTATTCTTGAGTACCGGGACCTACAGTTTAAAGTCGACTCCGAACTTGAGTAGCTTTATCATGGCAATTAATTACTCCCAGAGCTTTTGCAAGAAGACTGCTGAGAGGTAGTCGCCATATTCTTTTTCTCAAGATGTCAGAGCTGAGATTTATTCATGATGTACCAAATCTATGGCTCGTGTAGACTGTGTGTTAGTAGTTCGGGTATACAATTGTGAAGCCTTCTCTCATCCACTGTTATGAATCGACGCAAAAGTTATTGCTGTGAAATACCGCCAAACACTCTAAAGAAACATTTTTATAATGCTCGCTTTGTTTTATTGGAAGCAAATGCAGTGTAAAACTTGCACTGCTTTCTCATCTTTTCAATATCATACAAAAGAAAACTGTGCAAAATAAGGATAAGGTGTGCGGAAGGGATAAATTTAATAAAAATTCTCTATTGATGTGCTAGGCAAGAATACATAACTTTTTTAAAACTAAAACCGCATATTGTCTGGGTTTTTACTGCACTCGCAATATGTTTTGCGAAAAGCATAAACATTTCTGTTTAAGAACTTTCAAAAGTAAAAGAATTTCTTTTGGAAATGGTGTACAAACGTTTAAACCAACAAACCATCCAAAGACAGGCTTAAAAAATACTTTAAATTATTTTTGATAATTAAATGAAATGAGTATTTGACTTTGTGCATTGGTTTCGTTTCATTTCATTTATTTCGTTTATTTTTTTTCTTTTTAAAGAACGAAGCAAAGAAGTTGTTGAATTGAGAGCGACTTAAAACAAAATGATAAACAACAGCAGTTGCGGATTTTTTTTTTATAATCTCTCCCTCAGAGTTAAGCTGTTGCCAGTTCATACTTTAAAAGAAAAAAAAAGTCTATTTGAACCTGTTGCAAAGTTACAGTTACGAGAAACACGTCGTATAAACTAACATTGATGATGCCACATAATGTACCAACATACTAACAATTGTACATGGACTGGATGACTTTTTAATGGTCTAAAGTTTAACTAAAGGTTGGTCTATCATTTCCTTAATTTTGGTTACGGTGACTTTGGGTGGTTGTGCTATTTGTTATAAATAAAATGAACTACAACAGCTATAAAAAATAAAAACATAAACAAAAACAAAAAGATAAAAAAAAGCTTAACTATACCTCGACAGGATTATAATGGCATAAAAATTGAAAGACAGAAAACGTGAGTTTCGGCAAAACCCAAATAAACAGCAAGTGCATCTCTATGAAATGGTTTAAACGAAAATTAAAAAAGAAGAAAAAGTAATAATAAAAATAAGAAAAATAGTACCTGTAGAAAATGAATAGAATAAACTCTGATTTACAATCATCACAATTGAATCAACCAACAAAAAGTACTCAAAAAAATAAATAAATGATAAACACTTTGAAAACACTAACAAAAGTCATATTAAGATTTTTGAAAACTGAGCAGTACTATCTTTAGGTTGGGGAGGTTTTCAAATTTATGGTTAAACCAAGTAATATGGCTTGGACTAAAGTCTGAGACAAGAATTTTTTAATATATTTATGTGCCATTAAGTCAGCACTTTGGAGTGGCATATTGCTCATATGGGGTAAAGTGCAACAATAATTTTTATTAATCACTAGGGCAACCAAAAATATGCCTAAAAAATTAGTTTTAAGCGCCTAAAATATGCATGGAAAAAACAGTTTTAAGAGTTAAAAATATGCTCTATAAAAGTCATAATGCATACATATGCTAAAACTACATGCATTTTTTTAAAACATGAAAAGTAACAAATAAAATTAGCCACCATCTGTGCGATCGTAAAACACTCATTTACCTCGAGGACGTTCTGTCGACATCAACGGAAGTAATTAATACAAATTGGAAAGCAAACTTTTCCTAGATTAATTTTTTGCATTGAGCTCAATATGTTTTTGACTTCCGAAATGTTGTTTTACGGTAAAAAATTTTTTGCTGATACTGGCTCATTGCCAACTTTACAAAGCAGAATTTTCTTATCAGTTTTAAAATTTGGAGCTTCATGAACCATTCTCGCAATTTTTCCCAATTTCACAAATGTTAGTTTTAAGCGTTTCCAAGAGTACCTTAATTTTTTTTTTCTATTTCTAACATATCGGTCATCTGCGAGAAGAGTGGCATAACTCAAGAAAAGCAATTTTGAGGTAAATAGTTTCAACATTTGAATTCAGGCAAGCTTATAAGAAAAGTAGAAGACACTTTTAGTCGCCACTCAATGAAAATAAGAGATAAAAATACAATTTTTACATATGTTTTAAATTACAGTTCGCCTCATATTTCGATATTATTAACTCAAAAATGTGGTTTTTGAGTTATGACCCTCTTCTCGCAAATGAGCAATATGTAAAATTTGTAAAATATGTCATACGAATATGGAAAAAATTGAAAAATGGAAAAGTATGCATTTATGGCGAAATATGCAAAAATATGCCGTAATAAATAGGAGTTAAACCTCGTAGGTTCTTCCTAAAATAAATTAATATTTAACAGTAACATTCAGAAAAAAAATCCTAATGCATATTTTTGGTTGCCCTAGTAATCACTCCTCGTTATAAAAACCCTTACAAGTTTTGCAAGCTTAGCATATATCGTCGGTTGACAGGTAAAACTCACTAACTGCTATGTTATATGACCACAGTTAGTGAGTTTTACTTGTCAACCGACGATATATCTACTACCCTTTCTTTTTTTTTTTTTTGTTTGACAAGGCTTGCTATGATTGGAAGACTAGTTAGGGAGTTTGCAACACAGAAGTGTTCCTGAAATACTAACGAGCGATTTATTTAATAAAAATAAAAAATAGAAGTTAAAAAGTTAGTTTTAAAGCAATTGACCATTTCAAGATTTTATAAACAGTTTTTCCAATATAAATATTTTAGTCCCAGATCTAGTAATTTTTAAAGTCATTTGGCATAAAAAAAACCAATCTAGTAGTTGGCATTTTTTAGCTGTTTTCTAGCATATTGTAGTTTTTAGTTAGTTTTTATAAATTTAAACATCTTTTTAATGTCTTTGTTTCATCATAAAATATTTTAATTGTGTCAGAACGGAATTCGATTAAATCAAGGCGATAAATGAGAGTGTTCTACTTTTATGAAAGTAGAAAGTTCTACACTAAAGCGAGTTCTACATAAAACGTTAAAAAACAAACCACTTTTAATATTTTTACAAACAAATAAACTAGTACTTGGTTTCAGTAAGTTACACTTAGATTGAATATCGTATCCTATCTGAATATCTGCTTTAGCCATATAGAAATTTCAACTAATCGTACATTTTTTTTACAACAATTAGTGATGACTTTTTTACAAATAAATATGTGTTTGCACGATGAGAATTTCGAAGTTTTTTTTTTTTTTTTTTTTCATAACTCTTACATATTAAACTTCAAACTGTCATTCCCAACTGAAGGTTTGGTTCTTCCTGATTATACATTTTAAGAAAATGAAAAAAAAACAAGTACAAGTAGAGACACAATAAAAAAAAAATCAACCTTACAAAGACAAAAAATAAAGAAAACAAATACAGAACAGACACTAGAAAAATTTATGGCTTTAACCAAAATTAAATTTAAAATTGAAGAAGAAAACTTAAATTGGACTGTAAAGACTCATTGCTTAAAATCAATTGCAATCGAGTAATTACAAAATGAATGCACGAACTAATAAACTTTGTATGGCTAAATAATCAATAGAAGAAAACGTAAGCAAAAAAAAACATCAAATGAAACAGAAACAGTTCCAAAATAAACCCAATAAAACAAAAAAAACAAAAAAATACATACGAAATCGATTTGTGGGTTGTTGTTACAAACTAATATTAGACCAAAATGAATTACTAAATGCAATTGATTCAACTACATATTTATAAAGAGAACAACATGTCTCCAGACAAACATAAATAAACAAATTATAATCGGCCAAAGTCGACTAATTTTTGTACTGCAATAACATTATTAAGCACCCACACAAGTCTTTGGTAGACAGACTAAGTTGCCCTAGACTACTGGAACAAATATATTTTTGGTAAAACAACTAAAAGCACATAACGGCATAAAAGCTTGTGACGCACATAATTTACCATTACAAACTTGTTTCAGAGTTATAGCCTAGCTTCTCACAGCACTCATGCTGTGTGTGTCAATTTATATCTATGAGTACCGGGACCTACAGTTTAAAGTCGATTCCGGACCACAGACTTGGGAAGCTAGTTCATCGCAATTAGCTAATATCAGAGCTTTTGCCAGAAGACTGCTATTTTTTTAATATTTCTCTTTTTTCAAGATGTCAGAGCTAGGGTTTGAGCTGGGGGCTCTTGTCTTAGTAAGCCAACATACTAACAACTAGACCACGGCGACTACTACATGGACCTTATTTGCCAGATTAAAATCTGTCTCTGGTGGTGAAAGTTTTATCTGCAAGGAAAAGAGTGAATGGCGTGTTTTTACTATAAACAGAATATAAAAACTATTGAGAACAAATGATTACTTTTTCAAAAATTCGCCGTGGTCTAGTGGTTAGTGTGTTGGCTTACTAAGACATGGGCCCTGGGTTCGACTCCAGGCTCCGACATCTTCAAAAAAAGAAATATGAAAAAAAATATTTCTTTCGGCGACTACCTCTCAGCAGTCTTCTGGCAAAAGCTCTGAGAGTAACTAATTGCCATGAACAAGCTTCTCAAGTCTGTCGTTCATAGTCGACATTAAACTGTAGGTCCCGGTACTCATGGATAAAAATTGACAAACACAACTTGAGTGCTGCGAGAAGCTAGGCCGCAATCCTGACACAGGGTTGTAGAGGCCAGTTATGTATGTATGTATTTTCTTTGTTAGTTGTGCTAAATTTTAAAAAAGTCTTCTTGGAAAACATTTTGTATTTAAATTACTCGTATATATATTTGTAAAAATATTTTTAATTTATTAAAAGTTTATTGAGCAAATTTTGCATGAAAATTTGTTTTATAAATCTATTATAAATCAAATATATTTTTTATGAACTCAGTCCTTATCTATAAATAAAATTTTATGCAAATAATTAAGACATTAGCAACTATATATCTTAGTAGATATAACGTATGCGGAATAAAATTGCAACAAAATTAAATTTCAAATATTTTTTGTAAAGAAAATAGCAAATTTTATTTGATTTGTTTTTAGTATTACATATGTTCTTAGTTTAATGTAAAAAAAAATTGGGACCTATTCGAGCCGCCTTGCGGCACCTATAGGGAACTTCTTCCATTGCCTTTAAAAAAATCGATGTTGGCATCTCGTGGAGCTCTTTTCTAATTTTGTTGAACAAACTTTTTGTGTTTTTGGCCGAAATCCAACTTCATACACTCTTCGTTTTAAATTAGCCCAAAAATTTTCAATTGGGCGTAACTGAGGTACATTTGGAGGGTTTTCATCCTTAGCGACATATGATATATTAACTGAGTCCATGGCTTCCAAAGTCTTTTGTGCGTAATGGCTAGATGCTAAATCCGGCTAGAATATAACATTTAAATTTCTGTGTTTCTTCTCTATAAAATCTTTAACTTTAGGCAAATAGTTGTTAATATATCTGTCCGAATTAACCGCCAATCCAGACTCAAAAAACACTGGGTCAGACATTCCAAAGGGACTGATTGCAAGCCAGACTAAAACCTTTTTAGGAAACTTGAAGTGTTTAACTTTACTTTATTTTATCATTAATATTCTTGTTTCCTTCATAATAGTAACTTCCTTGCCATTCGTTACCATCTAAGGTAAAGTAGGACTCATCGCCCATAACGCAAACGATATTGTTTTTTGCGCAAAACGTGTTTTTAACCAAACTTCTTAATCGGATTTTTTGCGTTATTTCTTGAGTTTTTGAAATAGCTGGTTTACTTTTTCTGGTTCTTTTTTTAATTTCCATTTTTTTAAGGTACTTTTTGACCGTTTTTCCATCACACTGAAACTTTTTTCCAAGTTCCCTATACGATTTAGCGATCTTACCATCAGTTATATTTTTTTAGCTGAGACCTCACCGAAGAGTCTGATAAACTGCATATTTTTCCGCTACCACTTTTTCTTTGTGTGGTTTTTTTTATTTCGTATTTTGCCAGTATTCTATATACGGAACATTTATTTTCTCCTTGCTCTACAAAATGGGATACGATCTCTGACTTTTTCCAATCAGGATGACTATCAAAAAAATTACAAATAATTTTACGACGATGTTCTTCTTTTGTTATAATTTTAAAACAAATAAGTGTTCAATAAATAATTAATAAAACAAAATTACTAAGCACATGTTTATCCAAAACTAACGGTAAATGTTTGATAGCATAAGAACATACACAGAGTTGCAAAATTTGTTGCGATTTTATTCCGCATATGTTACTTATACTTCTATATATATATACTTATCTATGTTTAAATAAGAAGACAAAATTATATTTTACATATTTATGCTTTAAACAGAAAGACGTCAGCCGACTACAGGCTACAAATTTTCAAAAAATAAAATACAAACCTTTATATACATAAATGTGATCAAAATAAATGAATAAATGAATAAATGCTAATGTTTAGGAAATATAAAATAAATTTGCGATTAAGGAAAAACGATTCTAATGTGAAACATATTTCGAATAAATATGTTTCGTAAATTACAAAACTTTAAATTATAAAAAATATCAACAAAGCACTGAAAGATTGAAAATCAAAGTATAAAAGTGCATTTCGTTGCAGTCAGTCGCTGACTTTTGCGTGGCTCTTTTTTTGTGTGATGTTGGTGAAAAGAGTAGAAACACTAGAGGAATTAGAAAAAATCCTAAATTCTGTATTTCAATTTGTATTTCAATGCCTCGATCTAAATTAGATCTAAGAAGTAGTAAAGAAGGGAAAAAAGCCACGATTTGAGACCCATGTGGTGAATGCTGGAAGATTTAGACTCTTTTAAAAAAATAAATCCACGTATAGAAGCTTGTGAGAACAATAGTGTCGAAATTAAAAATTTTTGGTAATATTTTTATTAAAAATTTTTTACTTATAATTGCATTAATAGACTTAGAAATGGTCCCAGTGTTGTCTTTTTTTATATAATAAAATATTTGAAGGTGGCACCACTGAGTTAAATGTGTATAGCATATCTGCCATTGAAATTTTAAAAGTAGTTGGCGTTTTCAAAATAATTACGTAGTTGGATATACTGCGACAATTGCCGCCAACGACATCTGTTGCCTCGTTGCCTACTGGCTTCTATGTATGTAGGAAATGCGCAGTATACAAAGGCTGAACTATCAAAATTTCAAGTAACTTCAAACGATTGAACATGAATTTTGATTTTTTTTGTTTTTGTAGTATTTCCCATCCAAAATTTTTTTAAATATATGCATAAGCTGACAGGAAATTTAATTTTAAAATAATGCTATTATTATTGTTCATTAATTGCTATCATTTAGCAGACAACTTGAAATATATTGCATAAAATTTTAAAAACAAATCAAAGTTTTAAAGCAATTTTTAATTACTTTTGGGGTATTAAAATTTTTAAAAATTGTAAGATACAGTGACTAATTGTAGTGCGAAATTAATTTGCAGTATTAAAGTTGGTTCTAAATTTGTTTTGTAAATTAATTATGGTATATTCAAAAGCAGCATAAAGAGTACACAAACTCATTGTAACTAAAGCTACTTTTAAAATAAAGTTTTGTTCCCATATATTGTCGGTTTTTTTAACCATTCATATGCTCACCAAATTATATATTCAACCTGCTACTCTGGTAGAGTGACATACTATGGAAATAAAGGCAAAAGCAATAGCCAAGATCAATAGCAAACCCAGTCAAGTCATGGCCAAAATACTTGTACGAGTATGCCAACTAAATAAATACGATCACAATATCAAATCGTAACAAAATGAATTGCTTTAAAATTGAATTGGTATTCTATCATTTAATGAAAACCAAGAAAATAAAACGAAAAGGCAGCCCAAAAAAAACAAACAACAATAGCAGCCGAATCCAATTCAATGACTATGACCGACTAACGTTTTAAAACAACTTCAAGAAGATGAACCGCACCCATATAACGGCGACGTTTATCTTTTGAGAAAAAGAAAAAAAAAACTACAAAGCCAAAGTCGTTAAAAATCTTTGCAAATATAAATTTACAGTTACTTTAAATTAATTAATTAAAATTGAACTTAATTAGATCAAAATTGTACAAATGCTGTAAACATTTGTAACTACTTTTTTTTAACACAAATTGCTTAAAAAGAGATCACTTTATAACTTTTCCTTCCATTAAGATGCAATATTATTACAAATCAATGATTTTTGTTCATTTTCATTAATTTCACTAGAAAAGTGTATTAAACTGGATTACAAACAGTGAAATCAGTTAATCAAGCGATTGTAAATGTTATTTTCTTTTAGGTTTTCTATCTTTTGATTTATCTGCATTGATTTTTTTTTCTTGTGAACTTTAATGGTTTTATAGGTCTAATTTAGAAAATGACATTCTTATTGTTCGTGTTATGGAAATGACATTTTTTTTTAATTTAATTTTTACTAAACCCAAATTGTTAGTGCTCAACCTGAGACCATTTTAGAAGTAAATTTCCAATGGGGGGATCTTGGTATAGTGGTTAGAGCGTTCGGCCAAAAATTCAAACCGCCCAGGTACAAATTCGAGGGAAGGAGAAAAATGAAAAAATAATATTTGCGTTTTTATAAGAATTATAATTTAAAAATAAGAGGCCCCCTCTCCCCCCTTCAAGAAGTTGCTCCCTGACATTCCAGTATATTCCACCTTTGAAACGAATGATCAGAACAGCTAACCTACTTAGTGAATACGTTTGCCACTCACAATCAACATCCACCGACAGATGGGGCAATTGCTGTTGATTATTCGGGGGTGAAGGTATAACACTGGTCTTTGAGTGGTCATCAACAAGAAGGGGCATAATAAAAAAAAGAAATACAATAAAACTGTCCATGTATCTTCAAATTCCAATAATATTCAAATTGCATGAGTAGGGGTTTACCCGAGTATTGGCCCTAGTAAAAAAACCCGTATTTGACTTCATATATATCCATATATCGGTACATACATATACACATATGTATATCAGCAAGCTAAGTTATACACTTGAGTGATCGGCACGGTTTTTGGTAAACAGTTTTCCTCGTTTTTTGATTTTTTTTTTTTTTTGGTATGTTGGCTGCGGTTTTTGAACATCAAATAAACCGTTAAACCCATTTTTAAAATGCATAATACTACAAAAATACTTTTTAGGCAGTTTTTTTAAGTGTACATTTTATTTTTCATTAATCCTGCAACTGTAAAGAAAGAGTGTCTCAAGAAAAAACTGATTTGAAAAAGATTTTTTTTTCAATTTGAAGAGTTAATACTAATAATAAAATATACTTGAGGATCTTTTTTCGAATAATCACAACCTGTCCCATTAGTTGTTTTATTTACTAGGCCTTGGAAATCCTATTATATATCCTCTTTAGTTTATTTATGATATAATTTTAGTCGGTCGGTTTTTCATGGTCTTCCAAAAAAGTTTATTTCGCTTTAGTGTTGAAGTTTAGTTTTGGGTTTGATATTTACAGTGCTGTCAGATTAGGAAATTTAATACCAAAATGGGGATTTTTTTCTGAAATGTGGATGAACAAATTTATTTGGGGTGGGGATTTTAATAGGGATAATCGACAAATTTTCGGCGATTTTTAAATTGTTTTTAGCTTATTTAGTTATATATATTAGAGTTAGTTTCATTTGACCACATATTACGTCTTCACATATACTTAATGGTATGGGAATGCTTTTTATGCCATGGCATAGGACTTCTATATAGAATTGCCGTATGTGTTATGTTGAATATAAAATTTCACATCGATGATTGTTTGGACAAGATAATGACCCATAACATACATTGTAGGGAGCAAAACAATGGTTTCAAAATAATGGCGTCAAGATTTTAAGCTGGATTAAAAACGTTTTGAAAATGCATGGCACATTGTGAAAGCTGTACTTCTAGAAAAAAAAACCCTGCTAATAAGGAACAGTTGTAGGAATTTGTTAAAAATGAGTGGAAGAACATTCCAATCGATATAATTTCAGAACTTGTGCACTCAATGTCAAAATGGTGCTTGGACCTTATTAAAAATAAGTGTCATTCCAGTACATAAATGCAAAATTATTGATACAGTTTTTGGGGATTTTTGGGGATAAGAATTTAAAATCCGTGATAAAAATTGAAAACTATCTGACAACCCTGATAATTTAGAGCATCATAAAAGAGAGAGAGACATCTTCAAAAAAAGAAATATAAAAAAAAAAAAAATATATTTCTTTCGGCGACTACCTCTCAGCAGTCCTCTGGCAAAAGCTCTGAGAGTAACTAATTGCCATGAACAAGCTTCTCAAGTCTGTCGTTCGGAGTCGACATTAAACTGTAGGTCCCGGTACTGATGAATAAAAATTGACACACACAACATGAGTGCTGCGAGAAGCTAGGCCGTAATCCTGACACAGGGTTGTAAAGGCCAGTTATGTATGTATGTATGTATGTAATAAATCAAAAAAAATGTGTTTTATTGTCTTATCACAAGATTAAATTAAACATTAATAAAAATTATTTTTCAACATATAGGCAAATACATACGTTCAATATTAATTATTATTATTCAATTATTATGGCCATTTCGTCTTTGTTAGTAGGCTCGTCAGGAGACTTTATTCCAAAAATATTGGTAAGAATATAATTTATTTTACTGGTTCATCTGTTTCCCAACTATTGCCCCTATACAACATTGAAATTCAATGTGTGATATGTAACCATGCGTCAATACTAAATGAGTATTCAAAAGTATTGGAATTTAAGGTGATTTTTTAAGAAAAATGTTTTGTTAAAAAACAAAAAAATATTTTTCGCCTTATTGGCAAAATACATTCAATATAATTTGAAATGGCCATAGAGACATGCTTATCCCCAAAAGCATACATTTCAAATTATATTGAAAAATATTTTGTATTTAAGTATTATTGTTAATATTTCTCTATTTCTTTGAAAAACATCTGCAGGAATTATTTATGTATTGATTTTATTATTTAATTTTATTATTCATTAAAAATCAATGTGGGTCAAAGTATTGTATTTAATTTACATAAATATCTTATAAATAGCCAGTTAGGCTAGTACTGACTTTGATAATCAATAGCAAATGATTATTTAATTTGCAACTAAAATGTAATTTTTAGAATTATTAAACAACATTCGATTAATTTATAATTACTATTACAGCACAAAGAAAACCAAAAATGCTAATGATAGAAAGAGAAAAACAAGTCTGTATGATTTAAAGAAATACAATATTTGTATTCAAATAAATTAAAATTTTCATTTGTCTGTGTGTAAATATTTAGAAAATAATGCAACACGCAATCAATTAACGCATAACGCCCATTTAATTACCAACGCCGGACGCAAATCATAACTAATAAGCATGAAAATATGCTGTCAAGCTTAACTGGATCTGTTACTTTAATCGAACATTCACATGAACACCTATTTTAACATTTCGAGCTTATATTTGAAAGAAAAATAAATAAATAAATAAAACATGAATTTGCAAGAAATCTATATAAAACTTACAAATACAACTCATATATGTATAAATAAAAAAATTTATATGGTAATATGCTTCTATGCATATACAATATATGTATGTATGCATTTAAAATCATGATATTTTACACATTTAGACTTGGGTCTTAGAACTGTCAGTCAAAATCATAAAATAATAGTAAACAAAAATAAAACGTTTAATATTTATACAAGAATTTTAAAGTAAAAAAAAAATAAATATTACAAAATATCGTTGGCACAAATCAAAAAGCCCAAAACAAGCAAATTTATTAGAACACTACACGACTCGTCAAATGCTAGTTTGACTTTAAAATTTAATTCTTGTCGTAATTTTTGAGTATTCGATTGAAAATAACGTGATTTTTGTATTTCGCCACGAAGCAAAGAATTCAATTGCTCTGGTGGTAAAGGTAACCTTGCCACTGAGACCGCACAATCCAGGCATTTCTCTAGTGAACTTTAATGAACTGTAATGGTTTCACAGAAAATTCCATTGGGCCAATTTGAATAAGAGAATGTAAGCTGTAGTTAATTGTGCAATCGTAATGAAACGACACTCAATTTAAATCATTCTTATGTCTGGATTTTGGTTTTCATGTAATTGAATTGTTTGATTTGCTCGACGAATTCTCATTGTTACCTAAGCTGTGTTTTTGATGTACGAACCCTTGCCTTTTTTCACAACATATAAGCTTTTCATGAAGATGTCGACGTAAAATCACTCGATACAAAATGTATTGGAACCAGAGTGGGCAAACAATCAAACCATTCGCAAAAGTTTCAACAAAGTCATACACTTTTCAAAATTTTTTTAATGGTATTGTACATGAGCAAAACAAAAACAAATACTTTCTAAATGGGAAAGAGCGCAAATGAAACAATTAGCTTTTCGCTCTTGTGCTTGCTTTGTTTTTTGTTGATTTTTTTTTCTCTTCTTCTTCTCTTTTACTCTTCTTCTGTCCTTTTTCTTCTCATTCATTTTTTGTTGTACCTACGCACATTTGAGTTAGTGTATTTGTAGTACTCAAAACAAAAAGAATATACAAAATTAAATGGGACAATCTTTCTCATTGTTTCTGTTTTATTTTTGTTTTACTCATTGTAAAGAATACAACAAAATGAGGTCAAGCGTTTAGTTTTGTTTATTTTCCTACTCTGATTGGAACATGCATTTTTTTGATAATTTTTTTTTTCTTCTCCTTTTTTATAGTATTAGAGCTGCTTCGCACATATACGAGTTAGCAGATATCAAAATGGCTACCAATATACATAAAAGCAGCATCACCATTAAGAACTCTGAGTTGCAAGTATTGCATGCATTCTTTTTTTTTTTTTTTTGACGCCGGGATTACTTTTTCTAACGTTTGTTCAACATTAATGCGAAGTTGTAAGAGGTTCTTTAGAGATTATTAAAAATTGGTTAAGAAACTGTCAAAGTTAGCATCGGCTAACATTTTGAGGTTCTTCAAAGCGACGAAATTGTGCAAAATACTATAGATACCTCATTTAAGTTGGGTGCTACAATAGATCTTTAGGTCAAAGTACTTTAATATATTGTGTATCAATGACTGATTATGAATATTACGCTAATAAGACTGTTTTATTTGAATAGTTTTAACTTTTCAAAAGATGAATTTAATAACCAAATTGATTGTTTTGCTGAAATTACAATCTAAACAATTGTTTCTTGGTCGATCAAAAAAACATTTTTTTTAAACTTCCGATGTTTTATTCAAATATTTATCTTTATTTCAAGAACTGTTTTTAGTCGTATATGTATTATTTGTAAGTAATCATCAAATATATATAATTTCAGGCAACGAAATATGTTACAAAAAATATTGTTGACAACAGCAACAGCAGAAACTATGAGAATTAAATGTAACAAAAAAATGACAAAAATGCAAAAGATATAAAAAAACAGCCACTTAAAGTAACAGATTCGACACTTGATTTACATACAACAGTGAAATAAATATTATGTAGGACGTTTATGAGTAACTCTTTCATACAGAATTGTTCAACCAATAACAATGGCAGTAAAACATTTAAATTGTCAAATAGTGTTTCTATTCTTTTTTTATTATTAAATAATCAGTAGATGATAATTTTATAAGAAATTGAATCAAGCTTTTTTGTGTTTTTGATCGATAACACTGTTCTGTTTTTTTTTTTTTTTGTTGTTACAAGAACAAAAGTAGTTGAAACGTAAAGAATTTGATGTCCTGACGAATGCGGCGTTTTTAGTTTATTTTCTATCAGGTAAAGATTTTATTAACGGGAATGGCAAATTTTGTCCCCCCTTTGAAGTCAGGAAGCAAATTGGTTTAAAACACTTGTTTTTTTTTTTTTTTGACAAATTCAGTTTTATTGATACCAATGTAAAGTAGAAATATGGGAATTAATAAGGGAATATAATGTTTGACAATTGTCCACCTTTCGTACGTCGGCAGACGTCAGTTCTTTTAACAAAATTTTGAACCACATCTTGTAACAAAATTTCGCTTATTTCATAAATGAAGCGTCATATTTCATCTTTCAGATCATCAGTTGTTTGTAACTCGTTCACGTAAACCAGATCTTTCAAGTGGCCCGAGAGAAATTAATCCAGCGGTGTTAAATCACAAGAACGAAGTGGCTAATTGCCATTGTCTAATACACGACAGGGAAAGTTTATTAACTTCTTAAGACAACATTTTTGAACCAAGTGGGTTTCTACAGGATTTTAGATATTTTTGGTCATAAAAAGCTATTGTATAAAATACCAGTATTAAAAATACGCCATAATTAGCTGTAGATGTGTTACTATGTATAAGGTGGTACAAAATTACTTCATTTTGTCAAAAATAAATTTGTGAAAATATATCAAAACACTCACTGTGATTAAAAGGCAAATAGTTAAAATAAATTTCATCTAAAATTTCTTCTTAATTATCAATTAATTCGGCCACAGATTGTTTTGTATTTATTTCCTATTTGAATATGTACGAGTATGAGTATTACGTAAGCCGTTACATTAAATTATATTTACATAGTTTTGATATAAATATGTTTGTTTCTAACCATGTAACGCGTTGCGAAAAAAAAACATATTTAATTTTTGGCATATTTATCTTCACACACATTTTAATTGAAAACAAAATGTCATTTTTATATTCGTCATGCATTTAATGTTTTGTGTGTGTGTGTGTTGCTGTTGTCTAACACTGTAGCTGACAATTTGCATTTGATGAATTTTAATAAAATTGATTTATTACTTAACAATTCCACCAACTCATTCAAATTTTTTACTACAATTGGACAAATCAAAAAAATATCACATTTGTATGTGAAAATAATTATCAGTACATGATCGATAGATACACATGTACGAGTATAACGTTTACATTTACCTGTAAAGTTTTATATGTTTATGATCAATTTAAATGTGAAAAAGAAAAATGTGTTAAAGTCGATTTTCATATGGCTCTACATCACAATGCATTTTCTTAAGAAACATTTTGTTTTAATGAAAGCCAAAATCAAATACATTCTTTTCTGTATTTTGATGTAGTTGTTGAGGGTATCGAAATCAAAACGTTCTTAGACTGCTCTAGTGCTTAATGAGTTTAACAAATTTCCGATAAGATGTCCGATAGTAAAAGTGAACTTTAGTTTAACCTTTTCGTTTAAAGTTAGAGGATAGTCTATCTTCGCAATGGCTTTAACATTTACCTACACATACAAACATAATTTTTTTTATTGAGACTTAGGGGTAAACCCCTACTAAATGCTGTGCATTGTATCGGAATTTTTGTGGAAAGGACAGTACATTATGAAAACAGAACATATATTTTGTTTTCTTATATTAATAAGCGCCTTTGAAATGAGCAAATTGCCCAAACATTTTTCTTGAGCACCAGGACCGAACGATTGACTTGAGAATCTTGTTCATGCCAATTAATTACTCTCAGAGCTTCTGGCAGAAGCGACGTTTATTTATAATAAAAAAGCTATTTATCTGTCTAATAAAATCCTATCTTTTACTATCGGTAACTTCTGGCAATGGCTCCTAATAATTTTTAAATAAAAATACTTTTCACAGTTTGTACACAATAACACAAACAATAGAGGAGAAAAATCTAAAAATATTTATTTGGGCAAAGTTTCGAAGCTTCAATAAAAATTTGCAAAAATATTTTAAAAATATTTTTGCATTATTTATACAGATATTAACACTCAAAATAGCCGAGTAATTAAAGACTAGAAATTGTACCTCTTCTATATCCATTTGTTACGAGTTTTTGTAATTTTCTTATTATCTGAATGCCACCTTGGTTTCTTGGTATTTCTTTTTAACAAAACCATCAACAACTTACATATTAGCTTCTCGTCAATATTAAGATTAAAAGGCTTTGAAACAAGTATGATCATAAGTAACAGTGCTACGGCTACTACATTATGGTGTAGGATATACAATTAACAGGCTTTACCGATCATGATTTCCTTACTTGTGTGTGTTATTTTCTTATTTCTTTTCAAAACGTTCATAAGACATTCATTCAATTCAATTTGATTTGATTAAATATCTATTTTAGTTGCTTTTTTTTCCTTTATATCTCTTAATAATAAGTAGGTCAACATTGTTGTTTGTCAATCATGTTTCGTTCTTGAATGCTGGACATGACTTTGTAATATTTTTTCTCAAGTTTTTTTTGTTTCTATGCTTTTTTTTGGGGTAATTAATTAATTCTTAAAAACAAAAACAGAGACACATTTTAAGGTATGTTTGTTTGGCTATTTTTTCTTTTCTTTTCTTATTTCAATTGCTCCAAATGCTCTTTATTATTCGAAAACTATTTTAATTGTAAAAAATATATCTTTTATGAATAAATTAATATTGAATGTCAACAGTAATAAATTACCGGGAGACAAATGTAGACAAATTCAAATTCCATGAATATATTTAGAAATAGAAATAAAACCTTAAATGTTGGTTTATTCTTTTTGTTTAGCAACGACCTCTAAACTCACATTGATTCAGTTAATAATTGTTTTTCTTTTTTAATTTTTATTATTACGTTAGAAACTCTGTATATTTTTGTATTTATATTCATTTGCGTTTGATCTATTCATTATATCATGAACGGATTTTATTAACGATTGAAGGTTTGAACAAAGTGTACATGCATCAAATGCATGGCATTAGTTCCTCAAAAATAACAGAAATTTAAATTCCAATAGCCTCTGTCATTTTATGATGTAACGTGTCTCTTCTTCAGACGGCTTACAGCAGTCATACGAGGGAGATATTACAATAAAATGCAAATTATCCCTTGATTTGCCTGAGAAAACTCTGTTTCAAAATTCCACACCAGATGTTAATCATTTTTAACTTTAGTTTAACATATTGTCTTGTTGAGTGCAACAAAGGACTAACTTGTTGAATTAAATCAATGTACTTATATAAGTAGTACTTAAAATGAAAACTCTACATTTCATTGTTTTCCTTTTTATTACTTATAATTTGTTTACCTTGAATGTTAAAATTGATTATCGATTTTAAAATATATAATTTACGGCAATAAAAGTTGGAACACATTTCATCTCTCACTCATCATTTAAATACCCTATTACAGTACATCGTAAGAGCCAAAGACGAAATGGTACAAAACACTGCTTACTCAAGTTATCCAAAAAGATAAAAAGTTGAAAAAAAAACAAAATTAAACACAAACATACATACATACGTGTGGGACTTGTTAAAATAAACTCAATAAATGGCCTTCTTTATCAAGAATTTCTTTTAAGTTTTTTAACAATTACAGTTGAAAAAAGTATTTTTTTTTTTTCAAGTGCGAGTATTTCGTAAAATATATAAAAAATTACATTTTTATTTTGTGCATGGACTTAAAACAATATTTTAAATCCTTTTAAATATTTCTGTGTTTGTATAAAATAAAAACACAGAGTAAAACCGATACATGATTACGATTATTTTTAAAACACTGCAATCGAAAAGAAAATAAAGCTGTTTCGAACAACAAGTGGTATTAAGAAATATATATAGACATTAAAAGTAATTTCTTTTTTATTCGGAGTTTAAATTAAAAAAGGAAAAAAAACAGTATGATTTTTAAGTAATATGCACATTAAAAATGAGTTTCATAACAACTTAATAAACACACTCAAAGTAAAGTATGAAAGCGCTTTTTTTTGGAAAATTATAAAATAATATTCTGGAGAAATTTAGCTTAAAAAATTATATATTTTTTTAAATCCATTTAACCGGTCTTCGACATTCACTCTAACCAATGTAAAAAACAAATGAATAGCAGAAAAGCGCAACCTATTGGGAAGTAGCAGATAACAGCTAAACCTACTTAGCGAAGACACTCGCAACACAATTAACATGCAACGATGAGGCAATTACTGGTCTTTGAATAATCAATTTACAGCAATTTCATAAGGAGCTTAATAATAATATAAGAAAAAATATATGGTTGTATGTCCTGTCCTTTCCAAAAAATTCCAATACAATGCACAGCATTTAGTAGGGGTCTACACCTGAGTATTGGTCTCAAATAAAAAAAAAAAACCTCTTTCAGGAGGGAACAAATTTTGTAGAAGTAATTATAAAAAATATTTTTAATTAGAGCGTTAGAAAACAAAATTTTTAATAATATATAGAAAATGTTCAAATAAGCCCTTAAAAATATATTTTATTATATTTTTTATGAAAACGGCAGTAAAATTATTTTTTAATTTCATATTTGCATATCAGCGTTATTATTTATCACGAAGGGTTAATAAGTGTTAAATACTTTCGTAATTAATATCAGTTTTAACAGTCAATACACGTACAATTAGTTTTCGTTATGCATATCAGCTTTATTATTTACTAGCTGAACCCGGTGTGCTTCGCTACCCCCTCGTTATATGACGACGTTAACAGTATTAAGAGCAATATACTACCAAATAAAAATAAAATCCGTTGAAAGGAACAAATTTGTATAGAGAACAAAAAGTTTAAAACTTTCAAATACAATTTAGCATGAAAGGGGGCGTGGCGGTGTTTAATTAGTTCAATGTGTATACAATTTGAGGTAAATCTGTTAAAAACTATTTGGGAGCAATTACATAATTTAAAAAAGTGGACGTAACAGTGGGCGTGGTCGAAAAAAAGTACCCTATTAATCATGCCAGAGTCCTAGTTAAATGCTGTGAAAATGTCAGGAAGATCGGTCTAGAGGTTTGGTCTCCTATAAGGTACAAACAAACAAAAAAACAAACAAATAAACAAACAAACAAATAAACAAACACACATTCAATTTTATATATTTATGCCCGTATTCATAAAAATTATTTTAGGTTTATTAAGGGTTTATTTGACATATTTCTATGCAATACTTGTCAAATAAATCCTCTATAAACCTAAAATACTTTTTATGAATACGGGCATTAGATTACAAAGGGTTAACAAGTGAAAAATACTTTCGTAATCAATATCAGTTTTAACAATCAATCAATTCAATCAAATCAATCAGTTTTAAAAATCAAAAAATTGCAATTAGTTTGCCTTGATAATTTAATTCAAATTAAAATGGTGACTATAAAAATTAGTTCGGTTAACCTTTCAAAAATAGAAAACACAAAAATTTTTGAAAAAAAAAACTTGCTTTATTTCATTAAATAATATCTTATTATTATTAGTTTACAATCTCAGACTGAGCACAATTGCAAGATACTACGACCTATATTCTATTGTGTTCTTTCAAGCCTACTGTTCGTTAAGTATACCTACTTCCTTTTAAATAAGCGCCTGGTGGGAATATATCCATTTGTTTCCGAAAACACCTTTACCCATAACTATCCAGAATAAGATGATGCCTGTCAGTCAGTCCTCTACAAACATCTACATCTGTGATCGCCAATCTCTGTACGTCCGCTCCCAGACTGTAAAAATCCGTTTGACCATCTATACCTCAGAATATCAAAATTGTGTACATGTACAAATTTTGCTTGATTCCATTATGCTATTTTATGACACTGCTTTAGATGTTGATGTGACTTTGATCTAAAATTCTGAAACGTTGGTTACGAATCGGTGCAAAAATTCAGCTTTGTTGCAATTAATTTTTCTAAACACAAAAGTGACACACGTTCAGAGCGCTTGTGTTGGTTCATTAGGAACAAATATGGGTCTATCTATATGCAGAATGTTTTAAAATACATGTCATTTCAGCTAGACGACATAATTTCGGCTGATGATAATCCAATATAATTTTGTGAATTTGAATATGTTCCACGTCGTTCATATATGTTACAGTTGCACAAAACCTATTCGTTGATTTTTTTTTATTGTGACCAGTACTCAGGGGTAAACCCCTACTAAATGCTGTGCATTATATTGGAATTTTTGTGGAGACGACAGTACATTATGACAACAGAACATATATTCTGTTTTCTTATGTTATTAAGCGCCTTAGGAAATGAGACAAATTGCTATAAATTGATCATTCAAAGGCCAGTGTTATACCTTCACCCTTGAATGATCAACAGCATGTTGGTTACGGTGAGTGCCTTCACTAAGTAGGTGTTTATCTATTATCTGCTACTTCCCACTAGGTGGCGCTTTTCTCCTGATCATTCGTTTTTCATTGTCAAATGTTAGAGTGGAATTTCAGGGAACGGTTACTTTGTAGATGGACTTCTTGGAGTGTGGGGACATCTTATTTTTGAATTATAATTTTGAAAAAACCGCAAACTAACCTTTTCATTTTTCACCTTTGCTGGAATTCGATTCGATTTCTTCATCTTTCACTCTGGCTTTCAAACCATAGAGATTCGCAAAAGATTGCAAAACTAGGAAAGACGCCAAGAAAGGTATTTTCCTCTTCGATTTGTTCATTATGTTCATTATGAGCTTTTACAACCGGATTAAATTATTGATTTTGATTTCTACAGCCAACAAGACTAAAGCAAGCAATTCAGTTAAAATGGTTAACAGAAGAATTGTTGCGATTCGTTATTACAACTCCACACTACAGACATTTTTGACAACCCTAGAGAAACTGAAACTGTGTTGGCTGAGAAGTTTGGATGCATTTATCTATAAGCCAGACCCTGCACCTTTGGATTACCAATTAATTGGATATATGGTGTAGATTTAAATTCCATAGAGGCCTACAAACTTCTTTGCTAATAAAATCTAGCAGTTAACAGCAGAAATGATCGACCAAAATGGCATATACTTGGCTAAATTAAGCTCAAAAAAGTGTTTGTGTGACGGAACATTTTCGCATAGCCAATGTTGCAAAGAAAACATCAAAAAGGTGTATATGAAAACACTTTTTTTTAAATCTCTTGGTTTTAGAATTAAATTAAAAACATTTTATTATTGTTTTTAAAAAATTGTTGATTGAGGTTTTGCAAAATGTTTATTCCGTTGCTTCCTTTTTCATTTCTTTTTTAAGTAACAACTTGAATTAAAAAAAAAAATATCAACTTTATTCATATTTTACCACGGTTTCACTTTTTTAAAACGTGTTCTTAAAAAATATATGTGTCGGCTCAAAGTGTTATCTTTTGACAGTTAAGCTGTCATCTTAGCTATGAAATCTGTCATGTGTGATATTTGTAGCCATGCCTTCATAAGTTTTGACAAAAGGGTTAAAAAGAAAACAAAAAACAAGTTTATTTAGTCAATATTTTCATTACAGTTCTGTTTTGTTGAGTTTACAAATATTTCAACTTGTTTTAAAGAATTTAATACTAAAAATATGTATTTAAGCAAAATATAAAGAAATATTTCTTTTTCATATATTTTCTGATATTTTACTGGTAATAATAAAAAACTGCTTCTGGTTATTTATTTTCCTGCCATTAATCACAGCATAGTTTAAATGCTTCAAAGACAAACAAAAAAATCTCTTGACTAATTTATTAAAAAGATTATTTATATGTTTTAAGCTAGAGAAAAAACGAATTTGTAACAAATTTTATGTTCTTGTACTTTTAACAATTGTAGATTAAGCACTTAAAAATTATTGTTGATTAATAGCGTTATCATGATGGATTGAGTATAATCTGCATGTAGCATAAAACTTGAATCAGTGCTGCAATTTCTCTGCATTCAGTTACAACACTAGCTATAATTCATATTTAAGTTTAAATGTCTTTGGTTTTGCTATCAGTTAATCAACTGATGAAAATTATTAAAAAAAAAAACAAAATTCGTTTTAATCTGAAATACCACAATGACACAATTTAAGCCGCTGATGATCAAATGGTTGATTGGTTGGTTTATATAGCCAGTGGTTATACAAACACTACTATTATATCGCTTTGGTGTTGATGAAGCAGCCAATGTTGTACGTTTTCATGCTCTCGTTTTGCAATTTGCATAAAGCTAAAAAGAGAATTAAAAAAAAAAGCAGACCAAGTCAGAGATAAAGCATGCAACGTACATACATATACGCTTTAAATATAACCCACTATAGAGTTTAACACACTTTTTTTAAATGAAAAATTCACTTAAAACTGTAGAGATCAATTTTGTTTTAATTTTATAAACAACAAAAGAAAGTTACAATATGAATTTCATTTGACCAACAAAAAAAAAAAGAAAATCATCTGGTGCTTGCACTCGTTCTCCCTCTCGCCCTCCCTCCCTTCTCATAAAGTAGTTTTTCAGCATAAAATGGACGTTAAAACTGACCTCAAAACAACATGGTGCAAATCATTTGACGCCTACATGTTTAATTTTTTAAATAAACTAAACAAACTTAAATCGAAAAACTACCTTTAGAAACAATAACTACAGAAATCAATATTTTTAACAGAGTTGCCAACATGATTACTTTAATAAGAACAAAACAAAAAAATGTTGGGAAAACAGCTAAGAAAAAGCTATTTTAATTCAAATACTTATGCTACAATTTCTGCCTAGAATTTAGACCTCCTGCTTCACACTGTTCTCTTTATAGACCTCAGAGAAGGTGACTGCATTTTGTTTTAGAAATATTTACCCCATTTATCCATTTTTTGTTAACATGAAACGATTTAAACATGAGAATATTAAAGCTCTTGAACAAGATGGCACACTTTAACAAAAATTTAGCCCCTTGAAAGCCGAAAGACGTGTATATATCTTCTATTTTCTAGGTAGTTTTGTTTTCGAGCTTACAGTATCTGATTGTCTATTTAATACATACATACATAATTGGCCTTTACAACCTTGTATTAGGATTACGGCCAAGCTTCTCGCAGTGCCCATGTAGTGTGTCTACTTTTATCCATGAGTACTGAGGCCTACAGTTTAAGGTCAACTCCGAACGACAGATATGAAAAGCTTGTCCATGGCAAATAGTTACTCTCAGAGCTTTTAACAGAAGACTACTAAGAGGTAGTCGCCGAAGGAAATATTTTTTTTATATTTCTTATTTTTTAAGATGTCCGAGCTGGGGCTTGAACACGGCTCTCATGTGTAGTAAGCCAACACATTAACCACTAAGCCAGTGTGACTACGTTCAAAGTCCGTATTTAAAAAAATAAAATCAATTCTTTTAACGGGTTTTTCAAAAGGGACGCTACAAAATTAGAGCGACAGGGACAGCAAACGACACCATATTTCTTGCCTCTATTTTGACATTTCTCTTCAGTAAGGTTTGCCATTCCATGATGGAAAGATATACGAGCCAACAACTAGTCGAAATTATTAAAATTTACTACCGAAATCCGGAGCCAGTGTCCTCAACATTAAGAGCGCTACGTCCAATTTATGGTCGTCATAATCGTCTTAACAGATCAACAATTGATCGTCTAGTGGAAAAATTTGAATCATAGGCAGAGTACAAAATGTTCCCGTGCCAGTAAGACAAAGGAGTGCCCGTAGTGTCAAGAATATTGCTGCCACTGAGGCTTAAGTTGAAGAAAGCCTCTCACAAGTCTCTCACACGTCATTCTCAAGCGTTGGGTATCTCTGTAACATCATTGTGGCGAATTTTGCGAAAAAACCTTCGCCTACATCCCTACAAGATCAAACTGACGCAAAAACTAAAGCCACTTGACCACCAGAAGCATCGTATGTTCGTAAATTGGGCTGAGCAACTACTTGAAAATGATTCGGATTTTCATCGAAAAATCATCTTCAGCGATGAGGCGCATTTCTGGCTGAATGGCTTCGTCAGTAAGCAAAATATGCGTTATTGGTCAGGCAGCAATCCACACGTACCCTATGAGTCATATTTGCATTCCGAAAAAATTACTATATCGCTACCGTTCAATGATAACCGAATATTTTTACCCCAATTTGATGATATGGACTTGGAGTACTTGTGGTTTCAACAGGACGGCGCCACAAGCCACACAGCGAATGTCGCAATCAATTTATGGGAAACCAAGTTTGGAGAACGTGTTATCTCACGAAATGGTGCAGTCGGTTGGCCGCCTCGGTCGTGCGATTTTACGTCCTTTTCTGTAGGGCTACGTCAAGTTTATTGTCTATGCCAACAAGCCAGCGACAGTTGATGAACTTCGTATGAATATCGAACATGAAATTGCAGCAATATCAGCCGATTTCTGCTTGAAAACCGTCGAAAATTGGGTTCAGCGTCTAGAATTCTGCGAGCGTGCCCGTGGTGGCCAAGCAAAAGAAATGGGAAATTGTCAAAAATTACCTATTATATACTGGTTGTAATTTCAACAACACATATAATTTAATGTTAAGGAAGAAAAACATAAAGATACTACGTGTTTACTACCATACATAACTTTTTATTGCAAAGGCCCTTGAAAGTCTTGCAAATGTAGCAACTCTAGCATATCTGACTACAGTTATTTGTCACAGAACGGTGTTCGCTATGTTTGCAGGGTTTGCAGAGTCGGTATGATGCGTTGTAATTACCCGTTTAGATCACAACTTTCCTTTTTAGTATCATTCTTTAAGTTATTGCAAAGAGTAGATAATACAAAACCCTAAAGTTTCACTTTTATTATTTTTAAATGACAGTTATCATACGTTGGTAACTCTATAGCAAATGAAGATAACCAAAATGAAACAAACCGTTTAAACAGACTTCAGAAAGGTTGTTTATTTGTTTGGCTTGCAAAAGTCATGTAAAGTCAAAACTTTAAACCAAAAAAGAAGCAGTGGCAAATGATTTTTTGGTGGGTGCTGTCATTTAACATCTACGACAAACACAAATACTAAAGAAAATACTCTTTAAGGTACATGCGCAAAATAAAAAGCAAAAAGTAAACAATCAAGCAAAAATAAAAATAAAAAATGCTGCTTTTAGAGAAAAAAGAACATCATACCGCACATGCCTAGACGTTGATAAATACCAAAATGTTTGAAGAATAAAGGTTTTTTGCTTGTTGGTGGTGGCTGCAAGCGGCATTAATCTGTCAACATATGCATACAAAGTTTATAAGAAATGCGCAAACTAACAAATAAACAAATAAAACCTATACATGCCGCGGCGCATAAACTTAAGCATACGAGAGTACACATGTATTGAATTGTATTTTATGGTGGTGCCATCCATCCAAATATCTACTCCAATATGCACATATGTCTGTATGTAAGTACGTCTACATTCATAAGAAAATCCAAAGAAAAAAACCTCTAAAGTGCGCGTGCTGACTCGGTATGAGATCGATAGTTTTAGGCTTCTGTATATTTTGCTCATGTCAAATGAAACAAAATGTATTTAAAGGCGTATAACTAAATATGTGTATGTATGCATGTAGGCTTTTTAAATCAAACTTACATTTGCTTAATCAAACTAAAACATACATACAAGCACACATATGTACCTATAAAGCTTATATCGCTTAAAGGTTTGAATTTTCAAAAATAGCGTGTTTAGGTTTAAGGTTTTTTTTATGCATTTTGATTTTCCTTTTTCGATTTTTTTTTTTTCTTTGAAATCTTACGTCGTGTTTACTTTTTGGAATAATTTAAGTTAAGCGATTATTTGGTAACACAATTTTTACATAATAAATTTAATCGAAAAGTTACGAAAAATCTTCAAAATTGTGAAAAATAAAACAGACCCACCAAACTGTCATGTTGCATTATGTACGTACTCGTACACTTGCGAACAAACGATTAAGTGATGATGAGTTGTTTAGTTCTAACTACAAACCTAGCGGTTAATTTTTTGTGGAATACTTGTAATCAGCCTTGCCGGTTTGGTCCAATCGGACCAAAAGTGGTAGTTTTTTGTGATTTTAAAACCCTTTGGTAGGTTTGTTGCAGCTTTCCTAGGTTTTTGGTATATTTTCATGTTGAAAACATTATTTATAATTTTTGGGGGAAAAAAATATATTTTTTTTTCAGTAAACAATTTGCATTACTGTTAACACTGTTAAATATTCTAACAAGTGAGGCAGCTATGTATAAAACATCTCTATTCTATTGCATAAATAGGGATGATTTAGGTATACATACCATGCGTTGTGCCAATTGTGTGTTTTACACTGCTGTCAAAAAAAGTTAGGAGTAAATTTTCAGAAAGCAAATTACTGGCAAAATTGGCAAATTATTTAACGTATAGAAATTAAACAATTTTCAAATTTTAGATTCGTTGATAGTTGAACAGTTCACTTGCACTGTAGATTGTAACCTTCCCAGGAATGATCCTTAACTCCGTTCAGCTAGCGCTTAGGTAGCCGCAAAAGTAAAAATTTCCCGAAAGTTACTTAAGCGCTACCTGAAAGGTGTTAAGCATCATTCCTAGGAAATTCATATGATTTAGAAAATTGTTTATTGAGATCTTAGGTAAACTTTTGTAGTTCATTGTTTCCTTAAATTTTGAACAGTTTGCTACCTTTGGACCTTAACAGGGAAAAAAGGTAAAAAATATAAATTTTTTTTTAATTTTTTCCTATTTTGGTCTTGAAGGTGAAGTTTTTTGTTTTTTATAATATATATATATTATATATTATATTCACAATTTTTGTTTTTCATGACAAGAGCTACAACTTTGCCTCTGAAAGTAAATAAAAATTCCGAACGGTTTGCAAGATATGAGCCTGAGAAAATGATCACTTTCTTGAAAAAATGACACCGATGCCCCAAATATTTGGGGACCCTTAAAAAAACTTCACGACATGGGGCAAAACACAGTCTTCCTTTTTTTTTTTTTTTCTTTTATTACTTTTTGGATGCAGTTATGGTTATTTTTTTTTTTCGGGTTGCACTGTGTTTTTTATATTATTGGCCTTTGGTGGGTGTAAATGAATTTGGTAGGTTTTTTGACATTTTTTGGTAGGAAAAAAATTTCTTCTGTGACAACGCTGATTGTAATTTTTGCAATCGATGTAAAAAAAATACATATAACAAAAGTCAGCATTTCAATAGTGTTTAATTAATCTCTCAGTTAAATTTTTAATAATTGAAAGTTAAGAGAACATGTAATAAAATTTTTTAATATTTGAGTAAAAAACATTTTTTTAATTAAAAAAAAATATTTTTGTATATGAAAATACTAACCTAAACCCGGCGTGTTATGCTACACCTACCAAAACCATTTGTCCAAATCCAGAAACATTAGCAGTAAGCGATCTCAAGATATGTAGAAGTCATTACGTAGTTAATGTGGGTGGTACCACTAGTAGGCATGATACCGCCCTTTTTGCAAGTGATAATTTTTATTGAATACGAAATCAATCACACCAAAATTATTAAATTTAGCTTCGACACTTTTCAAGATATAAAGAAATCAGTCAATAAATTAATTTGTATGGGAGATACGACGCCCACTTTTCCAAATCTTCATACTTTCTGACAAATGATTTTACTTTTCCATAAAAACATTCAGACCGAATTCAGTTACTTTAGCTTTAAACGTTCTCAAGATACGCATAAGTCAGTATTTAGTCTGTATGGCACGTGCCACGCCTCTTATGCAATTCCACAAATTTTCTGACTGATGATTTGTCTTGGCTTAAAGTCGTTCAGACCAAATTGGGAAACTCAAGATATACAAAAAGTCATTCAGACCCCATGCAGAAACTTTAGCTTTAACCGTTCTCAAGATGTACAAAAATCAATATTTAGTTTGTATGGGAGGACCTGGACCTGGCCAGGCACTTCGGTAGTTCGATAGTTTAGGTGTGATTAACCGACGAACACAGAGACAAACAGACTTATAAAAAGATTTATATTATACAGACCTTTGGCGTTAAAACTGTTCAGTTATGGACTAAAACAAGAGAGAGAAAAGAACACACTTCCAAAGTATGAAATCAAAAAATTGTCAACGTTAAAAAGTATTACCGAACATTTATTACCTTTTAGAATTAAAAAATTCCACTAGTAAATTGAAAATATTTTATAATCATTTAGTTGTAAAGCTCAACCGCAAAAGCGCATACGTCACTTAATTGATTGTCCTCTAGTGTATGTAGTATATGAAATTTATATATAAGAGGGAGGATGTACGTATATTCAATCAAATACTGATCATTTTGTTGAATTATTTCTTTCAGCATTTAATTACTTCCATTTAAAAAAGAAATCCCTAAATTAATAGGGCATTTAAGAGACCTACTTATGAACTTCAAAAAAAAAATTTTTTTTTTCTAAATAAACATGACGTTTTATCCGTGAAGTTCTATGATAAAAAAAATTTATTGTGATTTTTTTCTTGCCTTTTTGTGTTTTTTTTTCTTATAAAACTTAGAGTGTGGGTTGCATGTTGTTTGAATTTTCATCAAACTACCCGCATACACACAGACATACAAATGTACTGTAAGCAAAAGGAAAAAATGGCAGCAAAAGTTGCAATCAATTAAACGCAAATACCACGCGTGCTCATTTTTCAAAAGATTACTTTTTTTTTCTTTGGGTTTTTTTCTATTTTATCACTGCATATTGCAATGATGGAGCGCTCTTACAAGGCCGCCAAAAAAAAGTTTTATTTTCTTTAAATACGTTTTTGTATTTTCTTTGATGTATTATTTTTGAGATATTTTGTGTTTCCTTTTTTTGTTTCGCTATTAAATTCTCGATTTGTTTGTCTTAAGCTGTGACAAAGACAGAGTGTGACCACCCAAAATGTTTGAAATTGTATTTCAGTTTGAAATTTTCCTTATAATCTAATAGTACGTGTAGTTTTAGGCTGAAAACTTGCTTACCTTCTCACAAACTTTATCTGGTTTTTGTAGGTTTGTTTGTGTAAGTTTTAGTGAATTTTCTTTGTGGATCTGCTGCCATAGTAAGAAAAGAGGAATAACAGAAAGATCATGCTTTATTGATGTGACATGTTCGAGTTTTCGTGAAGGATTTTTTTTTCTTTTTTTGATTTTTATTTCGGTGACTTTATTTTGATTCGTAACAGAAACATTTTTAATTCGTGCGGTTTTGTTTAATGTTACACCCACGTGAGTTTGTCAATTATTTTTAGTTGTTGTTGTTGTTTTTATTTTTACTAAAACAATTTTGCTTGTCAGCTTAATGAAAAAAAATTAAAATCATCAAAAAAAGAAGAAAAAAAAAGAAACATTATTTACGTAAACTGCTGTCCTAAAGACCTACAAAATTAACCAAAAAAAAGAGGATAGAAAAAAATTAACTGATTATTGAGAAATATAGTTCAAATTATTTCAAAAGAAATTGTGAATAAAAAGATTAATGGCATTTTCTTTTCTACTACAAAATGTTGCCTTTTTTATTCTCTTCTCCTCCTTCATTATTCCCATATATTGCATTCTTTAAATTACAGTTTACAGTATCAAATAAAAAAACCTACATTTACCATATTTGGTGTATTCGCAAGGTGGGCTTTTATACCTCATTGCCAAAAATTTGTTCACCCTTAGCTTGCACACCTCAATCAGTCGACCTCTAGAATATTTAAATTCTGTTTTCTAATATTTTATAGTATTAACCGAAGAAGAAAACTTCTCTAGCATAAAATCTCAGTCGTTTTATTTTATTATTGGACAGAAGTCTCTCAAATGAAATTATTTAATTTTATAGCGAGGATTAGATTTTCTTGCCTTATCAAATCCTCTGTGATTATTTATTTAAAAGATTTTTATATACAGAACTTTATGTGCTAAACGTATGAGCTTGAAAAATGTAGTCATCGATTATCCGCTACGTTCTTGTAATTTATAATTATTTGAATATTTAATTGACACTTCTTAGCAAATTTACTAAATATCTTTTGTATCGTTTAAGTGTAACAGACTATCACAATATCTATATGGTATCATTCTTTGCCAAAGAAACTCAGACAAATAAAATAATTTAACACTTTATTTTCGCTGTAGTCAAGTACGTAGTGTGTTGCCTTACTAGAAGAGAGATTCGGGTTGAAACGACAGCTCTCACATCTCTAAAGAAAGAAATATGAAAAAATATTTTTTTGGCGGCCACCTCTTAGCAGACTTCTGACAAAAGCTCTGAGAGTATCAGATTGGCATTAACAACCTTCTCAAGTCTGTCGTTCGGATTCGACATTAAACTGTAAGGCGCAATACCCACGAATGAAAATTGACGCACACAATATGGGTGCTGTGAGAAGGTAGGCCGTATCTCTGAGGGTTTGTAACGGCTAATTATGTATGTATGTAGTATTTTATAGTCAAAGTGTTTACGGACCAACTTTCAGTACTGACCTAAATAACGTGCCAAGTTTTAAACAAAATGATTTCTTATCCACGTGCGTTTTCAATTTGATCATGAAGAGTATTTGGCGGGTTTGCATGGTAATGGTACTATTTTTAGGAAAAGAATCCAGCTACTTGCGTATGCAAACGACATAGACATCATTAGGCATTCCAAGCGAGTTGTCACCGCAGCCTTTAATGCTATTGAACGGGAGTCTGCTTAAATTGTCGCCTTCGCATGACGAATTATATGTTGTTGACGAGTAGCGATGTCGAATGTATCAGCTCACAGGTTACAGCCGGAAATTATACATTCCATGTGGTCAAGGAGTTCATATATTTTGGCGCTGCCATTACCATGTTGACAGTCTGAAGAACAAGAAAAGAATCACAGTGTACAAGTTGTTTATATTTCCGGTGCTTCTCTGCTCGAGAGAAAAGTTCTTCGCAAGATCTTTGGTCCTCAAAGGTATTGCGATGAGCTTTGCATTAGAACTAACCATGAGCTATGTGAGCTCCTTGGCGAATTGGTCGTTGTTCAGCGCATTAACATGCAGCACCAACGCTGGCACTGTCATATTGTTCGGAAGAAAGGGTCTGCTCCAGCGAGGAAAATTTTCGATACAAAGATCACTGGACGTCGCACATTGGGGATTTTTGTATGGAGATGAGGAAAAAAATATATTTGTCAGAAAATGTAGTGATTTTATCACAAATTTAGTTTTATTTATATAGTAATACACAAAAGTAATCAAAATAAAGAAAGTTAGAGAAATGTATATCGTTGCCTACAAAGTAAAAAGACATAACAAACAAAAAAATTTAAATAATTTTTTTTAATTTTGATTTTATTATTTATTTCAAATCTATTTTTAAATTATTATTCTAAAAGAGCTTATAACAGTATGCCTTTTCTGGCTAAATGCATTTTCTGGAGTGTCTAAGGCGATATTTTTGATAGTCTTTGTCACGACTTTCTTGAGCCTTTACTGACTTGGTCTCTAGGACTCTTTTAGCAGAATGATCCAACAGATTTTACAGAGGTACACTCCTCAAACAATGCCGACCAAGTGCAGAACTGGTAGGACATTCAGTTTAAGTAAACTTTATTGTAAATGTGCGTTCAAGCCAATTTGCATTTTTTTGTTTTTTTTCAAATCGCAACTTCGCAAGATTAGAATCCTGCCATCTTTGTTTGAAGTTAGAGTAAAAGCCTTTATATATTATATCCAAAATTTCACTTGCTTTAATTTCGTTTAAGCCAATGTGCGATTGTTGCAAAAACTGTTTTAATTTTTTTCTGTCTTTGTCAAACTGTGAAATTTATTATCGCTTATTACTTTGCTACTGTAATCATAAAAATCAAATAATCTCTTGTTTTCTACTTTTTTTTTTAATTCTGCATATCATAAAAAAGTCCTCAATGTTTTTTCAAAAGAATTTTGTTCATATCTCAAGCAAATTTTTTAAAATCATACCTTTACTTAATTGTGAATAAAAGCAAAACGCGTTCATCGATTTTCATGATTTTATGTCTCATTTTGTTCATAGGTTATGCGAATTTACGCGAAAGTAGTAGAACTTGATACGTTTTAACCGTTTTGGATTTTTAATGAATTAAAAAAAAATTTAATTTTTTAGGCAAAAAAAAAATATTTTCCTTCATACATTTATTTATAACTGCGAAACTGTTGCTTAGATAGCGAAACGTTATATAAACAGATGAAAGTAATTGCAATTCTTGATTTTTCTATATTTATTTCAGCAAAATCCGAGTAGTGGTTCTTGAGTTATGTTAAACAAAAGAGCCTTATCAGAATTGAGTCGTGAATCAATCAGCTGAAAAATGTTGTACTGTGTAATGCAACAAATTGAGAGGTGGCACCTGGTGGCACTTGAAATTGATTAAAAATATTAAAACACATATGAGACAATGTATTCCCAACTGTAGGGAAGTATTGCTAAAATTTCAGGTCCAAATGTTTGGAGAAAAAAAGGATTTTTGTTATATGTTCATAAAAATAAACACACAAAAAAGCCTAAATCTGTGCAAAGTTTATTTTCCCAATTTTGGTATGCTGAAATATCCTACTTTAAACAAAAAATAAAAAGAAAAACTTTAGCTCACATAATAAAATAATATTCGCTTTGAAATTCTTAGGATTAAATTAAGTTGGTTCGGTAAAACATACAAGTACTGAGTTTGAGATGGCTATAAAAGAAAATTTGCAGTCAGATCGGAGTAATTCTTTTTGATTTGATTGTACCATTTAGTCTAAAATGTCAAAATATCACTGCATCTTGCATGAAGAGTATGTTGAAAATTTGACTTTTTTCCTCAAAATCCCCAATGTGCGTCGCCGTAGAGAATGGCCCTGTTTACTTTGGAAGCCCTGCCATAGATTGGTGTGACCAAGAATTCAATCTACAATAAATCGCTCCCTGTCATTCCACAGTATTTCATCTTTGGTATTGGCATCAAAAAGGAATGAGCAGAAGAAAAGCGTCACCTACTATGAAAAAAAGCACCTTTTAATAAACTAAAAGCACACCAAAAGATAGATGGAGAAATTGCTGTTGGTCATTCAAGGATGAAGGTATATAACACTGGTCTTTGAGTGATCAAATTGACAACAACTTGTCTCATCGACAAAAGGCGTTTAATATGTATATAAAAAAAACGGTCCTTTCCAAAAATTCCAATACAATGCATAACATAAGTAGGGATTCACCACTGAGTGTTGGTAGCAATAAAAAAAAGGAGAAGGCGCTCGCTATGCGGAGGCCCCTGGCTACTAGCACTGGGGTAGTCTGAAGCCCGTTCATGGATTGTTATGGCCAGCTTACTAAGTACGCTAATATTAACCTCATGTGATGGTTTCCAAATACTGTGCTATATGACAGCTTAAATATTTTCTCGAAAAAATATTAGACTGATAAGGTTCAAAGATTTTTTTATGGAGTTTTCTCTTTCACACCATAATATCACGAAAGCTGTATAGTGTCTCCTGATGCTGTGGTAGAAACTCTGTAATTTTTTTTTTTTTTTTTTTTTGTTAAATCACTCTTCAGACATTCTGTTTTACCCTTTAATTTCACTGTAAGCAAAGAACTTGTATGTATTTTGTAAGGTCGGAAAACTAAATCATGCTTACCGATACGAAAAATATATACACACCTTCAATATTTTCATTTAGTTTCATGTTTATAGAAACGGACTTTCTCGCTTTTATACTGATTATGTGACCTTATCTATTATGGCCAAGCGCACCGCTAATATATTTAAATAATTTAACCACTCGACGTAAGAAACTGTGCGTAGCTTGGCTGTTTCCATCAATCCCAATTTTTTCAACCCATAAAGAAGACATGACTTTTTATATCTCCCCATTTTGTGATTCTGAAAAAATGCAAACGAAATATTTTGACGCACAAATAGAGTAAATGTTTCTTGAAGTTAAACTGCACATATCGTCGTGCGGGAGTTTAAGTGCTCTATCCGCCATTTCATATTTTTTATATATCTCGAGTTAATGATGCCAATTTAGGTTTTCGACCCCAAATTTTTCAAATCTGCAATCCGTTTTTGGATATATCGTCAAGTTTCGGAGATAAAGAGCCGAAAACGGATTGTAGATTTTAAAAATTTTGGTGTCAAAAACCTAAAGTGGCATCATTAACTCGAGATTTAAAAAATGGCGTATAGAGCACTTAAACTCCCGCACGACGATATGCCGACAACGTGTGTTTGGTAATTTCCTCACAGTTCTGGCGAATACTTCAAATTCTGACAGCAAAATGGTTAATATAATAGTTATACAATTCTCTCTTAATTTTCATAAAAAACAAATAATTAGTTTTGGACTTATTTATCTTTTTTTTATTATGGGTCTAAAGATATAATGGATTTACATAATTCTAAAAAATAAGTTTTGACTTGTAGTAAAACTGGGCATATGCCGACAACGCGTGTTCAGTGATTACCTCAAAGTTCTGGCGATAATAATAGCAAAAATTATTATTGCAAAATGGTTAATCGTTAAACAATTCTGTTTTAATAAAAATAAAAGAACAATTAAATAGTTTTTAATTCATCTTTCTATAGGGATATAAAGATCAAATAAATTTAATTTTTAAATATAAATATTGGTTTAAAATTGAAAAAAAAAACAATTACTCAATTATAACATAATGGATTACATAAGTATTGTAGGGAATAGCTTTTTCTTAAGTGAATTTAGCATGAACATCACTTATAACTTTAGGTTACTGCTAAGAGACTTGTGTGTTTAATGTGTTAATCAAAAGACTTAAGAGACAAACTACATATTAAAATATATCTTTATGGCTTACAAGTTTTATTCTTTTATTGCGGTATTTCAAATGATTATTTTAAATTTTGATATATGCATATAGATGCAGATATACCATATAAACTTAAATGCTATTTATCAAAGATTACAAAATATACGTTTTCATAACGTAATTAATTAAAAGTTAAAAACTATGACAGTTAAAGATTACTTTCTATCATTACACTGATATGATTTGAAATATTTTATGTTTGATTTTTAATAACAACTTTAATTAATTCCACTTGTGTTTAGTTGATTTAACAATTGTCATTAACAAATGACACAGAGTTGGCTGAAAGTTGATATGAGTTCTTAAATACGCACTGAAATATGTGTATGCAGAGATGTAACATCAAATTATGACAATGAAAGCATAAGAAGTAGTTTTACTTAAAAAACGTTGGTTTTAAAAGATTTTATTTGAAATCCTATGGCCACTTAATAAAAACGAATTCATTGAGAGCTTTCTATGACACAATCTTCACTGAATGTTGTACAGCACTGTCTGATAAAATAAAATATTTAACAATCCATTATGCGTATTAAACGTTGTACAAAGAAAAAAATAACATAAAAACCACGCCTCAAATGCGTAAACAAAATACTTCAACATTTTTGTTTTAATTTTTTTATTTTAATTTTCTTCATTGCTGCTGTCTTGAGTTGAGATACAAACACATATTTTCTTCATAGCTATTAAAATTTTGATTTTTCTTTTTTTTGTTTGCCAGTGTTTTGGTTTCAGATATTTTGCAACACGCATACTGTATGACAAATTGTGTAAATACATGAGATACGAGTACTTTTATTTTATTTTTTTTTTTCATTCATTTATTATTATATTTTCTTAACATACATACATACTTACATTGTTAACAATATATTTTAAGTAGATTTTTTTTTTCTTTATTTTTTCTCTTTGTTTTGGGAGCAAAGATATAAAATAAGACTTCTGGTGTTGTTTAACTGTTTGATGGTGTCACTTACTTGCACAGATATTGTGTTGCATAAGTTGCTGCTACAACGCCTTGTATCAAATACCAGTGTCCATTTTATTATTATTATTATTAAACTCAAGTATCTGTGTTTGTTGTCTTTATCTGCGTATGAATATATTTCTAAAACAGTTACGATTTTTGTTATGATATATTTTTTTAATATCTTTTATTTTGTTTTTGTTTAAGCATATCAATGCCTGACTTACCATATCTGCCTGTTAAAAATGTTTCAGTTTTAATATGCATATAACGTTTGGTGAAAAGATTAAACGCTTTAAAGACTGTCATAGAAGTAGTTTTTATAATTTTTTTGAAAGCATAATAAAAGAGTCAGTTTTAGAAACAAAAACAACACACAATAATTAAAGATCAATGCAGCAAAATTTAATTTAAAATTAAGATTTTAAACGGCTTATATTATTTAAGAAACGGATCGAATAACTTACTTACTTACTTACTTAGATGGCCTGGGTTTCGGCCTGCCTTAACACTAGTCTCTAGCGTCTCTGCTAAGCGTGCGCTTTCCTCAGTTGGTCACACCAATTGACGACAGGGTTTCATCAACTTTGTCCTTCCAATTAAAAACACGTTGGTCCTCTACCCCGATGTCCAGTGACCTTCGCATCGAAAACTTTTCTCGCTGAAGCAGATTTTTCCATCCGAACAATATTGTCGAGCCAGCGTAGCCGATGGATGTTAATGCGCTGAACAACGCCTACATCGTCGAGGAGCTCATACAGCTCATGGTTGGTTCTAATGCGAAACTGATCGCCATGCCTTAGAGGACCAAAGATCTTACGAACTACTTTTCTCTCCAACAGTCCCAAGTCCGCTGCATCGGCACAAGACAGCATCCATGCGTCCGAACCATAATAAGCGACTTATAGATTGTTAATTTCGTCGCACGAGAGAGGTTTCAACTACTAAACTGCCTACTGAGATCGTAATAGCACTTGTTGGCCAGTGTGATTCTTCATTTGACGTCCAGACTGACATCATTCTGGCTGGTAATGGCGGTGTCAAGGTAGATGAACTCCTTGACCACATCGAATGTATATTTGCCGGTTGTAACCTGGGAGCCAATACGTTAAATATCCCTGCTCGTGGACAACTTGTACTTCGTTTTGCTCTCGTTTTTCGAATAACAATACTTTTAAATATTCATTTAGTTCTTACAAAAGTTAGATTGTTTCGTAGGTAGGTCGTTGCAGGAGTAATAGTATATATCTATGTATAAGGTTCTACCGCAAGGTTATTCCGTATTGTTTCCGGAAGAATCGCCCATTGTGTCTTTAAAGAGAGTTAACATCGACTTTTTCTATAGGGAAGCAAATGCCAGATGAATTGAAATTAACTCCTATAGGATATCGAGGCTAACTTTTCTTACTTTTGGCATAAAAAGTATTCGATCGATGCTGTGTAACAGTAGAAGGGATATTTTTATAATCGTGGCTGTACTTTCTGGACACTCGCCGTTTGGGCACCATGCTCGTCGTACATCAATCGCAGGTGTTACGGATGAGAAGGACACAATTAAGAACTCTCTTTGCAATTGCCCGGCTTTCTGTAGGGTTAATACAAAATATCAGCGGGTACTAATCCGGATGACATCCTCAAATACCTCAATTTGACTATGTAACTGAATAAGAGGGATCTTTCAAACGTAGTAGCAAGTACTGTAGTATTTTCAAAACGGCGTCATATGAAAAGAGACCGACCATGTAAACGTAAGACAAAGAAGAAAAAAACTTTTACCATTCCCCTCTTTATTTAGTTTTATTTTTTTCTCCCTAGAATGTTTAAGGACCATTCATACATACTTTTTCAGGTTTACAGCCTAGCTTCTCGCAGTGCCCATGTTGTGTGAATTAATTTTTATCCATGAGTACCAGAACCTACAGCTTAAAGTCTCCTCCGCACGATAGATTTGAAAAGCTTGTTCATGGCAATCAGTTACTCTTAGAGCTTAGAGCACGGCAGACCTTTCATTTAAATACATATGACGAAGTAACGACTACAAAGATTGTTGACTATTTAGAATCAGCCTCGAACAATCTATATTTATCAAATATTTTGTTGTATGTTTTCTCAAAAGCATTCTGATAGCGTTGTTTAGTATGAGCGTACAAGGGAAATAGAGAATGAGAGAGAATGCTTTATAAACACGAAAATGTTCAATTATATTTAACTTTCTTATCCGCGAAACTACCGCAGTATTGCATGGAATTTTAAGAAATATATTAATAGGATTAAGCAAAGTGACAGTGATACTGAAAAATTTTTGCGCTCCCCGATATTCCACTCTAACTTTAACCAATGTTAACAAATAACGAATGATCAGGAAAAAAGCGCCACCTGTTGGGAAGTAGCAGATAACAGCTAAAAAAAACTAAAAGCGAAGACGCTCTCCACACAATCAACACGCAACGATACAGTAATATAAAAAAAAATATGTTATAAATGTACTGTCCTTTCCAAAAATTTCAATACAATGCACTACATTTAGTAGGGGTTTACACCTGAGTATTGGTCTCAAATAAAAAAAAATCCTACGGCGTCATTATTTTGGTAGTTCTGTTTTTTTTTTTTTTCTTCAGTCCCTAAAAATTAGCAGTCACAAGTAATTTGTTAACATAGCAAAAATTCGTCGTAGTTGTATAATTCTATACTCTTATTTAAAAGATTTCAGTGCAAAAAAATCCAGATTCTACTTTGAGGAAGTCTGCTCAGCTACTCCGTTTACAACTCTTTAATGTTGAACTATCAAGACAAACACCGTTTTTGTTTTTTCTTTTCGATTGCTTTGCCTGGAGGCAGCTTCCAATTTTATTTTTTTTTACCTTGCATCCTTTAAATCGTGTCCTCTATTCGCGTGACTTCTCTAGACCTAACAATTGCGATGTAACATTTTTGTTAGAACACAATCTTTTATTTAAAAACGCTATCGAATAAAAACTTGAGACGATTTTTATATCTGTCAGTCTAAAGTCTATCTTCTTTCTATTAAAATATGAGAAGTATTGAAAGCCTTTTATTATTAAATAATGAAATAATTTTAGATTTATTTCATATAAACAGAAATCTGTTCTCTAAAACAATTTTTGGTCTACTCTTTACTTAGTCTATATAGTTTATAAAAGCATTACAAAAAACAAAATCATAAAATTGAATTTTTATGTTTTTTTTCCTAACAAAGTTTAAATTGCTGCGTAAAATTATTATTGATGTTCACGATATTGATAAGATATTGGATAGTGGGGATAAAATTTTATGAACTAAAAAAGTTATAATTAAATATCTTTTATTTAAACACATTGTATAGTATTTACGAAATAATTTAAAAGACACATACGCTTAAATGATTACAATTAATTTTCATTTGCATTTAAACATTTTATTTAAAATTGCACTGAAATATGAGATTCAAAACATTTATTTAATTAACAAGAAAGCGAACATAATCTGTAGTCTATGGTTGATTCTTAGCTACATCTGAGTGACTAATGCAAGAAATTATCCTTAATTAGGTGATTAGAGAGAACATCATCAAAAAGTTAATGAACAAATTTGTAATTTGTATAAAAACAACAACAACGTCTTCAAAATTTAAAGGAAATTTATTAAAAAAAATCTTGGATTAAAATTTATTAATTTGAAGTCAGAGTTTTTAAGACAAATTTAAAAAAAAGTTAGCCGACATGTTTTCTTACTTTATAGAAAATACACTATATAATTAAGTTAAAACTAGAGCTTAAAAGTTAGATTTGAAATAAATTGTTTTTATTTTAGTATTTATAAAAAAGTTTCATTGACACAAACGTGAATCTTTTCTGAAGTTGACTTCATCTTAATAGGTTCAATATATAATTAATTTATCACAGTTTAGCAAGCAGAACGTTTAAAATATTTACCTAAGTATTTACCCATGGCTGTGTGGCTCTTAAATCAGGTTCAATTTGATCGAATGCATCATGGAAGGTGTTGATTTTTAGTATCACAATTTTTTCTCGCTTATTGGAGTATGTATGTCTGCAACTTGTAGTCAAATTAGACGCCTTGGTCTAGTGGTTAGTGTGTTGGCTTACTAAGACGATAGCGCCGGGTTCAAATCTCAGCTCTGACATCTTGAAAAAAGAAATATGAAAAAATTATTTCTTTCGGCGACACCTCCTAACATTCTTCTGGCAAAAGCTCAGGGAGTAATTGATTGTCATGAAAAATCTTCTCAAATCTGTCGTTCGGAGTCGACTTTAAACTGTAGGTCCCGGTACTCATGGATAAAAATTAACACACACACAACGTGAGTGCTGCGAGAAGGTAGGCCGTAACCCTGACACAGGGTTGTAATGGCCAATTATGTATGTATGTATGTATATCTGCAACATACAAAAACTGTACAAGTAAAAGTATAGTGAAGTCAAATCGTACAATTTTGGTTCCCAGATAACATCAAGCCTACATGAGATGATGACTGTGCCCTTGAATCACTCAAGGAAAATAAGTAACGTGAGATAAGATAGTTAACGTCTGGCTGTTAAAACCACATGTTATTGATATTCATATTATCATATTCTGATTGAAAAAAAAAGAATTGTAATCATCAAGTTATAGTGATTGCCACTGACCAGAAGGGTATGACTAAGAAATTTATACCGATGCTGCAGTCAGTTTTAAACTTTATATCAAGCAGTGATTTTTTCCGGGTAGACTAGTATCGTTAACAGTTTCAAAAGTTGTTCTAATTATTCGATGGCGATTTATTTTTATAAAAATTGGGATCAACTTACAACTTCTCCATGGTTTATGCATTAGGCACATATTTTTGATTTGGTTAAGTAACTTCAGCTTTTATAGCAGTTTTGATTGAGTCCAGTTAAAGTGGTAGTCTACAAAAGGCTGAGCTGTTGTTAGCAATATGTATAATATTTTCTTGAATATTTTTTTTTATAAAAATTGAGGTAAATTTTCAACTTCTTCATGAGTTATTTATTAGTTGTTATTTTCGATTTAGTCCCTTAGCTTATAATTTAACAGTTCAGATAATGTGGTAGTTTGCAAAAAACGGAACTGTTATGGGCAATATTTTCTTGACAATCTTAGTCTGCAAAAGCGATCTTTTCCACTGATCTTGTCCTTTATTTTTGTACGGGCAAACAAATTTGAATCTATTTTATAAACTGCAAATGGACCACTAGATAAGACCATTACAATAAGCATTAAATAACCCTAATAAATACCTGCTTTGGTAAAACAATTTTAATGCTTAAACATGTTGTTAACAGCTCTGTATATCGACAACAGTTTGCTATGACTAACTTAAGAAATGACCGCCAATTTGAGAGATGCAGCTTTAAATAATATGGTCGGTCTCATCTGTAAAAATTTGGCAATAATTAATAAAACACTGTTTATAGCAGAAATTTATGCATTAAAACTTCTATATTTTTATGTAATTTTAGATAATAGGACAATTCACATCATAGATAGTGGGTAAAGTAATGTAAAATACTCGTAGTGTATCAAAAAATCATCTCTCAAGCGTTTATTCAGAGCCTGTGGTTGTTTCTTTATGTAGTCAAAGAACAAACTTCTTTGTTCTGTTCAATATTTGATAAAGATACGAGAATTCTAAAAAAAAAAATACGAATACATCTGTAAAACTTCTGTAAGACATATTTCTATATTGAATGCAAAGCAATTTGTATGTCTCAGAATTTCAAGTACAATTATTATTTTTTGTGGAATATTTAAAATTAGTTGTGACAAAATTATTAATGATTACAAAATAATTAACTGCTGTCCAAATTTAGTTTGAGTGTTCTTTCATAAGATTTATTTGAACATCATATTTCCTTGAACTAAAAGTAAGACCCTTTGAATTCATTTTCATTCATTCGTTCATAAACGAGGTATAAGAGTACTTCGACCCGTAGATTTTTGCTCAGCCCTCATCTTGACCGAACTCCCTGAATTTATAGCGTTAATTACATTCAAGGATCAAATATTTTTTTTGTGTCCGAACAAAATTTCATTTCCACTGTTTTACTATAATATTCAGATAATTATTTTTTTAACAAACCCATAACATCTAAATATATCTGTGGAATTTTGAAAAAACGTCTTCTCTCGAAATAAGAAAATTTTCCAATATTTTTATAGTATATATAGAATTTCCTTGTCCATCTTTTGGTCTAATCCCCGTATTTCTACGACCTTTAGAACGCAAGATATGCAGTTGACTAATCGACCTCTTTCAGACTTTCCCCCAATTTCAATTTGACAAAACGACTTCTTTCAGAGAATTAAGAATAATTTAAAAAATTGAATGTCTATTAAAAATTTTATTTAATTTTTATTAATATTTTTTTAATTATTTGCATATTGTAGAGAAAAATAAAAGTATTTTTTTAATAAAACCGAAATATATTTTCCAGATCAACTTCTTTCATCCCTTTTTTACATATTCCATTTTAACAAAACAACTTGTCTTGACTTAAGCGACTAAAATAAATTTCAAATTTGATCAAAAAAATTTTGAAAAAACGACTTATATGGTGGAAGCTAATTTTTTTTATTTAAAATCTATTTAACAAAAAGTCTTAAATTAATTTTTTGTCTTTTTAAAGAAAACTATTGCTTCTAGAAGGAAAATAAGGTCGTATAATGTTCGTTAAGTGTTTGTGCATAATATCGAAGCTCAAAATTTCTTTAATTTTCTAAGCAATAACTTCTATTAGCCTTTTTAACTGTTTTTTGGCTCTACTGAAAAGTTGTTGATTTAGAGAGAAGACGTTTTGTCAAAATTCCACAGATATATATCAAATGGGTTTAAAATAAATTTTTCTACATTTATACATACATACATACATACATAATTGGCCATTACAACCCTGTGTCAGGGTTACGGCCTAACTTCCCGCAGCACTCATGTTATGTGTGTTGAGTTTTTATCCATGAGTACCGGGACATACAGTTTAAAATCGATTTAAGAAGCTTTTTCTACATTTATGTTAAAATTAATTTAAAATCTATTTTAAATTTGAATTTGCTCATGTGTCTTAAGTCTTTTGTTTTATTTCATACAAAAAGAAATCATCAATAATATATTGCTATTTAACCATTTCTAAAATCATATTATCAGTTTCAATTTTAAGGTGTTACAAGAATACATTACAAAACAACTGCACCTACAACCAATGCAAATCAAAATTAAAGCTATAAGTAATAAAAATTATCCCCATCACACAGGAGTTGCTTGTGGTATAGGAAAAACCAAATTGACCTTCAGCTGAAATTAAAGCTCAATGCAAACAAAATTAACACAAAAAAGACAATGTATGAAATTCTTTTCTCACGATTGTTAAATTTAACACTTTTTTGTGTAGAAAAAAAAACTAAAACCAACAAAAAATTTTTAAATGATACAAAAACATAAGCAATGACCAAAATATAAAATCAAAACAACAATAACAGCTTCTTAAATATAAAACCACTTTAAATACAATTAAAAAAAACCAAAGATCATATTAAGAAAAAGAAAAAAAAAAGAATTACAAAGAAAAAACCGTAAAACAAAATGGAATTAAATCATGCAATTTTAACAACGTTTTAACCCTCATCCCATTGACAAAAAAAAATTACCAGTCTTACTAACATAAGATTCATGTAAGTAAATAAGTATAAAAAACTATAACGAAAATTACATCCAATGTATATCAAGAAACAATTTTATAGAATCTTAATATGAGATATTGTTTTAGAATAACACTAAAGCACCGGTCTGGCTCTGAGCACCTAACTCCAAAAAGTACGTGCCAACTCTCACATGGCATCCCTGCTTCATAGATAACCATGGCACCATCAAAGGTGACGACACACTCTGGTAAGGATAGCGGCTTAGAGTGGGGACCCACTTGAATTAATGAATCGTAGCAACATAAAACCTGGCTTACTAAGACGATAGTGCCGGGTTCACATCTCAGCTCTGACATCTTGAAAAAAGAAATATGAAAAAATTATTTCTTTCGGCGACTTCCTCTCAACAGTCTTCTGGCAAAAGCTCTGGGAGTAATTGATTGCCATAAAAAAGTTTCTCAAATCTGTCGTTCGGAGTCGACTTTAAATTGTAGGTCCCGGCACTCATGAATAAAAATTAACAAACACAACATGAATGCTGCGAGAAGCTAGACCGTAACCCAGACACAGGGTTGTATTGGCCAATTAAGTATGTATGTATGTCTGTAGCAACATAAAACCTTCGCCCACTCACGCAGGTGCTACTAAAGCACAGCGCTCTTAGACTGACGTCAAGGCACTAATTAACACATCGAAAATGTCAGTCCCAGGTGCCAAACTCTCTTCTATTGTTCAGTTGTTCCTAAGAGCGGCAACGCCCCTGTCAGTGCTAGCACTAGGGCGTATAGGACGTGGAGATCTACTGCACGCATCATTTCCAAATTAGGTGGTAAAGATTAACATGGGCAAGAGCTCATGTCGGTGATCGACCACTTGCCTCTTCGGTGAAACCGGAGGCTGCTGTGAAATGGCAAAGATCTGACGAACAAACTGTTCGAGCTCCTCACGAGTCATTCAAGCGGCCTAGAGTTCTACCATCCAAGCCCAGACGCTCTAAACCTCTTAGTAAGGTTGTTAAGAAGAGTCTGACCTGGGCAGTGATTGGCCATGATCATTCGGAGGGCACCATCACTCCCGCTAAGTGGAAGTTAGTGGAGTTCGCCCTCCTCAAAGTCTTCTTAGTGTGATTTCGTCTAACCCCGGCCCTTCATCTAGTTGCCGCGATGCAGGGTGGTTCCAAGAGTATATTAAAGTAATAGCCTGTGCAGACAACCGCTCGATGGAACTGTACAAGAGTTCTATTAGTTAGGTTGAAGAATTGTGGCCGGGGGCAATGCGCGAGGCCACTCCTCTGGATAAAATCCCCCAACGATCTCGCTCACGGGCTCGTATTCCTTCAGAGCCCTCCATCCCCGAAGAAATACTTCAGATACTGAAGTATAGCAACACTGATTTACCCACTGATAACTGAGGAGAGTATTAGTTATATTGTGTGTATTAATTTTTATCCATGAGTACCGGAACCTACAGTTTAAAGTCGACTCCGAACGACAAACTTGGGAAGCTTGTTCATGGCAATCAGTTACTCTCAGAGTTTTTGCCAGAAGACTCTGAGAGGTAGTCGCCAAAAGAAATATGTTTTCTTACTTTTTTTAAGATGTCAGAGATGAGGTTTGAATGCTGGGCTCATGTCGTAGTAAGCCAACACACTAGACCGCGGCAACTACGTTAGTATGATTAGGGTTAAATAAAAACTGTAACAATAACAATTATATTTAAATAGTTTTAGTAGTTTTGTTAACTTACTGTTATAACTAATAATCTACTATAATAACTAATAATCACCAAATGAAAACCACCTAAAACCAGGTGACAAAACCTATTTTAAAATTAAAATTCTTATTCAAACAATAAAAAGAGAATTTTTTAACAAACAAAAAGCTAAACGCTTAAGATCTTTTTATAGTAAATTACATAAAATTTTATTGTGTACCATCGAGTACTCGTATTATAATTTTCTTTTTCATAAATCTTAAAAAGAACAAATTTTGTAAACACCTGATTCCTTTTTTACTAACTCCATGAACTTCGTATTTCAACTGAAATTGAAAACGCTCGAGGTTGTGGTTGTTTATTTTTTTTTTTTTCCTTTTTTATTATCATTGCACGCATATCTGGAAATGTCAGAAAAATGACCTAAAATTACACATTTAATGTGAGCTGGGAGTAAAAAGCCATTTGTGATTTTTTACACTTTAGTGGGTTTTTTTATATGTTTTTTTATTTTTTCTGTTTTTGATTCGTCATCAGAGACACAACCGTAAAGAAGAACAAAACAACATGAATATTCAACTAAAAAACAAACAGTAGCAATTTTTAACTTCTTGTTTTAAGTTTGTCGCTTAAATCTTTTGATTTTTTTTTTTCTCTCTTGAATTGTGCACACAAGTTTAGGCGGTGGCAACAACAACTTCTTTATGACTGTGCGTGTTTCATTAAGGATTTTTCAGTGTGTAGGATTTTTGTTTATTTTACTCAAGTTTTACGAAATATAAAAATAAAAGACAGCTGTAAGTAATTTTTAGTTGATGATGATATAGAATACTGCATATAAAATGCTTCATTAAATAATTGTTAAAATATTTCATTGCATTTCGAGTTATATTTTAGGCAAGAGTTCTAACTGCTTTAATCACTTCAATTGAAGTTTTTTTTTTAAGATTTGCTGAATAAGTGATGTTAAACGTGTGGGTGGAATGACATTTTAGTGACTGATAAAACAAAATAGAAAATTTTCGACTATTTTTTTTTTTATTTTTTTTGTCTTTGAAACAAATTCGCAAAGATTAAAACGCATCGACGATTCATTATAATAAATTATTGTTACTCGTATTATAAAAGTCTAGAATTTGCAAATGAAATATTTCCTACTGGTAAATTATTTCAACATAACTGACTGCCAATATTTTTTTTAAACTTCAGTTACTACAAGGCAAATTTGTAATATTTTTTTTTAAATATATTTTTTGTATTTAAAGGAAAAATTAAGTTCATACCATTACTATACGATGTTATTGTACTGTAGAGTTAACGTAGTCCAGTGGTGAATATGTTTCGCCGGATTCAAGCCCCAGCTCTGACATCTTGCAAGAAAGGTATCTGAAAAAATTTTGTTTCGGCGGCGGCCACCTCTTAGCAATTTTCTGAGAAAATCTCTTAGAGTAACTGATTGTCATGAACAAACTACTCAAGTCTGCCGCTCGCAGTCGCCTTTAAGCTATAGGACCCGGTAATTATGGATGAGAATAGACGCACACAATATGTCTGCTGAGTGTAGCTAAATGGTAACCCAAACACAAGTTTGTAATAGTCAATTATGTGTGGATGTATTATGTTTATTTAGTCGCCGTGGTCTAGTGGTTAGTGTGTGGGCTTACTAAGACATGGGCAATGGGTTCGACTCCAGGCTCTGACATCTTCAAAAAAAGAAATATGAAAATAAATATTTCTTTCGGCGACTTCCTCTTAGCAGTCTTCTGGCAAAAGCTCTGAGAGTAACTAATTGCCATGAACAAGCTTCTAAAGTCTGTCGTTCGGAGTCGACATTAAACTGTAGGTCCCGGTACTCATGGGTTTAAATCCCAGCAAAGGTGAAACATGAAATAGATAGTTTGCGGTTTTTCCAAAATTATAATTTTAAAATAAGAGGTCCCCCCCCTTAAAGAAGATCATCTACAAGAAACCGCTTCCCGACATTCCACTCTATTCCACCGTAACCAATGTCAACAAAAAAACGAATGATCAGAAGAAAAGCGCCATCTATTGTTAAGTAGCAGATAACAGCTAAACCTTCTTAGCGAAGACACTCACCACACAATCTGCATGCAACGATGAGGCAATTACTGTTCATTCAAGGGTGAAGATATAGCACTGGCCTTTGACAGATCAATTTACAGAATTTTGTCTCATTCCTAAGGAGCTTAATAATAATTTAAAAAAATCATATAATATTTATTTAAATGCCCCTTTCATTAGTTTTGAAACCAATGGTAAACTCGCTTTTACATTCTATAGCTATGTGTGCCTTGGATCCCACCCGCCTTCTAGCTTCTACCAAGTAGTATTCTCATTGAAATATGCCCTTCTTAGTCTAAAAAAAAAGGAAAGTGCTGTTGAATCTGTTGAAAAAGCCAAAGAGGCAAAAGCTAATAATAATCTATATTTTCTTTAAATGGTACACTCAACCATTAGTGTATGTGCTATCTATAGACATAAAAATTATTTCACTTAGAGAGCCCAGAATACGCTTTAGTTCAAAATTTCAATTTAAAATATTAAAAGTATTCTCGTATGCAGGAAGTGCATGTAATTAACTTTAATTAAAACTTCAAAAATATGTATTACAAAATTGTTTTTCTTGTTTTTTATATAAAATATTAAAATATTTGCAACCTAGAACGTGTTTACGTCAATAATGTTTAAGTGGCATTGATTTTATTCTTAATAAAAGGTTTCACAAAAAAAAAAAAAAACGAAAACAAAAACAACAACAACGAATTAAGAATGTGAACAAGTTTTTAAATAAATACACGCACAGCTGTACGTGTTAAACTAAGTTTTGTTTTATTAAACCAGTTTAAAAATTATATAACAAGGTTAAGCAAAAATTAAGGCTTAAAACAAAGGCAGAATAAGAGCAGTTTAAAAAATGCACAACAAGGTTAAATCCCTTTAATAAATCTTTAGGAAGAAGCCTACATTAACAATAAATACTTTACAGTGAATCAATCAATCAAAGTTGCATTAAGTTAAATATTTTTCGTTTAACTAGTACTGTGTGTAAAACTAAAGGTAACTAAATTATATTTAAGTAAAAATATATATTATATTTATAATTATTTATTTACTAAATTACAATACAGCATTAAATTATATTCTAATTATTATTACAAACGTATTAAAATGACCATAGGCTTGGTGTTGAGTCTCAGACTAGGAGCCTCTGGTGGGACCGAAGCCACAACTCTTGCACTAGTACTCTATCACATGACCCACATTAACAAAAAATTAATTTTTTGCAACAATTCGTTTAAACTGTTAACTAAAAACAAAAGACTTAAGACACAAACCTGCTAAAATCAAACTCACCATTTTTGCCTTTGGTTTTTTTTTCTTCATGATAACAAGAAAATTACTTAATAATTGCAAGTGTGATTATTTTCAGGAAAAAAAACTGAGAAATTTACTAAAACTATATTTAAATTTATGCAAAACAGAAACTCTAAAGTAATATACCAACATATCGTGGCTATTGCATGTCCTTTTTAGAAAACTGTTGTAATATTTAAGCCAAAGGGCAGCAACAGCACTCCACATAATGTTGCAATAAGGTAAGTCCAGCAGCATTTTAGACACATAAATTAAAAACCAGACCAAAAGAAAGCAAAAACGTTGTTGATTTGTGGTGCAAAAATGTGTTCATATTATTCAAAACATATTACATGCAAAAAACTTTAACAAATTACATACATACGAGTCTGTATAAGCATGTTATGTTTTAAAAATATTAAAAAAGAAATTTTATGAGCAACTTAAATCAATTTTTTGGTCTCAATTAAACGTTTCTCTAGAGTTGTCTAACAACGAATTATGTACATGCTATTGCTTATCAGACTAATTAGTGACTAAGGATCAGAATTAACATATAGAACAATCAGTCAAACACAAAAGTTAAAAAGGCTTTATATTGCTTTCAAAGTAATAAGGAATTGCTTAATTGGAGGGTGCGTGGTATAGTAAAGTGTGATTTTTTAAGAGCTATAGGAAAGTTTAAAAACAAACATTAAGTACAGAAAAATTAATGAAATCTTTATTTGAATCGATGGCACGGTCCATATAATTTAATATTTGAAGATTATTTCAGGCAAATGTTGACCATGACTGCGCCTCAAATGGTTCATCCGCCTAGTCCAATTTTGGCATACTTTTTCCAACATTTCGGCCTCTATCTCACAAATAAATGCTTAAATGTTGTCTTCCAATGCGTCAATAGAAGCGGGCTTGGCTGTATAGACATGAGCTTTAACACAGCCCCACAAAAAATTGTCTAAAGGCGTTAAATCGCACGATCTAGTCGGCCAATTGACCGGTCCTGAAGGTGAAATAAAATGTTCACCGTACTCGCCTCTTAATAAGTCTATTATTGCGCGTGCTGTGTGGTAGCACCGTCTTGTTGGAACCACATTTCATGCATTTTGGACAAAAAAAAGATGGATATTATCTCACGGTAGCGCTTACCATTCACAGTTACGTTACGATTGGCATCATCTTTGACGAAATAAGGTCCAATGATGCCACAGGCCCATAAACCTCACCAAACTGTTACTTTTTCTGGATGCATTGTTAGCTCTTGCAATTCTTCTGGCTGGTCTTCATTTAAAAATCGACAATTCTGCTTATTTACGTACCCATTAAGCCAAAAATTAGCTTCGTCGCTGAACACAATTTTTCGATAAAAAAGTGGATCTTCGGCCAACTTTCCAACGACCCATTCACCAAAAATTCTACGTTGTGGTAGGTCGTTCGGCTGCAATTCTTGCACCAGCTATATATTGAAAGCTTCACACCTAAATCCTTCCGCAAAAGGATTCACTGGCCGATACAGCTGCGATATTTTCTTCATTTCGCACTCTACGTAAGCGTGTTGGTGGTTTAATGTCCAACAATGTAAATTTGGTGCGAAATTTGTTCACAATAGCAAGATTAGCCGCTTCAGTGGGTCGATTAAACTGACCATAAAATGGAAGAAGCGCGCGATGAACTTTCCTAACAGAGCACGTAACGTAATTGGCCTTTACAACCCTGTGTCAGGATTACGACCTAGCTTCTCGCAGGACTCACGTTGTGTATGTAAATTTTTATCCATGTGTACCGGGACCTACAGTTTAATGTCGACTCCGAACGACAGACCTGAGAAGCTTGTTCATGGAAATTAATTACTCCCAGAGCTTTTGCCAGAAGACTGCTAACGACTCAGCTTCAAATACCAGCAAAGGTGAAAAAAAGTTAGTTTGCGGTTTTTTCAAAATTATAATTTAAAAAATAAGAAATAATGTAAATAAAGGGGTAACTCTTTAAAAGGTTTTCCTTGTCATTTTCATTTATTAATGTATTTAATTGTATTGCCTTTCTATCATCCAATTCTTTCATCTAATTTGTGATATAATTTTAATCGAGCTTTAAAAGAGATTGTTAAAAAGATTTTCTGGTATCAAGTTCTGTCAAAGGGCCTAGTAAAGGTGTAAAAAATTGTTTCAGTAATAGCATAGAGTGATTAGGATATGCAGGTTTTCTATTATGAATTTTTAATTCTCACCAGATAATATGCCCCTAGCGTAAAATTTTTTATCTGTCACTATAAAATCATGTGCAATGGAGGGATAAAAATTTCAACGAAAGGCTTAAATTGTCATGATGAGTCACTTTATTCAGCACTTATCTCCTCAAACACGACTTTTATTTCTCCGCAATTAATTTGGTTTGACTCCTTTAAAGCTTCGCATTTATATCCTTCTATACAAAATAAATGTTGAAAGACGATATTAAATGAACAGCCAAAAGCTACAATAGATTACTTTTGCTGTAGGGCGTCATTTTAAGCCACCAAAGTCACATTTCAAAAGAAACTTTTAAGTATATATGGCATGCCTGACGCTTAAATATGTAATTTATAGAGGCAACACGTTGTTTTTATGTTGTTTTATGGTTATTATATTGGGGACTTCCTTCAAAAACACAAACACCAAAACATTTATTTTCAATAACAATAATAACGCAAAATGTTCAGGCGCACCAACGAAAAAAAAAATTCCCCCAAAGTAATAAAGAAACTTTTATTTTGTCCTTTATGTATTGACATGTGTTATAGCTGCCGTATATAAGTATTATAAGACTTGTTCGGTGGTTTTTTTTTTCTTGCGATATTTGCATGGTTATGAATAACCAGTTTGAGAAAATACTATGACGGCTGTCGTAATACTATAATTAATCAATTTTCTTTTTGGCTACAAGTAGTGTAGAGGTAGAAATTTTTAGTGATGTTCGTGTTTATTCAGAACAACAGCGAGCAAGCGTACGAGTACTTAATCAGTTATACTGCTGTGCAGTAAAATGAAACGCAGTCCTTTTGACAATGCGTGTACGAGGAGAGCTTGAAAATATTTATGAATTATTTTATTCTATTGTTTTAATGTTTTAACGTTATATTTGATATGCCCTGGTAATTATTATGGGAAGTATGCTACTCTGTTGGTATAAAGATTTTGGATTTTTTTACACAGAGCATATCTTGAGTTTGTCATTCTGCAAGTATTGAAGCTATAATTTTATATTGTTTGTAATGTCCTTTTAAAACATTCCTCGTATTTTTATATTCGGTTGCTGTATTTATTATTTCTGTAAAAAACACACATAATAAATTATATTCGCGCTGAGTTGAAAACATTATTAACAGTCAACCAAATATATTGTTTCAGTTTCTTTCTTACCCTGTAAGCTCTTTACACTCCATCATATAGTAAATAAGTTTGTACTTTAAATTACGAAACAAATAAGGAAGTAGTAGCCGGTATAAGCCGACCATTTATTTTTTACAATATGTTCACTCCTACAGATATAAAAATACAATTTAGTTGTTTTAAATCTGAATCTTTTGAGGCAGCCCTAACCAACACATATAAGTTGGCTAAAATGGTCTACAGACAACTTTGTTTCAGGTGAGGTTAAAATTCAGATTATGTTGGGACAAGGGAAACTATATTTTATTAAATTCTGGAGACTTTTAGGTCTGCTAGTGTTAATATAAGCCTAACGGATAGGAAAGTAGAAGGGGGTGTAATGCACTTTTTGATAAAGTGACCAAATATTGCACGGATAAAATATCAGTATGTTTACGAGTGACATGGCACACAATCTAGAAGTGGGAATTAAAAAGGGCATGATAGGCTTGTATATCATCTTTTGAAAGTTCAATATACTCTTTATTTTTTTTTTTTTAATTTGCTTTTTATTTGAGACCAATACTCAGGATTAAAGCCCTACAAAATTTAGTGCATTGTATTTTAATTTTTAGAAAGGATAGTACATTAATGACAGAACATACATTTTGTTTTTTTTTTCTTATATTACTATTAAGCGCCTTAGGAATGAGATAAATTACTGTGAATTGATCATTCAAAGGCCAGTGTTATTTATACCTTCACTCTTAAATGATCAACAGCAATTGCCTCTTCGTTGAATATAGATTTTGTGGTGAGTGTCTTCGCTAAGTAGATTAAGCTGTTATCTGCTACTTCCCAATAGGTGGCACTTTTCTCCTGATCATGTTTTTTGTTGACATTGGTTAAGGTGGGTGACTTCTTATTTGTTTAAATTATAATTTTGAAAAAACCGCAATCTAACTTTTTCAGTTTTCACCTTGGCTGGGATTTAAACCTGGGCCGTTGGAGTTTTTGTGCAAGCGCTCTAGCCACTATACCACGCATATGACTCAAAATTAAAATAATAATAGTGACAATATAAAAAGCGAAAACAAATAAAACAAAAAGCTTAAACTAAATCCATTTCACCCCACCAAAAAATTAGTTGCAGATTTTCATTTAGATTTTCTTCTAGTAAGTCCCTAAACTTTCTGCCTAAATATGTCGATGTTTATGATGCATCGATAAACCTTGAACATCCGTATAATAAAACTGAATTTCTACTAAAATTTACTTAACTTTTATCATATAATTCAAAACTTCACAATACACTCAACTCTAACACTAATTTCCAATTTATCAAAAATTTTTTAAAAACAGATACAGTCCACTAAGCCCAAAACAATCCACAATATTCCATTTTTGTTCACCCTTAAATAATCAACAGCGATTACCCTATCTGTCGTTGGATAGAGACGACGCTTCGATGTTAACTGTGTATTGTGAAGTGGTGAGGATCTTTGCTTAAGTAGGTAGCTCTAACCATTACACTGAGCTATTAAAAACGTTGTTTTTGTTATTTAACCCTCATACGGTCCCCAAAAAATTTAACACTAAAGTCATTAGTAGGTTTTTCTGATTTTTCAATAATTTTTTTTCACTTCAATTGAAGGTATTTTATTAGTTCTGTTTAAAATACTTAAAAATTAAAAATAACGTAAGTTTATCTATTGTATTCAACCCGTTATAGGTACATATTTTTCTTTTATATTATCAACTACCAGTAACTAATTTTTTTTTTCAGTACAACTTATGCATATAAAATATGCAACTTTATGTTACCTACCAATTAATTTTTTACAAGATGTACATGCCGAATACTATTATCTATTGTTTTTGGACACAGTTCATATCTAGATTCTAGGTTCTTCATCGGATTGACGTATGGTATTCAGCATTGTATTATACGTTTTGGTAAATTTGACCGGCGCTGAGTTACCGGCTTAATTAATTTCATTTTCTCTCATGAAGCAACAAACTACCTCGAAAACATAATAGTTGTTTACCTATGGTTATGCTTCTTTTGGGATATAAATAAGTTGTTGGTGATCCACACTTTTTGTACCATACTTACCTCGATTTCTGCATTCCGTTTATCATCAAATCTAATAACTTTAGAAGGCTTTTTGAATTGTTTTAACGACATCATTTACCGAAATATTTATTTTCGAGTTTCATCATTCCATAGGTTCTCAAGAGACTCACTATGTGATTTATATACGCCCGTTAATATAAGTAGTCCCAAATATGACTTACGTGAGTTATAATAAATATCTCTTCAATTACGCCTAAAACAGTCGTGTATTTTATAATAATATTTTACAACGTTTCAGGAAAACATACCAAAAATGCATTCTTTATAACAGCAATACGACTAGAAGTATAATGAGTTATTCCAACCCGTGTGATTTCTGCACACGGTCGTCCAAAAGCAGTTGGTAATTCAGTAGACTATATAATTTGCTTGTCTTTTGATTTTAAGTTACCACTTGCTTCAATGGGTTTTTCTAACTCTTCTTCATATGAAGTTTCTTCATTCAACTCATCTGGTCTGGTTTTTTATATTCTTTTGCATACTACACTATAAAAATATGTTTCTTTACACAGTAAAATAAACCTTTATTTTGTTTTTATTGATATGCTACCAGAAATTTAAATATCAAATAATATAATTTTTTCCACATCTGTGAAAATTCACCCGAAGGACTTTTACGTAAGTGTTCAAATAATTATTTTTGTACTAAATTTGATTAAAAAAATTTACAATTTTTTAATGTAGAAGATCAATTTCGAAAATTAGATAAAACAAAACATTTAAGAAATATATGGCTTTGAAAATGAAGACTGTATGAGGGTTCAAATAATACACCAATACCCCGATTTGCGTCGCTTCAGTTTGTGTCGCTTTGCGTCTTTTTTAAGTTTCTGGAATTTCAATGTTGCTTCGTTTTTGTTTCAGTTTGCGTCGCATGGCTTCAAAGTTGCGTCGTAAATGCTTCGATTTGCGTGGTTGATATGAAAATGTTTTTACAAAGTTAAAACAAAAAAAGGGGATTTCCCGTTTAATAGAAAGCAAATTTGCAGGTGTGCGTTGTTTACATGTTAAGCGTAGTTATTAGTTTCGAATTATATCAGTGGTCTTCACAATTGTTATATTTTTATTTTAATAAAATCTGTTATTCAAAAAATAATAAGAAAATATATTGATTTAAAAACCCTTTTTCTAAGCTAAAATGTTTAAAACCTGTATTGACTAAACGAAAATCAAATACATAAACAATTGAAAATGCTGCTTCAGTTTGCGTCGTTTCGGTTTGCGTCTCATTTTTTCAGTCCCAATTAGCGACGCAAACGGGGGTATTGGTGTATCGTGTTGCCACACTTTGTTTTGATGCTAAAGAGTGTTGCCAAATTATTTATTTCAAAAGAGTTTTATTAATTTTTTTCGGTTTTAATAAAATTATCAGAATTTGTAGGACCAACAACAATTTCGAGCGAAGTGGATAGCTGTATATCGCTTTCACTCTCTCACTAGAAAAGCAACTCAAATAAAAATCTTACTAGAAATTACCAGATTAATTCCCATAAAATCCTGTTCTATTTACTTTCAGTTGTAACCCAGTAGACTTGCCTTTTGTGTGATTGTCTGTTACAATGGAAATTCGATTTCCATCAGAGATTCCTAGCATTCCAATAAAGAATGATTCTTTGGTGTAGAGCATAAATATTTGGTATTGCCCACATTTGTTTTTTTTTTTTTATTTTTTGCATATCTGCTTAATTTCTATATTTTATTACATTATGTAGCCAATCATTTGTAAATATTTTAACATCCATGTTTTATGGTCATATTTTTTAATGTTTTGTATGTGAAAGAAAACAAGGAGGATAAATAAATTTTTATTTTCGTTAGTGTTGTGTGTGTTTTTTGTTTTTAAATTTTAATTTATGTAAACACCGAGTTGATTATGTTTTAAATTATGACCCATGTGCTGCTTCTTTTTTTTGCTTTATATTTTCTTAACTCCTTTAAAACTCCCCTTTTTAAGTTTTAATATCAATTCAAAAACATTGGCTATACTTCAAATTCTCTTTGACTTGATAATTTTTTTTTCTTTCTTATATAGTTTTATTATCAGCATTATCATCATCTTTTGGAAGATACGTTTGATGTCTGTATTATATCTGAAGCCTTCTTAATAAAATGCAAAAATTATCGGAAAAAATAGTGGGATAACACTTCAAAATGAAGTCTGGATACTGAGTGATAATCATGCTATTTAACTTTTTTTCCTCTTACAAGCTGCTCTCAATCAATCAATGTACAACAATATCGCTTATTTTATATTTAAATGTTGTATTAAGTGATCGTGAATTAAAAAATAACGCAGAAACGTGAGCATAATTATAATTCTTAATGAAAGCACTTTTTGTATTAAAAAATGTGTTGCTTTATTATAATTTTTAAAGTTATATAATAGTGCTTAAAACATGCAATAATGAAAGAAACCCTTCAAGATTTTATTAAGCAAGACAATGCTTAAACGAAAGGTAAACTTTGCAAGTGTAGAATAAAATCCGTCGTCTGAATAGTTTTGTAAGTTTCCTAAATACATAAATAATTGGCCATTATAACGATCTTTTCGGATTATGGCCTAGTTTTCGCAGTCTTCTAAGTTAGCTATAAAATATGTGACAATTTTACTAAAGGTGGAGCAGAGAAGTCAGATGTAACACCCGCACAACTTATCATGCAATTAGTTAACCATGTTGATGAAGATGTTGCCTTACAAAATGCAGCTGGTGGCCGTTTACCTATCGAGTTTAGTCTGTCTTCCCGCCATTTTTAATCTTGATACTCGAGGTAACTATGAGAATGGATAATTTATTGCTTGTCATTACAGAAGTCTCTGAAACACTTGGGATTAATGTTTGATTGTAGATTCACTTACTGGCCCCAAGCATACAACCAGCAAAGCCGTAAGAGTGACTGATATGTTGAGCAGTTAGTTGATTATGTCTGCTACGAATTCGATACTGTTGTATGGCTGAGAAATTTAGGGAGATGCTCTGAGATCGAAGACCAAACGGAGGGTGATGTAAGCAGTGCAGCGGATGGCAGCATTAAGAGTTGTTTCAGCTTACCGAGGGTGATACAATCTTCCTAATTAGCGGCGAGATACCACTTCACCTTCTGGAAAGCGAGAAAAGGAGAGCATGGAATGCAAAGATATTATTTAATACGGCGAACTGAGGTCTCACACATTAAAACGATGATAAGAGCGTTGGAGTACAGCTTCAACTGGAAGCTAAACCGCGAAACTTATCCCAGACACAGAGAGATGGACAAGAAGATCTTTTGGAGAGTTCAGCTCTTTATTGGCCCAGTTTCATTCTAACCATAGATATTTTAGAAAGTACCTATACCGTATGGTATAGGAAGGCTAAGATAACCGGGTTGCATTTACTACGACTTAACAAGTGGCGATACTGAATCTCCTTTCTTCGAATTCACCAGATGGCAAACCGAGGAGAACATACTGATAAAGAAAATTGAGTATCTGACTCCTGAGAATATAGTAGTATAAGAAATTGCTTTTTCTAAAAATATTATTTATTATCCGTTCAATCACTTCTCTCCTTCAATTCAATTCTTCTCTCCTTCAATTCTAACAGAACAATTACCACACCCGATTGTTATTTTTATTCTTCCATCGTTACAATTACCAACGTGGTATAGTGGTTAAAGCGCGTGCACAAAAACTCAAAGGACCGAGGTTCAAATCCCAGCAAAGGAAAAAAAATTAAAAATAAATTTGCCCTCTTTCAAAAATTATAATTTAAAAAAATTAGAGGTTCCCCCTCCCTCCAAGTAGTGTATCTTCAAAAACCGCTCAGTGATATTTCCAGTCTTTCCACCAAGAAACGAATGATCAGGAGTACAGCGCCACCTTCTGGGAGGATAACAGCTAATCTACATAAAAAGATGCTCACATTCAATATCCAGATGGGGCAATTGCCGTTGATTATTCAAAGGTAAAGGTATAACGCTGGCCTTTGAGTGATCAAATTGACAGCAATTGGTTCCATTGACATAAGGCGCTTAACATTTATCTATTTATATCTATATATTCAACATTCCAATACAATGCACTGCATATAGTAGGGGTTTACCCCTGAGTATTGTTCTTAAATAAAAAAATAAATAAAATCGCAGTTGCAAGTGGTACTGTTGTATTTCATGGTGTGCTTATTGTTGAGATTGACAGGGTTGCAATTACTTATGTGGCCTTACAGTAGAGTAAAAGCTTCAATTTGGGGACAGTTAGAATGCTGTAAAAAATTAGGGCGACCTCATATTACGCGAAAAGAAGAGAGACTTCGATGCCTTGCAGCAAAATGAGATATAGGAAGATAAGCCGATAGCTTAATGATGGTTACTAAAATGGCGTTCCGAGACGTAGAAGAGTGAAAATGGTGCTTTCTAGAACGTCGCTCTGGGCCTTCCTGAATTAATGCAGGAAACGGTTTCGGGAAGGTATACTCACCAGATAAAGATTAGGTTTTAGTGGTTGTAAAAAAGGGGCCCTGGGCTTTTAAAAACATATTAAAGATAAAAATTGTATTTTTAATAAAGCTGGAGTTAAAAACTTACTCAACCTCTAAAGAAATAAAGAAGTGGAAAACAAATCACTTACTTATTTATACCTGTTAAGATTTGTTAAAAGAAAATATAAAAAAAATATACTTTTTACATTTATCAGCTGACTAATTAAGTTTTAATTGCCAAACAATTATTCTTTTAAGCCTCAACTACTTTAAAACAAATTCAAGTAACACAGTTTTTGTTTATGTTGTTTTCTATAATAATAAGACAAAACGTTATACCTAATCTGGTTAACAGAAGTTAAAGCTCCAACTGCAATAATTCAATGAAAGGAAACAAATCTTTTTCAAGTTTTCAAACACTTCACAGATACAATGTAATGGCAATTATTTAAGAGATTATTTTTTTTTTTATAAAAATAAATAATAAATAAATATTTGAAATTATTAACCAAAATGTTGTTTAAACATTAACGATTACATAAAATAAAACATAATTGAAAGTCAAGTTTTTTAATTGCTCTAAATTAAATAATAATAAAAAAAACTAATTGCACAAGAAAAAAACTAAACAAATAGCGAAAAGCACTTTATTAAAAATATTTTAGACTGATTAGGAAGAGATTAAAAAATAAAATAAATAAAGTTATCACCTGAAAAATCATAAAAAATTAAAAGCAAAAGGAATTTTTTTAGCGTTTAGATACGTGATGTTTGAATATTTAAAAACTACAACGGTTTTTATAAATTTTGACTTAAATTTTTCAAGCATTAAGCATTTTTATATGTTGCTTTCATTCTTGAATTAGGGATTATTTATGGAATTAGATATCATATTGCTTTAAATTTCTACGACGGTAAATATAAAAATGGTCTTCCCCTTAGCTCTGCATTTAATAAAAGAGAAAAAGTGCAATAGTGCTCGTGTGTGGTATAGTGGTTAGAGCTTTCGCACAAAAACTCAAACGTCACAGGTTCAAATTCTAGCAAAGGTAAAAAATTAAAAAGGTAGTTTGAAGTTTTTTTCAAAATTATAATTTAAAAATAAAAGGTTCCCCCCCCCCCCTCCCCCCTCCAAGAAATCCATCTACATATTTACAGCTCAATTACATTCTACTCTATTCCACCTTAACTTTTGACAACAATAAACGAAAGATCAGGAGAAAAGCGCCACCTATTGGGAAGTAGCAGAAGCCAGCTAAACCTGCTCAGCTAAGGTACTCACCACAATCAACATGCACCGATGGGGCAATTGCTGTTGATCATTCAAGGGTGAAGGTATAACACTGGAATGAACAATTTCCAGCAATTTGTCTCAGTCCTAAAGCGCTTAATAATATAGAAAAAAAATTCCAATATAATGCAACAGCATTACTAGGGGTTTGTCTTTGAGTACGGGTCTCAAAAAAAAAAAATATTGTAGCATTTCTGTAAATTTATATGCCTTTATTTTATTTAATACATGGTAGTCGCCGTAGTCTGGTAGTTAGTATGTTGGCTTACTAGACAAGAGCTCCGTGTTCAAACACCAGCTCTGACGTCTTTAAAAAAAAAAAGATTTAAAAAAAAATATTTCTTTCGGCGACTACCTCTTAGTAACTAATTGCCATGACCAAGCTTCTCAAGTCTGTCATTTGTCGTCGACATTAAACTGTAGGTTCCGGTACTCGTGGATAAAAATTGACACATATATTATCGGTGCTGAGAAAAGCTGGGCCGTAAACTTGAAACATGTTTGTAATGCCCAATTATGTATGTATCTAAGCATTCAATATGCATATTAATTCATTGCAACAAAAATACTACAAAGAAAAAATTCATGTTTTTTTTAATTATCGTTTAGTATAAATGATATTCGTTGGAAATAAAAAACAAAGTATGTAATATTTTAAGTCCTAAAACTATAGCCATATACGGATACCACTACATGATAAAAGACAAAAAAAAATACCCGTGTCTCCCAGTTTTGCCCAAAGACATACAATTTCTTTTTATGAGCCCCAAACATTTGGGGCCTCGGTGTAATTTTTACAAAAAAGTGATCATTTTCTCAGGCTCTTATGTTGCAAACTGTTTGGAATTTTCTTTTACTTTCTGAGGCAAAGTTGTAGCTCTTGTCATGAAGAATAGAAATTGTGCAGATATAAAATCAAAAAAACCTGCACTTTCAAGACCAAAATGGTAAAAAACTTTAAAAAGTTCGATCTTGTTTAACCATTTTCCCCTGTTTAGGTCCATAGGTAGCAAACCGTTCACAATTTAAGGAAACAATGAACTACAAAATTTTGGCTAAGATCTCAATAAACAACCCAAGCGATCACTCACAGACTGCAGCAGCACAGACAAAATAGTAAGCTCAGCGCGTACATCAAGAGACACAGCACACTTTTGCGGCTACCTAAGCGCTACCTGAACGTTGTTAAGAATTATTCCTAACAAGTTCATATGTTTTAGAAGGTTTTTCTTTTTCTTTATTTTTTTAGGGCATTCCATTGAAATATGAACTGAACGACATGTACTCTTAAGAAGACAGTACACTGAGCCACATAACATGACAAATTTTGATTTTATTGCACGGAAGCGTAATTTCTCAATTTGGCGATAATAACTAGCCATCAAAAATAAGGAATTTGACGCCGTTAAAGTATTTTTGCGAGACTATGTAATGTCTACGACTTACCTTTGGAGCATTTGAAATCTAGTTATTGCTAAAATATCATTCGAAATTTGTAAAAATGTGGTTGAAAACTAGCTTATGCCGGTCATTTAAATGGCACTGTATTTCCTATTTAACAGCAAGCTCCAAACATTATTAACAATAAATGTTGCATAGAAATCATAGCTTTATGGATGTTTGAAATAACTTTGCTTTTTTTTTTTGGCTTCGACAAGTGGATAACCCTGTTATATACTTATAAAACAATTTGCTTAAACATTTTTCTTATTAAGAAGGGGTATTATTATCAGGGGTAAAACCCCTACTTATCCCAGCAGAAATTAGTGCTTACCAGTATGCGGTGTTGTAAGGGAGAAATTGTAAACAATCACTTACTCGTGCGCATCAATAATGCATGATTTTTATATGAAATTAGCCTCGAAAATGCAATAGAAATGCACATTTATAGCAACCAGTAAGCAAATAGTATAAAAAATGGAATATAATACCTTATCCTGTAGCATTTTTTGGAAGCTTTAGGGTATGAATAAACAATATAATGCTTCCTTTATTGCTTACAATTTTTTTTATTGCTTCCAAATTGAAAAATTTTCTGCTGGGATGCAGTGCATTGTATATTTTTTGCTGTCAATTTGATCACTCATCTGTCGGCAGCTGTTGATGGTGAGTGGAGAGCGCCTTCATTAAGCCTGTATTTATAAAAAATATTGTAGGTATTGCATAGAAATTTGTCAAATAGGCCTTTCAAAAGCCTGTAACGTTTTTTTTACGAATACAGGCATTAAACTTTAAACGCTTTTCAATAAAACTATTTTTAAGTAACAAAGCGATATAAAAAAAATTAGAATTTACCGAGATTTTTAAAGGGTTAAAACAATATTTAACAGAAAGAAATAAATAACTATTTAACAATAATAAAGTGCACGTACCAAAGTTTTACAACGAAATAAAATTAAATTATTAAAAAAACAAAAATAACTTTGAGAAGAAAAAATATTCATACATGAGACTATAAAGAAAAAATATAACAAAAACTATAAAAACATTTAAGGCGTGTTGCCACTACAACAATATTTTTTCCAAATTGTTTTGTTTGCAAGATTAAGAAAAACAAAATCTTGAAAGAAGTTATTGAAATATTGGAGCATAATACGAAAAACGTATTAAACGGCTTTAAAACGCTTTACACAGGTTAAAAAAGTAGTTACCTTTTACAGCCATCACATGACAATTTTACAAAGACTTGCTAGTTATTATTATGCCTCTTTCCAAGCCTTTGTAAACATAGAGTGTTAAACACAATAAGATTGTTGAGAAAATTGTACGGATTTGGTTTTTTTTTATTTGGCCAATAACAACAGTTATCAAACAAAAAAGAAAAAAAAAACAAAACCAAAAAATTTACAAGTGAGCAAATGTATAAACAATGTATCATGAGGTTTAGTTACGCTTGCATGACCACAACATTTTTATTACCAATAACTGAATAAAACTCCAGAAAGAAAAACAAAAATCAAATCTATGAAATTTTTTCTTTTTTTTGAAATCTAATATAAAACAAAATAAATTGCAATAATATTGCTTATAAGTATTTGAAATTGACTAATTTAGTTATACGTACATACGAATAACAAAAACTTATAATCAAAGTAATAGACGTTAAATATTTGGGGAGTTCTGAGGGTGACTATCCACAACAATAGATTGTAGCCAAAAGTATTCAATAATAATTTCAATTTAGAGTTTAACAAATTAAGAAAAAAAAAACAAATAAAATAAGAAAATTTTAAATTATTGCCAACTACAATACTTCCTAAACAGAAACCACACACGATTCGTTTTTGCTTTTGAGTAATATTTTTCAAAATAAAAAAAAAAGATAAAAAGTTGATACCACCACTAAATCTACAACAATATGGAAAAAAATAAAATAAACCACCCATATTACATTTTGATTGTTTAATTTTTTTTTTTTTTTGTTTAACTGGCTGTCTATTTGTGATTATTTAAAATAAATCACAACTTGCCGTGTTATATCTGTATTATTTACTTACAATTTTTCTTTTTGGTGGCCTACATTACAGCATACATATTAGATTTGCTTTATTATTTGTAACGCTTAAGTGCTTAACTTATTTTCGTATCTAAACAAAAACGACAACACCCAAATAGCACAAAGGCAATGCTTTTTAACAGCAAGTGAAGTTGGCTGCAAAAAACATCAAACATAAAAAAGAAAACAAAGGTTTTGAAGCGATACAAAATTTAAATAAATCATAAACTGAAATTAATTTAATTATTTAAATAATTTTTTAATATTACTCGCCCTAATCTAGTGTGTTGGCTTACTAGACAAGATCTCCAGGTTCAAACACCAGCTCTGACTTTTAGAAAAAAACAAATATGAAAAACATATTTCTTTCGGCGACTGCCTCTTAGCAGTCTTTTGACAAAAGCTCTGAGAGTAAATGATTGCCATGAACGTAACCCTGAAAGAGGGTTGCCTGGCCAATTATTGGCGGATATTAATAATTTTTTGTAATGGTGTCAAATAAACTTAATGGGACAAAATATTAAAAAAATTTAAGAGTGTATATCATTCCCTTAGTTTTTGTGTAAATTGTCTACTGCTTGTTAAGATGTATGGATCTTGGTATTATGTTGGATCATATATTGAATCTACGAAACCACAAAACATCCTTTAGTTCACCGTTTCCTTAAGTTTGGGTTAATTTTATGGGATCTCTTTTCCACTACTCATGTCAAAAGTATTGAATCAAAGTAAAAGCAATTTTAAAACTTTTGTTAGCTAAAGTGGAACTCATATGGGCTGCCGTCATACTGTTTAAAATTGGTTTATAAACGTTTTGTAATTTATATTGAAAACAAAAATAAAATTTGTTTTTGTTTTAAATATACATTTCGAAACGTTTCTGAAAAGTTATTTCTACAGAAAAAGGCTATTATTCTTCTTGAGCAGCCAACTTTGAATTGCCGTGGACTGTTTGGAGGAGATATTGATTCTGAATTCTTACTTGATATTATTAATATCTGTGTTCCATTTAGACTACTTTCAAATTTCAGTTTATTAATTTACAATATCATAGACCTTTTTGTGCTTATAATGACCACTCTGGCCGAATTTGATTTTTTTATAACGCCAGTACAACTAGTAGAAAGTTTTCATAATTCACTAAACGGTAATGTACTTTTATTTATTTATTTAGACTACAATATATAATACAAATATTATATTTAATTATTACGAAACCAGTGACAAAAACATGTGCTCGTTGTAGTGTCGCAGGTCAGGGTTTTGGTGTGAATTGAAACCGCAACCATCGCACTAGCACCACCAACTAAACCAATATATATGTAATTTCCTAATTGTCAAAAATTGTCAATTGTTAAAAAAAACTACTCTACAACCCTGTTTTTATAGTTGATATAGCGTTGTCGTTTTTATTTAGTATTTGCACTTCAAATTCAAATGCTAGGCGGCAAAAGGCAAACCAATTCTTCCCAGCGTTGTATTTTTTTACCTAAAAATATTTTGTGCCTTAAAACGATTTTCAACTCTAATTAATCGGTTGGCATGTTGAGCTAAAACAAAAAAATAATAGCTTGACAGAGTCCTCGAGAAAATACTGAAAGTGGAAAAAGAAATACAGCCAATCTGGGCTACCTATATAGCGCTGTAGAAAGGGCTGGTCCATCGCATTACGTCAAACAATCCAAAACAAAAAAGGAATGCAATAATTTTAAATATGGGAATACTAAACCTGAACACTCATAGAGAAATTGACCAACAACAGAAAATTCATCATTTTATAACTCTTAAAGAACATATCAAGCAGAAAAAAGTGCCTATCAATAAGATATTTTGTGTGGGAGAAATTGTAAGCAATTACTTATTGGTGAGCATAAATGACGTATGATTTTTATATGAAAATTAGAGCGTTTGAAAACAACTGAAAGCAGTCCAGCTTCAAACCCCAGCAAAGAAGAAAAACTAAGAATAAGAAATTTGTGGTTTCTTGAGATTTTAATTTGAACAAAAAATAAGATGTCCTTCTCCCACCTCTAAAGAATTAAATCTCTAAACCTATTAATCCAATTCCATTCCAATACAATGCACAGATGAGTACAGGTTTACACCCCTCAGTATTGATCTCAGATGAAAAAAAAAACGGAAATACAATATTATTTGCAACCAGTAAGCTAAAACTATAAAAATCAAAAATAATAGCTTACCATTTAGCACATTCGGAAGCTTTACAAAGCCATCATTATTGCTTACAATTTTATTTATTGCTTCCATTACAATGCATTATAAAGAGAATCAACAATCGAACAATCTTCCTGCGAGAGTTTTTCTTGTCAATGAGTTTAAATCAAATGTTGAGAGCAATGTATTGGATGAGCACTGTCATCCCTTGTGCGCTAGTGTTAGAGTTGTGATTTTGAAAGCCACCAGACTGTCTGCACTACACTACAAAGTACATATGATCTTTGTCACTCCGTTCGTCGTGTTGTAATAGAAACATAAATAAATTAAAAATTCGAATTTCAAAATGCATTTAAAACTGCTAAGACTGATATCCTTTTTAAACCATTTCAATTTTGTTGTAAGGTTTTATTTGGTTACACCTTTAGTAAATAGCAGTGTAGGGTATATTTAGTATTAAACTTAGTCAGCTTCAATTTTTGTTTTTGTTTTTTTGTATATTGTTTTCTGTGGTATAAATTTAAAACCATATTTTTTGCTGTATAATATAGGTACTTGGGTTTTGCCTGTGTTAAATAATATTTAAGTTCTTATCTTTTTTTTCTTATTTTTTATATTTTATGATTTAATATCATTGCTGAAATATATTACACATTTATTTCAACCTGCAGCATACACATGCATACATATATCGTTATTGGTTTGTTGCAAGCCAAATGTCCGTGGGCGGTGTGTTAATGAAAAATTTGATATTTTCTTTAATGATTTACTTGTTACTGCAAAGCAATCAAGTGCCACTTCCTGTTGTCATAAAAATTAATTTGGTTAGCTAAAGTTTCAGACATTTATTGATCTTAAACACTGATATTTGGGTAAAAAAATTTAGGGTTATTATTTTCACAGGCATATAATAATTAATAACAAATTAATTGATTTTTACAAACTGTGTTTAGAAACAAAATTTTCATAAGTCTGTGAATTACATCATTAAATGAACTATTCATCTCAGGAGGAGTTCATACAATATTTTACTTAGAGAGGTTGTCAGCCGGGTTTTGCATTTTTTCATTGGGTTTTTTTTTAACTGCATAATAAAAAAATACACCATCTTTAATGAGGATCCTTTTCAAATAAAGAACTACAGACACATGGAGTATAGCACATTGCTCACCACTAAGGCATGATTAAACATGTCTTCTCATATTTGAAATGGTTATTATTTTCAAATGCTTATAGTAATAAATAGCATATTAATTGATTTTTACAAACTGGGTTTAGAAACAAAATTTTATAAGTTTAAGAATGACATGATTTAAAAGGACTGCTATAGTTTTGTGATATAATTTTTCAGGATGCTTTAACATAGATTTGCTTACTTAAAAGGCTCATAATCAGCCAGCGGATGTGGATTGTTTAGATTTAACTCAAGTGAAACCATTTATATATGCTGATGATATTCAACTATTAAGTATTTAGCAAACCTAAAGAGTTTTCCGACGTTCTGGAAAATGTTGTGAATTTTAATAAGACTAAGGCCATTATGTTTAGGAGACCTTGTGAGAACGTTGTGTACCCCAGGATTAAAATTTGTGATGATTATGTTTCGTACGTTCAGTCTATTAAGTGTCTTGGTGTCATATTAGATCAGTTTCTTAACTTTGATGATCATATTGATTATATATCATCTCGTGTGAGCTATGGACTTAGGAGACTTTATAATTCTGGTCTACATCTTCCATTAAAGGTCAAATATATGCTGGCGCATACATTGCTACTATCACATCTCAATTATTGTATTGAAGTTGTTTCCGGTTCTCCTACAATATAGATAAAATGAAATTGATCGTGAACAGAATTGTTAGATTTGTTTATGGTAAATCATATCGAGATCGGATATCGTACTACGTCAGAACTTTTCTTAGATATTCTTTTGAGAATTTCATTCGATTTAGAAATTTATTTTTCTTTTATAAGGTAATGAAATATGGTGTCCCAAGATATCTCTTTGATAAATTTTCTTTTACAAGATCCACGAGAAATCCCCAGGTTATTATTCTCCGAATTACATACTCTATTTTTGAACGCTCCTTTATAGTTGCAACGGCTAGGAGTTGGAATTCTCTGCCTGTGAATTTACGCTCTTTTTCAGGATCTTGGGAACTATTCAGGAGTCGGATTTTAACTCATTTTCGGGATGCGTAAAATATGGACCATCATTTTTATTTTTATTTCTTGTATGTACTCTCACCGGAGTTGGCCTATTCACTAACAAATGTATTATATATATTAAAAAATTTTTTTTATCTATCGTGAGGGATTAATCCTAACATTCTTCTCAGAAATATACAATTTCATTTCATTCCCGATTACCTTTCTTTATATGCACATGGACATATCTATATACATATATATTATATTATAATTGTCATTTTCATATATTATTTCTTTTTGTTTTTGTTTTTCTATTAGACTTTAGTTTTTATTTTTAATATTGTATCTAGTTGTATTATTACGAAAATAAATAAATAAATAAAAATAAAGTTGTTGTCTTAATGTTAAATCCGAGCAACAAACTTGAAAAACTTGTTCCTGTCAATTAGTTACTGTTAGAGCATTTTTTCCAGAAGACTTCTAAGAGTTGGTAACCGAAGGAAATATTTGTTTACATTTTTTTATTTCAAGATATCAGATCTGGGGTTCGAACACGGAGCTCTCGTCTAGTGAGCCAAAACACTACCTACTAGACTACGGTGACCACATAATTTTAATTTGATTCTATTATATATCATTACAAATTACATTCTTTAAGAGCTTATTTTTAAAGTTTATTATTATGATTTTCCAAAATTACAATGTTCTGGGAATTTAGGAATGCATTCATAATCAATACATTGAATGTATTGAATGGATTTAATGATTTATAAGTCTTATATTTTAATTTGCTAAGCAGTATAAGGTATTGTCTGATGTAGTCAAATATAAAAAATTCGTTACATATGTTTAAATTTTTTTTACTGACGAGCAAAAACAAAAATTAATAAATTTAATAGTTAAATAGTTAAATTTTCAAACATATACACTATTTTCTAAATTACTGTTAACTTAGCACACATTTTGCATCATAATTTTAAAACTACTTACGTAGTTATTGTTTTTTATAAGAATTACCAAAACAAATTTTTGAAATTCATTTTTTGTTTAGAAGTTATACTATAAAAACTTATTATTGTACATTTTAATTTCAAGTAATATATTTAAAGCAAAACACAAAACTAAAATAAAACTGTATGAAAAATACGTTTAACATTAAAAAGATTTTCATATATATGTATGTGCAGTATTACAAAAATACGAACAACGATAACGTTAGAACATTCATAATCATTGTGTGTTATGTGCCACTGATTGGGCTGCTTAAAGGCTGCTTAAATAGTTGAGCGCAATTTTATTTTAAAAGGTTGTTAAATTATTGCAAAACGTGGCTGTAACAAATCTCAATCATGAGTTAAATTTTTAATTTATTAATAAACCAACAATAAAACTTAAAATATGAAACTACGATTTATTTGGCAAACTACCGTATGTTGGTTGGGGTGACTAATAGTTAGAGAACTGCTTACCAATTTTTGTTTTTTAGGACAATCGTTATTATAAAAGGATTTTAAATAATTTCAATAAATTTTATGTCCGTGTTTGTTATATGATCTGAAAATCCAAGTACGCATCCCAATAAAAGTGACAATTTTTTTAAATTATTTTTTTTTTCATCAGAAATGCTGTAATTAGATCAAAGTTAAATTCAATTCAAAATTTCGTTTTTTTTTTCATTGATTTTTATAATAACCAAAGGTAAAAATGATACCAATCAAAGAATTCATTGAACTGAATATTATATTTATTTTTCTTTTCTGTATATACAGGCTATCCACCTGGAAGGTATACTACTTTGTTTTGCCACAATTTTGGTAAACATTAGTCGTGACAGTTCATACTGGCAGTCGTAAAGTAGAGACGTGGCAAATTTATTTCGGAAAAAAATGAATGATTTCGAAGAAAGAGGGTCTATAGCTGATAGGCCCAAGCATGGACCACAACGTACTGCAATGTCGGCTGAAGACATTACTGCTGTTCAATCTATCAACTTCAATTCAACGCCGTGCTCAGGAGCTTGGTCTTCAAAGAACAACTTTGGCCACAATTTAGCACAAAGATTTGCATTTGTTTCCATTTAAGATTCAGTTGACACAAGAGCTCCTTCCAAAAGACCATTTACGCCGTCATACATATGCCAATAGGATGCTAGAGCTTGTCCATGAAAAACTCCGATTTTCATGAAAAAGTCATAATGAGGGACGAAGCACATTGTTATTTGAATGGACTTGTGAATAAACGGAATAGTTGGTTCTGGACAATGGAAACCCCTCAAATTATTTATCAGTCACCTTTGCATCCATTAAAAGTGACAGTATGGTGTGCAATTTAGTCAGGAGGAATCATTGGACCTTACTTCTTTGAAACTAACAACGACGTAAGGGTAACTGTCGATCGTGATATGATTGAAAACTTTTTAACGCCAAAAATGCATGCTTTGGGCTAGACTAACATGTGGTTTCAACAATACGGAGCCACATCGCATGCAGCAAGGATTACAATGGAATTTGTGCGAGACCTCTTTCCACAAGAAGTTATTTCAAGGAATGGTGATGTTGATTGGCCTCCACGGTCGCCTGATTTGACAGCTCCGGACTCTTTCTGTGGGGATATCTGAAAAACAAGCTTTATGCAAACAAACCAGAAACGCTGGAACAATTCAAACAAAATATTCGTGATGAAATTAATGAAATAGCAGGTGAAATGTGTAAGAATGTAATGATAAATGTGTTCAAAAGGGCTCGCATTTGTGAGGCTAACAGAGGCGGACATTTATCTGATACGAGTATTGTAATCCGTACATAATTGGCGACATTAAAAAAAAACATTTATCAATATAAGAACCATTTCCTTTCATTTAATCAAAAAATTGTAAACAAATAAAGTGGTACACCTTTCCGGCGGACAACCTGTATATAAGTACTTGTAACAAGTTAGTCACAGTATTGTCAAACACAACACATTCTATCACATTCTCCAATTCTCATCATTATTGAGTTTTGTGGAGTCATCGTGGTTAGTGGTTAGTCTGTTGGCCCACTAAGAAAAGAGCCCCAAGATGAAACCCCGGATCTGAAATCTCGAAAAAAAGAAATGTAATAAACATATTTCTTTCGGCGACTACCTCTTAGCAGTCTTCTGGCAAAAGTGACAAATAGTTATCAATCAAAATGGTACATATTTGGTTTCATAAAGTTCGTTTACCTAAAAAGGAATATTTAATTTATTGTTAGATATTCAATCAATAAATTTCGAACATTTAGTATTAAATCAAGTTCAAAACACACTAAATATACGGAATACGAGTATATGTAATAAAAAAAAACAAATTTTGATACTTTGTTTTTAGTTCCTTTTCTTCAAAAATTAGAATCAATAAATTCATAAAATTTTATTAAAATAATAAACATCGAATAATTTGTTATCACAACAGAAACATACGATATTCGGAAAAAAACAAAGTTTATTTCTTAAGTCTTTTGTTTTTATTTTTACAATCATGGCTTTGGTGTGTACCACTTAATAATTTAATAATAATTTCTGAACATACTAAGTGTACATGTGTGTGTGTGTTGTCTAAGTGGTTATTCTAATAACATTTATGATCCATTAGCATGATTTTACAGAAAAGTACCGTATATTTTCAACACACCTTTTAAACTTTAAATTTATGAATTTTCTTAACAACACTCAAATTCTATGCAATAATACAACAAAAATAAATATTTGAAAATTTAATATATTTTATATATGTATGTATATATCTATATAAACTTTTTTCCTTTTATTAATTGCTTTTCAAAAACAATCATTATAAATTTTATTTTCTGGCTAGTTGTTGAAAATATTAAATATTTCATACTCATATAAGCAGAGACTGAAGCTGAAATCTGTTCAGTTCATATGTTAAGAAAAATAAGAAGAAAAAACTAACCCACTGTGTGTAAAAATCAAACAAAAATCAATTTAATGAAAAACAATAATTTTTGCAGACCAAATTGTTTTTTTTTAATTTTTTTTGTTTTTTCTTTAAAATTAATAATTTTATTATATTAAGTAGGTGTTAACATATGAACATAATTTTGCTCCTGCCACTGACTCTGGAACATGTCCATGTGTTTCTATGCAGATAAAATATTGGCATTCAAACCGTATTGTAAACCTTTTATTTAAAAATTGAAAACAAATCAAAAAACAAAAGTTCAAAGTAATACTATATTTATTGCAAATGGAAAAATTTGGTGTTTGTGTTTTGTATTCAGAATTACGAATGTTCAAAACCGTTGGCATTAAAGAAATAGGCCAATAAATGGGAAAAAATTAAGGTTAATAATATATATCGTTGGTCACAGGTAGAAAGGGCCTAACTCAAATAATTTAAAATTTACAGGAGTAGGTAAAAGTACAACTAATACTGTAATTATTAATATACAACTTTTTATTAAATGCTGTACAATTGCTTGTAATACCGTTATTTTTAATAATATTGTTAACATTCTTTGTGAGGAGCGGCATATTTCCTAAAATGCATTGGATTCACTAAAAAAAGTAAGTTTTGAAAAAATGCGAGTTAGGGCCTTTCTACCTGAGACCAACGATATGTATATTAGTATATATAACAACTTACAATTTACTACTTTAGTCAACCGAGCTTTTGTCAACAAAAACAAACTGCTCTAATGTAAGCTGACTTCAGTAAGGGGTTTGACAAAGTGAATCACAGACTGCTTTCGAGGAATTTACAATATATGGCGTTGATATAAAATTGTTTAAATGGAATCAATTCATACCTTACTAATAGTACCATTCTCGCTACAGATCAAGATTTTCCCACTGCTGATTTTTTTTTTTTATTATCTTAAGCTATATTTGCACCAGCTATATTTACACTACCTAAGTTTCTTATCTGATTATAACAGATTATAACAGTTACAACTCAGGCGGCAATACTTTTGAAAGTAGAAAATGTTCTATTTTTAACTGAGCTCAGGCAAAAACAACAAAAACTAAATTAGATTTTTAATTAAACTATCTGAGTCTATCTGAGTGCGCTTCTGATATAAAACTCAGATGAGAAACTTAGTTAGTGTAAATATAGCTTAAGTTCTCATCTGATTATAACTATGTTCCAGTAAACGCTCGGCTAAGGAATTTGACGACTCTTATATTATATAAATCAACTGTTTACATCTCTTGTTCATTATGTTCTAGAATATAGCTCAGTTATATGGGATCCAAAGTAAAAGATTCATATTAATGCAATTGAGTCTGGACAAAAACAACTTTTATTATTTGCTTATGAAGATTTCAATACAGCCCAAGGTGTCTTCCTTTGCCTAAAGCTAGCCTTGCGCTTATTAAGCTATTATCTTTATTATAGGCAGATTTATGCTAAATGTTGTACTTTTAAATATAATTAATGATAATGCATGCTCAAGTTTTTTCATTGATCACGTATTTGTTTGTGTACCACAACGTCCTACCTGCTTCTGTTCTCCACTTTCTATTCTTTTATTAAATGCTGCAAAAATTTTAAAAGACTTTATTTTTGTGCTGATTTTTCTTTAAGTTGTAATATGAGGAATTGATGATCCATAACGTTCGTGTGTAGATTTTAGCATTCGGATCTTCAGTACCATCATCGGTGACTTGAACTTCGACAATGTCTCTCAACATTAGTGAATTATTATGGGGTCAGGGCTTTGTTCTATAGTTTTCGTTCTTTCAGAAATTGCTGGCTGCTGTATTAAGATTGATCGCAGTTGGTTAATGTGGCGTTTAAATGTGTGCGCATCATCTAATTTAACAAGATAATAGAGATGACCCATTTTCTTCATAAATGTGCTCAGCTTCAATATGTTTCTTTCTCATTCTTTTAATTGACCAGCCATGCAAGCATCTACAGGACCTTTATTCTGAATTTGAGGAGGCTTTAATGCATCAAGTTTTATTCGCATTTGTCTATTAAGATACTGTTCTGATGGCGTCTTCCCATTTGAAAGTGGAGTTGCACGGTAACGCAAAAGTATTTCTCTTACCTTCTGTTGCACAGAACATTTGTCGTTTTTCATTGATTTAAGCCGATTCTTTAATGTCCGGGAGCAATAAACATGATTCCACGAAATAAGCAAAATGATTTAATGCATCACTAGTAAATATGCTAGCGTTGTCGAATACTCATGTGTGGGTACCTGAGGGAAAGTTTATGCAGTTGAGTCATTGCAGTGTAAGCTTCTACACTACGACAAGGTGATTATCTAACGTAGAGGATAAACTATTGAAAATTATTGTTTTATTATCTAATTGTATGTTCTCGTAGAAATATTCTGTAAGAATTGTAAATTCATGCCCTTTAAATAAATAAATAAATATTAGAAATATGGCTTTCATCGTATTTTCTCAGTAAAAGCCAATTTGTTTGATTTGTCACCATATTTTGAAAATATATAAAAATTTGAGCGCATCACCATCTATTAAGAAAGTATACTTTCTTTAAAAATTTTTGTATTTTTACAATTTTTGTTCGGGTGTGTTATTATTTTAAATATTTTTTATTTAAAATCAATTTTTGTTTTCTTAATTACAGGCAAAACGTTGTAGATTAGACAGTATCATAGGCTGTTAAATGGTAAGTCTTTAGCTAATGATTCTTCAGTTTTTATTTATTTTCTTGTTCACTTTCACTTACCTTTTTTCTCTTTTCTTTATTAAAATCATACACAATCGATGCTATTGACAAAATATTTAAACACTCTTATGAACTGATATTTTATTTTTATTAAGCTATTTAAAAATGTTGACCAAATTAATGTCCTTAACCTACAATATATATTGGTTTCACTTATCTGTATGTGGAATACTGTCTGTTTTTTAAGTGCCTGTAATCTGATACTTATGAATGAAATAACAAACAAACAAATAAACATTTTAAATTCCAAATTACCAAATAAACTAAAAGAACACGAATGAAATAGCAAGAGCTGCATATACATAAGTGTTACCAATTTTTATGTTGGCCTCACTATACAGTAACAAAGTAAAATAAGTTTGTTATTAATGTTGTATAAAATTTTATTTAATAATATTAATATGGTCATATTATTTATGACAGAATGAAAAAAGTTCGTAATTAACTGATAATGAAATCGTTAATAAACAATTCACAGTTGGAATTTATTGTAGTGTTTTGTTGTTTAAAGAAACTGAAAATGGTTATTCATTCCAAGGAGCTATAAAAGTCGATAGCTATATACTCGTAGTTGTACGAGTAATTAAGTATTAAGATTCTGTGGATAACTGCCAGGTAAATACAGATTTACCCGATTTTCTCACTGAACATGTTGGACTCATTGTAATTGATGAACGTAAAGAATTTGTATTACATTGTTTAGAGCATATATCTGTAATAAAGAACCAATGAGAGATATTAAAAAAATTAAGCATAAATTTAAATTAAAAGTTAAAAGTAATTTCGTTTATTAGATTACAGTTTTGCCTATTTTAGTATTTTGAGTTTTTTTTTTTTTGCAAAATTTGTATTTTTCTTTGCAAAAAATTTATTAAATTTTGAACCAATTTCTGTTTATTTCTTTATTTCTCGTGCGGGAGTTTAAGTTCTCTATTCGCCATTTTTTAAATCTCGAGTTAATGATGCTAATTTAGGTTTTTGACACCAAAATTTTTAAAATCTGCAATCCGTTTTCGGCTATTTATCTCCGAAACCTGACGAGATATCCTAAAACGGATAACAGATTTGAAAAATTTGAGGTCGAAAACCTAAAGTGGCATCATTAACTCGAGATATATAAAATTATGAAATGGCGGATAGAGCACTTAAACTCCCGCACTACGATTTATTTAACAAATTACTGCACAATATTAAATGATATTCTGATTATTATTTTAAAGAGCAAAGTGACAAAGACTATAAGCTTGGTGTAGTGTTGGGGCATCAGGGTCCCACAAGCTTCGCTCTATCAGTCAAGCACTTTGCTCAATAGACAACTTGGGCGCTCAATTTTTATTTCTTCTACAATAATTCTTAAAACTCAGAAAATTCAGAAATTTTAACTAAATATTTTCTATTTTAAATTCAAATTATCTCCAATTAAACAAGTATATTTAAAAATCTTAAAAACCAAATTGCACTGGATTTTTTTTTACGGAAAAATTTTTTTTGGATGACACAACGTGTTTTTATCAAGTTAAATATAAATTCCTACTGTTGGTTGATAAACTCTTTATTTCACATACTTTTTTTCTTAACAATTTTCTCTTTCCAACACCAAACCCTTTTTCATTTGACATCAATATCTGGCACATATATTCCTTTTACCGCTGGCCGAGCCTTTTGCAGAATAAGATGAAAAGGCAAAATATGAATGACGTAGTCCTGCAGATAATCTCTGATTGGATTCGATTGAACAGGGTCGAATTTATTGCCCACAAGACTCAATGTTGTTTAGACGTGGTGATAATGATGCAATCGTTTTGCCTGTCACTATCGGTAATACAAATATTGAGGTAGCAGGGTGCTATCGACGTTCATAGGATGAAAATTAAGTGTGATGTGAGCTGAAATGCTGACATTTTTCGATTGTCGGAAAAAAGCACTTAAGAATCTCGGTTTTTAAAACAGTGCAAGAAATATTTCACTCCATCTGACCTTCTTAATATTTAAAAGACCTTTAACCGACCCAAGATGTATTACAACTCCCGGTTCTTCAAAGTCCTCTTTCAGTCCCCAGTTAGGTAAATTTAATGTGCTTTGAAGAGAAAAATTGTTATCTAATTATAAATATATAAATCCCAAGGGACACATATGTGTATGCCCTGTTTCTAAGAACATAGATAGCATTTGTATGAACATAAAAAATAAATTGTTGTATTATTTTAGGATGAACTATAATATATTGAAAATTTCATTAAAATCCCCCAACTTTTAAATTGCTTGGGACTGAAAAAGATATTGGGGTTTCTCTAGAGCGCACAAGGACAAATGAAGGTGCTTATTCATGACGGGAGGGTATCAAACTCTTACGATTCATTGAAGCATCAGTACAATATGGCACCTTACTGTTCTAACGGTACTAACAGGAGAACAGCGTTCTGATGAAATTAAAATTTTAATTGAAAATAAGCGAATATTCTTAAGTTCTTCTCGTACATCCCACAGAGTATATATATATTTTTTGTAGTTTATTTTCGAGTGAGATACACAGTGCATTATAGATACGAATATATAGAATTCGCTTTTAAGCCATGCTGTCTGTTTATTCAATAATGTGACCGCGAATTATCATGTTAATAAATTTATTGTAATAGCTAAAAAAACAAAAACTACTGGAGAACATGGCATCCTACATCGGTTGTTTTTTTATGGAGATATAAAACTTTAAGTTGGCAACACTTTCTTAACTGGCAGCCTATTTGTCCACTGTCTATTGTTTTATATTTTGTTTACTTTCTCCTTTTAACATGAGCAAACTAAATTGATCACCAAACAAGAAGTGGATTCTATAAACGGGTTACAATAAGAAGACTTAAAAGGCCACACAGCTCCTGCCACAATTGATTTATTGCAGAAAACATTTTGTAACCACATAGTTGAACATTTCAAACCAATGAATTAGATCGTGCTATTTAACGTCGCTAGACTATTTTCTGTAAGGATATGTGAAGTTACTACTCTACTCCGATAAGCTGGAAATGATGGAGTACTTGGAGGAAAACATCGCTGCGTTATTGTCGATATACGGGCACAAACGTTGGAGGTAGTCATCGAAAATTGGACCTCTAGATAATGCCAGAGATAGTCACGGCGGTTGTTTGCCAGAAGTCATATTTAATTTATAATGTCAGAGAAATTGTGGTCACCGTAGTTTAGTATATAGTATGCTGACTTACTAGACGAGAGCTCCGAATTCAAACTCCAGCTCTGACATCCTAAACGACAGAAATATGAAAAAATATTTCCTTCAGCAACTACTTCTTAGCTGTTTTCTGGCAAAAGCTATGAGAATAACTAATTACCCTGAGCAAACTTCTCAATTCTGTTGTTCGGAATTGAGGTTGAACTGTAAGTTCCGATACTCATGGATAGAAACTGACGCACATACGATATTGTCTATATAATGTCGAAGAATATTGTTTGAATAAAGTAAATTTCATGTCAATTTAAAAAAATTTAAAATAAGTCCAAAAGTATTTTTCTTAGTAGTCGCCGTGGTTAGTAGTGGTTAGTGTCTTAGCTTACTAAGACAATAGTGCCGGGTTCAAATCTCAGCTCTGACATCTTGAAAAAAATATTAAAAAAGTATTTCTTTCGGCGACTACCTCTCAGCAGTCTTTTGGCAAAAGCTATGGGAATAATTGATTGCCATGAAAAAGCTTCTCAAATCTGTCTTTCGAAACCGACATTAAAACTGTAGATCCCGGAACTCATGGATAAAAATTAACACACACAACATGAGTGCTGCGAGAAGCTAGGCCGTAACCCTGACACAGGGTTGTAATGTGCCAATTATACATGTATCGTATTTATGTATTTTTCTTAAAATACGTCGGCAACTGTATATCCTATTAAATTTGGCTTGTTTTGGGACTGCCCTGATAGTTTGTAGAATTACTTTCAAAACAAACGAAATTACTTTTGCTTCAGAAAGTCAAGAAAGAATTATTTTAATTGAAATAATTAAATTATATATTAAATAGTAAAACAAGTTTTAATTAAATTATTTTTATTATTATTTATTAATAAAACTAAATACTTAAAACAAATAACAATGTGTTGTCTACAACAAGAATTAAACAAAAATTAAATACAAAAAACAAACTACCAACAAATACAACATGAACATTTGTTGTTATTGGTTATGAAAATTAAAATAAAATTGTTCACCACATGAATTTTTTTTATCGTAAATTTGATTTTTTTGTTATTTTCCTAATTAATGTTTTTGGAACAAATTTTATAAAGTAAACAATTGGGGTTTATTTTGTTCGTTATTCAAATGAATTTTTATTTTATTTATATTAACATTTAAAAATAAATGTATTTTAGCCATTACATGTGGAAAAATGTTATAATTTTTGTTTTTTTTTTTTTTTTATTTTAATTGTTTATTTTTTTGTGACAGTTTTTATGATGCCTGTTCAGATGGAGGGACAAGGGACATTTGGCGCATGGTAAATGTGGTTTCTGTTAAATAAAGATATAAAAAATACAAAAATGTAATTAAATAATAAAATACACACACAAACTAATATATTATTATAAAAACTGGAAACTACAAACAAATTTGCTTGTAAACAAAGCCATAAAACAAACAAAAAAGAATATTTCCATAAAATTATATACAAATTTGTAATAAATAACACAAATTTATAATTTAAATAATTCGTTGGTATATGGACTTTACTAAAGTAATTCAATAACACTGAAATCCGTGAATGAATGTTTTGATGAATATGGATTTTTCAAACTAAAAAAGTTAAACAAATATTTTATTTCTAAAACAATACCTTTTTTATGACAAAATGTTAATGATCGTGTATTGCTATTGTCAAACCGTGATATATAAAACTAAAATTAAAGATAAAAAATTTTATTGTTCTTTTTTTAATGCCTAAAATGATTCCATAAATCACAGCTACCACACGTGTAATATTCGTAATTATTTGTGTATTATTTTGAACACCTACTCGTACATTAAAAGCCAACTAATAGGAAACCAAATTAATTAAAACATAATAACTTTGATTAAATTTAAATACTTAATTTAGGTACATGTTATACACACTCTAAGATTTTATTGCATTTGCCTTAAGTAGACTTAAAAGCCAAATCAATAAGAGTGGCTGTTTTAAGATTCATGTTTTCAATTTAATGGGCCATTAACAAATAGCTACACGTTTAAGTAGGCCTAGATTTATTATCAAAAATAGCCTACGAAGTAGACAAAGTAGCATAACATGTAACTTGTTAAGCAAATAAAACGGTAATATAATGACTTTGTCTTATGGGGGTTTTAGACTATCCTACAAAGCTAGTACTTGTGTGATAGTCTAAAAATAATTTGTAAACGAAGTATTCGACATTGAAAGAAAATACAATCGTAAACTCTCACTGTTTATTTAATTTTAAAAAATTAAGAATTTCTGTTTTTAAATAATTTAAATAATGAAAAGCAATTTCTATATGGGTATTTCCAGAGGAAGGACGGAAAATTTAAAATAGTTTAAAATTGCTATATTTTTAACTAATTTTTTTGTAATCATATAGTCAATTTGTTAAATTTTTAATAAAAGAAAAAATCAGTTATTTAACCTTTAGCTACTGAGGCGGTGGTAAATTTTACCCCCTCCTTAGATTTTTTAATTTATTTTCTTCGGTTGAGCGCTGTTAAGTCCCTGTTTTGTTATACAAAATCTTTGATTTTTTTATTTCTATAATCCTATTTATATAAAAATGTATTTTCTTGTTCTTTTAAAAATAAATTATTAAAAAAAAATTTTTTTGACTAATTGTTTTGTAAAAAAAAACGTGGTAAAATTTACCCCACGTCAATAATTATGACAAAATATTTCACCTCAGTAGTTAAAGATTAAAATAATGGCGACTCTAGTTAGAGTGCTTAAAAAGTTAGCTCCTCTTTTCAAATGCTTTTCACAGCTTTCAGTAATTAATTTGACTTCTCTTTTTTACCAAATATTTCAATTGAAATTTGACAACATTGCATTTATACTGTTTTATGAGTTGTAGTTGTTGCTTTCAGTGTGAAGAACAAATTCAGAGAGTTTGCATAACGGTAAAATTCATTATTGTTTTTAGATGAAGTTTTTCGTGTGTCCGCAACGCAAAATTTGTATTTGTTATTGATGTCAGTACAAATAAAAATATTAGAAACTTCGGATGTGTTATTTCGCAACTTCTTTACTAGGGTGAAAATTTAATCTAGAAAATTTTTTAGTTCACCTGTCATTTTAAAGTACAAATAGCCTTTAAAATTTGTGTGTCCGCAATAGTAAGTAAATAATTGACAATCTTTTTAACTAAACAATTTTTATCGTATTTAAGATGGAAATAAACCATATTACTGAATTTCCTGAGGAACGAGTAAGTAAAAGTGTCTTTTTTTGAAAATCGTCCATCACACGTTGTGCTATCAAGAAAAACGCCTCACAATATACGCCACACTAAAGTCGCACAGTGGACCAAATACTCCACCTAGCCGAAAGAAAGTAATTATTTTTAGTGTTTCGAAACTAAATATTTTGTTTGATAAAAAGTTGAGAAGTGCACAGTGCATAACGGTATATTTTTTATTTATTTAACTTCTGTTTCAGGTTTGCTTTCTTGTTTTAAACACAAGTAATTACAGTTTTGTTTTTCTGTTAATATCTCAGTTGATATTTAGTACCGCAATTAAAGTTGTAGTGAAAAAATTAGAACAAAGTTTTTAAAATATTTTTTTGCTAAAATTAATTTAGCAAAGATAGGAACAAATTTTACTATTTTTATATTTCAACTAAAATGTTTTTCTTAGAAAAAAATGTATTTTTTTTACGTGTGTGTCTTATATGTAAATATTTTCTTCAATTCAATAAGAATTTTTAATGGGAATTTATAAAACCTCAATTCGTATTCGCCGTGGTCTAGTGGTTAGTGTGTAGGCTTACTAAGACATGGGCCCTGGGTTCGACTCCAGTCTCTGGCATCTTCAAAAAAAGAAATATGAAAAAAATATTTCTTTCGGCGACTATCTCTCAGCAGTCTTCTGGCAAAAGCTCTGAGAGTAATTAATTGCCATGAACAAGCTTCTCAAGTCTGTCGTTCCGAGTCGACATTAAACTGTAGGTCCCGGTACTCATGGATAAAAATTGACACACACAACATGAGTGCTGCGAGAAGCTAGGCCGTAATCCTGACACAGGGTTGTAAAGGCCAGTTATGTATGTATGTATGTATGTAATTCTAATATTTGTGTTTTTGCAATATGTACGATTGTAGCTTGTCAATGTTTTTAAAATTAGCTGCCAGTTTTTGCCTAAATGCATTTTATTTGGTTTACAGTTTAAAATGTCCATTACTAAGAGGAAACTATTTGATGATTGGTATAGCGAAAAACAACAAAACAAGAAACTTGATGCTTTTGTATCATATGTTTTTGCTAAGATCGGGCTTCAGAATAATGAAACGGATAGGTCTTGCAAACAAGTGAAGCAATCTGCTCGCATGTTTGTATGGTTTCTGGCTAAGAAGTGTGCTCAAGCTAATAGAACAAAGCTAGTTTTCGAGGCTACAAATAAATATTGTCTAGATGGGAGTTTTGTAATTCCAATTAAGCCTTCTTAAACATATCAGGATGACGGATTACTAGATCCGCCGTATACATCATACTATAGCAGACCTCCTCTTGTCTTCAGATCCATGAGTTATCCATGAAATTGAAACGCACTTAACTGAGTTTCAAATAAAAATAAAATAAAAATTGATTGAATTGATTTTTAATATTTACATAGTCTTCAAAATATTTTAACTTTTTAAGAAAACTAAAATAGGAAAAAAAACCAACTTCCGTCCACAACGCTGGAAATACCCCTATATAATTTTTTTTTATTTTTAAATGTGTGTTTTTGACAACTATTTTCATTTTTGGGCTCCAGTTACGAAAATCTCATTAGAGTTCTGTTTACATATAAAGTATTCATGCAAATATGTAGTCGCCATGGTCTAGTGGTTAGTGTGTTGGCTCATTAAGACATAAACCCAGGGTTGAAAAAAAAGAAAAAAAATATGACTACCTCTCAGTAGTCTTCTGGCAAGAGCTTGTTTGGTTGAAATGTTCATCTAATGTGTATCGGCCCACTCACAGGTCAGTGTTATAGCTTCACCCTTGAATGATCAACAGCAATTACCCCATCTGTCAGTAGATGTTGATTTTGACTATAGGTGGCCCTATAGTCCTAATCATTCTTTCCTGGTGGAATAGACTGGAAATGTGAGCGGTTTCTTGAAGACGGACTTCTTAGAGAGGTGGAGATATTTTTTATTTTTAAATTATAACTTTTAAAAAACCGCAGATTTTATATGTTAATTTGTCTTCTTAGCTGGGATTTGAATCTCAGTCGTTTGAGTTTTTGTGCAAGCTCCCTAAACACTTTACCACGACCCCCCAATAAATAAATAAAAATGACCAACACTAATTAATTTCATTGAAAGGAACAAAATGTCATATTTGAATATTTGACTTATTAGAATTATTTTCTACAAGTAAGATAAGTTATCTAGCATTTTATGCATAATTCATATATCCATGTTAGGTACCAATAATAATTTTTAATCTTCAGCATATAATATGTTGAAAAGTTTGAGTTAAATAGTTGATGTTTGATCATGAATATGCACAAGACACAAAGAACTCTGATGAGACTTCCGTAGCTGGAGTCGAAAACATATGTTTAGTTTGGCTAGTATACTATTCCTTCACGGACATCAATTTTTCTTTGAATTATCAAAAAATTCATTGCAAACGTCTAAATTCTTTATAGAATTTAACTTTGATCTAATTAAAGCGTTTGTGATGAAACAAATACATAATTTTTACACTTTAAAAAATACGGAAGTCTTATTAAAATAAAATTTTTACCCTGACATCTTAACTCCTCACCCTCAGCTACAATTCTTGCTGTCTAATAATAATAAATTTAAATTTACAACTTTAAAAAAGTTTAATAAAACAAACATTTTCGAAAAAATTAGTTGTTTAAATAGGCTCTTAATCTTACCAAAAATAATAACTGTTAGACTCTGTTATAACCCCCACAACTAGCCCTGAGTGTTAGTAAAGATGAATATGACAAATTTATATAATCCAATAACTTAAGCACATGATTCACTAAAAATAATGACACAAAATTGTTAATGAAAAACAACACGTTTCTAACTACTCACTACTACAACTACTACTCACTCAGTATTACAAAATCATCACATATAACTTACCAGGTGTGGTGAAACCCTCTTGAATTTTATAAATTTCATTTAAGTCCCGTGCACTACAAAGTGGTGTATCAACTTGTGTAGTTTCATTAAAGCGAGCATAATCAATTTCATATGCCTGTCGATCTTTGTTGTACAGGACAACGGGATCAAAACGATGACCCCACAGTATTTCTGTATTAATATAACTTGAACGAGCTTGTGTAGATTGACCAGTGGACTCTACAGTACCCTCAAGTATAACAACAATTTCAAATTTGTCTTGCAGCAAATCAGTAGCTGATATATTATACAGAGGCGAGTTTTCATCGATTTTATGTTCAATTATCATAGGCCAGATAAAGAAGATATCCGAACCACATTCATCAGCACCAATTTCCAAATCGGTAAAATGCTGGCTCATTACTTCACCCTCCTTGGTAGTGCGTGTGCGTATCAATTGAGCTTTGAGACTGGCGCCAATAATATGCGATTTACGCATATCTCCTACACGGAACATTAGCGTAAGAGTGCCATCCCTTTGGCAGATGACAGCATATTTGGAAAAAAGCAATGTTTGGGCACGTTGTTTGGCACGCGTCATTTTGGCAAAAACTATACCAGCCATAAATGCTGACGACATAACACCATAAATGGATTGGAAGCACATCATAAAAATAGCCTCAGGACATTCCTCGGAAGTAGTACGAACACCATAACCAATGGTGTGCTGAGTTTCAATTGAAAACAAAAAGCAGGAAGTGAAACCATTAATGGCTGAGACACACGGTTGCCAGCCGCTTTCCTCTGTTGAAAAAAAAAATTTAAATTGAATTTCTTAAACTTTCATTTATCCAACTGAACACAAACCTTGATTGTGTGGCAAATGCAATTCCTCAAGATCACCATGTGTATACATGATAAGCCACCATAAAAGAGCAAAAAACAGCCAAGACAGTATAAATGATAAAGCAAAAGCCAATAGTGTCCAACGCCACTGAGTGTCCACTAATGTGGTGTACATATCCTGTAGGAAACGTAAACGCCTTTTGGTCAGGTTTTTTTGTAGCACATTGCAATCGCCATTTTTAAAAACTGCACGCCTTCTCACTTTTCGCATACTACCCGGTCGGAAGTTGCGTGATCTGTAAAAGAAACATATTTTAGATTTAGTAGGACAGCCTTAAAGTATACTTTGAAATTAGGTTAATATGAATACAATTAAATGTGGATTTCAAAATTAACAGGGTGTTGCAAGTACTGTTAGTTTTTTCATTTAAAAAGTTCGTTACAAAATTAGAAGATTTTAATTAAATAATTCATCATCTATCCATCCATCAAGACTCAGCATGAGTCTGTCATTTTAAATGAATATTTAAGTTTTTTTGTCCCAATTAGTGTTAATGAACAACAAGTTTTTTTCCTTAAAAAAACGATTTAAAAATCTATCAAAAGCATGCGTGCGAACTCTTCCAAAATTCATTGTAAAAAATGAAATAGTTATTACAACTTCTTTCCATATACATACAAAAGGTTATCTATTTTTGGTCTGAAAAGTAACGCTCATATTATCATATGATTTTGATGAAAATTTTATTTCATTATAGTTTTTATTTACAAAATACATTGTCATTCATTGTAATGATTAACAATCAATACTTTTCAGGTAGTTTCCAATCACTTTTTCGCACATTTCTTTCCGTTTTATCGGCGATGACTTGGCAATTGTAGATTTTCAAGTGCTGCAACGCTACAATGTTATATTCGTAGATATGGAATTTAATAAACAAAATTGTAATCTCTTTTCAAGACCTTAACGGTTAATTGACGTTACCAAATCATGAATTTATGCGACCAGCAAATTTGACTTGCAATGAGTTTAAAGCGGTGAATGTTACGTTACTCATGGTATCATACCCTAGAAGATGAAGAAAATTGGCAGCCGCTCAAAAAGTTTTTGTTTCAGGTCCTCAGTGTGGGACAATGACAATGTTCCTCTACTTTATCGTCATTACAGCTTCTACATAAGCCATTGTGAGATATTTTTAACCTGCGTTCGTAAGTACCTATGGGCCAATGACCCGTTATTACTGATATATGCTTTCTGAGACACTGTTTAGTTTCAATGCGACCTTCGTTCTACGACGAATGATTTAAGACGTTCGTCTCTTTATATGCGAAACAACAAAAACCACTCAAATATTTTAGTGTTTTTCATATAAACAAACGAATGTCTCAAACCGTTTGTCTTCTATGAACAGTTTGATAAACTTCAATTACAGGTTAATAAAAAAAATAGGTTTTTAAGTGTATGTTTCGAAAAAATATTCACCAGTGACTACTCTACACAATAAAGAGAATCAAACTGACTCTTTTTCCGAACGCCTTTTTCTTGACGTAACAAAGAGTGAAAAATAAAGTTCAATTCAGAAAAAATTTTGTTCTAAATATCAGGATTGAAAACCTGCTGCTCTAGCACCTAATAAGCGTATCTAGGGCTTTGCATATAGAAAAGCGATTTTAATTGCTGCGTTTGTTAGTCCTTAAATGGATCGAGGGGCAAATATACATATGTAATGGCCCAGTCGCTGGAAATGTTTTTGAATAAAAAAATTCACTAACAAATGCGGCATTTTAGCTGATTTCTCTAATCTCTTAAAATTTCCTTACAATCTCGCAATTTATTGGCACAATGGATCGATTATCAAGACACCGTAATCACCCTTAATGTTCCAGGAGTAGCCATATGTGAATCACAACATTTTCAGTAAGCTTTTACTATTTTGAGCGTTATTCAGTTGTTGAACTATTCATATTCGTAAAAGGTGAATTAAATTAATGGCAACTCAGACGAAAAATGTCTAATAGCTGGTAGACTTGCCAGACCTATGGTTTTGAAATCAGTGAATAAATAACCCAATATTTTCGCTTTTTCTTCACTGATCCCTTCCAAAGAATATTTACAGTCAAATTCATAATAACTCCTTAATTTAGGTTTTATCCATACATTAGTTATGAGACGTTATCTGTCTTATAAGCTCAAAATAAAAAATCTTATTCATAAACCTTTCATATGAGCAAATTAACTAATAAACGATTTTAATGTCATGCTGGCAATACCATGATATTATTTCAGCATTGTGATGCACAATAAAAGCTATCGGTTACTTCGGTAATTTTTTAGTAGTCATAAAAATAATCTAATAGTAAAACAATTATACATAAAATAGATGTGATTGAAGTAATATTTACTGCTATTAAAAAATAAATAAAATAAACTGAAAAAATAAAAATAAAATCTTCCTTTGAAGCACATTTTTTTAATTCATGTATAAAGTAATCGAATAATACCATTCTCTTTTTGGTTTGTGCATCACTATTCTGTTTACATTTTTTTTTATCAAAATTTTGTAAAATGGAATTGTAAACTGGAGAGAAAGAGAAAAACAGATTTACATTCGTAATTTATACAGGCACTGATGACAGAGCCTGTAAAGGAAAGAGATGGCATATGTAATACAAAATAAAAACAATTTTTTGGCCATTTAGAAATTTTATTTTGTACAATCAATTGCTATTATACGAACATTCTTAATTATGTGAATTTAAATATGTACATATGTATCTATATTTGCAACTATATAAGTTTTATTCATTGTAATACTATATTATTCCACTTTTATTTATACAATATCCAATCTAACTCAGAAATGTCGTGTTATTATACGGTTAAAGTACCTAGAAACCTACAATAAAAATTTTTTTTATAAATGGTTTATGAGAGCGTTATGACACTGTTTCTTGATTATGAATACAAAATTAAGAGATTTTGCTTATAAGGCTCTTATAAGCACGTTTTATCTCATTATGAATTGGACTGTTAATCTTCAAAGTCAATTTTAAATTTAATAAAAAGCAATACGAGCTAATTTATAAAATTATTGTTACGATAGTTTTGTGAAAAAAAACCAGCTGTGGAATTAAAGTTGATGTTAAATACTTTTAAAAGCAGGGTTTTATATTTAAAATAGATTTTTTTCTATCTATAATTGATTAAATTTTTACTTTTAAAAAAGAAAATTTTAAAAACGTAAAGTATACTTTTTTCATGACTCTGATTATGGTCCCTTGAAGTTGACTCAGTAACTAAAAATACGGTCACTGTTGCAGCCACTGGCAAAATCGATTAAAGTTTAGTAGATGTGTTTAGTAAACTACTAACTGTAAATATTTGTAATAGATTTAATATTAATTATGATGTTCGGAGTGACACCATCTTTAGTATATTTATAGCGCCAATTTTTCAGCCACATCATTTTATTACAAGATGGCTTAACATGGTAGTTGTCAGTTCCGAGAATCTTCTTGATCAGTATTTTTTTAAATTTAATTCTAGTGGTTTCCATACTAAAATGTAAGTTGAGATAATTTTATATGAATTGTAAAATTATTCGTAATTAATTTGAATTGTTATAGGAATTTTAATATAAGAAAACCTTTTGAAATAAATAAATTTTTTTATTTTTAAAGTGGTTCTTCTTTATTCAAAATCCCCGTGGAAATCACTGGCGAGACAAGTTCCTCTTCCAACAGCCACATTAGGCAAGTATTTGATCCAAAACCCACAACCAATATTTTATGAATAAATTCAATTCTTGAATTTTTTATGGAAACATAGTTTGATTAAATAATTGTTTAAATATGAATTCTTAAAATTAGTCAATTTTAATAGACTTTTAAAGAAATGTTTACACAAAACGAAACTTCTGCATAAAATATTTGAAAAAAAATAATGGTCACGCTTTTATCCTCAAAAATATTTTCCTAATGTGGCTGTAGCTTAACTAATAAAGAGTTTGTATTAATGCAGGGTATCATATCGCAATAATTTTATTTGTTTCAGTTTTGCCTTTATCTCTATAACGATTTTCCTCAACTGTATTGGCAATTAACCTCCGTATGATAATGCATCTTGTACTTGACTGATTTTAGTCTGGCGTTAAAAAAAAAACACACTCGAGACAGAACACAAAAACAAGCAAAAATATTGAAGATTTGTAAAAAAAAAAACAAATAATACAGAAATTATAAATTTACTAGAGAACTGAACTAACATTCATAAATCAAGTAATCAGTAAATTAAGTACAATATAAATACTACGTGTTAATTATTGCCCATGAAAATAAAACAAAATTTTTAATTTAAATACTAAAATACACAATGTCTAGAGTTGTATAAGTGGAGATACTAAGCACAATTTTTAATTGCTACAAGGCAAATTTTATTGCATGGACTTGTAGATTTTTTTATTCATAATAATTTGTGTTGAACTAAAGATGTTTTAAAAAAAAAAGTATAGTAACATTAACCACATCCTTGAACAGTATCTCTGTGTTGTATACCGATAAAAAATATATTTCTTATACTAATAAGAAAAATTTCAAGGCATATACAAAGTGTATATGGGTAAAATAGATGTTTTTCTACACTTGATTTGAGACGTCTCCAACATATGTATTGGTTTGTAAATCGGTTGACTAGTTTTTTTTTATAAAATGACAAACATAGAATTAATTATTCATAAATAACATTTCGCTACGCCAAATACAAAGTCAGAAGACATTCAGCTTTAGCAGAAACCCGATTTTGTTTTAATAAATGAATATATCCAAAATCAAAAAGCAACTATGGAACACAATATTCAGTAACTCGTATACCCATCACCATTAGCAGGTTGATCGTTGAGTTACAAATCCATCTTCTAGAACAAACACAAAAAATTTCATACGGGTATGTTCTTTAAAACGAATTTGACTAAAATTAAAATTTTATGAAATTTCAAACTGCTATGATTTGAAAATGTAAAACGGTTTTGATTCTTTCTTTTATTTCATTGCTTAAAGACTATTAAAGAAATTTAGTTTTCAAAAAACATTCAACTTCAATTTAATTCGAATTAAAAAAAAAAGTGATCAGGAGAAAAGCGCACCTACTTAGCGCAGGCAATCACCACAACAATCAACATTCAACGATGAGGTAATTGCTGTTGATCAGTTAAGGGTGAAGGTATAACACTGTCCTTTGAATGATCAATTCACACCAATTTGTCTCATTCCTAAGGCGTTCAATAATAATACAAGAGAAAATATATATGTACTGTCCTTTCCAAAAATTCCAATAAAATGCACAGAATTATGTAGGGCTTTACCTCTAAGTATTGGTCTCAAATAAAAAAAAAAATATATATATATATATGCTGTTAGCTGACTGCATCACATATATATTATCAATTTTCTTAATTTCCCCTACCTCAGTCATACAAAATTTTTTAAACTTTATAACATATTTGTTTTAATTTTCTTACACCCATATTAATAAAAAATTTAAATATTTTAAAAATTCAATAAAATTTTGCTCACATTAATTCGTACACTAAATGGTTTCATCGTGAAAATAAACTCTCTGTATAAGCCGACATCTTTTCATATATGCAAACATTCCAATGTGTGCGGTTTAAGACATTAATGGAATTAATTTTAAATTAATTAATACAATTTGCTATCAAAGTTCAAGACATGTCATCAGAATGTATAATAACGCAAAAGTACTGAATAACATGCATGTTCTTATATGAATATTCAATAACACCAAAGCCTCAGTAAACAATTTTAAGTAATTTTTCAAAAATAATTTGTAATAAATAAGCAAAAGTTTTTATTACCCATAAACATCAAAAGAAAAATTTATTTAAAGCAAATACATGAAATATATATTTTCTTAGGAAAACTTTTAAACAAATATTTGATGCAAAACTTAATAAAAAAAAATAAAATTTTGTTCATTGCTTCGGATTTAATAAATTGTATTTATAAAAATACTAGTCATAAAGACGACCACAGTCGGAAAATCAAACCTGGCTTCGTCTTACACATGTGGAGCAAATAAGCTTTGAGTATGCAAAATTTCAGCTTTCTGCGACGTCAGACGGTTTCAAAAAGCTGCGGAAAGAGAATTGGATATACATCCGAACAAACTACGAAACTATATACATATATGTATATATATGTATATAGATACTCGCAAGTACCTGCATTTATAACAATAATGTGATCGACACGGTTTTTATTAACTGGTCTTCCCCGTTTTTTTTTTTTTTTTTTTTGGGTTGTCGGTTGAATTTTTTTTTTAAATCTTCATTTTTCGTATATCAAATAAACCATTATTTTCTCGTCGAATTCTTGATTTTTTTAAACTTCTTTTATATCTATATGCACAAAACTACAAAAATACTTTCTAGACAATTTCCTTAAGTATATAATTTTTTTATTAATCGGGCAACTCAAAAAAAAAGTTTCTCGAAGAAAAATTGCGAATAAAACCTGTTCACCGGTTATTTTACAAAATATAAATCGTAGCAGTTTAATCGGTTATTTACAAAAAGTTAACGGAAACTGGTTTATTACTAATTGACAATTTTCGAAGAAACCGAAGAAACCGGTTATGTCTAAAATGTAGAATAATCATCCTACTTTACATATTGAAATATATAATAATATAAAAATTTTTGTATACATACATATATTAGAAATTATTTTTATCCGAATATTCATACTTAAAAGCAGCAATGCAAACTAAGCACTTTTCAGGCAAATTAGCTTTAAACAAAAGACACTCAAATTCAGCACTTTTTGTTATTATTCTGTAGCCCTTTTTGCCTGTTTTTACTTTTCTTTCGGTATGGTAATATTTTTTGTTTTCCGGTAATATAGAAAATAATCATAAAATGGAAATCAGAGCCAAGGTACGCGTACCATATAATATTCAAATATTTAAAAATAAATATCCTTACTAGGGATACAGAATGTTCTTTTAAGAAATGTGAAAAGCCTCATATCAATATTCAAGGATTTGTATTGATAAAGAAGAAATTGAGCATCGACGAAACTGTCTTAAAAACTTAAAAACGTTCAAATGGAGAAACACTGAAAGAACGGATAAGTTTTGGATTGAGGTTCATAATTATTAGAATGCTATTACTAACAATCCATTTATTAAAGTTTTTAGTTTTGCTATAAATATATTGATATTGAGAGGACGTTACATTTCTATATATGTACATATATAAAATGTGATATATTGAATGAAGAAAAAGATGGCAAAGGAACCATTTTATTTAACAATGTTTTGGTGTTTTACTTTAAAAAATACATTTTACCGTTTTCCCCCATTTTTGAAAAGAATGCCATGATAATGTACTAAAGCCGTAATTTGTTAAATGAAGCCCTTTTTAGCCCTTTTTGTAATGTCTTCACGAGTGCCACAAGAGTTGGCACTAATGCCTGGAAGAACAATTTTTAACCCCCTTTTGAGAAAATTGCACATTCGAATTAATATAGTATTTGGCATAGTTTAACTTTACATGAAAAAACTATTTTTTTTACAGAAATGCATTATCTGTCGTTCAGAGTCGATATTACTCTATAAGTCCCCGTGCAGGAGCTAGGCCTTAACCCTAAAACAGGGTTGTAATGGCCAATTATGCATGCATGCATATGTATGTTATGTTTAACAAATTATTTCACATTACCTAGAACTAGTTTTCAGTTTATTTTAATAAATTACATATAACTCTGTAAAATCCATTTATCTAAAATTGTTAAATTAGGGATAGGTATTTTATCAAATCGCTTAATCGTTGAATAATTGTTACTAATGAACACAATAATACTTGTACACCCAAAACAAAAAAGGCAACAATTGAATGTTCAGACAATGGGGAGACTGGCAGTATTCACTGCAATTTAAATTAATTAATTAAGAAATTAAATTTATAAATAAATTTAAATAGATTTGTAAATAAGAAAACACTTGCATCTGCATATGATTACTATACGAGTATATGATGATGGTGTTGAAAAGTAACGTGTCTATTTTAATTATAATTTAGGGTGTAGTTTTATTTTTTTTAACAAGTGAGTGAATAACAATAACGACAACAACTTACATCAGTGACTACTATTTATTGCACGTTTTGTAGTTTGCCAATTTAAATTACCTTAAAATGTTAATAATGACTGTTAATTTACAGATATTTTATTGTATTTTACCATTTGTTTGGGCGTCATTTAAACATGTGTATTGATTTTTCTTTTTTTTTTTTAATTTGCAATAAGTCGACTTAAAGCCATTACCCATAAAAATGCTTAATAATAATAAAATAAATAATGTGGGCGCTTGCTTTAAAATAATATTCAGTTATACAATAAAGATTTTCAAAGTGAACTTGTGAACACATTTTTATATTGTTGCAGTTGCACAATATATGAGCAGAATATTTTACCCTATCGGAACAAAATTATTTAAGTTTGAGATAAAGATTTTAAACTTTTCATTAATAGTTTTTATTCTAAATCATAATTAACCAAAACTGAAGATTTGGATTACATTGTTCTAAATGCTGAGAAAGTGTTGCTCCGTATGATATGATGTACGAAACCCATTATAATGAAGAGGTGACAATGCAGAGGAACATTGACTCAAAAATCTATAACTGAATTCCTGAAACAGGTAGAAAATTATGCAACCACTTTCAAAAATACGATGCCAACACTAAAAGAGCAATAACTTTCAGGAGGTATATTCAACATGGCTTAACGCAATATAAAGAATTTTTCAATGAATTTGACAATCAATCTAAACAAAGTAACCATTAATTTTACTCTGGTATCAAAACAATCTTTCTCAAATTATTAACAGATAAAGAATATATGTATATTGAAAAACAATATTACTCGTATATATAGCAAACAAATAAATTTCCCTGCTTTCACATTCTTCCACATTTCATTACATGTTCTTATTTTTATTTTTACTTTATTTGTATGTATGTTGGTCTTTTGTTTTGTCCCAGTTATCTCCGTCTTAAAGACATTCTCGGGTATGGGTTCATGATGCTATACGACAACCAAAATAATTGGTCAACGAGATTTTTAAAGAAATGTCGCAAAAATCGTGCATGACTGTATGGGCAACAATGTTATTGAGCTTGTCGTTTCCCCCACATTATATAAACTGTATACGCGTGTATTCAGTATTCTGGTTATCATCGAAAACTTCAAGGAAGTAGACCACAAAAGAGAGTAACCAATACCTCAGTTCTTGACAAGCTTTCGTGATATATTCAATAATGTCTTAAGCACATCCTTGACGAAAGTGTCCTGTAAGTCGATTTTGCCAGGCACAGTCATAGCAAGCAGTGGCCGCCGCTATAAACCCATCATTCATTAATTTAACATCCATGATGGACAACTCTTGTTTAAATAAGACGGCTCAACATTTCGCGCAGCTCGTGCGAAAATTGATCTAGAGTATATTCTGTAGGTATATGAGAAGTCGCTAGTCTACGCTGATAAGGCCTAAACGACTGACTACTTGGAGGACAACATTCAACGAGTTATTGCTGATATTTAAATTATAATGCCAAACGACTATCATTCGAAAAAAGTAAATTTAATGTCAATTCAAATATGCATCTTTCCGTATTCTTTATCGCAATGATAAGTAATATTTCTTCAACATTTAGATTTTCTTCCTAATAATTTAGGCGCTGTTGATTAAAAATGCCAGTAAGTTAAGTCGACAATAGAAACATTATTTCAAGGTAGGTAACCTCCTCGTGTTTATGCTATGCTGGCAGAATACTGTTGGCCATTAAAAAGAAAAACTGCACAAGGATATCATAAAGAAATAAATATAACAAACTAAATATCTTTTGCTTGCAAAATTTAAGATTTTCTTATCAGAGATTACAGAGATATTATGTATTTAAGTATTTGAAATATTTTAATTAAAATAACAGACAAAATATTGTAAATTTGTGCTTTCAATGAACCCGCCGTAGTCTAGTGATTAGAGAGTTCAAACCCCAGCTCTGACATGTTGAAAAAAAGGAATAAAAAAATATTAAACTATAAATTCTTATGGTGTTTGAGGCTCTAGGTTCGAGCCCCGGGAAAGTTCTGATCAATATTTTTATAATTTAATTTTTGTTTCGTCAGAAACGCTTTATTTAAGATCAAAGTTAACGGCAATGAATATTTTTGGTAATTAAAGAAGAAATGATGTCCGTGAAGGAATAGTACACTAGCCAAACTGAACAATTGTTTTCGACTCCAGCTACGGTAGTCTCATCAGAGTTCTTTGTGTCCTGTGCATATTCAAGACCAAACATCAACTATTTAACTCACACTTTTTTGGAAATCGCATACTGAAATTATATTCTTTCACATGTATGTACATACACTTGTATGAGTTAGTCGAAGTAAAGTCACACAACAGTTTTTATCATATTCTCCTTTTCTTACCATCATTGCTGTTCTTGTAATTGTCATCTTATTTGGATGAAACATGTACATACATGTGAAAGAATATAATTTCAGTATGCGATTTCCAAAAAAGTGTGAGTTAAATAGTTGATGTTTGGTCTTGAATATGCACAGGACACAAAGAACTCTGATGAGACTACCGTAGCTGGAGTCGAAAACAATTGTTCAGTTTGGCTAGTGTACTATTCCTTCACGGACATCATTTCTTCTTTAATTACCAAAAATATTCATTGCCGTTAACTTTGATCTTAAATAAAGCGTTTCTGACGAAACAAAAAATAAATTCTTATGTTCGAATTCGTATACACTAAATGAGAATTATATCCTATATAGTACATATATAAGAAGCAAACAAAATAATTTAAAAGCAATACCTTCCTATTTTTGAAATTTAAATTCTACAATATTTTTTTCCGATCTTTATGAAAATATTGTTTTTTTGTTGAGCACTTTTATTTCATGTTGCATATCAAATAACATCAATACCAAGTGCTCATTATTGTGGTTTTCGAAATGATTTATTATATCAAATAATGTACAAATTCTTTACTCAAATCATCTCATTTATAATTTTTATAAAATTTTTTGTGTGCTTTTTTTGTGTAACAAAACCAATAAATAAATAAATAAAAAAAATCCGTTTAAGTTCAAGTTGAATGTCGTTCTAATTTAAAATAATTATAATAAAAGTGTTACTGAACATATATAAGTATGTTGTAGGTATGTAAGTATTGTACATATATAAATAGTATATGATAAAAACTACATTTTGTAACTGCTTTTTATTTTTTATTTTGAAAATAATACTGAATTCAATGTATGAAGGCGTAATGCAATGTTTTATTGTTTCACATATTTATTAGATTGAAAGACATTTTCAGCTTTCTAAGTGATAATTAGGAAATTTTATATGGAAAACACAATTTGCATAAATTGTTTTTGCATTTAAATATTATAAAAGTACATTTTCATAAATATTTTTTTATAAAAATTTTTAGTTTTTTTCTTTTTTTTTATTCAAAAACCATATAATTTATTTGAATGAATACGAATATTTTTGTAGCAGAATTTATGTGATATTTTACTTGAAAGCCAGTACAACTATTAACATTCCACAGTTCATTTGAATTTTATAATTATTTTTATACATTTTTCTTTAGTTTAACCCACCCTCTAGCTAAAGAATTACTAGAACCCTTTAGAGCTTCATAATAGACTCCGCCCGCCTGTGATGTGGTCGTCGAAATGCCGCGCAAATATTGACGTTTTAAATGGTTCGTTAAAAAATGTTGATCCTCATTATCAGGATAATTTTCTTCACCCGCTTCCCGTAGGACGTGCACATCTGTTAAATTTTTATGCATATTTCATACAAACAACAAAAGTTATATAAGAAAAGTTCGTTAATTTTTTTTGTTCCTTTTTTTAGCCCGAAACTACCCGTATATGAAAAAAGGATTTAATTTTTTTCTAAAACACGTTTCAATATAATCATACGTTTATTTGGTATCCCATTAGGAGCCAGTACTGTATCCGGTTCACTAATGTTCCCTTTCGATAAGCGAGTTATGTACTAAATTTTGTGAAAAATTATAAAACCTATTTTGTTATAAATCTTATTTTCGGCATATTTGCATAAATTATTATATACGATTAGCATTTAAACTACGGCTTCCCATGTAGCCCCAAAAAACTTATATTTTATTATTAAAAACCAGCGCAACTTACGCTTATATACATACGAGTACTGTGCATTAAAATTGTTTGCTTAGTTTAAAGGCTTTTAATATCAATTCTCATTTTGTTTTTATAATTTCTGAAATTGTTTATCTTTAAAATTATATTTGAAATGTGAAAAGTTGCGATTACGAACAATTGTAAAAATATTTACATTTCCACTGCCATTAATAACAATTTCACACTTCATTTAATTGAAACGAGAAATTATATAAAAAAATACAAAAAAATAAAAATTAAATTAAAATTAGTTTGGAAATCACGTAAAATTGTGTTTTCAATTGTTTCACTATAAGAAAATTTATTTCATTAAACAAAAAAAAACATGTTTTTGTTTCGTCTCTGAAGCAAAAGTATATGTAAGTGGTCACTTTAAATTAATTTAAATAATTCAATTACATCGCTCGACATGTTTATGCTCAGAATAATGGAAATAAAATAAAAATATTTTAAAAACCAATAGTTTGTGAGAAAACCTTAGTTATTATCAGAAAAATAAAGTAATATCCTTATATCTGGGATCTTGTTTTAACTCTAAATTGTGTCTAGTTACAAAAAAAAAATTGAATAATACAATGAACACCAAAATAAAAAAAATTGAAAAGAAGAAAGAGAAACAAAAATAGAATGGTTGGGATTATCAGCAAGAATGATGTCAAAATAAGCTGAGGAGGCCTTTTACCCCCCGGCCATTTTTGTAGTAACACAGGCATCAATGGTAATGTCATATGGCCATATTTTTGCTGAGACGATGCCAGATATAAGGCTTTGCTGGCATACTGGCGTATTGCCGGCCTGTGGTTAGCCGACGGGTCGGTCCTTGCCAATCTGGTCGTCTCCTCAACTCTGTTACACAAAAAAATATCCATGCCAGACTTCGAGAAATAAAAAAATAAAATAGGCCCGAAGTATCCGTCATCTCTGGTAGGATTACACATCATTGGACTCTTCGATTGATGTTATGCTGGAATTTTGCCCTCCCACAGAGAACAAAAGTCTCACCATGGCATCCTTATCCAGTTTACGGAAGCCCCAAACCTACTCGGCAAACCGTCAGTCCACCCTACTTACCACTCATAATATTATTATAACTTTTTACTTTATCCTCATTATAAAACTTTATTTTAAATTTAATTAACAAAAAAAAAAAAAAAAAATCAGATGAAAAAAACAACCTTTGGGCCGATATTAAGGTATTTCATAAACTACCAACCACATACATATACAAAAAAGTGTGTGAAACTTCGAAGTGAAATACAGAGAGAATGTTTTTCATATGTATATACTTAGTAGAGACATATATATTGTTACTACTTTGAACATACCCCTTAGAATAAAAAAATTTAACATACCTTATTATCACATGTTTTTTTAAAGGTAACCTCTATAGCTTTAGTCAGTTACAGCAAATTGAAATTGTGTTAACTTTAAACATGGAGTGGTCAGATAAAGAAACCAGTATCGCAGCACTTTTTAAGTGTGGAAAGAAAAACAAGAGACATTTCAAAACGATCCGCTCGCTCGGAATTAGTTGCATACAATTTTTCGAGAAGACCGTAAATATAAAATTTCGCCCCTGGTCGGGTCGCCTACATACCGTTCGGACTCAATACGTAATTAAAGCCGTCAAAGCATCAATTCAATGAAATCCTTCCCGGAAATAGAAAATCATGACCCTTGAGATGAAAATTACTCAAAAGTCCATGAGTCATATTATTAAAAAAGATTTGGGTCTTGGAGTTAGTCGTACTACAGCTTTTAAAAAAAAATATGATAAAAAAAATCCAAACTTTTTTGGTGTAGTACGCCGATAACTTGCATAGAAAAATCTGATGAAAATATTTTTAACGTTCAAGAAAAGTTTAACAAACAATATGATAGATTTTATACGCGGTCATATAAAGAAGCATCAGCATTCATTCCACGGGTCCGAAAGGGTCATCAACAAGCTGCAGTCATGATGTGGTGGGGTGTCTCTTACGATGGGGTGATTGACTTACATTTCTGTAAACAAGGGGTCATAACATCGGTTAAATTTTACCTAGAAACCGTTTTGGAAATTGTTGTGAAGCCGCTTAACAATTTCCTGTTCGAAAACCAGCCTTGGACTCTCCAACACCAGCGCCAGCTCATAAGGCTAAAACGACACAGACCTGGCTTCGAAACAATTTGCCAGCTTTTATATGCTCTGAAGAATGGCCTTCTGTCAGTCCTGATTTTAATCCTTTGAATTACAAATTGTGAACGGTTTTAGAAGATACCATAACATTGATTCTTTTAAGATAACTCTGGTTCGTGCTGTAGGCAATTTTACAATGCATAAGGTGCGTGCAGCTATTGGTGACTGGCCAATGGGACTTAGGGTGTGTGTGGAGTTCATATACAAAACAAAGATTTTTATATACAATATATATCAGTAAGTATATAAAAAAAGTTTGTTCCAAAACCATTCGTTATTCTGTGTTTTATAGCCCAACATATTAGTAACAGTATTTATATTCATGAGTTAGTAATACAGTTTCGAAATTAATTCTTTTAAATACTTACCGGCAGCTTTGTTGTCTCGTAAATGGTTTGCCACTCTGTGTGGTCAATCCATAAAATGTGTTTGGACGATTTGGTATTATTGTAATGGGATATGATTGCGGATTAAGCAAAACACTATCTAATGAATCCGGTTCTTGTTCAATAGTAACCTGTCTTTGTATCTTTTTAGGGTCTGTTAACAGCTCTTTTCCTGGTTTCTCCACAACTGGAGACGGTATCTTATCATTTGCTGAATCCGCTGATGCATTAAAATAATTCAATTTTAAACGTGAAATCATATTGACGGCTTTGCAGTTTGTTTAATTTCTGAAATAAAGCTGAACGAAAAGAAAATAAATAAATATATTTTGAATAGTTCTCTTAAACACTAATTTTTTTTATTAATTTTAATATTTATTTATTTTATATTTTTTAATACATTTGCTTTTAAATTATTTTTATGGAGTAGACAAAATGAAATATAATTTGTTGAATAATAAAAATAGTAAAAAATAAAATGGAAAACATTCAAGTTAAATTTAAGTAGACAGCACATTAATATTTCAAAACGAAAAGATTAATAAAAAAAGCGAAAAAAAAACTCATTTGTAAGTTTATCTACCCTCAAGAATTACAAGTAAAAATATTGTGTTATAATAGTTTAATGTCAATAATATAGACATGAAGGCGGTTCAAAAATAAAAAACAGCAGTATTTTAAAATAAAATATTGGCTGGGAGGATTTCAATGAAATCGCAAGAATTGCCAACTCAAACTCTGGAGGCGTCGACCAGTTAAGAGGTTCACACCAGAAATTGTTAAGAAAATTCGCAACATCGTATTGGAGAACTGATGCCTGAGCTATGTATCTGGACATTCCAAAAAGAGTACATATATCATATATTGATGGGAAAGCTGTGAGAAGAAAGGCGACGCGTTTACTCATAACAGAACATAAACAAGATGGGATGAAACCGTTCCTTGACATTTCCACTCTATTCTATATCTGGCAGTCATCAAAAATGAATGGTCAGGAGTACAGCTTCACCTTCTGGAAGATAGCAGCTAACCTACTTAGTGAAGACGCTCACCACTTAATATTAACAATTAACGACAGATGGGGCAATCGCTGTTGATTTTTTAAAGGTGAAGTTATAATACTGGCCTTAAGTGATCAAATGCCAGCAATTTGTCTCATTGACAAAAAAGCACTCAATAATAAAATCTATCGACATACTTTAACATTCCAGTACAATTCACAGCATGAGTAGGGGTTTACCCATGAATATTGGTCTCGAAAAAAAAAAACAAAAAACTTCGTCATGAAAATGTTTCAATTGGCTGTTTGGCGTTATTTCTCCAAAATAAAGCCCAGTTTTGCGTCTAAAATCGTGTTTTAAAAAGGCGACAATGGTTGTATCAGTAGTCAAAGTCATAGACAACTACTACATAGACTACTACTACACTATAGCGATGGCCACAATCATTGTATTTAAAATTTGGAATTGTTTCATTACTACCCTAATCGCCAAAATTAACCTAAAACAATGGCTTACTTGAAAAAAATATTTGGAGTCTCCGGCAGTTCTTATTATGAACAGGATAGGATCGTAAAGAAATTTTCAAGGTAAGAGACGATTTTATTGAAAAATAAAGTATTTTTGTTTCTAAATTTGTTGTGTCGGTTAATCCTCTAACTGCCCTAATATTTTTTTATAGCAAAAATGTAAAATTTATTTATGTCACGACAAGGTTTTGTGAGTAAAAGAGTGTAAAGAAATTTATAGTAATCTAAATTGATTTTTTGGGTCGTTACAATAATAGCACAAGCAGATATAAAATAATAGAATTAGAATGATTACAATATAGCATTAAGATATACAAATATAGTCTTTGCCTTGTCGTTTATCTTATAGTGCCATTCTATGACGAGTACATCATCATATAACCGAAATAATTTTTAGCGATAAGAATTGATATTAGAGCAGTAACGATCGCTATAGAACGAAGATATAACGTTTACCGATACCATACGTGCTTCATAAAAATCTCGAAATTGTTTAAAATAATAATATAATGATTTGTCAGGCTTTACGGACTTTAAGTTCCTTTAAGATCTAAAACTTTAGTAATTTATATAACGATTAAAAAATTCTCTATGTGTTTAGTTAAAACAACTTCCACATATTCAATTGAAAATAGTAAATTTTACGTACTGGTTAGTTCTGTGACATAATCTTATAGGAGAGTTTCGTGCATTCAAACCTGTTTCTTTCATTCATTTATTCATGAGGTTTTAAAAGTGCTTTGAGCTGTAGAACTATTGTACAGCCCTGAACTTAACAGAGGTTTCTATAGTATTTCCGCCTGTTTCATCGCTTTGACGAACTTTAAAATGTCGAACGATACCAACTTTGACAATTCTGTTCCTAATATTTGATATTTTAAACCGGGTTGTTGGACTGACGACTTGCCCCAAAAACAGTAGATCGATTTTAAACAAAATAATGAACAAAAGGCTGTCCGTCAAATAGTGGCAAAATATTTCAATAAAAATTCAAACTTATTATAAGTAGTTTTGTAAGGGAGGGAAGTTAAATTTACCAACGTAAAGCCTGGTATTGAGTTCAACATTTCGTACGAAAAGCTGTCAAATTGCATATAAAAATGTTTAATACGAAATGTTTGTGAAAAAATGTTTCAAAAGTAGTACTCTGTTTTTGCTGCGAAAAACATGTGAAATCTACATGTCAACATTTTTTCTAACTGCAACAAGTTTCTGTCAACATTTTGATTCATGTATGGAACAACATAGTCAACATTTCTTTCGAACGAAATAAAATAAATTTACACCAGCCTACAATAATTTTTTTTTATTATAATGAGCAGAAATTTATAATAAAGTGTTTACTGTTGAGTTATATTGGATATTCGAATTATTATAGGTGGTCTTTTGCAATTTCTGTATATAAAATGCATGATATATCATTATAATTTCAACTCACTGCACAGCAGTTGGACTGTTAAAGATTAAAAAGTGCAGGTCTTAAAAAGAAAAACTGAAAAACTAAAATACCTGGAGATTCTGAGCCCCAAACGAAAGTTTAATTAGTTCTTGTCAAAAGCAACAAAAAAAATTATTTTGTTGAACTGTGCTATTTGTTGTGTATAAAGGTGATTTTTTTTTTTTTATTAAGACCAATACTCAGGGGCAAACCCCTACTCATGCAGTGCATTGTATTGGAATGTGAAGATTGTTAATAGATGTTTGTATATTTTTTGCGCCTTTATTTGTTGATGAAACAAGTTGCTGTAAATTTGTCCACTCAAGAGCCAGTGTTATACCTTCACCCTGGAATGATCAAACATCAATTGCCTCATCTGTCGGTGGATGTTTAATGTGAATGGTGAGCGTCTTCAGTAGATTAGCTGTTTACTTCCCGGAAGGTGGCGCTGTACTCCTGATCATTGGTTTTTGGTGGAATGGATTAGAAATGTAAGGGGGCGGTTTCTTGCAGATGGTCTTGCTGGAGGGGGGGGGGGGGGGGGAACCTCTTATTTTCTTTAATTTAATTTTTAATTTAAATTGTAATTTTTAGAAAACCGCAAATTTTTATTTTTATAATTTTGTCCTTCGCTGGGATCGAACCTGGGTCGTGTGAGTTTCTGTGCGAGCGCTCTACCACTATGCCACGACCCCCCCCCCCCAAAATTGAACTCAATACCAGGCTTAAAGCGTGATTTTTATATGGCAGGTTCCCACTTGGAAGCATGTCCTGCATTTCAACTTGCTTTCTTGTAAGTTAAAAGAGTCAGCCGTATTACGATTTACACATTGCAAACAGTTTCTATGTAAGGGAAAACTGTAAGCAGTTAATTAAGTTTCTCTTACAGTTATTATAAAATCAGGTCAATGGTATTACCATACGTCTTGCTTCTTGGTAAGTTTTCACAGTAAGCTAATACATCAACAGTTAAGTTTTTTTTTAAGCTTAAAAAGTATAAAATATTATTTTTGCTGGAATGTTTTGTTTTATCTGTCTGATAACAGTATCAGAAAAATCTTTTTCATACAAGTATTCATTATTTATATATTTAGATATCTGGCACTATTAATATTCTAAAATTCTTAAAACAACTCTTTATAGGTTTACCTTAAAACTTCCATTTAAGTTGATCATTTGTAGTTATTCAATTGTCTTAATATGCATACCAAAATACATTGTAGGGTATAAATGTAAATGTTTGCACAGTTTTACGATAGATTTATGGCTGAACCATTGTAAAATAAATTAAATGCAAAATGTGTAAAAAAGCTTTTTACTCGGTTTTTGCTTTTTAATTAAATTCTAATCCAAGTTAAGGTGGGAGAAAAATAATTTAGACAAATGCATATGTAATGTCTTATGAATATTTAAGATGTGTTACCCAGCAAAATATTACATGACAAATGTTTAACTGGTTTAATTTTAGGTGTAACAGAAATTATTTTAAAATAGGAGATTTGTGAGAAATGATGTATTTGAGCAAATAAATGGAACCAATGCAAGTTTCAGAAAACTCTGGAAATCACATATGTAAACTGAAATGCATTCGCTCTGGTTGCAGTATCACCCTACGAAAAGTAGGCAACATTATTTTGCAGTATTATGACTCTAAAGATTAGAACATATGCGTAATGATTAGGCCTTGTTTCGGAATAAAAAGCTATCAATCTGTACAAATATCTGGAAGACGAAAATAAGTTCCGCATCCTATTTTTACTCTGATCAACTTAATCTCTTGGTCTCCCTCAAATTTCCGGAAGAATATTCTATTTTTAGTTAGTCGTGAAAAACATCGACAGCGCCACGAGTATTATTTATTAAAAAAAAAATAACATAAATTTAAAAAAACTTATTTTTATGTCTGAAGGCATATATAGAAATAAAGGGAATTTGATGGTATATTAATACCAAGAGAACTATTCACTACTTTACTTTAATTTCTGTTTGGGACACTAGCTCTTTGTGTCACAACAGTTCTTCTTTATGTAGATTAAGCAGAACGAGGATTTAAATGAAGAAACACGTTAAGCACTTACAGATCATTTTGTAGCAGTTGTATTTTGGAACCAAAATATGCAAAAATAGTTCAGTAATACTAACACAGTGTAGGGGAGTGAAGTGAATGTTTATAGTTAGGCGATGTTCGTTCATATTGTAGTTGTTTAACTGCGAATATTAGACGTTGTTGTTCTTAAAAAAAAACCTACTTTAACTTAAATTTTCATATGTTCAATGATATCGAATGGTTCAACTTTCAAGGTTACAGTGTTGCCAGTTAAAGTTTTTTTAAAAATCTGAAATTGTAATCTCAAAGCTTCACTTATTTTTATCGTCGCAAGAATTAAAGAATGCTGTAACTGACAAAAAATCGAAAATACTTTTTTTGCATCATTTTTATCAGAAAAAAAAATTCGCGTCGATTGGTCTACGATGAAAATAAATTCCAGTGTATTTGTTCTACTTTCATACAGGGTTTTTGGCTCTGGTGAACATTAAAGGTTTTGTCAGTTACAGCGTTCTTTATTACCATCGACGATATCTACATGCATGAAAAAACGTGCATTGATCGATGCTCTTTAATCTCCCTTAGCAAGATTGGAGTGTCTTTTTTGCTTGAAAATAATACAATTTAATAAAGTTGTTTCTTTCAAATAAAAATATAGCTTTTATTAGATAATTATATGATCATTATAGTGCAGAGACCAGAGTGTCTGATGGGAATACAACTCACAGCCCTCACACTAGAAGTTTAGCTGTCCACTAGGCATCTTAAAAAATTTTTAAAACAAATTTCTGTAGTACTCGATAACATCAGGCAGAAAAATATTCCAAATTTGAAGACTCTATGATTTTACTATACAATATTTTAGTATACTAACTGTCAGAGAAAATAAGAGCCGTTCTTTTATATCCTTTTTTCTTGTGATAACGAAAACTTTATATTTCAAATACTGTTTAAAAATAACAGTTGCCAGTTTCCATTTTAAAATCAATAGTATTTAAATTATAACGTGGAAAAGAAGTGCAAAATAGTTTAAAAAACCAAAATGAGTAGCCACTCTTAATTGTAATACGCTACTTAACACGTTCGCGGACGTGAATGTTATAGCATTCATTTTCATACTGATGCAAAATGACGTGAATGCTATAGCATTCAAATTTTAAAGCCAATTTTTATTCATTTAATTTTATACAATCTTAAGTTTTTGTAATTAATACACATTCAAAATAATGACCAATTGGTTCATTAGATACTTTCGTATATATATATATGTATATAACGGTTAAAATACGATGTTCTGACTACTCTTATAATATATGTCTAATTAGATTTCGGATATTACAACTAGTTTCAAAAATAATTGCCAGTATATTTTTGCAGCTCCCTAAAATTTTTTGCGTCCGCGAACGTGTTAAGTAAATATTTCAATAGGTTATTAGGCAGCATCCACCAGCAGATGGAGCAATTGCCGTTCACCATTCAAGGGTGAAGGTATAAATTTGGCCATTGAGTGGTCAAATAGACAGCAACTTGTCTCATCAACTAAAGTTTAAGAAGAGGAAATAAAATGTGAAATCTTGTTTGGCTGGCACAATTACTCGACATAAGTGCTCTTGAAATCCTGCTCGTTTTAAGAGGAATATTTTCTTTAAATAGTTTTAAGCCGAATTTTTTGAAGCCCTAGTAACCGACTGTAATTGAAAGATTCTATTGAAAGGATTGTAAAGGAAGACCTATTTTAATTTGTTAAAAAATGCATTTTTTTGTGTTTCAAGCAAACTTTATCTCTAAGTATTTGTATATTTTAATTAAATTTTAGTTTTCTTTTTTAAACCAACACAACAAGTATCTATTAAAAATATTGGTAAATTTTTATTTAAGTATAAATTTACAATATATTAATTGGAAATTATAACCACAAATACATAATAATCATAAATAATTATTTAACACTTTAATATTCACACTTCATTAAAACGAAAACAATATATTTTTATTTTTTTTTTAAGGAATTAAATGGATTTTAAGCGCATGTTGTTCAACTTTTTAAGTAAAAATTATTTTCATCTTTTTTTTTTTTGTATTCTTTTGCTTTAATTTTTATTTTTTTGGAAGGATTTTTCTAATAACAAAATTTAAACATTTCCTTTTTAAAAGATATTTTTTGTTTTTTTAAAACATGTTTAAGCGTTAAATGCGTTTTTAAAACTAAAGCCAACAGTGACAAGATCATTTCTAGTGCCGCGACAAAAATTTATTTATGTGTTCTATCCGTTGTGTGGGTATATTTGTGGATATTATAAATGATATCCATACTTATGTATGTACAAGTAAGTGTCTGACTTATGAATATATGAATAGCTTTAGCATGTGAACATATAATATATGTATGTAAGTCTGGCTATGAAAATAAAAAAAGTATTGTCTGATTCCTCAGCGCGGTAATGAACAAAAAGTGTCAAAAACAAGGAGAAAAGAGAGAAAGAAAATTAAAAACAAAACTCAATTATCAACACATGTAAACACAATTTACACAAAAACAATAACAATAAGAAGATAAAATTATTGCCTTTGATATGCAATCAGATGATACCCTACACTATACGCCTGCGAAAGGCAAATTACTGTTAATTGGCACTTTGTTTTAATAATATCACTGTGCTAGTCGCAAATTTTAACAAGCTGGGCTAAAAATGTGCTATTTATTGATGTGCATATTTAATCAAAATTTCTAAATTTAAAATTAAAAAAATGGTCAAAAAAGTATAAAAATATCGTTTTTATAGTGCCTTAGCGTACGAATGCGAGCGCTAACTTCTAAAAACGGCTAATGCCATTGAATTCAGGGTATCGGAATTAGCTTTACTAGTAGGGTGCCCAGCTTGTTAAAAAAATAGTGTCATATTCGCGCACAGTTTATTTATACTTATCCATATAGATAAGTATATATATAACGAGCCCATGTACACATTATTTAACTAACTAAGCCCTAAAAGTCCGAATGTGTTTTAGATTTAATATATAATATATTTTGTGTACTAGGCTAAACCCGGGGTGCCTCGCTACACCTACCACTACCACATCTGTTCACATTTTTAGTAACAAGGGATTAATTCAAACCAAATTCAGTTACTTTAGTTGTACAAAAAAGCAATTTGCACTTATACATATATGTATGTACCTTCCCACTTACTTTTTCTTAGTATAACATCGGTATAGACCTCAAACTCACACTAATTTTGTCAATAACAATTATTCAATTATAGGTTTTTCTATTTCATATTTTGGTATTTCGTAATTGGTTAGTAACTGAACACTTATGTGCTTTATTAATATAATTTTGGTGCCCCAGTACTCTAGTGGGTAGTGTGCTAGCCTAGCAGAAAATGTTTAAGATTTGGAAGCAATAATGGAAGTATTATATTGTTTTTTATTCAATAAACATTCCAAATACCTTATCCTGCAAAGTATTATTTTAGATTTTTCGAACTATTTGCGTAATAATTGCAATAGATTTGTATTTTAGCGGCTAATTTCATATCAAAATCATGCATTATTGATGCGCTCGAGTAGGTGATTATTTACAAATACTTCCTTACAAAATAACTTACCTGTAAGCAATATTGTTGGGAGACAGCTAGTGCAAGAGATGCAGGTTCGATTCCCATCAAAGACCCTAGCTCGCTACAATACACCGAGCTTATGGTCTTTCTCACTCTCCTCCTTATAATTTTTTAACAGCATTAACTTAGATTTTAGTTACCTAAACCATCTGCAGTGTTGTAGGGTATAAATAAGATAATATATATGAACTTACAATGAGAGAAATACAGATCAACAGAGAGAATAGCATTGAGAGTACTAGTATGTACAATTGCAACTGAAACTGCAGCAGAAGTGACTTTATTGGCATTGGATAAATAACAGTATCAGCACTCGATATTGATAGCAGCCAACAGCAGTGAATTATAAGTGTTGTTGATATTTTCACTTAACAAGTGCAATTCAATACAAGTATTAGGACCGTTGCAAGTAGAAAATTTAACTGACTTTCCTTAAATCACCAATTACATACATATTTGTATGTATATTTGATTTGTAACGACTTGTTTATTGTATTTGTTTCTCTCTTAAATTTTTTTTGTTCGAATATTTGATAATTATTAACTTTAAGGTATAATATTTTTTGCGAACATTTCATAGTATTAGTTATAAATTTTACTACCTTTATTCTTATATATAATACTTAATTTTAATTTTTTTATTAACTTATAACTTGTTTGTAATTACGGGAAATGGTAATCAATGGCAATCGAGAAGGTAATACAAGGAATATATAACATTGATTCCGGAAATCATTACACTTAACACAGTTCATGTCCTACGAAAGTAATAAATGTTTTTAATGTCCCCCGGTAATAAGTTTTCAAATTCATTATTTGTTTTTTATCTGTTTATACGATTATATTATTTTAAAATAAAACACGACAGCTAATTTTATATTTTTTATAAAAATTTATTATTGACATATTAAACTAAACTATATTATTTGAAATTTAAAATCAGAATGAGAAAAATTTTCTTTTTTGACATAAAAATAATGAAATATAAAAATTGAAAATCAAAGACAACTATGATTTAAAAAATTATTTTTAAACAAAGTAAAATTAAGTAAAGTGAATTATTAGACTATAAACATTAAAATTCATAAAAAACTAAATTAAATGTAAATTATTTTACTTTAAAGTTATTATTTATTAATAATTTGAAGGAATAACGAGAAATAATGATTTTTTAATAAAATGTAGAACAATGAATTCTTTCTTGTGTAGATTTTTATTTTTTTTTTTTTTATAAATTTCGTTAATCCTTAATTACACATAGTAATCAAAATTCACTTTTGTGCCAATTGAAATTACCCTCTAGATTCCAAAAATAATATATTCTAAAGGCAGATATTATTTAAACGATTAAGGTAAGTAATCAATTTTTTTCCAATGGGAAAGGTTTAGGGTTTAGATATCGAACTTGTAAGGGCCGAGTCACATAGAATATGTCACCTGTCCTAAATTGTCTTCTTCAGCAAATGTTAAGAAATTAACGGATGATGTTTCACACAATGAGATGTTTTTTTTTCACGTGTTTAAAAAAAATTAAATGCAGTTTTTCGTTTAATTTATTTTCCATTTTTAATTTTATTTGTTATTTTTATTATTTTTATTTTTCCTTTATTTTTTTGAAAGAACACAACAAAATGAGGACAAAGAAAAAAACAATTTATACCTGTCAATGTACACAACATACCTTAAAAGTTAGGAGCTGCTCAACTTTGTACTTTGCATTGAGGGCGATGTATTGAATGTACTAAAGCCCATAAAAAAAATTATTTCTTTGGGCGACTACCTAAGACTATAGCGCTGGGTTCAAAACTCAGCTCTGACATCTTGAAATAAAGTAATATGAAAAAAATATTTCATTCGGCGACTACCTCTCTGCAGTCTTCTGGCAAAAGCTCTGAGAGTAACTGATTGCCATGAACAAGCTTCTCAAGTCTGTCGTTCGGAGTCGACATTAAACTGTAGGTCCCAGTACTCATGGATAAAAATTTACACACACAACTTGAGTGCTGCGAGAATCTAGGCCGTAATCCTGACACAGGGTTGTAAAGGCCAGTTTTATATGTATTTATGTAAAGCCCATAAGAAAACCTGTATTTTAACCTAACAGTCAGTTATTATGGATGATGGATTTTATGTGCTTTGGCCTTAAGAATCATTCTAGACTTAAGAGTTAAACAATAAACAACTCAAAACGGAAAAACAGTTGCTTTTATAATTTGTTTTAAATAATAAACTGAGAGTATAGCTGAAATACGAGTAGACTTAAGGTTCTGTTGGATCGGTAATATATGAAATATTAAAACCATATCTACGTCTGTTGTATTCCCTTGTTGTTATAATCTTTAAATAATAAAATAAAAGTTAGGAAACACATAGAAGGGTATCATCTCCCTACAGCTTTAATTTTTGCAGATAATCCTATACCTACCTTTAAGGCGGATTCACGCATAAGTTTCAGAAATTTTGTTCGTAAAATTTATTTAATACACTCAGAAAAAAAAGTGGTAGAAAACTACCGAAATTGATACCATTTGGTATTAAAATTGAGTTAAGACCGTTTGTGCTTACTTCGTTAACGGTTGGTATCGATTTTTTCTTTTTTTTTTATTAACGTATGATATTTTTATACAATTGTTAACGATTTTACTACCGGTTGTTCTTGATTTGTTAACTTATGGTATTTTGTGCCATTTGTTCTTATTTTAAGCTTGACTTGGGACCAAAAATTAACGAAATATTTTTCACAATTTGTTCTTAATTTGATACCCTTCGTTAATAATTTTAGAACGCCTTTTTTCCCTCTGTGTACTACTACCTCCTTATGTATTTTTTAATTTTATTTTTTTTTGCCACCAATTTATTTATTTCTTATTTTCTAATCATTTTACTTCTCATTTGCTTTTTCTTTACATTATTCACTTTACAATACTAATTTTTTAATAAAAATGCCAAGCAATATGGCATGACTTTTGTATAAATTTTGTATGATATGGCAACCTTTTTCAGTGTGGTTCGGACAAAATTTAAAATTAAGTTAAATCATGCTGAGAGCACTTTGCACAAAATCATATCTCTCGCTCTCTGAGAGAAACGTCAAACTACATATAAAAAAAATTTGGTCCGAACCAAAAATGTTAAATGGGTGAATCCGCATTTAAATACAACTTTTGAAAAACTCAAAATTTTCTTAAATTTGATTTGATTTCTTGGCTACAATTAACATAATAAGTACTCGTCATATGCTGCGTAATAAGTAGTATAATAAAATTCGTAGAATTTTTAGGATTGATGAACAAAAAAGCTTATATAGAGCGCTATTTGTAAATATAAAGAAATATTAATCAATTTACGATTTGCGTAATAAGCGCAGGGTTAATGCTCTATAATCATAGTAGAAGAAAAAAATTGTGTGCAGGTGCATGATTACAGACTGCTGTAAACTATGATAATAACCGAAATTGAAACCCTACTTTACAATATCAAAAAAATATGTACCTGCGTTCGTATAACAGTGTTAGCCTTAAGCTTAGACAGCAAACGCCCCCAGCAGAAAATTTTTAAGATTTGGAAGCAATAAATTAAATTGTAAGCAATAATGGAAGCATTGTATTGTTTTTTACATATTAAAGCTTCCAAATATGCTGCAGGATAAGGTATTATTTTTAATTTTTTGTACTATTTGCTTCTATTGAATTTTAGCGGCTCATTACATATAATAATCATGCATTATTGATGCGCAAATGTAAGTGCTTATTCACAATTTCTCCCTTACAAAATAAATTACTGGTAAGCACTAATTTCTGCTGGGCCAACATTTCTCCGATATTATGAAAAAATACTCGTAGACTGTAAATGTTCTGTTCCACTGTGCATATATGATCAAGCACACGGTAGTAGATATGATAGTAATGGTGACATTTTTCATACCTCTTAATTTTCTGTTTTGTTTGTCTGTCTGTCGGTTTTTTTTTATTTGCTTAGCAATAATAAGTTTTTATTTAGAGTAAAAAGTTTTTATCATAAGATAAAATGTAATTAAAAAAAACTATTTTTTATTCATCAAATCAAAACTTTTATTTGTTTTACTATAACACTTGTATGTAAATAATTTGTAAACATTTTTTTTAAGTAATGAACTTGAAATAAAAATAAACATACTTTTTCTTTTAAGTAAATAAATAATTTTTTAGCAGCATATACGAGTATAAGATTATTTAAACGTTAGAAGAAATAAATCATACGCTCCATAACTAGAGTTTAGTAATAATTTTATTTTGTTTTTACTTAAACCTTTTAATTAATTTTTAGTTTGGTTTTCAAGCAAACGCAATGGTTTGCCCGATCAACTACGTCACTGTAAACTTGACAATTTTAAAACAAATCGAGTTTGATCTCTAAGTTCACATAAGTACAAATGTGTAAAACAAACCACATAAAATAAATTAGAAAACGACGAAAAATAAATATTAATAGAAATTTTCTTTATTTGAGAAATGACAACATAAGTTCATAAATTTCTTCCGTCACATGGTTGACAAAACAATGTCACAATTTAAACAAATATTTATGACACTAAGTTTGAAAATTAAGAACAATAGCAACAATAACAGAATCTAACCCTAAAAATAAAAACTTGTATCAACTAAAACAATATATTAAAATTAATACAAAAGTATCTGTATATACGAGTAAAAGTGTACAAAATAAATTCTAACAGCATGATCAACAAATTAATAATATTTTACAATTATTTTTTTTTTTATTTATTTAAGTATTTATTTCTATTTGTCTGAAATTGTGTTCATTTTATAATACAAAAAAACAAAATGAAATGAAATACAAGTAACAACAGGTCATTTAGAATAAATGTTTACTTGGGTAATAGTTATAGAAACAAAAAATTGTCAAAATTTGATCGCGCACACTTTAAAACAATGGGTGTTTGTTTTGCAGTTTAATGAGGAACCCCATGTGTTAATTGACAGCAAATTGAAAAGAGAAATGTTTGTTCATTCATCAGCATTTTTTTAGCATTTTACCATTTAGGTATGACTATACAGTTGTAATAAAATTACTGTAGGTTTATATAAAACACACATTTAAGGAATTTATTTTAAATGCCTAACATTCCACACGTCGGCATAATAGTGCGTTTGATGATGATGCTGAACATACCTTTTTTCACTGCAACAAATAGCAGAATGAAAGAGACGCTCTGCGGGAGCAAGTCGGGGATTACAATCCCGACAACATAGTCGAGAAGATGCTCGAATTCGAGAACCTATGGAGGTCCAAACGGGACTATGTCGAGCACATACTCCGAAGGAAGAAGAGAGAGAGAGAGAGATCTGGATATATTCCAGCAAAATGAGATGAGATGAGATGACGAGCCGAAAGCTTGGTGCTGGCTACCATTCTGTAGTGCCCAGACATAGGGGAGAAGGATATGGTCCTTATGAAAACGTTGCTCTGGGCCTTTATGAAGTAATGCGGAAGATTACTGACCACATAATAGAATTATTAAACTTTAAATTGGTGGTGCATTATCAATAAAAACACTAGAGTCCATATCGTTGCAAGAATTAACGAACGCTGTAACTGAGAAAAAATCGAGAATACGTTTTTTGCATCATTTTTATCAGAAGAAAAAATACGCGTCGATTGGTCCCGGTCCCAGATCTTTACGATGACAATAAATTCACTTACGCCGTCTGCGTTTTGAAAAATACCAGTATCGTTGTTCTACTTTCATACAGATTTTTTGGCTCTGGTGAACATTTAAGGTTTTGTCAGTTACAGCGTTCTTTAATACCATCGACGATATCTACGAAGATGGCTCTAAAATGGTTGGTAATGTCCAAACTGTTTTGCTGACCTCTTTAATTCATATTTTTTATATATCTGGAGTTAATGATGCCACTTTAGGTTTTCGAACTCAAATTTTTAAAATCTGCAATCCGTTTTCGGCTATTTATTTTCGAAGCTGGACGCGATATCTGAAAACGGATTGCAGACTTGAAAAATTGCACTCTTCTAGCAAAATCGCTGGAAGTAATTGATTGCCATGGAATAGCTTCTCAAATCTGTCGTTCGGAGTCGAAATTAAAACTGTAGGTCCCGGTTCTCATGAATAAAAATTAACACACACGGCATTAGTGCTGCGAGAAACTAGGCTGTAAGCCTGACACAGGGTTGTAATGGCCAATTATGTATGTATCTATGTATGTATGTAGATATTTAAAAACTATTTATTGCTTTTAGTATTTACAGTTTATTTGTTTCTCATTCATTATTGAGTGTTAAACACGATTCTTTTACAAAATTTGCAATAAACAACCATTTTATCTATTGATTTTACGATTTTTATATTGTTGGATGTTTAATTTTATTTTATTTAAATTTGTAAATAAAAAATATTTAATATGTGCGAATGTGTTTAAAAATATGTTTTTTTATTAAATAAATAAACACATTTTATTTGCTAGAATTATTAACTAGTTAGGGAAGTTGCTAAAACAAACACGTGTTCTCGTATTCAATAATAATAAATGATTGGAATAAAATCAAATGTAAAAAGAAATTAAAAATTGAAGAAATTATTCTTAAAGATGCGTTTGATATATTTATATTTGTAAACTCTGAGGATTTTAAAAATTAAAAAAACTATAATAATATTAAAGTACTACAGTTCGGAGAAAACTCTCTAACACTTTGTACCAATATAGGCTTTCGTTATACATATGTAATACAACTACAAGTAGTGAATTTTTCCAAATTTTCAATCTTAAATTATTGACTTTTTTCAAATGTTCATTAGAATTTAATCTAACTCATTTGTCTATCCAACTGACATTTTCATATATGAACTTGACATAGAAAAAATATTGCTGAAATATTTGCTGCAGTTAAAAATATAATAAAAAGCATATGAAATTTAAAAAATCGCCGCAAACTTTCGATTACCCCCATTAAAATCCTAGTCTCCAAATGTATTTTTGTTAACCCCATTTTAGAAAGAAAATCCCCATTTTGGGGATTAATTCCCTAATCTGACAACACTGTTCCACATCACGTTTCAATGATTGGACCTAATTATTCCACCAAACTTATAAAGAGAGTAAGTACTAAAACCTATATGGCTTATATTAATATTTGTCTAAAATATACTTTCTTTTGACAGTCACTGTATATGTTCGCGATACCACAAGAAACTAAAAGCCGATAGTAAGATGATGTGAATGAAAGATAGAGTGTTTCCATATAAAAAGACGAATGTCTTAAGCCATTCGGGTTTTATGAACAGGCTATAAGAAATGAAAGAAAAACGATTTCATTCAAATAGCTTTCGCCAAAAATGTGTTCGTTAAATCCATATATACTTAACAAAATATATCACAGTATGTAGTACATGCTTGGTAGGGTTAGACATTATTTATTTCCACAATCCAATTTAAAAAAAACAGCCTAATGCTATGCAATAGAAAATTTTTGTATTCACATTAGTACTCACACAAATTATGACCATTTTTAAGCTTTCAAGTTTTTTAATTTGTTTTTTTTTTATAAATTAAACAACACCTAAACAAATTATCATTCAGCCTTCTATGAAATCAAAAAAATGTTAGTTGTCGCTATATAAGTATAAAAATATTTATCAATAATATTTTTGAAAAAATAAAAGTTTGTTACTTAAGTCTTTTGTTTCACTGAAATAATTTTCGTAAAACTGTCATTAAAAATAACAAATATGAAAAGGCATTTTTTAAAATTGTTTTACTATTTGCTTCATGTGCAAATAATAAAATTTTTTTGAGAATCTAAAATCCTGTCCTAGTTTTGCACAAATCTCAGATGTTTCATACCAGTATAAAATTAATTGTAAAAATTATACTGTAGTTTATAATGGTAAAACTACAGAAAACTTGATGAAAAGACTAAAACAACATGGAAATTATTGTAAAACCTTAACAATCTAACAGCTCTTGCTAAGCATGCTTGTTCTAAGAAACCAAAAGACAGATATATTGCAAAGAAATTCAAATGAATTTGAGTTACAAACACATAAGCGATAAAGAAGATTATAATAAATCATATTGTATGTTGATAGCACCTACATATTAATTAAGAAATTGTATTTATAATTATTATATCGGTCTGAAGATATTCAAAATGGTATTCTAAAGAAAGTTAATTCTCAAAAAGAATACGAGTTTTAGGATTTTAAGACCGATATAATATTTGTAGATAGATTTACATAATAAAGATTCAATAAGTGATTAAGAAGTCAAGAAATAATTATATTGTAAATAAAATAAATGGTTTTTAGTTGATCGAATGCATAAAACGATTCTTACGAAATAAATCGATCTTTAATAAATAACAAACACTGAAGATTTAATATTAACAACTAATCGAGATAAGAATAAATTTTGATCCAGAAATACAAAAACGAATACGCAATTCTAAATGATGTCTGTAGACTTAATTTTCAGCCAAATCCCTTTGTTAGCAATTTTCTCAAAAACTATTCCCACGATTTTTTTTTCAAAACTTGTAAGAATATTCTAACTAATGTCCATAGACTAAATTTTAAGGGACATCGGCTGTGAAAGCCTTTGCACATCTATTATAACCAATTCATGTTTTTTAAAATTTTCCAGTTATAGTTTTTAGATAAATAGCTCGTACACCATAAAACAATAAAAAAAAGGCTAAATTTTTATTAACTCCTATTTCTGCATTTACAATCAAAACAAATAAAAAAGGCGTTTTCGACGCTATCTTCTTTAATGTAGAGACTGTTGATAGAAACAAAAGCATATCAAATAAATTTGCGATCGTATAAAGCGGACGTAGTTTTTTTTTGTAACACAAATTGTAAAAAGTAAGAAAAAACAAAAGAGAAAGGAAATAGAATTCAATTTTCTACTACTGACGTTGATGATATGAGCACATACATACATATATTACCTTCACCGGTCCCCACATTCTACCCATTTCTAAATATATATGCCGAAAAAGCTTCTCTTTTGTGGTACACATACATACATAATTAGCCATTGCAATCCTGTTTTAGGATTACGGTCTAGCTTCTCACAACACCCATTTTGTGTGAGTCAATTCTATCCATGAGTACCGGGACATACAGTTTGAAATTGACTTCGAACAACAGAATTAAGAAGCTTGTTCATGGCAATCAGTTACTCTCAGAGCTTTTGCCAGAACACTGCTAAGAGGTAGTCGCCGAAAGAATTATTTTTTTTTTATATTTCTTGTTATTAAAAGAATTAGTGTCTTAAAATGAGAGCATAAGAAAAATCGCTATCAAAATAAAATACTTTCTGATACATTGGAGAAACGAGTGCGAGCCCCAGAAAGAGCGATCATTTTTAAATCAATTCCGCCTTTTCTGAAACGCCTTTAGTATTTTAGATTTTTACAAAGAATTTTTTTAAAAATCAAAGAAATCTGATGATACCACCGTAGCTTTAGTCAAAAACATGTTCAGTTTGGCTAGTGTACTATTCCTCCACGGACATAATTTTCTCTTTTGATTATCAAAAAAATCCATTGCAAAAATCTATAATTCTTTATAGAATTTAACTTTGATCTATTTAAGGGGTTTCAGACGAGGTGGAGTAAAATAGATTCTATTTCACGACTGCATTCTGCAGCGTTTTATGTGTCATTTTGTATGGAAAAAATCATCAAGCTTCATTCCTGCTTTTAGCTCACCAGGCTACGAGCATTACAATTTTTTTTAACCATATATTTTTGTTTACCATATATATGTTTGTTTGTTTCTTTGTTTGCTTGGCAACACTAATACTTAAGGAATTAATTTTATTCGTTTCATATCGAGTAACAGAATTAGAAAATTTTGTAATATTGGAATTCTATTCGATTTTAAAAGCATTTTGATCACAAATGCCAGAGTTAGCCACCAGTTTTAATTATTAAAAGCAAACTTCCAATACATAGACTTGTAAAAACCTAAAAAAGGCTCTTAAACTTGATTAAATAAAGCAAATAAATCCATTTTCTAAAGGCCCTTTTACCCTTTAATCTAATTGAAATATTGAAGAGCAACAAAATAAAATGCAAACTTTTTTTCCTTTTTTTTTGTTATATATAGTTTTTATTTTCGTATAATTTGCGTCTTTTATGTAATTGTTTTATTGAAAATATGTTTCTTTTTAAAAATAATGTTTTTTTTTCTTTTAGTTTATATATCATTTCTTGTTTTTATACGCTTAAAACTAAAAATATGTTTTTTTGACATTTTTGTTTCTCTTTTTACATTTTTAGGATATCATTTACAATTTTTATTGTCCATTTAAGAAAAAAAAAAAAAAAAAATTGAAATATAATATTTTTGTTTCTTAGTTTGTAAATATAATTATCTTTTAACTAACATTTATTTTTTTTTATACAAAATAGCACACTTTTTTTAAATTTAATAACATTTACAATTTTCCTGGGATGAGGATTTTCTTTTTATTTTCTGATTAAAAATTAAAACTATGGACAATTTTTTTTTTTATTTAAAAAAAGGCAAGATTTTTTATGTCTCTATATAAACATATTATTATAATAAAAAAAACAAAATAATAATTTTTATTAAATAAAGCAAAAGTACTTCCAGGTTTTGTAAGACAAACAGCATTACAAACAAGAAAAAAATTTATAAAAAATACCTCTTTTCTGTTTAGTTTTCATACAAATTTTTTTAAAGTTTTAAGATGCTGGTCTTACAAAAACAGGCAGTTAAATTCGTTTTTTTTTTTTGGAGTTTTAAAAAAAATTTTTTAAAAAATTAAAGCTTTTTTATAGCAATAGAGCTTTAAAACGTTTAAAAATATCTCTGGTAAATAACATGACTTTCAATTCAAAGCTGAGTTTTTTTTTTTATATTCTTTGTAATAAAGCGTTTTCTTAAAGAAATTCTTATTGGTTGGTTATGTTTTTTTGTAATAAATTTGTTGCAAATTTATTTTTTTTTATTCATAAATTGTGTAGAAAAATAATGAATTATTTATCTGTTTGTAATTTTTATAAAGAATATATTCATTTTATTTACAAGTTATTTCTTATTTAATAATATTTTATATGCATTTAAAATACAATTAAAATCACTAAAAACAAAATTTTTTCCCGGTTTTTAAGACAATCACAATGTTTTTTTTTATAATTTTCATTTAATTACTTTTTTTAATTAGAAAACATATGCGTAAAATTTTAAATAAAATTTTGGTTTTCTTTTAATATTATATGGCATTCGGTTGTATTTAATAACTAACAAAAAAAGGGTACCATTAATATAAAATGGACTTTAAAAATAACACAAAAGAAACAATAAAAATGTTAAATTAAAGCTGAGAAGGCAAAAAGATTTCAAGCGGCTAGGCCAAGTTTTATCTATATCCGTAAATTCCTGGCTTACAAAATTGAAGTAAAAAAGATAGAAATTTTTTAGAACAAAAAATAAAGGTTGTTTTCCTAAAGCAAAGCCACTATTAGGCAATTACATACATACATACATAACTGGCCTTTACAACCCTGTGTCAGGATTACGGCCTAGCTTCTCGCAGCACTCATGTTGTGTGTGTCAATTTTTATCCATGAGTACCGGGACCTACAGTTTAATGTCGACTCCGAACGACAGACTTGAGAAGCTTGTTCATGGCAATTAGTTACTCTCAGAGCTTTTGCCAGAAGACTGCTGAGAGGTAGTCGCCGAAAGAAATATTAAGCAATCTGTTATGTTCTTGAAAACTAAGCTTTATTGCGCGAATTTTTCGACAGTTTTGGTATTCAAGAACGTTACATTAATGATGATTAGGCGAACGAATAAAAAAGAATTGAAAAATTTTCAATTTTCACAAATTATAACATTTTGAAATTTGACTCAATTTCACTACAATTCGTTTTACAGAACATACGCGAATAAGTTTTAGAGGAAGAAATATTTCCATCAAATATTGTTTATGTGTTTTCTTGTCAAATATTTTCCGTGAAATATTTTCTATACTTTAAGCACATCGTCGTGCGGGAGTTTATGTGCTCTATTCGCCATTTTATATATCTCGAGTTAGTGATGCAACTTTATATTTTTGACACCAAAATTTTTAAAATCTGCAATCCATTTTCCGCTATTTATCTCCGAAACTGGACAAGATATCCGAAAACGGATTGCAGACTTCAAAAATTTGGAGTTGAAAATTTAAAGTGGCGTCATTTACTCGAACTATATGAAAAATATAAAATGGCGGATAGAGCACAAAAACTCCCGCACGACGATGTGTTTAAGGTATAGAAAATATTTGACGGAAAATATTTGACAACAAAACGCATAAACAATATTTGATGAAAATGTTTACAATGTGTGGAGGTATTGTTTTCAACACTACTTTTTTACTTTTCAAACTAGTAAATAATTTACTTCAACTCCTTTCTTATGTTTTGCTTGGCAAAGAACAACAGAAATGATTATTTTTTAATCAAAATATACTGCCAAAACATGCAAATTTCCTTTATTATGCGGGAGTTCCAAAATGTAGAAATGCATTGTACTTGTGTATACGGATTTACTACTGTTTCGAGGCAATATAAACAACTGGGAGAGTCACAGACTGTGCTATTGTGTCATATAATCCCAAAGTTTTTGGTTTACCATAAATAAAAACATATAGACCACAACTTGTGAATACCCCAAAACTTGTTTTTTGCTTTTATAAAAAAGTATTGAAGAAATTATTACTACACAGTTTGATTTTATTTATGCAGCTAAAACTTTTACAATACTTTTAGGAATGGTTGATTTTGTCAGAGTTTTATTAGCTATGCATCACATTGTTTGGTTGCAAATGACATTTTAGAACACATCCCATTACTTTGAAGGAAAATGGGTTTAGGAAAACAACCAGAATTTTAAGTCCCTTTAAACGTTAAGCATAATTCGGTGATTTTCTGTTGTAAAATTGGGCTACTCATATATACATACATAATTAATAATTACCACCCTGTTTCAGAGTTACGGCCTAGCTTCTTGAAGCACCCATGTTATGTACGTATAATTTTTATTCATTAATACCAAGACCTACCAACGACAGGCTTGAAAAGCTTATTCATGACAATCAGTTACTCTTAGAGCTTTTGCCAGAAGATTGCAAAGAGATAGTCGCCGAATGAAATAGTTTTTCATATTTCTTTTTTAAAATGTCAGAGCTGGGGTTTGAATCCTAAGTTCGTTTCTAGTAATCCAACATATTAACCACTAGACTACGGCTACTACGTAGTTGTTGTTTTTAGAATACAATATTTCTCAAAAGTTTAGCAGAAAGTGAAATTATTTAAAAAGAACTTTTAATTGAGATACAAGCAACTCTAAGCTTTTCAAGAACACAACATATTGTATTTTAACATTTTTTTTATTACCTTTTATTACAAACATGTAAAGTTTTTAAGTGCGCTTCTGATAATAATAAAAAAAGGAAATTTAAGCACAAATTACAGAAAAAAAAGATTATATGATACGGGAAACGCCTAAACATTCCACAAAAAAATGTGTTAAAACATATATCTTTAGAAAATGGTATTTTTAATGTTAAAATATTTCATAAATTGCATTATTTGTGAGTTTATTTGTAAAAGCCATTATATAAGGGAATTACTCCCCATTTTAAAATGAATTATCTATTATAGACATATGTGTGTACCTAAAGAAGAACGACAAACACTGTGTTTTATGCTGTCTGGTGTTTAAAAATAACCCAAGTAGTTTTTAACCCAAAAATAAGGTGGCAAAGCTATAACAACCATAAAAACAGAGTTGAAGAGCAAAGCATTGTTTTAGATAAGAATTGGCAATGTTTTTATAATCCAAAAATTATGTATTTAATTCAAATTTTAATAATGAATATACTTTTAAAATTAGACCCTTCAACATAAAACATATCTGTGGAATTTTAAATAAACGTCTTCTCTCGAAATAAGATAATTTTCCAAGATTTTTATAGTAAATATAGAATTTCTTTGTCCTTCTTTTGCTCTAATCCCGGTATTTCTACGACCTTCGCAACGCAAGATATGTAGTTGACTAATCGACCTCTTTCAGATTTTCCCCCAATATCAATTTGACAAAACGACTTCTTTCAGAGAATTAAGAAAAATTTTAAAAATTGAATGTCCATAAAAAATTTTATTTAGTTCTAGTTATTATTTTTTAATTATTTGCATATTGTAGGGAAAAATAGAGTATTTTTTGTTTTTTAATAAAATCGAAATATATTTTCCAGATCAACTTTTTCAACCTTTTTTTTCGTATTTCATTTTAACAAAACAACTTGTCTTGACTTTAGCGATTAAGATAATTTTCAAATTTAATCAAAAAAATTTTGACAAACCGACTTGTATGGTGGAAGTTATTTTTTTTTTTTTTCTTTAAAATCTATTTACCAAAAGGTCTTAAATTAATTTTATGTCGTTTTAAAGAAAACTATTGCTTCTAGAGGGAAAAAAAGTTCATTAAGTATTTGTGTATAATATCGAAGTTAAAAATATCTTTAATTTTCTAAGCAATTACTTCTATTTGCCTTTTTAACTGTTTTTTTTTCTCTACTGGAAAGTTGTTGATTTAGAAAGAAGACGTTTTGTCAAATGTCCACATATATTGTGTATGTATGTAATTGAACCTAAAATTAATAACTGTTTTACATTACAATAAAAAATTTAGGCATTACTAGACCATAGTTAACACAGTATGTATGTATTTTATTAAATCAATATGATTTGTAATGAATTTTAAATTGTTTTGTTCTACTAAATGTACAGAAAATCACAAAATATTTGATTAAAAAAAAAGAAAAACTAAGTATTTGAAAATATATACAATAAATAACATTTATAAAATTTTAATATTAAAAACAAAAAATAAATAAATTCAATAACGAAATAAAAAGTTTCATTTCAATTTTCTCTTGAAATCTTCTTTATGCCTTTGCCCAACTTCTACATTTGTTTCTTTTGTTTGATGGAATTAAAAAAAAAGAAAAATAATAAAAAATAAAAACTGTATAAATAAATTTCTTTTGTTGGAAAATAAAATCTTTCTTTTAAAATAATTTCTTTAGGATATGACTTAAATATCAGCACAGTGAATCTAAGGGAAGCTGATCTTGTTTAATGGAAAGACGTCGAGAATTGGTGGATTTCTTGAGACTACTATTACTACTGGTTATATTATTTGTGCTATTATTATTACTACTGCTATTACTAGTATTATTATTATTGTTGTTGTTATTATTATATTTGTTACTATTGTTATTATTATTATTAGAAGATGGCGCTAAATGATTATTGGAATTCTTTATCTCATTAATACTTTGGAAATTTGTGGTTATTGTGGGTATAATTGCGGAGCCACCCACTGCAAACGAAGGTTTATTATTGTTTAAAGGTTCCAGTTCAGCTGCCAAAGCACCATTTGGTATGGAATTTGAGCGTATATGCAAACGACCCGAATCTAAAGATTCATCACTGGCCGGATCTAAATGATCCACAGAGGCAGCAGAAGTTATATGTTTCATAAGACCTGTATTATTGACGTTAGAAAAAAAGAAACTTTTTAACATTTAATTATTTTAAAAATTCAGTTAAACTTATACCTAAACCAGCTTTATTATTTCTACCATATTCTTCTTTAAGATCATCTAATTCTTTGGCAGAGCATAGGGGCGTATCAACATCATAGGTGTTGTTGAATAATGTATAGTCAACTTCATATTCACCAGTCTCCTTGCGAAATGAGACCACATTTACAAAACGATGTCCCCATAAAATTTCGGAAGGTAAGAAACTGCTTCTAGCCTGAGTTGTCATGCCTGTGGATTCAATTACACCCTCTTTTTTGAAACACAAACAAATTAATTTGTTAAAATAAGAAAATTTTAAAAAATTTATTTCAAATTTTTGTCTATTTACCCAGCATGCACACAACTTCAAATCTCTCTTTTAGCATATCAGAAGCTGATAACATGTATAAAGGACTATGACGATCAATTTTATGCACAATAGTTGTAGGCCATATGAACATTAAACGATCCTCACCACCATCAGCACCTACGGTCAGTTCTTGCTGGTAAAAAGGCAATATTTCACCCTCTTTGGTAACCTAAAAAGAAACCAAATGCCAAAATTTGTTAACACAACCTTTGCTAATCAAAAAAATTCTATACCTAACTTACCTTTTTTCTTATTATTTGAGCCCTTACATGGGCCTCAATAATATGCGATTTACGCATATCGCCTACTCTAAACATTAGACAGGGCACACCATCCCTATGGCATATCACGGCATTGCGTGAAAATAATAGTGTCTGGGCACGTTTCTTTGGCCTAGACAATTTGGCAAAAACAATGCCCACCATAAATGCTTGAATAAATACACCCGTTATACATTGAAGACATATTGTGAATATCGCTTCGGGACATTCTTCAGTTATAAAACGATTACCATAACCGATAGTGTGTTGAGTTTCGATGGAATATAAAAATGCTGATATGAATGAACGTACTTCAGTCACACACATAGTGTGTGTTATATTTTGTATTAATTCAGGTTTATTATCACGCATTTCTATCCACTCTAAATCACCGTGCGCATATGCTATCGTCCACCAAATAACACCAAAGAAGGCCCACGATATGAGAAAGCTAAAGGCAAATACCATAAGAGTCCAACGCCACTGGGCATCAACAAGTGTGGTAAAAATGTCCTGAAAGAAAAAAAAAACATAACAAATGTTTATCATCAATTCAAATAGAGCAGTTTCAGTAATTTTCAAATGAAAAATGAGATTTTAATAACACATTAAGCAGTGAAGTTAGCAACAGTACTCTTTGGTCTAGAAGAGCTAGATCTGAATTACGAGGGCAATTCTAAACATACCTGACTCTGTGTATAGATGGCGGTAGATGGCTGGTAGTGGGAACTTTATAAAATATATGTTTTTCTAAGTTTTAAGGCACCACATTGTTTCTTTTTGTGGAGTTAAAAAAACGATTACAGCGACTATTTTAATATGAAAAAATAGGTCAACGGGTAATTTAATAGTTAATTTGAAGGGTCTCTCTCTAACTCATATTAAAATCAAGACTAATTCTAATCACAGGAAGTTATCCGCTTCGTTTACAACCGTCAAATGTTGAAGTAAAATTTAAAGAAGTCAGCAAATCAAATCCCAGCATAGATAAAAAATTAAAAATAAAAATTTGCGGTTTTTCGAAATTATAATAAGTCTCCAACAAGTTCATCCACAAGAAACCGTTACCTGACATCTATTCTATCTCTATTCCATCTTTGGCATTTTCGTCCAAAAATTAATAATCAGGAAAAAAAGCTCCACCTACTGGGAAGTAGTACATAACAGCAACGTAAACAGCGAAGACCCTCACCACAATCAACATCCAACAACAGATGGGACAATTGCTGTTGAGCACTCAAGGGTGCAGGTATAAACACTAGCCTTTGAGTGATCAAATTGACAGCATTTTGTCTCACTCATAAGGCGCTTACAAGTAAAAAACTTTAACATTACAAAATTCCAATACAAGGCACAGCATGAGTAGAGAGGGGATTACTCCGCTGAGTACTGGTCTCAGTAAAAAAAAAAATTTATTGCATATTGACTTAAAATTTGATTATGGGAATCGTATTTGCTCTCAATGAAACAAAAGCAGCTAATTTTTATATAACCGTGGAGAGGACATGGACAACCCTCTTTACATACATACATACATAATTGGCCACTACAACCTTGATTCAGGTTTACTGCTTAGTTTTTTGTAGCCCATATGTGGTGTGTGTCAATTTTTAACCATGATTACCGGGACTTGCAGTTTAAAGTCTACAGTGTAGACTCTACACCGAATGGTAGACTTGAGAAGCTTTTTCATGGCAATAAGTTACTCTCAAAGCTTTTGCCAGACGACTGCCAAAAGGTAGTCGCCAAAAGAAATATATCATCATATTCTCATAACCAAAATGTGCTTACATACATACATAACTGGCCTTTACAACCCTGTATAAGGGTTACGGCCTAACTTTTTGCAGCACTCATGTTGTGTGTGCAAATTTTTATCCATGAGTACCGGGACCTACAGTTTAATGTCGACTCCGAACGACAGACTTGAGAAGATTGTTCATGGCAATTAGTTACTCTCAGAGCTTTTGCCAGAAGACTGCTGAGAGGTAGTCGCCGAAAGAAATATTTTTTTTCATATTTCTTTTTTTGAAGATGTCGGAGCCTGGAGTCGAACCCAGGGCCCATGTCTTAGTAAGCCAACACACTAACCACTAGACCACGGCGACTATGTGCTTACTTAAGATAATATTGCTGACGAAGACCCCGAAATGTCAGTTCAGTATCGTTCTCTAGTTAATGGACTTTGCTCTTAAACTAAATATGTGAAAGGAAAGTACAAAAATTTACAAAAATTTACAACCCTGTATAAGGGTTACGGGTTACACTCTTCATTTTGTACTCTCTTCGCCAACAAACGAAAAACCTCTGCTTGTGATGCAAGTTTTCAAATTTAGTTATAAAATATTTCTTATCTCTGAAATTAAATTTTTCGTTTTAACGAATTATTTGTATCACTTTTTTTTGCACTTGAATGCTAATAGTATTTTCCTTGTAAATATATATTCAAATATATAGTTTTTTTAACTGCCATTAAAATCATATCAATTTCATGGCTATGCTCTACACCATATGCTAAAATATGCGAACAAATTATTGTTAAAAAATTCCATTTCATTTGTTATGGAAATTTTTAAAATTTATAATATATTTTACAAAACAAAAAAGAAAGGAAATTTTAAATTAATTTTATAACTCAACAATAATTAACACACCAAATATTGTTGAATAAAGTTGGCCTTTTAAGTCACTGGATTTGACAAAAAGGTCAAAATTGTCATATACAGTATGAAAAATGAATAGATTTTTAATACAAAATAATGACTTTGAGTATTCAATTGTAAATGACAATTAAATTCATTTTAAAATTTTGCTTGAAATTTTGCATAAATTTGAAAAAGTAACCAATAAAATGAGGTTGTTAGAGATTTAAATGCTCTTGATTATAATAAAATGGACAATTGTTATAAAGTTCCGGTTACAAATATATCTATTAAGTACTGGATTTATAAATATTTATCTAGATTTTAAATAATTAACAAAAAGGAAAATAATTTAAATAAATAATGAACCAAAAACAATTGTTGCGATCAGAACATTAAGAATCCATCTAGGCCGAAATTGATGCCATCATTCTTGTTTTTTTTTACTCTATATATTGAGACTAATACTCAGGGATTGGCCCTTACTAATGCTGTGCATTGTATCGGAATTTTTGTAGAAAGGACAGTACATTATGGTAACATAACATATATTTTGTTTGGTTATAAAGAGTGATTTTTTAGCTAATATCTGTTTGGCAACACTGGTTTAAACAGCTGACGCACGTTTCGTGTTTTGTTTCACTGTCAAACATCTTCAGTTTGGTCTATAATTTAACCATGAATCGTCTTACAAACGAACAACGCTTGCAAATTATTGAATTTTATTATCAAAATGGGTGCTCTGTTAAGAAAGTTCATCGCGCGCTTCTTCAATTTTATGGTCAGTTTAATCGACCCACTGAAGCGGCTATTCAGGCTATTGTGACTAAATTTGGAGTGAAGACCAGACAGAAGAATTGCAAGAGCTACCAATGTATCCTGAAAAAGTCACAGTTTGGTGCGTCACAGAGCTTGACTTGAATGACATGTGGTTCCAACAAGATGGTGTCACATGCCACACAGCACGCGTAACAATGGACTTATTGAGAGGCGAGTTCGGTGAACATTTTATTTCACGTTCGGGACCGGTCAATCGGCCGCCTAGATCGTGCGATTTAACGCCTTTAGACTTCTTTTGTGGGGCTATGTTAAAGCTCATGTCTATACAGCCAAGCCCGCTTCAATTGACGTATTGGAAGACAACACTTAAGCATTTATTTCTGAGATACCGGCCGAAATGTTGGAAAGAGTATGCCAAAATTGGACTGAGCGGATGGACCATTTGAGGCACAGTCACGGTCAACATTTGCATGAAATAATCTTCAAACATTAAATTATATGGACCGTACTATCGATTCAAATAAAGATTTTATTAATTTTTCTGAATTTTATGTTTTTTTTTTTTTTTTGAAAAACTTTCCTATAGCTTTTAAAAAATCACACTATATTATTAAGCGACTTAGGAATGAAACAAATTGCTGTGAATTGATAATTTAAAGGCCAGTGGTATACCTTCACCCGTGAATTATCAACAGCAATTCCCTCAAAATTGCATGTTGATTTTGTGGTGAGCTGCCTTTGCTAAGTAGATTGAGCTGCTATCTGCTACTTCCCAATAGGTGGCGCTTTTCTTCTTATCATTCAGTTTCTGTTGACATTAATTAAAGTGGAATAGTGTGGAATGTCAAATGGACTTCTTAAAGTGGTGGAACCTCTTGTTTACAACTTATAATTTAAAAAAAACCGCAAGCTTACTTTTTCATTTTTCACCTTTGCTGGGATTTGAACTTGGGCAGTTTGAGTTTTTGAACAAATTCGTTATCAAAATAACTTTTTTATGTAAAGTGTTGTTAATGGTACTTCAATCGTTTTTAAAGTTAATCATCAATTTTAGAAGATTTTTAATATTTTCTTCTGAAATTTGTTTCTCTATAAAATCTTATTTCCTTGAATTAAACATTTCTAATACGCATTACGAAAAACCTACACAGGTCATAATTAATTCAAAACATAAAGACCTTAAGTTCATTTCATTTTATTTTAAAGAAAGGGCAAAAGCCATACGTTAGTAAGGGTTTTTTTTTTGGTTGTAATCTTAGTCAATTACAAATGACTTGAAGTTGAAATTCCAAATAAAAATAAAACAAATAAAATAATTCAAACAAATAATATAGTAACTGCGTCATTTTCTTTGATTTATAAGTACAAACGTTGTCTTGGCAATTTATGACATTTATTTTTAATTTTTTTTAATAAAAGAAGATAAACGTAGAATAAGAAGAAAGGATGCGTTTAAAGTTAATATATCTTATCTGTTATAACAAAAATAATAATAATAGTACAAATGAAAAATAACAAAATGCTTCAAAATAAATATAAAAAATCATTCAAAAATTGTTAGTGGAGTGCAAAACAAAGAAAGTATGGGTCTACTTTTTTAGTTTAATTTCAGCCATTTTTCATAATGCAAAACAACAAAAAAATTTCGATTCTTAAAAAAAGTAAAAAGCAGCTTAGATTTTTAGGTAATTTGGCTTTGACTAATGAAACATTTTTATGGACAATGTCTTTTATGTTTCCGTGTGTTTCTATATGAACAAAAGTAACGCGGGCAAGCCTTGTGATCGCTATGCTAGAGTTTATAATCTTTGCTTCCGGCCAGAGTTGGATTATTTTAGAGTAGTTATTTTCTGGGGGTAGCGTAGTGTAATGGCTTTAGCATTCGCTTACAACACAAAACAGCACAGGTTCAAATTCTAGCAAAGCAAAAAAGGAAGAACAAAAAATATACAGTTTTCGAAGTTTTAATTTAAAAAAATATGATATACCCCCCTCCCCCTCTCTATCACTCTCTCTTCAAGAAGTCCATCTATAAAAAGCCCCTCCAATCTATTTACTTTAGCACCAAACCGAATGATCAGGAGAAAGCGCCACCTACTGGGCAGTGGTGGATGTCAGCTACATATCGGGTTTTTCAATAAGAGCGCTACAAAAGTTTTTTTAAATAAAACAAAAACGGTTTTGGATATCAATGAAATTCTTTATTCCTGTAAAACTACGTTCGATGCCATTATGTATTGAACTTTATTTCTTTAGCATGGCCACCACGGACACGCTTGCAGAAGTCGAGACTCTGAACCCAATTTTCGACGGTTTTCAAGCATTAATCGGCCGATACCGCTCCAATTTCACGTTCGATTTTCGTACGAAGTTCATCAATCGTCGCTGGCTTGTTGGCATAGACCATAGACTTGACGTAGCCCCACAGGAAATAGTCTAACGGCGTCAAATCGCACGACAATGGCGGCCAATCGACTGGACCATTTAGTGTGATAACACGTTCTCCAAACTTGGTTTCCAATAAATTGATTGTGACATTCGCTGTGTGGCTAGTGGCGTCGTCCTGTTGGAAACACATGTCCTCCAAGTCCATATCATCTAACTGGGGCCAAAAATCATTGAACGGTAGCGATTCCCATTCACAGTAACGTGCCGGTCTTGATCATCACGGAAGAAGTACGGCCTAGTGACGCCGTCTGCTCATAAACCGCACTCATGGAGTTGGTGTGGATTGCTGCCTGACCAATAACTCTTATTTTGTTTATTGACGAAGCCAGTCAGCCACAAATGAGCCACATCGCTGAAGATGATTTTTCGATGAAAATCTGAATCATTCCCAAGTTGTTGCTCAGCCCAATTCACGAACATACGATGCTTCTGGTAGTCAAGCGGCTTCAGTTCTTACGTCAATTTGGTCGTGTAAGGATGTAGACCAAGATCTTTTCGCAAAATTCGCCACAACGACGTCACAGAGATGCGCTTGAGAAGAACGTGTGAGAGACACATTTCTTTAACTAAAGCCTTAGCGACAGCAATATTCTCGGCACTACGGGCTCTTCTTTGTCTCACTGGCACGGGAACATTTTGTACTGTGCCTGTGGATTCAAATTTTTCCCCTAGACGCTCAATTGTTGATCTGCTAGGACGTTTACGACGACCATAAATTGGAAGTAGCGCTCTTAACGTTGAGGCCACTGACTCCGAATTTTGGTAATAAATTTTAATTATTTCGACTCGTTGTTTGCTCGTATATCTTTCCATCATGAAATGGCAAACCTTACTGAAGAGAAATGTAAAAAGAGCGGCAAAAAATATGGCGTCGTTTGCTGTCCCTATCGCTCTACTTTTGTAGCGTCCCTTTTGAAAAACCCTGTACTTAAGCAGAGACCCTCACCACTTCACAATAAACAGTCATCATCGAGGCGTCGTCTATCCAACGATAGAAAGGGAATTTGATGTTGATCAGCCAAGGGTAACAGCAACTTGTCTCATCGCCATACTCTGTCTTTACTCTTCCAAAAGCAAAAAAAAGAAAAAATCAAAACCCAGAAAAGTTTTCATGTGACATGTTTCTAAAAGTGTATGTTTCTTTTTGTTGATCAGTGTAATTTCTTAATTTATACATTTATAATTTTTCAAATACCACATACAGAGAATAAGAATTCATGAGATTATTTTTAATTATTATTTATATTTTTAACAAGATATTATTTAAAATTTTAAATTTTAAATAATGCTGCTATTGTGATATTTATATAAGTATTAATATAAGTAATTTCCAGAGTCGTAACAAAATTACTTTGACGGTTAATAACTGCAAAACATTAACTTATAAATTCCTGACATTAAAAAATGGCAGCAATGAAAAGATTAGCAGATTATAACTGTATTAACAGAGGAATAAATTAATTTTAATTTACCAGTATTAGTTTTTCTCGCTGTTAAGCTATAAAACCTCTTTTAACTACCACTGTGTTTTTGATTTTCTCACATGACAATGAGAACACTTAAGCAACTAAGATTTCTCCCGTTTATTCCCTTGCCAACTGACAGTTTGTATTATTGGCATCTTGTTATGTAACCGTGGCTTACTAAACCAATCAACAAACAAATAAACAAACGAATAAATAATAAATGGAGAACTCTCAACAACTGCTTAGAAGAATTAAGCAAGAACTTTGGAAAAATACAAAAGTCTAGGGACTCATTTATTTATTCAAGCATTGAGGCCACTTATTTATTTATTTTCTTCAAGGTGAGCAAAGAAAATGGAGTCATTATAGCAGAGGGTCAAACAAATGGAATTTTCCTTTCTTCTCATTATTGTTTTTTCTTTTTTTTCCCTTTTTAACACACATATTGTTATACTGGTATTATTCGAAAATTTGCTAAAAGTTGCTACAAGCTAAAAGCTATTTAATGGTAGTTGGGTAGTTGAAATTGGCTTACCTGTAAATATCTTCGCCTTCTTTTGGCCACATTTCCTTGCACCACATTACAATCGCCATGTTTGAATATCACACGTTTTCGTACACGCCGAGAACTAAAACGTGTCTGACGATACCTGCAAAGGATAATATAGAAAAAAAATAAATTAGAACAATTTAAAATCTGGAAAAGAAATCTGAAAGCATGCATTTGATTGATTGAATTGAATGGAAATTGCAATACTTTTCACAAACATTGTATGCAAGAAGATACATAATATTTATACATACAATCTGAGAGTGTATCAGAATGTGTATTAAAATAATAATATTGTATTTGAAAAACCAAAACAAAAGTTTAAAAATAAGCAAAATAAAGAATTGCTTCTTTTCAAATGAGATTTTTTAAAATAAAAAACAATATTTTGTTTTTATACAATTCAGAGACTTAAGACTTTGAGGATTTTAAAATAATTTTCTGTTAATTTGTTTTGATACCTATAAAAAAAGAATAATTTTCACTTCTTGACTGTAAGAATATCCTCATTTACAAAATTAATTTTAAATAAAACATCTACACTTAAATATGCGTTTTATTGAAATTGTTTTGTTAAAAAAAATAAATTTTTTTAATTCTATATTTTTGGGCTTTAAACAGATATTAAACTTGACCAATTACTTACAATAAATTCAAAACAAATTATAACAATCAGAATTGAGTCAAAATATTACTAAAACTGGCACAATTTTCGAGAGAATAGAAAAGTATCGAAACAAAATTACTGTTTCACGATTTATTCTATTTAATCCCAGCCTGGTAATCTTGAAGTCGCCGTCGTCTAGTGGTTAATGTATTGGCTTACTAAGACGAGAGCACCGCTTAAAGACCCGGCTGTAACATCTTGAAGCAAAGAAATATTAAAAAAAATACCGACTACCTCTTAGCAGACTTCTGGCAAAATGTCGGAGAGTAACTGATTACCATCAACAAGCTTCTCAAGTCTGTCGTTCGGAGTCGACTTTAAACTGTAGGTCGCGGGACTCATGGATAAAAATTAACACACACAACATGAGTGATGCGAGAAATTAGGCCGTAATTCTGACACAAGTTTGTAAAGGCCGGTTATGTATGTGTGTAGGTATGTATGATACACTTGAATTATTTTATTTTTGAGCTATTAAGCTCTTAATTGATCTTAGTTTACGATATCCATTATGGCATTCCATTAAAAATGCAACCCTGTATTTATTATATTCCACCAACAGTAGCATAAAGTAGTCATGCAGAGTATCTTTAATGGTTTGTGAAAACGCCAGTAAAAAAGTAAACAAAAATGGCAGATGCAAAAGGTAGCAAAAAATGTTTTAATATGTTACTAATTTTTAAAAAGAGAGTTTCTTATTTTATAAAAAGTGAAAAAATTTTTTAAAGTCCAAAGTTTTATTGTTTCCCGATTTACAAACTTAAAATGTTTGCAAAAAAAATCTAGGTTCTTAGCTTTCAAGATTTGAAAGTAAAGGCTTTATTACGCTATGTGAGGGCACTAAATATGAAATCTCAATTTAAAACTTAATAACCTCCATAGTGTGTTAGCTTACTAAGACGATACGCGGGGTTCAAATCTCAGCTCTGACATCTTAAAAAAAAAGAAATATGAAAGCAACAGTCTTCTGGCAAAAGCTCTGAGAGTAACTGATTGCCATGAAAAAGTTCTCAAGTCTGTCGTTCGGAGTCGACTTTAAACTTTAGGTCCCGAAAGTCATGGATAAATATTAACACACACAACATGAGTGCGGCGAGAAGCTAGTCCGTAACCCTGAGACAGGATTGTAATGACCAATTTTGTATGTATGTATGTATGTATGTATGTAAGGCAAGAAGTAAATTGGCTAAGAAAAAGCATGGGCCTTTGGTGTTACTCAAACAAATTTAATTGTTTAAAGTAATTAATGTTTTCTCCTTTAAAATTGTTCAAATATATTATTTAATCGATAAAATTAAATTCAAAATTGCATGCAAATTACGAGTATTTCCATACAATAACGAGAATATTTGCTATTGTATATCAACACTACTTGAACAGTGTGGGTGTACGAGTCTAAGTGGGTCTGTCTTCTTGTGTGTGTGTGTGTGCCAATAAGTCTTTTGTCTGCTGTCTGAGTAAGTTAAATAAATACACTTGGTAACAGGATATATCACATAGTGCGCACGTAGACACTTTTTATGAATATGTATGTACGAGTACATGAATAAAATATGTAAATTTATTTACTGACTATGCCTTGTTCTACATGTTTCTTTCTATTACCTATACTCTCTTACGTCTCTACTTATCTTACTCGTTTCATTTGTTATAACTGTAGTTCCCATAAATTGTCAGGAATTTTAATTGCTTCACGAGCTGGAAACAACACAAAGAACAACTGCAGTAGCAATTAAATAGGGAATAATATAGCAACACATATGAGGAACAAACCTATTTATGAAACAAGAAAAAAAATAGAGGTGTGCAGTTTTATATTTAAATTACAAAATAGAATGTTTAGTAGTACATACATCTACTACTTTGTACTCATGCGTTTGAAGTTTGATGTTGAAATTGAAAAATTAATTGGTAAATGTTGCTTATATAGGTGCATTTTTTATATTAAAAAAAATAGTAAATTTTGATTCTTAATTTTTCTTATTTGCTGGGACTTAAAACGGGGCTGTTTGTGTTTTTGTGCAAGCGCTCTCTATAACCACTACTTCTTGCCGTAGTGTTATAAAATGTTTGTATATAAAAGTGTACTGTTGAATAACCTATTTATAGCAGATAAGTATCTTCAAGCCATCGTATTTTAACTAAAACTCTTTTAGTAATCTTCATGTAAAGCTGCTGTTAGATCTATTTTAACTAAATTCAGTTAAAAAAATATCCCAAAACCGATTGCCTTTAATTTATATTTTAATTTAAATAAATAATGCCATTGGTTTTAGAAATAACGAAATTGGAATTTGAAAATGTTAAATTTGTCTAAAAAATATACAATATATTAGTTTACATAGTTTACTATCGGGGTAGGTGGGACTTTCTTCTAATGTTAAGCATGATACGACAGTTTTTTGTAAAAATTAGTTTGCGGTTTTTTCAAAATTATAATTTAAAAATTAGAGTTTACCGCCTCCAAGATGACCATCTACAAAAAAAAAACGAAAGATCAGAAGAAAAAGCGCCACCTATTGGGTTCTAACGGATAACAGATAAACCTACTTAGCGAGTACAAACACCACACAACATGCAACGATGAGGCAATTGCTGGTGATCAATCAAGGGTGAAGGTATAACACTGGCCTTTGAATGATCAATTTACAGCGACTTCTCTCATTCCTAAGGCGCTTAATATTAATATATAAGAAAAAATATAAATATATGTACTGTTCTTTCCAAAAAAAATTCCAATGCAATGCACAGCATTTAGTAGGGGTTTACCCCTGAGTATTGGTCTGAAATATAAAAAAAAAATAAAAATTCAATGGCTTCAAATTTTAGATTTTTTCGCCCAAGAAGAGATTGGTTTAACGCAGGCTTTTATAGTGTTGTACCTAAAGCAAGTCTTTTCAGTTTAATTTGTTGGACAGGCCTCAAGTCCCAAGCATTAATAACAACCACACAATTTAACCTCAAATTCCAATTCAATAGCGTCGAGTAGTAGAAAATTTATTGAGGCTGGCGGACTTATTGTAATATTTTCCCTTTATTAAGTATACACTGCCTGAGTAGAATTTTAATGTGATTGTCCTTTGCAGAAGAGGTCTTATTGATTTTTACAAATTTATTATATCACTTGCCAATTGTAAAGCATATAGTGCTTTGTTGACATACATACTTGCCGATGAGCCGAAAGTGTGAGAGATGCGTCTAATGTTCCTAATAGCTAAGCAAGAAAATCATATTATATATGCGATTGTCATTTATAACAGCTAAATGACTTATTCACTCCCAACCGGAATAATTTGTCATTCGAAATATTTTCGCCTTTCACATTATTGCAATCATGAATAATTACTCACTTGCAATTTTTTTATTTTGTTATTCATTCAATGGAGAATGATAGCCCTTAAAAATTACACTCGATTTTCCTTCATAAAAATTTTTTCAAAGGTTATGCAATTTGGCACATCTCTATGATATCTTATTGGCATAAAGGTGTAATCACTTCTTTAAACTGACAAACCAGTAACAATTCTAGCAGGAATGCTTAAAAAAGTAGTGGAAAATTGTATAACAAGAGCCTGGTGATAGTCTTCGCTATGCCCGAAATAATTTTTAAATGTTAAATAGCATGTATTGATTGGTTTAACTTTATTTTTGTGTTATTTCGAATGGGTTAAAAAAATATATTTAACAAATGTATTTCTTTAATGTGAATTTAGCTTTAAAGAAAAAAAAATGTAAATGATTACACAACCGTTTACATAAGAATCAATTAAGCTTTCTAACAAATTTATTCTATTGACAATTACAAGCTTTTGCAATGAATTGTTTGTAGTCAATAAAATACTGCTTAAAAGGTATGGACACACTAGACAAATACTTGACTACAAACGTTTAACCACTAGTTTATAAAAACTAGCGGTGGTGGAGTGTGGTTTTTAAAGCGCTCGCTTACAACACCAAGCAGCCCATGTTCGAGTCCCACCACTGGGTGAAATGAAAAACAAAAAATTTATGCGGCATTTTCAAAGGTTTAATTAAAATAAAAACATATATAAGAGGTTTCCCCATCTCCAGGAAGTACATCCTTAAAGAAAACCGGCCCTTAATATTCCACTCTATCCACCTTTGATCTATCAAATGAATAAACAGAAGAAAGTGCCACCTACTGGGAAGTAATATGCAGAACTAATCAAGGATCAAAACCTATCAAAAACAACAAAATATTTTAAAATTTATTGTATTTTAATAATTAAATAAATAATGGAATGAAAAAAGAATTAAAGAACGCTGTAATTGACAAAACAGTTAATGTTCACCAGAGCCAAAAAACCTGTATGAAAGTAGAACAAAGACACTGGTATTTTTTACAATGCAGACGGTGTAAGTGAATTTCTTATCATTATAGAAATCTGGGGCCGGGACCAATCGACGCATATTTTTTTTTCTGATAAAAATGATCCAAAAAACTTATTTTCGGTTTTTTGTCAGTTACAGCGTTCTTTATTTTGCGACGATATGTTTGCCTAATGTGACCGTATCTCTTTTCTCAAACTGCATTTTAATCGTTTATAAACAGTGAATATGATATCTTTTTTAAAAATGCACATAAATATTTATAATTACTAAGAAAAAAAGTAGTAAAAACATCAATAAGTTTAACAAGTGAATTCTAATGAATTGAATGTCTTGGAAAGAATAGAATTCTAAACAACGTTAGGCATTGTTAAAAAAAATAAATAAAAGTGCTTACAAAATTTGCAATAAAAATAATAAAGTTCAACAATTTATGGAAAGAAATATGAACAAATAATTTATTTCAGTACTTATAATAATTTGTTATACGTATGTAAGTACATACTTATATATTTTTAGAAAAGTATTCAAATATGAAATAATGAACACATTTCTTTTACAAAAAAACAATATTTATTAAAAAAAAATATTATACGAGATTTAAAATTTGTGAACTTTTTATGTTTCCTGTCATTATTTAATATACACTAAATACGGTAACATAAATACATATATAGTATGTACATGTGTTAATATATTTTAATTACTTTTCATTTATATATTAAATGTGTGTAAGAGTGTGTTCTACAGCTCATTTTTGTTTAACAGTGTTTTTAGTGCACGGCAATCAAAGTTTTTAATTAAAAGCGACGCAATAATTTAAATACGTTTTAACTAAGAAATCAAAAAAAAAAAAAAAATACAATTTATGCACAAAAAAGCATTAAAAAAAGTATGGAAAATTATGAAAACAAATTTTAAAAGAGAAAATTATTCGGCTTTTATCTGTCTTTAACACATTTAATCATATCTTGATTATAAAATTATTATAAAAATAATGGGTCTGCCCTGATTATTTAGCAAAAACTTTTACGATCTATTTGTTTGTGACATTATAAACCGAAAACGAAACCTGCAGCTTACTGAAGTAACTTACAAATTTTTGCTTAAAATATAGGGGTAATCCCAAAATTAGTCGACTTAACAAAAAACCAATTTTGGAAATTAACAGCCTTATTGATAATAAAAAATTAGCAGGTCGTTGTACACAGTGGCTAAGTTTGTCATTCCTATACGTGGAAATTGTTACTCAAACGTACAAGGTATTAAATTTTTTGGTTTGTCTGCCCAATTTTCAAATATTTAGAAGGTATGAAAAGTTTTAATAATATCAGTCTATAATGGGTGATAAACTTGCCAGTTTTTTTGTTCCATATGCTAACGAGTTGCTAACTTTTCATTATATATACGGCCGTAACTTTTTATATCTAAATAAATGAATAAAATAAATATAAATATATAAAAATAAATCAATACACTTTTTCTAGTGATTATCAATAGCTATTATCAATACACTATTATAGTACTTAGTTCTTATTGTTGGCAGATCTGTTCCTGCTGAGCCATTTTTTAAGTTCAGAAATAGATAATAATCTAAGGGAGGTAAATCTGAGAAATAAAGTGCGTGATAAAGTAATTTCAAATAAAATTAACAAAACAAATAATTTAATATCGCCATCGTAGCAGTGTATGTGTGAACTTGTGCATTGCCTTTATGAAGTAGTCCCTTCTTTTCTGCCAATTACGGCTTTTTTCTTTAATTTCCTCATTTAAATGCTGCACTAAGTAAACATAATACACTCTATTGATTGTTTTTTCTATTGGAATTTTATCAGTAAAAATTATCACACGCCTATCCCAAAGAGACGAGATGACTTTACCATATATATGTAATTGTTTTTGGAACGATTCTACCATTGCAGTCTCCTGATTTGATTGTCTCACATGTAAAGTGGTAGACCTATGTCTGAGAAAATATTTCATCTTTAATAGGGTAAAATATTGTATAGCTCTCCTTTGGAGTAACTTTACGACGCTGTTTTTGTACTCTTTTCGGTAGACACAGCACCTAACACTGGCTTAGCGTTGTCATTATTAAATTTGTAGAAAAAAAGCAATGAAGAACAAGTTTTTAAAATCCTACCCCTTAAGCTGCTAATTAGTATTTTTAGAAAAAATAAAATGAAGACCAGTTTTGAAATCCCAGTCCCTTAAGCAGATGATCAGTCAATACTAATACAATTTGGTTTAGGGATGCTTGAGGTTAATCGATGCATCGCAAACATAGATGTTTTTCATTCGATGTATCGTTAAAATATTGATTCAAAGGATGATACGATATTATCGCAAAACATTGATGTAAGTTCACTAGGCATCGCATCGGCAAAACATCGATGTATTTTTTTCGTGAGCATCCCTAGTCTGGTTTAAATTTTATGAACATATATACGCTATGAATAACCTAAGAAATAAAGTGCGTGATAAAGTAATTTGAAATAAAATTAACAAAACAAATAATTGAATTTCGTCATCGTAACAGTGTATGTGTGATCTGGTGCATAGTCCTTATGAAACAGTCCATTATTGTTTGCCGAATGCGGGCTTTTTTCTTTAATTTCGTCATTCAAACGCTGTACTAACTAAACATAATACACTCTATTGATTGTTTTTTCTATTGGAATTCTATCATTAAAAATTATCACACGCCTATCCCAAAGAGACGAGATGACTTTACCTATATATGTAATAGTTTTGTCTTCTTTGAGTACAATTCTACCATTTCAGTCCACTGAGTTGATTGTTTCAATACCAATACTCAGGAGTAAACCCCTACAAAATGCTGTGCATTGTATTGGAATTTTTGTAAAAATTTATTTTCTTATAATTGGATTTGATTTTTTACAGATTGAGACAAATTGCTGTGATTTGATCATTCAAAGGATAGTGTTATACATTCAACAGCAATTGCCTCATCGTTGCATGTTGATTTTAGCTATTATCTTCTTCTTCCCAATAGGTGGCGATTTTCTCCTGATCATTCGTTTTTCGTTGTCAAAGGTTAAGGTAGAATAGAGTGGAATGTCAGGGAGCGGTTACTTTGTAGACGGACTTCGCGGAGGGGAGGCCCTCTTATTTTTATATTATAATTTTGATAAAACCTCAAACTAACTTTTTAATTTTTCACCCTTGCTGGGATTTAAACCTGGGCCGTTTGAGTTTTTGAAATTCCTGTTACTTAAGCTGATGATCAGCCAATATTATTTTGTAAATGCTTTTGGCGTGACCGTTCACTACTACAGTCTTGTTTAAATTCTGGAAATAAATATACCTACCTATGAATAGCCTAAGAAATTGAAATTGATTTTTACCTCTTAGGGCTAAGCTTTATATAAATTAAAGTTAGTGTAGAGGGTAACCAATGGTTTACAAGAAACAAATTATATTATTTTATTGTTTAACCTGCTTGTCTTACTTTAATTGCTAAGTTTGCAATAAAAAAACCGATAAAAGATTAAAGAAAGGTTTGAAAATTGTTTAGCATTTCAGTCTTAATATGCATTTACAAATATATTAATAATTTGAAATGGTTCTTGGTAAGGCAGAGTAAGCAGAATTTACATTTTTCGACGTTTATAAGTAAAAATAAAATCTAAAATATGTATATCTACATACTTAAAGTAAACGCCGTAGATTAGTTTGTAGTTTGCTGGCTTATTAAACAAGAACTCCGGGTTCAAACCCCAGCTCTTACATCCTGAAAGAAAGAAGCCTGAAAAACTATTTTTTTTTTTTGGCGACTACCTCTTAGCAGTCTTTTGGCAAAAGTTCTGAGAGGAGCCTACTGAACTGTAGGTCTTGGTACTCATGGAGAAAAATTGACACTCACAAGCGGAGTGCTGCAAGAAGCTAAGCCATAACTCTGAAAAATGGTTGTAATGGCCAATTATGTAAATATGTATATATTTGATGTATTTATTCCAGTATATTCTATGTCGTTGAAGTGGTTCGGTTATCCCAAGCGGAGTATTGTAATCACACACTTATATTTCAGTCAAATCTTTGGTCTACAATGGCAGTATCCAATAATTTCAAGTTGAGGATTTTTTTAGTCACAAAACAACACCTCCAGAAACATATTTATTAATAAGTGTTTTGTCTACGCTCATATTTAACTTTATAGCCAATATTTGTGTATACTATTCCTACAGATTTTGTTTCAATAGGATTTATCAAAAATTAAACCAATTATTTAAAGCATAGTTGTCCTTTTTTTAATTCCAAACAAAAGAAAAATTCCAAATATGTCATTCCATTAAGGTTGTCATATACATATTTTTCCTATTTTATAATTTCGCAAAACTTATTTGAATTAAAATTTTGTTTAGTTCTAAAATTTACTTTTTAGGTATTGCATGATTTTAATTTCAATAAATTATCTTTTACAAAATAAGTATAATAAAATTAAAATGTTAATAGAAGAAAAATACTTTACCAGAGCAATGTTTGTATTGTAAAAAATGTGAAAACAAAAAAGAAGAGAATGGCAATTAAGATTACCATTTCGTCTATAAAATCCAACAGAGACTTCAAGACAAAAAAAAAACAGCAGCAACGTAGAGAACAAAAAACACAAAATTAAAAAAAAAAATAAACTTTTTTTTAGATTAAACAAAATATCACATGAACTTCAACGCAATTTCTTTAATTTTATAATTTAAAAATTATTTTTTACGTATTTTAAATGTTTTTAACATTTTGTGCTGTTTCATTGGCTTCAAAATTTTCGACAGTTTTTTCAATTTAATATTTTTTTTTAAGAAGTATAAATCATGTAGCTGTCTTAGGCTTTAAATGAAGAGCTAATAAGAAACTGTCAAAAATATTTAAAAGAAATTGTAATTAAGCTCAACAAAATCTGAGCTGAAGTCTGAATTTAAGTATGTTTCACATAAATTACCCAAGAAATGAAAATGAAAACAAAAATAAAGCGCGAAAGAGAGAAATAACAGAGAGCAACAAATGTCATTTGGTTTTATTTGGTTTTTTGTAGATTTTTACATGCATTCGTCTATTACAGCTGAGCGTTTTCATTTGTTTTTAATCGTGGTTTATTTCAATTCTTTATATTTTTGCACACTTCCAGTACTATAAAGTAATTAAAAATTTTAAGAATATTACCGTAAAATTATTTAGCATGGGTGTATTAGTTATGTTTTCTGTTCCCCCCAGACCTGTTAAATTTCTTTTACGCTTAAAAATCAAGTTTATTATTTTTTTAAAAAAAATTTAATGATCATATAATCCTTTGTAAACAACATCCGATTTGCGATAATAATTCAAGTCGCAATTTACTAACATTTTTCACAATCTAGGGCTGTGACCACCTTTACACAAGAGATGAAAATTTATGATTACTTATTGATTACAAGTAGAAATAATCAATAAATAATCCAGATTAGTTTAAATTACAAAAAATAATCAAAGAAAATAACAAGTAGCGCGATTATTTTCTAGTTAATTCTTTTTTTTTTTAATTAAATTTAAGCCATAATTTATTTAATATTACATTTCCATAAATCACTTGTCTGATTATTCTGATAAAGAAAACTTACATATAAATGATATTTTGTATTTGCAAGAATACACCTACCAAATTATGTTCGTTATCTTTATTATTTAATGGATTATTTAGTTTATTTAGTTTAAACCTTCTCTAGAAAAAGTATACAAATTGGCCATAAGACCGGTCGATCGATTAAGAGAGTATATACCATTGGACAAACTAACAGACAATTTTAATATACATATACTCGTATACATAGATACATACATACATACATAATTGGCCATTACAACCCTGTTTCAGGATTACGGCCTAGCTTCTCGCAGCACTCATGTTGTGTGTGTAAATTTTTATCCATGAGTACCGGGACCTACAGTTTAATGTCGACTCCGAACGACAGATTTGAGAAGCTTTTTCATGGCAATCAATTACTCCCAGAGCTTTTTCCAGAAGACTGCTGAGAGGTAGTCGCCGAAAGAAATAATTTTTTTATATTTCTTTTTTTTCAAGATGTCAGAGCTGAGATTTGAACCCGGCGCTATCGTCTTAGCAAGCCAACACACTAACCACTAGACCACGGCGACTGGCTTCTCTTCAGTTGTCTTTATCTTCAATACTTAAAACGTTTCTCAGTCTTTTTACCACTGGTTACGATGCCATACTAAATATATTTAGATCTTACCGCTCACTCTTCTCAAATTTCAAAATTAAACTAATCACTTGTAAATGCTTCTGACTTATCGTATACAAACAAGGGAATTCCCCGTTTTCATCACGGATAATAGAGGTAATCACGGTTAATCGAAGCAAACAATTTGAAAACATTGCAAAGAAAAAACAATAGACTGATCTTTGGCTATCACGATTAATCGGGGTTACCGGTTAAGCGGATCACGAATAATCGAGGCCCAACTGTACATGCTTACATATATAGTTTTATACAACTGGCATCGTCTTATATAATGGTTTAAATTTCCTTCACTTAAATTATCGATTGAATTTTTAAAAACTACAGCTTAAAGTAGGGAATCAACAAAAATAAAAAATTTTAGTGTAACACTATCGTTGTACAGTACTATTTCGATATTCCGGACACGGGAAAATCCGGACAGCGCGACAATTCGGACATTTGTTTTAATACAACAGTAGATTCTGTAATTCGAACTCCATAAATTTTTGCCACCTCAATAATTCTGACTGCCATTATTTTAACTACTTTTGCACAATAACTTAGACTGTCTTTTCTTAGTTTTGTTTCTTTAACATTTTTACCGTTACAAATGGTATGTGCAAAGAAAAGAATTGTTTATTTTTGCATATATAGCACTAAACTTTTCAGTTACAAGAAAAAACTGAAATTTACTTTGTGAATGATAGAATTTCTATTACACTAGTTCTATGCGTAATGCTATACATAAAATGTCAGACAAAAATTACAAACATGAATTTTGTCATTTTACAAGAGTATGATAATATACCATCAGCCATGCTTACACGCCAAATATGATCGTATAATAATCGATAATGTGTGAATTGCTAGGTATATACATATGCACGTGTACTATGTATGTACACTGATTAATTTTCAACATGGAACCAATTACAAAAAAAAAATCATAAAGTTGTAACCAAAAATATTGCAAAAATGCTATAAATATACCGCAATCTCAAGCAAAGATTATAATGATAATGAATTAATTCCTTTACGCAACTGTACTGTTGGTCAGTATTTCAATTGTTGTTTGGTTCTTATCTTATGTACATACATAAATATTTGTTTCTTTTTTCTTTTATTTATTTATTTTTATTTTTTGTTGCTATTGTAATTGAAATGTTTGTATTTTCTACAGCATTGCCATCTATTTTAAAATTTTTGAAAATAAGATCCAATTCGAGCAGTTCGGTACTCGGAATTTAGGAACTCAGCAACATACATGCGCATAATTGTTGTTTTTTTTGTTTACTACACGTGTTTTGTTTATTATTTATTTGCTTTCTTTTAGTTTTTATTTTTTTTTCTTATTTAGTGTATTGCTTTTTATTTATCTGTTTGACAGCGGTTTTTTTTTTTTTTTATTTGAACGATTTCTTCCTGTTTCTTTGTAGCCATTATATGCAAAGACTTTACATGAACGCATTATTATTTAATACCCTACAGCATATACAACGTAATTACATTGGGTTTTTATTGACCTCTAGTAATATTATATGTTCTAACTGCTAGTTTACAGAAAAGTACTTAAAAATTGCAGTGTTTTACGATATTCTTTCTAAGCAAGCAGTAAATTCTAAATCGCCTTGTGTTTTGTGGAAAAAATAGTACATAAACAATTATTTTAAAAATACATAATACATACATAAAATCGATATTTAATATTAAGGTTTTAACCAAAGCGTATACAAAGCTTTAAAAAAAATCCACCAAATATGGAGACCCTGTTTCAGACATCTAAAGAAGTCGGTCGTTCGGTTCCTTACTATGTTTTCATATGTTTAGTTAGCGAACAAAAACTTTCTTTTGATATCGTAAAATATACTGTTAAACCATGATTTCAGACATAACGCAGAATTATCTAAAAGCTTGTTTATAAAAGACGATTTTAATTTTATATGAAGAAGCTAAAAAAGTAAAAAAATATCATCTATCGTCCAATTACAATTCTCTTCTATAAGTAGTTTGGCTATACAAAAGGCCGTAATTATAAAAGTTTATAGTTGGAAGACAAAGTAAGAAAATAAGACCGCCGTAGTCTACTGATTAGTGTATTTGCTTTCTCGACAAGAGCTCCGAGATCAAACGTCAGCTCTGACATTAAGAAAAAAAAATGATATATGAAAAAATATTTTTTTGGCGACTACCTTTTACCAGTCTTCTGACAAAAGCTCTGAGAGTATCCAATTGCCATAAACAAGCTGTCTGCTGCGAGAAACAAGGTTGTAGTGGCCAATTGTGTTTGTATGTATGTGTGTAAATTTTACTTTTCAGTATTTTATTTGCATATTTATTATACTGAAACTGGACCTTGGCTGGCAATTCTTGCTTACCAGATTTTTCTGAATTTTTTTAATCTTTGTTTATTAACATTCGTTACAAACGTGTACTTTTGAACGATTATTTTAAAAAGAACTGATAAGAGCTTTAAATTTCTCTTAAAATGAAATTATTTTATTGACCTCTTTCTGTTTTAAACATTAATTTCAGTTTGTAAGCTTTAATTATGCCTTTGAATGGCGAAAGTAATATAATTTGTTTACAATAAATTTTATAAAGGTCTACACAATTAATTTATTTCTGTTTTCTTATCAAGAAAGAAAGAATATTCGCAACAGTTATTTAATTATTATTTTTATTAATAAAGATTTTAAAAATTTTGTTGCAGGTATTACATATCTTATGAAAGTAAGTTTCACTATAAATTTACAATCAAAGCTTCTTAGTGAGGAATAATAGAATTAAAATAAAACAAATACAGTTAGAAAGCCAACGAAAATCTTTTTTCGATATCGTGCAACAGGCTATTAATTTCGTTTAAAATAGAGTGGGCAAACAAACAAAACATTTCGCAAACGTTACAACAAATTCATACACTTTTTAAAATTTTTTTAATCGTATTGTACATGAGCACAACTAAAACAAATACTTTCTAAATGAGAAAGAGCGTAAATGAAACAATTAGCTTTTCGCTCTTCTGTTTGCTTTGTTATTCCGTTACATTCGTATAATTTGCTCTTTTTCTCTTCTTCTTTTATTTTTCTTCTCATTAATTTTATGTTGTACCTACGCACATTTGAGTTAGTGTATTTGTAGTACTCAAAACAAAAACAATATACAAAATTAAATGGAACAATCGTTCTCACTGTTTCTGTTTTATTTTTGTTTTACTCAATGTAAAGAATACAACAAAATGCGATGAAACGTTCAGTTTTGTTTATTTTCCTACTCTGCTTTAAAATTGACTGCTTTACATTATGCATCTGAAAGTGTTGACGTGACAGTAAGTTCTAATTTTTTGTAAGACTTTCTTTTCGTATTTAAACACGAATTATTTAAATATTCAATTTCTCAATATTTAGTTTTATTTACCTTCATACAAAATATTACGACAGAGACGAAGATACACTTGACGATATCATCTAGCCTGTACTACTTTGCATTCCCTTCCCTTAAAAGCGGATAACCTGACGTATCAAAATGATTTTGTGTGAATTGAGAGTAAATAATACGAAGAATGTATTTTTGAAATACGACTTAATTTTGTACCAACAAAAGTTTTGTGTGAACTTTAGGAATCAAAAAATTGAAATTGAATACTACAAAAGTGATGACATTTTTTACTACTTTTTCTTCTCTATTTTTCATTCACTTATTACAAAAATTTATATGTATATGAAGGCGGAACCAAATCAAGACAACATCAACAAAGAAACCAGACCATTGATCATTTTTTTAGGTTTGACAATATAAAATAAGGTGGTAGCCGTAGTCTTTTGGTTAGTATGTTGGCTTACTAGACTGGGTTCAAACCACAGCTCCTTCTTAAAGAAAAACTACTTCTTTAGCTGTCTTCTGGCAAGGCAAAACTTTGAGAGTAACTGGTTGCCACGTCGACATTAAACTGTAGGGCCCGGTATTCATGGAAAAAAAATCGAAATACACAACATGGGTACTGCGAAGAGCTAGGCTGTAATCCTGGAACAGTGTTGGAATGGCCATTGGTAAGTATATAACAGAAAATAATTCAAACTATCTAAATCCTGCAAATAAGTTGCAAGATGTAGCAATTTTTACTTGAATTCATTGTGTATATAATCCACCACAATATACCAAAAAACAAACAACATATAAAACAGTGAGTTTCGCAAAATATTTTAGCGCCCAAAATAGGTTTGTCAATAAATTATTGATGACAAATATTATGACAATTTAATAGATTAATTCAATGACGATTACAAAAGGAACAACATTTAAAAACAATTCCTATGAAGTAAAGTTAAAAATTTTGTAAATTATTATTTTGTTTAAACAAATCTTCTAAGTTAATAAATAAAGTAGTAATTTAGAGATTTTTTAAATTATTTGTAAAAATATGCTTGTCTGTGATATCAAATTTGGGAATATTTATCAAAAAACAGAATAACTTCAGTAACCCATGGAAAGATTAATATCAAAGTGAGTGAAACAATTTTAAAAACATTTTACTGAGTTTTGTGACTGCAAGTAAGAAAATAATTTCAATTGACTTTTCTTTCTTTTGTTCATTTTTTTAAATTTTTTTTTTTTTTTAATTTTCACATATAAAATGCAAATTAAATGGAGGAGTCTTAAATTCATATTAATCTTATCATATTAATTTATCACTTGTCATGTATGTATGAATAAATAAAATTTTAAACAAAATTAAAAGCAACAAAAACAAACAAAATTTTCAAATCTCGAAATAACATTAAAACTACAAAAGAATATTTTTTTTATCATTTAACAAAAAACAAAAAAAAAAGAAGATAAAAGAATATCGTCTGATAAAAAGTAACTGACCTTCGCATAAAGAGAAATAGTAAAGAAAGTGTATCTCTTTTTGCACAAAAAACAAATGCTAATTGAATTTCATTTTTGGTTGTTAAGACTCTTATTATGCACATACATACATAAATACATATACAGTACGGAACTAAAGTATACGTACATAATATATTTCCAAAAACTGAAATTATTAAAAAAAATGTAAATTTTTAATGAGCTTTAATATTAGATATCTTTTAATATTTATATTTTAACAAATAATACTAGTTCTAAATATAAACAATTAAAAAATATTAAAATAAACAAAACTAGGGGGAACAAAAGTATTCGTACAATTTCCCGCTATCTTAATTGTTTCTTTGCCACTAGTGAGAAGTAGTAAACTCAGTTTTATGCAGTGAAACATAGCTAAACATTCCATTCAAATATTTTTATGATACTGTTTTCGTATACTATTGTAAGCAAAAGCAGCGCTTGTCTGGTACACAGCTTTTTCATCATAATTTTGTCAATAAAACACTTTTTTAAATGTCTGTCATTTTGAATGGCTCACGCCGATGATAATCCAATACCATTTCGTACATTCTTTTAACGGTTTCTAGTGAAACACGTCAGTTGGTCAACCGCTACGGTTTTCGTTTAGGCAGCTAGTACGGCCTGGGCTAAGTTCTCTTATCCAATATTTTATAGTCGTGAAGGAAGGACCAAACTTTCCCATAGAAGAATCTGGCACGATTCGAATATTGGTTGGGATAAAAGCTTTTAAATAAAGTCATTTCTTCCAAAAAAAATGCTCCCTGTAATCGTTCAGTTTTGAAGTCTCAAAAGTACTAACAAAAGTATCACTTTGAAACTTAAAACATGTGTTTTATAACATTGGCACTATTAACCAAAGCAATTTTTTAAAAACTACTGTCCTCTTCTACTCATCATGTCAACTACTTTTATGACTACCCTTGTGGTTAGTCCTACTCTTAGTGTTCAAAAAAGGGGAAATAAGCATTATTTAGGAACAAGGTCGTAGTCGCACTAGTAATTGTGTAGAGATAATATAAGTCTACGTTACTGCAAATCCAACGGGTCAATAAGAACAATTTTTCAAATGTTTAAAAGTAAGAAGTAATACAGCAAAATTGGACTTAGCCAATGTGTCTATATAAGGAGGCACTGTGTTTTTTTAGTAAAGTTTTTATGGCATTGGTTATAGTCAATTAAAAGAGTAATTTTGAAATATTTTAATAAGGAAAGTCCTAAGATCACAAAAAACAAGTTTTATTAAAGTTTTATTAGAACACAATATATGATTTGCAATCAATAAAACATATTCTATTCCTCCAATCGTTATGAAATGAATTTTTTTTACTAGTGGATGTCACATAAGGTGAAAATATTTTTTTTTAAATATTAATTTATTAGTTAAATTAAAACAAATAATTTTATTTCGATATGAAAGAATAATTAAAAACGCCTTAAAATATGCAAATTTACGAACAATAATTAAAAGTAAAATAAAATGTTTCTTTATTGTCTTAAAGAAAGAATAGACTTTAAACAACAAAAAAAGGTTTTTTAAATAAATTATTTTCAATTTTAATTTTATTTTATTTATTATACTATAATGTTTGAAAAAGATCCTGTGGGGTATAAAAACTATATTTTTCTTCGAAATTTACACAACAAGTCACCACTTATAGACGTCAATTACAAAAAAAAAAACATTTTAAATCATATTTTCGTGGCTAATTTACAACACATTTCAAAATTTATTTCTCTTTGCTGTTATTTTAATATAATTTTAATTTTTTTATTATTAAAAACACAAACGTAACATGTTTCTTTTTTTTTTCTCAGGCATAGAAAAATATAATTCGTGTTAATTTTTATCTAATTATTAGTTAATTAAATCTTAATAATTAATCATTAAAACTTTTTCTTACCAGTAACTTTACATATTTAAAATTACTGTTTAAATATAATTGGATAAATTATTAAAAACAATTTTTAAATTTTTAATGTTGATTTAAAGCTTAATTTTATAAGTGATATAAATTCCATATACACATTAGTTTTAATTGTTTTTCTATGGGATTTTGTTATACACGCCAGAGAGGGGATAAAATACTTATAAATGGTTTCATATAATGTTAACATAAAAATATACATATATACTGCTGGAATATATCTAAGGTAATATGAAAAAACGCTTATGTCAACATAAGGCCAAATTAATTTACTATTTTGGAAGCCTCATAGATGTAGAGTTTTATAGTATACATTTGTTGTTCAATTCAATTCAATAATTGCAAGAAACAACTATAGTAACATTTACAGAAATTTAGATATATTTTAAAATTTTATTTTCTAACTAAAGCTGTTATCCCTTAACGACACAGACAGATATAAGGACAGTAAAATTAACTGAGATTCTGGATAGGAAAATTTTGATTAATTTTTGCATTATGAAGAAAAAAACTATTAAATAATAATATTAAAATATGTATTGCTTATGGAGATAAGCATGTCTCTATGGCCGATTCGTCGCCACAAGACTTTTTCAAAAAACTATAAATTCATATAAATTCTATTACAGTCTGCCATCTATCGGTTAGGCAAATAAACCTCTAGCGAATGAATGGAATATAATTCTCATTTAATGTATAAGTTCTTGAACTTAAGATTTTGTAGTTTCGACACAATATTTGGGAAAGTCTCCTAACGAATTTTTTGTTTGTTTTTATTTTTTGGAAAAACTATTTTTTAATAATAAATATATTTTTAATCTATGATTGAATTGTTGTTACGATTACTTACTATTCATGCGTTGTTCCAAAAGTACCTATTCAAGTAAATAATACAAAATTGCTAATAAATATATATATTTCATCAGCAGACTTTTTCCCAGAAAACAAAAATACGAATTCTTAAACTTATTGGTTTCTACAACGACGTTTTTAACCCACAACAAGAAAATGTTAAGAGCTATACAACACAACCGATATTGCAAGAGAAATTTCCAAGCCGTAATTTGGCAACATCGATTAACCATCAAGATCATATCATTTGACGCCATTAGAATTTTTTAAGAATATGTTATAAGAAAATTTCACTCAAATTTAAGCAAATATTTGGAAAAAAAATTAAGAACAAGTAATTTATAGAAAAATTATTTCATTTACTAATAATATTTGTCTTCTTTGAACATAAGAATAGTAAGAAACTAAAATTTTATGTATGGCGATTACATGTCTTTATAATTTAAACAAATATTTAAAAGATTTTTTTGTTTTATTATAATTATTCTGACAGCACCTACTCACATTTGGCATTAGAACTTCCTTTTGTTACATTAAGCGCATACCTCATACGAGTAATATGAAACTGTTGCTCTAATAATTGAATTAAAAACAATTTTCATTTGAAAAATTTTAATTTCTCGAACAAGATTGAATTTTTTTTATGAACACAACCGCACTTAATTCAACTTACAGTAAACTTTGCTAAATATTTTCATCCATAAAAACGATACATAAAGTACAATTTTGTACAGAAATATTTTTTTAGAAACAAACCTGTGCAGAACTTCTGGGTGTCTGAGCAAAAAACTGATCGAATTTCGTTTTGCAAGCCTCCACAAAATTTTCACCAGTAAGAAAAAACATGACCTGAGGTTGCCAAATCCAGGCTATATGATCGATGCACCAAAACTTCTCATATCTGCTAAAACACAAATCTACCTTTGACCCCATCCCACATCCCTTCTCTTTGGCTCAAGTATTTCTTTGTTGAACCTCACAAAATAAGCGGTTAGAGTTAATCCAAATCGAAAAATTGTATACTATAGCACTTCTATCAGAATAGTTTTAATTTCCTTGTAAATTATCTTCCTTTCCAATTTGATATTTATTTGTTGATCCAAAAAGACCTCCACTCTGAAATTAGTCACAACTGTAGAGAAGGAAACTGTCTTTGGCATAATTTTTTTCAAATTTTTAAAAAGGTAGCTTTCGGAGATATAGGCTTCCGACTAATAGGTAATGAAGAGTGACCTTTTACCTTTTCAAAAAAAAGTCATGTTGCATATTAAATCAAAGGTAATTTAATACCCTTTCATATGCAGCTCTTATAAAAGGCATCCCTATAATACTTTTAAAAAAAATTAAAATTAAGTAAGTGTAACTTTGTGCATTTTTGTATTTTTTTCGGATTTTTAAGACCTCATATTTCCGGATCCAGCTGTTTCAGTGCGCCAAAACTTTGAATTTAATTTAGTTCTATGATGTACTATATTTCTAAAAAAAAACTCATAAAATTCGGGAGGGGGTGGATTACGCCCATTGGTTGATTTGACTTGGAATGACCCGTAAATATTTAATGAAAAAATCGTAAACATTGTTTTATGGAAAAATTTTAAAATCAGAGTTGCTTTTAAAAACACGCAACTTGGCATCACTGTTTTTAGAGTTAATTTCTATTAAGTCGTCGGTGTTCTAGATAGCAGCTCGATAGCGATTGTGTAGCTTTTCGTTAAATATAAAGCTATTAGAAAAATGGGTCTTTTAGATGAGCTCTATGCAAAGAAGCTGATGTGGAAAATTTCAATATTCCATATTCCATAGCCGAATAACGTTAGTAGATCTTTTAAACGAATAAAAAGCCTTACAAAAGAATCTTTAGAAATAGTGAGCATTTCTTATGACATATATATATATATATATATATAATAATTGGCCAATATAACCCTTACGGTCTAGCTTCTCGCAGCACTTATGTTTTGTGTGTAAATTTTTATCCAAGTCGGCTACGTACGACAGATTTGAGAAGCTTTTTCATGGCAATCAAATATTCCCAGAGCTTTTGCCAGAAGACTGCTGAGAGGTAGTCGCCGAAAGAAATAATTTTTTCGTATTTCTTTTTTTCAAGATGTCAGAGCTGAGATTTGAACCCGGCGCTATCATCTTAGCAAGCCAACACACTAACCATTAGACCACGGCGACTACGATATTGGTCTCAACTCTACTAAAATGTTCTTATCATCGATATAAATAGAGCAACTACTAATCTAATACTGTACAGCTTAAGCTTATGAAATCTTTCGTGGTACGTTCGTTTCACTAAAGCCGTAATGCATAGCACAATAAGATTTTGCTGTAAAAAGAAGGGTAGTTGCAGTTCTTGATCAACAGTTCTATATCACTTAGAAACAGAGGAAACAAACTCTTACAAACATATGCACCGAAAAAGGCGGAATAGAGAGTGCTGCTTCGATTCCTTTACATGGTATGCTTGTGAATTACAAGTGGAAAATACAATCGTTCAACAGTATTCTCTGCGTCAAAGCTAACAACAAGGAACTACTACTGTAACTTACTAAGTAGGGTATTTTTAAATAAAACTAAAATAAATCTATGACACTTTTGTTTAGTTTTTGTTTTTTTTTTACGTAAAATAAATCGCTTCTAAAAACATACACAAATAAATGTGTTTCTATCTAAACGACCAATTAAAAAGATTATCACAATTGTCTTTTAAGTGTATGTCTGTGTTTGTTGTGTTCTTAATTATTTAATTAGGGTTATGAAATTAAATAAAATTATGGATTTTAAAATTGTTTTGCAAAAATTTTAAAATATCATTTACCGCAACAATTCCTCACGCCAACTTTGTTCACTGGAATGAGTGGCTCGAAAAACAATCATGGATAAACGACTCAGACTGCGCTTTAGTTCAGGCATTATGTTGTTAATGAAGATAATTTTGTTTAAAATTATTTGAGCACTTTTTCCGTTTCTTTTTATAATTTAAATTTGATTTTTTTTTTTTATTTTTTTTTTTTTTTCGTTTGCTTTGAATACCAACAAGGTGAACACTTGTTATTAATTTGTTCTTTTTAAATGTAAAGCAAAAGATAGTTTATATAACGTTGTTGATGAATTAATAAAAGATTTTAAATTTTCATTAATTAAACGTAAAATAAACATTTTCATGTTTTGATTTTCTTTTTTAATATTTAAAATGAATTTTTGATTTTGAAATTTTTTTAATTTTCAACAACTTTGTTTAGTTTGTAAATGTAAACGCGTAAGTTTTAGTAGGAAAACAATTACAACACAATCTTGTTCTCAGTAAAGACCGCTGTCAACTATTTGTTAAAAGTTTCTTTACAGTTTGCACAAAAAATATTTATTTCTTCTTTTTTACAATTTAACTCAAAAGCATATCAAACTAACGATGTAAAAAAAATAATTAAATGTGCGCATTTGAACAACTCAATTTCTCGTTTGTCTATCATTTTTCATTGTCGATCTTGTAATTTTTCTTTATTGAGCATTATCTCATCTCATCATTTTGTAAAACTACTAAACTTATTTAATTTTGTATTTTTTTTTTTTTTTTGTTTTTTATTGCCTTTTGGCTCGTTTGGTTAATCTTAAATCTTTATTAAAAAAAAACGTCATTTAAATATTGACATTGACAAAGAATTGGTCATATATACATTGAGATTTATTTTTTTGTAAAACACACAAGCTGTAGACTCTTTTGTGTAATATATGTCTTTGCAAAAGTATTCATTCCATTGCGTCATGTGGCTTGTGGCATTTGAAATGCAGATATACTGCATTAAACAGCAAAAAATTTTTAAAAATCTTTAAATAGATCTTTTGAGGTGAGTGGCATTTGAAATTCTTGTAATCGTAATAAAATTTTGATGTTTTTTCACATCTTACAACTGTTCTACAATCTATAAATATCGAGATTTTTACAGAGATTTTCTTAACAGTTGTTCCGTTTGTGCAACAATTTTTCCACAAAAGTTTTTCCTGCCGACTACACTATTCATAAGTTTAAACCAAATGTCAACAAACACTATTCGCTCTTTTTTCCCTTTCCACAACATATTTTCTTAGACCAGCATAGTATACTGCAAAAGTAAGAGCTTACTTTGACTGCTGGCCTTAAAAAAAACATATTTGCCATGTCTGTCTGTTGTAATGTAGTAGATGTCCGTGTAAATCGTTTATATATATTATACAAATTTTCATCAAGTTCCTTCCACTTAAATTAACTACTCTTAAGAGTAAAAAAAAAAATTAAAAAAAAACGAACACAATTTCATATGATATGCTGCAGACCCGATTTCAAGCCCAAGAAGGTTCATCATTTTTTTTTTTTTTCTTAAATTAATTTTGCTTCCTCAGACACGCTTTAATTAGATCAAAGTAAAATTCTATAAAGAATGTTCAGTTTGGCTTGTGTGCTGTTCCTTCACGGACATCATCTTCTCTTTTGATTACTAAAAAATCATTGCAAAAAAATCTAAATCCTTAAAAGAATTTAACTCTGATCTAATTAAAGCGTTTCTGATGAAAAAAACTTAAACAAATCGCCGCTTCTAAATATACCAAGCATATGTATAATGGAAGAGTGCGGTGTTCACAACAAGTACTGTTTACACTTTAAAGACGTGACCGAACATATTAAATAGTAAAGGTTGATCCATTTCGAGGTTCCCTACTTTTTTAAAGAAAAATACACAGAAAATTCAAATTTATTCCCTATTAAATTTGGCATTTATTTTTCGAAGATTATGTCTATCAAATGTTGGCCGTTGCTACGTCGCAGATGGTCCATCCATTGAGTCCAATTTCCGATGACTCGATCGAGCACTTCGACAGGTAACTGGCGAATGACACACGTGATATTTTCCTCCTAGGCCTGAATCGAAGCGAATTCGTCAGCATAAACTTTAGACTTTACATATTCCCAGAGGAAAGGGTCTAACGGTATGAAATCACGTTATCTTGGTGGCCAATCGACCGACCCAAAACGGGAAATTATGTGCTCACTGAAGTGTTCTCTCAATAAATCCATTGATTAATCGATGTGTGCGAAGTGGCGCCGTCTTGCTAAAACCAAATGTCGCCTTAATCCCGAGCTTGAATTTCAGGCATCAAATAGTCGGTTATCATGTCAAGATAACGATCGCCATTGACAGTTACGTTTGCACCGGCATCATTTTTAAAGCTGCTATATTTTCTTCACAGCGTACTGGACGTGGTCTATTCGGTCAAATATTATCCAATAATGAATGCTGGGTCTCAAAACGTGTAATGGTGTTTCGAATAGTATGCTCAGTAGGCCGATTAAGTTGACCATAAGTTGAGCGAAGTACACGAAACACCTTCCTCACAGAACGTGAATTTTCGTAATAAAGTTGAACGATTTGTAAACGTTTTTTAGGCGTAAGAGTTTCCATTATGAAATGCCAAACAAACAAAAAAAAAAAGACTTTTGAAAAAAGTATCACTACTTAAATCACCCGTTAGTATGAATTTTATCAAACAAAAAAAAAACTCAGATGCATGTACGTTTAAATACCAGAATTTAATGCAAAAAAGGTGCAGACGCATATGTTATATATGTGGTACAGCTTTACAAAAAACAAATTTTCAAAATATTATTAAATTTTAACCTTTAGGCAAAATAGTAAACTCAGCTTTAATATTATAAGCTGCGTTCCTTGATGTGTGTGCTGAGCTTACTGTTTTGCCTGAGCTGCTGCGGTCGGTGCGTGATCGCGTCATTTGTTTATTGATATCTAAGGCAAATTTTTATAGTTGATTGTTTCCTTAAATTTTAAACGGTTTGCTACCAATGGACCGAAATAGGGAAAATTTAAAGTTTTTTTGCGATTTTGGTCTTGAAGGTGATATTTTGTTGATTTTAAATGTTCACAATGTTTGTTCTCGTGACAAGAGCTATAATTTTGCCTCAAAGTAAACAAAATTCCGATCGGTTTTACAAGATATGAGCCTGAAAAATTGAGCACTTTTTTGCAAACATGACACCGAGGCCCAAATGTTTGGAGGCCCATTAAAAAAGATATTCATGCCTTTGGGCAAAACTGGGAGACATGGGTTTTCTTTATTGGTCTTTTATCACGTAGTGGTGTCCGTATATGGTTAATTTTTTTTTGTATTGAACTGTGTTGCTAACTGTAGAAATACGAATACTTTTTATTTTGAATTTTCCGACTTCCTTAGGTTTCTGGTTTTTTTTTTTTTTTCTTTTCTTGTTTTTTTTATAAAAACAATTAACTTAAAAGTGGTTAAAATTAGCAAATTAGTAATTTGATAGTTTATTAAAGAATAATTTAAACTAAAGTGTACTATTTGCCATTTTTTTTTTTACTTTTTAAGTGTACAGATACTTTTTCTGGCTCAGTGAAAATATTTTATTCAACATTTAAAAAGAACTAAATATTTAATTTAAAATCTTTAGTTTTTACACGCTTATCAATTACTTATTTTTATTGATTACCTTTCGCTAAAATTGAGTCAAAAAAATTCAACAAATTTGTTGGCGTTGGTCATAAACAGTGCATAATAGTCTTGCTTTTAGCCAGCAATGGTTAAATTATTGTTAAATTGGTAATTAATCAGACAGTCTAAAATTATAAATTCTAAAAATAAAAAATGTTTGAGAACAAACCGACAAAAACCTTTGCTTGCTTGTCAGTTCATTGTTTACATACGTAAACAATTACTTATACCCACATTGTATACATACATATGTATATGTGCACAAATACATATCTTCATACATAGATAAGGTAAATAAAAATAATTCAATGTGTAGGTAATACAGGAAAAGGCGTCTACGTAGTCCAGCACCCACAATAATCAAACAGTGATTCAATTCTTTTAAATTAAAAAAAAAACAATAAAAACAATAAATGTTTTTTTTAATAAATTTCTTTCTTACCAGAAATACCAAATTGCCTGCTGACATAGTGACCAAAAGAAGATACTAAAAATTTAACACTAAACAAATGATAAGATTATCTTACCCTCCACGTAATATAGAGCGTCACAAAACAGAAATTTTATGTTAAAAGTGTGTGATATATCAGGAGAATAACAATTAAAAAAAGAGGAAATAAAACAATAATTTAATTTTACTTTTGCACACACTTTTTATTATAAAACAGTATCGAATGACAAATCAATTGATTATAAAAAAAAATTTAAATTTAATTGATAAAACACAAATAGTAACGAAAGAAAGAAACTAAAGTTACCAATGCAATTTTCCAAGAAGTCACCAAAAAGGGGATTTAATAAAAAAGGCATTTACTAAAAAAAAATTTTGTGCAATTTTTTTTAAATTTTCGTATCTAACTATTAGTCGCTCAATCTAAATTTGAGTTAAAAATATTAAGAAACTAAAAAGAGTTTGGTGTAAGCCATAACAGAAGCTTCAATGAGGAAGTCTTAAGCATTGAACACATAAACACATACACGACAGCAAGCAGCAAGCAGCAAATGCAGCCGATAGTATTTGCTGCCATGCAACAGCAAAACAAATAAAATAATGAGCAGCTGTTTGTAAGTTTACGAAATCGCAAAAATAAAACCGCTTTTTTAAATGCATTCTTTTTTGTCAATTTTGGGAACAGTACTAAAGGCGGGTTTAGACGGTAGTACAATTCGTATGTAAAATCAAATCAAAAAATCTTACGACAGATATTTTCTGCGTTTACACGGATGGTAAAATACCAAAACAAAGTAAAGTGAAAACATGCACATGCACGCAAATTTGCATGCATTGTGAATACATTTAACGTAAAAAAACAAAAACATAAAAATACATTCCTGATCTAATGAAATGTGATGGTTTTTAAAAAAATCTCAAAAAACAAAGAGAGCCGTACGACTAACAAATTTTCATCCGTATTATCTCTCAATGTCGTACGCTCTCATTACATATCAAGTTTACCCGATACTATTCATTCTCTTCTACACAAAAATTTGACATGTCGTACGACTTATATTACCGTCTAAAGTTTATTTACAGTCATTGTTATAATTTCAACCCTGTACTAAAGTAAATCAGGTGATGTCAAAAGTCAAAAAGTGCACAACAAATTATTGACTGTTAAAACAATTGAAAATTCCGACTTTAGTCGATCCACGGTAACACTGCTCTGAACTACTGACACCAATTACATACATGTTTATCTAGCACTCACCTCTGCTCTTTTATATGTACTTATACAAGCAAGTGTTTTAAAAAACTTCTCTAGAGAAATTAACTGTGGGAGAAATTTTTTTTTTCGTACAGTGAGGTATGAGAATGTATAAATTTTTAAATAAACCTTTAACTGTCTACTTTTAGTAACAACAATTAAAATGATTAATACAACAACTACAACAAGGCCGTTAAATATATTAGTCGGTAACATAAAACCGTGAACTTGACTTCTGTTTTGCTTCTATAGAAATTTCCGCTTTGGATAATAAAAAAAAAAAAACAAAAAATGTTTTCATTAATTGTGTAAATTTTATTATCGATGGGAAAAATAGTTCTCTTACAATAAATTAAATTAATAAAATATAATTTTTATAATAGTTGTTGCTTTTGTTTTGTTTTTAAAGATAACAAATTGGTGTGAAAACAATTTTAAGAGAATTTTAGTTTAAACCCAGGATAGTGGTATTTAACTGTCTGTTTTTTAAGTGTGACCGGATTAGTAAAATATTTGTATCACTTAATGAATACAAAAGAGATCACATAACGCACTTGCCAGAGAAATTAATTAACGCAAATCAGCAACTACCTACATACATACTCGTGCATACATAAGTATGTTCGAACGTTTGATGAGAAGGCGTAGTTCCAAACACAATGTGTCAAACAACTAAAATATAATAGGAGATATATCACTACTAGAAAATATCTCTATCCTATAGTTTTTTTTATTATTATTTTTATTTTTTTGATTAACAAACCTTTAAATTGATTATTAACAAGCCTGTATAAACATAGAGCATAACAACAACAAAATTTATTTATTTTTAACACATCGATTATTTTTGAGTTTTTCTGTGTTCAGTCTAAAATTTTTCAATGCCGTTTTTCGTGGTACAATTTCCTAGAAAAAAATAACAAAAAAAATTGTCATTTTGCCAATTGATATTATTTTGTATTTGTTGTTTTTGCAGTTTTGTTTTTTAACGTTCTGTTCCATTTTGGTTTTTTTTAATTCTTAATGTTTTATTAAAGTAACAATGGGAAGTAAAAAGGGTACATGTTTTAACCAAATATCTACATATTATATTCGGATCAATAAAAATTTTTCAAAATATTTACTGATGTTATCGATAAATAAAAAGTTGAGTCTTGTCTAAAGAAATTTTAAATATTTTATTGTAATTGATAACTTTTCAGTGTTATTTTTTAATAAAGTGGTTTTTTAAATAAAAAGGAACAACATTAGAATAAATGTAAAACACAAAAATAAAAATAAATTTTATCTTAATTATTTTGGAGGTTCAGACATGCTCGTACAACTCGTACATACATACATAAATACATACATACATACATAATTGGCCATTACAAGCCTGTGACAGGGTAACTGCTTAGCTTCTCGCAGCACTCATGTTGTGTTAATTTTTATCCATGAATACCCGGACCTACAGTTTAAAGTCGACTTGTTCATGGGAATGAATCACTTACTCTTAGAGGTTTTGCCGGAAGACTGCTGAGAGGTAGTCGCCGAAAGAAATAATTTTTTCATATATCTTTTTTCAAGATGTCCGAGCTGAGATTTGAGCCCGGCGCTATCGTCTTAGTAAGCCAACACAGTAACCACTAGACAACCGTGACAGTACAGCTCGTACTGCAGAAAATATTGCTGCTGTTCGCGATAGTATTGCTGTAGAACCACTCAGCTAACGAAGCAATGACCCTTATGCAAGACAAATTCAATGACCTTGTGGCTATGTTAATTGGCCGCCAAGATCATGCGATTTGACACCGTTGGACTTCTTTTTTTGGGATTATTTGAAAGAAAAGGTGCACGTCAGTAAGCCAGTAATAATTTAGGAGCTAAAGGATGAGATAGTTCGACACATTAGCTGCATAAAACCTCAATTAAGCCTCAGCGTCATTGAAAGTTTGGACCATCAGATGGATTGGGCCGCTGAAGTCGCGGCGGCCTTTTGGCCGATATTTTGTTCCATGTACCTAGTGTGATAGGAGCAAATTTTATATAAAAATGTAACTTTGTCCTGGAGGCCCCTTAGGGAGTGGAGATAAGATGTAGGTATGTTCGGGAAAAAAGTTGGGGATAAAACATTAGCAAGAGTCGGTCTTACATTTTACTCCTCTAGAGGCTAATCCAGGGCAGTTGTGGAACTTTTTTTGGGACTTTTATTACTTCAACCCAACCTTTGACCCCGATGAGGAGCGTGTTGCCCTCATCCTACATCTCTACTTTTTGACTTATGTATTTTTTTGTTGAACCAAACAAAATAAGCAGTTCAAGATAATCGAAATCGAAAAATCGTATACTATCCCACCCCTATCAGAATACAAGTTTTAATCTCCTTATAAAACACCTTATTTGATTGAATTTTAGTTTATTTTAAACAGGACAAGATATGCAAAATTGTAAAATTCTCAAAATTTTTTAGTTATTGCCTTTAAAAATTTGTTTTTTATATTTACATAATGTGTTGTTGAAACATTTTAGTTCCTCACTGTAAATATTCATTGGCATATATCACTACTTTTTTATATTCCTACAAAACCGTTTTGAATACATACTACTTCTAAATATTGTATTTTGAATAAAACATAATACAAATTTTTAGCAAATTTTATGCGCATATATTAAAAGGAAATGTAATGAATAAAAATAAACCACAAACAAAATAAACAAACAGGCATATACTCGTATAGGTGAAGAACAAAACTGAAACAAAGCGAAAGCAAACAAACAAATGAATAAAATTAAAATAATCTACCGGCATTTAGTATGTATTACAAACAATGTACGAGTATTTTTTAAATAAAGTTCTTCTATTTATTTTATATTTTTTATTTAATATTTTTTTGTTAATGTTTTGTGTCATATTGTCTTCCATCCACATCAGTTTAGGCAATTTATTATTTCAAGTTCAAAATGAAAAAATACAAATGATATTCAAATTTTAAACGCAAAACAGCAACAGTTCCATAAATTTTTTTCCAATTATCCGACTAGTGTTGAGTTTTGGCACGCTAAGAGGCACGTGCTTAATTTTTTTTTTTGTTTGTTTATTTTAAAAAAATATATATATTTAAAATATATATGTACCAGTATATGCAAAGATATGTAGTATATACATATTTGTATAGTATAGTATAGTAGCTATATAGCAATTAATGGTCTGTATGTAATCTAGAATTTGTAATTCGCTCATTTATTTAATGATTTCTGTAACTTCATTAAGAAATCGTTTAGATGTCAGACTCTTGTTTGATTAACGTGGCCCATCATACTCGTACGACTTTTTAAAAAGTACCACCACAATACCATACTCCTTTCTTTAACACTAATTTTTAAAAGTTTTTATAGACTATTCTCAAAAAAATTTGTATATGTAGTAGTAGTTTCTTAGTAATAAAAAATTTCTTATTGGAGGGCTATAGACCCTCCAAATTTTTTTTAGTTGTCGACAACTATCCCAGTTACGCAGCTACTAAACAATATTTGATTTTGATACTATTTTTTTTTAACTAGAATACAATATAAATATTATATTTAATTATTACCAGACGAGTGACTAACACCTTTCCTCTAGTGGGAATCGAACCCACAACCCTCGCACTAGTAGTCTAGCACACTACCACTGGGGCAGACGATTATGATAGTTATTAATTGAATAATTCACGTTTTGTTACTTTTCCAGACCTTTCGACCACATCCATTTTTAATACACAGACTTATAAACCTACGCCATGAGAAAGTATATGCACATGCTTATGTGTTTCCGCATAACACTTAAACGCGTAAACCGATTTCAGTCAAATTTATGAAGAGGGTAGGTATTGGTACATACAAGGCTTATATTACTGTCTGGTTAAAATCCGAATTTACACGTATGCGATAAGTAAGTATGAAGTTGCCTGTAAGTTCTGCTGGAGTTTGGCATAGCTTGAGTACTGTTAAGAGTGAAGTTTCTGAATTTAGTTTGGATGACTTCACAATTATTAAAATTTTCAGCTAGAAAGAGGGAGCAATTGGACAAGTAGGTGCAGTCCCTGCAATGCAAGCTAAATAGTGATTTTCGTAGAGTACCTTGAGAACTGTTCATTTCATACGGAAAAAATTTCTTTGTTTTTTTTTTTTGCTGGCCAAATTAGTCAAAGGGTCCGCTAGTATCTTATAGTTTTTAGCACGAATGTGTTTTAATGAATTTGTTTTTTTTCGGTATATAGACTACTAACCCATTGAATCCAAATTTTTATAGTATTTCTGTGTATTTCCAAAATTTCAAGCGGGCAATGCCACGCCCATACAAAGTAAGCATTTGTTTATCTATACTTTAAAAATTTAATTCATAAGATTTTTTTTTGTTTTAAAATTAATAAAATTTCAATGTTGTAGTAAATTTGTATATATTTTTTATTCTTTATTATTTTGTTGCATCAAATTGAAAAAATAATTAAGGAAGTCAACCTCAATTGATTGCACTTTTGGTGAAGCATCTATGGCTTTAAAATGGTTGTCATAGGACCGAAACAATCCAAAGTTCTGAATAGTATTTGTTTCTAGCTTTTAGAAAAAATATAAATGTTTTTTGCTGGGATTGATTTTTTATAGAATTGCGTCGACTAGAGGAACACTGCATTCCTTGAGTTTTTTTTAATTATTTAATTAACAGAAGGCCAGGAAAAACTAAGGCACACCGTCAGGCAAAGTACTATAACGTTTGTATAGTATATTTCAAATGATACATTTTATCTTATTGAAACTAATGGGACCCAAATATGCTTTGCGTCTTTTGTCTGGCTATTTTGTTTTCGCCATGTCAAATCCAGATTAGTTGTTTAAGACAAAACACCGCAAAAAACTTGTTAAAACAGTACTTTATTAATAAAAAAAATTACAAATATATAATTAATAAAATAAGAACAGCTAATTAAAAGACAGAAAAAAATTCCAAAACATATTTATCACTTAATGAAACAGCCTTTCTAACTAATATTTTACTGTGTTTTTATGAATACAAATAAAATATGCAGACTTTTTATTACAACAACTCGTGCAATGAACTGAGTTAATCAAATGTGCGCCGCTGTATACAGTGCTGTTCAAAATTTTTAACTAAGTTTTTCTCATATAGAAAGAAGTCAAAGTTCTATATTTTTGTTTTAAAATTATAAATTGAAAACAAGCTGTAGTACATGATTAATTGGATAATTTAGTTAATTTGTTAAAATTTATAAACAATTTTGAAACCCAGGGAAAGAAATGCTACTATTTTTCATTAAATGCAAGCACATGTGTATTTGCTAAAATCAAGGTGGGAGTAATTTGCTTGAAATCAGTATTAAATGATTTGATAAAGCATTTGCTCAAACAATGGTCACTGACCTAAAATTATACGATACAAAAATTTTAAATAAAAGTTGTTTAAGTTCCAAACAGCTGTATAAGAAATAAATTTTCGTTGTATTTTTTAATTTTTTCTAAATACACAAAAGCACAGTATAATGAAAAATAATATGTTTCATCCAAAAAAGTCTTACATAGATCAAAACAAAATTTTTTTAAATGACAAGAATCAATTAAAATATTAATTACTTAATTCAACAAATAACCACTGTGGTATTGAATTTCGATCTCAAAAAAAAAAAGAAGAATTCAAAACATTATTTTTTTTTTATAATTATTTTAATTAGTTTTCTGAAATAAAAATAACTATCAAAAGAAAAAGGTCGAATAAAATCTTGGCAATTCACTTAAAAATAAATATAAATGTCTCTGTTCTGTCTGTCAATACTTCTGCACGAATAAGTCTTATAATGGTCTGCAAAAACTGATCATTGTGTTCAATCATTAATAAAAGAAAAGATAAATAAAATAAAACAATTGCCAAAAAAAATAAAACACAAACAAATGGCAATAAATTTGTGATAAACAGAGCAATTACAATAAATTAAAAAGAAAAACAAAATTGCAAGAAAAGAAAGAAAAGAAAAGAGAATGTCAATTATAATTACACGATGAATATTGAACATTGGATTTAATTGGAAAAACAATTGCACAGATTTATGTACAAACAATCGGGTTTATTTAAAAACCAAGAAATTAAGTGTCACACTATATATCGTTTAAATATTATTTGAGTAGTAATTCACACATAATAAGAAAAAATGTATAGAAAAATATTGTGTATTCAATTATTTGATTTTGAGAGAGGGAACAATGTTTTCATAAATGCAGAAAGAAGTGAAAAAATTTATAAAAATTGCAATCTACTCGTATATATAGTTAGTTGAAATGCTAAATGTATAATTTTCCGGCGAAAAACATAAAACCTTTCAAAAAGCAGTGCTTCTACATAGAAAATCAATCCCAACTTTAGTTATAAAATCGTCGTTTCTGATCACAGAACTCTAAATTTTATCAAGCCATGTAGTTTTATGACATTCATAAGAATCATTTAAGAATTCACTTTTGAATTTATTGTTAGTTACGCCTTTTTGCAATTTAGTTAACCATATATGTACGAGTATGTAAAAAATGAATGTTATTCTTTGTGTACTCGCTGGATTCAAAATCGATACATCCAATCGCCTTTAAAATTAGGGAAATTATTAGATATATCCCCCGGAAGATTTTTGTCAGAATTTGGGCAGAATTTGATAAGTGGGCGTGGTACCTTGTATACAAATTAGATACTGATTTTTGTGGCATTTTGCTAAATTTGGTCTGAATGAATGACATCATGGTCAAGGTAAGTGATCAGTAAGAAAGGAGGCAGAATTGGTAAAGTGGGCGTGGTACCTTAATGAAGGACTCTTTAACAGAATATCTGCAATAAGAATTGTACTAAAGTTATTTGCAGCATGAGTCGGGCTGTGTTTTGTAAAAAAAAATATTCAATCATCTGACAGGGAACGTGATATCCAGCCATATATCTGTGGCAATATATAATAATGGCTTAAGTTGACATAAGTGCTTCTTCATATTATTACATATTCTTATTATTTTCTTCAAGATCTATCACTGAGCTAAATTTCAAGAATAAAATGTCATTATTAATAAAATTATACGCATTTTTATTTTAACCTAAAGATACTCAAACCCTATTTATTTTATATGGAACCCTAAATAATCGTATCTCACAATACGAAATTTCGACTTAAACCATTATTATTTATTGCCACAGATAAATATTTATTTTATGTGTCTTGTATTTTATTCAAAGATACGTATTTAGTTTGTATTTTAGTATGTACATTGCTTAGATTAGGTATTAAAAATATATTTTTAATTAAATTTACTTAATAAAAAAATTTAATTAATTTTTCAAAAACTTCTCATGATATTACAGTGTATTTGTATGTGGTTTATATTTGTAGTGGACACTACTACTGTATTAGATTTCACGTTAGTAAACCCATTTAAGTGTTATCTTATCCATAAATAAGCGGACGTACATGGATACGCTTCTCGGCGCTAGAATACAGTACCAGTCATATTGATAATAATTAATAAAAATTCAAATAATATATATTAGAAGATTAAATTGTGTAAAAACAATATATTGTGGAATGTCAAAAACTATGTATAAAAATTTGACAGTCATATGACTCTCATGACTTTGAGATATTTTTCCAAATAATAAAATTTTTCATGTTAAGTGGGCTTTAGACTATCCAACCAATGGTGAAATTTGTTAAATTTTTGTAAAGAAGAGTAACAGTGTGATAGTGTGAATATAATATCATGGTACAATTATCATAAAGTAGTCCCACTTTGAAATGGTTTTGCAATTCTGTGGTTTTGCAATTCTGCTGCTCTTACAATTGCCACTTTGATGGGGCGTTTCAACGAGATAACGATCCGAAACACACATTAAAGCGAACAAAAGTTTGTTTTGAAAATAATGGCGTGAAGATTTTAAGCTGGTCTACAAAATTTTTAGACCTAAATCCTATTAAAAATTTTTAAGTTTTGATCTTGAGAAGCTTTGCATTTTTATATTATTTACTTTATAATTAAAATAAAATAATAGCAATCAAAAATATTAATCATGTTTTTCTAAATTTTTACGGCCTCAAAGATGTGAGATCAGGGTGAATCTATTTTATTGAACACCACTGTATATTTCATTTCATAGTAATTTTTCTTCTTTCAAGATTTCACAGCTGCGGTTTGAATCTGGAGCTCTTGTCTAGTAATTCAACATATTAACTACTAGACTACAGCGACTATGACCTTTCAAAATTGCTATTTCTTCTCTATGTTTACGTACCTATGGTCTAACACATCTCCAAAATTATAAAAATCGAAGAGAAATATTGTATTCTTCTTTTTTATAATAAATAATTACAAAATATTTTAAATTAAACTTTTACGCCTGTTTTTATAATAACTAAAGCATAAATAACTCTTCGTTGCAAGCGCTTTCAATATTCTTATAAACGTAGCATATCTGCCTACATTTTTTCGTAGTTTGATTTGATTTATTACGTTTGCAAGATTTGCAAGGGTGCTTTAAACGAAGAGTAATTACCGCTTTAAATAAATTTCAATTGTATTTTAAGTCATTTTTGCTATGGAATTGGTATGTCATGAATACGGCCATGAATTCGTAAATAAATAGCAATTATGTTGTCACCAAAAAAATAATACTAATGTGTTCTACAGTGTAGATATGATGAAAATAAATGAAATTCATCAACTTTCCCTTGGAAAAGATAATAAGAATATTATTGGTTTATATATTGCAAACATTTTGCATTTAATTCGTATTAAAATGTAATGAGAGGACTTTATATTACATTTGTTGACACAAAAATTATGAAAAATAAGCCCTGTTTCCATGTATAAAACAGGTAGAGCAGATTTCTATATTTTAAAAGATTTGTGCGAAAACAGCTGCTTTGCTTACAATATGCAATACGATATGTTTTTTCGTCTTATACTCTCAAATCGAACACTGTGCGTCTGTCTGTCAATTGTTTAATTTTTTTATTTTTTTTTTTTAAAGTCAATAAATTAACTCCTGACTGCGAGACACTAGAAAAAGTATATATAATTGCACTTCTTAAAAAGTATGTACTATTGTGTTAATTAAAGCAAATATTATTTCTAAATATAACAAAAATTAAATTAAAACGAAAAAAGTTTAATTTAATACTCACTCATACATGGCATCCATTAAGTCGCGTTCCCATGTCATTAGACGTTTCATTTTTGTGTATAAAAATTGACGAACAATTGTGAAGAATTTCAATGACAATTTTCAAACAAAAAAAAAAACCAAAAATGCACAGAATTTAGTGTGAAAAAAAATTGTGTTTTCCTTTCAAACACTTGCAAAAAAATGTAGATTTGTTTTAAGCAAAAGCTCTTAAAAGAGATGAAACTATTAATTGCACTCACAGAAAAAAAATTATTTTCAGATCTTCTTTTTATTCTTATTTTCTTTCTTATTTTGTAATAGAACCTTGATTACTTCTAAATTTGTTTTTTTTTACACTTTACAAAATACTGGTTTGGTAATTGAAACAGATGTTCGGTTGTAGAGAACAAAGTGTGAGATGTATGTACAATATATGCAAATAGAGAGCAGGAGTAGAGATGATTGAGATTTATTTTAATTACAATGATACAACACTAAATTTCTCTTTTTTTCTCACAAAGCAAACGTTCTTTTTATTGTTGGAAAAGCAAATATTGCAGAAATTTTACAAAATTCACGATACAACATAATTTATTTTTAATAATTTTTAAACTATATTGTGTATGTATTTTAGCTTTTAAAAAAAACTTTTTTAATGTAAAACAGATACTTAAAGTGCAACAGGAAAAACGCGTTTTCAAATCAGCAATAAAATAAATAATTTAGGCAGCTTTAACGTTGTTATACCGTATGTTTAACCACCTTAAAGACGCTTTAAACATAAACTGAAAAATTCATCCAACAGGTTCGTATCTTTTATTTTGTTCAACCACAAGAAACAGCAGCAGCAGCAGCAGCAAGAAATTAACACATACGAGTATGTTACTCATATGAAAAGCAAAGAAAATAAATAAAAACAAATCAAAATCAAATTTACAATACAAATTTATATCAAAAAGAAAAAAAAAGGAAATAAATTTATTAAGCTGTTGTGTTAAATAATTTAGCAAACGTCTGCAAGAAACTTTGATTTTATCGATATCACAAAACAGAATGAGATATTTAAAGTTTCCCTCTCTTGTGAGTAGTCTCTTGATCAATAATGCATTTTGAACTGTGTTGCCAAGATAGTGATTTTTTAAGTACATTTCATGAATTTCAAAATTTTGTTTAAAATAATTTGAGTTTTACGCATTACAAATGCGCAAGTTTTTCATTGAACATTTTCAAAGTAAAATGTAATGTTTTTTGGTATGGTTGTCGAAAAACAAAATCCCGATCCTTATGTTAAAAATTTTATGTAGTAAACGAGCATTATACATAACATAACTTCTTTGTTCTTGGAGGGAAAAACAAATTTATGGCTTTTTATTTCATTTCGTTTATTAGAGGTGTCTTTTACCGTGAAATTTCTTGAAAATTTCTGGACGAATAAGTCACAGATCATTCAAACTCTAACGACATATAAAACTTTTATGTCGTTAGAGTGAACAGATATTTTCTAAACATTTTCTTTATAAGTTGAGTTGGGCTAATTCGATGAATGTGTTTAAATTTCAACAACTATTTTACACTTCCTGTTATGATATTTTGACAAAAATTATTAATTTTCCAAATATCTAAACTAATTTAAAATAATTTATCAATTATGAAAACTATTTATGTAAAACTTCCTGTATTTAAAAGTCTTAAAAGCAGATACTAAATCGAAATAATATTTAAACGCTTAATTAAGTAAATTTATAAAAAAGAACTAGGGCTCATTATTACAACTTTCCGATAATTAAATTTAGGATTTTATCAAATACTCACGGGGAGACCCCTACTCATGTAGTACATTGTGCTGGTCTAGGAAAATAGGCGAGGAAGGGGGAAAAGTGTCTGGATCTTTGATTTAAACTATTTGATTGCTCATAACAGTTAAAAAACACAGGTCCTCCATCAAGAATGTTTATGAAAATGATCTTAATTAGCATTATCCATCTTAATAAATCGTATATACTTTATTTGTCAGCTAGAAAAGGAAAGCTAAAAATAAAATATCGTTAATACAACATGTTTGTGCTCAAACCAATTTACTTAATGCATTAAATTTTAAATTCTAAATCCGAACTCATAAAAACAAAAATTTAAATTCACTAATTAGGTCCTGTAAAGCAAAGTGTGTATAACAATTTAAACCAGTAAAGCCAACATTAAAAAGCGTTTGTTTTCAATTTAAAAGTTAACAACTCTTTTTTTAAGGCAATAAATGTGTTAAAACAAAATATCAACAAAAATTGAGCAATAAACTGAGAAAGAAAACTCAAATTCTAAACACACAAAAAAAAGACAAAGAAAATAAATTGTCAAAATAAAACAACAACGAAATCAAATGCCTCACATTTGATTACAAAAGTGTTTGTTAAACCAACAACAAAATTAAATGCTATAATATACTATAAATATTGTATTCATTTATGGTTCTAATAAAACCAAAAACAACAACAATAATAATAATAATGGTGAAATTATAACAGAGAAAAAAAAACAGGAGAGAGAAAACTTACGCTTCAGCAAACAATTGTACTATAATTTGTTTATATTTTTTTTGCTATTGTAATTGTTGTAGATAGTTTATTTATGATAATGTTCTCATATTTTTTTATATACCTTTTTTTTTGTTTTGCAAGTAGCAACATGTGTTCTTGTTGTTCTTCCTTAAATGTTTTGTTTTCGCATGTCAAACTGTTTCTCTTTTAATTAGACAAGTGAAAGCAATTAATTATTAGGGAAATTCATAAACCTTCAAGTATATTGCCGTTAAATGAGTGAAATGTTTAGATAAACCACATTGATTTATGTAACATTTTAGCTTTATTGTAATAAAAAATCATTATGATTTTAATTTATTCAAATGGTTGATGTTTAAAATTGAAAACTTGCACAATTCGTCGTGCGGGAGTTTAAGTGCTCTATCCGCCATTTCATAATTTTTATATATCTCGATTTAATGATGCCACTTTAAGTTTTCGACCCCAAATTTTTCAAATCTGTAATCCGTTTTAAGATATCTCGTCAAGTTTCGGAGATAAATAGCAGAAAACGGAATGCAGATTTTAAAAATTTTGGTGTCAAAAACCTAAATTAGCATCATTAACTCGAGATTTAAAAAATGGCGTATGGAGCACTTAAACTCCCGCACGACGAATTGTCTGACTCAAAAATATATGGGAGTAGTATGCTACTTTACTTGTAAAAGTTTCGTGAATTCAATTTCCCGAGAATATAACTTTAGCAGATTAGCACCCTACACACTAGTGTAAGGAGTATGTTCCTACAAGTATTTTAATTCTCTTTTCGATAATAAATATATTCGGCACTGGATTAAATATCAGATATTTTAAATATTGATTCTTACCACCCACTTATTTCTATTTTAATTGTAAAAAAAGGAAAAACAAACAATATTTTAAAGGCAGTTTAAAAATGATCTAACGTCACAGAAGAAATATAATTAAAACAATAATTTCCTGATGAAGCTATACGAAGGTGTATCGAAATATCGAAAATATATTTTTATATTTAAACGACCTTAAGCTCAAAAAAATTCTATTATTTTCTTTATTTTGAAAAAATGTGAATAAAATTTTTTTATTATTAAACATTTTTTTAAAAACTTTGAACACCCTTAATAAAATTGAAAAAAAAACAACACGTTTGCCTTAAATAGTCCTTTAATTACTATACCATTATATATGTGTATACATGTTTTTCAAGTGTAAGTGTGTGTTTGCTAACGTTTATTTGTAAGACCACAAGCAATTGAACTGTTAAGCCACTCACATGCATACATACATACGCACATACATTTGTATACATAGTTGGCAAATATCGAAGAAGACAACATATTCAATTAATTTCAATATGACATAAGAAGCATATGGTTACAATGGATTAACAGCAAAACACGTTGCCTATTGCCAAAACCAACCTCATTTTTTCACACGAGCACCTTCTCAGTTTTTGGTGAGTGTGTTAGCTTTAGGCAAATTTTTTGAGAATTTTAGTTAAAATCCCACCAATTTTTTTTATTTTTATTTTACTTGGAAGAAGTTTTTTAAAAAAGAAAAGAAAAAACTTCAATTGAAATTTAATCAGTTTAAAATTATTAAAATCCAACTAAAAGCTTTATAATGCAAAGAATTTTAATAGTCATAGAAAAGAGAGTGTTTCATACTTACGTATCAGGGGAATGACAAAATAATATTAAGAAAATATTAATAATATTAATAAAAGGTCTGTCTCTAGGGAGAAATGTAAAATTATTTTTAAAGTATAAAAGTTACTCAAATTTCTAAGAAGTTATTTTAAAAGAAAGTAAAAAATGAAATTTGGTTTTATTGGAATTTTTTTTTCAAACTCTTTTATTAGTTCTTATTAAAAGCTTTTAATTAATATGCTAATTGATAAAAATTAAAATAAAATTTAAACTCACTTAACAACGACCACTTTATAACCTACAATCCAGTGTTGTATATATGAATTGAATAAAAAATTAATAGAAAAATCTAAACTTAAAGAAAGCGTTTCTCCTGGGATTCGAATTCGAGTCTCCAGGCCACCTATCGATATACACCGATATTAATTTAACTGGAAATATGTGTAAAAATGTCACATATTATAGTATTTTTGTCACATACGACTATAGTTTTAATGTGTGATCGTTATCTAACGACCGTGATCAAAATTACAATGTTTTCTAATTAAAATTATTTGATCATACGAAATCTATTAGATCATGAGACATGATTTAGCCCTTAAAATAAGTACCATATGACTTTATATTGTTTCGAATCACAACTGTGCAGCACTACTTTCTACTATTCTTAATCTGATTAGAAAATCAATCTGATAGAGAGTTGGAAAATGCTTAAAACATTGCAATGCTCAAATGAGTTTTAGGCCCGCTAAAGTAGTGAGCAGTCTACAATTTAGGCTAAATTGGCTCCTGATGGCTTTTTCGCGGTTTATTGTGGTTGAAGAGCCAAGAATGGCAATCACAGATTTAGAAGTTTGTGGATTGTGTTTACAGGCATCTGGGGCCCTATTCTGTAATTTTCTTAAGCTAAAATGCTTAAATTTTGGGTTTTGGAAACAGGCTGGGCCTTAGAACATATAAAAATTACAGTTTAGAGGTATTAGGCATGAAGCTTTTAAGAATTGTATTCGTAACCAAAAAGTCTTAAACCAAGTTTATAAATTTTTAGCTTAAGAGAGGCATTTTAATTAACGGAGCATATATTTATTGTTTGGATTCATATGACTACGTTTCCATACATGTGCACCACTAAAGTACCGACAGCTATAGGTGTGCTGAATAACAAAAGACTAAAAGGGACACAATACATCTTAGTCTGCGTTTAGACGGTCGAACATTTGGGAGGAACACATTTTTTGTGGTATCAAATGGTAGTAGGTGGGGAAGAGAGAATCGCTCGGCGATATCTTTTGTTGGCATTCTTTTTATATTTTAACATACTGCCTATGTAGGACAAATGTCAAATAATAACAATAATAATGAAATGTTGCCGACAAAATGTTCATCTATGTTAACGCGAAAGAAGAAACAAAAGGGAATTCAAGATATTTTCCTTCCAAATGTTCGCTCGTCTAAATACGGACTTACAGGTGGTAGTGTCTTGCAACTGTCTTGAGTCTTAATTAAATAAATATAAATAAAACCACTTGTTTGTACCAAAATCAAAAACGTATAGTGAATGTTATTTGGGGAATGTATATGGGGAATATTTGTTAACATCAGAATAGGCCGGAGCGAATGAAAAATTTGCAATTAAAACTTTAAAGTAGCATAACAAGCATTATTCACTTCACTCTCTTCAAAAATGTATTGAACTTTATATAGTGTTACTAAAATTAACAAAGTCATAAATTAAAATTAGCCAATGGAAAAATAATAGATAAAGAAAAAAACATGTAATCCGAAAGTTCGTAAAATGATGAATCATTTTTATTTAAATTTCAACGTGACTAGACAACATTCACTCGCCAGCTGATCGTATTCCGCTCTCCGAATGACGTAAAACATTTTAGTAACTAAAGTTACGAATTAATAATTTTAACTGTTGTGTCTTTTTAATAAAATCAAAAATTGCGACACGATTTTTTAATTAAAATTATTATCACTTATACGTCATGAGGCTGTAGGAGATGGCTTTTGTAATATATTTATTTCAAATAAAATATATATGAATGTTTTATTACGGGTTGAAGTATTTTAATTTTAAATTTTTTAAATTTGTAGCCGATATTTTGAATGATTTATTTCGATATTTTTTTTCAGTCTGTTCATAAATTTTTCAATTATTAATGAAACAAGTTTAAAATTTTAAAAGTTAGTTTTAACTGGTGTTTCAATTATTTAATTTTGGTATAATTAATTTATTATTTTATAAACTCGAGTTTATAAAGTACATAAAGAGAAAATTCTTTAAGCCTTAATTGGTATATTTTTCTTATTCTCCATAAAATATTTACTAGTAAAATAAAAAAGAGTCATTAACACGTAAAAAACTAGTTTTCACTACATTTTGGTATGTTTAGCTCAGTGATTCCCAACCAATGTGCCTCGGCTCTTTTGTGTGCCTCAAAATTCTAAAAGTGTTCCCCCAAAAAAGAAAAAAAAAATTACATGATGTGTTGGAATTAAATGACGAAATGAAAATATTTTTTGAACAACATCAAAATTATGATTTTGTTCATTTGCTAAAAAAGAATAAAAAACATATATAAACTGGCTTACTTACCAGTCATTTTTGTTATTTTTAATAAAATAAATTCAAGTATACAAGGACCTAATGAACATATCTTAAACTCAACCGATAAGCTATTGGGATTCCAGAAACAAATAACTTTATGGATGAATAATTCTCAGAAAGGCAATTTAGAAATATTTGAGTCAGTAAAAAAAGAACTGCTATAACACTATTAAAATAATTATTATTGACCATTCGACATTTTGAGGATTACTCAATATTTCGCAAAATTAGATATAAAGAAATTTTATTGGGTTGGTAATCCATTTCTCATAACGGATACTTCTGTATTTGACTTAATTTTGAATAAAGAGAGTGAACTCATTTTGCTTTCCAATAATAGAGATTTATTTTTAATTCATTTTGGGTTAACATAAGATGCGATTATACAATAATAGCCAAATAAGCTTTAAACATATTAAAATTTTCCATATTTACTCAGTGTGTTATATTAAGTACATAAATAATTTTTAAACTTACGAGTAACTTCTTTGTGTGCCGCCAAATTTTTAAATTGTTAAAAGTGTGCCGCAAAAAAAAAAAGGTTGATAATCACTGCTTTAGCGTAAATGTTTTCTTTTACAGAGTTATTATTGTAGGTGTCTCTGGTGAGAGTCCGAACTACTACCTGTGCAGGTTCAGACCAGTGTTGACACGTCCTTACCGACAAAAATCAATAAATGCAGAAAAATCAATCCCTAAATTTATATGAAACTATAATATAAAAACACTGAAAACATTTACATATATAAAACTTCAAAGGTTTTTGTGTTTTATTACTAAAATATTCAGTTTAATTTTTAATGAAAACTGATTTTCTTAAGCGAGTAGCGAACTCATTACTAAAATATTTTCATCGTTTTTTTTTTTTTTTTGCTGGAAACATATTTGGGCAGGGCCATTAAAGCATTTTTTAAGAGGTTGTAAAGAAAATATTTCTAACTGGTGTAACTATCGAACAGGGACCGCAAATAACAGTTATTGCTTAAAAATTAAACTAAAAAAATCATCGTATTAGAGTCGACAGACATATATGATGTTATATACCAAATGAATCGTCTTGGAGAGCTCTCACAGAATCTGTGGTGATCTCGCATAAGTGATCATAAATCAGATTTTAACCGTTACTTTTTGACGGAAAAATAAAAGTTTAGATGAAACCTTTAAAAAGAGAGTTTTATTTTTCCGTCATAAAATAGAACTCATTTTGTGAGTTTTATTTTTTCGTCATAAAATAAAACTTATTTTTGAGTTTTATTTTTCAGTCGGAAAATAGCCGTTATTTTTCGAGTTTTATTTTTCAGTTAAAAAATAAAACTCTATTTAATCTAATCCCGTTGCTTGTGGTATCTTTATTTTATTGTTTTTTATAACTGAATACCTAAAATCTCAATCTAAACGATTTTTAGGGTGCTTTAATATTAATAAAAGAGCAAATTTACACAACTAAAACCAATAATGGCCGGAACTTGCTAAAAATGTTACAAATATTTGACTAGGAGGATGAAAGCGGGTTCGATGTCTGCATCTATTACGACCTTCTGCACGGAACAAAATATGATAGAAATTACATCTGTAATAGTTTGCAGACGATAATGTGTCAAATCAGGATTAGGTGTAAAAAAAATTTTTCATAAAAACGAGTTTTATTTTATGACCGAAAAAATAAAACTCCTAAATAGAGTTTTATTTTATGACGGAAAAATAAAACTCAAAAAATAACTGTTATTTTCTGACTGAAAAATAAAACTCACAAAATGAGTTTTATTTTATGACGGAACAATAAAACTCACAAAATAAGTTTTATTTTATGACGAAAATATAAAACTCTATTTGTGAGAGTTTTTTTTAACTTTTATTTTTCCGTTGAAAAATAACTTTTTCTGCTGACCTTTTTTGGAAAAACTCTCAAAATAACCATTAAAAATTAAGTTTTTCGATATAACTTATAACCGTTACAGTCCCTGCTATCGAAATAACGATTCGATTTCGTAATTTATTTTTGATTTGACATAATAAATAGTTTTCAAATAGACTAACGCCCGTATTCATAAAAACTATTTTAGGCTTATTGAGGTCTTATTTGACAAACTTCTATGCAATACTTGTCAAATAAACCCTCAATAAACCTACAATAGTTTTTATGAATACGGGCATAAAATATCTGTTATATCAGGTTTTTTGTCCTTTTTTTTAAATCAGAGGGCAAATTACAGCAGTTTTCATATACATTTCGTTCGATATCGAATGTCGAGTTTTGCCCTCGGATTTAAAAAAAACCAGTCATCCTATAAGTATCAAAGTGCAGTTAAAACATTTTAACTTTTATAATAGTGAAATCACTATTATTAGCCTTTTCAAATGTCATTACAAATATTACTTTGAAATTCATTACAAACATTTGTAATTTATCACACTTTTGTAAAAATAATTATTATCTTTAAAAAAAAAAAAAAACTAAAGATAGAAATTTGAAAATATTTCATTTTGTATATTTACAAATTCAATGAAATTTTATATTGAAAATTTTATTAAGTTTGTTTCCAAACAAAATTTCTTTTTTTCTCACTCTGATATTGATTAATTGTCTATAGAAAATTGCAATAATTTATCATGATAAAAGCAATAAAATTCAAAAAAAAAAGAAAAAATCGTTTTTCGTATACTGCCACAAAATTGTTAAAATTAATTTATTTGTGAATATAAAAATTTTTCTGCTTTAAAGTTTTGTAACTATAAATATATCTAAAATATACATATATGTACACATGTATGTATGTACGTGTATATTGTAATTTAACGATAAATTTAAGAAAATTATGACGGTCTCTTGTTTTCCTTTAAGTGAAATTTGGCTTAAATCCAATTATTACAAGCGTTAAGTTCAAGATTATTAAACGGTACTATCAAACCAAAAATAAATATAAATAATCAACTAGAAAGAAAATATATATATGTATACACATATGTATGTAGACTTATAAAAAAATATACATACATACTTTACACAAACATTATCGAATCAATAATAATATGCACACTGCGCCAGTTTTAGCAAACAAATAGAAATAAAATAGAAAATAAATACTTGTATACGTATCTACATATGTATGTATATATAAATTGCGAGTGCTAATGCAGAAAAATATTGAAAATGGCAGACTCGTATTAATAATTGTAATGCAATATACATATACATAAGTAAGTAAGTATTGTATAACCAATAATTGTAGAGTCGGTCTTTACAAGCACAGGTCCTAATCTAGCCGATTTCAAGTATAGATGAAGTAAGCAGTTTAAAATACATTACTTTACAACAATTATATTAAGTTGTTTACTTTTTTTAATCTTTTTGATCACTTCCAGCACATTCTTGCAATATTGAAATACGGTTCCATGAAAAATTAGCCCAAAGAAAAATGACCCCAAGCAATCTTTCAAAATGAAAAATCGCCCCAATAATCATCACGAAATTTGGCCCCAAACTAGAGTTAAAAATTACAAAAAAAAAAAAAAAAAATAACTTGAAATTAATTAATTAATTAAATAATTTCTCAAAAATGAAAAATGGCCATAATTAATACAAAAAGGCCTCAAATTTTTTTAATAAAGTTTTTATTCCATGAAAAAAAGAGAAATATATTAATTAAATCCTTTAAAAGTGTCTTGCACTTTTGATCTGCAGTAAGGAAAATTAAAGCTATCCACGTTATTTGCAATACTGCTTGCTTGCAGTTTAATCACACATTCATTGCAAACTTTTAAATATTTACAGGAAATGAAAACAATATCAAGAATCTTCTCTGCACACACGACATAGTCGCTGCGTCCAGGTTTTAGATTGGGTATTTCTTCTTCTTTAGATCTCTCCTTGTTCAATTCGTCATCCTCAAACATGTTCTCTTGCGGAATCATATCTTCCATTATATTGTTTAAAATACAAGTAATGCAAGTAACGTCTACTCTGACGTTAAAAAGTGGACAGCATAATTTAAACAAGGTCATATGAAATAATAAGACGAGCACCGAGATATTCGACTAAATGGGATGACCACGCTGAAACCATTTGAGAAAATTCTTAAAAAGTTATTAGTGATCGGCGTCTGAAAATGCATGAGCTGACTGAAATCACAGGTATTTCACAAAGTGCTGTATTTTGCATATTGACCGAAAATTTAATGATGGCACTCTAGACAAAAAAACAATCAAAACAATGAACTGGAATGAGAAAATCCTGCCCCAATTTTTTTTTTTACTTTTTTTGGAATACCTCACGCAATTTTTATTAATTATCTTTAAAAAGACTATATGTCAGCGTTAAAGTGATGAATTTAAAGAAAAAAGAACGATTAAAAGTAAAATTTCTAAATTTACAGCCTCTTCATAGAAGACGTCAGACTGAAGACACGAACGAATCGTGTATGGATGAATACGTAACAGATTGGGTTTTTATAACACGTACGTTTTTCGTTCACGTTACCTTATGTGGATCACATGTCTATGTAGTGTCAACATACAATATTGCCAATCCGCAATTATACTTGATTTGTTTTCTTTTGCTCATAGAAAATTTTTATTTTCAGAAGAAAAAAGGGTAATCCTAATATAACAGTAAAAACAAAACAGCTGCTAATTGTAAACAGACAAAATAAGAAAACAGAAAATTATATTTTTGAAGTTGGTAAATATTTTTAAATTAAAAGCTAAAAAGAAAATACAAAAGTTTGTGTATCGATAGAAAAAGCATATGTCTTCATTGTATCAGTGTAAATAGCAGAAATATTTCTTATATTTTATATAATCTTGGTTGACGAATATAAATTTCTGTTCGAGTTACTTTTTTTTTTTGTTTCCACGGGAAATTCGTGTTACAAAAACCAAAATATTCTGCCAGTTATTACGTTTCTTACAGCCTAGCCAGTTCATAAAACACGTATAGTTTTTGACATTCGTCTTTTTATATGTGAAACAACAACAAAAACACTCAAATTTGTTAGTACTTCTTATATAAAATGACGAATATCAAAAACCATTCGTGCTCTATGGATAAGCTGTTACACAAAAGAATGACATTCGCTTTATATAAAGGCAAATTTGCCTGACATTAATATTTATACGTGTGTTATAGGCAATTCGTGTTAGTCTAAGAAAATCCATAGTCCATGTAAATCATCACTTAAAAATTAGCCTTTGTACCTCATATTCAAACAAAACATTGATTTTTGTTTAGCTTGAATACGCATAGTGCTGACGTATCTGAATTTGGTCGAAATGACTTCATGTTTAAGGCAAATCATCAGTCAGACAATGAGCGGAATTAGGCAAGTGGTCATGGTACCTCCCGTTAAAAAAAAATATTAAATTTTATATATTTTGAGAGTGGTTAACATTTATTTTTATGTACAAAATTTCTTGTCTCATTTTGCCTGGTAAAGTACGTTATCCGCTAGTACTTCAGTAAAAATATTTAAATCAACAGCAAACTAACTAAGCAAAGAACAAAGTGTATAATAATAGAACATAGCTGTACAATAAAATAGGTAATACTGTACACTAGTTAAGTTTGACTTAAGAAAGATTTGTGCAGTTCTATAGATCATACTTGTAATTTTACAAAAATATTGATTAAAACTGCATTAAGGCTTTCGATGCAGGGGTGAGCAAAAAGAGCGTTTGGCCCGTGAACTAATTAGTTGAGATCGGTTGTAAGCGACTCAAAGTTAAATATAAAAAATTTTAGTAAAAATTAACTGCTGTATTCATAAAAAATTTAAGGTTTTGAAAGACTTATGTTTACTTATGTTACGTTTGATGAATACAGCCGTAAGTGTTTTCTTATAATTATTATGGCAGGAATGGCTTAATGTTTCCTTAATAAATACCGTTAAAACAGTTTAAATATTTTATTTATTTCTTATTAAAAATATTTGAAACTAATGGACTTGTTAATGATTTCTTTTAATGTTAAAATCAATTAAATTTTTAATAAAGCATTATGTTAACCACATAATAAACCAAATAAATTGCGTTTTATAAAGCCGACTTTAATAATAAGTAGTTTTTTCTTAACCTCAATTATAACTTTATTTCTCCCACCATATAATTGTTTGCGGAAAATAAGTCTAAAAACTGAAAGCAAAAGCCTTTTTAACGCTTTCATGTGTATTCACTTAAAAAGCATTAAAGCAACAATTAAAACCAATTAAATGAAAACAAGAAAAAAAACAAATGAAACAAAGTTGGCAGATATTTTGAGTAGAAAAAAATGCAATCATTAAAATGGCTAAAATACAGAATTAAACTTTAAATCGAATGCTAAAAAAAACACAAGACAAAAGAGCATTTTAGACATTGACCTTGTAATATAATATATATTGTATAAAAAAAAAGATTTTCTAATGATAATAATTAATGATAAATTAATAACAAAAACAAAACAAAATATCAATACCAGTGTCCGTTAAAAACAAAGATGTATCGAAGATGTAAAACAAGAGTTCAATAGACCTGAGAAAAAGTGTCTCCAATTTCTATAATAATTTTTATATACCTATAGTTTTTAATTTCTTTAAATTTATAAATTAAAAATTAAAAAATAATCGAAATGTTTGCTTTTTAAAAGAGAAAATTGTCGAAAAAGAACATTCATTTGAATACTCATATGACTGTCATTGCTGTCATATACGAGTAGAACTACGTTTCCACAACTTCATTAATGAATTTCTGCCTGTTTTTATCGCAAATTCTCCTGAAAACATAATCAAAAATAATATTTCGTAAAACTGTTTAATATGAAAAATAAATATTTTATGAATTTCAATAGTGTTAAGATCTTAAAACTGGTATTCTTATGAGAATTAACATCCGTTAAGGAATTGAACTAGTTTTCGACCCAGCTACGAAAGGTCTTGCTGCTTGCTGTCGTCTATGTGTTTAATGTTAAAGAAATAAGTTTTTTTTGTTCGTAAATAGAAAATATGCAAAATTTGTGATCAAGTTTTGTGTAAAAATATCAGGGCAATCAGCAACCATTTTTTTTATTGTCTAGCAATTCAAAAGGTAATTCAAAAGGCTCATATTTCAATATAGACAAATTTAATCAAATTAATATGTAAAAGCTTATTAAGAATTTGGTAAAAAAAGTATAAATATTAGTCAATTTCTTTTGTCGTATTTGTATGCATAAATAAATAAAATAAACAACTTCATCATAAAAGGACGGAAATCTTAATCAATTTTATTTTTCATATATTTCAACACTCTCATCATTCAATGCTATGACTATGGAACATCAGATGATATCAAAAACAGAAAAAAAGAATACAACAATTGAAATAAATTTAATGTCAAAAGAAAATATTTTCTTTTTCATATTTAATTTCATTATAAAAATTTATTTAATAACAATGAAATATGATTGAGGTATGCAGACATAAGTAAAAAAGATATAATTTTTTATTAAATTTAATGTAATTGAGATGAATTAATGCAATTTTTTTTTTTTTTTTCAATTATTTATTTTATTTTTAAATTTTACAATTGATATTTATGCACTTTTATAAACCATTTCATATTACATCTGTTGTGCGCTTGTCTATACAAAACTGTTTTAAAGACGTTATAGTTACAACATGTTGCCTTTTTTTTCTATCTCATTATGAAATTAATTTTACTTAATTAATTGGCATGAGGTCTTGTGTTTGTATATTTTATATGAGTTTGTATTTTCAATAGAGGTGCTAATAAGCTGTCGGAATCGTGAATGATCAACAAATTATTTAACTAATCAATTAAAATTGGGTGAAATGTTGGGAAGGTATGCCATAAATAGCAATAAAATTACAAATAAAATAAAAAACATTTTTCAGGCTTGAACAAACGAAATTTCTTTTTGTTTTATATATAGATATTCCAATTTTGAAAAGTTTTTTTTTTCCAGAATAAGCTTGTATATATAAATTTTTTAAACATTCAAAAATATATTTTCAGCAAGAATAGTCCATTAATGAGAGTACTGATAGTTAAATTTCAGCAATCAATGATATTAAAATTGTTCAACATTCTACTCGATTTTAAATTATCGAAATATGTAGTTGACATTTAGTCTGATATTTTTTCTCTAATATTAAAAAATTCTCTAAACTCATTTAAGCATATTAACCCTTTTTTGACCCATTGTGTTATTTTTTTTTTCTTTTTATTTACCTGCAGATTATTTAAATCCTAAACAAGAACATACATATGTTTTTTTTTTTCTTAAAAGTTGAGCAAATTTATAAAATCCACGGATAATTGCTTCGGCAAAAATGTCAAAATTTTTGGACAATTATGCGTGGAAGTCATTTAAACGAATACGGTTAATTGTCTCTTTGAGGTAATTAAATGAAGACGCTTAACTGCTTGTATACACTGCCGTCTATACATGTGAAACGCAACTAACTTTATACTTATACACAAACTTGGTAGACTTTAATTACATGATTTTATCAAAAAAGTAGTTTAAAAGTAAATTTAACGGACATTTTATGCCTACATTCCCATAGTTGAGTTAAGCTGCAGTTTTTAGAAAATAATTATTTTGGGAGGGAATTTAAATTGAAATTTCTCTTTAGGGAAAATATATTTGATGTAATTAAGCGAATAACGCAGTTAAGCAAAAGTAAATTCACCGTGGAATTTTATTAAAAAATTACAAGAAAAAATATGAAAGGCAATTAAGCGTGGGGCAATTATCATTTATAACGAATTTTAAAGGACCACATAAGTTTTTCATAACAAATGTTGATATTTCAATAAAATTTGTGTAAAATTCGGTTGAATAACTTTTCACTCCATGAAGTCAATTCATAACAAACTTTCTTTGAGAAACTTTTATTATTTGTAGCTTTAAATCGCAATATCCCTTTATAATTTTACAAAGTTTTACAGAGAAATTGCATATATTGGAAAGGTGATTTTCTATTATACTGTGCTTGAAAAGTTAAATTTATTGGCCATGGGTGCAATTTTTTGTAGCACCGGTTTTTTAAATTTTAACTGTATGGTAAAAAATATACAGTCGAGCCTCGATTATCCGTTATCCGATTAACCGGTAACCCGATTAACCGTGATGGCCAAAGATCAGTTTATTGTTTTTTCTTTGCAATGCTTTCAAATTGTTTACTTCGATTAACCGTGATTGCCTATTATCCGTGATGAAAACGGGGAATTCCCTTATTTGCATATGATGAGTCAGAAGCATTTACAAATGATTAGTTTAATTTTTAAATTTGAGAAGTGCGGCTGGTTAGATCTAAATATATTTAGTATGGCATCATTACCAATGATAAAAAGATAAAGAAACGTTTTAAATATTGAAGATAAATAAATTACGAGCATTCAAAATATAATGTTAGTGTTAAAACGATAGCTGAAAAAAACAAGTTGGGATACAGGCATTGCTTTCTTGCATTAATTTTTTGAATGTAAATATGTATGTACACTAATGTTCACTTGTTTAATAATAAAAATATTAAAAAAAAAACTTTATAATTGTTATTCGATTTACGGTGAAAATCGATTATCGGTAATGCTTCTGGTCTCGACCATTACGAATAATCGAGGCCCGACTGTATATATATAAAGGTGCATAAAAAATTATAAAAACATTTTAGTCTCTTAATTAACTCTCTGTTATGTCTTTTCTAATAGTTTTTCTTTTTTTAAATTGTTATCAACCAATAAATCTTAGCTATACTTCCCCACATACAAGGTGAACGCTTTTTAAAAACAGGCCAAAAACTAATTTAACGAAAAAAAAACCGAAATGATTCATTTCAAAACCAATATGTGCAAGCAAACTGCAATAAATAAATGGTTCTGACCAATACAATACACACTTTAAAAATAAACATTAAAAATTTCGAGATTTGTTTTATTTTTTATTTTCTCTTTTATTTTCTCATCAAGACAAATATTTGATATGAATGATGAAGTAAAAATACACGGCAACAATTATAACAACAACAAAAACAAAATTAAAAGAAAAATTGGAACTTCCTTTTAGCCAAAAAAAATAATAAAAATATTTCTTAGTCGTGTGAGCACGCACACACCCAAAAATAAATCAAAATATACGATTTGTAAACAGATATTGAATTTTTGCAATAAGTACACTCGTACTAAAAACGAAATGTTTATTTTTAAAAAATATTTATTATTTTTGAATTTTTGGAAATTTTATAAGAAAACATGACTTTTCAATCATTTAATCAATTAATTTGTAATTTAAATTTTAAAATGAAATTCAAAAAAAAAAAAAAAGACTCACTTACCTTGTAATGGGTCCCGGTGATTCACTAACCGCTTTTATAGATCTTCTTAAATGTCTATGGAATGTACCAAGTATGGATTCTTTACGCTGTATACTGACATTCTTTTCATCGCCACTATTATTTACCGAAAATTTAGTTAAACAATCGTTGCCTGTGTCTTTTACCGATTCCAAATTGCCCGAACTGGTTTTTCTCGTTGTCAGTGCATCATTTGTAGCGTTGGATGTTGCATCGACCAGTTCACTAACACCGGTTAGAGGACTAGTTTCTTTAGAATTATTTACATCACTTAAATGACTACTATCTGTAGGTTTCTTAGACATTTTAACAATCACAGCACTTTTTCCTGTACTATCTTTATCATCGAGCAGCTTTGTCCAGGCATGCTCTCCCATATTCTCCGTTTTATCTACAATCATATTTTTCATAGATATCTTGAAATTTTTTTATTTTGTAGAGGGTTAAAGCAACATATGTGTGTCAACGTAGTAGGATTTTAAATTGGCATTAAAAATTTCCAGTTTTATAAATTTTAATACAATCATGGAGTTTTATTACTTTTAAATTTTTTTTTAATTTTTTTGAAGATCTGAAATCAAACCAAAAAAAAAATTTTTTAATTTTTTTTTTTCAAGCAAGTTGTTATAATCACAGTTAAAATATAACTAAACTGTTGTTTAATAATATAAAAATTAAAATATTTTTTATTTTATTTGATATAAAAATTGTAGACAGCTTAGTTCTTGAGATAATCGTTTATTATCTATTTTATTGCTTTAATATTTGATTAACCAAATTATCATTTTGAGGTGTTTTGAAAAGTAAAACAAAACTAAATAGAAACAGAAATAAGAAATTTAATTATTAGTCGAGGAGTATTCACAAATTTAAGTATTTTTTTTTTTTGAGACCCAGGGGAGTAAACCCCTACTCATTCCGTTCATTGTATTGGATTTTTTAGAAAGGATGGGATAGAGTTTTTTGTGAGACAATTATTAAGCGCCTTACAAATGAGACAATTTGATGATCACGCAAAGGCCAGTGTTAGCCTTCACCCTTGAATGATGAACAGCAATTGTCCCATCTATCGATACACGTTGATTGTGGTACAGACCTTCGCTAAATATCTAGCTGTTATTCCAGTAAATGGCGATTTACTCCTGATCATTGGTTTTTTGATGTCAATGCCATAAGTGGAAATAGAGTGGAATGTCAGGGAGCGGTTTTCTTGTGAATGAACTTCTTGGAAGGGGAATAGCCTCTTTTTTTATTAAAATTTCCAAAAACCGCAAATGTAAAATTAAAAACCAACTATTATGTACGTTTAAATTTAAAGAATTCGTGTTATATTTACATACATACATTCATAATTGGCAATTACAACACTGTGTCAGGGTTACGGCCTAGATTCTCGCAGCACTCATGTTGTGTGTGTTAATTTTTATCCATGAGTACCGGGACATACAGTTTAAAGTCGACTCCGTACGACAGATTTGAGAAGCTTTTTCATGGCAATCAATTACTCCCAGAGCTTTTGCCAGAAGACTGCTGAGAGGTAGTCGCCGAATGAAATAATTTTTTCATATTTCTTTATTTCAAGATGTCAGATCTGAGTTTTGAACCCAGCGCTATAGTCTTAGTAAGTCAACACACTAACCACTAGACCACGGCCACTGTTACATTTATCTTCCAATAATTATACGATGTGACGAACTAAAACAAAAATAACTTAAAAGTGATACAGTATTCCCCGGATAATTGCCAAATGCTTAATTGCCTTTCACGCTTATTTACCCCAATTTTTAAATCCCCATAGTTTTTCTTACCACTTTCTAATAAAATTCTACGGTTCATTAGCTTTCGCTTAACTGCGTTATTCGCTTAATTATCTCAAATATATTTTCCCCAAAAAGAAATTTCACTTAAAATTTCTGCGTTTAATTACCCAAAATAATTATTTTCTAAAAACTGCAGTTTAATTCAAATATGTTTATATATGCATAAAATATCCGTTAAATTAACTTTCAAAATACTTTTTTAATACAACCTTCTAATTAAAGTCTACCAAGTTTATGTATAAGTCTAAGTATAAAGTTACTTGCTTTTCATATGTATTGACGGCAGTGTATACAGGCAATTAATCATATTCTTTTAATCACCTCAAAGAAGCAATTAACCGTATTCGTTTAAATGCCTTCCACGCATAATTGCCCAAATATGTTGACATTTTTGTCGAGGCAATTATCCGTGGAATACTGTACTATTTTTCTTAAGTGTTCGCAAGTATAACAAGAATCTGAGGACTAATTCTGGCAGTCTAAAACAGCTTGTGTCATATAAACAAAATAAAAAATCATTAGACATCATCAACAAGAAATATGTATTTGTATCTTGTATCTAAAGCTACGATCACATTGGGTAAATATTGGACGAAAAAAAACGCAACCACTATTTTATAAAAGCAAATATGTTTTAATTTTTCATTTCCTCAAGTTTAATTAAATAAACATCAACACGTTTTTTTTTCTTATTAATTATGTTTTTAAATACTTTCTGAATATTCGTCAAAGATTTGTCTAATATGAACCTAACTTTTATGAATAAATTAATTAAAGAATAAAAATATTTCTTGATGTTCTCGTTTGATATTAAAAATAATTTTAAATTCTTAAAATTAATTTTGTAGTAATATTGACGTCAAAATTTGTTTTGGAAATCTTCAGGAATATTAAAATAAATAGAATTGAATTTTGCTAAATTAATGATTCGAAAAGCTTGTAGAATATGCACTAACAATATAGTGTATACAGTGATGGATCTTCAACAAAAATCACAAGAACAATACAACAATTTTACTACCATTTAAAATGAAAGAGACAGCAAGCATTAGCAAAAACACATATAATTGTAGTTTCTAAGGGGTAGTAAAATAAATAACAATTGATTTTTACTTTTCTATATACTCTGCGATCAAGAACAAGTATTACAATGATAACTGAAAGTTTTTGAATGAATTGTTGGGCCACCAAGAGACGAAATATAAAATACTGACGTTAGCAGTGCTATCATTGCAGATTATCGAAAAATCAATATTTTAAAAACTTTATGCTGGAGACTCGAGTTCGAGTCCCAGGAGGAATGATCAATTGTTAAATTAATTTTGTTTCTTCAGAAAGTTATGGGCATTCAAGATAAGCCAAGAAATTTGGTCAAACTGTAACCAATTTTCATTTATGGTGTTTAATTTGTATTATTTTTGTCTATTTAAACTTTGGAACCGTAAAACTAAATAACATTTCAAGAACCACAATCAAAAATAATGACACAATTGCCCCAAGTTTTCTAGAATTAAGACTATTTGTTAAACCATGAATTTAAAATTTTCAAAATTTGTCGACTTTACAAGGCCCTCCTTTAAAAAAAGGTACTTGAACTTCGGGCCTCCAGCACATAAAAAAGTACTAAAGTGGCTTGGCAAGTGCCATTAAAAAATTGCGCTTTTAATCAAAATTGTAAAATGGTATTCGGCTTGACGTTTAGTTCTGGGACACCCTGTATAGTATATAAAAATCAAGTTAAAAGTGTTTCTTCGAAAACTTTATTTGCAAGGAAGAACTGGAGTGAAACACTGAAGTTTGGCACAAAGTTATAGTAATAAAATATAAATTAGCACCAGTCGCATGAGCGTGGCTAAAGAATTGCTAAACAAAGCCAGTAAAACCAAGTTACAATAGTATAGACTAAGAATATGAAGTCAATATGTTAAGAATTTTTTAGTATTCTGACATCCACGTATGTATTGTTTGTGTATTACATGCATACATATACATAATTGGCCATTACAACCCTGTGTCAGGTTGTGTGTATTAATTTTTATACATGAGTACCAGGACCTACAGTTTAAAGTCGCCTACGAAAAACAGATTTGAAAAGCTTTTTCATGGCAATCAATTACTCCCAGAGCTTTAGCCAGAAGACTGCTGAGAGGTAGTCTCCGAAAGAAATAATTTTTTAATATTTATTTTTTTTTTTCGAGATGTTAGAGCTGAGTTTTCGTATTACTTTCTCTTTCTTATAATGCAAGAAAATTTATATTTTTCATAACATTTGCATTCGTAATAAAAAATTTGCGAGAAACGAAGAACATTGACGTACAGTGCACTCGGGAAAACGTCAACTAATTAAAACCGCGGGTGTTGACGTTTAGCAAATTGTTGACGTTTATGAATGTAAAAAATTTTAATAAAAAACATTGATAGTGTGCTTTAAAACGGTTGTATTTACTATAAACTATAACGAAATATAAACAAATTAAAAAGGGAAACAAAATAGGCTTTCAGCCTAACTAAAACTAAAAGAACAGATTTTAAATGAGATCATATTTTTAATTTCACTTCCTCATGCATCTAAAAAAATCTGTTATGTACTTACGAGAACATAAGAAAAACTATACATATGTATGTAAACACAGATTTCTTTTCTACTCAACATACTTATAAGGGGAGTCCCGAATTTCTGAACTAATTTCATAAAATAAATGTGTGTGTGCACAAAATTGACGTTTTAGAGCTTTGTGGTTTGGTTGACGTTTTAGAGTAGACAATGTAAAAAATTAAGGGTTGACGTTTTAGGATGTTGACGTAAACAAGTGTTGACGTTTTCCCGAGTGCACTGTATATTTAAATCTTTATTTGACGCAGCAAATAATAAACAAAACGAATGCTTTAACAAAATAGTGGTTATGCTTGTTTTCTAATCCATATATTTGTCTGTAATTCGTTAGTTTTTTTAACTAGAACATATCAAAAACTCATGTTTTTTAGAAAGTGCACATTCAAATGCTGAATTTGATACAATTTTTTTAGAGTAAACAATATTACAAAATGTTTACACAAAAAAATTAAGTAAATTTTAATTTTTTTTTTAAATCATTAAATTAAAAAACTGTTTATTTATTCGACGAGATAAAAGTTTGAGTGTCGCTTAAAAATTAAAATATTATTTTCAAACTGTTCAATAAAATTGTGCTTATAAAGCAAAGCAATATTTCAAATACTACGTTTTAAATTTAAAATTTGTTTTTTTTTTGTCTTATAAAATTGATTATTCAATTTCTATATTACAGTGATTTTTTGTGCATTTGTAATTTTGATAAAAGTTTACATTCATTATACATATAGGTTGTATAGATGAAATTTCAAATAAATAAAATGAGCGAAAACTTAATCTATGTATAATAAAAAAAATGTTTACATATTTTATTTAATGATGTTTTTTTTATTATTCATACAAAAAAAGTAGAATTTTTTTTAATTATAATAAAAGATTAATTAATTAATTAAAACCAAAAATGGAACTTAATATTTCTATGATATCAGTACACTTTTAGTATTTAGAGTCTTGAAGAAGACTAAGCGATATAGTCGGATATTTTAAGAATATAAAAAATCGAACATTAATTTTTTATATCAATTTATTCCTACTGTAGTGTGCATTGTTTATGTTTTATAATGATCATGTTGATGTTTAAATGTCCAAAGTCTTCATGTTTGAAAATTGCTGTGGTCTTGTCAAATACAATTTTTATTTCAAAACTACTAAAACACTTACATTAACGTTTAAAAATTGGAAACCAAATAAACAAACTAAAGCAAAAATGTATTTATTAACAAACTAAATAGAACACCCTACACCACAAAGTATACTTCAAAATAATTTTTAAAATCGTATAGAGTCAAATTCCTCTCTTAATCTTAATTGAGAGGGGTTTAGACGGTAATAAAAGTCGTACGACATGTTAAATTTGTGTGTAGAAGATAATGAATAGTATCGTCTAAACTTACTCGTAATATGTAATGAGAGCGTAGATATTGAGAGAAAGGAAATACGGATGAAAATTTGACAGTCGTACGTTTTTTGAAATTTTTTAAAAAACCATCACATTTCATTAGATCAGGCATGCATTTCTATGTTTTTGTTTGTTCATGTTAAATGTATTCACAATGCATGTAAATTTTGTGTGCATGTATGTGTGCATTTTATGTTTTCATTTTACTTTATTTTGATATTTTACCAACCGTGTAAACGCAAAAAACATCTGTCGTAAGATTTTTACTCTAATTTTTAAAATACGGATGGAATTTCATAATATTTTCTCTTTGATTTTATGTACGACTTGTATTACCGTCTAAACCCGCGGTTACTAGTATGACTGCATAGTTCAGAACACACTGAGCATAATAACGACTGTAAATAAAAATTGGATGTTTTTTTTAGCGCTTAAGAATTTATAATTATTATAAAAGAAAGAAATATTGTTGGAATAAAATTTTTATTAATATCTGGTAGATTAGTTTTTGTGTGCCGCGGCTACGGATTACGTGGTCCATTCGATCAATCTAATAATAAATCCACAAATTCTTCCACTAAGTATGGCCATATGGCATAAGTGCCTAGAGTGGCTGGCTGGCTACATAAATCAATGAAAAAATAATCCAGAGGTGTTAAATCGCACAAAATTGGTTCTGTACTAAATCGATTGTTAAGCGCACTGTACGACAAATTACACCGATTTATTGAGACCAAATGTCGTTCATGTTTAGCTGATTAATTTTTGGAAAAGAATGGAAATAATAAAAATAGGAATCAGTTGTCTATAACAAAAATTTTGGAGTAAGAAAAATTTTTGATGTACGTCTTTCGTACGTGTTGAATATCTCTGTATTCGCATTCCATATCGCGTCAAGTTTTAAAAATTCAACTTACTGCCACCTCAAGTTTGGGATGTGTTTTACTGGAATCGAATTGGACCAATAATTGGAATTTGTTTAAACAGGATCTGTATTGTTATAAAAGTGCAACAGCAACCACTATGATACTCTTCGCGGAAGAAAGCAGGTTGTTTCTTTGGACCTTTATACACGAAAACTATCCAATATATACACTCACTATTTTTGAAGCATTAAGCTATGTTCACATTTGATTGAAAAAATTGCATTCTTCGTAAACGTTTCTTAAGAAATTATTTTAAAATAAATACTAACGGGAAATAATCTCTCAATTTTTAATTAATTAAATTTGAAGCAATAAATATAAAACAAATAAAAGTTTCAATAAAACAGTGGTTACGGTTTTTTCATTATAAATTTACCAAGTATGAAAATACCTTTTTAATACACAAGATATATATGTTTGTAATGGGTGTATGATCGCTTAAAATCTCGATTTGGCGACGTTAATTAACCTCCCAGATCTAGGGAACTGAATCCGTTAGACTTTTTTTGAAAATCAACATTCGTGAGGTTTTCGACCAGATACCGGCCAAAACGTGCGAAAAAGTGGTCGAAGGCTAACTCAAAAGAAATAACTGCTTTCAGCATTCTGGAGGCGGTCATTCGAATTAGATTTATTTCATCGTGCATAGTGCATCGTGCATCTAAATCAAAGCCTTGTGTCCGAATAATTTAACTTTATTTTTAAGCTCAAAAATGGATAACCCTGAATTATTGTTATATTGCATGTAATCAGTGTCTCACTAATAGATAGACACCCAATATTCAGTTAAGCAGATTAATTTTTTATATATAGAGTTACAACTATATTTAATAAACTTGTTGTGCAATTATTCGTACTACAGGTAGGGTATACCAACATGTATGTTTCTAAAAGATTATTTATAAGATTAGCCAAAACAATTTCCTTTCATCAATCTCTGACAAAGATTTCTATAAATTTATGCGTAATTTAGACGTCATTTTTAGATTTCTTTCTTTTAGTTAAAACGCACAATGGGACATTTGTATATATACACTGTGGTGCAATATTGTGCCAATGTTAACAGCAAAACACGAAACACATTTTTTTTGTAGTTTTTATTTAATTATTTCAAATGTCTTTTCTAAATTAAAAACATTCGTTACTAAAAAAATTCAAAACAATAACAAAAACATTAATTCATTAATTTTTAGGTAATAAAAAAAAAGCTTTTTAAATTAAGTCCATTGGCATACTTTTGCTCCAATGTTTTGCTCACTTAAACTTAATAATTAATCCAATATCCTTTGGCTTTCTTTAACTGATTCATCCTATTAGGCATAGATTGGTAAAGTTTAGCCACATAATCCACAGGAATTTTGCTCCATTCAGCCTGAACCCTCAGCCACAGCTCATTAATACTTCGCGGGGCTTCTTCATATTCTGCCAGCCGGCGTTTTAAATAAGACCACACGTTCTCGATCGGGTTCAGATCGGGACTCTGTGCTGGCCACTCCATGACCCCAAACACCTGTGAGCTAAGCCATTCTTTGACAATTTTCGCGGAATGTTTGGGGTCGTTGTCATGCTGGAAGGTTATGTCCTCTGGTCTTTCAGGCATCTTGGTTAGAGCTAAAGGTATGTTGTCTTGCAAAATGCGAAGATAGTGTTCTTTTCGCATTATACCTTCAATTCGCACAATTGGACCGACAACATCTGGGGTTATACACCCCCATACCATAAGAGAACCACCTCCATACTTGATGGTTTGAGATACTTGAGAAGGGGTGAGTGTTGTGGATGGCTTGGCCCAATACCACACCTTCCCATCCGATTGATATCTATTGATTTTGGTCTCATCCGACCATATGACCTACAAGATAAACAGAAAAGGTCATATGTATCAAAAACAATATTAAAACAAATACTTACCGTATGCCAATCTGACACTGTATACGACTTATATTTTTCGTAAAAGAATTTTCGAGACTTCACGTTTTTGTGAGATAATTTAGGCTTTTTTTTCTTTATAGAAGCTTTGTATCCCACACCTTTGAGAGCCCTCTGGACAGTCCATCTGCTAACATTGACAGAACATGAACAAACTGCTTCTTTTGTGCTATTGAATTTGCCTGAAGTAAATGAACGTCCAAGGGCTCTGGCTTCAGTATCTGTAATTTTTTTTGGCCGTCCATTTTTTCTTTTAAACTTTTCTTCTGGATTTGAGTTTTTATAATTAGCAATTATTCTAGCCACTGACCGGAGTCCTATTTTAAAAAAATTTGAGATTTTTCGATTTGAATCACCATTTTTTGCCTTTTCTATAACTGCGTTTTTTAAATTAGTAGATAATGGCCTCATTTTAATTATTAATTATTTTTTTGCTTTAATATGCACACACGCTTCAAAATTTCCAAAACAATATTATTAAATGCAGAAACTTATCCACTGAAGTACCGTTAATTGAGTAATTTTTTGTTGGTGCAAAAATGTGCCAATGCAATTGAGTCAAGGAAATCACAATATTTCAAATAACAAAAAGAGTATGGCAATGTTTACTTATTTTTTTAAGAGAAGACTAAATATGGAATCAAAATATGGAAAAAGTTTCACATTTGCAAAACAAACAACAATATGGGAGATCATTAACTATAGTTTTATTAACATTGGCACAATTTTGCACCACAGTGTAGGTAAGCAGACAGAAGAATAAATTTAAAATTAATATTTTAAAAAAGCGTTTATCTGTTTAGAAATATGACCTTGAAATATGAATGAGACTTTTAAATATAAATTTAATAAAAAAACAAATATTAAGTTATGCTTTAAAAAAATTTAGCTATTATTAATATTACGAATTAATGATAATGCGAGTATAACAACATTGTAGTGAAACGTATTATTCAGTCACATAATATCTAATTCTTTAAAATTCTCATCCTTTTTTTTAACAAATCAAACAACATCATCGTCTGGTCCGTTCATATCTGCATCGTTTGAAAACTTATACGCAGGGCACAAAATGAAGTATTTGAATAAAAAAAACAAAATGTATGGAAACCTGTTTTAGCGAAACTTTCAGTGCAATTAAAATATTTTCTCAAATCAATAAATTATTGATAAAACAACAGTAAAAAAAGTAAATTAAAATGAAGTTGTGAGAAAAGAAAATAACAACACTGCATGTCATTTAATCACAACAGGGGTTTAGTAAATATTAATAAACAATTTTTCTCCGCTTTTTGGTTTTTATCAAATTTCTTAAGAATCAATAAATTATTAATTGAAATGCAGCATTAATAAAGTCGAACTAAAACATAGAGTGTCTCACCTTAAAATTTGTTAAGAAAAACTAATTGGCAATGGAGAATAAAAAAAATAGTACGAGGGTAGTTCCAAAACTAGCCGACTTAACAAGGAAAACACAACAAGGTTGGTCTTTTAACAGAGAGCCATTTTTTGAATTTGGAAATATAAAATAATCCCAAAAAACTAATTCTGGTGAATAATACAGATTTCAAAGCTAAATCAAGTCCAAAATAGTGCTAAAAAGAAAGCTAACATAATAGCCTAACAGCCTTATTGATAATAAAAAAGTACCAGGTTGTTGTGCATAGTGGCTAAATTTGTCATTCCTATACATGCTACCTTTTCATTATACATACGGCCGAAAATTTATAGCGTATTTCTCTGGTAGCATATATTTATGTTTTGCTTTCTCATTTGTAAGGCCCAATACTAATAATACAAATAAAGAGCAAGACATATAGTTTTAAGTTATTTCAGTTTAAACACCATCGGAAACAAAACTTAAGTATTTCAGTGTTTTCTCTATTTTCAGCGAAAGGAAATATTGCCACAGAATAAGATTTTTCTTGAATAAAAGTTATTAATAAAATTACAAAAGTATTTAAATCTCTCAGTGTACGAGTATAATTTAATAATGTTATCTAGTTAACTAAAATACCTCGCTATTTGAGACAAAATTTTTTTATATAATGAATGCTCTAAATAATGAAGTTTCAAAATAATGAAGTGCTATTCTGGTCTCCTGATAATTGGGAAGTTTAACATATTACTTATGTAAGACACCGACTGCACCTTTAAAGTTACCTATCTAGTCTCTCATAAACTCACAATTTCATATGAAATTTTTTCAACGTGTTTTCTGGGTATAAGCTTTGTCTCTACGATATCAAGTTTTGTTATTTTTATAATGCCAAACGTATAATAATTTTTTAATAATAAAGTAATTTTAATTATAAAATAATCTATGTATTCTAATTGAAAGCTAAAAAAAAGCTAAAAGCTAACTTTAAAATTTTCAAGAAACATCAAGAAAAACTAAAATAAAATGGTCACATTTCGAATTTCATACTTTCGAGAACTTTAATTATTTGCTTCTGGTCATCTTTTTTGCCAAATGCTGCAATATTTTGATTTTTTTAACCGTTTCGGTCAAGGACAACTCATCGCCATACCATGCCTAAGACCTACGAGTACTTAAGTGAAACAATCGAATCAATGTACTGTGATCGAAAAATTGTGTCCCAAGAAGGACATATTCATAAAAATCATGGCACCTGTTTAATGGTATAAGTAAGGGATAATTTTTATTGATTATCTTTAAAATGGGAAAACAAACACCGGCAGCATTTAAGTGCTTAAATTTAAAAAAATTCTACATTGCCCAGAATCTATTAAATAATATACGTGGAATAATCAGCTTGTGGTAGTGTAGAGGCCTACACTGCAAGTACTCAACTGGCTAAGATGGTGGAGGTCAATAGCTCTCTGGCAGTAACCAAGAATTATCCCAGGGATTGAATAAAGGAGAACAACAACAACATCATCTCCAACATCATTATAATCTATTATTCCTCCCCTAATATAAACTCTATTGTGCGGACTTCTTGGGTTTGATTGCTGTTGGATTATTTAGATGCGAACTTGTAATACTGGTCATTGAATAATCAATCAACAGTAACCTATTTCCTTGCGGCAAGCAGTTTTAAAGTAGGACTTTTGTTTTTTTCGAACTGTTATCAGATATGATATAAGTAGGTTTAAATCAAAGGTCCAAACACTTTTTTCTCCTTCCCCGGCTATTTTCCTAGGCCACCACAATGTATTGTATGAATAGGGGTCATCCGCTGAGTGATGGCCCCATTTAAAAAAAAACTGAAAAAATTGCTCCATTATGCATCAAATTTTTCACCAAATTTCGCTCCCTCGAATTGTTTTCTATTTCCATAACTAAAAAAAGTGGTTCGGTGTTACAAAAAGTGCCAACAACTTTGTTCTTTTGATGCTAAGAAGTCGTAAATGTAACTATCCACACCATTAAAGACGTCAACCGTGTGTGAGGTTTGCACCCATTATATACTCTGGACTCTGTATACCCACTCTATGTTCCACGTGCCAGCAATGAATAGTTGAAGCTTGCGGTTTATGGCTATTTTGAGGACATACCTATACAGTACTTACTATGAACAGTATCAAAGCTATTGAATATTGCTGGGGAAAGGGTATCCAGCAAATAAGAGATTATGTTAAGAAATAATAAATATTTCTTTTTTGTTCTAAATTTGTTATGTTATGTTTTGTTTGGCTGTGTTGTTTGTTTGTTTTAATTATATATATATATATATATATATATATATATATAATATATATATATTTTTTTTTTGTCTCGTTTTATTTTTTTTAGTTTTCAGAATTTAATTGTGCTTGTCCTATGGGCTGTAATGGCAGGTAGGGACCATTTCCTGAATTAGAACCTTCTGAGCTAGTTGGAAACGCTATTACAGCACTATCACGGGACACATAACAATATGTTTGTCAGGCCGGTTAATATGCGGTACCCTCGTAACTCAAAATTTTAAAGGTGTTTGGCAAATTTCAAAAAACAAATTTTTTTGTGTTCGAAAATATCTACCAGGAAAATTTTTTATTTGGGACACAGTGTGTGAGTATTTTGCCTTATGGTTTTTACAAAAAGTGTAGCACTTTTTTATTATATTACATAGACATAATAGGTTGCATAATTTGTTTGGAAATCATATCATTTCAGCCTTTTTTTTTTTAATGGATACTAATATAAAGGAGAATTTTTACAAAAGGCAATAATATTGTAACAAAACAAAAGGCAAAATGTTCATATAGAAAAGGCCATACGCTTCTTCTTTGCATGGTTTGCTACCGTTATCTTTATTAAAGATATCCTTAAAGCAACTTTTCTGTTGTATATGGGGTATGTAATTGGGCATCAAGATCTTCAGTCTTATCTAATCTAAAGCATAGTGTAAACTAACTCATGATATACTTACTTTTCAAATTCTGTAAAAACTAAATGTAATCCGTATATGTTTCAAATCCAATTTTTAAAATTTACATTCTGAGTTTTAGTTTTAGATGGCAGAGTACAATCTTTTGTTTTATTATTCATAAAATAATTTAAAATAAATTTATTTTTCTTTTTTATTAATTTTTTTTTTTTAATATTTTCTCTTTTTTCTGTATTTAATTAAACAATAACCACCACAATATTTTTAATGGAAAATAATATTTCTTATCTTTTGTTTATACAACACAGTTAATATTTTCACTTTTTTTGCACATACGAGTAGTACAAGTAACAATAACAACAAACACTTGATATTTTTTCATAATTTTTTACATTTTTTTTTTAATTTATCTGATATTTTTATTTTAAAATTTTGTTTTTAAATAATTTACTCAACAGATTAAAATAAGAGCGGCAATAATAATCTAAAGATTTTTTCTTAAAAATTTTGCATTCATTTTGGTTTATTTACATAAAAATATTTTTCTAATATTAGTGCGTGTTGTTTGACTAAAAGTTGGTTATCATTTCTAAGTCGTAACAATTAATTATTACATGTGTTTAATTAAAATATATATTTTTTTTTATTTTTTTGTTAATATAGATATTTGTACTGGGTATTTTGTGTACTTGTTGTTTCTTTTCTAATTTTTTTTTAATATTTTTTACATTTTTAAAAAATACGCCGCCAATGTTTTTCACATTTTATATTTTTGTTTTTATTTGCAAATATTCGTTGATTTTCGTTTTTTATTTTGACTTTGAGGACAAAAATAATTTTTAAAAATCAGTTGAATAATTATAAGCCACTTGTTTTTTATACTTTATTTTGCAATTTATTCTAAATACACGCTTAGAGAAACAAAAACAAAACTTTATTTAAATTGCAAATAAACGTTTTTCGTTATAAATTATTATTCGTTTAAAAAAAAATAAAAATTATTAAAATTTAAACAGCCGTTTCGTTTGCTTTCCTGTCTGAGTTTAGGGCTGTGACTGACTGAAACATTTCATTTCATTGAATATGTCGAGCAATATTTACTGCAATGTTGTTGTGCTCAGACTGCCGGGTTGTTTGACAGACAGACTGGCTGGCTGAGGTTGGCTTTTGCTTTTATTGTTAATGCTGCTACTACCGCTGTGTCATTGGCAGTGTGTTGTTCTGGTGCAGGGTCGTGTTTTGTTTTGTTTAAATTGTAGTTTGTATTCAAAATAAAAATATTCTTTATGTTTATTTTCTCAGCAACTTTTTATTGCTATTTCACTATCACTATTACCAACAGACAGTAGCGCCATCTTTAGAAATACAATTCGCACCACCAATAATTCCTTAACATCTTCATCATCACTCTACTGGTTTAAACCGGTATGATAGAAATATTCTATGCGCAGCAGCGATGTATGTCAAACCAGCAATAGCAACAACAATAAAGGCAATAGCAACGGCAACATCCACAGCAACAGCAACACAATCTGTTGCTAAACTTCAGTGACTGTACAAAGATTCAGTGTTGACAGTGGCAGTAATAAACAAAAATTAATATTCATATTAAAAATCCATAATTCTTTCTAAACAGACTTTTGTTTTATACTCAAAATAAGTGTTTTAATAATACGTTTCTAATACATGCTTTCGTTTTTTAATGGAAAACCCCATATAATTAAATATTCTTCAAAACATTTGTATAAAAACACATATGGAATTAAATATTAGTGAAGGGAAAAAATCTGTGGCTGTGTAGTCAATAACATAAAAGCTTAATTTACTAATAACTGTAAAGCTCTTATGGAGGCAGTCTTATCCCATTCAATATATTCAAAGGCAGAGATTTTGAAATACTTTCTTTCTTTTCAATAGTAGATGGAAGGATTTAACAACTTTAGAAAGACATAAACGCAAATTGACAGAAACAAAACCGGAAATGAATTAATTGTAACAGTATCACCTTATACTGGGCACTGAACTCTGGATAAGCACACATTAGCATTAATAATTCCAACTACAGGAACTCTATAGCAGGTGGCTGTGGGATTCGTTGAAGCATCTTTTAACTGAGTGTCCAGCATTAACTAGGAAGAATCCAAGAATTTTAGGGCTTAGCATACGTTCACACCTTAGGCTGCCTTAAGGGCGCTTGAATCTCATCGTATGACATCTAGACTTGTTAATGTTGTTACGACACGTTGAAAAAATTATTATTAGAAACACGGTGCGGCTGTTTTGGGTACCTGGACACTGTGGTATAAGCGGAAATGAGGAAGCGGATGCATTGACTAGGAGGGGGTCTGCGACGCCTTTTATTGGTCCGGAGCCCTGCTGTGCAGCACCGCTTTCTACTATTCTCAATCAAATTAGTGAGTGGGAAACTAGCAAATGTTTGGAACATAGGAACGCCCAGTCGGGTCTCAGGCACGCCAAGGCTGTGATTCATCAGCGATTTGGCGGTAAGTCTGATGTTCTAAAGTATTGAAGGCTAGACCTGAAAATCCTAACGGATTTTCTCACGGGTCACTGTAGTGTAAGAGCGCATTTGATGAGAACGGCGATCACAGATGTAGATGTTTGTAGATTATGCTCACAAGCATCAGAGACAGCAGAGCACATATTTGTAAATGTACGGCTCTTGATAGATTTGGGTGGATGTATTTAGGGAGACATATGGTCTCACTGGCGGACATATTCACCACTAAAGTTTCGTAAGGAAGGCAGTTGGTCTGCTAAACAAACAGGGACAGAATAGATCTTATAGGTCGCAGTGTCTTGCATTTGTGCTGAGTCTAAACCATATAAGGAATGAATACTTTCACACCTTAGAAGGCAACACAAATATCAAACTGGAGAAAATCAATAGCTTTGTGAGTGCAGCAGTTTGGCTTTAGCAACTCAGTTTACACCAAATTTGCAGTATCAAAATGACACTAAGTGCTAATTGCTTTCCCAAGTTTTGCTTTTAAGAGTATACCTGAAACAACCTAACAACCATGACTGTAATTGTAAGCCCCTCAAATTAAGAAAAGCTAAGTTAAGATGCATTAAACGACCATTAAAACAAATTTTTTATTTCTGGAACTACCTTAAGCTAACTAGAGACGTAAAAATAAATTTGTCAATTAACATGTTGGTTTACCAAAATGTCTTTATCGGATGACAATTAATTGCAATTAACATCGTAAAAGTATGTGTGAATCGTGAATCACAATTAATGATAATCAAATAAAAAGTCATCATATGAAAAAATCTGAATTTTTTTATTTTCATCAATCAGTGCCGACAACGTGTATGTACACGAAGAAGTACGACAACACGTACACATATACAAAAAAGCGTTGCCACTGTGGTGACCTTAGAGGCCAACCTAACATAGAGTGTAAAGCGCAAACTATCCGTCAAAAATTATCATGCCGATAAAAAATGTATGAGACCAAACTAAATAGTGCCGCGCTAACGCCACTAGAATATAATATGTACTGTTCAGATGAGAAAGGGAATGTTGTTTAGCTTTACTCATTTGAATACTTAAAGTAGTCAGTCAACTATTAAACTTTTATTGTTATTGTTATTTTTATTAAATTAAAAGTTTAATACTTTTTCAACAACCCAATAATTATTTTTCAACCGGTCTAATTGACAACAGTCAAACATCGTCATTATTCATTGAAAGCAACAATTATAATGCCACCAACACTACCAACAGCAACAACATTATTATCAACGTTTAAACGAAAAATGTTGAGCACTTTTGTTTGTTTTTTTTTTTTTTGCAACAACAACCATAAAACTGTTGCTAATGTTGGAATTGGCGACTGTTTTGAAAAATACCAGACACAAACAACAATTTTTAATTTTTTTGTTTGTTTTTTTTTTTGTTATTTTTGTTTTTTATTCTGGAAAATTGTTTTAATTTTTTTGTTCTTGATGTTTTACAAGTATTACAACTTGTTTTAAGTCACTTAGAGCAGCAGTCTGTAGAAATAGATGAAGCAGAATAGAGAAGTAAAGTGTAGAATATTTACTTTTATTATTAAAAATAGAAACGAGTACGAACGAATATCTAAGCAAAGTCTGTTTTGCCTGTGGTTTTATTAAATACTCGCATAATAATAAATAATTATTGCAGTCTTATAAAGTTGTTACTGTATCTTCTTAAAGTACGAGTAGCTGGTATCTGCTTGCTGCTGAGAATGGCAGAGGGTGTACATACGAGTACATATATGCATTGCGTTTTTGTTTTTATATATTTATTTTTATTAATACCTATATATGAATATGACAGCGACAATTTAACCGCTGCTACTAAAAGTTAATAAGCGATAAATTTATTTAATCTAAAAGATACTTATAATTCATTAGCGAATAACTTTTATTCTAATAAAAGCCAGTTGTCTCTACTACTTATATGTATATAGATGTGTGTATATACACAATGTAGTCGTTATAATAACAAGTGGTTCTATAAGAAATTATGTTTATTAAAAATATATAAAATATAAAATTCTACCTTAAGCCATACCATGATCTTCGATGGAATTTTTTCTATATATTTTACAGTATTCCCCGGATAATGATGAAGCCTTATTTTTAAATTATAATTTTGAAAAAACCGCTTATTTTACTTTTCATTTTACTCCTTCGCTGGGATATGAGCCTGGGCTGTTTGAATTTTTGTGCGAGAGCTCTAACAACTATACCACGACCCTTCCTTGAACTACTCATAAGACGAATGGGGCATCAATTTCCTTCAATTTTGTTTGAATAAGTTATGTCTTAGCCGAGTTTTTATTGTATAAAGAATAATGAAACAAGAAATTGATTTAAAATTTTCTCAACTACAGGTTACATAAAACAGGACTGCCTAAAAATATCAAGGACTTAACAAAAGCAAGCTTGTGAGAAAAGCATTAGCAAAGTCTTTTTCACCTAATTTTATTAACCTACCCCGTATTTATTCACAAGTGATTAACTTAAATAAAATATTCATACAATATATTTTGTTAAAGCTGTCTCATTACATTGCAAAATTCAGATATTTTGTTTTTGTTTTTTACTTTTCGTCAATTCAGTAATCTAAATTCAATGCTAAGCTGTCACTACATACATACATATGTATGTATTTGTCAAATATAATTAGTTTTATAGAGTTAAAGTTTTAGTTCAAAACATACCAAAAACAAATCCAATTAACACCTACAGATAAGCAATGTATGTATTTAAGTCGGCTATATTTTAAATACTTTAAATCTTTATAATTGAAATGAATTGGCAGATTTCGCACCTCAATAAATACACACAAAAATTTATAGCTTAACTAAATTTTCGGTACATCAGCGGCTTTTTAAATATGTTTTTGGAATTTATATTTTCTAAGAAGTAATAAAATTTAAATTGACAAAAGAAAGCAATTGTCTTTCTTATCAACAGATGTCAAAAGGAAGAAAAAGAGTAAAAAATAAAGCAAATATTTGAATTTTTATTTAAGTTTTTGATTTTTGTTAAAATATGTCAAAACAGTCTAATAAAATAATATTTGAGATTTTTTGCATATTGTAAACAGACTTGTTTTTCTAATGTATTTAAATTTTTCCGACCATAAAAACATTTCAAATTGTTTAGATAATGTTTTACTGAATTGGATGGAATTAAATGAAAATAAAACCAATATTGCATTAAAACCGAGAATCACTTTTCTAAACATATTCCTTTAGGTGAGAACTCCTGGTACGTTTAAACTTATTAGATTCTGAGTTTACACCTATTAAAAAGATCCTATTTTTCTTAATTTTTTGTTTGTTTTGGTAATCTAGCGCCCGCTGTGTGGCATATGGCTCCGTCCTGTTGTAATCACATATCAGCAAGATTCATACCACGTAATTGAGGTACGAAAAATTTCAAATCATCTTCCTATACCGTTCATATTAACAGTAATGTTCTGACCATCATCGTTTTTGAATACATATGGGCCAATGACTCCGCTGGTCCATAAAGCGCAACACACAGTAATTTTCTGTGGATGTAATGGTATTTCGGCAAAGGCTTGTGTATTCTCCTCACCCCAAAAGCGACAATTCCGACTATATATATAACAATTCAACCAAAAATGGGCTTCATCGGAAAATAAAATTTTAAATGGAAATTCATAATCGTGATCAATAGAATAGAACAATTATTTTGATTACAAATTTCAACAATTTTTACGCGTTGCTCTGGTGTAAGTCCATTCATATTGAAATTTTAAAGGAAACTTAACAAAACGCAACTATCAGCTATTCAGTGGTTGGTCCAATAAAGAAGTAATACCAACTCAAAGTTGTGACACTCTTGAAAGTTTGTTCAATGATAAGGAGAAAAGCGCCACCTATTGGGAAGCATCAGATAACAGCTAAAACCTACTTAGCGAAGGCACTCACCACACAACCAACATGCAACGATGAGGCAATTGCTGTTGATCATTCAAGGTTGAAGGCATAACACTGGCCTTTGAATGATCAATTTACAGCAATTTTTCTCATTCCTAAGGCGCTAAATAATATAAGAACAAAATATATTGTATATGTACTGTCCTTTCCAAAAAATTCCAATACAATTCACAGCATCAGTAAGGGTTTACCCCTGAGTCTCAATAAAATATAAAAAGGTACTAAAATGTATTAAGAATTTAGATTGTTTTTTGCAATGATTTTTGATAATCGAAGAAGAAACTAATGTCCGTGAAGGAATTGTACACAGGCCGAACAATATTAATTGAAAAATTTTTTCAATCTTATTGAAATTCTAACTTGCATTTACAGACCATATGACAACAAACTAATTTCTATTTTTAAATATTTTTCGATAATATTGCATATTTTTTTATAGGTAACATTAGCATGTTCCCACACTTTGCGTATTTGTTAACAAAATTATTAACATGACCCCTACAAATCAATGCCGGTCTGCATTGTATACAAAAACGCCCTTCTTTGGCAGAAATCAAAACAATTTTATTATTAAAAACACATTCTGTAAAATTTTTTATTTTTATTTTTTTTTTTTTTTTTTTGAAAATCGTGACTAAAATTTTGTTCATAAGAAAGCCATTAAAATATTTTTTTTTTCTTTAACATTTTAAACACATCAAAATCCGAAACGTAATGAAATCAAATGTTTGTCTGAAAATATACGTCAGTTCAGTTTTGTTTTTTATTACGATTTTTTGGAAATCGAACAGTTTATGATCCAAAACACTCGAGACGCCTCATGTATTATTAGAGAGTTTGACGTAATTAGGGAATAAATAAAAATTTGAGTGTGATATTAGTTTTTAATATTTTTATAATTAATTGATATGCCCGAATTGATTTTTCAAATTTTACTTAAATAAATTTCAAAATAAATAGAAATTCGATGCTTCTATTTATAGTTCACTCATCGTTATACCGCAATGGGTTTATATGTACTTGTTATTATTTGTATAAATGAAATTAAAATTTTAATTTATTTATAAGTATAATTTTATTTGTTTATTTATGTGAGACAAAACAAGATCTTTTTTCAATACTAATTTATTCAAATAAATTTTTTTACGCTTTAAATCACACACAAAAATAATAAAAAAGAATATTTTGACATTTTTAGTGTTATTAAACTTTAATTAGGGACATTCTTATTATCATGTTTCAATTATGGAAATTGGAAATATGAGGCCTATTTTTTTATAAAACATACAAACATAAAACAATTATTTTAGCCTTAAATAACACTATGCGACAAATGAAGTCTTTTGGGAGAACGCACGGCCTTGACAGTATAGGTTCGATTGTACTACCAAATGTTAGTAAAACCCTGTAATCGCTTTAGTCAGATTGACCACCAATTGTTTTTATGGACCTCAAAAAATTTTGAAAATCAATGTATCACTCAAAAAAAATGTGTCCTCAGTTTTTAGCCAACAGCTAACTAATATAACATAAAATGCAAATAATTATCCAAGTAAATTATGTGTGAGATAAATACAAGATTTGGAGATCTTAATCAAAATTCAATATTTTATTTATCAATTTACCCAGATTCTTCAGCTAAATATGTAGATAAACATGTGCGATCAGAACTTTTCAAATTGTTTTATGAAAACACAGTAGTAGTAGAAAAAGTGTGATTTTTCTGAAAATAAATTATCAAAATCAACAAATATAAAATAATTTTCTAGAGATGTCTTCTTAAAAAAATAGACACTGAGAACTTTTTAAGTGATAGTAATAGCGTCCTAGAAGAAGACTTTCTTACTCCCCCTGTACAGATAAAAAAAATATATTGCAGAAGTATGACCAAGAAAAAAGAATTCGCATTTCAACAGATCCATTGCTTTGATAGGAAAAATATTTTTTTTAAATTTTTGTTTCAGCCGGCGGCTTACAAATTTATATACTTTGAAAAACGTATTTTTAATTAATACTTTTATAATTGGCAGCACTTCAAATCGTGTATTACAAAATAAAAATTGGAATTTCCTTTGCATGATTTCGTTAAAAATGGCAGCCTTAATAAAGCATTAATTATTCCGCTTATGACACCCGACGTAACTAGTAGAGGGTTTAACGAGACTCATCACATGCCGCCCATTGTCAGGGCGGTAGTTGAATACATGCGTCTAGCCACCGCCATCCAGAGCCGGTGCCCTCTAATCTCAATCATGCACGAGGGCACGTCGCTCAGAAAATAGCCCATAGCACTGAGTTAGCAATTCAGTACCACTACTGCCTGGGTAGTAATACCCCCTTTGTTGAAGGGTTCCTTCCTAGCACTACCACAGCCACTACGAGTACTCCACGAAGGGCCGCACCCAAACCATCAGGCCGATTTGCCTCACTCCCCGAATGACAGGGGAGCACAGACATAACTGGGGTCTTCCTGATGCCCGTAGTACCAGATAAGATTAGGTCTGGTCAGTCTCTGAGATGGTCAGTAATTAAAAATTGCCAACCTCTCTGCCTATAGCGAGTGCCAGGCCACCCAGAGCTAGGTGAACTACATATTCCCCGGTGAGTACAAACCCCTGGTGTGACGTAAGTCACCAGAAGCCATTTACTGTACCCCCGGGGGGAAACACGAAGTAAGGAAATAAGTGATTTTTCCGTTTTAACTGCACCCAGAGTTAAAAAAAAGTCTCAAAAATGTGACTAAATTGGATGATAACTTCCGCCAATATTATCTCCATTGTGGAAAAAGCCGCAAAATTTCAACATGATTTGAAATTTTTAAAGGGATATTGCACCGATAACCAAAAATTAATAGCCAATATACATTGATTTTTATAATTTTAAGTTTTCGTCTTACGTTTTCTAAACGAATTCAATAATTATTTTTTTATTGTTATTTGTTTAAATTACGTTGAACTAATGCTCTCTTTTTGCATGGATACACTCTCTTTTTTACGCGAATTTTTTAAGAACGTATCTATCGCGTAAAACAGAGTCAGGTGTATACAATAAACTTCATATTCTATCTTATTTAACTAATAATTACAATAGCTGCGAAATAAAATTGCTTTTAATTATTCAACTTGCCATTTCAGTTCAATATATTAGAAACTTTTGGACTGAATGTATACTTTTAATTTTTATCTAATGCCTTTGAAACACTTTAGACAGCAGGTATTGCTTTCCCATCAGTACGATTTAGTCGATCAGTAAAAAAACTTTTACAAAAACAATTCATTTTTCCCACAACTCACACTTTAAATAATAAAATAAAAATACTACGAGTATACATACATACAATACATACATACATAACTGGCCTTTACAACCCTGTGACAGGATTACGGCCTAGCTTCTCGCAGCACTCATGTTGTGTGTGTCAATTTTTATCCATGAGTACCGGGACCTACAGTTTAAAGTCGACTCCGAACGACAGATTTGAGAAGCTTTTTCATGGCAATTGATTACTCCCAGAGCTTTTGCCAGAAGACTGCTGAGAGGTAGTCGCCGAAAGAAATAATTGTTTCATATTTCTTTTTTTAAAGATGTCGGCGCTGAGATTTGAACCCAGCACCATCGTCTTCGTAAGCCAACACACTAACCACTAGACCACGGCGTACTACTACATACATACAATATATTAAAAATAAATTTTAAATTCTGATACTTTAATATAAAGGAAAATCATTAACCAAAAGAACACAGTTCGTTAACAATTTATGCAAAAAACTTTAACATTTTTAACCCAATTATTGAGACTTAAAAGCAAGCCAACAAACAAACAAACAACACAGTTTTATGCAAAACGATTTATTTTATAGCCTTAATTTGGCTCAAATGTCCCTTTTTGCTCGTTTGGTTTGTGTGAAAAAGAAAAACAATTCAAAGAAACCTTGTAGATTAAGAAACTTAAAGCACTATCATCCATATTAAAAGTAAACGTAAACACCAAGAAATTGTACACTTTCAAACACTAAAAGAATGAAAATTTATAACCCTGAAAGGTTTATTTTTAAAACGCTAATAAATAAATAAAAACCACTACAGCAACACTAATACAACAAAAAGAAAGTTATAAAAAAGAAATTCTATTTATAGACCACTCGTGTTTGTTTTCTTAATTTCAATCATTTTAGACAACAACTCGGTATAAAGAATTTTAAATACAAAATTTAATGTACAAACATAACAAATACATACACATACACACACTATTCCGGAGGGGTAAAAAAGGATTATGGAGAGAAGAGAGACTGTGAGAGAGAGAGAGAGAAGAACAAAAGACGTGCTAAAGTTTTTAACACAAAACTAAAAACTAGGTTATAAACTTTTATGCAATGACATGCCAACTGCAACTGCATACAAGCAATGAAATATTTAAAATAAAGAAGTTAGAGTAGGTATAGGTTATCAGCGATTGCTATGTGCACCCTAAAACTCAATGTACTTTATAAAATTATTTGTTTCTGGTTAAGGATTATACAATTTCTTTCAAGTTGAATTCTTCAGGCTTATGTGTAGATTATGGAAGACAACCAAAAACTTTTAGTTGCTTAAAAAATATAGTTTACAAGTACTTATGTTGCCATCCGCAATATATTTTTAATGCAACTGGCATCAATAATTCATGGTTTTTTGTATGAAATGAGCCGCTAGAAACCAATAAACTTTGTAATTAGTAAGCAAATAGTATAAAAATCAAAAATAATACATCTTATACCATACCTCTTCAAATACAGGCATGACGATAGTGATATATGTCCAGAGTGCCCAAACGAAATGGAAACAGCGGAGCATGTATTCTTCAGTTGCTCTCGATATGAGAGACAACGAAGTTCCCTGGAGAGAGCTACACAATCCCCGATCACGCCCAGCAACATTGTTTAGTTAATGCTAACATCGGAGGAAAACTGGAACTATGTTTGCGCCTTTGCAAAGGAAGTGCTATTACAACAGAGAACAGCGGAGAGGGCAAGATCTGCACAACGGTAGAGCAGCATTAGCTAAACACCACCCCCTGAAGTAATACTTGACAGTGGTTCCGTGGGGATGACTGGTTGAAGAAGGACGAACGAGGATAGGGTTTAGCACGTAGGCGTCTTGAGAGCGTGGACAAGTCCCGAGACGAATCGTGCATATTGGCTGCCCGGGCTGCCACTATCTTATGAAGATTCCCTAGCCTTAGCTCGTACAGCTAAAAAAAAATAAGCTAAATGTATACAAACATGTTCTTTTCTCTGCCCTTCTTTAAGAATTTTATAACAGTTATGTGTGGGGATGTACTTGATGTTGTTTATTTACGGGAAATTGTAGTGTACATAAGTGTGTACTTATCTCTCTCTCTCTTATACACACAAACACACATATAAATTCTCTTTTTTTATTGCTAAGAGTTGTTTTTTTTTCAATTCTGACGTTCAATTTACGTCGTTAATGTCCTTTTTAGCACTTTCTTTATAAACTCTGGTATTGAATGTATGCGCTTTAGTATTAGCGATATGCTAATACAAGTCTATATGTATGTGTGTGTGTGTAAATATAAGCACAGCTTAGGTCAATGGCGGTGTTTTTGTAGTTTAAGGTTAGTGAACTTTTGTTTCGCATGCAACATGATGAACTTTTGCCTGCCTATTGATTCATGGCATACATACCTTAAAGGGAAATTACTTTTGTTATGTGTGCTGGTTTTTCTGTGAATTTCTTTTTTTTTATTTTCTTTCTTAAGAAATAATTATTTAAAAAGTGTTTAAAGTTTTTTGTTTTAACTATTTGCGTACTTTTTAACATTCACCGCAATAAAATGGAACCTTCAAAAAGTACTGCGACACGCATCAATTTAATTGAGCAAATAAGAAGCAAAGCAATTAAAAAGTTTATAAATATCTTAAATCTTGAAATGGTGTTAAAAGATGCAGGTAATATACATATGGAGAAATCTAAATATTGGCAAACCAAATTCACTGCCGAAATCCAAAATCTCAAAACCTCAAATTGTAAAAAAAAACATAATTTATTAAACCAAAAAAATCATTTTTTTTTATTTTATTGGAATACTTAAGTGATTGGCCTAATTGTTTAATAACAAGAATTTTTTATTTCAAACAAAATGGAAATCAACAAAAGAAAAAATAAACAAAACAGATGTATCATGAACAAATCAATTGCCAGTGACGTAGATACGTAACACACATACAAGCACATACAAGCTGAGAACAGAAAATTACATTAAAAATAAACAAAAAATGTACAATGAAGATGCATGACTAAGTAATGCATGAGCAATTTAGCAAATAAGACACAAGACTAAACACTGCACACAACAACAAAAAAAAAAAAATAGAACTCAAATGCACAAATTATTTTACCAATTTGTTAAGAATGAACGAGCAAATGTAAAAAATTTGTTCTGAATAAAAGACAAAACAGAACCACAGCAATGATGAGTAAAAAAAAAGCCAACGAACGCACATACAATGAAAGAAATGTAGAAGTACAAGATTTAAAGTAAGAAATAACAGAAGGATGAGCTATTTTTAGCAGTTTATTTTTATTTTTCTTTTTATTTTTTTATTTTAAGGAGTTTAAGCGACTATGTATGTATGATTAGATGGGTGAAAAAGTAATATTGTGAAATACCACAATCTTCCTATCGATAGTACTGCAGAAAAAAGTCTTGAAATTATTACTTTGCTTGTCTTGTCTTGTCTTGTCTTGTCTTGTCTTGTCTTGTCTTGTCTTGTCTTGTCTTGTCTTGTCTTGTCTTGTCTTGTCTTGTCTTGTCTTGTCTTGTCTTGTCTTGTCTTGTCTTGTCTTGTCTTGTCTTGTCTTGTCTTGTCTTGTCTTGTCTTGTCTTGTCTTGTCTTGTCTTGTCTTGTCTTGTCTTGTCTTGTCTTGTCTTGTCTTGTCTTGTCTTGTCTTGTCTTGTCTTGTCTTGTCTTGTCTTGTCTTGTCTTGTCTTGTCTTGTCTTGTCTTGTCTTGTCTTGTCTTGTCTTGTCTTGTCTTGTCTTGTCTTGTCTTGTCTTGTCTTGTCTTGTCTTGTCTTGTCTTGTCTTGTCTTGTCTTGTCTTGTCTTGTCTTGTCTTGTCTTGTCTTGTCTTGTCTTGTCTTGTCTTGTCTTGTCTTGTCTTGTCTTGTCTTGTCTTGTCTTGTCTTGTCTTGTCTTGTCTTGTCTTGTCTTGTCTTGTCTTGTCTTGTCTTGTCTTGTCTTGTCTTGTCTTGTCTTGTCTTGTCTTGTCTTGTCTTGTCTTGTCTTGTCTTGTCTTGTCTTGTCTTGTCTTGTCTTGTCTTGTCTTGTCTTGTCTTGTCTTGTCTTGTCTTGTCTTGTCTTGTCTTGTCTTGTCTTGTCTTGTCTTGTCTTGTCTTGTCTTGTCTTGTCTTGTCTTGTCTTGTCTTGTCTTGTCTTGTCTTGTCTTGTCTTGTCTTGTCTTGTCTTGTCTTGTCTTGTCTTGTCTTGTCTTGTCTTGTCTTGTCTTGTCTTGTCTTGTCTTGTCTTGTCTTGTCTTGTCTTGTCTTGTCTTGTCTTGTCTTGTCTTGTCTTGTCTTGTCTTGTCTTGTCTTGTCTTGTCTTGTCTTGTCTTGTCTTGTCTTGTCTTGTCTTGTCTTGTCTTGTCTTGTCTTGTCTTGTCTTGTCTTGTCTTGTCTTGTCTTGTCTTGTCTTGTCTTGTCTTGTCTTGTCTTGTCTTGTCTTGTCTTGTCTTGTCTTGTCTTGTCTTGTCTTGTCTTGTCTTGTCTTGTCTTGTCTTGTCTTGTCTTGTCTTGTCTTGTCTTGTCTTGTCTTGTCTTGTCTTGTCTTGTCTTGTCTTGTCTTGTCTTGTCTTGTCTTATACTTACATATATGTGTATACTTATTAAAAAAAGAAGATTTATAATTTGTAAATTGGGTATTCCCCGTTTATGTTCGGTTTTTTTTTAGATTTTTCTTTGCACTCTTTTCATTTCAACGATAATTGCTAATTTTTTGAGGAAATATAATTGTCATGACGCAATAACACAAAATCGTTCAAATCGTTCAAATGCTTACGGCAAGTTGTAGGAAATAGTGCATAGTGCATTTCTTTCTTTTTGTGTGGTAAGTTTTAATTATTTATAATCATAATTTTTATAAAATATTTGGTGGGCCGCGAGTACAGAAAGGTTAAGTACCACTGTTCTATAGTATTCCACTATTTACCATAGCAATTTATTTCAAGCTACTACCGCCATACATACATCATGTGCTCTAGTTGTGGGACCGCCCCGTAATGACTATCCCCTAACGAATACACTTGATTAATAATTATTAAAATGTAAGTTTTTAAATAATTTTAATTATTAATTGATATAATTTTATGACATTTGCTCTTACCTTTTGTTAAGGCTATAGGAAGCATTCTTGTACTATAAATCAACGCGATTCGAACAGACTGCTAAAGAAGTGTAAGTAAAAGCGATTTAATAGTACACAACTATTTATAGTACCAATACGAAAACTAAAAGAAACTAAGAGTAAAACTATAAAATAAAAAATTTAACAATTATAGTAAAATCTTTTAAGTTACAATAAAAAAAAAGAAGAAAAACAATTTGCCCCAGAGTCTAATAATTCACCAGAGCAAACGAAAAGCAAAAGTGAAAAAAAAAGAAATTTAAAACAATGAAGTTGCCAACAAAAGCAAACTGCAGCGCAGTACTGGAAGGAAAATAAGAACAAAAGGAAAAATTAAGATTGAAATAAAAAAGTCAAACCCTGCTATATGTTGCCCTACACTATAAGCATCTACATATATAAAAAATGACTGTTGGTTTGTTCGTTTGTTTGTCCGACTATAAAAAACTTCTTGACCAATCACTATGAAATTTTGCGTTTGTGTATGTACGAGTATATCTATAACATTTTGAATTTTGTTGTTGTCTAATTAATAATTTACAACATCCATACGAGTATTAATTATTAAGAACATACCAACAGTTCAGGCTATTTAAAGCCTATGTTTAAGGTCTATTCTCACTGAAGAAACTGAAACAAAGGCGTATTGAAATCATATGTAACAAAAGGAAAAACAGTAGATCTATAGTGGACGCAGCATAGACGATCGTCTTTGACCTCGTGGAAAGTATGCTTTATTTAAAGAACTTGCGTTTTTTACTCTTCCACTCACAATGTCTAAATAAGCCGGCCTTAAAATGAGTTTGTCTATTAGACAATATTAAGTATATAAAGTTATTATATCTCAGAATTAACTATTTCAGTTTCTTATCAAAAGCAGTCATTTGAAATATGTAGGTACTAATGCACTTCAAAAGTATACTAAATAATAATAAAATGGATAGATAGGTAGTTATGACTTAAATTTATATGGTGATATAGGGTATAAGAGTACTTCATACATAAACCATTTCATCTTCATTTTCTAAGCACTTGAATAGAACGATTTAGAACAATTATGGTAAAGAGAAAACAGGAAGAAAAATAGGTGTGTCATTAAATAGGGAAATTAATTTTATTGTCTCTTTCTCTCTGTTGGGCATTATTTATAATTTTTTTTTTTTTTTTGTCAGACTGTAGTAACATGTGCCCACAAACTGTTCAGTTTTTATATGAAGTTTAGAAATATTTATTGTTCTAGAAAGAAAATTCTGGAATAAAGAAAGAGGAAATTGGCTAAATTATTGCTCCGTTATAAATAGTTGCAGGAAAATAGGAATTTATAGAATTTGTAAGGCTATAAATAGAATTAAAAGTAAGTTTTAATTCTTTTCACAAAAGAGTGGTGCTATTTTTTTGTTATCAAAGTACAGTTCGTGTATTGAAATAAAATTCTGTAGAATTTGTAAAATTTTTCTTTCCCAATCTAAAAGTTAATTTATCAGATATGTTCTGTAAATCGAATTCAAGTACAGTAATCCCTCGAACTGCGAACCCTATTTTGTATGAAATTAGGGGGATACGTTCCAAATCCTAAAATTATCATGAAAATTTTAAATTTAGACCAAGTAGATAACTAAAAAAAAGACTATTCAATATTAACATAAAGTTAAACATTAACATAAACAAAAAAGTAATAAAAATGTTATTTAATTCTTAAAAATTAAACAAAAAAATCTTGAAATCAGTTCATTGTACGTACAATTACAAGTTATGTACATCATACTCAAATTGTCATAAAGGGAATTCACAAAATTTTAAATATAGGTCAGTCATGCTCAAGAATTCAATTTCATACCACGCGAGGTAGAAGACAAAATTTTGGTTGCTGCGACGTAGTAGTGTACAACAGGGGTGCGTAAATTAAACTTGGTTTTTTTCTGCTATACACACAATCACAATATGAGATAGTATGTGTGTGCACATCAGTGATATATTTATGTAGATATTTTACACGAAATATGTAATATGTACGCAAAAAAAAAACCGCGCTGCTGCGAAACTTTTGCCGCGCAATGCGAAATTTTGGTGGTAAAAATAAAAACGCGCAAGACCGAAACCGCGCAGTCAGAAACCGCGCAGTTCGAGGGATTACTGTATGTTATCAAAGAAAAATAAAACTAAATTGTGTTAATTGTTTTACTGCCTGTTTCCGTAAAAAACAATTTCAAACGATTAAAAATTTGTATGAAAAACACTCAATTTTTCAAATAATTTTGAATACTTTTCATATATATTTTCAATTGCCTAAAATTGTTTGTCGTACAGAAACAGTCAGTTAAAGTTTTTGAATTGAAGCAGTTATTTGAAAAATAATTGAGCGCATAAATAAGAAAAAGCACTTGTCTATTTTTATAATAATAGTAATTTAATAATAAATCTCTTTTACCGAGCTTAAGGTCTTTTTATATTAATATTAAATATTTATTTATTTTCAATATTTCGCTGCCCCTGCGTGTAGCGTCTTCAGAAATTATTATTTTAGTAATAAAAAATAATAACAACAACAAAAAAACGAATAATGAAAATAAATAAATATTTAATATTAATATAAAAAGACCTTAAGCTCGGTAAAAGAGATTTATTATTATTTATAAAAAGAGGTCAATAAAGTTATTATATTATAATAGCAAGTTGAAGTTTCGTTCAGAATGAATTTTACTCGATTTTGGATTACAGAACATACATATTGCATTTTTTTTTGTTGTTATTTATAAAATTGTTTTATATTTAATTCGGATGCAAACAAAGGTACAAAGCTTTAAAGGGGTATAACTAGAGAACAGTAAAAGACAATTAAATTTTTTTCTGCTAATTTATTTAAAACTTTTTAATATTTTAAACTGCATCATTAGTTTTTTTATGCCCGTATTCATATTATTTACGGATTTATTTGACATATTTCTATGCAATACTTGTCAAGTAAACCCTCAATAAACCTAAAATACTTTTTATGAATACGGGCATTAGTCTTTATACAAATTTTAAAAGTTAAAAAGCATAGTTTTCGATATTTGTTGAAAATTTAGGAAAAACTATCATGTAATGTATCAAAATGTGCAAAATCATTGCCGAAACTTAGTATTTATGCACATAAAATTAAAAATCGGAATATTTGATTTGACAATATTGACTCAGAAACCGAGAAAATATCAATGTTTTACCAATTCATAACCAAAATTTAAATAGAGCTCAATTTTTGATTAAAAATTTATTTGCGCGACCTCTAAACCACATCCGAAAAATCTAAAAAAATTCTAATAAATACTTTACCTTATAAGTATCCAAATTAAGAATGATCTTCCTAAAAATTCCAATATTTATATTTGTTTGGGACACTCTAGTGCTTATGTACAATATAGACGTAGAGGGCATATTTCCCATATGTTATTAAACATAAAAACAACACTAAACGCTCTCTGTTATATCTAAATTAAAATCTGGCCTTAATTTTGGGTCTTTATATTTTAATATATAAAATAGTCAACTATACAAGCTATTGCAGGTATTTTTAATTATATTGGTTTTATAGTTTTTGAAATTTCTTAGGAAACTATAAAAATAAGATTGAATTGTGATCATACTCTTTGTAGCCAATTTCTTAAAGTTTTTCATGTACTTTTCCAGCAACAATAGAAAATTGTTTAATGTTTTTAGTTAAAAATAAACGTTTAACTTTAGAAGCTTATCTAGTGTACTAAAAAATTATTAAAAATATTTGCAAAAACAATTTCCGTACATCTGAAATAAAAAAGAAATCTACTATTTTTATAGAATACGTACGTTTTGTATAACACGCAAGTGGTTGAATTCACATTTATCCTTTTTGCAATTGTTTGCATCAATACAAACAAAATTAATTATGCAACAACTAAATTTGGTTATAGATTCTAATCATTGTGGGATGACTTTTTTATTGTTTTACTCTAGAGTTAGATATCTTTGACGTATGGATGGATAACAATAATAAGCTATGAAAACAGAAACAAGAAACAAGTTAAATTCGATTTAATTTCGTTGTACTGTATTATTTATGTATGTTTTAATTCAAAGAAGCGTTGACGTATGATTAATATTGAATACACCCACCTCATGATATTCATCATACGCATGCCATTTATTTTTAATTTTAACATATAGTGGGATTATTTATAAAACCATTTATTTGTTAAAAATATTTCATATTATTTTAAACAGTTTTAAATTAAAATTATTAATATTTGAAATTTGCATACTTGAAATGAAGCCTTTTTTGTGTTTGGTGGCTCATTTTGTATATTTTTATATACTAAAGTTTAAAGGCCATTGGTAGGATAAAAGATATAAACAGAAATGCTAGCAGCTATTATTTTAGAAATCTTTTATTATTTTAATTGTCCTCTTTTTAGTACAGCCTGTCTTAAGCCTGAACAGCACATTTTATTTTTATTTCATTTGCATTTAATTTTTCCTTTTTTTATTTATTTTTGTCTCAAAAAGTTATGTACATATGTATGTATGTATTATACATATAAAAAAAATAAATGAAATTTGAAACTGTTTACTTTTCACAAAAAAAATTTTTTAATACTCGTTTATAAAATTAGTAGAGGTATTCATTTCATCTGCTAAATGCTTCTTACACCCCTCAAATTTCTAAACTTTCATGCATTTTTACCAGTTTCAGAAGTATAAGTGGCATTTAGCAGATAAACGAACACTTGTAGGAACAATTTCTAAATTTAAAAAAATTTATGTAGAAAAAGAATAACACTAATCAACAAAAAAACCGGAGATAAAAAACTTTTTTTATCGCTTACAACATAAAATAAAATAGAAGCCGAAAAAATATCATGTGGCATAAACAACGTCCCAATTTAAAAAACTGTAGGCAATAAAATGAAAAGCACATAAACACTCAGCTGATTTTGGAAGACATCCAAACGTGCTTCTCGCCTTTACTCATACTATAAGTCATCAGCAAAATTTTGCATTTAAAAAACTGAAGAGGACCATAGTTAATGAACAAACTTCCCACTTTGTTGATAAAATTTCTTTTACTTGTTTATACTTTTAAAAGAGTGTGTGAAAGTAAAATTTTTTTTTTTAATTTCATAAGTAAAATTATGTAGAACTTTAAAGGCGATCATTAAAATATTACTATTTTTACCCTGCAACTGTAAATTTTTATTATAAGACCAGTAACCAGATAACTCCTACTCGTACAATGTACAGTGTTAGTTTTATGAAAGTATGGAAGGAAGGAAAAAATTTATTTTTTTATTAAAAAAAAAGTTACAGATTTCATTCTAAATACCACTTTTAATCACACAAACAATTTCGCTGAATTTTTCTCTTTCTTTGATCACATAAATCAAGCCACTGTGTCCCAATTGCAATGAAATTTGTTTATTTTACCAATAAATCAATGAAATAAAGATTAATTTCTAATGCAATAGAGAAGAAAATTCAGAATAATAAACAATTGTATACATCTGCCATGTACTACATGCGAATTGTTGCAACTACTTAAACAAACAAAGAAATTTATCACATAGAAAAATTAAAATATTTGAATAAACATTGTTAACATTTTAAATTTAACACCAGTCAAGCATAATTTATAAATGCTCTACATTAATACACACAGAACACAAATTAAGTAGTTGGAAATCATTTGGTGTAATAAAATTTTAGCTTAAAAAAATTATTAATTATTGCGTATAATTGAAAATGTTTTGTTTCAGAAAATTTTCAAATTATTGTAATAAAGCTTTAATCTAAACTATTAAATAATTGTTACTTTGTTTTTATGTAGTTAGTGAGTGCCATCGAAATTAGTACTACTATTGTGGCAATTAGTAATACTGCCAACTAGTATACAACCTGTATAAGTACATACATACAAAATTGGCCATTACAACCCTATTTCAGGATTACGGCCTAGTTTCTCGCTGCACTTATATTGTGTGATTCAATTTTTATCTACGAGTACCGAGACCTACAGTTTAACATCGACTCTGGGAAATCAATTATTATCAGAGCTTTAGACAGAAGACTGCTAAGATATAGTTGCCGAAAGAAATATTTTTTCATATTTCTTTCTTTCAAGTTGTCAGAGCTGGGGTTTCAACCCGAATAGTTGTTTACAATTTGTCAAAATTAAAACTATTTAATTCCATTGGCCAAAATTCGGTTATTACCCTGAACTTGTTTTCTCAGTGCTTTTACTCATTACTTATATTACTAATCATATAAGGATAGTGTTAAAAATGTTGGAGTTAAGTGCACCAACATAAGTTAAAATTGCTGCAGTTTCAAATTTGAACGCAACAACACTTCCTTACTACACTCTCATATTTCATGACAACCCCATTAGGTTTTTAACTCGAAATATTTCTTCATTACTGTCCTTTCTTTCCTCGCACTTTGTGGAAACAGGTTACAAGCTCAACGCTCTAGAACAAGTTCTCTGGTGGGAGTTAAGCCCACGTCCTACATACTAGCCATGTAACACACTAGCGACTAAACTACTGAGATATTTAGACATGCCTCCGTCATAAATAATGGTTCTTATTCGAGCGGTATAATTACAGCAAGTCTTAGTAGCAACACATTTAATGACACACAATAACAAATATACCTCTACTGTATACGTTGGAGTAGAATTTAAAAACACTGTTGCAATGACGTCAACATACTCGTGCATAACCTCATCTGTGGCAGTGGCCAAAGAAAATATGAAAATTCTTATTAATTTTTCTTGTTTTTCGTTTTTGCTTTTTATTATTGGCTGCTTAACAATTAAATTTATATGTTGCCTACTTCCCTTACCAATAAAGTACACTATTTCTTTGAAGGATTTATTAATTATTTTATTAGAAAATTTAGAAATTTATTTTTAAAACTAAGTGTTTAATTTTAAATGTTAATAAACAAAAAATTATTAATAATAAACATTATTAATTATGATATAAAATTCTAATAAATTCACAGACAAACTTTTGTTTTCGCAGTTAAAAAGTGGTCTCTTCACTAGCGCGTTGTTGGCGAAAGAAAATAGCACGTTGTTAAAAAGGCTGAGAAGAAATGAGGTTTTACGAGTGCATACTTAAATGTTTTGAAAAATAAGAAAAACAAATCTTTTGATTTTTATCAACCAAAGTAATCAAAAATCTTAAAACATGTTATTTTGTCTATTAATATTTTTCTTTGAAAGCATTATAAAAGAAAAATGTTTTTTTTTTTGTTGATTTAGTTATAGCAGCATGGTCTCAAAATAAGTCTTCTCTAATTAAGAAAACACAAGAAATTTAAAATAAAAAATCATTCCCTATATCTCAACATAATCTTCTTTTAACTCGATACACTTTTTCCAGTGATATTCAAGAGCTTCGACACCTTGTTTGTAATAATAAGATAGCGCATCATCCATCTATGGTGTGCTTTATGGAACCAAATCCGGCGAATTTTTAACAAGGAAGTTTTTTTATGAAGGTATAAAACCTTAATTTGGAATTCTTTTGTAACTGGCGGCCATTTTGAAAGAGGACAAGTAATTTGTCAGTTTAATTTGGCATTTCAATATGAATATACTGACTGTTTATACGGGTTATATTTAAATATTTTCAGATTAACACAAGATTTTTATTTATTAACAATTCAAAGATGTTTTTAATTTAATTTTACAAAATAACAAATTCCTTTTATTTTATGCAAAAATATTATAAATTTTTTTTTTTTTTTGGGAAAACTTCAAAATTTTTCATTTAGTTTAGATCTGCTCACACACTGACTGTTTATTGGAACTGTTGCTTTTTCTCCTTATTCGTCTTACTTTCTTTAAGTTAGAGATGTTTTATATTGAATTCAGTTTTTGTAGAGTTTTGTCAGTCATTTATATTTTGTCAGTGATGGTAGCTTTTGTTCACGATGTGAACACTGACCGATCACCAAACAGAAAAAACTTGTCGTTTATTCCGACTTTCATAAACGAATAAAGCTCACTTTTGTTTAAATGGATACGTCAATCAACAGGACTGCCTTATTTGGAGTGACGATAATCCTCAAGTATATGTGGAGCCACCATTACTTATTTACATACTCCTATAATTGACCATAACAACCCTGCTTTAAGGTTACAAACAAACTTCTCCTTGCACCCATATTGTGTACGTTAATTTTTATCTACGAGTACCGGGAAGTACAGTGTAATGGCGACTCCGAATGACTGACTTGAGAAGCTTATTCATGGCAATCAGTTACTCTCAGACCTTTTACCAGACGACTGCTAAGAGGTAGTCGCCAAAAGAAATCCTTTTCCATATATCTTGTTTTCAAGATTTCAAAACTGGAGCCACCGTTACATCCAAAGAAACTGATTCTCTGGTGTGCTTTATGGGTTGATGGAATTATTAGTCCGTACTTCTTTAAAAATTATGCTGGTCAGAATGTTTCAGTTAATGGTGACCGCTATAGGGCCATGATTGCAGCTTTTTTCGTTCATCAATTAAACAACCATGATGTGCAGGAGCTCGTGACACAATTAATTTATTGAACGAAACATTTGATAACCGCATAATTTTACGTCTCGGACCTATGAATTGGCCTCCCAGTCATCGCGATTTAACGCCGCTAGATTATTTTCTGGGATATCTGAAGTCGCTAGTCTATGTCGTTGTGCGGGAATTTTATATATCTGGAGTTGATGGTGCCACTTTAGGTTTTATACTCCAAAATTTTTAAAATCTGCAATCCAATTTTGGTTATTTATCTCCGAAACTGGACAAGATATCCGAAAACTGATTGCAGACTTGAAAAATTTGGAGTCGAAAACCTAAAGTTGCATTATTAACTCGAGACATATAAAAATATCAAATGGGGGGTGCGTGGTATAGTGGTTAGAGCGCTCGCACAAAAACACCAACGACCCAGGTTCAAATCCCAGCAAAGGTGAAAAATGAAAAAGTTAGATTGCGGTTTTTCAAAAATTATAATTTAAAAATAAGAATTTCCCCTCCCCTCAAGGAAGACCATCTACAAAGAAACCGCTCCCCGACATTCCACTCTATTCCACTTTAATCAGTGTCAATGTAAAACGAATGAATAATATATGTACTGTCCTTTCCAAAATTCCAATACAATGCACAGCATTCAGTAGCGGTCTCAAAAAAAAAAATGCCGGATAAAGTACTTATACTCCCTCGAGACGATATAGCAACAATATTGAAAAAAATCATTTTATTATTTAATTTTAAAGTTCTAAACGCTTTTAATAAACAAACTTTTTGAAAGTACACAAATTAGCATCACTGCCTTCAGAGTGGTTTATATGAAGTTGGCCGACTTATTTAAGAACTGTGTGCAAACGAACCGATAAGAGAAATCAGTTCTCTAGATAGCAACTCGTGAGCTATTGCATACAATGATAGCATTTCTTTATCCATAAGGCTATTTATGGTTAAGACCCAAGAACGAAATCTGCCTTTTCTTCCAAATACTCTTCGAAATCGTTCATATAACAAAAAAATTGATTTCTGCCTGAAATTTGAGTCATATTTGCTGGCCAATGGTTTTTTTCTGCTTTAGTTTTTTATTATTTTCTTTATAGCAGAACATGTCTAAATCTCATTTTTATTCAATATAAAAAAAATATTGTTTATAAATTTTAATAGAAAATATTTACATTATCAACATTGGCATACTTCCTTGTCGAACAATTTGGACAAATGCCAAAATATTTGCTTAAAGGCTTGACAAAATGTGTTGCAACAGTAAACAGTGTTAAGCAAATTAATTTAAAAAGTAGGAAAAAAATTTTTTCTTCAACTCTGTTGTGTTGTTATTTTTGTTTTCTTCCATAGAACAAAGGTCAAGGTCCGTGTTTGTGTTCAACTATGGGTCAAAAATCTTTACCAAATAAACATGATTTAAACGATAATATCTACAAAAGAAATACGCATTGTTTTGTGAAGAATAAATTCGTTTCAAAACACTTTTGAGTCAATAACATGGTTTTCATTATACTTCTTAGATGTCAATAATAGAGTATGAGTATCATGAGAATAATATTCAGTTAAAAGGCCATAAACCAGGGACACTAAATATTGTTTCAAATAATGCTTCAAAATCAACTGAGCCCAACTTTAATTTTTATAAAATAAAATATTTTAACAATAGCTTCCGGTTTGAATTTAATATCCCTATTATTCAGTAATTGCTTGAGATAGAAGAACAACCAAATCGTTCATTGTAAAATTTCTGTATTCATTTGCTTAGTTTGCATATTTTTTTTCTCCATTTCATTCTAGTTTTTTTCTTTATATTTTGAATTGCTTTCTTTTTTAAGTTTAAAACGAAAAAAAAAACTAATCATACAATAATAATAATAATAAATACCCATAAAACGTATCTTTTTCAATTGACTGGGAACATAAACAAATTATTTCCAAGACGTGTATACGAGAGTGCATAACCAAAAAAAAAAAAAAATTCCTTTGATAAACACCAACGGCTCGTATTATTTTTCATCACTTTTTTATTTTCTTTATTGTGTATTAATAAAAATAAAAATGAAATATAATAAAAACAAAGTCTTTTTATATTTCAATAAACTTAAGAAAATATGAATTAATAAAACGCAGCATGGAGCTTCTTCTAAATGTACACCGAAAAAAGTAGGCAAATTGTTAAGTGAAAAAAGTCTTGTAAATAAGTAGGTTGTTAAGAAAATTAAGTCAAAGATTTCTTCTATAATATTTTATTAAATGCAGACCGCGTACACTTTCAATACACTGCGATCTATAATGTTAGAAAATCCATCATAATGCTGGTGTATTTTGAGATTTCTCTTCTACATACATATTTGACCATTCAAACCCTGTGTCAAGGTTACAGCTTAGCTTCTCGCAGCACCCATAATTTGTGTGCAAATTTTTATCCATGAATACCGGGAGCTACAGTTTAATCCAAGGCAATCAGTTACCATCAGAGCTTTTGCTAGAAGGTTGTTAAGATGTAGTCACCGAAAGAAATATATTTTTAATATTTTTTTTTTAGATGTCAGAGCTGTGGTTTGAACCTGAAGCTCTTGTCTAGTACAGTCTACTATTTCTGATGCCTGTCAGCACAATCTACAAAATCTACATACATCTCTGATCGCTGTTCTTCGTAAACGCTCTCTTAAAGACACATTATCCTTAAGAACATCAGAACATCATATTGTGAGATAATCACTGTCTAACATGAGCCTATTAAACTCTCATGTCTACTCTTAACACTTTAAAAAATATTTGTCTAATTACACTATGCTAGTCGCAAATTTTAACAAACTGTTCACCCTGCTGGTAAAACTAATTCGTGTGCGCTGAATTTAACGGCATTAGCCGTTAATAAATTTTTAAATTTAAATTTAAATCTTTAAATTTAGAAATTTTGATTAAATATGAACATTAATAAATCGTCGTGCGGCAGTTTAAGTGCTCTATACGCCATTTTTTGAATTCTCGAGTTAATGTTAGGTTTTTGACACCAAAATTTTTAAAATCTGCAATCGGTTTTCGGCTATTTATTTTCGAAACTTGACGAAATATCCTAAAACGAATTACAGATTTGAAAAATTTGGGTTCGAAAACCTAAAGTGGCATCATTAACTCGAGATATATAAAAAATATGAAATGGCGGATAGAGCACTTAAACTCCCGCACGACGAAAAAGGAAATTTTAGGAAAAATTTTTTTTTGCGATTTTTTACTCGAATTTTTTTCGGGATTTTTTTTTTATTCGGCTTTGATATTAATTCGAATACGTGTTAGCAATATTCGCTAACTTTGATTTTAATCAATCTACTTTAATAAAATTTAAATATGGAACTTAACAAGAGTAGCACAGCAGTTTGTATTGATGTTTCGAAAAAAAAAATTTATTTTTGGAGTAGAAATAAGAAAGGCATGTAATCTTGTGTCTATTCAACAGAGTTGAATTGATTTAAATTCAAAAATTATCCCAAAAGTATAAAAATACAATTTTTTGTACTTTAGCGTACAAATTTAAAATCGCGAATATCGCGAAAACGAGCGCTAACTTCTAAAAACGGCTAATGCAATTGAATTCAGCGTATTCGAATTAGTTTTACCAGCCGGGTGCCCAGCTTGTTAAAAAAAGTGTCTAATTCGAGCACAGTGTTATTGATATTTTCCATTTAGTTTAACAAAGTTTTTATTATGTTTATAAGAGATTTAAGTATTTAAAAATTAAATTAAAATTAATATGTCAAAGTTTGTGTATTTATTGTGATACGCTTGGTAGAGTAAAAATTTTATTAAATTATAAGTCATCATTAGCTATAATTTGTTTCCATATGTGCAACAATCATTATTTGAGCATTGAGCCAAAACAACGGCTCATTTATGCAGGTTAGAAAGCCCAATTAAGGAAAAAAAGAGTTACAAGTTTTGAGAGTGAAGTTGTTAATCAATTTGACAAATAAAGCGCCCAAAATGAGGTTTAAAGAAATCTATTATGACCCAGTAAAGTATTTTGACATTACAAACAAGACTAATGATTAACGAAAAAGAATCACTATGGAGCTGTATATGCTTATATAGTAAGTATGTGTATATAATGTACAGGCATGAAGTAGTAAAAGTAGATTAATTATTCCTCTTTTAAAAATAATTTACGTTATACTGTTTACAAGTATTATGTGGACCAAGGTTTGAAATGCTGTAATAAAATTTATAAAACTCATATCCAAAAGTATTTTGAGGTTAATCAGTTAAATTATTTTTAAAGTTGACATTATTCACAATATTATTTTTCTTTTCTCGTTTAATCACACTTTACTTACTAAAGAGGTATAAAATCTTGTGATTAATTTATTAGCTATAGTATACATACTTTTACTGAAGATAAGACATTTTAATTCTTTTATTATATTTTTCCTAAAGATATTAAAAAAATGTGCATATATCATCGCTTTATTTAAAAATAAAAAAAATTAGGCCAGTCAAAGTCGAAGATTACTTTCTCTTTTTTGAATTAATTAAAATTTATTTTATTTATTTTTATTTTTTTTTTTTTTTTGCAAACCTTATCAATATTTAACAACCCTAACCTTTTTTTAACTCGTGCTAATAAATTTTTCTATAATACAGTGTGAACTTGATTTGTGCAAGGACTGTCTTTAGGACTGCAACTAAATTTTTATGGAATTGAGTCTCAGTAAGTGCAACGTAATTTTATTTTTATTCATTTACAATATAAGTACATCACTCTTCTTAGATTTCTTGTACAGACATAAGGAATCACATTTTAACAACATTTCTTACCCGTTAGTAACGTCGCAATTACATTTTATGTAATACAAAAACAACAACAAATTGCTTTCTGACTGACAAATTATGTCTGTTTTTACAGAGAAGCATAAGTTCAAATAATGGAACAACTTCATTACATTTTCAGAAAGTCAATTGCCGGGGTCAAATTCCAACTGCGACATCTTGAAAGAACGAAATATGAAAAAATATTTCTTTCAGCGACAACCTCCTAGCCGTTATCTGTCAAAAGCTCTGATAGTAACTGATTGCCATGATGCACACTATATACATAGGTGCTGTGTAAAAGCTGAGCGGTAACTCTTAAGAAATGTTGCAATGGCTAGTTATGAATGTATGTAATTGTGGTAAGAAAGAGTTTTTAAGTGTTCTTAAAATAAACAATAGTCGGGAATTGTAACTTTTGGTTATTGCTACAACTCAAATTTTGTCAACCTGCGAAAATCGAATCATTGAAAATAATTGGGATTACTTTTTGATTACTTTTGATTATCTTGTAATCGTAATCAATTAATAATCATACAAAACCTCAAATAAGCGTAATCATTACTACGCCCTTAAGAATAAAATAATCTAATTTGTAATCTTTATGATTAAAAATCATATATCGCAGCATAACGCTTAAACGTGTACCAATTAAACCAAATTTATTATATTATATTAATGTTTAGTTAAAATCCCAAAACTAAAGTTTCTGAATTTGGTCTTAATGACTACATTTGGGTATGTGGAAAACGGTGTACGGTAAACTTTCTGTATTTGGTCTGGATGATATCACAATCAATGAAAATCTTCAGTCAGAAAGTGGGCGGAATTGGACAGGTGGTTGTGTTACCTCCAATACACACAGGGTCCACTAGTTTTACATATAAAATTTCTTAACCACACTTAACCCATATACTATACTAAAAAGTATGGATTATAAGGTGCTAAACTATAAAATTTATGCGTAACCAGTTAAACACCTGTAAAGGTAAGATACAGTAGCGAGAAAAAAAAATTCAACTCGATGCCATTTACAGAATGTTGTTAATTTGTTAGTGGACGCCATGGTCTAGTGGTTAGTGTGTTGGCCTACTAAGACGATAGAGCGACTACCTCTCAGAAGTCTTCTGGCAAAAGCTCTGAGAGTAACTGATTGCCATGAAAAAGCTTCTCAATTCTGTGGTTCGGAGTCGACTTTAAACTGTAGGTCCTGGTACTCATGGATAAAAATTAACACACACAACATGAGTGCTGCGAGAAGATAGGTCGTAACCCTGACACAGGGTTGTAATGGCCAATTATGTATGTATGTATGTTAATTTGTTATCTTATAGTGAATATTTTTGTTTTGGGGGCCGACGAATATAATTTAACCCATCGTAACCAAATAAGTTAAATTTTCATTCGTCGCACCACAACACTTTGGCTCACTGCTCCTTTGGCCAATACAGACATCGTTTCGCAAAGTCAAACAGTTTTTTTTATTTACCTTACTTATAAGTGGCTTCTTGACTGGTCTTCTATCTAATAAGTTTGCTTCTTTTAATCGGTTTCTGGCTGTGTGGATGCCAATAGAAACCCTTAATTGCTCGTTTTTATAATTAGTAACATCTACTGCCGTTTTCCGAGGATCAATTTTTTACTATTTTTTTTTTTTTTTTTTGGTTTTGGCGAGCCACTTCCTGGCTTTCTTTCGACGTTATTTCTTTGAAAATACCTTGATGCAATCCGACAAACCGTTGATTTATTGATATTAAATTGACGAACAACTTCATTCAATGATTTGCCTTCTTTTAAAGCCCTGAAAATCTCTAGTTTGCTATCTGGTGACAGCTGTTTCTATTATAAAATTCATAATTTGCAAAATTTTAACAAATTTCGCTGCTTTTTTTTTGTTTTCTTTTTATAAATATAAAAAAAATTAAGTAGACAGAAAACCAAACAACGCTTAATGATAATTACTTATTAATAAAATCTACAAATTAACGAATAAAAAAAATCAAAAGAATAGTAGAATTGAATACCGTTATATGTTTCGAGTCTCGATTAAATGTTATGTGGCACATATATAATTATTTATTACGAATTCAATGCTTGATATTATTAGAATTTACAACAGAGTTACTGCTAAGAAGTCACAAATAAATTTTATTTATACTTACAACAACCAGACGCAGTCCTTTTATATAATAGTATGATAATAAGATAACCTCAATTTGTCTTTCCAAGAATTGCTAAAACCATCTACGCTTTAGCATTTTAGGGTTTTTCCTATAATATTTTTTACTTTTTTTAACGTTAAAAGACATCATCAGTTTTATTTTTTATGTACGAGTATGTATTTATAGAATTGTTTTTTTTTTTTTTTTGACATTTTGATAAATGCTGCAGCATCTTAAACTGTTAGATGCTGAACACAATGACTGTAATGAAGATATCCGACAGTGATTCTCTTTCATTACACACTGTTTTACAATAATTGGTTAATGAATGATTTCATAAATGTTATTTATTAATCAATTTATGAAATTAAATTTTGTAATTACTTCAATTCCATTTAATTAAGAAATGTGTTTAAATGTGAGGTTTTATTTTTAAAGTGTCATTATAAAAAGCAGAATAATAAATAACAGTTTTGTTTGCGTTATAATTTAGTAAAATCTATGAATATATTTTGAAAAGCTTTTTAATTGCTTTATATCAGGTTTTTTGTTATAAATTTTGACGAATTTGAAAATAAAATTAAATTGTCAAGTTATTATTTGCCTTTTTTCTTTCTTAGGTATTGAACAGAATGCAGCTCCCTGAAATTTTTAGCGTCCACGAACGTGTTAATATTAATGGGCAATATATTTAACTCCATTTATCATCTACTTGTAGCAGATAAATTTATTTTTAAAACCCTTGAAAATCGTACACATACAATTTTGTTTGGAATTGTGCAGATTTTTATTGATCCTAAAAACAAAAAATTCATTTTATAAAAATCATTTAATTTAACTGTTTAACGAGTAGCATAAATTTTTTATTTTGCTTTTTCTACCATCCATACACAAGGTTTAAATACAGCACTATAAGCCAAAAGCACATTAATGCAGCATCATCATTGCAGCCAATGTTTATTTCTTTTATAAGTATATAAAAAAAAGTTCATTTATTGTCTCTAACTTACCATGGCATTTTAATAAAACGTGTTTAAGCCAAATTATTAACGACAATGGCCAAAAATAAAAGCAATTAAAATCCTCGTTAATTGATTGTTTATGCATGAGGGTTGACCCCAAATCTGCAGCCTGTGGATTATAAGTGTTTATTGCATTTCAGCATTACATAAATCTTAAAAACGATACAAACTGGTTGGTAGTTTAAGCGTCATATATACAAATATTTAAACAAAAGAACTTAAAAATAAAGTAACGTAAAAAAATGTTTAAAGCCGGAAAAAATTTTGCCAAAAATTAAAAATCAGCTTACATTTGCATAGACTGGTCAAGGACTCTAAAGAACGCAAAAATTTACAATTATTGTTTCAGGGTCAAAGAGCTTTAAATTAAGTAACAAACATGATGAAATCATATGTCGGAGATTAAAATATAAATACAGATTTTTTATCAGTCTATATAGTCACACAATGCTTGGTCCCCATATAGACAATCCGTAAGCTAGAGTAGTTATTGTAAAAAGCTCAAATTCGTATACATTCACTTACGAAAAAAGTTATATATTAAGAAAAATCGGTGTAAAGACATGTCAACCTCCATACATCCTGTGTTTAAAAAAATTCAATTGTGACAGCAATTACATACATTGAGAATGTACCAAAAAGATTCTCAAATGCTTTTAAAATGTATCGCAACTCTGCTATGTGCTTACACTCAGTCTGTACAGGGACATGTCTAACTTACAGACATACATTAAAAGATATGATACTTGTATTCTTAAATGAAAATTATATTTGTTCAATACAAATTATTTCATTTGAAAATAAATCGGAGGACTATTTGAAATCATCAGGCCATAAAACACTTGACGTTTCCTATAACAAACATACATAATTTGCCATTAATTTGTCAGGGTTACGGCCTAGCATTTCGCGGCCCTCATGTTGTGTGTGTTAATTTTTATCCATGAGTACAGGGACCTACAGTTTAACGTCGACTCCGAATGACAGATTTGAGAAGCTTTTTCATGGCAATCAATTACTCCCAGAGCTTTTGCCTGAGAGGTAGTCTCCGAAAGAAATAATTTTTTCATATTTCTTTTTTTCAAGATGTCAGAACAGAGATTTGAACCCGGCACTATCGTCTTAGTAAGCCAACATACTAACCACTAGACCACTGCGACGGCCATAAAACAGTTTTTCCAAAAAATTTGGATTTTTTGTAAACTTTGTTGGAATTTATTTTATCAAAAACTTTCAAAAGATATTGAAAACATTTTCGAATTTTAATCATCTAATATGCAATTAGGCATTTGCCAAGTTTACGAGTATATGCAGATGATTTTCTATTTTTGTTTTAAAAAAGTTTCTTAAACTGAATTTCTTTTAACTGTGGAACTTGAATAAGGCGCAGAAATTAGATGTAAAACAAAACAGCAAACTGTTTTTCTCTTAGAGAATTACTGAAACTATCCAGAAATATAAAATTCAATAGAGTATGTTTTTTTCATAACTGGACCTGGGAGTGGTACCTCCCATACAAACTAAACAGTCATTTAATTTAATTTTGTATTCTAACCTTTTATCGAATGGGAGGGGCATAGTATAGTTGTTAGAACACTCTCGCAAAAACTCAAACAGCCCAGGTTTAAATCCCAGCAAAGGAATAAAATTAAGAAAGGAAATATTGAGGAGGGTAGGTTCCCCTGCCCTTCAAGAAGGCCAACCATTAGAAACCGCTCACTGACAATCCACTTTATTCCACCTTTGACATCAAAAACGAATAATCAGGATAAAAGCGCCACCTACTGGGAGTTAGAGAAAACGACTATCTACTTAGCGAAAACCCTCACCACAATCAACATTCAACGATAGATGAGGCAATTCCTGTTGATATTACACTGGCCTTTGAGTGATCAAATTGACAGCGACTTGTCTTATTAGACAAGGCGCGTAAGAAAAAAAATATCTTGTGTACAGTTGAAGCTAAAGTTTCTAAACTTAATCTGAACCACTTCGTGGTCAAGGCAAATTATCAGTCAGTATATGAGCATAATCGGGAAAGTGGGCGTGGTATCCCACGTACAAAGGAAATACAAATTTTAATATATCTAAAGTTTCTAAATTGGATCTGAATAATTTCATGGTCAATGAAATTAATCAGTCAGAAAGTGAGTGGGATTGGACAAGTTAAATATTAATTTCATTAAATCTAAAAAAGTATTAAAGCTAAAAATTAAATAGTTTAAAATAAAAATCATCAGCGGTAAAAAGGGCGGAAAAGTAGGCGTAGTACTTCCCACACAAACTAACTATTGACTCTTGTTTAACTTGAGATCAGTTACAGCTAAATTTTCTAAATTTGGTCGAAATTACTCACTAAAAATCATCAGTCGAAAAATGTGAACAAATGATAATGGTAGGTGTTGGGAATCAGACCAAGATTTTTATCAAAAATCGCCTTGAGCTTAAGCAAATATCTTATTTTAAATTAACTGAGTTAAAAGAATCAAACCTATATTATCTAGCATTAATAGAGCAATTATATTTAAAAAAAGATTTCAAGAACATATAGACAGATCTGAAAGAGATGATCATAACAAAAAAAAAACATCAAATATATTATTCCTTCACAATACAATAAAAACTGTTAAAACTTTATTTAATAAAAAGGACAAATTATTTCTTATCGCCGGTAACTTATGTACAAAATTAGCATCTCATTTATTTTATTATGCTTACAAAATAAAATACAAAAATGTATTGTTTTTATTTATAAAGCTTATAACTAATATTTTGTATTAAACTGTACATACGCCAGTTAATAATTTCAGTAAACTAAGTCCCCATAAAATCCAATGATTTTTTTTTATTTTTCTATTACAATACAATGTTAAAATATATGTATTAAGGAGAGGAGTGACGTAAGATTCCTATGATTTTTAATATCTCAAATACTTAACTTAAACATAATAATTCAAGGATTTTAAAAATAAAATGGTTTCTTTCTAATCAACAATAATTTAAAATTTCAAAATAAGTCGCATGAATAGAATACTTAGAAAACAATAACAAGGTTCACAGGAAAAACAATAGACGTCTTTAATATAAGGCTTTATTGACGTAATTATGAAATAAAAATAAAAAAATTTAAATTAAATTTATTACAATATATTCCATTGTAATATGCTTTGTTTGTTTTAAAAATTATGTATTAATATTTTCTAAAGTCCATACTTGTGTAATACATTAGCATTAGATTCATTAAAAACTTTCTACTTCTACAATACTCGTACTTTATGAAAATGTATATTTTAGAGGTCGTTACTGGTCATGTCATAGGTAAATATACCATCATACCATACCGGACAATAAGACAAACAATCAAATGAGGAAATACTTAAGCATGCAAAAATTAAAATAAAATGAAAAATAGAAGAGATAAAGAAAAAGCTAGACAATATTTATTGTTCATATGCTTAATATCTATAGACATTTCGTTTGTAATACAAATAGACCAACAGTCAGTCAGTCAGTCAACTAAACCTTACGTTTGTTTAACTGTTTATACTGTCAAACAGTCAGTCATCAAATTATTTAAGCGCATGCAAAATATGTTGGATATGAGTCCTGGTATTTAAACACTGAATACTGAGGGAGAACAAAACATTAATTTCTTTAAGCAAAAATACACTTCGCACAACATTTAAAAGGCATTTGATAGATCTGCGTTCCATGTGACACAGTAACCCATGCCAGCAAACAAATTGTATATTTTTGAATACTGTATTCTGCATTAAAAGAATTGAAATAAATAAAATACATTTGTGGGGATGAACTAATGAAAGTTGCGTCTCATTGCTTTCGCTTATTAAACTGGAGTGTTGGTAAATATTTGTTTTACAAACTGGTAAGAGTTATCGACGACTAAAATTATGTGTTTTGTTATGATTAATCTTTTGGACAGAAAATTTTAAGTAGCTCGAACAAATCTAGCAAATAAATAAAATTGAACTTTCTATAGAGTTGAGGTTTTTAGCAAAAAATACATTGTAATATACATATATTCAGAGTGGATTTAATACACGTGCTTATATTCTGAACCAGCATTAATGTATTCAAACAGGAGGTATTAAAATACTCTGACCTGTCCTACCTCTTCCTATTTTGCCACAAGTGCTCTGATGACTGTACTACTCTACTCCATACTCTCTACTTACAAACTACTCTTAACGATTTATATTTTATTTAAATGGCTATTGAAAATGTTGTGGCCGGCTAGGAGTCTTGTTAAAATACTCAGACTCAAATCTCCCTCGATCGTATTTACCAAGTAAAAGTTAAGAAAATCTAACCAGCATAGTTGCAGACTTGTGCGGAACTCCGTATATCCCTTGTAGAAATTCGTACGTGTTTGTTTATTTACAGTATTCCATGGTTAATTGCCTCGAAAAAAAAAATGTCAAAATTTTTGGGCAATTATGCGTGGAAGTTATTTAAACGAATACGCTTCATTGCCCATATATGGTGCCGTCAATACATGTGAAAAGCAAGTAACTTTATACTTATACTTATACATAAACTTCGTAAACTTTAATTGTAAGGTTGTATCAAAAAAGTAGTTTGAAAGTAAATCTAGCAGACATGTTACGCCTATATAAGCATAATTGATTTAAAGTGCACTTTTTAGGAAATAATTATTTGGGGTAATTAAACAAGGGAATTTTAAGAGAAATTTCATTTTGCTGAAAATATATTTGTGGTAATTAAGCGAATGACTCAATTAAGCAGGGTTAATTAACCGTGAAATTTTATTAGAAAATGAAGTAAATAAACGTGAAAGGCAATTAAGCGTAGGGCAATTATCCGAGGAATACTGTATTTTACTGTATTTAAAATAAAAATTATTGAGAAGAATAATTAATTTGGTTTGAAAATACAGTGCACTGATGCATTCACAAGCAGGCTGCATATATTTAGCAGAACTATTCATCTTTTATATTATTATACTCACGGCTAATTCTACATGTTTGTAAAGTTCTAACATGTATTTGTTGTCGTTTGTTAATGCTTTAGGATATGTTTGCATGTGTTTTGTGTGTATGGCATGCATTAAATTCATATAGGCAAGTGTTATATTTGTTATTGTTATTTAGTATGGCAAGCCAAGTTCTAAGCAGAGTAGGAAAATAAACAAAACTGAACTTTTTATCTCATTTTGTTGTGTTCTTTACAATGAGTAAAACAAAAATAAAACAGAAACAGCGAGAACGATTGTCCCATTTAATTTTGTATATTGTTTTTGTTTTGAGTAGTACAAATACTCAAAAGAAAAGAAGAAGAGAAAAAAGAGCAGATTATACGAATGTAACGGAATAACAAAGCACGCACAAGAGCTAAAAGCTAATTGTTTCATTTGCGGTCTTTCTCATTTAGAAAGTATTTGTTTTGGTTTTGCTCATGTACAATACCATTAAAAAAAATTTTAAAAGTGTATGACTTTGTTGTAACGTTTGCGAAATGTTTTGTTTGTTTGCCCACTCTGGTTCTAAGTAAGAACTAATTTTGTTTAAATAGATCAAAGTTAAATACTTTTAAGAATTTAAATTTTTACGCAATGATTTTTTTTTTTGATAATCAAAAGAGAAATCGATTGATACATAATTGACCTAGTAGTCAATTTATTTTAATTATAATTAAATTTTAATAGTAACAACCAAAAATAGGACAGAACAAGAAAAACTTTGCGTAAATATTTCAAATTATATAAAAAGTTAAATGCAGAAATTAAATTATACCAATTAGCTTTTTAATTAAAATCTTTCCGTAAAATTTATTTTTCTTTTAATGGGGTTAATAAGAAACTAGAAATTCACTCACTAGCTTTGAACTACTGATATTCTCTACAAATAAGGCTCACTGTTTATATATAAACATACATACATATGTATATTTATACTTAAGTAAATATCATATTATTTACATATGTTACTCTCGTATTAATTTAAATAAACTAAATGATCAATTTCTTCTATAAACTTGAAAAATTTTATTAAGGCAATAACCGGAAATATCCATATAAATCAAAAGTGTTTTCCTAATTTTATCATCAATATTTAAAATATATTTTCTCATCTAATTGAATCTTATTTTTATTATTTTTTATCTAACAAACATTTACATTTTCTTTAGATTTAATACCACAAGGATAGTTTAAGCTTCAAGGGCAAATAAACCATTATAGTATAAAAAAAGCATTATTTTTTATTTTTGAGTAACAAAAGGAAAAAATTTCCAACAGAAAATTTCAATAGAACGCAATAAACTTTGTTGTTAAAATGGTACCCTTTGTTATTCCACTTACCATTAGACGTAAAAGAAAAAAGAACAAATAGAAGACTTCTAAATAAACAGTCGGGGACTCAATGATTTAAATTGTATTTTTTTATAACAAAAAAAAACTTTTTTACAAATTTAAATTCGTTTTGATAAGAGATATTATTTAAAAAGATTAAAGTTAAGCCCGTTTATGTGAATACTCTGTTTTCAGAATTTTTATTGACCCCTAACTGAAAAATATGCCAAAACTCTCCGATTATTTAGATATGATTAAACAATTTTTATCACCATCACCACGATTACACAGATCTTTATTTGCTCAAGGCTGTTCACGCACAAGCCAACTCATTTATTTGTTATGCTTTAATTTTTTATTTTGCCGAATCACTATAGACTGATACAGAGTTTACCGACATGTGCATATTATTAATTTGTTTTTCACCGACACAATTGAAAATATATCCTAATTTTCATCCAAAAACAGGCGCCATTTTCTATGGCTCCAATGGGGACCAAAGGGCCACAAAAACGTTTGTCCATACTATTACTGATTAATTGTTTTACTCCTGCCGTCATGTATAGTCAGTCCCCTTTGAACTTTCCTCAATACTTATATACTTCTGTCGTTTCCATTCTACTCGTATTACTATTCTCGTAATGTCTTTATGAAGTCTTTGTAGAACGTAACCTATCCATTTTTATTTACGCTTGACAATTAGCTAGCATAAAGGTGGTTCGTCAATTCTTCTTTACAGTTCAAAAATTGATATTATGCTTGGCGAGAATATTTTTACCTCCGGCTTAAGAACGTGACCTGTAGTCTTACAGATAAATATTGTTTGAGTGCGCATTTAAGGAGAATGGTTCTAAAGCCGGTCATTGACTTACAGTCTTAACTGTCAGTTTCAACTGTTCAATTTAAACTGAATTAATAATTACAGTTCAGCTCAACTGTTCAGTTTAACTGATAAATTTAAATTTTTTATATTTTTAACTGACAGCTTCAGCTGAAGTTGACGTGTGCGGGGGTTCAACCGTTCTCAGTTCAATTTGTGGCGAGCGAGAGTGCTTATCATGTCGCGTAAAAAGAACCAAGTGATAGTTGATAATTTTTCCAAGCGCTTGAGGAGATGTTCTTGTAGAAAATTTTAGGCACTCATACTACCGTAGCTGTTTATTTTTGTAATATTACAAAAAGTACACCGAGAGCGGCCAAACCGTCCTGCTCGTTCGAATCCATGTTAAAAACTGAAGTATTTAACTGCACGTGTGTATATATCTCAGTTCACAGTTAAGTGGCTAGCTTCATAGATATAGAATTTGCGTCAATGTGAGTTTCTTAAAAGATTTAGACGGATGTCCTTAGTTTCGTTTGGCGACATTTTCACCACTAAAGTTTTAGACCTGCTTTTATTCTGTAGACTCAAATAGATACTGTTTTTAGATCTCGTAGGTTTCAATGTCTTGCAACTGTGTTCAGTCTGAAGTACAAAATAATAACAATACACACACTTACAGGACAACTTAAATTACTTCCATCCCTAAAAAAAAGCGGCAAGCAGAACGTTTTCTTACGCTCTGCGTTTACGCTGAATCGTCATCACCAAATAAAAGCTTGTTTAGAGTTTAGTTTAGAGCTGCAATGCAACTAACTTCACTTTTTTACGCACTCTCAAGGTTGGGTTGGTATCATACATTCTTTATGGGTATGAGAATTTTTGGCAGATAGTTTGCGCTTGACTCTCTAGTTTAGGTTGGTCTATTTAAACTAAAATTAATAGATTGAAGGGGCTTGATGAAAATTCCTTTATAAAATTAATCTTAAAGAAAATTGAGCAAAAGAAAATAATAATTAAGTTTTGTACTTACTTATATATAGAAGCCAAACGTTTAATTGTGGACAACAAAACAATTTTTTCAGCAAACCAAATAAATGCTGTTAAAAAGTAAAAAAAAAACATTTAAATTAAATGCAGCCTAACATTTGTTGCCCCTCTTTGTAGAATTTCTGGTATCATAACTTGTATTCTAAAGTTTACAAAATAATAGTCTTCGATTAACCAAAAACTGAGGAGTTTTTCATAGAGTCTTAACTTAATACGTGTATATAGAGTTATTTTTAATAACACAATAATAATCAACGTATCTCTTTTATATTTCAGACATCAGCTCTCTCTACCTAATGGTGTTGTAGGGTATAACGAAAGGTAAGAATATTGTGTAATTATTTGTCATGGTATTTCAATTTGTTTATCTTAAAAATTAAAATTTACGATCCAACTTTATTTTCATACAACTCAGAGATATTGAAAAAATAAAGTAATCATCGTGTTGATGAATTAAAATTCGTACATATATTTTCGTATATAATTATATATATATAAAAAAATATTTGCATTTTTACAACAAAAAAATAAAAGGAGAAGAAAAAATCTGCAAATGTGTGCTCATCAGTTTTGTAAAGCTTAAAAACTGGAATAAGATGGCATTGTGAGAATGACAACATCAAGAATGTCTAAAGATAAGGAAAATTGTAAATAATTTGATGTAACACTACTTGCAGTAGATTAAGATAGGCAGATACATGCTCGTGTATGTATTTTATTAGCCAATAAAATATTTTAGCAAATAAATATTTTAGATATAACAATTGAGCATTAAAAAATTCCATAAAAAAAGTGGAAAAAACAACTTTCATAGTCAAACACTCCCAAAAGACCTGCAAACAATCTCCGAATTTAATGCACGCAAGACCCAATGTTGTTTTATCACGCATAGGCGGTGATTATATCATCCTGCCGTCTGTCACTAAGGGTGATGTAAATTATGAGGAGGTGGACGCTCTTGATGTTTTGGACAAGATATTTCATTGTGATTTCCGTTGGACACGATTATATATTTCGAATGTCAAAAAAAGCATTCAAGTGCCTCGGTTTTTTTTAAACGGTAGAAGAAATGCTTCACTATATCTGACTTACAAGACCTTTATTCGACCTAAGCTGGAATACAACCCTCATGTATGGGTGGGTGCTACAAAGTCTATGTTTGTGCTTCTCGACCTTGTTGAACAGAAAATGTCTAAGGTGCTTATCAACGAAGTAAGGGTATCAAACTCTAGCGATTCATTGGAGCATCAGTACTACCATCGGAGATGCTCTGACGAAATAGTACTTTATTTCCGGATAATCGCGTATTCTTACGGGCTACTAGTACCTCTCTCAAAGCACTTCCTTTTGTAGTTGATAGTTCAGTGAATCGCACAATGCATTATAAAGAGAATTCGTTCTATAGCCGAACCGTTCGTTTGTGGAATAATTTTCTCGGGAAAGTTTTTCCTGTCAATTACAGTGTTTCTAAGTTTAAATCAAAAGTCCACAAACACTGCACACTCTTTCCCTAGACCAGCAATTCAAAAAAAAACATCGGCTCTGTTTAAAAACAACTTTACACTAAAAACCTGTTTTTATTTTTTCTGCAACTAAAGTGAAAATTAAAGAATGTTGAACCAACTTTAAGTGCAGCAAAATAAAAATACAACCAACTGGAATCTCTGAACATTTGATACTAAAATAAAAGAAAAACAATATTGGTATTCGCGCTTCATTGCAAACGCCTTTGTAAGTCTGGCAAATGTAGCAAACTAAGTCAAATAACAACAAAATGAAGGAAGATATGTTACCTTTGTAAGACTTACAAAGACCCTGGTTTTTAGTAAGAATAAAAAATAGCAACAAGAGGTACTAATTTGTTTAATTTTTTTATCTAATTGTTTAGTAGTTTTTTATGGAAACAATAAAAATGCTGTTGGAATTCAAGGTAATGCCAAATGATTTAGAAATAACTTCACCTTGTTTTAAGTTTAAAACATGATTTTACGTTTAAAGTAGGTTTTTATTTGTCCATAAGGAACCATATTGTTACTTTTAACAAAAGTAAACTTTAGAAAACTTAAACTGGATTTTTTTCGTGATTTTTTTTATGGACCATAGAGTTGGTAAACTAATAATATGAATGTACTCGTATTATAATTTTCATAAAAACTTTTATCTCTTAGAAGTTAAGCATTTTACTTTAAACCCATGACAAGTTTATATTATACTCATAAACTGAATTTGTTTAAATAAAATAAATAAAGACATTTACCAAAAGTACTTAAAGAAAATACGATTAATCCCACTTGAACGTGTTTTTTAAGGAAAGTAAAAGTTTTCTTCTGTGGGATACAAGTACTATTAAATGGCTTACATGGCGTAAAATGTTAAAGGAAACTTTTGTAATAAGAAAACTATGTTATTTATAGAATAATTACTATAACATATTAAAATTTGTATTTAAAATTATTTACAGCATTTAACATGCAATCAAAATTCGTTGCACACAAACAAATTTTTATGACATAATTTTTAATTGAAAATTTATATAATTTAAAAAAACTAAAATATTTAAAAGTAATTAATTTTGTTTCGTCATTAAATGCCTTAATTAGATTAGTACTAAAATTTATATAATGAATAACAATTATTTTCACTATGACTAATATGGAAAATAGAAAAAAGGGCAATGACAAAAACTGCTTATGCAGAAAGGATTGAAGAAAATTGTGATATATTTGACAGGTTTTCGTCTAAATCATTAACAAAGTGAGTTAAATAGTTGATAAACGACCGTTCACAAGAAGAGAACAACGACGACAAATACAAAAAAATTCAGTTGATCGAGCAATCAAACCAACACCTGCATATGAAAATAGAAGTATATTTAGTCGAATAAGGGAAGTCGTGGTATAGTGGATAGAACACTCGCAGAAAATCCCAGCGAAAAATGAAAATTAAAACTAAAATTTGCGGTTTTTTTAAATTATAATATAAAAAGAAGTAAGAGGTTACCCCTCCCTCCAAGAAGTCCATTCTCAAGAAACCGCTGCCTGACATTCCACTCTATTCCACCTTTGGCATTGGTATTAAAAAAACTAATGATCAGGAGTACAGCGCCACCTTCTGAGAAGATAACAACTGACGTACTTAGTGAAGACACCCACCACTCATAATTAACAACCAACCACAGATGGGGCAATTGATGTTGATCACTCAAGGGTGAAGGTATAACACTGGCCTTTGAGTGATCACATTTCAATACAACGCACAGATTGAGTAGGGGTTTACAGCTAAGTATACGCCTCAATAAAAAAAACCCGACTAACATTACTGTTAAATAGAAGTTAGCACCATCACGAATTATATACATACATAATTGTCTACTACAACCCTGTTTCAAGGTTACGTCCCAGTTTCTCTCAGCACCCATGTTGTGTGTTTCAATTTTTATCCATGAATACTGCGACCTACAGTTAAAAGTCGACTTTAAACGACAGATTTGAAAAACTTTTTCATGGCAATTAGTTAATTTCATAGGTTTTGTCAGCTGACTGCTAACGGGTAGTACTGTCAAATAAACTTTTAATATTAGCGATAATCATTCTTCTTTGCTAAAAACCCTTGGAAGTGATGCAAACCTAGAAAATCGTATCAAAAAATTATAAAATGTAGGTATATATACTACGATTGCTTGTTTGCAAGGAAAAGTAATTGCCGCTATTGTTTTTTTTTTTTTTGTACACGCTTTCTAAAACATTTATTAACTATTTCCAATAAAGTAATAAAAATCTCCATTAATTTAGTTTTATGCACAATTTCTAACCAATCCGCACATATGTATGTATGCATGGATAAGTCTTTACATCGATATATTTATTTTTCAAATGATATCAATTTAAGAGAACATTAAACTTTCACAATAACCATTTTATTGGTGCAACAGAAAACAAATAATAAAGAAATGTAATACAAGCAACCAATATTATATACTCGCTCATACATACAAATATATGTATATAAACGTTAAAAAAAGGACAATCGAAATTGGCACGTGCAATCAAAAGAGAATAGAAAACACATTTAGGAGCCAATGTTGCATGCAATGAACTTTTGAGCAGCAGCCATAAGCAAACAGTAGCATTAGCAGCTAAAAAAGGATATCGAAACCTAAAACTTTGAAAGAATAAAACAGAATAAATAAAAGCAAGAACTAAATAATAAACAAATACAAGTAAAAGCAGAAAAACTTTGCAATTTTTCATAATATGCAACACTGAGATTAACTTGGAAACTATAGTTGTGCTCATTTATTATAGAATTTTAAAGCAAATATACGTATTGAGAACCAAGTATCTTTAGCGATAGTAGACAAATCTAGTTTTCTTTATGTTTAAATTATAATTTCTATCATTAATTTATGACACAACGTATCTGACACAGGGTTGTAATGGCCAATTATGTATGTATGTATCATTAATTTATGACAACAGCTGATTGACTATTGCGTATAATGTAAACAAAGAATAGCAAAATCAATAAATCTGTTAAATTTTTAAATTTATTTAATATGTATTTTTTTAATAAGTTATTTACATAATACATAGTGGTTGTTGCTTTAAATATAACACGTTGTTTCATTTACAAACTATTTTAAATACTATTTATTATTATTAGTTAAATTTATTTACAGCCTGTTTATAGAAGGCGTCTGATTGAAGACACGAACGAATCGTATGTGGACGAATACGTAACAATTTTGGTTTTTATAAGACATTTTTCGTCCGCGTTACGTTATGTGGCGCACATGTCTATGCAGTGTCAACATACAGTATTGCCATTCTGCAATAAAATTTGATTTGTTTACTTTTGCTCATAGAAAATTATTATTTTCAGCACAAAAACGGGTAATCCTAATATTGCGGCAGAAAAGAAAAGCAGCTGCTAAAGGCGGATTTAGACGGAAATACTTTACGTACGTAAAATCAAAGAGAAAATATTATGAAATTCTATCCGTATTTTAAAAATGGGAGTAAAAATCGTACGATAGATTTGTTTACGTTTACACGGTTAGTAAAAGCCAAAACAAAGTAAAATGAAAACATAAAATGCACATACACATGCACACAAAATTTACATACATTGTGAATTCATTTAAGATAAACAAAAAAATGCATCCCTGAGTCCTTATTCTGTAACTCTCCTAAGCTAAAACTCTATCGCTAAAAATTTATAAACCTGATTTAGGACTTTTTGGCTTCGAATACAATTCTTTAACGTGTATTGTAACTTAAAAACTTCATGTCCATAATCTTTAAAATTTTTAATTTTATTAATTCAAACGCCTGTTTTGAAAACCCAAAATTTTAACATTTTAGCTTAAGAGAATTACAGAATAAGGCCTATGATCTAATGAAATGTGATGGTTTTTTAAAAAATTTAAAAAACAAATTTTCATCCGTATTTTCTCTCAATGTCGTACGCTCTCATTGCATATCGAGTTTACACGATACTATTCATTCTCTTCTAAAATACACAATTAAGATTTTCGAAACAAAATCTAATTAATTTTGGTCCGATTGTCAAAAATCAAAATAAAATGTTTAGATTACATTATGCTTTTGCGCTGTCACATTTTAAATAAAATGAAAACAACAGCTGTTGGTGACGTTCTCTTTTCACAAGGATAAACACGTTGATACAAAAATAATGCTTTTATTAAAATTTCATAATATGAGCTATATTAATTATTTTTTACAACAAATATTGTTAATTTCTTTTAAGCTAAGGAAAAAAAACTTGAAATTTTAAATAAATATATTTTGTATTGCAGTTATTTATTTAAAAAAGAAAGGTGAAATTATGGCAAATAATTTTTAGTTTTACATCCCTAATTTTTTTCATGTATGTATGTATTTATGTATATAAAAAAAGCAACTCTCATAAAATGAAAAATCTTATGGTTTCGATAAATTTCTAAAAATAATGAGAACCATACGACTGTTAAATTTTCAATACGTATTTTTTACATTTCATTACATATTAAAGTTGTAAAAAGAAATTATAGCAAAAATCTTTAAAATTATTTGTTTTACTTTAAAATAAAAATCCAACAAAGAAATAACGTCATTCGCAATGATTATTATGTGGATATCTTTAAAAACAAAGGAAGTATGTATTTAAGATAATATTAAAAGCATATGATATGAAATTAAGAAAAAAAATATTTTTATTTTAATCCCAGAAGCTATTCTAGAATTAAAGCTTTCTATCTTACATACATATGCATACACATATATTATCACGATTTTTTTTATTATTTTAAACAATAAAAATATATATTTTTGGTTAAACTCCATAAATAATATCTCACGTGCTCATACTATCCGTATGTACTTGACATATATTAAAAAAAGAAAAATTATTCTGCGTTTTATAAAATAAAAACCTGATAATCCCTATTAAAGTAAGCAATCTAGTGCTACTGCCAGTAAAAAAAGATATCATACATATGTAGTTGTAGTATTTATTTCTGTACTACGGAAATAAGAAAATAAAAATATTTTATGTTCAAACAGTTGAATTTTTTATATTGTTAAGGTTTTAACACACCCATACATACATATGTATGTACTATATGTAGAGTATATATAGTATGTATTTGACGTAAAGTGACTTGGGTAGACTTTTAGTAGAGTTCAGTTTTTCCAATGTGAAATTCGTGGGTTGAACTTTGAGAGACGTTGGTTTACATACATAACTGTCCTTTACAACCCTGTGTCAGGATTACGGCCTAGCTTCTCGCAGCACTCATGTTGTGTGTGTAAATTTTTATCCATGAGTACCGGGACCTACAGTTTAATGTCGACTCCGAACGACATATTTGAGAAGCTTGTTCATGGCAATTAATTACTCTCAGAGCTTTTGCCAGAAGACTGCTGAGAGGTAGTCGCCGAAAGAAATATTTTTTTTCATATTTCTTTTTTTTTTAAGATGTCGGAGCTGGATGTCGAACCCAGAACTCATGTCTTAGTAAGCCAACACACTAACCACTAGACCACGGCGACTACGTTGGTTTAGTAAAGTTTAAAATTATTCAGGATTGTTAGATCTGTCGTTTTCGTTACGATATAAAATGTCTGTACACAATTTCCTGCTTTCCTTTAATCTGGTTTTCTAAGTGGTGGTCTTCCCCTGAGTGTTGACCTTCTAAAAACACAAATCTTATATATAGAAATGAATATGTGCTTGTAGGTTTATTTGAATTCTATAGACTGTTAAAAGGTTTAAGCGATTTTCTTGAAATGTTTATAGTGTCTATTTCTATACGTGAAAGGAACTATAGAGTTTATAAATTTCAAAAACTCTATCTGTGCGTTGCCACGCCCACACAAAGTAAATATTTTTTATATTTAACATTTTAATGGCAGTAAAAGTAAAAATATCGACCTTTCAAAAAGTGAACATTTCCAAATGAACAACTTCATTGCCAATATACGTCGTTAATCAAGGATATTGGATTTTTGATTTAATTCAAATCAAATCAAATAGCTAAACACGCCGGCTTTAAATAATCTGTTAAAAATTCCCCTAAAGTCATTCATTTAAATAAAAAATTTAAGTAATTTTTATAAATAACCACAAAAACATTATCAGCTGTTAAGATTATACCAAAATTAAAACCAGACCATTAACAAAATTAATAAAAAATTAAATCACAGTCAATAGACAAAAAAGAATCATATATTTTAATAAAATAAAAATCTAATCAAAATATTTAAAAAAGTTAATGGTTTATTGGCCAACTAACTTAATACTTAAGAAAGCATTTGTAAATTCCAGTCTTATGATCGAAATTGCTAACACCATAAAAAGATTAATTCACTGGTTTATACCAAAAAAATTAATTTAATTAAAAAAAAATTGCATTTCAATTAATGAAAATCAAATAAAATTATTACTTGAAGAGTTGATAAGATTAGAGTTCTTATTCAGATTTATAAAAATACAATGACCAATTAATTATTATTATTTATTAATAGACGTCGCTAACTAAGAAAAATATTATGACGATTAAAATGACGTAGAAAATAATTTATTCTAAACCCCTACCCTAAATATTGTTCTTAAAAAAAAATTGAGTCACTTAATTGATTCTTTCGACATTCGAAATAGGTGATCATTCCATCGGACAGCACAATTAATTCGCATGCCCAGAACATCAAGAGCATCCACCATTTCTATAGTCACAGATGGCATCATTGCATCGTCACCATCACGCTTATAAGTGTGAATACAACATTGAATACAGCGCGCATTAAATTCGACCCTGTTCGTGCAACACAATTATATTTCGGTTTTTAACTAAAAAAAAACTTTAGAAACATTATCAAAAGAATTCGATTTATTTATTTAAGTCCTCCTATATACACACCTTGATCTAGTGCTTAGTGTGTTGGTTTACTAAGCATTGAGCCCAAGGTTCAAACCCTACCTCCGACATTTTGAAAAAAAAAAATATAAAAATTTTATTTCTTTAGGCGACAACCTCTTAGCAGATTTCTGGCCAAATCTCTGGGAGTAACTGATTGCCATGAACAGGCTTCTCAAGTCTGTCGTTCGGAGTCTACTTTAAACTGTAAGTCCCAGTACTAGTGGATAAAAATTTAGCACACACAACACGGGTGCTGCGAAAAGCTACACCATAACCCTGACACAGGGTTGTAATGTAATGTAATTTATGTATATATGTATGTATGTATAACATGAAACCCATGGCGTCGAATTTTCCTACAATATAAATAACTCATTATACGAGGCATACCTGTATTCTGTTTTAAAATTCTTAAATTCACAAAAACCCTCAACTGCAGTATAAAAATGTCATCATAAACTAATCGTGTGTACAATATGTCAAGTTATCTTTATTAAACGTCTAGTTTTCTATAATTTATTACTTCCCTGCTAGCGGTGTCTCTCTCTGCCATTCATGTTATTTTGTTTAACAAATATTTCAATAAATTTTAAATATTTTAATAAAATTTATGTTTCTTCAAATATAAGCAGAAACGACTTGCTGTCACATTTTTTTTATCATTTTCAGTAAGTTTTTGCAAAAGACAAATAATTGTTGAGGCCATAAATAGCTTTAAAATAAAAAAATAGTGAAATAACTGAAAAATGTCACAAGTTTAAAAATAATTATAAAACAATTTTATAACATTTGTCATATAATTAAAAGCTGTATGTTTGTTAAATATTATCATAAAATTTTAGAGCAAAATGCTTATGACAATTTCTAAAATACTTAATATAAATATTTTAGTAAGATCTTTTATAATTTATTTTTCTTTTATTTTTTTCTTTTTCTGTCTGATAAAATAAAAATTTAAATGTTCAAATTAGATATGATTTAAAAGTATAATGGTTGAATTTTAAAGAAAAGAACCTTAACTAAAAAATTCAGAGCAGATATGTGAAAAGTTTGCAAATGAATTAAATGTATTATAAATAAACTCTGTGCGAACAAGCTGCTAAGCCGAATCGTTATTCTAGTTGCCAGCTGCTTAGCCGCTGTGTACAACGAGCTGCGAACTATTCATGTTTTTAACTAATGAACAGTTGAAATAATTTTTGCTTAAATTCAAAATGTTTAATAATTAATTTTAATAGAGAATAAAGTTTATTAAAAAAAAATTGCACAAGCAAATCAAATAATAATTATACAGAAAAAAAGTAAAAAATTTGAAAGTGTATTTGAATCGATTTTTTTTTTGCAAATAAAGCTGTTTTAAAAATTGTATATGATTATAGAATACTCATATATTTGATTATGTTTAAAATTCAGCAAATTGTCTAAATTTGACTAAAAATGACTACGTGATACCCTACTTCTTGTTCCTTTTGATAATTTTAAAAATCCCTAAATGTAGAAATTGATTTGCTTTTTACCTAATAATGAATATACATAATTGGACATTTTTTTTTTGTCATTTTTTTTATGAGTACAGGGACCTACAGTTTAATGTCGACTCCGAACGACAGACTCGAGAAGCTTGTTCATGGCAATTAGTTATTCTCACAGCTTTTGCCAGAAGTCTGCTAAGAGATGGTCGCCGAAAGAAATATTTTTTTTAATATTTCTTTGCTTCAAGATGTCAGACCCAGGGCTTGAACCAGAGCTTTCGTCTTAGTAAGCCAAGAAACTAAGCACTAGACCACGGCCTCTACAATAGTAATAATTTAAGCAAATATTGACATTTTGAATAATCAATATCATTCCAAAAAAATTTTGCAATTTTCATATTTCAAAAAACTAATATATGATTTGAATTCCGTTTCCGAGCGAAATAGATCTCTGTGACATATTTCAGCTTTTTTGAAATTAAATCCAAAGAAAAACGAAAACTCGATTGTTTTTAAATCAATGTCACTAAAATAGATTTTTGTGGTATTCAATCGCAACTACCAGAAGAATGAGTCTGGTGGGTTTGATCACATAGTGTAATTCTTTTTGTTTTAATCAAATATAAAAGCTAGAATTTAAAAAACAAAATATTCTATTTTGATAATTGACGTAGACATAACATACTTTAAATTGCATTATTTTACATAAATAGCAATAATAATATAATTATTTACCTATTAATTTAAATAAATTTATTTATTTAAGAATTAAAACATTTTAACAAATATTAAGGGAAAATAAAAAAAAACATTTTTACAAAATAAAAAGCGAATAATATTTGTGACGTTATTTGAGAATAAATATAATATAAAACAGTTGAAGTCTTACGCATTAATAGGGAGTTGAAAACGTCATTGCATTAAATGTAAACCTTTTGATAAAAAAAAATCAAAATTAATAATACTTCTTAAATATTCTATATTCGACCCAAAACAAAATATTTTGATTTTGGATAACATCTGTAGTTAGAGGTACTTGCCATATACTACATACATAAGCGTTTGAACTAGCCAAATCCAAATTATTGAATTTAGAAACTTCTGCTATTGCCGTTTTCAAAATTCAATACTTACTTTGTATGGAAGTTACCATGCCTAATTATCTATTTAACTATGAAGAAATTTAGAACCAATTTGCACCCTTCGCTTTATCCTTTCTTAAGATATAGAAAAGTCAAGACTTACTATGCAAGAAAGAAATCATCAGGCTCGGAAGTTCGATTTTTAATTTTCAGGTTATACAGAAGTCAATATTTCGTTTGTATGGAAGGTACCGCTCCCATTAGTACTGTTGTTACTCAAAAATATAATATTATGCCTTATTCGAATTAACGACGTCTCATCGTTTTACAACATTTTTGTAATAGAATAAAGAAAAAAAATGTTATCTTGCCTTTAATCTATCTACAACAAATCTTTCGTTAGACGACGACGACGTCGCCAATTGGAATAAGGCCTAGTATTTGTTTATCATCATTCAAATTCCGACAAAAGTTTAGGCCCGCGCACAGTGGCTGAAAATAATTTTTTATTAGTCAAATTTCAGTAACTTTTGAACCGATTCAAATAAAAATCCTTTGAAAATTAGAAATTCTCGAAAACTAGAACTACTACAAAAACAAAGTGGTTTTAATTTACGACCATCAACGTACTTTTATAAATTCAACACACCCGTAATGTAAATATCATAATAGAGCTTAATGGCGGCATAAAATTATTTAAAGATTACAATCTTACCAGCTTAGCAAAAAAAAAAAAGAAAAGTAGTCCATTATCGATGAGTTATAACAATTTCTTTTCTACAGAAAAAAAAAGAAAACAGTTGTATTTTAACATGACACGCCCACAATTAGCAATAGTTTAACCTTAATTTATGTCTAACTTTATTTGGATATACATTCATGAAATTAAATCAAATTTTCAGCAAATATTCTTTTTCAGCAAATATAAAATAATAAAGTCTAAATGCAATCCTTTACTAGTTAAGTAATCATAATCGATACACATATGGTTCAAGCCTTAAAGCAAACATTTTATCATTCAAATAAGGACATTATCTTATAGGCTATCATAAAGTCGCTATTGTCGAACTAGAGAAAAAATTTGTTTTAAATATTTGTCAAACAATGGTTTTAATACATTTGAATTTAGTTTAATATACCCGTACTATTGAAAACGTTATAATAATTTGTAATTAAATTGTCTGTTTAATCAAATAATGGCGCCAATTTTTATATAATTAAGCTTGAATTTTAAACCAATGAAAACATTTCATGGTTAATTAGTATATAAATACAGTGTTTGAAGTGTTATAATAAATAAATTAACATAAAATGTTAATTTTATTGTTATAAAATAAGGCTTAAACGTTTTATGATTTAAAAGTAAAACTTGTTTTGTACGAAAGAAATAAAGAGAATGACAATGTGAATTGAAAGCAAGAAAAAGTAGGAAACATTCATAGAAATGCAATGCAATTGCTTATGAGTAATAAACATGCTTTTTTAGTTATTTTCAGGATACTTATATTTATTAACGAAATCGAAAAACTTGTTTCGAAATAAATTTATTCAAACTGATAAGAAATAAGAAAGCATTGGGTAAAGCCCTTATGACACTACATTTTTATCGTATCATATAGATTTGGGGAATGGTGCAAATATAATATAATAAGAAAGTATAACGAGTGCAAAGAGTTCAATTCGATTCACATCAATACAGTCAAAATAAGTACAAACTCAAAAACAATTTAAAATATTTCACATTTAAATTAACATGTAGAATTTAAAATGCTGGTAACTGTTTAAGTTAGAAGTGCATAACATGCGTTATGGAAATTTGAAGTTTCGCCCTTCTGTCAAAAAAAGTTAGAATAAGGAATTTTTTTGAAACAAGTTACTGGCTAAATTGGCAACTCTTCTAATGTATATTAAAGTTGTAAAAAGAAATTATAGCAAAAATCTTTAAAATTATTTGTTTTACTTTAAAATAAAAATCCAACAAAGAAATAACGTCATTCGCAATGATTATTATGTGGATATCTTTAAAAACAAAGGAAGTATGTATTTAAGATAATATTAAAAGCATATGATATGAAATTAAGAAAAAAAATATTTTTATTTTAATCCCAGAAGCTATTCTAGAATTAAAGCTTTCTATCTTACATACATATGCATACACATATATTATCACGATTTTTTTTATTATTTTAAACAATAAAAATATATATTTTTGGTTAAACTCCATAAATAATATCTCACGTGCTCATACTATCCGTATGTACTTGACATATATTAAAAAAAGAAAAATTATTCTGCGTTTTATAAAATAAAAACCTGATAATCCCTATTAAAGTAAGCAATCTAGTGCTACTGCCAGTAAAAAAAGATATCATACATATGTAGTTGTAGTATTTATTTCTGTACTACGGAAATAAGAAAATAAAAATATTTTATGTTCAAACAGTTGAATTTTTTATATTGTTAAGGTTTTAACACACCCATACATACATATGTATGTACTATATGTAGAGTATATATAGTATGTATTTGACGTAAAGTGACTTGGGTAGACTTTTAGTAGAGTTCAGTTTTTCCAATGTGAAATTCGTGGGTTGAACTTTGAGAGACGTTGGTTTACATACATAACTGTCCTTTACAACCCTGTGTCAGGATTACGGCCTAGCTTCTCGCAGCACTCATGTTGTGTGTGTAAATTTTTATCCATGAGTACCGGGACCTACAGTTTAATGTCGACTCCGAACGACATATTTGAGAAGCTTGTTCATGGCAATTAATTACTCTCAGAGCTTTTGCCAGAAGACTGCTGAGAGGTAGTCGCCGAAAGAAATATTTTTTTTCATATTTCTTTTTTTTTTAAGATGTCGGAGCTGGATGTCGAACCCAGAACTCATGTCTTAGTAAGCCAACACACTAACCACTAGACCACGGCGACTACGTTGGTTTAGTAAAGTTTAAAATTATTCAGGATTGTTAGATCTGTCGTTTTCGTTACGATATAAAATGTCTGTACACAATTTCCTGCTTTCCTTTAATCTGGTTTTCTAAGTGGTGGTCTTCCCCTGAGTGTTGACCTTCTAAAAACACAAATCTTATATATAGAAATGAATATGTGCTTGTAGGTTTATTTGAATTCTATAGACTGTTAAAAGGTTTAAGCGATTTTCTTGAAATGTTTATAGTGTCTATTTCTATACGTGAAAGGAACTATAGAGTTTATAAATTTCAAAAACTCTATCTGTGCGTTGCCACGCCCACACAAAGTAAATATTTTTTATATTTAACATTTTAATGGCAGTAAAAGTAAAAATATCGACCTTTCAAAAAGTGAACATTTCCAAATGAACAACTTCATTGCCAATATACGTCGTTAATCAAGGATATTGGATTTTTGATTTAATTCAAATCAAATCAAATAGCTAAACACGCCGGCTTTAAATAATCTGTTAAAAATTCCCCTAAAGTCATTCATTTAAATAAAAAATTTAAGTAATTTTTATAAATAACCACAAAAACATTATCAGCTGTTAAGATTATACCAAAATTAAAACCAGACCATTAACAAAATTAATAAAAAATTAAATCACAGTCAATAGACAAAAAAGAATCATATATTTTAATAAAATAAAAATCTAATCAAAATATTTAAAAAAGTTAATGGTTTATTGGCCAACTAACTTAATACTTAAGAAAGCATTTGTAAATTCCAGTCTTATGATCGAAATTGCTAACACCATAAAAAGATTAATTCACTGGTTTATACCAAAAAAATTAATTTAATTAAAAAAAAATTGCATTTCAATTAATGAAAATCAAATAAAATTATTACTTGAAGAGTTGATAAGATTAGAGTTCTTATTCAGATTTATAAAAATACAATGACCAATTAATTATTATTATTTATTAATAGACGTCGCTAACTAAGAAAAATATTATGACGATTAAAATGACGTAGAAAATAATTTATTCTAAACCCCTACCCTAAATATTGTTCTTAAAAAAAAATTGAGTCACTTAATTGATTCTTTCGACATTCGAAATAGGTGATCATTCCATCGGACAGCACAATTAATTCGCATGCCCAGAACATCAAGAGCATCCACCATTTCTATAGTCACAGATGGCATCATTGCATCGTCACCATCACGCTTATAAGTGTGAATACAACATTGAATACAGCGCGCATTAAATTCGACCCTGTTCGTGCAACACAATTATATTTCGGTTTTTAACTAAAAAAAAACTTTAGAAACATTATCAAAAGAATTCGATTTATTTATTTAAGTCCTCCTATATACACACCTTGATCTAGTGCTTAGTGTGTTGGTTTACTAAGCATTGAGCCCAAGGTTCAAACCCTACCTCCGACATTTTGAAAAAAAAAAATATAAAAATTTTATTTCTTTAGGCGACAACCTCTTAGCAGATTTCTGGCCAAATCTCTGGGAGTAACTGATTGCCATGAACAGGCTTCTCAAGTCTGTCGTTCGGAGTCTACTTTAAACTGTAAGTCCCAGTACTAGTGGATAAAAATTTAGCACACACAACACGGGTGCTGCGAAAAGCTACACCATAACCCTGACACAGGGTTGTAATGTAATGTAATTTATGTATATATGTATGTATGTATAACATGAAACCCATGGCGTCGAATTTTCCTACAATATAAATAACTCATTATACGAGGCATACCTGTATTCTGTTTTAAAATTCTTAAATTCACAAAAACCCTCAACTGCAGTATAAAAATGTCATCATAAACTAATCGTGTGTACAATATGTCAAGTTATCTTTATTAAACGTCTAGTTTTCTATAATTTATTACTTCCCTGCTAGCGGTGTCTCTCTCTGCCATTCATGTTATTTTGTTTAACAAATATTTCAATAAATTTTAAATATTTTAATAAAATTTATGTTTCTTCAAATATAAGCAGAAACGACTTGCTGTCACATTTTTTTTATCATTTTCAGTAAGTTTTTGCAAAAGACAAATAATTGTTGAGGCCATAAATAGCTTTAAAATAAAAAAATAGTGAAATAACTGAAAAATGTCACAAGTTTAAAAATAATTATAAAACAATTTTATAACATTTGTCATATAATTAAAAGCTGTATGTTTGTTAAATATTATCATAAAATTTTAGAGCAAAATGCTTATGACAATTTCTAAAATACTTAATATAAATATTTTAGTAAGATCTTTTATAATTTATTTTTCTTTTATTTTTTTCTTTTTCTGTCTGATAAAATAAAAATTTAAATGTTCAAATTAGATATGATTTAAAAGTATAATGGTTGAATTTTAAAGAAAAGAACCTTAACTAAAAAATTCAGAGCAGATATGTGAAAAGTTTGCAAATGAATTAAATGTATTATAAATAAACTCTGTGCGAACAAGCTGCTAAGCCGAATCGTTATTCTAGTTGCCAGCTGCTTAGCCGCTGTGTACAACGAGCTGCGAACTATTCATGTTTTTAACTAATGAACAGTTGAAATAATTTTTGCTTAAATTCAAAATGTTTAATAATTAATTTTAATAGAGAATAAAGTTTATTAAAAAAAAATTGCACAAGCAAATCAAATAATAATTATACAGAAAAAAAGTAAAAAATTTGAAAGTGTATTTGAATCGATTTTTTTTTTGCAAATAAAGCTGTTTTAAAAATTGTATATGATTATAGAATACTCATATATTTGATTATGTTTAAAATTCAGCAAATTGTCTAAATTTGACTAAAAATGACTACGTGATACCCTACTTCTTGTTCCTTTTGATAATTTTAAAAATCCCTAAATGTAGAAATTGATTTGCTTTTTACCTAATAATGAATATACATAATTGGACATTTTTTTTTTGTCATTTTTTTTATGAGTACAGGGACCTACAGTTTAATGTCGACTCCGAACGACAGACTCGAGAAGCTTGTTCATGGCAATTAGTTATTCTCACAGCTTTTGCCAGAAGTCTGCTAAGAGATGGTCGCCGAAAGAAATATTTTTTTTAATATTTCTTTGCTTCAAGATGTCAGACCCAGGGCTTGAACCAGAGCTTTCGTCTTAGTAAGCCAAGAAACTAAGCACTAGACCACGGCCTCTACAATAGTAATAATTTAAGCAAATATTGACATTTTGAATAATCAATATCATTCCAAAAAAATTTTGCAATTTTCATATTTCAAAAAACTAATATATGATTTGAATTCCGTTTCCGAGCGAAATAGATCTCTGTGACATATTTCAGCTTTTTTGAAATTAAATCCAAAGAAAAACGAAAACTCGATTGTTTTTAAATCAATGTCACTAAAATAGATTTTTGTGGTATTCAATCGCAACTACCAGAAGAATGAGTCTGGTGGGTTTGATCACATAGTGTAATTCTTTTTGTTTTAATCAAATATAAAAGCTAGAATTTAAAAAACAAAATATTCTATTTTGATAATTGACGTAGACATAACATACTTTAAATTGCATTATTTTACATAAATAGCAATAATAATATAATTATTTACCTATTAATTTAAATAAATTTATTTATTTAAGAATTAAAACATTTTAACAAATATTAAGGGAAAATAAAAAAAAACATTTTTACAAAATAAAAAGCGAATAATATTTGTGACGTTATTTGAGAATAAATATAATATAAAACAGTTGAAGTCTTACGCATTAATAGGGAGTTGAAAACGTCATTGCATTAAATGTAAACCTTTTGATAAAAAAAAATCAAAATTAATAATACTTCTTAAATATTCTATATTCGACCCAAAACAAAATATTTTGATTTTGGATAACATCTGTAGTTAGAGGTACTTGCCATATACTACATACATAAGCGTTTGAACTAGCCAAATCCAAATTATTGAATTTAGAAACTTCTGCTATTGCCGTTTTCAAAATTCAATACTTACTTTGTATGGAAGTTACCATGCCTAATTATCTATTTAACTATGAAGAAATTTAGAACCAATTTGCACCCTTCGCTTTATCCTTTCTTAAGATATAGAAAAGTCAAGACTTACTATGCAAGAAAGAAATCATCAGGCTCGGAAGTTCGATTTTTAATTTTCAGGTTATACAGAAGTCAATATTTCGTTTGTATGGAAGGTACCGCTCCCATTAGTACTGTTGTTACTCAAAAATATAATATTATGCCTTATTCGAATTAACGACGTCTCATCGTTTTACAACATTTTTGTAATAGAATAAAGAAAAAAAATGTTATCTTGCCTTTAATCTATCTACAACAAATCTTTCGTTAGACGACGACGACGTCGCCAATTGGAATAAGGCCTAGTATTTGTTTATCATCATTCAAATTCCGACAAAAGTTTAGGCCCGCGCACAGTGGCTGAAAATAATTTTTTATTAGTCAAATTTCAGTAACTTTTGAACCGATTCAAATAAAAATCCTTTGAAAATTAGAAATTCTCGAAAACTAGAACTACTACAAAAACAAAGTGGTTTTAATTTACGACCATCAACGTACTTTTATAAATTCAACACACCCGTAATGTAAATATCATAATAGAGCTTAATGGCGGCATAAAATTATTTAAAGATTACAATCTTACCAGCTTAGCAAAAAAAAAAAAGAAAAGTAGTCCATTATCGATGAGTTATAACAATTTCTTTTCTACAGAAAAAAAAAGAAAACAGTTGTATTTTAACATGACACGCCCACAATTAGCAATAGTTTAACCTTAATTTATGTCTAACTTTATTTGGATATACATTCATGAAATTAAATCAAATTTTCAGCAAATATTCTTTTTCAGCAAATATAAAATAATAAAGTCTAAATGCAATCCTTTACTAGTTAAGTAATCATAATCGATACACATATGGTTCAAGCCTTAAAGCAAACATTTTATCATTCAAATAAGGACATTATCTTATAGGCTATCATAAAGTCGCTATTGTCGAACTAGAGAAAAAATTTGTTTTAAATATTTGTCAAACAATGGTTTTAATACATTTGAATTTAGTTTAATATACCCGTACTATTGAAAACGTTATAATAATTTGTAATTAAATTGTCTGTTTAATCAAATAATGGCGCCAATTTTTATATAATTAAGCTTGAATTTTAAACCAATGAAAACATTTCATGGTTAATTAGTATATAAATACAGTGTTTGAAGTGTTATAATAAATAAATTAACATAAAATGTTAATTTTATTGTTATAAAATAAGGCTTAAACGTTTTATGATTTAAAAGTAAAACTTGTTTTGTACGAAAGAAATAAAGAGAATGACAATGTGAATTGAAAGCAAGAAAAAGTAGGAAACATTCATAGAAATGCAATGCAATTGCTTATGAGTAATAAACATGCTTTTTTAGTTATTTTCAGGATACTTATATTTATTAACGAAATCGAAAAACTTGTTTCGAAATAAATTTATTCAAACTGATAAGAAATAAGAAAGCATTGGGTAAAGCCCTTATGACACTACATTTTTATCGTATCATATAGATTTGGGGAATGGTGCAAATATAATATAATAAGAAAGTATAACGAGTGCAAAGAGTTCAATTCGATTCACATCAATACAGTCAAAATAAGTACAAACTCAAAAACAATTTAAAATATTTCACATTTAAATTAACATGTAGAATTTAAAATGCTGGTAACTGTTTAAGTTAGAAGTGCATAACATGCGTTATGGAAATTTGAAGTTTCGCCCTTCTGTCAAAAAAAGTTAGAATAAGGAATTTTTTTGAAACAAGTTACTGGCTAAATTGGCAACTCTTCTAATGTATAGAAGTTAAACAAATTTTAGTTTTTACTTGCGTTAACAGTTGAACAGTTGACTTACATTGTATATTGTTTTCGCTGTTAACGCCGTAACGCATGTTGTGTATATATTTCTATCTTTAGTGTTATATTCCGATTAAGCAATTTTACGGTATTTTTGGCTTCAATCTAGCGTTTTTTTTTTTTACAAAATAAAGAGTATCAACATTGAAATGTACACAAAATGCAATACAATAACAATGTATGTATTTTTATAAAGCAAGTTACTCTCAACATTGTAAACGCATCTAATGTACAGAAGTTGGTCAACTTTTACTTTTACATGCGTTGATTGTTTAACAGTTGACTTGCATTGTAACCGCTGTTAATGAAAGTACGCATGCTATGTATCTACTTCTACAATAACGTAGAAGTATGCTGATGTGGTTAGGCTTTCTTCATTAAATATTTGTCTAATGTGAACGTAGTCGCCGTGGTCTAGTGGTTAGTGTGTTGGCTTACTAAGACGATAGTGCCGGGTTCAAATCTCAGCACCGACATCTTCAAAAAAGAAATATAAAAAAAAAATATTTCTTTCGGCGGCTACCTCTCAGCAGTCTTCTGGCAAAAGCTCTGAGAGTAATTAATTGCCATGAAAGAGCTTCTCAAGTCTGTCGTTCGGAGTCGACATTAAACTGTAGGTCCCGGTACTCATGGATAGAAATTTACACACACAACATGAGTGCTGCGAGAAGCTAGGCCGTAATCCTGACACATGGTTGTAAAGGCCAGTTATGTATGTATGTATGTAATGTGAACGTAGCTTTAGTCACTCCACTCATAATAATACACAAAATATAATATTGACATTGTATTATAATTTAATTGAAGCAAATAAGAAAAATAATAACAATAATGAAAATATATATTTAACGTATTCATAAGACCCTTGTATCGTTGTTTCGTTGTTTTAGACTACAACAAACAGTGTATGCTTGTTGTGGGTAATTTTCATGAAAAAATTCTACACACTCATAAAATTATTTTTCATGTGTTTTTAAAAAGTTGTATTGGTTTCTATGCTAATAATGTAAAGTGAATTCTTATTATTAAAAAGAAGAATAAAAATACAATACAAACAAATATATTTATTGTCAGCAGCAAATTTATTTAAAAGAAAAAGATAACGAAGTATATACCTATAAATATAGGAATAAAATTAATGTTGATAAAAATATAAATTAATGATCCATTTATTTATTTGTGAATAGTCCTTTCCTTCCTCTTATGTGATTTTTGACGTTTGCGATACAACGGTTATAAATACAATGATACACTAAGTGTTCACTGTTTTTAATAAAGCATACAACGATATAGAAGCTGGTGAATTCGGCAAATATATATGATACTATTTTACATTTTCTGATATCATGTTTTGTATTGTATAATAATGCCATTCGAGTTTTTCTTATGGCATTTTGTGCGGTATAGTAGTGTCATATATGTACATATGTACGCTCATACGTATTTCAGATCATACGATATGTTATTCTTTATTATGAAGAATTCTTTGCTGTTATATTTAATCCTACTAAATATTATATATATGTATCTATACATAATCCATTATTCTTATAAATAAATCCTTTTTAACCAGGAATTTTTTGCACATGTTTTTTACTGATTTATCGGATGACGTAATCCAAAATTTGGTTGGCAGATTGTTTTACCAAAATATCAATAAGACCAACAATATGCATATAAAATAAGGGATGTTTTGTTTTGTTGTTTTTAAAATTCCATAATTTATAAGGTGCAAAATTTCAATCTATTTTCAATTTCTTTTTTATTGTTATGTTCTATTGTGGGACTTCAAAGTCATGCAAACCGATTTTTGTGTTACCAGGCAACATGGAGGCACTCCCAAAAGGAGTCATACAAAAAGCTTTAATCATTTTGAATGATAAACTGTTGTTTTTTTATTTTGATTTAAAAAAGTGCAAAAAAATAAAATTATTTTTGAATAAATTGGACATTATTTTTTTAGGGAACTTACCTTCAATTTGAAATAAAACTTGTTTGGATTTTTTTTACCAAACAATGTATAGATTTACACATAAAAACAACAGATTTTGTTTTTATTTTAAATTTTTATGACAATTTAATTGGTTTTTTTAACATCCATATAAATAATAAAATATTTTTTTTAATGCATAATAAAATTAAAAAAAATATGTTATAAAATTATTAACTGATTTATGGATTTTTGTATTAAAACTTGAATTTAATTTTTTGCTGCTTGTGCGTCAACTCCTTTTCAAAGTAAACAAAAATATTCGAAAGCTATTAATCAAAAATTTATTATGCTCTTAAAATTCTTAATAACAGACATCACCTTAAAATTATTATACATATATTTTTTATAATATTTAATAAGACTTATTATTCTGTTATTTCTTTTAACTTAATATCTCTGTTTTGTTTTTTGTGTTTTTTAGGGGATTTTAGTTCTAAATAATTAAACACAGAAAAGCCGGCATTAAATTTCTTCTAACGTTCGTTGTAAACAAACCATATAGTCGTGAAAATTTTAACTAAAAGTTTGAATCAACAAGCGAAATGGCAACAAATTTTCCGGAAAAATTGGTGTGGCGCAAATGTTTGAAGTTCTTGTTTGTTTCATGCCATATTGAACAAGTTTGTACTGTTAGTGAAAAGAAACATTTTTCTCTCCAACCTGAATATGTATAAACATCTTAATATAAACACTCACTTATTAGCAACAAGTTTATATAAATGTTGTGTTATGTTACCTCAACATTAACCCAATATGCAATTATGTAATATGTTGAAGTACTCTAATTTAGATATTAAAAACATTTATGCCTGTTCTCTTGAAAAATTAAATAAATTTAAAATAAGTTCTAAGTCTAACTTTCCCTACAATTGTTTTTTAAAATAAATTATTAATCTATTTAAATTTTTTATGAATACGGGCATTAATGTTTCTTAATGATGAAATAGAACTGGAACTTGACAATTTTTGCCATACAAATTGACACATAAAAATAGGAACAAAAGCAAAAACTCTCAAAAACTTAAATTTTTTAATAGCATTACATACAAGAAGTGTAACAACATTAAATGACAGTGAAGCTGCAGTCGTCATTGTAACTATGGACCAGTTTTCTCTGAGAAAGTTGCTTAAAGTTGCGGTCGTATTTTGTTTCATCATTTAAAATAAAATTTTTACGGCTTCAATTAACATTCATTGAAACAATACAATTTTTTTTTTTTTTGTTTTACAAACGTAAACTTTGTAATTGAAGTAACACTAATTTTTAAAGAATAAATTAATGAGATATAAATTAATAAAATAGTCTCTGATGAGACTACAGTAGCTGGAGTCGAAAACATGTTCAATTTGACTAGTGTACTATTCCTTCACGGACATCATTTTCTCCTTTGATTTCCAAAAAAAAATTCTTGATATATTTAATTTTGATCTAATTAAGGCATTTTAGATGAAACAAAACTAATTTTACTAGTTTTATTTATAACAGAACCGAGATAGATAAAGTTGCAGTTGTAAACTTTCACGTGATGGTCCAGCTTCAAGTATCATTTTTCGTTCAAGCTACAACTTGATTTTATCTCTTTTGTCAATTGTCAATGTCCTTTATTATATATTACACTACAGACTAGTTGAAACCTTTGCCTGCATCGAATCAAAGAGCCGGCTTTGTTTGCTATGAATAGGTAAAATGTATGGTAGAATTAAGTGTAGAATAAACACATTTGTGTGTATGTAAATTATCTGTGGTATATATAGCAGGTCTAAACCTTAATTAAAATTTGCAAGTTATCAAAAAAATATTTATACCTATTTTATCATTTTATACCATTTGTTGTTTTTTTTTCGAAGCATAAATTTGTCCAACCAAATTTAACTAATAAGCTCCCAACATCTACCATTTCTACCTTCGTGCCAAGCTGTATACATTAGATAATCTTCAAGTGTCATTTTGTTTCATGCTGCTATAATTTTTCACATTGAAGTATAATTGAGAACTGAAAGCAACAATGTTTTGAATATTCATGTATTTTTTTTATGTTTTTTTTTTTGTAATATTTTGGCCAAGATTATATTTCTTTTTGCACCAGTTTTTATCTCTGTGTTAAGAGTTAAAGAAAATTTACCCTACTTCTTCAAAAATAGCTAAAGATGTTAAAAATTTCCAGAATGCCGTCAATTTAAAGATTTTACATCAATTATGTCACCTATACCATATTTAGGGTTAACACTTCGAACATGTTCTTGCTGACGTCATTTCCTAGCGTCTGGGTAGCAGCGATAGCTCTCAGTCGAACATATAACAAACAGCTGATTTTAATAAACAATACAATTGCGCTTGTATTGGTATTTGTTTTTATTTTTCTTCATCATAACACAATATGAGCCGAGCCGCACATTATATACAGCTCGTGTGCTAAACAGCAACAAGTAGTAAAAGATGATAAACAAAATAAAAACAGTACAATTCAAATAAAAAGAAATAATTTGGTAATAAGAGCAACAACAAAAATATATTGTGAGAGTCAACTAAACGATAGAATAAGAAAAAGCATACTCTTTGGGGAACACTCTTTTAAAAGTTTAGTGGAGCATAGTATGTATGTGGATGTGTATGTGCTTCTCTTAAGAATTGTGACGTCGTATACGAAACGAATCATTTTATCCAGTGACGTTGCAAATTTAATTACTTTGGGTTGGTTGTTTTTGTTGTGTTTGGTGACTTTGACCACAGTTAATAAAACATAACTAAAAAAGACCATAGAAGATTTATCTTTCAAGATTGGCGATTTAATTTAAAAGAAGTTTGTCCTAATTATTTATAGGGAAAGAAACAGAAAGCATATAAGTATATAGTTTTATATGTATGTACGAGTTTAAGGGCGTGTTTGGTGATGAATCGTCGATAAATATTTTGTAAGTACTAGGCATGACGAACGGGATTGATTTTAAAAAATCCCGGGATTTCGGTATTCGGGATATCCCGATAGTCATCCCTAGTAAATACATGCAGTGGTGTGCAATAAAATAGACTAAGGCCGAAAAAACATTAGAAAAACGTCAATAATACTTTCGTTTGTTTTTATTTTGGTTCAGCTATAAAGTAAATAATATAAAGGATACATAACTTCTCAAGATAAAAATTTTAAAAATCATATGCATATGTATTCATAAATATTCTTAAAATAGCAAATTTGGCCTATTCAATAAAATAGACTTATCAAATTTACTGGTTTAACAAAATTTTTTTTTATTAATTAAACCAAATTATTTTTAATAAGGTCCATTTTTAATAAGACCACGGCGACTACTATTTATTTACTTTATAATTGAACTAAAAAAAAAAACGAGCAAAAATGTTAACCACATTTTTCTACTGCTTTCTCGGTCTCAAAGATGTCAGATCATAGTGAATCTATTTTATTGGAAACCACTGTATATGGTAATCTAATGGGTATTGTGCTAGACGAGGGTTGTGGGTTTGATATTCACCAAAGATTCTTGTCTGCGACACTACACCGAGTCTTAGTCACTCTGCTGGGTTCAAATAACAGCTCTGTTCATAAGAATACAAGTATTAGGATCTTAGGCTATTAAAATTCATACAAGAAATATGAAAAAAATTATTTCTTTCGGCGACTACCTCTCAGCAGTCTTCTGGCAAAAGCTCTGAGAGTAATTGATTGCCATGGAAAAGTTTCTCAAATATGTCGTTCGGAGTTGGATTTAAACTGTAGGTCCCGGTACTAATGGATAAAAATCAGCACATACAACATGAGTGCTGCGAAAAGCTAGGCCGTAACCCTGACACAGGGTTGTAATGGCCAGTTATGTATGTATGTATGTATGTATTAACTAAGAAATTATTAAAAACAAACAATAAGTACATAAACATATGTACGAGTATTATTTTATATTATATACCTATTTTTTTATTTCTAATAGAGGCAGCATAGCAGACCGTCGTTGGGCTAATAAACTAAAATTTGGCTATATCTATAACACTTTGTTTTTAACAAATAACAACAATAAATTAAACACATTTTTGGCAGACCTGCTTGCTATTAAAAGCCTTGCAACAACACATAATACAAATTGTTTTCTATGAAAGGACAAGACTACAACGCTTAAACTGCTTCAAAATCCATGTAAATTGTTCTGTAAACAACCATGACCACCTAATATGCATACATATGTATGTATTTACTATATGTATGTATGTATTTTTTAAAAAAAAATAAATTTATTCTGTTTGATTTGCTTAGGGCAAATAAAAGAATTTTATGTGTATATGTGTTTCTTTTTTTTCAGGAACATTTTAGTTCTTTGTTTAGAACTAAAATTCGCATTATTCGTTAAAACCGGTATTCAATTTAAAACGAAATTCTCAAATACACACGAAATACCCAAAAAACAAAACGAAACGATTTTGAAAATAAATAGAAAAAGATTTTCAGATGAATAAACTTGAGCAGAGAAAATAGAGCTACGATTTTTGTATCATGAATTTACTACAAGTTTTCAGTTGTAAAAGCTAAAAATAGTTTCTCATATACATATATGTAAAAATTATATTTTCAAAACCAAAAAGAGACGTTATCAAATACTAGAAAACTAAATAATTGGAATGACTGGCAAACCACACCGTCTAAATAACTGACTAATCCGACAGACTACATACATTTGTACATACTTATGTATCTGGATTAGTTGAAGACATACAATGACATTTTAATTTTGTTGAAAATATTATTTTCTATTGAAAAATTTCACTATGAGACAAAATTTTTAAAAATTGTAATTTTGATACTGTTGCCCTCTCATATGTAGTTAATGGAAGAAAAAAAATTAATAAAAAATTTGTACTTATGTATGTATGTATACATATATGATGTATATTTAACCCTTTGCACACGAAGCTTTTTTTCACTCATAATACCAGCAACTCGAATCAATTTCAATAGAAAAACCATATTCACATATAAGTAAATGATATGCGCATAAAAAGAAAAGTCATAGTTGTATTTTAAATCTTTTTTAATTAATTATAGATACAAATGTTATAATATATAATAAATAAATATAATAATAAATAAATAAATAATAAATAATATAAATAAATATGTTATGAACTGAAAATTATTTGCATTGTCTCCATAGCGGAGAAGATAAATTTTAAAGATAAATTTTGAAGATAAATTTTAAATGGCTCCGCTCCGGAGCCCTCGAGTGCAAAGGGTTAAAACTTACTCAAGATAATTTAGTTTTTGTATACTATAGTTTTCGTTTATTAATTTTTTATTTTTCATTTTGTTTTATCAGCTAGAATGTGTAGATAAAGTATTAAAAATGTGAAATGAAAAATATTAACAAGAAGAAAATAATCTAAAATATTAAATACAAATCGATTTCAATAAAATTGTTAGTTTCAAAAGGTTTCAAGTAAATTTAATGACAGTCAGCCCAATTCTAAATAAGAATTCTCCGGAAGTTTATTTCCATCTCCCATTTTTTCCATAAAAATTCAATTGTAAAAGAAAGAAAGGGAAGAAAAACTACCGGGGAATTCTTTTTACAATTCGGCTGAGTGTTTTTTAATAATATGTACAAACATACATAGTTGGCCATTACAACCCTGTGTCAGAGTTACGGCCTAGCTTCTCGCAGCACTCATGTTGTGTGTGTTAATTTTTATACATGAGTACCGGGACCTACAGTTTAAAGTCGACTCCGAACGAGAGATATGAGAATCTTTTTAATGGCAAACAGTTACTTTTGCCCGAAGACTGCAGAGAGGTAGTCGCCGAAAGATATAATTTTTTCATATTTCTTTTTTTCAAGATGTCAGAGCTGAGATTTGAACCCGGCGTTATCAAAGAAAAGGAGATATGATAGAAACTGATGTTTGCTTTGCTTCGACTAACTCATTCAAGTGTATGTACATATGGAGAAAAGTAATAATAGCGCGCAATAGAGCGCTCGCACAAAAACTGCAACGGCCCAGGTTCAAATCCCAGAAAAAGTTAGTTTGCGGTTTTTCCAAATTTATAATTTAAAAAAAAAATAGGTTCGCCTCCCTCCAAGAAGACCATCTACAAAGAAACCTCTCCCCGACATTTCACTCTCAACATTCAACGATGAGGCCATTGCTGTTAATCATTCAAGGGTGAAGGTATAACACTGGCCTCTGAATGATCAATTCACAGCAATTTGTCTCATTCCTAATTATCTTAATAGTAATATGTATAAGAAAATCAAAAATGTATATTCTGTTATAAATGTACTGTCCTTTCCAAAAATTCCAATACAATGCACTGCATTTAGTAGGGGTTTACCCCTGAGTATTGGTCTCAAATAAAAATAAAAAAATTTATTTAATTCTATATATTTGGGTATGCATTATAATAGTATAATGCTAATGCTGCCTGCACATTGGGTCGAGTGAATTAAAAGGTACGTTTATGCTATATAGCTAAGGTAGCTAGATTTTAAATTCGAGAAAACAGTATAACGAAAAATAATAATATTTGTTGAAGTAGCAGCATTTTATTAATATTAATTCAATAAGCAACAAAAATAATTTTAGAAAAACTTGATATAGTATGTAAGCACATAGTAAATATATTTTTAATAACAATTCATATTTTGTTACATCTACTTAAAAGACCTTTTAGATAACAGTAGTGGTAATTAGTCTTCGTTGTGAACAACCCTGCAAACATACTAAACAAGAAGTGATTTTCAGAACATGGCTGTTTATTCCAAACAAAATTATAAAATTAGTTTTTTTTTATTAATTTAGACAATTGCACTTTTACAATATTTAAATTATGTAATTTTTATTAATATTCATGCATTCAAAATTCTTTATAATAAATATCGATTTTTTAAGAAAATTAAAATTGAGAAAAGCTGTAAAACGATTTTATGTTGTATTTGTAATTCTATTAAAACATATTATCCTTGACACATCCTTAAAAATAGAGAATGTGGAAAAAGAGAAAACGAAATAAAACTCAATACAGTTCGATTTGAATTGGAAATACAAGAAAAAACCCCTTTTCTGTGCGCATTCAAATTATTAGAGAGTTTAAATAAAAATTTTGAAAATAAGAATTATAGGATAATTGTTGGCAATTAAAATGCAATTTCAATGAGATTTACATTTAAGGGTTTAATTTTTTGTTTGTTTTGTTTTGTTCTTTTTATTAACAATTGGGCAGAGTGTCCGTTTTAAGAATGCATATGAGTGGGTGAGATGGAAAAAAAACCAAAAAACATGTGGCGGCTAATTAAATGGACCAAATTAGTGGAATAGTTTAAGTTCTTAGATGTTACAGCGTTCTTAAGCATACATTGCTACAATCTCTATATTGCTTGTCTTATTATTTTTACAGGAATAAAGAATTTCATTGATATCCAAAACCATTTTTGTTTTATTTAAAAAACTTTTGTAACGCTTTTATTGAAACACAAGATATTATTTATTCCGGCGATAGCTTAAAAAAATAAATTAAACAATTAAATAAATATCTATTAATGCCCGTATGCAAAAAAAACGTTAAAGTAGATTTCAAGTCTACTTTTTTTTTTTTTGAATATGGCCGTAAATATATTTTTTCTTTTAATTTTTTGAATGTTTACATAAATACGAGTACATATGTACATACTGTATTTTTATGTATGCAGTTTATGATTCTTTTTCTTTTTTTTTTTTTTTTTTTTTGCATCCAATCCGACAAGTTTTTCTTTCCTACTTCGTAAATCGGTTTTAATTCATATTCATACGAGTACATACATACATACAAAAGGAAGATGTTTTGTCTCGTTTCTAAGTGATGAAAATGAAATAAAAATCTGAAAGGAAAATAATTAGCAAAAATGTATAAAAGTTAATCAAAAAAAAAAATAAAGGAAAACAAGTTATAGATTTCAATATTTTAATCTTTACAGAGGTACCTTTACTTTTAATAATTTTATACAAATATTACTACCCAACTTTGTTCTTCTAGCATTTGTTCGACATCTTTTTCTTATTTTGTATGTATTTTGCTTTTCGTTTTACTTCGGTTCTAAAGGTTTTTAATTCAAATTTTTATTGAATCGTTTTTCACCTTATGATTGCTTCTACTTTTAACAGAGGAATAGCAAGAAACTATGAGATAAGTCATCTAAATTGAGCAAATACTGACTATTTAGCGATTTTATAAAACGGTTTGTTTAATAAAACTGTTTTTTTAATACATTTACAAATATTTATACAAACATACACATAACACTGTGGTACAAAAATAAATAAACATAAAATACCTGGGAAGTGATACTATTTTTCTGATAGTTTTTGCCGAATACAGCAAAAATCTGAGTTTGAAATTTGCGAAACACAGCGAAAATCTTGAATTACATGCATTTATTTATTATTTATGTATATACTAAATTACAATACAACATTATATTATATTATAATCTTCTATATACATAAATATGTGTATATAAAAATTGAACCGATTACAACCATTTATATTATATTGATTTATATTAATTTTTGGTTAAATAGTGAAATTGCATGTGTGCTAAAGGAAAGTCCGAAATCGAATCTACGTTGTCAGTCCTTGATTTTTGAAAACGATTAAAACGAAAGTTTTCTAATTTGGTGTGAATGACTTTAGGGCCACGACAAATCATTGATCCGAAAGTGAGCGGAATTGGGCAAGTGTACGTGGTACCTCCCGCATAAACTAAATATTCATTTTTGTATATCTTGAGAACGGTTATACTTCATTTCTTATTCAGAAAATTTCTTGTTTTATTTTGGCTGGAAAAGCAGACACAGGTTTCGCTAAGCACAATGTAGTGTCACAGACCAGGGTCTTTGGTGAGAATCGAACCCACAATACTCCCAATTGGAGTCAAGCACTCTACCTACTAGACCACTAGACTAGAGATGTGTGTATGCATAAAGCATAATTTAGAAATCGTCTAATTTTTGTATGAGTAAATAAAACTATGTTTTATAAAGATAAAAAAAAAACTACATTTTTTAAAATCTGTCTGAAAGAGTTATTAAAATATTTGTTAAAGCAAAGTACAAAGTTTTATATGCATAAATAAGTATATACATAGATATAAAGAAATTCACTTCCAAAACTCCAACATAGCCTACTTTGTGATCAATGATGTACCCGTATTCTGGAAACGAGGTTGTTTATACCATTTTTATAAACTTTCACTATTACAGTTCTCAAGATATACAAAACTCTATGTTTATTTTGTATGGAACGTACCAATTCTTCAACTTTTTGTGATTATAAAGCTGTTTGAATTGAGAAACTTCTGATACAAAAATTTCATAAAGAAAAATAGAGTTTTCAGCTATCGCTGCAGTGTACTTAGTGAATAACATAATCGTTTTTTATTTTCTTATTAAGACCAGCACTCAAGAGACGACCCCTGCTGTAAATTGTCCTGGTCTAGAAAAATATGTTATGGGAAGAGGAAAGAGGGAGTAATGCCTGTGGACATTTGATTTAAGCTTACTGATATCGTAATTGGCAAAACATTCGCTGGAAGATTGTTCCATAAACGAGCGGTGCGGCTAAAGAACGAAGTCGCTCTATAATGCATTTTGCGATTCACTGGACAATCAACTACAAAAGAATGTGCTCTGAGAGACGTGCGAGTAGTCCGTAAAAATATGCGATTATACGGATACAAGTCCTTTATCTCATCAGAGCACCTCCCATTGTAAAACCGATAGAACAATGAAACACACGCCACATTACGCTCATGTTCCAACGTATCGATAGAGTTGGATACCCTATCGTCGCCGATAAGTACATTCGCCCTCTCCTGTACACGGTCGAGAATCCCTAAAATTGAAGCACTGGGCCATACATGAGAGTTATATTATAACCTAGGAGAGTTATATTATATCCTACATAGGTTTCGAAAATATAAGAGTTACCAATCGTTTAATTATTGAGTTTCAGTTTCTTTTTTAAGTTGTTTTATTTCAGCACTAAGTAAATCTTTATAGTCGCCGTGGTCTAGTGGTTAGTTTGTTGGCTTACTAAGACAAGTGCTCCGGGTTCAAACCCAAAAAAAAATATTTCTTTTGGCGACTACCTCTTAGCAGTCATCTGGCAAAAGCTCTAATAGAAACTAATTGTCATAAACAAGTTTCTCAAGTCTGTGATTCGGAGTTGATTTTAAACTGTAGGTCCCGATATTCATGAATAAAAAATGACGCACACAACAGGGGTGCCGCAAGAAGCTCTCATTCAATAGCTTAAAGAAAATTGTCTTTAACAGATTTTAATTTCTTCGTCAAAATCCTTGGATTAATCTCTTCAGAAAAAAGTCGGAGATTTCTATAACAAAAAAACCGGGAAGTAATTGAAAAACATAATTTTAAAAAACCTTAATAATTATTTATGCAAACAAATACTTTACTCTATAATTTTTGTTGTTATTCGTATAATTTTCGTTTTATTTGAAGCAATTGCGTCCAAGCACATTGTATCATTGTATCTCATATGATACTTTGATGCTTGCATTTGTAATAAACAGCTCTGAAAGCTCTTGAATTTTTGCATTAAAAGACCGTTGTTGTTGCAAAGATTTGGTTGGCTGTTGTGACATGGTCGCAATTGATTTAAAGAATTTTATTAAACAAAAAATAAAAAAATACCCCCTTCTTCTACTAACAAAAAAGTTAGAGTGTAGTTATGTCTAGTTGCTTTTAAAGTGACGATATGCACTAAATATAAAGTGTGATCACAGTCTAACCATCAATAATTTACTTTTCAATTTATAACTGTTTCTAATTTTCACTACAAAATTCGGTTATATATTTTTTTTTTAATTGAGACTGTATATACCGCGATTTTAAAGTCAACAAACTATTTAAAGATATTGAGTTTTTTTACAACGCTAAAGTTATCAACACTAATTGAGTATTAATTTTTCATTTAATTGAATTCAAAACGAAAATACATACTTATTTCACTTCGTATGTACATATATGGAGGATGGTCAGCGACCTTGTTAAATATATTTTTGTCGAGTTTTTAAATGCGACATCTATTGTAAAAGATACAATTTATTTTTAGTATTTATTATTTACTCGTAATTAAAAAAAATGTTTTTGTATTTATTTTGAAAAAGAAAAAATTAATCGAATATGTATCGGGAAATATGAGTGAGAAAGTAGTACTCGTAGGTATATGACGAATAGTAAGATTGTTTTGTAATATTTTTGCATTTAAACGAGTCTAAAGTTATAAAGCATTCATACTGCTCTATTTCTAAAATACATATAAAGATATACACAAAAATAAAGTTTTTATTTAAAATAAATAGTTTACAGGTGGTTCATTTTTAAAGTTACCAAATAAAAAAAAACCTAAAACCCCAAAGAACGACTTTATTATTATTTTTTTGTATAATTATTATTTTCTGGGCCTATGTTTTTTATCTCAATATGAAAAAATTAAAAAATACAAAGCAAATGTACTTTTATAAAGCGACATAAGAATATAAAACACAGGTAGTAAGAAGAGAATAGAATAGTCACGAGTGAAAAAAGAGAGATAATCTGTGTATGTATTTGTTGATTCAAATATTTCCATATTGAAAAAATATGTTTTCAAAACCAATAATCAACAAAAATTTAAACAATTAAAAAAACCCAAACTGCGTCGAATCGAAATGAAACACTATGGCAATAAAACAGCAGCATTCACAACACTAGCAAGAGGTGATAAAATGTCATGAGGAAATTTTTCCCAATCTGTTTAATGATGAAATTCTGACATCTCATTTATACAATTATTAAGAGTAGAGATGGTACATAAAATTCCAATATTATATTTTATTAGTTCATGTGCTTATAAAACAGAGTTGCCAGGTTATGGATTTTTCGTTAGCTTTGTGGGTTTTATTTCAAGTAGTGGTAAATTTGGGAGGTAAAAGAGGCACCTAGAAACACTACTATAAATAATACTCTGTACCAAGATGAATTGATTATAACACTCCTTTTATACGAGCCATAGATTACAATGAACAAGTTTTTGGTCGATCATCGATATGACTCTTGTGGATTCTCTAAATCTATGTCATATGATTTGCCGATTTGTTACCATCAACTGTCATCTTTAATTTGACGCCATCTTTTTTATATTCACAACCGCAGAAATAAACGAAATGACTCTTGATGAAAAATTATAAATTATGATTTGGTAAACCATATGTATTCACAACATTTTGTTCATTATATATCAAATCGATGACTCGTATAGAGGGGGTGTAAAATGCTTTCAGTCAGTCAATCAGTTATCAATTGAAAATATATGGAGGTGAAAGCTGTCAAAACTTTTTTATGGCGTAGTCAGTATCAATTCAATCCGACAACATAAAATAGACTCTTGTGTAGCTGATGGCAACACCAATTTGTTATTATTAACAGGTTTTTGCTATAATCTACGACACTTACATCCAAGCCTACATATATACTTCAAACTTTGCATTTGTGGTGAACAACTACACAAGGTCAGACAGATTAAATTGATATTTACAACGCTTTAAAACACTGTCATTGAAGCGTCTGGTAACAACATATACATATATAAATATGTATATTATCCTCATTCAAAATGGGAATTTAAAACTTAAATAAGAAACAAAATATGACCAAATTTCTTTCTTAAATCTTATTTTATCTTGAATCAAATGCTGAAATCATGTCTGAGTTTGAATAAGATTCCAATTTATCCTCGCCACGGAATTACTGTGGAAATGTTAAGTTCAAAAATATTAACTTCAATCGACATTAATATGAATGCATAACATGTTAGTTTTAAGTTGATAATTTGTAAAGAAAATATTAAAAAAATTTTAAAAATGTATTACCTACATACATATATCCGAAAAATTATTATTTTTATGTTAAAACGAAAATAAATACAGCAGTTTTTCCTATACCAAATATTGGGAAACTCTATAATAAAGATACAAAGTGGTTTTTATTAAGAAAGTCAAATAAAACCAAAGCAAAAACAGTGGAACGTAATGAAATATAAAACATAGAAAATAGTTAAACAATACAAAAGCATCAGTCGGTCAGTAATTCTTTAAATCTGGGTTGACACAAAACATTAAAGAAAAAATAAAATACCTATTTCAAAATTTAAAGTGACTTAGCACTAAAATATTGTATTTATTAAATATATGTATATGGTAAGTATGTATGTAAATTTTATAGCATTAAAATATTTGTTTTTTTATATACAGGTACATACATATGTATGTATGTATATATAAAATAAAAGAACATTTACTTAAAAATTTAATAATTTGTTATCTCGAATTTTTGCCATTTGGATTTTATTTGAAGTTATTGTTCGCTATTTCCCTTCTCCTACTTTAGCTATACCCCTCACACTCTTTCTTTTTCACTCCTAAACATTGACAATATCTAAATCGTCTTTTAGTTTTCTGCGTTTTTGTTATTGTTTCATTTTTCGTTACGACCAGTATTGAAATCGTTTCGTATTATTATGGAATTTTTACACTGTTGCCACCGCTTGTGGGCTGCCGCTGTCCCAAACTGGCTAGATTGCTTGCTGTATAGTTTGTTTCAATTTCAGTTTTTATATTATTTTCAGTTTTTTTGTTTTTTTTTATATATTTTTCATATTTTGCTCTTTTGGTGGTGGTTTTGCTTGTAGATTTCAAAGTATTCTCAAAACGTTTCAGTTGTCGTACGATGTTCGCTGCTGTCGGTGGCATGATTTTGGAATTATAAGATTTTCTAAATATAGTAGTACTCAAATGAAAAAAAGAGGTATTAAAATTTTGAAAATAGAAATGTTAGTTTGCAAAATTCATTATGTGTTTGTATTCTTGTAAAATTCATATGAAATACTATGTAGTAGAGATATGTACTTATAAAGAAAACACGTTACCACTTAAAAAAAAGTAAACTTCTGTGGTAGTGATGCATAATCAAATAACGAAGAAGAAAAAGAAAACAAATCACGTGTAAACATTTTCCTACATTTCTTTTTCTGACGTTGACTTTTTTTTATTTTCAAAACAATTTTGTTTGAAAATATAACTTGAAAATAATTGTACATGTTTACTTACTTACGCATACACAATCATACATACATATGCTAAATCAAAAATAGAGAGTATACTTGAAGAACCGAAAACAACTACAGCAACAAATGTTTGTATTAAAATTATAAATCAACTTAAGAGGCAAAATAATAAAAAACAACAACTGAACTATAAGAATTATTTTACTTTTAAAACATCTCATCTATAACCACTATTCTACTTCCTAAAGTTATGGTGAAAATGTATGAATAATTAAAAAAAATTGTGTTGAATCACAAAACAATGATAAAAACATAAGAATTCTATAAATTTATATAAGTATGTACATAGTACATACATATGTTATACAGTGAGTATAGTAAAATATTTTCATACATAATAAATTTCAAAATTTAATTAATCTTATATTTCCATAGAAAAATTAAAAATTGTATTATATTTTCTTTGGTCCACATGATTATTAAAATCGATTGTTAAATAATAGATTCATCCATTTACTTTTCTATCAGAAACACGCAACGAGAGAGTAAAAGGAAATTTTGCTAAATTGCCTGCAAAAATTTTAAAGACTAGATAAAGTTTTTATCAATCAAAATTAACAAATTGTATTGTAAGCTAAAGGCGTGACCACGGTTATATGAAATTATTATATGAATAGTTAATTTAAATCAAATATCGTGAAAAAATTTTCCTTTATTTAAATAGTCATACTTGCAGTAATGGAAAAATAAATGTTCATAAAATAGTTATGCTGTTTTCCTCAAAAATTTGTCAAATGTGAACCTAGCTACCCTACCTCTACTTAGTTTAATATGAATCAATTACTTTCTATGTTTTATTATGGAGCTGTTCGTCCTAAGTTATCGTTTTAAAAGTTCACAAAAACTTTAATTTTTAGCTTCTTTTAGAAAACTTGTTTTTTCAATACAAACACAAAACAGCTGTGTGAAAAATTCTTGCAAGTAAACATTAAGGGCCACTTTTTGAGTTGGAGATTAGCGATTAAATTAACTTTAATCTTTGATTTCACTTTTTGGGTTGACATAATCTTATTGTTAATTGCTAGTTTAATCGACCGATGCTGGTAGTTTAATCTTAAGGGAGAACTGTCAAATTCCATGTGTGTAATATAAACAACTGTTGAAAATATTGTATTATTTATTCATTTATTTAATAGAAGAAAACACAAAAATTAAAAGTTAAGTAAAAATGGATTGTTCCAGTGCTGATAAAGATTTGAATGATCACAAATATCGTTGGCCAGGTTCAGCACATGGGTTTTTTTTTTGCACTCTATAATGTTGTTTTGTTTAATTTTAATAAATAGGTTACTTCACTTGAAGTAAAATTCGAATTTTCATATTAAATATTTTTTCTTCACTGTTTGAAGACATCTTTTTTTATAAATGTTTTAACTCTTTATTATGCTCAAAAATATTTGGCGGAATTATTTTTTCATTAATAACAAAAACAAAGTATTATGAAAATGTATATGTATGGTATACATAAGTAGAATGTTGTGAAAATATATTTGACATTTGCAAAAAAGAAGTTGCCATTTGTCTTATTCAGTATGGCAATACTAGTAGGTTTAAACTCTTACTCAAAAACACAAAACACAATTTATACCGGATTAAATTTAATCTTAGATTAGGTGACTAAATCGTAAACTTGACTTTAATCTCCAACTCAAAAAGTGGCCCTAAACCTACAAGGAAGAAAAAATTTGCAAAAATTTTTTGTGTCGTAATTTGTGGCATTCTTAATGAGCAATTTTTGGTTTTTGTATTAAAATTTAATTTGAATTTAAGTTTGGCATAAATTACCTTTCCTAACACAAACACTATGCACTAGTGCTAGCAAAGTATTGAGTAATGGGTACCGAGTATGGAGTATTCGTACTAATTTTTGGGAACTAAATACTTAAAAGTAGTCGCCGTGGTCTAGTGGTTATCTGTTGGCTTACTAAGACGATAGCGCCTGGTTCAGATCTCAGCTTTGACATCTTGAAAAAAGAAATATGAAAAAATTATTTCCTTCGGCGACTACCTCTCAGCAGTCTTCTGGCAAAAGCTCTGGGAGTAATAGCATATGTATATCATCTCATTCAAAAATTCTTAAAAGCATTAAAACCCAGTTGGTCGATGATGTCTTTAAGACAGAGCCAACTGGAAAATGTTATAAAGTGATTTCAAGACAACTACATACATACATATATGTATGTATATTACAGTAAAGACAAGTTTAAACTTTTGGACCTTCGTAATTATATCGTTTTTAGCTAATTTTGATTCCAGAAATTAGAATATTTCGAAAATTAGAATAACCTGACGAACAATGTGGTTCTAATTTCTTAAGACTTCACTGTAATTGAAATTTGCTTTTAAACCTTCCTTGTATGGCTGATGGTAAATCTATTAAAACATATGCATAAGGTAGAAAGGCCCTAACTCGCATTTTTTCAGAACTTACTTTTTTAGAGTGAATCCAATGCATTTTAGAAATATGCCGCTCCTCACAAAGAATGTTTACTATAATTCGGCCCTATTCCCGTTGGCGTTTTTATTTTAAAACGAAATAAAAACGACAACTTGGTATCACCGTTGTCGTTATCGACAATAATCGAAAAATGTCGGTGTTCTCTATTTGAAAACGAAGATTGAAACGATAAAGAAACGCCTGTTTTTTGTCGCTTTCATTTTTAGTAGCGACATTTAAACGAGAGGTTTCAAAAATAGAAAATTACAACGTTGCAACGATTTGAAATTTTAGTATCAAAAATTGAAAAAAAATCGTGAATATTGTAGAGATTTCAAAAAAGGCATAAACCCTTAAATTTTAATAGTTTTTGGAAGGAAGTGGCTGCAAAAATAAATCCATTTGGACCTCCATTCCGTGACGGAGATGGTTGGCACAAAATAAGTAAAACTAAATTAACAACAAAATATTACTAAAAATTTTAAACTATGTATGTATATATAATTGATTCGACGCCACTTTCTATACGGATGTTATTGCCCAAAACATACCTACTTCCATCACTCCAATATGGATATGAATTATTTGCAAACTGACAGAATTGACTTACGTAAACTTAGGGTAGCTTATAATAACATTGCTCGATATATTTTCCGCAGAGGTCGCCATGACCGTAGTATCTCTAGTTATTCGTTTCAGATTTTTAATATTAGTTTTGAAGATGTAATGAAGTACAGGCGTTGTTGTTTTAGTTTTCCAAATATATTTGTAGTTATATATGTACTCATATATCTAACTAAATTTTGGATTTTTATATTCTTTCAGATATCTAAAATAATTTTAAAGACATAATTTAAAATGATTATTAGAAGACAATTGTATCCAAACGATAAATTACCAATTATGAAGAAATCACATGATTCTGGTATGGAACTTAAGCCGATTTATAAGAAACTACCACAAACACATGCTAATCCTGTTAAAAAGCATGTACATGCATCATCTGCGAGCAATAGCGGAGCTCGGGATGTCGACAACTTACTAACACCGATAAATCATCAGGAAAAGATTTACGAAGATTCACAGAGTCAATCTTCAAAGGAACGCACAGAACGTAATCTCTGGCGTAACGATGAGGTTATGGAAATGTTATACACTATGCAACAAGTAAAGGCTCTAGAAAAACTTAACGATAAGACTATAAAAAGTGAAAACGTCTTTAAAGACGTGGAGGTTATAATGCATAGAAATGGTTTTAAGAAAAAGTCCCATGTTCAAATTTGGACAAAATGGAAATTTCTAAAGAGTACTTATATGACTTCAAGACGTAATGGTGTTATACCAAGAATGGTACCTCCACAAGTCTACGATACAATACATCAAATGGTAAGTGGTGCCAACGATTCCAGCAATTCTACAAATTGTTCTCTGGATGGTGATGGTTCTAGCGTTAGTGGTATGGTAATAAGTGGTGTAGAAGGTGGTATATCTAATGCAGCTGTAACAAATGACGAAGATGAGGATAGTTTTGGCATGGCTCATCCAATATTTGGTTTTCGTTTGGGCACGGTTAAATCTGAACCACCCGATACAGGTATATACATTACATATCGTCGCAAGAATTAAAGAACGCTGTAACTGACAAAAAATCGAAAATACATTTTTTGCATCATTTTTATCAGAAAAAAAATACGCGTCGATTGGTCCCGGTCCCAGATTTCTATGATGAAAAAAAAAATCACTTACGCCGTCTGCGTTTTGAAAAATACCAGTGTCTTTGTTCTACTTTCATACAAGTTTTTTGGCTCTGGTGAACATTTAAGGTTTTGTCAGTTACAGCCTTCTTCAATTCCATCGACGATATTTCAAAAACATCTTTAGGGTTATAATTACTTGGGTTTGCTAAAAAAAATGTTTTCTTTAAAGGCTATGAAACTCTTGGAAACAACGGAACTGATAAAGATCCTCTTGGAAACGAGACGTCTAATAATTCCAAGTCCGATAAGCAAGTTAAAGAAGAACTATCTAATACTGAACATAAAACAAGGAAAGAACCCGAATTACCCGTTCAAAAAGCGACAGACATACCTCATAGAGGCCGAGGCAGACCGCCTAAAAATCCTCCGGTAGCTTCTTCAACACCAATTAATACACCGTCTCCAGTTGGAAAAAATACACAGTTACCTCCTTTAAGAGTGGCACCTTTTGCAAAACAGCTAGACTCAACAAATGCTATTGCTGCAAATAGACCACCACCACCTCTTACAATGCCACCAACTCCGCGCATACGTGTTGCCAATTTGTCAGACTTAAAGAACGGAGATCCTGCGCAATTCGCTCAACCTAAACTAATGCCTAAACCCACACATCACCAACAACAATCATCACCAGTACAAACAATACGATTACCCAAAGAGCTTACTTTGCAAACACGAGTTACCTCTACACCTTCGCCCAGTTATCCTAAAATGAAACAAATACCAATGCGAAAAACACCATACTCATTAAGACCCGATAGAGCTATACCCGATTTGGAATCATCGTTGTCCCCACCACCACCTGTCGCAGAGAAAGCATCAAGTAAAAAAATTGAAGAGGTAGCGAATACAAAACATCTGATCATTCAGAGCAACAACTCTAACCACGTACAAAATAATGGTTACCGTAAAAGACGTTCTGAATGGCAAGAATCATCGAATCCTGTTAAGCAACCAAGATATAGTCAAGAAGAAGATTCGCCTAAATCGGAACACATTGAAGAAGGCAAACACTATAGCAAGATACTGCAGAATGTAATAATTGACTTAAGTTCTTCGCTACGTAAAATGCAAACACAAATGATGTGCGATTTCTTTAAAAAACAACATGAATTACTCGAAACAGAACACAGGTTTCAGCTACAGCAAGATCGCATGGTAATGAAAGCATTCCAAGAACAAACTCATGAAATAATGGGTTCTGTAAAAGAATTGGTAAATTCTATAAGACACTCAAGATATGAACAAACAAATGAAAGGTATGAACACATACGAGAATCTAAAAGAAATACAAGAATTAATTATCGTGATATAGATGAAAATCATATAGAAGGTAATGAGCATGAAAACAATGATATAAGCGATGACGACGAACAAGAAGAAAGAGATGAAGATGAAGCTCAGCCAGTGGTTGATGAAAATGAAGAAGTCTATACAGATAATGAACAAGATCCACATCACCAAATAGAGAATCAAAATGAGAATGATCAAGTAGGACTGGAAAATAATAACGATGGAGAAGATCTTACTGATCAGCATGTAAATGCTGACCATCAATCACAAGCTGATGATCATAATAGTGACAGCAATGATTTAGAAGAAACCGATCATGCTCCTGTGCATACAGTATCGAATGCACTACTAAATGAAAATTAAGTTATTTAATACTATGTAGTATTTTATAAATTTTTTTTTTAATCTAGCATTCCACTTTTTATATAACTGCATTCCTTTATAAATTTAGGCTTATAAAGCTTTTGAAAAAAGACACACCAACTTTGAATTTACGTGAAACATGTTATTCTCTAAGTTTAATTTTTTAATAATTTATTTTTTTTATTAGTGTGTAAATAAACAGTATGAATATATTTTAAGTAATTAAAGTTTTAAGAAATAAAATCCTAACATATAAATACAGGCAACTTATAAACTAAAATTAGAACAACAAAAAATGTTTTGACTGTTTATTTCAAAAAATGAAAGCTAATGCATGTATGTATAAGTTTTTTATTCGTATGAATTTCTTTTTAGTGATATAATCAAAATGTAAATGTTTCCCTCTATTTTGATATCAAAAAATGCTAGTTGATCAGAGTAAGTGAAAATGAAAATGAACAAAAGGTGTAAGAGATTAACTCTATTTATAACTATAAATTGATGTCACATAGCAAAATTATGCATGATCCCCTGCTCTTGAGAACGAAGTCCACCGAATTATATTTCATCCAACACAGAAAGTCAAAGCATAAGAATTTTTAACTTTATTTCAAGGCATTATTAAAGGCGTAATTTTTTAAGTCATAAAAATCAGCATTGGAAAAAAGCTTTCAAATCGGGTTGTGTTGTAAAGATGTTCATTAAGAACGAATTAAAACTGTTTTCTTCAACTCTCTAATTTCAATTTCTCTAATTTTTTATACGAAAACACGATATTTAATGAGACCCTAAAAAAAAAGCTTCGAACTACTTGTTTACTGTACATAGACACGTAAAACCTTACCGTGTTCGCACATGTCTAAACAATTTTGCAATAAAATATGCTCTTCCATCATTCGCTTTATTATTATTGATACGTTACAATGCATATAAAATATTCCTAAACGATTACAGAATTACAAAGTATTAGTATGCAACCTATTAACAAAGTAACAATACAATGTATCAACTTGGTTTTAATACTGTATTGATACATTGTAAATATACATTTAGGAAGACAGCCCCACTTTTATTTTAACGATTTGAATTCAAAATAATAAATTTACAATTTGTTAATAATAATATGACAAGTGTTTCGAACACATTTTTTGTTCACTATTTTTGCGAATTTCTAGTATGATATTCATATGTAAACCGTAAGTATAGAAAAATAAAAGACTTCCCTTTACGAACATTTTATTTAAGTAAAGCTTGCTCTTAATTCAAAGTCAGCAATATTTCAAAAACGGGAGTAACTACTAAATTAGTTGACTGATGCTATTTGAAAACCAATTATTATTATCGGTTTAAAATTAAACCTAATTTTTGTACTATAACGTGTTGATTTAATATACTGATGAATTCGAAAATCTTACAAATTCGTAAAAATTTACGAATTTCCGAAACATGTTTGTATTAATTTCTTATTGATTTTTCAAATGGGAAATTGAATTTGGGTTTAATTTGAAAAAAAACGCACATTAACTGGAAATTGAAATCATTTGTATTTTCAAAGGCATATAAAACGTATCTGTTTTAATTATTTTAAAATATTTATAATCAAGGATGTAGTGGCAATAGACAGTAAGGTAAAGAGTAAAAAAGGAATTCCAAATATGAAAGGATTTGAAAGTTATAGCAACTTGAAGTTTCATTCGATTTCAATTTCGATCGAAATCGATATCCATCACATACCGGAATAGCACATTGAACTGTTGCCTGTAAGGGAGCAATTGAAAGAAATGATCATAAAGTGGCGATATCAATATGACAACGACTCCAAACGCCCTTCTAAATGTGTGAGAGTGGTTTGTTGAAAATAAACTCGATGTCTTGGAAGTGACAACTGCAAAAATACTGATGATCTTAAAAATGCTTGGAATGAAATTTCTAGAAAAGTGATATCTAACTTATTTATTATTTTTTATTTATCTATCTATTTAATCTTATCAATAAATTCTAAGGTTAAACTAGCTGTAATCACTAGCTGCGTAGGCTATCGGCTTTACTACTTTATAATACGAAATCTCGTTTATGATTTTTATTTTTTTCGCTCAAAATAAAACTCACTTTCAATTTATGACTTATTAAACATTAAAGTATTTGGTCAGAACTAGTAAAAGAAAAAAATATTAAGAAATGATTGTTCATTTTGCTATATAAAATATAATTTTCTTGCACAAAAATTACAAATTTATAAAGCCGTAAATTGAAAGTGAGTTTTATTTTGAGCGAAAAAATAATGATTATGGCTGATTTTTATTAATATTACTCAAAAATAATCATTACCATTGAAGAAAACTTTAAAAATCAAAAATTTAAAAATCATGACAGATAAGCAAAGATTGTTAAAAAGTAATAATAATGGTGCAAAAAATATTTGTTTATGTCTGTTCTAAGTGATTGATTTTTTGATTTAAAAAAACCAACAATAATCATTATTTACGGTCCCTGAAAAAAAGACCTTGAGTTTGAGAATTTCATTACATTAAATAATAAAGGTCGAAGAACCAGAATTAAAAATTATACTTACAGATTATATTTAGTACTTTTTTATTACTCTAATATGTGCTTTATGTTATTTATAACAATTTTTTAAAGCTATGAAGCAAAGTTTTACTTGCAAGAATTTCGTGCTTTAGTTTTGTCCAATACTGTATGTATGTACATACCTATATAAAAACTTCAACATATTATTTTGCAGAAAATTAATAAGAAATCACAACAAAGTTATACATTAATTGTCAGGTTCATTTTATTATCAATATTTCAAGGGGACTGGGGTCAAAAATAAATTTTACATTTTTACTGTATTAATTTGTAATTTTCTTTTTTGTTTAAATTAAACATGTTTTACATTTAACATATAACCTAATACTACACAATTTAAATTGTATTCTTTTAAGTGTTACTTTTTAATCAGTTGGTGTAACATTATACTATAATAACGTAATTATGTATCTGTTTTGTTTAACTCATAAATGTGGTTTTTTATTATTTTTTTTTTAATTTTTAATTAATCACAATCGGGACTTTTAATATTTACACCTATTTTTTATATTATTATTATTATTTGAAAGCATTTATTAATGCTTCTTTGTAAAATTTATGTTTTTATATTTAAATACTGTTAGTTAATAGTAGTTACTTACGATCTAAATATTTAATTACTAAATAAGTTAAAAATTAGACAAATTTTTAAGAATTGTTATTGTATATAAATTAAACTAAAACAAATACTACAAAAAATATATTTTAAAATTTTATTACAAGATTTGTTTTATTATTTACTTAAAACTATATTATGGAGAACTGGATTTTTTATTTTAGTTTTTATCGTATTCATTAAAAAAAAAAAATAAAGCTAAGCCATATTATTATTGATACTCGAATATGTATGTAGTATATTACAATTATCTAATCAAAAAGCAAAATATATTCCTTTATTTATTGTAAATATTGCAGATGCTTCAATTTCTTCGTTATTGTGATACGAGTACCTATTTTTTTATGTGAAATATCATACGAGTGCTTACGAGCAAAAGAATAATAATAATCTCAAAACAAATTTATTAAATGCCAGTTTACACTATTTGTTGAAATAGTGTACACTTATAACACTAAAATTAGGCTACGGTTATATTAGGTAAGTATTTGCGAAGCGAGAAGTTAGGCCGTAACTCTGAAACAGGGTTGTAATGGCCAATTATGATGTATATATGCTTCATATTTTTGAGTATATAACTGAACTTAGCAATCTTCTGGCAAAAGCTCTGGGAGTAATGAATTGCCATGTAAAAGCTTCTCAAGTCTAGCGTTCGAAGTCGAATTTAAACTGTAGATCCCGGTACCCATGGATAAAAATTAACACATACAACATGAGTCCTGCGAGAAGCTAGGCCGTAACTCTGAAACAGGGCGGTAATAGCCAATTATGTACGTGTATAGGTAACTGAACATTTAAATACATGTTATGTTTTCATATTATGCGTTTTTAAAATATGGTTAACAAATTCTTTATAAAAACTTTAAACAAACCTAGGTGTTTATTGGAAAATAAATATGTTTTTTAAGAAAGAATAAATTGTGAAGAAAAAGTCCACAAATTAGAACGATATTTCTGTATAATTTGTTTTTGTTACAAAAACAATTTTCATTCAAAAAAGCAAAGCATCACTTAAGTGATTTACATTATAACCCCCTTAATTATTTTTATTAATTTCTTACAAAATATTTTATCAATTTTTTATTTATTTTACTATAAAACAATATACGCTTTTAACCCTAATCTTTCTGACATGATCCTCTGAGGTTCAATTTGATGTTCAATTCAATGTAACAAAGGAAGTAGCAAACATAAGTCAACTAAATTTTTTTACTTCTATTTTGCATAATTTGATAAAAAAAATTTACAATATTAAATTCTTCCATCGATTAAAGATCAAAATATAAAATTGTAACATTAACTGCTGACATGTCGTCGTGCGGAAGTTTATGTGCTCTATCCGCCATATTATATATCTCGAGTTAATGATACCACTTTGACACCAAAATTTTTAAAATCTGCAATCCGTCGTCGGAGATATTCGAAAACGGATTGCAGACTTGAAAAATTTCTCGCAGCACTGGAATTGCTTTCATTATTGGTTACAAACCTAATCATTTTAAACACCTAACATACAACTTTTCAGGTCATACGAGGACTATTATTTGAGGCCTGTCTAACACATTTTGGCATGGGCAATTCGACAGTAAAGTTTGCGCGTCTTATTTTAGAGCAAAAAACTAACGAATCAATGGAATCAACAAAAGAAAACATAATATTTAGGTATTGATTTGAATATTAGGAGTTAATTATCCTGGACATTCTCAAGTTTATGATACAACAACAAATTTTTCAGCAGATTTAAAACGGCTCAGACTAAAATTTCGATGTCCAAACTTCCTGTATGTGTCGGCAAGACTTTCCAACATCAGAAATATAACTATGCTGGGAGTTTGACTGACAGACCTGAGCCATCACAAAAATAAATTATCAATAATCTTATTTTCAGAAGTATTTTCGCTACTTCTGAAGTGAGAGTTAAAGGGTAGGCTCAACCTTTAAAAGTGTTTATCGATCATCCAATGACTCATGTGCTTAAACAAAAATTGATGGCAAATCCTGAAAATGTCCAGCGTTCCGCCCCTGCCACACCTTAAAAAACAATTTGTGCTCTTTTTAACTTGCCCTGATAATCACTCATACGACATTCAGAGAAAATATAATTAATAACCGCATATTCAGAGTCCTTAAGCTTGATAATTTATTTTAATTATTGAGGGTTATTCTAAAATTCTTGTTCACTTCAAAAACGCGCTAAAACTATTGCAATTCGCTACTGAACATCGATATTTTTGTTATCAAATTGTTGTGATGATCATCTCTACAAAATACAGAAGAGCATTATGGACTGTGGAATGTTGGTAGTTTCCTTCTGCAAATAAACCTTAAACAAGCCGCCAATTTATTCATTGAATTCAAAGTTTTCAAACGCTATGTGAGCCCCATTTGCCTTCCATTCTTTATTTTAAAATTTATATGTACATATATACTTTATAACTTGTAATATACAATGTAATGTAATATACATATGTACTTGTAAACAGAATTTATGTACATACTCACATAACATATTGAATTCATTCTATGTTTTGTTTTGTTTTATTTTGTTTATAAAATTTATTTTGTTTTTATTTTGCAAGTGATGAATTACAAAAAAGCTCGAATAATTTAACCGATAACACGTTGCGTGCATTTTAAAATATATCGATGTCGATGGTAACGAAGTGAAGCACGTTTTTTAGAATAGTTCTGATTATTAAAACAATATTCAAATCACTAGTAATAAAATGTAGTTGTTATAATATTTTATAATGTAGGATTTTGTTTGTACGATTGTCGCATATAATTATACCAATATTTTCCTAAATTCAATTAGGTTTTATAATTTTTTTTTTTTCAATTTTATACCGTATTATATGCAAAAATGTTTATGTAACTTGCTTTAACAATTTCTGTACATTTCAATAAGTAATAATATATCAGTACTCTCTTTTATTCCAAGCAGATTAAAAGAAAATAATTATATTTAATTTATATTTCAATTAAAAAAAACAATGGCTGGCTGGCTCATATCTCTTTTAACTTAAGTTTTAATGTTTGCATCACATTATAATTTCATATTGTTTCAATGTGTATCTTGAATAATTTTGTATTCTTATTTCACTTTCTTAGTTGTATTAACAAATTTCTTTTTAAGGATACTTTTAAAGTTAGTATGTTTATCTAAAACTAATATTTTAAATTATATGAGTTATGTTATTTATAAATAAAAAATAAAAAGAATTACAATAATCTAAATAAAAGAAGGTGAACAAAATCTATAAACTACTTCTCACCACTTTAATCCGGTCTATAAATAGGCGTTTTCGGTATAAATTCAATTAGAATAACATATTCCATCATTGAGTTTGAGTCACATTGCTGTTTATGCAAGCGCCAATGTAAACCGAGTTTATGATATAAATGACTATTTTCCCATTCTAATAATTTATCCAGAGTGATTTGTGTCTAAAAATTATTTAAAATACACGATTGCTGATGTTTTCACAAATACATTTTCCATGCAATTTTAACTTACTCTTTTACTTAAGCATATCACGGGCCATAAAGAACATCCCAGAGTACAACAACAGCACACGCAGCCACAAAACAACCATTTCACATTAACTGGCAAGGTTTTCTTTAAAATTCCATTAATGCGTCCAATAGTGGCTTTGAACTCTTCTGGTGCCACTCGTGACACTAGGCCAGACGGAAATTCCGTATTGAAACGATTACTTAAACCAAATCTGTAATTAGGAAATAAGCTATTTTAAATTAATTGCATTAAAAAAAAATTAATATCAATAATTGTATTGCAATACTTGATACTGAATTGAGAGTTATTTTAGAATCAATTAAACAATTTGGACAAATTAGGTTTGAACACAATTTGAAAAATATAAAAATTTAGAAATTTTGAATTTGAATTTAACGGATACAGTTTATTATACAATATACCCAATTGGCACAATCGTCGTGCACGACATTGTCGTCTAGTATATCGTCGCAAAAATTAAAGAACGCTGTAACTGACAAAAAATCGAAAATACGTTTTTTGCATAGTTTTTATCAGAAACAAAAATACGCGTCGTTTGGTCCCGGTCCCTACGATGACAATAAATTCACTTACGCCGTCTGCGTTTTGAAAAATACCAGTGTCTTTGTTCTACTTTCATACAGGTTTTTTGGCTCTGGTGAACATTTAATGTTTTGTCAGTTACAGGGTTCTTTAATTCCATCGACGATGTCTTTAAGACATGTCACTAATGGTTGTCGACAACTTTTCCGAGGTGTTCCTGCACGATATTTTGTAGTGTTTCCTTGAAATTGTCGATGATAAACAGAATATTGTATTGATATTAAATAAATAAATAAATATTGATAGTACATTGTCGCTCAACCAGTCGTGCACTATTTTTGCGACATTATTGTCGTTCTTACTAAGACATGGGCCCTGGGTTCGACTCCAGTCTCTGACATCTTCAAAAAAAAAAGAAATATAAAAAAAAATATTTCTTTCGGCGACTACCTCTCAGCAGTCTTCTGGCAAAAGCTCTGAGAGTAACTAATTGCCATGAACAAGCTTCTCAAGTCTGTCGTTCGGAGTCGACATTAAACTGTAGGTCCCGGTACTCATGGATAATAATTGACACACACAACATGAGTGCTGCGAGAAGCTAAGCCGTAATCCTGACACAGGGTTGTAAAGGCAAGTTATGTGTGTTATGTATGTATGTATGTATTGTCGTTCACCCATCCTCGAGGATGTCTTTAAGACAGAGCCAACTGGGTATTTAGTATTATTGCAGGAATATTTACAATTCTTATAACTTACAGTTTTTCCTTTTGAATTATTATTGTATCTCTCGAGCTCTTAAACATATGCTGTGAAATTTTATTATACACTTACCTGAAACTTAATATTGTACTTTCTGGAAATCTCAAATTTGTAATAAAAGAATCTCCTATAGTTGAAATCGAATTAACCCTATTTGAATAATTAACAGACGATACCTAAAGGCTTGTTTATCTTAAACATTGGAGCCCAACCCATTTTATACCCAAAATAAAGGTGAAAAATTCCAATTAATATTATCTCTATAAAAATACTAAAATTATTTCTGCTACCTTATAATTATAGTTATTAATTTCTAATAATTATAATAAACCATCACTTGGGAAGATGTATTTCTGTGCACACAAGAGATATAGTACAAGAGATAAAGTACAAACAATAAAGAATGTACAAACTTTTTATAGAGAATTAATAAACCTTACACACTTTGTTTCACAGTTTTTGAGCTATGACATACAAAAATATGAATTTATTCGTAAAACAATTAACAAACTCACATTTGTTAATATTGTATAACAGATTCTGCTAAATTACATCGAGTAATACCATCTTCCTTATGTCACGTGTAAAAACACTATAGTAATTCGAAAATAAACAAAAAAATCAATAAAATCTCTTCTCCTTAGACTTGTTTAATATATCCAAAAATATATTGAAATATAATAAAATCTAGTGCTTGCCATCAGCTATTGTTTCTACGTGAAAAAAAAAAATTATTTACTGGAAACAGTAAAATTCCAAATGAGATTTGTAGAAATATGGAAAGACTAGGCGTATTTTGATAATTTGTTCGGGATATTAGACTTCTGGATGGCTTTTTGAAAAAGGTCTCAAATAAGAATATAAATAGACAGTGAATAAAGAGAATATATACTTTTTTGATATATCTTGGTCTTAAATTTTTGGACAATTATGGTAATTTTTTTGGACAATACACTAATATCAGAGTATATAGAAAAACTTTTTAGTATAACCTTTCCTTTTATAGATAAATATTTCTCACCAGAGAACACTGTCAACACTGTTTACAATATTTCACAATATATACCTTAATCTCATTACATTACCTGTAATTTAATTTCTTCTTTTTTTATACTCTTATACGTATGTACGTATGTATTAGTTTTTAAGGCAACGGGAACATCTTTTTCTCCCATTTTATGATGATTAAATTTTAAAGCTTTGTTATTGAACATTTGTAACCTTCATTTGTTTATAACTATCTACCTAATGTATAATAATCCTAGATAAATAGTATTGTATGTTAGGAATACTTCTTTGATTAACACGTTCACGCCGGAGCGTACCACCGGTGGCTCGCACAGAAACATTTAGTTTGCGCCCGCCCGATAGAACGAAAAGCTTTCAGTGCAACCGCCTAAGAGCAAGAAACATGAATTGCAGTGCCGTCGTGAACGTGTTAATAAGTTTTTTATTTTTGAACATTTGTAAAATTCTTTTGGACTTGTTGTTTTAGTATTATTAAAAAACAGTGTGAAACGGTTTTGATACTCTTTTTTATTTATTGGCTTAATAACCCTTAATGTAAATTCCTTGAATACCAAAACTATAATCCATGTCATAGAACTCAAACCCGATCGAAAGTGGTTTCAATAACGAAAATTGAATTTTTAAAAAATTAAATATTCCTTCCAAATAAAATCAACTTGAATGCTTGTTTTTTATATGCTTGTTTTTTTTTTGTGAATATAACGGTGTTACTTTCAAAGTTTCATTTAAAAAAAATTTACCTTTTTCAAAAAACTAAATACAGTGCACTCGCAGTAACGTGAACACCGTCTAACGTGAACATCGCTTAACGTGAACAAGCTTTTGTTTACATTGACTACTCTGTAACGTGAACAAGCTCATAAAGCTCTGTAACGTGAATCATTTTTTATTGCATATTACTCTGATATAACAATTAAAACATTGTTTTATTAACTTTTATGGTATGCTTAGCTTGCCATTGTGTCTTGTGTTGTTGGTACCACTGAAATCCATGACATTTGACAAAAAAAAGTTATATCACGACCATTATTTTCTCGTGATCTCGTTTTGTTTTAGTTTTATATTTTAATAATTCAAATAACAAAATAATTTCACTTTCAAGAGTGTAAAACACAAGTTTATATTGTAAAATTGTATAGTTTTGTCATGAAATTCAACAATCGCTAAAGTGAACAATTTCGCTAACATGAACTCCCTTGGTTTTAATTAGTTCACGTTACCGAGAGTGCACTGTATTCGGAATTTAAAATAATTGTCTCATTTAAGTTTTATTTGCCTTTGGGAAAACTCTCAATTTCAATTTCACTCGAATTCGTTTTACAGAACCCTACCCGATAGTAACAATATTTAGTTCTGGTATAATTATAGTTTATTAAAATTAGAGCTACCTATACAATAATGTTATAAAATAGTTGTAAATAAAACGTTATTGAGTGTAAATAAATTTATTAAGCGAAATATGTGGGTGTTGCAGATCTATACTTACAATAAACAAACCACTGAAATATTGAACGAGTTCTAAAGGATAATTCATAATAATAATAATAATAAATATATGTATGTATATGTACTATACAAGTTTTCCAATTTCAGCAGAAGGGTATTATTTCATAATCACTATAGTAATACATACATGCACATACATACATAATAAATTCTAAACATACATACATATATCCTCTATCGTATTTATAAATAATGTTGCTTTTACTTACACTGTCATATTACCAGCTCCACGTATAACAATGGGTTCTGGCCCAGGAGGTATGGTTTGCTCTTCATAGTGTTCCTCCAATTGATCCTCCTCATAAATTGCATCGAAATCAGCCATTGACATTTGAAGTATAGGGTATGGAAAATAACACCGAACGATGGAATCAAAAGGAAAAGTATAACCAACGTAATACAACTTTCTGTGGGTTTAAGTTGTTATTCGTAAGAGATTGCTAATCTGTTAACTCGTACCACACACCACACTTTTGAAAGGTTCTAAATAAAATCCAATAGTTATTGTAGTAGTCGTTGTTGTAATAGAATTAAACGATAATTTCCTGCCACTGGTCGGTCAGTCGCAATGTCAATTTAAGGCAACTTGTTTATACATGTTTATTTGAAATTTTTTTTTTATTACTTTTGTTTTTGTTGTTGTTTTTTTTTATAAAGAAACTGTTTGCTTCATTTTCATATCATTGTTTTTTGTCTTTTTTCTTTTTTTTTACTTTAATAAAGAAAGAAAAACAAAGCAATTAATATAAAATCTATATATTTGCTACATCTATAGCTGTCTGATGATAGATTATAAAAAGCATAATAAAAAAATATATAAAATTTTTCTTATTTAGACAATGAAAGAATTCGATTTCAATTTTTGTAATATTTTTTTTCTTTTGCACCCACTTATTGCTGCTGCTACGGTTTGTTGTATTTCATATGTATTTTACACAATTATGATTTGATATGATTATTACAATTGTTGCTATTATGTTCTTTAATTATTTCTGTATGAAGTAAATTATTTGTTTTTCACAATTATTTTTATCTACTTTCATATTTACTTTTTAAAAATACAAGAACAAAGCATTAAAAAAAACAAAAAATAAAAAGAAATATATTTGACATATAACAACTGTTTTAGCATTATATGAGAAAGCAGGGAATAATTAACATATATTACTCTCTTCCTCTGTATATACTTTTCTAAATATATTGTGAATTGTTTATTTTGTTTTCAATTTTATTTACATGCTCTTTACATAATAAAAACAATAACACCTTCCGCATATCTCTTATTAATCAAAATATATTAACCAAACAAAAAAGAAAAGAAAAAAAACGAACGTCTCACCAACACATTTACTTTAACTTTTTCTATTATTGTTTGGTTTTATGCTTTCGTATATTAAGCACACGTTGTAATAAAACGCTTGAGGCTTATGTTTGCATATGTTTTGTAATATTTTTTTTTTGGTTTATTTTAAAAAAGCACTGGTCAACGTAATTATAATTTTTTATATACAATTGTGAACTTTTTTACATGTGTTGCATAAAAAGGCTTAAAAGAATTACATTTATGTACTATTTTCACTCAAGTTTTTTTTTTTTTGTTATTCTTACAATGAAATTTTTGTTTCTCCGTCTAGACATGTTTTTCTTTTCCTTCTTTGGTTTTACAAAATTAAATTTTCACAGTTTCGTTGCTTTTTCCTTTTGTTTAGAAAATTTACTTCTTCTAATTATTTTTATAGAATCTCTAATTTTTTTTTTAATTGTATATATAATTTTTTTAAATTAATATTAAATATTTGTTAAGTCTTGTCCGATTTCTTTGATTTTGTAATCACACGCAAAAAGAAGAAAAAATACAGAGTAGTTAAAGTTATTGTCAACTTTTAGCAGAGATATCTTTTAGCTCTGTTATATGAGTGCTGCCATTGGCTCATTACTGTTTTATTAATTGAAAATATAAAAATACCAATTAGGCACAAAAAAAAAAGTAATAAAATTTAAGTACCTATTCTAAAAATGTATGAATGAATTTACTTATGTTTATTCAATGATTCAATAATTTACATCACTTTTATCCAGGGACCACAAATTTAAAAATTAAACGAATAAAAATCATCGTGTTAGAGTCCACAGACATATATGATGGTATATACATGGGAGCGCTATCACAGAATCTGTGGTGATCTTGCAAAAATGATCATTAATCGGATTTTAACTAGAAAAAAGTTTTATTTTTTTGCCACAAAGTAAAATTATTTTTGAACTATATTTTTCAGTCAGCAAATAATAGTTATTTTTTAGTTTTATTTCTTCCGTTAAAAAAGAAACCTCTCTTTAGGAGTTAAAACTCTATTAAGGAGCTTTATTTTTTCTGTCATAAAAAAACTTTCATGAAAAATTTTATTTTACATCTAATCCTGATTTTACACATTATACTCTGCAAATTATTACAAATATCATTTGTAACATATATCGTTCTTTGCAGAACGTCTTAGGAGACGCAATCATCGAACCCGCTTTCATACTCCTCGTCAAATATTTGTAACATTTTTAGCAAGTTCCGGCCATTATCGGTTGTTATTGTGTAAATTTTAAAAATGTTTAATATGGCACACTCTTTTGATAGAGAGAAGCAAAATCTATTTACAACAACAATAAACAAGTGATGTCATTTAGATTGTAACCTTTTGTATAAACATTTATTCACCTCTTAACGAAAAAACTTTCATGTAAAATAAGCATATTTTAACATATTTTTATTAAATATTATAAAATTTTTTATAAGCAAATAATTCTTTGTTAAATAAAATAAATATATATGTACCTAGACTAGCAATTAAAGAAAGGCATTTAAATACAATTTTGTTCATGGTATATTACGGTATACATTTAATTGAAGTTTTAAACTATTAATATAAAGAATAAAATATATAAAAATAAATCCATACGCAGGTATGTGTGTTTGTGTTGATATAAATATCGATGAGTATTTAGAAAAATAAATATTACACATAAAAAGCAGCATTTTGTGGAACACTTACAGCAAAAAACCTGTGTTGGGTTTTAAACAGTTTTATTTCTTCTTCGAGTTTGGACTGGTCGATTGAAAAACTGACGAAGCCGACATAAGGTTTTCTATATACTGACCCAAAACTTGATTCTCCGAACGTAACTTAAGATTCTCTTCTTTTACCGAATCTACACGTTGGGACAAATCATCAAGAGTGTTCTGTAATTCTAGAACTTGAGTAATTAGACGAGCCTTTTCTTCTTTTTCGTCGGGGCTAATTTCAGGATCTAAGGAATTATGCGAATCCGGTGTAGAACTACGATTAGTAAATGAGGACCTCAAAGAGTCCATTGAACGGCCATTAGGAATGTTTGTACGTTGATCATCATCATTAATGATAACTAAGAAATCAGACAATAAAGTAGCTTAATTTTCTTAAATATTTACATTTAAAAAATTTCTTTATTTACCTTGTGGATCATCATCAGCCAAAGGTATTGGCTCTTGTTCTTGTAATTTATCGATTAGTGACATTGTTTAACGTCTTCCCTAGTCTGTAATATATACTTGATGTAATTTATTTTCTCTTACTTCTTATAATAGATACATAAACAAATAACTTTAAAATTTTTGAAATTATTTTTTATTCCTTTATAACTTTTTAATAAATTTTTGCTGAATTTTCTTTATTTATGATTTCTTTTATTTTCCGTTTCTTCTTTTCCGCTATGACAATTTTAAACAGTGATGCCAAGCCAAAATTTTTAAGAATACCAATAAACTAATTTTGTGAAAAGTGATTTACTAATGAAATACATATGAGAATAAATCCTCAATTTACCTTATGACTTTTTTCAGGCGTCAAATGCGAAGATCTTTTGCTTGTGTGTGAAGAGAATAGAAAAAGCAGATGTGTTGAAAAACCCATTAATTTGTATGTACTTCTTTTTTACTCTTTTTTCTTTCTGTCTCTTTTGCACCTGCTTTTAATAAATGAGCAAATAAAAAAGTGTAACTTGTTTTTGAAGATAATTTTTAGTTATCAAAATATGGTTTATGAAAATTATGAAATTTATTGTAAAAGCATATTTGTATAAAACATGTGGATAACATTGTGACACATGATTCACACGGTGACTTAAAAAGCCCTACTCTTTTTGTTTTCTATAAAATAGTCCTCCAAAATATTCTAGCGTTCATTTTTTACTTCGCAAATCATCCTCATCATCACCATTTTTTTCGCCTATAAGGTAGCGTTGGATAGCCCGATAAGGGATTGCTTATATGCCGCCATGTCTGAACTCGGTATTCCTGCCAAGCTGGTAAGGCTTTGCAGTATGACGTTAAGAAACTCTTGTAGTATCCTTAAGGTAGGAGAGGGCTTTCTCCGAGCCTTTTAACACCATGCGAGGTTTCAGACAAGGCGATCACTTATCCTGCAACTTCTTTTATTTCTTCATAGAGATTGTTTTGTGAAAGGCGGGTGTGCATCGTAATGTCACCATTTTTAACAAAAATGTCCAGCTCCTTGCAAACGACACAAACATAGTTAGGCATATCAAGAGAGATGTCACCTCAGCCTTGATTTCACACTTTTTGCTTTGGCTTCTTTGACATTTATTTACCCTAACCAACAACAAAAAACTATATTGTTCTTGTTGTAATCTCATATAAAAAGTGCGCCGTGTATAAAACCAACAACTCTATGTAGTTTTGCTATTATTATCTATCCCCTTCAGTTTAAGTGGTGGCAACATTGTTGTGTTGTTCTTGTTATTTTTGTTAAAGTTTAATAGGCTTATTTAAACGAGAAAATTTTTTAATCCGAATATCTTTTTTTAGTGGTTTTTATTTTTATTTGTTTTTCGCGACTATCGATCAAATACTGAATAAATGCATATGTCGCAGTGTAAACAGTAACGAAACTCCAACCACTATAACAAAAACAACAGAGCAAGATAGCATACATTTTCTATGTCCTACCCACTCATATTATTATAATGATACACAAAATATTCTTTTTTTGTTATTGTGACAGCTGATTTCTTTCATCACAATAAACACTGTGCATATGTATTGGTGTTGTGCTGCTGATTCGGGGTTGTGGAAAGAATGTTACAGAAAAAACCCACTCTATTCGTCTCTCTCGCAAACAAACAAACAAACTAATTTTTAACGACGGTAGTGTTCTCGTCTTAATAGGCCCAATCACTATATAAATTGAGTTTAGAAAAAATCATAGTATGAAACGCGTGAAAGTTAATATGAACAAAAAATTTGCAAGTTAGTCATTCACAATAGAATAAACTTATACAACTTTGAATTAAAGTTTATCAATGCATTAAAACCCTGTTTTCATGGAAAATAAAATAAAACCATTTATTTTGAATTAAAATATTAAAAATAAACTGTTTTATATAATACAAAAACAGGCTAAATAATTCTAGTACAAATTTAGTACATATAAATTTAACAAGTTGCATGCTTTAAATTTGTACCGGAAAAAGTTCCATTAATAATATTTAAACTAGTGTTACCATTTTCTTTTGAGATCAACATAAATGTCAAAACTCGTTTGTGAATGTGCTTGTGTCGTTTTTGTTTTGTAAAATATTCCTTCATTGGACGCCTTTGAGTAACGTTGTTATCCGTATTTATTATTACATACTGACAATTTTTTGCAAAATATACCTTTGTAATAAGCATTATTTTATACGAAAGTTTAAAAGAAAAAATCAACGTTTTATTAAGGTATGTATGTATACTATTATTGAAATAGAATTTAAAAATTATTAATTGACCTGCTAATACCTGTTGTTCCTGAAAAAGAATACAAAGTTTTTTAATAAAAATTTTAAAAACGGTAATCATCAAATCAATTACCGCAAAAGTTTAAGAAATGTGCTGCTTTGCGAAGCAGGATTATTAAATTATAATTGTTTTGTTTAAAATTATTCTTTTCATTATGACATTTACAAGTAAAAAATAAACTGAATCGAAGTTGTAATTTTGCGTATCAAAAATAGTCCTTACACACCCCAGTGTTATTTTGAAGATTAATTTTTAACATTTCTTTGTTTTATATAGTTAACAAATCAGATATTGTTTTTTTAACAAATTGAAAAAGATGTCTGCCTCAAAAGCAAGCGTTTACAAAGTTAAATAATAATAATAATAATAACTCCTTAGTAAACAATATCATATCATAGTAAACAAATTATAGCAACATCTTTGGTATACAAAGTTCACAATCAAAGTAACATATTATTCAGATTCGCGATCTCCTTAGCCATAAAGTATATTAATCAAGATTAGTCAAGATTCGGAATTGGTAAGGTAAACATATACATACATATCAAAGACACAGCAAACAAACTTTAAGGCAGAAAAGATTTTTTTGTAGGTAGTTACTTAAATTATTTATTTAGTTTGTTTTGTTTAGGTTTGTTTCGTCTTACAATCTAATTAAAACGTTTTAAGACGAAAAAAAGTATGTATTTATTGAAAGTAAAGAAATATTTCTTTCAAGTAATAATAAGTTACCTAAAGTTTCCCTTCTTTGTAAAGTGAACTCGACAAATACCTAATTTTGATTTTTATAATAACACAAAATTCCAAAAGATTATCTTTTCTTAACAAAAAAAAAAACCTTTGCCAAGCGTGAATATTTTTTAAAGCATAAGTTGTTTTTTCTATTAAATATTTGATAAGTATTGACTACTATTAAGTTTGGATTTAAGTAATAAATAAATGAATAATAAATATTGATTTATTTAGTTTAAGATTTCAGAAAATATCCTGTAAAACATATATGTATTTAAAACGTTTTTTATCAGCTTTTAAAAGCCTATTTACAATAAATCTTGTATCAGATTGATATCAAGGTAAAGTAAATTTTTAATACATACATACAGTATAAAGTCCAATAGAAATTAGCTGCAAAATATTAGAAATTTTAGTGTAAACAATTCAGATTGTGAACCAGAATAAGAATTTGGAGTACACATTGCGATGAATTTTTAATTTTTTAAATAATTCAAGTATAAAAATTCAATAACTTGATTTTACCTATTGTTGTATAGGAACTACAAGCAATTAAGTATAATCGATTATAAACATACATACATACATACATAATTGACAATTACAATCCTGTTCCAGGATTACGGCCTAGCTTCTCGCAGCACCAATGTTGTGTGTGTCAATTTTAATCCATTAGTACCGGGACCTACAATTTAAAGTCAACTCGGAATGACAGACTTGAGAAACTAGTTTTGTATGAATGTATATATACATAAGTATTTATATTAGATTTTTAACGAAGCTCTGCAACTTTTTTACCGTACTCTCGCAATTTTAAGTAAAATAATGCTGAAATACCTTTCAAGAGTTTGTTGTTAAGACGAGTTGCGAGGAACTAACTCTATTGAGTCACTTCTACATAAAATGAAATTTTGTTTAAGTTTACCCGTTTTAATAATAGTAATATTTTATTTAAAATTGAGCCGCCTAGGTATTATTTAGTACAAAAGTCAGTAATGGGCCATACAATAAATTTTGATCTTAAATATTATGTGCCCTCTATATTAGGAAGTTAGTTAATATAATATCAGTATTGTTAAATAGGGCTGTACAATTTGATAATATCAAAATATACATATACATAATATCTATGTAAGTATTTCGTTAAGTATTACCTTCTATAACAAAAAATAAATCATTCTATAGAATATCTTTTTTATTGAGAATTATGTTTTGCAGCGTGCAATATTATTTTACATACATTTTTAAAAAACAACAACAAATCGCCACAATAAATGCACATAGGCAACCCTTGTACTAATATAGTTTCTTTTCTTTTAACTCTGAAGATATTATTATAAATAGTTTTTAACAAATTTGTAAGTATTTTTTTTTTCAAATATCCTTATTTTTATTGTTAATAGAAAATAATTTGTGAAACTATTATATAAAGTTTTTAATGCCTTAATTTACAACGTTGATAATTGCAAAAAAATCGGACTTTATAATATATGTATGTATGTATGTATATAAATGGAGTAGTAGCACAAATACAAATGGTAAGCGTTAGATTTCACAGAACAATTTACTGTAAATTAAACCTAATAAAAATTAAATAAATTGATTAACCAGGTTATTATATTTTTTATTTACAGAACGTTATTCATTTTCTGTGTTTTGTTTTTAGTACGGCATTCATTTGCTCTTTTACAAATTCAATCACAATATTTTTAAACAACAACAATAATAATACTACTATTCAATTCAACTCGCCAAAAAAACGCTGTATATAATCATTATTATCATCATAAAACAAGAAGAGAGAAGTTACAAGTTTTTTTAAAAAAGAATGAACTTGTAAAGGAATTTTAAACATTTTAAGTGAGATCGTAAACAATTATAAAAAAGTGAAAAAAAAGAAATTATTACAAAATCAGGGTAAGGAAAAATGAATCCTTTGAATACCCAAAAACAACCACCAACGGCACAATACTTTATGACTGGGATGACTTCGTTAACGACAGCGACATCCAAATCTGTATTAAAGACAAATACTCTAACATCTACGCCTGCAACAACTGGATCCCAGCAGCACCAGCAAACAATAATAACTACCACTTTGAACAATGGTAATGGCAAAAATAATAATGCTGTCGCTTCTGGTAATAATATATTGGACACAACAAAATATGTAACAAATACAACAAATTATTTGCCCGTTTTGTTAACAAATCAAACACTAATCAGTAGTGTAGGTCCAGGGCAACTGCAACCGCAGCAGCATCTAACAAAGATCACACCTGGTGTAATAAGTCATGCGCCGTCTAATATTATGAGCTCAACCTCTGCAACTAATTTACCAGTTATGACAAGCAGTAACAAGCAAATGGTTATAACTCCTTCCAATAATGCTAATATCTCCTATCAAGTCTTGGGTACAACACAAAGCAATAATGTAACACCACTCATAACATCGCCCAATGGTACGGTTAGTGTGCTGTTAACACCATCACAACCTATTACAACAGCTGGTAAGTTCCTAACTTTTTTTATCCATTCATTAAATAATTTGGTATTTACAACTACCTATATAATTCTTTTAATACGAAAAAAAAATTATGTAATGTCTGCACCTAAAAACCTGTATAATATTAATCCTAAATCATTTCGCTTTTTTCCTCATTTTCATCTTACAAAATTTGAGTAAAAATGTATAATCAATTAAGTCTAAACTGCCATCTATCTATTTAAATATATATAATATTTCACGTGTTCCCATTTTAACTCATTCCAAATTTATCTCTATTTTTTGATACTTTTCTTGTGTTTTGCTCTAAAGCACAATACAAATACACAAGAATAATGTTAATACCTAAAACATCATAATGATGTTTGATAAAAAAAAAAGCAACAATAATCATTACCATGGTCAATACTAAAAAGAATATGCAGAGTAATTTTTACTTTAAAAAAATTGACACGCATTTAAACTAATTCAAAATATAAAAAGTAAAATTACAGTCTTTTAATCTGTAAAGTAAAATTTTGTTTTTAAACTTGCTTGAAAAACTATACAGAAAAAAATATGTTGGTAACCAAAATAATTTTTACAACATAATGCATTTAATATATACATATACACATATGTTTTTTATACAAGTAAAATAATTTTGAAAGTTATTATTAAATTGCATATAAAAATTATCTAGTAATTGGCTAAAAGTAAAATGCGTTTTTATCATTTAATTATGATATATGCAATGTATATGGGTTGCCCCATTAGGGTGACCAGATGAAATAAAACATCTTGTAAAATATTTAACAACCCTGCAATAGACCAGAACGTGTAATACGAGTACTAATGTAACAAAACTTGTTTATTTAATCGATAAAATCGGTAATGTAGGTTCGTATTCTTAAGAAGATTTTTATTGTAATCTTCTTAAGATGAAATTTTTAAAACATTACAAAAAAAAAAAATACATGTATGTATGTATATTAAATTCGATTGCGAACCAACTGTACACACGATCGTTTCCTCTACCTGTATGCATAACTTATGAGTTAATTATATGGTCACCCTATTATTGTTATAATTGTATAATAATGATCTTGTTTAATGAATATATGTATGTATGTGTTATATATATGTGTGTATGTTAGTTGAAATTGATTTTAGTTTAACATTAGACGTTCGTTTAAATTGTTGTAAAAATATATTTATATACATAATTTGTTTTTTAGCTAATTTTTAACTAGCATAACGATTTATTAATAATAATAATAATAATAATATAAACTAGTAAAAAATTATTAAACGAATTTATTTCCCTATATGTTATATATAATCTAGGTCATGTTGCGGCACCAATTATAATACGTAATCCACCAACTACAGTTACTACAACAACAAAAGCATCGCAAATAAAACAACAATTACCTATAAATCAGCAACATCAGTCGCAGTTGATGCAGCAGCAACACCAATTACAAGGTGCAAAAAAAATGCATGCATTTAATCCACAATCATTTAACCCTGATATTTTAAAACAAATAGTAGTTGGTAACACAGGCACAGGAGCAACTGCAACATTAGCTCCAGGTACAACTTTATTAAAGCCTGCAATATTACAAAACAAACCAACAATACCCCAACAACAACAACAACAAACTCAAAAGAAAACGATTGTTAACAATAAAATGTTAATAACAACGCCACAGCAGCAGCAACAAGTTAAGAACATCAATCATACTGTTATAACAAAAAGTTCCGATAATTCTACGCAAAAGTTTGCCGCTTTAGGCATGGAACTGGTCAAAGCTTCACATGCAGTGGCCCATACTAATGCAACACAAAATATACAGAAATTGCCTCAGGTTAGTTTGTTACAAAATTCAGCTAAAACATCTACAAGTTTAGTTGAAAATAAAAGTAATTCGGTGACAACATCAAAAAATTCGAATGAAATTAAGGTAGGAAATCTAAACAGTGAAGTTTCTCTAATTAAGAAACCGAATATGTCAATTGAAAAATCATTAGAAGCTTCTCTTCTTAAAAATTCAAACAAAATACAAGCAGAAAACAAACAAATTAAGCAACAATTTATAGATAATTCAAAGAAAAATACTTTACCAACTAACAACGATAAGGTGCTTAAAGATACAACTACAGAATCATATTCACTATTAAAAACGTTCAAAGACCCAATAAAAATTTCAGATACTGAAGTATCAAATGCAAAACCTTTGAATAAATTGGTAGAAAAACAAAAATCATTATTAAAGCCTAAAAATAAAAAATCACCTGAGGCAATGCCTAAAGAGGCTCGGCAGCAAAGTCCACGTTCCCAACGCTCCAGTTCGTGTAATATAGTTAACACTGAAAATTGTGTTGCTAAAAACAATGTAAATGAAAGAAGACATTCTGAGCCGTCTAAAATTGAATCAGTTCAGAATTTTAAAAGTACTCCTTCCGATAAGCCAAATCAGCAAATGGATGTAAACAAATCGGAAGAATTGGATATATTATTTGAGGATGAAGAGTATTTAGAAAGTTCCGGAGAAAAATCAACAGATATATCTGATATATCAGCGGTAAATAGTAGTTCAAATGAACAACATGCGAAAATTGAAAGCAAGAAGATATCAAACCAGGACGCTTTAACGAAGGACAACATAACAACAGTTAGTGATAAAGCATACGATCTTCCAAACCAAATACAAGAAACAGAAGAAAATTCAAAACAGAGTCAAAATAATGAAATTCAAAATATGGACCGTTTAAATAAAAAAAATAAAACTACTGAAAGTAATACCGATTCAGATGATGACGACGTAACAATTTTACCAATGGAAGATATAGAAATCGAACAAATAGAAATAGATGATGATGATGATGAAGAAGAAAATATTGCCCAAAATAATAAAAGTCCGTCTCCTGAGGCTAAACATCAATTAAATGCATCATTGTTGTGCGATGAACAGATACATATAAGTTCAGCATCTTCAATGTCAAATAATTCATCGGATCAGATATCTTCTACTACTTCACATACTTCACATAAATCTCCCAAAATGGAACCTCTGTCAACCCCTTTACTTAAGAAGACTCTGATGGAACCGAAATCCTTGATCCATAAAGATGAGCCACAATCAAATGGTTACTCTTCTGTATTAGATATGCTATCTAACTTCAATATGTTGAATTGGAGGGAAAGAATCGGAAGTGCACGTGGCACAACTTTAAAATTTCAATTAAATGAATTTAATCTTATACAACTATTTGAAAGAAATTTGGATAATAAACGTATACATACGGCATACGAAAAACCAATATACGAAAGGGAATCATCCCATAGAAGAGCAGAAAGTAAAGAAGCGCCCGTTTACTATATGTGTAGAAGATGTAATGTCCAAGGTCCTTCAGTTGATTTCTTGGCACCTGGTAAGTCTTAAAATTTATATTGCACTTTTATATATAGAAAATGCAAATTACAAATTAATATGTATTTAACTATCTCTTCTAGAATTCTGTTCATTAGCTTGTTTGAAACGTGACAGCCGCAAACGGCGTGATAACACTGCATGTATAATACGCAAACGTAATCGTTATTCTACAAATAATAATAGCCTTGTAATGGGTAACGCTCACGCAAATAATCTACCGCCATTAACATATATAGATATGAAACTGCCAAAGTTCCGATGGGCAAATTATTTAAGGAATAATATGACAGCAGCTGCCCCCATATCATTGTTTTTAAATCCATTTCCTACAGGACCAAATAGCTTTATTATTGGTATGAAACTCGAGGCTATTGATCCTGATAATTGTTCTCTTTTTTGTGTATGCACTATCATTGACATAATGGGCTATCGTTTAAAGCTTTCCTTTGATGGTTACGATAGTGCCTATGATTTTTGGTTAAATGCTGATTCTATGGATATTTTTCCACCCGGTTGGTGTGCTAAAACAAATCGAATTTTACAACCCCCAAAGGGTATTAATGCAAATAAATTCAACTGGGGTACATACTTGAATAAGGAAAAAGCATTGCCGGCTCCCAGGCATTTGTTTACACATTTAAATTCATCTTCTCTGGTGCCACGAAATCCATTTAAAGTAAGTTTAAAATTTGTTTATTTAATCACAAAGATATAATTTGCGTAATTTTTAATAGGTTGGCATGCATTTGGAAGCCGAAGATCTTAATGACACCGGAAAACTGTGTGTAGCCTCCGTGGCTGATGTTTTAGATGATCGCATTCGCATACACTTTGATGGTTGGGACGATTGCTATGACATAATTGTGGATATTAATTCGCCCTACATACATCCATGTGGTTGGCACGAAGGTCGTCAACAGTTAGTCGTTCCACCAGATTGTGAAAATTCTGCTTTTAATTGGGCTGATTATATTCGTAAAGAGAATACTGGTGTAGCAGCCAGTGAAGAACTGTTTAATCCAAGAGAACCTATTGGTTTTAAACCAGGTATGAAATTAGAAGTAGTAGATCCCCGAAATCCCTCGTTGATAAGACCGGCAACAGTAGTATCACATAAAGGACATCGTGTTAAATTACATTTAGATTGTTGGCCAAACGATTATTGTTTCTGGTTAGAAGATGACAGTCCTGATTTACATCCTGTAGGATGGTGCGATGCTACTGGTCATGATCTTGAACCTCCGCCAGGTTTTCAAATGGGTAAACAAAAAATGCCTTGCACCGTAACTGGATGTCGTGGAATTGGTAATGCTCAAAAAGCGTTTATGAGTGTACACGCCTCACGCGACGGATGCCCTTATGCAGCAGAAAATTGGCGCAACATTGTTGAAAAACCGCAACGAGTAAGTTACGAAAATATCGTAAAGACATTGCCTAAAGTTGTAAAACAGTGTCACACACAGCAAATGCAGACACAACAGCCTCGTTTAAATGAACATCAAATTTTAGAGCGACTACACATGTTGGATAATATTAAAACACGTAACGTTTTAATACAACAAGATAAACTACCAACAAATCAAAACAATTGTTTCGGTTTTCCATTAGCGAACTTGAAAAGGGAAGAAAAAAATGATTCGAATATAGTACCAGCACAATCAACATCTAATTCTACCTCTTTATCCCAAAATGCCCAACAACAAATTCACAAGCCAGATACTAAACTTGATGTAAATTTAGAAATTGCAAAAGAATTCTTATATGATTACGGTCCGCGTTTGCATCAGAACTACAACTTGTGGCAAAAAAATTTTACATTTGATGCTGAAAAAATTAAACGTAATCCCCTTAATTGGTCTACTACTGAAGTCAGTGTGTTTGTAGATCTTTATCTCGACTGTCGCAAAACTGCAACTTTATTCAATCAAGAGGATATAGATGGTGAAGCATTTTTGTCCCTGCAACAGCAGGATCTGACAGATAGGTTGGGATTAAAACTGGGGCCTGCCGTAAAGCTGTACACCTGTATTTTACAACTGCGTACTTTAACCGTTACAAAGTTCGAAGTGCCCTTCAAACAAGTAACGTTAAAAAAGTGAAAAAGGAAAACTATCTATACCATTTTATTTTTTTAAAAGTTGGTTTAGTTAGGGAAAAGGAAACATTTTGTAAGTTTTATTACTTTTAAAACATTTTATTGTGGCCATAAAACCAATATGTATTTGTTAATATTTATATTAAGTATCGCTCCTTTGCAACAACATTGTCATAAGTAAAAAAAAGACAGTTGACAGTTATTGAAGGAAATGTGTTCTACTTCTTTAAAAAAATTGAAAGCAAAATTCGATATAAATAGATATGTATTGTGCATAAATAAAAAACACCAAACAAAAAGGAACGATGCATCTAATTTAATACTTTAATAAATTTTGCTAACTTTAATCACAATACAATCATAATCTTCCTAAAATTACTTATATAGTTGATGCCACATAGTACATATTTTACTGTTATCAAAATAATTATAATATAGTTTTTTGTCATTCATCATATTTTTTTAGCTTTAAGATATTTACAGGATTTTAGCTTGTACATTTCTGCTTTTAAAAGATTCAATTTTAATTCTAAAATTTAAAATTTATATACATAAATATGCGATTGAAAATATATAATCAAAAGTTTTTATCTCAATGTTTTTTATGAATTATTTATAAACGTAACCGCTATATTTCAATTACAATACATTAAAATACTTTCAGAGATTCTTTATATACAGAATATATATATATAAATACTGATTGAAAATATATAATTAAAAGGTTTTTATCTGAATGTTTTTTTAATAAACCTGTTAAATTTCATTTAGGATTAGTATCAACTCCATTTGAAATAAATCGATTACAAATAACCCAGAGGAAAGTTTGTAAAATACTTTGAAAGATTCTTTTTAATTATTAAAAAAAATATTTTTCTCACAATATTGTAAAATATTTTCAACAACAAAAAAATGTTTTTGAGCCCAATCTTTTACTTTTTAATACTTTTGATCAGGTAATACTGATTATTTGCTATCATAATCAATTAGTGATTGTACCTCATTACGTCACTTGTCAAAAAATTAAACTTATTATTAATTATATAACAAAATATGTAATGATTATTTAAAATATTAATATAAATTATATGAATAACATGTGTATATATAATTAGATTTAAATTCATATTCTGGATAAGCGTACTTAAAACGATTATGTAAAATAAATTTAAAATTTTTCTCAAATTAATATTCATGGATGACAATTGTATTGCTAATTTTTTTTTATACGAGTTGTAACATTAGCTTTAAATTGTGATGGGAAATTATAGATTGCACACACAATTCTCAGATGAATGGAAAAACCTATTTTTTTGGTTGATTATAAGGAAATAATATTATTGATAATAGTGCCGGGTTCAAATCTCAGCTCTGACTGACATCTTGAAAAAACAGAAATATGAAAATATTATTTCTTTCGGCAACTACCTCACAGAAACCTTCTGGCAAAAGCTCTGGGAGTAATTGATTGCCATTAAAAAGCTTCTCAAATCTGTCGTTCTTAGTCGCTTTAAAGTTTAAACTGTAGGTCCCGGTACTCATGGATAAAAAGGATAAAAATTAACACACATAACACGAGAGCTGCGAGAAGCTAGGTCGTAACCATGACACGGGATTATAATGACCAATTATGTATGTGTGTATAAGGAAATAATCCTGTCTTTACTCTTTGTTTTTCTTGTCAAAATCTTTGGCCTTTCATATAAATGTGTAGCGCCCAAGCATTAACACATGTATTCGTTTATGGCCGTTTAACATATGACAATCCCTCTAAAAATGCTCTTAAAAGATATACAGACAAAACCTTTGGCCAAAAATGTATAATTTTTAAAATTGTTTTATGATGTTTAGATAAAATAAATACAAATTGATTATTACATTTTTGCCTATGTGGTGCCGTAGGAAAGACACCTGCCTACCAATCAAGAGGTACTTGACCAGGCAAAAACTTTTAGCACCGCATTCCAAAGCACAAGCTAGCAACTGGTTATGGAAATTATTTTTTAAATAATGTGTTTCTTTTTGGAGACGGTTTTAAACTGTAGGAGCATTTATTTATATTTCCATAGGACTAAAACTATAATCGGATGTAGCTCAGTTATGTGTCCCAGCTGAAATGTGAGAATTAAATAATTAATAACCAATAAATAATAGCATAAGTTTCTTTGACCTTTTTATAGTAAGAAGCGAAATATTTCAAATACAACGTATTTATTTAAAGTAGAACTCAAACCAAAGAAATCTACAATTATTGCTTAAAATATTAAATCGCTTTATATGAAAGAATATAAAACCATTAGAATACATTTTTTAACGTATTTGTTTTATACATAAATTCCCTCGTCTTTTGATAAATGATGTACAAAACTATTTAACAACTCTGTTGTAGAACAGAGTTGTATTTGCTTTTAAATACAACACTTCATTGGTAATCTATTACAATATTCTTGCAGTTTTTTACAGCAGTCTAGTTCTGTGTGTTTTTCATTATTTGGTTGTAAAGAAGCCGATTAGATTTTTATGTGTGTTTTTAATACGGGTTATTTTTGTGTAAAATATCGGTGAAAAATAATATAATTATTTAATGAAAAAAATAAAAAAGTGAAATTTAAATATCATATAACAAAATTATACTATAATCGTATCAAATATCTTATGGAAAGTGTTGGAAAATTTATGAAAAATATTGAAGCTGACAGAAGTGATTACTCTTACGTTTCGTTTTTTATACACCAATAGCAGGCAGCATTTTTCATTTTTTGTTTCGCTTGTACATTTATATTCCACCTCATTCCGTAGTAAAGGCGGACGTGAAAGAAGTAATAAATTTAGAGGCATGGATTTTTATAGATTTAATTATTTTGTAGTGTTAAATATATTAAATAATTAAGCGAAAAAAAATATAGTGAAAATTAAGTGCTTTGTGTTTTGCCAAAATAGAAAACGGTTTTAGTTGGGCCGCCTTATACCATTATATTGCAGTCGTGGAGTTCCCACTGTGCGTGCTGTACTTCTAAAAAATTACCAGCAGCATTCACATTAAACAAGGGTTTGTTTCTTGTATAAGAGTGACCCTTTAATTGTCTTCGGTTTTGTCTATAACTGGATTGATTTCAGTTTATTAAAAATTAATATAAAACAAAAAAAAAATTTTTTTTGTTAAAAAGGTAAATAGCGTAAAAAATATTGTCTATTTTTGTTTTATTTTTTATCTTCGTCTTTTTCATTACTTTTCTTTATTACCCTACCGTCTGTCATAAAATGTAAGAGATTGTTGTATTATGCTTGCGTACTTCGTTTCGTCTTGTATGTATTTTTAATTTTTTTCCTTGTCTCATTATCGTGAATGCGAGTCGTTGTTGCTCTGTTATATGTGTATGCATTGTTGTTGGTGCACTTGGTATTTTTTATTTTCTTTGCGCATCACAACGGCGGGAAAAATATTTTTAAGGTGGCCAGGTAGAACTCATTTTAATATATCATTAAGACGACTTATACATAGGTATATATATATATATCTTCTCTTTAAATTGACCTTAACCTTTGCAGGGGTGAGTATGATGATAAAAACCAACATGTCACTCTTTTCTACAATAGTATCATAACTCGGGAAACACGATTTTTTAGTTAGAATCTTCTTGTTTACTATTGCATACTAAATTAATAACAATGATAAGTCAGCAACTGCGGTGATGGTTAAAGGGTAGACTCAATGACTTCTATACACTTCTATAAGCATGTGTAAAGATTGAAAAGGGAGCGTCCTGAACTAGTCATACCGGGGCCAAATTAGTTTATTTAATTATTCAAACTAAAAGTAATACAATATATTGATGGAAAGTTTTACGGTAGTAACTTAAGCCCGCTAGTACTTTATAAAGTTTGAAAATAGCTTTTATAAATTTTGCAATATATTATTCAATAATACAGATACATATGTATACAGTAGTCCCTCGAACTGCGCGGTAGATACGTTCTGAAAAAACAGCGCGCAATCCGAAATCGCGAACTGTGAACCCTATTTTGTATGAAATTAGGGGGATACGTTCCAAATCCTAAAGTTATCATGAAAATTTTAAATTTAAACCAAGTAGATAACTAAAAAAGACTATTCAATATTAACATAAAGTTAAAAATTAACATAAACAAAAAAGATAAAAATTAAAAATTAATTCTTAAAAATTAAACAAATAAAATCTTGAAATCAGTTCATTGTACATAGTATGTACATAATTAAAATGTAAATATGTAATTAGAAAATCTTTAAATAAGTTAATTTTCATCTTCTGATGAATTTGTTCTATTTTTCTCCAATGGTTTCGTAAAAAAACCGCGCAGTACGAAATTTTGGTGGTAAAAATAAAAACGCGCAAGTCCGAAACCGCGCAGTCTGAAACCGTGCAGTTCGAGGGATTACTGTACTTACATACTACATATGGGCATTTCCAGAAAAAAATCTACCTTGATCGAAAAATTAAAAGTTAAGCAACTAATTTTTTCCTAATGTTTTATAAAAGAGAAACCTCTAAAATAAACTATACTAATTTTTATTATTAATTTATAAATTTTGTAACGTAACGGCAGTAACGTAACGCCAGATCTTTTTTCCTAAAAGAAAAAAAGGAAAAAAGATTTTTTCATTTAATAACTTGAAAAATAAACGTATATTAGTCCAAATCCTACCATAAAAGTTTTGATTAAAAATACTTTCCCAATTTGCAGAGTTAAAAAATTTTGTTATCAAAGTCAAATCGCACTTCTGTTTTTTGTAACGCAACGCCAGGTAATTTTTTTTAGTATATCTTGAAATCCTCAGGCTTAGGAAGTGCTCATATATACATACACACGTGTCATATGTAAATATAATACATATTGTATTCTTTATTTTAACAAGTTTTCCATATTTTGATTTATTTATTTTTATTTTGTTTTTAAATCTTAACACACTTTAAAAACGATAAAAAATACTTTTATTTATTTTTTAGTTAATGTATATAATCCACTTTTGTTAACTTGCGATCTTGTGGATTTCTATAATATACTATGGAGGAAATATCAAGTTTAGATTCATTTCAAACTGATGAAGCTAACTCATCGGCTCGTCCAGAATCAGAAAACACGCAAAATTCGTATAAAGATGTTGAAGAGAACACGGCTCCCGGTGGCGGAGGAGGTAATACTGCTGAGAATGCTGATGGTGGCGATGCAACCAAAGATAGTAATGCGAATGAAGATGATTTTGAACAAATTTCAGAAGGAACATTTGAAGTAGATGAAAATTCCCGAGCTACTTCAGCTGGACCACCACCAGATGATAATGTTGAAGAGGGAGGAGGTGGAGATCATAGAGAAAGAGAAGGCGACGACGATAATGGTGGTGCTTCTGGTGAAGCTGGAGAATCTCGAGATTTTGAGGAAGTTGATGCAAATGTATCAGCAAATAATCCACCAGCGTATGAAGAATCTGACATGCTAGGAGAAGCTGATAATACCGTCCCTCAGTCAGGAGATGAAGATGACAATGCAATGGATGTCGATCAAGAAGGTAACAATGATGGGGAAATGGGTTCATCTGCACATAAAGATGAGTGTGAAGACGAGTCAGTAAATAAATCTGATGAACGTAATGATAATGAACAACATGACGAATCCATGGAGCCTTTACAGCATGAAGGAGAAGATGATGATGATGTGAATGATAATTTAAATGAAAATAATAAGGATATGGATAATAGTCCTAAAGCAAATAAAAATAATAGCAAAGGCAATGGGAACCGGTCAAAAAAATCAAGTAAAAACTCCAGAAACTCCAATGAAGCGGCTGAAGCTGATGATGATGGTTAGTTTTTTTTTAGTAAAACAAAAAAATATATATCTTAAAAAACAACATTTTGTACCCTTCTAGAACCAGTTGAAAATGTTCAAGAACCAGAAGAGTCTGATGTTTGTTTAATTCCTGATGACACTGAATCCACCGTTACCGATGCTGAAAAGGAACAAGCAATTTTAGCTCGCGAAAACGCCGAAAAGGAAAAGGATTCCGAAGAAAATAAACAAAATGAAAATGAAGAAAAGGAATCATCCGGACAAAATGAGACTATTGAAGCTGATTCTTACTCTCACGAAGCCCGTGGTAAACTTATTAAGTTTTAATTTTTTCTTTATAATACATAATTTGATTAATCTTAAAATATAACTACATATGTGTTTTGTATTTGTTCTTCATTTTTTTAAGCTCTTTCAAAAAAAGATTCTGGATCTGGAGCTGAGGCTAAAGGTTCTGTCAATCAAGCAAATGAAGATAATAATGAAGACTTACAAGGTAAATTTAACCCAATTATTAGAATAAAATTAAATTTAAATTTATACTTTAGATTTGGATTATCATAACCCTAGCGTTATTTAATTTTAATATTACAGAAAGTAATGCTGCCGAAATTGCTGATACTGAAGAACCACTTTTAGAAGAGATGCATACAAGCACAACAGAATCTAGTAGTGGTACTAAAACAATTATTGGTTGGATAGTTACATCAAATCAAAAATGCATTCAATGTAAAGAGGAAAAACCCTGCGGTTTTCGATTTAAAAGCCCAGACACATCACAGAATGAATATTTGTGTGAACAAGCTTGCTGCACATTATTCATGGAAGAAAACCCTTTGAAATACTTTGTACGTCGCAAAAAATTTTTAATTGAAGAACTATTGTCTAACGAAAGTCGGGATAATGAGAGTTCCGACAAAACTGTAAACAATCGCTATTCGTGTTTACAATGTAAAGAGGAAAAAGTTTGTAAATATTTCTTTAAGCAAGATGATGATACTTATTATATTTGTAACGATGATTGTTTTAATTTATTGAATGCTGAGGAGCCCGATAAATTTAAGCTAAAAAGGCACTCAATTAGAGTACGTAATATTGGTGCCACAACCATTTCTAATGATATATCTAAAAAAAGTGGAGAACCAGAATCAAGAGTAGTTGCTCGAACGTCAGCTGAAGCTGAAGCAGCACGTTTAGAGCGAGCTGCTAGTTTTGTACGTCGTTGTGCAGATTGTTTCACTGAAATTACACTTGGCGACAAGAACCTAGTATGGGAAGCTATGGATTTTTGTAATGAAATTTGTTTGGGTAAATACCAGCGTACAATTGGTGCAAACTGTCAAACGTGCCATGGGGATGTGCCACATCCAGCTTTAGGCAAATACTGTGTACGCTTTGGATTTGATGTGCGCCAATTTTGCTGTGCAGCTTGTTTGAATGAATTCAAAAAAGGTTTAAAGACATGCTCCTGTTGTCAAAAAGATATATCGTCGGGAAACGAAGGTTTTCTGGCACCTGTAGGTGATAAAGAGCAATTTAAAGATTTTTGTTCACAATCGTGCATGCGTCGCTACGATAATATTGCCAATCCAAAAAAAAATATGCGTACTGATGTATGTGCCGTTTGCAATAATGATAAGCCCGTTCGAGTTGAAATCATTTTGGACGATAAAGAGCATAATTTTTGTTCTAATCCATGTTTTTCGGCTTTCAAATTTGTAAGCAATATTGTAGCAGATCAATGTGGCATGTGTTGTAAATATTTTGAACGTAAAGCCACTGAATCTTTCACAATATATTCAGAAAAGCGTGCAAAAGTATTTTGTACACGCGTCTGCCTTAATATATACATTGTGCTTAATCGACGAATTGTTTCATGCCAATGGTGCAAAGTAAAGAAATATAATTTTGACATGATTCTCAAACAACAGGACAACCAAGAAGTGCAAATGTGTTCTTTAAACTGTCTTACACTGTACGGGGTATCAATTAATGCTTTCTCCCGCACTGTCACGAAATGTGATAACTGTTCAAATATGGCCACTCCACAATATCATTTGACCATGTCAGATGCATCAATGCGCAATTTTTGTACATATCAATGTGTAATGCAGTTTCAAAGTCAATTTGCACGGACTCCGCTTACATTGGAGAACGATAATCCCAAATCATCCAATTTGGCATCTTCAGGACATCAGCCTGCTGGAAAATCTGGTAAAGGAACAGCGCCATTCCCTACGGGACTCCCGAAACGTGTTAAATTAAAAGGTAGCGCTCAGCAGCAAACGTCTGTACATGTAAGTAAAAAATTTAAATTAATAAAGATAAGTTTTAGCCATAAACAGAGCAAAGTAAATAAAAAAAAAATCCTTAAACTACAGTGTTGGAATAGGTAGGTACATTGTATATCTAGAAAACTACTTAAGCAATGAAATTTGACGCAGGCAGGGAAGCGTCTGCTGGGTTTTGCTAGTTTTCATCCTAAGGCAAGCAATTAATTTATTGCTATAAATTTGTCAATGATTTCAAATATGACGAATTATTTTTTCAAAAATGGTAAATGTATTTTATTAAATTCTTTATACATATATGTACATATGTACATGTAATGTTGTTGCAAGTTGTTTATATTATAAAATTAATAAATCAAAATATGTTACACATCGAGACTGAAAAGCAGTAGCATTAAAATCGGTCAAATCATAGACTGTCTCCTTCCGTCAGGTCAAGAAAATTTACACATTAATTTTTTGTTAGAAACTATTTGGACGGAAAATCAAAACGTAAATTTGTGAATATATAAAAAAAATGACGTTAATAGTTAACATAGGTAAGACAATATAATAACAACCGTACGTCTGCAAAGAAATGTGAAAAATTTTGAGCAGCAAGAAAAAAGCCGTCATTAGTAAATAACTCGATTCAGACTTTTTTTTTCTGTGGTAATCGGTATTTGTTGCTTTAAAAATGCAACTCTGACAAGATTGTAATAGATTCATTTTCTTATAATTTTCCAACAAATATATTTGTCTCACTTACACCTTTGCCAAAATAACTGTTATGATCAGCGGAATAGAACGAACGAAACGAAATTTTCATTTTTGAAAGATAAAATTTTCATTTAAATAAATTATCAAATAATTAATAAAAAATAAATAAAAGTTAAACATACATTTAAAACTATGTTTTCCTTAAAACAGATGAAATTGCCCGGTAAAAGTTCAGCCGCTAAACAAAAACAGCAGCCTACGATGCCAGTAATATCGACAGTCTCCTCATTGGCCAGTGGAGAGACAGAAACAATGATTGGTAACGTTACAGTTAGACGTACACGGGTACGTGGACGGAAACCAGAAACACCGCCTCCACCAACGCCACCTCCTACAGCAGTTACAAATACCAGTCAACAATCGCTTAGAGGAGGAAGACCCCGTAAGAGCGCTATTATTGAAAGATCACTTACGCCCTCACCTCCAAGAACTAACAATAAACGTGGTAGCGGTAGTGTAAACAGCAGTGCGGTGGGCAGTGGATCAGGCAGTGGCAATAATAATGTTGTGGAGAAAATTGTTGAAAAAGTCACTGTACAGACAGAAACAAAAATTGTCGCAGTTCCACCGTATCCACCTGCTGTAAGGAATGTGCAAACAAGTTGCAAACCACGAACTACTACAGTTGGTTTTCAAACTCAACCAGAAATGGTTTCCGTGGGCATTCAAACAGAAAAGGATTATTCTAATAAAGTATTGATACCAGTGCCAGTGCCCATTTATGTACCACAGCCAATGTACATGTACTCAGCTCCATTTCCAGTGCCAGTTCCTATTCCTCTTCCCATTCCCGTACCTATTTTTATACCAACCACCCGAAATTCAGCTCAGGGTATTATGAAGGAGATCAAAAAAATTCAAGACAAAATGCCAGCCGATCCATTTGAAGCTGAACTTTTAATGATGGCTGAAATGGTAGCAGAAGAGAAACGAGAATCTGATTCCGATTCAGAAGATGAAGTTAAACCAGATCCAGCAGTAGTTTCTTTACAATATAATAATAGCGTACAACAGGTAGATGTAGCAAATAACTCGTATGGTGAAGATGTCCTACAAATGGCTCTAAAAATGGCCACTGGGGATTATGATCAACCAACGAGTACAATTGATTTGGAGTCAGCTGTTACAGCTAACACTATTACCAATCCTCCGCCTGGAATGGTACAGCATGATGATTCTATGAGTCACATGAGTGGACACCATATGCAACAGCCACATCATATGATGGACGCCCAAAGGTTAGTATATCATTTTTCTCTTCCAATTGAATTATAATATAATATAAATTACAGAGGAACTCGTGGCCGCAAACGAGGTTCAACAGTTGCTTCCTTAACATCTCCACGCAATAACCGTTCTCCCGTTAAACGTCAACGTATTGAAGAAATAGAACAAACACCACAGCCACCACCTCAACCTATGCAACCTGTTGAGAAGCCAGATGCCAATATGTGTCTAAAATACACATTTGGTGTAAATGCTTGGAAACAATGGGTTATGACTAAAAACGCTGACATTGAAAAGAGTTCAATGAGAAGACGTCCATTCAAAACCGAACTTTTGCAAATGACAGCCGATGAGCTTAATTATTCATTATGTTTATTCGTCAAAGAGGTGCGTAAACCAAATGGCACAGAATATGCTCCAGATACAATATACTATTTAGTATTAGGTAAGTGGATTATTTTTATACAAAAACAGTACTAACTATTAAAAATTCGTTGTAGGTATTCAACAATATCTTTATGAAAATGGGCGAATTGACAACATTTTTACTGATACATATTATGAGAGATTTACGGATTGCCTTGACGAAGTCGCTCGTAAATTTTCTGTACTTTATAATGATTCGCGTGAGTTTGAAAACTAAAATTCGAAACGATTTAAATGTTTCATCAATTATATTAAATTTCTTTTAGAATATATTGTAACGCGTGTGGAAGAAGAACATCTTTGGGAATGCAAGCAATTAGGGGCTCATTCACCGCATGTATTGCTCAGTACTCTCATGTTTTTCAATACAAAACATTTTAATTTGACCGTAAGTTAATAATCATTAAATATTTGTATGCAAAATAAAACATGTTTTATATTATAATTTAAGACTGTTGAAGAACATATGCAATTATCATTTTCACATATAATGAAACATTGGAAGCGAACTGGACAGACAGCTAAAACACCGGGTTCACGTAATGTATTACTTCGTTTTTATCCACCACAAGCTGGACTTGGTAAGTTTTTCTATAAATTTTCTTCAAAAAAAAAAAAAAATATGTACATACATTCAGAAAAATTAAGGAAAATTATATAAAAAATATTTAGAAAAATTAAAATTCTGCCAATTTAAAAATTTCATTATGATTATGTAAATTGATGATTTTTTTTAATTCAATCCTATCAAAATGCGGTAGTACTTATCATGCATTAATTTAATATTAGCGTATCTTTGAAGATATTAATGTATTGACGACCACAATTTTCTTTTTGTTTTTCATTTTCATTGTTGATTATTGGAATTCAGTAATACATTTAAAATATAAATTCAATTCGTTTCATGATTTAGAACCCGTGAAAATAACATTTTTTTGAACTATTTCAATTTTATTTTTGGTATAAATATGTATGTTAAATTTTACTGTTTACTTTTCCAAGTTACTAAAATACTTCAATTTTAAAAAGCTGTCTAGTAATGAGTTTAAAACGTTCTTTTTATTATAGAAGCTAATCCTCGAAAGAAGAAGGTTTATGAACAACAAGAAAATGAGGAAAATCCCTTGCGCTGCCCAGTACGCTTATATGAATTTTATCTTTCTAAATGGTAAACGCATATACAATACATTTGGGGATAGCACAAAGTGTGCCATTACGTCTTATTATTTTAAAGTAGTGAATGTTTTATTGGAAAGAAAAGATTTTTTTTTCATTTGACATAAATCACACCTTGTGAATCCCCAAATTATGTACATATACGGAATAAGTATGTTTATGTGTTGTATTTCTTTTTTTTTTTGTACCCTAGTCCGGAAAGTGTTAAAACACGTAATGATGTCTTCTATTTACAACCGGAACGTTCCTGTGTACCCGATTCTCCAGTATGGTACTCTACACAGGCTCTTAGCCAAGAAGCATTACAAAAAATGTTACATCGTGTAAAAATGGTTAAGGAAATCAATATAGCACTATTGACAAGTTAATCATCTTAATTTGAATTGATGACTTAGCAACGAACAGCACATTTAAATAAAAATCAATATGATTTCATTGCTGCTTAAAGCGTGCAATTTTCTTTTTTTTAGAAATACCCACTAATATATACATATTTGTTTCAATTTTTTTTTAACGGAAAATAAAGAACAAATACATATTTTTATTAAAAGAAAAAAAAATATATATATATATGTATACCTATACACATGCAAAGCTATATAAACAATAATTTTTGGAGGAATATGAAAGGAGTGGTATAAGATTTTTTGTTTATTTTATTATAATTGTACAATCAATGTATTGAATTAATAAACACATTTCAAAAACGATTGACAGACACAAGCGCATATATACACAAAAAGATAATAATATATATAAAAAAAAAACAAATTTGATATTTGTAATGTTAATAATACTTAAACTAATAAAAAATATTGAATTAAAAACTTTATAAATAATTACAAAAATATTTGGGGTCTTTAATGAAAGTAAGAAGAACATGCAAAATTTTTTACTTTCTATATTAATTTCAAAACATTTTTTACTATTTTTTTTCTTTTGTGCACAGCACAGTTTTACTGCAATTTTATTATTTATTAATTGCTTAATTACGGTAATATATAATTTCGAGTCATTTTTTTTTCTTTTTTATTTTGTCTTTCAAATTAAGAACCCCCACTTAAAAGAGTTTTCTAGATGTTAAGTATAAGCTATATAAGTAAAAATAAAATAAATATATATATACGTACATACGTATATGTATATATATATATATTAAATTAAGCTTTTTTTTATTATTCATAACTTGTATGTTATGTATATGAAAAAAATTTTTAAACTTAATTCATTGAGTCAACTAAAATATTTTCAAAAGCGATCACTTTAAACACATAACTAACTTTAGCTGAATAAAGAAAACTATAAATGTATGTATAAATACAAAGCTGATGGAATAAGATACAATTTTTAAAATCTTTGTAAGTAAACTTTAAAAAAGATGTTTTTATTATGCATTATGTGTCTAGTAACATAATAGAGAGTAGGTTCGAAAATTCTGTAAATACCTACATCATTTGGGCAGTTATGCCACGTTTTGTTGCTCATGTGCGATTAAGTTGTTACAGATTATTCGGAACTGCGCAATATCTGACAATTTGTGAACATTTTGCAAACAATATAGATGAAATTCTTTTCAAAATAACGACAACCAATATTATTTGTAGTGCTTAGAGCTCTCGCTTACAATAGAAAACATCAAAAACAATTTGCGGCTCTCGAGTTATAGTTTAAAAAAATAAAAGGTTCTCCCCCTTTCAAAGATGTTCATTTCATAAGAAGCTGCCCTCTGACATTAGTAGTAGAAGACAGCTATCTACTTAAGCAGACAACCAACATCGAGGCGTCGTCTATCTAACAACAGAGGGGCCAATTGCTGTTGATCATTCAATGGTGAAGGTATAATGCTGGCCTTTGAAGTGATCAATTGACAGCAATTTGTCTTATCGCCATACTGTGTAACGTAAATAAAAAACACCCCTTAATGGAAAAAGAGAAATACTCAATCTGTCTTTGACTTCGATTCGAATACAATGCACAGCATTAGTATTGGTCTTAGAAAAAAAAAATCCTTCCAGAAGACGTGTCTATTGTACATAGAACCCAGTAACAATTTGATAAGAAAAATGTTCAAATGCATTTTGCGTTTTCAAAACAGAATGCGTTTTGAAAACAGCGTTTCTCAGAGGTCCTGGTACTGATGGGTAACAATTGATACAAACAATATGAGTCCTCTGAGAAGCTAGGCCGTATCTCTGAAAAAGGGTTGTAATGGCCAGTTATGTATGTGTTGATATTGAAATTTGCTGTTATATAGATGTGACAGAGGAATGGTGCTATGGTGTAGGTTGTGCCGCTTTAGGATGGAATGTATGATTAATGTATCACATAGGATACAATTTTTTTATCAAGTGAACAGCGTCAAAGTGTCATATATGAATGAGCAAATTTAAATTAAAATGTTATTTTAAAATACATATGAGAAGTATACCGTTAAAAATTTGTATTTGAAATAGCCTTAATCGGGTGTCTCATTGGATTTTGGTAGGATTTCTGACAGGGCATTGTATTCTGTTATGATAAAGGAAACCTGAAACGGTGAGGCAGATTCTGTGTCTTTGACCTGGATTTCAGAGTTGCAAACTTAGGTTGTTGTGCCAGGGGTTTGATGAGCTTACGTATGCCAAGATTTTTGACCTAAAGCAATTTATAATGAAAATTAGTTGGCTGGTGTGGTGAAGCCCGTTGTAGGAGGGTCTCTCTTCAAACTTCTTTTTCTCTCCCATTTGCCTATCTTTTCTGCTCTTGTATTGGTTTTGCTTTTAATTGTTGGCCCTATCTGTTTATGAATTTAAGATGGTGTAATTGTGAAAAAACTTCTCAACATAAAAATATTATTGCATTGAATAATGAACGCAAACGGTTGGTTTTGGCTATTGTCTTGAGCGCTGAAGTAATCTGGGGGGTTACTTTGTATTTTGACTCGAATCAAAAATCTTACCAATTCGTAAAAATTTACGAATGTTCGAAAAATTTTTGTATTCATTCATATGAAATTATACACAATTTGATATTCTTGTTTTTTATACATATTAAGTTAATGAAAAAAAGTCTGTAAAAGGTAGTTCACAAACAATTTTCAAGTTGTATACTTAACTGCAAACACTTCTAATTGTGTTTGTTTTGTTATTTTTCAATACAACATGAAGAAAAGCAAACCGCAACCAAATCGCGCCGTTGTCACACGTTCAAGTTGAACACAATTCAGTAGTAGCTTTCCAATTAGGACTTATTTTAAATAAAACAATTTTACTTTTTCATCTCTATATCTTTATACATCATTTTTAATAATTTTATTTTTTGAATTGAAGCAACAATGAAAAACAAAATTTTATTCCATTTATGAACAATAATATTAAGAGTATAAGTTATACAAAAAACTATATAAGAATTAACCTAAAACAGATTTTGTCTCTTTAAAAAATTTTTCTTTTTTTTTTCTTTTACGAAAACTATTTCTCAAATAAACATTGAACTGAAATTTTTATGTTAAGATTTTTTTTTATTTTTGTCAATAAATATACTTCCTTTATGGTAAGGATCACAAGAGGGAATTAAGTAATTGTGTTAAGAAAAAATAAAATATATTGTTGAACTACCACTCAGCATCACCGTTAGATTTTTGAAAAACATAATCTTTCCCACCAATATTCATTATGCCATCTTTCAAATAAAATTTCCATTTATTACGCGAGCGTGTTATCTAAAAATATATTCAAGACGTTAAAATACAAGATCATAACTGTTAACACTATAATTTATGCTACTCACCTTATCGTATTGACATACAATTACATTGTCCGTATCAAAAAGATCGCTAGCATCTTCATCTGTCACATCATCTTCACTATTTAAAGGCTCTTCTTCAGCACCACCCTCAATTTCGATGTCAGACTCATCGTCCTTGTCCAAATCATCATTGTCATCATCATCCATGTTACCATCACTTTCTTCACTTTCATCTTCATCAGATGTATCTAGAGCACCGTCCAGTTGCTTAGACGTATTGAAATTTTCTGAAAAACAATTTTTTTTTTTATTTATTAATATTCTATAAGTTCAATTGTGCATTAAGGAAGGGTCTTACTTTGCATATTGGCATTAACTAATGCAGCATTGACGTGCTGTTGTAGAACTGATGACGCTAATGTTGTGGGCAGTGACATTATTGATGATATTAAATGAGCTGTTAAAATCTGTGTAAGTTGGTTTTCTTGCAATGCAGAGGCAGGCACATGTATGGTTAATACACGAGATTCAGAATTCATGGTACCAGGTTGAGCAGGCAGTGTAATCTATAATATAAATTAATTATTATATATGTATGTAGATAAAAATTTAATAATATAACTCCTACTTCTACCAAAATTAGCTGTTTCTAGACCTAAGACTAATAAAAAATTATACAATAAATTAGAGAATTATTTTCGCTTCAAACTTTAAAATATTTTATAAATCAGTTATTGTGAGTATGAATTGAGATAGTGAAGAATATTTTAATTTCATATCAAACCGATAAAGCAAAAACTTTATTTTATAACATCTAATAACAGTATTATTTTATTTATATACTTCATATTATAGGGAATAGGAAATATACATACATACGTATATACATATGAAGTGAAAGACTGCTATGTTATAATATATAAGTTCTACAAAGCCGAAACTAATAGTATTTTCTAGCAGTTTTATTATTCAAACCGTTTTTTTAGGCATGTACAGTTTTAAGAAGAGAAAAATAAAAACAATTCGAAATTTATGGAGATTGCGCGTTTATACTTTATTTTAGTCCATACATACGAGTATTTATAATGTATATATATGTATGTTTTTATGTACATACATATGTTTACGAGGTTTTGTTAATTTATTTGTTTCATTAATTTCTAATACTTACATTGACAGGCATAATACGATTTGGGTCCAGGGCAGAAACAATGGGTATTGTTGTAGATTGCTGTTGATTGTTGCTGCTGCCGGCAGAAGATTGTTGCTGTTGATTATTCCCACCAACTACTTGTTGCTGCTGAAGTTTTTGTTGTTGTAATATGAGTGCTGAATTTGATGAAGTTGGATGCAAGGGTGGTGGTTGACTTTGATTCGTTTGCATTTGATGTTGTTGAGGTTCTTGTTTAATTGTACCATTCATTAGTGTGTTTGCCACATGAGATGAAACACCAGCAGCTGAGGATGGACCATTGTTTAACTGCTGCTGCAAAGTTGCTATATTTGGTTTAACATCAGCTGTGGTTGATGATAAATTTGCACTATTTCCAGTTGACGATGCATTTTGAGCTGCACTATTATTTTGTTGTGAGGCTGCCGCTGCAGCTGCTGCTGCTTTCTTAGCCTTTGCTGCTTGAGCCTTTAGTAACAAAAAAAAAAACAAAACAAAAAACACAAAAATTTTAAAATTATTTGTTAATATAATCAAATAGTTAAATATACCTTTGTAGGCTATAGAAGTATTACAAAAAATAATGATGGTTTTAGTTTTGTTGTGGTTGAAGAATGAATTTAAAATAAATGTTCAATTGTTTTTAAATGAATCATACATTCATCGTCGTCATTATAATTAGCATATGTTGTTGACAGTTTGTTATATTTTTATTTGGTTGAGAAAAGTAGCAACATTATGTTTGTGGCAACACATATATAATAAAGAAAAATAAATTCATAAAAAATATTTATTAAGTTAACGTTATTTTTATTACTTTGGTTTTTTTTTTTTTTGTTTTGTGTGGCTTATGTATGTTCAGGCTTATGATTATCTTACCTTTGGATTGTTAGTAACAACAAGTGGGGGTTGTGTTTCTGGTGGATCTGGATTTATTTCAACTGCTTTGCTGGCCATTAATTTTGATCGCCATATCTGTTTCATTTCTTGTAGCACTTGTTCATCTACACCCTCATCGAGGAAAGCATCCCGAACATTGGCTATAACATCTTCAATTACAGCATGATATACTTTAAGCTTAATAAAAAAGGAAATAAATAAAATTAATATGTAGGTATGTAAATAAAAATAGTTAAGGCCCCGATTATCGTTCACAACACGTAAATTTTGTGTTATATTGGCTACAATATATAAAAATAAATGTTGTAAACGATAGCCAAAGTATATGGTACAGCACATTGGTGTTTTTTTTATTTATTTATTTATTTCTTAGCCAATGAATGACTTTTTTCTTACAGGCTATATTTACAATGCATATAAGTATAAAATAAACATATTAAATTTCTTAGGATAAGATAGGAGGAAGTGGCAGCCTCGTAATGACAAGGCACACTTGAGCACGCATAGCGGCCCGTTGTGATACCACGTTATGCAGGGAGCCCTGATAGCCAGAGGCTCCACATAAGAAGCACTACTTCCCCAGAAAATCATGCAGGAAACCAGCCAGAGAGCCTAATGAATTTGGCAATTGAACCAATGTCCCGGGTGGACAGGTCAGTCAATCCATCGAGAAAAGGAGATCCTAATGTAAGAAATCTTCGTCAGGCCAGAGAAGGGTTAAATTTCATAGTTGTTTAAAAAATCAATTATTCTTTTTCTTAATGAACCATCATCTGAAGAGTAATCATTAAGAGAAAAATGGTTGCTGAATTCGGAGCACATTCTTCGGAGCGGATCAAAGCTTGCATTATTTGAACAGATATATTGTAGTTTAAGAGGAAGGTAAAATCTTGTCGGGCGGTTTGGAACTATGAATTTTAGTTCACTAAGTAGCACATCGAAATCGAGTGTACCGCATATTAGATTATTTATAATGGAAATATGAAAAAAAAATGCTTTTTAAGTTGGAAGTTTAATAAGTGCTAACAATTTTAATTTTTTTTAGGCTGGGAAGCCAACTGCTAATTCTAAAAGATTAATATGTTATACTTATATACAGACTTGTTCTAAAAATCACATGATTTCAAATCACGACCCGGTTTAAAATCACGCAAATGACTTGTTGATGTTCTGAAAATTGCGAGCTTTTAGTTTTTAGAAGTGATTTTTATTATATTAAAACAACAAACTTTAGCTGTTTTGTTTTATTTGCATTAAACTCGCAAATTTATATTTCAAACAAACAAATTTTATAAATTTTTGTTTTTAATAATTAATTAATTGAGAAATTTAGTCAAATGATACATAAAATAAAAAAAAAAAAACTTGTTGTTAGTCTGGCAACTCCAAAAGTCGTTTTGAAAAATAAAAGCAGATTGTGAAAAATGTAAACCAAAAAATTTTTATTGAAAAAAAAAATATACATAATATCGTCGGTTGACAAGTAAAACTCACTAACTGTAGTCATATAACATAGCACTTAATGAGTTTTACCTGTCAACCGACGATATATGAAATGTATTGCTTTGGGGATAAGCATGTCTCTATGGCCATTTCGTCTCTGCTTAAGAGACTCGTCAGGAGACAATACATTTCATATATTATGTATATTAAATGTATTTGCCTATATGGCGAAAAATATTTTTTGTTTTTAAGAAAAAAAAAATTTATGAAAATTGTAATGAGTTTGAAAAAATGCAAATTTTGGGATTTTTCTGAATGAAATTATAATTTTTATTGTAAAAATAAATAAAGAATAACATATGTATGTGTATGTACTATATTATATTGTTGTTTTCCTTTTTTTTGCCGAATTGTAAGCACAATAGTGTTTCAAAAGGCAAGTGATTTGATATAGACAAGCATTTACCTGACGATTTAAAATCATAATTTGAAATAACTCTTACGAAAAGTGATTTCCAGAACAAGTCATACATATATTTCTTAAAAAATAACTAATAGTCTTGTTATTTTATTTTTTTTTTTTGCATCAGGTATCTGAACCATTGTAATATAGCGTTTATTAGGCATACGTGGCTTTATGTTGAATAAATAAATAAATAAAACACGTTAAAAATTGCGATCGCAATTTTAAAAATGCAACATCAAATTTACAACTGTTGAGATAGCAATGACATTCGTAAGATATTAAAAGAGAAGAAAAAATATGTAGTGGGGGTAATCACTTTGTTGTAAATATCCGTCTTCGAAAGTCTTATAATTGTCGCAAATTATGTCAAACAATATTAAAATTTAGGCCGTTATGCTAGGTTGGTTACGATTGCAAGACTTGCAAGGGTATTTGCAACGAAGTATGATAGCCGCTATTATAAATTGCGAAAATGAAAATATATTATTTTGCTTAATTACACTTTCGATCACAGTAGATTAAAACCATTTAAATTTTCGATTTAAGGAAACCAGATCCTTCTTTTTAAAATTTTTATCGACTGCAAAAATTTTACCAACATCGGAAAAGACATTTTTTTAAGAATACAAATACATATGCATAATAAAAAATATGGAAACATTTTTCATAAAAACTGATAAAAATTGGAAATTTGAATTAAAAAATGTATAAACTTGCTGTGAAAGTAAAATAATACATTTTTCTTTGTTTTAATTGACATGTACATATATGTAAGTCGACTTATTGTTGTCTATTTTTTATGTACCATGTCGGACTTTCATAAACTCTCTAATAAATGACTTAAAGCCAACTCGAAACTGATGCATATGTACATATATAATTGGCCATTACAACTCTGTGTCAGGGTTACGGCCTAGCTTCTCGCAGCACTCATGTTGTGTGTGTGTTAATTTTTATCCATGAGTACTGGGACCTGCAGTTTAAATTCGATTCCGAACGACAGATTTGAGAAGCTTTTTCATGGCATTTAATTACTCCCAGAGCTTTTGCCAGAAGACTGCTGAGAGGTAGTCGCCGAAGGAAATAATTTGTTCATATTTCTTTTTTTTGTCAAGATGTCAGAGCTAAGATTTGTACCCGGCGCTATCGCCTTAGTAACTAACTAACCACTAGACCACGGCGACTACAAATAAGTACATATATACATATATGAATTATTGAAAAAAAAAAAATAAATAAATAAATATCAATGACAAAAATGTAAAGATAATTGTAATTTTAAATTGTTTTCGCTTCTATTTCTTTATTTTTTTGAATGACTTTTATTTTAACATATTGAATTATAAACGTTATTTACTTAACATACAAGTATGTATGTATGTACCATATAAGCAGAGAGTATTTTAAATGCATAAACAGTTTTAAATTTCATAAAATAGTTTTTCATAAATTATTTGATAATAATTAAGGAACACATGCTTAAGTTCCCACATTTTCATTCCTACAACTTACTTCATTTAAGGTATTTTTAAGTTTTTGAACATTTGAATCGATAACTTACAGAAAATTCTGCTATCATTAAAGTAAATTATATTTACATACATATGTAGTATAAGAGGGAAAGTTTTACGTCTCATCATTGACCAGAAAATTGTAGTATGTAGATAAATGGACAGAAAAACGTTTTCGTATTTATAAAAAAAGTAAATTATTTTAAGCAAGTTTATAAAAAAATTATACATAGGTACATACATATGTGCATATTTTTTTCTATATTTCGTGAAACCTAATCGGTATGTATGTAATTTAATTGACAGCTAGTATGATAGCACTAAAAAATAATTTTATAAAACACAACAGCCATATTAATATATGGCTGTTGTGCCAAAATAGCTATCAAAAGACAATCTAAGACAGCTATTGATTGCATTACCAAATGAATATCTGTTCGGTCGTTAAGAATATGGAAATGTTGAGATAGATACTTTGCATTTAAATATGTACACATGTATGCATAATTTAAATTAATTTATTACTTCCCAAACAATCATATAACATCTTTTTTTCTCAAAAATAGCTCTACCACAGCAATGTGTACTCCTCATAAATCTACCCAACTACTGAGATGTCTGAAGCGCATAGCGATGGATTCACGCTTTTTCGAGAGAAATAGCAATACATACTTCAAAAGCTAATTAGCAAATTTTACGCATATTATCTTTCTAGGGTTAAATAACCACTATTCTACGTTTCGATTCGAAATTTTCTTTCGATTGTAGGTATTCTGCATTACGATCGGAGCTCCGTTTATCTCAGTTGTTTTTTTTTTATTACGGGGGCTGTCTTGATTTTTGTTCTTTAAGTAAAAAATAATAAATGTAGATATAAAATAAAATGTAAGTATAAAATACAATATTATATGCACAAATAACATTTTTTTTGTATCAGAATGTAAATACTTAATTATTTATTATAAATCAAAAACAACAAGACCAGAGCAATACGAAAAACTGGCTAATTTAATGACGATGAAAGCAGGCATTGCTTGCGGATACTATCAGCAACCGAAAGTAGTAGTAACGTTCTGCGAAGAGGCCTGAAGAATCCTCAACGTGTGGCCTCCTTCAGGGCCACACTGGAATATTTATGCACAAATAACTTTCTTTTGGATTTTAGGATAGGGGAGAATGTTTCTTTGAAATGTAAAACTGTTTAGGTGCCTTATTCTGTATATCTCTTAAGCTGAATATCTATCGTTAAAAATGTATAAATTTCATGCCTATCATTTATAAGATTTTGAATTATATATTGTATGTATCCAAACAACCAGATTGTTTTAAAAACACAAAAAGTTTTAGCATTTTAGCTTAAGTAAATTACAGAAAAGGGTTTCTCTTCCTCTTAATCGTGAAATAGAACAACTATTAAATAATAGCCATTTTTAATAATAGTTGAAAAAAAATCCCTTTTTTTGGTCTCCTTAATTTTGTTGTATTCATTCTTTGTTTGATAAAACTGTTATAAATAACTGTATAAAATTAGGGTTAGTAATTAATTAGATTGTATGTTAAGAACAATTGAAATGATTATATAATCCTCATGTAGAAAATGTACTCGTATTATTTTTATTGATTATATCTATATAGAAATAATTACAAAATAAGAATTACTTGACAAATTAAGTCGGATTATTTTTCAATATCGCATTTCCATTAAAGGTGGCCACACACTAGTGATTTGTGACTGTGATTTGTTCGGTTGTCATTTCTCCACACTATAAAAAATCACAAAAAGTTTAAACGTCAACAACAAGACATCACTTTTACTTTTCTAAATGGCATTTTCATTTTGTAAAATTTCAATGAATTCTACAAAAAATTGGTTGCTAGCCATCTCCTCAACCACAAAAAATATTTTCACTTTTCGTATTTTTATTTTAATATTTTAATATGAATATTTTGGCGTTTAATTGTGAACTAATTTAAAAATTTTTTCAAATGTTCGCGCACAACCCCATACATGTAACAAATTACAAATCACAATAAATTGAAAAATTTAAAATTTTTGTGATTTGTTGTCATACAGCATTAACATGTAAAAAGACGTCGAACACAACAAATCATAGTCACAAATCACTAGTGTGTGGGCACCTTAAGATCAGACCAGTTATATTTAAAATAAATGTATTTTCCAAAATTAACAACATTTAAAGAAAGTGTAAATCGAAATTTAAGTAATCTGAAGTGACAAGTTCTTAATAAAAAATGATGGATAAAATTTAAAAAATAATCGCTTTACTATTTCATGATTTCTAATCGTAATCGATTAGTAAAAGCAAAACTGAAAATAATAATATTGGTCATTTATTTTGCACATACATATGTATGTATGTATATTACATATACCTAAATTATTAAAATAAAACTGGTAGATAGTCAATAAACCAATATTTTGTTTTTATTGTTATGTACTTATACCTATATACTGCAAACGAATTTTTTTCAAAATTTGCATAGTGAATTAAAAGTTTGACACTTTTTAAACCCAAATTATTACGTAAAAAAATTTACAAAAAGAAATTTAAAAGTTATTCCGTCCTTTATATAAATATATACATAGTACATACATATGTATTTATATACATACATATACATACATATGTATTTATATACATACATATGTATGTATATATATTTACATAAACTAAGTTTAAAATGCAAACACCAATATAGTATCGCAAAACCTGTCCAAAATTAACGATTACAACATAAAAAAGATAATTTTCAACCAATAAAAACTAAATAAGCGAATTTTTGCTAACCTAAATTATTTATTTTATCCAAAACTTAACCCAGCAAATATATTTGAAGTTTTTTAAGAAGATTATTATAATCGCGACTTTCTAAATAATGCGCTAATATTCGAATTAATTCGTTATTAGTGCAAGTAGTGAAATTAGCATCTTAAACAACAAAATATAACGAAAAGAATACTTCAGTGTATATTACACCGTACCTAAAAAAAAAAGTTTCCCCGTAAAGTATTTTTGCAAGGAAAATTCGAAAACAATTTTTTTTTAGCCGAAAACTTGTCTCGAGAAGACCAAAAACCAAAGTATTCAGCTCTACGATTGTATACTAATTTTCATGTGTAAGCAAAACATTTTCAATCTTTGTTAAAAAACTACATAAATTATCTGAAATTTTTTAGTATTCTTATTTTATGCAAATTTTGTGACATTTATACGAAAAGGATGTCGTGTTTAATTGGACCGTGCATTTGCCCTTAAAATATAAAAAACATATTTCAATTTCCGGTAACAAACCGTTGTTAATTATATGCACGCAGATTGCTTTTTTAAGCAAATTCATGTGTTTTGTTTGGTTGACTCTCATTAATTTCCCCTAGTATGTAACATTAATTTTAATACTGTTTTGCAAAAAGTAATAAAAATTTTATAAAAAATTTCTTCAAAATAATTTTGCAGCATTACTTTCAACTGTAAACGTTTAGCTGCCTTATACACATGTATGTATGCATGTAATGACAGATACATATCGTTAGCAAGTACGTCAAAGCACGTTATACCTCAAACAATCCTAGTTGATTTTTTTTAAGTTTCTTTTGTGAACGAATACAAATTTTTTATTTGGCAATTCTTTTCCATTTATTTTGCGATTTTTTCATAGTTTTAGAATACTTGTCAATGTTTACCTAATACGATGCGGTAATTTTTAATTTAAACAAATTATTAAAATTACATACGCTTGACAGAAACTAAAACAAAGAAATATGCTTCACGACTTTTATACATTCATAATTGGCCATTACAACCCTGTTTCAGTGTTACGGCGTAGCTTCTCGCAGCATCCGTGCTCAGAGGTATTCGCCGAAAGAAATATTTCTCATATTAGTTTTTTTCAACATATAAGCGCTTGGGTTTGGACCCGGGGCATTTGTCTAGTAGTCCAACACACTTACCACTAGACTACGGCGACTAGACACATATAGAATATACGAGTATTTAGTTTTGTGAACAACAAACAATTTTTAAAGCCTTCGTTTTCACCCAAATATGAATGAAATTACACAGAGTAGAACATAAAAAGTTCCGATAGAATATATGTATGTATATACATATGTATGTTCAAAATTTCGAAATTCCCACCAAGAACGATAGTTCTAACATTCTTGGTTCCCACTGTTCGGTCACAAAATACATTACTTAATCTTATTTTTATTAAAATTACTAATTTATGAATTATTGACTTTAATAATAATTAATTAATGCATTCCTTTAATTACCGAATCGGTTATTCAAGAATTTTTAGTTTCTCTCCTTTTCTTTTCTTATAATTTGTAACTGTTCTTATTTACTTTGTAAAATAATAACTTCTTGTTTAAGAACTTTTTGTAAATTTATTCATTTCTTCTTATAACCATTAAAGAGAATACAACACCAAAATAATTTTCGCATTTTTTAATTCTTTGATTTATCACTGGCGACCGTGACAGGACGGTTAAAATTATAAGAAAAGTTCATCGTGGTTTTTAATAAAGTTAAATTTTATAACATTAATTAAAATAAAGTTAAAATATATATTCATTTGTATATTTTTTATATATAAACCAAGTCGCTGTCATATACATATAAATTATAACAATTTATCAGAAGATATAAAAAAGATCGTAGTTAATCATCGTCATCGTTATCACATTCTACAACAAAGGGTATCATCATCGTCATTATTTCCAAAACCTACCATAAAAAAGAGTAATCATCATCAATAAATTAAGTTGTGCAATCATAGCGTTACTATCTATCACCAAATTTAATTTCGTCTTCACTTTTTGATCACATTCGTCTGTACACAGAACAACAACAACATTGTAAGTACATTAACAATAACAACGTAAAGATAAAGAAAAAAAAAAAAAAATCAAGTAAGTAAAAGAAATATTTACTCTCAACTATACCGTTCATCGCTATTCTTCTATTAAATATAATTTTACAAGCAGTGTTGGACTTTACAAACAATCTGCCAGTGTTGACCCAATTTGGTACTTTGTTTTAATTGGCAGTACATATTAAAAAAAAAAAAAACCAACAAATAAGCATAAAATGGTTAGTGACGATGAGACTGCTGCCAACTCAAAGGCTGAATTATCGTCATTAAAATTACAAAGAACAACTATGAGACGTACCATAACAAAATTGAAGGCCAAGGTAGAAAAAGAGGGTTCAGGTGCGGATTATACTATAATTGAATGCCGGCTACAAATGTTGGAATCATATTTTAAGCAGGTGAGTCACATTCAAACGCAAATTGAACGTTTATGTGCATCTGATGAAGGAAGGAGCGAATTAGAAGAAACATTTATTTCGGCGAAAAGTTTTATGATCGACCTGCTAAATAAAAAGCGTCGGTCTAGTAATGTTGATCAAAGTTTTTTAAATACATCTAACTTTTCATATCATAATCGTCTTCCAAAATTAAAGTTGCCCAAATTCGATGGAAAATACTCCGAATATTCGCGATTTATTACCACGTTCAAAATGTTAGTTCATGACGAAGCCTGTATTCCCACAATAGACAAATTTAATTATTTATTAAATTGCTTAGATGGACAAGCTCTGGCCGTAATAGAACCGCTTCAGGTTGTAGATGAAAACTACCAAAGAGCCCTTGAATGCTTGAAAGACCGCTACGATAATAAATCTTTGATTTTTATCGACAATGTTAATTCTCTTTTTGCAATTCCAGCCATAAACAAGCCGAGCGCAAAGGCTTTACGATCAATATTGGACAACTTCGCAGCCCTGCGAAGTTCCTTACTATCTCTAGGCTCTGAACTTGATGTCATGAACGCAATAATAATCCACATTGTCCTTTCAAAAATTGATCATGAGTCTAAAGCGGTTTATGACGAAAAGCAAGATTTTAATAAATTGCCATCATGGGACGAATGCTATTCGATTCTCAGTCGTCGTTGCCAATTCCTCGAAAGTCGAACTACAGAAACAGAGTCATTTCATAATCGTGAAAAGAATTTTAAGCCTAAGTCGAGCCGTCCTGGCCTATCATTGGTTACATCCAATATTTTATGTGAATTCTGTCAAAATAAAGAGCATTATGTCGGAAACTGTCCTTCATACCTTGCATTACCGATTCCTCGTCGCTTTGACTTTGTCAAGGGATCCAGTCTTTGCATTAATTGTCTTCGAAAGGGTCATATGGTATCAAAATGTCCATCAAAGTCAAGATGCCGCTCCTGTCGTGTTTCTCATCATTCGTCACTACACTACTCGAATTCACCTTCACAAACTGACTCACACCAGTCTTTACAGTCTTCGTTTAATCGACAGTTATCAAATTCATCTCCTATCTCTAATTTATTGCCTTCATCGAGTAAGTCTCCAATCTCATCGTCATATCAAACGAACTACATTCATCAGTCATCGTCAAAACCATCTACTAGTGCCGCAAATATCCACTTAACACAAAATTTATCGTTTACTTCTCGCAGTTATCGAAGGGTATTACTTCCAACAGCCATAGTGCTAGTAAAGGATAATTTCGGATTATTACAGCCCTATCGAGCTCTTTTAGACTCATGCTCAGAAGTCAATCTGATCACACAGGAAGCAGCTAACCGTCTTCGCCTTCAACAATCAAAATCATTTCAAGAAATAGCTGGAATCGCCGAAATACGTTCTCAACTCAAATACAAGGTTACTGCTACAATCAGATCCCGCATATCGAGTTTTGAAGCCACAACAACATTTTTGGTTACAAAATCAATTTCGTCCTTGCAACCCTCTCAAGAGTTTGACATAGAAAACTGGAACCCTCCATCTGATATAAAACTTGCAGATCCACATTTTAATTCACCACAGCGCATTGATTTGCTGCTTAGCTCGGAATTATTTTTTGATTTATTACTCGATGGTAAGATTCATCTAGGCGAAGGTTTGCCTTACTTAATAAACACAACTTTTGGTTGGATAGTGGGAGGAAAAGTTGATGCCCTCTCAACAAATAAAGTTTTGTCCTGCAATGTCGTCACCCTTCAAGAATTAGACTCAATGCTTAAAACCTTTTGGGAAATAGAAGAGATTCCTCAAAATAAACCAATTATGTCCGAAGAGGAAAAACAATGTGAATTGCATTTTCTTGAAACTACAGTTTTTGAACAAAACGGGAGAGTCAAGGTTCGCTTACCATTTAAGAGCTCGATCGAACAGCTTGGTAATTCTTTCGACATGGCTCGCCGCCGCTTTATGTATCTTGAAAAACGTCTTCAAAGGGACAAAATATTAAAAACTATGTACACGGATTTTATGAAGGAATATTTTGAATTGGGCCACATGTCAGTCGTAAGTTACAAAAATTTAAATGAACCACATTATGTTATACCGCATCATTCTGTATTGCGCCTTCAAAGCGTATCAACTAAATTAAGAGTGGTATTCGATGCATCGGCTCGTACATCAACAAACAAATCTTTAAACGAATTACTTATGGTTGGTCCGAATATTCAAAAGGATTTAATTTTAACAATTCTTTGTTTTAGATTTCATAAGTTTGTTCTATCAGCAGATATTTGTAAAATGTACCGGCAGTTCTTGGTACACGAAGATGACCGAAATTTCCAACTCATTCTGTGGAGAGATTCACCGAGTAGTCCTCTAAATCTATATCAACTCAATACTATCACTTACGGCACATCGGCTGCACCATTTCTAGCTATTCGAAGCCTTTCATTAATAGCGGACACTTATAAAAACGAATTTCCTATTGGCTCTCAAGTTCTTAAAAATGATCTTTATGTGGATGACCTACTCACAGGAGCAGCGACCATTACTGAGCTGTCAACAAAAAGGTCCGAAATCACGCACATCTTAGAAAAAGCTGGTCTGAAGTTGGCAAAGTGGAGCTCAAATTGCTCGCACCTAAGTGACTCAAATAGAGAACTAATGTTCCAAAATAAAAATGAAGTTATTACAAAGGCCCTTGGAATGTCTTGGATGCCAAGTAGAGATGTGTTTTGTTTTCGGTTCGAGTTTTCAAGACTTCTAGTTCCAACAAAAAGATCAGTTCTATCAGTAGTTGCAAAGATTTTTGATGTGCTTGGATTATTAAGCCCAATAGTAACTTCTTGCAAAATAGTAATTCAAGAGATGTGGAAGCAGCAAAAGGAGTGGGACGCACCACTAAATGAACAGTTAATTACCCGCTGGATTAAGATTGAAGAGAAATTACCTCAAATAAATAAAATAGAAATACCCAGGTTTGTACAAATTAGTCCTGACATAAACTTTGACATCCATGGATTTTCAGACGCATCGCAATTGGCCTACGGATGCTGCATATATATTCGTGTAGCTCGCTCTACTGGATTCCACGTAAATTTACTTATCGCAAAATCTAGAGTAGCACCTGTAGTTCAACAATCGTTACCAAGATTAGAGTTATGTGCTGCTCTTCTATTGAGTCGCTTATGGACCAAAATCAAACATCAATTCAAAGGTTACAAGTATCGTGCATTTTTCTGGACAGATTCTAAAATCGTACTAAACTGGCTTAAAGCGCATTCATCATCGTACGTGTGTTTCGTTGCGAATAGAATTTCAGAAATTCAAAATACAACTAACAACATAAATTGGCGTTATGTACCTTCGAAACAAAATCCTGCAGACATTGTATCTCGAGGATGTCTCGCCGATGAATTATCCTCTACAATCTGGTTCAGTGGCCCTGATTATCTTCAGAAGGATGAAAAGAATTGGCCTCAATGCTCTGTTTTTAATACCGAGTTTTCTTCCGAAGATTTAAGAAAATCATCCTTTAAGATTACCAGCATCAATAACACACTAATTTCTGAACTCGTCGTAAATCAGTCATCATTTCTTCGAATTTTGCATATTATTGCTTATGTCCATCGCTTATTTCACAAACAATACCGAAATTCTTATATAACAGCAAAGGAACTCAACCTTACCTTCTGGAAAGTAGTACACGACATTCAGCAAGCGTCATTTAAGGCAGAAATAGATCATATACAAAAAGGCAAAATTTTGCAACCAGCTTTGCAAAAATTATCACCATTTTTACAGGATATACCTAGTTATAAAAAAACATTAACAATTCTCAGAGTTGGCGGCAGACTAGCAAATTCATCGTTACCATATGATACAAAGTATCCAGCACTCATCCCGAAAAATCATCGATTCACAAGTCTTTACATCAACTATCTTCATGTTAAACACTTACATGCAGGACCCAAGGTTCTTATTGGAATTCTTCGCCAAAAAATATGGATCGTAAATGCCCGAGACATTATAAGACAAGTAGTTCGAAAATGTGTTCACTGTTTTAAATACAAACCTAGGCTATTGCAACAGATAATGGGCGATCTACCTGCCGATCGATTAAATGGAAGTCGTCCTTTTCTCATATGTGGAGTCGATTTTTGTGGTCCATTTTTTACATCATATAGAATCAGAGGAAAGCCCCCATATAAAACATATGTTGCAATTTTTATCTGCTTTGCTTCAAAGGCCGTACATATCGAACTTGTTTCCGATTTATCAACTAATTCATTTATTTTATGCTTAAAAAGATTTATAGGTAGACGTGGAATACCCAAGCGTATTTATTGTGATAACGCTACTAATTTTGTTGGTGCACATACAAAACTTAATGAATTTAAACAAAAATTTTTTGATAAAGAAAATACTAGAGCTCTAATGAACTACAGTGAAGTAACCGGATTTCAATTTTCGTTTATACCACCTCGATCACCACATTTCGGTGGGCTTTGGGAGTCTGCAGTAAAATCCACTAAAACTATTTTGATCAAAAACATGTCTAACGCGGGAGTGACATATGAAGAACTATTAACAATTCTCATCGAAGTCGAAGCTATTTTGAACTCCCGTCCGTTGGCCCCTAGATCGGACGATCCAAATGATGGGGAAGCTCTTACCCCAGCCCACATGCTTATTGGCTCATCTCTACTTTCTTTGCCCGACGAATCTATAGAAGTCAATAAAAACATAAGTTACTTAAAACGTTGGCAACTTGTTACATTTTTAAAGCAACAGTTTTGGTTACAATGGGTGCGCGATTACATTCTAACTCTACAACAGAAAACAAAATGGTTTCAATCTCATGATAATGTTAAAGAAGGAAGACTAGTTATTGTCCATGAAGACAATTTACCTCCGCAGCAGTGGCTCCTAGCTCGAATTGTAAAAACTATCCCTGGTCATGATGGTAAAGTCCGAGTCGTAGATGTTCAAACTACTAAGGGTATTCTTCGGCGATCTATCCATAAGATTGCTCCCTTACCAATAGAAAATTTAGATTGAAAGAGGACTTTCAATGGGGCGGAGTATGTTCGGTCACAAAATACATTACTTAATCTTATTTTTATTAAAATTACTAATTTATGAATTATTGACTTTAATAATAATTAATTAATGCATTCCTTTAATTACCGAATCGGTTATTCAAGAATTTTTAGTTTCTCTCCTTTTCTTTTCTTATAATTTGTAACTGTTCTTATTTACTTTGTAAAATAATAACTTCTTGTTTAAGAACTTTTTGTAAATTTATTCATTTCTTCTTATAACCATTAAAGAGAATACAACACCAAAATAATTTTCGCATTTTTTAATTCTTTGATTTATCACCCACAATTTTTTTTTTTTTATTTAGTGCCATCTATCGGACGAAAACAGCTTTTCAATTGAATTTAAATTGAGACTTAACACATTAAATCATAAAAGAATAGAAACAATAAAAGTTAACAGGAAATTAAAAAGTGGGAATTAGTGTAATAACAACAAACATACAACAGTTAAATTAAGAGCCTTTTCAGAGAACACGAATGGTTTTTGACATTCATCTTTTTATATGTGAAACAACAACAAAAACACTCAAATTGGAAAAAAATTATAATAAGAATTCAATTTTTAGCAAAACCTTTCAAACTTAATTTTTAGTAGCTTTACATACAAGAAATGTAAAAACAATAAATGACAGTTAGTGAAGTTGCGGCCGTCGTTTTAATTATGGGCATGTTCTCTAGAGAGTCGTTTTTGCTTGAAGTTGCGGTCGTATTCTGTTTAACCATTAAGGAAAGTCTATTATCATATTAATAAAAAAAAAATTACCAAATTTAATACAAAAAGGGGTAAAAGTAAAAATAATTTTGTGTTAAAAAATAAATTGTGCATAAATATTAATAAAATAAAAAAGTTTTAAAACAGGAAAGATTAATAATTGAAAGAGTCGTTTTTGAGGAATGATAAAAAATCTTAAAATCTAAAAAACTTTACTTGTGTAAAAATATTCTAGTGAAAAATAGGGCTGGAGGTAATTAAAAAAATAATAGTGAAGTAGTAGTCGCCGTGGACTAGTGGTTAGTGTATTGGCTTACTAAGACATGAGCCCTGGGTTCGACACCCAGCTCCGACATCTTAAAAAAAAAAGAAATATGAAAAAATATTTCTTTCGGCGACTACCTCTCAGCAGTCTTCTGGCAAAAGCAATTAATTCGGAGTCGACTTTAAACTGTAGGTCCCGGTACTCATGGATAAAAATTTACACGCACAACATGAGTGCTGCGAGAAGCTAGGCCGTAATACTGTCACAGGGTTGTGAAGGGCAGTTATGTATGTATGTTACATATGTATGAAGTAGTTTAATACGAAATGGCGAAAAGAAATTAAAAAAAGACAGAACCTTAATAAAAAATATTTGTGGAGGAATAATTAAATGTGTTTGATTTTTATTTAAAAAAGTTCAGGTAGAAATGGAGTTTATAGCAGTAGCTGCGTTATTGTTCGAAAAATAAAATAAATAATAAATAAATACAGAGGAAAAGATTAATAAGCGTAGAAATAAAAACAGCTGAAATCCATTTAAAATGAGCGATCATTTGTAAAATTCTACATTCTTTAAAAAAGAACTTTCGTTTAAGCAAATAAAATTTCAAATATTATTTCAATTATTTGTGCAAATTTTGTTGTATTTTATACTTACATTATATAAATTTATTATAAAATTTAATTCTTGCTTAATTGTGCCAAGTATTGAAAAGTTTTGAGGATTATAGAAGTTATTTTAATGTTTATTTAGAGAATGAATAAAAAATTATATCAAAAACTATTTTACAATTATAACGATTTGAAATTTTATTCAATTTCACACGTTTTCGGTTTACAGAACATACCCCATAAATTTCTTATTTTTGAACTTAAAATAACAAAAAACGAAAAAACTTGACTACAAAAAAATATGACAGAAACGGAGTCCCAATCGAAATGCAAAATACATATAATCGAAGAAATTTAAGCGGAATCGCAACGCAGAATGCAAAAGTTGTCGAACGGAAAAAATTTCGATTCCAATTGAAACGGGGTGAATATTTATAGCATTTTCAGTTTAAATTAAACCTTTTTCAAAATAAATGAAATCTTTTTCAAAATGAACGAAACCTTTTTCAAATTAAACGAGACCTTTCTCAAATTAAACGAAACTCTTTTCAAAATAAATGAAACTTTATTCAAATTCATTTAAACATTTTTCAAATTAAATTAAACCAGTTATATAATTTAATAGAAAACAAAAGAAAAAAAAACATATTACACATATTCATTTTTATATAGTACTTGCTAAAATTAATGAAGAATTTGTCCACTGACCGCTTTAGGAATTAACATGATCATATCCAGAACATACCTAGTTCGCAGAATCATTTTGATTAATTTGTGCGACACTTTCCTCAATTACACTTACTATGTTATGTTCTGTGGTAATGTCACTTTAATAATGATCGGGCGTGGAATTTTATCTTAGAAAATGTTTTCTCTATCGGGTTTAACATAGGAGAATAAGGTGGTAAAAATTTAAGCGTACAGTCACTATTATCCACCATATTCCGAATTTCTTGGGTTTTATGGATTCTGGCATTATCCGTAATTATAAATGAATGTTTTATTTTTTTTTTCTTTTGTTTTCTATTAAATTCTATAAATGGTTTAATTTAATTTGAAAAATGTTTAAATGAATTTGAATAAATTTCATTTATTTTGAATAAAGTTTCGTTTATTTTGAAACGAGTTTCGTTTTATTTGAAAAAGGTCGCGTTCATTTTGAAAAAGGTTTCATTTATTTTGAAAAAGGTTTAATTTAAACTGAAAATGCTATAAAATAAAAAATAGCCATTTAGTTTACAAAAATATAAACTTCTTTATAGGTAAATATGAAGAAATTTTGAGTTTCCTGAATTTCATGTACGTGTTTTTTAATTTAGCCGATATACATATATTCATATTTATGTAAATACTTAAAAATATATTTACAAAATCAGTTCTGTCTAGTCAAATTTTCGTAATTAAAATTACAAATATGTTTTGGGAGGTTCAATAAGGACCGATAAAGATATGTTATTATCATTACTTTTCATGTCTAAAACTAACCATAATCCCTTTGCTTAATAATTGAATTCAAATTTATTAGAGTTCACGTAAGAAATGTTAAACATATTGCAACAATTACTTACCACAGATGATTGGCATAAAGCCATTTGCATCTTTTTCTCCGCCAGTTTGAAGTTTTTGTAATGTCAACTAACTAACCACCGGAAAATACACGTCTACGTACGGTGAAATACAATATATTTAAATAATTACACTCAATATACGAAATTTTATCGCAATTTTTTAGTTGAAATTCTAATGTTTAATTTAAATTGAGCCGTTTGTATCTTTCATATAGAATCTATTGATGGCCGTGATTTAATCGTACACCATGCAACGCGCAACAAAACATATGGAAGAGATTCATTTAAAATCATTCAATGAAAAAAACATCAAAATATCACACATAAATAATAAAGGTAATGTGGAAAGAAGGGAAATAACAAGACGGTAATGACAACAATAACAAGAAACGTCAGACGTAACAATAAAAAGAGATAAAAATGCGCAGAAAATTAATAAATTAGTTATTTATAATAGCACAAACAAACATACATCACTTTTAACATTTATTTGCACTTAAAAGATTAGATTCCTAATATGAAGAAATCAGGTAAAATATTTCACAATTTCTTTTATTTTTTTAATCACAAGAATTAAAAAAAACTACGTACACGTCCACGTACACGTCCAACCTTCCTCAAATTTACTTACAGAATGAATGCAATTTATTTCCAATTGCCTAACGCAGTTGTAAAATTCTGTACTTTTTTTACTACCTTTGATAATTAGTACTAAAAAAGAGAAAGCAATGCTCTCAAACTACGCCAATTTAGAGAGATTCTGAGCACAAACAACCAAAATTACAAAACATACCTTAAATTTATTAATTTTTTTAATTAATTTTAAACTAATTTCAACTTTTTTGTAGAAATTTTAAAGTTATTACTCCCTAATTTTGCATTCATGAAAAGAAATTTTTTTTTTTTAATTTTCTATATGTCTATCTGTCTCTTTTACACTAGGGAAACACACTAGCATTTGTTTTTTGTTCACAATGACACTACAAAAATAATTATTTTAATTTTCTCTTAATTAAACCAATAAGAAAAACGTAATTTAACGAGCACATGTTATGTCCTTTATGGAAAGGATAAACACAGATTTCTCGTCCAGTCAAACAGCTTTACGAGATCCACGCAAAGCCAATTCTAGTAATGAAATGAGATGCTTATATACTTGCATAGGGATTTTATTTGGCTCGCACAAACACACACTCTGGCATTTGCGCATTACTTTGTAATGGTAGTGGTGCATAATCCTATACATGTAGTCATTATGTGTTTGTGTTTTCAACATATTTAATTTATTTGCTCAAAATATCAGGAAGGCTAATGTCGGACGCATTTGTATTTATTAATATTTAAAATAACCTAAATTAATAAAGTACGAGTTCGTCAAAATAATTGTGTTCCAATTATTTAAATATATTAAAACATTTTACATGAAGCAACAACACTATGTATTAAATGAGAATATTGCCACATTTTTAATTCTTTGCATTTATACACTGAACAAAATTTTTTGCCAAAATGTACACACTTAACAAACCACATGCAAGTCTACACAAATATGTATACTTTTACGTTTTACATTCTTTACATTTTAAAAGTGAATAGTTTTGATTTTGTTAGGTATATTCAAAAAATATTTTGTCTATTTATTTAGAATCCTTAAGCTAGCATGTAAAATACAAAACAAAGTTAAATACAATTATTACCTCTAAAGCAATAATTTACAGTAAAAACTATAATATTTATAGTACTAACCACGTTCACAGATTATTTCGACAGCATTTGGTTCCATCAATGTCGACTCTAAACAACGATGTACAGCAGATCCTAAGATTTCATCTAACAAAAAATTTATTAAACTAAAAAAAAGAGAATAAAGTAAATTCTGTATAATAATTATCATTAAAATAATATTTTATTCTATCAATAAATATTAAAAAAATTTTTTAACTAAAATCCACTAAGGTGAGAAAAAAGAAGGTAAAGAAGGTTTCTGGCGTTTTTGGATATTTTTTCCATATAAAATTCAATGAAATTATTTTTTTTGCATTAATGAATCAAACCTAAAAGTTCATACAACAAAGAAATTAAATAAGAGAAAACAATTATGTAACAATTTCCGGAGTTCTGGAATTTTACGTGAATTTCCAGCTCAAGTGTAAATTTTCCTTCTACATAAAACTAAAGTAAAATTTAATTGAAGAATATCTGGAAAAAACTATTTTACCATCAAGTTTAAAAAATATAATTAAACTTGATTGAATAGAAAATATTTGTAACAATTTAATTTTTTGCATTTTGGAATACTCTTTTACATTGAAAATTATTCAGAACAGTTAAAAAATAATGAAAAATTTTATTACTTACTTTTCATCTTTGACAAAACGCCACAGGTTCATTTGTAGATAATGGGTATCGACTTGTATCTGTTGTAAACCAAATTTACTAAATGTCCGTAAACGTACGCACTCCAATAAAGTCTAGAACAGGTATAAGTAATAATAAATATATTCACGTTAGTTTTCTTGTATCGTTTTTTTTTACCTTTAACCCAATTTTAATGATTCCTGTAACAATCGATACTTTAGAGAACTCAACGGATGTAAAAATGTCAATCCTTTCAGAAAATAATCTATGAATATTGGACACATAAGAGGATTCTAACTGTGAAGTTGTATAATTTGACCAATTTGAACGAAACTGTTGCTTCGAATTGGTTAAATTACTAAAATGCGTTTTACGACTCGAGTCGCTACTTGCTGTCGTTCTTACATTTGATGGATAATCGTATAAGCTGGCCACCACAATTTCAATGGAGGATAACTCATCTACTACCCGTTTCATAACAGCTCTAACCGTACGCGGTTCCAAACAATTAAGCCAATCTCGCGTTTCAACACTTTTACGTAGCATTTGTGATATATTTAATCCTTGTAGCCGCACAAAAGTGTCTAATAGGCTTTGAGCTGTCTCACGCATTTCTGCACAAATCTCTGTTTCATGAGTTAATGTAGCGCTATTTTCGGAATCAATTTCGTATAAATCATCGGCTAAAGAAATCTGTAATAAAAAATTTCATGTCACTTAAAATATTTCAAATTTTCTGTTTTTGATATATTATTTAATACCAATATATGGACGCCATTCTGGTCCATTTCGAGACAAGTCTTTGACAACACTAATAATAAATTAGGTGGACTTGAAGTTGATGAATCACCAAAAGAGCTCATTACTTTTGAGATATGACGCAAAAAACCAATTAACAAATTTTCTCGTATGCCCTCAACGCAGAGTGTTCCCTTATAGTCTGACTTAATGTTAAATGACCAATCCGCCTGCAAAAACACCAATAGGTCTTGTAATACGCCTTTAACTTTTTCCACTAATGAAACGTATAAATTCGTTATCAACTCATTTAAGTTAGCACCAGAAGCTGTTTCACTCTTTGCCGATACCAAGGAAAGTCTTACCGAACTTAGACTATCAGAGAAGTGGTCTTTGAGGTTTTTCGCATGAGCATCACACAACTGATGCGCTGCTGAGATTATTATATCAACTGTATTCCGATGAATTTCTATACCTCTACATATATTGCGCATTGCCAATAGGCGGCGATGCAAACGATCTAAGGCTCTAAGCATGACCTGAGTATCGCCGAAGCCTACATCGGACTCCACACGATCCTGAACGAGAGACAAATATTTATCAACATTGACATTAAGAAATACATTCAACTCTTTCAGTGCGTGTTCTTGAAAATCATCTCTCTCATTTTCATAATGTTTAGCAACAAACATGTCAAAATATGAGGTCACAACTAGGGTGAGATCATTCAAGAATCCTTCAATGCCCATATCAACGAATTCTATCATATCTCTTTCTGTTTGATCCTGCAACATAACAACCTGCTCATGTAATCTCTTCGAAGCGCAATTTAACATTTCTATGGCCATATCAGTAGCCTTTTCGTCTAACTGCAATAACAGTTCGCCTATCTCTGTTAAGGATTGTGCTGTTTTTCCTGCTCTTTGAAACTCTTGCCTCAACTGTTGTTTTAGATCTGTCATTATAACGTCACAATCTTTGCGTATTCCCTCAAATGATGGCTGATAACCATACTGTTCAAAAACCTTCTGCGCATGCTTATAGTCCTGAACAGCTTGAACATAATTTTGTTCCTCTATTAAAGATTTAAGTTTTGCTGGAAGAGATGACAGAAATTGCAATCTTTTAAGTAGAGAATGTTTTTCAGACAATTTAAACAATTGTGATCGGGTTCCCTGTAAAGTTCCCGTTATTTGTTCACTAAAAGTTGTGATTGTGCCCATTTTATCCTTTAGCAGATTCATGTCAGTTTCCATTTGTTTAAAATCATTTTTCATTTTCCTAATAGTATCAGTAGCCGATATAAATTTATTGTAATTTTCATAGACTAAAGTTTGCATATCAGAATGCAATGTCTGAGTGTCTTTTACCACGGCTGCCTCTGTGTCCATAATTTGTTTAAGAGTACAATCCTATAGGAAAAATTCATTAAGCTGTCATCAAGATCAAAATATTAATTCATAACACACATCATACTTTTAGAAGTTTCTCTAAATATTTTTCAGCATCAAATGTTGTACTGTCCATATCGTAAGGATTTTGCTGTAAACCCGACATTTTCTTCCAAAATCCGTCCTAAAATACACAAAATTATTAAAACAAAACTGGAAAAATAACAAATAACTGCGCTAAACTTTACATAAAATCAAAGCTACGTTAAATCTTTAACGCCGTAATTGTGTGAAAGACTAGAAAAATGAAATGAAAGAAGATAAAGAAAATCTGGGATGTTTAAACATTTGAATGACATTATTTGACATTTATAGATCATTCTTACATACATATGTATATTTATTATTGTTTAATCCTTTATTCGCGTGCATTGACCACTTTGGAAGATATCTTTGTTCTTAAATTGCTTTCTTCCGTTCTATATTCTATTTGTTTATAAATAAAGTTCAACATTTTTTAAATAAGGTATTTGTTATAAATAATGGTTGCCTTAACACAAGCTTTCCTAGAGAAAGCATTTGGAAACGAAGATTCTTTAAAAACTGCTGCAGAACAAATAGCAAAAGGTAAGTCGTACCTTTAGTTAGTACATATCACAAATAAAATATTAATACATGACCCAAGTTTTGAACAACTTTAAACAAAGGTTATATTGATAAGAACTTTTCTATGATGAAAACATTCTTAAATCTGAAGCTTAACATTAAAAGTTAATTTCCTTTATTTGTGTGTTTGGAAAATGTATCTTAACGTTTCGCACGGGTTTTATGATCGAATTTATGTTTGGCGTAATCATATGACATCTGAAATAACCAAACAATGTCCACATCATCCTACTGATAATGATTATGTTTTTGCTTGCTGGCTTATTGTCTGGGCAAGCGTTAGGCTTGTTGTTTATATATTTTTGAATAACTTTTCGATAAACTATAGATAGGTATATGATGGCAAACTATAAAGATATACATTTAAGATGAAACTAACGTTGTTCAAATTTAATTAAGCCATTTACAACCATAGGAACAAAACCGGATGTAAACTTTTCAACTTGATGACTATCAAGCTCGGACTACATAAATCATACGCTTCGTATAACACAAGCCTCAATAGTGATAAATTCACATTTTCTTCGTACTGTAAACTGTAATAAACACACACAACTTTTCAATTGATTAATAGTTAAGTCTAATTTACAAACACAATTCAATATATTTTTTAAAAAAGCCTTATGAAATGATATTGTGCTATATGATTCTCAAAAAGAAATTATCTCTAAAGGAAGAAGAATACAATTACATAAAAACTAATCAACATATGGGTAGTCAACTAATAGCTGTTATTTTTCTTATATATTTTTCTTATATACTACTATGATTACAATAAATAATAAAAATTATATTAACTTTACAGATATACAAAATAAATCCTATGAAATTGTAAATGTATGCGAACAACTTAATTTTGCTTTAACATCAAGCAATGTGGAACAACGGGTTCAAGGCACTTGGCTTTTATCACATGTATTATATAAACTGCCCAAGGACGAATTAAATGCCGATCAGTGTGAAATTTTGGCAAATTTTTATGCTGCTCGTTTTAAGGATCATCATAATGTCATACCTGCAATAATAGATGGAGTTAACGCATTAGTGCATATGAAAATGATGCCCGGAAAGTCTGTAGTTATTATATTGCAAAGTTTTTTCTTAAATACTACCTGCCAATCTCAGTTGCGCAGTGATCGCTTTAAAATATTTAATATATTTCGACATATATCAGAAAACTACGTTGAAGGTAATTTTTTTAAATTTATTGATATCGCTTATTCATCACGGCAAAAAATATATATGTATATGTATATGCATATACATATGTATATAAGAATATATGTACATATCGACGATGGAATTAAAGAACGCTGTAACTGACAAAAAATCGAAAATACGTTTTTTGCATCATTTTTATCAGCAGAAAAATACGCGTCGATTGGTCCAAGTCCCAGATTTCTACGATGAAAATAAGTTCACTTAAGCCGTCTGCGAAATGAAAAATACCAGTGTATTTGTTCTACATTTATGAAAGTTTTTTGGCTCTGGTGAACATTTAAGGTTTTGTCAGTTACAGCGTTCTTTAATTCCATCGTCGATATATATTTTGTTTTTATATGGCATTGAAATAATTATATTTTTAGATTTAAAGTCCATGTCTGGGGACTTTATTTATGGTATTATAAGCTCTATTGATGGTGAACGCGATCCTCGAAATTTGGATTTTATCTATTCCTTCATGCCCACTTTCATAGCCACTTACCCTCTTTTACATTTAAGCGAAGAAATGTTTGAAATATTTGCCTGTTACTTTCCCATCGATTTTAATCCATCAAAAAACGATCCTGATACAATTACCAGAGAAAACTTATCTAAAAAACTGAACAAATGTTTGGTGTCTTCATCTGATTTTGCAGAATGGTGTATACCTTTAGCTTTGGAAAAATTAGAAAGTGAATTAGTTGTTGCAAAATGTGATTCATTGGAATTACTGGTAATTATTAAAATTTATTGTTTCATTATAAACGTAGTTATGCTGAATATATGTATGTACTTTTATATAATTATTTATTCCTTTTCAGTATGAAGCCGCTTTAAATTTTCCTTGTGAAGCTCTTGAAAGTCAATTCGAGCAAATATGGACAGCTCTGAAAGCAGAAATATTTCCAGGCTCTGATAATAAAGATGTCGTAACATTTGCACTACGTACCTTGCGTTGTATCTTAGAACAAGCTGCATCGGTAGAAACAATAAGTCACAATTATCAGACTATAATTTTGGGTACAATTTTGTCACATTTGAGTGACGTTACACATCGTCTTTTTAGTCCTGCTGCATTAATTGCTTTGGTTTGTGTTGCCGGTGATCCCACATTTGCAAGTGCGAAAATATTAGATACATTTCTTTTAAAACTAAATGAAACCCCTCTTCCTCTGGACAGTGAGCAAATTGTACGCATTTTTAACGTAATTGCACAAATATTTACAATTATTATCGCAAAAGGTGAAACAGTTTTTAAAGCTGTTGACTCTGACATATGCAATAAATTACATGTGTTTATTATCGAACAATTAAGATTAATTAAAGCTGCACCAAGTGCCGATTATAATTCCGACATTCTTAAATCTGCTTTAGGAGTTTTGGTAGAATCTGTACCTATAATTAATGAATCAAATCGAGCTTTGCTCTACAAGATCGTAAACCAAATACTCACCAATGACACATTAGATTTGGATCAAATCGCAATTCTATTAGAACGTTTAGGATCTTTGCAACCTATTGAATTACAATCAAATTGTATTGACATTTGCATTAACAATTTTGCAAACTATTCAAATTTCGTTAAAGAAAAAATTCTTTTTAATCTTTTGCCATTAGTGAGGCAAATTGCATTTACAGAAACTATAATGAACTTATTGTACAAGCAAACTTTTGGTCCTGAATGTATTAGTAACGATGTTCGCCTTTTGGCCTTACGAGCTTTAAATAAATTGCTACAAAATGAAGATGAACGTTTCATTCAGGATCTCCAACATAATAGTGAATTAATCAGCCAACTGGTTAAATTAGTACAAACAAATACAAATTTGGACACATTAATTTTAGCAGAAATATCGTTAGCTCTCAGTTTAATTATTCGAACGTTATCAATATCGGAGCAATATATGGTAGCAACGGAGTACTTAAATAATTTGAATTTACAAATAACTGCAGATTTGTATGTGGCCAAAGGTATATTGGGTTTCCTGCATAAAGATATAAGTTTAGATGACCATTTTGAACGTTTAATGGACGATTTAACGCAGTTGTCTTTAATATCACCTGATGAACATGTTCGAGAAATTGCTCTTCATTTACTCTGTAGTTTGGTTAATAAAATTGACCATAACAATAATAATCGTTCTATTATTAGCCGTATAATAAAAGTTCTTAAAAAAGCCATAAAAAAGGAAGATGAAAAGGCTGTTGAAGCGTTATCGTGGTTAGCTAAAGGTTTAGTAATGCGCGGGTCGGACGTTGTTGCCGAAATAGTTGAAGCGGTATGTTCAATATATATATGTATAGTCATATATAATTTTTTAGTTATATACATATATTCTTTACAGCTAGTAGAACTTCTTGATCATCCTTCACTAGCGAGTGCAGCATCTTTAGCCTTTGATATAATCTCTGCGGAATATCCACAATTGCATTTACCAGTTGTTAAATATTTATTCAAACAAAAATTCTTCCATATGATTTTGCATAAACTAGGACATAAATTAGAAGCATATTGCGACCACCATTTAACTGCATTTGTATATGTAATGAAAACAACGCCACATGCGGTACTGAAAATGAATATAGAAAAGGTAATTTGAGATAACATTATAATACAGCCATGTCACAGAGTTCAATTCATTTTTTTCTTGTACTTAAAAAAGAAAACGAAAAATTTTTCAGAATGAAATTATTTCAAATTTTATCAACGAATTTAACCTTTTCTGTATTATGTAATTTCATTTGAACAAATTTTTGCGTTTTTTAATGAACTCAAATATGATTTGAATTCCTCTGTGACATGGTTGATAAATGAAACAGCTACTTAACATTTATAATTGTCATAATAGATTGGTCCAATAATATTTAAATGTCTCGAATCGTCAAATGGTCATACCCAGAGTATGTCATTAAAAATATGTGAAAATTTTATAAAACATCAAGATGAATATTTCCGGGGTCATTTGAATCACCTAATTCCTGCTTGTTTAAAGCTTACGAAATTTAATCATGCTATGGTTAGTATATCCGTTTGAGAAACTTATTATTCATTTTATGTATTTACATTGTTTTTACAATTTTCAGCAAGTACGAATTTTGGCCTTAAATTTATTATATGATATGACAAAATATCCAACATTTGTACTACTGCCTCATAAAATGGATGTTGTGCTGGAGTTAGCCGTTGCTTTAGATGATCCAAAACGCCTAGTGCGTAACAATGCAGTGCAAGCTAGAAATGCTTGGTATTTAGTCGGTGCTCCTACGTCCACATAAGTGTTTTTACTTCATTTTTTGCTTACTTCTTCAATTTTTGTTTATAAATACATATATGTTTGTATGTACGTTTTAAAACTTACGTTTACACTTAAACACATTTTAAAAGAAAAGTAAAGCAAAAAGTATTTTTTGTATAAAAACTATTTCAGAAAATCTTATAATGACTTTTACTTGTTATGTTTTAATAAATTTTTATTTTATTTAATTTTTCTTATTAATAAGGATGTTCGCATTGAGATCTAGCCATGAGAGCACATTTTTGTGCTTTTTGTACAACATCGGGACAGCGACGTTTACGTAATAAACGACAATCTTGAAAATAGCCTTCATTTCGTGGAAAACCATGTGAAAAATCTTGAAATGTTACTAATCCGTGGCCCCATATTTTACCGCCACGGAATTCACCTTCAAACTTCATTCCATCGGCTCGCCAAAATATACCATGACCATGAAACCAACCATTCATAAATTCTCCCTCGTATCTAAAAAATTTTAATAAACAATAATGCACGCTTTAACATATTATTCTTACTTAGCCCCGTCAGCAAACCAAAGGCAACCCAAACCATGACTCATGCCCTCAAAAAATTGTCCATCATAACGGGTGCCATCTGCAAATACCAAATGCCCTAAGCCATGCTTTTGGCCCCTTTGATTCCACTCTCCTATATAACGAGTCGAATCTTCATAACGCCATCCACCTACCTTACAACCCACTTTTGAAGGAGAGGCTTCTTTACGAGCCATATTAGATACACTTCCTTTAAATAAACATTAAAGGATTAACTCATTTTATTTTCTTATACGTATTATTTTGGCAGCTTTACCTTGTTCATCATAATCTTCCATTTTTATTTTAAAATTTTAATATATTTTTAAGAATATTAAAAACTTGATATTGTCAATATAAGAATGATTTTTTACCAATGCTCAATTGTTTACTATCAATTTATTTGTGTGTTTTGTTTGGCTTCATTTTTCACATTGGCCACATTTTTGCTTTTCCAAATCTAATTAACATACATTTCTTTTGTCTATAGGAATGTTTCATATCATGTGCTTTGCAGCAAAAGTAAACAACTTGTTGCATCTTTCGGTTTAACATAAACAGGCACAAAAATCAATATTGCGAAGAATATTGTAAACTAATAACTGAATCGTATATGCATATGCATTGATAATAATCTTTAACACTGTGCAATTTTCTTTTTTATCGATTGATTTTCTGCAAATAATTTATATTCCATAACTTCTTAAATTTAGGTCCGTCCATCCACAATAAAAACGTAAATTTTAATCAGTTAAAAAATAACATTATTTTCTCAACAAGGTTATTGAATTTGGTCGATTTCCATGTAAGCCAAACCTACATCAGAAAAAGCACTTCTAAGTTAACGTCATATAAAATGAATGGTTAAAATAGGCATTTGTAGGCCTTAACACATTGACTGTCACGTCGGACACATATGTACGTATATAGTACATTATGTGAACTATGTGTCCGACGCGACTATTATTTTTTGTTGGCATATCTCACAACAGTGGCTGACGATTTAAATATAAGAAGGTGCCATGTTGAGGACATGAGTGTGACGTACTAATTTGCAAATAACTTTCTGTTTGTAAGCATTAAATATTACAGGCTTTAGCCTAAATTCCAATATGTATTGACGTTTTTGAAGAGATTACTAAAAAAATGCTGCTTTTACTCATGTATCTTATTTGCTGAGTAGTCGCCGTGGTCTAGTGGTTAGTGTGTTGGCTTACTAAGACATGGGCCCTGGGTTCGACTCCAGGCTCCGACATCTTCAAAAAAAGAAATATGAAAAAATATTTCTTTCGGCGACTACCTCTCAGCAGTCTTCTGGCAAAAGCTCTGAGAGTAACTAATTGCCATGAACAAGCTTCTCAAGTCTGTCGTTCGGAGTCGACATTAAACTGTAGGTCCCGGTACTCATGGATAAAAATTGACACACACAACATGAGTGCTGCGAGAAGCTAGGTCGTAATCCTGACACAGGGTTGTAAAGGCCAGTTATGTATGTATCTTATTTGCTGAAACTGCAGCCAATCTATTACATACAGTCGTACCGAAATCCATTATTAATTGGCTTTTACTGCGCATCAGGTTTCATACACATTTGTATACAAAATTAAAGTAAATTACATATATAGACGAAATATAGACTACTCAAGTTTTGTTCATAAAAGATTTTTACTATAATTGTTCTTAGTTGATATACAACAGCACACCTAATTCTGTTGTAACGCGATTTTAAAAACACACATCGTCCTCTTTTTACGCGATTTGATTTGGAATAACGCGGCCGAAACATTTTTATATTTTTAACAGAAAAACGTATATTTATATAGAACTAGCTGAACCCGGTATGCTTCGCTAACCCTCGTTATCTAAATATATAAAATTGAATGTGTGTTTGTTTGTACCTTATAGGAGACCAAACCTCTAGACCGATCTTCCTGGGACGTAAAGGGGGCGTGGCGTAAAAAATATGTATTTCTACCTCGCCTGGAGTATAATGTGTAAACAATTTGAAGTATATCTTTTAAAAACTATATAAAAGCAATTACATAATTTTAAAAAAGTGGGCGTGGTTGAAAAAAATTAGCCTATTTATCATGTCAGAGTCCCAGTTAAATGCCGTGAAAATTTCAGGAAGATCGGTCTAGAGGTTTGGTCTCCTATAAGTACGGTGACCATATTTGTTAAACCAAAATACAGAACAAGGAAATATTTGACCAATAACAACTATAAAATGCAAACAAACTTTCATACGTACATAGGCATGTATTTTCTTATATTAATTATTTAAATGCAAAATTAACAAAATTAAACAAAAAACTAAAATAAATTAAATTAACCAAAAATTCAAAAATAACTAAAACTTCGTGATATCATTGAATAAGTACATAACATATATACATATATATCGTCATGTTACATGCGAACGAACGCAACTCTACAAAATTTCGAAATTGAGTTTTTTATTAATTATGGTTCGTTTTATCAAGATATATACATGTTTGTGCAAAATTCCTACTATCAAAAATTGCGATTTTATTAACCAAATTTAAACTTGTAGTTACGAGTGCGTGTATTTCTAACTCCAAGAAGATATAACTACATATGTACATATTTATATGAAAACTTACATTCAAACTCATTTGTTGTATATAGGGATGCCAATCCTTATATCTCGATCCTGAAAATTATGATTTTCAGGATTTACAAAATTTTTGATTTTAAAATTTTTTACTTCTCCTGTACAAAAACAAAAAGTGTAGTTATGTCCATACCCTGTGTCAGGATTATGGCCTAGCTTCTCGCAGCACTCATGTTGTGTGTGTCAATTTTTATCCATGAGTACTGAGACCTACAGTTTAATGTCGACTCCGAACGACAGACTTGAGAAGCATGTTCATGGCATTTAGTTACTCTCAGAGCTTTTGCCAGAAGACTGCTGAGAGGTAATCGCCGAAAGAAATATTTTTTCATATTTCATTTATTTTTAAGATGTCAGACCTGGGTATCGAACCCAGGGCACATGCCTTAGTAAGCCAACACACTAGACCACGGCGTTTGCATTTAATATGACTATATGTACATAATTTTTAAATACCATAAAATAAAAATTAGAAATTAAAAAACTATTAGTTTCAAATAGAAGTTAAAGTTAACTATAAAAAATTTTTAGTAGATCCACAGAAAGGTGCTTTGAAAGGGTAATACAAATTAAAACTAATTTTGGTATTTTTGTGATGAATAAATTTGTTTTATCAAGTTATCTTTTACCTTAAAATATTCTTTAAACTCTATAAAATCATAGTTTAACTAAGTCACCAAAATGGTTTTGATGGCTTCCATTTTCATTTGAGTTTTTTCATTGGTCCATATATTATTTAATACAGTAAATACCCTTTCTGTTGGAGCATTTAAACCAAGTAAACACAAACTGATATGTATATGAAATGTATTGCTGATGATAATAAGCATGTCTCTATAGCCAATTCGTCTCTAAGAGACTCGTCGGGAGACTTTTTTCCAAAGGTGTTTCTCAAAACTACAAATAATACTTTGAGGCATGAAAATACAGAACAAATACTGAACAATAAATAAAATACAGAACATTTTTATGTTTTTCCCTAATGAATAATTTATACAGAACACGGGTTTCAAATACAGAACTGTTCTGTATAATACAGAACGGATGGTCACCGTACCTATAAGGTACAAACAAACAAACACACATTCAATTTTATATATTTAGATTTATAAAATTAATACTATAAAATTATTTAATTAAATTTATTTTTTTTAAAGTTTAATGACCGTTGTCTTAATTACAAAATATCACAAAGCAAACCACAAAACGTCATAAATAAAAACATTGTACAAATCTAACAAGTAGATATTTCGCATTCAGAAGGCTTACCAATCAAGTCAATATAACCCACTAGACAGGGTTGAGTTACAATTCAAAAACTTCGAATTTAATTACTACCAGGTTAACTTGATTTTAAGATTAGTTGACTGATAATAATCTGCTTCAGTATATGTCGCGAAGATTTTTATTACTTATGTATATCACTTACATATCGTCCGTTGACAAGTAAAACTCACTAACTGTAGTCATATCACATAGCACTTAGTGAGTTTTACCTGTCAACCGACGATATATATATGCTTTTAAATAAGGATCGTTGATATTATGATGTTTATAATTCAAAATTTATTTAAGACAAAAAGACTAAAAGATTAGTTCCAACTTTTGCAAAATATTTCTTATGCGTCTTATTTAACCAATCCTTACGCACAAGTTTAGAGATGTTGGAAACTATAAATTTAACAGGTATTAACTTCAACAAGACTATTTTACAAAAGTAATAATAATAAAAAAAAACAATGTCTTTATTAGTTAATAGATTTTTATTCAATAATTAATTAATCTTCATTACACAATTAATTTTATATGCATATTAATTAAAGTTCTTATAATTTTAAAATCGTGTTGAAATTTGATAATCTTAGTGTATATTGCTGAAACTTATCTCTGGGAGCAAGACGTTTTAACAAAAAATTTATTTATTTAAAATAATATACTATTATTAAAAACCAAATATATAAAAATAAATAAAAAAATGTATTTTTATATTTACTTCTTCGAAAAATTCTGTGATAATTTCTTCAATAGTTGATATTTTTAGTTTTTTTTTTTCAAAATTAAAACGAAATCTTTTATGTAATAATTATAATAAATACCAAAGAATAAAATAAGAAATAATTAAATTACACGCAAATAAAATACAATTAAGAAAATAAACATTTTTCCTTTTTCATTTTGTTAAAATTGCGAAATCAATATGAGATGGTAGTTGCAATAACTTATTGACTATAATAAAACTAAGATTTTTCTATAATCCTAAATTGTGTTTATAGAAATTATGAAAGTAATGCTATTCCCATAATTGGTGATGATAGCAACAAGAAATCAAGGCTTTCTACTAAAAGTAAAAAAAAATTATATATACATATGAATATAAAACCTTTATATTACAACTTACACTTTACACAATTGAATTTAATATATTAGTAAATATATTAAATCCTTACTACTGCACTTCGTTTATGCTTACAGCTTCTTTAAATATGCAGCACATTTGACCGCACTACTGACTTGCCCTGTATTCACAATGTTCAGTTTTTTATGTTTAGCACGGAATTTTTTCACATAGGCTTCTATTAATTTTTTGATCTTAAATGGATCAATTTCTCCGGATTTACTGTGGCAAATCTTTTAATAAATACGAAAAATAAATTGCTATTATATTTGTAGCTACAATATAGCAAATATTTTTGGTTTACCTTTGGTACAGCACGTCGCATTATTTCCTTATAATCATCCTTAGTGATCTGTTTCTTATTGAAACGAGGCTTTAATACCAATTTGACTTCTTCTACCACACGCTCTTGGCGGTTCAGCTTACGCAAAAACTACAAACAAAAATATATTTTACTTATTAGAAAAATTGTTTTATACGTCTCTTAATGTTCTATAAACCGAAAACGTTTGAATTCGAAATCATTTAAAATAAAAAATTATAAAGGGTGTTTACAATGTCATTTTAAAATACATATGTTTTAATATTTAACGTTTGTTGAGCTACGGTCACATTAGACAAATAGTGGGCCAAAAAGTAGTAACCGTTATTTTATACGATTAGTAAGTTTTTGTTACTTTTTGGTTCCAGTCTGATTAATTAAATGCCGATGTTAAAATATTTTAATACTTTAATATGCGTTAAAAGGTTAGTTAGATCTAAAAATTAAAAGTTTTATTTTAATACGGCAATATTTCGACAAATAAAAACTAAAAAAAATATGGAAAACAAATAGGTACGCTCTTTTCTTTTATTCTTCAGAGTTCAAAAATTTAATTTTTGCTGCCTTTTGACCTTTTTAGGAAAAATTACCTGTTTGCATACGAGTATGTGGAACGATTTGAACGCTCAAAGTTCACTTCACATAAATTGGTCGAAAGAATTGTTTTTTATGTTTTTATATGTTTCATATATTTAAAAATGGTGTTCACAAAAAAATGCAAGAGGTCGTAATATTAATATTTTAAAGTTTTAATTTACTCATTGTGAATACCGTTATTGTTTAAAGTTAAGAAAATTAGCAGGCAAAATAAGCTCTAAAGCAGCTAATTAATAAAAATGAATTAAAAATTTGTTTCCTATACATTCAAAACGTCTTTAAATCATGCATTATGAATTGGTTCGGTAGATTATTTTTGTTCAAATGCATCCAATAATTACTCTAAATTCCACCAAAAGCACATGTTTTAATTGTTTTTTTTATGACAAAAAAAAAAAAAAAATTTATTGGCATTCAGAACAGCAAGATTTAGAATTCGTGAAAATGACATTAATCTTGAATCACTTCCCATTTATTTTGCTAGGTTAAACCCAGAGTACCAAATCGTTCACTCACTTTTCACTTATGAGTGGACGTGTACATTCAGTTTTTATTTTTTTTTTCTCCTCACACATGTTTGAAAAAACAGAAAATATTTTGCTTTGCTCTTTTTCATGTGTGAATGTTTTTTTTTTGTTTTTTGGACGCATATTCATGTATGAAAAATTAATATTTTGACGAATACTCGTTTATGTGCATGAACAAAATAAAAAAATTCTTAACTCTTCATATATGTACGCTTAGAAAAATAAAATGAATGCACACGTTCACGTGTGATTTTAACTTTTAACTACTGAGGTGGTGGTAAATTTTACCCCCTTCTTAGACTTTTTAATTTATTTTCTTCGGTTGAGCGCTGTTGATTTTGTTATACTTAATCTTTGATTTTTTTATTTTTATAATCATATTTATATAAAAATGTATTTTCTTGTTCTTTTAAAAATAAATTATTAAAAAAATTTTTTTTTTGACTAATTTTTTTGGTAAAACAAAAGGTGGTAAAATTTACCCCACGTCAATAACTATGAAAAAATATTTCACCTCCATAGTTAAAGGTTAAGAAAATAAATTTGTGCTGCTCGTTCATGTGCGTGAAGAAAAGTAAAAATTTTTAGAAATCGCATTCTTGAATTATGAATATTCATAAATGTTCGTTTTTGAGCATTCGTAAATGGAAAAATCTGAACTCTGGTTAAACCTATGATAAATCCGATTTTTTTATGTACTCGAAATAATTTGGTTGGTACTTTATAAAAATTATTACGCTTAGGGCCACTTTTTGAGTTGGAGATTAGCGATTAAATTAACTTTAATCTTTGATTTCACTTTTTGGGTTGACATAATCTTATTGTTAATTGCTAGTTTAATCGACCGATGCTGGTAGTTTAATCTTAAGGGAGAACTGTCAAATTCCATGTGTGTAATATAAACAACTGTTGAAAATATTGTATTATTTATTCATTTATTTAATAGAAGAAAACACAAAAATTAAAAGTTAAGTAAAAATGGATTGTTCCAGTGCTGATAAAGATTTGAATGATCACAAATATCGTTGGCCAGGTTCAGCACATGGGTTTTTTTTTTGCACTCTATAATGTTTTTTGTTTAATTTTAATAAATAGGTTACTTCACTTGAAGTAAAATTCGAATTTTCATATTAAATATTTTTTCTTCACTGTTTGAAGACATCTTTTTTTTATAAATGTTTTAACTCTTTATTATGCTCAAAAATATTTGGCGGAATTATTTTTTCATTAATAACAAAAACAAAGTATTATGAAAATGTATATGTATGGTATACATAAGTAGAATGTTGTGAAAATATATTTGACATTTGCAAAAAAGAAGTTGCCATTTGTCTTATTCAGTATGGCAATACTAGTAGGTTTAAACTCTTACTCAAAAACACAAAACACAATTTATACCGGATTAAATTTAATCTTAGATTAGGTGACTAAATCGTAAACTTGACTCTAATCTCCAACTCAAAAAGTGGCCCTTAGTTGTTAAGAATACTCAATTTTGATTTTATAAAATTAAAATTTAAAAATGAATTTGTGGTTCTTACCTTATCTTTAACATGTAGTTCAACAGCGGAATTAGGTACATCATCATATATTTTAATGCCTTCATCATTTGATTTTCCAACTGCAATAAACAAAGAAATTTTATGTTTACTATATTTTCAAATTAATGTCCTTCAAAATGGAGTATTAATATTTATTATTATTACGAAGAAGTAAAATTATAAACTATTATCATTACATTTCCTTTATATAAGTTTTTGTTACTCTTCTTAGCAATTAAGTTATAAATACATATGTATGTATGCATACATAAATTATTACAATAAGAAAATACATGTAGAAAAATAGGGTATGTTTAAAAGTATATAAAATTAAAAATTATAAATGGAATTGTTGTTGTAGAATTATGAATGTAAAGAGCCTAAAACATAGAAATTACTAGAAAAACTGTAGGTGGCTATAGAGCTTCACATTACTGTTTTGTGTGAGTTGTACATAATTTTGTAGAGATGTGTCTACGCTAATAACCTAGTTTGTTTAAGAACCATGTTTGTGTACTTTTATACAAAAATAAACTAGAGGTTTGTAACTTTGCTTACTTTCTACCCATTTTAATTACCAATTACCCAAAAACTGACTGATTTTATACGGTGTTGCTCCATTATTGTAATTTAAACATAAAGAAAATTAGAGTTGTCGGCTGTCGCTAAAGTGTACTTAAGGTGGGTTTAGACGGTAATACAAGTCGTACGTAAAATCAAAGAGAAAATATTACGAAATTCCGTACGTATTTTAAATATGAGAGTAAAAATCTTACGACAGATATTTTTTGCGTTTACACGGTTGGTAAAATACCAAAACAAAGTAAAATGAAAACATAAAATGCACATACACATGCACACAAAATTTACAGACATTGTGAATACATTTAAAATAAACAAACAAAAACGTAAAAATGCATCCCTGATCTAATGAAATGTGATGGTTTTTTAAAAAATTTCAAAAAACAAAGAGAGCCGTACGACTGTCAAATTTTCATCCGTATTTTCTCTCAATGTCGTATGCTCTCATTACATATCAAGTTTACACGATAATATTCATTCTCTTCTACACAAAAATTTGACATGTCGTACGACTTGTATTACCGTCTAAACCCCCCTTTAGTGAATAACATATAATCGTTATTGCAAACAATAAAAATTGTCGACTCCTTTTGCTAATATCGTATTGTTAAAAGTTATTGATTAGTTCCTAGTGAAAGACAAAAACTACCACCACACTCTGAAACTTTGATATGGGCACGCATAGAGGGAGATTGTGAGGATACCCACTTATGGAAAACAGGACCAGCAGTAGTCAAAAATGAAACATTAACAGCAAGAGGTCTGGCGAAGAGCGGTAAACGATTAGTTCCTGAGAGAGTATTAAACTTGTCGGGCCATGATAAAGTTCGACGTGAGTCAATGTGCTCCAGTAGAAGCAATAATAAATACTGAAATAAAACGAAATCAAATACAATGTGAACCAAAGACCAGGCAGCGTGCAAACAAAATGTGGAGAAATGGATAGCCTGCTCTTGAAAGAAATAAAGCCAAATGGACGTTGCAGAAGCCCAGCAGAACATTTTTAAGATTTGGAAGCAATGCAATAAAAGGAGTGGCTTTCGCAGATGATGTACAACTACTGTGGAGTGGTTCCTGTTTGGATGCCAATGCTTTTGAATCTATGGTGAATAATAACCTGAGGGTAGTCTATGAGTGGATGACCGAGAACAACCTTTGTATTAACCCGGATAAGACTCTTGTTTTTGGGTCTGGTAGTGAATCTGATAATTTCTAATGCTACAATTGAGGTTGTTGGCAGTCTTAAGTGCTTGGGTGTCATTATTGACGATGGATTGTCTTTCGGACCGCATATTGTTAACATTTTTACTAAGGTATTTATTACACTACGAAGATTGTATAGGCTGAATTTATGTTTACCCCTCTATGTTAAGAAATCAATTGCCAACGCCCTTTTGATGTCTAGGATAAACTATTGTCTGGAAGTATACTCAGGTTGTAATCTAGGTAATCGTCACAGAATTGAGTCAATGGTTAGAAAGGTTGTCAGATATGTTTATGGACTTGGCTTGAGGGCACATGTGTCTTATTATATACGAGGATTGTTTAAATTTAAATTTGAGAATTATCTTAAGTTTCGTTTGTTGATATACCTTTTTAAGATTATTAAGTTTCAATGTACGGAAAATGTTGCTGGCATGATATCATTTACTAGATTATTAAGGAATCCTCAAATATTTTTTTCTCGTATCTTTAACGGTGTGTGAACCAGAGTAGGAAAATAAACAAAACTGAACGTTTGATCTCATTTTGTTGTATTCTTTACAATAAGTAAAACAAAAATAAAACAGAAACAGTGAGAAAGTTTGTCCCATTTAATTTTGTATATTCTTTTTGTTTTGAGTACTACAAATACTACAATACAAATGTGCGTAGGTACAAAAAAATGAATGAGAAGAAAAAGGATAGAAGAGTAAAAGAGAAGAAGAAGAGAAAAAAAACAACAAAAAACAAAGCAAGAACAAGAGCGAAAAGCTAATTGTTTAATTTGCGCTCTTTCTCATTTAGAAAGTATTTGTGTTTGTTTTGCTCATGTACAATACTATTAAAAAAATTTTGAAAAGTGTATGACTTTGTTGAAACTTTTGCGAAATGTTTTATTTGCCCACTCTGGTTTGAACAATCGTTTGTTATATGTGTGGCACGATGGTGGAATACTTTACCAAGAACGTTCTTTTTCTTTCACTGTCTCGATGTTCAAGCGTAATATTATTGGTGTGTTCAATACTAATAATTATTTATTATCTATTTATATTTTTCTATTATACTCTTTTTCTTTTTATTTTTAACTTAGTGCATTATCACGAATTGTCAGGATGTTCTGATTACTTTCTATTTAATTTAATTTGAATTACTTATACGGATTTACTTCTATCAATTGTTGATTTATATTGTTATTAGTTTAAATTTAAATTCCTATTTTCCTTCTAATTACTATCAGCCAGGCCCACGATATCGAATCGTGTAGTTTTAAGCGACAAACAGCTGATTTGCGGCACACTAATTTTTGTGTCGCCAAAAATAAATGCGATTGGTAACACAAAATTTTTTTACACACATATACATAAATAAACCAAATCGGAATAAATTTGTTTACTACATTTCTGTCAAGTTAAACTAGCACACGGTTACATTTTTTACTGTACAATTTAAGCATTTCAGCGCTTTTTTCGTGTATATTCGAGATTATTTTTTGATATGTTGACATGGGAGCTTTGTTGTTTATTTGCATTAGGTTGGTAACGTAAAGCAAAGCGAACGATAAAGTGACAATTAGTGGGCCGCAGTTTAGATTCACAGTGAGTGACTGAGTTTCTTTCGCTTAAGTTTTCTTTCGATATCGTGGGCCTGGCTCTATAAGTTTTTTAATGGCTTTTCATAGTGTACATTTTATTATCTGTAATATAATCATTATTGGCCAAAGGACTATGTATATATTGCTGTTGAAATGATAAATAAAATAAAAAAAAATAAAATTTTAAGCAATAATGGAAACATTATACTGTTTTATATACGTTTAGGGTTCCATATGTGCTACAGGAAAAGGTTTTTTTTATTTTTTGTGCGATTTGTTTACTGGTTGCAATAAATTTGCATTTCTATTGCATTTTAGCGGCTCATTTCATATAAAAATCATGCATTATTGATGAGCACGAGTAAGTGATTGTTAATAATTTTTCCCTTACAAAATAACTTACTGGTAAGCACTATTTTCTGCAGGAAGTATGCCTGCGCTATTGCTCTGCAATATTAGACTCAAGGAGGAAGTGACATAGTAAAACATAATAATTAATAATGGCGAAGCAAAACCGATAAAGTAAGCACCCAGAAGCATACAACTGGCGAAGAGAAATGATGTTTAAAGAGCTAGTAAGGAAAACGGAGAAGAATGACATAATTGAGACCTCATTCAGCACTTGGAGCTCCCCTATATTCCTAGTAAAAAAGATGGGAGCACGAAATTCGGCGTGGACTGCCGAAAAAGGAATGTCAGTAATAGGGACAGCTACCTACTCCCAAGAATTGACGGCACGCTGGATACGCTAGCCGAAATGAAGGGGTTCTCAACACTAGACCTGCAAAGTGGCTACCGGTACGTAGTGATGTGAGAAAAAGACAAAGAGATGGCAGCTTTCAGCGCAAATGATGGATTAGGACAGTTTAAAGTTATACGGGTTGGACTCAACGCGCCTACATTATAGCGCCTGGTGGAACGAGTGTTGAATGGACTACTTTGGAAAACATGTTTGATGTACCTCTATAGATATAATTGTTATGAGCGGAACTTTTGATAAACACCTCAAAAACATGGCAGAAGTTCTTTAACGAATATCTACGGCTGGATTGAAACTAAGCGTGCGCTGTTTCAAAAGCAGGTGAAATATTTAAGTCACTAAAGATAAAATATGTGTAGTAAAGGACTGGCTTCGTCAACAAAATCTTGATGAACTGCACACTTTCCTGGCTTTGTGCCAAACTTTGCAAGAGTGACGGCAAGTTTGCACGAATAGACTAAAATTTGGAGCCTTACGTAGTGAATCTGAAGAGAAGGCGTTCCCGACGTTAAAAAAACTTTTATATGCGGCACCTGTCCCTGACGTATCCAGTCCCAGGTGAAATGTTCATACTAGACAACGATGCAAGCGGATATGATATTGGCTGTGTGCTATTACAAGTGATCGATGGAACGGAAAGGGTCATAAACTATTACAGTTGAAATCTTTAAAGTACGAGATGAACTACTGTGTGATAAGACGGGAACTAATGGCAGTATTGGAGTGCACAAAAATAACGACCATCATTTCCTGCTAAAATTAAGATTTTCGATTGAGCATAGGCGAGATATAAACACAACAATGGGGACGCTTTGCCTAGGCGGCCCTGCAGCTTGGAATGCAGACATTGTGTAAAGGTTGAAACAAAAGAATCAATTGTCGATATCCGGCTAACACGAATAGAGGCTAACGACGACCGGTCAAATGCGCAGAGGAATGATCCAATACTGTCTAACATCATAGAGGCTATAGAAAACAAAATACAACCTACCCGCAAGTAGATATTAGCCGAAAGATTTCTAATAAAAGCATACTGGGCTCAGTGGAACAGCTTAAAGCTGATAGATGGCTGCTTATAAGAATATAAGAAAGTTCTGATGGCAAGTTAAACTTCAACTATTTCCAAGAGGAATAAAGTTTTGAGAGAGTTTCATAACGGGCCAAGTGGTGGTCAGATTGGTGTGATGAAAACTCCATGAAATTTAAAGTAGAGGTTCTATTATGTTGGAATTAAGCAATCTGTAGCCGACTGGATAGCGAATTGTACACAATATTTATCAGCGAAAGGTTCATTAAAAAGAAGCCGAGGCCAAATACAGCATTACAACTCAGGAGCCCCGTTCCAGCAAATAGCGATGGATGTATCAGGTTCTTTTCTTGTCAGCAAAGTGGTCAACTGTATAGGGATTTAATGTGTGCATCTGTCCGTTGACTTAATCACACGCCGCCCGTTGCCGGAGCGGTAGTCGAATTCAATGCGTCCGACCACTGCCACCCGATGCCGGTACCCTCTAATCTCAACATACACGAGAGCTCGGAGCTCAGAAGAGAGCCCATAGCACAGACTTGACGATTTAGCACCACCACTGTGTGGGTAGTGACACCCCCCTTGCTGAGGGGTTTCTATCTAGCACTACCACAACCACTACGTGTACTTCCCGAGGGACCGCACCCAAACCATCAGGCCAGTTAGCCTCACTTCCCGAATGACAGAGGAGCCCAGGCTAACCGGGTGCTCCCGATGCCCGTAGTACCAGATTAAGGCATCTCTGGTCAGTCCTTGAGAACGCCACGCGCACTTACAGGCACAATCAACCAAAGCACGCGTGGCATAAAGGCCATGCACCACACATCACCAACCATTCTCTACCTATAGCGAGCGCCAGACCACTCAGAGCTAGGTTGAACTCCACATTCCCCGGAGAAAACAGGCCACTGACGGGACGTATCATCAGCAGCCTTTTCTGTATCCCCGAGGGGGAGCAAAGTGGTCAGTGAACACCAAAAAGACTGGGACGAGCACATTCTTAAATTTCTGCTAGCATACCGATCATCTGTAGACGACTCAACATCAAAAACACCTGCAAAGATTACCTTTAGTAACGAGCTTAAACTTCCCACAGATCTAGAATTTGGTACCAAGCCAAAAAAGCGAGGTCCAGCTGCAATGAAGGCCACTAAAACTTGAACAAATTTGTGAGCACCCTCTTCAAAATTGTCAGCGACGATAACAAAATACATGTAGAAAAATCAAATATGATTAAAATTATATGAAATTAAAAATTGTAAATGGAATTTTTGTTGTAGAATTATGTAAAAACTGGTACATAGAAACAATAAAAATTATAAGAAAAACTATAGGTGCCATAGAGCTTCACATTACTGTTCTGAGTGAGTTGTATATAAAATGTTATACTATAAATAAAGCATAAAATTGAAGAGTATCAATGTTTTAGTTTGCGAACAACGAACCCCTGGATATTTATATCTAAATACTAGTTGACCGGCAAACGTTGTTTTGCCATATAAAATTGTTCTAGGAAACATTTTTTTATTTCAAATATATTTGATAATCTTCACCGAACTGCAAAAGTCAACCTTGATATGAACAATCAATGTCTGCGTTACTAATACTTTTAATAAATTATTATCCGCCATTTTCTGTACTTCAGTTTGATAGTTGGCTATAGGGAGAAATATCCCCTGTATACATACATACATAACTGGCCTTTACAACCCTGTATCAGGATTACGGCCTAGCTTCTCGCAGCACTCATGTTGTGTGTGTCAATTTTTATCCATGAGTACCGGGACCTACAGTTTAATGTCGACTCCGAACGACAGACTTGAAAAGCTTGTTCATGGTAATTAGTTACTCTCAGAGCTTTTGCCAGAAGACTGCTGAGAGGTAGTCGCCGAAAGAAATATTTTTTTCATATTTCTTTTTTTTAAGATGTCAGAGCCTGGAGTCGAACCCAGGACCCATGTCTTAGTAAGCCAACACACTAACCACTAGACCATGGCGACTACAATCGATCCTGTATTACCCCTCTGAATACCACTTAATAAAAAAAAACCTAAACGATATGTGTTCTACGGTACGCAAAAATATATTATTTAGCTTAAAATTTCATCGACGTCGGCGCGTATTTAGGTGAGGCATAAATTCCCGCTTAGAGCGGGTACCTTTACATTTAGGGGTATAAAAAATAGACATGAAAATTTACATTTGTTAATCTAAAGTTGTGTTAAGACATAAATAAAATTTAATCAAAATTAGTTTGTTAGTTGGGGATAGGAAAAAGTCGCCCTTGCACCGCCCTCTATGAGTACTTAAAAAAAACGTAAACCATATATGCTCTACGGTACGCTAATCTATCTAGTTTAAAATTTCATCGAAGTCAGTACGTTATTTAGGTGAGGCATACATTTTCCCTTGGGGCGGGTCAGCTTAACATTTACGGGTATGAAATATAGATGTTGGCTGATTCTCAGATCTATCCGATATGCACACAAAATTTCAGGAAAATCGTTCGAGTAATTTCGGAGGAGTTTGGCAACAAACACCGCGACACGAGAATTTTATATCTAATACATATATAAAATTGAATGTGTGTTTGTTTATTTGTTTGTTCGTACCTTATAGGAGACCAAACCTCTAGACCGATCTTCCAGAAATTTTCACAGCATTTTACTGGGACTCTGGCATGATAAATAGGGTACTTTTTTCGACCAGGCTCACTTTTTTAAAATTATGTAATTGCTCCCATACAATTTTTAACTTTACTTACTTCAAATTGTATACACATTATACTCCAGGCGAGGTATAAATAAACATTTCTTACGCCACGCCCCCTTCACGCTAAGTTTTATTTGAAAGTTTTAAACTTTTTGTTCTCTCTATAAATTTGTTCCTTCCAACGGATTGTTTTTTATTATTTATTTTTCTCAATACTATTAACGTCGCCATATAACTATCAACCACGTCACCGCCGAAATTTTATTATATAACACCGGGTCCAGCTAGTATTATTATAAAATGGGAAATGTGGCTCTGGCTGCTAACAAAGGTAGTGGGCCAAGATTGCTTACTGATACAAATGCGCGCCTGGGGGAACGCAATATGATATCGAGAAAGGTCAGAACACCGAAAATGGCTTCCGAAGCTTTATACAAAAACATATGGTATTGTACAATAAGAGAAGGCTTACACAGGATTGAATTAGTGTCTGCAGTAAAAAAAGAAAGCTACACTATCGGAGAAAGATTTGAAGACTTGGCTTAATGTTTGTAAAATACACAATAACTTGACAACTGATGACTAAAAACGATTAAAGTTTGTTTCATCGGACCATACCACTCGTTTCCAGTTATCAGTTGTCAAGTTTTTGTGTATTTTAAAAAATTAATCCTTTTTGATATATCAAAAAGGGAAAAGGAACATATTGTGGAAATATCAGGGCAGACCGAAACAATCGAAGTAGTGGACTATGGAAGGTTGTTTAATAACGCCAAATTGAAGAGGGAGGAAAAGAATTGGAATAGCCATAAGATTTTCATGAAGTATGAGAGAGTAATTACCCGGGCGAAACGGTCTTCAGATACATATCTGGGTGCCTCTCGAGTCTGTTAATGACGGATATTATCCAAAGAGACGGTGGCAACTAGGGTAAATCGGTTAAGACTGCGATACAAGGGTATCGTGAGTTATGTTTAAAGTGTATGTTGCAATTGGAATATGAAACTAAAATGATTCTCGATATTGAAGGGGCCTTTAAATGTCAGTTTAGAGCGATCAGATAATTATTATTTTCCTAAGTGTAATCTCGGACGAACGCACAATTTGCAAATATACATATGGTCGATGGAATTAAAGAACGCTGTAACTGACAAAAAATCGAAAATACGTTTTTTGCATCATTTTTATCAGAAAAAAAAATACGCGTCGACTGGTCCTGGTCCCAGATCTCTAAGATGAAAATAAGTTCACTTACGCCGTCTGCGAAATGAAAAATGCCAGTGTATTTGTTCTACTTTTATGAAAGTTTAATTTGCTGGAGGCAAATGCGCATGCTTCTGGCGCTGCCACCACGGCTACAGTCGTACATGTCGTCGATGCCGACTAATGTGGATTAAGTGGAATAAGAGGGCAAAAACAAAAATAAAAATTGTAATTCTGTTTCATCCAAATAAGATGACAATTACAAGAACAGCAATGATGGTAAGAAAAGGAGAATATGATAGAAACTGTTGTGTGACTTCGACTAACTCATACAAGTATATGTACATACATATGAAAGGAAAATAATTTCAGTATGCGATTTCCAGAAAAGTGCGAGTTAAATAGTTGATGTTTGGTCTTGAATATGCACAGGAGACAAATAACTCTGATGAGACTACCGTAGCTGGAGTCGAAAACAATTGTTCAGTTTGGCTAGGGTACTATTCCTTCACGGACATCATTTCTTCTTTAGTTACCAAAAATATTCATTGCCGTTAACTTTGATCTAATTAAAGCGTTTCTGACGAAACAAAAATTAAATTTTATGAAAGTTTCTTGGCTCTGGTGAACATTTAAGGTTTTGTCAGTTACAGCGTTCTTTAATTCCATCGACGATATACACATAAAATGTTATCACTTTGTCAAAATTTTTTGTGATTTGCAATAAAATCTTTAACTAAAATTTCTTATTTTGACTTACTAAAAGGTGTTTTTTATTGAGGTATAGAACTTTAAGTTGGCATCACTTTTTTAACTGGCGGCCATTTTGTCAGCTGTCAAGTGATTAATATTTAGTTTGGTTTGCCATTTCATCATGAACAGGTTGACAAAAGAACAACGCTTGCAAATCGTGCAAATTTATTTCGAAAATAATGGTTCAGTTCTCGAAGTTTACCGCAAGCTCCGTCCATTTTATGGTCGACATAATCGTCCATCAGAGCAATTAATTCGGTTAACCATGGATCGTTTTCGCACTACGTTTACTCTATGTGATAATACGCATCCGCAGAGACGTCGAACAGTGCGCACCGAAGAAACAATTGCCGCTGTAGAGCAAAGTGTTGAAGAGAACCCGAATGAATCGATTCGCCACCGTGCACAGCAATTGGAGCTTTGTCCATCAACTTTATGGAAGATTTTGCGCAAAGATCTTGGCTTGCGACCTTACAAGATCCAGCTTGTGCAAGAATTAAAGCCGCGAGACCATGCAATGCGTCGTGATTTTGGTGTATGGGCCGAAAATGAGATTGATCTCGATCCTGATTTTCATCGCAAAATTTTGTTCAGTGATGAGGCTCATTTTTGGTTGAATGGCTACGTCAACAAGCAAAATTGCCGCATTTGGAGTAAAGAGAAACCACATGAGACCCTTGAGACGCCATTACATCCACAAAAACTGACTGTTTGGTGTGCTCTATGGGCTGGTGGAGTCATTGGGCCATACTTCTTCCGAAATAATGCTGGAGAGTCAGTTACCGTTAATGGAGACCGGTATAGAGCCATGATAACCAACTATTTTGTTCCCGAATTGGATGGCAAGACGGCGCTACATGCCACACAGCGCACGTCACAATCGATTTATTGAAGGAAAATTTCGATGAGCGCATAATTTCGCGGAATGGACCTGTCAATTGGCCACCAAGATCGTGTGATTTGACACCATTGGATTATTTTCTTTGGGGATATGTGAAGTCGCTCGTCTACGCCAACAAACCAGAAACGTTAGGGGACTTGGAAGCCAACATTCGTGGCGTTATTGCCAACATACGGCCCCATATGCTCGAAAAAGTGGTTGAAAATTGGACCTGTAGAATTGGCTTTATTCGAGCTAGCCGCGGCGGCCACATGCCCGAAATCATATTTAAACATTAATGGCATAAAATTATCCTTCCAATAAAGCCAAATTGATGGACATTAAAACGATTTTTTTGTGTTTTATTTCAATTCGAAGTTCTATACCTCTAAAAAAAACACCCTATACTGTAAAAAATTTATATCACAACATTCTCCATTTAAATTCAAGCAGAGTTGTCGGAGGACATTTGATATTTTAGCGATGCATCGAATTAAAAACATCGATGTTTTCTATGCATACATAAACATCGCGCATCCCTAGTTTGCTATAAGTTAATGTCGCTTCAAGGCTATTCGATACTATGGAATATAATCGTAGTCTAAGGTCATGCAATCTGGACTCTTGAAATTGTTCTTTTCGGCCATAATGTCTTGGGAATGAACCCGATTTCAAAGGGTTTGTTATACAAATTCGGTGGCTTATTTTTTTTTTACTATCTTTCTTCACTTTTCTAGGACTCCTATTCTCTTCTTTTGAAGGGATCACAATGGATCTGTAGGTAAAGGAATAGATTTCTTCCATGATCAAGGTCTGATGTACACAAAGCACGATCAAAGAAATAGAAACAGACGACTAGAGAGAAGATATAAGACCATTACGGCAGCACAGATAGTGACACCCTGGCATCAATAGAAAAAAAAACCTATATCCCCCAATATCCCGACCAGAGATCCCAAAATTCTACCAAACTGCCGAGCTTTTTGAAATCTAAGGCATCATTCTTTGTAAAAATTGACACAGAAGATGCCAGAACACCAAGTATCCCGAACACTTTTCACTGCATTCAATATTGAAGCATAAACCAACGCCATGATTTTTAAATTCGATTTATTAGCAACAATGTTAAGCGCCGTCTTCCATTAAAAGTCCTCGAGATCCCAGGCAGAGCCAATGACACTTCTGCAGTTGTAAACAACAGAGAAAAAAGTCCGTCTTAGCAAGGAGAGAGAAGTTTTCAAAATGCACGATGTAGTGCACAAGAAAATCTGTGATAATACTACGGCAACATCATAAGTGATGCCACAGTTCTAACAACCCTGGAGTTTAGCTCTCACAGAAGTGAAGATAGAATTCGGTTCTTTGGCGTGCCCACACAAATATCGCTAGTCACACGTTTTCCTAATTCTCATCTGAAGGTTTCGGATGAGCATTAATTCTGCTTTCTTAGCAATCTTTTTCTGCAAACATGCACAAATTTAAATAATTTCTACGAGCTCTTGTCTTTCTCTACGCGATGTTATCATTTTAATACGTTTTTCATATTTTACCATAGTATTCAGCGCATATAGTTCAAGTATACAGTTATAGTTGATCAAGACTCGATAGACTTCCATCAAGACATCCATATTCGGTATGGAAGACTGCATATCCTACAACATTCCTCGATTAGAATTGCATTACATGGTCTTAATGTTTTTAATATGTAAATGAAAATTGTGCCTCAGTCGTCAAGTGGGTGGTGCGCTAGACTTTCAGTGCGAAGGTTGTCTGTTCAATTCACACCAGAAATTCTGCCCTGTGTTTACATAGAGCATGAGCATATAGTCTCAATCACTCGCTCGTAACATTTCAAATATAATATTATATTAATATTGCATTGTTATATATAATACATAAATCTAATATATAAAATTCTCGTGTCGCAGTGTTTGTTGCCAAACTCCTCCGAAATTACTCGACCAATTTTCATGAAATTTTGTGTGCATATCGAGTAGGTCTGAGAATCGGTCAACATCTATTTTTCATACCCCTAAATGTTAGGCTGACCCGCGCCAAGGGAAAATTTATGCCTCACCTAAATAACGTACTGACTTCGTTGAATTTTTAAACTAGATAGATAGGGGATATTTCTCCCAATAGTCAACTATCAAACTGAGGTACAGAAAATGGCGGATAATCATTTATTAAAATTATTAGTAACGCAGAGATTGATTGCCCATATCAAGGTTGACTTTTGCAGTTCGGTGAAGATTATCAAATATATTTGAAATAAAAAAATGTTTCCTAGAGCAAATTTATGTGGCAAAACAACGTTTGCCGGTCAGCTAGTTAAATAATAAAAATATAAAAACTTCTTACTCAAACGATAACGATACATAAAACTAAACCTGTTTTAATGCGCAAAATAGGGAGTGCATTTTGTTTTAGCGTTTTTAAAGAATTTGATAGAGCGTAGAAAAACTTTTTTGTATTTAAAGTACTAAAATAAAAGTTAACCAATATAAAAAATGGTGTGATGTGTACTTTCTTTTGACAAACACTATATATGAAATATATATATATATACATACATACATAACTGATAAACTTAAAAACTTTTTGACAAAAATTCACATATACATATTTTAAGAACCATTATATTGATGCAAAGTTAAAGTTTTGTCTAATAAATGGTCGAAAGTTTTGAGAAGAAGCGAAAACTCGGAACTACCTCTTCGTGTTTCTGTATAATTTTGGCTCATTTCATAAACACAGTATTTAAAGGAACATTAGATTTCATAGAGGTCATAAATGCATTCCTCCTTTTCTTGCAATATTTGTCAAATTTGTGTGGTGTTTTCACTTAAAATAACGTTCATTTTTTAAATAATAATAATAAAATAATAATAAAAAGCAGTGTTGTCGGAAGTATTGCTTTGCATTTTAAATGCATATGTTTGCAATGCTGCTTGCGTACTGCATTTATGAAGCCATAGTTTTTCTTCGATAGTTGGTGCAATATATATGTAAAATAAGTAATAAGTTTTAATTCTGCTGTATTGATGTTGACAAAACATCATCTTGAAGCAATTCGTTCAATTATTGATAGTTTTCGCACTTAATTTACTCTCTCGATTTAGATAAAACCATCAACAAGACAAAAAATTAATGTGTGTATCGAAAAGAATATAGCACGAAGTCTTAAAGAAGATCCCGAAATATCGATTTAATTAAATGTCCAGTACTTTCGAGCCATTCTAACTGAATTGCTGCTCAAAATAAAAAATAATCTGCTAAACATAAACGACATATGTATGGTTTTAACAAGACGACTTGCCATGTAGCGTGATTAGCAATCAATTTATTGCATAATCAATTTGGTCTTTCCCAAAGTTTTCATTTTCATTAGGTATCTCGTTCGTTCTATTTAACGCCTCTGAATTACTTTTTATGGGGATATGTTAAATCATTGCTTCATGATAACGAACCAGTAACTCTTAAAGCATTGACATATTTTAGAAACCAATGACGCCATACGGCTAGATTTCTTAGAAAAGTAGTCAAAAATTAGACTGATCGAATGGATAATATAACTCTTAGCTGCGGCAGATATATGTCGGACATCATATTTTAAAAACAAATACAGTGAAATTTGTTATCACAATATAGTAAAAAATTTCCTTTAGTCTTGTATTAACATTTTAAGTTCTCAAGTTCTTATAAACAACCTATTGTAAAACACTAGTTACGCAGTAACCATAAATATACTAAGCTGTTTTTCATGTTAATTTTCTGAATTAATACATTTTCCAAAAATTTAAAAATGTTTAATAGAGCTATCAATTTTTACAAAGGTCACAAATTCAACTTTATTGGAAGAAGTTCAAAATTACATGTTTTTAAGTACAGTTTTTGAAGCCAGTGTATGTATGTATATGTTGCCTTTATATGAATGTATGTATATTTTTAACTTAAAAAACACGCTAATATAAACTAGCGTATTATTATGACTGATGCTGCTAATTAGATCATTTACAAAATTTAATGCCTATTAAAAAAATAATAATTATAGTAAAAAATTTATGATTATGCTGATAATTTTAACTGTAATAATTATAAAATAATTCACTTCAAAACCTGAAAACTTATTACTATTTTTTTTTTTTATAAAAAATTTAATGCCCGTATTCATAAAAAATAAAACAGTTTTATTAATTGCTTATTTGACAATTACTCCATAGAAATATGTCAATAAGCACTCTATAAACCAATTTTATTTTTTATGAATACGGGCATAAAACTTTAAATAGTTTTGTATTTTAAAATTATTTATATTTCAAAAAGAATGATTGACTTACCAAAGCAATAGATTTCATTTCTAAACAATTTAGTTTTATGACGAAAGTAAATACACAAACAAGTTTGCATGTAAAAAAATATGTATAGAATTATTGAAATTTAAACAGGAATAAGAAATTACCATTACCAATTTATATATAAAAAATATAAAGTAAATTTGTTTTAAATGTGCAGAAGTTAAATTTAAAATAACTATTTAAAATTTTAAAATCAATTTGTGAATACATTTATATTACTATTTACGTATATACAGACTTGTTTGTGGATTAACTTATTTACACTGTAAAAATTAATACAGAAATACTTCCCAAGAAAATACGTAGATATGAAAAACTTAAAGGAAATAAAAATAATATAGAAATAAATATATGTGTATTGAATCGATTATCCGAAACACATCATTAATTTTTGTGATTAATGGAAACCCACCTTTAATTTTTGATTTACGTGTAGCACCAGCAATTTTATGTTTTTTAGATGGTGTATATGAAGGTAAACGCACATTACCAACTGGTGATGAACTGCCAAAAAGATTATCGAAAACTTCTGGTTTATTAGAACCGCCGAGAGCAGCAGCTGATGTACGTTTCAAACGCTTTTTATTACCACTGGTATCTGGTGGTGGTTCAAAAAGATCTTCGTAGTCAGCAGAACCAGGCGAGTAAGGACTTTCTATATCGTTCATATTGAAAGAATCGTCAGCGTTATTAGATGTACCACCATTACGTACATTTACTCCGCTACTGCTACTTCCTCCAACACTACCACCAATTTTCGGTAGACCAGGAAGTATTTTTTTAGTGATAGTCGGCGGTGTAGGACTAGATATACTGGGTATATGCTGCATATTACCTGAAGATATTAATAAATTTGAAATAACGGCAATGGCGTTACCATCATCAGCTTTGTCGCGGAATGGATCATCGTGGGAATTAATAACACCAATGTTATTAATATGTTGAGTTTCATTTGATTTGTTTGTCAAATCTTGGTTATTGTTTGCTGTTGTTTTCGAGTTAATTAAAGCCATTACTAAATCAACTGGATTAAGTGATGCGCCCTGTGTTACATTTCCGCCTAATCCAGGTATTTGTTCTCTTCGTTGCTGTTCACTATCGACAGTACCCAAGTGCTTTTGACTCGATACAATTTCTCCATTACTTTCAACACACATTGAATTTTGCGAAACATCTAATTGTGTGGGTGGAGGCGTTGGAGAACGAGGTGACATGGAAGGGGATTTTGTAGGTTCAAATGGGTCATAAGCATCTGGTGAGCAGGGACCAGATTCTGGTGGTGTGTTAGGCCCAATTTTTTGGCTACTTTGTACATGCATTGTATCCATATCCGATCGATGACCTTCTTGTTGCTGTTGTTGTCTTTCATCTAATTCAACATCAGAAGCAAGATCATCTTCTTCATGCAAGGGGTTACGAACTTTACTTTGTTTCTTTGTCTGTAAATTAAATTTAACAATTGGAGGTTCAGGGGGAGTTTTAGGACCGCCGGTTTGGGTTAACTCATAAGATTCTTCATGAATAGTATCTAAGCGTTCTGGAGATTTATCCCCTCGTTGACCTACGCTAGCACCTAATCTTTGACTGCGCTGTGATTCTGAATCGGGATCTCGAGGACAAGATTCACTTCTATGGCGATCACGCCTATGATCACGCTGGTCGAGAGCTTCTTCACTGTCAGTAAGCACAATAACATCAGCAGGTTCCTGTTCAATTTGAAAAGGCGAACGTTCCAAGTCTATAATAGCAATTGGTTTTGTGTCAATCTTTTTACGTTTTTCTTTGCGTTTCTTAGTAGTAGCACTGCCATTAGTAACTCGATCAACAGATGTTCTTCTATTTGACAGCAAGTCCTCCCGATTGGGAGGCAACGTAACAATAGTTTGCTGGGTATGCTGTTGGTTTGCTGTAGCTTCTTTATTAAAACTGACACTTACAAGAATATTATTGCCAGAGGCAAAAACTTCTTTCGAAGGAGCTGGTTCTGGAGTCTCTGTACGACGTTTACGTTTCTTTTCTCTACGCCCTTCGCGTCGTTTTTCATTCTTTTTCTTTTTCTTACTACGTTTATTTCTATCTTTTCGACTTGATCTTGAAACGCTTCTTACCTCTCCTGAAGGGAAAGGCTCTAATACCGGTGACTGCATTGGCGGCGTCCATGATACATTCTTATCAGTTGGATATTCATAGTTATTTACAATTGTTTGTGGTGGTGGACTAGGTGATGGTGACCATCCATGATCATCGTTTATTGGAGATTTTGCACGAGGAGAACGATGTCTTTTCTTTTTAGGTGGTTTTTCAATATCAAACGAATCTGGTTGACGGGATATTCTTCTGTTAGGAGTTGGACTCATAGAAGCGATACGTCTTTTTGATTTCTTTTTGCGGGATTCCTTAGATTTTTTCTTTTTACCTTTCGGTCGTGGAGTTTTTGACCGACTTCTACTAATACGCGGTGTATATCGTGGAGATAATGAAATTGAGCGAGAACGCAATCTTCCTCTACTATAATTTCTTGGTTGTGACACACCTCTTAAATGGCGCGAAGTTTTCCGAATATTCATACGCTGATCTAAGCCCGGCGAAATGGAACGTGATCGCATTACTCGTAAAGGAGTACGGGAATGATGTCTAAAAGGTGGTGTTCTTCTACCTAAAGAAACTGACCGTCTTCTTACCGGACTTAGATGTCGAGAAGGACGTGACGGAGATAAAGATCGCCTACGACTATAAGGTGGAGATGGAGATAAACTAATACTTTGGCGTCTATTGCGTGATCTTGATCGTGAAAATGACGATCTGACAGGAGGGCCACGTCTTCCACGACTTAATGAGCGACTGCTTCTTCTAGTTCGTGAAGTATCTCGTCCATACCGATCCTTAACTACTGCCTTAGATGGCGAATGATGCCCCACGACGTTTCTAACATCATAACGTGGTAGTTCTCGTCTTTTTTGACGATTTTGCTGATTCGATACATTGTTTCTTTGAAAACGACCACCATCTCTAAAGTTTCCAGCCCAACGACCCAGGTTCTCCTTGTTATTAGAACGACTACGAGATCGCGACCTATTGCCACGTCCTCTATAACGAGGAGATCTTGAACGAGATCTTTCTCCCCTCGAACGAAAAGAATCTACCGATCGGGATCGCGAACGCGAACGCGACACTGACCTACTAAATTTACGTCTTTTACCAGTACGTTTATTATTTGACATTAGTTGCTTATCAGTTCGATAATTACGTCCTTTCTGTTTGTTACCAATTTTTTTAAATGTTTCAATTTTCTCATTTTCGTGGCGATCGCTATGTTTATCGATACTTTTTTGTCTCTTTTTACGATCTTTATTATTACGATTAAGATCATCTTCTTCCTCAGATATAAGTTCTGTATCCATATTTTCAATATTACTAACAACAGTATCATCATCTTTCTTGCCTGTTTTACCTTTCTTAGTAGGAGATTGTTCAAGTTCTGTTGGGTTTTCTTCAATAATTGGGGTAGTTGTACCACCTTCAATGTCTTCCGGCTCTTCTGGATCATTATTTTCATCTAAACAAGGTGTATATGATCGATCTTGTTCACCTTCATTCTCGTTTTCTGCATTTTCTGAATGGGAAGTTATATTTGTTTCAGTTAATCTTTCTGCGTCTTTAGTGTCTTTTGGACGATCAATATCTAGTTCCTCCCAATCACTGTCATCATATAACTCAAGAACTCCTTTTCGATTTGCGGCTGCTGTTTCACTTTCTGGCATACGTATTTCTGATACTGCTGGACTAGGAGAATGCACTGTATCTGAACGTTTATCAGGCTCGTTATTTGAATCTTTTTCCTCCGTTATACTTTTGTGCATTTCATTTTCTACATTACTAGACTCCGATATACCATCTTCGTTATTATGTTTATTAGACTTATTAATTTTATGTGAAACTTTATTTTCCGAATTTGTGTCTTCACCTTTTTTATCTTCATCATCATCACCATCGTCATCTCCATTGTCATCACCATCATCTTTCGCAACTGTTTCCTGATCTATACTATGAGCACTTTTTTCATTTTCATTTTCTTCCTCTTCATCAATCTCCTCTGTAGGATTTTCGGGCTCATATAACTCTGCAGAACCTATATTTACATTAGGATTCGGTTCTGGTGGCATCGGTATTTCGTCATCATCATCTAATTGTACTAAATCTTCATTTTCATCGTCTTCCTGAGAAGTGATAATTTGTGTATAGGAAAGAAAAAATGATATTCTTGGTTAGTATACCATTTTTGTGGTGTATTTGGTGTTTTTGAATGTGGCTACATTGAAAACTAAATTAAAATAAACCTTAGTTTTGTGTCATTTATGTACCCTTTCCAACTTTGTTGATACATATTTTTTAATAACTAGAAATTTACCCAACAGAAAGTAAATCCTAACAAAAAAGCAAGCTTAGTTTATATTGCTCGTACTAACAAAATCTTGCAAATGTTATCCTAACTGTAAAAAACTGATCTTTATGTTCGACAGAAAAAAACGTTCAGATAATGTTTTTTTCTGAAATAAAGCCAAAATTAAAATACAACCTGCATAGTTTTGCCATGCCTATTTTCTTTCATATGTGCCAAGTACATCCTCACTAAATTATATTAATTTATATACGCCAAGTTAAGAAGTTTTCATTAATTTGCCACACCCCGTTTAAGATTGTTCTCTTTTTAGTATACCTATAAAATGCCGTATATACATACAATGATTAAATACTAAATATTTTCTAATATGAAAATTCTCAAAGAAAAGTAAGACAATTTTAAACAGGACTAAAATTATTATTAGGAAATGGACAAAGTTTTTAATAACCTATATATCTTATATATATCTTAAATATTTTCATAAATTATTTTAAACATTTACATAACAAAATTGTAGGTATACTCGTACGTACGTACAAACATACATTATGTATCTAAAATATAATTCAGTTCTGTATACATATAATAATATAGAAAGGAAATTTATTTCCACTGTATTTGACAAATAATTTTTTTTCGAAGAATATTAAATTACTAATTAAAGAAATATGTCGACTTCAGGCAAAATAAATTTTGTTTAAAATTAAAATTTGTGCTCAAAGTTCAGAAAAAGTTTAATTTAATTTTAAATAAAAGATGAACAAAGTAAAATAATATAAACTCTGTTCATACATATATTTTTATATGTATAAAATTCGATTCAATTAAATGTGAATAGCAAATTTATACATAAATTTAGTAGACTTTAATTGAAACGTTGTATCAAAGAAGTACATACATATTTGCCAATAAGGCGAAAAATATTGTTTGTTTTTTAATAAAGTACATAGTTAAAAAAAAAAAAAAAATTAACGGACATTTTATGCCTATATAATCATAGTTGAGTTAAAGGAACCCTTACACGACATGTTTTTTACACTGTTATTGTCAACTTTTACATGAGTAAAGAGTTACATGTCGTGTATAACTTCTAAAACATTGCTTGTGTAAAAAACACAAGGAAAGTCTTATGACAAAATTTTCAATTAGAGCTTGCTCTAATTTCGTATGTACACACATATGATATTAAATTTCTATGCCTGCACAAACATTAGTCGGCGATGAATTATGTGTAAAATAGTTTTTTTTATAGATTTTGTGTCTAAAATTTTATTATTTATTTACATATGAAATTGTACATATACGTTTGTGACTAAAAATTATAAACCTTATGTAAATTGACTAATTTTGACATACACAAAGAAAAACTTATGTATTTTAAAACTAAAAAACACGTGTAAAAAACATGTCGTGTAAGGGTGCCTTAAGCTGCAACTTTATTTTGGGTATTTAAACGAGGATATTTTAAGAAATTTTTTTTTTAATATATTCGAGGCAATTAAGCAATTGTTAAATAACAGTGGTATCAAAAATAGTTCTGGACGCAAAGAAATATGAAAAATATTTCCTTCGGCGACTACCTCTTAGCAGACTTCTGACAAAAGCTCTGAATAAAAATTGACACATACAATATAGGCGCTGCAAGAAGCTAAGCCGTAATTCTGACACAGGGTTGTAGAGGCCAATTATGTATGTATGTATCAAAAATAATTGCCTGTATATCCTTGCAGCTTTTTTAGCGTCTGCGAACGTGTTAAGAATAAGTAATCTTTTTAAAATTTGATAATAAATTATTGAACATAGATCATATGCATGTTATTCAATAAAAAAAACTATTTTAGTAATGCTTGCAAACTATATGTATATACGAGGTCTGATCAAAAACTAACCGTTATTTTCAAATTTCGTGAGTTACGTACTTTCGATTTTCGCATTTTTTTCTGTTATCTTGGTACACATGTCTGTTATATATGTTGGTAATATCAGCCATTTTGGATTGTCAGTTTTCGAAAAATGGATCAAAGAAGCTTATTAAGTTTTGTGTAAAAAATTAAATTAAATGTGCAAGGACATTTAAAATGTTGACTGTGGCGTTTGGCGAGTCTACTAGAGAACACAAGTTCTATTGTGGTATAACCAGTTTAAGGTAGGTCGAGAAGTGTCAATGACGATGCTCGTCCTGGTCGCCAGAGCACGTCAACAACAGATGAAAACCTTGAAGTAGGGAAGAAAATGATTTGGAATAAACGTCGAACCACTATCAGAAAGGTTGCTGACGATGTTGGCATATCGTTCGGCTCATGCCAAGCAATTTTTACGGATGATTTAGGCATGAAAAGTGTGGCAGCTAAGATTGTTCCAAAATTGCTAAATTTTTAGCAAAAACAACATCGGATGGACATCGCTCAGGAGCTGTTGAACATCGTCAACGACGGTCCAGATTTGCTCAAAAAGGTCATAACTAGTGCCGAATCATGGGTGTATGGCTACGACATTGAAACCAAAGCCCAATCATCCCAATGGAAACGTCCAGAAGAGCCAAGACCGAAAAAAGCACGTCAAGTTCGGTCAAATGTGAAGGTTTTGCTCACTGTTTTCTTCGACTGCAATGGCGTGGTGCATCATGAATTCTTGCCACAAGGTCGTACGGTCAATAAGGAATACTACCTTGAAGTTATGCGCCGTTTGCGAGAAGCAATTCGTCAGAAACGCACAGAATTGTGGAAAAACCAATCATGGATTTTGCACTATGATAACGCACCAGCCCACACATCGATGCTTGTGCGTGACTTTTTGACCAAAAACAAAACAGTTATCATGCCTCAACTACCGTATTCACCCGACTTGACCCCGCGGACTTTTCCCTCTTCCCAAAACGGTAGACACCAATGAAAGGAAAGCGTTTTGCTACGATTGAGGAAATAAAAGAAAAATCGAAACAGGAGCTGTTGGCGATACCAAAAGCACGTTTCAGAAGTGTTTCGAGAATTGGAAAAAACGCTGGCATAAGTGAATTATATCTGAGGGCGATTACTTTGAAGGGCACAAGATAGTTATTGATGAATAAATAAATACTTTTTTAAAAAATTTAAAATAACGGTTATTTTTTATCATACCTTGTACATAGTATATAGCAGGAGAAGTAAATCAAATGTGTATATGCCGATTTTTAATGTACATGTTAAGAGTCTTGAAATACAATTAATAAAATAATACAATACATAGTTAAATTTTTTATATTGGTATTAGTAGAAATATAATTGAACGTTGCATTATTTCGTTTCATAAGCAAAAAAGCGGTACTTAAACTACATGATTTTTCTTTGGAGTTAACATTTGAAACAAAACCTTCAAAATGCTTTGCGTTTAAGAAAATAATTTTATCAAATTCTTTAACCGTCGGACGAAAACATTTGAAAGTATACAAAACAATTAAGAAAATCAAAACTAAATTTGTATAGAAAAGAAAAATTTGTTTTCTTTGGATATTTATGTTTTAAAGGCAAAAAGTATAGTTTTTTATAAGTTCTATTTAATTTTTTATAAACATGTTTAATTTTATTTATCTTTAACAAAACTGCTTTTTAATTGATTAAATTGTTTATCCCTCAAAATGTTTTACAGGTGTTGCTTCAAATATTCAACTAATAGATTGGTCAACACAATCCCCAGTCTTGAAACCAAATGTACGTACAAACTCACCTCGCAAGCACAATTTTATTTGATTCACTTGTTTTACACGTGCTTATGACAAAGGCAAAACAACAAGAACAACAACAATTTTACTACCATTTAAAATGAAAAATATTCCAAGTACTAGTAAAAATACACATGTATATATTTTTGTTGTTTTAGGTGCTAGTAGAATTAATAACAACTGCTTTTTACTTTTCGAGCTATCATTTATTTCATCACTGTATACACTATTCTAACGATCTGCCAAGTTAAAAGAAATCTATTTTGAAAACTGTATTACTATATAATTTTGGCATTTCTTAATAAAATTAGTTTTTAAATTTGTTTGTATTATTAAAACTAAAAAAAGAAGACAGTTAATCACCCCTGTTGCAGAATATGATTGTGTTCAGAATCAAAACTAAAATCGACAAAAATATGCTTTTGGTGTTATAGAAAAAGATATTATCGATTTCATATGCATGTGTCAGAAATTGCTGTCATAGAAATAATCCGATCAGCTAACAGCTGGCATGTTTGTGTGTTCTTTTAAAGAGGTAGAATAGGAATAGAAGAGGAAATGAGGTTGTCCAATATATCTGCATATCACTGCAGTAAAATTGAAAATAACGCTTTGTCTGACATCAAGTATATGTACGCTGTCTCCGATAATTCCAATAGATAACTACAATCAATTAAAATTTTTCTCTTGTTTTTTCACTGCTTTCTTAATCCATTAGTAGAACTATTAGTACTTCAATCATTTTATTATTTTGTTAAAATTTATAAAATTATTTTATTTATCTATTTTTTTAAATATTACTAAAAATATGAGCAAAAATAAAATGTATACACTACTAAATTCAAACAAATTGAAACAACAAAACAACAAAAAATTAAAAAAAAAATGTATACAACAATAAATGATGTAGAAGAATAATACCATGGATTAAACAGAACTGGGGCATGACTTTTTTTTTCTATACAAATTGATACAATAAAAAAACGCTGGAGAATTCAGTCATGAAATAGAGTCTGTTTTATTTTAACAGCGATTTTTCTTATACTCTCATTTTGAGATGAGAAACAAATTCTTTCAACAATGTTACAACACTTTTATTAAATTTCATACATTTTGTAAACAAACCAATTGGTTTTTTGTTGTTGGCGCAAGGAAAAATAAGAACAAAAGAAAATCGAAAAAACATTTGAAAATTTAAATAAATTAATATATTTTGGGATTTGTTAAATAAAATGAGTGATATTATAAAAAAATAATTGAAGTGCGTAAACGTAATTAAATTATAAAATATAAATTCAATTTTAGCAAAAACTCTCATAAACATTTTTAATAACTTTACATTCAAGAAATGTAAAAACATTCGTGATGTTGCAGCCGTCGTTTAAATTATGGGCATGTTTTCTCTGAGAGTCGTTTTTGCTTGAAGATGCGGTCATATTCTGTTCAATCATTAACACAGCTGTTTCAAATATGGGGTTTATTTATGTTCGAAACAAGACAAAACCATTACAATTTCTTCGACAGGGGTTTGTGATAATAAAAATATATGAAAAAGCTATTGTAAAGAACATTATATTTGGAAAAGAACAAATAGTTGATATATCGTAACAAATAGTTAGTATATCGTAAGTATATATTTAGAATATCGTAAGCAACAGTTTAGCAAGTTGTTGGCAGAAGTTTGCTAAGACCATTTTAAAATTATACCAACTACTATTAATTAAACTTTTCATGTATGTATATTAAGGAAAAAAACTATATTGTATATATATTTATATATACATATAATCATTTTTGTATTGTATTGTATAGTATTTAATTAAGAAAGAAGTTTTTAAAAAATATACTTATCAAACTAAATATATATGTTTGTCAAATTTGGCATGAAGAAACAAAATTAAACTTTTGTTATTTTATTAGAAAGTCAGAGCAAAGCATGTATAAATAAGATTTTTTAATTAATTTAAAAAATTCCTTAGGTTTTGAATAGAACTGTATATGCGGTGTTCGCATGTTTATTGGTTTATAAGATAGAGACGTTTTAGTGGATCTACCTGTACGTGAGTGATTTGTAATTGCACATTAAAAAAACGGAAGCAGTTCAAATTTTAAAGTAATGTAATTTCTGACACCAAAACAACTTTTTTTGTCATTTGCCATTCGGCAAACATAATTTTAAAATGTTCCTTGTATAAATATGATTTTCAACAACTGACCTTCGATTGCCAGTCATCCTTAATCGAACCATAAATAAAAAAAATGTATTGCCTAATATGCAGCATATTCATTAAAAACAAGATATTCTTTTACAGATTCAGTGCATAACCAAATAACAATATGCAAATAATTGAAAATATTTGACAGTAACTTTTACGCATAGCGTAATAATAAATTGAGACTTTTTTAGAAATAATTCTTACAGCCTGTTTGTATGATACGAACTTCATATAATGAGGGTATAAATATAAACGTCAATTTAATCATTGTTAAAAAACGTCAATCTAATTATGGTTAAGGTGCGCTCGGATAAGGCAAATATTAGATAAAAAAGCGTAAATGTAATTTTATTGAAACATTTATATTGTTTGTTATTTATTGTTTTAAACTTAATTAGTCAAGAATTTAAATGTTAATTCTTATTATAATCTGTTTTAGTATAATTCCTTAATGTGACTTGGCTTTATTATAACAAGTTTTTCACGCTAATTGCATAAAAAGCGGAGCCTTTACATTCGTCGACTAAAATTAATTTAATATGGTTAATTTTTCTGGTATTTACACTAAAATAATGAAAATAGAAATAAAACCGACATCTCTCAGCGAAAATAAAAGAAATTGGCAAGCATCGAATTAACTAGATCAATGTGCTATAGTCTGTTAAAACAAAGATTAATTTCTGTAGCATTTTGACAAAACATCTTAAATCAAATTTAAAAAGTTAAAAAAAATGTTGTTAATGGTACGAATTTTTATTCAAAAAACATTTTTATGTACGTTTTTAAAATTTTGTATTTTAGAAGAAATTTTACTTTAATTTTTGTTTATTTTATTTTTTTAATAAAAATTATTTTTTCCCCGAGTTTTTTTTTAACTTTTTTGCTATCTTATCTCGACTTAAGGGTATTTTGTTAAAATGCCTCAGATTTGTTTATTGATTTATTTGCTATCAATACAAAAAAGTCTACATAGCCAAAATACATGTATTGTAAGTAAGAAAAACTACAATAGAATAAACTTAATTTGTTTGGGTCGAACGGAAATTGTATGTAGCGTTAAATCAGTCTTAAAGAGTCATCTTAAGTTGCCCACATAATTCGACTGAAAATTATGGTTAAAATTTAACATGTATCGTAAAATTATATACCAAAAATCGATTGTCGTGTAGACGAAATGAAAGACTGTGTTTCCGTTTACATCGTAATCGGCCCCGAAAACAAAATTCTGGGATCGGATCTATACTCCTGAACGATCCGACACTCAGTCGGTCAAAAATTAGTCGACTCAGCAAAAGCTGTAGTTAGCGGAAGTTTTTCATCAGGAAGGAACTTCCAGCACTAGCAGAGCTGTTACAACAACAATTCATCGGAGGAATATTGGAGACTTTAGGCTGAACTATTGTAGAACTAGCTATTTACAGAACCTATTATTTTATAATGGTCTTTAACTATATACTGAATTGCCATTGGAACTTAAAAATTAGAAGAATATTTAAGAAAATTATGATTATTGTAAAATCCAAAATATAAATAAATTTTGTATAAAAACCATAAGGCTAAATAAATTGATTCGATTTGGCAGTGTCTACAAACAGGCTGTTGGTTTCATTACTTAAAAGGCAAATTATAAAAAACATTTTCTTTTAATTAGACAATAAAACTAGGATTCGCGTTAAATTCATATGCACCAAAATAAAACTGATTTTCGCTCTATAGGGGAAAATCAAATAACTTGTTTCAAAAAATAAATTTCCGTAATTTCATCTTCTGGTGTAAGACTTAAAAAATTTTTAATTTTAATTAAAAAAAAAACAATACTCCATTTTTATAAGTAAAAAAAAAAGAATAAAGTAAATAATACACATCATACCTTTGCCACATTAGATGTATTTAAAGCGCCTGCATTAGTTGTATAACTCTCTGATGACTTAGCCACTTGAAGAGATTCATGTGAATATATTGAAAAATTTGGACAATTTGAGTCGTCATCATTATTGCCATAATCGGAATTCAGTTGAAATAGTGAGCTATTTAAGGGTGGTGGAATAACTACGGAAGGAGGGGCTGGTGGAGGAGGCACACTCATTATAACTGGTGGCGCAACATTAAGGTGAGGTGGTGGAACACTCATCGGAGGTGGTAAACCGCCGAATAAAGAGTTTTCATTTATAGGTGTTTGAAGACTTGTCTGTGGTTGCTGGTTGAGAAGAATCGATGGTGGTGGTAAACATGTTTGTTGCATACTTCCGAAAGGATTATTTTGGCTTTGTTGTTGCTGTAGGGATGTAGTGTTCTCATTATGATTATTTGTAAACGGCAAAGAATTACGCTGCTGGTTATTTAAGTTATTACGAGTGTTATTTTGATTTTGTTGGTTTTGTTGATTACGTTGATTAAAATTTCTTTGCTGGAAGGGTGAAAGATTATTGTGTGATGTTGGCTGGACGTTATAATTAGGATTATTACTAAAATTAAAGTTTCCACGGCCAACCATACTAAAATTCAATCCACCGCCGCTATTAGCGCTACCACTTCCATATCCACTTCCAGTTCCGCCAGTAGAATGTCGGTATTGACTGCTTCCCCCACTATTTCCACCACGGTAGTTGTTTTGATTATTAGAACGATTATTATAACCGCCTCCTCCACCACCGCCACGATTAAAGTTTGTATTTCCACCACCACGTGAATACATTGGAGCGTGAATAACATCATTTGTATTTATACCACTTTTAGTTTGTTTTTTATCTGGACTGTTTTCTGTATTTAAATTATTTGGCCTTGATGAACCTTCATTTGTAATTGGCAAGTTTAATGTTCCATCTGAGTTAATGCGAACGCTCTCTAAATTTCGGGAAGCGCTATGCCAGCGTTCTTGAATATCCATTATACTCGAAAGTATGTCCGAATTCGAATTGTTTTGTTCCACTCTTGAACCATACAATCCACCATTTGATTGTACACGTCCAAGTAATAAACCTTTTCGGGATCTTTGTGAACCGTAATTGGAAATACGTACAGAAGTTTGCAATGCTGTTCCATGACCTGTTTCAATATGAATTTCACTTTCGATATTGCCAGAATGATCACTATCAGAAAAATATTCCAAGTCATTAGCCCCTCCAAATAACGATAAACCTGCAGAAGATCCTGACAGATGTGAGGTGTATGTAGGATCCGGTTTCACTCCCATTTGTTCGGCTAAACGTTTGCTAGCAGTCATACGAATCCCATCTGAAGATTTTTTTCCTCTTGTAGTCGAAGTTTTTGTTCTACGCCTTCTTCGACGTCTTATTACTTTCTTAGTTGTTTTAATAGCAAATTTTTCATCAAAATTATTTAAATCGTATTCAACAACATATGTGCGTTGGCGTGCGCGTCGGCCTCTTCTACGCTTACGAGTTTTACGAACAGCTGACCGATTAGCACCTCTAGTTCTATTACTTGTAGAACGCCTAGTAGTTGTAGTAGTAGTAGTAGTAGTACGTGGTCGTCCCCGCTGGGCTGTCAAACTTGTAGTGGTGGTGGTTGTAGTTGTCTCCAATCTTCCAATGTTTGCCCTTGTACGTCTTAATATGGCTGCTCGAATACGCTCGTTTTGTCGTGTCCTTAATATTCTAGGTTGCTGGATTTCTCGAACTCGTAATCTGCTCTCCGGTATACCCATATCTCTGATATCTTCATAAAGCATATTTAGGTCTTCTTCATCATCGTCTTCCTCTTCGGAATCTACACAGTCATCGCAATACCATGAACCTTCTGGTATTTCCGATAATGGTGGCGATAAGCAATCCATATGATAGCCATGGTTGCAATGGTCACACAACAACATTACATCTTCTCTATCTGGTCTCTCACATATTTCACAATTTGTTACGTCTTCTTCATCAACCAATTCATCCTCCAATATCAATTCTTTTTTAGCATTCGGATCAACATTTATTTCACGAACAATATTACGATTATTATACGACTCACGCACGATTATACGTTGAAACTCAATACGGTCAATAGGACATGTTTGAACATTTTTTGACCAGGCTTCAATACAATTTGCACAAAATAAGTGTTCACATGTTGATGGCGAACCAATTTGTTGCTGCCGAAATGTTAACAAACAAATTGGACATTTTTCAAGTAAATCATTACTACTACTATCAGAAGCAAACCCTGTCTCCTCTTGATACTGCTTGATATTTTGTTGTAAATTATTATTCGTTTTATTATCAGTCGATGGACTTTTTAATTCATGTTCATCATCAGACTCTATGTATTTTTTACCACGCGATTTCTTACGATGTGTTATCTGAAAAAAAACAAAAAATATAAGTTAATAAACCTCGTAATTCTTTGTCTTCAAGATCTGATTTATTTGTTAACTTGACTTAAAACTAGTACATATATACATATATATGTATGTGTTCATGTTCAATTATAAATTCAATCTTTGAATTATAAAAGAATGCCATAATATACATTTTATTGTTTTTTCGCGTCAGTTAAAAAAGGAAAAAAAATGAAAATATATAATATAATGTTATAGTAATATAATGTTATCACCATGGTATAATGATTATACCATGGTTATCACTAAAATTGCATATTTTTCATATAAGTGTATTGAAATATATAGACATGCCTACTGATGAAAAAGTAACAGTAGCGTTTTACGCTTACTATACAGCACCAATATCAATAACTCCTGTTACAGCCTCATCACGAAATATTGCAAATTAATTAAGTTTACAACACGATTGGCTTACAAAATGGAGTTACTATCAACATCGTAAAGTCGAACGGTTCGAATCCAAATGTCCAACAGTTTTTCTTAATAATATATTAATTCCTAAAGCAAGGACCAAATATTTGGGTATACACATTGACAAAAGATTAATGTGAAAGAACTATGTTAAAGCTAGAGTATAATTTAAAAGTTTTAACAAAGAAACAGTATTGGTTATTGGAACCTATATCTACATTAAACCTCCAAAAAATAATATTAATTTACTTTACAAAGTTATTTTGAAACCAGTGTGGCCATTTGATATTCAGTAAGTCCAATATTGATGTTTTGCAGCGACATCCGTTAAAAGCTTTTAGCCTTATCTTTAATACCTCCTTGGTTTGTAACCAACGTACTTTGCACTAAAAATTATCTACTTTCTTAAGAGGTAACATCGGTTTCTTTGGCGTTGGTGGTGGAAAACTCAATTCTAATTATTCTGTAATTTTATACTTGCTTTAGGTATGATAACAATGCAACTTTTGATAACAATTATTTACTTGGGTTTGTTGTAAAAAATTAAATTTTTACATTTCCACAAAAAAAAAAAAAAAATAAATAAATAATTTGTTAAAAATGTAGTTGGAAACTTTAGAGAAGATAAAATAAGTGATAATGTGTTTTATACAATTTTTTAATCTACATTCGTGATTGCCATAGGAACTTATAACAGAGCTTGTAAAAGAAAGATTTGGTATATGTAATTCAATATAAAAACACTTTTTTGGCTATTTAAAAATTGAATTTTGAACAGAGACTGCAATCATTTGCTATTATAGGAGTTATGTATTCATTGTAATGCAATATTTTTCAACATTTATTTATACAATACAAATAATCAAAAGGAAAAATGTTGTTTTATAGTACGATTACAGTAGATTAATGGTTTATAATACTGTTTGTTGTTTATGAATACAAAATTATGAGCTCTTTCTTATAAGGCTCTCTTGTAAGCCCGTCATTATAAATTAGACTGTTGAATTAAATTCATTAATTTCTCACTTTCTTTTAATAATACTAATAATAAAGACAAAAGTTTATTTCTATTTTCTTAAGAAAATAAAAATTCAATAATAAATGTACTTCTACTACAGTTACTTCTATAAAAAACGTTGGCGTATATTTAATGAAGAAAACCGTAACGATTAATTAAAAAAAAATTTTTTTTGGTTTTTGTTTTAATTTAATTAATTATAATTTCAAATATTAGCGGTAATTACTCTTCGTTGCAAAAGCTATTTCGGAATATGAAAAAATTGCAGAAATTAAAAAAATTCACGACCTGTTACTTAGTAACCTAGAAACTTTCGAATCTTCCATTAGCAGCTTTAGATGCTTGCTACTCAACCTTTTTTCGAATTCTAATTTTTGAGTTACTTCTTTTTTCTTTTTTTAGCTCTTTTTTGTTCCGAGATCAGGAGTAGGAGGTAAAAAAACTGATTTTCTTTACTTTTTCTCATTCCAATTATTAATTAATCGTATATGGCCTTTTGTGGCTAGATTAATTAATAATAAGTAAATGAAATGAAAAAAAATCATAATACGAAGTACTATAGCGGTAATCTCTCTTCGTTGCAAAGCCCCTTCAAACCTTGCAAACAAGCAATCGAAGCATATACTTCATTGTACAGAAAATTTATGACATTAAACTTCCGATATGTACAGTTTTGACTAAGTTGACAATCCTTGGTCGACCAACTAGAACCGATTGTCGTGGGAACGTTTATTAGTAGCAGTAGTAATTATTTATTTTCACATTTCGTTACAATACGTGTAACGTTATTAATATAAAATATTAAGAATATTACACACGGCTCTGAACTAGGTCGTTAGCCGAAAAGGACATTTATTACTCGTATTGCAATAATTTATTTACATTAATATGTAAATAAAAATTTGTGTTTTTAAGGCTCCAGGCTCTGACATCTTCAAAAAAAAGATATATGAAAAAATATTTCTTTCAGCGACTACCTCTCAGCACTCTTCTGGCAAAAGCTCTGAGAGTAAGTAATTGCCATGAACAAGCTTCTCAAGTCTGTCGTTCGGAGTCGACATTAAACTGTAGGTCCCGGTACTCATGGATAAAAATTGACACACACAACATGAGTGCTGCGAGAAGCTAGGCCGTAATCCTGACAGAGGGTTGTAAAGGCCAGTTATGTATGTATGTATGTATGTTTTTAAAATAATTTAATATGAAATTATGAAATTACAGTTAAAGCATCTGGAAATGTGGATCAGTTTTCTTAAAATGTTATTTAAATTGAATTAAACAAGTTTTAACTGAGTAGAGTTTTTGTCGAGGTTGGATGATCTTACAAATTGGTTTTCAGTTATAGCTGCTTTCTTTTTGAAAAGTCAGCCAGTCGGTTTTACCCTCCATTAAATGAGGCAAAAACTTCCTCTAAGATTTGTAGGTAAGTACCAATATATACTTGGAGCAAAATCAATAAAATACGTCGACAACAATAAAAAACCTTTTTAAAAGCTAAAATACAACAAAAGCTTTTAATTTCTTTAATATAAAAATAACAAAAAAAAAAAAAAAAAAACAAAAACAAAACAAAACAAATTGTTAAAAAACAGAGTAACAAATAAAAAATAATGAATACGGTATTTAAAAATTATTACTAATATATATATAAAGTTTTAAAGGCCCTGAAGGAATAGTACACTACAATAGTACACAAACTCTATCATATCGTAAACAATACGATGGCTTCTGGCGAAGCCTCCTAACCACCACGTCTACAGTCGTACATATCATCGATGTCGACTAATGCGGATAAAATGGAATAAGAGAGCAAAACAAAAACAAGTTGTAATTCTGATTCATCCAAATAAGATGACAATTACAAAAACTGTAATCATGGTGAGAAAAGGAGAATATGATAAAAACTGTTGTTTGACTTTACTTCGACTAACTCATACAAGGGTATGTACATATGGAAAAGAAAAAGAAATTTCAGTATATGATTTCTTGAAGAGTGTGAGTTAAATAGTTGATGTTTGGGTCATGAACATGTACAGACACAAAGAACTTTGATGAGACTACAGTAGCTGGAGTCGAAAACATGTTCAGTTTTGCTAGTGTACTACTATTCCTTCACGGATATCATTTTCTCCTTTGCTTATCTAAAACCTTATTGCAAAACATCTAATTTCTTTATAGAAATTAACTTTGATCTAATTAAAGCGTTACTGACGAAACAAAATTATTTTAAAATCCAGCGAGTCAAACTTTCGGGGATTCAGCATATCGTAAATTTGATTATTTTTAACTTGAATAAAGACTTAAATCAAAATAACACATTTTAAGAAAATATACGACAAATACATAGTCAATACTTAATCACGAAAATAGTCTTTAATGTGGCTTCATAGATAAAAGAGTAATCGGAATATTTTGAAATTTTCACATCGATGATATTAGTTGATTTCTTTTGAAGATTAGAATTTAAAATATTTTTAGTTAATTCCCTTACTGTTGATCAATTGCTATATGCATGTATGTATGTTCAGTTCTTACGTAATAATATTTAAAGCGTTAAAGTAAATATCTATAGGATATTTAGTATAATTCATAATAACTCCTTAATTTAGGTTTAATCCATACATTAGTCATGAGACGTTATCTGTCTTATAAGCTCAAAATAAAAAATCTTATTCACAAACCTTAAATAAGAGCAAATTAACTAATAAACGATTTTAAGGTCATGTTGGTAATACCATGATGTTATTTCAACAGTGATGCACAATAAAAGCGATCGGTTACTTCGGTAATTTTTTAATATTCATAAAAATAATGTTATAGTAATACAATTATACATACATACATACATACATACATACATACATACATAACTGGCCTTTACAACCCTCTGTCAGGATTACGGCCTAGCTACTCGCAGCACTCATGTTGTGTGTGTCAATTTTTTATCCATGAGTACCGGGACCTACAGTTTAATGTCGACTCCGAACGACAGACTTGAGAAGCTTGTTCATGGCAATTAATTACTATCAGAGCTTATGCCAGAAGACTGCTGAGAGGTAGTCGCCGAAAGAAATATTTTTTTCATATTTCTTTTTTTGAAGATGTCAGAGCCTGGAGTCGAACCCAGGGCCCATGTCTTAGTAAGCCAACACACTAACCACTAGACCACGGCGACTACGATACAATTATAATACAATTATACATAAAATATATGTGATTCAAATAATATTTACTGCTGTTAAAAAAATAACAAACAAACTGAAAAAGTTAAAGAAAAAATTTCCTTTGAAGAAAATTTTTTGATTTCATGTATAAAGTAATCGAATACTACCATCCTCGTTTTGGTTTGTGCATCACTATTCTCTTTAAATTTTTTTTATATCAAAATTTGGTAAAATGGAATTGTAAACTGGAAAGAAAGAGAAATAGAGATTTACATTCGTAATTTCTACAGGCACTGATGACAGAGCCTGTAAGGGAAAGAGATGACATATGTAAGACAAAATAAAAACAACTTTTTGGCCATTTAGAAATTTTATTTTGTACAGAGACTGCAATCATTTGCTATTATATAAAAATTTTTAATTATGTGAATTTAAATATGTATATAATTACCTATTCTTGCAATTATATTAGATGTAATCATTGTAATACTATATTATTCCACTTTAATTTATACAATAATCCGATCCAACTCATAAATGTCGTGTTATTGTACGGTTAAAGTACCTAGAAACCAACAATAAAAATTTCTTATTTATAAATGGTTTATGAGAGCGTTATGACACTGTTTCTTGTTTATGAATACAAAATTAAGAGATTTTGCTTATAAGGCTCCCTCAAGCACGTTTTATCTCATTATGAATTAGACTGTTGGTCTTTTTTTCAGTTTAAGATTTATTACATTAAACTGCAACAACAACAAATGTTTCCTTTTTAATTTTTAATAGTAAACTGACTGTTCTAAATAAAATACAAATAAGTTATGATAAGAGTTTCATATTATTATATAATTCGCAATCATAAAGGAATCCGTGCTTTATTTTTGCCGCATACTGTAATCATCCCCTGACAATTGGTCCTGTGAAAAAAAGTAGTTACGGTGTTAAGTTGTGTAGGTGATCTATCGACTAGTGCTATAAACACATTCAAGGCTATCGACCACCTAACACACGACTACAAAAATAGCCAAGTAGCCAGATATTTAATTATAATAACGATACAGCAACAAAATAAACATCTGTTTTGACACGTTGAACATAACCTAACCAACTTTAATAACACAAAATACGAATAAATAAAAATTTAAGAAAACTAAATAGGTAATTAAATAATAAATTAAAAGTGAAATAAAAACTGATGGAAAAATCTGAAATATGATAATGAAAACTATACAAAAATGTAAACATATGATTTTTTTCAGTGGTGCAACTTAAATTTTTTTCGCATTTTTAATATATATATATATATAGTATATACAGTGTGAGCTCGATTTTCGCAACCCCGATTAACGCAACACCCCGATTAGCGCAACAGCAAATTTTTTACAGTACAGTCTTTATAAGTGCAACGATTTTCAAAAAAGAGTCTCAATAAGTGCAACACTATTTTTTTAAATATATTTACAATAAATTCTGTTTGTGTTTCTTGTTCAGAAACGTAGTTTTATAAAAGTAATCATATTTAATCAAAGAATCCCATTTCAATAGCATTTCTCCCACGTTAGTGTTGTCCCAAACACGTTTTAAAACACAAATACAAATAAAATTCACTTTTTAAAACAAAAAATTGCTCACTACGCCAATGTTTCAACAAGAAGACTGTTTTTAAACAGTTAGTTTTTTGTTTTTTTTTTAATAAAAAAATTGTTTTTTACAAATAATTTTTCTCCCTTTTATTAAAAATGGGGTATTTTCAGGTACAAAAAAAGTGGTCGATAATTGCAACTTTTTCGGTAATTGCAACAGGCCAGATTTTTTCAAGTTGCGAAAATCGAGCTCCCTCTGTATATATATATATATATATATATATATATATATATCTGTGGCAATATGGAAGAGTGGCTTAAGTCGACATAAGAGAGAACTTAGTTAAGGCGTTTGGGGCATTACAGAAGCAAAGGCGCTTAAATGTGTTTAGTCCGTTTTGAAAAATTCTATTTTTTATCAATGTTATGTACGTTTACTTTTTAGCCTAAGTTTTTTAAATCAATAATGCATTGAACAAAACAACTTATGTGCACATAGATTTGTTTACATATTCATATTTTCGATTTATCATATAACTTATATTTACATTAGTTTTTTTTAATAAAATGTGGTTCTTGTATAAAGTTAGTTAATGTAAGTTCTTGAATAAATCCTCTTATGTTTACTTAAAACTACACAATACATACTTTTTATTTCAACAGAAGCGCTTAAGTTACTTAAGGACCTGTCAAACGCAGATTTCAGTTTCGAAAAATCGCTTAAGTAGAAAAGGCGTAAAATCTTCTAAAATAAACTATATTTTTTTAAAATATTTATCCTTCTTCTCTAATGAACATGTTACCAATATATTAACTCATAAATTATTTGCAAAAAACATACAGAATAAAAATTACACAAAATTGATGATATCCAAAAACTTCAATTTTCAACTTAAGCTACTCTTTCATATTGCCACAGATATATTTCATGTATTGCCTTTATCATGTATCTTATTGTATTGACAGCACTAAACTGTTTGTTGTCGACAAGAAAAATAGAAATTAGCATAAGTTGGCTACGGGCTACAAAAGTAGTCGGTGGTCGGTAGTCGTGTTGTCACTAAAATAATTATTCTCAAATGCACACATGTATTCTATTTTTGACAGCTTGTGGTCGATGGCCTTTAATGTGTTTATAGCATAATACCTCCAAATGCTTGTCGATAGCAAACTTCTCTGGAACTGTATCACTTGGTTAGATTGAACATGTGCACCATAGTGTAATCAAATTTATAATGATGATGTACATTGATTCCCGGTTAGGTTTATGTCTTTTAACTAAATGCTAAAGGGCATATTTAATCGTAAAATTGTAATGTTAAGGTCGATAGTCGTAAAAGTTTATTCATAGATATTGCCCTTGAGGGCAAAAATTAGGAGAAATTGTACACAAAATTTTTCATCGGTACAAAAGCCGAAATGTATGCTATTAAATATCCTAACCCGGAAAAAATTTTTAATATTAAACATGATATTTTGCAATTTTACACTGAATTATTAAACCAAATCAATGCTAGATTTGATTTTAATCGAGAAGATATTAAATTGTTACAAATAATTACTACTAAGAAAATATTATCAAAAGACGACTTGCGTATATTGTCCCTTGTTTTAAAATTTTCTAAACTTATAGGCTGTGATCCTGATCGTTCAACGGAATTAAGCATTTTAAATCACAAAATGTGTTCTTAAATGGTTTTTAAATAAAACCGATTTTTGGTAGATTTTAAAGAAATCTTTGTAGAATTGAAGTTTTTTCAGTGGTAACACTGATTTTCTATTACTCTTGACCAGGGATGAGCAACACGCGGCCCGCGGGCCGCTTGCGGCTCTTTCAACCTATTTATGCGGCCCGCCAAACAAATGTTGCTGCTTCTCAAAAATACACATAATATATAGACACATTAATCAACGAATTTCAATTACGAAGAAACTGAGAAGAGAGCAGTTTCCATGAAAATGTTTTCCTAACCATTAATTATCGATGTGGATACAGTTCCCGAAGACTTTCAAGGGGAAGTAATGGACATGCAGAATAATACTGATGTAAAAAATGTATTTCTCAAAGTAAACATCGAGAATGTTTATAAATCCGACCATCGACCAATTACCACCGATCAAGACTGAGTAATGCACGATTAGAAACTTGTGCATGTGTACCTACCTCAACAATTCCGGCTGATATTGATCAGGTTGTATCGAAAAAACAGTGCCAAATTTCTTATTAAAAATTTCAAGCAAATACTTTTTTTTTTTGGCATTAAATTTTATATTTTTTTATTCTAATTTTTATTATAAATAGAGTTTTGTAAATTATTAGTAATTATATGCGGCCCGCCAAAAAAATTTAAAATTTTTAAGTGGCCCGTTGAATAAAAAGGTTGCTCACCCCTGCTCTTGACGATATGTTACAGTAGAACTTCGATAACTTGAATCACAATTATCAAAAAAAAAAAAAACAAGTTAAAACGAAGTAAAATAATCTGAAATCAGTGACTGAAAATTGTTTTTTTTTTATTATTTTTACTTCTGCTACAAAATGCTGATTAGTTGTAATAACATACGTTTCACAAAGAATTTTATATGTTCTTCGTTTGTAAAAGACTGATGTAGTGCTTTCCACCGAAATCTCTACATCACTCCATGTTTAAGGCGGTGTCGTGAGATTTAAAGCAGTAATCCTAAACAATGCCATCATCTGTTAGAAGCCCTGTTGCGCAAAGTTCATTATCTGCTTCAACATAATCTTGAACAGTGTATTGCAAGTTAGCTTGTTCACTTTTTACCGGCCTTGGTAATCACCCTCGAATTTAATTTTCAGGAAATATATGATGTACTAAAAGCGATTCCTCATAAATTAAAGAGTACAAAATATACAAGCCAAATACACAGGGAAATACACAGAAAATAAACAAGAAAAAAAATCGAAAACCAAACGAGCAAAATTCAAGTTGTAGAATTCCATACATGTATTTCACGATTTGCCATTTATTCATGCACATGGACCATGCTAATCTCCCCTGCATCGTTTCAATTTTAGTATATGTTCTGCTGATGCAAGTAATGGGCATTAAAGTATTTTCAATATATGTCTAATATATATCTAACTGAAGTGAAGCGGTTACATTAAAAAGTTTTTGTAGCCTATTTAAGCTATATTGGTGAACCATATTCAAAGCGTGGCTTTATGATTGTCTTTTAGGTATATTTACTGCAGTTAGTATTGACACTTTTTTCCTTAATCTTAAAAACACAAAAATATTTTTAATATTTAATATAATATATGAAATGTATTGCTTTGGGGATAAGCATGTCTCTATGACCATTTCGTCTCTGCTTAATAGACTCATCAGGAGATTTTTTCCCAAAGGTGTTAATCAAAACTACTAATACTTTCATTCAAATAGTTATAAACCAAATGCGAATCATATCCCATTTAGTATATAAGAACCAAAGAAAAGTATTTACAAAGCAATACATCTGTTTTTCAAAAAATACAAATTTTATTTTTTCCTGTTTCTATTTTTGCTTTGTAAATATAGGTACTTTTGTTTGGTTTTTATATACTATAATTTTTAAAGTTGCCAAGACCTACTAAGGTTTTTTATCTATCCGCTTAATGACCATAATTGTCCTTGAATATAACAACGATTTCAATTTCAATCGTCCTCGATATCTAGAACAAGATCGATTAAAAACAAAAAAGTAAATCTAATAGAAGAAATTCGGTATAGTTTTTAATACACTTTAAACAATTGAAACAAATTTCATTTAATTATATAGGTAATAGTGGTTCAATGTAGTACATACGATTATAATAGTTTGAAAAATTTTTCACTTTTTTCAGTTTTTTACATGTCTTGAAAATACTTAAATGCTAATTATTAGGGCACTATTTGGATAGAGATCCACAATCGGGTTTTCAGAATATTAAGCTATTCCTCGATATGGTTCGCGATCCATAAACAATGCATACTACAAGGTCATAGAATGTCGCGATGATGGATTGCGTTCAATATATTTATATTGAATGCGTAACAATTTATAATATTGTTTTATATCATCAACGTGTAATTTGAAAATATATGCAATATTAAAATAGGTTCAATTTTTCATTTGCTCTTATATAAAATAGATCTTTACCTCACTGCCACTTGTAGAATCATCTGAATATCCAACATCTAAAAGATTTATAGGTCGTCCACCACGACGTATTCGTCGGGTAGCAGCGTTACGTTGAAATTCATCTGTATCATTGCTATCATTTTCTTGATAAAGTTTTTTATTCTTTTGCCGATTACGAAGTTTTACTGAACACGAAGGTTCATCAATATCAAGGTCATTACCACCACCATCATTGTTTTTGCTTTTTTGTTTAGTTTTTTTAATGTAGCCTTCATCATCGCTGCTGCGATCAGAAACTGAAGAAGAATCATCTGAATCATCAAATTCAATACGCATTACAATGCGGCGTTTTCTTTTCTGATCTTGACGATTTTGTTGACGGCCTTTACTGCCCGATGGTTGAAAATTTATATCACTACAATCACTGGAGTCGTCAGACATTTTTTGGCTGCTTCTAATTTTTTCTCACACTTCTATTAAGAGTTATCATGAAGAAATGTTTTATAGTAATATTTATTTTGTTAAATACATACAAAATTAATACAGCTCAATAATTTCAAAACTATTCTTTTGTATTTGCATAGGTTATACAAATAAAACTAAATAAATTAAATATTTTTTAAGAGTACTTGTTCGTTTTATTCGATTTTTAATACTATTTAATAATTCAAGATGTTAAATAAAGAGGGAGAATATTTTTCTCCTCAGCCAAATGAATAAACCGCTTTCTTATGCGGCACAATAAAAGTAATTACTATTTTTTAGTTTTACACTTTTGGGGTTTTGACTGTGTGCGTGTTTTTCTGAGGCTTAAAAAACAGCCACGAAATGTTTGCGGCAGAATAGATTATTTCAATATACTATTGTTCGTAAAAGAAAAAAAAAAATCTTAAAATACTTAAAATATTTTGCAAACAATATATATTGGTCAAAAAATTTTAATTTTATAAGATAAAATTTATTCTCATTTAATGTTTGTATAAATATTTTTTAAACGTTATAATTTTATCGTTTTTTTATATAAATTTTGCAACACTTTTTAAAACGTTTTCTTTTGCATATTTGATGGTAAATGTACACTTTTTAAAACACTTCGTGTAATAAATATTACTTTTACATATTTTTTTTAGTTTATTTTAAAGAACTTCCTATTATATTTCAATAAAGAAAAACTGCACTCGATTTTTTCGCCATTTTCAGTTTTTCTTGTAGGCTTCGTAACTTTTTGCTTCTGTGCTTTTGATATTTATAAGTTGGTAGCATTGTTGTGTTATTATAGCGTACAGAGTTGCAAAAGTTATGTATGTAAAAGAAAAAAATTAATATATACTAAAATTATTTTTATATTATTGTTAAATGATATATTATAAATATTCTAGCTTGAAAGAAATATGTTAGTAATTTTAATGATTTGTTATATTTGAGTCCCAAAAAGCTACGAAAAAATTTCTTTCCTTGGTTTTTTTCTGTTTGGTACATAATTAAGAGTTCATTTTAAAATTGTCACCGAAGCAAAAAGTGTAATACTATAACAATTAAAAACATAGGAATGAAAATAATTATCGTTCATAGCCCATAAAATAATTTTATTTTATTGTTTTTCTTTAGTATTTAATTCCGTTATAACCCCCCGTCTGCACGAGCCATAAGCTTGGAAATATTTATATATTTAATTACCAAATTCTATTTCCTACATCAAATGTTCAAGTCTAGACGCAAAATACATGTATTTCCACATATATGTTAAAATAGTTGTTTGAACATTTTGCAAAGAAGTAATGTTAAGCATAAGTTGTCAAATTAGACTTTTAAACTCGATTTTTGCCTGAAAAAAATAATTTTTCTCGTTTGTACTTACGCTATATTATTTAAAAATAGAGTTTTAGCTGTTCTATGAAAAAAGATAATAAATAGTGTGTTTATTTTGAATTTTTTAGATACTTTATTTATTTATTTTTCATACAATACGTGTTCTCTACCTAAAAACATAAACATTAACATAGACAATTTTTTACTGTTACACTGCTGACGTTGGTTCTTATGTTTGGAAATAATTATTGTACGTGTGGGGTTATTTCCATTATTTTATTAATTAAAGTTAGCAAGTTTTCCAACATACAAACATTTATAGTCAAACATTAGGAGTTTAAGTTTTTAGTTATTATTTTGTTGTCAACTTTAAATAAAACTTGTTTCAGGATAACACTGTTAACTTAACTGTCATTTCACTTTTAGCAAGTGTCAAGAAATTGTGTTAAAAAAATTAAATTTAAGATTAATTAAAAAATTCTTTGAAAGCTTTTCTTTGAATTTAATATGTTATCAATAAAAAAAATTAATTAAAAGTTAGTAAATATAACTTGGCTTGTGTTAAAAAAGCTTACATAACTAGTTTTATTATTATTTTATCATTCTCTGTAAAAAAAAAGTTCTAGAAATTCTAACTTTTCAAAAATTCGAATTGCCCGGTGCACAAAGTTGTTCTAATTTGTGAGATTCTACTGTGACAAAAAAAAATTTACTATAAAGAAACAGATTTTTTATTTTTATGGAAAATTTAAAGTTCAGAATATTTTTTTATTATGGAAGTTATTATTACAGCACAAGCTATGTCACTACCCACTATGACCCGTCCTGCAAATTTTTTTTAAGAAGTAAATAATTCCTCAGTGTGATTGTATGTTGTGGTACGAGCTTGCTTGTGCAATCACTTGATTGCGCGTGCATGCCGTTGTCGTGTATGACCTGATTAAGACAACACACTAGACCACGGCGACTATCTAAAGCAAATATACTTTTGTATAAAAAGATAAAAAGTAAAACAGATGTACAAAAGAATTCGACACCAACACACAAAAAAGAAATGCGTTTTTCGTAACATATCGTCTGAACCCATGATAAATATTCCATTCTGTACCTTTGTAGACTTTACTTTTACCGGTTAATACATCTCTGTATTATTTGATGTTAAATTTCTTATGTTGGTAGCACTGTATTTCGCCATAATGTTTCATTTCCAACATCCGTTTCGCTCTTTTTGATATAGAATAAAAATCAAACAACATGGGTCGTATGCACGCTCCTGGGTAAAAATTTAATTTTATTCGTTTTTATGCAAAATTTCTGAATATTATGACTATACAGATAAACTATAAAGTGCATTATATCTGTGAATAGTAAAAATTGTGTTATTAATTGTTTAAAACTTGTGAATAACGATATAAATTTGTGTTCATATATGAAATCAAAAGTTTATCTGTTGTGTCGTGTAATTGGTTAATTAATATAAGAAGAAAAAACAATGTAGTGTGTTTAGTGCTTACATTTCATTCCATTTTATATTCTACAGAAAGGGTATATCCCAATCAGCTTTGCCATACAGAAGAACAGTTCCCTCCTGGTTGAAACTAAATTCGGAAGATGTAAAGGAACAAATCAAGAAATTAGGAAAAAAGGGTCTGACCCCTTCCAAAATCGGTGAGTATTAGAAATAATTGAAAAAATTATGTTGTTTAATGTGGTAAATATAATTTTCATTTTAGGTATCATCCTTCGTGATTCCCATGGTGTTGCCCAAGTTCGTTTCGTTAATGGCAACAAAATTTTGCGTATAATGAAATCTGTTGGTCTTAAACCCGACATCCCCGAAGATTTATACCATATGATTAAGAAGGCTGTCGCCATTCGTAAGCATTTGGAACGTAATCGCAAGGATAAGGACGGTAAATTCCGCCTTATTTTGGTTGAATCACGTATCCATAGATTGGCCCGGTATTATAAAACAAAGAGTGTTCTACCACCAAACTGGAAATACGAATCCAGCACAGCTTCCGCCTTGGTTGCCTAATTTTTTAGGGGAAAACAAAGTGTTTAAGTTTTTTTTTTATATATTTTAGAAATATAAAACGTGAATCAATAAAAGGAGAATTGATAGTTTTTGAAAACTAATACCGTAAAAACCAGTCAAATGTTTTGATTTTTTTTTTATTATGGACAGAAAATATGAATATGAGGGGAATTAATATTGATTGAAACATCCTACACAATTATATTTGAAGCAAGTTATTAACAATACGCATAGGTATTTTAACGGTAGCCTGATATATTTTGGTAAGTTATTTTTATAACGTGTAAGAATTTTAATTATTTTTATTTTACTTTTTTTACATTGTACTTTACGCTTGTCGACAAAGGATCTAAATTTCTTAATGTCAACATCGTCGTATTTGATGCAAAAAAGTAGCAAATTGTAGTTGCCAAAAAATATTTTCTAGAGTAAAATTTTACTATATTGCTTGCCATTTGTAACATCTTTATTGGCAAAAGAATTTATGCGTCTATTATGCATGGCAACCGAACTTGAGTTGCATGTCAGTTGCCCAAATGGTATTAATGATGGCAGCTGGCAAATCAGTTGCTAAATAAAATGAGTATATTGGCAACTGCATATTTGTGGTTGCTGTATAGTTATTTTATGTCATAGGGCGTTAAAAACTAAGTATACGTTTTTTTTATTTAATAGTATATAAAATTATACCACAGACAACGTGGATTCGCAAGCCGTGGGATTTCTGAAAATTGCCTTCTGCATAAAACCTTAGAGCCGCACAAAAACTGTCACTGTTGCCAGAATTGATGATTTCTCTGCATTTTGGCGATTTTTAACCTAAAAATACCCAGAAGACGATTTTGAGTCATAAAATGACGATTTTTCTAAATTTCAAAAAACAAGACAACATATTTTTTTAACATGGAAATGCACCTTTATTGTGTTCTAGTGATCTAATAGAAGATTAATCTACCGACGCTTCAACAAAGAATCCATCTATCTCGTCGTACACGTTTGTATTGATTATTAAATACACGACCAGTGCGATCCTTAAGTTTACATATATGATTTAATACTAAACTATTTTTATAAAAATAACATTGATTATAACAAATTCTCCATTGGTTTTGTCGCAGATTGAGCATCATTCATGACCAGAAAGATACATTCAGTATCCCCAGTTTTGAAAAATTATATACCACATTTAAAATTAAATGCTTTTGCTAAACCTCGATCAGCAATCGAAACTCTTAAAAGAGATGTCTACAATTATTGATAGAATAGTAGTGTAAAAAAGCATAATCAGTTTATTAATATTCAAAAATTCAAAAGCATATTTTAAAGAAAATAAAAGAAACAAACAGATTTTAAAAAAAAAAATTTTTTTAACATCATAATGATTTAATTTTAAATAAAACCAAAGTACGTAATCGTTTAGAAAATGATTCTTTAGAAAATACAGTTGTGAATTCGAATCTCAATATATCTATATAATATTTATTATTAATACAACTTTTATTTACATATGTATCAGAGTTCTAAACGAATCTTTCATTTTTTAAATAATTCGTGAATCATTCATGCTCTGAATTGGTAAAATTCTTAATTCTTTTCCCCAAAAAACGAATTAAATGTAATTTGAATTATTTAAACATCATTCCAATTTAAAACCTAAAACAAACGCAAATAAATAATAATGGATTTAAAAAATGTGTTTCAAAAACGTAGCATAAGTTAGGGGCATTATAACATCCCTAACATATGCATTTAAAAATAATTTTTTTTAACAAAGCAAAAGCGTAGTCCAATACAGAAGTTGTTATATCCTAATTCGTATGAAAAATTTGAATTGCAACCAGGGTTGTCAGATAGTTTTCAATTTTTATCGGCGTTTTTAAATTCATATCCCCATATCTAAATAGATGTCCTGTGCCATAGTATGAAAAATATTTCCATAACATTAAGAGGAGAAGTATAACATATAGAAATATTTAATTGAAAATATTGGAAATAAATAAATATATAATGTTAATATAAAAAGACCTCAAGCTCGGAAAAAGAGATTTATTATTAATACAGACTAGTTTTAATACGCTGTGCAAAATTATACAATTTCGTTTGAAATTTAGTACGAACATAAAAATGCTGCCAGAAACTTGTAGGTAAAAAAGAAAGTTTTAACAACGAGAACAAGGTACCACTTTTGCAACATTATTTTACAAATATTTCTATATGTAAAAAATAAATAAAAAAAATATATTTTTTTTTAGTTTTTTTGGTATAGTCTATGTTAACACAATAACAATTTGTTTAATTTTTTGTTGTTGCTTATGACAAGAACTGATTTCACTTTTATTTGGAGCTCAGAATCTATATGTATTTTAGTTTTTCAGCTATTCTTTTTAAGATCTGTACTTTTTTTTATACAATCTTTAACTGTCCAGCTGCTGTGCAGTGAGTTCAAATTATAATGATATACTCTGAATTTTATATACAAACATTTCAAAAGAGTGCCCCTAATAATTCAAATATCCGATGTAACTCCAAATAACGCAACACCAACGCTATTTAAATTGTAAAAACTCTATTCTAGAATCCCACTCCTTACAATAAAAAAAACTTTTTCTAGGCTGGTGTAAATTTATTCCATTTCGTCCGTAATAACAGCTTGTTTCCGGAAGACGAATAGTTTAAAACGTTCGTCTTTTTATATGTGAAACAACAACAAACCACTAAAATTTTTGAGTGTTTTTCATATAAAACGACGAACGTTTAAACCATTCGTCTTCTAGAAACAGGCTATAAGTGTTGGCTATGTTATTTTGTATGAAAATAAAAATGTTGCCAGAAACTTGTTGCAATTAGAAAAAATGTTGATATGTATAAGTAGAAATTTTTAACACAATACCAGAGTCAAATTACGGCATTCGATATCGACTGAAATACACAATTTTGAAACAGTTTTCATATAAATTTCGTTTGATATCGAATGTCGTAATTTGCCACAAGGCTTTAATTGAGATTAAAAAAAAAAAAAAAAACAATCACAAATAATCCAAAAAGTAATGTAATTATTTCAGGGAATATTTTAGAAATTTAAGCCGTAATGTCGTATTCACACAAAGGATATTCCGATTAAGAAAACCTAAAAAAAATTAACAAAAAATATTAATTTGTTTACCAACATATTTTTTTTTTTCAAGAATTTGTAAAATTAAAAAACGTATAATAAAAGCATTAGAAAGTTATGTTCTGATGGTCGACTTGCAAGGTCCTTTGTGTGAATAGGATCTTGAAGAAATTATGGCTGACATTTTTAAAATATTCAAAAATAATCACTAAAGTTTGAGTAAAAGTGTTTTGCAAAATTATTGTTTCACTAAAGCATGGCTGTGAGTTTCGCATTAGAACTAACCATGAGTTGTAAGAGCTCCTCGGCGATGTGGGGGGCGTTGTCCAGCGTATTAACATTTAAAGTATACGCTGGTTCTGCCATATTGAAAAAAACTTTTTCAGCGAAAAAAGTTTTCGATAAGTAGGACACTGGACTTCTACGTAGAGAACGATCATGTTTATATTGGTAGGACAAGGTAGATGAAGCCCTGTCATCAATTGGTGTGACCAATTGGAAAAGCTTTGTAATTAATCACAATTCTAACATACATACATTCATAATTGGCCATTACAAGCCTGTGTCAGGGCTACGGCCTAGCTTTTTGTAGCACTCCTGTAATTTTTAGCCATGAGTACCAAGACCTACAGATTTGAAAAGCTTTTTTATAGCAAGCAATTACTCTCAGAGCTTTTGCCAGAAGACTGCTGAGAAGTAGTCGCCGAAAGAAATAATTTTTTCATATTTCTATTTTCAAGATGTCAAAGCTGAGATTTGAACCCATCGCTATCGTCTCAGTAAGCCAACACACTAACCACTAGACCACTGCGACTACAATTATTTATATAAATAATAATAAAATCATAACGCGTTGCCTCAATTGAACAACTTCAGCATGAGGTTAAATCCATCATTACAGTTTTGTCATGCAACTGAAGCATTAATTATGGTTTATACATATAAGTATATTAAGTTATTTTAAAATAAAATAGAAGTATTTGCTCTACTGTAGCTTTATAGTAACTACATCTACTGGTACTTTTGTATTATCACTGACAAAAAATTCATGTGCGCATCACTAATCACCACTACAATATTAATAACAGCTGTGTATTGTGTAGTGTATGAAAGACACATTAAATGATTATTGTGTATTTTGTATTGTATTTTTATAGTAGAATTTGTATTTAGTGAGTTTCGAATACAATTTACTTTAGAAAAATCAGTTCTTTTTTGCCCTTCGTGCGGTTCGTATGGTATTTTATTTATTGTTTATTGCTATTCGGTACGTCAGTGGTTGTGGAATATTTGTGTTTAGTGTTTAACTAAAAAGTGAGCAATTTAATTAAAAATAACATAAAATAGGCATGAAATAAATAAATACGGAAAAATATACTTTTTTTTATTAAATAGGTACGTAAAATTAGAAAAAATTAAAAAAGGTTTGTGTTAAAATTATTGGAAACAATTAAATTTTAGTATGTATGTATGAATAAACATAAATGTATGAATCTGCTGCTTAGAATACTTACATACATATGTATATTTGTTTTGAATTTTACTTTTTAACTTTTGCACAAGTTGTTGATTCTTAAGTATTTTTTTTTTGGGTTTTTTGATGTTTCATTTTCTGCAAATACGTACATAACATAAATACATACATATTGTATACATAGGTAAGTACATATTTAATTTGAATGGTGAAATATGTTTGCGGTTCTTAAATTTGTTGATTTTTCGGCAATTTGGAACATTAAGAATGCTTATACTTATTAGCACATAACTCGTACATAATGTTGTAGCCGGATGACGAAATTCTTTTCCAAGTACCTACATCCATATGTATATACACATGCATACATTAATTTATTTGTATTGTATTTGAGTTGAACAACCTAAAATCGAATAGGTATAAACCAATATTAAGTATTAAATTTTCTAAACCAAATATTGTTTATAAATTATAGTCTATGATTTGTTGAAGTATTTGATTTAAGAATAAATGCTAACACGTGATTAGATAATAATGAAAAAGAAAATGCATGTATTTTGGCAAAAAAAAAAAATAAAAAAGAATACGAATAACAAAATTACAAAAAAAAACAAATCTCACGCTTAGTAATTACATACAAACTGCACATGTATAATGCAATGTTTTCGCAATTTTAAAGTGGTTTCTCTTAATTTACCGCTATATTGGCAGATATTCTTCTTTACATTTTAATTCTTTTATCACACGCTCTCTTTTCTATTTTGTATTTCCTTTTTTCTCACTTTTACTCTCTTTGAAAACTAGTGTAAGGAGCGTGTTATCATTACGATTAGAATTTGTACTAAAAATTAGTGAAAAGGTACTTTATTCTATTATATTTATATACAGTATTCCCCGGATAATTACCCCACGCTTAGTTGCCTTTGTACTATATTTAATACGTTAAAAGATTTTAATATAAAAAATTCAAAATACAATATTTTAAAAGAACTCAAATTGGTTTAGCGTTGTTGGTTGGTAGTAATACTAGCGTTAATAGCAATCTCACAACAGCAAATTTATTTATTTATTTTATTATATGTTATAAATTATTTTCCTTCATAAAAATATTAAGAATACAGTATTCCACGGATAATTGTCCCACGCTTAATTGCCTTTTACGCTTATTTACTTCAATTTCTAAATCCCCAAATTTTTTCTTACCATTTTCTAATAAAATTCCACGGTTAATTAACTTTCGCTTAATTGCGTTATTCGCTTAATTACCTCAAAAAGAAATTTGACTTAAAATTCCCTCGTTTATTTACACAAAATAATTATTTTCTAAAAACTGCAGCTTAACTCAACTTACATACATACATACATACATACCTAATTGGCCATTACAACCCTGTGTCAGGGTTACGGCCTAGCTTCTCGCAGCACTCATGTTGTGTGTGTTAAGTTTTATCCATGAGTACCGGGACCTACAGTTTAACGTCGACTCCGAGCGACAGACTTAAGAAGCTTGTTAATGGCAATCAATTACTTTCAGAATTTTTACTAGAAGACTGCTAAGAGGCAGTCGCCGAAAGAAATGTTTTTTCAAATTTTTTTCTTTCAAGATGTCAGAGCTCTTGTCTAGTAAACCAACAAACTAGCCACTAGACTACGGCGACATTGTCTTGTAATCTCATTTATTGCACTAATGCAGGGTTCCGATAGAGAATCTAGCAAGTTATTATAGTTGTGTAAAGTATAACAAATAATACAGATTTGCTGGTTTTATTCTCGCGTTAAAGAAACTCCCATTTCACTGACATCAAGTTTGACTCGCCAAGTTTTGAATTTTAGTTAAAAAGGGGGAAATAAAATGGAAAGGGGTGCAGACTTGACCTTACCGTCAAGTTTATTTGTTTTTCTGCTTTCCTTATCGCTAATATAATAAGTTGAGAACAAAGAAAACATGAAATTGAAAATTTTGTGTGCGAGCGCGAATGCAGGAACAAAAGAAAATCTAATAAAAATTGATTCGGTAGACTTTATGTGTGTCAATTGGGGCATATTAGTGTTTTTGTTTTTCTAACAAAAACAAGTTTTTTTTTTGTTTTGTTTGTAAACTTTTATGTTTGTTTTTATATGGTGACAACGTTACGATTATGTTGCTCTCTTAAGATTTTTCTTTTGTAAAGTGACAACAAGTAGTGTAAATAAATAAATTTATTGTTTTTTTTTTTGTTTTTTTTTATTTTTTTTATTTTTTTTATTTAATTTTTTATTTTTTTATTTTTAATTTTATTATTTTAATTTTCATATTAGAATTAAGGTGTAGTTCTTAAGTTTTAATTTTAAGTATGGTTTAAGTTTATTCAAAGTAGATAATACTCTACGGGTAATGATAAGTGTCGGGAGCAAGCACTGTAATCTTTTTTTCTCCATAATTCTTCAATATATATTTTAATTGTTTTCCTATTTAAATAAATAAGCCAGTAGCATTTAAACAACCTTAATGTTATTAAAATAATACGTAATAGTTTTAAGTTTTCTCTGTTTGGTCATGTTTGTAAATATTTTTATGTAAAAAAAATGAAGTCTCAATAAAATTCAATTCAATTCAATTAGTGTAAATAAAATAAAAAATTATCGTAAATTAGCCAACAAATTAAAGTAAATAAAACTGAAAATTAATGATAATAAATGTATAATGCATATATGTACATACATACATAAATAAGTGTTTAATACAATATTGTACATACATATGTACATTACTATGTCTATACAATATACATATATATACTAGAAGACTAATGTTTTGCCCTTAAGGGCTATTGACCTCAACATTGGTCTTTTCGAGGCAAAACATTGGAATATCAATTATTTTTGCCGTTATATCTTTTCGAAAAACACTTTAGCCGAACGTCTTTTCAGTTCTTTCTTTATACCTTAGGCATTTACAGTCCGATCTTTAAGATCACGGATATATCACACTTTAAGATCGGATATAACGAAAGAACTGAAAAGACGTTCGGCTAAAAAAAGTGTTTTTCGAAATCTTGCAAATGATGATGCAAATTCTCACACATGCATATGTATGATTTAGGGACGACAAACGGGATTGATTTTCAAAAATCCCGGGATTCGGGATACAATACAGTAGTGTGTGAGAAGGCAATACATATATGAATGACGCACTTATAATTGATCTGCAAACAATCTCTGAGTGAGATCGTGTGAACAGTGTCAAATTTAATGTGCGCAAAACCCCATGTTGTTTTATCACGCATAGTCGTGGTGGTAATGGTACAATCCTCCCATCTGTGGCTGGTTAGTGTAAATATTGAGGAGGCGAACGCTCTTGATGTTCTGGGCATGAGAATTAATTGTGATGTCCGTTGGAATAGTCACATATTTCAAGTGTCGAAAGAAGCATTCAAGTGCCTCGGTTTTTTTAAAACGGTGTAAGAAATACTGCACTTGAAGGGAGAAGGTATAATACTGACCTTTGAATGATTAATTCTTAGCAATTTGTCTCATTCCTAAGGCGCTTATTAATAATACTATTAAAATTATAAATTAAGAATAAATATGTCTTAAAAAGTTTTTATTAATAATTGAATATGTATATGGGAAAAATGTTTTCCATTGTCGTTAGTAAGATATGAATAAAAATAATTATTTTATAAAAAAATATGATCACCCAAGTCATTTACCACTAATTCAAGGACTTACTATCATAAGTTGTTTTCTTATGTTTTAGATTTTAGCGGATAATTGTTACATTTTACTGATTTTCTTTTTCTTAAAGTATGTACTAAAATATTCTATTCTTATGATTACAATAGAATGACATACTTTTTACACAGAGTTCTTAAAACTGTTTTGTATTTCACAATACAATACAATGTTAGAAAAATATACGAGTATATATTTTAGAATTGTGTTTTTAATGCAAATTGGCATAACAAAGCGTCTTAAAAAGCCATGAAAATCTAATGGAAAGTAAACTACAAACATACAATGAATAAAGAGTAAGAAAAAGAGATATAGAAATTTGTATTTGGTATATACAAAATGCCATATGTACCTATACATTAATTTCAAAAGATTGACAATAATCATGTCTTTATGAGCATGTAAATGCTTTTAAAAACAAACAAAGCGATGGGGCTGCAGTGAAAAAAGTCTCAAAAACTAAGAAAACAAATTTATTAGATCAGGAAAATGTCTCGCTTTAGAATGAAAATGATACCAATGTGCAGAAGTCGACAAATCAGTTGGATCATTTGTTGAAGAGGACGATTCATCGGAAAGCAATGATGCATTAAAATAAAAATTAACTGAAAATTCTAACCTTATACTAGGGGATTACTTGCTAGTTAATCTTCCCCAAAAATGCCAGAAATAAGTTTATTACATTGGTGAGATCACTAAAATTCTTGGCAAAGTAGAAATAGTTGATGCATCTCTAGCTTTAAAGAGCGAAATAGAACGAAAGCTAATGTGTGTGAAGATAAATTCGAATTTGAAAAGCAAAGACATAAACCATCTTTCTTTAGCTAACACATTTTTTGCGTTAACAGAGCTCTGTTAATAGTTTAACAGCGACTATGTACGGGTATTTCAGGACTTATTAGGCGTTTAATGGACACACATTCCAATTTTAGGAAGAAAAGGTACCCCCATATGGAAGCTATATTGTTCACTTTGTATCTCATAAAAAAAAAATTCATATTTATTTAGTTTTAGGTTAAAAAAAAGCCGAAACAAATTCTTTCAAAAAAAACCAAATAAGTGGAGAAGATCAGTGGCCATTATGGAAAAATACGAAAATGCACATATATCACACTATATGGAGATGATACTCCAAGGGGTCCCCAATGACGCTGTATTAGTGGTATTCCTGAAATAATTTTGGGATTTGAGAAAATTAAATTTGAAAAATTCAATTTTTTTGCAAAATGACTGGAGAAGATCAGTGGCCATTATGGAAAAATACGAAAATGCACGTATATCACACTATATGGAGATGATACTCCAAGGGGTCCCCAATGACGCTGTATTAGTGGTATTCCTGAAATAATTTTGGGATTTGAGAAAATTAAATTTGAAAAATTCAAATTTTTTGCAAAATGACTGGAGAAGATCAGTGGCCATTATGGAAAAATACGAAAATGCACGTATATCACACTATATGGAGATGATACTCCAAGGGGTCCCCAATGACGCTGTATTAGTGGTATTCCTGAAATAATTTTGGGATTTGAGAAAATTAAATTTGAAAAATTCAATTTTTTTGCAAAATGACTGGAGAAGATCAGTGGCCATTATGGAAAAATACGAAAATGCACGTATATCACACTATATGGAGATGATACTCCAAGGGGTCCCCAATGACGCTGTATTAGTGGTATTCCTGAAATAATTTTGGGATTTGAGAAAATTAAATTTGAAAAATTCAATTTTTTTGCAAAATGACTGGAGAAGATCAGTGGCCATTATGGAAAAATACGAAAATGCACATATATCACACTATATGGAGATGATACTCCAAGGGGTCCCCAATGACGCTGTGTTAGTGGTATTCCTGAAATAATTTTGGGATTTGAGAAAATTAAATTTGAAAAATTCAATTTTTTTGCAAAATGACTGGAGAAGATCAGTGGCCATTATGGAAAAATACGAAAATGCACATATATCACACTATATGGAGATGATACTCCAAGGGGTCCCCAATGACGCTGTATTAGTGGTATTCCTGAAATAATTTTGGGATTTGAGAAAATTAAATTTGAAAAATTCAATTTTTTTGCAAAATGACTGGAGAAGATCAGTGGCCATTATGGAAAAATACGAAAATGCACATATATCACACTATATGGAGATGATACTCCAAGGGGTCCCCAGTGACGCTGTATTAGTGGTATTCCTGAAATAATTTTGGGATTTGAGAAAATTAAATTTGAAAAATTCAATTTTTTTGCAAAATGACTGGAGAAGATCAGTGGCCATTATGGAAAAATACGAAAATGCACATATATCACACTATATGGAGATGATAGTCCAAGGGGTCCCCAATGACGCTGTGTTAGTGGTATTCCTGAAATAATTTTGGGATTTGAGAAAATTAAATTTGAAAAATTCAATTTTTTTGCAAAATGACTGGAGAAGATCAGTGGCCATTATGGAAAAATACGAAAATGCACATATATCACACTATATGGAGATGATACTCCAAGGTGTCCCCAATGACGCTGTATTAGTGGTATTCCTGAAATAATTTTGGGATTTGAGAAAATTAAATTTGAAAAATTCAATTTTTTTGCAAAATGACTGGAGAAGAAGTGTGTGAAGTTAGCTACGAAAGTTAAATTCTTTTTAACAACAGAATTAGTTAACAGAGTAATGTTAACATTACCTGCATATGAAACATATAGTGAATCAAAACTAAAATAAATAACTAATACTAATACACTAATACAGCGTCATTGGGGACCCCTTGGAGTATCATCTCCATATAGTGTGATATATGTGCATTTTCGTATTTTTCCATAATGGCCACTGATCTTCTCCAGTCATTTTGCAAAAAAATTGAATTTTTCAAATTTAATTTTCTCAAATCCCAAAATTATTTCAGGAATACCACTAATACAGCGTCATTGGGGACCCCTTGGAGTATCATCTCCATATAGTGTGATATATGTGCATTTTCGTATTTTTCCATAATGGCCACTGATCTTCTCCAGTCATTTTGCAAAAAAATTGAATTTTTCAAATTTAATTTTCTCAAATCCCGAAATTATTTCAGGAATACCACTAATACAGCGTCATTGGGGACCCCTTGGAGTATCATCTCCATATAGTGTGATATATGTGCATTTTCGTATTTTTCCATAATGGCCACTGATCTTCTCCAGTCATTTTGCAAAAAAATTGAATTTTTCAAATTTAATTTTCTCAAATCCCAAAATTATTTCAGGAATACCACTAATACAGCGTCATTGGGGACCCCTTGGACTATCATCTCCATATAGTGTGATATATGTGCATTTTCGTATTTTTCCATAATGGCCACTGATCTCCAGTCATTTTGCAAAAAAATTGAATTTTTCAAATTTAATTTTCTCAAATCCCAAAATTATTTCAGGAATACCACTAACACAGCGTTATTGGGGACCCCTTGGAGTATCATCTCCATATAGTGTGATATATGTGCATTTTCGTATTTTTCCATAATGGCCACTGATCTTCTCCAGTCATTTTGCAAAAAAATTGAACTTTTCAAATTTAATTTTCTCAAATCCTAAAATTATTTCAGGAATACCACTAATACAGCGTCATTGGGGACCCCTTGGAGTATCATCTCCATATAGTGTGATATACGTGCATTTTCGTATTTTTCCATAATGGCCACTGATCTTCTCCAGTCATTTTGCAAAAAAATTGAATTTTTCAAATTTAATTTTCTCAAATCCCAAAATTATTTCAGGAATACCAGTAATACAGCGTCATTGGGGACCCCTTGGAGTATCATCTCCATATAGTGTGATATATGTGCATTTTCGTATTTTTCCATAATGGCCACTGATCTTCTCCAGTCATTTTGCAAAAAAATTGAATTTTTCAAATTTAATTTTCTCAAATCCCAAAATTATTTCAGGAATACCACTAATACAGCGTCTTTGGGGACCCCTTGGAGTATCATCTTCATATAGTGTGATATATGTGCATTTTCGTATTTTTCCATAATGGCCACTGATCTTCTCCAGTCATTTTGCAAAAAAATTGAATTTTTCAAATTTAATTTTCTCAAATCCCAAAATTATTTCAGGAATACCACTAACACAGCGTCATTGGGGACCCCTTGGACTATCATCTCCATATAGTGTGATATATGTGCATTTTCGTATTTTTCCATAATGGCCACTGATCTTCTCCAGTCATTTTGCAAAAAAATTGAATTTTTCAAATTTAATTTTCTCAAATCCCAAAATTATTTCAGGAATACCACTAATACAGCGTCACTGGGGACCCCTTGGAGTATCATCTCCATATAGTGTGATATATGTGCATTTTCGTATTTTTCCATAATGGCCACTGATCTTCTCCAGTCATTTTGCAAAAAAATTGAATTTTTCAAATTTAATTTTCTCAAATCCCAAAATTATTTCAGGAATACCACTAACACAGCGTCATTGGGGACCCCTTGGAGTATCATCTCCATATAGTGTGATATATGTGCATTTTCGTATTTTTCCATAATGGCCACTGATCTTCTCCAGTCATTTTGCAAAAAAATTGAATTTTTCAAATTTAATTTTCTCAAATCCCAAAATTATTTCAGGAATACCACTAACACAGCGTCATTGGGGACCCCTTGGAGTATCATCTCCATATAGTGTGATATATGTGCATTTTCGTATTTTTCCATAATGGCCACTGATCTTCTCCAGTCATTTTGCAAAAAAATTGAATTTTTCAAATTTAATTTTCTCAAATCCCAAAATTATTTCAGGAATACCACTAATACAGCGTCATTGGGGACCCCTTGGAGTATCATCTCCATATAGTGTGATATATGTGCATTTTCGTATTTTTCCATAATGGCCACTGATCTTCTCCAGTCATTTTGCAAAAAAATTGAATTTTTCAAATTTAATTTTCTCAAATCCCAAAATTATTTCAGGAATACCACTAATACAGCGTCATTGGGGACCCCTTGGAGTATCATCTCCATATAGTGTGATATATGTGCATTTTCGTATTTTTCCATAATGGCCACTGATCTTCTCCAGTCATTTTGCAAAAAAATTGAATTTTTCAAATTTAATTTTCTCAAATCCCAAAATTATTTCAGGAATACCACTAACACAGCGTCATTGGGGACCCCTTGGAGTATCATCTCCATATAGTGTGATATATGTGCATTTTCGTATTTTTCCATAATGGCCACTGATCTTCTCCAGTCATTTTGCAAAAAAATTGAATTTTTCAAATTTAATTTTCTCAAATCCCAAAATTATTTCAGGAATACCACTAACACAGCGTCATTGGGGACTCCTTGGAGTATCATCTCCATATAGTGTGATATATGTGCATTTTCGTATTTTTCCATAATGGCCACTGATCTTCTCCACTTATTTGGTTTTTTTTGAAAGAATTTGTTTCGGCTTTTTTTTAACCTAAAACTAAATAAATATGAATTTTTTTTTTTATGAGATACAAAGTGAACAATATAGCTTCCATATGGGGGTACCTTTTCTTCCTAAAATTGGAATGTGTGTCCATTAAACGCCTAATAAGTCCTGAAATACCCGTACATAGTCGCTGTTAAACTATTAACAGAGCTCTGTTAACGCAAAAAATGTGTTAGCTAAAGAAAGATGGTTTATGTCTTTGCTTTTCAAATTCGAATTTATCTTCACACACATCGAAAGCTACCAAATGCCTCGGGTCTACCTTCAACTTCTGGCATTCGGGCTAAATATTTATTCAAAGTAGATTTTAGCTCTTATTATATTAAATAATCTAATATATAAAAATTAAAGTACATTTTGATATAACCACTAACTGCGGAAACGGATGGATCGATTTCAGTTGCGGATAGTCTGTAGATTGTGTATGTGTATTTTGCGCGAAATTGGCCGGAGATATGGCATTTAGATTTCTCTACATATTCCCATACAAATTCAATGTAAAATTTTTTCATATTCTTAAGAGCTGTTAAAGCTAAATTTTTTAAATATGGTCTGAACGACTTCATGGTCAAGAAAAATCATCAATCAAAAAGTAGCCGAATTATAAGTCTATAAAAACTTCAGTTTTTATATTTTAAATTTTCTTTATTTGAAAGATATCTTAAGACTAAAATACAAAACTATTTCTAAATATAATCTAAGCTAAACAACGCAAACATAAATGCTTACGTTGCTGTCTGGCAAAGTCTGGGAATGAAAATAAAAATGCAACTTAAAAAAAAACTAAAAATGTTCCCTACACTTGACTAGCCGTTAATATTAGTTGGGGAGTGGATACGTAACTGGCGTTTTACCTCCCATGCAAGTTAAATATTAATTCCTTTATATATTGAGAAGTGTTAAAAATCATCAGTCGAAGCACGCCGGGTTTAGGCTAGTCTAATACAGGGTTTTTCTACAGGGACGCTCCAAAAGTAGAGCGACACTGACAGCAAACGACGTCATATTTCTTGCCGCTCTTTTGACATTTCTTTCCAGTAAAGTTTGCCATTTCATGATGGAAAGATATGCGAGCCAACAACGAGTCTAAATTATTAAAATTTACCACCGCAATTCGGAGTCAGTGGCCTCAACGTTAAGCGCGCTACGTCCAATTTATGGTTGTCATAATCGTCCTAGCAGATTAACAATCGGACGTCTAGTGAAAAATTTTACTCCACAGGCACAGTACAAAATGTTCCCGTGCCAGTGAGACAAAGAAGTGCCCGAAGTGTCGAGAATATTTCTGCCGCTGAGGCTTCAGTTGAAGAAAGCCCTTTTTGTCTTTCATGAACCGTAGAAACTGACATTTTGGTTCTTAAGGCGCAAAAAGAAGGCGAAAAACCTGATGAGAAGACTAAATTAAAATCTGATCATTAAAAACTCAAACTAAGCAACTGAAAAAACAGGGCACATTAACAAAACTTAAGTGCAATTAGTTTTAGATTTCGGCTAAACACCTGCAGTTTGCGGTATAACTATTTTAGTACGTAATACATACATACATAACTGGCCTTTACAACCCTGTGTCAGGATTACGGCCTAGCTTCTCGCAGCACTCATGTTGTGTGTGTCAATTTTTATCCATGAGTACCGGGACCTACAGTTTAATGTGGACTCTGAACGACAGACTTGAGAAGCTTGTTCATGGCAATTAGTTACTCTCAGAGCTTTTGCCAGAAGACTGCTGAGAGGTAGTCGCCGAAAGAAATATTTTTTTCTTATTTCTTTTTTTGAAGATGTCAGAGCCTGGAGTCGAACCCAAGGCCCATGACTTAGTAAGCCAACACACTAACCACTAGACCACGGCGACTACGACTTCCTTATAAGCAGTGTATTTATATTTAAATTTTCTTGCTCGTTCATTACGGTCATCTTCTTAATGCCCCAAAAAACAAAAATTGACTTACTTAGTCTAAATTTCTATTGATTAACTAAAATCATAGATATAAATAAACCCAACTATCACGGCACTAATTCTTCCCAATAAAAAATACGTTAAACTGGCTTCAATTTCTACATTGAAGATCATGCGCTTGTGTTAATATTTAGTACGTAATGCTTTACTTAATATGTGTTGATTAACAAAGTTTTTCATTGTACTATTTGGTAATGAACTAAAGAACTTTTTATTGTTTCTGCTAAATCCCTTATTTTAATGATAACAGTCATTTATCATTTAAATTTTAATATATAATAGAAGAATAAATGAAAGCAAATATAAACAGTTTTTCCAATGTTACTACATACATACACTCAATATAATTTTGATGTATTTTTGCAACAATAAAATACTGGAAAATAAAAACTAAAGATATGATAATATGATACGTGTTAAAATCCTTGATATGTCATGCTTTTAATTTTAGTTAATGTTTTATAATATGATGCATACATTAGGGTATACTCGTAACTTAAAAACCTATCAAGAAAGTTGTATCATATTTCTTGTACCATTTTTAAACTCCACAGTTTACAATTACACTACAGCCTGTGTATAGTCTGTTAGGATTATTTTTATAAATGTTAATAATAAGTAAATATAATAACAAAAAAAAAAAGAATTTCGCATTCTTATATACAATTCTACCAAAATCTTAACTCGACTAAAAGTATCAAAGGATGACAGACAATTTACTTCCTAACGTCAAATTTGAATTTAATTTTTAGGTAAAATATTTTTTGTTTTTAATTACAATTGTTTTAGGTTTTCACTCATTTTATAATCGCTAAAATCTTCAGCAGCACTTAAATATTCTATTTTTTTCAATTATTTTTGTTTGTATTTCCTTTTTTTATTTTCATACATACATACATACATACATACACATAACAAGGTGTGTCTAATAAGGTGATATAAATTGTACAACAACTATATTTTTTGTATAATTTGTATTTAATACGTTAAAAAATTCAATACAAAAATTCGAAACACAATGTATTAAAAAAACTCAAATTTGTTGAGCGTTGTTGGTTAGCAGTAATACATTCAATTATTAAAAACATAATTTTTTTTTTTGCCGTTAATAGCAATCTCACAACAGCAAATTTATTTACTTATTTTAGTTTTATTATAAAGTATTTTCCTTCATAAAAACATTAAGAATATACAATTTATTTTATAGTGTAAAAGGATACATATAAAATACATCTATTATTAATAAAGAGAAAGTATGTATGGCCACCTTTATTTGTCAAGAATATGGAGAAATAAAGAGTCATTACATAATATTAGATAATTTAGTTTAGAATCTTGGAGATTCCTCGTCATTCTTTGTCCGGACTTATAGCGGTGTATACAGTTCACTGGCTGATCGGTAAAAACGCAGAGATGTTGGGCATGCCCTTTAATCCGCACTGCAGAACTTGCGGAAATACTTCTGAAAGGGAGACTATAGGTCATTTTCTTTGTGATTTCCCGGGTCTGGCAGTCAGATGTTTAAAGTATTTTTTCTACAGCTTGGCGCAATGTGCGAACCTAGACCCCCTTATTTTACTACACTTTATTGGTAGCTCTGCTTGGCTGTAGTTCTTTTACTATTTTAGGTGATTTCAGCTTGGTCCTGCAATGATTTCAAAACGGCACTTTGTGCTAATTGTAGTTGATCACGTCTTGGATTGACTAGCCATTTGACCTAACTACCTACCTATCTAGATAATTTAGCACATATAGTCATAAAGTGCTGTTTTGAAACTGTTTTTGTTTTCGCGATATTAAAAAAAAAAACATAATATAATGATTTACAAAATATATTTTTAAGACATCCTTTCATTGAAAACCAATATCTCAACGTTTAGTAATGAAAAACTAAATTGATGCTACTTAATCTGCTTTTGCGGTGTAAGACATATATTTGATATTGATAATAAAAAAGAAACAGTCAGTCGAAAAATATTTATCACCTTATGTAATTGTGCTATGTGTGCATAAAAATTCACCAGTTGTTTATATGATTTTGTGGTTTAATTCTGAGCTCTAATATGTATATAAAAAATAAAATACTTAAAAATAAAGTAGACTTGAAGCCTTTATTTGCAATACAATTTTTTAATTAAAGTCTATTTAAACTTTGTTTGCATACGGGCAATAGTTTTTACAAAAAAATAAAATTTTTATTTATTCTTTGCTTTCACGAATTATCTTGGAATGCACTCGAAAGTAAAAGTTTAGACGTTAAAGTAAAACTAATAACAAAAAAAATTTTTTTTTGCCTCAAAATTGAAGCGAAGCAAGTTAGAGAAGAACTATAAAATACCGTCTAACATAAAGACATTTTTCCAATTAGAATGACCTGAATATGTATTTGGTAATATACACTTTTCGTAATACGTACAAATTTTAGTTATATCCCTAATGTAAAGTACATACTTATCTAAATACACACACATTTACATACATATGTATATACATACATGGTATATATTTAATAAATATTTAAACTTTTTTTATACGTACGTCATTTTAGTTTTTCTCACACTAGTAATTTGTAAGTGATTCATCATCATCAACTAAATCTACATGCATATGTATGTACTTATGCCCTTGAATATAAAAAAGTTAAGAATATAGAACCGTACTTTAAACTAAACATCAGCATTATATTTTTTTTTAAATTAAAAAACGCATTATAACTGGTAAAACAATAGAGTATTTTTATTATGGAAAACTTAATCATTTTAATATAGCATTGGATGTTTTAGCTGCCTCATTAACATCTTCAAAGGATAGTTCTAATCTAAAAGAAGTATATGAACCAAAATCAAGAACTTAATTTTAAAAGTTGCATTTAATGGTTTTATTTTTTGTTCCGAAATGATCCATTCTTTGGCATAACTTTTATACTATCGTATCGTACTTTCGGAACTCAAAAATAGATTCAAATATTTTTTTTGATATATACCCACAAGTTTATGGTGTTTTTACTTTTTTGACTTGTTACAAAACTACCGTTAATTTTTTGTATGTTTTAAGATGTCTAGAGGCGGGTTACAGAAGCCCAACGCTTCAGATCAGAGTATATCGGAGCAGATAACAGTCTACTTAAGAATCTACTAAGCACTCCTTTAAAATATGGCTCAATGTTCATAGTCATACACAAAAGTCGAGTCTTGCTAAAGTAAGTCTTTAGATAAAAAGCTCTTACTTAAGTTTTGGTATTCATATTTAATTAAGGCTCTAAATGGGTGTGTCAACTCTGATTTGATAAACTTTTTCTTATAAAATCTGATAAAAAATTTCGAAGTGGCAACCTTGAACAGCATCTTTTATTTTGTTGCCATTTATTGTTAAAAGCAAAAAAGAAATTTTAAAATTTTTTACCGTTTTTTTTATACTTAATATAAAATAAATAAATCACATATTTGTATTATTCCCTGATCTTTTTATTAATTTTATTATAATAAAATAAATAAATCACAAATAAAATAAAGTAACGGAAAAACTGGAAATGGAGAGTTTTAATCACATATTTATACATTTTACTTCAGTATTTATTTATTTACTTAAAACTTCTCATGAATATTTAAATTATTTTTGGTTTTCTTTTAACAAAAGATTCGTCCCAATTATCAATAATTGCAAAATCTCCGAGGCTTTTTATAACATTCACGAACTTCTTTAATATAAAATGAGCAAATGTCTTTTTTAAAAAGTTAAAAACAGGTTTAGCTAACTTTAACTTTAGAGTCGGTTTTAACGTCGAAAGTCTACTTTAAGTTGTTTATGAATAAGTAAGAGTCGACTTTTACAAAAGGCGGCTACATATATTTCTCTTAAAGTCGACTTTATTTCTGACTATAAATAAGGGCCATATATTTTAAGTTGCAAGTATAATATTACCCTTTTTTATTGAACTCTAATCTATCCAATACTATGTGTGTGAAGATAAATTCGAATTTGAAAAGCAAAGACATAAACCATCTTTCTTTAGCTAACACATTTTTTGCGTTAACAGAGCTCTGTTAATAGTTTAACAGCGATTATGTACGGGTATTTCAGGACTTATTAGGCATTTAATGGACACACATTCCAATTTTAGGAAGAAAAGGTACTCCCATATGGAAGCTATATTGTTCACTTTGTATCTCATAAAAAAAAAATTCATATTTATTTAGTTTTAGGTTAAAAAAAAGCCGAAACAAATTCTTTCAAAAAAAACCAAATAAGTGGAGAAGATCAGTGGCCATTATGGAAAAATACGAAAATGCAGGTATATCACACTATATGGGGATGACAGTCCAAGGGGTCCCTAATGGAGCAGTATTAGTGGTATTCCTGAAATAATTTTGGGATTTGAGAAAATTTAATTTGAAAATTTCAATTTTTTTGCAAAATGACTGGAGAAGATCAATGGTCATTTTGGAAAAATACGAAAATGCAGGTATATCACACTATATGGGGATGACAGTCCAAGGGGTCCCTAATGGAGCAGTATTAGTGGTATTCCTGAAATAATTTTGGGATTTAAGAAAATTTAATTTAAAAAATTCAATTTTTTCAATTTTTGTAAAATGACTGGAGAAGATCAATGGTCATTTTGGAAAAATACGAAAATGCAGGTATATCACACTATATGGGGATGACAGTCCAAGGGGTCCCTAATGGAGCAGTATTAGTGGTATTCCTGAAATAATTTTGGGATTTGAGAAAATTAAATTTAAAAAATTCAACTTTTTTGCAAAATGACTGGAGAAGATCAGTGGCCATTATGGAAAAATACGAAAATGCAGGTATATCACACTATATGGGGATGACAGTCCAAGGGGTCCCTAATGGAGCAGTATTAGTGGTATTCCTGAAATAATTTTGGGATTTGAGAAAATTTAATTTGAAAATTTCAATTTTTTTGCAAAATGACTGGAGAAGATCAATGGTCATTTTGGAAAAATACGAAAATGCAGGTATATCACACTATATGGGGATGACAGTCCAAGGGGTCCCTAATGGAGCAGTATTAGTGGTATTCCTGAAATAATTTTGGGATTTGAGAAAATTTAATTTAAAAAATTCAATTTTTTCAATATTTGTAAAATGACTGGAGAAGATCAATGGTCATTTTGGAAAAATACGAAAATGCAGGTATATCACACTATATGGGGATGGCAGTCCAAGGGGTCCCTAATGGAGCAGTATTAGTGGTATTCCTGAAATAATTTTGGGATTTGAGAAAATTTAATTTGAAAATTTCAATTTTTTTGCAAAATGACTGGAGAAGATCAATGGTCATTTTGGAAAAATACGAAAATGCAGGTATATCATACTATATGGGGATGACACTCCAAGGGGTCCCTAATGGAGCAGTATTAGTGGTATTCCTGAAATAATTTTGGGATTTGAGAAAATTAAATTTGAAAAATTCAACTTTTTTGCAAAATGACTGGAGAAGATCAGTGGCCATTATGGAAAAATACGAAAATGCAGGTATATCACACTATATGGGGATGACAGTCCAAGGGGTCCCTAATGGAGCAGTATTAGTGGTATTCCTGAAATAATTTTGGGATTTGAGAAAATTTAATTTAAAAAATTCAATTTTTTTGCAAAATGACTGGAGAAGATCAGTGGCCATTATGGAAAAATACGAAAATGCAGGTATATCACACTATATGGGGATGACAGTCCAAGGGGTCCCTAATGGAGCAGTATTAGTGGTATTCCTGAAATAATTTTGGGATTTGAGAAAATTTAATTTAAAAAATTCAATTTTTTCAATATTTGTAAAATGACTGGAGAAGATCAATGGTCATTTTGGAAAAATACGAAAATGCAGGTATATCACACTATATGGGGATGGCAGTCCAAGGGGTCCCTAATGGAGCAGTATTAGTGGTATTCCTGAAATAATTTTGGGATTTGAGAAAATTTAATTTGAAAATTTCAATTTTTTTGCAAAATGACTGGAGAAGATCAATGGTCATTTTGGAAAAATACGAAAATGCAGGTATATCATACTATATGGGGATGACACTCCAAGGGGTCCCTAATGGAGCAGTATTAGTGGTATTCCTGAAATAATTTTGGGATTTGAGAAAATTAAATTTGAAAAATTCAACTTTTTTGCAAAATGACTGGAGAAGATCAGTGGCCATTATGGAAAAATACGAAAATGCAGGTATATCACACTATATGGGGATGACAGTCCAAGGGGTCCCTAATGGAGCAGTATTAGTGGTATTCCTGAAATAATTTTGGGATTTGAGAAAATTTAATTTAAAAAATTCAATTTTTTTGCAAAATGACTGGAGAAGATCAGTGGCCATTATGGAAAAATACGAAAATGCAGGTATATCACACTATATGGGGATGACAGTCCAAGGGGTCCCTAATAGAGCAGTATTAGTGGTATTCCTGAAATAATTTTTGGATTTGAGAAAATTTAATTTAAAAAATTCAACTTTTTTGCAAAATGACTGGAGAAGATCAGTGGCCATTATGGAAAAATACGAAAATGCAGGTATATCACACTATATGGGGATGACAGTCCAAGGGGTCCCTAATGGAGCAGTATTAGTGGTATTCCTGAAATAATTTTGGGATTTGAGAAAATTTAATTTAAAAAATTCAATTTTTTCAATTTTTGTAAAATGACTGGAGAAGATCAATGGTCATTTTGGAAAAATACGAAAATGCAGGTATATCACACTATATGGGGATGGCAGTCCAAGGGGTCCCTAATGGAGCAGTATTAGTGGTATTCCTGAAATAATTTTGGGATTTGAGAAAATTAAATTTAAAAAATTCAACTTTTTTGCAAAATGACTGGAGAAGATCAGTGGCCATTATGGAAAAATACGAAAATGCAGGTATATCACACTATATGGGGATGGCAGTCCAAGGGGTCCCTAATGGAGCAGTATTAGTGGTATTCCTGAAATAATTTTGGGATTTGAGAAAATTAAATTTAAAAAATTCAACTTTTTTGCAAAATGACTGGAGAAGATCAGTGGCCATTATGGAAAAATACGAAAATGCAGGTATATCACACTATATGGGGATGACAGTCCAAGGGGTCCCTAATGGAGCAGTATTAGTGGTATTCCTGAAATAATTTTGGGATTTGAGAAAATTTAATTTGAAAATTTCAATTTTTTTGCAAAATGACTGGAGAAGATCAATGGTCATTTTGGAAAAATACGAAAATGCAGGTATATCACACTATATGGGGATGACAGTCCAAGGGGTCCCTAATGGAGCAGTATTAGTGGTATTCCTGAAATAATTTTGGGATTTGAGAAAATTTAATTTGAAAATTTCAATTTTTTTGCAAAATGACTGGAGAAGATCAATGGTCATTTTGGAAAAATACGAAAATGCAGGTATATCACACTATATGGGGATGACAGTCCTAGGGGTCCCTAATGGAGCAGTATTAGTGGTATTCCTGAAATAATTTTGGGATTTGAGAAAATTTAATTTGAAAATTTCAATTTTTTTGCAAAATGACTGGAGAAGATCAATGGTCATTTTGGAAAAATACGAAAATGCAGGTATATCACACTATATGGGGATGACAGTCCAAGGGGTCCCTAATGGAGCAGTATTAGTGGTATTCCTGAAATAATTTTGGGATTTGAGAAAATTTAATTTGAAAATTTCAATTTTTTTGCAAAATGACTGGAGAAGATCAATGGTCATTTTGGAAAAATACGAAAATGCAGGTATATCACACTATATGGGGATGACAGTCCAAGGGGTCCCTAATGGAGCAGTATTAGTGGTATTCCTGAAATAATTTTGGGATTTGAGAAAATTTAATTTGAAAATTTCAATTTTTTTGCAAAATGACTGGAGAAGATCAATGGTCATTTTGGAAAAATACGAAAATGCAGGTATATCACACTATATGGGGATGACAGTCCTAGGGGTCCCTAATGGAGCAGTATTAGTGGTATTCCTGAAATAATTTTGGGATTTGAGAAAATTTAATTTGAAAATTTCAATTTTTTTGCAAAATGACTGGAGAAGATCAATGGTCATTTTGGAAAAATACGAAAATGCAGGTATATCACACTATATGGGGATGACAGTCCAAGGGGTCCCTAATGGAGCAGTATTAGTGGTATTCCTGAAATAATTTTGGGATTTGAGAAAATTTAATTTGAAAATTTCAATTTTTTTGCAAAATGACTGGAGAAGATCAATGGTCATTTTGGAAAAATACGAAAATGCAGGTATATCACACTATATGGGGATGACAGTCCAAGGGGTCCCTAATGGAGCAGTATTAGTGGTATTCCTGAAATAATTTTGGGATTTGAGAAAATTTAATTTGAAAATTTCAATTTTTTTGCAAAATGACTGGAGAAGATCAATGGTCATTTTGGAAAAATACGAAAATGCAGGTATATCACACTATATGGGGATGACAGTCCTAGGGGTCCCTAATGGAGCAGTATTAGTGGTATTCCTGAAATAATTTTGGGATTTGAGAAAATTTAATTTGAAAATTTCAATTTTTTTGCAAAATGACTGGAGAAGATCAATGGTCATTTTGGAAAAATACGAAAATGCAGGTATATCACACTATATGGGGATGACAGTCCAAGGGGTCCCTAATGGAGCAGTATTAGTGGTATTCCTGAAATAATTTTGGGATTTGAGAAAATTTAATTTGAAAATTTCAATTTTTTTGCAAAATGACTGGAGAAGATCAATGGTCATTTTGGAAAAATACGAAAATGCAGGTATATCACACTATATGGGGATGACAGTCCAAGGGGTCCCTAATGGAGCAGTATTAGTGGTATTCCTGAAATAATTTTGGGATTTGAGAAAATTTAATTTGAAAATTTCAATTTTTTTGCAAAATGACTGGAGAAGATCAATGGTCATTTTGGAAAAATACGAAAATGCAGGTATATCACACTATATGGGGATGACAGTCCTAGGGGTCCCTAATGGAGCAGTATTAGTGGTATTCCTGAAATAATTTTGGGATTTGAGAAAATTTAATTTGAAAATTTCAATTTTTTTGCAAAATGACTGGAGAAGATCAATGGTCATTTTGGAAAAATACGAAAATGCAGGTATATCACACTATATGGGGATGACAGTCCAAGGGGTCCCTAATGGAGCAGTATTAGTGGTATTCCTGAAATAATTTTGGGATTTGAGAAAATTTAATTTGAAAATTTCAATTTTTTTGCAAAATGACTGGAGAAGATCAATGGTCATTTTGGAAAAATACGAAAATGCAGGTATATCACACTATATGGGGATGACAGTCCTAGGGGTCCCTAATGGAGCAGTATTAGTGGTATTCCTGAAATAATTTTGGGATTTGAGAAAATTTAGTTTGAAAAATTCAATTTTTTTGCAAACTGACTGGAGAAGATCAGTGGCCATTATGGAAAAATACGAAAATGCAGGTATATCACACTATATGGGGATGACAGTCCAAGGGGTCCCTAATGGAGCAGTATTAGTGGTATTCCTGAAATAATTTTGGGATTTGAGAAAATTTAATTTGAAAATTTCAATTTTTTTGCAAAATGACTGGAGAAGATCAATGGTCATTTTGGAAAAATACGAAAATGCAGGTATATCACACTATATGGGGATGACAGTCCAAGGGGTCCCTAATGGAGCAGTATTAGTGGTATTCCTGAAATAATTTTGGGATTTGAGAAAATTTAATTTAAAAAATTCAATTTTTTCAATTTTTGTAAAATGACTGGAGAAGATCAATGATCATTTTGGAAAAATACGAAAATGCAGGTATATCACACTATATGGGGATGGCAGTCCAAGGGGTCCCTAATGGAGCAGTATTAGTGGTATTCCTGAAATAATTTTGAGATTTGAGAAAATTTAATTTGAAAAATTCAATTTTTTTGCAAAATGACTGGAGAAGACATTTTTTGCGTTAACAGAGCTCTGTTAATGGTTTAACAGCGACTATGTACGGGTATTTCAGGACTTATTAGTCATTTAATGGACACACATTCCAATTTTAGGAAGAAAAGGTACTCCCATATGGAAGCTATATTGTTCACTTTGTATCTCATAAAAAAAAATTCATATTTATTGAGTTTTAGGTTAAAAAAAAGCCGAAACAAATTCTATCAAAAAAAACCAAATAAGTGGAGAAGATCAGTGGCCATTATGGAAAAATACGAAAATGCAGGTATATCACACTATATGGGGATGACAGTCCAAGGGGTCCCTAATGGAGCAGTATTAGTGGTATTCCTGAAATAATTTTGGGATTTGAGAAAATTTAATTTAAAAAATTCAATTTTTTCAATTTTTGTAAAATGACTGGAGAAGATCAATGGTCATTTTGGAAAAATACGAAAATGCAGGTATATCACACTATATGGGGATGACAGTCCAAGGGGTCCCTAATGGAGCAGTATTAGTGGTATTCCTGAAATAATTTTGGGATTTAAGAAAATTAAATTTGAAAAATTCAATTTTTTCAATTTTTGTAAAATGACTGGAGAAGATCAATGGTCATTTTGGAAAAATACGAAAATGCAGGTATATCACACTATATGGGGATGACAGTCCAAGGGGTCCCTAATAGAGCAGTATTAGTGGTATTCCTGAAATAATTTTGGGATTTGAGAAAATTTAATTTAAAAAATTCAACTTTTTTGCAAAATGACTGGAGAAGATCAGTGGCCATTATGGAAAAATACGAAAATGCAGGTATATCACACTATATGGGGATGACAGTCCAAGGGGTCCCTAATGGAGCAGTATTAGTGGTATTCCTGAAATAATTTTGGGATTTGAGAAAATTTAATTTGAAAATTTCAACTTTTTTGCAAAATGACTGGAGAAGATCAGTGGCCATTATGGAAAAATACGAAAATGCAGGTATATCACACTATATGGGGATGACAGTCCAAGGGGTCCCTAATGGAGCAGTATTAGTGGTATTCCTGAAATAATTTTGGGATTTGAGAAAATTAAATTTAAAAAATTCAACTTTTTTGCAAAATGACTGGAGAAGATCAATGGTCATTTTGGAAAAATACGAAAATGCAGGTATATCACACTATATGGGGATGACAGTCCTAGGGGTCCCTAATGGAGCAGTATTAGTGGTATTCCTGAAATAATTTTGGGATTTGAGAAAATTTAATTTGAAAATTTCAATTTTTTTGCAAAATGACTGGAGAAGATCAATGATCATTTTGGAAAAATACGAAAATGCAGGTATATCACACTATATGGGGATGGCAGTCCAAGGGGTCCCTAATGGAGCAGTATTAGTGGTATTCCTGAAATAATTTTGGGATTTAAGAAAATTAAATTTGAAAAATTCAACTTTTTTGCAAAATGACTGGAGAAGATCAGTGGCCATTATGGAAAAATACGAAAATGCAGGTATATCACACTATATGGGGATGGCAGTCCAAGGGGTCCCTAATGGAGCAGTATTAGTGGTATTCCTGAAATAATTTTGGGATTTGAGAAAATTAAATTTAAAAAATTCAACTTTTTTGCAAAATGACTGGAGAAGATCAGTGGCCATTATGGAAAAATACGAAAATGCAGGTATATCACACTATATGGGGATGACAGTCCAAGGGGTCCCTAATGGAGCAGTATTAGTGGTATTCCTGAAATAATTTTGGGATTTGAGAAAATTTAATTTGAAAATTTCAATTTTTTTGCAAAATGACTGGAGAAGATCAATGGTCATTTTGGAAAAATACGAAAATGCAGGTATATCACACTATATGGGGATGACAGTCCAAGGGGTCCCTAATGGAGCAGTATTAGTGGTATTCCTGAAATAATTTTGGGATTTGAGAAAATTAAATTTAAAAAATTCAATTTTTTTGCAAAATGACTGGAGAAGATCAGTGGCCATTATGGAAAAATACGAAAATGCAGGTATATCACACTATATGGGGATGACAGTCCAAGGGGTCCCTAATGGAGCAGTATTAGTGGTATTCCTGAAATAATTTTGGGATTTGAGAAAATTAAATTTAAAAAATTCAACTTTTTTGCAAAATGACTGGAGAAGATCAGTGGCCATTATGGAAAAATACGAAAATGCAGGTATATCACACTATATGGGGATGACAGTCCAAGGGGTCCCTAATGGAGCAGTATTAGTGGTATTCCTGAAATAATTTTGGGATTTACGAAAATTTAATTTAAAAAATTCAATTTTTTCAATTTTTGTAAAATGACTGGAGAAGATCAATGGTCATTTTGGAAAAATACGAAAATGCAGGTATATCACACTATATGGGGATGACAGTCCAAGGGGTCCCTAATGGAGCAGTATTAGTGGTATTCCTGAAATAATTTTGGGATTTGAGAAAATTTAGTTTGAAAAATTCAATTTTTTTGCAAACTGACTGGAGAAGATCAATGGTCATTTTGGAAAAATACGAAAATGCAGGTATATCACACTATATGGGGATGACAGTCCAAGGGGTCCCTAATGGAGCAGTATTAGTGGTATTCCTGAAATAATTTTGGGATTTGAGAAAATTAAATTTAAAAAATTCAATTTTTTTGCAAAATGACTGGAGAAGATCAGTGGCCATTATGGAAAAATACGAAAATGCAGGTATATCACACTATATGGGGATGACAGTCCAAGGGGTCCCTAATGGAGCAGTATTAGTGGTATTCCTGAAATAATTTTGGGATTTGAGAAAATTAAATTTAAAAAATTCAACTTTTTTGCAAAATGACTGGAGAAGATCAGTGGCCATTATGGAAAAATACGAAAATGCAGGTATATCACACTATATGGGGATGACAGTCCAAGGGGTCCCTAATGGAGCAGTATTAGTGGTATTCCTGAAATAATTTTGGGATTTGAGAAAATTTAATTTGAAAATTTCAATTTTTTTGCAAAATGACTGGAGAAGATCAATGGTCATTTTGGAAAAATACGAAAATGCAGGTATATCACACTATATGGGGATGACAGTCCTAGGGGTCCCTAATGGAGCAGTATTAGTGGTATTCCTGAAATAATTTTGGGATTTGAGAAAATTTAGTTTGAAAAATTCAATTTTTTTGCAAACTGACTGGAGAAGATCAGTGGCCATTATGGAAAAATACGAAAATGCAGGTATATCACACTATATGGGGATGACAGTCCAAGGGGTCCCTAATGGAGCAGTATTAGTGGTATTCCTGAAATAATTTTGGGATTTGAGAAAATTTAATTTGAAAATTTCAATTTTTTTGCAAAATGACTGGAGAAGATCAATGGTCATTTTGGAAAAATACGAAAATGCAGGTATATCACACTATATGGGGATGACAGTCCAAGGGGTCCCTAATGGAGCAGTATTAGTGGTATTCCTGAAATAATTTTGGGATTTGAGAAAATTTAATTTAAAAAATTCAATTTTTTCAATTTTTGTAAAATGACTGGAGAAGATCAATGATCATTTTGGAAAAATACGAAAATGCAGGTATATCACACTATATGGGGATGGCAGTCCAAGGGGTCCCTAATGGAGCAGTATTAGTGGTATTCCTGAAATAATTTTGAGATTTGAGAAAATTTAATTTGAAAAATTCAATTTTTTTGCAAAATGACTGGAGAAGACATTTTTTGCGTTAACAGAGCTCTGTTAATGGTTTAACAGCGACTATGTACGGGTATTTCAGGACTTATTAGTCATTTAATGGACACACATTCCAATTTTAGGAAGAAAAGGTACTCCCATATGGAAGCTATATTGTTCACTTTGTATCTCATAAAAAAAAATTCATATTTATTGAGTTTTAGGTTAAAAAAAAAGCCGAAACAAATTCTATCAAAAAAAACCAAATAAGTGGAGAAGATCAGTGGCCATTATGGAAAAATACGAAAATGCAGGTATATCACACTATATGGGATGACAGTCCAAGGGGTCCCTAATGGAGCAGTATTAGTGGTATTCCTGAAATAATTTTGGGATTTGAGAAAATTTAATTTGAAAATTTCAATTTTTTTGCAAAATGACTGGAGAAGATCAATGGTCATTTTGGAAAAATACGAAAATGCAGGTATATCACACTATATGGGGATGACAGTCCAAGGGGTCCCTAATGGAGCAGTATTAGTTGTATTCCTGAAATAATTTTGGGATTTGAGAAAATTTAGTTTGAAAAATTCAATTTTTTTGCAAACTGACTGGAGAAGATCAGTGGCCATTATGGAAAAAATACGAAAATGCAGGTATATCACACTATATGGGGATGGCAGTCCAAGGGGTCCCTAATGGAGCAGTATTAGTGGTATTCCTGAAATAATTATGGGATTTGAGAAAATTTAGTTTGAAAAATTCAATTTTTTTGCAAAATGACTGGAGAAGATCAGTGGCCATTATGGAAAAATACGAAAATGCAGGTATATCACACTATATGGGGATGACAGTCCAAGGGGGTCCCTAATGGAGCAGTATTAGTGGTATTCCTGAAATAATTTTGGGATTTGAGAAAATTTAATTTGAAAAATTCAATTTTTTCAATTTTTGTAAAATGACTGGAGAAGATCAATTCATTTTGGAAAAATACGAAAATGCAGGTATATCACACTATATGGGGATGACAGTCCAAGGGGTCCCTAATAGAGCAGTATTAGTGGTATTCCTGAAATAATTTTGGGATTTGAGAAAATTTAATTAAAAAATTCAACTTTTTTGCAAAATGACTGGAGAAGATCAGTGGCCATTATGGAAAAATACGAAAATGCAGGTATATCACACTATATGGGGATGACAGTCCAAGGGGTCCCTAATTGAGCAGTATTAGTGGTATTCCTGAAATAATTTTGGGATTTGAGAAAATTTAATTTGAAAATTTCAATTTTTTTGCAAAATGACTGGAGAAGATCAATGGTCATTTTGGAAAAATACGAAAATGCAGGTATATCACACTAAATGGGGATGACACTCCAAGGGGTACCTAATGGAGCAGTATTAGTGGTATTCCTGAAATAATTTTGGGATTTAAGAAAATTAAATTTGAAAAATTCAACTTTTTTGCAAAATGACTGGAGAAGATCAGTGGCCATTATGGAAAAATACGAAAATGCAGGTATATCACACTATATGGGGATGGCAGTCCAAGGGGTCCCTAATGGAGCAGTATTAGTGGTATTCCTGAAATAATTTTGGGATTTGAGAAAATTAAATTTAAAAAATTCAACTTTTTTGCAAAATGACTGGAGAAGATCAGTGGCCATTATGGAAAAATACGAAAATGCAGGTATATCACACTATATGGGGATGGCAGTCCAAGGGGTCCCTAATGGAGCAGTATTAGTGGTATTCCTGAAATAATTATGGGATTTGAGAAAATTTAGTTTGAAAAATTCAATTTTTTTGCAAAATGACTGGAGAAGATCAGTGGCCATTATGGAAAAATATTTTCGTATATTCGTATATTTTCCACTTATTTGGTTTTTTTTGATAGAATTTGTTTCGGCTTTTTTTTAACCTAAAACTCAATAAATATGAATTTTTTTTTATGAGATACAAAGTGAACAATATAGCTTCCATATGGGAGTACCTTTTCTTCCTAAAATTGGAATGTGTGTCCATTAAATGACTAATAAGTCCTGAAATACCCGTACATAGTCGCTGTTAAACCATTAACAGAGCTCTGTTAACGCAAAAAATGTCTTCTCCAGTCATTTTGCAAAAAAATTGAATTTTTCAAATTAAATTTTCTCAAATCTCAAAATTATTTCAGGAATACCACTAATACTGCTCCATTAGGGACCCCTTGGACTGCCATCCCCATATAGTGTGATATACCTGCATTTTCGTATTTTTCCAAAATGATCATTGATCTTCTCCAGTCATTTTACAAAAATTGAAAAAATTGAATTTTTTAAATTAAATTTTCTCAAATCCCAAAATTATTTCAGGAATACCACTAATACTGCTCCATTGGGGACCCCTTGGACTGTCATCCCCATATAGTGTGATATACCTGCATTTTCGTATTTTTCCATAATGGCCACTGATCTTCTCCAGTCATTTTACAAAAATTGAAAAAATTGAATTTTTCAAATTAAATTTTCTCAAATCCCAAAATTATTTCAGGAATACCACTAATACTGCTCCATTAGGGACCCCTTGGACTGTCATCCCCATATAGTGTGATATACCTGCATTTTCGTATTTTTCCATAATGGCCACTGATCTTCTCCAGTCATTTTACAAAAATTGAAAAAATTGAATTTTTTAAATTAAATTTTCTCAAATCCCAAAATTATTTCAGGAATACCACTAATACTGCTCCATTAGGGACCCCTTGGACTGTCATCCCCATATAGTGTGATATACCTGCATTTTCGTATTTTTCCATAATGGCCACTGATCTTCTCCAGTCATTTTACAAAAATTGAAAAAATTGAATTTTTTAAATTAAATTTTCTCAAATCCCAAAATTATTTCAGGAATACCACTAATACTGCTCCATTAGGGACCCCTTGGACTGTCATCCCCATATAGTGTGATATACCTGCATTTTCGTATTTTTCCATAATGGCCACTGATCTTCTCCAGTCATTTTACAAAAATTGAAAAAATTGAATTTTTCAAATTAAATTTTCTCAAATCCCAAAATTATTTCAGGAATACCACTAATACTGCTCCATTAGGGACCCCTTGGACTGTCATCCCCATATAGTGTGATATACCTGCATTTTCGTATTTTTCCATAATGGCCACTGATCTTCTCCAGTCATTTTACAAAAATTGAAAAAATTGAATTTTTTAAATTTAATTTTCTCAAATCCCAAAATTATTTCAGGAATACCACTAATACTGCTCCATTAGGGACCCCTTGGACTGTCATCCCCATATAGTGTGATATACCTGCATTTTCGTATTTTTCCATAATGGCCACTGATCTTCTCCAGTCATTTTGCAAAAAAGTTGAATTTTTCAAATTTAATTTTCTCAAATCCCAAAATTATTTCAGGAATACCACTAATACTGCTCCATTAGGGACCCCTTGGAGTGTCATCCCCATATAGTATGATATACCTGCATTTTCGTATTTTTCCAAAATGACCATTGATCTTCTCCAGTCATTTTGCAAAAAAATTGAAATTTTCAAATTAAATTTTCTCAAATCCCAAAATTATTTCAGGAATACCACTAATACTGCTCCATTAGGGACCCCTTGGACTGCCATCCCCATATAGTGTGATATACCTGCATTTTCGTATTTTTCCAAAATGACCATTGATCTTCTCCAGTCATTTTACAAATATTGAAAAAATTGAATTTTTTAAATTAAATTTTCTCAAATCCCAAAATTATTTCAGGAATACCACTAATACTGCTCCATTAGGGACCCCTTGGACTGTCATCCCCATATAGTGTGATATACCTGCATTTTCGTATTTTTCCATAATGGCCACTGATCTTCTCCAGTCATTTTGCAAAAAAATTGAATTTTTCAAATTAAATTTTCTCAAATCCCAAAATTATTTCAGGAATACCACTAATACTGCTCCATTAGGGACCCCTTGGACTGTCATCCCCATATAGTGTGATATACCTGCATTTTCGTATTTTTCCAAAATGGCCACTGATCTTCTCCAGTCATTTTGCAAAAAAATTGAATTTTTCAAACTAAATTTTCTCAAATCCCATAATTATTTCAGGAATACCACTAATACTGCTCCATTAGGGACCCCTTGGACTGCCATCCCCATATAGTGTGATATACCTGCATTTTCGTATTTTTCCATAATGGCCACTGATCTTCTCCAGTCAGTTTGCAAAAAAATTGAATTTTTCAAACTAAATTTTCTGAAATCCCAAAATTATTTCAGGAATACCACTAATACTGCTCCATTAGGGACCCCTTGGACTGCCATCCCCATATAGTGTGATATACCTGCATTTTCGTATTTTTCCAAAATGACCATTGATCTTCTCCAGTCATTTTACAAAAATTGAAAAAATTGAATTTTTCAAATTAAATTTTCTCAAATCCCAAAATTATTTCAGGAATACCACTAATACTGCTCCATTAGGGACCCCTTGGACTGCCATCCCCATATAGTGTGATATACCTGCATTTTCGTATTTTTCCAAAATGACCATTGATCTTCTCCAGTCATTTTACAAAAATTGAAAAAATTGAATTTTTTAAATTAAATTTTCTCAAATCCCATAATTATTTCAGGAATACCACTAATACTGCTCCATTAGGGACCCCTTGGACTGCCATCCCCATATAGTGTGATATACCTGCATTTTCGTATTTTTCCATAATGGCCACTGATCTTCTCCAGTCATTTTGCAAAAAAATTGAATTTTTCAAACTAATTTTTCTCAAATCCCAAAATTATTTCAGGAATACCACTAATACTGCTCCATTAGGGACCCCTTGGACTGTCTTCCCCATATAGTGTGATATACCTGCATTTTCGTATTTTTCCAAAATGACCATTGATCTTCTCCAGTCATTTTACAAAAATTGAAAAAATTGAATTTTTTAAATTAAATTTTCTCAAATCCCAAAATTATTCCAGAAATACCACTAATACTGCTCCATTAGGAACCCCTTGGACTGTCATCCCCATATAGTGTGATATACCTGCATTTTCGTATTTTTCCATAATGGCCACTGATCTTCTCCAGTCATTTTGCAAAAAAATTGAATTTTTCAAACTAAATTTTCTCAAATCCCAAAATTATTTCAGGAATACCACTAATACTGCTCCATTAGGGACCCCTTGGACTGTCATCCCCATATAGTGTGATATACCTGCATTTTCGTATTTTTCCAAAATGACCATTGATCTTCTCCAGTCATTTTGCAAAAAAATTGAAATTTTCAAATTAAATTTTCTCAAATTCCAAAATTATTTCAGAAATACCACTAATACTGCTCCATTAGGGACCCCTTGGACTGTCATCCCCATATAGTGTGATATACCTGCATTTTCGTATTTTTCCATAATGGCCACTGATCTTCTCCAGTCATTTTGCAAAAAAGTTGAATTTTTTAAATTAAATTTTCTCAAATCCCAAAATTATTTCAGGAATACCACTAATACTGCTCCATTAGGGACCCCTTGGACTGTCATCCCCATATAGTGTGATATACCTGCATTTTCGTATTTTTCCATAATGGCCACTGATCTTCTCCAGTCATTTTGCAAAAAAGTTGAATTTTTCAAATTTAATTTTCTTAAATCCCAAAATTATTTCAGGAATACCACTAATACTGCTCCATTAGGGACCCCTTGGAGTGTCATCCCCATTTAGTGTGATATACCTGCATTTTCGTATTTTTCCAAAATGACCATTGATCTTCTCCAGTCATTTTGCAAAAAAATTGAAATTTTCAAATTAAATTTTCTCAAATCCCAAAATTATTTCAGGAATACCACTAATACTGCTCCATTAGGGACCCCTTGGACTGTCATCCCCATATAGTGTGATATACCTGCATTTTCGTATTTTTCCATAATGGCCACTGATCTTCTCCAGTCATTTTGCAAAAAATATTGAATTTTTCAAATTAAATTTTTTCAAATCCCAAAATTATTTCAGGAATACCACTAATACTGCTCCATTAGGGACCCCTTGGACTGCCATCCCCATATAGTGTGATATACCTGCATTTTCGTATTTTTCCAAAATGACCATTGATCTTCTCCAGTCATTTTACAAAAATTGAAAAAATTGAATTTTTCAAATTTAATTTTCTTAAATCCCAAAATTATTTCAGGAATACCACTAATACTGCTCCATTAGGGACCCCTTGGACTGTCATCCCCATATAGTGTGATATACCTGCATTTTCGTATTTTTCCAAAATGACCATTGATCTTCTCCAGTCATTTTACAAAAATTGAAAAAATTGAATTTTTTAAATTAAATTTTCTCAAATCCCAAAATTATTTCAGGAATACCACTAATACTGCTCCATTAGGAACCCCTTGGACTGTCATCCCCATATAGTGTGATATACCTGCATTTTCGTATTTTTCCATAATGGCCACTGATCTTCTCCAGTCATTTTGCAAAAAAATTGAATTTTTCAAACTAAATTTTCTCAAATCCCATAATTATTTCAGGAATACCACTAATACTGCTCCATTAGGGACCCCTTGGACTGTCATCCCCATATAGTGTGATATACCTGCATTTTCGTATTTTTCCATAATGGCCACTGATCTTCTCCAGTCATTTTGCAAAAAAATTGAATTTTTCAAATTAAATTTTCTCAAATCCCAAAATTATTTCAGGAATACCACTAATACTGCTCCATTAGGGACCCCTTGGACTGTCATCCCCATATAGTGTGATATACCTGCATTTTCGTATTTTTCCATAATGGCCACTGATCTTCTCCACTTATTTGGTTTTTTTTGAAAGAATTTGTTTCGGCTTTTTTTTAACCTAAAACTAAATAAATATGAATTTTTTTTTTATGAGATACAAAGTGAACAATATAGCTTCCATATGGGAGTACCTTTTCTTCCTAAAATTGGAATGTGTGTCCATTAAATGCCAAGAAGTCCTGAAATACCCGTACATAATCGCTGTTAAACTATTAACAGAGCTCTGTTAACGCAAAAAATGTGTTAGCTAAAGAGAGATGGTTTATGTCTTTGCTTTTCAAATTCGAATTTAACTTCACACACATTCCAATACTGAGGTCTGGTATTACTAAACACAAGTCTATAAATTTATTAAAGGTTAAACCTAATAGGGTCGACTTAATATAAAATATGACTCAATCGCCATTTCACATACATACATTATTGGCCATTACAACCCTGTTCCAGGATTACAGCCTAGCTTCTCGTAGCACCCAATTTTTATCCATGAGTACCAAGACCAAAAGTCAACTCCGAACGACAAACTTGAGAAACTTGTTCTTGGCAATCAGTTACTTTCAGAACTTTTGTTCACCGAAGGAAATATTTTTTCATATTTCTTTTTTTCAAGATGTCAGAGGTGGGCTTAGAACCCGGAGCTTTTGTCTAGTAAGCCGTTTCACAGTATCAACTAATTTAAAGGAATGAATTTATAGACTATAGTGCATATCGTTGGTCTCCCTAACTCGCATTTTTTCAAAACTTACTTTTTTTAGTGAATCCAATGCATTTTAGGAAATATGCCGCTCCTCACAAAGAATGTTTACAATATTATTAAAAATAACGGTATTACAAGCAATTGTACAGCATTTAATAAAAAGTTGTATATTAATAATTACAGTATCTGTTGTATTTTTACCTACTCCTGTAAATTTTAAATTATTTGAGTTAGGGCCTTTCTACCTGAGACCAACGATATATATATGTACATACGAGTACAATAAAAAAATTTCATATTTCTCATCTCTCTCGTCTATAAATTCATGCTTTCATATGAAATTATTTCATAGTGTAAAGTTGGGTTATTATATGTATATGTACATACATATATAACATTTATGCTCAAATTCAAATTCTTTAGTTAGTAAATTAATTACAGTTCTCAATAAAATAATTAATTTTGAATTTCGCAGAAAAATATATGATAATGATTTTTGTGTAAACAAATAAATAAAAAACTTAAATAAATTATTGCCCTTAAAATAAAAAATAGATATTCAGTTTAGTTTTGTTCTTGGTGGTGTAATTTAAAACTTAAACAAAAGAAAAAAACAAGTATTAATTGAAAAATAAAGAATTTTTTGTTTTTAATCATTATTTTGTTCAAACAATTGTTGGTTTATAAACATTTGTACATACATATGTATGTATGTTTATATATACATACATACCAATATACTACATTGTATATACCAATTTAAATTTTCAGAACAATTAAATAGTTTCTTTAAATTAATTGTTATTGATGAAAACAATTTATAGAATTATAGAAAAACATTAATTTTAGTAAACATATATGTATGTATATATATATTATTTTTTAAATACATATAAAAAAATAGCGAATCCCTTGTACACCTCGTAGTGCAAAATAGAAAACAAAAATCTGAATTAATTTAAATCAGTGATGAAGTTTAAATATATCTGTGGCATTTTGACAAAAGACCTTAAGTCGACAAAAGATGGCAAAAAAGTTTTTCAAAAAACTCGGGCTACAAATTATTTTTATTAAAAAATAAAAAAACAAACCGAAATTAAAGAAACATTTCTTCTATAATACAAAATTTTAAAAACGTACACAAAAATGTGTTTTGAATAAAAATTCGTATCATTAACAAAATTTTTTTCAATTTTTTAAATTTGACTTAAGATGTTTTGTCAAAATGCCACAGATATGCATACCAACAGACCTGGACAAAAATATTTACACAAATGCAGAAATTACAAAAATAGTGAAAAGAGGCCGATTTACTGTAGCTAGTATTGTTATATGATACGCCTATAAAGATTCTTTAAGCTTTTAAACTTTAACTGGCATTTTACTGGTCGGCCACAACAGTGCTCTTGTGCTGCAACAAATTGAAATAGTTAAGCTACGGTCACATTAGACAAATATTTGAAGAAAAAAGCATAACCACTATTTAATGAAAACATTTGTTTTTTAATTTTCCATTGCTTCAAGTTTGATTAATTAAATATCGAAATAATACTTCTTGTTAAAATTTATTTTTAAATAACCTTCTTAAAAAAAAAAACTTTACACAAAACGAAATATTTCCATAAAATAACAAAAAACTAGTGGTTATGCTTTTTGCGTTAAACATTTGCCTAATGTTACTACAGCTTTAGGCTTTGCATAAAAATATGAAAATAAACCTGAAAGCAAATTTAATGTTGTCTATTTATGAATGAATAAGAGTTTAAAAAATTTCTATTGGGAAGTAGCAGATAACAGCTAAACCTACTAAACCTACTTAGCGAAGGCACTCACCACACAATAAACATTCAACGATGAGGCAGTTGCTATTGATCATTCAAGGAGGAGTTAGCCACCTTGCCCATTCGGTACAAGTAATTCTGAAAATAACCATGGCCAGTAGGCAACTGAGTCAAGAAGTAATTGACCTCCCCGAAATTCCTTCAGGTTCATCTCTCTATACAGGGGATGAGTTTTGCAGTCCAGACATGCACTTTATTGGGTTTGTATTCAGTTTATTGACAAGATTATTTTAAGTGTTCAGACATACGCCATTCAGCTTATCAATAATCATTTGACAGTTGGAAATCAAAAAAACGGCTGGCCACATATCAAGAAGGGCTGCCTCACTGGCATCACTCCAGCCTATTCTCCTTTTCCTTGTTTTTTTTTACCTATTCGTGTACATATTTAAAATACATATGAATTACTTTTTATTAAATGTTTAAACATTTATTTTATTTAAAATTTTTTATGTTAAACATTTATTTTTATTAAAAACTGATTTGTCAAATATTAATGCCCGTATTCATAAAAACTATTTTAGGTTTATTGAGGGTTTATTTGACAAGTATTGCATAGAAATTTGTCAAATAAATTCTCAATAAACCTAGAATAGTTTTTATTAATACGGGCATAAATGTTTAAACATTTATTTTATTTAAAATTTTTTATATTAAACATTTATATTTATTAAAAACTGATTTGTCAAATATCAAGAAAATTTGTTCGCTTAATTGTAATGTGCTTAATATATTTATGATAGTGCTGCATTTTCGGTTTTACACAATACATATTTATAACAATTTCGTACTTATTGAAAAATATGTATGGAATATTAAGCTTAATAATGTCGTTTATTCCTATTTATTGATGATATTATTATTCTGAAAAACATGCTGGCTAATCCATTTCTTGAATATTTTTTGGCGTAAAAAAATTTTTTTGTGATAAAAAGACTGCTTTTTATTCGCCATGAAACAGATTACATTTCCAGAGTTTTGTTATTTTATACAACTGCCATTAAATGGGTTTATCGATTTTTCGTGCTAACCCTAATCCTGTTCGAGCCAGATAATCGAGAATCAACTGTAGATACGAGTACATAGATTATTTTTTTACAAATTTTCCCTTATAATTTTGTAATTGAAAATACATGTCTGTATATAAGCATAGTACATGTAAGTATACAAAAATATTTATTAAATTTGATAAAATATAGTTGTACATTTAAAAAGAAGTCCTATTATTGTGAAATTGGTTTATTAAAACCAAAAAGCTGATAAGATGTATTTAATGGTATCTGTTCCGAAAATTGGTGACATTATACAAAAAAAAATTATCTACAAAAATCACTTAATTGTGTATTAACTCCATTAAAAACTTTCACACTACAATACTGCTTATAATCGATAGGAAATAAAGTGGAAGTAAATGCGAGTTGAGGAAGTAATGCCGATCTTAATCAAATTTAGCACGATGGTAAAAAGTTACAAAAACAAAAAATTTTTTTGCTATTCAGTTTTTATCTTTTACTGAAATTCGAAAATTATAAACTGAAATGAGTTGTCTTTGCTTTCATAGTATTAATACACGTATACCCCGCTTATCACGGTTGATTGGTTAAAAAAAAAGAAAAACGTGTTGATCGAAAAATTAAATTTTGTATGGAAAAATCGTGATAATCGAAAATTATCATAAACATGGCTTCTTATATTCAATTAATAAAAAAAAGAAACTTTGGAAAAACAATGACTCAATTTATTTAAAATTTTAACCACTGTAACTAACTGTAAGTTGTTTTTTAAGAGTTTGTACTATAAAACCGTCATTAACTTATAATATTTTTTTAGGTACAGTCGGGTCTCGATTAACCGTGCTGCGGTTAACCGGTAACCCTGATTAACCGTGATGGCCAAAGATCAGTCTATTGTTTTTTATTGGCAATGTTTTTAAATTATTTGCTTCGATTAACCGTGATTACCTCTATTATCCGTGATGAAAACGGGGAATTCTCTTGTTTGCATACGATTAGTCAGAAGCATTTACAAGTGATTAGTTTAATTTTGAAATTTGAGAAGTGAGGGTGGTTAGATCTAAATATATTTAATATGGCATCGTTACCAGTGGTAAAAAGACAAAGAAACGTTTTAAATATTGAAGATAAAGTTAAAATAAATTATGACCATTAAAAAAATAATGTGACTGTTAAAATACTAGCTGCAAAATACGAAGCTGAGATACAGATCATTTATGACATTGATATCTTGAATGAATTTTTTTAATGCAAATATGTATTTACACCAATGTTCACTTGTTAAATAATAAAAATATTAAAAAATCTATAATCAACATTGTTATTCGATTAACCGTGAAAATCGATTATCCGTCATGCTCCTGGTCCCGACCATCACGGATAATCGACGCCCGACTGTAGTTCGTTGTGTTGATGTTGGTTTAATGTAGGATTAATTTTATTCTGGTTAGGTTTAGAAATAAAATCTGTAATTAATAACAGTGTCTTGTTTTTAGCCAATATTTTGTAAAAAATTTGATATTGACTTAAACCTTCATCAATAATTCGTTAAAACCGAGTTCTACTTTCAATATCTAGATTTTAATCCCATCGGAATTCCCTCATCAACGACTTTTGCTGTGAAAGGACTCACTTCAACATCAGCTTCCACTTTAATTTTATTTTCTTGTGTATTTTTTACCATTAGAATTATTTCGTCCTTATCAAATTCCTTGTCAACCAATGTTTCAACAATATTATTCACTTTTAAATTTTCGAACCCTTCTCAATTTAATGTATGAGCTAACACAACTTTAATAACTTTCATTTTGAAATCCGTTTTAACGCGAAGACGTTTTACACGAGTATGGTGCTTTGCGAGGGATAGGTGTATTTATAAGCCAAACTTTTTTTTAACTCTTTAATTTGTTACTGTTTCGCTTTTAAGTTGTGTTGTACCTTTTTATCACTTGTTACTCTTTTTTTGTTATGTTTTTTACTATCCATTCTAATGATAAGGCGTACCGTACCCATCAACAACTCTTCTAATATACTCGTATATTCATTAATATTAATTATTTTTTGTATTTATTTAAAAAAAAAATATATAATTTATTTTCATTTCAGTTGGCATAACAACATTTTACCAATATGCAATCGATAAAACCAAATGATTTACCACAAAATCCATATGAACGTGTAAATATATTTTCCCGCTTATGTTTTTGGTACGGATTGAATTTCTATCACGTATTCATATTCAAAAGAAAGTTTATAAATTAAATGGTAATTTTTTATTATTAAATTTAGGTATACGTTACCAATATTCTTTAAAGGTCGGAAAAAAACATTAGACACAAAGGATTTATATCGGGCATTAAAAGAGCACAAATCAGGTAATTAATTTTTTATTTTTATTAAGTTAATTGATAAGGAATAATTGGATTAAATAAAAAAAACTAATAATAAAAAAAAAAAAAACTTAAGGGGTTATTTTGTAAATCACTTACGAGTAGTTGAAGCGTTGCGTTTTTTTACATGAGAATTGTTTTTATAACAAACACAAATTATATATTGTAGAAATAACGCAACACATCACCTAGTGATTTATACGAATACAATAATCCCCTTAATTATTGATCTTAAGCTACTTCATTCAGTATTTTCGTCACGAATTATTTATTTTTAATTAATTATTATAATATATTGACTTTATAGTTTTTATAAAATTTATAAAAAATTTATAAACATATATTTATATGTTTTATAATTTTTATAAAACAAAATAGGTAAATGAAATTTTTTAATTATATTGTTCTGCAAATTTGAAACAAAAAAAAAAACGAATCTGGCATAAAAATTGGTCTATAACGTCTTGTTCATTTTTTATGGCATACTAGCAATCCTGTAAAACAGTCAATGCTGACACTGACAATTTCATAATTATTAATTTGACAGAAGACAACATTCACTCTAAATCTTCATAAATGTAACGTTTAAGCATATCAGGAGGATCGTGTGTTACTACTGATTCGAGCTATTTTTGCTGTGTGGATGGTAAATATTTTGTTTTGAAAAAAAAAAATATTCAGTATCAGAGTCATTAAAATATGCATATTTTTTTTTATTTAAGACCGATACTCAGGGGTAAACCCCTACTCATGCAGTGAATTGTATTGAAATTTGAAGATAATATATAGATAGATTTTTATTTAATTTTTTGTTATTATGCGCCTTTTTTTGTTGATGTGAGAAGTTGCAGCCAATTTGACCACTCAAAGGCCAGTGTTATACCTTCACCCATGAGTGATCACCAGCAATTGGCCCATCTGTCAGTGGATGTTGAATGTGAATGGCGAGCGTCTTCAGTAGGTTAGCTGTTATCTTCCCAGAAGGTGGCTGTGCTGTACTCCTGATCAATCGCTTTTGGTGGAATATATTGCAAATGTCAGGGAGCAGTTTATAGAAAACAGACTTCTTGGAGGGGGGAACCTCTAATTTTTAAATTATAATTTTAGAAAAACCGCTAATTTTATTTTATAATTTTTGTCCTTCGCTGGGATTGAACCTCGATCGTTTGAGTTTCTGTGCGAGCGCTCTAACCATTATGTCAGAAACTTGGACAAACCGTGGACACCCACAATGTTTTCCAATAGTTACAGAATTTCGATTTTTCAATTCCCCTTAAGAGAGAGAGAGAGTCAAGTAACCACCAAACCGAATGTTATTTCAATTTAATAAAAAAAAATATTACGCTAATGTCCCATCAGTTTCCAAACCAGTTCAACGGCCACCAAATGATCCATTAGTATTCGTTCCCAGTGTTACGAGTAGTGAGTTCGAAACATATTTCACCAGCAGTGGTAGTTCGTATATGAGGCTGATAATGAATGCCATTTAGTGATTGAGTAGCTGAGCTGAACAAAAAAACGACGTTTAAATAACGCCATTCACTTTTGAAAATTCTTTATTTTTTTAATAAATTAATGATTTTTTGGGTGAAAAACGTATAAATACTTTGTTTTATTTTTGAGAACCTGATGTAAAAGCGAAAAACCAATTACATATTCGAATTCAGCCCATCAAATTACCCTAGGAAACATATTTTGTACATATTCATGACAGTCATCAACTATTTAATTTACACTTTTCTATAGAAATCATAAATTGGAATTATATTTTTTCCATCTACACTACATATACACTATTTTTAAACTGTGGTTTATTAAAAAAATTCAATAAGAGATGGTCGCGTGTCGAATTATTGCAACACGAACCGAATAGCTAACACATACGCTAAAAATTTTTCCAATACGACATGGCAAAGCAGGCACAACATCAAATATATTAAAAAAATATATATATTTTTTTCTGTTTAGTATTCAAAATCAAATTTTAACATTCCATGCACATGTATTTTTATTTACACACAAGATCAAGATATGCGCTCAGTTATCTTTTGAGGTAAAATCTTTTGATTAATACAGATGTAAAGAATACTGTATCACTAGTCGCGGTACTTACATGTATATTATATTTGTTGGACAAGCTTCTGCAGTCTTCAAATTGTTTGCATACTAACAAAATTTAAATAAGAGATCGTTTATTTTTTAATCCTTACAGACTTTATACACTAAAATATAATTCAATATGTATATTACAATACAATACAATAAGCAGAGACGAAATGGCCATAGAGACATGCTTATCCCCAAAAGCATACATTTCATATTACAGTAGAACCTGTTTTTATGCGGACTATTTTTGTGCTATTTTATTTTTATGCGACTCTTTTTGTGCGATTTTTTTGTTATGCGATTTCTTTTGTTATACGATTTATTTTATGCGGTTTTTTTTTCTGCGATGTTTATTTTTACGGTAATTTCTGGTCGCTATATGATAGTTAAACATAATAAACATATATTAGCAGCAGTGTTGGTAAAATAATTTAGAGAATTACGAACAGTGTTGCCACTGAAAAAATTTTAATTCTACCAAAATTTCTTTCAAAATCTACCAAAATTGATCAAAATCTACCAAAAACCAGTTTTATTTAAAAATACATTGTTGAGATGGAAAACATGTACATATAAATAATCAAAAATAAAAAATATAACGAAACGAAGTCAGTTCTTCGAAAATAGAACAAAAAATACACATATAACAAAAACAATTCAATTTCTAAACAATAAAATCGAAAACACATTAATAAATACAAGAAATTTAAAGAAAACAATTCGATTTTTTTAAAATAATCTAAATGGATATGTAGGTATAAAAATTTTAATTTTTGCTGACCACACATAGTGACCATAATTAGCTTTTACAAGCTCTTTACAGAGCATTATATTATTAATTGTATTTATTTCGAGTTTGTTTCTCAATTTGGTTTTGATTAAGGAAAGTGTTGACAATTTGCGTTCAGCTGCTGAAGAACTATGCGGAAGAGAATGTAAAAACATACATACATATACATAACTGGACTTTACAACCCTGTGTCAGGATTACGGCCTAGCTTCTCGCAGCACTCATGTTGTGTGTGTCAATTTTTATCCATGAGTACCGGGACCTAATTTAGTGTCGATTCCGAACGACAGACTTGAGAAGCTTGTTCATGGCAATTAGTTACTCTCAAAGCTTTTGCCAGAAGACTGCTGAGAGGTAGTCGCCGAAAGAAATATTTTTTTCATATTTCTTTTTTTTTTGAAGATGTCAGAGCCTGGAGTCGAACCCAGGGCCCACGTCTTAGTAAGCCAACACACTGACCAGTAGACCACGGCGACTACAATGTAAAAACAAAGTTGTTTAATCCACCAAAACTTTTCTCATTTAAAACGTTTCTAATTTAACTACCTTTAGCACAAAATAATTTAACGTTTAATTCCGTTGAAATATTTGTTTCTCTTAATAATATCAGGATCACAGTCAATAAGATTAGAAAATTTCAAAACAAGGGACAATATAAGTAAATCTTCTTTTGACAATACTTTCTCAGGAGCAATTATTTGTAACAATTTAATATCTTCTCGATTAAAATCAAATCTAGAATTGCTTTGGTTTAGCAATTCAATGCAAAATTGCAAAATCTCATGTTAAACATCAAAAACTTCTTCCGGTTATGGTTTTTAGTAGTATACATTTCGGCTTTTGTACCGATAACAATTTTAGAAACATTAATCATTAATCAGTATTTTTAAAATCAGTTTCAGTATTGAGTATTAAATATGTTTTGAAAAAATTGCTTAATATGAGGAAAAAGTTAGATTTTATGCTTGAATATAAATACGCCAATCTTAAAATTTCCGACTGAAATTCCTTATGAAAATTTTTTTTAGCTTCTGCTAAAATCTACCAAAATTATATTTAGCCTACCATCCTACCAAACGAGAAATTTTCTACCAGTTCTGGTAGAATTCTACCAATAGTGGCAACGCTGATTACGAAGTATTTCGGTAATCTTTTATGGAACGTATGTTGTGGACAAAAATATAGGTTTCTTTTTTTTATATCGATTACTGAAATGTTTTTCATCCCAATATATATTGGTTTACATCATAATATGAACCACGATTGGGAATCCAAATGTTCACACGAGAGTTTAGTTTAAATTGTTACCTAATTAGAGGATAGCAATTCTTCAAGGTTTGCAACAAGATTCTAAATGAAGAACGATAGTTTGCTTCCAAAATTTGAATGGGAAATCTACTAGTTTCAAACAAAAAATTATGCCGCTAAACGCTTATAAGATACAACCAACGTAGCAAAAACTGATTACCTCCTACCTGCATGGTAAGCGAATTGGTATTTTTGAGTAATGAAAGTAAATTCATTTTTGTATGTAAAACAAGTGGATAAATAAATATAATGTTTAAAAATATCCCACGTGAACTTAGTTCAATGAAATACAAAGTTTTGGGTTATTTTCGAGACATTTTTATGCGGTCCTTATTGGTGGCATAAAAACAGGTTCTACTGTATATTATTTAATTTATTTAAAGACTTATGCCCGTATTCATAAAAATTATTTTAGGTTTATTAAGGGTTTATTTGACATATTTCTATGCAATACTTGACAAATAAATCTTCAATATACATAAAATACTTTTTATGAATACGGGCATTAAATTTTTTTTAAATATGCATTTAACGGTTCGCTGGGTTCTGCTCGTATATACTACATAAAATAAAAATATTTGTATTGTAGTAATAGTTATATTATTTACCACATAATTTATGCTACTAACAATATACATACAGTGCGCGTATATATACTTACATACATACATATAGTATATGTATGTATGTATGTTCTTAAGACAAAAACAAAGAAAAATCTAAGTGTTTGTCAAACAATTTAAATTACTATTCTGTGTCAATGTTAATATTTTCTACTTATTCAATTTCAAATTATTATTCAGATGTACAATATACTTTTTTCTTATACAGTCGAATTCGGTTATAAAAAAATGTAAAAAAACAGCATTTGTTGTATTTCTTTTAAGCGGAATTTTCCTTTAAAAGGGTGTCGGATGAATGCAAAATTATTTCGTTTAAACGAACTTTTAAAATATAATTGAATTAAAAATAAAATAAATCGATATTTTTTAGATAAATTCACGTTCTGACACATACAAAGTTAACCAATAAATTTATATGTATACAATTTTAGCAATAAAAAGTACTTCTGGAAAAATAGAAAAGATTTTTGTGCGGTGATAAATTTTTAATACATACTCGCATTTGCAATTAAGCAGATTTCTTTTTATACACTTTTGTGCTTTCTAAAGCAAAATCTGTTTTTTAAGCGGTTTTTTTAACGGATTTTCTTTTAATTGAATTTAATAGAAAACAAATGCCATTATGTATTCGATTTTTTTTATTTAAACGGTGTGCTTATATCCGAATTCGACTGTACATATTGAAAAAATATTTATTTATGACGTTCTACTGCAATCAGCATCTGTTTTATTAAAAACAAATCAATAAACATACATACCTATAATATGTATTGTACGGTATGTATGTCGTGTATAAAACTGATTTGTCGAATCTATAAAATAAATTGGTTTGTCTTATTAAATAAATGTTCATAAGAAAAATTTCAATGCACAGACATATAATTTTGTAGTCAATACAATTAATTGAAACCAATTATAAACACTTATTCCTCGTTCGACAAATTTATAGCTAAATCACCATGTGTATCTAGGTCGATACGGAAGAATAGTTTACGTCAAAAAATATAATTTGACAATACTCCCATATGTCTTGCAAAAACTTTTAATATAAGGGATTGATAATAAACTTATTATACAATAAATTTACACTATAATACTTCACATTACACCTAATTGACTGTTTGCACGATTGTGACGATTCCAATAAAATCGTGTAAAAAGAGAATTAGGTTTAAAAAATATTAAAAAATTCTTATTTGAGTTCACTTCATTTATTTTGTGTTTTTACTTCTTAATTCATTAAATATAATCTAAAAAAATAAATTATACTTGGTTTTTTTATATAATCGTATTAAAACAAAACAATTCATGTAAAAAGAGAATTTCTTTTACTATTTAACTCGTGTTAAACAAATTGCTGTAAAAACATAGTTAGGTATGTATATATTCCTATTCAAGAAATTAATTCGCCCTTATCTGCCATGTCATGGAACTCAAATCCGATCTAAAATAGTCATCTCCAAAATATTACATACATACTCGTACATACATATGTATGTATAATGTAAAAACAAAATCAAGCTAAATACCTTAATGATTGTCACACCCTATTCAAATAAGAATGAAGAACTATGATAGTAAGAGCGCTTAGGAATGAAAGTCCCTGAACAAAGTAGTTGATATAATTATGAAAAAAGTGTTTTTTATTGCAATTACACTAAAATTAATTATAGTTACAGTTTCCGGAAATTACTATACGATTCTTTTAATGACATAAATAAAAATAATTATTTTAATAATGTGAACAAACTACCAAAATTGCATTTAAAATTTGTTTTTTTTTTAACAAAAAAAAAAAAAAAATCACAACACTTTCAAATCTCGTGTGAGAATATTGCGATATAAAAAAAAACAATTTTAATTTCAGACTATTTTATTATGAAATACACAGATGAGTATATATAAACATATCCGCGTTGCTGGACAAACTACAGACATACATATTTAAAAATGCAATAAAATAAAAGGGATTTGAAAATTTTCCGGTTAGAATTGGAATATTATTTCATTTATATGGCTACCGGGGTTGGCCACACAGTACCCCATTCGATCGGACGAATTTTCGAGCACTTTTACAATCCACTAATTTTCTGAGATACTTGTATGTATGTACCATAAATACGATTGTGACATGGATATGAATATGAAATAATATTTCCTTCAATGACCTCCCCTTAGCAGTCTTCTGGTAAAAACTCTGAGAGTAAATGATTGCGATGAACAAGCTTCCCAAGCCTGTCGTTCGAATTCGACGTTAAACTGTAGGTCCCGGTATTCAAGGCTAAAATTAAAGCACACAATATGGGTCTTATAAGTACGTTAAAAACCGATTTTACTGTAATAATAACCTTTTTTGTGAATTTTGGAAAAGTAGACCTTTCGAATAATATACAGTTTTTAATTTTAAAGCTATTGTTTTAATATATTTATGTATTCGTTAAAAAAATATTTGTTTATTTTTTAATAAAATTCAATGTTAGTTTTAAATTTTCTAGGAAATTGTTATTAAACCTTTATTGAAGCAAAATTTACAGTTTTTTTTTTCACTCCAATTAGTGTCATCAACCACGGTTTTTAGATTTAAGCATGGTTATTAGATTTATTTTGGTCTTTTTTGCTGAATTGAATGTAGAAAATTGCCAAAACTGACAAATCATTTACGTATATTTTAGAATTTTTACAATAAAATTCACATGTTGAAAATATTAACACTTTTCTATCCATCCATTCAGGCAAAGTAAATCTATTTTGAAGCGTTCAAATTCATAAAAGATCGGAAAAGTTCGCCATGATACACAGTTTGTTCTAATATAATTTTAAATAATTCGAAAATTATTAATATACACAATAAATAAATAATTTAAAATGACATGATGGACTAATTTAGTTTCATTATTTGCATATATAGAACGCTATACTCTTAATTCATCGTTAAGACAATTCTCGTTCTATGCTATTTTGTAATCCATTTTATGGGATTTAAGAGGATCAAAAGATTCAACGTGCTCTATATAAACTTATTAATTAATAACTTAACAAGACGTTCATATTACTTTCCAATTTGAAAATGAGTTTAAATTTGAAAATTAAATAAATAATGAAAAACGCTCTTTCAGCGTAGGCGAATCTAGTTGAAACTACCAAGATACAAAGTATAGGCAAAAGCATGGCTCTAAGTATAGGCTAGCCAGATTTAAAATTCGAAAAAACAGTACATGAAGATCAAAAAACAGTACCGTTTAGAAAAAAATACTTTTTATTCAAGTAATAATATTTTTTTTTATTATTAATTAAATAATCAACAAAAATAGTAAGGGTAATCACTATGCATTGCAAATGTCTTTGCAAATCCTGCTAACGTAAGAAACCTGGCCTTTCTGTCTACAATTTGTTGTTGTTTGACGTGGTGTGCTACGTTTGCAGAAATAAGCATAGATTTTTTAAATTAATATATAGGCTGAACAATTCAGCCTTCAGTTCATAAAATTAAAACAAGAATCACAGTAATACAATCATATCAAAATTTATGTATTTTTAGAGTTTTAATTCTGATTAAAGAGTTCTTTCAACTTTTTCTTTCAAATCATAAAAAAAAATTAAATAAAAAATGTATCTGTTTCCTAATTGTTATAAACGAAAACAAGAGATAGTCAAGTTTCTGCTTATTCTTATAAGTTTAATATTTACAATTATAGGTATGTACTTAACTATAATAGCATATATTTTTTAATAGCTTTTATAGTTAATTACTAAACACTCTAAAAATTTAAAGATAATGCTTACGAGTTTGTACTCGTATGCATACGGTAGTCAAAATGTTAAATGAGTACATAGATTTCTTAAAATTAATTTGCTTGTGCGTTTGTTCTATAATTTATTACCGATACTTAAATAAAATGTCTAGCAATTAAATTAAAAAGGCTGAAAAAAAATAATTTGCAATTGAATTTGAATTTTTTTAAAATTAAACTGAAATATTTTAATTTAAATATTTTGCCTAATATTTATATATATATATTTATATATACATACATATGTATATATAATTAAGAGCATGTTCATTAAGAGCGCAGTTTAGTTTATAAAGAAAAATATTTAGCAAACTATTACATGACAAATATCGTCGCAACAATTAAAGGACGCTGTAACTGACAAAACATTTAATGTTCACCAGAGCCAAAAAACCTGTATGAAAGTAGAAAGAAAACACTGGTATTTTTCAAAACGCAGAAGGCGTAAGTGAATTTCTTTTCATCATAGAAATCTGGGACCGGGACCAATCGACGCGTAATTTTTATCTGAAAAAAAATGATGCAAAGAAACGTATTTTCGATTTGTTGTCAGTTACAGCATTCTTTAATTCTTGCGACGATATGTATGTAATGATGACGAAGCGTTTCCTTTTAGGTGAGGTATGCATGATTTCAACATTAGCGTGCCATTGAAGATCATTTCGTCGATGGAATTAAAGAACGCTGTAACTGACAAAACCTTAAATGTTCACCAGAGCCAAAAAACCTGTATAAAAGTAGAACACGGACACTAGTATTTTTCAAAACGCAGACGGCGTAAGTGAATTTATTTTCATCGTAGAAATATGAGACCGGGACCAATCGACGCGTATTTTTTTTTCTGATAAAAATTATGCAAAAAACGTATTTTCGATTTTTTGTCAGTTACAACGTTCTTTAATTCCATCGACGATGTCTTTGTGCACAAATTTAGAGAAAGTTTAATTCATTTGAAATGATTGAATCGAACCAATGCATACTGTCCGATCTAAAGACTTATTTCATGTTTTAATGAAAGCAATTTCAACTCGTTTTTATTGAATATCATTGGAAATCCCTCACTTTAAAAGCTAGTGCTTCATGTTAATTTTTATCACTTCAAAAAACGAAAAATTTTACTGGTTTCTGCAATTTTTTTCAGTAACGAGTAAAATTTTACTGCTTACTGCTTCAAATACTGCATTAAAAATATAATGCAGTGTGCCCATGTATGCATAGAATACAAAATTTTCAGCATAAATTGATGTCATTAAATACAAAAACAAACAAATTTATTTATTTTTATTTCGTCAGAAACGCTTTTATTAGATCAAAATCACATTCTAATAAGAATTTAAATTTTTTTGCAATCATTTTTTATAATCAAAGGCGAAAATGATGTCCGTGAAGAAATTCTACACAAGCCGAACATGTTTTCGACCTCAGCTACGGTAGTCTCATTAAAGTTCTGTGAATTTTGTACATATTCATGGCTATTATCAACTATCTAACTGACACTTTTGTAGAGACTTCTTTACGTTTATTTATTTTTCGATAAAATCATTCCTCTCTAGTTATATTTTACAATTTTGATATTACGTTCCTAAACGTTTTCAAAAACATACATATACATATGTATGTACATACATATAAGTACATTGTTTTGCTAATTGATTTGATGAAAATGTGCAATATTATTTGGTTACATAAAAGAACAAGAATTATATACACAAACCATAACATAAATACGATTAAGTATCATATTACACAAAACGTCAATTTATTACTGACCGACCCAATATAACTACATGAGTAAATACAGACGTTTTGTATAACCCAACTTGCATTTAAAATTTTTATTCAAATGTCGATACATACATACATAACTGGCCTTTACAACCCTGTGTCAGGATTACGGCCTAGCTTCTCGCAGCACTCATGTTGTGTGTGTCAATTTTTATCCATGAGTACCGGGACCTACAGTTTAACGTCGACTCCGAACGACAGACTTGAGAAGCTTGTTCATGGCAATTAATTACTTTCAGAGCTTTTGCCAAAAGACTGCTGAGAGGTAGTCGCCGAAAGAATTATTTGTTTCATATTTCTTTTTTTTAAGATGTAGGAGCTGGGTGTCGAACCCAGGGCTCATTTCTTAGTAAGCCAAGACACTAACCACTAGACCACGGCTACTACAAATGTCGATATATAAATTTAATTAAAGTAAATTACTAAAATGAGTTCTAATTTGGAATGTAGACATTATATCACTATCATTACAATAAAAATCATTTGTCATTAGACAATAAACTTGATTTATTAGCTAAGGTTTTATGTGTATTGGGATAGACATACATATGCATGTATGTACATGCTATCATACATACAGCCGTTTTTCATACGCTTATTTATATTTAATATGATTAATTGGCTACTTTTGAAAAAAAGGAAAATTATTTTAAAATTACTGAGCCTGAAATATATATGTTGCTTTTTATATACATACGTATACATGTATGTGCACATTAATACAGGGCTACTTATGGGTTCTATGTTACTATACAAAAATATTTATCCACATACATATGTATGTATGTATGTATGTATGTATGTAGAAAATAAAAAAAAAATAAAAATGCGTAAAAAGTTAATTTTATATCTACAAATAACAATTTTAATAAAATATTCGTACTATGCATATTGTTTTTAAGTATATACATATGTATGTATTTTTTTATATAAATTTGATAACTCTAAATTATCAGTTGGAAATATTTTACCAGCATGCAGACAAAATAATAAAAATATGTATTACGAGTATTTAATAATAAGTAATGTTTACAAAATCTTAACAAAAGACCATTTTAATTCGTTTAAAAAGTTATTGAACTTTTTAATATATAAAAATGTAAAAATGTATGCACATAAATCCATATACATACATAGTATATTCTCTTTAAGAATGACAATTAAAAGATTAATTATTTGGTGCTGATAAATTGTATACACTTTCATAACAATATTAAAATTTGTTTTCTTCAGTTTTATTTTATATATTTTCTGAATTATATTAATGGCATTACCTAATTATTGAAACAAATATACCTATACAATATTGGAAAAAACAATGATTTGTATCTTCTTTAATGTTTAATCCTTGAATGTATTAACATAATGTATGTACATACTAGCAAAACCCTGCAGACGTCGCCTTGCCGTGTATTCGTTTAGGCTTAAAACCTAAACTGATCAAACTAAATCCTCTGTACATACATACATATTTGTTTCAACCAAAACTTCTAAATTTGATTAGCATCTAGATCCAATGTATTCGCCGTGGTCTAGTGGTTAGTGTGTTGGCTTACTAAGACATGGGCCCTGGGTTCGACTCCAGGCTCTGACATCTTCAAAAAAAAACGAAATATGAAAAAAATATTTCTTTCGGCGACTACCTCTCAGCAGTCTTCTGGCAAAAGCTCTGAGAGTAACTAATTGTCGACATTAAAACTGTATGTCCCGGTACTCATGGATAAAAATTTACACACACAACATGAGTGCTGCGAGAAGCTAGGCCGTAATCCTGACACAGGGTTGTAAAGGCCAGTTATGTATGTATCTAGATCCAATTTATCCACCAAAATTTCGTCCAATTTATTCAGAGAAAAAAAAATTAAAGTAGTTTAGAAGTTCCTTATGTAATTTTCACAACTTCTTAATCATTACATGCATTGAGTTAGTTCAAAATACATTCTTCATTTCTAATACTTATATGTATTAGCATGAAAACATGCTCTCAAATCGGGTGATTTGCAATGGCATACAATTAAAACGAATTAAAATTGTTCTCGTTAACACAAGAAAAAACGTCTTAGAATCACTCATTCTGCACAGGGTCGATTTATTCACAAAGACACATTAATGTTATTGCTGGGATTTTTTTTTGCCTGGCGGCGGAAATGCCATTACGCATACCTGCTGGATCGTCATCCCCAGGTTATGTTGGACTCTAGTCAAACTACATACCAACTAAAACCACCTTCCGTCTTCAAGGGAATTTCTTTTTTTTTCAAGATCTATTACTCAGCTAAATTTCAAGTATAAAATACCCTAAAGCTTAATTAAAATTATAAAACAACACTATTAATAAAACTATACGCTTTTATATTTTAATTAAAACATACCCAAACACTTAATACATATCTCAAAGCAAGAAATTTCAACTTAAGCCATTATTATTTACTGCCACATATATACTCGTACATATACTTTCTAAAATTGTTAAGTACCTATATTTTAATATATTTTTTTTTAATTTTCTTATATTATTTTTTAGAAACACTTGGCAATTATATGTGTCAATCATGGGAAAAGGAATTGATTAATAAAACCAATAAAAAAAAAGAGCCCAGTTTGTTGAGAGCTTCTATGCGTGTCTTTGGTTGGAATTTTGCTTTGTTGGGTCTGGTTTTGTTTTTACTTGAATTGGGCTTAAGGTAAAATATGCACTTAATAATTTAATAAAGTAACAATTTTTGTATTGAAACTCTTTTTGCTTCTACAGAAGTTTACAGCCCTTATTTCTATTGGGATTGATAGCATACTATGCAAATGACGAAAGTAATACAGAAATAGCATATTTGTATGCAGCAGGCGTTATATTGTGTTCAGCTCTAAATGTGTTTATAATGCACCCCTATATGCTGGGTACTATGCATACGGGCATGAAGGTTCGTGTAGCCATGTGCAGTATGATTTATCGTAAGGCTTTACGACTAAGTAAAACTGCTTTGGGTAATACAACTGCTGGTCAAGTTGTCAATTTGATATCGAATGATGTGGGACGTTTAGATTTGGCCATGATCTTTATACACTATCTGTGGGTAGGACCGGTAGAGACATTATTAATTACATATTTAATGTATAGAGAGGTGATTAATATTCTTTTGTACCTACTTTGAAAAAGGAGAGAAAAAAAAAAGCAAATTAAACAATATTTATGTAATTATTTCAGATTGGTGTTTCTGCTGTATTTGGTGTAGCATTTATGCTGATGTTTATACCACTTCAAGGTTGGCTGGGCAAAAAGACGTCAGTGCTACGCTTGCGTACAGCTTTGCGCACTGATGAACGTGTGCGCATGATGAATGAAATTATATCAGGCATACAGGTTATAAAAATGTATGCCTGGGAAATGCCTTTTGGCAAAATGGTAGAATATGCTCGCAAAAAAGAGATAAACAGCATAAGACAAGTCTCTTACATACGTGGTATTCTATTATCGTTCATAATGTTTTTGACACGTGTTTCGATCTTTTTAAGTTTAGTGGGCTATGTAGTACTAAGTCATTTTCTAACACCGGAAAAAGCATTTGTTATAACAGCTTATTATAATATTCTCAGAACGACTATGACAGTATTCTTTCCTCAGGGTAAGGCATAAGGCATAAAGCTAAACGAAAAATATCAGTTATCATATTTAAATGAATTTATTCTTCTTTTAAAGGTATTTCGCAATTGGCTGAAACGCTTGTATCTATTAAGCGTATACAAAACTATATGCAATATGAGGAAACCGATATTAAAGATGAATCAGTGAATAATTTCATGGAAAACTATGATGGCAGCAATGAATCCACTGTGGTTAAAGGTGGCGAGGAAAAAGTTTTAGATGAAAAATTCGAAGTTGAAAATGATGCCGAAGCCGAAAAGGAGCCCTTAATTTCGAATGGTCATGCCACTCTTTCTGAAGCTGGCATAATCATTAGTCATGTAAAAGCCAAATGGGATCCTAAAGCTACAGAGTATACATTAGATGATGTTAATTTGCGTGTTCAACCGGGTACATTAGTTGCTATAATTGGACCAGTAGGCGCAGGAAAATCAAGGTAAATTATGCATAACTAACTAACTTGAATGCGATTCGCAATAATTTCAAATAATGTGTATTAACCAAAGATTATTAATAATTTATGTTTTTAATTAACTTTATTTTTTAATCTAGTCTTATTCAAAGTATTCTCGGCGAATTACGTCCCGAAACGGGCACAATTAAAACAAATGGCACCGTTTCTTATGCTTCTCAAGAGCCGTGGCTTTTTACTGGTACTGTAAGACAAAATATTCTTTTTGGTCAACCTATGGACAAAAGGCGCTATCATCAAGTTGTTAAAAAGTGTGCCTTAGAACGTGATTTCGAACTTTTGCCTTTCGGTGATAAGACAGTAGTAGGAGAGCGGGGAGCTTCTTTATCTGGAGGACAAAAGGCTCGTATAAGCTTAGCCCGTTCTGTTTATCGAAAATCGTCCATATATTTACTAGATGATCCTTTAAGTGCCGTTGATACACATGTAGGTCGACATCTTTTCGATGAGTGTATGAGAGGATTTTTGCGTGATCATATAGTGGTATTGGTAACACATCAGCTACAGTTCTTACAAGCAGCTGATCAAATTGTTATTATGGATAAAGGTCGTGTAAGTGCAGTGGGCTCCTATGAATCTTTGCGGCAAAGCGGTTTAGATTTTGCTCAAATGTTGGCTGATCCCGAAAAAGATGATTCTACAGAAATGAAATCTCGCTCACGCTCTGGCAGTGGACTATTCGCCCGACAGAATAGTGAAGCATCCATCAGTTCAGCTGCTGATTCAACAATGGAAGATAATGCTATGCAGGTACAAGAAACTCAAGAAGAAGGCAAAATAGGCTTGGATTTGTATAAGAAATATTTTAAAGCCGGTGGCGGATTTTTTATGTTTATAGTCATGTTAGTATTTTGTATATTATCACAAGCTCTAGCTTCAGGTGGAGATTATTTCTTATCATATTGGTGAGTTATAGCATTTTAGAAAAATCTTATAATTACTGTTTATATACAATATTTTTATTTTATTTTTCCTTGCAGGGTTGCTAAGAAAGGCACTATAGAAGCTGAACGTCTGGAACAGGCTGCCAAAAATCTTAATGATACGTCATATGATGATCCTGATGATGTCATATCTAATACATCCCATCAGATGGAGTCCAAGCTTTCTAAATTATTGGAACAGTATAATATATATATAGATCCTGAAATGTTGGATATTTATATATTCACAATAATAACAGTGGCCACTATTGTAATAACATTGGCAAGAAGTTTCTTGTTCTTTAATGTGGCCATGAAAGCATCACAAAACTTACATAATTCTATGTTTAGAGGAATTACAAGAGCTTCCATGTACTTTTTTAATACTAATCCCTCCGGTCGTATACTTAATCGTTTTTCAAAAGATATGGGCCAAATAGATGAAATTTTACCTGCTGTGATGATGGATGTTATACAAATTTTTCTTTCCTTATTTGGTATTGTTATTGTGATATCAGTTGTAAATCCATTGTATTTGGTACCTACGTTTTTATTGGCCATTATCTTCTATAATTTAAGAACATTCTATTTGAAAACATCGCGAAACGTCAAACGTTTAGAAGCTATAAGTAAGTTTGATTGTAAAATTTGTTGTTATCATGAATTTGTAATTATTTTACTTTTAGCTCGTTCTCCCATCTACTCGCATTTGGCTGCCTCCTTAACGGGTCTTTCTACTATTAGAGCATTTGGTGCCCAACGTGTTTTGATAGCTGAATTTGACAATCATCAAGACTTACACAGTTCGGCCTTTTATATGTTTATTTGTACATCTCGTGCATTTGGTTACTGGCTGGATTGTTTTTGTGTTCTCTTTATAGCCATTATAACTTTAAGTTTCTTTTTATTTGCCCCGGAAAATGGTGGTGATGTTGGCTTAGCTATAACACAAGCTATGGGCATGACAGGTATGGTGCAGTGGGGCATGAGACAATCGGCTGAATTAGAGAATACAATGACAGCAGTAGAGCGTGTGGTTGAGTACGATGATATAGACCCAGAAGGCGAACTTGAGTCTAGAGAAGATAAAAAACCACCTAAGTCTTGGCCCGAAGAGGGTAAAATAGTATTCGATGAGCTTAGCTTGAGATATTTCCCAGATCCCAAATCGGAATATGTTTTGAAGTCATTAAATTTTGTAATCAAATCATGTGAAAAAGTGGGCATTGTGGGACGTACTGGTGCTGGTAAATCGTCTTTGATCAATGCTCTCTTCCGTTTATCCTACAATGATGGCAGTGTAATTATTGATGGCCGGAATACCAATGATATGGGGCTTCATGATTTACGTAGTAAAATATCTATTATACCTCAAGAACCTGTGTTATTTTCGGGTACCATGCGTTATAATTTAGATCCATTTGATGAATATTCAGATGCTAAGTTATGGGAAGCTTTAGAAGAGGTGAAATTTTGAATTTTAATAATAAAAAAGACATACTTACGCATATATTTTTTCCAGGTCAAACTAAAAGAAGTTGTATCCGAACTACCAAACGGACTCCAAAGTAAAATATCTGAAGGCGGTACTAATTTTTCAGTAGGCCAAAGGCAACTTGTCTGTTTGGCTCGAGCTATATTACGCGAAAATCGTATATTAGTAATGGATGAAGCCACGGCTAATGTTGACCCTCAGACGGATGCCTTAATTCAAACAACTATACGTAACAAATTTAAAAATTGCACTGTATTGACTATTGCCCACCGTTTGCATACTGTTATGGATTCAGATAAAGTTCTAGTTATGGATGCAGGCCAGGTAGTAGAATTTGGCTCACCATTTGAGCTTTTAACCGAAAGTGAAAGACGAATATTCCAAAGTATGGTTAAACAGACTGGAAAATCAACTTACGAAAATCTTTATAAAGTTGCGCAAAAGGTAAGAGAAGAAGTGAAGAATTATTTATTAAATGAGAATTAAAGTTTAAATTAAATGTAAAGTTATTGATTTATCTGCATCCGTTTTTATATTGATACCTTTTGTACGATACTTTTTAAAATTTTTGCTGATCTATTCTATTTAATTTCGTATAATTTTTTTAATTTCGTAAATAGATTTTAAATTACTTAATATTTAATTAAATTTATAAAATATTTTTATTTCATTTTGATAAATTTTTTTTTCAGGCTCACGAGGACTCTATGAAGAAGAAAATGGAATAGAAATTTGTTGTTTTCTTAAAAAAGAATGCTATATACTAGAGTACAATTTTTATTTAACATTTTCGATATTTACTTAAATCATGCCAATACGAAAAGACTAAAAATACAGGCCTTTTGTTGTTTTACTAGAGCAGTTAGTTATAAGAAACTAAATAGTAATTACTATTAAATTATTAAACTTGTGATTTTTAATTAAATATGTGTGCTTTTTTATTTGTTTTTAATTTCATATATAATTCTATATGTACATTATATGTTGCACACCTATAAGTATGTACATATTTTTGTAAGAGTATACAAAATGTGGTCCAATAAAATTTTCAAAAAATGTGTAAACTTATATGTATATATAATGTAGCTGTGTTATAAAAAAACTTTAATTGTAATTTAATATCACCGATAAGCATAAATATTTTGATAAATAATAAGAATACTTGAATTAATTAATTAATGTAAGAGTTAATAGTTACAAAAATAAGAACAAATAGTATTCGGTGCCTTAAAAAAATTGTTAATTCATATAACTAATGTATAATATTTGTATACATACATACCTATGTAGATAGAAACCAAACTACATCAAATAAAACGTCCAAATATTAACTTATTTAAATTTAAAATAAAAAACGGCTTCTTATTTTTGATTATAAACCAGCACTGAACATACTTTCTAACTAAGGTAAGTCTATACGGTGGCAACTTAATTTTTTATTTTACTGCTATAAATCAGATTTACTCTCTCTCGTTTTTTTATACTCTTATTTTAACTGTGGTTTTGTTTTGATTCCCCTTTTCTTTTCAGTTTATTCAAGTACATAATTTTCGTTACAACGTTTTTAGTTCGAGCACCAGAAAAATTTTAGTTTTGCACCGTTTTTTGTAACATAAAAAATTAAAATCTATATCAAATATATAAATCATGTTTATTTTTAAGTAAATAATTAAAGATACAAAAGGGAAATTATAAAAAAGTGTTTAAAATTAGTTGTACAAATATCGAAGAGAAAAAAAATCATTGGATACCCCCAAAAGGGTGCTTTAGTAAAAGTAAAAAATTAAAATGCCATTATAAAATGTGTAAAAAAAATTGATGCAGATATGTATGTGTGAGTGAGTGTGCTGCTGGTGCTATTGTTAATATAAAAGAATGTGAGTGAAATTCATAAGCTGTGCGTTTGTTCATGTTGGAAATTTGTTTTGTTTACGATAAAAATTTAGTAAAAAAAAGACAGATTTCCCTTAAACTTCATTAAAAGGTAAAAATAAACTTCAATATACGTAACTTCCCTTAAATAAACAAAAAAAGTAATATTTAATATAAAAGACAACACTAAATTAATGAAAAACAAAAAAAAAAAAATACTACAACAACTACCTATAATAATGTATATTAAATGTAATGTTCTACTTCTAGAAAATTGTATTTCCTTTTTGCTGCGTACATTTTTATTATGCCAATGTTTTCTCCTTCTGTTGTTGTATTTTATTTAATATTGTTTCTTCGTTTTCGTTTGCCTAACAAAAATCAACGGAAATAGTTGACTTGGCGGAAAATTGGCAAAACGGAAACGATTGGTGGATTTAACGTTTATACAGTGGGATGGGAGCTGTAGAAAATTAAAGTAAAGAAATTGAATTGAAGAGAAGTAAAGGGTATAATGTTGATAAAGAATTTATTTTTTAAAAAGTATTGTTTGATTACTAAAAAAAAAACATGGAATTGAGTTTATTTTTATAATAAACTTACACTAAAGCCGCGATTCGCGTCCTTAATGTTTTGAGATGTAATAGCTGAATGCTTACAGTAAAGACAAGATATGCGTTCTTAATGTATGTATATTTTGGCATATTTTGTTTTTACTTAAAATTTAATTAAAATTTCACAATAAATAGTTTAATGCGATGCTGACATTAAGAAGAGGGACTTTAAATGTGAAAGTTTCCATAACTAAAGCAGTTGATAATTCTGTTAAAATTGATTTTGGCATAACGTGGCATAAAAATTTATATATTTTGAACAGAAAATATATTTATATTTGGAAAACTGCAAATCGTTTTGTACGAAAATATATAATATCACATGATTTTACACCTATGACAACCGAAGTAAAAAAATAAGTAATGGTTTCCCTCTAACTGTACACATAATTAAAGAAGGTATCCAAAGTGTAGCAAATTAAGTAACAATTTTCGCAAATATTATCCTTATGTGGAAAGAGCAGCAAAACTTCAACGTGATTAGAAATTCTTTAAGGGAAATCCCCCTTTAGGATATACTTATCCTTATGTGGAAAGAGCAGCAAAACTTCAACGTGATTAAAAATTCTTTAAGGGAAATTCCCCTTTAGGATATACTTATTAAAATTATTAGGATCTTAGGCTATTAAAATATTCGAATTTAATTCGAAAAAATATATAATAATTATAAATTTGCTGGCATTTGCACAGCACATAGCCCATTACTGATTAAAAAATTGGTAAAAAAGGTAAAATTGAAAAATATACGTCTAACTCCAGTTACTTAGAATATGGCAAAAACTGTAGTGAAAAATATGTTGAATTTAAAATTTCAACAAATAGTTGAATTTGACAAATTTTCAGTTCAAAAGAAAAAAGACTGGTGAGAATAACATTCAAACATAATTCACATAATCTATTTCCAAAAGATTGTGCTTTAAATAGTAATATAAAAATATGAATATGTACATACATATGTATATAACACAAAGAACTCTGATTAGACCTTTCGTAGTTGGGTCGAAAATTAGTTCAGTTCTGCTAGTGTAGTACATATTCCGTAACGGATGTTAATTCTCATAAGAATACCAGTATTAGGATCTTAGGCTATTAAAATGCATACAATAAGTAAATCCAAAAAATAATTCGAAAAAAAATATAATAATTATAAATACTTTTGCCCGTATTCAAAAAAACTATTTTAGGTTTATTGAGGTCTTATTTGACAAATTTCTATGCAATACTTGTCAAATAAACCCTCAATAAACCTAAAATATTTTTTATGAATACGGGCATTTATATATAAAAAAGTAATTATTTTTTATTGGTTTTTGTTTAATGATATATGTAAGTGCATAAAACACCATAAATTATTTAGTTATATGTGTATATTTCTCATTTTGTTAGGGGCTTTTTTTTAAGTGGAGCCAATGCTCTCCTTTTTATATGTAGTTTTCGAAGAATGTATCTATTGCGTAAAAACAGAGTTAAATGTATTTGTACATACATGCTAGTATGGATTAAAAATTTAAATTTACGTCATATGGCAACATTTTAAATATGCTCGCGCGTTTAATAATTGTCGGTTTTTTCTGATCATGTGTATTTTAGAGTTATAATTAAAACTCTCACAGATAAGAGAGTACTCAATCGGATATACTAAATTTTTAATAAAAAAAAATACTTTCTAAATAATAAATAAAAAACAATTACAAAAATAAAAAAGAGATTTTAATTTGGCACCCAACTAGTATTTAGCAGAGACATATTAGACGTGTTATTTTTCTTTTTTCAACTCTAATAAAACACAGTAGGAACCAACAATAATTTTGTTTATTGGCTATATGAGAGAATATCTGATTTAATGGAGAACAAGATGAAAAAAAAATTTTGGCCAGGCGATAACTCGTCTCTGTGTATAAGTTGTTTTTTATAGAAAAAAAACCAAAAATCATTTGGTAAAAACAAAACGAATATTAGAGTGTATTTAGCACTTGTAGTGCTTAGTTGTTAAAGCGGTTTCAATGAATTAACACATGGAAAAGAAAAAATAATAAATTGTTTTTTAAATAATATTAATTGTGCGTAAACGAAATAAGATTTAAAAAGAATAAATAAATAAGCATTATTTTAAGTGGTTTTAAGATAAAGGAATAAAGAACCAAGTCCATTATTAAAAAAAAATTAAATGTTAAAATAATCATAATAAATATAAAATTAACACTGAATGACAGTGCAAAAAATTATTCATTTATAAATAATAATGATTATAATTTTAGTATACTTATGTACATATGTATGTATGTGTACATAAATCTAAATAGAAACGTTTGTGCAAATTCATAATGAAATGAAGATATAAAAATAAGTTTTCCTTAAATTTAATAAAGTTCTCTTAATGGGTGTTTATATTTAAATGTCAACATCATAAATATGTAAACAAACAAATAAACAAAATGCATATACACAGCGTTTGAAAATTCCACAAATTAAATTAAACTGTAAAAATTAAATATATTTTGTATAATCTAAAACAAATATTTAATAAAAAAATAAGGCTATTTATTAAATAAATCTTAACAAGATTTTAAAGTAAAAAAATTAGAGTGCGTCGTTTAAATAGTAAAAATATTGTTAAATATCTTTAGTGCCTTAAAAAAAATAAGAACTGTTAAAATAAATGAAGCAATGTTTTTGGAGGACTTTATGAAATAATATTAAAAAAACCAGTTAAATTAACAGAAACTAAAAAAAAAATATTATTTTTTTTTTATTTTGCACCCTTAATTTAATTGCTGATGATTACAGATCTATGGAAATAAGGAAAAATGGCATAAATCTAATTTTTTTATCTTGCAAGCTAATTTCGAGCTTTTCATTTTACTTCACTTCGCTTTAATTATTATTTTAGGGATACATGTTTCCACTTTTTCACGACAAAAGTAGGCATAGAAAACATTTATTATAATCGCCGTGGTCTAGTGGTTAGTGTGTTGGCTTACTAAGCCAATAGCGCCGGGTTCAAATCTCGGCTCTAACATCTTGAAAAAAAAAAGAAATATGAAAAAATGATATCTTTCGGCGACTACCTCTCAGTAGTCTTCTGGCAAAAGCTCTGGGAGTAATTGATTTAAACTTTAGGTCCCGGTACTCATGAATAAAAACTAACACACACAACATGAGTGCTGCGAGAAGCTAGGCCGTAACCCTGACACAGGATTGTAATGGCCAATTATGTATGTATGTATGTTATATTAATTTATTGTGGTCGCCGCAGTCTAGTATATATTGTATTCTAGTATGTACATGTAATTATTCCATAAGAAAACTAGGATATCAAAATAAAATGGGATTAATAACCATAGGCGAGAAAGAAATGTCTTTCGTAAGACTTTAATGTACCATATAACTATTTCCATGCTTGTATTTTTTTTGTGCTCTTAATCTTGAACATTATTTTTAGAGACAATCAAAGTTTTACCTTCAAATTTTGAAAATCACGTGATCTTAAATCATAAAAGGTTTTAAACTTTTTTTACAAATGTGTTAACTTACATATATTACTATTTTTTAATCAGAACAATTTAGAAATCTTTGTGAACACAACATATTTTCTGTTATTTAAAATGACTTTCATAAAAAATGATTACGGAAACATGCCTGTATCCACATACATACATATATACAAATATACTTGAGATTAAAATCACACGCAGTATGCTTTAATTTTTAATATAACTTATCTCCTGATAAAACTAAGTTCTTGCCAATGAACCATACGGCTTAGACGATTGTGGTCAGAAAATTTCTTTCTGTAGATCGATGATTATTATTTGCGTTTCATTCATGCTAAGCAAAAATAATTTTTTAGCAGAAGTAAAGCACTTGTATTTATTTGATAACATCTACTGGGTTTTTTATTTATTTATTATTTCAGTTTTTGTCAGAGCCCTGATGATAAAATATTACTTTCAAAATAAAATTATTTTAAAAATAATGATGATTAGTATGTTTAAGGTACACAGTACCTGTTAAAACAATTTTTAGTTGTAAAAATTTTTTTTATTACAATATTAAAAACAGAAAGATTAAAATTGAAAGATAAAATTCTTATACAGTGGATCAATAAGGTTTAGGCACATCATATTTTTCTGCTTGTCGAGTCAAACTTTTTAGTAAGTCATCAAATCTAATATCTCTAATTCTACGCCAAGTGGCTCTTTAAGCGATTCTTTATATTTCATATGATGTCTCAGTATTTTTTCACCAGCAAGCACCTAATTTTTTCTCTTGGTTTGGTATTTGAAGATTATAAGATGTTTCAAGCTGCTTATAGTGGTTGATAAGAAGATCGTTTTGACTTTGTAGTAATAAGTACTTCTCACTTGAGTCCAACTTTTCAAATCTACAAGCCAAATTTTTCCTTCAAATTAGTCTTTTTTAATTTTGTTGTCTATAGCAATAAGTTTTCCAATTCTAGAGGCAGCCACACACCCTAATACTATAATATTACCGTAGTTGGCATCGAGTTGCATTTTTATTTTCTCGCTACTGTTTGTATATTAATTATAATTAAATTGTGTTTACGTGTTATGAACAGTTAATCAAAAAAATGTTTGTGATTGTTTTTTTGTTTAGTCACGTAAAAAAACGTAAAGTGTTAATTTTAAGTAATTTATCTTATTTATTTATCTCTCTCTTTCTCTCTTTTATGTCTCCTAAACACATGCTAAATGCAGTTTATTCTTTTTTTTTTGAACAACCTTAAAAAAAGGGGAAAACAAATTTTTTTTGAATATTTTACGGTAAATTAATAAATAAACTGCCAAAATGCAGTCCTTTAAAGCAGATGAACTGCCGGAAAATCCGCGGGAAACCGCTAACCCACTGTCAGCATTAATGTTTTGGTAAGTTTTAAAAATATGTACTACTAAAAATTTTAGAATTTTATGACTTTCTTATTAAAGTTTTTTTCTTCTTTTTTTATTTTTCGTTGTAATTATTTTAAGTTGAAAATTCTTTTGCAATAATCGCATAAATTCATTCATTCATTTACTCAAAAATGTTACCCGTATTGTTCATAACTGGTTTATATGAAAAAAATTAACATGAAGTTTTCTTGTTAAATCTGTATTTTCTACCAACCCACTTTCGACTAGACTATAAAAAATTATATTCGCGAATAATAAATGACAATTACATTTTAAAAGCAATAAAATATGTATGTATGTATATATAAGTATTACTTGAAATATTATAACTAAGCTTTAAAATAATGGATTTTTTATGATTTAAGATCTGTTAGATTTAGATTTTTAAGTAGTTTTTTTAATGTGGCTCCGTACTTATGTATGAATATAAATATATGTATGTTTTTATTTAGTTATTTATTTATTTTCAGCCAATGAAATATAAAAAATCTGTCAGTCTATCATTAGTATTAAAAAGTTCATTACTCTTTTAATAAGAGCGTTAAAATTCAAAGAGTAGTCAATAAGGAAAAAATAGCTATGAATTCTGAACACATTCGCCGGACTGGATGAAAATTTTCAAAATTTGAAATTAAGTCTTACAGTTTAGAAGATTATGTCGGTAGATTATGAATTATAAATTCCAACTGCATAAGTAAAGTCTCCGAATCAATAACTCCACATATTAAATTATTAATGAAGGAGATAATGAGACCAATTCTTCTGCTTTTGAAAATAATGTATATTCGCTAGTTCTTTTAAAACTATCTATAAGTTCATTAAACATGTCTTTGAGAAACAAATGCAATGCCTTCCAAGGTGACTTTTTGGTGAATTACCTTTAAACAACCCCGATGTTACCTATACATGGGTACGTGCTTCTAATTGCCTGTATTTGATAGAATCAACAGTTAAGGGGTGGCGTAGTATAGTGGTTAGAGCGTTCGCATACAACTCAAATCAGCCCAGGTTCAAATCCCAGCAAAGTAGAAAAATGAAGAAAAAAATTTGCGGTTTTTAGAGATTTTATTAATTAAATTAAGACGGAGTCTTTGCACAAACAATCCTTAGATTTTAATTTGTTCCTGCCTGAAAAAGAGAAACTAATAATTTATGCTACATAGAAATATGTACATTTGGTTTTCTATAATAGATATTATAACACGTATATTCAGAGAAATGAGATGGCTGATAAATATGCTAAGTACGGAGCATTCATGCCCTTTTGTAGAATGGGAAGAAGTATTTCAAAGGGAATATGAAGGAGAAAGAGGACAGACGGGTCTCAGAGTTACCAAGTTTCTACTTGCCAACTATATCGTTACGAGTAATTTGTGCAAATTATACGATGACGCAATCGAATCGGCAGAGCACATACTAGGTACTTGTACAGCATTCCCCAGATATTGGATAAGGAACTATCAGGTTTGGCACCAGCCAATATTTGGATATACTATAGGAACCCTGTATGAGAATTGAGGCCTGTACAATAGATCTTTAGGTCGAAGTACTTTAGCACCGCGTATATACATATAAGAAAATGAATGAACAGGTACTTTAAAGAATTCAGTTAAAAATATTGCCAAAAATAAAATACCTTTTTATTGGATTTATTATTTGAGTTGAATTAAACCAAACTCGTGCCGTTCTGATTGTTAACTTTTGATTGTTTTTGGCGTAAAGACATTATTGTAACTATGCCGAGCGAAAACAGTTTCAGTTATGTATTAAATTTTCACAATTAAAAGAGTTCTGTAGATACGCAAACAACTAATGAATGCATTAATATTTCTCAGTCAAGCATAAAAGATTTGTATCATCTGGCCTCCTTATGATGGAACGCAACCTCCTATTTTGATAAATTTGGCCGTGTTAATTTAATTACTAAGCAAGCAGTTTTGTGAATTGTTTTTGGTATACATCAGAATCAACCGTTTGACCCTACACAGCATTACTTATCTTGATATCCATTCAGGCTTTTTCACTGTTTTTGAAGCTTAACCTTGCTAATGCTATGACCAAACATCGATCTTGTGTATTTAACTTTCTTTAAATGGCTGATAACTGTTTGGTAATAAAAATCTAGTTTCCTTGCAAGGTCTACGCTCTTATGTGCCGGTCTTTCTTAATTATTATCACGATCTTATGAAATTTGTTTGATTAAGGCGCACATTTAACATCAAAATTACTAGATCAAAAGCGGGAAAACCACAACCTTTTTTTGAAGTGCATGTCTCTAACAGTATGAACCTTAAATGTATTTAAAAAAATTCAGTTTTAATATTTTAAGAAATTTTATTACAAAATATTAATTTTATACATCTTTTACTTAAAAATAATGCATTTCATACTTGCTTTGACTGACACATTCAATCATTCAATAAATGAGAAAACTAATTATTAATTGCATTTTAAATAAACAAATTTAGATTCAAGGCTTTACTCTTTATTTTATATTCAGCTAAATTAACACTTCACTCTCGATTAACGGATTTGCTTACATAATTAACATTCATAAGCAAATAAAAATTGCTTTTGAGTGAAGGTGTAAATTTCTTTTTCTTACTCAAATAGCGTGGTGATTGGCACATAAGTAATATTTAATTTTCTTTATAGTATTCATTTTCATATGTACGCAGATAACATTAAATAGAATAGCTTTTTCACGTCATATTTAAAACATTTTAAAACATTTTTTTAATTACTCACTTTTTAATCCTAAACTCAAGATAGCCGATAAAGTTTATCTAATTATGATGAAATATGCAGAAATCTTTTATTAAAACAGTGCAATTAAAAGAATATCAAAATTTGACTTATCATGCCTGTTTGTATTTAGATTAAATTAATACGCATGATTAGATACTTAGCACTTATCTTTAAAATAATAAGACTTTTGAATTTATATATGTAATTTAGGACATTTGCCAAAGATTAGACAGACGAAACCAGATTTTATTGTATTTTAGAAGTTGATATGAAACTATGAATTGCAATTTAAAAATTTCATTTTATTCGGAAATTAAAAATAAAAAACGTGATTCTATTTTTCTGATAGATATTGATGAAAGTCTATACGTTTTCTTAAATGAAATGTGAGGATAAACCGATCTTGTTAATCAGATTACAGGCTTCACTTAAGAGCGTAATTCCTCTAAACTATGCTGGAAATTAATCTGAAAGTTTAATATGATTCTCTTATCATAGAACGATAGCTCTGTCAAACTATCGAGTAAGGGTAAGCTGAATGAGAGAAATGTCATTGAAGATCAAGGGGTTGTGTGAGAATTTAAAGAAATTTTGAAATGAATGAATCGAATTAGTGAACGGAGAAATCGATCTAATGCTTCAAAGACGTTCTTTGATATATTGACTAAAACAATTGTTTTTTTTTAATATTACGGCAAATCAAATGACGAAACAAAATTAATTTAAAAATTGATCACTCTTCCCGGGGCTCGAACTCGGGTCTACAGCATATTTTTTTATTGAGACCAATACTCAGGGGTAAACCCCTACTAAATGTTGTGCATTTTATTGGAATTTTTGTGGAAAGTACAGTACATTATAACAACAGAACATATATTTTGTTTTCTTATATTATTAGGCGCCTCAGGAATAAGACAAATTGCTGTGAATTGATCACTCAAGGCCAGTGTTATACCTTCACCCATGAATCTTCAACAGCAATTGCCCCATCGTTGCATGTTGATTGCGGTGAGTGCCTCCGCTAAGTAGGTTTTTAGCTGTTATCTGCTACTTCCAAATAGGTCCCGCTTTTCTCCTGATCATTAATTTTTCGTTGTCAAAAGTTAAGTTAAGTTAAGTTAATGAAGTGGAACGTCAGGGAGCGTTTACTTTGTAGATGGACTTCTTGGAGGGGGACCTCTTATTTTTAAATTATAATTTTGATAAAACCGTAAACTAACTTTTCATTTTTTTCTCCTTTTCTGGGACTCGACCCTGGGCCGATTGAGTTTTTTTGCGAAAGGTCTAACCACTATACCACGCACCCCCCCCCCCCCCCTCAATTGTGCTTTGTAGCTTGTTTGTCATGCTAATTTAAATGAATTCAAAAAATTCAAAATTTATTAGAATTAAGGAATATAGTACTTACATTTTAAATGAATTCAATTCATGTAATGATGTAGAAGTCGTTAAAATTACATTCTTCTTGAGCCTCTTTTGCATTGATTTTCTTTTTTTTTTGTGAGAATTTTTAAATATTGATTATAACAAAAGTAGACCTGCCCCGTTAAACGAGGGCTTTAAAAACAAATATTTAAAACACAAATAGTTGATTTGATTTTAGAAACACATGCTCTATACACAATAAGTATCTTGAATTCATTCACATATACACATACTCATATTTAAGTATTAATTTGTTTAGTAACAGAATTTATAGGAGTGATATTCTTTGTTTTTAATGCGATTAACTTTTTGTTTTATTAATTTCTATTTTTAATTTTTTTATTACGATTATTTAGCGAAATTAAAACAAAGAATTAATCAAATTTATAATCGTTATTTATTGTATTATTTTTCATTGCAGTTTTGCTATGCCCACATTTTTTAAGGGACGCAAAAAAATTTTAGATGAAACAGATCTCTATAAAGCTTTAAAAGAACATAAATCTGGTAAGTGCATAATGTTGCTATAAATTAAAGAAACAAGTAACAATAATAAGTTTTGAAATTTAAATTTAATTTAGTTTTCAATTTTGAAATTAAGTTTAATTTTATTTCACCAACGAACGATATATTGTATGGTGTTCTCATATAAAATCTATTACACCTAAATGAGAAGCTTTAAATGCTTAAAAAAATACTGTGGAATTATTTATTATTTGAATACAAAATACAATATAAAAAAATATGAAAAACATATTTATTTCGGCGACTACCTCTCAGCAGTCTTCTGGCAAAAGCTCTGAGAGTAAATAATTGTCATGAAAAATCTTCTCAAATCTGTCGTTCGAAGTCGACTTGAAACTGCAGGTCCCGGTACTCATGGATAAAAATTAACACACACAACATGGGTGCTGCGAGAAGCTAGGCCGTAACACTAAAACAGGGTGGTAGTGGCCAGTTAAGCTTACAAAGACCAATTTGTACCCTAAAAATGTTACTTTTCACTATTTTTAAAAATTAAAAAAAAAAAATTTTTTTAAAAATAGTGAAAAATAACATTTTTAGGGTTCAAATTGGTCTTTGTAAGTTATTTTGGATGCCTAGATACGTTCAGATTGTATTGATATGTTCATGAAAGTTGTTCAGATTAACAATGGCTACAATATTGTCATATATTGTTAGTGAAAAATTACGAGCCCCTGTAAGTTATGCTGAAAAAAGTAAAAAAAGAAATAATTTTCTCCTAAATTTTTGCAAAAAAGTGCAAAAAAAAAGAATTTTTTGCACAAAAAATATTTTAAAATTTGTTCAGTAGAATCTTCACTACATTATTGCCGAATATATACATATATACTTAGTTAGCTGTTGGTCAAAAACTGAGGACACCTTTTTTTGAATGATGCAGTGATTTTCAAAATCTTTTGAGGTCCATAAAAAAAATTGGTAGTCTTCATTTGCCGCATAGTGTAATTATACAGTTTTTTCTATATGTTTTTAACAAATGAATTGTTTACATTTTTAACAAAATACTTGTGTAATGTGATATAATATTTAATTACTTGCATGATGTACACCTCTAGATAATATATATTTTAATTTTCTTCAAATCAAATAGTTAATAAATTAATTACTGTCATAAGGAAAATGCCACTGCAAAAAAGTATAAAAAAATTTATAAAATGATAATAATAATAGACGTCTAAAGAGGAAGACTGAAATTAAAATCATAAATTAACCCATTTTAGAAACAAAAATTTTGAATTATTTTAAAACTTTTAAATATAACTTTATTAATAAAAATAAACGGCCCAGGTTCAAATCCTAGCAAAGGTAAAAAATGAAAAAGTTAGATTGCGGTTTTTTCAAAATTATAATTTAAAAATAAGAGGTCCCTCTCTCCAAGAGGACCATCTACAAAGAAACCGCTCCCTGATATTCCACTCTATTCCACCTTAACCTTTGACAACGAAAAACTAATGATTAGGAGAAAAGAGCCGCCTATTGGGAAGTTGCAGACAACAGCTAAACCTACTTAGCGAAGGCACTCACCACACAATCAACATGCAACGTTGAGACAATTTCTGTTGATCATTCAAAGATGAAGGTATAACGCTGGCCTTTGAATGATCAATTCGCAGCAATTTGTTTCAATCCCAAGGCGCTTAAAAATAATATAAGAAAAAATATATATATGTACTGTCCTTTCGAAAAATTCCAATACAATGCACAGCATATAGTAGGAGTTTACCCCTGAGTATTGGTTAAAAAAAAAAAACTACGTATTTTTGTACACAATTTCCCAATATTTATTCATTAAAATTTGAAAAATACACTGAAGTTATAGCCTAATTGGTGGCACACAGAGTAATTGAAATTGAGGAAGTTATTAAAAATGTCTTGTTATCAAATATGTATGTATGTAATGAAAGTTAATTATTAAGAATTATCAAAATTTGAAGTTCTGTATTTCAACTACTATTGAATAATTTTAAGCTACGAACCAACCATGTATGCATTTTAATTTATACGAGTATCTTACAAGAGGTTAAGTGGGTAATATAAATTCTAATTGAAGTTCAAAACAAAAACACAATAATACGAGTAGTATTTTATTACAATTAGTATTTTTAAATTTTTAAATGGGTTAATGTCTTTACGATTATTTTTATTTACAGAAGTTGGCACAACACAAACCAAAAAATAAATAAAGAAAAAACAAAACGATAATTTATAGTCAAGATTTCAATTGATTTCAAGAGACATAAAGTGAAAATACACACAATAAAATTATAAGAATGAAAATGTTTACCAATTAATAACACTTATTATAGTTATTGCCAGTGTTTATAACTTCTTTTTACAATTACAGTGTAACAAAAAATTTAGGCATTTATTTAATTAAATACATATTTTCTAAAATTACTATATGTATATGCGACATAATTGAAATACCTACGAGTACATACATATATGAAATTCAAATTCGTTAAAGGTTTCTTCTTCCAAAATTTTCTAACTAAATTTTTCCTTAAGTATAATATTACGATTATCCGATTGTTTAGCCACAAAAGAACTTAAAAATTATGATTGTTATTGACTCGTAAGCTGATTACATTTACTTACTTTAAATTTAAATGCTCAACTGCCAATACAAAGCAACTTTTTAAGAACATTAAAGACGTTCATCGGTTTAGTTGTATAATGAGTTTAGAGCAAGCCTTTTGTGCTTAGCCTTAGGCTTATTCCAAGTAACACTGAAAAACAAGCCGAAACCCAAAATAATTTTATTTCAAGAAGCTAATTAAGACGAACCATATAATACCCTAACCAGCAGTCTAAATATTTTAACTTAATTCGGTTTTCATGCAATAGTTAGAGGCAGTTAAAAACTAACCAAAAACTAACTAACACAAATCTCTATATAAGTATTCGCCAAACAATGTCTGGCCAAATACCATCAGCAATCGAAACTTCAGAATCAACAAGATCACTACAAGTATTTCTCAATCGATGTCTGTGAAGAACACTTTTAATATTCTCAACAAACAATATCAGCATCCTGGAATTTAGAATCAACAAAAATCTCTACAAATATTTTCATTCAGCACTCTAGAATCAACAAAAAATATTACAATGTTTCACCAATGGATGTCTGAGGAGAACACTTAAAATATTCTGGCTAAACAACATCAGCAGCAAGCTATTATGAGACTTTACAAGACACACCTTTATTCACTTGATAATCTTATGGCGAAAATAGTTCTAGAGCCCTATTCTGTAATTCTCTTAAGCTAAAATGCTAAAATTTGGGGTTTTTGTAAAAGGCTGGTCCTTAGAATATATAAAATTAAAAAGTTTAGAAGCTTTTAATTACTATAAGGGGTCAGGAATTGTTTTCGTAGCTAAGAAGCCCTAAATCAAGTTTATAATTTTTTTGCGATAGATATTTATCTTAGGAGAGTTATAGAATAAGGCGTCTTATCTGGTTAAACATTACAATGACCTCAGGATGATATTATTAGAAACTGTGTCGAAGATAACAGCCTTCTGGGAAGACAACAGCTAACCTACCGAAGACGCTAACCACTCGCATTCAACATCCACCGACAGATGAAGCAATTGCTGTTAATCATTCAAGGGTGAAGGTATAATACTGGCCCTTGAGTGATCAAATTAACAGTAATTTGTCTCATCAACAAAAAGGCGCGTAGTACATATATAGTATACAGGGCTATGAATACATTGCATGAGTAGAGGTTTACCCTTAAAAAAAAAACAAAAAGTAAAGGATGACCAACCCTTTTTAAAGACGGCATATGTAGGATACAATAATATAAAACTACGAAATTCATATGCACATTGGCTTTTTCGGTGTAAAAAAAAATTGAGACATGTTGTAATGATGCTATTTCTCTATAATAGACTCAGAAATGAACAACTCTTGCAAATCCTTGAATTATACGAGTATTTAACAAATATATGTATGTACATACATACATAACTGGCCTTTACAACCCTATGTCAGGATTACAGCCTAGCTTCTCGCAGCACTCATGTTGTGTGTGTCAATTATCATCCATGAGTACCGGGATCTACAGTTTAATGTCGACTCCGAACGACAGACTTGAGAAGCTTGTTCATGGCAATTAGTTACTCTCAGAGCTTTTGCCAAAAGACTGCTAAGAGGTAGTCGCCGAAAGAAATATTTTTTTCATATTTCTTTTTTTGAGATGTCAGAGCTTGTCTTTATGTTCTATTGAAAAATTGTCTGCAGCAACCAATTTTATTTTGGTTCAATGGGTATATCAACAAACAGAATTGCTGCATTTGCCTTCTGAAAAAAGTACTGTTTAGTGTCGTTTGTGGGCCAGCAGTATCACTGAACCGTTAATAGAAAATGAAAGAATTAGACTTGATTGACATGCAGTCAAAACAAGACAATGCCAAATGCCACACGGCACACAAACCGATGAACCTATTGGGAGGCAAATTTGGTGAGCAATTAATCTCATCTTTTGAAGCAGTTCATTGGCTGCCAAGATCTCATAGTTGTGGGCATGAAATAATGTTTAAACTATTTCACCCTCCACTGGGGACAGGGTCAACAAACGTATCGTTACTGTCATCCACTTTTACAAATTGTATGCGTTTTTTTTTTTTTTCAAAATTCAAACGGTTAAAAGTACTTCTTATTAATTACAAAGTGAACACATTCTTAGGCAATCTTTTATATTACCTGTATAATTTTATTTTGAAGTAATTTGATTACTTATACGCCATTCAGTTTATCATACAGACACATGATTTCCTGCTCAATTCATTCATTTTGTTTGTTTGTTTGTTTGAAAAGTGTAAACTATTTTATGTCACACTGTTGACAGAATCTATATGAACAAAGTATATATATATGACAACAAACGTATCGTTTTTATGACAAGTGCTTTTTGTTAATTGGAAAAAAGAAATGTGATATGAATGAGTTGAATATTTAATTGTTTATATGAGCATTCTATGGATGTACATTCGAACATTACAATACTTAAACATGGGGTGAGACATATGAGGATATACGAGTATGTACATACACATACTTTCGTGTAAATAATTACTAAGAATTAAAAAAAATCATAAAATAAAAGAGCAAAGCAAAATAATAAAAAAAAGAAAAACAATCAATATAAGAATTTGGCAAAAAATATTTTTTGGGAATCAATTTATTTTAAAAAACAATACCATACTTTTGGATCATTTTCAAATGAAAATGATATTAATCATTAAGCATGTAATAGAATTATAAATCATTTGCATATTTTTCATATTTTTTTAAGTATTTAAGATTTATTAAATTGCCCATTTGAAAAAATAAACACTTAAATAATTGTAGTGGATACACATTATAATACGCCACTAAAGTTCCCGACCCTTTAAACAAATAGTAAACTGAAAAGGGAATCAAAAGATTTTAACGAACGCAGAGTCTTGCAAAGGGGCTCGGTCTATATTAAATAGTAATAATGTATATGTAAGAAATGTTCGATCAGACCCCTAACGTCTATTTATACTGGCTTACGACAGATTATTTGTTACTCTAGAAAGATTTGCTTGGATCTTATTTGTGGTGTAGGGTAAGGTTTAGTTTTAAAGAATGTAGATTCTATTATCACTCCTGACATTTATCATTCATTCACTTATGAGGTGAAAAAAAAGTACTTCAACCTGAAGATCTATTGTATGTCCCTTAACTAAACCAGGGTTTTTATAATTTCTCCCCCAGTTTCATCTCTTGGACGAATCCTGGCATTCTAATGGAGAGAAAATTAAATTTTAACTCTCACATTACTGCTACTGTGTTTTATTAAACATAAAGTAAGCGAATTTTTCGATTCATATAGTATATATTATTAAAAGGCTATTTCGTTATTTGGGAAGACCCTTTCTAGAATATGGCTTCGAAGTTTGGTATACGGAGCATAGTATGATTTTTTAAGTTTATTTAGCAATTAAATTATTATTATCTAACCAACATGTGGAGTTTTTTGAGATACAGATAAAATTTTGTACCAGACGCTTGTTTAGAACTTACGACGTCATTGTGGCGTAAAGTGTCAAATATAAGAACTCTAAAAGTTAAAGTGTTTACACATGTATTCGTTTAAAATATCAAAATTTCTTATCAAAAAAAAAATAAAAATCTGTCTATGTACTATGTTTTCGCTAAATAACTTAATAGCTATCAAAATCCCAGAGATATATTTTGTTTTTCTTTAATTCGTTTTTACCTTAAGTATTGATAATTAGGCCAATTATTGATATTCTCAAAAAATTATTTTGTGAGGTGTAAGAAAATGTGTAAAAATCAAAATGTATTGATTTTAATTGACTACAGTAGTCTTGATGTTGACAGATTTTAAAATGTTAAAAAAAGCCAATGAAAAAATTCAGTGAAAATTTCAGTTTCGAACTGAAGATATGTATGTGAAAAGAATAACTTTCGAGCAGAATTATTTTCATAACTGTGGTGAATAATCCACCGTCAAGTAATGCGAGTAATACTCGTACTTTTTTTATGGTTTTTACTAAAAATACTCGTATGTACATACATACATAGTACGAACTTTGATATCAACAGGAGACGTTATAATAATCTGTATTTAATTTATAAATATGTACGAGTATAAACACTGTAAAATTGTAAATAACATTCGATTTATTTATAACTTTCTATAATAAAATTTTATCAACGTTATCGAAGTCAGTCTGATTTGTATAACTACAATATATAGTTAGAAATTTTGATTCTTGAAAGAAACGGGTGGTACGATTTCAGCCAAAATTCTAGAGTACGTTGCAGATAGTCTGTAAATTGTTTATGTGAAGTTTGCGCAAAATTGGCCCATTGGTTCCGAATGTAAAATTCCAATGTAAAATGTTTTCATATTATGTCGAGAAATCGACACATTAGGGTCTTCGGCAACACTTTCGCTTACAGCAGCGATATTTTGAGCGGAACGAGCGAAACAATGATGTACAGGCTTTACAATGTTTGTAACCGCTCCAGTCTTTTCAAATTTCTTCACAATTTTGCCAATTGCTTGCGTAGTTGGACGATTATGTAAACCATAATCTCCTTTTAAAGCACGATATGTGGCTGTGGCAGAATCACCATTTTTGTAGTAAGTTTTGATCATTTCTATGCGTTGTGTGATAGTTAAGCGATCCATTTCGTCAATTCCAACTGAAAAGAAAAAAAATTGATTTATCAACCTAGTTTGACAGATATCGAATTCCAGTCCCATACTTTTGAAACCACGAAATGGATAACCCTGTATCATCATCATTACGTCTATGCATTATAAATCAAACATTAAGCCTTGCGCGTATTAAATTCGACCCTCTCTACTGGTTAGCTTCTTTCCTTAAAAGAGTATGCCATCTCTAAACTGCTTAATTGAATCTTAGAATTCAGTTTAACCACAAATTCTATAACTATTGACGGGTAACTGCCTTCATTGATTGAAAACTATTAAATACAAATTAGTATAATAAACATTTGAAAATTATGTCGTGTAATTAGAAATATTAAGTGATTCCAATTTCAAAATGTTGGTTTTGCAAATATAAATAAAATAAACATTTTTTAATTGATTGCAGAGTTTCCTGTTGCAAGCAAATCGTCATGCGAGAGTTTATGTGCTATATCCGCCATTTTATATTTATCGAGTTAATGATGCCACTTTAGGTTTTTGACACCAAAATTTTTAAAATCTGCAATCCGTTTTCGGCTATTTATCTCCGAAACTAGACGAGATATCCGAAAACGGATTGCAAACTTGAAAAATTTTGGGCCGAAAACCTAAAGTGGCATCATTAACTCTAGATATATAAAAAATATGAAATGGCGGATAGAGCACAAAAACTCCCGAACGATGAAAAATGGTGGCAGAAAGAAAGTTTTAATAAAAAGAAAGATTGCGTTTTTTGAAATTATTTTTAAAAATTAAAATCCAAAAAATGGTTGCATACATATTGAAATCGCTATCAGTAATAATTATAAATTGCAGAAGAGTGTAATAGCTCTCTAGCATGACTAGTTTTATGTAAAATTTTAAGTATTTTATACGTACCTATATATTTTACAGTTACTATTAAAGTAAATTCCTTTTTAAAAATATATTTTCGTTTTTATTTTCTATAATAGATTTACTTGGTCACAAACTTACAGTAGCATGGGAGAATGAATGCAATAAAAAACAAATGAAACACAAGGAACCCAGTCTGCTTAGAGCTGTTCTACGGGCATTTGGTTTACGTTTTGCCGTACTGGGTTTGGCACTTTTCATATTGGAAATTGGTTTACGGTAAATAATCCAGAAATTGTATATTTTTCTTCTCTAATACTTCCTAAAAAAATAAAATGTACTAACATACTAATTTTTAATCTTTTTTATATTTTCCTTTTATTTATTTTAGTGTCACTCAACCCTTATTTTTGGGCGGTTTAGTTTCATACTATGCAAGACCCGAAAATAATACGAGTGGTGATCAAAACACTGCGTATTTATACGCATTGGGTGTGATCTTATGCAGTGCAATTAATGTTTTCTTTATGCATCCTTACATGTTAGGCATACTGCATACGGGCATGAAAGTTAGAGTGGCCATGTGCAGCATGATATATCGTAAGGCACTGCGTTTAAGTAAAACAGCACTGGGTAATACGACATCCGGTCAAGTGGTGAATTTAATATCAAATGATGTTGGCCGTCTAGACACATCTATGATACATATGCACTATCTATGGTTGGGGCCAATTGAAATTGTTATTATAACCTATTTAATGTATAGAGAGGTATGTTGTTTAATATCTTACTCGTATATATAATTTCAGATATTTTTTGGAGTTCCTTCCCATTACCAAATTGTATATATTTTTTAAGTTTTACTTTACAGTAACGTTTTTGTAAGTTATGGGTCGAATATGGATATCAGCTGACCTGCAGTTTTCGTTTTTTTCCAAATAAAATTTTAAAATATTTGTTGCCAGTTGCCGTCCGTAATACCATTTCTGGCAACTGGCTAGTCAAAAGTTTAGTTGATATGCATAATCGACGCATTAATTTCTTTCGATAAAAAAGTAACATAAAAAATAAGAAAAACTAAAAAAAATTTTGAATTATAATTCTAAAACCAATAAATTCAAAAAATTGTGCCAACGCTAACTCAGCAAAATACAATGGAAGTGGTTAAAAAAATTTAATTTTCATGTCTTTCATTAATAAATGAATTGAATGAACTCATTACATTCGTATTTTTTTCAATTCAATTTCTATAAGTTCTCACATACACACAAATGTACCAAGTAATTTCATAATTACTGACACAGTGCAAATCGCTCCCACTGTAAAAAATCCACTGCACATACTCTCTTTTAGTTGTCAGATTTTTTACAACTGATATTTAGAAATACTTCATTTTTTTATAAAAACTTTTTTGCGTTCGTGAGTTATAATTATGGAATGGGGAGATATCGAAAACCGTATTGTAGTAATTGGCCTAAAAAAATGTGGAATGAAATCTGGAGACATATATCGAACGTTGCAGCTGCTCGTGGTAAATCGCAGTTTTCTTTATCGTGCTGTGAAACTATTTGAGGATACTGGTGGAGTAGCAGACCGTCCAAGAGCCGTCAAAGCTGTAAAGAATTGAATTTATTGAAATATTGTCGCGTGAGATTAATATATCTAAGGTAACCATTTCTCGAATAATTAAATATGATTTGGGGCTTCGGACTTAAAAGAGACACAATGTGCATCTACTTACGGCAGCTTTCAAGAAGAAACTCAAGCAAAAAGTAAAAGCATTGATTCGTCACGACACCAATAACGGTCACAGAAAAATTCTCTTTACTGATGAGAAAATTTTTACTGTGGAGGAGTCGTTCAAAAAACAAAATGATAGAGTTTATACTCAGTCATCTCTACAAGCAAATGAATTGATTCCGAGAGTTCAGAGAGGTCATCATCCTGCTTTTGTGATGGTATGGTGGGAATTCGCCTATGATGGCATCACTAAGCCCCATTTCTGCTAAAAATGTGTTAAAACCTCGTCAAGGGTGTACCAATCTGACGTTTTGGAAAAGGCTGTGAAGCCGTTAAATAGCTGGCCATAACAACCCGTTAACGGGTTTCGGCCTGCTTTAGCACTAGTCTCCAGGCGCTTCTGCTTAACGCGCGCCTTCTCCAGTTGGTCACACCAATCGATGATGCCGTTAAATAGCACACTGTTCAAAAACAAGCCGTGGACTTGGCCCCAGCCCATAAAGCAAAAACCACTCAAGACTGGTTAAAACACAATATACCAAATTTTATTTCCACAGAAGATTGGCCATCGGGTAGTCCAGACCTGAATCCTTTAGACTACTCACCACAAAACTTTGGATTCTCTTAAGCGTGCACTTATCCGCGCAGTGGACAATTTCCCCATGGAGGTCGTGCGTACTGCAGTAGATGATTGGCCTGTAAGACTTCGATCGTGTTGTAGGTCAAATGGCGGCCATTTTGAATAGTTTTTCGTTTTTTGTATTCTTAAATATCCAATAAACCAAAATACAAAAAAATTATGAAAAAATCTCTTACATACATACATACATAACTAACCTTTACAACGCTGTGTCAGGATTACGGCCTAGCTTCTCGCAGCACTCATGTTGTGTGTGTAAATTTTTATCCATGAGTACCGGGACCTACAGTTTAATGTCGACTCCGAACGACAGACTTGAGAAGCTTGTTCATGGCAATTAATTACTCTCAGAGCTTTTGCCAGAAGACTGCTGAGAGGTAGTCGCCGAAAGAAATATTTTTTATATTCCTTTTTTTTAAGATGTCAGAGCTGGGTGTCGAACCCAGGGCTCATGTCTTAGTAAGCCAACACACTAACCACTAGACCACGGCGACTACAAAAATCTCTTGCCGTTTGTTTTTTATTAAGAAAAAATCGTGTGTTAGAATATACATATGAAAGTACTAGGCATAATCTACAATGAGTCGTTAAAGTTTCATTAATTTTTAAACCACTTCCATTTTGAATTAGCAACAGTAGACAAAACAATAACACAATGATAGGCGTTGCTTAATTTTGCAATTTTTTCCAAAAAAAGTAGTTTGAGAACATTATTTTTTGTGTTGTTATTTTAAAAATACAAACTTTGTTTTATTTAACGGAAAATTAACCTTTTTTAGATTGGCGTGTCTTCCCTATTCGGTGTCGCCATTATGATTCTATTCCTGCCACTACAAGCATTTTTGGGTAAAAAGACTTCTGTATTGCGTTTGCGCACTGCATTACGCACCGATGAACGTGTGCGCATGATGAACGAAATCATTTCTGGTATACAGGTCATTAAAATGTACGCCTGGGAGAAACCTTTTGGCAAAATGATAGAATACGCTAGAAAAAAAGAAATGAATGCCATTCGTTATGTCAATTATATACGCGGCATATTACAATCTTTTATTATGTTTTTAACACGCATCTCAGTTTTTGCTAGTTTAGTAGGCTTTGTACTTTTAGGCAAATTGTTGACGGCAGAAAAAGCTTTTATGATTACGGCCTACTATAATATTTTACGCAATACTATGACCATTTACTTTCCCATGGGCATATCACAATTTGCCGAAACAATGGTCTCTTTCAAGAGAATACAAAAGTATATGATGCATGAAGAGACAAAAGTACGCGATAAATCACTGGAAGTGGATAGTGAAAACAATAAACTGCCACCCACTGCCATAATAGAAGAGAACGGTAAAGCTATGGCTATGAATGGCATTATTAAACCGTTGACAAACATGTCCAATAATCATGCACATCATGTAGATGCTGGTGTTGTGATTAGTAAATTAAAAGCGAAATGGGATTCACAGTCAAACGAATATACTTTAGATGGCATAGATTTGAAAATCAAACCGCGTACCTTAGTAGCAGTTATTGGTCCAGTGGGTTCGGGAAAATCTAGGTAACTTTCTTTATTTTATAATAGATTTATAATAATTCAAAATCATGTTCATATTTAATTTCAAATTCCTTGAAAATTTTATTTATTGTATATTGGTCGGATATACGAGTCGTAAAAAAAGAAATAATATTTCTAAGATTTTCTTTTTCCATTATTTTAGCCAAAGTTTGTAAGTGTAATAAATAAATACTGCGACTTCATTTAATTACAATGTTTAATATCTATAAGAGACATATAAAAAAACTCTTTTTAATGTACTTATTTGTTAAGTTTAATTCAAGCCATACTTGGAGAATTACCCGCTGAATCCGGAACAGTTAATGTCAATGGCACCTTGTCATATGCCTCACAAGAGCCCTGGCTATTTACTGGTACGGTGCGTCAAAATATTTTATTTGGTCTGCCTATGGATAAGCATCGCTATCGCACAGTTGTCAAAAAGTGTGCACTAGAACGTGACTTTGAGCTTTTACCCTATGGTGATAAGACAATTGTAGGCGAACGCGGCGCTTCACTGTCTGGTGGCCAAAAAGCCCGTATAAGCTTAGCCAGGGCTGTTTATCGCAAAACAGATGTTTATCTACTGGATGATCCCTTAAGTGCTGTCGATACTCATGTGGGACGTCATTTATTCGATCAATGTATGCGCGGTTTCTTACGTGACGACATCGTTCTACTTGTTACACATCAACTGCAATTCATGGAACAGGCTGATCTAATAGTTATAATGGATAAAGGTCGTATAAGTGCTATGGGTACATTTGAATCGATGCGTAAAAGTGGTTTAGATTTTGCCAAACTTCTTATGCAAGCCGACCAACAGGAGGAGGCAAATGGCAAAGGAGCAGCTGGTGATGTTAATGAGAATAAAATAGCGTTATCGCGTCAGAATAGTAAAATGCGTTCGCGACAGAATAGTGTGTCTTCAATGAGCTCAGCAGCCGATTCAGCACCTGGTGATTCACCAATGCAAGTGCAAGAAACACGCGAGGCAGGCAAAATCGGTCTTAAATTATACAAAAAATACTTTGGTGCCAGTGGTGGTTATTTTCTATTTGCTGTAATGGCTTTGTTCTGTATTACTGCTCAAGTTTTGGCTTCTGGTGGTGACTATTTTCTTTCATATTGGTAATTGCAAATCAAATATATTTTTTTATTTAGAATTTTTATTTTCACTTAAAACTTATAATTTTTTTAAGGGTAAATAAAAACGGCCATGCCTCCATTACGGATGCATATCGTCAACCAGAACGCCATATAGATAACAATACCGATCCTGTCGATTTATATATTTTCACTGCCATCAATATTTCTATTATAATATTTGCTTTGACACGCTCCCTGCTCTTCTTCAATTTGGCAAAAAGATCTTCAACGAATTTACACAATGCTATGTTCCAAGGAGTCATTAGAGCTGCAATGTATTTCTTTAATACGAATCCATCAGGACGTATACTTAATCGTTTCTCAAAGGATTTGGGTCAAGTTGATGAAATTTTGCCAGGTGTTCTGATGGATGTAATACAAATATTTTTGGCTTTACTTGGTATTGTAGTGGTATTGTGCATAGTTAATCCTTGGTATCTATTAGCCACAGCATTTTTATGTGTAATATTTTATTTTCTAAGATCGTTTTACTTAAATACCTCAAGAGATGTAAAACGTTTGGAAGCTATAAGTAAGTTTTTGTTTTTCAATATATGTATTTTCTGAAAAGTTAATATAAGAAAATGTATTTTATGCTTAATTTCTTTTAGCGCGTTCACCTATTTACTCACATTTAGGTGCTTCTCTAAATGGCTTAGCTACGATACGAGCGTTTGGTGCCCAAAAAGTATTGATAGCTGAATTCGATAATTATCAAGACATGCATAGCTCAGGTTATTATATGTTTTTGGCTACCAGTCGCGCATTCGGTTACTGGTTGGATTGCTGTTGTGTACTGTACATTGCTATTATCACTTTGAGTTTCTTTCTGTTTTCACCGGAAAATGGTGGTCATGTAGGTTTAGCTATTACCCAGGCCATGGGCATGACTGGTATGGTACAATGGGGTATGCGTCAGTCAGCCGAATTAGAAAACACTATGACATGCGTAGAACGTGTGGTTGAATATGAAGATTTAGAGCCAGAAGGTGAAATGGAATCACCACCTAATAAAAAACCACCAAAATCTTGGCCAGAGGAAGGTCAAATAATTTTCGACAACTTAAGTTTACGTTATTTCCCCGACACTAAATCAGAGTGTGTTTTAAAGGCATTAAACATTTCTATCAAAGCAAGAGAAAAAGTTGGTATTGTTGGTCGCACGGGTGCAGGAAAATCTTCATTGATTAATGCCCTCTTTAGGTTATCGTATAATGATGGCTCGGTGATTATAGATAAACGTGATACCAAAAATATGGGTCTATATGATTTACGTAGTAAAATTTCAATTATACCCCAAGAACCTGTTTTGTTTTCGGGTACTATGCGCTATAATTTAGATCCATTCGATGAATATTCTGATGCTAAATTATGGGAATCATTGGAAGAGGTAAGTTAAATCCATTTTATACAAATATTTTGCGATGATGTATTTCTCCCCTTAATTTTTTTAAGAGAAATACATTTTATCGGTACAGATTGTCCAGTACTCTAGTAATTTATAATTTTAAGACCTTGAAATTTAATAAATTTGTGATAATTTTTATAAAACAAGAATAGTTCAATTAAATACTTAATTAAAATTCTCTTTTTGTATAAATACCTAAATGTAGGTAAAACTTAAGGATGTTGTTTCTGAATTGCCTAGAGGCTTGCAAAGTAAAATATCTGAGGGTGGCACAAATTTTTCAGTTGGCCAAAGACAGTTGGTATGTTTAGCTCGCGCTATATTACGTGAGAATCGTATCTTAGTCATGGATGAAGCCACTGCCAATGTTGATCCACAAACCGATGCCTTAATACAAACCACCATACGTAATAAATTCCGACAATGCACAGTTTTAACAATTGCACATCGTTTACATACCGTTATGGACTCCGATAAAGTATTAGTTATGGATGCTGGTCGTGCTGTAGAGTTTGGTTCGCCATTCGAATTGTTAACACAAAGTAAAACAAATATATTTCATGGAATGGTTAAACAAACTGGTAATTCAACGTTTGAAAGTTTATTAAAAGTTGCACAAAAGGTAATTTATATGTCACATACATATTGATATACTATACAGTCGAATTCGGATATAAGCACACCGTTTAAACGAAAGTAACGCATAATTGCAAAACAAATGTATTTACTTTTGTTTTCAATTAAACTCAAAAGTATTTAACTTCGTCTAAAAGAAAATCCGTTTTAAAAACAGATTTTGCACTAAAAAGCACAAAATAGTATAAAAAGAACTTCTCTTAATTGCAAAAACGAGTATTAAAAATTTATCGACAACAAAAAATTTTTAACACCGGCTCACTTTTCTATTTTGTGCATAAAGTACAAGTTCGATAGTCCGGACATGCGCCAGTCCGGTCACTCCAATAATTCGGACGCTTCTATATTTCGGACAACGTAAAATTATTACCTCTACAATCCGGAAAATTTTTTTTTATGCAAGAAAAAAATTAAATTCCAGGGGTTTGCCGTTTTTAATTCGCACGATTTGTTATTCATACTTTTATTTACATCTTGCACTATCATTACTTCAGTTTCGGTTCATTCTTTCGCAAGCGTATTTGTCTAATTTCATACCAAATGCCATCATTTCTTTAAATAATAAACACAAACATAGAACACTATAGGAAAAGTGTGACATTTTACAAAGTCTTAATGAGGGAAAAAACTATTAGGCAGGTTGACGAAAAATTTCATGTTCCTAAATTAACGATTTCAGACATTAAAAAAATAAAGAGAAAACAAAACAATTTATTTCGAATACATATAATGGACCCGGTAACATTTGAACCAAATTAATGTAATAAACCATTAAAGAAATTGATGCAAAAACAAAGATATCTAATGTATATGCAAAGAAATCATCGTCAGTTTGTATTCAGGGGGCTGAGGAGAATAATATATATATGCAGGATATTCTATTGTTGAAGAGACTAGAGCAAAAAGCACAAACCAACCACCTCAACAAAGTTAGTCAGCACAAAATAATTTCGTTTTTAATAAATCATAGTACCTATACATATGTATGTATGTATTCAATTTATTTAGATTATTTCAATAATTTGAACTATTATAGTTCGGACAACTCGATACTTCGAACGCGCCTAAAACTATATGTGTCCGAATTGTCGAAGTTGCACTGTATGTACTTACATTTTCAAAAAGTCTTTTTATTGGAACAATTTGAATTTATTGCTAGAATTGTATTTGTCAGAATCTGAATTTATCTTAAAAATATCGATTTGCTTTATTTTTAATTCAATAATATTTTTAAAGTTCGTTTAAACGAAGTAGTTTTGCATCAATCCGAAGTCCTTTTAAAGAAAAATTCCGCTTAAAAGAAATGAAAATGCTGCTTTTTACATTTTCTTATAACCGAATTCGACTGCACCTACAATTTGTTTATTTAATATTTTTTTATTTTATTTTATTTTTATTATATTCTATTTTAAGGCTCATGAGGAGAATTTAAAAGCAAAAAAAGATTCTTGACATTTCGTTACTGTACCAAAAGTATTTAAAGATTATATATTAAAAATATTAGAACCAATAACAAATCATCCAGCAAATGCTAGAATACAAAAGACATTATTTTTTGATAATACAACAATGTCAACAACAGCTTCATCGATTACAACAATAACAAAACCAAAATTTTTAGGCTAACATTTTATATATTGAATCGGCTGGGCCGAATCACAGATAAATAATTTCCATTGGTATTTAATGAAGCATTTATGAATTTTTGTGTTAATAAATTTGAAATGTTAAAGTATAATTATGTTTTTAATTAAGTTTTATAACATACATACACTCTAGCATCATCTGAAAGTTAACTATTTTATAAATATAAGTAGGGACCATGCAGCCATAATATTAATGTTGTTTTTTTTTGTAATTTATTTTTGAAAATGTTTTATTATCTATATGTTGGACACCAAAAGTTCTAAATTTTTCAATAAAGACCATGGAGTTTATTTAACAAAAAAAAAAATAATAATAATAAAAATAAACGATATCATAGCGAATTAACAATATATCAAAAGAACAGAAACTGAAAACTTTATGTACAATTACAATATCAAAATTAAAATAGACAATGTAATATACTATGTTTTAAATATATTTAAGGTTTGATTAATAAAAATTAAAAGCGATGTGTAATAATAAATGTTAAAAAGCTTATACGAAAAACTTTTATACGACAATAAGTTAAAAACAAACTATAATATATAGAGATATGTAAATTTAATTATTTTTATAAAAAAAACAGAAATAATTAAGATAGAGATTTTTGATTTTTTTATAAATAATTATATTGTGCAGTACTTATTTATATATATTGTAGCTGAAAATAACAGAAAAAATAACAAATTTATTATTTTAAGGACAATAGTCTAAAAACAAAAAAACAAACACTTTAAAAATACATATTACATATACATAATTATTATTTAAATTAATATAAAAACTTAAGTTTATTTAACAAAATGTGTTCCAGTGATAGACAATATTTTACATTTGTTGGCATTTTTATTAAATTATATACATACATATACATACAAACATACAAACACATATCTTTTTTTTGTTATAGTTTTTGTTTTTGTAATATATAAAATTATAATTTTTAACACAAATAAAATTTATGCTCAAATAAATACAAAAAAAAACTTAAGAGTAATATTATTTTAAGTAAATTTTGTTTGATTTTTTTTTAATATATAAACTTTTATTTAATCGACCTAAAGCTTAAAAAAAAGTTTATATATTAATCAATAATAAGGTCAACTATACTTATTGATACATTTTTTTTTGTTTACTTGCAAAACTTGAAGCAGTTTATTGAAACTAAATCAAGAAAAGTTTTTTTATTTTTACCTAAGACCATAACGATTATACGTATATCGGTTTTGAGTTGTTATTTTTCGCCCAATTATAAAAAAATATTTTTTTTCCGTCATAAAGTAATGAGCTAATTATGGATGACAACCAAACTTGAGTTGCGTTGCCAGTTGCCCAAATGGTATTACAGATAGCACAACTGGCAACTGAAAGCTGCCAACTATGTTTCTAAATGGTAAATATTAGTGGCTGTTGTGTAGGTATTTTAAGTCATAAGGAGTTAAAAACTAAAAAGTAGTATATTTTTTTATTTAATATATGAAATTATACCACAGATAACGTGGAATGAGCCATTCCCAACATAAAATCGTTGCCGTGAGATTTCTGAAACTTGCCTTCTTCATAAAACCTTAGAGCCGCACAAGCAATTTAATCTGACGGTATTGCAATAGACCAATTTTATCTGCTGTCTATATAAAATCTCTAGTATGCGGCTGACAGCATCTTAAAGAAGACGTAAATATTCCTTAAAGCTATAAGATGTAAATACATATACTACATACATAAGTATATTATTAGCTATCCATACCCTGCCAGCAAATTGGTAATCGACTACAAATAAAGCTAACTTATAATTCACTTTTATGGGCTGACTATAAGCTAACTACATTGTAATCCAGAACTTACCAAAATCAAAGTGTTTATAGCTAGCTACAAAAAGTTAACTTTAAGTTAACGGCTAGGTAACTAACTTTAAAGTTAATTGAAAGTAATGCAGAGTCGGACAATTGACTACTTCCTAGGCCATCGCAATGTTAAAATAGTTAGTTGTTTTCATATAAAAGTAATCCAAATGTCAACCACCACTACTTGAGAAATAGTTAGTTTTAAATTAATTGAAAGTTAACTGAATTGTCTGCAGGGTACTTCAAACATACTAAACATTTCTAAACTTACAATGCAGGCAGTAATTTAGTGGATTAGAATAATCACTTGAATGTCGCCTAATAGACGCTGTCTTAATTTTTTCTTCGCTATCATAAACAAATAGGTCCACCGAGCTCATTATATTTAAAGTTTATTTATTTTTTAATTTTCAAAATATTGACAAAACAAAAATTAACGCAATTGTTTACTTTTGCCGTACATTTTTACGTACAGTTGTCGTACATAAATGTGAACTTTCAAATCAATTGCGTTGCCAGCTAGCAAGGCAACTCAAGCCGAGTTGCCATCCATAATTGACCCATAAAACTCATTTTAAGATTTTTATTTTTCCGTCAAAAATAACACTTATTCTAGGAGTTTTATTTTTCCGTGAAGAAAAAAATTAATAAAGAAGGAAGAAAGCTTTCAAATTTTGTATTTAATCCATATACACACATACATACTATGTATCCCTACATTTTATATCACCGGTGCAAATGTAATATAAAATGTGACGCATTCTTCATCCTTTATTATATAAAAATAGTTTTATTCTTTGGTAGAAAAATAAAAATCCTCAAAAAAGTTTTATTCCATGATGTTTTATTCATTTTACCAGTTATATTCGAAAAAAAAAACGTTTTTAGCAAATCTTTTCTTTTATGTTATCAGTTATTATCGTTACAGTCCCTGACTTTTACAATTATTTACTAAAATAATTTTTTTTTAGTTTTGCATATAGAATAAAGCAATTTTTAGTACAATGCAGGACAAGAGTTTGTCCACATACAGTATAAAAAATATGAAACTTTAGTTGTGTTTTAGCCTTGGAACCGCAAAGTAGAAAAAACTAGATTTAAATTTTTCTTTTTTAAATCTTGTTTTATAAAAGTATAAGTCGAACGCTTATTGAATTTAAATTTTTTTGCTCAGCAATAATATATATTAAAAGCTTTAAATGAATATTTTGTAAATAAATAAAAACGCTAAATTTATCTGCATTAGTCTCTTAATATCAAACAATTTAGTTTAATGAAATAAAAAATATGAAAAACAAATAAAAAGAATAAACACAAACTGCCAAAAGCGAATAAAATCTTCAAACAACTTCTACTGCCGAAACAAATATATTTTCAAAAATGTAAATTTTTCGTTTTTCATCGATTTTAATTTTACGCCTTTTATGCACTATAATTATAAAAAGTTACAAAAATAGCTAAGGCATTCAAATTATGTGCGTAAAGCCATTTAAACATCGAAATATATAGTATGTATGCTGTCATAAAATGACAAAATAGTTAATAGAATTAATAGTATACTTATGTAGATAAAATTTAAATTTATTTCATCTTGATTATACTTACATTATTAATTTGTAGACTCGCCAAAAAATATTTTTTTTTTCTTATTTAGAACTGTTTGAGCTTTTATTTTAAATAATTTGCAATGTTTTTATTATAAAGAACATTTTAAAAATATAAATTTGTTACAAATTATTCTTTTCAATAACAAAATTATTGTATTTTGAATTACAATAGGCTTTATAATGAAATTAATACAAAAGATTTATAGTAGAAAAAAAAAACAAAAAAACAAAAGCAAAATGAAACAATAGACATTTTTTCAAATAAAAAAAGGAAACAAAAAACAAAAATAACATTACAAAAATACGTTACACTACCACTGAACTTACAATAAAACTTGAATTAATTAATTAAACTAAAACAAAGTAAAAATAGGAAGCAATTTATTTTCATTAATATAATAAATAAAAACTTATAAATAAAATAACGAGAACGGAACAAAAAATTTATATTACAATTTACCGATATAATGTATGTTTAAATAAAGCTTAGAATTATAAACTTTAATGTTATTCTTCTCTGAATTAACTAGAGCATATTAGTATTTTGTATGAATAAACTTTTTTCAACATATTCATTATAGATTGAATAGAAAAGTATTTTATATTAGACAATAAAAATGTTTAAAACATTTTAAGTTTCTTACACATATATACTTATTTTTATTTAAAAAATTAATGTTATCCAGGCTGCAATTAAACAAAAGCCACCACAAGTGGCCACTTGTATGAAAGTTTTGTCACCAGTCAAAGCGCGATAATACATGGGGCCACAAAATAAAATACAGCCAGCTGCCATTAATGATCCAGTCTAAAAAAACAAAAAGGAAAAACTGTATAAACTCATGAACCCTTCCTTAATTCCTTATGAACAAACCAATTAGAGCTTTTACGTAATAAAAATACCTAAATAAGAATCATACCAGAAGACAAATTCTAAATTCCAATGCTTGAGAAAAGGACAAAACAATACTTTCTTTACTTATAGTAAAAAATAGTTAAAACGTAAATAATATATAAAAAGAAATAAAATAAAAATGCATTTAATGTTGTAACAAAATTCTAAACAAAACATAAATTAACAAATTATAAGTGATCTCCTCTCCTTAACTCCTTCCTTTACACGTACATTTTTACTATAAACCTAAAAAAATTATTGTGAATTTAAAATAAAATGAAAATACTCTATATAGTGTGGTTGTTTAAGCAAATATATTAAAAGTAAATAGTATTCAAAATTTATTTACAAAATGGTTAGTCAGCAAAAAGTTATTTACATATTGAAAAACAAAAATTCCATATTAATTGCTTTAAAAACGAGACAAAAATAAAAGTTAAATATAAAACAAAAAGTCAATTATAATTGTTAAAATATAATAATTTGCATAAAAACAAATTCTAAATTGTCATAGCCAGTAAGTAGTTATTTGGTCATTTAGGGAGTATCATGTAGTATCAAAGAGTACTTTATTTAAAAAAATATATATATTTATATGTAAAATAAAATAATAAATACATATAGAAATAAGATGTTAAATGTAAAAAACATTTTTGTACAACCTTTTGAAATACCCTAAAATATAAAATGTCGTCATCAAATTAAAAAAATTATAATAAAATAACACTTTGTGTTCAACTGCTCCCTTTTATTTTAAATAAATAACTTTAAAATAACAAAGCAAATAAGTTTAGTTTTATTTAAATCTAAATACATACATTTAAATCTATATATGTACAAATAAAAATGGAGACTATTTTTGGCTTACGTTTGTTGCCGTATGCTTAATATATTAATATTTGGTTAAAGTTCGAAATCGTACGTGTGCGATATTAAACCACAAATCGCCTCAAAGTTTTCCTAAATTTTTTTTATATCTTGAGAACGGTTAAAGGTTATAAGTTTAGTTCAAATGACTTCATAACCAATGCAAATCATGAATTAAAGATTGGGGGAATTGGAAAAGTGGTGTGGTACATCCCATACAAACTAAATATTATTTTTTTTTTTAATCTTGAGAACAATTAAAATACATTCTATAAGTATATGTAGAAAATGTAGCGGGCTTAAGGTCCGCTAGTATTTTATAAATTATCAGATTTGATATTACGAAAATTTTATTTTTACCATAAGTACACCGATAAATGTAAGGTATTAAAACTATAAAGTTTTATGTTCAAAAAATTTTGCACTAAATGAGAATTATCTCCCATTTAGTATATAAAAACAAACAAACCAAACCGTCACCACTCACACAAATGGGGCAATTGCTGTTGATCATTCAAGGGTGAAGGTATAGTGGCACTGGACTTTGTATGATCAACTGCTAGCAGCTTGTCTCATTGGCATTCAATAATATTCTTCTTCTACCTTTAATATTCCAATACAATGCACTGCATGGGTAGGGGTTTACTCCTGAGTATTGGTCTTATTAAAAAAAAGAATTAAAAAAGCAATACATATAGAAATATTTCATAATTTTTTGAACATAAAAAAGTGGCGAAATGGCCATAGAGACATGTTTATCCTCATAAGCAATATATTTTATATTTAATATTGAATGTATTTGCCTATACGGCAAAAAAAATATATTTTCTTTTTTATATTTATTCTATCAATAAATTCAAGGCTAAACAATGGCATTCGGAACCAGTAACTATCTATGTATTTTTATTTGGCACAAGTTTGTTTTATATCACAATTTAGATTATTCGTAAATATTAGCAAGTAATAAGTGAGACTAAGACAAGTTGCTGTCAATTGATTTGATCACTCAAAAGCCAGTCTTATACGTGCACCCTTGAATGATCAAGGGTGAAAAGTTGATAATCTTCGATAAGTAGGCAGCTGCTAACATCCTCCCAGTATATGGGGTTTTTCTCCTGATCATTCGTTTTTGATGCCATGCCAAAGATGGAATAGAGTGGAATGTTAGGGTCGTTTTCTTGTGGATGGACTTCTTTGGGAAAGAAGCACTTATTTTTTAATTAAAATCTTGAAAAACCGCAAATTTTTGATTCTTAATTCTTCTTTTCCTTTGATAGGATTTGAACCTGGGGTGCTTTTGAGTTGCATGTGAACGTTCTAACCACTATATTCCAGACCCTACACTAAAAATTGTATTTATTTGAAAATTTCAAAACATACCTAAATAGGTTTTGTAAAAGTTTTGTAAGTTTAGTGTTAAATGAATCCTTTATTTGATAGAAAAAATTACGCGTAATAAAAGGCTCGTTTTGCTAATGAATGGCTATTTTGTCACACAATGCAATTTAAAACTCTTACTCACATCTCTTGGTATTAATCCAATAGAGCTGATTTATTTTATTGAAATCTATAGATTAATAGATTCATGCTTACTTTAGTTATACACTGTACACAGCTTAATAATTTATTTGTACTTACCAATGCTGGTCTGCGAACCAATGGCATAGCCAATAAAGCAAACGAGTGTAAAAAATGAAATCTATTGGCAGTTTCAAATACTGCTTTGGCTTCCAGTTGTTCGCTGGTGTCAAGTATTTTAGCTAAACTATGCTTTCCATATGCACCCATAATTACAGCTGATGCTCCACTCAAACCAGCCAAACGAACAAAATGATAATTGTTGCCGGCAAGTTCCCACATAATTAGAGGCTTGGGAGGTGGCAAAACAACAGAAGGTTCCACTCGTTTTTGTTTTAAGCCCTTTCATAATAGAAACAGTTATGATATAAATGAACATGCATACATACGTATATAATTAAATTAAGAAATAAAAAAACTTACAACTCCTCTCAAAATTGCCGACGCTGATGATAGGACAGCTTGACTGATTGGATTTCCAATAGCAACATAACTTAGTGTGTCACCCCAAGACATTTTTGTGCAACTTATGTATTCCAATTTATTTATTAAAACTTGTTTCGTACGGGTACTTTATTTACATATAAATAAAAACTTGCACAAAAAACGGTTAATAAAAGATTCAATCAGAAGAAACAAATTAATTCGCTTTGCAATAATATTTTCTATTTACAGAAACAACAAATACTTTATGTTACCAGTGTAAAGTGGATGAAAATGGAAAAAGAAGATTCTATTTTAACAAGGCGAATTGATTATAAGGCGCATTTGATATACCAGCTGAGCTCCTTTTTTTAGACAATCGATGAAGAAATTTTTTTCTTTATTTTATGTGAACTGTTTTTGTTTTCACTCCTTTTGCTTTGTTTTTTGATAGCTATTTACCCTAACCAACAACAAAAAGCATTGTTGTTTTTTCATTGTTCTACTTGGTGCAATATCAAAGGCACTTTATGATAACTGAATCGTGCATTTTTAATAATACCACTGGGATATACTACAAAAATAACAGCAGTCTTTAATTTAAATTTTTCTTAGTAAATAAATATGTTTGCAAATTTTAATATTCTTTAATCTCTATGAATTGGTTACATCTATTAGCCGACATGTGGTTCTTTGTATTTTCTCCCTCTATTAACCGTGCTTTACATCTATTTTCCACGAAGAATTCATGTTTTTTATTATGTAAATCTAAATCCGGTGGTTTCCCTTTTTTTGATTATACATTGCCTATGACGATTTGTACAAAAAATTTGTTGTATATTTGAATCTGTAGTTATATAAAACGAATGCCTAAAATAATATATAAAAAAATATATATCTGTATATTTTAGTATAACCACTATTCATCTTATATTTCGATTATCCATGCTTGGGCCGATCCCACGAGAGCCGAATAATCGAAGTTTAACTAGTTTAGTTGCTGAATAATTTTGAAACTCACTGTATTTAATCAAAGAACTTATCATATGGTATTTATTTTCATTTCAACGCATTGAATAGAACAAGTTATTTAATACAATACAATACAAAACTATTAAAATGAAAGAAACATTTTTCAAAAGATCTTTTAGCTTTTGTCAAGCACTACTGTCTAAGCAAATACCAAATAATCTAAAGGGTAAAAGCAAAAGTTCCCAAGAATGGTTAACGAGACAACTGGCAGATCCTTACATAGAGAAGGCGAAAATGATGAATTATCGCTGTAGGAGTGCTTTTAAATTGCTGGAAATTGATGACAAATATCATCTAATAAAACCGGGAGACACAATAATCGATTGTGGAGCGGCGCCTGGTAGTTGGACACAGGTAGCAGTGGAAAAATCAAATGCCAATGGAAAGTTGCAAAATAAACCAAAAGGAGCTGTCTTTAGCATGGACCGACTTCATCTCCATGCAGTGCCGGTAGAACTAATATATTTGTAGACTAACTAATTTATTAAAAATGCTTAACACTTCTTAGGGTGCTACTATATTTGGTGGCATGGATTTTACAAAACCTGAAAACCAACTTCGTTTGAAGCAGGCTTTAGCTGGACGACAGGTCAACTGTGTTTTATCTGATATGGCCCCAAATGCCACTGGTGTACGTATGTTAGATCAGGAAGTTATAATGAATCTATGCTATGATGTCCTACGTTTTGCTTTGGCTATGTCTGCTCCAAACGCAAATTTAGTGGTGAAAGTATGGGATAATGGAGATGTACCCAAACTTGAAAAGGATATGTTAAGATTTTACACAAAAGTTAAACGTGTAAAACCTCATGCTAGTAGAGGTGATTCATCTGAGCACTTTCTCGTTGCACGGGAATTTAAAGGTTTAGAAAACGGTGCAAATGAAAATAAAACGTAGTATATCTATGTATGTGAAAACTTATGCATAATTTTAATACATTTGTTTAGCATTAATTCGAAGGGGTTAGTTTTTTTTCTTTATAAATTGTTTTTTCAAGATGTCATCAAAAAACAGTATTTGTTTGCTTAACATTTAAAACAAAGTTAGAGTTTCAGTTCGTTACTCAGCCAATTTATTTAAAATTGATTACAAGTGTAATTAACAGTATAATCTATAAGAAAAATGTGTTATTTTTTTATTTACTTCAATTCGTCTTTGGATTCTAAGTTCTAAAATTTTTAAAAGTTGCAACATTTTTATAACCTATATGTGACTACAATTTACTGAATTATTTGACTTTAAACACGTCTATTTCTTTAAACAACCTTTTTGTAGTGAGTTAAATGATGAATTAAGTTGTACATCCATTTTGGTTGATCTGTTGGTGCCATATGTCCTGCATTACGTACCATAATCTCAATCAAATTACCAGCATGTTTTGCATAACCCGCTATTTCATCATCTACTTTCCAAATTTGCCTTGGTGCTATTTTATAGAAATCTGCATCAACAAATTTTAATTTATTTAAATAATTACGAGTTAACGGATAGGCAACAATTATATCCAGTTGACCATTATATATACAAACAATATACGCTTTTAATAATTCAGCAATCCAGGGTGCAACTGTATCCATAACATCACGCTTTAAAAAAATTTCCACTTTATTTTCCGTATCCAAGTCATGGAAAGTCATATTGCCGACATGAATCGAGCGACGTGTTAATGATGATTGCAGAAAATCTCCCATAATTTGTCCATAGTTATCTCCTTTGGTATGCAGATAATTGTAATAGTAATTGTATCCAGTCAAGTTTGTAAACACAGAACCATTTACTAGATCGCCATTTAAAAGATTATCAAATACATTAAATGCACAATCCATATCATGTTTCTCGATACATTTTACTCCCTTTGCTTCCTCTTCATGAAATTGCTTCAAGCCATGGTCATCTATTAAACCCAACTGATATAAATAGTCGCCATACTTTAATTGATGTACGGGGTCTGACAGACCATTGCCTATGGCCATACCTTTAAGGGGAATAGTAACTCTTGTATCGACTGCATTCTGTACTTTATGAATGTGATAAGCCAAAGCTGGCACATATTTGCCTGCATATGATTCACCAGTTATCCAAAAGCCTCCTATATCACTCCAACCGAACAATTCATACAATTGTTGCATGGCTTCGTGTAAATTATGGCCAACATCTTTTTCATTGCGTGCATAACCATCATCACTATCGGTAAACGAAAATCCCGTACCAACTGGGTTATCGATAAATATAAGATTATGAGTTCTACTCCAAGTATAATTTCTTTTTTGTAGTTTTCCATGCGCATCAAATTCAAATGGTCCATTTTCAGTAAACAGACCAAATAAAGACGATGCTCCAGGGCCTCCTTGCAACCATAAAACAACAGGTGCATACTCAGCTTCTTGTTCAGATGGAAAATACCAGAAAAACATATTGGAATTAAATTTGGTATCGACTGTTAGATAACCAGCATAACTTTCAACACCATGATATTGTGTGCCCACTACTTTGGCTTTCTGTTGTATATCTTTGCGATTTACTTTCGGATCTCTTATAAGTGGAGTTAGAAATAATGGCTCTCCAGGGTCACCACCATCTTGGAAAGCTTCAAATCTTGGATATGGATTTATAAAACTTGTACGAAACTTTTTGGCTTCACTTTTACCACATAGCATACCAATTGCAATAATCAGTATAGGCACAGCTAAAAGTATAGAATTTACAGTTTTCATTGCGACGAACGAGAACGGCATCAGATTTAAACAAAGAAAATATTTGATTTTTGTTGGTTTGCCTTTACATGAACTGTACTCGATTACTATTCAGTTTTGTTTAAAAATTATGTATATATATACATATATAATTCTTTTGCGCTGCTGAGTAGATAATACTTTGTAACTGAAAACACTCTTTTACGACTTTTCATATGTAAAGCAATTAATAAAGTGCGATGAAATACAAGAACCGGCTAAAAAAAGACCTATCGGAATATAAAAATACGAGAGCTATGAATACAGAAATGTTGTATCAACACGCAATGAATGAAAATTATTTCAATAAAATACACTCTAAAAAATTTATGCCTTTAAGCAAATTCAGAATATACAGATAATTTAAAACTGACCATACGCACAATATTAGTTTCTTATTCCAAATTCTGGTTACCTTTTTAGAAAGAATTTCCATTTCAATGCTCTACTAAATTGTGGTTACAATACTTTTTCCGATATGGATTTGTATAGAAGATACTTAAAATCACAGGCAAATCCACACAGAAGCATTGTATGAGTTCAACTGTATTAAGCAGCAGCTAGCCATTGTTAAAGTTGTTAGTTTACATTTAACACATGCTTTATTCGACTCAATAGTCATATCTGACTCTATATTGACTCAAATTAATAATGAAACCAATTATCACATATCCAGATATTTTTTTCAAGAATATGGCAGCACTGATGCAAGCAAATGCTTGAAATATAAAAATGCAGATGTGTCATTTCACACCAGTTTTTTCCTATTGTTCTACTTGACAATTAAGCTAAAAGTTTTTTATTTCGGGAATAATACGAATATTGTGTTCAATGTGCGGAAAAATTAATAAAGAAAAACAATGAATTTTATATATTTTCATGTGCGTAATTATATTTAAAACTATTTCCAATAGGAATTAAATGTTAAAAAAGAATAACAAAAATATGAGAATAAAAGTGTAAAAAACTGTGTTTATGTTTTTGTGCATGCAGAGAAAAGCAAAATCAAATAAAAACAAAATGGGACGACGAATCAGTTGCGGCAACGATAAAATGAAAAATATATTTATTTCTAAAATCTTTTATTGTTTAATAGTATATGGTGTTATTATTGCATCAGCCTCGGTTTCGGTATCGGGAACTAAAATATCAATAGCAACAACAACAAAATCAACAGATAGTGCTGAGGTTGTTGTAGACGATGTTGCTGCTGTAGCTGCCGGTGGTGAAGTGATTAATAGAATAAAGGTATGTTTTGAAAATTGACTTTCTAGGTAAAATAAAAAAAAATAATAATTTATTTGTAAACCATTTTCTTTATAGGATTGTACTGATTTGGCCCGTGATGAGGAAACTCTAATGGTATTTTCAACATTAGGGGGCGGATTAACTGCAATTGATCCGATAACAAGTGAAATACGTTGGACTATTGCTGATGGTAATTAAAATTTAACAAACATTTTACGAATTCACTAATTAGAAGACTTCTTAAGTCATTCAAGGCACATTTATTGTTTAAGCATGCTAAATGTTAAATGCGCATATCGCTGGCTAAACATGTAAAAACTCTAAGTCCATATTTGAAAATTTTACAGGAGAGACAAAAAACAATCAAACTTTTTTTTTGCGTAAACATTTTTTTTATTTACCACGTTGATATTAAAAAAAAAATTAGCGCACATTAATTATTATAAAACAGTTAGTCGATTTTTTTAATACATGTGATGGAACAATTTGAGAGAAATGGTTAAACTGTACTTTTAATTGGGACTTAGAGCTTTTTCTTGTGATAAATTGGACTTAGCGCTTTTGCTCATCACTACAAAACAACAACAAAAAATGAGATAACTGTAATTTTTTCTTTGTAAACAATGTATTTTTACTTATTGCACATTACTGCATTAAAATCTCAATTTCTTAAAAAAGTGGACTTAGAGCCTTTACATGTTAAGCCAGCGATATTTATAATTGTGTACGTTGCACATTTATTTCTTTTGCGGCCCCTATGCTTTATGATTAATTATTATTGTTAGAATAAACAACTGGGAGTTTTACATTACATTTTACATTATCTCTATCTATATTCTACAGATAAATTTGTTTTACAGTTTTTTTTTGTTCTCGTGTGTATTATTATCAAAACCTTATAGTATTTGGCGTAGTAATTGTTGTATTTCGACATATTCGTGATAAATCAAAGATAATAAGCAAAATTTATTTTAAATCTTTTACAAAAATTATAAAATGCTATATGATTTTGATTGATAGTGTTTACCATAGCAGAGAAATTCATTACATTCTACATTTTAAAAGAATTACTATAACAGAATATATGTAAATGTGGAATTACTATAACAAAATAGAAACCTAGCTGAATAGTAAAACTGATAATAGTATACGTGGAGGAAAGGCTAAATTTGTAGTGGGTGTAGAAACAAAATATAGTATAAGGAGGGAAAAGAAATAAGTATGCTAAATCTGGGGAAATATAAATATATACATATGTACATACATAATTGGCTATTACAACCCTGTTTCAAGTTTACGGCCTAGCTCGACTTCGAACAACAGACTTGAGACGCTTGTTCTTGGCAATCACTTTCAGAGCTTTTGTTAGAAGACTGCTAATAGGTAGTCGCCGAAAGAAATATTTTTCATATTTCTTTTTTAAGATGTCCGATTTGAAACCGGAGCTCTTGTCTAGTAATCCAACAGACTAAATCGAAGTTTACAATGTAGAAATTGAAAGGCAGACAGACGATGTTTGTAGAAATGGGAGCGAAAATGTAAATAGAATAGTACACAAATGTTTGTACTAGACATTTTTCGCTTTTCTGTTCCAATTTTTGTTATTTTTACTTATTCTATTTGTCTTCAAAGTTCTACATTTTTAAAGTTTTAGGCAAGAGCAAAAGAGAATTGAAAAATGTCTGCCTTTCAATTACTACATTGTAAATCCCGACTAACCAATAGACTACGGCAACAGGTGAAATACAGTAGTAATAAAAACGTAAAGAGATGAGGTAATAACTTTTGGACTCGAATTGTAAAACACTTTATCAACTTAAAGCAACAAAAAAGAAAAAAAAAAAATTAAAAAACAAAAAATATCTTTTGCCATATGGGCAAATACATACAATATATAATAATAACATTAAACGTAATGCTTAAGCAAAGACGAAATTGCTATTCATACTTACATACTTATCCCTTAAGCAATACATTTCATACATATTACTATTAAATTAATAGTATTAAGTTTTTCAAAATATTTACGGTCTTTTAGAAATATTACTTTACAAATATTAGGCGATTAGTAATTATCTATCTTTTTGTTTGATAGCGATATCAAAGAATTAGCTTTTAGTAGTAAACTAACATTTAAGTTTAATAACTACAGTAAACGTTATAATTATTCAAAAAAAGTATGGACTTTAGAATTGTAAAGACTGTGTTTTTTAATTAAAAAAAAGGTGAAAAAGCTGAAAAAATGAAAAACACTCACAACGATTTTAGATTTGTTAGAGCAATACTTAAAAAGGCATAATAAACATCTTTGTATGTATTTTATTTATTTATGTACAGCTTGACTATATATACAAATATATTTATAATATTGTCTATAGAAATTTGAGTTTAATTTATAGAAATTGTGTAAATAATTTATTGTTCTGAGAAAATAATAATTAAACAATTTTTTTCTTATATTGCACAAGTTTTTAAGTCTCTTTGAGCTATTCTTTTTTTCGCAATAAGTTTAATGACTACATTTGGAGTTTACCGAAGTTCTTATATCAATATTTGATTATAAAAATGTGTTTTATTTTCTTTTATTTCTTAAAATGTTGCTTTAATTAAGTGTATGTCCTCCGTATAGATTAGAAAAAGAAAGAAATTTTTCATATTAACAATCAATTTATACTAACACTTATAGTATTTGTCGTATTTCTACTCTTTGTAGTTAATGAAAGAAATATATTACAAGATTTCTTTAATTTTAGATAAAAATATCGAAAGACGATAACGAGGACCCTAGACACGATAAGAGTAATTTGTTACGTGCGTATGTATGTATGTAGGTTTGGTTTTTCTTTGTTTATGTAAGTGCTTCGATTACATTTATAATCATTAGGTTTATAGCAATTATACCTACTCGTATTATATACTATTCTGATTAGATACATATGTTTTTATTATTAGCGCTAATCACTCTTCATTGCAAACGCCCTTGCAAACAAGCAATCGTAAAATATGTATATGCCTACCTATTGTTATTGTTTGACATAGTTTGCTAAGTTTGCAACACTTCCAAGTGTGCTTTTAACGAATAGCGATTACCACTATTATACGTTTCCACGATAATCGGATCTACGCTCCGGAATGACCCACTCTCACATGACCAAGGATTGTCAACTCAGCGAAAGCTGTACATACCGGAAGTTTTTTCTCCAGAGAGGAAATTTCAACAACAGCAACACCAACAGCTATTTCGTATATTTTTAAATATGTACATAAAAATATTCGAGAACTACTCTGCTCTCATTCTGTAAAAAATTCGTTTATAAAAGTATTGTAATTTATATAAAGGGTATTCACAATGGCATATTAAAATACGTTTTAATTTTAAAACCTTAATATGAGTTGTTGAGTTTGTTGTTGTTGTCAAAATATATACGTAACAGCAGACCAACTGGTTCCAGACTATGATCCCAGGTGAAAGAAAATTAAAATAATATTAAAAAAATATACAAATTACTTATATATGACAATATAATATAATACGAGTATGTATGTATGTAAGGATCTGAGTGATGTATAGAGGCATGTTGTCGGTAATCGAAGGAACCCTGCTATTTCAATTGGTTTTGTCCAAAGATAAATGGACTTAAGGTCGGTGGCAATATTGCTACTGACACAAAAATACCATATATAGCAAATACTGCCGTAGATATAAAACAAAAATTTAAAACTTTCAAACAAAATTTGGCATGAAAAGGGGCGTGAAAGGGGGCGTGGCGTAAGAAATGTTTATTTATACCTCGCCTGGAGTATAATGTGTATACAATTTGAAGTAAATCTGTTAAACACTATATGGGAGCAATTACATAATTTTAAAAAAGTGGGCATAAAAGTGGGCGTGGTCGAAAAAAAAGTACCCTATTAATCATGCCAGAGTCCCAGTTAAATGCTGTGAAAATTTCAGGAAGATCGGTCCAGAGGTTTGGTCTCCTATAAGGTACAAACAAACAAACAAACAAACAAACAAACAAACAAATAAACAAACACACATTCAATTTTATATATTTAGATAAAAAAAAAGTTAAAGCCAAAAGTTAAATTCTTAATTTTTTTAAGGGATTATTTTGAATTTTTTTGATATGTTTGCTATATGCACTTTAAAAAGTTGCTCACATCGATAGTTTTAAAATTCCGTCGTAATATTGATATTTTAAAATATTAAGATACACATTGTGAATACCTTTATTGAAAACAACAATAGAAAAAGAAATTTGTTTTTATTTAAAACTAGCTTAAACCCAGCGTGCTTCGCTACACCTTCCACTATCATTTGCCCACATTTTTAGACGGATGATGTTTAGTGACTTCGGAGTAATTCAGACCAAATTCAAAAACTTAAACTGTTACTGATTTCAAGATATACTGAACTCAATAGTAAGTTTGTCTGGATGCTATCACGTCTACTTGAACGCCCATTTTTTTTACTGATAATTTTTAATGACGACGAAAGCAATCACACTAAATTCAGAAACTTTAGCTTCAACACTTATAAAGATACGTATGAAGAAAGAAATCAATTTTTAACTTGTACGGGAGGTGTCACGCCCACTTCTCCAATTTCGCCCACTTTCTGACTTTAACCGTTCTGAAGATATAAAAAAATCAATATTTAGAGATAAATATAAAAAAATGGGGGTAAAAGTAGGCGTAGCAAATTTTTCTCTCGATAAAAACTTAAAATGGATTAATACGAGCATTTGAAAGAAAAATTAGTCAAATCGATGGAGCCGTTTTCTGATTTTAGGTAAGTCAAAAAAAGTGGGCGGGGCAAAATTTTCTTTCCGAAAAACCTAAGTTGGATCACGACGATCATTAGACAGAAAACATCGTCAAAATCGGTCCAGCCGTTCTCAACTGATGCGATGACCAACGAACAACATTGATTTTTATTTATATAGATGTAAAATTTCAAAGTTTAAAGAAAAGGTTAGAGCATTTTAAAAGATTTTTGTACGTAAACAATATTTTTCTTTTAGTTAGTTTAGTTTACTTTGTTAGAATTATGATTTGAAACCTACAACATAAAAAATTTTTATTAATTTTATCTTTATCTAGGTATGTGGTGAAAATCGAATTAGGTGAATTTTAAATCGATTGAGACTTTAAATTTCTAAATCTTTCAAATATCATAAAAGCTTAATGGAACCTTTAACATTAAAAGGACATTTAAATTTTGTTTTTCTTTGAAAATAGAGTCGATTTAAAACTTACTTGTTTTTGATTTCCATCGCATACATACCAAATTATTATTATTTTTGCTTTTGTACTGAAGCATTAATTACTGTATGACCTTATCACTACTACAACATTTGAAATGCTTCAATTTTCTTATCTAAAAAATTTTACAGGCTTTTGTTTTGCTAAAAGCATGAAAAAAAAAACAAAACTAATTAAAAATAGTTCGTTTTTAGCTATACAGAAACAAACATTAAATAAATTTTAGAATCTGTGAAGCAAAAACATTTATTGCACATACAACCAGCAGTGAAGTGTCTAATGAACAATTTCAATTTTACGCCTTTCCAATTTTTACTTAATCTGATATCATTTTAAATGTATTTTTAAATACGAATTTATTTGTTCTAATTGCAAGTCATGTAAATTCACATTTAAAGAAACAATACTTCAGTTAAAATTTATCCCTAAATAAACATCATCGAATCAGAACCTTGTAGTTTTCGTATTTTTTTTTCAATTTTCATATAAACAAACGCATGATCTCATGCAGGATTCACTTAAATTGCAACACTTTCACATGAAATTGAAATTGAACAAATGATATCTATATTTTGTCATATAATATTTTGTTGGGTAATGTTATAAAAAAAAATTATAGAAATTATGTGCTTTTTTTTATTTTTTGCATGGATATGCTGGAAATTTTCGTTTCAATTAGAACGCACTCTGTGTCTGGTAGGTTATCATTAGTTTAAAAGAATTATCCACTTTAAATCTGGACACTGATTTGATTTGCTGTTTGAAATAAATAATTACATATATACATATGTATGTATGTATACTAGTTGTCTTGGAAATATCTTTTTAGTTCAAATATATTTGATACTCTTTACCGAAAATTCATATGAGCATTATTGAATGTTTTGCTCACCAGAGGTGAATTTGGTACCAATGTTTTTTTATCTTGTAATATAGATTAATTGACCTGAATAGGCTTATATATTAATATGTATTAAAATAAATAAATATAAATTTAGATTAGTTTTTGTTTAAATTAATCTTTAGTTTTAAATATTATTACTAATTGAAAGATGTCCATACTATAGTTGGTCCATTCTTTAAAATGTGGTTAATAAATAAACATGTGCAGTTTTTTATTTGGGACAAACTGAACTTTGATAAGTTTATAAACAAATGTTTATTTAAATTTTAAAACATTTTTGTTTATAATTTAAAGACATACATACGTATGTATGTACATATAGTATATAAATTAACCACAAGGCCTGCATATAATTTTTAGAAGATTTAAGATTCAATAAAAAAAAAAAATAATATGACTTTTAATAATCGAATATAAATCATTATAAAAATCTATTTTGAACATCTATAGATCCCCCTATAATGTCTGAACAACAGCAAAATCTTCATGTGCCCCAATATTTACCTGATCCACGTGATGGTAGTATTTATCAATTGGGAGATATGGGTAGTTTAAAAAAATTACCATATACGATACCACAATTAGTAGCAAATGCTCCATGTCGATCGTCAGATGGAATTCTATATTCAGGCAAAAAAAGTGATACTTGGTTTATAGTCGATCCAAAATCGGGTAGACGGGAAAAAGTGGGTTTTGATGGATCTGTCGATGGTGGTGATGGAGAACGTATTGGTTGGGCTACGTCTAGGGCCATATACTTGGGAAGAACTCAATATACTGTTATGATGTATGATAGTTTGCAAAAAAATAAAAATTCTAAGCCATGGAATATAACATTTTATGACTACAGTTCAATGGCTACAACGCCCGATATATCAAAAGATTATGGTAAGCGTAAAACTTTAGAAAAATATACATATTTTAAATATTTTCTAATACAAAACTTTCTGTTCTTGCAGAATATTTACATATAACAACTACAACGAATGGTAATATCCTAACTTTGGATCGTAAAAATGGTAAATTTTTATGGAAGAACGATCTAACAAGCCCAGTTGTAGCGGCATTTCTTCTGGGTCGTGAAGGTTTATTAAGTGTACCCTTTACTACCGTATCTGATGAAGCATTTCAAGCCATTCTAGACGAATCAAAAGACGGCAATGTTAATACAGTTAAACTATTGTAAGTAAAAAAAATGTATATACAACACGCACGTTCTTATTTGAAACATTTTTATTTTAGCCAGTCTTTATACATTGGTGAACACAGACATGGTTTATATGCTTTACCATCTTTAGTAGATAAAAACACGCCACGTATAAGCACTGCATCACCTATTAAACTCTTAGATGGCCCTGATACAAATGTTGATCCCAACACGATTTATTTAAATGAACTTTTAGATAAAAATGCTGGTATTCTGTTGGGACATTATAATGAACCCAATGATGCTAATTTACAAATTTCTCCTACTCCGGCTGTAACTAAAGATAATGGTAACCATCAGTTGGCTACCATTAATAATGCACTGAATGGACAAGGATTTTCTATATTATCAAATGGCAATGAAAAACATTCATCGGATATTGGAGTTCAAACTGAACCGGTTATTGAATTAGATATTGAATCGAAGCTAGTAAATAGAACATTCGGACGTTTTGCCTTAAATAAAACAAAAGAAATAATTATTGATAATAGTAAACAAGTTCGTTCGTTTATCTATGAATGGTTCATAGATCACCCTAGCAATCAAGTTCATGTTATTTTGTTTATCATTATTGTTGTAATGATTCTGATGTTCTGGTATATGTACAGTTCCATGCGTGAATTGAGGAATCAAAGCGAAAGTGGTTCAAAAAGTAATGGGTACAGTGGCAGCCGCGGCAGTGGTAGTAGTAATATAAGTGCTCAAGATCTTGTTGACTTGGGAGGTGGCCAAATAAGAGTAGGCAAAATATCATTTAACTCTAATGAGGTTTTGGGTAAAGGATGTGAGGGAACTTTTGTATTTAAAGGAACGTTTGAAGAACGTTTTGTAGCGGTTAAACGTTTATTGCCAGAATGCTTTACATTTGCTGATCGTGAAGTAGCCTTGTTACGTGAAAGTGACGCTCATGAAAATGTTGTACGTTATTTTTGTACTGAACAAGATCGTCAGTTCCGCTATATAGCAGTAGAATTGTGTGCAGCTACATTACAAGATTATACAGAAGGTGAAAATTGTCATGAATTACGTAACAATATTTCAGTGTGGGAAGTAATGAAACAGGCGGCAGCTGGTTTAAATCATTTACATTCTTTAAATATAGGTAAATACATTTTATTTCATTTTCTAAGTAGTTCACTTTATTTAAAAGATAATATATTGCAGTTCATCGTGATATTAAACCACAAAATGTTTTATTGTCATTACCGGATGTAAATGGTTGTGTACGTGTTATGATTTCGGATTTTGGTCTATGCAAAAAACTTAACTATGGCAAAACAAGTTTTTCAAGACGCTCTGGCGTAACTGGTACAGATGGTTGGATAGCACCCGAAATGATGAGAGGACAAAGAACTGTAAGTTTTTTTTTTCAAACTAAAAATTTTTAGAAAATTTAATGATTTTTTTTTTTAATGATAGACAACTTCAGTCGATATATTTTCTCTGGGTTGTGTTTATTATTATGTTTTAAGTAAAGGCCAACATATTTTTGGTGATGCTCTTAAAAGACAAGCAAATATTTTGGCCAATGATTTTAATATGACACATTTAACAGCAGATTGTAAAGAAGAATATAGTAAAATAGTAAGTTTTAATTGAGGAATACATATAAGATAATTATTAAAAACAATAATACAACAAATATTTCCAAAAAAAAAAAACAGATTTTAGCCGAACAACTTATTGGCGACATGATAAACAAAGATGCTCAATGCCGTCCGCCGGCACATTGCATTGGTAATCATCCCATATTTTGGAATAACCAAAAAATTTTGGCTTTTCTGCAAGATGTAAGTGATCGTGTTGAAAAATTACAATTCAGTGTAGAGCCTTTGAAATCTTTGGAGAAGAATGGTCGTATTGTAGTTTTGGATGATTGGAATCTTCATTTGGATCCAATTATAACTGAAGATTTACGAAAATTCCGTGGTTATATGGGAGCCAGTGTTAGAGATCTTTTACGTGCCTTAAGAAATAAGGTAAGTTTTTTCAGTTGGTATATTTGAAATAACGACAATCAAGTAAAACTATTTTATTAAACAAAATAGAAACATCATTACCACGAGTTAAGCACTGAAATGCAAAATATACTTGGAAGCATTCCACATGAATTTACTAATTATTGGATAAGTAAATTTCCTCATTTAATATCGCATGCTTATCATGCGTTTAGTATTTGCTCGAATGAGCCAATTTTTCAAACATATTATAATTCCTCTTACCAATTTACTCGTCCTGAGTACTTTAGTGCCGACGATGATTTATATCCTACGCTGTTGCAAAGAGATCCTAAACCTTTACTTAAACAGCAACAAAACTCAAACAGTAGTCCTAAGCGGATACCACAGCAAACACCTCGAAATCGTAAAGGTACCTACAATTTTCGTAAAACCTCTACAGAGGAGGATTTTATGGCACCTCAAGGTTTTCAGCGTAATTTAGACAATAGCCTAGGCGATGATGAAGATAAACGGGATGTATTTGCTAATTTTAAATTTAAACGTTATCCTAAGGCATCTAATCGTAATTTGAATAATATCAATAAAAGGGATAAAAATGTAACGTGGACTTTAACTAAGGATGAGTAATTTTTTTTGTATATTATAAATAAAAACAATGATTTTATTATGTCGTGCAATTATGTATTTTTTATATATATATAAATTTAATTTTCATTTTTTTATTTATTTAAATGTGGAAGCGAAAACATTTGTATCGTGCTGCACCGTTTAGATATGTATACATGTAATAAATTTATGCCCGTATTAATAAAAAATATTTTAGGTTTATTTAGGGTTTATTTGACAAATTTCTATACAATACTTGTCAAATAAACCCTCAATAAACCTAAAATATTATTTATGAATACGGGCATTAGACTTTAAGTTAATTGTTTAGTAAGAAAAACATTTGTTAGTATGTACTCGTATTGTTTGTTAGCCTAACGAATTAATTGTCTGTGATAATAATATTTTTCATGTCATAAGTGTGTAAAAAACATAAAACTGTATAATCAACTAAAACTAAGATTATAGAAAACTAATAATAAAATTGTAAATGATATTTCAAGGGTTTTTACTACTACTTACGTATACATGTATTGTACAATTTTAATATCAAATATAAGTTATTGATTCTTATAACATACTTACCAAATTACTTTAATTAAATATGTAGTTTTATAAAACATTTATATAAATTTTAATTTCCAATTAATGTTTTTTTTTATTATTATATAAATATAACAACAAAATTATTTTAAATAAATTAAACAACAAACAAAAACACAACAAAACTTTTTACTTCTAGTTACTTTTTTCATTAAATAATTTTCATAATAAATAAACAATAAATTAAATTATAAATAATAATATAAATAATTCAGTTAGTAAATAAATTTTTGTATTTTCATTACCACAACCTTAAGCAAAATATTACACAAAAAGGATTCAACAAATGTATGTAGTTATAAATATTATTTTACTGGCAACATCTAAGGAAAACATCTCATTAAATGCTGTGTTGATTTGTAAGTTAACGTATGCTATTAGCAACCTTTGAAGAAATTAACATGAATGGCAAGTAATTATTTAAATATATATTTTATGTCTAAATATAGCATAAGATTAATGCAATTATTAATTATTTAAATTTGGCCTAAGAAAGCTTCTTAAGTTGGTTGTACATATACCATATTTGTGTAATTAAATTATCTATTTTGTTTCATTTCCTGTTTAACGCATGATTTAAAGGCATCCCATCCTTCGGATTTGGCCACAGACTGTAAGAAAAAGTTACAAATATTATAATAAATCATAAGTTTTAGTTAAAACAGTAGTGTTTTACAACAAATATGTGCCATTACAATATGATTATAAAATTATTTAAACAAATAAATTTCAAAAAGTTAATACAGCTAACAAAGTCACTTTAATAGCTTGTTGACTATAAAATTTTGATTGTTTTTTTTTCTTTTGACACCACTTATATTCGAACGGCATTTAGTGTATAACAACGCATTGTAATTTTTAGTTACAAATTTTAAAATTAAATTTTTTAAAGAGTTACTATTGATAAAATATTTTTAAACAATTAGCACTCTTTCTAAAAATTTTCATATGTTCTCTGTTCATTTAATATGCAAACAAGATATTCTTATGCTCTTTTTGCCTTTATTTTTTTCTAATAACACTTAAAAACTTTAAAGCTAGGTTCACATATTTCAAATATTTGAAGAAATAAGCGTAACCACTATTTTAAGGATATAGTATTTTTTGCAAAAATTTTGTTTTATGTAAACATTTCTTAAACAAATTCTTAAAAAAAGATAAATACAAGAAATAATATTCAAATTTTTAATTATTATATTAAAGCAACAATAAAATTAAAATAAATTTTTCAATAAAATAGTGGTTACTTACTTTAAACCATACCTTGGGAATAATGATTAGAAATCCTAATGATTAGCAATTGGATTAGAAATTTTAATTGTGCTGGAAAATTGATTAATTATGATTAGTTAGCCATTTTAGACGATTACTAATTGATTAGATTAGAAATAATAAAATCTCTAATCACAATTAGTGACGATTAGTATTTCTAATCAAATCTAATCAAAACTAATCTAAAAAATAATTGATTAGATTTCTTGATTATTTTTTATTAAATCAACTATTTTTGTGAAAAGAAAATATTTATCACATACATATGTTGCTATATTTATATAATGCAACAGTTTTTGAATATTGCATAAAATTGCATACGGTGCACCCTGTTCTTAAACTAAATATTTGACACAGCTGGTTCACTTTGTTGTTGTGTTATTACTAATGTTAATTTTCAACGTGTTTTGTGGAAGTGCAAGTTGTCGTAATGGATCCAATTGTTTTTGAAGACCAAGACTTCTCCGCAGACGATGATGTGTGATCCAAATTATGTACCGACGAAGGTGATCCGGAACATAGTTTTGATCTAATCAAATCTAATCAAAAATTATCAAGAAATCTAATCAATTATTTTTTAGATTAGTTTTGATAAGAAATGCTAATCGTCACTAATTGTGATTAGAGTTTTGATTATTTCTAATCTAATCAATTAGTAATCTGAAATTTTTATCAAAATTCAATTCTAATGATTAGATTATTTTATTTCTCTAATCGTAATGATTTCTAATTCTAATCGAAATTCCCCAGCTATGCTTTAAACTAACAAAAAAAAAAAAAAGAAAAAAAAAATTTAATCCCAAACTCTTGGTCTTATTTATTAATTTTAAGTTCAGAAGTGTCCTTTATAAGTAAAATTTGTTTAAAATCAATCCGACTTAATTTTTTTTATTTTTACATATGAAACCGGATAATTTTAATTGCACTAAACTTTTCTCACAGTGCAATTTTATTTTTGAAAAGCCTAGCAATAATAACCCATAACGGAATGGCCTCTCAGTTAAAAAGTTTTGGAAATGATTCTTCGCCATATAGGCAAATACATTCAATACTAATCGGCCTTATTCCAGTTGGCGACGCCGTTGTCGTTTTTGTAGCAGAATAAAGAAAAATTGTTTCTCTTGCCTTTAATCTATTACAAAAATGTCGTAACACGACGACAACGTCGCCAGTTTGAATACGGCCTAATAATATAAAATGTATTGCTTATGGGATGATTCTCATTTAGCATCTAATATTTTGAACATGAAACTTTATAGTTGGGAAAAAGTCTCCTGACGAGTCTCTTAAGCAGAGAAAAAATGGCCATCAATAGCTGCCTATTCCAATAAATAATACATTCTAAATTATTAATTGTTATAAAATAATTTAAACTTTCAGGTGGCCCAGTAGTCTAGTGGGTGATGTACTAGACTGCTGGAGGAAGGGTTATGGGTTCGATTCGCACCAGAGACCCTGTATATCTGTGACACTTCACCGAGCAAGGGTCTTAGTCACTCATCTCTCAATAATTAAGTATAATATTAATACGTAGAATCTCATAAATTCGAATCTTTACAAATTCGAACCGTCCAGAAATTAGAACCTGTCATTTCGATGTATTGGATACTCTAAAATTAGACCTACACTACGAATTATTTTTCTCGCTCATTAAAATAAAAACTAAAACTGGGAATCACCGAGTTATTCGTGGTGTCTACAAGTCGGTCATAAGGGTTTTTGTAAAAATTGGGTGCGTTGATAGCTAAAGTAAAAGTGATGTGTTAATACTTGATACATACAGTGCCTCAAAGTGAAACTGGGACACTGTATGAATTTTTGTTAACTTAAACAATAATTGGTCACAGCATTATTTTTTATTTAAATAAAATGTATCTTTTAAAAGCTTTATTTAGGAAGATTGCAAAACAAAAGAAAAATTTAATTCATTCCCTTTAATGCGTAAAAAAAAAACAAAAATGTTATGACAACTCTTTTCTTATCTCAAAATAAAAGTGGGACAGGATACAATAAGACTTAACCTCGCTTTAATGTGTTAGGATTTAACACCCGTTTTTAGGTGCTAGTATTTCGTAGGTAATGCTTTATTAGATATAACGGCCAAAAGTCTCTGAGGCATTGATTTTACCAGGTTTAAGCAAAACGACGGTTCTATTTTCGCCCACTCTTCTTTTATTACTCTCTCTACCTGAGTTTTGCTAGATATATCTCTATGTTTTCGTATTTGTTCTTCTAGGTGGGACCAAGGGTGCTCATTAGGGTTCAAATTGGGTGATTGAGCAGGTGTTTAAAACATGTGGGCAGTTATATAGTAGCAACAGCTTCACTTTTTGAGCTTTGTGTTTTGGGTCATTGTCCTGGTAATAATAAAAATCATCCAAAATGCCCAGTTTTTAAGCAGAATCCTTCAAATTCTCTTTTAATGTACTTAAGTACATATGTTGATCCATATTTCCGTTGATTATACAAGGGTTTCCAGGCCCAGCTGCTGACATGCAGCCCCACACCATTATCGATCCGCCACCATGTTTTAACGTTGATCGTAAATTGCGTTCTTTGAGCTCCTCATTAGGTTTTCTCCAAGCAAATGAGCGTCCATCAGACCGAAAAAGGTTAAATTTGCTCTCATCAGCAAACAAAACTTTATTCCAAAAACTAATAACTTTAGTTTGGTGCTCTCTAGCAAAATTCAGCCTGCTGTGCTTGTTCTTTTTGCTTATCCATGGTTTCTTTCGTGCCACCCTTCCATGAAAATTATGCTTTCTTAAAACATTTCGTATAGTCTCGGGATTAGCATCTTTTTTAAGACCCTGGGAAGCTAACGCTGCAAGTTTTGGTGCACTTAGTTTTGGGTTCTTCTTAATTTGACGCACGATCTACCTTTCATCTGCTTCAGAAAATATCCGCTTTGTGCTGCAATGTGGTTTGTTTTCGACTGATTTGGACAGTTTAAAGCGCTTTATAATATTATGAATTGTTGAATGGCTTCTATCCATCATTTTACCAATTTCTCGGACGGATTTTCCATCTTCAAAGTGCTTTATTACTAAAAGTCTGAGGTCCTTTGAAGTTTGACCACGTTGTCGACTCATTTTTGTATTTTTTATAAAAAAAAAATATGTTTGACGATTATTGTTTAATTACCGTTATGAATTTCAACAACAACATATAAGCATTGCCAGATAAAACAAGCGAATTGCAAAGAGCTACCGTCTGTCCCACTTTTATTTTGAGATAAGAAAAAAGTTTTCATAACATTTTTGTTTTTTTTTACGCATTAAAGGGAATGAATTAAATTTTTGTTTTGTTTTGAAATCTTCCTAAATAAAGCTTTTAAAAGATACATTTTATTTAAATAAAAAATAATGCTGTGACCAATTATTGTTTAAGTTAACAAAAACTCATACAGTGTCCCAGTTTCACTTTGAGTCACTGTATGTACTACATACTGATTTTACGTTAAAAACCAATTCAGTACCAAATAAATATGTAATTAAAAAACGGTTTGAAAGTTTTTCTATGAATTTAATATATTCAATTAGTTAAATCTTAATAAATAAAAATTTTGTGTGTTAAAGAAGAGCTTACACAACTAGTTTTATTAATAATTTTATAATTTTTTTAAATGTCCAGAAATTCGAATTGCCCGGTGCACAAAGTGGTTCTAAATTGTGAGATTCTACTATATTGTATCGTAATTTAAATAAATAAATAAATTTAAACCTTCACAGTGTTACTGTAACAAAATGTATTTGTTTGTCAACCTTTTTGTTAATGAAATTACATTCTGTAAAGAGATTACTCATATAAATTGGTGGCATTATTGATTTCGCAAGACAAGGAAAATTTAACGAAAAGAATTATCGATCGAAATTGCAATTTGAATAATTTTTCATTTCTGACAAATAGAATTTAATTTTTTCTAATTTTACTTTTCCTCACATTTTTGTTATTTCCGTTAACTTTTCGGTAAACATTTAAGCGTACGCAATAGAGAAAAGACATCGCAGCAACAGAATCATTAATTTAAAATGTTGTGTCAGCACAAAAATGCTTTCCACACTTGCAGAACGGAATAAAAATAATGCCATCCAATAATTTTGATTTAAAGAATTTTAGACAACATTTTAGCGTTGATTTAGCAATAGCTTAGTTTTTGTTATGAAAATGGTTCTGAACCAATGCTGACTGACTAAAGGGAGATCAAAAGGGATTGTTTTTTCATTCGGCTGTATACTTTTTTATGTAAAGCCGATTATAGAACGGCGCCTTGGCGCCCACATGTCCAGCCACGTTCTAAACTATTATAATTTTATATTTAATATTAAAAAAATATAATTTATATATACATACATACATATGTATGTATATAAACAAAAAGTATAAAAGATTATAATTAAACATATAAAGCCAATTAAAACAAAATTAATTAAAAATTTTTAAAATGAATGTTTATTAGCTGTTTTTTTGAATAACGCTTATTATTAAAAAAAGAAAAAAAAAAAAAAAAAAAAAAAAAAAAACTTAAACAAATAGGCCAAAGTTATAAAAAAATATGAGCACAAAACAGTCAAATAAATATTAAACTTAAGCTAATTTAAAAAAATAAAATTGTGTAAAAAAAGAGATTTGAAACAGAAACATGGTTATGATAAAACGAGATTGCCAGGTATGTTCTGTAAACCGTAAGCAAGTGAAATTGGACAAAAATATAGTTTTTCAAACACAAATAAAACTTAATTTTGTAAATTGTTTTAAAGTTTTCATAATCAAACAAGATGCGAGTATGTTAATGCTCACTAAGCAATTAAAAAAGTAAAAGCAGAGGAAAACATAAAATGGAAAAATTGTTGCAACAAATGATTTCATTTGATTTTCATTTCACTCGCTTTCGCTTTACATAGCACTAAAAAAACAACAAATTAAAGCTTAAATTATAATTAGTTTTTGTTTTTTTTAATAAATAAAAAAGTATTTTTTTTTGTTTAATAACAGGACAAGGCATGGCAAATAAATTAAGGCAATTCATGATCATAATCAATATATTCTAAATTATGACAAGCACGTCTTCGCCATACAGAAAACAAAGGATATCGTGGTTCATCATATTCATCTAATTCAGCATTATATTCAAGCATATGACCACTTACTTTAAAACCACGATGTAAACGCTCCTTCATTATTGCTATAAATTCCTTGTACGATAGCAAACCATCGCCATCTTGATCGAATATAGCAAATACGGTATCAATTAAATGTTTCGATAATGTATAACCTGTGCATATTTTAACAGCTCTAGAGAATTCATCTGTAATATTTATAAGTTAAAGTTAATAATTTTATATACATATACAGGTAGAAATATGTTATTTGTACGTTACCTTTGGAAATAGCACGATCAGCCAAAGTATACATACGCATAGCAATTGCAAAATCTTCCAGATTGTTAAGGAATCGACAAAAATCACGAAATTCATCAAATGTTATACCTTGTTCATCCTTAACACGATCTAAAAGACGTTCCAAGAAACTATCATACTCATCTGTATCCAGGTAGGTGTAACGTAAAAGAATTTTAGCAAAATCCACTTCAGTAATAGCTTTATTGCCTTTTGAAAACTCTGTAAACTCTAATTCTAAAACTTCGGTTTGTAAATTGTCCATGAATTTATAGAAACCCTCATAATACAAGTCTTGATTGCCTTTTTTACCAAACAAATGTGTCTGTAATGTGGTATCCACTTTATGCTTACGCTGTAAACCCTCTTCATCGTCTATATAGTCATCCTAAATAAAGAAACGAAAGAAAAAAAATTGTTTTCAGTTTAGCGATTATTTTTATCAAAATTAATATTAAATTTTTTATTATTTAATGTAAATGTTGTTATTTAGAAAACAAGAAATATGCATACATACATATGTACAGGGGTACATAAGAAAGAAACAGGTGTGGTTATTATAAAAAAAATTAGGTTTCTTACAGTTGTCAATATTTTCTACATTTTGGCATTCGTTAGTCACGTTACAGATTCGGAGTTTAATAGCTTTAATTGATTTGAATGTTTTCTAAAAAAGGTCTACATGATCGAGACGGCGTATTAACAGTGGAATTTTGAAAAACTCTTCCACATTTGGTTTCGGTAGCTGTGCGACATGTGGCACAGCGCTGTGTAGAGCTGCAAAATAATCGATAGTACCTGCTATCTGAGTTAACTATCGATAGTTTACCCTTACACACGTTGTAAATACTGTACATATAGTATCAGTACTACTATGCTGTTGTAAAATCGCTACATCTAGTGAATACCCCATATACAGAGTTTTTCAACAGGGACGCTACAAAAGTAGAGCGACAGAAACAGCAAACGAGGCCATATTTCTTGCCGCTCTTTTGACATTTCTCTTCAGTAAGGTTTGCCATTTCATGTTGGAAAGATATACAAGTCAACAACGAGTCGAAATGATGAAAATTTACTACCGAAATTCGGAGTCAGTAGCCTCAAGGTTAAGAGCGCTACGTCCAATTTATGGTCGTCATAATCGTCCTAGCAGATCAACAATTGAGCGTCTAGTGGAAAAATTTGAATCGACAGGCACAGTACAAACTGTTCTCGTATCAGTGAGACAAAGAAGTGCCCGTAGTGTCGAGAATATTGCTGCCGCTGAGGCTTCAGTTGAAAAAAGCCAAAATGGGTCTCTCACATGTCGTTCTCAAGCGTTGGGCATCTCTGTGGCGAATTTTGCGAAAAGATCTTGGCCTACATCCTTACAAGATTAAATTGACCCAAGAACTGAAGCCGCTTGCCCACCAGAAGCGTCGTATGTTCGTGAATTGGGCTGAGCAACAACTTAAAAATGATTCGGATTTTTATCGAAAAATCATCTTCAGAATGGCTTCGTCAATAAACAAAATATGCGTTACAGGCAGAAATCTACACGTACTCAATGAGTCATCATTGCATCCCGAAAAAATTACGGTTTGGTGCGGTTTATGAGCCGGCGGCGTCATTGGGCCGTACTTCTTCCGTGATGATTAAGACCGGCACGTTACTGTGAATGGGAATCGCTACCGTTCAATTATAACCGAATATTTTTAGCCCCAATTGGATGATATGGACTTGCACGACATGTGGTTCCAACAGGACGGCGCCACAAGCCACACAGCGAATGTCACAATTAATTCATTGGAAACCAAGTTTGGAGAACGTCTTATCTCATGAAACGGTCCAGTCGATTGGACGCCTTGGTCGTGCGATTTGACGCCGTTAGACTATTTCCTGTGGGGCTACGTCAAGTCTATGGTCTATGCCAACAAGCCAGCGACGATTGATGAACTTCGTACGAAATTGCAGCAGTATCGGCCGATTTATGCTTGACAACCGTAGAAAATTGGGTTCAGCGTCTGGACTTCGGCAAGCGTGCCCGTGGAGGCCATGCAAAAGAAATCGAGTTCCCAACATAATGGCATCGAACGTACTTTTACAGGAATAAAGAATTTCATGGATATCCAAAACCATTTTTGTTTTATTTAAAAAAACTTTTGTAGTGCTCTTATTGAAAAACCCGATATCTGTGGCAATTAAGTGCTTTTTCATTTTTTTGACAGGTTGTTAGGCAGAGAAGGAAAACAAAAACTAAAATAATGCTATTTTCGAAAACATTAATTTATTTATTGTAATACGATTACCTCTTCATTTTCTTCATCACCATCTTTTTTATCTTCTTCAGTTTCTTCATTACTAGTTGGAGTTTTACCACGCTTATCTTTCCAAGCTCCACTAAAAATACGTTCCATCTTAGCACATAAACACAACACGCATAAACAAATTACACAGGGATATGTTAAATGGGAGAGGTTTTTTTTAGAAAAGAAAAAGTTAAAAAGAGTGCGCAGTTAATAAAAGCATTTTATTATATGTTTTTAAAAGGTTGATCGCAAAAAAATATACTTTTTATTTAAAGAAAAAAAAAAATGAAAATAAAATTAAAATAAGCAATAAATTATAAACATTTGTAACAGAAATATTAATTTGCTAAAGGAGTTGAGGGCGGGACATTTCAGGAGACCCTTTGTTGTATTTTAATTTACATACTTACAAAAATTTAGTCTCTTATTTTTTTTTATTTTTTTGCAGTAAATACGAGTCCTTAACAACTTAACGAAATTATGCTATTGAATATGAGAAACAAAACAGGAAAGCATTGTAATAACAAAAAACAATTAAATTAAATTTGAAATAATAAAATAGGCATAAGCGGCAATAAAATGTCTGTATACAGAGTTGCTTTTCTTTAAAGATTCCGTAAGAGCTGATTTAATATTTTGATATTGAATTGCATAATAAAAGCAAAGCTTAGAGAACTGGCTTAACAGATATATAAACATAAAACAAACAGATTAGAAAGAAACATATTTATGAGAAAATTCGGTAAATAAAAATTATTTATAGCAAAAAACTTGTAAACAAATTAATAACTCAAACACATTAAAATAAATACTCAACCTAATTGTGTTAAAACTTACAAATGTGTTCGATTTTTCAATCTTTTTATCTTTTTTTTTCTTGTAATATAATTCTTTGGCTTGTTCTTCGGTTGAAACTAAACGTTTAAGCTAAAAAGTTTGTATTTTATTACGGAAAAATAATAATAAAAATAAATTTTAATTAATAAAATAAAAAAAAAAAAAAAATAAATAAAAATTTAAAAATTCTAACAGTGGACCGACCAATTATAAAATATATTGTTTTACAACCTATTTTTAAATCCTGTTACGTAAGCTAAAGTAAATTGTGTATAAAAATTTAAAAAAATACTTAATTTTTTTAATTAAAATCATCAAATTAATTAAAATTATAATATTTTTTAAAATAGCTTATTTGAGAAATCGAAAATATCAGGGGGGTTACTTTATATCGAATCGAAAATGATTTCCAAAGAAATTTTCTATTCGAAAAATCAATAATAATAAATACAAAAGTTTTTCGAAAATTCGTAAATTTTTACGAATTCGTAAAATTTTCGATTCGAATCGAAATACAAAGTAACCCCCAGGCTATTATAATAATAGTAATAATAAATAATATACATAAAAAATATGTTTCTTTTATGATTGTTTGGGTAATAACACTAGCCAACAAGGTTTTGGACTGGAGTAACCAAATATCTTTCTTAAGGTAATTTGGTGGGCTGAATTCGAATCTCTATTTGGTTGTTTTCTATCAAGTGCGATGCCCTTTCGTTTCTGGAACTTTTTTCCAGCTCGCTTCTTTTTCTGTTTCTTCTCGGTAAGCTGGAGTTTTTCGGTTGCCTTTCTGCAGTTTGTACGTTTCTTATACTGCTCTATAGTTATTGCCTTAGGACCTGCAGTTTTGGGCAGTGGCTTGTAAAGTGCTGCATTAGTCGCTGGCTGTAAAGCAGTCGGCACATTCTCTTCTACCTGCTGGGATACTATCTGTGCTTCTCGTAAATATATATGTATATTATATATATATAATCTGCTCTTTTCTCTGACCTATGGAAGAAGAAATTTCCAAAATATTTCAACGTTGGGAGATATATTTGGAGAACGTTATGTATATTAAAGAAAATTTACAGGATTCTAGTAACGGTAAGGATAATACAACTAATTAAAAATGGTTCGAGACTGCAGTATCGCCATGTAAGGTAACGATTGTCATATGGGGGAATGTTCGCTATAGCCTATAGCCCTCTTATTTAGTTTAAACAGCCGAAAGGGGTTTCAGCTAAATAGTAGGCGTTCTAAGGAACTGCCGAAACAAGTTTTGATCCTTTAATAAAATACAAAGAGGCAGATGTTGCCGGTTTAACGTATTAAATCAAAAAATAATTTCTTTCAAATTAAAAAAATGAACAAGATTATGCTAGATTCAAATTCAGCTCACCAAGATTAGTCAAAAAAAACATGCTTCGTTTCTGCAGTCAATTTTGCTTTTCAAATTTGTAGACTAGTGTAATTCATAAGAAATATTTATAATTAAAAATGTAAAACAAAAATAATTTCGATTTTTCAAATAATGTCTCAGATTAATAATAAAAATAAAAAGAGAAAACAAAAATTCTTACAATTCGTCTTGTGTCGTCATCCAAATCATGTGAACGAAATGAGCCACCCAAAATCTTTAAAATCTAAATTAAAAATTAATAAAATAAAATTAAATAAAAAACAACAATAATAAAAATAACAAAAAAACTTTAAAGACTATTAAGGGCCATTATTACAAGTTACCGATTGTAAAAATAAAAAGTACGATTTTATTGGAAAGATATATTGCTTTTCCTTACAAGTATTATAAGTAAACTTTAACAAAGAAGTTAACGTTAAAGTTATTAGGAAGACAGATTTTTCAAACTAAAGTTAAATTTTATTACCGGACACCTTATTGGAAAATTGTAATAATGGTGTTAAAAATTGTATCACATTCAAAACGTATTTTACAACATTTTATAATTAATTAAACCTTATTTGTTAGTGATACTCGTACATTCCTTAATTAAAACTCAACTTACTACTAAAAATTCATTTTTATCCACGCGCTGATTACCATCAGTATCAAACATATTAAACGCAATACGAAAACCAGATTTGGGTTCTTGTAAAAAAGGAATGTGATTAAAAATAAAAATGGCAAAACAATTCACACATAAATGCTGTTAAACTTACTTGTTAAAACTGACAAAAGGAAAAGATACTCCGTGTAAGAAATAATACCTAAAATGTGAAATGATTTAAAGAAAATACACAACAGAATAGAGTGTTAAAAAATTACCTTTATCACGTAGAGTTCTAAACAGCTGGTTTGAACCCTTTTTTAGCGGTGGTGTTTCATCCTTTATTTTTGATACTTCTTGATCGGTTAATATACGACGTTTAAGACGAGCTTTTAATAAAGTGATTGAAATACGTAAGTTAGAATGGTAATAAAACTAATAAAATTTTGATTATTTACTTACGCCGAGGTTCTTGTTCGACTACAGAGTCTAGAAAATCTTGTGGTGTCATATACAATTGGCCATCATACTCTACCGAAGAAAATTTAATAAAACGTCTCTCTCGTGCCGTCAGCTTAACCGAAGATGGTAGTTCATCACGCTAAATACAGAAATATTTATATATTTAATTTTGTTGTTTAATTTCAAATATTATATGAATGTAATTTCTTTAAGCATTTTTGTTTAAAATCTTAAAATAGAAAATTAAGCTTATTTTATAATATCCTGCTTCAGTCCAATTTACATTTATACTTAAATCTTACTCACATTTAAATAAATTTCCTATATCAACATGCATAATTTTAACACTAGGATGTTATTGAAGATTATCGGCCCTAAAGTGCATGTTAGTTACTTCACAATGCAATGTCCCAATTAACCCGCTATGAGTTTGGACAAACAGGGACGGGGAAATCTACTAAGTTTCAGCGTTTTGACTTTGTTATACAGAATCCAAAGGCATTAAGAAACAATACAGGTGTTGACGGTACTTCTGTCATCTGGAGATTTTAACTTCGATGACTGTCATGGGGCAGCAGATATCAGAGTAAGAGGTAACAGACTCCTTTCTCACGTAGGCCCTCCTAGCGACTTTATCTGCCCTCTCATTCCCCACGATGTCACTATAATACTGAACCAGAATTAAGAAATGGTAACAAGCATCAAAAATTATCAGTTCCAGTGAAGAATTAATTACCAAAGTTGCTACTAGAACACGACAGAGCCCTGATAGCAGCCTGACTCTAAGAGAAAAACCTATATCCACTCATAGAGCTTCTTTCTGACGATTTGCATCGAAATTTTCGCTATGCATCATATTCAAAACATGGATATTTTCGAAGTGCGGATAAAATTCCAGCATTTTTACACTTTACGCCAAGCAATCATAGACAAGAACTGGAAAACCATGAGATGGTACAACTAAAGGTCAATTATTTATGGGGGTTAAAGTACTGCAAAACGCAACATTTTCTGTAAAACTGTCATTAAAAAAAACATGCTATACTATGTCATGTCGTATCAAACATAAATAAATAAAAAAATATCATGTTTTATTCACACGGATATTAATTGAATGCACACAATGGGTAAAACACCGTTCAAGCATTCTTTGAAGAAAAATTAATAACAATAGAATTCAAAATCTAATGGCAATAAATTAAATTGTAAAGTTAACAAATCATACTTCAAAATAAACAAATTGGCCTATAAATCACCAACTATTAAATTACAAATAAAGAAATTTGATACAAATGTTAATATTTTATGGCGCCAAATAACCATAGATAATCAGATACAATAGTAGACACAACAAGTATCAATATTTAAACAAGTATAACATAGCATTGGCTTTTAAATTGACTACTGCAAATTATAAATTTAATAATACTTAACAAACACCCACCTGTGGCTCGATTACGTATAAATGATTAACCTTTGATATGATATGGTTCATTTAAGAATATACTTGTACATAAAAAACATTTAAGAATAAGGCACAATCGGTTTGATAAATTACACACAAGTTTTTTTTCTATATGCAAATTAACAAAATAAAAATCTTAAATATTATACATAAAAAAGAAAAGAAAAATAATGTAGTAGTAAGTAACATAAGGTCATTTATTTGTTTTATATTTAATTACAGCTTTGCCATTTATGAATATGAATCGTTGAACAACCGAAAAAACATTCAAGTAATTAAAACATACTATAAAAGTGTTGATTTAAACGTGGACAATTTCCGATCATTATCGGGGGTGATTACGAGGTAGTCATAATCGATCTACTGTGTAAGGAATTGGGAATATTATAAAGAAATTTGAGAAATTTCGAAGCATTACAGATGTAGTCAGACGTGTGCGTGGTTTGATGCCGCTAGATTTTTTATATTGGATTACACCAAAGACTTTGTTTACGTGGATAATATCCTAACGTTGGAACATTTGAAAAACAACATTCGTGCGGAAATGTCGTCAAACACTAATTCAAAATAATTAACTGATTCAACTATCTAGAGGCGGGTATTTACATTATTTTTAAGTTTTAATGAAATAAAAGTTTAATTGAACTCATAGCTTTTGGTATGATCTTAAAAAAATAAACGCCGTGCTTTAAATTTTTGAAACAGGAAACGTCGGTTGGTATTCTTTTCGGACAAAAAATTTCGAACAAGCAATGACGAATGAGCAGGTGCATTATTTTGCTGCAAATGAATTGCTTTCCCTCAATTCGAAATTCCGCTTTTCAATTGTACAGACCTCGTATGTTCGAATTATTTAACTTTAGTTTCATATTTAATAAATGGACAACCCTGTAGTTGTAACAAAAAAACTTGTATGATATGCAAAAAGAAAAAGAGGTGGAGTTAAATGCAAAACATGTTATAGTTTAGGATTCAATTGTTATCATGTCTTAAGGTTTTATTATTACATTTGACACGACTGACATTTAAATAAAAAAAATGTTTAAATGTTTTATGACACAATTCTATGATGTATGACTTTGTAATTGAATTGTAGGTGGCAAATGCTTTTATTATTGCTGTTCCCTTACTTGAACTGCTGCCCGAAGTTGTAGTTACACAGTTAAGGAAGCTGTGAAAAGGATGATGTCAGTTTTTTTTTAAATATTATTTTCAATAAAATTATCAGTTTGAATAATACCAGAAAAATCTTGTTATCTTTCATCTAAATTCGCATAATATGATGCTATCATGAGTACTAAACGTAGGTGGTATATGATATTCTTAATATTACAAAGATAAACAGACATTTTATTGTTTAAATCTTATGCTAACAAATAAAAGGAATGCATATTAAAATACAATAAAATCAAAATTCATCATAAATTCAGAGCAGTTATAATAGAAATATTAAAAGTCTTAATTTACACAGACAATATAAATATCGTATAAAAGTAAAGCCTGTGAGTACTTTTAACTGTTCTCGTATTTAAACCTAAAGATTTTGTAATTTAATATGTTTAGAGTATCAAGAGTTATTAGTTGAACTAAATGACATTTAGTCCAACATACTAAATACATTCTTGCCCTGTGCCACACATTGTAGATATGAATGGAACAGAGCAGTCAACGTATAATAAGATTTTCTCATTTATTTACAAAGATAAGTTTTAATAACATAGGTGTTGTTGTTGGTGTTTTGTATTCTATAATTCCTTTGGATTATTTCTCACTTGGGTTTTGTTTTATTAGCCATTATTATTATATGCATGAGTTGGTTGGTGGTTCCGATGTATGTATGTGTTATCAACAAATTTAAGTCACATTTTAAAACGTTCTCTTGGCTTTTAATTTTTATGCGTCTTTTTTTAAATAATTGTATGTATGATTATGAAATTGTGATTGTTCATTTGAATTTAACATGCATTTATTTACTTATATATGCGTGAGTGACTGCATTCTTGGCATATGACGGTATTTTTTTGTAACTCTTTCTAGATATCACATTTTATTTTTTATTACATTTCTTGGAATCTAATAATTTTATTTTTAAAAAGCGGTAAAAAAAATAAATAATAATGTAAAAGGTATTAATTTCAGTTAAACATATTCAATAATATCAACTTAAATTTTATTATTTCAATAGTTATAAATTTTACTAAAAAATAGAATATGTGCTTAAATGAGATTATTCTAATCCATTCATTCTTTTTTTTTATTTAAAAATAAAAAATTTTATGCCATGTTCTGACCAACAATTTTAATATTCAAATGAATTATGTTTGCAGTTAAGCGTATTATAAGAAGATATTTAGTAAAATATTGTCCGAAGTGACACCAAGCTGGGATTTTAATTGGTTTACATTTAACTTAGTTTAGATTAACGGAATCACTCATTATCTGTGCGCATATTGCAAGTTAATTCAATAACAACAAATATGTATTGTAAAATCTTGTCCATTTTTAATAAAAATATTTCAGTCGAAAGAGAGTGGTGTAAATAATATGACAAACATACATATGTATATAAGAAATTCTTTCAAATTAAATCGTGATTTCACCCACTAACATTTTTCTACATAAAATAAATAAAAAAAGCAATATAGTATATTCGGAAATAGAATGCAGAACAGCTAAGAAATAGGGAATATTTCGATTTCAAATAAATATACACAGAACAAAATTACACAGAACAGCACTGAATATGTTCAAGAACTAATCGCTAATGTTTGCATCATTTCATAATATTCACATAAAAAATTGGAGTTTTGATTACACAGTAACAGAAAAAAAATAAATTTTCTGTAAAGTGATGCTATTTGTGCTCATGTATCTATCTTCTGTACAAAATCGCGTGTTTTCTCCGTATACATACATAACATAACATACATAACTGGCCTTTACAACCCTGTGTCAGGATTACGGCCTAGCTTCTCGCAGCACTCATGTTGTGTGTTTCAATTTTTATCCATGAGTACCGGGACCTACAGTTTAATGTCGACTCCGAACGACAGACTTGAGAAGCTTGTTCATGGCAATTAGTTACTCTCAGAGCTTTTGCCAGAAGACTGCTGAGAGGTAGTCGCCGAAAGAAATATTTTTTCATATTTCTTTTTTTTTAAAAAGTCAGAGCCTGGAGTCGAACCCAGGGCCCATGTCTTAGTAAGCCAATACACTAACCACTAGACCACGGCGACTTCTGCGTATAACGTATATAAATTTAATAAAAACAAATATCGGGACAATTTTTTGAAAATCTTGATAAACAAAGAAGTGATGTTATTGATCATTTAGCGAATCAATAAATGAAAAATATCAACACCATAACACATTTTAAAATTATAGCAGTTTTAATTTTATTCCGTTTATAGAACACAAACATTAAATTTTTTTTTTAAATAAAAAATATCATCTTATGACAATATGACTTAATAGCACACATTGCCAGTAGTGGATTTGCGCCTAGGCCCTGGCCTAGGGCGACTCAATTTAAAGGGTGTTAAAATTTCAAGGTAAAAGAGTGCAAGAATTGGAAATGGCTAGGAAATTTGTGGATTCGACACCTGGTATTACACATGTCGATTAACTTATAATTATTAAATACTTGAAAATATTGAAAACGTTGAAATATTTTTGAAATTTATAGCAAATACTAGTCACAAATGGCTGGGACATAATGAACTCCTGTGGACAATCTCATGAAAATCAATTAATTGGAACAATTAACCCCTGAGCAGTTTAAGTGCCTCGAGCTGCCATTCCTTAAATTAAGTTGTTACTTCTCTAGTTAAATCCATAACCGCAGCTAATTTTAAAATTAATTTTCATATTATACAGACATACATACATAATTGGCCATTACAACCCTGTGTCAGGGTTACGGCCTAGCTTCTCGCAGCACTCATGTTGTGTGTGCCTATTTTTATCCATGAGTACCGGGACCTACAGTTTAAAGTCGACTCCGAAACACAGATTTGAGAAGCTTTTTCATGGCAATCAGTTACTCCCAGAGCTTTTGCCAGAAGACTGAGATTTGAACCCGGCCCTATCGCTTAGTAAGCCAACACACTAACTACTAGACCACGGCGACTACTATTTTATAGACATCGTTGGAAAATCTTGGTGTAGCGGATAACTTTATATCCAAAAATCTCTCTTAAACTCGCTACTCTACTCGAGATAACGCATTATGCTTTAGAAAGAAAATACATACATGATATATAATGTTATGTACATAAGTACAAACTTGAAATTACAGTCGATTCTAATTTCGATAGATATCGCCGTGAATATGCTATTAAAATAATATTATTATTGCCTTAAAGTAGGAACCTCTGGTTTTCATAAAAATAGACTGCCTTACAAATCTGATTTTTACCTAATAAATGCTGGCATGGTAACTCTACCATTTAACTAAATAAAAATAAACAAAAACACAGCTGTTGATAACACCACAAAAAGAGAGAATAAGCAGAGACACAATAAAAATAACGTAAGCAAGTGTCAAAATATTGCTATAAATAGAAAAAACTTCACTTCTCCACAAAGGAATGTGGTGAAACAAAAAAATATAATAGACTTTGCAAAAATTTTTTAGGGCACACATTAATTGATTTAATTTCCTTGTTCTCTGACGAAGTACACAAACTTCCATTTACCTTTATACGTTTAATATTGAACGCTTGCAATGTATTTGTTTTGGTTTTAAGCAGGTTTGCACACACAAATGCGGTTACTCCGCCACCAACTATTAACAAATATTTTACATAATTTTTTTGAGATTCTGCTGTAAAGCGGTAATTACTACAATTTCTATGCACTGGAAATACACTTTTATTATATTTTATGAGACTTCTCGTTATAAATAATCTTTTGCAAGCGTTCATCGCCATTTCGTTAATAGAACTAAAAAGAAGAAAAAAGGTACAAAAGTATGACAAATAGGTTTTACGTCATTTTAGTGCTGCCATATTGTTAGGTATACAGCGTTGTATGGTGTGTGACTATTTGTAGAAAAAACCAAATTTAAAATATTATAGCTTTAAATATAGCAACGGTTTTTTCATTTGAATGTAAATATTTTTTTTAGATTTTAGTTACTATGTATCTACATAAGTGGATTTGTTTTTATTTATTCTCTTTGAATAAATCTATCGTGTTGTTATTCCTTATTTATTCAGTTGTTTTTAAAGTAATTTATTTGTCGAAATGTAATAATTTATTATGACGAATAATCAATAATAAAAAAAATAAAATTTTAATATCTTTAAATAAATGAATGTAATGCCGGCATAGAACATTTGTTATTTGTTCCTTTATTTTGCTTTCGTAAGAATAATTTAAATTTGCTTTCTTAGTTCTTATGAAAAAGCATTGATTTGAGCCATATATTTATTTTTTAAGTAGCTTCAGTTAGCAAAAAAAAAAAAATTCTAAATGGATGAAGCTAAAAATTAAATAAAATAACTATTTTATGGTGCCCTAGTGGGTAGTGTATTAGACTGATAGTGCGAGCGTTGTAGATTCGATTCCCATTTTCGACACTACATTATGCTCCGTATAATTAATTAGAATATAATTTAATATTGTATTGTAATTTAGTAAATATATAAATAATATCTACATATTTTAATATCTTAATTGCTATTAGGGAATAAAAATTAATTTATAAATCATTAATCGTGGTCTATTGATATAAAAAAACATATTTAACGACAATGTGGGGTAAAAGAATACAATAGAGGTTTCGAATTACCAACAAAGACGACATCACCAACATCCATAACGACTCCGATGAATATTAAAAATTTTAATAATTAATAAGAAACATAATAAAAATGTCAAAATATTATACAAATCAATAGATTTTTCTGATATTTTGGTGGCAGTCTTACCTATAAACTCAAAATATATTGAGTTTTGTTTAAATTAGAATTTCACTTGTTGTAACGACCATAAGTCAAGCAGTTAACCAACATCATTATTATCTTAATGTCTTAGAAAACAATCTAAAGACCAAAAAAAAAAATAAAAAACAATAGTCATAGATTTAAAGATGAGTCGCTTGCCAAACAAAATAGTCACGTACTTTAAATAAATTTACAGACTATTTCAAATGAAGATGGCAGTGGTGGTGGCAGTGGTAGTAGTATTGGTGTTATTACCCGCACCATTTTGTTCAATCATTATCATATGAGTATGTTATTTCTATGCACGTAGATATGTGTGAATATAAGCGCCTACAGATTTTTTTTTTTTGAAATATAACTACAACATGGGGTCCATAACCTTCTAATATTAGTATCATAAATCGATTTGAACAATATTGTTACAAATTTTAAAATAAGTACTTACATATGCCCGTACATACCTGTGTATATTTGGGTGCCTCAAAGAAAAATAGAACGAAAAGAAAATGTTTTTAGATAATTTTGTGGCTCATAAGTTTTTATTATAATGTTGTGTTTGATTGTCATCTATTGCTGTATTGAAATCAATACAATGATTTTAATTATTAGTAAAAACAAAAACAAATAAGAAAATTGTGGACAGCAAACGCCGACTGTTTAATATTCTACAAAATAATGCAATTGCATATGGTCATTAGGGAGAGGGAATATGTTTTTGTGAGTAAAAACATCACGGGCATACAGAAAAATCGAAATACATATTCTAAAATAAGAATTTTTAAGTCTCTCGGCGGAAAGGTTTTGAGTTTAAACTTTAAACTTTAAACCAGTGATGTCCACTACTACATAAACAAACTTGCGCTTGTGTATGAAGCATAGAAAAGACTCTGCTTACTTCTACCAGAAATGGGAATGTTCGAATTACTTTATGGTTATAACTTCATAATTACTTCTTCATAATTCTGAGTAAAGTACGTAATCGATTGTCCGATAGACATGTGACCGATCTATTCAGAATAAAGGAGTACCGAGGTCACATAGATTTGGAGGAAATAATGAATAATTATTTCAGTTAAATAAAAATGATACAAAAAATATGCACTATCCATCCCTTCACTATGTTGGAGAGAAGCTAAAATCTAAAAAGAGCAAGAGCAACAATATTTCTTTTTATTATGAACGTGTTTGACTTCGACGTAAGCAGAATTTGTTTTCCTATCACGGATTATAGGAAAAGAGATTTTTGGACATCACTGGTTTAAACCCTTAGTTTTTTATTTATCACTCAGGAAACGACACTCATGCATTGTGCTTGTCTAGAAAAATATTTAATGAGAATGGAGAAAGAGGGAGTAGTGCTTGTGGACATTTGATATAAGCTAACTGATATCGTTATTGGCAGGAAAAACAACAAAAGAATGAATTCTCTCTATAATGCATTGTGAATTCACTGGACAATCAATCAATTGCTAATGCAAGCATTTACTTAATGAAACCAATTTACTTAATGGTATAAAAATTGCCGCACACAATACCCATTGGTGCTGTGAGAAGCTAGACCGTAACTCTGAAACACAGTTGTAATAGCCAATTATGCATGATAATCTTTCCTGTATATTGCGTATTTTTTTCCCATTTTGGCTACAAATTTTTCCTTATTTAAGGATATTGTATAAAATGATACTGATCAGTATGTTGAATCAATCGATTTATTAAAACTTAGTTTCGGATCTATTACTTTTGTGTGTTACATATTTCTCCTCAAACCCATTATACCTCAATCACCTACATACGTTGTACGTATATAAGTAGATTGTAATCGATATGTAGGTAATATTCATAATTATGATTGAATTATTCTTTTATGTAACTCGAAATTTTTTTTTATGTGTGTTTTTATTTCATTTGATGATGACTGGTATTTCTTTTGTATTAAAATATTAAACTTTTATAGTTCCCAGCTGAGACGATATACATATGTATGTAATGAGTGTAAATATTTATTATTATCACTTTGGTTCTATGGAATATATGTTTGTTGGTTTTGAAATAACTTCTTTTCTTTGCAGACACACATACATATGTATGAATGTTTTCGTACATAAAAAAATATTTTTAAAATTATTTTTTTGGTAACTTTATCCTTTTTTTTAAGTTACACTTAAAAATTTACTGGGTCAATATGAATATAAAATTTTTGTAGAGAAAAATGGTTTATTTAATGTTAATACTTGAATTCAAAATTGATACCATAAATCGAATACGATATTATTAAAGCGAATTAACTATAAGGTGTTCCCAACCAATCAGCTGTCTATTCATTTGCTGCTAGTTGAAGCTGTCAAAATGTATTTATTTTTTTTTGCATTTGCAATAAATAATTAAAAAATAAAATCATACTTCTTTGCTTTTTAGTATTAAACAATCTTGGAGCTCTTAAAGGTATGAAGTAATTTAAAATTACTTTACTTTTTATTTACTAAAACTATATACAGGGTGGGCAAACTTGAGGTTAGGAAGTAAAATGATGAAGTGTCAAGAGTTGAGCTGTTATCCTTTGACATTTATTTAATAAAAAGTTTTAAATTGTAACCATTAAACGCCAAACTGCCAGTGTTTGCATGGATGTTCGAAAAACTGAAGGAAAACAATGCATTTTTCAACAAAATATTCTTTAGTGATGATCATTATAACCGATTTTTTGTAACTCGAATAATTTCCTACGATTAATCCATATAAAAAAATACTTTATTTATAGAAATAATAAATGGTATTAATAAACTTCCTAAGTGTTGTAAAATATTTAATAAATCTAATGAAAAACAAAAGAAATTGCAAACATATGTTATGCTGCAAGAAAAGAAAAAAAAATTCGTCTTGTACATGATGTAAAGCATCGATGGTCGTCTTTATCTACCATGATTGAAAATTTTCTTCGTATTTGTAAATACGTAAATTACGCTCTATCTGATTTTGGTTTGACGACTTTTACAGATATGGAAATTAACGTTTTATCAAATTTGAATAAAGCCCTTAAACCACTTGATGTCGCTATTACAGAGCTAGGCAAGGATTCTGCTACATTGATAGATTTAGAAGGCATTATACAATTTGTTATTAATACAATGGAAAATGCAAACAATCCTTTTCCAAATTATTTATTAGAAAGGCTTAAGATTCGAATAAATGAAAGACGTGTAAAACTACTTAGTATACTTATTTTATATCTAAATTCTGGTACATTTTCACTTTTTTAAAATATTGCACAAAATCTGAAAAAAAAGATTTTGCAAACAAATTGTTTTTGAAAATGTTTTTAGAAAATATGGAACAAAATGTGTCAGATGATGATATGATTGCAGAAGACTTAATTGAAATAAACGAAAATAATCGATTATCACAATTAAATGAAACAATTAAAAGTGTACAAAATTTCAAAAAACCTAAAAGAGGCTGCAATGATTTAATGGATGATTTCTAAAATTATATATTTTTTGCCATGCACTTCTCTCAATTTCTCCAACATCTACAATCAGCGAGAGAGTGTTCTCAAAATCGGGTTTTATTAAAACTAAAGAAAACAATCGGTTGAGAGCTAAACATATAAATTACATCCTTTTTTTAAAAGACTACTTTAATAGAAGTGCATAATTTTTTTAACTAGTTTTTAACTCATAATATGAATTATTTTTAATTACTTATTTAATATTTTTATTGCACACGAAGTAGTAAATTATTACTTTTATATGTTAAATCGTTATGTATATGATCTCAAATATTAAAATTAATTAATTTATTATTTATGGTTTAGTTTTTCAATAATATGTTTGAAAATAAAATATGAGACCTCATTACATTTTCTGCACTATAATTAACTAAAATTAATGAATTTTTAAAAAGTTATTACATTACTATGTTTTTGGTTATTTGTTTTTTAGAATAAAACATTTTAATAATACACAAAATTGGTATGTTATTTTATATAAAACAAAATGCGATTAATCGATCAATTTTGAAATTTTATTCGATTAATCGATCAAGAAAAAAACCCGAATAAATACTCTCCCGATTAATCGACCAAAGAAAAAAGTCGAATAATTGAACCTTTTTGTTGTTTGTGATTGTATGATTCATTAGGTAAACTTCAGCAATAGTCGATAACTCTATTTTGCTTCAAGTATAAATTGTAGCTTTTTTAGGTAGTTTTCGACAAAAGTTGATATTGGCTATTGCAAATAAGGGCTAATAAATGCGAAAATCAATAGTTCTGTTATTTATTGTTAAAAACAATATTATTATCGCTTTCTCTATTGAAACACTTTCATACAAACATACATACATACATACATACATAACTGGCCTTTACAACCCTGTGTCAGGGTTACGGCCTAGCTTCTCGCAGCACTCAGACTTTAGAAGCTTATTCATGGCAATTAAATACTCTTAGAGCTTTTGCCAGAAGTCTGCTAAGAGGTAGTCGCCGAAAGAAATATATATATATATATATATATATATATATATGTTTTTAATATTTCTTTGCTTTAAGATTTAAGAACCCGGGCTAGAACGGGAGCTCTCGTCTTAGTAAGCCAATACATTCACCACTAGACCACGGCGACTACTTTGATAGTCGTAGAAATTACTTATTAAATTTTGTTACTTAAATTATTATTATTCGATGCAAAAGTTATTTCAATCGCGAATAAGATGATTTGGCCTTTGGATCTTTAAATAAAAATTTTTACGTATTGAAAAACAGTTCATAGTAAAGAATGGTGGTGCTATAGTTTGAGTGTAGTCTGACAAAAAAGTTTATTCTTTTGAGTTAAACTAACAATTTCCTTATTTGGCATTGTAATAAAAGGAATATTGTAAACGCCCTTTTTAAATTTCTTTAAATATTATGGACTTTTTTGCTAAAATATTTTTTTTGCTTTTTTGTACAGCCACAAGTTATACCCAATTTCGTTTAATCACCATGCAAAATGTATATGAAAAAATATGAATTGATACATTCAATAATGGCCTTAAGACATTTTCTTGGGTACTTCTTGGTTTTTAGTACGTTCTCCTTTTGTTTTTGTTTTTTTTTGATTTTTCGGGATAATTAATTTTATTTGTTATGCGTTATCCAGGTGGCACCAGCAGAAACGGCAGTGGTTGTGGCATTATGTTATTAGTGGTTTCCCCAAATGATAAACTTATAAAAAAAAATACTAAAAGTTTGCCAACATAATTAAGATGTTTCAATTAAGTGAAGTCATGTCTTTTGTTTAGATGGTTCTGCCTTAAACTTATTTTCTTTAAACACATACTCCGTATGTAGTAAAGAAATGGACCCCGTTACGCTTTTGAAATTTAAGAAACGGAAGTAAAATACGAAAATAAGCATAATTTGAGTAAAATTTAAAGCCATTAAGTCTATTCTCTGTGTATTCGCTTAAAGATGAGGCAATTTATTTATTTTTTTAAATTTATTTTAGCCAATTTTTATTGTTTTTACTTTTTCATTAAAAAGAAAATAAAATTGTCGTATTGCCAATTTTTGTTGTCGCCGGTCTGCTTTTGTTTTTATTACATTTACTTTTTATCGTCTGGGTTCGGAAAAGCCATTCAAAACGTATTATGTGTTAAGACAAAAAATGGTTGAGCTAGTTTGTGTAGAAAAATTTTAAATGACAATATGATATTTTTAAAGCAGCTGTTAATCAACAATATTTATTGCTTAACGTAGTTTCTACGTGATACGTCAAAATTTGACTAACTTATTAAGGTATTTTTCAATCGAAACTGCTGAAATTTGACAGTTAATGGCAACCATATTGTTGAATCTATATGTGCCATATTACCTATAACTTACAGTAGATTCTCGAAACAGTTAACCAGAATTTCTTAAATCTGATTTACAATTTTGAGCTATTTAATTTTCTGAAAAATTTTTAAAACTGAAATGCCAAATACAACATTTAATATAGAAAATATCTTACTAAATTTATTTTAAAAGCTAACAGCCTATTTATAAAAGATTGTTTTTAAACAACTGTCAAAATTTTGTACGATAGTATGTATGTATGTATTCATAAAATTTTAATAATAGGTTCAAGTAGAACATAAAGCGTTAATGAATTCTCTCTTTTCACTCATGTTATTGGGAAGTACAACAATTTTTCGCCAGGGTGTATTGGCTAACGTCAGATCCAAGAATTGCATGGTTTACTCCAGCATTGATGACTGTTCAATCTGAATAAGTGGCCTGTTCAGGTCCATTTGCGTTTTATCATTTCCAGTTCAACATGTCAATTCGTCATCTGCTAAATAGACTTCCCACAATCTCTTTATATTTTGTGCACGTATCGTAGTGCGGGAGTTTATGTGCTCTATCCGCCATTTTATATATCTCGAAAAAATAATGCCAGTTTAGGTTTCTGCGCCAAAATTTTTAAAGTCTGCAATCCGTTTTCGGTTGATTATCTCCGAAACTGGACGAGATATCCGAAAACGTATTGCAGGCTTGTAAAATTTGGGGTCGAAAACCTAAAGTGGCATCAGTAGGTCAAGATATATAAAATATATGAAATGGCGGTTTGATCACATAAACTCCCACACGTCGATATGTGTTTCAAAAACTAGGCAAAAGAGGATTTAAATTCAAATACAACAAATTTTTTGCACACAACCTTACTCTGACTATTAAAGTAAAAAAAAAAAAAAAAAAAAAAAAAACCATTCTATTCGCGTCAGTATGCATTCACACAGTACATGTGTTTATGTCGCCTATCATCCATTGTAAATGCTCGGTATCACCTTTATATTTTTTATATTCATAAAATTGAAAGTGTCAAAACAATTTGCTACTAATTGATGCCTGTCTAAATGGTGACAGTGTTCATCAAATATTCTAAATGTGCATGCAACGTCTTCATAAACGTCAGTACATGATATAAATGAAAACAGAAATCAAACTAAAATACATATTTAGCAAATAAATTAAACATCTGACAATTTAAAACTAAAAAAAACAATAAAGAAGAAAATCTAAAAGAAAAATCATATATTGAAAAAGAAAAAAAATTAAAATATCCCTGCAATTACATTACAAATTTAAATTACAATTCTGTAGCTAAAGGGTACTCTATTCTAGACTAAATCATCATTAGAATTCATGAATAATGTGACACGCTGACACCCTTAGCATATATTTGCCATTACATGTCCATGGCTTTCTAGCAATCACTTCATTTAGAAGATCAACTAAAATGGGAACAGTTGCAGTCTTATGCTGTTTATTCTAAAAATTACTAGATTTACATACACGTACTAAATAAATATTAAAATATGTATGTGCACACTCAATACAAAAAAAAAAAATAGTACAGCAAATTTGTAAGAACATGGTGTTGGTTTAAATTTTCTTATACTCAATTCTTTTCAATAATACGTGGGTCGTCTCAAATGATTGTAACGAAAATCACTTTTTTTAAGACTACAGTATCGTAATCTAAATTGCTTTAGGAAACTTTTTTGTTTTTGCCAAAAAATGGAGATAAACAGCCATCAACCACACAACATTTATTTTATTTTTTAAATATGATTTCGGGCATATCTGCGCCGCGGTTACGTGCCACTGGTTTCACTCGATCAATTCGATTTTGACTTCCTTTTTCCCTTGTAGTCAATGCTGGTTTAAATATTGGTTTCTAATGCTTCAAGGTTTGCTGATTTGTAGGCATAAATCATTGACTTTATATAGCCCCATACAGTAATCCACAGCATTAATTCTGGATAAACAGTCGTCACAAAAATTATTTTGCAATTTGTCGAGCGTTAAGCGGTCAGTGTAGCAAGTTACGCCGTCATGTTTTTTTTTTATTTGAGACCAATGCTCAGGGGTAAACTCTACTAAATGCTGTGCATTGTTTTGGAATTTTTGGTAAGGACAGTACATATATATTTTTTCTTATATTATTATTTTCTTATATTATTTATGTTGGAAGTAAATATCGTTGATGCTTAGCTGATTAATTTTTGCAAACATAAATTCAGTCAACATTCCTCGATAGCGCTTGCAATTCACTATGACACTGGCTCTCTGCTCATTTTCCAAAACAAATAGAGCAATTATGCCGTCAGTATAAAAACTACAGTAAACAGTCAATATTAATGGATATACTGGTGATTAATTAACTGCTTTAGGATTATCTTTATCAAATACTTATAAGGAAATTTATCATATTAACGAAGCCATTTATCTAGAAGAAAGCTTCGTCGCTGAACACAATTCTTTTCTATAAATGCTAAACTTCCTCTTCATCGACGCAAACGAAGGTCATTTGGTTTCAATTCTTACACTAGCTGTATTTCATAGGCACGGAAGTCAAGGTAATAACGTAAAATATTCCACGTAATCGAAGGACAAAAGTCAAGAAGTTGAAAATTCAACATTTTCATGTCTTCTTTAAGACGTCGCGCATATTTCTTGGTAAAATTAGTACGATAACAAACAATAACTGCACGAATTGCTTTCTCTCTAGGTCGATTATGTGTATCGTAAAATTGACAAAGCGCTCAATGTACTTCGTGAATAGTTTCATTTTTTTCAAAGTAAATTTCGACAATTTAAAAGCGTTATTCTGACATAAAACTATTCATGTTGAACTTGCCAAACATTACTGAATATAAATGTCAACACAGTATGACATTTTTAAATGTCAGTTAATAGTTATTGATATCGATAGTTCCCAAGCTGCAAAAAAAAAAACTCTTTATACTTTATACTATTATTATTATTATCTGGTTTATACCCAGCACAAATGCAAGACACTGCGACCTATAAGATCTATTGTATCCCTTTGAGTCTACTGTTTGTTTAACAGACCAACTGCCTTCCTTACGAACACCAGCAGGTCCGAAACTTTAGTGGTGGATATATCCGTCAGTGAGACCATATGTCTCCCTAAATACATTCATCTGAATCTATCAAGAGCCACACATTCACACAATATGTGCTCTGCTGTCTCTGATGCTTGTGAGCATAGTCTACAAACATCTACATTTGTGATCGCCATTCTCATCAAATGCGCTCTCACACTACAGTGACCCGTAAGAAAATCCGTTAGGATTTTCAGGTCTGGCCTTCTATACTTTAGAACATCAGACTCACCCCCAAATCGCGGACGAATCACAGCCTTGGCGTGCCTAAGACCCGACTGGGCATTCCAATGTTCCAAACATTTGCCAGTTTCCCATTCACTAATTTGACTGAGAATAGTAGAAAGCGGTGCTGCACAGCAGGGCTCCGGACCAATATAAGGCGTCGCAGATCCCCTCCTAGCTAATGCATCCGCTTCCTCGTTCCCGTTTATACCACAGTGTCCAGGTACCCAGAACAACTGCACCCTGTTTCTAAGCGATAATTTTTGCAACGTGTCGTAGCAATGTTTGACAAGTCTAGATGTCATACGATGAGAGTCAAGCGCCTTTAAGGCAGCCTGACTATCTGAAAATATATTAATTGTCTTGCCCTTGAGCCCGATATCCAGGTTAATCTCAGCACATGCGGTTATAGCCAGGATTTCAGCCTGAAAAACACTCAATGACTTCCCTAGTGGAATTGACAGGTTTCGATTGGGTCAATAGACGCCAGACCCTACTCCACTGTCCATTTTCGAACCATCAGTATACCAGTTTAGATCAGACTCACTCCGAGCCAAACACCCAGTAGACCAACATTCCCGGTCCGGTACCTCCAAATTAAATCTCTTGCCAAAGCAAAGTTCCAAAGGCATGGTATCCAAGACGGAAATTGGATTCCTGACCACCTTGTGAAGAATGGCCAGGTTCCTTGACTCATTTCGAGGTGTTCTTACGAACACTTTTGCCGCCGAACACGCGGCCACCCTCATCACATAAATATGAAGTGGTGTTAATCCAATCAGGGCCTCTAAAGCCACTGTTGGACATGTTCTCATTGCCCCGGTTACACCAAGGCAGGCAAGCCGTTGTATCTTGCCCAATTTTCTTATGGTGGTAGACTCCTCAGTCTTTCTCCACCAAACTATTGCCGCATAAGTGATTATGGGCCTAACAATGACGGTATAAATCCACAGTGTCATTCTTGGCGATAGACCCCAAGTCTTACCGAAAGAAGAGCGACATGCCTAAAGTGCCCTTGTCGCCTTAGCCTGGACAGCAGAAATGTGCGAGTTCCAGGTAAGTCTTCTATCCAGAATGACACCTAGATACTTAACCTCCTTAGAAAACATAATAGTGGTACCCCTAAAAGAAATACAGTCGCACGTCAGCTTATATCTCTTCGTAAAAGGTACAACAACCGTCTTTGAAGGATTCACTGAGAGTCCTTCTTGAGAGCACCAATTCGACACTATATATATATATACTTTATACTACTCTTATAAGAATGATTTTGGATTTCTTGTTGCTGGAGTAATTAGATTCGTTAAAATTTAATGAGTCTGTATTAAAATTTTGTACTTTCTTATATGTGTTTTTTAAATTTATTTTTCAATGAATTTTTTACACTACCCTCGTTTATTGAATTCTAAATAAAATACTGGTTAACTAGCTTAACAAGCAATATTCTGGCCCAATTTTTTTCGTTCTTTAAAATCAATTTGCATAGTGAAAATTGTTAAACAATAAAATCTTTCATTGACAACCCTAATGCCCTTTTATTATTTTGTTTGTACAACGACTGTAGTGGTCAGACAGGCTATAACACGAGCAATTTTAAAAGACGATATGCCTTCCAGTTACAGACATGTCGTTGTTTAATTTCATATGAGCAGTAGTATCAATGAAATCAGGACATTTGTGTTGTGAGTGTGTATGTAACGCTTTTTTATGGTTATAATGGCATAATACTGCTGTAAATTAGGAATCTGGTACACCTTTTTGAGGACAAACATTTGTTGTATTTTTAATATGCAAATGTTTAACTTTTTTAAAGGTTGGAAAATTAAGGCAATAGTAGTTTTATGCTGCAATAGGTTAAATTGAAAAAAAAAAAAATAAAATTGATCGCAACTTTATATGTAAGACAGATTTTTTGACGAGTGTGTTCGAGTTTATATTCTCTAAAAATTTTCATAAAATATAGTTTCTGTGAGATTTTAAATCGCGAATATCGCGAATACAAGCGCTAACTTCTAGAAACGTATAATGCCATTGAATCCAGCGTACTCGAGTTAGCTTAACCAGTAGGGTGCCCAGCTTGTTAAAAAAAGTGTCAAACTGGAGCACAGTTTTACCTTTTGAACATTCCAACAGATTTCTAGATATGTTCGGTAATTAAAAATTAATTTAAAGCAATCTTTAACTGAACCAGTTCTCTCTAGCACACCTTGATGGTATGCATGTACATCCTTGTATTATAATAATTTAAGTGTTTGTAGTTCCCTTAATCCATTTGTTCATAAAATTATTGCATGTTCAATGCTTGAATAAATGACACCACGATGAGTTGAATTAATAAATGATTGTCTTGGAGATATTTTGGTTTTATTTGATTAGATTTCTTTAAAATAAATATTAATGTCATTTAAAGATTCTCACCGCATTGTTCTCTGTTAAAGAAATTTAATATTAAACTATTAAAAAAGAATTCTTTCACAATATATGAATGTATGCATGAGCTAAATATCTTTGCCACACGAAATCAGAGAAAAATATTTTTTAACACACAGTCCAGATATTCATACACTCGTATTATAATCATATAGATTCTTAAAGTACTCATATGAATTTACATAAAATGTTTTCCTTGTACGCTTGAACTCATCATGCATTTTATTCTAATAAATCGTAAAGGTGACACACATAAATCAGGCTGCGACCATTATAGATTTCCATAATTTTCAAATACAATTTGTCTATCGATAGACTCTGTAAGACATCAGCCAACTTAACTAAATGATTCTAATGAGCTTTTTCTTCTATTTAATCTCTGGAAATCTCAAAAGCATTATTTCACTGATTATAGCGTTTAAGGTAAACAAGAGAAAAAAAGAGGACAGAGGGCTCTCGAGAAAGTGATGATTAATTTATCGAATGACACAAAAAGAATACTGCGTGCAATGCACCCATTTTTAGATTTTCTATTGATACGACGACTACTATCAATGTTTTCCCAATGTTGGAAGCATTCTAGAACACCAAATTGACTTTTTGGTTAACTGGTGGAAGAATTTTTGTTTTCGCTTTTGGTTCTAAGGTTTTTGTTTTTTTGAAAAGCATATCAAATGACAATTAAGGTAATATCATCATTGCAAGATAAGTTATCTTTTGTGGACAATAACAATTAATAACCACTAATACGAGTAATATTGGAGAAATCTTTTACAAGAATATGAAACAAACAAAAAATCATATAAAGGTATCAATAAATGTTAAACAAATATTCTTTATTTCATAAACTGTGTGTTACAAATATATTTTAAGAATTTTAAATGAGACTGTGATTAAAATACAAAAGAAAGCTAATTATTGGATGAGTGAAAAAGTTTTTCGTGCAATTCTAGAAGTCAAAAAAACTTTTGTTACACGATGTCGAAAGATAATTTAAGCAAACGAAAGCAAGGCAATAATTGTAAATTTCTTAATAGAACCTTTTAAACATAAATCCAAATCAATTTTCTTTCACATAAAAGGCGACATCGTAAAACAGGCTGTTAAATAATTTTTTGTCAGTTTAATAGGAACTGTCAGTTAATACTTCTGAGTTAAACTTCTGAGCTAATTAAGCTGTGCAATATATTTATTAAAACATTTTTTTAAGCCTTAAACGTCTATCTTACAAAGACGGTAATTTGATTGAAGCAAGTCCAATATAATATTTGGATATCACCTTGTGTTTTTCAGAAAAATAAAAAAACTGCGTTTGAACAGATTCTAGAAAACTCTTCTGCTAAGGGTCCCAAAGAGTGAATGGAGCAGCTTAGAGGCTGAAGAAAAGAACTATCCGTTGGTATACAGATGGAACAAAGACTGTACGCGGGACAGGAGCGGGTATATTTACACATGGGAAGAAACATTCTGAGTCCATAGGGAAACTAGCTATTATTTTCCAGTCGGAGGTTAATGTCATTGAAAGATGAACTCAATTCAGTATGTGCAAAGGGTACAAAGGGCAGGAGATAGCCATTTAAGCACTTGGCTACTATAAAATTGACTCTAAGTTATTATGGGACTGTCTGGTAAAACTGAACGGACTAGGCAGGGACAATAAGGTCAGCAGGGGCCTGGGCCATGTTTGTATTTAGGGAAATGAAATGGCCGACAAATTTGCCAAAAAAGGAGCATGAATGTAATAATGGGCCCAGAGTGCTTTTGTGAAATTGGGAGGGGAGCTGAAATGGCATACTGAAACAAAGAGAGGAAGAGCAGAAATAAATACTTTTCTTGGAAAAGACAGGTCTTAGACTTTCCAAACTTTTACTTGGTAACTATTGCATTAGATTCTCTAGGATTTTAACGGACCTTGTGACCTACATACATACATAACTGGCCATTACAATCCTGTGTCAGAGTTACGGCCTAGCTTCTCGCAGCACTCATGTTGTGTGTGTCAATTTTTTTTCCATGAGTACTGGAACCTACAGTTTAATGTTGACTCCGAACGACAGACTGGAGAAACTTGTTCGTGGCAATCAGTTACTCTCAGAGCTTTTGCCAGAAGTCTGCTAAGAGGTAGTCGCCGAAAGAAACATTTTTTTAAATATTTCTTTGTTTTAAGATGTCAGAGCCGGGGCTTGAACCGGAGCTCTTATCTTAGTGAGCAAACACACTAACCACTAGACCACGGCGACCTTCTGACCTGCTTAAATAAAATAGGTATCGTCTCGAGAATTTGCGCAGATTGTCTGATGATCGCGTCTTTAGAGCATATACTGGGCACTTGTGCAGCATTGATGTAAAGTATAAAGAGGCATTTTGGTGATTATCAAATATCTGATAGGGAACTATCAAGGTTGGCATCTGTCCTAAATAACAGATCTATATTCCAGGCTAGACCTTACCAAAATTTTTAATATTTTAACCTATTGCTTTAAATGAACCTGATTGAGCTGCGTCCTACTTTCAATTTACTTTCAACTTTGACTTGCAAAAATGGTAATTTTGTTTTGATCCATTTAACTTTCTTCACATTAGATGCAGATCCAGAAATTCGAGCAATGAATGATAACATTTACAGGGATAACCTTTTTTGTGTCATTAATTTACTTACTTTAATTACTTTTTCTCGCAGCTACTAAATCTGATAATACCTGATCAAATAATGGGATATATCGTGTGTTTTTTTTTTACTAAATTTTTATTTTCTTTTCTGTTTGTATACAAAAATAATGTCAAAGTCAATAAAAGTCAAAACATTTTTAAAATGATTAACTTTAAAATAATCTTTTTAGTCGGATCTCTGTTACATATGAGCATAAGCAGATGTGTCTTCCAAAAAAAAAAAAAAAAGAACATGCAACCAAAATCTACGCTGTACACATTTACTTGTTCAAAGGTTTCAAATTTAAAAGTGGCGTTTAGCGTTTAGCGCCCCAAACACACAAGCAAATTATAAAAAAATTAAAAAAAAGACCATCAAAAATGTAAAGGTTTGAAAATTCAAATTCTGTTTAAAATACAATACATACATGCATACATAGTTTATAAAAAATAATCTTTTCATTGTATTTACTTTTTTAAGTATTTGTTTTCAAATCTAAAAAATATATAGATATATGTATGTATATAAGTACATACATATGTTCATATATAAAATTTCCACAATACAAAACAAATATGCCAACCTAAACCATTAGCCCCTTTTATACATAAATTTTGTATACCTTGGCCCAGCAGAGGATTAAATTCCATCTTTTTGTTATCTATTGATGCTCAAATGATTTAAGTGTTCAAATTTTAAACTGATTATTGATTTTGTTACTTTTTTCTTTTAAGTATTATTTTTGTTATTGTTTTGAATAATGGAATGAAATCGTTTGGCTTAAAACTCAGACTGTCTGACAGTTTGTTGGCAGTGTAGTCACCACATTGTTATTGCGTCTCAAATACGGCAGACAAAATGTGATTGGACCACACTGAAGTGTTTGAAAATGCGAATTGAATTTTGCCAATTTTGTTTTAAAAATGCAGTTTTTGCCCTCACGACGGGAGAGATATATTAATTCTTAAGTTTTTCTAATCTTTGAGAATATTTATATAAAGGATTATGAATTTTTTGTACATACTTAAAAGTCAAACTTTGGTGAGTTTTTTCTAGAACTACGAATATTGTTTAAAATTTTTTTTTAAATATTTCATATAACTCGGATGCTGCCATACAGTTTTTGTTGTTCATTAAAATAGTGATTTTGATTTCATTGACTTCACTAATGATTGGTAAACTATGTTTTCACATAAATTCAATAATTAGTTTCTGTAGTTCGTTATAAACCATATTCGGTTTATTTTTAAATTGTTATTTTTAGCTTCCTAAAACTCTTGTACTACGCGATGTGTGAGTGTTTTTTTTTCTCGTCAATTTAATCCTTGCTGTTAAAGGGTTAACCAGATGATAAAAATAGTGACAAAATTCAAAGTAGATTTGATTACGCCGATAACAGACATCATTACAATATTTTTGCTTGTCTTCCAACACTTTTTCATTTTCTACATTTTATTTTTAATTTTGTTTTTTCTCTCAAGGCTCATACCAATACAGAATTGACTGGATTGGAGATTCTAAGCAAGAGATTATTTTGTTTTTTTTTTGAAAGTGATCCTCCAAAAAGAAAAACACCAACAAATAACAAAGTGTATAAGTGGACCCATTATGGTTATGCATTGAATGTGTGTGATCATTTCATTTTCTACCCATTTTTTGAAAACAAAAAGGTTTTAGTATTTTAATCGTATTGTTAAATATATTTTTTACTCATACCATTTTTTTTTCTCTTATGAACGAAAATTTGAATGAATGAATTATTTCTTCAGGCTCCTTTTGTAGCCACAATTCATACAATCCTCCAGAAAATAAGTAAGAAAAAAAAATGTTTCCCCAAAAATATATATAAAAATTTTTTTTTTAATTTTGATTTCGTTAGTGTGAAATGCAATAAATATGTTTGTACGAGTATTTCTGAAGAGAAAAAAAATAAGTCAATTTCTGAGAATGATAATATTTCTTTCGGTCATTGTGTAATTTGACACTTTGATACACTTTGTGTATGTGTACGTGTATGTTTTTAAAATTGATTCATTGAATCTTAAATTTCAAAGTTTGTTTTTTGTTTGTTCTCTTTCCAAACAAATAAAATTGAAATCAAAGTTTTATAAAACGTTAAACTTTAAATAGCCTCATAATGATTTTGTTCGATATGCAACAGCAATAAAAAACAAACATGCAGGAGCAATAAAAAAAAATTTGAAAAATTTAACCTTTTGTTCTTAAAAATACTCATTTTTGTGCTCGTGTTTTAAAGTCACGGTCATTGACAATGACATGAACTGACATTAAATAATGTGTCATTAAATAAAGTTGCAACTATGAACATTTCAAAATAGAAATGTTGTACAATAGTGTTAAGACATGGGGGAAAAATGTAATAAAAATGCTGCATGTAATTGATTTAATCGATTATCTCATTTATACTATTTCGGGGGGTATGTACATATGTACATGTAAAATCATAAAATTGTTTATTAGTTTGTTTATTTTCGTAATAAAGTTGTCCGTATTGTTCAATAATTGTTTAATGCTGAAAACAAAATAATAACAACAAAAATTCTTTTAACTTGGCGACTTTGTGTCATTATTTAAAAAAGTGTTTAAGGCTTTAAAACTCTCTAAGTACACGAGTTATGTATGTACCTATGTGCTGCTTGTGTTCATAATACAAAAAAATAAGAGTCGTGAAAATGTTTCAATGCTTCACTGCAATACTGACCAGTTCTTGGAGCGATTTGTAACCATGGCTGAGACATAAGCCCACTATTTCAAATCCGAAAAATTTTATGATCCACAGGATGTGTGACGAACGCTATAATACATAGTAGAGAAAGATGTTGTAATAAAAAAATGAAATACTCGTACAAATGGGGAGTCGTGGTATAGTAGTTAGAATGCTCGCACAGGAACTCAAACGACCGAGGTTCAATCCCGGCTAAGGACAAAAATTATAAAATAAAAACAGGCGGTTTTGCTAAATTATAATTTAAAAAATTAAGAGGTTCTCCCCCCCTCCCTCTCTCTCCAAGAAGACCATTTTGATGAAACCTCTCCCTGACATTTCCAGTCTATTCCATTAGAAACGAATGATAAGGAGTACAGCGCCACCTTCTGGGACCAAAACAGCTAACCTATCGAAGACGCCCACCACTTACAATTAACATCCACCGTCATGTGAGGCAATTGCTGTTGATCATTCAAAGGGTGAAGGTATAACACTGGCCCTTGAGTCGTCAAACTGACAATACATTTGTACATATGTGCCCATAATTATGAAACTTGTCTAAGTCAAAATGTAAAAAAAATTATTTTATCAGTTATATCATAACACATTATTTTAAACTAAATTTGTGCAATGTAATTTTTACGAAAGTGTCAAAAATGAACCATTAGATAGTGGTTGTAATTTCATCATTATATGGAATTCATTTAGTGTTGATTATGAAAGTGGTCTAAGTCAAAAATTCTTTAGATGATTCTAAATTTCACGTTTTGGATCTTTCACCTAAAAGAGGAACACCCAAAATATACGGAAATACTAAATTACTTTGATTATACAACACCATTAGACCAGTATCGGAAGAAAAACATAAAGATATTATGAGTTTACTATCGTACATCCCTTCAGTTTTTCAGGGACATTTTAAGAATCTTAAATACTCGAAATAATGATAAAAATGGATTCCTGCTTAAAAATAATTAATAAATGTTCAGGAATTATTTCAATAAAATTATTGTTTTAAATAAAACTCAGTTCTTTATTGCTTTAAGTCATTTATAGCACATTCAGTTAATTTCGAAAGTGGTCTAAGTCAATTCAAACTTTAAAAACAATATTATCGTATGAAATTCACACGAAATTTCATATTCATAATAAATTTCCATCAATTAAGACCAATAAAATTATAAATTAAAATGTCGCATAAGGTAAAAATATTTTTTAATTTATTCAAATGCAATTCATTAAATATCTTGAAAAAAGAAATATATGACTTACACCACTTTCATAATTATGGGCACATATATACAATCTATGAAATAAAAAAAAATCTATCTATCTTCAAATTCCAGTACAATGCACTGTATGAGTAGGGGTCTTAAAAAAAATGGTGTTTGGCGACATTTCACTGCAATAATGCCAAGTTTTTGCGTTGCTTCGTAACCGAGGATTGGGCCTCCTATTTACCCAAGACAAAGATACATACATACATAATTGGCCATTGTAATCCTGTTAAGGGTTCCGGCCCAGCTTCTCGCAGAACCCATGTTGTATGTGTCAATATTTATAAATGAGTACTGGGATCCACAGTTTAAGTTCGACTCCGAACGATAGACTTGAGAAGTTTGTTCATGGCAATCAGCTACTCTCAGAGCTTTTGCCAGAAGACTACTAAGACGTAGTCGACGAAAGAAAAATTTTTCCATATTTCGTTTTCTTTTTTCAAGATGTCAGAGCTGGGGCTTGAACACGGAGGTCTTGTCTAGTAAGCCAACAACCTGAAGAAACAGTCAATGAAATAAATTAGAATGTGAGTATCGGGTCCAAATTAAAAAAGGTGTTTCATCTACAGGCAAGGTCATGACACCTATTTTTTGGGATGATAGTGAGATTTTATTGATTATCTTGAAAAAGGAAAAACAATTAATGTTCGTTATTGTGCTATGCTAACTTACTACGGCGTTTTGCCGCATTGGGCAAAAAGAGAGTACTGCTTTAATACAGTGAAGTTCTGTGACTACCTTCCTTCGCTATGAACAAGACAGTTAAAGTTATAAACCTGAGACCCAACACACCTTTGTGTGAGGCAAATATTATCATTAATATTTTAATTTCCTTGTATGCAGATTACCAGCGGCCCTTAGAACACAGATAAATTTAAAACTTTTTTTTATCAAGGCAATGCACCATTGTGATGGCTGAAATCAGCATAAAATCATATGTGAATTGCTTAGTTTCCTCGTATTATTTTCTGTTTAAAAACTTAAAAAAACGGATCGGTGGTAAAAGATTTTCCAACTATCAGAGGGTGGAGTCTGTGTTTGATGGCTGTTTTATTCATCTAGAGAGTTTTCCTTTTTTGGTCGGCTAATTTTCGGACAGTCCTCAAATACATCTGAATATGTATCAGAGTTGGGTTTATTTTATTGAATTTATAATTCAGACTACCGCTAGACGACTTAGCATTAATGCAGCAATATTGCATCACTTGTGGCAGATGCAAACCATTAAATTAACCCATTTCCGCCCGCTGTACTATATATAGTACACAACTTAAAGTTCAAGTAAAAATTATAAAATGCAGTTTTTTTACTCGGGAAACGCTTTTTATCAGTCAATAAGAGTACATGCAACATCTACGTAGCTGTTGTACATCATAGTTGAAAAATATCAATTATGGAAATCTCTTAGTTTACATCAGTTAACTTTGAAGAACGTTAAATAGCAGTTTATTTACTTGATAACATCACATTCTAATAAAAGCAATATAAAACGGTTTAGTTCGTATAGAATTTTTTGAGCATATTAAGTGCTGCTGTACTAAGCTTAGTACACCTGAAAAAACACAACTCAGGATATTTTTTTTGGCTTTTTTTTTACTGTATAATATACACATATATATATAAAATGTTGTTTAAATCTTGTAATAAATATTGAATTTTAAAAATTGTTCTTTATTTTCATTTGGGCGTTAATGGGTTAAACAATTTAGTAGTAAGGGAAATTTAGTGCACTAAACTAAGCGATTTCAGATTTCCATCACCACTAAAATTAGTAAAAAATGAAATCCAATGCAATAAACTTAACTCTGATATGCAAATAATTTTTTTTAATATGAAATAGACAAAATATTTTATCTACATTTCAAAATTTTTTACATTTTTTTCGTCCTTTTTAATTTCTTATTTCTTAAGAATCTTCTATAAATAAAACAAATTTGTTATTATGGCTGCTACACAAATAAAGTTCAACGTAATACCATTTGTACAACACTTAACAAAGTGTCAAACCACAATATAAAAATCTCTGTATGAAAATATAGTTTCCAATTATTACAACATCAAGACTACGGCAATTCAATGCAATGTAAGGCAACATTGGAGTGAAAAAAAAACGTAAAAAAAACTCTATCCTCCACACAAATATTTTTGCGGATATAAATACGATTATGTAACCTAATAGCGGTGTTGGGGCATAAAAAAAAAAAACGAAACCCACCAATGAACTAAAAACAAAACTTGTACATGTGAGAGACCCTTTAGATGCCAAGGTTTTAAAGTATGGAATGGCTTGTTTACATTTTCATGCAACACCTTGTGGCAAGAATAGATTTTTGTTTATGATGTTAAACAACATCTAAAGAAATTACATATGCCCGTTTAAACAAACCACATCACAGATATCGCGCCCAGTCTACGCTACGCCAACAATTTGTACAGTAATTCGAATTTAATTTGTGGATAAAAGGAACACTATCAAGTTGTGGTAATTAAGAAAGTAGATTATTTTTTTTTTTGCTTCTTTTGGTTTATAATGTTGTACATACAACATTCTTAGAACAGCATTTCCTTATTAAATTATAAAAAGTATTGAATATTGTCTGCTTCCTTAAAAGAGAAATATAATATTTAGGGATTCGGGTAATTAAAGGCAACATTAAGTTTGCTTCTGATGCTTATATGCATATATGGTTTGGAAACTCAAAATCGAGTTCCAGACAGGTTGTGATGTTCTCTGACACATACTTTCTATACAAAATATCTGCAATCTTGATATAGCGCAAGTTAGCAGAGATATCAGTACTGTTTACAACTTATCCAATGGCGATTTAACCCTTTTTTTTACTTGTTTAATAGGACACTAAAACTTTACTACTGTACAGCATTACATACTAAAGGTTTTAATTCAGTTTTTTTTTACAGAAAATTGTGTAATTTTTTCCACCAAAACAAACATTATTTCAAAGGCTTTTCAATGCTAATGTAGTCGCCATAGTCTAGTGGTTAGTGCGTTGGGCTACTAGACAAGAATTCCAGGTTCAAAGTTTGAACTTCAAACCCCAGATCTGACATCTTGAAAGTCAGAAATATGAAAAAAATATTTCTTTACCAGACTTCTGACAAAAGCTCTGAGAGTAACTGATTGCCACGAACGAAACACAAATTTAAATCAACACATGTTCGAGGCAAATATAACAATAAATATCCGAAATTCTTATTTTAAGCAAAAGTCTCTGAAATTCGCAGAATCTTTTCTTAGAGAAAAAAAAAAAAAATTCAGACCAGATCTTTCATATAGTAGAACATTTGTAGCGCATTCTAAATGTTACCATTTAAACTTATATTACTATAGAGTACCCCACATATCTAAACTAGTACGAGCAATGTTTAGTGGTCAACTATGGATATGTGATGGCATTTTGTTTTTTTTCCTTCTGCCATGTCGAACGTACAAGTTAAACTGGTATTGACTCATCCTTCGACTTGATATTTGTCTCTTTTAGGTTAGAAGTATAATATTCTACTCATATTGTATTTTATAAGAAGACGAAAATGCGGAAAAAGATTTATGAGTTCGTGTGACATTTTTACACTACATGAGGTCGTAATGAATTGATTTGAAAAAAAAAATTAAAAGAAAATATGAAGTTGAGAATTAAAAGAAAATAATAAAGACAGGCTCACATGTCTGATGTGGTAAATGTTACGTCTTGTAAAGATTTGTTTTATTGTAGTTTGTGGTAGAACTGGTGTTGGCTTTTTTCTAGTTTTAGATATATTTTTTTTACTGTTAATATGATGGTCTTATAAAAATGTGTTACAATTTGTATAATTTTATTTCTTGTATATTTTTTTATGAATTAAAAATTATATATAATTTGACCTTTAACATCACAACTAAATTATTACAAGACTTTTACGTTTTCTATAATTTTATTACTTGGAGTCAACAATAATAAAATGATTTAATATTTGTATAAGATCTAGACACATTTTAAATAAGGCCTTATAAGTATCTTCACCACATTTTTTAGGCTTTATTTGAAATAATGCAAGAAATTGGGAAAATATCTGGTCTCCGGCATATAACTTATGGCAATTTATTAAAGGATATGATGGGATAGTAAATGCGGAAAAATATTTTAAATACTAGAGGAAAAACTGCTTCCATCAGTATGAAAGCTAGTTCACTGTGGTGAATACATATTCCAACACAATGGTGCAAGAAGAAACAGCAAGAAAAACAAAAACATGGCTACAAGAGAATGGAATTGATATCTCGTCAATCCCAAACCTCAATCCAATAGAAAATCTTCGGACACTCATGAAAAGAAAATTGCGGAATGACCCACAATGATGTGTTAGTGGTTTAAAGGCCAAAATGCAGGAATATGGGACTCAATAACCTCTAAAGATTGCAAAACATTGATAAATACGATGCCAAAGCGGCTAGATGGCGTAATAAAACACAAGGGAGGCGTAACTCAATTTTAAATAGCAAATGTAGCCACTGTACGAATTAATAGTGGTAAAAAAATTGTGTAAAAATAACGAAATTAGGTTTTGGTTTGTATTTTCAAAACATTTACCCAGTAATATACAGATTTATGCCCGTATTCATAAAAACTATTTTAGGTTTATTGAGGGTTTATTTGACAAGTATTGCATAGAAATTTGTCAAATAAATCCTCAATAAACCTAAAATAGTTTTTATGAATACGGGCATTAGTTTTTATATCTAAAAAATATAAAATAAGCTTCCAGAAAATATAACTTTTGAGGAGCAGTTCATACTGTTTTTCTAAATTTTTAGGTTTGGAATGTTAATTTTGTAAAAAATTCTTGGTGTACGACTTAATAGTGGTTAGAGCTCGTACAGTTTAAAGTCGATTCCGTACGAAAGACTTGAGAAGCTTTTTCATGACAATCAGTTACTCTCAGAGCTTTTGCCAGAAGACTGCTAAGAGGTAGTCGCCGAAAGATATATTTTTTCATACACCTATCCCCCAATTTACACGGTACTTTTTTTACACGATTTCACTTTTACACGGATTTTTTCAAGATCTTTCCCCCGATTTAAACGTTATTTTTCGCTTTTTCACGATTTTTAAACTGAACGAATTTTACAAAATAAAACTGTAAAAAACAAAAATTTGTGTTATTTTGCTACACCTTTTTTTATTTCAAACACTACATCCCAAATTTGTAAAACGACAGCAATGAGTACAACCCATAAAAAAACTGGTACCAATCCATCAACTAGAGAATCGCCTCAAATAATATCATATCATTTCACCAATCAAGAAAAAAAGTTTAATAGTCATCGATAGTGATTAAATCTGCTCAAATCTTTGATATATTTTTTTGTAATTTTCTAATTTTTTTAAAAATTCGTAATTATTTTTAACATGTACTCGTACACATTTGTTATTACAAAACTGAATGGATATTTTGTTTCTTTATTAGGTGTATATTTTATTTTTATTTAACGTAAATGAAAGAAAAATAAATGAAAAAAATGTATAAATAAAACAAAAATTAATTAAATTAAAAAACTAATTTGATTTTACTTATTTTAGACTTGTTTCGTTTTACACGATTTTTTATACAAAAAATTTGATTTCGATTTACACGGTTTTTTCAGGAACCGATCTTCCGTGTAAATCGGGAGATAGGTATATTTTTTTTTTTTGTCAAGATGTCAGAGCTAAGGTTTGAACCCTGAGCTATCGTCTTAGTACACGTAAGTAAGTGGCATATAAACATGTACATTTTATTTTAAATGTCAAAGCGATTTTGTAATGCAACACGAAACAAAAGTTTTAGTTGACACAGCCTTTGTAGTTCCAACTCGCTCGATAAGTACTACATTCCCCTTTAATTACAATATTTTTGTTCTAATTTACACTAATTTTGCTCTGTTTAGAAGAATGTGTGCAGATTACAACAAGCCTTTCCATCTCATTGATTGGATTATGCGACAACAAGAAAAGGCTTAATTGAATTCTTATATTGTTAATGCTAAACATTAGATTATCATTAAGAAAATTTTAAGAAATTGCACTCATTAGAAATGAATAAAATGAATAAATCTAGCCAATGCTTAATTCATTGTTCAAAAACTTTGTTTAATGTGTTGATGAAAACAATTTTACTTCGTTTTTATTGGTTACCATAGCAAATTATCTAATGCAATAGCTTGCTTTTCATATAATTTTCATGATTCCAAAAAATTTTGGAATGAATTTAAAATGAATTCAATTTATGTAATAATTTAGAGGTTTTTTTATATTTTTTTTTATTTGAGACCAATGCTCAGGGGTAAACGCCTACTAAATCCAGTGCATTGTGTTGGAATTTTTGGAAAGGACAGTACATTTATGATATTTGTTTTTCTTATATTATTAAGCGCCTTAGGAATGAGACAAATTGCTATGAATTGATCATTCAAAGGCCAGTGTTATACCTTCACCGTTGAATGATCAACAGGAATTGTCTCATCGTTGCATGTTGATTGTGTGGTGAGTGTCTTCGCTGAGTAGGTTTAGCTGTTATCTGCTACTTCCCAATAAATGGCGCTTTTCTCCTGATCATTCGTTTTTTTGTTGACATTTGTTAAGGTGGAATAGAGTGGAATGTCAGGGAGCGGTTTCTTTGTAGATGATCTTTTCTTAAATCACTTGCATTTTATTTTGATTGGTAAGAGTATTTTTGACATTAGAGTAATTTTTTGAAATGTACTACAATAGATACTGAAATTATTTTAAAGTGCCTGTATAACTTTAAATATAAAAAAATAACATGCAAGTGCATTGTTTGATGTAATTATATTTACATATATTATGATATTAGATTATAACAACCTCTTTTAACACTTTACTTGAAAATTATTTACGTATCGATTACGTTAAGTTTGAGTTAAACATTGAGTGAATGACTACGTTTCTTTTTTGTGAGTCACGAAGTTTTCTAAAACCACTTAAATAACAACTTTAATCTCAAGTATGGATATTGTTTTATAACGGTTATTATATCCACTTACCTTTGAAATTGTTTATTAAAATACATACGTACATATTAAGAAGAAATTGTTTGACATTTTGTTCTTATTTTTCAGATAATGATAATGCAACTTTCTTTATCGACATGTGTATTTAATTTGTAGAGATGCTTATCGTTACCACTCCTTTTAAGTTTTTTTTTAATGATAATTATTCTTTAAAAATACCACCAACTAACCAACCAATCAACCAACAGGTGGTCCCTCAAGTAGAATAAAAAAATGTCATTCATTTTACATAATTCTTTGTAAATTTTACGTGAAGGAATTCATTATTTGAATAATTTCTTTTTTGTGATAATAATTTGAATATTTTCAAGACTCTTTAAAAAAACAGACTTTAGTCTCCGTTACATCATTTTGCCGGCAATCAATCTACCAATTGTTTCATCTTTATGGTAAAAATTACAAGTAAAATAAAAATAAAACAAACTTTTTCCTTTGATCCACTTGACATAATAAAACAAAATTTAACTTTTTTTCTTGACTTTTCAAAAAAAAGCATGGTTTTTTTCTTTCTTTCATCTTTCTATCCACAGTTACATTTTAATAATCGTAAGAATGAATATCTCTTCCTCACGTTATATTTACACGTCTTTGTTTTAATGACTTTGACATTGAATTTTTGTGTTGCCTTTTCTTAGGTTTTGTTGTAGTTGTGACATTTAAATTGTTGTGTCTTCCTCTGGTTTTATGTTGATGTTTTCAGTTTTATGTGGGGGTCTTTGTAATGTTGTAACTTTGAAAAACGAAAATGTCATGTTAAATGTCGTCGTTAAATGTTAACATTTTGTTTAGCATTATATTACCAAAATCATCTCTGATAACATTCTCAGATAATGTTGACTTAAATAATGCTTAAATTATTGTTTAAATCTCTTTTATCAATATCACCTTATATATGTATGTAAGTTTTGTTTTTTTTTATGTTTTTTTTATTAAAAGAAAAAAATGTTAACGTTAAATACCTTTTTTTGTGGTTTATTTTAATTGGCCTTAAATTAAGTATTATTTGTAATCTAACTGTGACTACACAAAATCAACTTTTATTTCCTGTTTAATATAAATTACTAGAAGTCCTTTTTAGATGCTAATACTGTCTAGTTTTCTTGGCGGTTTTCTTATTTGATATGCTAAATAACCTATCAAATCGTAGATATTTGCAGGACTGCAGTAATTTGTTTAACTGTTTTCGAAAGGCAAACGATTTCAAACAAGTGAAATTTTATATAAAAAATACTCAAATTATAATATTTTTTGATATTTTTTCATACGAGCATATGTAAATTCTGACCTGTTTGAAATTGCTTGCCTTGCAGAAAGAGGCAGCTAAAGTATTTTAATTAAATGGTTTTGTAAGGAAAGGGCTTGTTATTTATTAGCATGCTAACACTAAACATAAAAATGCTTGTATAGAAGCACCGGGAGTTCGGTAAATACTTTCCCAGAAAGGGAAGCCTGAGATGTGTTAAGTTCTATGAATAGATCTGCATATTCTTCTTACTTCCTGCTTAAATGGAGTTCGATTGATGAAAAGAGGCAAATAGATACAGAAACCATGCTAGACTAATCATAAAATAGCATATTTTAACTTTAAAGACGATTTTGAAGAAGGCAAGAGAGGCCAATGAATCCAGAAACCATATTGCACAGCAAAATCTTAATCAAGTATATGAGTACATACACACATAATTAGCCATTACAACCTTGTGTCAGGGTTACGGTCTAGTTTCTCGCAGCACTCTGAACGCCAAAATTGAGAAGCTTTTTCTTGGCAATCAATTACTCGCAGAGCTTTTGCCAGAAGACTGCTATAAGGTAGTCGCCGAAAGAAATAATTTTTTCATATTTCTTTTTTCCAAGATGTCAAAGCTGAGATTTGAACCCGGTGCTATCGTCTTAGTAACCCAACACACTAACCACTAGACAACTGCGACTACAAGTATATGAGTACTGATTATAAAATATCATATTGAAGTTTAGAGAAGATTTCTTTCGAGAATACGTATGTCCATTCATGCTCTAAAATGAACACTAAGGCATCTTCTGTGATGGACCGATGATTGTAGGGTCAAATAAACTTTCAGATAATATCAGTGTTTTTCAGGTGGAGATCTTCGCTATATAGAAAGTTGCGGAGAAAGCGGCAGAGATAACTACATGTGATAGGATGATGATAGTTGATGATAATCAGGAAGCGATACATTACCTCTCATTAGTTAAGTTATTTTCAATTCTAGTTATGTAATGGAATAAGAAGTTAAGATGTCTATTTTTTTGTGTTAGATTTCAGAGCACTGTAATGTTGATAGAAATAAGAAAGCGGACGAAATTGCCAAAAGATTTCTGCGGCAGCCCAATAGTAGATGTAAGGATGTAACAAATTTGTTTAATTAGTAGATAAACATGGCGGCAACTCGACGGAAACAAGACCGAAAACCTAATAAGTCAATCGAGGAGGAGTATCGGCAGAGCTGTTTATGCAAAACACTATGACTATAAAAAGAAAACACGTAAATCCTACATGAATTGCGGAGGAATGGTAGTTAGGGATCGGTGAAGCAAATTTTTCGTGTTAGCTAACAAGAGGATAAAATGTATCACCTCACAATACTTCCATACATTATAAGATATCGTAGACATTAAACTGGAGAAAATTATTGGCTTTATGAACGCTAAGGTTTCAATTTATCGGTTTTCTAAACAAATTTTTTAGACATTAGTTTATTTTTTGAGTTGCGACGAATATTGTGATTATTATTAGTATTTTTCTCTTTAGTAGTATGCCTCGGCTAACCATAATCGTTAACCGGCACCATTATGCTCAAAGTGTTGAGTTACTTAAACCCTACCTAGGTTTTTAAGTTTAATACAAGCAACTATCTAATATAAGAATTAATGTACATTTTGATGTCATCATTAACCGCGGAAACGGTTAGATCGATTTTAGCCAAGATTCCAGGGTTCGTTGGGGATAGTCTGTATATTGTTTATTTGAAGTTTGCCCGGCCCATTGGTTCCGGAGATATGGCATTTAGATTTTCCTATATAGTCCCATACAAATTCAATGTGAAATTTTTTCATATAATGCCTAAATTATATCTTGAGAACTGTTAAAGCTAAATTTGGTCTGAACGACTTCATGGTCAAGGAAAATCATCAATCAGAAAGTTGGCGTGGTACCTCCCATGTAAGTTAAATATTTAAATATGTCTTTATATCTTAAGAAGTGTTAAAGCTGAAGTTTCTGAGCTTGGTGTAATTGATTTCGTGGTTATTAAAAATCATCAGTCGAAAAATGTGTACAAATGGTAGTGGTAGGTGTAGCGAAGCACGCCGGGTTTATGCTAGAATAATTAAATTTAAAAATCAGGATCGTACTAGGAGCTGATAACACTTCCTTATCCAGGATAAAAATTTCAAAAATATGTTTTTTTTATAGTTTTTTTTCATAAAAATAATTCTAACATATGAAATGTATTTCAAGATGTTCGTTATTTAAAAACCTACAAATTTAAAAATGATTTCTTTAGATGTATAAAAGTAATAATAAATTGTTCACAAATAATTTCCTTCGTATTTTGGTAAAAGAAGGTTTTCTCATTCTATTTAACAAAAAAGAATTATTTGTTTTTCTCTATCTATTTTAAACAACCTGTGGGTCAATTCGATACAAGATTTTAGAAAAAAAAGAGATTTGACTTATTATCGCTTTCATTGTAGGTGTTCTAAAATTAAGCTCGAACAACTACATATATAAAACAAAAACAACATCAACAACAATTTTGAAAGTAACAACATGAGACAGAGTAGTTAAAGAGTATCTTATTTTGAGGTTCTTAATATACCCTACTTTATATTGAAGATGTTGGAGTTCCTTTATATCTCTTTTCTTACTCAAACAATATCTGGCATATATTTACTCGTCCTCAGCAGAGCTATTTATCACAAAAAATTTCACATAAAATTACTTCTACAAATATGACAGCCAATCTATTACAACGTCTGTTTGAATAAGCCCTCTTAACAATGCTGGTTGTTCATAGGTAACAATAATGAATTAAATTATTAAATACTAGAGTCGAAACTTATTAAACCCTATTCTGTTTTTTAATAAATAATTAATTATTTTACAATACTAGTTACCGTAGTTTATTGTGTGTGTTGCTTAACTCAGACAAAACTCCATTTTTCAAACTCTAGCTCTGACTATCTCTAGACTAGCCCCTAATTATGCAGTATATTGTGCTGGTCTAGGAAAATATGTTATGGGAAGAGGGAAAGAGGGAGTAGTACTTGTGGACATTTGATTTAAACTGAAAGGAAAAACATTCGCTGGAGATTGTTCCATAAACGAGCGGTGCGACTAAAGAATGAATTTTCTCTATAATGCATTGTGCGATTCACTGGACAATCAACTACAAATGGATGTGCTCTGACAGAGTTATAAGTAGTCCGCAAAAATATGTGATTATGTGGAAACAAGTCCATTATTTCATCAGAGCACCTCCCATGGTAGTACCGATTGAACAAACGAAACGTACGCCACATTGCGCCGATGTTCCATCGAATCGATAGAGTTGGTTATCCTACCGACGCTGATAAGCAGCTTCGCTTTTTCCTGTATACGGTCGAGAAGCCCCAAAATAGACTTTGAAACCCCGGCGCATACATGAGAGTTGTATTCCATCCTAGGTCGCATAAAGGTCTTGTAAATATTAAGAAATTTAAGGCCTTATTTGACACCATAAAATCAAACTGAAAAATTTGTTCCCCCATACTTAGGTTAGTGTGATTATGTTGTGATCTCTTAAAACTGTAGGGTATAAAAGAACCGACCATATTTGGCTTCAAATATTTTTGAATTGCCGCTGATGTTTTTGTATTTGTAAGTAAGCGTAACTAAATTGTTTGATTAATGTTGTAAGAAGAGAAAGATTTGCAAAAAATAAAAATTGTTTTTTCTCGATTCTGGTCTGAATTATTGGTTTGCACCTTAACTGTGTAATGTTTAGCAACAAGTATTGCCGTAAGATATTAAATATTTGTGGAGAGTTTAACAACATCGACTTGTAGCAGTCATGACGTAGCAATGAATTGAAACACATACAACGAAACATGAATTTTTTCTTATATTTAGCAACTTAGTGGCTATGGCGGTGGTTGGCGTGGTGTAAAAAAATAATTCTGTTGAAATAAAATGAGTGTTTTTTTTTTCTTATTTTTGCCACTTTGCCAACGTTGTCAAAATAAAATAGAAGTTCTCTAAATGTGCGAGTAGCGTAAAATAAATTAAAATTTATATTGCGAAGGTGTTGGATAACGGACAATGGGTAGGTAACTCTTGAAGTTTTTAGAAGGGAATTAAATAATATTAAATAATCTGGACAAGTGACTTTTTCTGTCAATTATGGTGTAAATAGTTTCAAATCAAATCTCTTTAAATACACTATCTCTTTCCTTATTCTTATAACTTATAATCCTAGCATAAGCACAATATAAAGAATCGGCAGTGTTCCATTGAAACGTATAAAACTGACACGCCTACTTTTAATACCACCAACTCTCTAATAATATCCGTTTAGAACAAAATCTATATGGGAATAGAACAATAAAAAATCAATTAAAATCACACAATGACATAAGAAACACTGTTGAAAACTTGTATTGAATTAACCGCTACTTTTACCGAATTTTTTTATGGAAAGTAAAAATGGTTTCTAAGCACTTATTAGCGCCCATACTTCAAATACTCTCTTTGATTTAAACCATGGACTGAAACCGAACCCGAACCCGAACCGAAATGGGTGCTTTTATAACCATGAACCCGAACCCCGTTGAACCCCAAAACTCATCCAGATTCGGGTTCAAAAAATCTAAAAAAATAATTTTCGCACATAAAAATATTCTGTGTACTTAATAGAGGGCCGCGCAAGCATAGCTTAAATGTCTTACTAGCAATCATCCATTTTTTAAATATTTCATGTCAAGTACTTTCTCTTTATTACATAAATGTTTTAAAGAGAAAATATTTTGAACTACAAACAAAATCAAAAACATCAAAACTCTTGTAGAAAAGAATACAAAGCCTTTAAGAGAATAAAGAAATAAGACAAAATCATCTTCGCAGTTCCTGCAACGCAAGTAAGCGTAGAAAGGGCTTTTTCAGCTTTGAAATTTATTTTATTACCACAAAGATCAAATTTAAAAGAAGAAAATTTAAAATATATTTTAATTATTAAATTAAATGAAAATTTTTTGAAAAATAAATAAATGATATTGTACTTTTTTTCTAAATTTTGAACCCGAACCTGAACCCTGGACCGAACCTGAACCCAAACTTTTTATTTTGATTAACCCGAACCTGAACCCGAACCCAATTTTTTCAGGGTTTCAGTCCCTGATTTAAACATTAATGTTTAAAGGATTGGCATAGATAAATTTGAGTATTATATTTATACTAGCCTAAACGCGGCGTACTTTGCTACACCTACAACTACCATTTGTCCACATTTTGCGACAGATGATTTTTAGTGACTACAAAGTAATTCAGACAAAATTTAGAAACTTTAATTATAACCAAGATCAACATATACTGAACTCAAAAGTTAGTTTGTGTGAAAGCTACCAGGTCTACTTGTCCACCCTTTTTCTGATTTCTAATGACTACGAAATCAATCTCACCTAATTCAGTAACTTTAGCTTTAACACTTTTCAAGGTACGTATTTATAAAGAAATCAATTTATAACTTGTATAACTTGTATGGGATGATTTGCCTTGAGAGTGAAGTAATTCAGACACAATTCCAAAACTTTAACTTCAACATTTCTCAAAATAAACAAAAATCAGTAATTAGTTTGTATGGGAATCGCCACGCTCACTAGTCTAATTCCGCCCACTTTCTGACTGATGATTTGCCTTGAGCGTGAATTTATTCAGACCAAATTCAGAAACTTCAGTATTTAGTTTGTATGGTCCGATTTAAAAAAAAACATACCCTATTGCATTTTCGGTTGTTGAGTCTATCTATATATGTTCCAAATATCAACAAAATCGGTTCAGTCGTTTAGGCATATATATGGTTAATAAGTAAAAAAGGTAAAGAAATTAAATTTTTAATTTTTTGTAGTTAATAGACCCATTGTGCATTTTGTACTATTTATTTTACTGAATTATTTAAAGGTAGCAGAAAAGAAATTAAAAAAGAAGACGAAACAACAAAAAAATTTTCTTCTTGTCAATTAAGGATTTTCTTGGACAACTCAGGCTACGAATAAACGGTAAACATAAGTCGTATAATTGAAAGCTGGTTTAGTTTTCTAGATGTAATTTGAAATTCAAAAAGGTTTAATTGTAACATTAACTATGATCGTCATTAGAAATGGTTGAAAATTGGTTTAAAAATAATAGAATTTAAAGAGAATTTCCTGAATTTTGGTTTTATTTTAATTAAGCTCATCCACCTGCTAAATTTAAATCCTCATGCACACAAGCCAAATTTTCATCACAGGATACAATAAGAAGATACAACTGACTGATGTAGCACAGAGAATAGCGGCCTACTATTTTTAAATGCATGAGTATTTCTATAACAAAAAAGGCAAAACTCTTACATTGGAATGTTTGGTTGGACTATTATTGTTATTGTTTGTTTTTTCATTTTAAATGACCTTTAACATTTTACCGACTGGCTACCACCAGGTATTTTTGTTATGTATCACAGTTTCTTGTATCTGTTTCTAAAACAATGACCGGCATAAGGAGAACATGCTTAAAATGAGACTGTTGTTGTGAGCAGCATGGGTATAACTGCGTGATGAAATGTTAGTAAAAAGTGGTGTTTCTTTTGTGTATATTAACTCATACAATTTCATTCATTAATTCATAATTGACCATTACAACCCTGTTTGAGGGTTACGGCCTATCTTCTCTCAGCGTCAGTATTGTATCCATGAATACCGGGACCTACAGTTTAACGTTGACTCTGTACTCAGACTTGAGAAACACGCTCATGGCAATCAGCTACTCTTAGAGCTTTTGTCAGAATAGGTAGTCGCCGAAAGAAGTATTTTTTCATATTTCTTTCTTTCAAGATGCCAGAACGGGGTTTGAAACACGGAGCTCTTGTCTAGTAGGTCAACACACTAACCACTAGACTATTAAGGAAATTTTACATATATCATAAAAAAAATTAATTTATTTTCTTTAAAAAATATGGCGATTTTGGGTTGTTTTTATCCCACATGATAAACATAACAATTATGTATATGAATATGTATGTAAATATCTAGCAAAATTTCTCTGGCTGTAAAATCTTCAGAATGAATTTTCTTTCAATTTTGTTTGGTCTCTTTTCGTCCCCCGGGGCCTACTAGTGCCGGTCATTTTTCTAAAGTAAGACACAGCAGGTTTACATGAAGTTGTGGTTTTTCTTTGAATTCTTTCATATTGTTGTTCTTCAATAAAGGCACTTGAAGGACAATGAATTTAAATTTATTTTTATATTTTTCATAGTTTTAAGAAGTCACTGAGCATGAGTTGTTCTGTGTCTTTTTCGTTGTGTTTTAATATATTCATGATTAATCATCCTACCACCTCAATGACTTAATTAGTTTGCTTTAATTTTTTTATACAATTTTTTACCACTTTACCTTTTTTTGAATTTTTGTTGGTGCAGTTGTTTTTGACCCTTTTTTTCTATCTTTTCTTGTGTTTTCGTTTCAATGCCTGAAAAAAAGGTTTTTATCCTCGATACTCATTAATTCAGCAGGAATAAAATTGTATTCAGTGAATAGTTAATTTTTTCTATAATTAGTTGAAATGTTATTGTTGGTTTAAAAATAAATTAAGTCACCCGCATTGTTTTAAAGAATTCTTATGTATTATGCAGTTGCAGGATGGTGTCTTTAAGGTCTTTAACTTAATGAAGACTTATACACCTGGATTAGCTTAACATCGTTTTTTTTTATTAATTACTATTTCGATAACATTAAATCATTTTTATTGTATTTCAAAATATTATCTTCCCCAAAACTATATATTTGGTGGGATTTGTGTTATGGTATCTCGTTTACACCTTTTCGATACGCTAAAAAGGGCAATAGTTTAGTAGGGGCATTTATAATTTGGTATAAAATTAAGGCTTACAAAAAAAAAAAAAAATTAAATAAAATAAAATAAAAACAGATGAGAATCCACAAAAGTGTATTACTTTTATTAGAATTTGTGAAAAATGAAACGATTTTAAACAATTTAATAAATAAAACTGCGAAAAAAAAAGGAAATTAGAATTGAAATGCCTGGGAAGTGATAACATTTGTTCAATAGGCATTGTCGATTTTAACAAAAATCTGTTTCAGGTTATCCCAAACATGCTAAAATCCGTAACTTATCTTAAAAAAAAAATCATTTCTTGTTTTAGCTTTCATAGAATATGTTCTTTACGTAGCAGTTTTCTTCGTTACGAAAATTTCAGGATCATATAAATAATTCGGATTATGCACATTGTGATAATTTAAGCTATTGCATATCGGCTTAGAGGAAATTATGCTGGGAAATATAGAATAAGCTTTTTTTGTGGTTGTAAATATTAAACAACAATTTTTTCTGTGAGAAGTTTAGAAAGTGCAAAAAATTAAACAATTCCTTTTTTCAAGTAGAGTTAAAACTATTTATTCCGGATAGTTCCGGTGTAAAACTATATTTGGGTTAATCTTTCAAGGGTTCAATTTAAGAGCCATTCCTAAATAAAAGCGGCAAGCGGAACATTGCCTTACGTTGTCAGCGTTTACTAAACAAAAGTGTTAACGTTATAACCAATAACATTAAAAACAGGGTTGTGCAATCAACATAGATACATATGCTTATGTAACAACCCTGACTATTTTTGTGACACTAAATTTTATATAAAAAAGTTACACTTTATTTTATTTATTTATTTTATATTATTATTTATTTCCTTTAGTTATTTTACTTATTTTTTTTCTTGTTTTTTGCCTTTTGCAATTAAACTATAATAGATCCCCGTCTTCAAATTATTATTTCTTTCGCCGACTACCTGTTAGCAGTCTTCTGGAAAAAGCTCTGTAAGTTATTGATTGCCATGAAAAAGCTTCTCAAATCTGTCGTTCGGAGTGGACTTTAAACTGTAGGTCTCGGTACTCATGAATAAAAATTAAAACACACAACATGAGTGCTGCGAGAAGCTAGGCCGTAAGCTTGACACAGGGTTGTAATGGCCAATTATGTACATATGTATGTATGCATGGACTTGAAGAAATACCAGACGACGCTGCAGCGTGCAAAAAAATTATAATATTAAATATAAATTTTCCAGTTTTATGGGAGGTATGCGTAGCAGTCGCTCAATTTCGGCCATTTTTTCCAATGTAAATATTGGCCTAGTGACACCTTGTATCGACATTTATAAGTTTATTTTTATTTTTTTCCAAGATTCAGTATTTCCCGGATAATTGCCCCACGCTTAAATGGCTTTCACGCTTAATTACTTCAATTTGTAAATCCCCATATTTTTCTTACCATTTTCTAATAAAATTCCACGGTTAATTAACTTCCGCTTAATTGCGTCATTCACTTAATTACCTCAAATATATTTTCCACAAAGAGAAATTTCCCTTAAAATTCCCTCGTTTAATTACCCAAAATATTTATTTTCTAAAAATTGCAGCTTAACTCAACTATGGTTATATAGGCATAAAATATCCGTTAAATTTACTTTCAAACTACTTTTTTGAAACAATCTTACAATTAAAGTCTACCAAGTTTATGTATAAGTATGAAGTTATTTGCTTTTCATATGTATTGACGGCAGTATATGTATACTCGTATAGGCAATTACACGTATTCGGTTAAATAACTTCCACGCATAATTATCCAAAAATTTTGACTTTTTGTCGAGGCAATTATCCGTGGAATACTGTATAAAATTTGTCCATCTAGATTCTAGAATAACAAAACCTTGCACTGTGCATTACATATATGTCAAATGGTCTATAATGAGTTAATATAATAATAAAATAGAAGTAATTTTTAATTGTAAGCGGTTGGTACGTAAAGGTAACTTCTAATTTAATTAAAAAGTGTTGGCAAAACAAAAATTTAAGCAAAACCTGTACTTAAACGTTTTGTGGTCAACAGATAATAACATTTTAATTATTTCTTTTAAATTCATACGTACATATGTTAATAATTAATTTCCCCTGAGTATTATATCGTATGTGTTATAAATTTTTTTGCTTTGTTAATTATTAAACTTCTTTTGATTCATTTGTTTTATTTTAAGTGTTCAATATAATTTTTAAGCCGAGTTTTATTGATTTGTTATTAAAGATTCAAGGCCGTAATGCTGGCGGTTAATGAAGGTGGTGACGATGTAAAAACATGAAACATTTTGTTTAAAAGAAAAAAAACAAATTATTATTGCTGTTTTGTTAAATGAAAACTGATATTGTTTTATTTACTTAAATATTTTAATTTATTAACTGCTTTTATTTAGAATTTACATACAAGCATATACGTAATTCCCTCATTTAAAATAATATTAATTTAAAACGAATAAATAAATCTTTTAAAGCATGTGTTTAATGATACGAGTAAAAAACAAAATTAGTAAAAAATTATAGGCTATTAAAACGAACTCTATAACACTCTACATCATAATCCCAACACAATATATGGTAAGGTAAGTTTAAGCCGCCAACCTTAAAGTCACGTCTGAAAGTAATTTCTGCTAAACTTGCTAAACTAAAATCAACTAGAAGAGGTTTAAGAGTAATGCTATTTTCATTGATTCTAAATCATTGAATTAGTAAATTCCAAACAAATTGCGTCTTTTAATTATGCAGTACGCATTACTTCGTTTCATTGATTTCAAATGGGTTCAGTTTCTCTAAATTCTCGTACAAATACACAATCTTCAATGAAAAGCTAATGGTAAAATCATTCATGTTTCACTTAAATTAAACCACTTCTTCAGGCGATGCATTCGTTATTTCATTACATTTTTGCCATATAATATTTTACTGGTTGTGTTAGGTTCTTTTAAATATAAAAAAAATTTATTTCCATACAAACCAAAGTCACTTATAGCATATGTAACTCTTGTTTTGATTCTAAGTTTTAGCTTTTTACCAATAAGTCGCCCTTTAACAACTAAAACTCAATATGCATTGTCACTTCATTTAAATTTATTTTATTTGTATTATTTATTTGTATTTGTTTATTCATTCAATCCTGTTTTTGAGATTTTATATAACAAACAGAAGTAATTGTCATGTTGTTTGTCAGTAGCAGCAGTAAATAGAAGGAGTTGGAAGTACACGATTATGTGCATTTGAAAATCAATTTTTTTTTACTGTCAATATTAAATTGACATAGAACTTAAATCGGTTGTCATCTGCTATTCATTTCTACAAGTTAGAATGTATCTACTTACTAGAGCAGTGCTGAGCATAGGGATTGAAACAATTAATGTGTGTATTTAAATCAATTTCAATTAAAATCTTTATTGTCACGGTGTTGTAAAACAATTAAAAAAACATTAAATTATTGAAATGTTGTTATTGTTGTTCGAATTTGTTTTTTAAATATATTTGTTTTCATGGCAAATTGATTAATTATATATTCTTAACAAAAGCAGCTTAGAAATGTATTGCAGTAAGACTACAGTGCGTGGCATTATTAATAAATACATATGGTACATCTTGAAAAAAGAAATATGTAAATAATATTTCATTCGGCGACTGCCTCTTAGCAGTCTTCTGGCAAAACCTCTGACAGTATCTGATTGCCATGAAAAAGAGTGCTGCGAGAAAGTAGGCTGTAACTCTGAAACAGGGTTGTAATGGCCAATTATGTATGTATTAAATATGGTAAAACTAACTAGGACTAATACGTCATTCCTCAGTTTAAAAAGTTAAGTTATATAAAAAAATTTTAAGGCTTTGATTTCGATTAAATTTTTATTTCGTATTATTTGCTTTGAGCTTGAATTTCTACATTTCTAATGGTATTATACGCGTAGACACGATCTCTCATGTCAAATAGCACGATCCTGGTAGCAAATTGACATCGATATTTCTAAAAATAATGCCGCCCGCAAATTTGTCATACAATAAATCGGTTGTGTTGTGTTACTCGTAGCAATGTCTTGTTAAAATCAGTTCAGTTCGAAATTTTTAATTGCGGATCCTCCAGCGACATTTTGGAAAAAATATGGCCGATTTTTTCGAATACAATGGATTTTCACCATTCAGTTTCAGATTCTTGTTGAGAAATGAGCTGTGAGTAAGAAATGAACTTCAACGCTACAGAAAATTTGGCTAAAAAAAGTAGTATTGAAGCCTGATGCTCTATTATCCAGGCAGCATTTCTACTAGCTGGGTCATTTTGATCACAAATGTTTTGATTAAAAAAGCAACTTGTTTTTTCATCGTATGGAGAAAATTCAAGCGCCGCAGCATGAAGAAAATTTTATATCATAGAATTAATATTGAATTACTTGATCACATTTGAAGAAAGAAAGGATTCCTTTTTTAGAATTTATCTTTCAAAAGCTTTTACTAATAATAAAACAAACAGGAATGTATCAGAAAGGAAAAATATGTTTTACTTTATTACACTTTGAGGTACATTAACAGAAACAAATAAATTTCCTTTTTTTAATTTTTTTTGAATCCAATACTCTGGGATAAACCTCTACTGAGGCTGTGCATTGTATGCAAATTTTTGGAAAGTACAGTATATATATATATATATTTATTTTTCTTATAAGATGTGCGTCACTATAAACTGTAACACATCAAAAGTCAAATAAAAACTGACTGGAGTAAGCTAGAGTTAAAAATAAAACAGTTTTATTTTGCATTTTTATTACAGATTTATATTCTGTATTATTTTATTTAAAAATTAATTTAATTTTATAAAATTTTTTATTTTATTCATTATGCCATCCATAAGCAATGTTATAGTGTTTTCGGTGATTTTTTTGGTACCAGCTGTCCATTTATATCGAAAACTAGTAATGGTTTTGGGAACAGATGTACTCTTCTTTAGTTCTATTTTGACCAGAGCCCAATATCTCTCAATAGGCCGCAGCTCTGGGCAGTTTGGTGGGTTAGCCTCTTTTGAAACAAAAATAACATTATTTTTATTATACCAGACTATTGCGCTTTTACTGTAGTGACATGTTGCCAAATCTGGCCAGAAGAATGTTGATATGTTGTGCTGTCTTAGAAATGGGAGCAACCTCTTTTGAAGATACTCTTTGATATAAATATCTGAGTTTATTGATCTCAATGTAACAAACGATGCACTTCTGTTGCCGCAGCTACAAATAGCCTGCCAAACTAGGAAGTTTTTGGGAAATTTTGATAGTTTTTTAGTTCGGAACTCTTTAGAAACATTGCCTCTACTATCCGCTACATAAAACTCTTGGCCAGGAAGTTGCGCAAAGCCTGCAAAAACGTAAGTTTCATCACCCATTACACAACATTCGAACTTTTAAAAAAATTCTTTTTTGAGGAGTTTTGCTCTTTTTTTTGCTTCAATATTCTTCTTAGCAGTTCTATCCGGAACTTTTTGGACTTTAAATGTTTTAAGGCCAGCTTTAGCTTTAACTCGGCTCACAAAACTTTCCGAACATTGCACGCGCCGGGCCACTTCGCGACCAGAAATGTTTGGAAAAGCCAGCAAAATCTTCTCAACCTTTTTGGCTTTCGCGTCGTTCGTTACCAGTTTTGCTTTACCTGTTCCAGGCTTTCTTTCAATTTTTAGGTCTTTGTTGAACTTTTTGACCACTCTGGAAACACATTGCCTGGTCACGTGAACTTCCCTAGCAACTTTTGTATAACTCCAATATGGTTTTTTTTGAATTATTTGAATAATTTTTGTATGCACTTGTCTTTGATTATCCATTGTGAACTAACTAACAAGTCAAATTTGACAAACTGATACATTTTAAATTCTGACACATTTTTCAAAGATATTGTGATTAAGAAAAATAATTTTGATTAAAGCTGAAAAAAGTTATTAAGAAAAATTGGTGTTACACTTTATAGTGACGCACATCTTAATACACTGTAAAAACAGCTGTTACTTGATATTTTTGATTCCCACAAAATTTCTTTTAATTTGTAAGTAATATGCATTACGAAATTATATAATAATTGGTGCCGATGAGACAACTACTCATGCCGGAAGTGTCTAGAGCGTTTTCTTTTCTTTTCCTTTTTTTCATTTGGTCTACTGTTTTTGACAAATAAAAGTGCCTTGTCGATTTTCTATTGTGCCACCACCTTATATTTATTATTTCATCATGGTAATAATTAAAGTGCTGATCTGCTAGTGTTAACGGATTTGAGGCATAGGAGAGATCTATAAGTATAATATATTTAAGACGTCAGTGTTATACGATTATGATTTATATCTGACGAAATCATTTGAAAATAAATTTATTATTTATATATTGTGAGTTATGTGCAAGAGTGCTAGTGCGAGTATTGTGGGTTTGATTTCCACCAAAGACCCTGGTCTCCGACACTACACCGAGCGTATGGTCTTTGTCACTCTGTTCCTTGTAATTAATTAGAATATCATTTAATATTGTCTTGTAACTTATTAAATAAATTAGTAAATAATAGTTTGTAATAACCAAATATTTATAAAATTACTGAGAGCCGATAGCCTATGTATCTTACGCTCATTTTTCTTGACTATAATTAATTTTATAATTAATTACAAATCTAATATGTAATAATAATATTAATAAAATTACTGACCGTTAACGTAATAAATATCAGAAGTAAGTAATTAATCAATGGTTCTATTTGTTTTTATGATTTTTTATATTTCAATTATAATAAAGCTTTATCTCTGTCTTCATAATTTCCTCATCTACTGTTTTATGTGTTATTTGGCATAAAGAGATTTATGCCAGACCAACTTTAAGACACATTTCTCTTGGCGACATTCGGACATTTTATTTTATTTTTTTTCTGTTTTTTTTTTAATCAACATATTCATTTGAAATTGAAATGTTAAAAATCAATTAAAATGTTAAACATTTCGTAAGCAAGTACTCGTATTTCTATTGCACTTACACTTGCACAAGTTCGCAGTATAGATTTTCTAAACTAAATACATCATCTGTAACGCCATCATTGTTGTCGTTTATAGGAGCATTTGTAACGAGTTTAAAAATTTTAATGCAAATTTTCAATCTTATAATTGGCTTGAATAATATTCAATTATACCATATTATGGTAGTAGTCCCTGTCGAGTGATAAATGTTTAAGGATTTATTTTGAATAACATTAAAATCAAGAATAATAGCCGGTGTGAAAATGTTTTTTTTTTTTTTTTGTATAAGTTTTTGTACTGTAATATACTAATTGTTGTCAACACTTACTCAAATTCTCAATTTCATTTTAAAATATTTTTAATTAAAAATGCAAATTAATTTTTTTGCTAAAGGCATATAACCAACAAGTGTATTGAAAAGTCAGTTATACGAGTATGCTTTTAAATCAATAAAAACCATAATGAAGGACTTAAAACTTTTATTATATATTTAAAAAGGAAAGAAAAACAGAATCAGTTTGGGCGCAATAGGTTAATAATGATTTATATAAATTTTTTCTATTTAAGAAAAACTGTAAGTCACGAAATTATAGGGATATATTGTAAACAAATTGGTGAAAAAATCTTTGGTATAAAATCATTTAGCCTATTGAATTATGTATAAATAAATAACGATTTTTTTCCTTTTGATTTCTATATAGAGTGAGACCTCAATTATCTGTATTGGATGGGTTAGAGAGCATTCTGGATGATTGGTTGTTCTGGTTAAACCATCACTGATATAAACACTAGTTATTGACACAAGCTATTGACAAACTGTGATGTGAATGCAAATTAGTGTGCAAAAAAGAAGCACTCAATTTTTATCTTATATTTTAACTTTTATTTAAAAAAAAATTACTATAGCATTAACTTAACAAATTGTTGATCTACATATGTGTCTGGAAACCAACCGGACTTGAGTTGTATTGTCGGTTGCCATCTAACAACCAACATTTTATACTTTTAAAAAAGTTTTTTTTTTTAGCAAATAGAAAAAAATTCTTAAATCAAATGAAAATTGCTTGTTTATAATTTAGACCTTTATGCTTTAAAAACACTGTCGCTGCCTTTTAAAAAGCTTTTATATTGTTACACAGTGCAACACAAAAAAAAAATAACCATATACGCACACCACTACGTGATAAAAGACAAAAAAAAAAGACCCGTGTCTCCCAGTTTTGACCAAAGGCATAACATTTTTTATATGCCCCTTGGAAACCGTTCGGAATTTTGATTTAATTTCTGAAGCAAAGTTGTAGCTTTTTTCATAAAGAACAAAAATTGTGAATATATAAAATAAAAAAAAAAAATAAATACGTCATGTTCAAGACCAAAATTGCAAAACTCTTTAAAAATTCGATCTTTTTAAGCTTTTTAGGCCCTGTTTAGGTCCATAGGTAGCAAACCCATCAAAATTTAAGGAAACAATGAACCTAAGATCTCAACAAACAAATTTCTAAACATATGATCTTCCTAGGAATGATTCTTAACTCCATTCAAAATTAAAAAATTCTCGAAAATACCTAAGCGCTACCTAAACGGAGTTAAGAATCATTCCTAGGAAGTTGGTTGATGTCACCAAAAAAAAAAGTATTAAAATTAAAAATAATCTAGATAGTAGACCCCAACTCAAAACTCTTTTAGTTAACAAGGCTTATGGAAGTCCAGAATAACCACCCACTAAAGTTATGGTTACAGTTACGAGTATTTAAAGAAAAAGAAACTTCAAGTTTGTTCAATGTTTCTTTGATGTAAATATTAATTTTCAAATTATTTAAAATCAAATACAAATAATAAATAAAACCACATTAAAGATATAAAAAATTATATTGTTACACATTTTTCGCCAAATATTTGCTTAATGTGAGTAGTAGCTCTAATCAAAGATTTTCCAGTTTTATATTTTTAGAGCTTCCCTTTTTCTTTTTTTAATTTAATTTCTTGAAAAATTTTACAAATGGTAGGTGGTGAGTTAAGAAAAGTTTTAATATATTTTTTTAAACAAAAAAATTAATAAGTAATTATTTATTAAGCACTAGCAAACCCGGCGAACTCCGTTTCGCCACCAGATGGCTTCGTTTTATGTAACATTTCGCTTGGTGATTAAAAGATAAAGACAAATTTTTTTTTTGATTTATATATGAAAAGGAAAAATTATATTCCATTTCACAACAGTAATGAATTCATTTCGATTACAAAAATGAAAAAGAAAATTGATCACACCTTTCCTGGGGCTCGAACCCGAGCCTTCAGCATCTAATGAAGTGTTATTTAGTTGAACTTCTCTAAATAAATGAAAGTGAATCCAAAGTAAATACTGAATCGAAGCGTTATATATTTTTGGTAAACCACATTTTTGTTTTTTGGTCTGACGTTAACACAAACAAAGCGAATGGTTTCCCAACTCGTGAACACGCAACGTATAGCTGCCATGTGAAAAACATTGATTTTCTAAATTTATCCCGAAAACACTAAGTGATTGGCCTTGCGACTTGTTAATTGTCATTGCGAACGAAATGCGAACTGGAAATTGCAATCGTTTGAAATCAAACGGAAGGTCAGTCGGAATCATTGGTATTCGAGGAATACATACATTTTCACTTTCGGGTATTTTCTCTTATTATATTTTGTCTTTCTTCGCTTAAGTTCTGTGAATACAATTGTTGCTGGCTTGCATGTCTTGTGCGGTGGCCGATGTTCGCACGTCGTCCTCTAGGCATTTTGGACTATGGACAGAGTGATGAATTTAACCTCAAATGCACGATCCACATAATTTACACAGTTCAACTTACCACCTTAAAGACAAATGCCTGCTGTTGAAATTGAATAAAAATGTGCACAATACACGTGATTGATTTGATGGTTTTCAATTGAAATGTTAGGAGACGAATAACTTATTTTTTTACTTTATTTTCACAATTACACAGTGAACACAATACCGGTTTGTCACATGAAATTAACTGAGCAGAGAACAATGAGTAGCTGCCAAACAATGTATCACGCACCGGCGCCATCTACTTAAAATATTGGTTTTGTTTCTATGTATCAGAGATGGCGCTGTATGTGAAAAAAGATTTTCCCGCTTTTCTGTTGAAATTTTTCTTTGCTATAAACCTCACTGAGCCCGAAACCTTTCCAACGAATGCAAAACCGTGGAAATCGGTTCGTGCGTTCTGGAGTTATAGCGTCAGGAAGGAAAACCCGACTTATTTTTATATAATAGATATAAGTCGTAATCCTCACTTTTTTAGCAACTTTCAAATGTCTGGTCCGTTAATTACACCTGTTTTCAGCAAAAAAAAATAGCAAAAATAAATAAAAATTTGAAGAGTTTAGTTAACCCTTTCCGTCCCTGCCTACACAAATTTGTAGGAAAATTTAGGTATTTTGGAGAAAAATTATTGTTATTAGTGTTTAGCTTTTCTTATTGAATTCAATGTTGTCATTTTAGTTGATATCTCCATTTTGTTCTGTTATAAGTTTTTTCGCCGCTTATTTTAGTATTCGTGATTAAGAGTGTAATAAAGGTGATCATGTTTCGCAGTGCGGGAGACAAAAAATGTAAGTACTTATTATTATTTTATTAAAATAACAACAAATATTTAAAAATTTTGTTACTATTTATTTTGTAATAGAAGCATTAAATATTTAAAGAAGAAAGAAATAAAAGGTTTGTTTTTTTATTATTATATTAAAATTTTTTTATTTTGACTAAGTGAAAGCCCAAGACACACATATGTGTATGTCCTTTTTCTAAGGACACGAACTTTGTATGGGCATAAAAAATGCATTTTTGTGGTTTTTAATGACAAATTATCACATATCAAAAATTTAATTGAAATCGTCCAATTTTGAAATTGCTTGGGACGGAAAGGGTTAAGACGTACATTACCGGATTTAATTTTTTGATCATTGAGTCTTGGAAAACTTTTTTCTTAAGGCAGTGAAATATGTTGTCCTTATTTTTCGATACCGTCTCTATAAACTTCTTCGTTATGCCCAACTTAATATGCAGCGGTGGCAACAATATGTCACTTGTATTTGCTGAATAGAAAAAAGCAATATTGCAAATAGTTCACGAGATATAGACTTAAGAATCAGTACATGTTTAAAAACCACCCCAGCTAGGGGTTTTCTTTTATCATCACCAGATTTTGAGGGTCTCAATTGGTTTGAAGTTAAAAAATGTGCTACTGTGTAATTAACTGTGTGTAGGTCTATTAGAAACTATTTAATTACCATTCAAGTTTTGTTAACGAAAGTAAATACAGTTTTATTTTAAGATGTAAAATATTGAAATATTCAATTCATACATTTATTTATTTTCTCATTATTTTGTCATATATTTTTAATAATTGAAGGGAATAAATTGCTATATTAAATTATAGAGGAAGTATAAGGGCTATATCGTGGTGTTCTTATCACAAGATGTGCCTTGTAGAAGTACTTGGAACTTTTGAGTCACACACACATGCATTTACATCCATGTATGTAATGGAGTTTTTGACCAAAAAGAACACCTATTAATATGTACTCGATAGAAGTTCTTTAAAAGGATCCTATTAAATTGAAACAAAATTCAGAAGTATTTTTCTTGAGTATTATTAAAAGCTTTTATCAGAATCTACTATATATGACAGATAAATTGGAAAGTTAATTTGGTAAAAGTATTATTATGCCACCTTAATTTCTTTTTTCTCTTTTTATTTAAATAAAATTTGTGATATTTAATGCATGCGTGTTAACAAGTCATAAATTAAAGAAAAAATAATCGCACGAGTATGTTGGAATTTTTTATTAATTCTACTTTTTTTTTATAGAAAAATTGTCTGAGGCAGTGGTAATAAAATTAAACCGTTACACTTATTTTCTGAATGCACTTCTCAGACGGCGAGGAAATGCAAAAAAAAAAAAAAAATCTCACCACAAATAATCCAGTGACACCATAAATACTTTGCCGCCAGTATAAAACAGAAATGTATTCTGAAATACAGAAAAATGTGGCATAGAAATAGAAAATTATTGCCTAATAAAATGAAAAGCTGTTTAAAATTTTGTTTTTTTTTTTTTTGTTAACCAGCCAACATGATTTTTATTCGCATAATATATCTGCATTTGCATCTGACTTTGGCTATGATTCCGACTGTAATTCTCAATTTTTATTATTATTTTTTGTTCCGTTGTCGTAATGCATCAATCAATTGAAAATATGTTGAGCTTTTCGATAATGTTGTAGCTGTTTTAAGCTTGTAATGGTTTACTTTTGTTGCTTTTTCTTATTGTAATATTTGTAGTTAATTTAAATAATTTATGTTTTTGAGCATTTTGCAAACGCCTTAAATATCAATGAATCTATAAATTACTTGTACATTCGTATAACAAATAACAAGCAAGCAAGCAAGCAACCAAGATCAAGGATATCATAAGAAGCTTAAGGCTATCAAATGTTGTTGCATAAACTTATAAATGTTACGGTATAGTATACAGCAGCGTTTACAGCGACTGCTGTAACTGTAGAATGGTAGCAAAACAACATCTGTTGCAGCAGCTAAATACATCACCAGTTAACAGCGGTAGTTACTAACTAACCAGTAGAATACTGCACATTCTATTTGCGCCCACTTTTCAGCAAATTTCACATGTCTAAGACGTAAGTGGTAAGATAATCGACAATAGTAGTGATCGTTGATCATTTAGTGTTGCTAAAGATTTAAGTTGCCAGGGGACCTATTCTGTAATTCTGTTATTCTAAAATGCTAAAATTTTGGGTTTTTAAAACAAGCTGGGCGTTAGACTAAATAAAATTAAAAATTTTAGAGATGATGGGAATGATTTGTATTCGTAGTCAAAAAGTCCTAAATCAAGTTTATAAATTTTTAGCGATAGAGTTTTAGTCTGGTGTCATATTATGAAATTTTTCTCTCTGAAAGTCTGAGTTTATAGGAGAGAGAAGAACGGTATCGAGTACAGTGTTTCACGTACTCTGAAACTATCTTTTATTTCTCTAAAAATAAGTTTCAGAAAGAAAAATATCTTAATGTGACAGCAGACTTAGCTTAGGAAAGTTATAGAATAAGGCCTCAGGTTACAAAAAAAATCTGAATACGAAGCTATTTAGTAATTTCAAAACCACTGATTTGGTTTGGCTGTTATTTGTCATTTATTTAGAGAAAGGTTTGCCATTTACGAATGCTAATTGTTAAACAACCTAAGAACGCGTAAAAATAGTTAAAACTTTTTAAACAAAGTTGTGGTTCAAATATGGCATTTTTTCAAGCATTACGGGGTGATTATGTTTGTCATCATTCTACTACTGTGCAAGGAATTGGCAAGATTATAGGAAGTTTGATGAAAAGTTTGGAAGCTTAAGGAAGTTGGGAACTATAGCTTCTGTAAGATTTCAAGACGTTTTCTGCAATTGGGCCTATCTTATTTTTTTTTGCATATGTTGGACTTAATTTTAATAGAAGTTTAAGTCCAAGTAACTGCAATTGAAATAAAGTCCAACTTATGCAAAAAATCAAGGCCAGCTGACCATTCACAACGCTATCGTTATGCTAATTGTGTACAAAGAGCAACAGTCTTTTAATGCTGATTTTTCGTAAAAAAATTTTCTTCAGCGTTGACAGAAATTTTAACACCATCTAGTTATCTGTTCTATTCTTAAGACCAATTTTATGATTTTATTTCTCTTTATTATGGCTGTTTAGCAGTATTTTTTTTAACAAACAAGGTAAATAAACATTAATTTTCTTTACACAGCGATTACAGTGTTAATGAGAAGTGCAAAATTACGTTGGATTTTGCTCTCTAATTTATGCTATAAACACATTGAAATCTATCGACCACCGAACACACGACTACAAAATTCGCTGTCTACAAAAGTAGCCAGGTACCCAGCTACTTAATTATAATAACGACTACAGCTACAAAATAAACATCTGTTTTGACATGTTGAACATAACCTAAACAAAACTTAACAAACTTATTTTTTTTAAAGTATAATTAATAAATAAATAAAAATTTAAAAAAACTAAAAAAAAACTAAAAATAATAAATTAAAAATTAAATAAGAACTGATGTAAATAAATGAAATATGTAAATGAAAACTATACAAAAGTGTAAGAAGTGGTGCAATTTAAATTTTTTTCGCATTTTTAATGTTTATATTTACAGCTTTATTTATAATAAAAATTTAGCAAATCGTTGTACACAGAGGCTAAGTTTGTCATTCCTATAAGCTGAAATTCTTACCCAAATGTACGCGTTCTTTAATTTTTTAGATTCTCTAACTAGTTATCAAAAAGAAGGTATTGAAAATTTTAATAATATCAGTCTATGGTGGGTGGTAAATTTGTCAGTTTTTGTCCCATATGCTAACGAGTTGCTAACTTTTCATTATACATGCGGCCGTTAATGTATAGCGTTTTTTAAACACCTTTTTCATGCATTTTATTTTATTAGCAGCAAGAAAAATACAAATTAGCCTAAGTTGGCTACGGGCTACAAAACTAGTCGTGTGGTCGGTAGTCGTGTTGCCACTAAAATAATTATTCTCATATGCACACATGTATTCTATTTTTGACAGCTTGTGGTCGGTGGTCGGTAGCCTTTATTGTGTTTATAGTATAATGTCGATATGTTGCTGTTTACATTTTCTTCAATGTTGACACTCTTTTTATATTTAAAAAAACGCTACCTTAAAAGTAAAAATACCGAAATACCGCTTATTTTTAAGAATAACACCACAGTAAGCACTACCGTAGTTTTTTAAATGTCAATTTCAATGTAAACTATTTTAAATCGTTTTTGAGAGATTCCTTACTTACTTAGTAAGAATTGTTTTTTTGACTCTAAGAACAACAAGCCTATAAATAAGGGATTACCCAAAATTAAATTTTATATTTGATTGAAAGTAGAGGTATGCTTAAGTACTTCAAGCTTGGTCTTAATTTCTTTACAATATTTAAATTTTCTAACCAACACCTTACGTTTAGCTAAGCGGAAGTACAATGTAGTGAAATCACAGTGTAGTGTATTCGAAAGTCGGGTTTGATTAATTTTATTTTTAATATTTTTATTTACTGAAACAAAAAAAAAATCTTTTAATCATGTCTGTGTTTTACAATGTTTTTCATTTCATGTTATTTTCTCGGTGATTTTTATATTCATTATCTATCAAAACGTTGTAAAATTACTTGTAAAACTATGAATTCTTTCGTATCCCATAAATTCAACACTTCTTTTAAGAGTTTAGAAGCGCGCTTGTTGCAGCATATACGAGTACATACTTAAATGAGTGAATGAGTGAGTGAGTAAATGAATATTTTAATCTTGATTAGAAGACTCTTAAACAATTTTATTCTTTGCCAAAGTCAAAGTCTTGTTTATAGCAGTTATTCTAATGTTTTGGTTTGGTTTGTTCTACAAAAAAAAAGTAATTTTTTTTTCATAAGAATTATAGAACTGCTTAGAGGCTTTAAGACATAACTGTCACTGATAATAACACCTTAGCGTTATTAGTTAGTGGTCACTTAAATTTATAATCCGTTCTATTATTGAATTGAATTTTTATTTTTTCTTACTATAAATACTTATTTGTCTGATTAGTTTAGTATCTTCTAATGTTTAGTATTCTTCTTAGCGGAGACTTTTTTCGGCGTTTGTTTTAATTTTCGTTTTTGTACGAGTGAGTATTTTTGCAAGCTTTTGCAAATGGTTTTAACTGTCATATTATGCCACTTTTGGTGGATTTAATGTCTATTTGAGTTGTGATGCCTGGTGCAATTGTCCAATTCATTTATATATAAAACAGCATATAAATAAAAGTGATTAGAAAACTAAATCAAATATCAAATGCAATTTTATTAGTTTTGCGTGGTGAAAGAATAAAATTATAATGAAGTGCTTTTAAAATACATTCTAAAACTTATATTTTTACTTTGGATTAACACTGGAAAATATTATGTTATATGTTGTATTTGTCTTTGAGCTTGTTACACTCAACCATTATACTGATTAATTAAAAATAATTTCAAAATAGATAAATTACAAAATCAATAGCGTAATTATGTTACGAGTATGGGGCACAACAAATGAAAACCTGACACAGGCGGCAAATCACAAAATTAAAGTTTTTATTACAATAGTAACAAGTATTATCATTATAATTACGCCACAATAATTATTACAAATGTTTGGATCCGACCAAATTTCTAATGGCAAATTTGTAAAGCTATATTTAGACTACCAAAATTTCTCATCTGAATTTTATATTAGAAGTGCCCTCAGATACCCTAAGGAAAACAAATATTAGTTCTGTTGATATAGAAATTCATAGCACCTGCCAAATATTCCAATAAACAAACGGTGCGCTATGTTATGTGTGTAGGTAATTTAATTCAGTTGTACATAAAGGGAAATTAGATGACGAACGCTTTCATGGATTGGGCGATATTTGTCAGGATTACCAGCCCCACTTTTTTTAGGGATTGGCGTTACATTAGCAATCTTCCAATTAGATGGGTACACACTGGCACGATATGCCGCACTGACGAGGTTAGCCAATGGACGTGCAAGCGTTAAGGAGTATTGCTTCAGGACCCGTGCTGGTACACCGGCCAGAAGACTTGTGAATGTTGAGGTCTGCGCAAGAAGTCTTTTGAAAGCACGGCAAAGTTAATGATATTTTTTAAAGTTGAACACTCTCCGGAAAACATGAATTTTTTTGCAAATAATTCACCTATAAAGTTCGCTTTTTCGTTGTGAACGTTGTTGAACGTATCGGCTCCCAGGGTACAGCCGGCAACTATACATTCGATGTGGTCAAGGAGTAATCAATTTTCGTTGCTAACGCCCTTTTCAGTGTTGCTGACTTAGCAAGCCATGCCAAATAATAACAAATTGTTGACATATAATACCCAAGGGCGTTTGTACCAAAGAGTGATTACCCCTAAAAATACATATTTTTTTAAAAGCAATTAGTCAGTTATAAACTTTAATCTGTTGATTTTTTTAAGTTCCTGTATACAAATTAAATAATCTGTTTCAAATCATAATATGCATTGATTTCTAACAGGAGGTTATCAAAATGATGTTTTTGATTGCATTTTAAATCAATTTGTGTATTTACGAGTATTTGTGTTTTATTATTTTTTAACTGTTATCATGTTTTTTGGATTTTTTACTTGATAACTGAATTTATTAATAAAATTAAGGCATTTTCTATTAGAAGAAAATATTTAAATTATTAGTACGCGAATTTACATTAAAGGAAACAGTTTTAACAGAAAATATGAAATATTTTCTTCAAATATTTGCAATTGCGTTACTACATAAGGTCAATAATTGTGAGATTTTACTTTGTGAAAATGTAAGAAAGGGTTTGAAATAAAAATAGTGAATGGTTTTAAGCATACATTAATATTCGGCATATATTTTAAAATATTTAAGAAAATTTGAGAGAATTCAATATACTCGTTAGAAAATTAAGTAAATTTAAATGCAAAACGTAGTTGAAGAAAGAATAACAACATTTATGTGTAGTTAATCTGCGAAAATAATGATACATATGTACTTATACATATGTATATGTATATATAGAAATATAAATTTAAGCACAGTTTTGGAATTTAAGATTCAGATTATAATTTCAGCGCCAATTAAATCTAATCAAAATCATATAAAGAAAGATATAGAAGAGCTTTTAACATACCTCTTAAATATTTTTGTTAACGAAACAGCAGGATCACAACTAATTAGAAATATAGTGAGGCTTTAGCTGGCCGCCGATTCGAAGATCAGATCGCCCAAGTCGACGAAAGTCCATTGCGATACTGCACCATATAGTGACCTTAAAGTCAAGTAGCGATTCAAGATTCATAAGCTGATGTTACCTAGAAATACACAGCATGCGTTACGGCGTTAAAAGCGGTAACAATATACAATATATGTCAACAATTCATTTGTTAACGCTTCTGAAAGTTAAAATTTTTTCAACTTCTATACGGTAGATAAGGTGCCTATTTTGCTAACAACTTGTTATATAAAAATTTCTTATTTTACCTTTTTTTGACAGACGTACGAAGCACAAAATTTGCACAACGCATGTTATGGACTTCTACCTTTAGAAGCAAGTGCTTTGTCATTACCACTTTTACTTCCAAGCACTAACTACATAAAGTTGAGCAACCATATCCCGGCCGGACGGCATATCTATTCACCTGGCAGTGGCCAGAGTTAACCCCTGCCATAGCCAAAATCCATCACTTTGCCAAGTTTAATAGTTGAACAGGCTTCTGAATCTTCTGAAAAATAAGACTGCAGGCCCTGCTTCCTTATAAGCCGTGTATTTATGTTTAAAATTTCTTGCTTGTTCATTAAAGTCAACTTATCAATACCCCAAAAAACAAAAATTTTTCTTAATCTAAGTTCCTATTGATTAACCAAAATCTTAGATATAAATAAACCCAAGTAACACAGCACAAATTCTTCTCAATAAAAAATTCGGGTTTTATAGTAATTTTGAAGGGGTTCAAGTTCTAATAAATTGGTTCAATTAAAATGAAACATTGAGGATCATGCGCTTGTATGGAAATTTATAGAAATTAAACACATTTCAACTAAATAAATCGAATCATAATGAATGCTTAAAACACGTTTTCTGGATTCTGACGAAAATAATTTCAATTAATTTTTATTGAATTTTTTGTTTTCCTTGCTAATTTTTATGACATAAAAAAATGGCAAAAAAGTGTAATAGATAATATCAATTGGCTACCCTTTTTAAAGAATGCTGCTGTTGTTTGATATTTATGAAATACAGATTTTTTTATTCTATTCTTATAGCGTAATTGCAGTATTAATGACATAATGTTCTCCGATTCCGAAGTAATCGATTTAAGTTCTTTGGTCAAACATGCCATACATTATTTTAAGGATTTACACGAGAAGTAAGCCAGACATATTAAAATTTAAAATAATACCAAATTACGCTTAAAATAATTTTTTCTCTTTTAGATATGACAGTAAAGTTAAAACCATAACCAGCGATTTAAGTTATATAAAAAACAGCCTCTCAGATAACGCTGAACACGAATTAAATTGCCTTGATACTTCAGAAGAATCACAAGATTCCGAAGAGACAAATTCAACCACAAAATCCTCCAGTTTATATGACAATATGTGGGTGATGATACAAAGACGTGAAAATGGCGGCATAAGCTTTTATCGTAGTTGGGATCATTATAAACGCGGTTTCGGTAATCGACTTCGTGAATTTTTTATTGGTCTCGACAGGATTCATGATCTAACAAATAGTAAACCACACGAACTATTCATACAATTGGAAGATTTTAATGAAACAATCAAATATGCCCTATACGATGATTTCCAAGTGGGCAATGAAAGTGAAAATTATCAATTAAAAAAATTGGGTGTTTATAGTGGTAATGCTGGCGATTATATGCGTAGCCATGAGGGCATGTATTTCTCGACCAAAGACAGAGATAATGATGCAAGTGCTGACATACATTGTGCAAAACGTTTTCAAGGCGGTTGGTGGTACAATAATTGCTTGACGAGGTAGCTTTTTACGATTTTCGGATGGCAACACATTTTATATATATTTTTCTATATTTTTAGTCATTTAAATGGACCATATCGTACAAGATTTGTCATAAGCGAATTGGGCATTACATGGGGAAAATATGATGAATTCCAAATAAAAACAGTTCAGATGATGATAAGATCTAAAGGATTAGAAAGCATAACACGAACTTGATTTAATTCATGTTTTGTGTAGAAATAATTAAAGAAAAAAAAAAAAAAAATAAAGTTGCAAAATTTCAAAGTCAAAATCAAATTTTTATAAAAATTTAAAAAAAAAAAAATTTAAAATTTATAATAGACTTTAAGAAAAATTTTTTATAAATATTTTTTATAAAATTTAAATTTTTCTTAAAATTTTTTATAAAAATTTTTTATAAAATTTTAATTTAAATTTTTCTTAAAGTACTCTTAAAGTCTATTATAATTTTTCACAACAACACTAACCTAAGCAATCGAGACGATACACTTAGACTTATTGATTAGAAAGTAGGTGATATAACAGAGCCACGACTAAAAAAAATTATACTTCTTAGTACTACTTTGGTATAAACATTAGCCATTGAAGTATTGTGGTCTTTGAACAAAACGAATCATGCTTAAATGAAAAACAGCAAAAGGCTTTCATTTTAGATAATTAGAAGAAAATGGTATTCTCCTAGACGAAAATGGTTGTATTCTCTAGAGAATTATATTTTGTTTTTTTCACCTTGTCTGAAAAGAATTACGTTAGATTACCCATTTAAAAATTGGATTAATAAAATGTAAACATAAAAAAGTAAACATAAAACATAACGTTAAAATTGACAATAGACCTATTGGGGGGGGGGGAGGGTCGTGGCATAGTGGTTAGAGCGTTCGCACAGTAACTCAAACTACCGAAATTCAATCCCAGCGAAGGGGAAAAATTATAAAATTAAAATTTGCGGTTTTTCTAAATTATAATTTAAAAAATAAGAGGTTCCCCCTCCCCCCTTCCAAGATGTCCATCTGCAAGAAAAACCGCTCCCTGATATATCCAGTCTATTCACCAGAAACGAATTATCAGGAGTATAGCGCCACCTTCTGGGAAGATAACAGCTAACCTAATTAGTGAAGACTGTCACCACTCACTATCAACTTCCACCGACAAATGGAGCAATTGCTGTTGATCATTCAAGGGAGAAGGTATAAAACTGGCTTTTGAGTAATCAACTGATAGCAACTTGTGTCATTGACATATAGCGATCAATAGAATTAGAAAAAAAGGTCTGCAAAGAGCTGGACGCCAAAAGAAATATTTCATTTATATTTTTTTCTTTCAGAGGTAGGGTTTGATTCGTTTAGTAAGCTAACACACTACATATTAGACTACGAAGACCACAGTAGTTAAGATAAAATTTTTGTGAGTAAGCGGGTTTACTGGTGCAGTGAGGAAGGAAGCTCAACAAGGGCCGAACTCAAGAGTAGCATTTTATGGTGATATTTTTACAGTATGTGCCAACAAGCAAATGAATTTCGACTAAATGTAAAGGAGAAACCAAGTTGCAAACATGCAGCACTTCTGCATTCATTGACTTGAAGATATATTGTATAGATATAGTCCTCAAATATCGACCGGCATCAATCTTTACAGCTCCCTATCTGACATCTGATAATCACCAATGTGCCTACTCCTACTGTGCATGAAGGCTGAACAAGTACCGAGCATGTACTCTGTTGAATCGATTGCATCATCTCAGAACCTGCACAAACTACTCGAAACGATCTTCATCTTATTCAGTGCTTATAGGGAGGTAAAATGGTAAATCTGCTGTCCTATGACCATCGTCAAGAAAGAAATAAATCTTCAAATTTTCACATGGGCAAATATAGGAATAATAAAATTTTAATACCTTCCCTGATATGGATCACTGAAAATTTTGTGGTTTGCTCATCATTGGGAAATTGTACTCATTTTCTATATGAGACAATGATTCTGGTTTTTATCCCTTGTTTGCTTATGTCTAGTATACAAATTTCACAAAAGCTTTTTAAGTAATTCAAATGTTTTAATTTTATTGAAACTAATCACTACTTTCTTGTTTCTTTGAACGCAACATCATTTGAGCAGTTTTGTATGAAAATAGTATATCATCGTAAGAACCCCAAGTAATGCCAATACCCCTTTCTTTATCGCATAGTTTAGTATCATTTCTATAAGGTCCGTTAAGATTACTGTAAAAGTAAATACATAACAATTATAATTGCTAAAATATAGTTTAGTGTTAAGGATAATCAAAAAGTTTATTTACCTGGACATACAGTGATAATACCACCAGGCACCTTTAAACCATTCCGCACAATTACCCTCATCGGCTATATCATTATCTCTATCCATAGTTGAGAAAAACATGTTCAAATGTAATCTCAAATGATCACCTGCAGTTCCACTATATTTACCCAACTTTTTTAAACGATATCGTTCAGATTCACTGGCAATCAAAAACTCATCATAATGGGCATATTTTCTATGACCGTCAAAGCTTTCCAGTATTACCATCAGTTCATGATCTTCATTATTGGTAAGTTCGTATATTTTTTCCAGACCCACAAAGAACTCACCAAATGGATTGCCAAAACCATTACGATATTCAGTCCAATTTCTATAGAAATTGACAGAACCATCTTGACGTCGCTGTATGATAACCCATAAATTGTTATATAGGCTATAGTCATCAGAGTCAGCATCCGTTTCAGCTTTTAGTTTTTCAACATGTTTTATAATTTTAGTGGTGTGTTTGGAAAGCACTTTTTTGATATCATCGATTTCCGTTGTTAGAGTCGAAATTTTGTGCTCGATTCTTGGCGGGAAAGTTGGAAAATGTAAAGTTAAAATTTTAGAACTATTTTAACATTAAAAACATACTTATTGTTGAGCTCGCCAATTAGTCTTGTAGTGTTACGATTACTTTCTACAATCGTTTGCAATTCTTTGAATAATAAATCCGTTGTCAGAACTGCCGCACGTTTGCATTCATTCTAAAAGTTATTAAAAATTATTTATTAACTTTCATAAAAACATAAATTTTTTGTTTTGTTCTCAAAAATTATTTCCCGCTTATAAATATTTCACTTACATTATCACATACAAGAACATCAGCCTTAATTGTAAGCGAAATGCTCAGAATTATTGCAATTTTGATTAGAAAATTTATAAAAATTGCCATATTCCGTTTTAGGTTCTTCTCAAATGACAAACTTAAATCAGACTAAATAAATTTCAATATCAATTACTGTATTGATTTTGTATAAAATCTTATCGGTATATTGCAATTGTTTTAAATGTAATATTTTTTTAATGTAACCCAACGAAAGTTTTAATTTTATTAAAGGAAGCTACTTTTTTTTAGCAGAGTCTGAACTTCTCTCTGCTCATAAATACTCATACCTGTATTATCTATGCCATTTATGAGACCAGAGCTCTTCTGTGGCCCGGAACGAAGAGCTTGTTTTACGAATATACTTCATAGTAAACTATTTTTGGATTGTCCTACTATTTTAATGGGTAGTGTGCTACACTGCTAGTACGAGAATTGTGAATTCGATTCCCACCAGAGATCCTGTTCTGCGATACTACACCGAGTAAGTAGTTTTGGTCACTCCGCTCATAATAATTATTAAAATATAATTTAATATTGTATTGTAATCTATATATGTACTCGTATATAAAAGATAATGACATTAATTACTCGTACTACGTTCATAACTTAAGAACCGCTGGGGCCCTATTCTCTAATTTTCTTAAGCTAAAATGCAAAATTGTATTTTAGAGATAATAGGGATGAAGCTTTTTAATAACAACGCGACCAAGACTTGTATTCGTAGCCATAAAGTCCTAATTCAAGTTTATAAATTTTTAGCTATAGAGTTTTAGCTTAGGAGAGTTACAGAATAAGGTCTCTGGAGGAATTTCGTTGATTCGAACTGTCTTCTGGCCAAAAAGGAAGAATACCTAAGAATATTCCCAAAATCAATCATTTTCCTAAACAATTTGTATGGAGTGGTTTTACGATTTTACGACCATTAGTTAAAATGTTGATTTAGTTATTGCCAGTAGATGGCGTTGCGTCCATAAGCTTTTGACAGTTCTTCGATGTTGGGTTGTGTAGACGTGTGCACTATAAGCAAAATGACCACATTTTCTTGAAAAAATCGTAAGGAATCACTGTAAAGTAAAATTTTTCAAATTGAAAATGGCGGATCCAATAACTAATTAGTGTTCGGAGTATCGCCATCAAAAAACTCCATGAAAACAGCAACATGTTAGTAAAGCCCGAATACTCAGAAATTACAACAAGAAATAACATTTAAAGGCAAAACAACATTTATCGGATTAGCTAGTTCAGTAAGGGCGGGTTTAGACGGTAATACAAGTCGTACGACATGTCAAATTTTTGCGTAGAAGAGAACGAGACCGTAGAAAAGTATCGTGTAAACTTGATATGTAATGATACTGTACGACATTGAGAGAAAATACGGATGAAAATTTGACAGTCGTACAGCTCTCTTTGTTTTTCGAAATTTCTTTAAAAACTATCAGATTTCATTAGATCACGGATGCATTTTTATGTTTTTTTTTTGTTGTTGATATTAAATGTATTCACAATGCTTGTAAATTTTGTGTGCATGTGTACGTGAATTTTATGTTTTCATTTTACTTTATTTTGGTATTTTACCAAACGTGTAAACGTAAAAAAATCTGTCCTAAGATTTTTACTCTCATTTTTAAAATACGGATGGAATTTCATAATATTTTCTTTTTGATTTTACGTATATAATGTAAACCCGCCCTTACTCAAAACATTTCTGATGTTGTGTAGTGTAATCTATTATTTACAGCTTTAAATAATTAAAAATTAATTAAAATGAATAATGAATTGGATATTAAAGACACAAGCAAATGTGGAAACTCTTTCAAATCAATATTTTTAACTTCATAACAGCAAAAGACAATAGTTTTTTTTTATCATTGGTCTGTGACATTTCCAATGATTACAAAAGAATCAGAGTTTCCAAATATTTCATAAATTGACACATTTTAAAGTAATTATTTTGAAATGTAGTTTAAAATTGTTACCATATTGATTCTGCAATTATTAGATACTCGTATGTGGAAATAAATGAATAAGAAATTCATTACATATTACATTATTAGAATATTTCTCAATTTTAGAGTTTTTTTCTTTCAAGCAATTCGGCGGCAAGACAATTAAAATGAAATATGAGTGTTAAGAAACTTATAAGAAATAAATCAGTGCTGACCGACTGATCGACCGACACTAATGTTCTAATTTTATTGTTAAAGATTTATAATGTTCATAATTTTATTGTACGTTGTTCTCCTTCCTTCTTTTTAGCTTTCTATAAAATTCTATTTTTTTTTTTTTAGTTTTTGAAATCAAAGTGCAATAATGAGTTGTAATTTATAATCATTTATTTGTAATTTATTATGAAAATGACTGCATTGTGCATACAAAGTTTTTTTTATAATTTCTTCCGCATTTATTGAATTGGGAAAGTATTGCTCATTTGTATCACATTTATTAATAATACTCGTATTTTGGATATAGAGTTTTTTTAATTCTTATATTTTATTTTTATTTTGACACGTGTATGTATATGTGTAGTACATAAGTTTTGACATTTTGAATTTGTAATGTATAAACAACAAAAATTAAAAGTGAATTGGTGAATTTCGGGTAAACAAAATTCGTGCATACAAGATGGCATCATTTTCAAATGTCAGTCAGGCTTTAATTTTATTCTAATACCGATTACCTCTAAGGTTTTATAGGCTAATTAGTTACTCTACAAAAATCATTCGAATACCTATGCAACATACCAGGAGTTTATCAAGTTTATATAAAAAATTTTGACTATAGATCAGTTGAATTCGATGATTATATATATGAATCTCTTTGTAAGAATGATTACTTGCCGGTCAATCATGTCTAAACGATTGAACCGATTTTATTGATATTGGGATATACCTGGGAATGGCACCTCCCATACATTTGTATACATATCTTGAGAATGGTTGAAGCTAAAGTTTTAAAACTTAGTCTGAATGACTTCATGATCAAGGTAAATTATCGGTGAGAAAGTGGGCGTGGTACCTCCCAATAAGTTAAATATTGATTTTTTATATCTTGAGAAGTGTTAAAGCTAGAAAGTTCCGGAATTTGGTGTAATTGATTTTCGTAGTCAATAAATATTTATCATTTGCAGACAAAAGGGCTGACAAATGGTAAGTGTAGCAAAGCACTCCACATAGAGGAACTTGTCTAGATTTTGTTATATATCTTTCTTCTTAATTATAATTATTTAAATGAGAAAAGGAGCTACATGTAACGTAAATTATATTTTATTTAGATATTTGTAAAGTTATGGGTTTTTTTTTCTAAATTTTTTATTTACTTTTCTTAATATATTGCCTTTGTGTAGCAATAATTTCTAGTATTGCAAAAGATTTATAAAAAACAGAGCTTTGAATAAATGCAGTGTAAAAACAGATAAATAGATCAATATTTTGATTATTCCATACATAACATACATAACTGGCCTTTACAACCCTGTGTCAGGATTACGGCCTAGCTTCTCGCAGTACTCATGTTGTGTGTGCCAATTTTTATCCATGAGTACCGGGACCTACAGTTTAATGTCGACACCGAACGACAGACTTGAGAAGCTTGTTCATGGCAATTAGTTACTCTCAGAGCTTTTGCCAGAAGACTGCTGAGAGGCAGTCGCCGAAAGAAATATTTTTTTCATATTTCTTTTTTTGAAGATGTCAGAGCCTGGAGTCGAACCCAGGGCCCATGTCTTAGTAAGCCAACACACTAACCACTAGACCACATTTTTTATGAATACGGGCATTAAATTTTCAAGTCAATTTCAATTTGTTTTGGTTAATTTTTCATTATTATTTGTAAAAAAACAATAAAAGTAGAAATTTTGCATATTTAATGCTGGAAGGATGAGATAACGACCATAATAAGTAAAATAGGTAATATGCCTGCCTCGATGTAACAGAAGAATGAGAACATTTCCAACATTGGCTTTGCAGGTCCTATTGAATTTTACACCACTTCACATTTATTTTACGATAGTAGCTGCATGTTCAGCAGCGAAGTTTTTCAGGAAAACTGGGATAATATTTGCAAAAACTATTACTCAATTTAGTTACACTTTGAGACCTTCTTTGAGTATGAATGCAGTTAAATCGGAAACTTCTCTTATTTCTTTATTTCATAAGCCCAAAATCATATGATATGATGCCTCTTGATATGATGTCGGCATATTGAACCATGTTAGAATGGACGAGGCCGCCATTTTTAACGCAGTCTGTAAGTGACAATCTTATTGTAATTGTGGTAAATTTTTGTACCATACGATATGCAGTTCTGCCAACTATAAATGTTTTAAATTTAAAATTTTATGAATTTGATATCAATTCACTTCTGTTCAGAGTATATCGTGGCAGGAATTAAAGAACGCTGTAACTGAAAAACATTTAATGTTCACCAAAGCCAAAAAACCTGTATGAAAGTAGAAAGAACACACAAACGCAGACGGCTTAAGTGAATTTCTTTTCATCATAGAAATCTGGAACCAGGACCAATCAACGCGTATTTTTTTTTTATAAAAATTATGCAAAAAAAATGTATTTTCGATTTTTTGTCAGTTACAATGTTCTTTAATTCTTGCGACGATATGCATTTTTAAGGTAGAAAGAGAACGAAGTGTGCTTTTAAAATCGCGATAAATTAAATTCGCGTAAAAACAGAATTAGGTGTACATTAATACGTATATGTATATGTAGTATAAGTATTGATTGCTGTTGTTGCTTAACGTTTTAGAAAGGCATACCTGCACTAAATATTGAATTTAAAAATTTATAATTTTTTTTAGAAAATAAATCTAGTACGCTGATGTTTGGAATAAATAAAATTAATACTAAAAAACAAACAACAATTAAAAATGTAAAATACTTTTTCCGCTGTTTAAGAAAAATAGGAAAATAAAGAATGATGATTTAAATAATTGACCAACTCAAGTATTTAGTGCATTAAATATTAAAAAGAAAAAATTAAAAAAAGAAAACAGAATAAAAAAAACTGAAATCTATTGTTTTGATTTAAATTTTTTAAAAACCACATATAACACACAACTAAAAAACAGAAAACGATATTTCGATAAGAAAGAAAAAATAATTCGTGTGCTGCTTTTTGATTGTCTCTTTTTGTTTAAAAATTTTCAATTCAAGAAATCAACAAAAAAAAAACATATTTTTATGGATCTTAATTATCCTCAATTATGCTGTTTATTATTGTGTTAATAATGGTTTTTTCTTCCCCTTTTGTTGAATTTCATTCATAGAAATAATTTAAGAGCAGGCATATAAATATTGGGTAGGGAAAATGTCGAAAGAGGTTTTATGTAAAATATCAAAAAACTTGTAGAAGTATAAATACTAAAGACTCTAATAGATTTCGATCTTCAAGTTATTTGATTCTATAGACAAGTTGCTTTCAAACAGTTATACTTTGATATACAATCTGACAATTAACTTATCGTTGTTAGTAAGCAAACACTGTTGTCGCCGAGATCTAATTGGCTGTTGTGCTCCGGTCAATGTGAAAACATCACACGATTTTTACCAATTCTTTAATAAAAAAAATTAGAGTATAGTTAAAATTAAATATGCAGCTTGAAATGTATATATGAATATATTGGAAGTTATTGACAGAACGAGGCTTTCAAATTCAGATGATTGCCTTCTCTTAATTCAAAATTTGGGTTAACAAAGTGACAGTTATCGTGGAAAGCTAGACAGAATTGGCTATTACAACACTTTTTCAGAGCCTAGCTTTTCACAGCACTTATATTGTGTGCCTGAATTTTTCTTCTCCATGAGTACCGGAAGCTACATTTTAACGTCGACTCCGAACGACAAATTTGAGAAGCTTTTTTATGGCAATTAATACTCCCAGAGCTTTTGCCAGAATACTGCTAAGAGGTGGTTGCTGAATGAAATATTTTTCATATTTCTTTCTTTCAAGATGTGAGAGCTAGTGTTTGATCTATCGGGGCTAAATACTTTGTTTAAAAGTACGAAATGGCTTTTACACCTACTCAATAAAACAATGTATAAATGTTGTGCTAATTTGATTAGCTGTTGCATCAAACAATGTTTGAAATTCGGTCTATATCTTATATGTTGTCGTTCTGTAGTTGTTAGAATATGTTGCTTTTGGATTGCTTATAACAACAGTGAAGTAGTTTTGGGTGTTGAGTTAATTTATCGTTATGAATTTTCCATTAAAGTGAAGACTCATCAAATGTGTGTATTCATACAAATCGTTGGACAGACAGAAAATAGAAGTGTTATGAAAATTTCAATTGAAATTATAATTAAAATTGATGTGTTACAAAGAATAGTATTTGAATGTTTTTTTAAATAGACATGATGGACTTTATTTTCATATTTTAGGATTTCTTATTCACTTTGATTTCAATTATTTGTTGTTTTTTTAATAACAAAAAGGTCGAGATAATTGTAATTTAATTTTGCAAGAACAGTGTAAAGAGTGATGTACAATCGAACAAGTTATGAAGTGTTGAAATTTGATAAAGAAGTTTAAATGGTGGCAGTTTAATTATGAACATTTACATATGTATGTATAATTAATAGAAATTAAAGACATTTGATGAGTACAAGAAAAACCTACTCTATGAGAGAACATTTCTTAATCATGTACATACCGCATGCAGTCTGTGGTTTCAACTACTGATCACTTATTTTCGATGTTAGCATATGAATTTTGCTGTGCTGTAATTGTAAAATCATGAAATCAGTAGAGACAGCAAAGCTTTGAATTTGAAATTATTGCCATAAAGAGCGAACATTAATCCTAGCAATGATATAATGCAAACTTGAAATATTTCCATCTACAACTTTACCCGGGTGACTTAAAATCATATCTCGAGAAGTAACGCCTAATAGCTAATAGTAGATCAATTCTATCAAAAGCTGTACTGTCTGTTGCTAAGCAGTTTGATTAGTTTTTTTTCATTATGCGTTTGCAAAGGGTGTTATTCAAGCCGCATAGAATTGCAGTTGCCAAAATTAAGCCAAAAAATTAATGAAACCAAATTAATTAAAAATTCACATGGTTAGCGTTTGTTAAAATAAACAGCCTGATTTCTTTCTCTCTCTCACTTTTCTCTATTCCTTTTTAACAATTACAGCAGTAATATTGCGCCAAGTCCGTAATATCAACAGCATAGGCGAGTAACATGTGCTTTCTGGAATAAATATTGCCTGTTATGCTAATTGTTGCATCGCTAAAGATCTTTTCTAAAAAAATATTACAAAGGACACACGAAGAAACTGTCGTCATTGTCTGAAACCCCATTTGGTACTAAAACTATTACAGTGCACAATGATAGACTTTTCCCACCAACTCAGTCGGGAAACGAAACTCTATCGTCACCCGACTCTTTCTTATTTTTTAGTCAGGATATTGCTAATTTAATCCCTTTTTGCCTGCGTGATTTACATCTACATTGCTCTCATCAAAGGCTTATAGATTGAAAGAATTGTTTTTGCTTTCAAATTCATAGCAACTGGCACTACGAGCCACCAAATTTTCTTCTTTATTTTAGTATAAGAAAACATCTATACCCAAGACCTTTTTTAGTCGATTTACTTTTTTGTAAAATTTCTGGATATCGTTTATCTATGTGTCCTAAATCCTAACTCCTCAACAAACTTTCTTCAGCTCTCTCTCTGTTAATTGAAATAGCCTTTACTTTCCTAAACCTAATGCCAGAAGCTTTAGTTTTCACATTTACTGTCCGATGACTTTTTCTCTAGTCCCCTGCAGAGTCCAGTCAAATGCCTCTTTAGAGAGATTATTTACTGGTTTGCATTAGATTTGATTGCTTCATTTTCATTTGCGAGCCCTAAGCTGAATTGAAAATATCGCTTCAGCGAACGTGCATAGAAGCACTGAATTCGAGATAGTTGATATATAAGTTTCACAGTCAATTAAGTTTCACAGTCATACAATAAAAAAACTGTTCTTGAAATAATTGTATAAATCCAGGGTTATAAATAATACTGGCACAGTATGTGGCGCAAGCTGCGTTAATTGACAATTAAGAATAAGTCCTTTTGTGCCGCTGAAGGTAAACAAAGGTAAGTGCTAAGCAACTATAAGTCAATAAAATATTAATATAATAACTTTATTGACCTCTTGTTTAAATAATAATATATCTCTTTTTTTGAGCTTAAGGTCTTTTTATATTAATATATATTTATTTCTTTTCAATATTTCGCTGCCCCTTCGTGTAGCGTCTTCAGGAATTATTATTATAATTATTATTATTATTATTATTTTGTTATTATTTGTTATAATAATAATTCCTGAAGACGCTACACGAAGGGGCAGCGAAATATTGAAAAGAAATAAATATATATTAATATAAAAAGACCTTAAGCTCAAAAAAAGAGATATATTATCAATAAAATATTAATATTTTTTATTTTAATCCTATGTTCCAATAAATTTTCTACGCTATTGCACCAATTTATTAACACTTAAGTTACCACAAACCCACATACTCGCTCCAATTTAGAAAAAAGGCCAATGACATATAATTTTTTAGTTCAATATCAACTTTTATATTTCCCATAACCAAACAATTCTAGCATATTCATGGTGTTGTTGACAATTTCCAAGAATTTTTACACAGCCCACAAAAAATTTATTAAATTTTTTTAAAACTTTGTACGTTTTTGTTGCAATCTAATAAATTTGCATAAATGATACAATTAATAACGAAATATAAATCATTTTAACTGCTTATAAAATTTCTTAATTATATTATTAAAAATATAATTTAATGGCATCATTTTAAATTTCTCACAAAACAATTTTTTGTAATTTTTTTAATGCCACATTCAATTCAATTCATGACAAATTAACGATTTTATTGAAATCACAAAACTTTACAAAATATGAGTATTTGAAAAATGTCAAATGCATTTTAATGAAATATTTACTGTTTCCTTTATATGTTTCATACAGTCTCTCTTTAAGTTTTTTTTTTATTTAAATGAAACGAAATGTATAATAATTTCAAGGCTTCTTTTGGTAATAAAGTACACGACACTTTACACTCACTAATGAACTCATAAAAATCATAAATAATGTCATAATTAAAATTTGGTGATTGCAATACAGACAACAAATTCAGAATCATACAAACAATAAAAGCCAAGTTTATTGAGAATTTCATTAAAAATAAAAAAGAAAAAAAATATATAAAACACTCATGTTTGTGTGTATATACGAGTAGTGATCTATGGGCTTGGCCACCACGGGAACCACCTATATTTATAGTCCGAACTCCAGTAGGTAAACTGTGAGGAAAATAAACCACATACCTGATACAGGGACACACATACGGAGAGAATAAATAAGAAATCCAAATGTTTTGACTAAAACAACTTTATTTGTTTTATTTATTAGAATTTAATAAAGAATTAATAATTCTGTCATCGTGGTGGAATTGAGCTTCACAAAAAAAAGGAAAAAATTCTTTAAAAAATATTTATAAAGAAAATACTCGTACTACTGCCATATGTATATTTGAATATGAAAATACTAAACAAAGTTTCACTTTTTTTATTTTATTGGTAATAGGCGACTTATGAAAGTCACTCTATTCGTTTTGGTTATAAGAAAAAAAAAAAAAAAAAAATTAGGAAACTGGAAAGATGAAGGATACTACTTTGAAGTTATTTTGAATTTTATCTTCAACATTTTTAATACCACTGGCGAAAAGTATTATTTTGCAAAATTAAAATTTTTTTTCTTAAAAGTAAAACTGTGAAGTGAAGAAGAAAATTTCAAGTTCAGTATTTGTTTTTAAAAACTCAGGTAAAATTGATATATAAAAACAAACTAAAAACACGTATAAACCTATTGTATTACAATGCAATCAGTACTAGAACAAGTATGATATGTGTTCTTATTTTTATTTTTTTATTATTATCTCCCTTACATATTGCGCAGACATTGCGACCAAAAGAATGTTTTATGTTCTAGTGCAATCACGAATGATGAGTCATATGATCACCCCTAATCGATCAAGCTGATCAAAAATTTCCAGTTAACCGAACGTCTAACGGCACCATCACCTGCAAGTGATTTCCATAAATGGACAGTCAAGCAAACGCAAAAACTTCTTTGCTATCCAAATAAAGTCTAATAAATCTCTGAAAGGAACAGCTGTAATTTTCTCTGGATACAATTGATGTTGGTGGGTAACTTACATATAGTTTTCTAGCCAATGCTACACAGTTGCCTGAACACAGTCTCATCCAATAGACGTAATTTATTGAGATAATATCTTACCACGGTAGTCTAGTATATAGTGTGTTAGCTCCTGGTTCAAACAATATTCTTTGATATCTTGAAAGAAAGAAATATGAAACTATCCTACTGTTCTTTATAATATAAATTATTACCTAATTAAGTATTAACACTTTAAGTACTTATTATGCTATTTGACAAAATAATCCCCTCTACGTGGAATAATCACCTTGTCGTTGTCGTGCCCTTGCAGGACCTCAACTGGCTAAGTTGGCAAAGAGCAATTGCTCTCTGGCAGGGTGTTCCATGCCAAGAAGGCAGGTGAGAAGTACATAGAAACTAAGAATTATCCCAGGAGCTTTTTGTTGTTGATTGCTATTGAAATATTTAATGGTGAAAGTATAACACTGGCTATTGAATAATCAATCAATAGCAACCGATTTTCTTGCAGTTTTTATTTTTAAAGTAAAACCTTTGTTTTTGGCTGATATTAAATACGATATTAGTAAGTACTCTTTTCCCCTTTCCCTGAGTGAGGGGTTATCCCCGCAGTGTTGGCCTAAAAAAAAACCTCGCACCAATATTTGGACACCATCTGCTGAACCTAAAAAAAGGACTTAAAAAGAATTTAAAAGTTTTTGTTTATCATAATTATGTTTCAATTTGGGTATAACAATCCGTTCTGGCAGGTATTATTTCACTAAGTCTCAAAATAAACTATGAACTATGCCACAACTCGATTTCCTCAATTTCAGCTTAGATTCACCGGCCATATAACTTGCTGTAATATCAGACCGGCAAGAGATGAAGAAAACATTAAGATCCCTGGTTGCATTACGGAAGAAATAATCCGATCTAGAGCCAACTGTTGGGCATTTTTCAACTAGTTGTCTACTTATAGGACCCAGAGTGAAATTTTAAATAAATGTTGTTATTATCACAACTATTTAAAATAACTACAGAAGAGTATATTAAAAAAAATCGCAACCGCACTTGCTGTTAGTGCAAGGAAATTTCTAATATCGACTTTCAAATCCAATTAGATATTCGAGTGAAATTCAGAGTTGCACCCAAAGGTTAAAAGAACACTAAGAGCTTCTTTTCAGAACTTTTCGTCAAGTAACTTTAGTAAGAATAAATAATAATATGAGTATATTATTGGTACTATGACCAGACTGCAAAAGGCTGGGAATATGGCCGTATGGCTTACATCCGTTTAGATAATTTCTCTAGCTGCTCTCAGTATAAAGCAGAAGAGATAAAGTTTTACTAAAAAATTTCTTTGCGTTTAATCTTTTATCTCGAATAGTTAGATTACCAATTTATTTGACTTTAAAAACTGTATCAGTAGCGTGCCAAGACTTCTATAGCATTTTTCAAAATTCACTCATCGATTGACAAACAGTCAAAAAGAAAAACGGCCTGAATTAATAATCATTAATATTTTTTTAATAATGATCATTATTTATGGGTATTGATTTTTTTTTTTTGCCTGAACGCCCAAAAAGACTCACACACAATTGAAAGGCGCCTCTTCTTAAGCATTCAGTAGACAACCTGCTGAAATATTTACGATTACTTTTGCAAATCTTTTTTTAATAAAGACTTTAAAAGAATTTCCCAAAAATAAAAAAATTGTTTTCATCTTTTTGGTTCATCTTTCCAAATACCAAAGATTGCTGATTTAAAATATAATTTTAATAAAAGAGAAAACAACAAAAATTTCCAATTTCTTGGAAGAGGGGTACATTCGAATGAACCAATATGAAGTAGAATAAAAATACAATATTTGCATACAATAATGCGTTCACGAATAACAATAAAAACATTAACAACAACAACCAAAAAAAAAAAAAAAAACAAATTCAATTATTAATTTCAAATTTGAAGCAAACGGCCTGCAACAGAATCATGACTAATATGTGTGTGGTATATTATTTGTTGTCTTGAAAAACATAGAAATTTATGATCACTGTGAAATAAAATAAAAAATAAAAACAGCAATACAACTTCAATTATGTTGAATACATCGATATTATTATGAAACAAAGTAACGTTCTAAAAAATATGTTCAATATAAACTGTATTCTGTTGTTGTTTTATTTAAAATAATAACCTAAGCCCGGCATGCTTCGCTACACCTACCTTTAGCATTTGTCTACATTTTTCGACTGGTGTTTTTTCGTGACTACTAAGTATATCAGATCATATTTAGAAACTTCAGTTGTAATCGATCTCAAGATAAACAGAGTTAGTTTATGTGGGAGGTGCCAGGTCTACTTGTCCCCCTTTTCCTACTGATATTTTTATTGACTACGAAATCAATCGAAAAAAATACAGAAATTTTAGCTTCAACACTTTTCCAGATATAAAAAGATAGATAGTTTGTGTGGGAGGTACCAACTATTCCGACTAAGATTAATACTTTAGCTTCAACCGTTCTCAAGATACTCAAAAACTACTATTTAGTTTGTACAGGAGGTACCACTCTGATGTTTAATTTTGAAAATGACCATATTATACTTTTGGTTGGTAAAGCAATCTATGTTCTATGTTCCTTATGTCAACAAAATCAGTTCAATCATTTAGGTTAAATTATTTTGAAAATTTGTCTTGTTTACTCTTTGAATAAAAAAAAATGGAAAATAAAATCAAATTTTTTTTCTGCAACTTTTAGCACTTTTTTGGCATTCTAGCATTTTCATCCTACCAATTTCTGACACCCTCGAATTGTTGACAAATATGCCAAGTATGTATAAACGCCCTAAATAGTATTCATTTTACTTTTATTGAGACGAATACTCAGGAGTAAGGGGTTTAATGCTGTGCGTTTTATTGGAATTTTTGGAAAGGAGAATACATTTATGACAGACTAGAACTACTATTAAGCGCCTTAGGAATGAGACAAATTGCTGTGAATTGATCATTCAAAGGCCAGTGTTATAACTTCACTTTTGAATGATCAACAGCAATTTCCTCATCGTTGCATGTTGATTGTGTGGTGAGTGCCTTTGCTAAGTAGGTGTAGCTCTCATCTGCTACTCCGAATGGATGGCGCTTGTCTGCTAATCGTTTGTCTTTGTTATCGATGGTTATGGTGGATTAGAGTGCAATGTCAGGGAGCGGTTTCTTTCATGATGAACTTGTTGGGAATCTCTTATTTTTTTTAAATTATAGTTTTGAAAATTTTTATTTTGCACCTTTGCTGGGATTTGAACCCGTTTGTGTTTGAGTTATTATCTGATGAGTTATTTAGCCAATAAAGCATTGTCACCCATGTGGGTTCTCAAACCCCGAAATTTAATCGGCTTTATATAGAATAGTTCACAGACGAATAAAATAAACAAACTCTTTCAATACGCAAAAAATACATCTACAGTGACCTCGCGGTAACGTGAACTCCGTTTAGCGTGAACAAGCTTTTGTCTATATTGACTACTATGTAACGTGAACAAACTTAGAAAGCTCTATAACATGAAGCATTTTTTTATTGCATATGACTCTGATTTCACAATTAAATCATTGTTTTACTAACTTTTATGGTGTGCTTAACTTGCCAATGTTTCTTGCGTTGATGATAGCACTGAAATCCATGACATTTGGCAAAAAGAAAAAAAAAAATTAAATAACGACCATTACTTTCTCGTTATCTATTTTGTTTTACTTTTATATTTTAATTATTCAAATAACAAAATAATTTCACTTTCAAGCGTGTAAAACCAGGTTTATATTGTAAAATTTTATACTTTTGTCATGAAATTCAACAATAGCTAAAGTGAACAAATTCGCAAACATGAACTTCCTTGGTTTTAAATAGTTCACGTTACCGCGAGTGAACTGTAATATCAAATTCCAAATTTCATTGCTTTAAGTTGTTTCCTACTTATAAGAATGTTTTGTCAACAACTATTCCAAGTATACACTTGCCAAATTATCTTCGTTTATGATTATTATTTACCGCGCTATTTAGTCTTTGTTAAATTTTCACGCCTCTTTCTGCCACGCCTATTATTAATATACCTATAAATTATCCTCAAGAAATAGTACATATATATGCCAAACTTCATACTGACCTTTAAGGAAAAACGCACAAACAAACCAACATCCATTTTTATATACAAAGGTATGAATCATATTATAAAGTAATCACTTTTTATGTACATACGAGTATGTATGTATTTCAAATACCACAAATACATAAGTAAGAAGTATGTAGTATATGCAATAAGTACTGCAATAACATCATATGTATTTATTAAGATGTGATTACATATGTAGAATTAGAATAAAATAAGTTGCCCACCCTACATTAGGTACTTTTTATTTTAATTATACAGTGGCTAAATGGTTCACCCGATTATAATGGCCATGCTACCAATAGAAAGTTGAGATTCTAAGCTAAACGGTGATCTACAATTTTCATTTACACTCTTCCAAACGGTTCAAAAAATTTCTGTGAACTTTCTTAAAGACTCAAAAAAAGAAAAAAAAAAATTCTCAATTGACTGTTCACGTTTAAACTACTTCCTCAATCGATACTTCATGTCGAATAGTTTTAGAACTTTCCTTTCATAAAAAAGGAAATAGAAATCACACATTATTTTAAATCTTCTTCAGGTCGATTTGACTCCTTTTAACACTTCGTATTTTCTAACAATTCGAAAATAGTTTCCAACATTTATTTGGTACCAAACATGAATAAAAAAAAACACAAGTACAAATTCCTATACTTTGCGACTAAATATCAAATCCCATATAAAAATGTGTGTATGTCTGAATATTTTAAAACAAATATATATATTTTTTTTTGTTATAATTGCCTAATGGTCAATATTCATTACGTTGTAAATTATTGCTTCAATACTCACTCTACATGCGTTATTTTTTATAAAGTAGCCCCAATTTAATTTTATTTTTGTAATACTCACATACATACTCCAAACAAGAAAATAAGCAAAAGTAATGGTAAAAGTAAAATATCATTAAAAAAAAAGAACAAATATTAAAATCGTCTAAACTAGAAATACTTGCTAAAATTAGAATTATTCAAGATGAAATATAGAATAGAAATAGGAATCGAAATATAAGTTTTTTGACGTCAATTATTGTTAAAAAAAATAAATAATAGAAAAAAAAAATTTGAGGCCCTCTTATTTAGTTGTTTTAGTGTAAACAATATGGGTACTTTCCTTTATTTTAAGTGATGACCAGTCGTGTTTCTGATTATGCCGAGTTAGACATTTATATGGTTAGTGACCTTTCTTGTTTTAGCAAAGAAAACCGTACCCGCCCTTTTAAAATATAATCCTTTTTTTCATTTACACTCTGTACGGATTTAAGAGGAGTGATTTATTTGAAACAATGCCAAGCACTCTTAGAAATATATTTGAAGTGATTTACGATCTGCCTTCTGCTTTTGACACACTTCGATAATAATACACTAACCGAGAAAAATTTTTATTTTTGGCCCTCAGACATTTTGCTGGAAAACAATGCAAGCAGTTTACAACACATTGTTAATTTTATGCTGTATGTTATCTAAAATCCATAATCCTATTACTGTAGTCATTGTATTACTTGCTAATCTTAACCACATTTAGAAACCATCATTTGGGTTTTTAATGTTCAACTACATAAAAGCAACAGGTAGCAACGAATTCTTTCAAAAGTGATTAAATAAAATCTACATCGATTCTAAAACAGTGTATAAAATTAATTCAAATTCAACTCCTATTTAAGCAACATTTCTAGATTTCACATTTTTATGGTAGAGGGATAAAATACGGTTTTAAAGTTATTTACACTACCTAAGTTTCTCATCTGATTATAACAGATTATAGCAGTTCCAACTGAGACGGCAATGATTTTGAAGGTAGAAAATGTTCTAGTTTTAACTGAGCTCAGGCAAAAATCATAAAAATTAAATTAGATTTGTAATTAAACTATCTGAGTGTATCTGAGTGCGCTTCTGATATAAAACTCAAACGGCTCAAATCTCAGCAAAGGTGAAAAATTAAAAAGTTAGTTTGCGGTTTTTTAAAAATTATAATTTAAAAATAAAAGGCTCAAATATTTTATTTACTTTTTGGACATCTGACAGCAATGGTCTCAAAAATTTTAAATATAATTTTTTTGCTTGTATAGGTTTTCTAAAATTTTTGCTTGATAACATAATTCTACATTTGCAACAATATCAATATGAGTTTTTAACTCTAGCCACTGACTTTCTATGACCATTATAATTCTTATGTTCACCAGTGTAATTTTTTAGTTGTAAATAAATATTTATCTTAAATATGTTAAATACCTAAAATAATACGCTAAAATAAATGCCAAATGCTAAATGAAAAATTTACCGCTAAATTAAAATAAGAAATGCTAAATTTAGCAGTAAAAATGCTAAAACGGTCACACTGCTGGCAATACTTAATATTGTAAAGTTGTTGTTTTTTTCTGTACTTTTGACAATTGTTCGTCGTAAACTGTTACATACTTTCTTGTACTGAAAATATTTAATAGTTTTCTTGTCAGGGGTAATCTGTGAAATGCCTTTTATACCTTCTAAACTCCTAAACTTTCATACATTTTTACGAGTTTAAGAGGTATAAGAGGCATCATAAATCAATAAAAAACGATTTATAGGTGCTATATTCTTTAATTGTAACGTGAGTATCTGAAATATTATTAAATTTTTTTTATTGGATATATGAATATGAAAAAGTTTCTTAATAATTTATAAAATTTTAAAACGAAAAAGAGAAGTATAATTTTGAGCTTTGCATTACTGCTGCTTTTGATTGTAAAAAAATGAAGAGTACCCCTAAGGTTATTTTTACGATTTAAATTGGTACAACACTGCCTAAAAATATATATATTTCGATCTATAGAACGTATTTTTATATTGAATTTGTCTCATTTTGCAATGGTTTTTTTATGTGCAACCAAATCTCTCTTTTTAAGTGCTTTTTTACCCGAGTTTTCGAGGAACGTATCTATCTCGTAAAAACAGAATTGGATGTATAAGTATGGTATAAAAGGAATGATATAAAATCAACCAAATTTTTAAGCCATTATTCTGATAGAAATACTTCTGGAAATTTCTTATAATTTTCTCTTTGGGACCTACAATTTAACGTCGAATGCTAACGACAGACTTTAGAAGCTATTTTTCAAGCTGTGGCTGTGTATTGTCTAGTAACGCAAAACACTAGCAATTAGACTACGGCGACTATAAATCACTTACGGCCGTATGTGTAATGAAAAATTAGCAACTCGTTAGTATATGGGACAAAAAACTGGAAAGTTTATCACCAGCTATAGACTGATATTATTAAAACTTCCCATATCCTCTATTTGAAAACTAGTCAAAAAATTCAAAACATTAAATACCTTGTACCTTTGAGTAAAATTTTCCACGTATTGGAATAACAAATTTAGCCACTGTGTACAACTATCTGCTAATTGTTTGTTATACATAAGGCTGTTAGTTTTTAAAAATCATACTTGCTATTTAAACATATTCAAGACACCGTTCAATTTAAATATCTTAAAGAATTTTTGGAAACTTCACTTAAGTTTTTAAATACATTTTAATGTAAACTTTTTATTTTTTTAAATAGCAGAATATTGATGGATACTACAACTATTACGAAACTTTGTGCCAAATAATTGAAACTTAAAACTCCAGTTACAGCATAAATTAAAGACTAATTCAGTAATTTTTTTTATTTCGTGTACTGTAAGAAATGGCACAAATATTGAGAATGCTCCAGAGACCAGTTTAAATTTCGTGTAACCACCAGTCAACAGAACAAATAACATGATATTACATAAGATATTTTAATAATGCTGTAAATGTGATCATTTTATATATTAATTAACAAAGTGGCCATAAATTCTTTAACGAAACAAATTGAATTGAATTATAAAAAAATGTTGTATATTTTAAGGGAGCAATAACCTTTTCAAAGTGCTGCATATTTACGATGACATTAAACGAAATTTAATGACCATAACTTAAACAATAAGAGTAAGTTATTAATATTACGAATACGAAAGAAATTGGTGACACTAATTAATTATTAACGGTAAAGAATAATACCTTTAGGAGAAACATGAAAACAACAGTTAAAAGTGCTTGTCAAGTAATGATGTCACAAAGCAATTAATCAATTAATTTTATTTAATACCTTGTCATGAAACTTAAATTGAAAACGTTTTAATAATAAAAACTATAACTACTTCAGGCTATTAGGTTAGATTGGGAAGGAAAGCATTGATCTAATTTGATTCTTTCACATAAGAAGGAAGAGTCGCAGGTAGAGTAGGAAAGAAAACAATAAAAGGAGAAGGAGATACATTTGAAATATTTTTATTTTTTTTTTTCGTTTCATGTCACCTTTAAAAAATATAAGGTGGTCGTAGAAGAGAAATAAAAATATATAAAAAGCGCGCGCTTCAATTTTTAATGGCTCAATATACATTTAACAGAGAAATCTAAAAAGCTAGCTTTCAGTGGCCAATTAAAGCCAATTTATGAATAACCGTCTGCTCAACTTCCAACTTGGCACAGCCTGTTGAATCATCTATCGACCTTACAACGAAGGATCATTTCGAAAGTAGGATCATCAATCTGAGTGTCGAAAGTTATTAAAACTTGGAGCAAATTACGGCATTAGATATCAATAGAAAAGTTACATAATTTTAAAAAATTTAAAATTGAAATTTTTTTTTTCAAAAAACATAAATTTTTCTTTTGCTATTCAGTCGTTACACTCATTTTTTCTAACCAATGGATGGCTGACTGTAGTAAAACAGAAAAATAGAATTGGATTTTGAAAAACAGAAATGTATGCTGTTAAATTTTTTCATTTGTTTTTTATACACAAAATGGGATATAATTCTCATTTAGTGTATACATTTTTGAGCATAACTATTTATAGTTTTAATACCATCTTTGGGTAAAAGTCTCCTGACAAGTTTCTTGAGCAGAGACGAAACGACTATGCTATGCTTATCCCCATGGGTAATACATTTCAATATTAATATTTACATATAAATTTCGTGAAATACCTGATAATGTTGTGAATTCGTTAACTTCATACACAATTTATTATTAAGAATGATTTGTTAATTATGTCAAATTAACTATGCTGGTTCTATGTAATTTTTGCCTCAGAGTTTCAATATTTTTGGTGTATTTTATACTTATAAGTGGTCATGTTTCTGGCTTAAGACCCAAATGAGCATAATGACAACCGAAATAGTGAAATAATTTATGATGCTTAACCACAAATGGGTCGAGATTTTTAACAATATTTATTTATTTACTCAAAACATTTTAAAATCATTAAGCAGTGTACTATGAAATCCATTCAGTCACTCTAAATTTGAAAAATTTTTATTTATATCTTGTGACGATAGCATGCGATTCCCCAAAGAATTCGTTATTATAAAGTACGTAGCAAGAAGCAAAGAAAAGTAAAAAAAAAGCCCAACAAACAATTATTGCCACTTCTAAAATTGGTCTAAAAAAAGAAAAAATGCTTATACGAAATACAAACACAAGCAATTAGTTTACTCTTCTTCGATCTGATATATAAATTTTGATTAAATTCTTCAAAATGAACAACGATTCATTAACTGATAAACGAATGATTCGCTTATGATTGATAGTCAACCCCCAAATATGTATATTATCACACTATTCAAACCATTTATTCATTCAGTTATTGGCACAGTGTCTTACTATTGTGTCACAGTTGGCTGTTATCATTGTAATCTGCTTGAGCAAAAATATTCTCAATTATTTGTTTGTATTTCTTTTTTTTTTCTTCTATTCAATTGAAAAGCAAACACATGGCACAAATATGAAAAATTTACTATCGATGAAGGAGTTTAGCCAGCAATAAATAAATATTTGTGTGTATGTGTGTGTGCGTATAACTATAATTCTTGAGCTATATACATACAAGCATATACTGAAAAAATAATTGTTGAATTGAATATCATACTGTGCACTTTGTTTATTTTCAATAAAACGATATTTGCAAAATATTTACGAGTATGTATTACCACATACTAGGCACACTGTAATCACTCTCGAAGAGAAAAAAGAACGTAATCAGCAAATGTTACAAGAGACATAGCAGTGGCAGCATTTGTTTACATTGTACTCTCACAATTACAATCATAATCACAAATACATTTACTTACACTCTCAAATGTTCTATAGAAATAACAGTTGTGACATAAAATATAGCGGTATGTTAATACAAACTTTTAATGAGAGTTTTTTTTTGTTCTATAAGATGTAGTATTTCATAGAAAAATTATTTTTATATTTGTTTTTTTTTTAATTTTTAAATTACGCACAGAGGTCTTAGATGGAGCCTGCTCTTAGCGTTTTATGGTTGAAATTTACCAACTTTTTACTAAATAAATGTCAAAGGATAAGAACTCAATCCTTGACATTTCATAATTTGGCAGCCAATTTACTTTCTTACCTTGAATTTATCCACCCTGTATAAAAAGAATTTAAATTTTTTTCTCAATACATAATTTTTCATTCAAAGAAGAAATTGACACCCGAACTGAACAAGTTTTCAACTCCAACTGGGGTAGGAAGGAAGACCGAGAAGATGTCAATGACGATGAAAAAAAACAAAAAATGAAAATTGAATGCACAAGGACATTTGAAATTTTGACTGTGGCGTATGGCGAGTCTATTATGTACAGAAAACAAGTTCAATTGTGGTATAACCGGTTTAAGAAAGGCCGAAAAGATGTTAATGACGATCGACGATGACAATGTTATGCAAAAAGAAAATTGGCACATTTCACAAAAAAATAATAAGCAAATTAGTTTATAATGCCTGGTATCAGAAAGTGGGTTCCATATACGATTATTTGCTTAAAAATAAAATGATAAAGATTTTTTTTTTGCTGAGTATTGTCACTTCACTTAATTGTAAAACACTTTAACACATTTTAATAATTTTTTCCAGCTGAGTCTCCTTAACAAGTACATCAAAATCTATACTAAAATCACCGAAACCTTTTACAAAAAGTTGTGTTAGATAAAGCATAATCTGGTTTCTAAATCAAAAGTATTACACTGTATTACTATAATTTTAATCCTAACTGTAAACAAACTAAAAATATCACATTTTATACGGTAGCGCTTTATTGTTTCCTTATCGTTATCTAAAGCGTGTGACTGTATGACGTCGTAACTAAATAAAAAAGTTTAAATTCTTCCAACAAATTTTTTGTTTTCATATTTTCTGTTGCTGATGATGGCTTCTGTAGTCTAATGAAAATAAAAACCTTGTGCTTGTGAATAACAGAAAAAATAAAAATATTAGCAATTGAGAGAATAATAAAATAAAATATGTACTTCGAGTAATATTTCTTTTAATTTTTTTGCAATATTGTGGTCACTCTTGTTATAAATATTGTTTTAATTCTTAATATTGTTTAATTGTTGAGTTAATTTTTTTTGTACTCTACAGCCCAAATATTAAACATATTTCGTCATATAAAAATTATTTATAAACAAAAAATATTTTTCGCCATATAGGCAAATACATTTAACAGGAAAAATAGAATTAAAATTTTTAAAAACAGAAATGTATTGCTTTGTAAATACTTTTGTTTGGTTTTTGTATACTAAATGTGATTCCCATTTAGTTTATAACTATTTGAATATAAGTACATATTTGTATTTTTGGTTACCACCTTTAAGAAAAAGTCTCCCGACGAGTCTCTTAAGCAGAGACGAAATGGCCATAGAGACATGCTTATCCCCAAAGCAATACATTTCATATATTATGTATTATTTATAAACTATAAATAAGAAGCGATGTTCGGTGTTATTATAACAAAGTTTATGATCAACATGTTTAACGAAAAATTTGTAGGAAAAACAATTTTTTACAAAGTTTGCTTTTGTCGTTCCATCACTTCCTGTGCTGTTTCTAGGATACTTTGGCCTAGATATAACCGGTGCAAGACTTTAGGAATCTTGGGGATTCCTCGTCAGTCTTTGTCCAAGCTTATAGTGGTGTATACGGCTCACTGTTTGAGAGGTTGGGTCTGCCCTTTAATCCACACTGCAGAAATTGCGGGAATACTTCTGAGAGGGAGACTATTGTTCATTTTCTTTGTGATTGCCCCGGTCTGGCAGTCAGGCGTTTAACTTTTTCTGGGGTGCCTTTTTTCGATAGGTTGGCACAGTGTGCGTACCTAGACCCCTTTGTTTTACTCCAATTTATAGGCAGCTGTGGTTGGCTGTAGTTATTTTGCTATTTAAGGTGATTTATGTGTGGTCCTGCAATGATTTCAAAACGGCAGTTTCTGCTAATTGTAGTAGATCAGTTTTTGGTTGCCTAGAAATTTGATCTACCTACCTACTTTGGCTTTTGTCTTTTATCAAGCGATGTAAATATTATGCTGGGCCTCCAGCACATTAAGTTATAATGCGGACGCTTCTGGCGCTGCACTCTAACCACTACGGCTACAGTCGTACATGTCGTCGATGCCGACTAATGTGGATTAAATGGAATAAGAGGGCAAAAAACAAAAATAAAATTGTAATTCTGTTTCATCCAAATAGGATGACAATTACAAGAACAGCAATGATGGTAAGAAAAGGAGAATATGATAGAAACTGTTGTGTGACTTTACTTCGACTAACTCATACAAGTATATGTACATACATATGAAGGAATATAATTTCAGTATGCGATTTCCAGAAAAGTATGAGTTAAATAGTTGATGTTTGGTTTTGAATATGCACAGGACACAAAGAACTCTGATGAGACTACCGTAGCTGGAGTCGAAAACAATTGTTCAGTTTGGCTAGTGTACTATTCCTTCACGGACATCATTTCTTCTTTAATTACCAAAAATATTCATTGCCGTTAACTTTGATCTAATTAAAGCGTTTCTGACGAAACAAAAATTAAATTATACGAATATTTTGATACAGCTTTTAGGTGAAAAAATCTCAAGTTAGAGCGAGAATTCAGAATACAGATTCTAATAAAATAATCAGAAAAATTCTACTGAAGGTAAGTCTTCTAGCGATGGTATTATAATGAAGCATATATAAGTAATATAATTAGCGGTAATAAATCATCGTAGCAAATGCCTTTGTAAGTCTTGCACACATGGCAAACCATATAAAATAACAACCAAATGTAGGCAGACATGCGTCTGCACATCTTGTAAGGACGTGTAGAAGGAATCCTGACAACCGCCATTGTTTTATTGAGATAATTCTCATTTGGCATGAATGTGTTTATAATATACACTTCAAGTTACTAATGCTCAATTGTTTCATATTACTCTAATAACGATACAAAATATTTTACAACTTTGAAAGCTCAATATTAATTTAACTGCTGATCTTTTAGATTTTTTATGCAGTTTTACCAAGAAGTAGGAAATAGACTGTACTAACAAAATTATTTTATAATGGTCGTGGTAGTCTAGTATGAAGTGTTTTGGCTAACAAAGAGAAGAGTACGGTTTCAAACCCCAGCTCTGAGATATTTTTTTTTTATTTGGAACGAATACTTAGGGGTAAACCCCTACTAAATGCTGTGCATTGTATTTTTTTTATATTAATATTAAGAGCCTTAGGAATGAGACAAATTGCTGTAAATTGGTCATTCAAAGGCCAGTGTTATACCTTCACCCTTGAATAAGCAAAAGCAATTGCCTCATCGTTGTATGTTGTTTGTGTGGTGAGTGTCTTCGCTAAGTAGGTTTAGCTCTTATCTGCTACTTCCAAATAGGTGTGCCTCTTCTCCTGATCATTCTTCTGGTAAAAGCACTGAGAGTAGCTGATTGCCATGAACAAGCTTCTCAAGTCTGTTGTTCGGAGTAGACATTAAACTGTAGATACCGGTACTCATGGATAAAAATTGACACATACAATATGGGTACAGCGAGAAGTTAGGTCGTAACCATGAAATTGGGTTGTAATGGCCAACTTTGTATGTACTTTAATTTGTTAATAATTGTAAACGAAACGATATTAAACGCTTATTCTTTTATTAATTATAAATCTTACTTGATTGCAGTGTTGCTTCCAAGTGGAAACTCTCAATATAAAACTTGTGTCTTCCGTTATACGCTTTGGAAAGGGAAATTGAGCTTCGTTGTGTGAAATTGATACCAAATTTTAAAATCTGTATTGTATAATAAAAGATTTTATTTTAAATAAAATTTGAAGAAAAATAAATAAAATATTTAATTTTTTAATTAAGACTTCGTCTTAATGAATTTAATTCAATTTAATTTTTACTTTTTATATTTTTGATATAGATAACGAATGTTAATCATTCATTTAGTGAAGTGTAACGACAAATGGCTGATGTTTGATTGACATAGAAAATAATTGTACATGTAAGGGTGTAAGTATTTGGATTCTTAACTGTCATTGTGCAGTGAATATTTGCACTATAATACTATATTGTTGAACGCCATATTTTATATTTGATATATTTTTTTTTTAATTCATACTGGCTGTTTGTTCTTTTGGATTTCTATTGATAAAGCTTATGATAAAGAGGACAATTAGTTAAGTGGTAGGCACTTTAAAATATGAAATAAATCTACTAACTTTTTAAACAAAACAGTTCTTTTCGTAAAAAATTTTATTTCCAATACATAATTTGCAAATAAAAAAGTGAATACTTTTGCAGCCGGTAGTTGAAAATAAAATTTAAATTTATTTCAAACAAAAACTAGCATAACAAAGTATGTAATTGATTTTAAAAATAAACTCTGGACATGATATGTCGCATTAAACCACGGTGGAATGTTATCATGTGGTGTTTAGATTTAATAATTTAAAACAAATTGTAAACAATTAAGGTTATCAAACACTTAATGTTCTTTGACAAATTTTGATTAGTTTCTAGCTTTTCTATTATTTTTTGCAAAAAAAAGATAATTGTTTAGTTACTGAGTTGGTTCATTCAACTTCATTGAATGATTTATAGTACTACGATGTTATTTGTAGTCAATAAGTTTTTTTTAGTAGGTATACAAGGCCAATAATTTATACGAGGTCCGAATAAAAACCTTTATTAACCTTTATTTTCAAATTTCGTGAGTTACGTATGTTCGATTTTTGCATTTTTTTCTGTTATGTTGGTACACATGTCTGTTATATGTATATGTTGGTAATATCAGCCATTTTGGATTGTCAGTTTGTTTTTGATAGAAAAAAGGTTAGTCGTGTTTTGGTCTGCACTTCGATTTTTTACTATTCGAAAAAATGGATCAAAGAAACTGTATTAATTTTTGTGTAAAAAATTAAATTAAATGCTCAAACACATTTGAAATGTTAACTGTTGCGTTTGGTGACTCTACTATGGGAGCAACACCAACAGTTCAATTGCGGTATAACCGGTTAAAAGAAGGCCGAGAAGATGTCAATGATGATGAATTTTGAACCATGATAAACCACCAGCTCAAACATAAATGCTTGTGCGTGACTTTTTGGCCAAAAACAAGACCGTTATCATGCCTCAACCACCATATTCACCGGACTTTGCCCCCGATGACCTTTTTCTCTTCCCAAAACTGAAGACACCGATGAAAGGAAAGCGTTTTGCTACGATTGAGGAGATAAAAGAAAAATCGAAACAGGAGTTGTTGGCGATACCAAAAAGCGCGTTTCAGAAGTGTTTCGAGGATTGGAAAAAACGCTGTATTATATCTGAGGGGGATTACTTTGAAGGAGACAAGATAGTTATTGATGAATAAATAAAAAAAATTGAAAATAACGGTTATTTTTTTATCATACCTCGTACGTGTATAATGGAGTTACCCTACCTTCGCTGTTCTATCTATATGCATATCAGTGATATCCAAAACGAGAAAAGTTAAATAGATAAAAATAAGTTTAAAATTATCCGCTTCATTTAAAAATTACTAAAATTAAAGGTTGAATTGATTTTAAATAAATTTTACATATAATGAATGCTACAGTATTAAAAATAATAGATAATAGCAATGAATAAATATAAGAAAATTTAATTTTTACGTATTAACATAATAATAAACAACGAATTTATACAATTAAATCCTTTTTAGATGCACATGGGCTTAAGCATTTTTAATTGTGAAATGCTTTTCTCATGTTTTATTTGTTACCCACGCCTTTTTTACCTACTGCCATATTTAATTCTTATTTAATTAAGATTACTAAAAAAGAAAAAAATAAATAAACATACCGAATACTGTAATTAAATACTGTAACTTAAATTGTTTTCTGCTTATATGTATCTTTCATCTTCGACAACTATTTCAAGTGTATGCTTACGAAATTATATTTATTTATGAAAATAAGTCAATTGAGTAGTTGTCGAGCCATAAAATGACAAACATAGGAGAACTTATTTTAATATACAGTGCTGTTCGAAAATTTCGGCATCCATTGTAGCTTTAATTCTAAATAGAAGTCCAATGCCATAGCGAGAAATACATCCCCATACCCTTATTGTTACACCACCGTTTTTAATGGTTTTTATTGTATATTGCGGAAGGATTTACGTATCAGACCGTATTCTTACAGTTACATAACTTCTTTCGAATTTAATCAAATTAATTTCAATTTCGTCCGACCACCAAATATTTCTTTACATAATCGTATGGGGATATTTTTCACAGTCTCTTCATTTAAATCCTATTGAAAATTTGTGGCAAATTGTCAAAGCGACTTTTCGAGGAAAAAACTTTTCTAATAAAGAACAGTTGAGGGAATTTGTTAAAAATGCATGGAAGCATATTCCAATCCACAGGTTTTAAAGCCTTGTGGATTCAATGACAATAAACTGCTAGGAGTTTATTTTTACAAGGGCAATTCCACTAAGTACTGAGGTAAATAAACGGTAATTGAAAGGAATCATTTGATTTAATTAAATAAAAAAGTTTCCTTTAGGCCACCAAATTTTGTGAACATATTCTTTAAGACATACAAAACTAGTTGATTTTAAAATACATTAACAATTTATATTCCTCTGCATTCCATTTTCCATTAATGTCACACATTACAGATCATTTCTATTTGTAATAATAAATGTTATATTAAAATTAATTAAGGCTATAGAACTGTTAAAATGCTTAAAAGCTGTTAAATAACATTAGCGGAAGCGGACATAAAACATTTAATTTCCTTATAAACAAGCGCTCTTTTTAAAAGAAAACAGTCAACCCTTGAAACAGAAAATGCAAATAAAATAACAGCAAACATCATCATACACACACACATACATCCGGAATCAAACTTTTTAGTATTTGCAGAGTCGGAGTCAAACACAACAGCATACAACATCAAACACTGTTACAGTTCTATTAAAACTCATTGTAAACTAACAGAGCAGAGTTAATAAAACCTAACAATAGGCAGAGTCAGCGACGCCAACAGAGCTTATCACATACCTTAATGGTGTGCATGCTTAACAGACAGCCTGCTAGTGAAACAGTTTTAGTGTCTGCAAAGACGCACAACCCATAACATTACTTACTTGTGAAGAAACTGAAGCATTAAATCATACTGTTAGTTTAACACAAATGGTTGTTTTAGTGTTAAAACATAATGTTTGTGTTTCTGATTAACATGCATTGTGTTTGAAGTAAGTGAATGCGTGTTTTTGGGCCTTGTAATAACATGTTAGAACACAACCAGCAAACATTTTGTTAAACATCTTTTTCTTTTTGTGTTTAGCCGGTTGTGCGTTTAGTTCAATGTGTGTGAGTTTGTGTGTGCAGATGTGTTTTTATTTTTAATTTATATGCTGTTGTTTTGTATATCTGTTCGATGTGCTCGCTAGTACGGTCGTTCGTTTGCTTGGTCTGGTCGGGTTTGATTTGATTTTCAATAAAAACTGTTAAACGATAACAGTTTTTTAGTCGGCCCATAACGACCACTACAACGATAACGAACGTGTGCTGCGAGTATTTTCAGTTTCAATTTAGATCCGAAAGCATTTGGGAGTAATTCTATAAATACGGCGGTGAATCTGTATTTCCCAAAAAATAAAATTTAATGAAAAGAAAGTATTACAAAATCTGTTAAGAAATAAAAAGAAAAGTGAATGACAAAAAATACGTTAAATTTTAAATGAAAATTGAATGATATTTGAAAAGGAAATATTAAAGCAATGCTGTTAGAAATTTAAAAAATAAATAAATCAAAGGGATTATTAACCTACGGGGGCGTTTAAATATGTTTTTGCCACCTAAAATGTTATTCAATAAAATTTCTAATGAAAAACCAAAAAAAATTATGCCGAAAAATAACCGGCACATGATTTTTAAGTGAAAAAAAAAACGACAACAATATCAGTGTATAAAAAAATAATACTTAGAGAGCGAAAAAAAGTGAATTTGTTTCTGTTGCTTTAATTTGTCTCCGTTTAAAAATTTTGTGAAAAAAACCAAAATTAACAACAAAAAAATCTTAAGAGCAAAACTAGAAAAATAAAGTGTTTTTGTTTTTTTTCTTTTTTTAGCTCTCAACATAATCACAATGTTGATGATGATGTTGATGGGTGCTTTGGGTCTAACGAAGCTTTGGCACTCGCAGTCAAATTCAGTGAGCGAATATGTGTCTAACGGTGTGCGTAATACTACAACGACGAATAATACAACTTAAGTTACGAAAGCTAAAATAACAACAAAACGCTAATTAAACATAAAATAAAAACAATAACAAATATTAAGTGATCTATATTAAATTTGTTGTTGTTGTTGGTGTAATACATTTTTTGTGTTCAGTTTCGGTTTTTGTGTTTTTTGTTAGATTGTAACTCTATCAACACCAACATTATTAATAAAACAAAAATCTCTTAAACGTCATCGCTTAATGTAACCTGCTGTAAATGAGAATAAATTATGTGAGAGTTTGTGTGTGCAAGTGTATAAATTTAAGAGTGCCTATGATATGTAGAAAATCTATGTGAAATTAGCATACCCGCACACTTAGCGACCTAACAACGACATACATACATAATAATATAACAGTGCTGGGTAAAAATATTTACAAGCGACAGCGTCAAGTACATTTTTATGCTCCTTAACGAAAACATATAGATACGCGGTAATAAATAAGAAAAGAAAAATCGAAACTATTTTCCGGTTATTAGGAATATCTATAATTTAAATAAAAAATAATAAGTTAAACACAAAAATAATTTTTTTAAACACCTTAAAAAAAGAATCTTAAAGAATCACTAAAAAATAAAAAAAACTACAAGATATGAAATATTAAAAAGAGAATATGCATACAACATACATAAATATAAAAGTGTATAAAAAATAATTAAAAAAAGAAAAAATTACAAAAATCTCATTTAATTCTTAAAATTATAAAAAAAAAAAATTCATAAAAAATTTACAAACAAGTGCTTTAAAAAATGTATTTTTATGTGTATTTTATATAACCTTTTAAAATATAACATTATTTAATATCAATTACAGACGTATGTACGTACATACATATATATATTGCTGAAAATAAGGTGAGTTTACTTAATTTTTTATTTATTCTTATTTATAAATTTTCATAAAAACTACCTATTCTAAGTTCCTATATTTAATTTTTCATGCTGCTGCTACATATTGTTACGACAACAATTATTTGTGTATTGCGTAAGGCGTAAAATGCTCGAATTTTTTTTCAAGTGCTTTTTTTTAGATTACATTTTTATAAAAAAAAACAAAAATCGTAAAAATACTAAAAAACTAAATAGTATATGTTAATTTTGTAAAAACGTTGTCTAGCAAAGCATTAAAAGAAAAAAAATAAATAAATAAAAACTTGAATATATACTTGAGCTTTTGTTGTATTATTGCTGTCAATATTTCGTAAAAATTAAACAATTTCTGCTTAACCCTTTAAAGGTCAATAAAATATTCTTTAAGATATATTTGTTTTTTTTTTGTTGCAATATTCACAAATTTCACTTGTTTTCAAGCGTAATTTTTATTTTCTTTTATTTACAATTTATTAAAAGAAATTTATTAGCACACGAAAAACTTGCTCTTACCAAAATTATTTTTTTATTAAATAAAATTCAAGTAAATAAATACATACGTATCTGCAGTAATATAGGAGACTAGCTTAAATCGACATAAGCTCCAATTAATTTACTACTTATGTATATTTCAGAAGCTTCATAGAAGTCATAGTAGCATTATAATGTTAAGCACCCATGTTGTGTGTGCTAATTTTTATCCACGTCTACCAGAACGACAGACTTGAGAAGCCTGTTCATTCTTTTGCATAAAAAATGCTGAGAGGTAGTCGCCGAAAGAAATATGTTTTTTTCATATTTCTTTTTTTCAAGATTGCAGAGCTGGGGCGTGAACCCTGGGCTCATGTCTTTAGTTTTATAAAAAGAAAATTTTGAGGATATTTTGTTTTAGATAGAAATTCTCATTTACTAGGCTTTCAAATACTTTATTAAACAAGAGTGGCCATTAAAATAAATAGTATTCCCAGGACTATAAATTAAAATTTTTCTAAATAAGAAGAAAGTCATAAATCTTTCAGAAAACTTTCAGGCATAATGAAAAACGATTTCAATCGAAATTGTCAAAGTCATATAAAACGTATCTCTTCTAATTATTTTAAAATTTTAGTAATCAAGGATGTAGTAGCAATAGTCAGTAAGGAATAATGGGTAAAAAAGGAATTCCAAATATGAAAGTATTTGGAAATTATAGCAACTTGAAATTTAATTTGATTTCAATTTCGATCAAAATTTTAAATATTTTTAAAGACCTTAAAGACATTATAGGGTTATAAAAAAAATTGATAATAAAAATAGTATTTGAAATATTCAAAATTTTAATTTATAATTTTCCTACTCACCCAAAAAAGTAAATTTATTTTTATTTATTTAATATTTTAAAAACAATTTAAATATTTATTCAAAGTGTTCTTAAAAATATCAAGTTTTTCTGAAACTAACAAAAGTTTAAAAAAGTTATTTTATTTTTATTTTTTTATTTAATTTAAACAATTAAGGCCGATTGTTACACTTGAAAGATATTAAGCGTTTTAAGGTTATCTAAAACTAGTTTTTATTTTTAAACTTTATTTCATCGTTTTCTTAAGTTTTATTTCAAAATGTTCTGCAATCTTGTATTTCATTAGGTTTTGCTGCTTTTTACTAAAAAATTAAATAAAAAACAGTTAAATAATACTATAAAGTTTTATGATTCCCCTAAATTTTAAAACAAAAGGTGTTAGAAATTAGCAAATGCTCAAACTACGTCACTAGCTTTCTTATACCTCCAAATAGTTTGGAAATGAGAGAGAAAAAACTAAGGAGGACAGCATTTTATGGTAGAAAAGAAAATATTTAAATAAATACATTGGATAGTTAAACTAATTTAAATAAAATATTCATATATTTGAAAAATTCTATATTTAATAAAAGTTTTTAAAAATTAGCAAAGCCGGTGATATTTTTCATAAAAATTAAATTAAACCTTATGGACTTAAATGTATTTTGCATATGTCAACCAAGTTCTTCCACTATTCTGCAAGAAATAACTGTTTCAGTATATTTCACGGCATAAAATCACAGTTTTCACAACAAACAATCTTCAATTTAATGTTTTTTAATGTCTAAACTGAGCATAAACAGCTGTTATTGTTTTGTTAAAGCGAGACTACCTTGTAATGGTTGTACAACGCTTGTACCCTTCTAATAACACAGTACAACAGTGAACAAAACGCACGGAACCCACAGTATAGGTTCGATTGTACTACCAAAAGTTAGTAAAACCCTGTACTCGGTTTGATCAGATTGATTACCAATTTTTTTTATGAACCTCAAAGATTTTGAAAATCATTGCACTACTCAAAAAAAGGTGTCCTAAGTTTTTGGTCAACAGCTAACTCAAACTTAAAGATACTGCTTAACTATGTTTGACAGTAATGTAGTGAAGACACTACTGAACATATTTTAAAATATTTTTTGTGCAAAAAATAATTTTTTCTTGCAATTTTTTGCAAAAATGTACGAAAATTTTTTTATTATATTTACTTTTTTCACCATAATTTACAGGGACTCGTAATTTTTCATTAACAATATATGACAATATTGTAGCCACTGTAACTCTGAACATCTTTCGTGAACATATCAATACAATATGAATGTGTCTAGGCATCCAAAATAGCTCACAAAGATTAATTTGTACCCTAAAAATTTTGTTTTTCACTATTTTATTTTTAATAAATATATATATATATATTTAAAATATATTTTATATATATATTTAAAAAAATAGTGAAAAATAATATTTTAGGGTACAAATTGGTCTTTGTTAGCTATTTGACATGTTTATCCCAAAAATACAACAAATATAAAAGTATTGCGTGACTTTATGTAGATTAAAATCGAGGCGAGTTAATTATAAGGTTTAGTCAGCCGATCAGCTGATTATTCATATATTAATGTAAAAGCTGTTGAAATGTGTTTTACATAATGACTACAGCTGAATTGATTTTTAATAGTCGTATAAAATGTAACAAAACACAAGTGGAAATATTGAATTATAATTATAATTTATTAATATAAAATGATTAATGTAATATATTCATCCCTTTGACACTAATATGTACATTATGTTAATAATTTAATATCTATTAACAAATAAATCATTCATTTCTCTTAATCTCATAAGATTTCATAATTTCGAGACTTTTAGGCAACAGAGAAAATAAACAAAAAGTATGCAATCCTATACAGTATTTTTAAATTAAATAAAGAACACTATAAACTATTTATTGAATGTGTCTGATTAATATGTTGTTGAACTCAGAAAATTACTTATAAAGTAATAAAAAATTATACAACAACTGCAATTATTAGAAGAAAAAGTATATAGTACATACATATGTATGTACTTATATACGAGTATATATCGAAAGTACAACAACTACTGAATTGTTTTAACTTTTAAAGATAATTTAACACAGATGAACAAACAACTAGAAAGTATAGTTTTCAAAGATTTATAGAAGGGTAAATAGGGGAAAAAACATTAAATTTGCAAACAATTTAAAATCTAAATAATAAAAATAAAACACAAATTATTGTTTAAAAGGAAAATCAAACTAAAATATCTCGTACATATATCGTCTTACACCTCAAAAAGAAAAAAAGAAGGTGAAGCTTAAAGAGGCGTTAATAATGGTGTAATAAAATACAATATTTTTAAAATTTTTGTATTGTTTTTGTTTGTTTACCCAAGAGTGCTTACTTAAACCAACATACTCGTACAATTCATACACATATAAGTATACAGTTCTACTAATAATCATAACCAACCCCAGCAAACACATATAAAATTGCAAATAGTACTCGTAAAAAAAAACATCCTTTTGATTAAAGTGATAACTGATAAAGTAATTTGACAAAAAAAAAAAAAAAAATTACGAAATTTAGAAGTTCAAAGTTCTTTTTCATTTATGTATTTACAATTTACATTTTTCATTAACCAATTTTAGTTTTTATGTAGATTTTAGTACTCTTCTACGTACATGAGTTTATACATATGGCATTAAACAAAAATGCAGAATTCTCCGGATAATTGCCTTTGATGCTTATTTACTTCAATTTCTAAATCCCCATATTCTAATTAAATTTCCACGGTTAATTAACTTTCGCTTAATTGCGTAATTTGCTTAATTACCTCAAATATATTTTCGCCAAAAAGGAATTTCCCTTAAAATTCCCTTGTTTAATTTAATAATAATGAATTTAATTAATAATAAAAAATTTAGTTTTGTCAGAAACTCTTTAATTAGATCAAAGTTAACTGCAATGAATATTTTTTGGTAATTAATAAATGTAATTTAATTTAATACCTCAAATATATTTTCCCCAAAAAGAAATTTCCCTTAAAATTCCCTAGTTTAATTAACCAAAATAATTATTTTCTAAAAAGTGCAGCTTAACGCAACTATGTTTATATAGAGATAAAATTTCTTCCATTTGTTATTTTTATTATTCTATGTGTACTATTATAGAAAATATGAAAAAATTAGAATTATTTAGAAATTTGAAAATTGTTTTGACTCAAAACATAGGCATAAACGCATATGAAGTTATCGTTATGAGTGAAATCGTTTTGAGTCGAACTGATTTCCAAACAGTCATAAACTAATGCTATGATCACACGACAATATGAAACACTTGGTTCGCTCTCTGAACCACGATTGCGAAACTCACCGTTCAGACGACAGTTTAGTGTTTCATTTTGGCATTTCTCTTTTATGTATACCACAATGTATAATTTACATAACACATACATACACACTTACATATTTAGGATGGAATTTTGGTTTTATGTTTTTGCTTATTGCTTTTCTGATTTTTATATAACATATTTACGTAAATTAATTTCCTAGTTCTTTATTTCTAAAAAAATTTTCATTTTTAACAAATTATTATTTTGCTTTTTTCTGTTTTGTTAGTTAGTTAAGATAAAGTAGCGATAAATTGTTATCAAAATTAGAGATGATAGCAAATTCTTCGAGGTTCGCAACAAGCTTCAAAATGAAACACGAAGGTTCGCTCTCACAATTTTGTATGGCGAATCTACTTGTTTCAATCAAGATTCGGTCGCGAACCGCGAATGAGAGAGCGAACCTCGATATTTGCTATTCGTGTGAACATGGTATAAGTAACACATATACAGCATTGGTACTAACATGTCGAAAACTTCTAAAGTACTAAATGTCACAGTTGCCAAATATCTATACAGTGGAATGCCGATATTTTGTTCCTTGAAAAAGAAATGGTATTAACACGACATAAATCCATACATATCGGACCTTTCGCTAATTCATATTTTTTTCCAATATAAAATGTATTCAACCTGTTATAATTCGTAATTACCCGTTCATAACCTCATATAATTCGTAATGTAATGCAAAAAAATCAACAGTGAAAAAAAGAATATGCATATGAAGGTGTAAATGTATGTTCTTTAAAAATTTGGGCAGAACAAATAAGAAATCTTAGAATAATGAATTGCAATAATATATTCTTCAATACCCATACCCAGTTTGTCTCATTCACCAAATTTCGTTGGTGCTTAACCAGCTTGTCTATCAGGCGATTTACTTATTATTATAAACAAAGATTAAGACACTTAAGTTTAAAGTTTTATAGGCAAAATGAGACTTAATTAGAAAAAACAAACATCCCAAAACATAAGTATCGAAATCTAAATCAACAAGACAACAAATTTAATTTTTTAAATATTTTTAATAATAGAAACTATCAATTTTTATGGTAAAATACCAAATTATACCTTTGGCGGTAAATAAGAAAAACAATAAGGTAACATTTTTTGGCACTCCCTTTAGTTTACGAAAAAAAAATTCGCCTTTAACCATTTAAAATCACATTGAAATTTTGCTGCGTTTTCCTCAATTTAGCTATACTTTGAAGACCTTCTTTAACTATGGATGTAGTTAAGGTTGAAACTTTACTTCGAGTATCATAAGCGCAAAATCATATGATATGATGTCTCTTAATATGATGATGAAATATGATATGAAATGTATGCTTTTGGGGATAAGCATGTCTCTATGGCCATTTCGTCTCTGCTTAAGAGACTCGTCAGGCGAAAACTATTATTTGTTTTTTAATGATGATGGAATACTTAAAACGTATAAGATGAGGAGAGGCCGCCTTTTTTAAAGAAATATGGCAAGGGATATTTCTATTTTTGTTGTTGTAAATTTTTGTACCACACGATTTGCAATTCTGACAACTATTATCTGTTCAAAATATATACATTTTTAAAACGCGTTATACCAAATCAAATCGCGTAAAAAGAGAACGAGATGTGTTTTTAAAATCGCGTTGAATTAAATTCGCTTAAGAACAGAATTAGATGTATATGCTAATATACGTATACACATACGAATATCTATATTGAATGAAGTAACATTGGAGCAGCAGGAAAACAAATACAAGACCATTACCATTAAGATAAAATTTTGATCGACATTAATTTAAAAATTTAGAGTAATTAAGAAAAATGTTTATAGTCAAAAATTTTTGTACGTTAAAGATTAAATTGCGAACATGGCTTGACAACAAATTAAATTGCTTAAATTAACTTTCAATTCAATTCAATTCAATTGAAATCTTGAAAGTTGTGCTGAATATCGAGTCATTTGATCACAATTTTTTACACGTTTGACTTTGTGTTTGCTGGGATGAATAATTTAAGAATAATAAGTGTTATGATTGCTGTTGTTTTTCCTTATTTTTTTTCTTGCAGTTAAAGCAATAGAAGATAACAAATGTATTCTTCTTCGTCATATTTTTGTTGTTTTTTTTTTTTTTTTACTTTTACTTCTTGTCATTGTTTTTGCTGGCGCTAAGATTTTCTCTTGTAGATTTTTCCTTTTCTAATGTACTGTGTATCGTATATTTGTATAAGTATTTATGTGGTTTAGTAGTAATAATTCTTGTTCTATTTACTTACAAGTTTTTGCACTTTTTTAAAGGTTCTACTCATAATTTTTTTGCTCCTCTCTTTTCATTTTATTATTTTGCAAAAAAAAAAAAAAAAAAAAAACAGACAGAAAACACAATACAATAACAATAACAACACCAACAAGCATACAAATTACAATAATGGTTTTTAGTCACTCAGTCACTCGGTTACTGTGCATATTATTTTTTTTATTTGCTTTTTATTTTATTATTTCAAAATGTGTACTTTTATTAGACGATATATGTAGCAGAATTGCGCGTATGTTTATATGTGTATGTATGCGTGCACTCAGTGTATTATTTGCAGAATTTGTGAAGCATGTGTGTTTTATACGGTTTTTTTTAATTTATTTTGTTTTTTATTTTTCTATAACATTTATAATGGAAAGCGAAAGTGTTTTAAATACACCCAAGCCTGTTTTTACACACTCCTTTGATACATGACATTAAAATAGCATGTTTAGAAAAAGAAAACTTGTATTGCTTTTGTACATTTGAAGTTTGAAATTTCAGAATTTTAAAAATGTATTACAGGGATATTTAGATCATCTTAAAGATTTGACGTGTAAAAGGTTTCCATGCATTCAGTGCCCATTTAAAATACAGTAGACACTTGTAAATTAGAACCTAAGGTTCTTTAAATTTTTGTGAATTTCTACTTTTTAAAGGTTGTATTTTTTTTTAATAAAAAAAAAACAACATAAAAGAGCAACTTCGTCTGGAAAATACTCCAAAAGATATTTTTGCATAGGTTTTGCTTAAAATTTTTGTTTCATTAGAAACGCTTAAATTAGATCAAAATTCTATTAAGAATTTGGATTTTTTTTTTTTGTACGGATTTTTTGATCATCAACATAGAAAATTATGTCCGTGAAGGAATAGTACAAAAACCACACACGATTTCAGCTACGGATTCATGTTCAGCACAGTACATTATTTATTTATTTGTGATACCATCAAATATCTCATGGATAAATTCCAGAAAGAGATAGTTAAGGTCAAGGGCCTCTAAGAGCAAAACTTCTTGAGGCAAAAACATTGATACATACATCATGCTTTAAGATCAAACTGTAAATTCCTAAAATATAATGAAAAAAAAAAAAAAACTAAAAAGACGATCTCTGCGTTCGGCAAAAAAAAAAAAATAAAATTTTTTCAAAACTTGCTTGCAAAAATACTTAAGACTTTACGCTCTACTGTGTATATATAAAATAAAATAATATATAAAAGTACAGGGTGTCCCCCGGGAAGGTATACTAGTTTGTTTTTATGCGATTTTGGTAAGCATTAGTCTTGACAGTTCATATTTGGTAGTCGTGAAGTAAAGAAATGGCAAATTTATTATGGAAAAATATTCGGTAAACCAACGTGTTTTAATCGTTAAAACATTTTATCAAAATCAATCATTGATTACTGTGACACTGACAAAGTCACGTGAAATGAGTAACGAGGCACATTTTTATTTGAAAGGATATGTAAATAAATAGAATAGTTGGTTCTGGGTCATAGAAAACCCTCAAATTTTTCATCAATCTTGTACAGTAGTTAGTTTATTGTTTTGAAATATTTTGTGCAAACCGTTAGGAGTAGCTGAAGTATATCGTCGATGGAATTAAAGAACGCTGTAACTGACAAAACTTTAAATGTTCACCAGAGCCAAAAAACTTGTATGAAAGTAGAACAAATACACTGGTATATTCAAAACGCAGACGGCGTAAGTGAATTTATTTTCATCGTAGATATCTGGGACCGGGACCAATCGACGCGTTTTTTTCCTGACAAAAATGATGCAAAAAACGTTTTTCGATTTTTTGTCAGTTACAGCGTTCTTTGATTCTTGCGACGATATATTAATTAATATACGATCGATGAAACTGTGGACTTCTAATTAAATGTTTAGTAAATTAAACAACATTGAAATAAATTGCTAATGTTTTTATACAAAATTGCATGTGTTTTATACAAAATGTTTTCTGGAATATTTTTTGTAGCTGGTAAAAGAAGGACTGGGTGCATATTTTCTTAAGCTTTTTAAAAAGTCAAATACAAGGTAAACATATTTCATATGTGTACCAGCAGGAAAAAAAAAGACAAAATTTATAATAAATTTTTTTTTTAATTTTTTAAGAGGTGGCTGGTTATTTCTGATAGAACGCTTTTAATAAAAAATAAAAAAAATTAAAACAAGTACTGTTAACACGTGGTTAAGAAAAAAAGAAGCTGAAACAGTCTTGACAATTTTACAGATTTTCAGGTATTTTATTTTTTTTTGTACCTGTTTTATCTTTTTTTCAAATTTTATAGCAATTAATGTCACTCTTGTTTTTCTACCACAAAATGCTGTAATAAATCAAGTAAAAGTAGTAGGATTAACATTTTCACCTAAAACAATGCCGACACAAGACATTCGAAAGTGGTTGTTTTAACAATATTTTGCAATGTTTTGAAATATCTGTAGACTTTGATATTGGAAATTAATGGCTTTTATGCAAATATGTATGTATTTATCAAATTTATTGGATAATATTGGCCATATATAAGTAAAAATTTTTAACATGTTTTGTTGATGCTAACGTTTAAAATTTTGTTTTTTATGGCAAATTCATTGTAATAATTAAGAAAGCTTTAAGATTAAATATTTTTAAAATAGCAAACCAGATTTTATTTTAATATAAAAGTAACAATGTATCGATGAACATGCTGGGTTCAACAATTTAAATGCCATTAAATGTTTAAAATTAGTTTTTTTATTTTCCACTTACAAGTGTTTTATTTGTTTTCATTTAATATTTCTTATCAATTTTAAATTGATTTTGACTTGATTAGCTGGAGATTTACTATATTTTAGATTAACGAATCATAATTTCTTGTTTTAAAACTACAAGAATAAAAACAAAACAACCAGTTGGTTTTTTAAAGTTCAATAAATTATTGCAGGCAATACTCTTCTTATCAAAAAGCAACAAAATTCACAGAATCGATTAAAAAAAATAATTTTTCTTACATTATCATAAAATTTAAGCAACAAAATTTCTATTAAAAATTACAAAATAGTCAACAAATTATTTAAAAAATCAATAACAAAATTTATTTCCCAAATGAAACTGTGAAAAATTCTAAATCCCTTTAAAGATTTCTCTTGACTTATTGTCAACAAATGGAAATACAAAATTTTGTTTAAATAAAACGTGTTAAATAAAGCATTTGGATTATTTTTTTTTTATTGTTAAAGATTAACGAAAAAAAAAAAAATAGAATTAAAAACAAATAAAATGAAATATAAAAAACAACAATATAAACTAAAACAAACTAAAAGAGTATTTCTATTTAAAATAACTTTTAGAAAGAAAAAAAAATGTCGCCAACATTAGAAAAAATAAACAGAAAAAAAATTCACAGTTGCCAAAAAGAAATAAAAAAAAATCAACAACTACTAAAGAAAAGTTCTGAAAATAAAATAAATTTTTTTTTTGTGAAAAACTCGAACGCACAACGAACTTTATGTGGCAGACAAAAAAAAATTTACAAATTGAGAGAAAAGTCTGGCAAAAATTAAAAAAAAAATTAAGAGAAAAAAAAAACAAAAAAACCAAATCTGAGAAAAACTATTTTCAGAGAGAAAGTGTAAATTGGTAGCACATTTTTTAAATTTTTTAAAAATAAAAAAAAATATATATTTTCTTTTAACTAAATTGTCTCAAATAAATTTTAAATTGCAAGTATTTTTACTAATACAAGATTTTTTAAATAATAAATTTAAAATTAAGAAAAAAAAAAACAAATAATAATAATAAAGCCAATCCACAAAAAAGATGAATTGAAAAATTCAATTGAATTACTGCTTTTTTAACATTAACCCCCTATCTAATATTCATTTGACTTTTCTTTCAAAGGAAAACCAGCTAGTTGGAACAGCCAAGAAAATTTTATTCAGTTTTCACACTAAAAATTTATGGATAAAAGTAAAAAATAATGAATTGAAGTGTTCAGTAAAAACACGCCAATTTAGAGCGTTTCTTACTAAACGCCCTAAGATGAAAAAACGCGCTAATTTCTTTACGAAATAGTATGTGACATAAATAGGTATTCCCGTTCAGCGAATATTTCATGTTTAAGTAAATACGTTTTATTTGATTACCTCTTAACAACACACCACATGAATTCACAAATTATTTATTTCTAATTCGCTGAATAGTTAAAGCAATTAATTTTAAATCTCTTGTGGTTTTATACTTCTTTAGCCTTTAACATTAAAATTAAAATGATTGATCGTTTAATTTTAATAAAATTAAATGATTTTTTAATTCAACTGTTGATTGGCTTAAACATTAAACGACAGCCTCTGAGGTGGGAAAAAATTATTAAAAAAAGCTGTTTTTTTTTTTGCTTTTTTGTTATAAAGCCTAAAAATTGCCTATTACGAGAGTAGTTTTATAATTTTATGAAATTTTGTTCAAAAAAATTTATCCGGCATAATGTAGTCTGTTTTATGTTGCAGATATTTAGTTCAATATTTCCTTTTCTATTTTCTTTATTTATTAATTTTATCAGATTAGCAAAATACTTAGGTGTTTGCTTTGATTTTGAATTCTTATTTACCAGCCGTTTTATTTTATATTTGAAAAGAAAAAGTAAATGATTTTTTCATAAATTGAGAAGAATTTTTTCTCCTTAAGAACAGTATTAAATATTATTTATAATATTTCCTTTTTTATTGTGTGCATTGTATTTTTTTACATTATGACAACAGAACATACTTTTTTGTTTTTCTTATATTATTAAGCGTCTTAGGAATAAGACAATATGCTGTTAATTGATCATTCAAAGGCCAGTGCTATACCTTCACCCTTGAATGATCAACAGTAATTGCCCCATCGTTGCATGTTGATTTGGTGAGTGCCTTCACTAAGTAGGTTTTAATCTGTTATCTGCTACTTCCCAATAGGTGACGCGTTTCTCCTGATCATTCGTTTTTCGTTGTCAAAGGTTAAGGTGTAATAGAATGGAATGTCAGGACCTATTATTTCTAAATTATAATTTTGAAAAAACCACAAATTAAGCTAAAGTCGTAAGCTTCAGTATTATTTTTATTCCATTTAGACCAAAGACAGTTGCAAACAACATTGCCACTGATGAGATCAATTGTGTCGTTTTATTGCTTTAGTTTTTGTTCAATAATTTCTACCTTGTTAATCAATGTTACGGAGACCTAAACGAAATTGGTGAATATGTATCACATTGCGAAAATTTTCATTCCTAAACTCAATCAGCTTCTCAAATTTGTCGTTCGGAGTCCACTTTGAACTGTGGGTTCCAGTACTCAGGGATACAAATTGACGCACATAACATGGGTGCTGCGAAAAGCTAGACAGTAACTATGAAAAAGGGTTGTAGTGGCCAATTATGTATGTAAACACAACCATCTAAATTTATCAAAAAATCTCCTCTGGTTCTAAGCCTATATTCTGTAATTCTTTAAACTAAAATGCTAAAATTTTGTGTTACTAAAACATAAGAATTAATTCTTTTGCCCGTTGTTAATGATTTCATATATTGAGTGTCGATAGAAAAATTCAAGTGTCTCCGTTTTCTAAAATGTTGCAAAAAATACTTCACTTCATTTGACCTTCTTCATGTTTACATGACCTTTAAAGTATTCCATCAATTTTTGTGGTTACTTGGTGTAAATATATAAAATTTTGCTATAACTTAATATACAAAAAAGCTGAATTCATAGCCTGCTTTACGGTAATACTTGTCGGAATACTAAACCGTATAGAAGGGACGAAGTCGGCCGTTTTAACGCAATCTTGCAAGGGATGATACATTTGATGGTGATACATTTTCGTACGACGTGATTTGCGGTGCAGTGCTGCAAATCGCATAAAAAGAGAACAAAGTATGCTCTTAGAATCGCATTAAATCAAATTCGCGAAAAAGTCGAGTAAAAACAGAATTAGGTGTATATATTGGATATTACAGTATTCCATGGATAATTGCCTCTTCAAAAATGTCAACATTTTTAGGCAGTTATACGTGGAAGGCATTTAAACGAATACGGTTAATTGCCTCTTTGAGGTTGTTAAAGGAATATGCTTAATTGCCTGTATGCACTGCCGACAATACATATGAAAAGCAAGTAACTTTATACTTATACATAAACTTGGTAGACTTTAATTGGAAGATTGTATCAAAAAAGTAGTTTGAAAGTAAATTTAACGGACATTTTATGCCTATCTAAACATAGTTGAGTTAAGCTGCAGTTTTTAGAAAATAATTATTTTGGGTAATTAAAGCGAATAACGCAGTTAAGCAAAAGTTAATTTACCGTGGAATCTTATTAGAAAGTGGTAAGAAAAAATATGGGGATATAGAAATTGAGGTAAATAAACGTGAATGGCAATTAGGCGTCGGGCAATTATCCGGGGAATACTGTAAATGCTTTCAATATTAAATTTTTTACTAAAAGTAGTATCGTTTAATTAAAAAGTTGTTCTTTTTATTTAAATAGAAAATGATTTACTAAAAATTCCAATCCTGATATTTATGCTTTAATATAATAAAACAACAACAACAGCAACTCCATGCATGCAAGTTTATTTTTATAATGGTGGACTACTATTTATGTTTATGAGATGATCATTTTGTTTTTGTTCTTGTTGATATTATTATTGTTATTACTGTCACATTTATATCTGTTGACATTATTTATTGTGATTTGTTTTTGTTTTTATTTTCATTTATGTCGATTATTGTTTACCAACATGCACAGAAGCATACACAAATATGCATATTAGTATGCGTTTCGTTGTAAATCTTCTCGAGAGCATCTTCTTCGTAACTCGTACACACACATACACATGATTTTTACTATTGAACCCACAAGAAAAAAAAAAAAAAACACACACTACAGAAATTTAACAATTACTTCCGCTACAGTAGTTCTGAAGTATTTCAACGAAAAAAAAAAAAATAACAAATCTTAGAGTGTTACCTACACACATGCAATTCAATTGTATGCAAACTGATTACAAAACCATTCATAATAATGCCGGGTTTTCAGCTATTACACGCACTTTTTAGTGCATTTATTTGAAAATAAAAGCGTTTTTTTTTCTGTTTGGCCTGCGTGCTTAAAATTCAAAGAAAAACACAGAAAAAAATTGTAATTTAATTCGTTTATAATTTTAAAATTTTCCTACTTTTTTCTTTGGTTTTTGGTTAAAAAGATCATTTACTCAGCCATTACACATGATTTGTTATTATTTTTGTTTTTTTTTTTTTTTTGGTTTGATTTGGTTTTTTTTTTTTGTAAGTAAAAGAAAAGAGTAGGAGGAGTATAGTTTTAGTGGCAACGGTAGCAACGAACAACCTCGTTATGTTATACACATTTGAGGTTATTTTTTCATCTACTTTAAGTTTTTATTTTTAAACTTTTGTTTGTTTTACTATTAAAAAAACAAAGAAAAATCTATATTTAATTGATATATTTATGTGATCGATTGAAAGTAGAGTAAAATGAAGCAGCTCTTAACGTAACCACATATTAATTTTAACAAATTTTTTTACAAAATATTACAAAACATGTCGAAAACCACAATATTAACAAAAGTATGTATATTTGTTTTAAAGATTTGTTAATTTTGACATTATAAAAATACTAATGAATTTTTTTTTGAATTTAGTCTGATTTTTATTTTACATGATTACATTGAAAGACTTGATGAGGCGTAAATGAATGAAAAAATTACTGTTCCATAAAGGCAGTTACATTGTGTTGTTCGTATAAAAAGTAAATGAGTTTAGATTATGGTTTGGAAATCTGTGTTCGAATGCCAGAAAGATTTGAATTTCTTTTTATTAGGTTGTCTTAGAAATTTAAATTAATTTTTTTTTCGTTTTCGTTCATTGAACTTTTCTATTGACATTGTGCAAATATGTTATGAAATATTTTTAATTGCCATAAATTAATTCATAAATTAATAATCATTCTTACCACTTAAAAACGGTTGAAAGTATTTGATTAATTTTATTTTGAATTTATTTATAGCCCGAATAACCTGTAGAGTAAGAAAAGTTAACTTCTACTGAGAACGGCTAGACATATTTGACTAATTTTTTCCTAATTGTTTTAACATTTTGGATAAGGCTTTTAGAGAAATGGAAATTTTCTACGCCCACTTTTGGCGATATTTAATACGTATTTGCCAAACAGATCCAGTTTGATAATTGTTTTCTTTTGGATCAATAAGAAGAACAATAACTTTTTCTTTCAAATTTATAATGGGTGTTTTTTATAAAGTGTCACTACTTTTAGTTGGCATCACTGCTTTATTGGACCACGCACTTAACAGCTGATAGTTGCTTTTTGTTAAGTTTGGTGTGAAATTTCAATATGAATCCACTTACAGTAGAGCAACGCGTGCAAATTGTTGAAATTTTTAATCAAAATAATTGTTCTATTCTATTGGTCTCGATTTAGAATTTCCATTCAAAATTTTATTTTCCGATGAAGCCCATTTCTGGCTGAATGTGTAGGTAAATAAGCAAAATTGTCGCATTTGTAGTGAAAAGAATCCACAAACAAACACCATTACATTTACAGAAAATTATTGTTTGGAGCGCTTTATGGGCCGGAGTAGTCATGCTGCGAAAAGTTGTTGAAAATTGCTGTTCCAGATTGCGCTGGAATTATATTTAAACATTAATTTCATAAAATTTCCCTTTCAAAAAAGCCCTTTATATTGATGTTAAAAATATATTTAATTGCTTTATTATGATTTAAACTTGTGTCACTCTATAAAACACCCTATAAAAAAACTAGCCTAAACCCGACATGCTACGCTGCACCTAGCAATACCATTTCTCTACATTTTTCGACTGCTGATATTTACTGATGACTGGGAAGTAATTCAGATCAAATCCAGAAACATTAGCTATAAACCATCTCAAGATATGTACATAGAAGTTAATAGTTGGTTTATGTGGAAGGTACCACGCCTACTTGTCCGCCCTTTTTTCTACTGATATTTTTTATTGAATACGAAATCATACATACATACATACATAACTGGCCTTTACAACCCTGTGTCAGGATTACGGCCTAGCTTCTCGCAGCACTCATGTTGTGTGTGTAAATTTCTATCCATGAGTACCGGGACCTACAGTTTAATGTCGACTCCGAACGACAGACTTGAGAAGCTCTTTCATGGCAATTAATTACTCTCAGAGCTTTTGCCAGAAGACTGCTGAGAGGTAGTCGCCGAAAGAAATATTTTTTTTATATTTCTTTTTTCAAGATGTCGGTTCTGAGATTTGAACCCGGCACTATCGTCTTAGTAAGCCAACACACTAACCACTAGACCACGGCGACTACAATACGAAATCAATTACATCAAATTCAATAACTTTAGCTTCACTTTAAAGACAGACAGAAATCAATATTTAACTTGTATGGCAGGTACCACGTCCACTTGTCCAATTCCGCACACTTTCTGGCAGAAGACTTTCCTTCACCATGAAGTCATTCAGACAAAAACTTTAGCTTTAACCGTTCTCAAGAAATACAAAAATGAGTATTTAGTTTGTTGGGAAGTGCCACGTCCACCTGCCCAATTCTTCCCATTTGCTGGCTGATCATATCGTTGATGGAATTAAAGAACACTGTAACTGACAAAACCTTAAATGTTCACCAGAGCCAAAAAACTTTTATAAAAGTAGAACAAATACACTGGCATTTTTCATTTCGCAGACGGCGTAAGTGAATTTATTTCCATCGTAGAAATCTGCGACCTGGACCAATCGACGAGTATTTTTTTTCTAATAAAATGATACAAAAAACGTATTTTCGATTTTTTGTCAGTTACAGCGTTCTTTAATTCCATTGACGATATGCTTTGACCGTACAGTCATTCAGAGCAAATTCAGAAACTTTAGCTTCAAGATATACAAACGCCAGTATTTGGATTGTATGGGAGGTACCACGCCTACTTGTCCCATTCTTTTAAGTGTGATTGACCGACGAACAGACCGACAGACTTACAAATTCGAACTTCGGGCTTCCAGCACATAGACTTATATATAGATTTATAATTTATATTTATATGAATATAAATTATTAACACTTTAATAAAATGATTTCAAATCTTTTGATCTTGAACACAAAAATAAAATTATCTTACACGCATACAGATACATACATATGTATGTACTTTCCTTTTGTTAAGTTTATAAATAGTCGAAATTTTCAAAATATTTGAATATAAATAAAAAAAAAAATACCTAAAATTTGTAAAGAAATAAAATTACGAATCATATTGTTAGATGATTGCAAGAATTTAGAAATATTTTCTTTTTTCTAAACAACTTATTGTTCAAATTAGACAAAGTATAACATGAGTTGTACTTTTTTTCTTAATATTTATTTTCTCTTAAAATAATTTAATTTTATTTTAAATTAGTTATTCTTTAAAAGATTTATTTCCCAGTTTTGTTTTCCCCTTTTAGTGCTGGCCATAATTAAATAGTGAGTTTCCTTTTCCAGGTCCAGTCTTCTTTTGTTTTTTTCTTTTTTTTTTACAAAAGTGAGAATATTCAAATATTGACCTAATAACCCATTTTCTTTAATAAAAATAATTTTATTTTGTGTAAATCATTCCAAGAAAATAAAAAAATTAAAATTTTTACTTTTTCTGCCTCAAAAAATTTTTTTAAAAAGAGAACTTCAATAGTATTCAGAATTGTAAAATTGTTTTCAAATAAAAACCTAAAATCTTAAAATTCCTTCAGTAAAGCAACAATTAAATATTTTTAATTCGCATTTAGTTTATAACTATTTGAATATTTGAGTATTTGTATTTTTGTTTACCACCTTTGGAAAAAAAAAGTCTCCTGACGAGTCTCTTAAGCAGAGACGAAATGGCCATAGAGACATGCTTATCTCCAAAGCAATACATTTCATATAATATTTTTAATTCCTTTAGAATGTTTTATTAACAATTAAACTATTTATGGCTTCCATCTAATTCCTTTACTTTTTTTCTTGCTTAATTTACGATATTCCGACACTTTTAATTGCTTTAGAAATTTCTAATAAATTTCGCAATAATTTCTCTTGTTTCCTTGTTTTCTTACGAGTATTTATCAATAGTTTTCTTTATCAATTTATTGTTTTAAGTTTAAATGACTTTAATAGGGTTCAGTTTTATTAGACTGCCTTTTAAATGATTCCGTTTTTAAATATTTTCTGTCAATATTCATATAAAAAATTTTGAAAATTTCTTTTTTTTTATTACACTCTATTGTTTTATATTGAAATTATTATGAAACTGGTTTCTTTTATTTTAATAAAAAACTTAAAGAAAATATAAAAATACTTTCTTTTAAAATGACTTCAAAGATACTCATATGTGCACATAAATCGGGATTTCTTTAATTAATTTATAGATCGTTCTGTGATATTTAAATCACATATAATAAATTTCTAATAAACAAGAGACACTAAAACAACATATTTGTTTATTAATTTGTTTTAATTACTATCTTTTAAAATAAAAAAAATAAAAAATATTGTGGAAGTTTGTACTGTTTAAGTCGAACTACAAGCCCTACTTACTACACCTTCACACACAGTGTACTTATTTGTAATACAAATTTCAATAATTTAATAAAAGGAGAATTAAAAGTTAAATGACTTTTTTAGAAAATAAAACAATTTGGAATTATTTAAAATATTTTTATTTTTCAACACAATTTTCTTTACATACATAACTGAAAATTATAACCCTTTTTCAGAATTACAGCCTAGCTTCTCACAGCACCCATATTGTGTTTGTCCATTTTTATTTATGAGTACTGGGATCTGCAGTTTAACGACGACTCCGATCATCAGATTTCAGAAGCTTGTTTATGGCCATCAGTTTCTGTCAGAGTTTTTGCCAGAAGCTAGGAGGTGGTCGCCGCTATTTGTCAGAGCTGGAGTCGGAATAATTCTTTGCTTGTTCAGTCATTTATTCATTGTCTTCATAGAACAGCATCATCGTGAGGATAGTGCCATTTTATTGATTCCTCAAAGTAGATTTCTTTCTTTCTATTTTTCTTCTTTTCTTTCAAATGTTTATCCTAAAGAACAAAAATATATGGAAGAGTAAAATTAAAAAAAAAAAACTTTAATTTACGCTTCGAGAGGTGTTTCAGCAAGACAATGACCCGAAATTCACAAATATTCCACAGAAATTGATCGATTAAACTCTTAATGAACGTATTTAAATTTTTTTATCGTGAAATCAACAGTATATTTTAATTTTGGTTAATAATTTGATTTTATTCCTGTATTTTTCTTTTTTTTATAATTTCATACATTTAACGCTCTGTTAAAAACTCATGTTAGCTAATATACCTATGCTATACATTTTTTTTTTGAAATACAATAACAAATCACTGTGTAACATTGTTAGATTTCATTATTTTTGGTTATTGCTTTGGTTTTTTTTTCATTTTATTTTCTGATTAAATACTACAAGTACTTAAAACATAGGCAACAGCAAAAACAACTAAAGTTATAGCAACATCATTAATTTCTTCTCTTCAATGGACTCCATGTTTTTTTCTTTGTATAAACATTTGAATGTTATTGTTGTTTTCGTGTTTATTTCAAGTAATTGTAAACAATTTACAACTTATTTTCAATAAAAATACAAACAATCAATAGATGGATTGATTGCCAGTCTAATCAATAAGAAAAACAAAAAACAAACCTACCGCAATGTTAATTTGAGTGTATTGAAAGTTAACCGCCTTATATTTTTCTTTCTCCAAAAATAAAAGAAAATTTAACTCTTTAAAATTTTAAAGAAAACAAAAGAGAGCGCAGAGTTACTCTCTGTAAAAAAAAACAAACATTATTATTATTAACATTGACTTTGATAACCGTAAATTATCAAATTAGCTCATGTTTAAAATATGGATAATGAAAAAATAAACGACATAAGTGCTGGTACTATACAATAATAATAACAACAACAACGAGAGCACATGTTGTAACCTAATTATAGGCAGGAGAACTTCAAATATTATGTTAACTGAGAAGAGGAGAAGGGTAGAAAAACCAAATTTAATAATGTTGTGTTACTTGTTTAGCTTTTGCTCTGTTCTTCTTCGTCTTTTTACTTTAAGGAGGAGACACATTCACACACACGTATGATACAGCATAATTACAGCAGAACACACACATTACAAAACATATTCAAGTAATAATACGGTAACTTTTATCATTTTTTGCTACTGCTTGTAGGTCTTTATATTGTTTTTTATTTTATTTTTTTTTGTTTTAAACAAATCTGTCATCTAATTTTTGTTTCATTAATTAAAATTTTTTTTGTTTTGTTTTAAATTTAAATATTTTACCGTGTGTCTGGAATTGTAACAAGTGCTTTTGTTTCTTTTTTTATGCCTTTTTTGCATATTGTATTTTTTTTGTTTTGTTTAAAACCAGTTTAACCCAAATTTTATGTCATTTTTTTGCCTTAAATATTTAGTTTTTTTTTCCTATTATTTTTGGTTCAAATAGTTTGTTTGGGAACTTTGTTATTATTGTTGTTGTTTTATAAATAAAATGTTAATTTTAAATTAAAAATGTGTATGCTTGTTTATTTTTATACTTTAATAGTCTAAACGTTATAAAAATAAAACTAAAAAAAAATACATAAATACTACAACAATTATGAAATAAAAGTGGTTCAATATTACTGTTTGAAGTTGCCAGTAGTAGCAAAGAATGAAAATATAAATTTTGTATTATTTATGACAATTTTTGTTTTTAATATAAATGTTTTAATGTTACAATTTGATCAAATATTATGTGCAGTAGTTGAATAAAGTCTACATACAATATATACAGTGGAACCAAAAAGTTTAGGCACACTACTATTTTCATAGTATATCTTTAATAACTTTTTTCACACATTACTTACAAAAATATTTTAGGTGTCTTTTTTATAAAGGAACATTTTATTACATATTTATACAAAAGATATATAACATTTTAGTTTTTGTTTAGATAGTATGTCATGAAAATAAAAAAAAATCATGATTTTAAATCAAAAAAGTTTGGGCACATATATAAGAAATCGAAATGAGGGTAAATTTTTGTGCATTTAATATTTTGTCAGACGTTCTTTTGCATGGATAACTGCTTCTAAGTGTCTACGCATACTTTCAACTAAATTAGAAGGGTGCTCAGGCTTTATATTTTCCCATTCTATTCGTATGGCCCCCTTAAGGGAATTTTGTGATGTGATGTTGTGATTCTGTATTTTTTTTTCTAGGAGGTGCCAAATATGTTCTATGGGATTAATATCCCGTGACTGTGGAGGTGTTTTTAATTGCTTGCAATGGTATATTAGCCATTCCTGCACATTCTTCTAGTACACATTTTCTCATAAAGTTTGCCTGTGCCTAAACGTTTTTTGTATGTGTATATACAATCTAATGCTATATCACATTAGGCAAATACAGGATTGGCAAATTTGAGGTTAGGAAATAAATTGGTTGTCAAATAATGAAATGCATATAAAGAATTGAGCGTCATCCTTTGAAGTAAAAATTGCCAATTTTTAATAGTTGCGACAGAAAATTTATTTTCAATTTTCGTTTTTTAACAAGAAGCCGAAAAGCGAACCGAATATACCCTCTGTAAGAGACTTGGTTTAAGTGGATATTTATTTTAAAGACAAGAGTCTATCCTATCTGCCAGATTAGCTAATATGCTAAAACGCCATTTTCGAACAACCTATCAATAAAATAAAATAAAAGAAAATGCCACGGCTAATACCTCACAAACAGAAGATCTAACATCTTGACTCTACCTCACATAACTCAGGCAGGATCATTAACTTTCATTCAATAAATAAACTGCTCAAATAGACAACATCTTTTTTTATTTAAGTGTGAAAAATTATGGTGGCATACAGTATAACGCCACTTGTAATATCTTAAGTGAGCACAGTTTGGCCTACTCAAGGCACACGAAATATCTCGTTATACCAGTCAAGGGGTTAATGGTTAACATGTTTCTTTCATGGTTATTAAAATTTCTTAATTAATAACGGTAGTGACATTTTACTTCTAAAATGTTGCATACAAAGTGAACAGTTGTCATTTTCAATACATGTACTCACCCTTTTAAAGCTCTGATGATTTCAAACAAATTTGAAAAATTTTGACTTAAAGCAAGAAAAAACCTGAAATTTAAAAAGAAACAATCGTTTAAATAAAACAAAAAATTTAAAATAGGCAAAAAAATAAAAATATGTAGTATGACGAATTATTTACAAAAGAACAAAAACAAAACATTTTTTCCCCAGCTGGTTTGCTTAAGTTTGTACAAAAACAAAAAAAAAAACGTCTTTTGATCTCACTGCCTGACTGTCTAGTCTAATGCAGCCACAATACTTTATTTATATAAAATAAAGGCCTATTAACCAAATTATCTTGTGGTCATATTACTGGTGTCAGCGATTCATTGATTTGTTTAAAAACTCATATGTGAGTCAAATGCGGTTTACAAAACTTAGAAAACTGATCGTGTTGCTTTCAATTTAATACGGAGCTGGTTTACAATTTCAAGAAAATTTTATACTTTTTTACTTAAACAAATTTGTTGTTATAAATTTTGAATTTTTTTTTGTTTATTTATTTTTTTTTTTTGATTTTGTGCGTTTACTGGTTCGTAAATTTTAACCACCTGACTTTATTGATATTTATCAAAAAATATACATATACTCGTGTCACGAATTATATTTATTTTTTTTTATCTATTTCTACTCCTTTATCTTTCTTCGTCTCTTTGTAATCTTATAATATAGAATTTAAAATTTTTTATTTTATAAAATTTTTATTTTTACATTTGTCCATACAGAACACTATTTTAAAGTTAATTTGATAAACTACCTCCCAGAAAAATCTCATTTAAGATAATCGATGTGAAAATTTTTTAGCAACTTCATTGATAAAAAACTTCAAAATATTTAAAAAAGAATTACCTTCCAATGGTTTAATCCGGCTGTCTGGCAACGCTGTCAATTGATAAATATCTGTCAGAAAAACGTTGCTACTTAAGGTTATAGACAGAAGAACTCTTAAAAATTGTTTAAATTTTCTATAACTTTCTTTCGAGCGTGTCATAATCAAAATACTGTGTAAAGAATTGACCAGACCATAAAGAAATTTAAAGAGATTGGAAGCGTTTAAAATCTGGTATAGCCAACGGTGTGGCCGCCGCAGTCTAGTAAGTAGTGTGTGGCTTACTTTGACATATTTAGGGAGAGAAATATGAAAAATATTTCTCTCGGCGACCACCTCTTAACAGTCTTCTGGCAAAAGTTTTAACATTAACTGATTGTCAGGAACAAGCTTCTCTAATCTGTTGTTCAAATTCAGCGTTAAACAGTAGGTCCCGGTATTCGTGGATACAAGTTGACACACACACAATGGGTGCTGTGAAAAGCTAGGTAATAACTATGTAAAAGGGTTGTAAAGGCCAATTATATATGTATAGAAAGCCTGGGCATTATCGCAGTATACCAACAACCGCAAATATTGTTTCTCTTTGTTTTCACATCGTTCTTAGCATTGGGCGTATCTTACGGCTTATTACATTTCATTTCGATTTGCACCATACAAAATCTAATTTATGCAACAATTAAAGTTGTCTGACCATTCACAATGTCGTAGGTATGATGATTGGGTGTTAGAGGCAACAAGCTTTCAATGCCGGTTTTTTAAACAAGACTTCTTGAATCTCATTTCTCACTCGATGGTTACATAAAAAGGCCAAACTGTTGCATACGAGGCTTGGAGAACCCAGAAGTGATTTTCGAAAGCCATTGCATTTGGAAATAGTGACTGTTTAGTAGGTACTATGTTGTGTGGAATATTTTCAGTTGTAATTTTTCGAGAATGACGATGGTAGAACGATTACCATACCCGCCATGGTCATATGACAATAAAATTTTTGCCTTATATTGCAAATTATTAACTGGACGATATGTGATTTCGACAATACAAGGTGCCACGAGCTGTGCAATATATGTATACGATTTTTCCGCTATTGCATGAAAAATATCTCTGTCCCGTAATTTTTCAGTTTGACGACGTCAATTTGCAACCAAGATAGTGCAATTTGACACCTTTATTTATGTCGAAAACTGTGTATACGCGGATATTTCCGTATACGAAATCAACATTTGTTCTATTAATGTCGAGATACTGACCTAAACGGGCGAAGTAATTGTCGAAAACTGCATAAACAATTTGACTACTATAAGAAAACTACAGGCGGTGATTTAAACGACATTGTCTCAAGCATTTTAATGAAATAAAAGTTTCATCGAAATCAAAGTTTTGTGTGTGTAATTAAATTTTTATTTTCTTAGAAAACCCTGTTTAAACATTTTGATCTGTGGCATTAAATATAGTATTATTGACTGTTCTATTTCATTTTTTTCTTTATAAATTTGATTTCTTTTATAAATTAATTTTAACCATGAAAATTTGCATTTTATTTGATAACAATCAATTATATTGAATTTCTCTATTTGACAATATTAATATTCGTATTCTGAATATACGATTTAATCTGTTCTAATATATTCTGACTTATTTTTAAATTAAAAATTTGTATTTTTATTAATTTGTTGGCCTTTTACGTCAGATATTTTTATAATCATTTTAATCATGATACTTTTCTCTTGAGTATTTTTGGTATTTTGGTAAATTTAGATATTTATTTCAAATAGAATTAATTTGTTATTAAATTAGGTGTAGAGTTATTAAAAAATATTTATAAATAAAGCCCACACGCAAGCCTAATAGAGTATTAAATATCCAATGAATACAATCTTAAAAAAAATTTAAAACGATTAATTCATTATAATATTTAAAGATAATAGAATATTTATTAGCTACTAATTAAATGGCAGTTATTTACTGGTGATTGATTAAATTAAGGAGGAAGGAGTGAAACATTTTTGAAGGAGGAAAAAAAATGTCACTTATATTTATGAAAATAAAAGTGGTTTCAATCTGTGAAATAATTTAGTTTTTCGCATTCTGAAATAATAAAGGACGAGCCCTACTCATACAGTATGTCACGCTGGTCTAGGAAAAAATGTTATAGGAAGCGGGAAAGAGGGAGTAGTGCTTGGCAGCAGGTTTCAAGAGTTTTGTGGCATAAATAAACATGGATTTCTTAAACATGTTCAGCGAATATTGTAACTGTTTTCCATAAAATATTGTGGCGTCAAAGTATAAGTATATCACTAAAGTTATGATTTTATGACTGATTTGTGACATTCCTTTCAATTAGGAAATATTTTATAGGAGGCAATAACTTCTTTTCAAGGGCTACTTGCTACTTGTTTGCATTTTTTTTCAGTAATTCTTTCTTTTTATTTTTATTGTGTCTCACCATTTTATGTTTAATTTACTATAAAGCGTATAGACAGACAGACATTTGGTAATTTTAGTTGATGAAAATTTAATTGCTTGAAAGCAAAATAGTTCATTTTTAAAATTTCTAAAGAATTAATTCATTTGTATGGTTATAACAATTCATTTGTTATTAAAAATAAAAAAAAATTTTTAATTAAAATTGTCTGCTCAAGTGAAAAAGAGCACAAATGAAAAAAAAAAATCAAAATAAAAATAAATAAAAAAATCACAAACAAAATAATTTTAATTAACAAATAAAAACAATAAAAAATGTAAATCAAAAAATAAAAAAACGTGCCAGAAACTGAGACAATTCAATTATGACCAGGCGTCAGTTTAAAATTGATATTGAACTTATGATTCAAATGCCTACGATAGCAATCACTGAAGCTCTCCTCAAAATAAAATAGAATCTATGAGAAGTGTTTTAAAAATTCCAAAAATTTTTTTGTTTTATAAAACTAACTGTTATATTTTTGTTTTTTTTTTTAACAAATGAAATATTTTTTTTTTTTTATTTTTATCTTTATTTTTATTTTAAACGAATGAACTAAAAAAGCTAATTAGCCACCCAAAAATTTAATTACACGTCTTGGTGTAAAGGTATGCAAAATTTTTTGTTAATAGAGAATGTTATACTCGTATACATCTCTTTAGGGAACTGTTCACACTAGCAGCGTAACTATTTGTTTCCTGAAAATCTAATTAAAAAAAAAATTATTACTTACGCATTATGTTTAGAATAAATAAGAATAAAAATTAAATTTGTTTTTAAAAACTTTCAAGTTGAAATTAAAATAATGATGAGAGTTTAAGATATTTTTTCTTCCTTTGCAACCAACTTCACGTATGTTTCTTACTGGAACAAAGGGAATATATACATAGAACTTTACTTTCTCGCAATCCTATCTGCAACTCTACTTGTCTACCTCATGCTGTCCAGAGACAGGAGTGAAATACAATGCGTTAGACCAGCGCAAACTAGTGCCAGAAACTTTCAGACACCGAGCCTAACCAAGCTAAGCCTCTGGGGCCATTTAAAAGACCGGGTTAACGTAAACAAACACCAAACAACTAACGTTCTGAAAGCTGAAATTCGACGCTGCATTAACGAGACAAGCAAAGCTTTGTTGCAAAATTTAGTTTAAAATGTTGTGAATAGAGCGGACGTCTGACAATATGCTGGAGGTGAACGTTTGGACTTTGAATTGATATCAATAAAACTGAATTATTAAAAAAAAAAAATTAAAAACCACTAATTTATGTTCAAAGTCATGCATGATCTTCAGACAGTTTAATGTTTCTTCGACCGAAATACGAAAACTTTGTCCCATTTGAAAAAAAAAAAACTCAGACCTGCTGGACTATAAGTTTAAAGCGTTCTACTCAACATGTTCTTTCAGAATTGTACGGTCGTTCTGTTCTGAAACCTGGAGAAGGGTTGTAATGGCCAATTATATCTATATTTTTAAAAATGTGCTTTATAGGAAGCCAAATCCTTGGTCCGATCTTCCTGAAATTTCTACAGCATGTTACGGTGGCTATATGAAGTTTTGATTAGACAAAGGGGCGTGGCACCGCCCATATAACCCAAGTTTAAAATTGTCATATCTTGGGCATTTTTTGACCAACGGCGGCAGTATTTGCTATATATGGTATTGGCATTTGTTTGGAGGCTGGAAATGTTAAATGATCTTAAATTTTCACAGCGTGCACTTTAGACTCAGGAATACTTATTACATGATAATATTTTTCGACCATGCACACTTCTTCACCTACTTCTTTACTACGTTTATTAACGACTTTACCTTAAATTTAAAATACATTTTAATTAAAATAGTGGGGTAGCCCCATTCTCTTTCTCTCACAACTGTCTGCAAAATATATAAATACTTTTAGCAAAGCACACTGGGTTCACTTAGTATATGTACCTATATATGTACTAACAAGTGATAATCGATAATAAAGGAGCACAGAGAGGACTCAATAAGTTCCCTGCATAAGTCTCTGTTCTGTTCTGTTCTAACATCTTTACTTTTCTGCAACTAGTCGTCCTCATCTTCTGCTCCGCTGAAGTTCAGATGGCATTCTTAATCGACACATTAGTATTTCGGTCTCTTTTATTTAACAATAACTTACATTTTTATTTTATTGACGATCGTCCTCAATTATCATACAGCCAGCAATATTAAGCATGGAAAGTTTTAGTCGTCACGATATTAAACCTCAAACCAGCCAGCCTTACGTTAATTAAGATTGAAAAGTCAACATAAAATTGAAATAATTTTTAACTGTTCACGGCAACAGTTAACACATAAATATTTTGAAAATTTTAAAAAAGAGCATACTGCCCATCAACAATATTTTGCCTGCCTGCAGCATAACTAACGAAATTGAAATTTTATTAACAGTTTCACTTTCAAACTTTTAATTAACCAGTTAGCATTTATAACAAATACGACCAACAAAAAAGAAGACAAAAGAAAAGAAAAAAAAGTAAAAACATGAATATTTTAAGAAGAAAATATCTCATTAATTAAAAAACACAAATTTACATGGGAAGCAGTTACATGCTTAATTTACTTAAAGAAAAAGCAGAGGAAAATACTCTTAAAAACGCTTATGCAATGGGAACAGGTTTTTCACAAACAAAAAAAAAACAAAAAAAAAAAAAAAAAAAAACAACATCTCTGCAATTTAGAAGACACATAAATATTGATTTTTTTTTACAGAAACAAGAGAAGGAAGAAGAATTTTTGTAAATATTTTTTTTCTCAGTTTTTCAATCATTTTTAATTAAAAATAATTTTTGTCATGTATAACAAGTGGCAAAATGACAAACATTTTTCAAAGATGTGCAATTAAAATAAATATACATATTGTACAACAATTGCAGCAACAATATAACAACAACAACAACAACCATGTGTACTAAGTGGGCAACTGAAATAAAACATAAATTCATATAAAAATATGTTTGTATGTGTATACGTACATACATACGTACGTACATATGTTTGTTTGGATCATTGATGAAATACGGCAATAATAAAAATAATAGTAAAAATCTGTGTACATTTGTATGTAGAATTGTTAGCATGCATTTTATACACAGTGATTTCCTTTCCGTCTTGGTATTATTTAATAGTTTGTTTCTATTATTTTTTGTTTTTTTGTACTTTTATTCCGTTTTTTTTTTCTTATTTTTACAGCGGTTTAGTTGAGTTATTGCCAATGTTTAAAAAAAGAATTGGCAATAACAACAACTAAACAATACTTATGTATTTAAATTTAAGTAAATTACACTAAGAACAAAAACAAAAACAAAAAAAAAAAAGAGAACAACAGAATATATTCGCAAAAATCAGTATTGCCACTGCATTTGTTGCTTCGGCTGAAAAGTACTATAAAGGCTTCCATAAAGTAACAGCCTGTTCACACACACGTATAACTATTTACGTTTAACATATTTGCTTTCATATGAAGCAAATGTCATGTTTTTTGCGTAAAAGACGTAACAACAGAAAGATTAATTTGGTTTTTGTAACACGAACTTCTGGTGTAAAATAAGAAACCAAAATTTAATATGTAAAACATAAGAAATACTTCGGCCATTTACACTGATATAATGAACACACTATATATGTATGTTTCTTCAGCCGATATACACAGTTTTTCATATTCTGTATAGCTATGAATTTAAAATTATTCACGAACTTCGAAAATTATATTTTTTATGCTATTTTGTGAGTTTACAATTAACAGCTGTTTTTTTTTCTTTTTGCCGCCAAACAGAATTACTCTGTTTAGTGCCGAAAGTAATAATTTTGTATCATCAAAAGTAAGCAAATCAAGTTTTATTGCGGAATGGCAATACTGTGTGTTGACACTACATAGACATGTGCGCTACATAGCTTAAGGAGGATTAAGAATATACTAAAGTGCTATAAAAACCCAAATTGTTGAGTATTTGTCCATACATGATTCGTTTGTATCTACAGCCATCCTTGTGAAATATGTTCATTTCAATCAGTTAGTTATTCTTAAAGCTAAAAGATGGTCGCCGAAAGAGTAATTGATTGACATGAAAAAGTTTTTCAAATCTATTGTTCGGAGTCGACTTTAAACTGTAGGTCCCGGTACTCATGGAAAAAAATTAACACACACAACATGAGTGCTGCGAGAAGCTAGGCCGTAAGTCTGACACAGGGTTGTAATGGCCAATTATGTATGTTTACAAACTAAACAGTAAAATGTTTATTGAAAACGTCTATTGAATTTAATGGAGTATTTGTAAAATTTCTAACAATAAAATGGCAACACTTGCAATTAAACTGAAGAAATGAAAACTTTCTAAAGAGTAAATTTGCGTAACTGTGTTGAGTGCAGTAGGCACTCTCAACACATGCATAAGTAAATCATTGATACAAATGATTATTGCAGTTAAACATGCAGATGCCTGCCTCTTTAAGCGACATAATTTCGTTTTTATTTTTGTTTTATTTCTGTTTTATTGTAATGATGAGACAATTTTAGTTTTTTGTTTTAATTTTTTTTCTTACACATGCATATGGATGTAATGCGTGTACAAGTCGTATGTTTTGGGCAAGTCTAAGTTTTGTGTCTGCCACTTGAAATAATTTCACTTTCCTTGGCTTCCCACCTCTATTATAAACAGGCACAATACACTTAAGCACACACACACACATGTATGTATATGCTGATATATAAATTCTTATGTTTTATGTTCGCCTTTATATTTACACAGATTCAAGCTGTCAGTACCTTCTTGTCACCCACTGTGCTGTGATATTAAAGTAATTGTTGTTGTTGCTGGTGTAGTGATTATATGCAATAGATTTGATTTGATGTGAGACACTCGTTAGCCTACAAATTACACTCGAAATTTTTAAATTTTCTTTCTGTTTTTTTTTTGCTGGTGATTTTTTTTTACTTTTTTTTCTATTTTCCGTGCAAGTGATTATTCGCCTGTGGTACTACAGATTTTAGAGTTATTTGAGAAAAACATTTTTGTTTTTAAGTTCTTTTAGGTTTTTTTTAACGTTTTTGAAAATATATTCATGCTTTTTAGTGACTTTTTTTTAGTTTCAATTTAATTATACAATACACAGTATAGTCTTTTTTTTTTTGCTTATTTAGCTATTTGGTTTTACAACTAATTCAACCTACAAAACTCTTGTATGTACATACAAGCCTTTAGAAATATTTCAGTTGAAATATTGAAAAATAAAACGCTTTTTTTAATTTTGAATCAGAAAATTAAAAGAGTAGCGAAATATTTAAAATAAAATAATTTTGTTTTTTTATGAAAAAATTATTTAAAAAAAATTTTGTTAAACCCTTTTTCAGAGTTACGACCTAGCTTCTCACAGCACCCATATTGTGTGTGTGTAAATTTTTTTATTCATAAAATAGCTTAAAAAGCATTACATCACTTTTTAACGCGCCCTAAAAATCGCGCCGATACCGCGCAATTTTTGTGTTTTTCATACTATTATATGGGCATGAGAATTTTAGACAGATAGGCAACGCTGAATGCTCTTATTTAATTTTGGCTGAAAACTGCCTACATCTTACAATCAAATCGTTTTGGCTGGAAATATATTTCTATTCACATTTTCTCCATTTTTCTTTCTCTTCTGTTCTTCTGCTCTCGCTCACTAAATTTTGATTCTTTCTTCTGTGATGTATTAAATGTGCAATATTTTGTTATTAAATCAGACTGAGGTTTTTGTAAAACAATTCATTCCTTAATTTATTGGATTTATTTTTTGTGACATAAAACGTTTAAAATAAAATTTATTAAAAATTTCCTTAATTATTGAATGAATATCTGATGGATAATCTTCTTTAATTTAATATTAAAATTTGTATTTATCTCAGTTTCTTTAAGATTGTTCGTTTTTAAATTTATGGATTTTTTGTTTAAAACTGGTATGTTTTCTGTATCGTTTTTTTGTGTCTTATTAACAAAAGATTTACATTTTTTGTTGTCATCTTGAATATACTCGTATTTGCACAAATTTAACTGCAAGTACGAATATATGTATTTTTGAAATGTAGCGTTAAATTAATTTTGTCATTTTTCTTGAACATACATTGTAGCATAAAGTGGGCTGGTTTGAGTTCAAATTAAAATTTTTTTTTAAATAAATAAATCTAAAATTAAAATAATAAAATTTGAATTGGTTTTATTTTATTATATATACGTTTAATCGCAATACAAAATCAGAAATAATTTTACAAAATCAATTTATTTAAACCATTGCTGAGAGATTGAAAGAAAGTGTTTTTTGTTCGGCTGTAACTTTTTATATGTAAAGCCGATAACATTTGGGCGCTTGAGCGCCTCCATGACCAGCCATGATTTAAACTAATATTTTATGGAAAAAAAAAATTAGCATACAGTGCGTATGAGAGATTTATTCAACGATGGCAACTTTTTAGAAGCAAAAAGAGCGAATAGCACATTAAAAAGGGCTAAAAAGAGCTAAATTTAATTTTTTTTTAATATAATTATTTTTATTATATATTATATTTATTAGTTAATTTTAATTTATTAATTTTACCAAATCTTTTATTACAGTAAAAAATATTTGTAATCCAATATTTTAAAGTTTGTGGGTAATGTCGCTCTTATTTCATAAATTAAACTTTTAGAAAATTTTATCAGGGACTGTTTAAATAATTTCTTTTCTGAGCAAGATATTTTCTATTCGGCACAAGCTTTCTCAAAACTATAACTAAGATAACATTTTTCATCCATATTTTTCGCAAAAAAGGGCTAAAAGTGGTAAAAACTGAAGCAGAAACGGCTATTAGAGCTATTTTTTTTCTCCGGGGAATATGGAGTTCACCTAGCTTTGGGGGGCCTGACACTCGCTATAGGCATAGAAGTTGGTAATTTATTACTGACCATCTCAGGGACTGACCAGAGAAGGAAGCCTCCGGTTATGCCTGGGCTTTCCTGTCATTCGGGGAGTGAGGCAAACTGGCCTGATGGTTTGGGTGCGGACCTTCGGGGAGTACTCGTCGTGGTTGTGGTAGTGCTAGATAGAAAACCCCTCAACAATGGGGTTTTACTACCCAGGCAGTGGTGGTACTAAATTGCTAATTCGATGACTATGGGTCTTATTCTGACCGGGTGTCTTTGACATCTCCGAAATTAGAGGGTACCGGCATCGGGTGGCGGTGGTTGGACGCATTGTATTCAACTACCGCCCTGGCAACGGGCGGTGTGTGGTGAGTCTAAGGACAGGTACGCACGTTAAACCCCTATACAGTTGTCCCTATACAGTTGCCTCTCTCTCTCTCTCTCTCTCTGTCTGACTTATATAAATACATAGAAATGAAAAATGTTATTTTGAGTGCGAACAATTTTTTTAAGCATTTTTTAACATTTTTTATAACTTTTGTTTTTAAATTTAATTGTTTTAACAATCTTTCTTAATCGCTATGATGGTCTACACTACTTCCAATTTCATCGAACTTCTGGTCGCATTAAACCCAATACGTTTACAGGCACCAAGAATAAGTAAATAAAGGTTTTGAATAGATAGTCATATAATTTTTATTTCCAATTCGAGATGATTCATATTTGCGATGTTTCTCGTTTCTCTAAAAATTTTTTTTTATTTCTCGTAACCTTTAAAATTAAATTAATTTTTTTGAATTGGTTTGCACAATGAATTTTGAGATGGTAGTTGAAACAAAGACCAGCTCTGACATCATTCAAGAAAGAAATATGAAAACATTTTTCGGTCGGCTACCAACTCCTAGCAGTCTGCTGGAAAAAATTTTGAGAGTATAAATCAAAAATCGAAGAATAAAATCTTGTTATTGATTAAAACCGGAAGTGATCAGAACGCATTGCTGTTTAAATTAAAAAAAAATTTACATTAAAATTCAAAATATTCAATACATCCAGACGATCGACGTTAAACGATTGTTTTTCTTTATGAAAAGTACTCATAAATTCAACTGTTTTTCTATCAAATTAAACGCCATCTAGCGGACAGACGCGAAAGAACAGAGAAACCCATCTTACCAATCATACAAGATGTCTAAAGAGTTTTGTGGAAATCAGTGCAGTAGTTAAATTGTCAACACACAATATATAAAAAAAGAAACGAAACTGTATAGTTTTTGATGATACGATAGGTTTTATTTTAAATTCAAAAACAAAATTTCAGCTGAATACATCACACGATCTATAGAAAGCCTAAACAGAGTGTTGTAAAGACCAATAAATTTTATCATTTCGTTTTATTTATATAGAAATTTCAGTCTTTTTTAAATGAGATTTTTAAGTATTACCCTATTGTTTTTGCAACATTTCTTATTAGTAATCTTTAAAATATTCGTTTAAAAAGAAATTTTTTTTCTTATATTTCTAATAGATAGTGCTAACTGTGTATTCCCTGTGAGGCAATTTACAAATGTTTTTTTTATATTTACATTTACATTGTTTTTATAAGTAATTCTGTCAAATTAAACTGCGTAAATGCCACTTCTGACGCATCGGACATAAACTTTTAAATGAAAAAAAAGAAGAAAATTACATAAAAGTAATAAGAATGTAAATGCTAAATAAATTAAAAAACTTTTATAAAAATGTAAAAAAAAACACATAAAACAGAACTAAACAGAACGCAAAAGTTCAAGAAATATTGCGTGTTGTGTCATCCATTTAAACATGTAATCCAACTTGAGCATTTAAAAATTTAAAAATAAGAGAAATCGTTTAAAAAAGGGAAAACATATTGAAAAACAAAAACAACAGGTATATTTTAAAGTTTTGCAATTTTAGTTTTTTTTTGTATAAACGTTGATTACTATACTCTTGTTCAATTAAAAGTATTTCATTTAAAGCAGTGCTGGCTAAACCGAGAATGAAAGAAATTGCTTTTGAAATTCGGCGCTTGAGCGCTAACTCGGCCAATCATGATTTAAAGAATTCTCCATAAAAATGTATATGTTTTCACTATTCAGTTGAGTAGACCGTCATACTTAAACAGGAGAATTACCAATAAACGCTGTTATCTTAAAATAACATCACACACCGTTTATAAGCCATCGATTTGGGATATCGTGAACTAAACTTCGGCGGGGCAAATGTCAAAATAATTTAAAATTTATCACCAAGAGCGTTTTGTTTCCTTTTTTGATTATGAATGGGCCAATTCACACCAGATTAATATTTCAGCTATTAAGCTTCTAATAAAGTACTTTAATACTTTTTGTTTTCTCAATTCATTTGTACAGTTTTTCAACAGGGCGACAGGGACAGCAAACGACCCCATATTTCTAGCCGCTTTTTTGACATTTCTCTCGAATAAGGTTTGCCATTTCATAATGGAAAGATATACGAGCCAACATCGAATCGAAATTATTAAAATTTACTACCGAAATTCGGCGTCAGTGGCCTCAACGTTAAGAGCGCTACGTCCAATTTACGATCGTCATAATCGGAAAAATTTGAATCCACAGGCACAGTACAAAATATTCCCGTGCCAATGAGATAAATAAGTGCCCGTAGTGTCGAGAATATTGCTACCGCGAAGGCTTCAGTTGAAGAAAGCCCAAAATGTGTCTCTCAAACGTCGGATGTGATGTCGAATTTCTGTGAGCGTTTTTGTTTTATTTAAAAAAACTTTTGCAGCACTCTTACTGAAAAACCCGATACTTTAATTTTTTTTATTAATTTTTTAATTTTTTTTGTTGCAAAAATTGACCTTAGAATACGAGTAGAATGCTGTTTAAAATAGAAAGTAGAGTATGCCGCCATTTATTGATATTTATGAACAAAATATTTTATTGTTTTTTATATTTTAACTTATGCGCCGTTAACAATTTTTTTTTTTTTGTATTTTGATTCTTATTTTTCTTTTAATACATCCTCAAAACAAAAATTTTTGTTTTGTTTTACCATTCGCAAATTTCAGCCTAAAAGTTCATTAAGCGTATAAACACTTACGATAAGTTTCAAAAATTTTTACTAGCTTTTTGTTTCAGATGTTTTTTTGTAAGAATGGGCTTTTTAGACGGCATGTAACTTTTCAGATTGTTTTCAAACGCGCGTTTCCTTGCAGTGCTGGAACAAATATTAAGTTTGAATTTGTTTACAATCAGTTTTCATATGATGAACGGTTCATTTTTAAATAGACGAACGAATAACTAAAAACTAATTGTGTACTTAGTAAATTGAACAGTTGTGTTATATACATATGTATGTATGTGTGTATGTATATATGAATGTATTATTATTATTTTTTTAACATTTTTTTATAACTATTGCCAGATATATTGGTTTTATTTGAAAGTATCGTTTGCATTACGTCAAATACTGTATTAGAGGTCATTGCCATTGAGTACTCGTAAAGGTTGTTTAAGAAAAATGCTACTGTGGTGGCATATAATTATTTATGGAAGTTTTTCTAGTGCTTTCTAGGTAATATACAATTGACCTTTTATGCAAAAAGTTAAACCCAAAACTTAATGTATGAAAAATAAGTAATTTTGCTAAATTAAAAAAATAAATTAAAAATTTTTTAAGGTGTTTATTTTAATTATTAAACTTATCAGTTAAAGTCATTATTATTGTTATTTAATGCGGCATAAAAATAAGCCGTGCTTCTTTACATTAAGAAAGATGACATAAATCATTTGCTGTGTAATTTTAAAACGCTTTAATTAGGCTGTAGTACAAGTTACGTTATAAGTATTATCGGTTAATCCTTTTAACATTTTTATAATTTTTTTGTTGGCATTTTTTTTTTCTTTTTTTGAAAAATTTTGATTAATTTTTTACCGGTTTTTTTTTAATTCATTGCAGCTTGCGATTACAACGACTACAACGAAAAACGACCTTCACAACTCAGACACACTTCAATTCTTCCACTTCATTAGCCCTGTATGTACGACGGACGTACAAATCAGTAACACCGGAATGATGAAACAAATTTATGATTTAATGAAAATAATAATAAAACATCAACAACAACATTTAACAAAAAATATTGTGTTTTTTAAGAAAACCACAGAAGTGGTTTAAGAAGAAAAAAAAATAAATTCAAATTAATTTTTTTTTTGAAAATTTAAATCACTTTCTAAAAATTCAATACGTGAGTGTAACAGAAAAACAAGTGTACAAATCAAGAGAATACGTTTTAAAAGTTTCTTTTTAAATTAAACATAAATTTTTTTTTATTTCGAATTTTTGTTTCAAATGAAAATGAAAACGTCAGTTGAATTGGAAAAATGCATTATCAACGAGGACGACGAAGATGAAACTCATAAACGATGTCATATAGATCTCGTTAATAATGCCATCATCCTTGCAGTCATACTGAAGTGCAAAAGATATGGCTACAACATGGTCACTTAAAATTTAAATAAAACAAAAATTTAAACAAAAAATTTGTTAAAAAAAAACTACAAAAAAACTGCGACAAGCAGTTAAAAGAAAATTTATATATTTTTTTAGTAACAATAATAAAAAAAAAAAAAAACAAGTAAAATAAAGTGTAAAAAGCTTAACAACACCATCAATATTCCCTTAACAAGATAACACACACACACAACACAAAAGTGTGTGACAACAACAGAACACGTTGGCGAATTTATAACGAACGAACATCATTTAAGGGCGTATAAAAACGTGAAAGTGATCAAATAATCACAATTTTTACTCAATTATGCGAAGAAATCTGCATTTAGATTGGAGGGCTTTGGCGCTGCTGGGTGCCCTCCTCTCGATTATAATCGATTGGCCGGGTTTAGTTTATGCCATGCCAACAATATTACCGCCAGTAGCTGCTACAACCACAGAAGCTGCACCTATAGACTTACAAAACGCATTTAAAAACTTGGCTGATCAACAAGTTAGTTATAAACGTTTGACAACCATGATGCCGCCCCTTTTACAGCAGGAAACGGATTTAAAACTAAAGCAGCCATTACAAACACAAACACTAACAACGACGACAGATGAAAATGAAAATGCAAAGCAACAACAGCAGGTTATTAAAGATAATTTTAATAGTATTAGAAAAAAGCCAACCGAAATATATTTTAAAGAACCAGAACAAAAACAAGAAACTGCCATTCTTTATGTCGAAAAAGGAAACTCACTTACAACACCCGTTTTAGCAGCAGCTGCATATGAAACAGAGAGCCCCACAGAGGTGTTATTATTAAATAAAAATACTCATATAAAAAACTCTATAAATAAAAATATAGAAAATATAATATTTAAGTCCTACTCTACTACCCCACCACCAACACCATCACCACTAACACTAACAACTACCACCGAATCATCAGCCAAAATACAAACCACTCTAATACCCAGTACAATAGTGGAAACAGATGCAACAAATGCCACAACAACAACAATTCAAAAGCAAGAACAACTTGAAACAATTTTTAAATTTTCCTCATCACATCATTTGGCCATATTGTCCAGAACAGAACGTAGTATACGATCTTCATCATCGTCAGCATCATCGTTATTAGCATTAACAGCCTATGATAGTAACAGCAGCAGCAGCAGTAGTAGTAGTAGTAGTGTTAGCGGTGCCGGCCTTATGGTTAGACGTTCATCCGATATGAGTGTTATGAAATCAAAAAGACTGAATAATTCTAGAAATTTACATCATAAAAATAATTTGGATCGTAATGAACGTTCCACAGTATCACATCTATCCGGGCCATCACGTAAAATCCAGCTATACATTAAAAATCGTTTCCTACAATTACTTCCCGATGGTACCGTAAATGGTACACAAGATGAACAATGTGACTACAGTAAGTACACATTTTGTTTTTATTTTTTTTATTTGTAAAATATTTCTTTAATTTGTATATGAATTAGATTGTCTATGACGAAGAGCCTGAGTTTTTTAAGCAATTTATATTGAATTACTCAGTCGTATTTTCATCCTACATAAATTTAATTGTTGATTTTGTTATGACCTGTTTCGGTCGCTTTAATCAATTTTGGACAAGTTTGTTTTAACTCTTATTAGACCACATTTATATTTTATATATATTCTTATTAAACCATATCTGTAGCTTATATTCTTATTCAGATTAAGCGACGAGCAGTACAATTAGCCTCCATAAATAAACCTAAAGTGACATCTGGGGACTTATTCTGTAATTCTCTTATGCTAAAATGCTAAAATATTAGGTTCTTAAAACGGGCTGGGCGTTAGAATATATGAAATTAAAAATTAACATGTTAGTAGGCATTAAGCTTCTAAACTACAATACGCCTTCAAGAATTGTATTGGTAGCCAAAAACTCCTAAATCAAGTTTATAAATTTTTAGCGATAGAGTTTTAGCTTTGGAGAATTGCAGAATAATGCCTCTGAGTGCTTTGCGGATATTTTAAAACTATATGGCGTTTGTAATATTTGCTAAAGGCTTCTTGTAAGTTAAGCAACATTTGCTCAAAAAGTTATGTAAATGATATAAAAATTAAAATTCAAATTCTGGATTGCAATCGATGTTTTAATATTTAAAAGAAATTTTATTAAAAAAAATGATTTCATTAGGCTTAACTAACATTTTCCTAAACAAAATAAAATTACAAAATTAATCAGAAATTGGAATAAAGAGGAGCTAAAAAATGCAGAATATTTCGATTTTAAATAAAATTTTTTTGATTTCATAATCTGGAGACTTGAAGTCGATTCCCAGAAAGGTTGTGGTGATCTAGTTTTATAAATTTTGTTTCGTCTTAAAACGCCTTAATTAGATCAGAAACTAAATTCTACTAAGGAGAATTTTATATCCGTGAAGGAATTGCGAATGCATTGGCTAGGAAGAGATCTGCGACATCTTATATTGGTCCGGAGCCCTATTGTGCAACACCGCTACTACTGTTCTTAATCTAATTAGGGAATGAGAAATTTGCAAATGCTGTAAACACTAGAACGTCAAGCGGGTCTCAGGCAATTGTTGTTAGAAAGGCGTGTTTTGTCTGTCAGATCTGGAGAACTTTTTATGTTAAAAATGATTCATTTTGTGTAAAAGTAAATTGGCTTAAAAACACATTTTTTTACAAATTCGGTTTTATTGATACCAATGTATAGGCAAAGTAGAAATATGGTAATTACTAATGGAAAATTAAGTCTGGTAAATGTCCGCCTCTAGCACGTTCGCTCTTTTGACAAAAATTTTTAACCCCATTTTGCAACAATGATTTGCTTATCTCTGTAGCGCCGAATTTCATCTCGCAGAGCAGGTCTTTGATGCCACTTTACGTTTTTGACACCAAAATGTTTTAAATCTGCAATCCGTTTTCTGCTGTTTTTCTCCAAAACTGGACGAGATATCCGAAAACGGATTGTAGACTTGAAAATTTAGGGGTAGAAAACCTAAAGTGGCATCATTAACTCGAGATATATAAAAAATATGAAATGGAGTATAGAGCACATAAACTCCCGCACGACGATATAATATTACAGTGGCGTTAAATCACAAGATATCGCCAAATCAGGACCGGAAAATTTCTTGTGCAAAAACTAAATTGTTTGGCGAGCTGTGTCATGCAGAAGCCAAAGGTCACTGATCTTAAAATCTGTAATTTTTTTTCGAGGTAGGAAATCCCTTCGGATCATTAAATGTCGCTACATTCCGGCTGAGAATTTCTCTATACGGTACCGTGAGTGCATTATTTCCAATAGAGACTTTGTTTGGTTTCGCCACGCTCATCCTTTCTTTGCATCCTGTTATCCAGGTCAACCTTCTTCATTTTCAAGCTATACCCAGTATATTTTGCCACATTCGTCCAGACTTCATGGTTACGTAGCATCTTGTTTATTATATTTTTAACACTAATTATTTCAATTTCTTCTTCCAAATACATTTTCTCGGTTCCAAGTTTACTGCATTTGAAAAATGTGTATTCCGCATCTTCAATATCACCATCGCAATAAATACAACTTGGGTCTTCAGCTTTTCCCATTCGAAAAAGGTATTTCCGAAAAGAGCCGTGCCCCAACAACATCTGTGTAAGATAATAATCCACCTCTCATTCGTCTATTTGTGGTATTAATCTAGCCGTTCAGCGCAATTTCAGAGTGTTGCTCCATTTCTCTTGCAGATTCCTCAAAATTTCCATTCGCAATCGGCTTTTATCCACTCATTTTTTTATTGAGAGCAATACTAAGGGGTAAACTCGCACTGATACTGTGCATTGTATTGGAATTTTTTGGAAAGGACAGTCAATATTTTTTTTTATATTATTATTAAGGGCCTTAGAAGTGAGACAAATTACTGTGAATTGATCATTCCAAAGCCAGTGTTATGCCTTCACCCTTGAATGATCAACAGCAATTGTTTTATGGTTGCATGTTGATTGTGTGGTGAGTGTCTTCGCTACTTTCTTCTGATCATTCGTCTTTGTTGTCGATGGTTAAGGTCGAATAGAGTGGGATGTCAGGGAGCGGTTTCTTTGGATGGGGGGAAACCTATTTTTTTAAAACGCATACTAAATTTTTATTTTTTACCTTTGCTGGAATTTAAACCTGAACTGTTTGAGTTTTTGTGCGACGCACCCCTGCCACGCACCCTTGCTTGCGTTGAGTTCAAATTTGTTCTCTCTCTTCTTAATTAGTAAATGTATACGAATTGTACTGCTGATTATTAGCTAATTGTGGAAACAAAAAGTCGGTTATCGTGGTCTCATCACTAAAGATGGTTTTGTTGAAAAAGGCTTTTTTTCGTTCAGTTTTTTAAACACCCAATTCACAAACGTTCGACGCAATCATTTTACTAAATTGAATGTCAAAGGATGACAGCTCAGTTCTTGACATTTCATCATTTGACAGCCTATTTCAGAAAAGAAATTCCCAGACTTTGTCGGCAAATAATAGTTTTTAATGTATTTCAAGAATCTCTTTAAAAGTATCTTTTAAAAAGTAATATACAGTATGAACATACATATGTATGTATATAATTTTTTTAGTTTTGCCTCTTTTTTTTGTAATCATTATTACGAGTATTAATTACTTGTTATTTATTTATTACTTGTTATTTGCGTTCTTTGTGATTTTGTGTTCAGTTTAGGCAACCTTTTGTTTTGTTTTGCTTTTTTAGTATTGCTCGTTTTTTGCATGTAAACTTTTTACACGCAAAACAAAATGTTTTATTTTTAAATTAATTTAGGCGGTGTTTAGCCTAATAGGTCTATTATAATAATTAATTTAGAAAATTAAAATTTTACAAAAATAATTTCAAATTAGAAACTACACGTAGAAACGTAACGAATTAAAACTGAAAAGGTTTTTAACCCTATGAAATGAAATTTACAAAAAATTTCAGCGTAAAATATGGAGAAACATACAAATCAAAAATGTTAAAAATAAAGACACACAAAAGTCTGTACAAAATGATTAATGACATATTTTTTGTTATAAATTTTGTAAAGCCCATAATATTTTTATTTTAATTTTACAACCCGTGTTCAAAATTATATAGAAAACAATGTTTTTTTTAAGAGTTTGAAACATTTGCATGAAGATTCAAAAAAAAAAACAGTGTTAAGGAAGAAAAGTTGAAGAAAAAATTTGTTGGTTTTAAGTAGACATTGACACACTTTGAGGGTAATTTACGGAGGAGATGTTTTTGATTTTCTTTTTTTGCTTTTAACATTTTTTTTATGACTTTAAGTCATACTTGTAAATATTTGTAAAAGACCCGGGGTGTTTGGGAAATATTTTATTTTCTGTCCATTTTTTTTATAGCCAAGTAACGATTTATTGAGAATTTATTATCTTTTTTGTTAATAAAAAAAAAGTGCAAACATTTCAAAAAGAAAAATAAAAAAATGATAATAAAAGATACGAGAGTGTTGTGTGTTGTAAAACTAAAAAAAGTTTTCACAGTGTTTACACTCAAGGCAAAGTTAGCAGAAATTGTATAATAAAGAAAAATCAATACAAAAATACAAAATCAGGAAAAATAAAACTGAAAAAAAAAAAAACTAACTGTAGTAATACTGACTGTCAATATCGGGCATTAGGCTACTGGGTCTGCATGTTAAAAAAAAATGAAGCATAAATGCAACAACAATGACAAGAACAACGAACTTGATATCACTGCAAGTGTTGTTAATCTCTGGCTTAATAACGTTTACAAGTATTTTGGAGGGGTTGTTGTCTGTTTATCGCCTGAATTTAAGTTTTTTTTTGTATTTCATGCGGCGTTTGTCTTTTTTTTTAACGGCTGCCTTCATGCATGTTTACAAGGTTTAAATTAGATCAGGTCAATAGAAGATTTATGATGTTAATTCACTTTAAAACACTTCACTACACTACACTACATATACATACAGACAGACAGACAGTTGTCATATGCATGTTAAGAGATAACTTTATAAGTTTTATTTATTTTACTTTATATACATATGTATGTATATATGTATATAACATTCTATATACTGGTTTATATTTGTCAGCCAGGTATGTTGTCACATTAAAAAAAATTTATTCTTTTACCAGATACGATAAGCAAATTAAAGGTGCGACACTTTCCTTTTTCCTTTGTTATACAAAATACTTCATTATACAATTCCAAATGAAAGTATTTTTCTTTCAATTCAAGCGAGTATTTTAAATATTTTACAGCCTAAAAATTGGTTTAAAATAATATTAAACCTATTGATGGTTAAAAGAAATAAAATTTCTTTGCATTTAAATAAAACCAGAAAGACAGAAATATAGCTTTTTAGTTTACAAAGTTTTGTTCAATCTTTCAGTCTTTAATTATGGCTGATTTTTTAAAAGCTTTGATTAAAAACAAAAAACACATGAAATTTACAAAAATTTATGAAATCTTTGAGCCGATAAAACGATCTATATAATTCAATGTTTTACCATTATTTCATGTAGAGAGTGACCACGGTTACGCCAGAAATGGTTCGTTTGGTGGTTTCAATAACGACATGCTCCCTCTAACACACCGGCCAGTTTTTCCATAAACAAATACTTTTCTATTGGCTTTTAATATGTCAAACGCAAACTAGTCTCTATATGCATGAGGCGTAATATAGCCCAACAAAAAATTGTCTAAAAGCGTTAATCCGCATGATTTAGACGGTCAATTGCCCGGCTTCAAACATAAAATAAACTGTTCACCGAACTTTCCTCTAAGTTAGGCCATGTATGGCGTGTTATATAGCTTGTGGAACCAAGTTGACATATGTACATACATACATACATACATACACACATACATACATACATACATACATACATACATACATACATACATACATACATACATACATACATACATACATAATTGGCCTTTACAACCCTGTGTCAGGATTACGGCCTAGCTTCTCGCAGCACTCATGTTGTGTGTGTTCATTTTTATCTATGAATACCGGGACCTACAGTTTAAAGTCGACTCCGAACGACAGATTTAAGAAGCTTTTACATGGCAATCCATTACTCCCAGAGCTATTGCCAGAAGACTGCTGACAGGTAGTCGCCGAAAGAAATAATTTTTTCATATTTCTTTTTTCAAGATGTCAATGCTGAGATTTGAACCCAGTGCTATCGTCTCAGTAAGCCAACACACTAACCACTAGACCACGGATACTACCAAGTTGATCTCTAGTATTTTTTTCATTTTTTTTTTCTTATATTACTATTAAGCGCCTTAGGAATGAAAAAAATCTCAATGAATAGATCATTCAAAAGCCAGTGTTATACCTTCACCCTTGAGTGCAAATGCATGTTGATTGTGTGTGGTGAGTGCCTTCGCTAAGTAGGTCCAGCTGTTATTATCTCTGGTACTTCCCGATAGGTGGCGATTTTCTCCTGATCAAAATAAAGCCTAAAATGTTTGCATTAAAACAAACTATACTACTTCATAATGCAATCAATATTACCACAGACACATGCACTACGTTTAGCGTTTTACCTATCCACATACCAGAAAATAGTCAATACAATGGAACGTCTTGGTACTTGGTCATGTTGTAAAGTTTTCTTTAAGTCATAAGGGTTTCCTGATTATGTTTAAGGCATATTCAAGGAGAGTGTGGCCAATCACTCGACCAAACACGTAAGTTACCATGCCATCTGAAAAGTTTTGTTCCAAAAAAATTTCTGCTTTAAAAATAAAAATTTGGATTTCGTCAAATTTTCTTTAAATGTGATTGATACTTTTGTTTTGTTTTTCTTTAAGAAAAAAACCAAAATATTATCTGGTCTATTAATTTTCGCTTGAAAATAAAAAATTTATATATCGTATGTACCTATACATATACTTACTCGTATATACGTTTTTTTTTACTAAATTATAAATAAATATTTAAAAAACACTTTAGCACATTTTTTTGTGAAGAAAAAAAAAACATTTTTGTTGTGGTTGGTTGATTTCAAAAAAAGCTCAAAAAATGTGTTGAAACTCTTACAAAACCAAAACTAAAAAAAATGTTTTTTTTTTCTTTTTGGGGTATTGTTTGCTTATGAGAACTCTTAATAATGATAATGATGTAGATTAAGATCTTTATTTTAAAAATGAAACTTTTATATTATTTTTCGGTAGGCCTTCTCATCACCTGTTTTTTGAATGTCAATCATATAAAAAGCCTACAAGAGCTTAATGAACACTGACGCTGATGGTGATGGAGAGATCGTGAACATGATGGTCTTTTTGATGGCCAAACAGACAGATTTCGTTTTGGTTTTGTTTTTTTTAGACTTTTTTAAAAGCAGTGGTAAAATTATGTTTTTTTGGCTATTGATCTCTCTTGCTAACGTTTACCAATTATTTTAAGTCATCGTGATTATCTTGCATATTGACTGCTTGCTATACCGTCTTTTACCGGGTTAAGTTTTTCTTTTTTTTTTAATTTTTGTGCAAAATTTCTTAAAGAATAACACAAAGGCGTTTATTGTTGTAATAAATTTTATATACTGAGACCTCATTTATCTTCTACCATGATCTCTTTGTATAACTTTTGTGGTTAAAACTTTTGTTGGTGATGCAGTGGCAAGCTGTTCTGGTAGACGTTTTGTCTTAGAATACCGTTTATTAACGTGTAACATGAGCCAGTTGACTTCTGTTACATATTGATTGAATTATTACTTAAGATTTTAAAAAAACGATACGGAATTTTCGATATTTTTTTTTCAAATATTTTTTCTCTTCCTTATTTCTGTATTTTCGTTAATATGATTCATAAAAGAAAAAAAAAATAAATAAATTTTTAAGAAAAAATTAAAACGTAAATATTTTTAAAAACTTAATTTCAGTATTTAAGCAGAAAACAAAAAACTTAACAAATTAATTTAACTTAATTATATATTTTAACATTATAATTAAGGGAAAAATATAGACTGTTGGTATATACTCTCGTATAAAAGTAAATACATTTTGGTTCGTTTTGTTTTGTGTGAATATCTTAATGAACTGCTGTGAGAAACAAACACTTTAGCCGTTTGATCTAAATAAATATGAATTTTGTTTTTTTTTTTATTTAACAAATAATTTATGAAACACGTGTTATTTTGTGAAAAATTGTGCTTTTTCTATACGTAATAAATAAGAATTTTAAGGCTAATTACTCGGGGACGCAATACAAGTAAATCTGTAAATATATGGGAAGAGGATCTATTTTGCTGGAACGTATTATGGAGTCAAGCAAAAATTTGACTTTAAAAATCTTAAATTATATGGTGAAAGAAAGAAAAGAGACTGTTTAGAGTACACAAAATTTATTTTATGTGCGTATATATACAGAGTGTCCCAGAACCAGAAAAAACCTCAAGTAACCCGATTTTTTGCAAACCCATTTTACTCAGTTCAAATGCTTAATATTCGTTTTTTTTATTACGTTTCGGTTTGTCGTTGAGTTCTGGGACACCTTGTATATATTTACTAGCAAAACTTTGCAGACTTTGACTTCCTTTTTTATTTTATATATCGAGATGTTTAGTTTTAATTTATTAGCCACGCCTCTTTCTATTATCTCAATATATATAGTTTGTAAACATTCTGAGTAGTTTTCCAGTTATACTCGTACATAGGTGTCCGGTCATGAGGAGGTAGGAGTGGCGATTCATATATTTTGTTCTTCTAATTAATGTTAATTTTTGTTTACATTTTACCACGTTATTTAGTTTTCATTTATTAGCCACGCCTCCATGTCTACTCTTAGTAACCCACAAAGAATCTGCACTCACGAAAAGGTACATATAACTGCAACATTTCATTACTGTAGTTTAAATAATTTTCTTAGTTATATGTATGTGGGCGTGGCGTTTCTCCAATTTTTTTAATATAAACGACAATTATTCCGATTAAAAACCTAAAAATTTATGAAACTTATTTATTTACAGCCTTATTTATAATAAGAAATTAGCAAGTCGTTGTACACAGTGCCTAAGTTTGTCATTCCTATACGTGGAAATTCTTGCTCAAATGTACAAGGTAGTTATTTTTTTTAATTCTTTGAATAATTATCAAATATAATGTATGGAAAGTTTTAATAATATCAGTCTATAGCATGTGATAAACTTGCCAGTTTTTTGTCCCATATGCTAACGAGTTGCTAACTTTTCATTATACATACGGCCGTTAGTTATTTAGCTTTCATTTATTCAGCACGCCTCTCTTCACCACGCTTATATTTATTTTTTGTTGGCAGTCTTAAACCAAATCAAGTTTTGTCTAGAATAAGAAAAATTTTATCGGGGTACAAGTCTAATAAATATTATTACTAAATTACCAACTAAGCCCTAAGTACGGATCGATGCTTGTCCCTATCCTGTTATTTTGTGTGACAATGATCCTTAATTTCTGATCAAAACAAAAATCATATGTTGCGATGCCACGCCCATTTGTTTAATTCCACTCACTTTCTGAGTGAACATATTGTGACTCATTGTGACATGAGTAACACATTCAGACTAAATTCAAACACGTTACTTTTAATAGTTCTCATTATATACAATAACCAATACTTAGTTTCTATGTGAGGTACCACGCCTACTTGTAAAATTCCGTCAAACTGATTATATAGTCTTTCAAACTAAATTAAGAAACTTCACCTTTAACTGTTCTTCAAGATATACAAAAATAAAGGACAACTTTAAGGCGTTGGGGTTTACTTATAGCACATTAACATAAACCAAATATATCCCCGTACCTACCCTCTTTATAAGGTTTGTTGAAATCGGTCCACACGTTTAAGCGTGATCGCCCCAATTTATATGTATACATATATATATATATATATTTGGAGTAAACTTAAAGCAATTAAATTTCCTCAAGGATACATTCACTTCTTTATATAGAAAAACATCGAAAAACGTAACAAACCTTACAAAATGGAACATTTTCAAAATATCTTTTCACCAAACTCCGATAATATTGTTAAAATTAATAAATGTTTTCTTTATTGGAATAAAATATTTATTATTGGTTTTTGGTAAGCAACGTAAATATTTTTTCGCTCCCAAGGTTTTTCTGATTTCAATAATATATTTTTATAACAGTACTTTAATACCTGAATAGAGGTCATCCTCTGATTACCGGTCTCGTAAAAATATTGTATATATGTGTGTATATATATATGTATTTAAAATTTTGTATTGTTAGAACACTTCGAAATTTATTTTTAAAAATTTTTTAAAATTTCAAAATCTATGCATTCAAAACAATTTAATTGATTTCCCAATGATTTTTAACCTTTAAGATTATAATTTTAGTATTAATTTCTGTAAAGCATTAGAAGATTCTTCAATATTTTTTTTTTTTAAATAGTTCATCTTTTGAGAAATATTTTAGCTGAAATAGACCCTTAAAACAGAACAAAACAAATCGTAACTAATCCATTTGGAGACACAATCACACTATGCAAACGTCATACTTTAGTAGAAAAATATATGATGAAAGTATTTTAGACAATAATCATTTGTCATTTGTCTTTAAAAATAAACATTAGACAGCATTTGAAGCAAAATATATAATTAAGAGTTTTTCTTAAAATTTAAAACTGTTCGCACTAAGGCATGGCCAATGTGAAAAATCAGACGGATTCTTATTTAAAACAAACATTTTCAAATGCTCAAAATAATTTGGCTGTGAGTGTGAAAAAAAAATTGGTTTGCCGACCAATAGTTTAGTAGACTGGAGGCTACTTTTTTTTTTTTTGCCACAACCACCCACTTATTTTAAATACATTTCAGTAAAAAAAACGTCATTTAAAATTATTTTAAACGTACTCTGATTTTCTCTTTTCAAATTAAAATGAAATAAATTTATTTCTAATTTTAACAATAAAGACAAAAAATTGCTTAAGAGACTTGATGTCTATCTTCTTAAATTTGTTTTTAATTTTTTTTTTTTTCAGAAAAAAGCCAGTCAGGGTCTTTGTAATATTATTTTGTGTCTCCAAATATAAAAATTTTAATATTTCCATATGCTTTTCATACATAAATTTATTTCATTTCTATCATTATTATTATTATTAGTTTATAACAACAAAAAAACTGCTCATAAACATGCCAAGAGTTGTCGTATTAAAGCCAAACAAAATTAAACGAAATTTTTTTTTGTATTTGAAATTTATACGAAATGTTGTAAACCAGTTGCATATTTTACTTTTTATCGATTCTAAACGTTACAATTGTAAATCAAAATTTAAATGAATTTTTTGTTTGTTAAATTTAATTGACTCTTAAAATACAGTAAGGAGCAAAACTTAGCATAGTGGTTAGAGCGCATGGACAGAAACTCAAACGACCGAGTTTCGTATTCCAGCGAAGGAGAAAAAAATTAAAAAATAAATTTACGGTTTTTCAAAAATTATAATTTAAAAAAATAAGAGGCTCCCTAATCCCCAAGAAGTCCATCTTTACGGAACCGCTCCCTGACAATTCCAATCTATTCCATTAAGAAACTAATGATCAGGAGTACAGCGCTACCTTCTGGGAAGATAACAGCTAATCTACATAGAAAGATGCTCACCACTCACATTCAATATCCAGATGGGGCAATTGCTGTTGACCCATATCTTTTCAAAATTCCAATACAATGCACTGCATTTAGTAGGGGTTTACCCCACTGAGTATTTTTTATATTTACTTTTGGAAGTGCAAACAAATTATTAAATAATTTTTTTTAAAGAACATTAAAATTTAGCAATTAAATAGGCAGACTAATCAAAAATCACAATTTATTTAAAATTAATTCACTTTTGCCTATGACTGTAAATTACACACTTGGCCAGCTGGGATTGTTGCCTTTTAACAGGTTTTTTGTTTTTTTGTTTTAACAATATGTATACCCATAAAAACACATTTTTAACCATAATTTTCCAAATTATAATAAAATTTTATTACAAATGTACGAGTATGACAGAAGTTTGTTTATTTCTTTAAATGGCTGGGGTCATTTTTACAATAGTTTTGTTAATGATTATAGTTTTCCTGTAGTATATACGGACTATAAAGCTGAGGTTTATTTGTAATTTTTTTTTATTTGTATTTATTTAAAAATCTACAAATTATTAAAGACTTGTTGGTTAAAGTCTACAGGCTATTATTTTTTCTCTTTTTTGTATAAGAGATATACAGCCTGAGCAAATTTGAATTTGACTTAGAAACACATTTTCTTTTGACAAATTCAGTTTTATTGATTACAAGGTAAAGTAGAAATATGGGAAATAATAATACTTTATTCAAGAGTGTAGCATTCGATGGTTACAATTTCCCAAGTTTTTGCTAAATAAATATCAAAGGACGACAGCTAAAGTCTTGACATTTTATCATTCTGCAGCCCACCCTTTACATATATAAATTGCTTCTGGCAATGTTAAGAAAAAGAAATTGAAGGTTATCACATTGTAAAAAAAAAATATTTATTTTTGTATTAGAAAAAAGAAAACTTTACTTAAAGTACTCTAGGGAAAGTAAAGGGAAAACATTTTAACTCTTTTGTAAGGCTGCACTTTATTTATTTATTAAATTTTATGCAACCGTCTAAAAAAAAAATATTTTTTTAAATGCTAACAAATTCACCAATGCCAGCCAAATATAAATTGCACTTTTAACCAAATTCCAGTGTTCTTTTTTTTTCTTTCTTTAACCTCATATGCCATTTCAAATTAAACCGACCAAAATGCATATGAAAACCAAATATTTTGGCAAGACTGACATTTAACCCACGCATTCGATTTTTTCTTTTTTTTTTGCTTTCGTTTTGTTTCTAAAAGAGTGTGAAAATGGCAAATTTTTTTTTTTGCATATAAACAAATAAAATAAAAGTGCTTAAACTAATGAAGATGTTTCAAAGTTTTTTTTTTCTTTTATTTTTAATGAAACAAAGTAATAAAGTTGACAAAATACCAAAATACATGCCATGTACAATTTGTAAAAATAAAAACAGAGAAATAAAAAAAAATCGTCAATAAATTTAAATTTCATTTAACAGGCAATAAAATTGTATTTCACGGAATGTTTTGTTTGATACCCTACACAACGTTCAGGGGACATCATATGCGTAGATCTTTGCAACTCTCTATTTCAATTCATAATAAGAAAAAAAACTGAAACTCACTTTAATCAAAGAAGTCGTTAATCCATCAAGAAACTTCTGTGTTTTCGTACATAAAAGCATATTGACTCAAAATAGTTTGTTGTAGACCAATTGCGTCCAAACTCTCTGAACAATGCGAAAGCTTTTAGAAAAGGGATTTCTGCTTTGCACTCGAGTTAAAGCTACATATCGTCGATGGAGTTAAAGAACGCTGTAACTGACAAAACCTTAAATGTTCACCAGAGCCAAAAAACTTTCATAAATGTAGAACAAATACACTGGTATTTTTCATTTCGCAGACGGCGTAAGTGAATTTATTTTCATCGTAGAAATCTGGGACCTGGACCAATCGACGTGTATTTTTTTGCTGATAAATATGATGCAAAAAACGTATTTTCGATTTTTTGTCAGTTACAGCGTTCTTTAATTCCATCGACGATATATTTACAATACCTAAGTTTCTCATCTGAGTTTTATATCAGAAGCGCACTCAGATAGACTTAGATAGTTTAATTACAAATCTAATTTAATTTTTATTGTTTTTGCCTGAGCTCAGTTAAAAATAGAACATTTTCTACTTTCAAAATTATTGACGTCTGAGTTGTAACTGTTATAATCTGTTCTAACCAGAAGAGAAACTTAGGTAGTGTAAATATGGCTTAAGATTCTTATTGTGTTTTAATTTATATGACCAAGTGTTTTAATTTATATACCCTCTTACTAATGCTTAAAAAGAGTACTACACAAAACATTAAACTTTACTGCTATATAAGTACATCATTACTGATTACAGTTTAGTGCAGCCTTTACAGTAAAACAAAAATTCTATTCTATTTCACCTTACAAATAACGCTGTATAATTTAAAATAGTACCCAGTTGGCACAATCATCGTTACGATATTGTAGTCAAGGATGTCTGTAAGACATTCCTTTAACGGTTGTCAACAACATCGCGGATGACGACAAGCTTAGTTATATTGTAACTCAGCCACTCGTGTAGGATTTTTGCCACATTTTTTTGCAAATGTCGTTAATGAATTGTTCTAGCTGTCGTCTATTGTCGTCCAATCATCCTCGAATATGTTTTTAAGACATAGCCAACATCATAGTATTAGTGCTTTTGTTTATTATGTTGATTTAAAATAAAGGTAAGCTAGGGCAAACTTAGTATAAGCATAAGATCTTGTGGTTATTATTGTACGTTTGTTATGTGCGTAAAAAACCGAAGCTGATTACTAAAGTTAAAGCTATTCTTTACTGTTATATTAACAAGAGATGTAAAAAATACATGTTTATTGCCAATACATACATACATACCTAACTGGCCTTTACAACCCTGTATCAGGATTACGGCCTAGCTTCTCGCAGCACTCATGTTGTGTGTGTCAATTTTTATCCATGAGTACCGGGACCTACAGTTTAATGTCGACTCCGAACGACAGACTTGAGAAGCTTGTTCATGGCAATTATTTACTCTCAGAGCTTTTGCCAGAAGACTGCTGAGAGGTGGTCGGCGAAAGATATATTTTTTTCATATTTCTTTTTTCAAAATGTCAGAGCTGGGGTTTGAACCCAGAACTCTTGTATAATCACAGACTAGCCAACACGCTAACCACTAAAAAAATAAAAATTTTGTCTGTATCATCTATCCTTTTAGAATTGGACTTGTCTGCAAGACATCTTCAAGAATGGCCTATCGTGTTTGGCGTAGTCAGTCTTTGTCGTATTTCGACATTTTTGTCCTAGATTAAAGAACTCAAGCAAAATTCGTCATTAATCTTTTACAAAAATGTCAAAATACGATAAGCGTAAATAATAATATCTCTTACTCTCGAAATATGGTTTATTTTTGTTTAACAAGAAAATTAGGTTTAGGTTTTATTTTTCCTTAACTGAGACTGTTAGTGGAAGCCTTAGCTTATATTCTCTAGAAATATAAATTAAAAGTAAATATCTGGACCTTAATATTGTAGTTTTTATAGAAATATTTTATTTTTATAATAAAATTTTTTGCAATATAAAGTACTACACTGTCGGGTTCAATCAACTTTGAAATTTTTTTATAAGACTAAAGTCCATAACAGTGATTATTGAGAAAAAATCTGTGGAATTGCTGGGTATTAATGAAGAGAAAGAGAAACAGAGAGAAAATAAAACAGAACCTATTAAATTGGGTCACTAGGCCTAACAAATATGAATAAAAAACGTACAAAAAGAAGAGAATCACAAAAAAATTTATTGAAATTGTATTGGCAACGTGGGCTCTAAGTTTATCTTTTAAGTACAAAGGGTCTCTGCTGCTTTTTTTATTGTAATAAATAAATTTATGGTTATTTCTTCTTTTTTTTATTATAATGAAATTAAACATTATTGTTAAAAAATATTTTGTACAATTTCTTTGAAAATTTTTAGTTTCTTTAATGTCCGTTATTTTATAATTTTTTTTCTTCTGTATTAAAATGCATAAAAGCTTTGGGTAATTGTTGTTGTTACGTGCATTTATGCATTTTAGGTGTGAAAATTTATGATCACTTACGGTCTTGTCTTAATGTCTGGCTGGCTTTCTTACTCAGCATTTCTTTTTTGTTTGTTGCTGAAAGAAAGGGAGTCCACATTAATGCTTACATATGTACATAAATATGTCCCCTGTCTGTAATGTTATGTCTTTCTATTAGATTTATGGCAGCCCTCAAATTAAGTTGTAATCGCAGCTTTAACACTCACGCAAATTGTGTAAACAGCAATCAACACAATCTTGTAGCTTTTTCTGTACTGGAAAATACAATTAAAGCGACAGGCTACAAGATTTAATTAAATTTGATATACTTGTACATATTAATGAAGAATTTTAACTTTGTTAAGACTATGTCTGAAATATCTAAGGAATGGTTGCTCGAAACTAGAAATTAAAAAGACTCACGTTTTTATTTGAGATTGAGATCTTCTTAAACAAATATTTTGCGTGTTATTTGCCGATATTACTTTTCCAAAAACTATTCGGCTTGAGTAAACTAAGACCGTGGCAATACATTTTGTTTATATTACGACTCCTGATCGATTTGAAGTCATTGACAATGTCCTTTTCTTGTTTATCTTACCACAGAGCCTATTTTGTTTAAGACTGGGTTTTGCAAATCGTCGTGCGGGAGTTTATGTGCTCTATCCGCAATTTTTTTTATATCTCGAGGTAATGATGCCACTTTAGGTTTTCGATCCCAAATTTTTCAAGTCTGAAATTTCTTTTCGGATATCTCGTCCAGTTTCGGAGATAAATAGCCGAAAACGCATTGCAAATTTTAAAAATGTTGATGTCAAAAACCCAAAGTGGCATCATTAACTCGAGATATATAAAACGGCGTATAGAGCACATAAACTCCCGCAAGACGAAATGTTGTCGGTAATAATAATTAGACAGATTAGCTCCAAATAAGGCAAAATTTCGGATTTTTTTTGTACCGGTTTTAGTGTTAAACTCTTCATGGATGGCATTGATGGTGTTTTCTCCGAGTATGCTAACTTTGTAAAAATCTTTAGATTGTTTTTTTTTTCTGTCTTAAAGTTTGCTGTTGTGTGTAGGCTTTATGAGAGTAAATTTAAGGTTTCCTGGCTTCGACTACTAGAAACTCGGTCTTGGTTCTGTACTGAAGTAAGTTAAGTACTTAAGACACTCAGGAGTGCCTGTACAATTTTCTGGGTTCCGAATGCAATCGAAATAAGAGCCTCTCTTCCGATATTTGCTACTCTATGACGGTCATAAAGAGGGAAATTTTTAGGATTTTCTAGGATACAACTCAATATGTTGGTAAAACCTTTTGACATCGGTGTGACGGATGTAGGATAGTAAAACTTCTAGGACTACTTCGAAATACTTTATCAAAACATGTAGGGGTGTATAGGAGTCACTTGGGTGACACATTGTAATCCTATAAATGGTAGCAGAATGGCATCCAAATCAGCTACTTACCAAAGATACGGTTTTCAGAATAGGCTTTTCATATAGTTTAGTGGTTCTAATGTTAAATGATCATTTGTGTATGAGACTTTCTTGCAATTAACCATAAAAAAAAATGTGTGTCGGTATGGAAGAGCACAGTATTCCCAGTATAGCGGTATAGCGGTTAGAGCGCTCGCACAGAAACTCAAACGACCAAGATTCCAATCCCAGCGAAGGAGAACAATTTTAAAATAAAAATTTGCCGTTTTTTGAAATAATTATAATTTAAAAATAAGAGGACCCCCCTCAGCCTCTTCCAAGAAGACCATCATCACTCCCTGTCATTTCCAGTATATTCCACCAGAAACGAATAGTCAGAAGTACAGCGCCACCTTCTATGAAAATAACAGCTAACCTGCTTAATGAAGTTGCTGACATTCACCAACAGATGGGGCAATTGCTGTTGATCATTCAAAGGTGAAGTTATAATATTACCCTTTAAGTGATTAAATTGGCAGCAACTTACACCATTGACATAAGGCGTTTAACATCTACAGATTTGTCTATACTTTCAAATTCCAATACAATGCACTGCATAAGTAGGGGTCTTACCCCTGAGTATTGGTCTTATTAAAAAAAAGTTTCATGAAATAGACTCGAATTACGTCTTTATCTGCTTTATTTTTTAAGCTAAAAATAAGTTGAGTTGTCCACTCGTGATAAATGAGTCAAGTCTGAAATAGCTTAAGAACTAATATTCTTAATTTAAAATGAAACACATATAGTTTTCGTTAGATATTTTAAAAACATATTAATGAGACTATACAAATGTACTGCAAGCTACCTTAGTTTGTAAGAAACCTAATTAAATCATTCCCCAGAATCAAAAAAATCTGAAACTTTTTTAATTAACAGAAAAGGCCAGAGAAATTGGGATATTCTATAAATAATAATAAAAAATCTGGCTGTATTCCATTCTCTCCAATGTTAACTCATTCATCACTTTCGGATAGCGCCACTGCAGACGTATTGGTATCCACTTTATTAAGAGCCGTACTTAAAAATGCCCAGTAAATTACATACTTATTAGCAATAACATTCTCGGTAGTAATCTCATGTAAATCCCAGTAAATCGCATACTTATTAGCAATAACATTCTCTGTAGTAATCTCATGACCCGATTAAAATCAAAATAAGATTTAAAATGTCTGACAAAAATTCTGTCCAACATTTCTAATTCACGACACTCCAAAGTTTTCAATTCTAGATTTAACGTTTTAAATTTTGAAAGTCTTGTCAACACTGTTAAAAAAAATTAGAGATAATAATAGTTCTATATTAAATATTAAATAGCTTTAAGCTAGCTTTTAAATATAGAATGAACAAAATTTATTCCTTGAAAAAATAGGCCGCTGTTTCTTTTAGTATTTTACTCTAAACCATTTCTTTCCATCACTCAATTCATGCTTTAACTGGCATGTGTCAAAATATTTTACCCACAATTTTCATCAAGGCTTAGGCGACCCAATTGTATATTTAACTCCTGCACAGTTTTTCATGATCATATTTTTTCTTTTTTCTTTTTCTTAAGGCTGCTTAAGTCTTTATGATTTTATAATTTTATTAAATTTTATGCTTTTTTTGTTGTTAATTTTTGTCTTATAAAAAAGAGCTTCCGACAAGCTGGTAAATTTATTTTTAATAGAGTTACAAAACATTAAAGCGAAAATTCAAAAGAACGCCCCCTTAAATTTTTTCTTCACATCAAAGCTTTCCTTATACGAAGACCATACGTGAAAGCGTCAACTGCCAGACAGCAAAGTAATGAGAGTCTGATTAACATGTAAAGCAGCACAGAAGCAAAGAAATAAAAACTAAAAATACAGCTGCTTTGTAAAACTAAATTACTGAATTGACTTAATGTTTAGCTTCTGTAACAAAGTACTGAAAATGCAGAAAAAGAAAAAAGATTGTGCTTTAGCAGCAGCATATTTTGGTTTCTTAGCATACTTTGTCAGTGTTATCAATTATTTTTTCATTCTGCCTACTCTGACAAGATCAATCAAAAATTACAATATAAAAGTAATCGCGTAATTCATAATTTTCTTAAATAGTTTTATAAGTTATGGACAGCTTAAAAATAAAATAAAGGGCGACACTTATTAAACTGAGGCCATCCCATATATCAGTTTTAAATTACTTTCACTGTGCAAAAACTTTTTGGGAACTCAGTTGAAGGAATAAAGAGAGAGAGAGAGAGAGACAAAAAATCTTCCACTTGAAGTGTGAGTTATTAAAAATAATGTTTGCCTGTCAATTTAAAATTCATTTGGTATTTGAAAAAAAAACTGAATTTTTTTGGGCTTTTCTTTTAATAATTGAGTTATAATTTAAACGTTTAAAAGTCTTAAATCATTGCCTCTTATAACGGTAATGGATTGTTAGGTTTGTGTAAAAATGTTTAATACCCTGTTGTACATATTTTATATTCGTTTGTTCTTAAGAATTATAGAAAACCTGAAATTATTTTAATAAATTCCAAGAATTTTAGACACCTTTTTTTATAAAACAGTAGCGGCTTAAAATGAAACAAATTCTCTTGGCAACTATGTTGTAGAAGAACTGTATTTAAAAAATTTTCTTGTATAATTTAAATTCAATTTCTTTTATTTTTAAATTATAATTTTGAAAAAACTACAAACTAACTTTTTAATTTTTCTCCTTTGCTGGGATTCGAATCTGGGCCGTTTGAGTCTTTGTGCGAGCGCTCTAACCACTATACCATGCAACAAACAAAATTCTTCCTGAACAATATCACGTCCATATAAAGTAAATATTTATTTGTTTATACAGTAAAAGTTTTTTAATTTGGCCCACTTTGGTCAATATAAATCGTCAGTCAAAAGAGGCCGGAATCGGCTAAGTAGTCCTGGTCCTCCCATACATAATTACGAAGTTTCTAAATTTGAAATAGCTTTTTGCAATGAATTTTTTTGATAATTTATTTTGAGACTACAGTAGCTGGAGTCGAAAGCAATTGTTAAATTTGGCTAGTGTACTATTCCTTCACGGACATCATTTCTCCTTGAATTATCAAAAAAATTCATTGCTAAAATTTAACTTCTTTATAGAATTTAACTTTGATCTGATTAATTCTTTAGAAAAATTTGTGTAAATTCAAACCAAATATTGACACTGAATCACCTTCAATCTATTTTCTCTTATTTACTTTTGTTTTGTCCCTCACTGTATTGTAAATACCCATGTGCATGATGTGAAATATAGGCTAATTGGTTCTTCTATTGGCTTCAATTCTTTTATTTTTACATTTCTCTTCTATTTTTCTTTTTTATTTCTATTTCCGTTGTTGTTATTATTATTGTACAAGAGTACAACACGTATGTTTGTTAATTCAACACCAGTCCGTATAATCGTTAAATCACAGTGGGTGTTATGGACGAACATAAACAATTTCAAACAAATGCTAAACATTACATTAATTAAGTTGGCAACTCATTACTACTGCTTGCTTGGACTATAAGAAAATTAAAACTGATAATGAATAAGAAAATTAAAGACAATTAAACGTGACTCTATGATACGCTACACAGTATTGTACGAGTATATAAGTATAAGTATAAGTATATTTTTCAAGGTGATATGATTTGTGTATGAGTGCCAGCTACATTATGCAGCCAAATTCAATAACTAATTTTTTTACGAATTTTGTATGATTATATAAATTGGTTGTGATTTTTTTTTAACTTTTACTGCAATACTTTTTGTATCTTCGTTCTATTTCTGTGGGCTGGCATATCATTAAATCAGTAGTCGGTCTAAGAATATTGCAGCAATCATATCGGTTCTGTAGCGCATAGTTTATAACTCAAACTTTAGAAAGGTCTTTTACTCTCTGCTTTTCTCTGCAGAATTGGTAGCATTAAAATTGATCATTTTAGCTTATACTTACGAAGCGTATACGTTGATTTTTTCCAACAAAATGTTGCTGAACTCACAGAATCTCTTAATTTCTTGTCGAAATAAACTTCTTACTTTAACTGATTTTGTTTCCAAATTTGTATTGCAGCTGGAATCGGTAATAGATCGACCTATCAAGTGTTTGATGTAGGTTTAAGGAGTTAAGAACAATCTTATTTAACAACATAAAGTCGTGCGGGAGTTTATATGCTCTATCCGCCATTTTATATTTTTTTATATATCTCGAGATAATGATGCCGCTTTAGTTTTTCGACCCAAAATTTTTCAAGTCTGTCAGTGTAAGACATCTTCTTGTTTGCTTGCAGCATTTAAACTTTGTGACCTTAAGTTACTATTCTGTTAAGTCTAGAGTACAGTAATTCACTATTGACATATATTTAAGGCGTGTTTGAGTAGAAAAGACGTTTTACTGATTGTAGAAGTTATGCACACTCATATGGAAACATCAGGTTTTCGAGAGAAAATTTTACTTAATCGGAGGCAAATTACCAAATTTCCTTAAAGAAAGTTGCCGTGGTCTAGCGGTTAATGTCTTGGTTTACTCAGCGAACTTACTTAGTCTTAGCTCTGATATCTTTAAAAAAATAAATATAAAAAAATTATTTCTTTCGGCGACTACCTCTCAACACGAGTGCTTCGAGAAGCTAGGCCGTAACCCTGACACAGGGTTGTAATGGCCAATTATGTATGTATGTAAGAAATTTAAGACTAAACCCTGTATTTTGATGTGCTTCATTTGACTTTGAATTTGCCTTTAAAGGCCATAATCAAATGAGAATTACTTGGTTTCTTTTCTTCTGAAGGAGATGTCACAAATATCATTGGAAATCTAATACACTGCCATAGCTTTTATGCCAATAGTGTATGAATACAGTAATGCTTTTACAATTGGTATTGAGTAGTATGTGTGGCTTCTTCTCCTTCTTGTTATCCTCCCTCTCACCCACTCTTATTTTGTTCCAGTGAGGTTGTTTTAATTACAAATAGTCAGTTAAAGAATTTTCAACATGGGATGCTCTTGTTTAACCGTTATTTTTTGCTACGAGTAGTTACATATTTATTTACATTAAACTGTCACTTTGTAGTCACGTTTAACATATATTTGTTTTTGGTGTTTTTTATTTTATTTCTTTTTTGGGATTTGTTTGTTTTTGTTTTTGTTTTCGTAGCTTAAAACACATGTTTATTTAAATTTTATTGGAGCAGCAAAGTCACAAAAACAAAACTTATATTGTGAGATGTTCTTTTTAAAAAGGATTTTTTGGAATGCATTCCTATGCTGTTTTTTTTTTTAAACTGATTGATGCTGGTTTTTGGTTTCAATTTAATGTATTTCTTTTTTTTTATATAAAATAATATAGGCAATTGTTGTCTTATTTTTTTTTCTAGATGTGATTTTTTTTGGCCATTAAAATTTAATGCTTTTTGTTAAGTTTTCTGATTAAAAAGTTTATTTAAGTCACGATCCTTTTATTGAAAAATAAAAAAAGTGTTATTTCTTCTAAACAAAAAAACAAACTTTTACTTTTAATTTGCCAGTTGCCCCAATTAAAATAGAAAATGTGTAGATTTCTATTTATCTATAACTGTCAATTAGATAATTGCAGTTTTTTTTGTGAAATTACAAGATAATCGTTGTTAGTGTGTCAATAAAAAGTTTGTTGGCGGTTTTATTTGAATTGATTTATTTATCAAAGATAAACGACGTTAATTTACTGGAAAATTAGTTGTTAAAAAGCAGAATTTGTAAATAATTTAAATAAAAATAATTGCTACACAATAGCACAATTTCCTTAAAATATCGCAAAAAAAAAAAAATTTTTTTTTCAAATTAAAACCTAAAGCAACTTTTTAAAAACAAAATAACTGAAAATAGTTGCCATTTATTGACAACATTCTTGATGGACAAAGATACGCTAATTTTTTTTCCTCAAAGACTCTAAGAACTACTTCGTATTAGTGCTGGCAAAGAATTAAGTAATGGGTACCGAGTATCGAGTATTTGAACTAATTTTTGGGTACTCAATATTTGAAAATAGCTATTACATACTTTAAGGTCCATTATCACAACTTACGGATTGTTGAAGGTAGGATTTTATCAGACAGATAAATTGCTTCTTGATATTGCAAGTAAATTTCAGGTTTAAACTGAGACTGCCTTTGTTTAACCTGTTCATAGCGGAGCTAAATCATAAATCACAGAATATATTCTGTTTGTAAAAATCCTTTAAGTTTCGAAACCTCAACATAGTAAAAGTCACCACTACTTTTTTATTGGAATGTGAAGATGGTTGAGAGAAGTTTTTGTATATTTTGCGCCTTTATTTGTTGATGAAACAAGTTGCAGTCAGAAGGTGGCGCTGTACTCCTGATCATTGGTTTCTGGTGGAATAGATTAGAAATGTCAGGGGGCGGTTTCTTGCAGATGGTCTTGCTGGAGGGGGGGGAACCTCTTATTTTATTTAAATTTAATTTTTAATTTAAATTGTAATTTTAGAAAACCGCAAGTTTTTATTTTTATAATTTTGTCCTTCGCTGGGATTGAACCTTGGTCGTGTGAGTTTCTGTGCAAGCGCTCTACCAGTATGCTACGACTTGTTTACTGATACTAACAAAAAAATAAGGAAAGTTCTCGAGAAAGTAACCCTCCTGATAAATAGATTTTAATAGATCACAAACAGTTTTTTTATATACTTGAAGATATTCATTCTTAATTATTTTATGTTTATTATGTTATAATAATTATTATTGAATCTGAAGTCAATTTTACATTTAGTTAAAAGTATATATATTCAAAAGTAATAAATAGCCCTGTATCATTTTCCACTTTTTAAATATTAAAATGTAAAAAAATCCGTTAAAAGTATTGAGTAGTATTGAGTACCCAAATAAAAGTATTCAATATTACTAAAATGTAGTAGAACTGGCCAGCACTACTTCGTATGCTTGTGGCAACACCCATTATTCAGCACCACACAAAATCATGGGTATTACTCGTATACGATGATGATGTATGTACTTATATGAAAAGTTCACGTGTAAAACGATTAACTCCATTTTTTTTAACATTTCTGTCCCCAGTTACGTGTGCGATACAAAAACTAGCCGATCTAATGTACATATGGCGTTACTAGCTTGAAAAAATTAATTTGTATGATTACAGGGAACTTTAAAAAACATATTTTCAAGTGCCAATGAAACACGTTGTTTAGTATTATATTCTTTTTCTAAGATATCCAAGAAAGAACTAAAAATATTATTTTTCACTTTTTTTAAAATAATTTTTTTATTTATTTTTTTTTTAATTTAAAAAAATAGTGAAAAATAGCATTTTTAGGGTACAAATTCGTCTTTGTAAGCTATTTTGTATTGATATGTTCACGAAAGTTGTTCAGATTTATTTATTTTTTTTAATTATTATTATCTGGTTTAGACCCAGCACAAATACAAGATACTGCGACCTATAAGATCTATTGTGTCCCAGATTTAAAATGGCTACAATATTGTCATATATTTTTAGTGAAAAATTACGAGTCCCTGTAAGTTATGCTGAAAAAAGTAAAAATTGTTTCGTACATTTTTGTAAAAAGTGTAAGTGGTTAATGTGTTGGCTTACTAAGACGAGAGCTCCGGTTCAACCTCTGGCTCTGACATCTTGAAGCAAAGAAATATTAAAAAAAAAATATTTCTTTCGGCGACTTCCTCTTAGCAGACTTCTGGCAAAAGCTTTGAGAGTAACTGATTTCTATGAACAACCTTCCTAAGTCTGTCGTTCGGAGTCGACATTAAATTGTAGGTCCCGGTACTCATGCATAAAAATTCACACACACAACATGAGTGCTGCGAGAAGCTAGGCCGTAATCCTGACACAGGGCTGTGAAGGCCAGTTATGTATGTATGTATGTATACACTGATAATTTCTATAATATGTTTTTATTCATGTAAAAAAAGTCGTGTAAAAACAGGATACAATTTTTTTTAAAAATCGTGTTATTTCAAAATCGTGCAAAAAAAACCGTGTAAAAACAGGATTGGGTGTACTTCAATTTTTAGGCAAAGGCATAATAATTTTTGGGACAAAAATTTTTTGTTTTTTTTTTCTTTTTTTTCATGTTTGAGCAACTTTATAACTACAAGATTATCGATAGCAATATGTCTCAATAGAATTGACATCGTTTTGTTAGAATGATATCATAAATGTATTTCTAAGCACATTATTTCAGCAATACAGTAGCAGTTTTAGGTACATATTTATTTGCAAACAAAAATTAAATAAAATTCTTACACATGTGTGTACATATACTAACTTGGTAAAGCTTGTTAGTTACTAACTTGGCCACTACAAAACTACAAATACAGTTTATTGTCTAAAAATCAGTACTTTAACTACTCTAGCTACATATATTTATGAAAGAGTGTTGGTGGTTTAATAACTGTTATGAGTTCATATTGTAGTACGTATGAGATTAAATAAAAGTAACAGTGTGTCAACGGCCCAGACACTGTCTCGCCACAATAAGCTTTTTTTTTGCTATTGTTTTTCATAAAATTTATTTTTTCTTTTTAGTTATGAGTATACATCATATATGGTGTATGTGTGTTTTTAAATAAGCTTTTAAGTGTTGTTTAACAAAATAAATTTTTTTTGTTTTTTGCTGACGAAACAAAATTGTGACGTTTAAATATTTTATACTTTTTTTCCACTTTAGCCACTATTTATAAAAGCATATTTTAAATTTTATTTTTAAAAAAACTCGTATACCATACTCGTATTATGAATGTAGGTTGTTAATATGACGGCCTGTTAATCTTTCCATTCAAAAGTAGCCATTCAAATGAATGAAATTTATAATGAATGTGTAAATGCATTAAAACAAAAACAAAAAATACTACAAAAAATGCAGTAATTTTTGTTTTTTTTTTGCTCATTATTACATATTTTATACAATAAATATCATCACCCATCATTTAATTTAAACCCATACGCACTTAATTTTTCTTCTTTTTATGTGTTTTTGTTTCTGTTCTTGTCCAACTATCAAGCCAAACCAACTATTCAAATACAAAATATTTTCAATGATCATGGACATTTAACATGTTTAATGTCGAATGTACAATTTTCCATGCAAGTTTAGCAACTTGTTGCTTTTCATACAGGCATATGTACATACTCGTTATATGTACTTGTTGTTGCTGTTGTTTGCTGTCATTCTACAAGTACTTGTATGCATCTGTTCAATTGGGTTCACTTCCTACTTTGCATATCAAAAAAAGAAAAAAAGAAAAAATTAAAAACCAAAAATGTTTTCATATTACGAGAATATTTTTACGCAGTTTTTCTATTAAAGATTTGTGGTTTGTAAGATACTCAAATTACTTTTTTTTATTAAATCTTGTGGATAGTGTGTCTCGACAACGGAAGTCATCTTGTTATTAATAAACTATTAGATATTCTATGTACTTTTGTTTTTAGGAGGAAAAAATTAAAAACAGAAAATCTATTTCTTATCTTAAAAATTGTATCAAAAGTTTATGATAAAGAACTAAATCATAGGAAAAATGGCTGAAAATTAAAAACTTGCAGCAGAATGTTTTAAAATAGATTACAGGTTATATTGGCAACATATGCCATAATAAGTATTTGTAGGATAGGATAGGAGGAAGTGGCAGCTTTGTACTAAAAAGGCACACTTGAGTGCGCATATAGGCCCGTTGTGATACCACATGATGTAGGGATCCCTAATAACCAGAGGATCCACACAAGAAGCACTACTTCCCCAGAAAACTATGCTGGAAACCAGCAAGAGAGCCTAATGAATTTGGCAATTGATCCAATGTCCAGGATCGGCAGGTCAGTCAATCCATCGAGAAAAGGATATCCCGATGTAAAAAATCTACGTCGGGCCAGAGATGGGCACTGGCAAATATAGTAAACTACAGTCTCTTCTTCCTCAATCGACCCACAGCCACGACAGAAGTTATTTGAGGGTAAGCGCAGTCTCTCCGCATGCCTACTTATCACGCAGTGATCTGTGAGGATAGATACAACGGAAGAGATATTCCTGCAGTCTAGTTTAAAGAGTTGATTGGTACGCCTCAAGTCCAGCTAAGGCCAGGTAGGTCTAACAACGTGACAAGACTCCTCTCCCGCCCAACACATGTCCGGATCCGATAAATATTTCCTTCTAATAAGGAGTTTAACAGAGGAAAGAGGTATACCCACTCGCACATGAGGATGAACGTCCGGCAGAGACGTACCCGCCCTAGCCAATTCATAGTAGTTTGAGGGCATCAAACCCTCCTCCAAACACTATAGTACTCACTAAACTTCTAGGTCACTTGATAAATAATAAAATTTTTTGAATTAAGGCCTAAAAACTGACAGACTTTATTTTGTATATACAAAGTGTTTTAAAATCAAAGCAAGATTTGAATTTGTTCAAAACTCTGAATAAAGAGCTATTTGACAGCTCAGAGTTTAGATAAAGGAAGCGCATTACAATATAACAAGTATTCATTATTGAACAATATTTTAAAAATAAGGAAAGTTTGGAGGCTGCAGTTAGAAAATTGTATACAAAATGTGACAAAATATTGCCTTGACTTCAGTCACCTGGAGAAAAATTTACGTTCGTCCAAGAACAAGAAATGAAAAAATCCAATTTCTGCATGGAACATTTTCCCGATCTGTACTCTCTCGTTTAGGTGATTAAAATTAGCTCTCTACATCATGTGATTTTAAACCATTAAATTTCTTTCTATATAGTTATTTGAAATCAAAATTCTATTTTTGCAAGCCTACAACCACACGTAAATAACAAGAGGCAATCCAAATTTGCCTGGTTGGAGGTTCAGAGAACGCACATGTTATTAGCGAACAAGTAATGCACCCACAATGTGTCACCGTTTGGTACGAATTTTATGTAGGAGACGTTATAGAAGTATACATTAAAGAAATTGGGGCTGATCAAGTAGCAACTGCTACTGGTGCTAGATGTAGCGGTATGATAACAAAGTTCTTTCTGCCGAAATTAGATGCTATTTGTGTGTCAGCCAACATGTGCTCTCAACAATACGGTGCTACATGTCATGTAGCCAATAAAATATTAAACCCTTAATTGCATTTTGATGGACATTTCCATCATAATTTTTTTTGAAGAAATGTTACAAAACTTTAGTGTAAATTGGTCGCTGCTGAGATATTTCGGCATTTGATTATACCCATTGGACTGTAGTTTCAAATAGTTATAATAAAATATTTTTAAATGTTTTTTTCATAATAAAAAAAAAACGTCATGCAATTAAGGCTTGAATTACTTCATGACACATTTCCTGTCTGGGTTCTCCCTCGTTTCAGTGTTCAGAATTGGCCCCTAGGTTATGTAATTTAATACCCTTCTTATGGGATTATTTAAAATCAAATGCATATGACAACAAGCCCACAATCACACTCGTATTACTGGGGGAAAGCAAATGTTGCATCAAAGAAATTCAGCTACAATTGTGCAAAAAAAAACAAAGATTTTCCAGCAAAGCCTTGGAGGCCATTTGAACGATGTGTTATTCCACAAATAACCCTCTTCTATTTAGTTTACGATTCAATGAAAAAATAAAAAATCTGAAAGACTTTACATCTATCCTCATTATTTTATTCAAATCTTGCGTTAATTTTGTGAAACCTTTTATCTTAAAGTTGTAAAAATATTTAAACTTTTTAAATTAAAAAATGCAGTGCTGGAGAGAAAAGGATAATAGATTGGAATGTGTTGTGTTTGGCAAGATCTTAATTAACTACGAAGTATATAGAAAATATATACTTCGTGGTCTAGTGGTTAGTGTGTTGGCTAACTAAGAATTGGGCCCTGGGTTCGACTCCAGGCTCTGACATCTTCAGAAAAAGAAATATGAAAAATTATATTTCTTTCGGCGACTACCTCTCAGCAGTCTTCTGGCAAAAGCTCTGAGAGTAACTAATTGCCATGAACAAGCTTCTCAAGTCTGTCGTTCGAAATCGACATTAAACTGTAGGTCCCGGTACTCATGGATAAAAAATGACACACACAACATGAGTGCTGCGAGAAGCTATGCCGTAATCCTGACACAGGATTGTAAAGGCCAGTTATGTATGTTATGTATATAGAAAAAAATAAATAAATCGAATGGACTATTCTTAAAAAAATATGTACAGGCCACAATGAATTTTGATGAGACTTCCGTGTACAATTCCAAAAATTCACAAAAGTCATATTCGCCGTTGATTAAGAAATCATTGTAAAAAAAACAATTTAATTTCGTTTAATAGAATTTAGTTCTTATCTAACTAAGACGTTTTATGATGAAAAGATGCACTAAGTTCGGCTCGTGTAAAATTCCAAAATTAACGGATATTATTTTTGCCTTTGATTAATAAATCATTGCAAAAAAAAACAATTTAATTTCGCTTAAGAAAATTTAGGTCTGATCTAATTAAGACGTTTTACATTTATGACGTTTATGTCTTGCTCAAGACGCCCTATCAGTCTTTTTAATTTAAGTCAAAAATAAGTAAAAACGGTCACCATTAGATTGTCGTAATAAATTCAAAATTTTCTTTTACTTCAGCCAATATGTATCAACGTTTTGGGAAATGTCTTTAAAACGATTGATTTCTTTTGTAAATGCTAAAAACCTATTCACGCTGTGGTGTCTGTTCGAAAGACCATAATCATATTTATTTTTGCTATTGTCTTTCCTATTTGTAAAAATTGTTTTTGCCTTTAGGAAGGTAATGTTACTATGAGTGCAATAGTTTGCACTTACAACGCCAGCTTATTAATTCTTCTTACTGCTTGACAACGGTCATTACGAAGTTGTTGTTGAAATTGAAACAACAAAAGATTCCATGAAAAATATATAATTTTGTGTTCAAAACCCAAGTAACCATTAAATAATGTGTTTAAATTTGTTATTGTTGTTGTTATTTCATTTCTGCTTACTTTATAAACGGCTCTTGGCTTGTGTTAAACAACATCCTTAAACACATATGATCAATTTGTAACCTACGCAAGCACACAAAATATTCAATAAACGCCACAAAATATCCCCCAAAACGTCTAAAGATACCACACAAAAGATACATTTACTTGATGGCTGTAAAGTCATGTTCAAAAATAATAATAAAAACAAAAGAAAAAAAAAAAAAAAATGAGAAAATTGCTTGTAATGCACTCGTATGTAATAATAATCTTGAAAATTGTCAAACGAAATAAACACAGTGTGGCTACTTAAGTTGCCAACTCTTTTCATGTTCATTGTTAGGTTGGTTGTTAAGTTGCTTGTTTTACTCTTTTTTTGTTTTTTTCTTTTGGTAAAGCTTGTAAACAGAGCAGTAATTATTATTGTTTTTGCTTTGTTGTCATCAACTCTTTACATGCGAAACTGACAAACCGACCAACGTAAGTATGTACGTCGTACATATATTGGCTATTAACACTTTGCATTTTTTTTTTCTTTAAAGGTGGGCTTTGTTAAGTTAATTTGTTTGCTTATTTTTGTTGTAATAGTGTTGAAAGTGTTATTATTATTATATATTTTGATTTTGTTGTTGCCTTTTAATTTTCTCTTAACAAACTTGCGTCTTTTTTTCAGATGAATTTTGAACACGTTTTAGCTTTTATGTTAATTTTGCCTATTAATACCCGTTTGCAATTTGGCGTTTTTTTGACCGGACGCTGTATTGAAAATATTCGTATAATGTGCTTGAGTATTGCAATTTAAAATTGCTTTTATGCCTTAATATCCTAAAACAAATTGTGGAATGGTTTTGACCTGGAAAGGAAAATCAGTGTTATTAATGAAAGCGATTTTGAGTGGGCTTTAAAGAAATTACCAACTAATTTCCATACTGGTGATAACTGTTTTGCTATTGGCCAGCAGTACAATACAAATATCGTATTAATTGAATTGCTTTTTTAATTACAAACGTACTAACTGTTAGGGGCATCTTAACTTATAGCGACAGTCTAGATTACTCCTAATTTGCTGTGGAATCCTGTAATAAAGCCATTTCTGCAGATTTAAACACCAAATGATTGGCCTTTGAGGCAAATTCGAACGAATAGGACCCATAGAAGAGCAATATGCAGACTATTTTGTGGACAAATAAGATCAATTACAATCGTGTTTTTTTATGCCATCAATTAATCGATGCAAAAAGTTAAAGGGATAATTGCCTTTGTTGTTTACACCGTCTGCATTCTAAAAAAAGTTCAAAATTTCCCTTCTTTGGTTTTAATTTTACTATTTGGTCTCTCGATATTTTCTTATAACTTTTTTTTTGTTTTCTTTAAAATCTTCGTTAAATCGACCTAATACGTGGTCGAAATATTCGACATTGTGGATTATATGGTGTATTTTCGAAAAGAGGTCTAAAATCTACTTTTATTGGCTTTAATTTACACCAAGAATTTTACTGAATTGTTTTATTTTGCGCGCCTAATTTTCTCTTTAAATCCACTTTGAATTAATGCAGTAAGTTGATGTCTTGCTTTACACTTTGCTTTCTTTGACTTAATATACGAGAAAAATATTTCTGATTTGTCTCTCTACATTTGATCTACTTGCGCCCGTGATTTTTTTTTCTAAATCTACCGTAAATTGATCCACTAAGTTTGTGACGTATTCGTCAGTGGGGATTATACCGTTTGCAATTAAAAAAACGACAAAAGTTTGGCTTGATTTACGCCAGGAATTTTACTTTTTTGCCTCTCAGATAAAGAAAAGACCAAATTCATGCGTTTTTTCTCTCTCTAATTACTCGTTGAACTCACCCAATAAGTTGGCTGAATATATGGGCAATTTCAAAAATTTTCGACATTTTGATATTTTTTTTTTCGAAATTTTTTTTTTGGATGACACGAATGACGCTTTGGTCACGTGAAGGGTGATATTTTAGCATACCAAAACAGTTCGCGTTAATCATTTATTGCAAACGGCGCGAAAGTTATGGAGGTTTTAAGTTAAAATCCCTTTAAAAAAAATTTAAAGTTAAATTTATTGATTTATTTTAATAAATGTTGTATGGATGCATGAAACTCATTCCAAATTCATCAGTGCAGTCCAAATTTATCAATGCACTGATAAAATACACAAAAAAATATCACATATAATTAAATTACCTTAACATTAAAAAACGCGAATTTTTGCAAAAATGTGAATGTTTCACCGATTTTTATAATATGTGTTTATATAACGCATAACTAATTTACAGAAAAACAATGTTTTAACTTGCAAATTTAAAAAATAAAAAAATTTATATAAGAATTATTTTTGAGGTTAGGATTTTTTTTTTTGATCTGTAAAATTAAAAATCATGAAAATTTTTTAATGCCTATTCGGTTTTATTATCAAGCTTAAAAAAAAACTTTCATTTGCTGTCAATCGCGGCGGAATCTATACATAACTGCAGATGTCACAAAGCAAAATGTGTTTGAAGAAAAATGCCACTGTACCCTCTAAATATGGACCGAATTCAACCGTATTTATATATGATCTTTAGTTCACCGCCGCACTTCATTTCCAATACTTTACATTGATTTTAAACCACGGATTAATTAAAAAAAAACGTGAAACAAAATCATGAAATTTCGCAAAATTTTTATTTTCTTAATAAAATTTTTGCGTTTCAAAATATTTTAACGCCTTCTTGACGTTGAGGTGCCATTTACTAAGAAGTATAGATCACGCAATACAAAAACCCGTTTTAAATAAGATTGCAAATGTCAGACTCGAAAAACTGTCATTTTTGACAAATTTACGCCAATTCTTTAAAAGTTTGAGGTCTTCGTTCTCAGCAACTAGCAGCCTGACATCGACGTGATATGGCGCAAATTTTAGCAAATTATACCATCTTTTAAATACTGTTGACGAAATGCAATTTTCTTGAACGGCGCAAAAACGCTATAGAAAAAACTGCGAAAATTCAAAAATCGGAAAATTTTGGTTTCAAAAATGAACCGCTGTACAACTTTTTCCGAAATAGTAGTATGGGCATAACTTTTATAGTGTAAATATCTACTAAGTCTAGTGACTTTATTTTATATCAGTGGGCATCGGAAGTTTAAAACTAAAAGTAGAAAAGTGATGAAATATGAAAAAACTCTTGTAAATTTCAAGCCTGTTTTTGAGTTTTTCAATATTTGAGTGCCCATAACTTTTAGAGATAAAGAATTGATGGTCTGAAATTTTGAATTTCCCAGTTTTCTAGTGTGGCCTACCATTCCCTTTTGACCGTTTTGGTCAATTCGAAAAACTGGAGAAATAATAAGCATCTGAACTCAGTTTCAACAAATGTTGAAAATTTTTGAAATTGCCCATATACATACATTTACTCTTTTGAAAGTATAGATTACCAGATAGTTTGAGGTCATATTGATTTCTACTGTGTTATGCTTCAAACGACGCGAAACTAAATTGTCTAAAACTGCTACGAAGCTTTCACTCGACAGCATTCGTTCTCGATTCTGAGCCAATGCAGTACCCGTTTCACGTAAAACTTTCTTATATACAAAGTATAGAAGTACTCACTCAAAACTAAAACCAGGTTCGAATTCCAGCAAAGGTGAACAATGAAAAAGTTAGACTGCGGTTTTTTAAAAATTATAATTTAAAAACGAAACGTCCCGCCTTCCTAAAAGTCCATCTACAAAGTAATCGCTCCCTGACGTTCCACTCTATTCTACCTTAACCTTTGACAATGAAAATCGAATGATAAGGAGAAAAGCGCCACTTATTGGAAAATAGCAGATAACAGCTAAAAACCTACTTAGCGAAGGCACTCACCGCAACCAACATGCAACGATGGGGCAATCGCTGTAGATCATTCAAGGGTGAAGATATAACACTGGCCTTTGAATGATCAATTTACAGCAATTTGTCTCATTCCTAAGTCGTTTAATAATATAAGAAAAAACAAAACATATGTTCTGTTGTCATAGTGTACTTTCCTGTCCATGAAAATTACAATACAATGCACAGCATTTAGTAAGAGTTTACCCTTGAGTACTGGGCTCAATAAAAAAAACCAAAACAAAAAAAAAAACACTAAATTATGTAAAATATCTGTTAATCCACTCAGTAAAACACAGAATATCAAAGAAAACGTTTAGTTTTTCTAATGATATGACCCTCTAGTCGCCGTGGTCTAGTGGTTAGTGTGCTGGCTTACTAAGACGATAGCGCCGGGCTCAAATCTCAGCTCTATCATCTTGAAAAAAAGAAATATGAAAAAATTATTTCTTTCGGCGACTACCTCTCACCAGTCTTCTGGCAAAAGCTCTGGGAATAATTGATTGCCATGATAAAGTTCCTCAAATCTGTCGTTCGGAGTCGACTTTAAAACTGTAGGATTCGGTATTCATCGATAAAAATTAACACACACAACATGAGTGCTGCGAGAAACTAGACCGTAACTCTGAAACAGGGTGGTAATGGCCAATTATGTCTGTATGTATTTATGACCCTCTAATAGTTTACGATTTTAAGGAATTTGAAAACTGAATATTTTAAGAGACTGTAATGATTTGATATTCTACTTTAATTAAAAATGTTTTCTTCTACTAATGTTTCACGAGGTTTAACGTTTTTAAAACGTTTTATTGATTTAAATTGATAAGAAATTAAAATGAAACTACGAATGTTTTCGTAATAATTTTTTTTAAGTTTGAAATCAAACAATACTTACGAGTATTATTGACATGGTTTGACCATATCAAAAGAAAACGTTCGTTCGTTCCTTCTTACTACAGCTTATTATGCAGGGTACGAAAGTATTCTTGCGATACAGTTAAACACGTTGTAAATATAAAAAATATGTATGTACATATGTATGTATGCGAACATATTTTTTTTGGCAATTATGAATAAGAAACCAAAATATGTTTCAAGAGCAGACATAAGTGTTTCATACGAGTATACAAGAAATTTATCAATAAAACTTGAATTGTTTGAAATCGGACTGAAGCTAAAAATAGTTGTAGACTGTATGTTAAAAAAAGAAAAAAAAAAATTAGTAATCAAGGAAATAAATAAAATCATTTCTTAATTAAACTACAATATTCTTTTTTTTTCAATAAAAGTGCTCCAGAAATTTCACTTTTAAAAGTATAAAATTCCTTCAGCCAAAGAACTTTCAATTAAAACAATTAAGGGCATATTGAGGTACCACATATAAATACACACTAATGTACTGCAGTCAGTTCCAATCAAAAAAAAAAAAAAATCACGATTAATGGTATTTATTGACAATAATTACCAATTCATTACAACTTGTTTCTGTAGCTGAGGACCATAAAAAAACGTTTCAATATTTATTCAGTTGTCTGTTTTGACTTTGGGTGTATTTTTTTTCCACAACAGTCTTAGTGTGTGGCTTTTCTTCTTCCTTGTTTTTCTTGGTTTTTGTTATGTCTTCATCTCAAGTTTTTATTTCCAATGTTATACATAAAACTGATGACAATTATGTTTCAAGTTTGCCAGAACTTTCAATCACTGTCATTAGCCTTTTAGTAAATTCTAGGTCAGTATGTTTGTTTCAAGAACCGACAGACAACAAAAAGACAAACAGTCACATAATAAATTAAAAAAGGGAGGAATTGAACTGGTTTCAATTAAAGTTTTTATATTTTTATTTATATTTGTATTTTGTTTTTTATGTTCACTCAAACCCAATTACACAAAATAACATATAAATAATGTGTCTGAGTAGATATGTATAGAAGACTGAAGTATAAAACGGCCTAACGCCACTAGGCTCTGTTTTGTTGAAAAACCTTAAAATACAAAAATGGAATTTGCAAGAATTTGTTTTTGTATATATGTATGTATACAGTGTTGATCAAATCTTATTAAACAAGTACCACTATTAAAGCCATTGCTTAGAAAACATAAAGGATTTCTAGAAAAACTAACACTAGCATAGCCAATGTTTTATATAACTGTTAACAAGACAGACGCTCCCGATATTTTGGGGACAAAAATTAATAGGGGTACAGAAAATACTGCACCCTTCGAACTAACCTTCTTTAGACCTCTCTTTCAGACAAGACCGAGATGGACTGCAAAGATCATGTATATTTCTCAAACCTTAATCCCCACATTTCCCAAATCTTATTCCTATAAAAACTTTATGAAAAATATTAAAAAATGCATTGAGAGGAGTTTAGGAGAAATTGAAATAAACTTTTCGATCTCATTATGGATTCTGCTTCTAGTACTAGACAGAATTAAACAATCTTATCGATTTATATTCTTATTCTGTGAAACTTTGTGATTTAGAACAACGTAAATCACTTCTAAAAACCAAAAAGCTCATGGTTTTCATACATACATACATAATTGGCCATTACAACCCTGTGTCAGGGTTACGGCCTAGCTTTTCACAGCACCCGTGTTGTGTGTGTTAATTTTTATCCATGAGTACCGGGACCTACAGTTAAAATTCGATTCCAAACGACAGGTTTGAGAAGCTTTTTCATGGCAATTAATTAATCCCAGAGGTTTTGCCAGAAGGCTGCTGAGAGCTAGTCGCCGAGAGAAATAATTTTTTCACATTTATTTCTTTCAAGATGTTAGAGCTAAGATTTGAACCCAGCGTTATCGTCTTAGTAAGTCAACACTCTAACCACTAGACCACGGCGACTACACTACTCATGGTTTTCAGAATACCATAAAATCACCAGCATGATTTCAAAAATCGGTCGTGACTTCAAATCGCCGTGTTTTAAATATACATTTTCAAATGCTACAAAAAGTTCTTTTTATAGACTGAATGAAAAGTGGTGGAATTAATTAATTAATCAACCATTTATTTCTTAAATTCCTAATTGGAATCACTTATTGGATGTTTACTATGTAAATCTATTTATAAATATTATATCGGTTTTAAGATTCCAAAACTGATATTTTTTATGAGAATTAACATTCCTCTTTACGAATACCAGAAAACTAGTTTCAGAAACTTAAGAACAATATATCAATTATTAGTAGATTTAATTAATGAAATTAAAAACTGTGTATTCAGTTAGTTTTGTTGCATTAATCTGTAAGTTTGTATTTTATTTCTTATTAAAACAAATAACTCTGTATATATAAAAAAGTTAAATCAAATATCTATTATAAGCACCATTTAGTTATGCTTTAAATTAATCAATTTTTATAGCTTTTATGTGAAAGAAAAGTCTTGTTAAACATTTATATGTACCTGGTTTGTTCAATTAGTTTTAAGCGACACTGTATTTTACATATTAAAAACGTTGGCTAGGTGTTTAGTTACTGTATGTGTATCATCATTATCATTCTCATTTACACTTAAAAAATTTTGAATTTTCCATTATGACATATTTGATTTCAAGTGCTTATATACATTAAACTTTTATTAGTTCGGCTTAGATAAAAATCAAGGCAATAATTTAATCAAAATGTATATAAATCTGTTTAAGAGTATTATTTATTCAATTAAGCACACAAATCTACCACAAAAAAGAACAAAAAAAAAACAGACAATCAAACAATTTTCATTGTAGGCGTTACAATTTTCCATGACATTTAAATTATATTGAATGAAGGCATTCTATTTTTGAAATTTCTCATTTTAAAACCCATAAAATTTGTGTGAGGAAATATGTATATACAGACGAACGAACATATTTATACTTTAACAAATTACAAAAGTTTGACTTTCATTATACAAAAAAAAAGAAAACCAAAAAAAAAAAAAAAATAATTAAAAAAATAGGAAAATGATTTTAAATATTTTCAAAAAAACAAAAAAAAAAAAAAAATACTCGCATATTAACAAAAACCACTTGTAAAAATAATTGATATATAAATAGCACACTTGGCAACACTCATACTACGCAACACTGCAGTGCAATAACCATACAGCTCATGTTTGCAAACTCATAAAGTTGAACATAATAAATGAGGGTGTATTTGTATGTTTAATATGTGCATGTCACATGTCAACAAAAGTGTCAAAATAAATGCAGCCGTTTAATAAAAGAAAATTAAAAAAGAAAAACTAAAAAAAAAACATTTTTATGGCAATAAAAGCAAATGTACTCGTATTCACCAATTTTTAGCGCCTTTATTGTCACGTAGTCAAACAAAAACAATAAAAATCACTACAAAAATGTTGTTCTAACTTCTTAATCTGAAAAAAAATTGCATAAAATATATTCCATTCTTCTGTAGCATTTTTAATACAGGTTGGTCTACTATAAAATGTTAGATACTGTTATACGGAGCTTAAAAATTGTAAATAAGAAAATAATGAAAAAAAAAACATATTCGGGTGTTTTCCACACACGCTACCGTTTAATAAAAGTTAACAACACCGTATTTTAAGAAGTATATTTAAAAATTTCTGATTTACAAATTTCTGACCGTGTTATAGGAGGCTAACTTGTACGTTAAGAGCAGTTGATTAAGTTGCCTAAAAGCAGCAATATGTTATAAAAAATTACAACAATGTTGCTTCTAAACATTTTGAAATATTAAAAATTTTATGCTTAACATTACATCATAACAACATACAATAAATATGTAAAAACTGCAAAATAAAAGTGTGCTTCTATTCAGACAACATGATACACTACACTATAAAACAAGCCGCTGCAGTTAGATAAGGGACTAAATTGTTTTCCCTCTTGCTTTGTTTTGGATACAGTTGAGTTGGGAACAGTCAGAATAAATCATTTTATCTGGTTGTAATAGCTCATAATAAAAGAATTGCCTTTGAGTATTAAAAAACTTTTAGCAGAATCCAAATGTCAATTTAGACGTTGGAGAAAACCACTTGCCCTTAACTATGACACTACAATAATCTACTTACAAAGTTTTCGATTGCAGATGCATTGCTTTGTTGGTAACGCATTCAATTAAAGCTCTTTGAAATTAAAACATAAGGCATTCTAATTTCAAACTGCATTGAATAATTGTCATCTTCTGATAAGATGTTGAAAACCATCAACGCTCCCAGACGTTCCACTCTATTCCACCTTAACCAATGTCAAAAAAAAAGTATGATCAGGAGAAGTAGCAGATAACAGCTAAACCTATTTAGCGAAGACACTCACTACACAATCAACATGCAACGATGAGGCAATTGCTGTTGATCATTCAAGGGTGAAGATATAACACAGGCCTTTGAATGATCAATTCACAGTAATTTGTCTCATTCCCAAGGTGCTTAATATTAATATAAGAAAAAATATATGTATATGTATGTCCTTTTCAAAAATTCCAATACAATGCACTGCATTTAGTAGGGGTTTACCCCTGAGTATTGGTTTCAAATAAAAAAAAAATAAAAAAGCTTTAGCAGAATAACAGTTGATACCAATTTTGTCGAGAATATGTCAAAGTGTGTGTTGAAAAGAATCATACACAGAACTTGTGACGTTAGACACAAAAACGTGAGGTATAAATCTACTCTTCTCCGGTATATGAAAATTTTTGTGCAGTATACATTGTTGAAATGCCATTTTAGATAATATCGACATCTTAATTTTCTAACCCCTTAGGGCTGTATTATCATGCCTTAATCAATGTTAATCATTCTGGCTTAATATTGTTTTTTTTTTCGTCACAAAAATATGCCTCTGCCATCTACTATTCACAGGCAGTTATAGAAAATTAAAATTTAGAAGATCACAAAAATAAAGGACTATATTACTAAAACTTTCTCAGGCTTAGAACTAAGAACGGCCATGCACCACCACCAATAGATTCGAGAAAGAGCTATCAATCTGTCTTACTCACTTATGTTCGGACCTGGTAAGTTTTGCGGTGTTGAGTCAAATTAAGCCACAAGATCCATTCCTGGTGGTGCCCTTCCGTCAATTCCTTTTAATTTTAGCTTTGCAACCATATTTCCCCCGGAGCCCAAAAGCTTTGGTTTCCCGGGAAGCGATTGAGTGAGCATTAAGATTATGGTTAGAACTGGCGGTATATGATCGCCTTTTATCATCTAACTTTTGTTTTTGACAAATGCTTTCAATTAAGTTAGTCTTTGAACGGTTCGAGAATTTCACTTCTCACGTCGTAATACTAATGCCGCCAAACTGCTTCTATTAATCAATACCATCTGATCTAAAAACCAGTGAAAGTACTACATCCGCAAAATATTCAGGCATTTGGAGCCTGCTTTAAGCACTCTAATTTGTTCAAAGTAATTGTACCGGCCTACAACAGCAATCTACAGCAGAACGTTACAGAAGTGCTTCAAATGCTTATATATGATTACTTAAGCTGCGATCACTGTAGGCAAATACTTGACGATAAACGCGTCACCACTATTTTTTGGAAATATGTAACATTTCCTTAAACGTTTATAAATATATATTTTTTTTAAATATTTACTTAATTAAACTTATAGCAATAAAAAATTAAGAAATGTTTTTATAAAATAGTAGTTATGGCCATTTGATCAAATATTAGCTTTAGGAGTAATATCGACAACCAACCTAATTTAGCACAAAACATTATATAACGGTGTAGGGTATTAAATTTAAACTTCTGAAAAATATATCAGATCTTAAGAAAACCACCGCAAGCACAAAAATTAAAATAATAAAAAAATTAAAAACAAAACAGCTGATAAAAAAAATAACAAAATGCGTGGGTGGTTGGCTTTTCTTTTTCCTCTTCTTTACAATTGTATCTCAAACACAAACATACACGTTACAAGCGCATGCTAAACGTATAGCCAAATGAAAGTGATGCCACAGCTAACGTGCCTGCTGTTTAAACTGTGGCATATAAAATAAGAAAAGAATTAAGAAAAAATGTTTATGATGTTGTAAAATTTGATGATAATGAAAATTAAACTGGATATTTATTAACTTAAAATTTATTGCTTTTAATGTTTGTTTTAAAGCTATTTTGAGAAAAAGCAAAACAAAAAAACAAAATGTGTTTGAAATTAAAAAATAAATGAAAAATCCAAAAAATGTGTGTCAAATGTTGAAAAAGAATTTTCTAAATTTAAACGCTGTTTCATTAAATTCATCCATCTATTAATTGTTTTATTGCTTCTTTTTAAGAAATTCCATAAAAGCAAAAAATTTTTAAAAATAGGCCGAAACTACAAAACTATTAAGTTTTTTTTTTTATAAATTTAGGTGCTTAAGAGAAATAGTGTTGTGATCATAATATTTTTATTAAATAGAGGAGAGAGAGACATTAATAAGCGATTAACGAATATTTAAAAAATGACAAGAAAATAAATTTTTTTAAACGGATTCTAGTTTTTAATGGCCTTTTGTATAAACAAAAACACAATGAAATTATATTATTATATCATATTTTTATTTTTTGAATCACATTTTTTAAAATAATAATATAATTGCCTGGTTCTGTAAGAGAGATTTTTAAATTTCCTATAAAGAAAATTTTTAGCCATGATCCTTAGAGAGCGATCCTTGAGTAAACCTTTACTGCACCCTCTTTTTATTTTGGCTTTAATATAATACATACTATGGAAAGGGGATTTTCATCACAAGAATTTTATCCAGGTTGACTGAACAGGGAAAGTTTGAAGACATTTTCGGGTTTGTAAATTTGAATGAATTCTAGTGTTTGTAAATTTTCTAAAATTGTGGTTCATGTGATTTTCAATTATTTAAAAAGGCTTGCTTAAGTTTCAGAAAAATTTTTATATATTTTTTCAATTATTCACCTTTTTTTTAAAGGTATTTTTGATTGTATTCCTGCTTTTTCTAGTTTTTTTGATTCTAGAACTTGTACGCTCGAGTTGATTCCTCCGAGTTAAAACTAGCAAAATTCACGTACTGGATATACATAAATCAACAGTGTTGCTAATTTTTTTGCACGCGAATATAACTGAGAATTTTTTATCGAGATCAGTACTCAGTGAGTGCACTGTATTCAATTTATGAAAATATAAATCGTTTGATTATTATTTTCTGTCAAGACAAAGTTTAAAATTATTTTTCTTTTACATAAAAAAATAAATAAATAATTCGAGCCGGTTTTTTTCGGAAACAAAAATATGTCCGTTAAGGGGTTAACTTTATCGAAACTTTTGTTATTAACTTGTATGACATCCGTTTTATTTTTGTTTAGCTTTTGGTATGCGAAGTAAACAGAGTTTAAATCGTTTATGTAAAGCAAATTCGTTTAATAAATAAATAAAGTAGTCGTTAGAGTTAAAAGCGTGTTGCCAACTGTGTTAATTGTACAATATTGGAACACATTTTGTCAAAAAAAAAAAAAAAAAAAAAATAATTTCATACATAAAACTCTGGGGTGTCAATTACAATTTTAAAATGTGTTTTGTTTTTCTTTTGGCGCTTTTTTTTTTTGCTTCAATTATTTTGAATTTCTCACTGATTTATGTTTGCGTATCAATAATTCATGTTTTAAATCTTTTCAAAGCGGCATTTTTGTGTTTTTTTTTTTGGGTTTCTATTAAAATTAAAATCATGTGCTTTACAATGCAAGCCAACATTTTTCATTTTGTTGTAGCACAGCTTTAAACTATTTTTTTCTCTTTTTCAGTTGGTTTGTAGGGGAAATAAATTTGAGAAAATAGTTTTTTTGCTCGACCACCATACGAGATTGTATCACTCACCACTACTCCACTCATTGCAAAAGTAGTAAAAACAACTGAATTTTATTTTCTGTTATTTGACTAAAACATTTATTATTTTTACGTGGCTATTCAATTAGCATGTGTACACACATAGTACATACATACATATGTACGAAAAACAAGAGTAACAATTTTTTTCTTCTGTTTAATACTTTTGGAAAAAAAACTTTTTTCAAAGAACTTTTATTTTTGTGAAAAAACAACAAATTAATAGATTTTCTATAACAAATTTAATTTTTGTTTTCTTTAGATTTAAATTTTTGCATTGCTGTTTCTCGTTAACGAGTTAATAATGTTAAACAATATGGTGATGATTTTTTTTTCATAAAAATATTTTTCTCACTTTATAAAAATATAAATAAAACAATAAATAAGATTTTTTTAGGATCAAGAGCTTATTGTTCAATGTATTTATTTTTCTTTTATTTTATTTATAATGAATGGTTTATAAGATCAAGAAAACTAAAAAAATTTTTTAACTATAAGAGTTTGAACCAATTTGGCGTTGTTTTTTTCTTTATCCATCTCTCTCTCTCTCTTTCAATATAAACTTTGTAATGTAAACAGTGTTGATATTTTCAAGATCACAAGTCTGTTTTAAGGTTGTACGTAATAATTTATCCAGTAACTTATTAGATTATTAGGTGAGAAACGATTTAAATCATTTTCAAATATTTAAGATTATAAATAAACAAATAGAAAAAACACAACATACATACATACATACATAACTGGCCTTTACAACCCTGTGTCAGGATTACGGCCTAGCTTCTCGCAGCACTCATGTTGTGTGTGTAAATTTCTATCCATGAGTACCGGGACCTACAGTTTAAAGTCGACTCCGAACGACAGACTTGAGAAGCTCTTTCATGGCAATTAATTACTCTCAGAGCTTTTGCCAGAAGACTGCTGAGAGGTAGTCGCCGAAAGAAATATTTTTTTTTTTTCATATTTCTTTTTTCAAGATGTCGGTGCCGAGATTTGAACCCGGCACTATCGTCTTAGTAAGCCAACACACTAACCACTAGACCACGGCGACTACAAAAAAAACACAAAGAAATATATTCAAGATGGCCATAATTTACGTTTTTGTTTAAGACCATTTCATAAAGAAAAGAAGGTGGTTTTTATCTTTTTTATAAAAAAATGTACAAGAAACCTACAGTATGCAAAAAGTTTTCTTAATTACCACGAAATAAAAAAAATATCTGTTTCCTTTGCATTGGTTTGATATTATTCTCTTACATCGTAATTAATTAGTAGACTACAAGGCGGTCCCAAAATAAACCGATATATTAACATATACCTTAGCATTAACTGCTTTAATTTCATAATTAATTTGTTAAGGCTCTAATTGAGTTCAATTTATAATACATACATATATGCACACTTAATTGGTCATTACAACCCTGGTTCAGGGTTACGGCTTCTCACAGCAAGCTGAATTAAGAAGCTTGTGAATGGCAATTAGTTACTCCTAGAGCTTTTGCAAGAAATCTGCTAAGAGGTAGTCACCTAAAGAAATATTTTTTTTTCTTGTCTAGTAAGCCAATACCCTAACCACTAGACCACGCGACTAAAATTATAAACTGACAAAAGAAAATTAATAAAAAAAAAAAAAAAAATTATCACTCTTTCTAGGGCTCGAACATGGATCTCCAGCATATCATATTATAAGCTACAGTTTATAATACAACAACTTAATTATTAATTTCACACTAACAGCCTTTGGCATAACGAAAAATTATAAGGTTTTTGTCATAGAGCTCCATCATAAAATATTTACCAAGCTACTGATCAGAGTTGCATGCTCTGAAGTTGGCAGACCGTAAAAGATTCTTGTGCATAAATTCTGTGTATACGAGGTGCTAAGCAAAATCAGTATTCTAGTTGGTAGATCATAGCGTATAAAACGAGCTGCCAACTCGTCGTTATGCATTTGACTGTCAGTATTTAATTCCATCATTAACTGAGCCAAGTTACAAATGCAGCCCTATGCGAAATAATTTCAGGGAAAAATATGAGCTATAAACAGTATAAAACGTCATCAAAAGTAACTTTTTTACTTTAATAAATCTCTAAAAAACAATTCTATATATCGTTTTTTCGCCTAAAGTTTTATTTACTATTTCGAAATTTACAGCTTCAAGTTTTTTCTCACAAATATAAACTATTTTCATGCAAAAAAAAAAATAAAAAGTTAAATTAAAATTTAGAGAACGAATAATTAAAATTTAAATGTGAACAGAGGATAACAAATTTGAAGAATATTTTCTCATTTCTCGGTATAATCTCTCTTTTTTTTTATTGAGACCAATAGTCAGGGGTAAACCCCTACTGATGATGTGCATTGTATTGATATTTTTAGAAAACACAGTATATTTTATTCTTATATTAATATAAAGCTCATTAGAAATGAAACAAATTTCTGTGAATTGATCATTCAAAAGCCAGTGTTATACCTTCCTTCTTGAATGATCAACACCAATTGCCTCATCGTTGCATGTTGATTGTGTGTGGTGAGTGTCTTTGCTAACTAAGTTTAGCTGTTATCTCTGCTACTTCCCAAAAGTGGCTCTTTTCTCCTGATCATTCGTTTTTTGTTGCCACTGGTTTAAGGATTTATTAATCCTTAAATACACAGTGTTACAGTATTGCAATTTACATATAGATGTACTGTGTTATGTACTGTAGAATATTTAAAATATTAAATCATAAGAAACTGGTGACTGATTCAGCTCCGTAAGTTAGAAATAGAATAGAATTGGTTATTAAGAATTTTGTAGTCATTTATTACAACAAAATCTAGTGTGTTAAATGAAAATATAATTGAAATGTCTTATAAAAAGCATTTTAGCCGACACTGTTTGTCTAACAATTGTCATTTTAAAAGGCAAATATCTAGTAACACTTAAAACAATTTAAATTTCTTTCTAATGACTTTCAATCTTTACAAAATAAACACACACAAAAATATTACAAAAGAAATGAGCAGAAAAGAAAGCATAAAAATAAACTTAAAAGAGTTTAAGAAATAAATACACACTGAAAGTAAAAAAATTTATAATTTTTTTTCACATTCAGGAGCCAAATTACCGCATTCGATTTCGAAAGAAATTTCTATGTAAATGGTTTAAAATTTTTAAGAAATTTAACTCTATAATTGAATGCAGTAATTTGCCCCCTGATTTGTTTTAGTTTCCTTGCATATGCACAGTAGCGTGCAAATATAATTTTAATACTTTTGAAAAGAAAATTTAAATGCTTCCGAAGTTGCTTTTGTTAAACAAATTTGCTCGCCACTGTATACTATTCACCAACGATATGATAAGACGGTGAAAAGAAACAACAAAAAAAAGTGAAAATGTTTTTGTAAACAGTAATCCATCATTAAGATATTTTGTCTGTCTTTTTTTTTTTTTTTTTTTCAAGTTCTTAAGTTTTCACGGAAATTCTTATCAGTTACAAGTGTTGAAATAGAAAAGAACTTTAAAATGAATGAAATTAAATTCAATTAAATAAGCGGAAGATCTTTTAATATTTTTTAAAATTTTTTTTTTTTATTTTTTTATTTTAAATTACAAAAGTATTGAACTTCAATCATTCAAGGGGTGATGAAAACTATTCAAAATTATACATAACAGATGCATATATATACTCAGTGTATATTTTTGGAATTTAATTTGAAAATGTAACAGAGAATTTTCGAGCAACGAAATTTTATCAGTCATGAACACCTTAAACATATGTGCTTATGAGATTAAAACAAAAATTAAATTAAAAATATTTAGAAACTCAAAAACTATATATGAATAGATCAACAGTTTGTGAGAGCATTTTGGTTTTACATTACAAACGAAATGTATTGCTTTGTAAATACTTTTGTTTGGTTTTTATATACTAAATGGGATATGATTCGCATTTAGTTTATAACTATTTGAATATAAGTATTTCTATATTTGGTTAACACCTTTGGGAAAAAGTCTCCTGACGAGTTTCTTAAGTAGAGACGAAATAGCCATAGAGACATGCTTATTTATCCCCAAATTAATACATTTTACAATTTTATCTAAGGAAGCAAATTTTCAGCTGTGAAGTTTGTTTTGAATAAAATTTTTACAGCAAAAAAAGCTTATTAAATCACATTCTGGCCTTTGCCATTAAACAGTACAAGTCATATTGGCGTTTAAGCGTCAATTTAAATCGCCAGTATAGAGCCGAATGACACTCTGACTTTCTGATTTATTTGGGTTGGGAAGTGGCCAGCGTTTTATCTTCACCACTGAATAATCCAACAGCAATCAACCTTAAGAAGTCCGCACAGTAAAGTTTAAATTAGAGGAAATAACAATGAAGATGATGTTGTTGTCCTCGATCTAGCTCCTGTGATTCTTAGTTACTGCTCCTCAACTGCCTTTCTGGGAGACCCTGCCAAAGAGCTAATGCTCTTCGCCAGCTTAGTCAGTTGAGTCGTTGCAGTGTAAGCCTCTACAACATGACAAAGTGATTCTTCCACGTAAGTTATGAACAAGAGTTGCTATTTGTCATAATAGGTATTACAAATCGCAACTGGCAACGTAAATATTGGTTGGATATATCGTCGCAAGAATTAAAGAACGCTGTAACTGTCAAAAAATCGAAAATACGTTTTATCAGAAAAAAATAAGCGACGATTGGTCCCGGTCCCAGATTTTTAGGATGAAAATAAATTCACTTACGCCGTCTGCGTTTTGAAAAATACTAGTGTCTTTGTTCTACTTTCATACAGGTTTTTTGGCTCTGGTGAACATTTAAGGTTTTGTCAGTTACAGAGTTCTTTAATTCCATTGACGATATATTTCAATATTTTTATATGAAATATTTGGTTTTTCGTAGTTGTCCTGGTCTAGTGTCTTGTATGAGAAAATTATATCTTTCGCCGACTACCTCTCAGCAGTCTTCTGGCAAAAGCTCTGAGAGTAACTGATTGCCATGAAGAGGTTTCTCAATTCTGTCGTTCGGAGTCGACTTTAAATTATACGTCTCGGTACTGATGGATAAAAATGAACACACACAACATGGGTACTGCGAGAAACAAGGCTGTAACCCTGAAACAGGGTCGTAATGGCCAATTACGCATGTATGTATGATTAACGCTAATATTAAATAAAAATAATAATTACAGTCATATGACCACCTCGAGACAGGTTTCTCTATACTAAGGGGTGTAGTTAATTTTCAATGCATGTGCTTTTTATAATATAATCTACTGTTCTTTGAACACGAGCATATGTATTATGATCTGAAGGTTTAGATATGACAGACGTTATGTTTTCTTAATCAAAATTATATGCTGAGTGATCTAAACATTTGTCGCAGGTATCCATATTCTAGTCAGCTGGTTCCTCATGTGTCGCTTCGATTCCTCCAATATTTGCATTAGAAAAGTAAACACTTTCAACGTTTATCAATCAATAATGCAACAGAATTAATTTGTTATTTAAAGTTTTGTAAAAACTTTGTTTTTAATAAAGCTTGTGGCTCTTGGTGTACCATATACATATGACTTAAAAGAGTTAATCGGGTTTGCTTTTATTTATAAAACAAATAAAGAAAATGTAATTGTTAAAATAAAAATTTTTGTTACAAAAATAAATTGAAATCTGTAATAATGAAGTAAAAAATTGTATTTTTAGGTATTCTACGCGCTGTCATCATTACAGCATTACGACAACCAAAAAACGTATTTAAATTGTTTATCGTATTAAACAGCATAGTACTCGTTTTACATATTGGATCCCCCAATTTTCCTTGTTTTTTTTATTTTTTGTATACTCACATGTACGTATATTGTAAATAAATTTTAAGTGGTTGTTGATTTTTTATTTCTTTTCATCTTCTTAAGCTCCACTGATTATAATCTTATGTTATGGTCTCTGTGGTGATTATAAAGCCACAGACAGCAGCATTGGTGGCAGTGGCAGCAAACAATAAAAAATTTAAATAAAAAAATAAATCTTTAATAAGAAAAACCTAAAATCAAACTAAGTTAATCGAAAATTTAAAGAAACAAATAGTCATAATGAATGTACTTGTTGTTCATGCGTGCCTTCGTGCACCGCTTATAAGGAAATTGAAACTTTCACTGATTTGCTTTTGTTTTCAGTTGCATGGAATACAATTGTTTTTTTTTTCCAAATTTAACTTGAAACTTGTAATTATCGTATGTTGTAAAACAAATATTTAAACGATTTTAAAAGCAGACAAATATTATTTAAACTCATAAAACAATTAGATTAAATATAAGGAAGGGGGGAACCCTCTTTTTCGGTATGACCTTTAACAGTTGAGTTGATGTTTTTTATGTGTGTTAAGAAAAATAATTAATTTTAATTGTTATTTATTCATTGAAATTTCTTTTTATTGCTTTTACAGCTTGTTTTTAATAAGAGCATAAAGAAAAACAAATATATTTAAAAAGGGTTTATAATTTTATTGTTTTAAAAATAAAACAAATTTTTTATTGTTGATCATAAACTACTTTTAGTTCGATACACTTTGCCCAGCTATGTTCAATAGCTTTATCATCTTGTTTATAAAGAGGAGTGTCTTAGTCCTTAAAATAGCCATCGATCGCAGATTCAAAACCTATGCATTCTTGACAAATATTTTACCAACAAGAAATTTCTTGTAATTCTGTAAATAGCAAATGGTCCGAGGAAGCTAAAATTGGAGGAAAAAGTGAGTGAAGATGCAATTGGAGCTGTAATTAGTTGATTTTGGTATTGCAATTTTGATTTGTCAGGATGTTACAACACTTTCTTCTTTTTCTTGGTAAATGAAGTATAGTATTATATTGACATAAGTATTATATTGACATAATTGTTAATTTTTTTTTTCTTTTTGAAAGAAAATTCATAAAAATTGTCTCACGCCCATCTTTTAAAACAGACCCTGTAAACTTGTTTGCAAATGTAAGTTTGGACTTTATTTGAACAGAATATTTCCTTTTTCAGTGTACTGCTTTGATAATTTCTTTGATTTGGGTGTAAAGTAGTAAACCCAGGTCTCATGCCTAGGTGGCACATCATGAAATACTCAACTGAAACATCTTCTCGAGAAGGTAATTCCACAAACGAACCGTGCGGCTAAAGAACGAATTCTTCCTATAATGCATTATGCGATTCAATCGACAATCAACTACAAAAGGATGTACTCTATGAGAAGTACGAGTAAAACATCAAAATATGTGATTATTACATACATACATACATAATTGGCAATTACAACCCTGTGTCAGGGTTACGGCCTAGCTTCTCACAGCACTAATGTTGTGTGTGTAAATTTTTATCCATGAGTACCGGGACCTACAGTTTACAGTCGACTCCGAACGACAGGTTTGAGAAGCTTTTCCATGGCAATCAATTACTCCCAGAGCTTTTGCCAGAAGACTGCTGAGAGATAGTCGCCGAAAGAAGTAATTTTTTCATATTTATTTTTTTCAAGATGTCAGAGCTGAGATTTGAACACGGCGCTATCGCCCTAATAAGCCAACACACTATGTGATTTTTTGATAATTTATTTATTTGTTAATGCTTTTATTTCGTCAGAGCACTGCTAATTAATTTTATTGTGAGCAACCCCGTCATCCATCTTCTGCACAGTTATGAGAACATACAATTTTCCATTAATTTTGAAGGAGTAAACACTTTTTGTGGCTCATGTACTTTGAGCTCTTAATTTTTTGTTTTTTTTTTGTTGTTGTTGTTGCAATTACTTCACTAACTGCTCGCTTAATAGCTCGAACCAGTGACACTAAGGCCCAAAAGTTTCTCAAATTAATTAGAAATATCGTAAATCTCATACATCATTATATCGTATAAGCCATAATTGCCCTATTAACGAATTTAAGCAATTAAGTTCTGAGCGAAAATTAAATCAACATACAATAGCTTAATGACTAAATTACACATTTAATATTTAATAGCATCACTAAAGACCATGATACACTAAAATACACAGTCGTACGATTCATTCACAAGAAAATAATATCGATTTCTGTAATACCTTTAAAGTCACATCAAAATGGCAACATGTGGCACTAATGTATCACACAAAATAAGATGTAAAGCATATGCAGAGTTGCTTTTTGCTAACATCTTATAAAATGCAACCCTGATCGCATGGAGAAAAAAATGTTTATGAATTTTTTCAAAAGATTATGACAGACTTGTCAAAAAATCTGTAATACAGATGCATTTTTATGCCACACTGTTATACTTTTTTAACACACACGATTTCTTTGACAAATCGTACGACTTGATAGGATAGTGCATCAGGGTCTGAATTGATCCAAGTTATTAATGCAACCCTGAATGAAATACTTTCAGGGAAAGTGGTAACTCTGAACAATGTACATATATCCAGTGAAAATTGGCAATATTAAATTGAAATATAAATAAAAATATAAAAAAGTCACGAATAAATTTACATAAATTTGTGTAACATTTTTTCAATATTTCGTTAAAAAACACCAAAATTTTTATCCGATTCGCAGATTTAATAATTTTCAAACTTATAAACATAAATTGTCACTCACAAAACTAAAATACTTTTTAAAATTAAACACTAAATATGATTACTCACTTAAAGTGTAAATTAATTCTATTAAAATTCATGTACGAAAAGGGCATTAATTCCCTTAAAAAATATTTTAGGCGTTACCATATATTGGCCTTTATTTATGTAAATAAATTTCTTATTATTGGTATTAAAGTTCAATTATAGGGAAAAATGCATTTTCACTTTAAAATCTAACATGCCAATTTTTTTTTCTTTTGCGGCTAATTTTTGTAAAAAAATAAAATAAAAACTTATCAAACCCTACAAATCATGTGCTGAAAAATAAAAAAAAAATAAAACAAAAAAAAAACTCCAAGAAATCTAAAAATTGTATGGAAATTTTCGTTATTTGCCTCAATTCACTCAATTCTTTAATAAATTAAACTTTAATGAACTTTTCTCTTCACTGCTAATAAAATCATAACACAATACAACCATATAAATAACACGAATCAAAACACTAACAGCGACAGCAACAACAACAATAACATATATGCAACGAGTGATTTTTTTGTGGTACCCAATATTAAATACGTATAACGAGACAACCGGTTGTCAAATTGTAATGGCAGAGTTAGTGTTGTAATGGTCAGTTCAGTACAATTTTTACCATGGAGGGTTAACATTAGAAGAAAGCGCTGCAATAATGAAATTTTATCTGCAAAGTAACTTCTCTGTTACACTAACGAAACGTGCGTATATAACAAAATAATGTCGTGGTCGATTTCTGCGTCTTGTGCAAAATTTAATGACAGTGGTTCTGGGGCAACATTCAAAGTCACTGTTTTGTGCGACATGTGTTCAGAAAGAGTCATTGGACTGAACTTTTTTGAAAATGAAACTGGTGCAACAGTGACAGTGAATGCTCCGCGATATCGGGCAATGATACATGATTTTTTGAGATATGAGATGGCTGAAAATGGCATGGAGCATTAATTGTTAGAGAAAGATGTTGCTACATGCCATACCGCAGGTGTAACAGTGCAATTTATTGTTCCCCGGGCGCTTGATTTCAAAAAGTGGTGATTATGACTGCCCGCCTCGATCACCTGATTTGACTGCTTCTGGCGTCTTTCTGTTGGGTTTTCTAAAAGGTAAGTTTTATGCGGACAAACCGGACTCCTTTCAAAAACTTAAGGCCAACATACGTGAAGAAATCGCAAAAATCACACCTGAAATGCCTGAAAAAGCGATTAAAAATGCCAAAAAAAGGGCTAAAATCCCACTCTATTCCACCTTAGCCTTTGACAATAAAAAACGAATAATCAGGAAAAAAGCGCCACTTATTGGGAAGTAGAAGATAACAGCAAAAAACCTAAGTACTTAGCGAAAGCACTCACCGAAATCAACATGCAACGATGGGGCAATTGCTGTTGATCATTCAAGGGTAAAGGTATAACACTGGCCTTTGAATGAACAATTCACAGTAATTTATCTCACTCTTAATGCATTTTATTCATCAAAAAAAAAAAAAAAACTTCAGGTACCACAAGAAAAAATACCCTGTACATATACTACAAAGTTTGTTTACCTATATTTTTAGAAAAATACTCCAGTGTTGTCTACATGCATTATATTGCCATAATACACAAAAAGTGTAGGCGGTTTTTTTTCATTCGTTTACGTGAGCATTAGAGTAAATAATTGTTTAGCACTTTAAGTAAGAAAAACATTTTTTTTTATAAAAACAACAACAAAAACCAAAGAAGTTTTATCTAAACATCTTAGCAAAGAAAATATTTAGCATTGCCGTGCTTTTAATTTTATTATTAAGCTAGAGTAAAAGCATTATTGTTTTAATCATGAAAATGATAATGACGATGATGATTTGACTATTTTTATCAAGTCCTAGAATCTAGTCTACAGCAATGCCACAAAAATAAAACAAAACGGGAGAAAAGAAAAAAAGCCACAAAGCTTCATGCCACAGTCTTCTAACTGAAGCAAAAACAAAATAAAAGAGAAGAGAAAAAAATTAAAGTGGGAGTATTTTCTTAGTTAAGACATCACTTGAGTTGATTGAGATTATTAACTGGAATTGCTGTTCTGTTAAGCCACGACATTTTGAAATAAAGAAGGCGGCAGCAGGCATGATGCAGGCCCGTTCATCATAATCTTTTAACATCGAGTGCGAAATTGACATGCGTATCTAACAGTATAATTAAAAAGCAAATATTGGCAAACTGAAATATTATACGAATGGAAATTCTCTTCTAGCATACTCAACTAAAGATTAACTGCTAACAAGCTAACTGACAGTCACTAAGACACTTGGTTAGGTTAGCGTAAATAATTGTGTGGGAGGAGATGAGGGTAAATAAGTAAATTATAAAACATTTTCTTTATCAAACTATTTTATGAGCTGTTAGAAATACGGAAATTCTATTTTTGCAATTTTCTTTTTATTGTTTCTTTTGGTTTCAAGTGCTAAAAGAAAAGTTCAGTTAAAACACTGAAGTGCTGCAGTGGAAAAACGAATCAACATAAAATATTGCAAAACTCATAAACATAATGGGAAAAAATCGGCATATGTAAATGATAGGAAAAAAGTTTTATATTGTATAACAGTTAAAATGTAAATCCTATATATTTTTATAACAGTTAATTTTTTTTCTCAAACACTCTCCCAACTACTTCGAGAGAAATATTTTTTCATATTTCTTTCTTTTAAGATGTCAGAGCTGGGATTTAAATCCGGAGCTCTTGCTTAGTAAGCCAACATACCAGTAATCTACTAATCTACGGCGACGACATTGATGAACAATTCTTAAAGTAATTTCAGCCATGTATTCCTTTATAGGATTATTACATTAAACACTTACTGATAGACTTTTTCTCTTTGCATCGGATGAGTGGCACACTCACGGAACAAAGATCGATAATGGTACAGAGTTGATGAGGAGACTCGCGAATACTTTTTATGGGAAAATTTATGCCATTAAAATATGTATTCAATTCAGCTTGGATAGGAGACAAACTAAAGCCAAACTGTATTTGTTTTTAAATCATTCACAGATATTTTCCGGAACTGCAAATTTTCATCGTAGGTATCAATCGAAAAGTCCACCTTCCTTTAATCGCACTTTCTTATTTTCTTTGCCGTTCGTGGATTAAGTTTATCTCTCATTTTCTCCTATTGCCCTTATAGATCTGGTAGTCCCCTGAAATTCACTTTAAACTAGTGTGGGAGTATCAAGGAAAAATGAATTAGCTGGGCAGAGTTAAGAAACTCAGTTAATGCTGGGTACAAGGTCATGTGGAGTTTCAAAGAATGAAAGGCCGAAAGAACTTGCTAAGGTAAGAGCTTCCGCTCTATTAATATGGTCCCTATTCTGTGTATTGGGAAGAGGAGCTTAATGAGGAGCAAGTATTCTTTTCGGCCATTAAGGCAAGATACTGCGACCTATAAGATCTATTGTGTCCCCTTGAGTTTACTGTTTATTTAGCAGACCAAATGTCTTCCTTACGAACACCAGTAGGTCCGAAATTTTAGTGGTGGCTATGTCCGCTAGTGAAACCATATATCACCTTAACACATCCATCTAAATCTATCAAGAGCCGCAGATACACATAATATGTGCTCTGCTGTGATGCTTGTGAGTATAGTCTACAAACATCTACATTTGTGATCGCCATTCGCATCAAATGCGCTCTCACAATACAGTGACCCATTAGAAAATCCGTTGGGATTTACAGGTCTGGCCTTTTATATTTTAGAACAGACTTTAGGCAGACTTACTGCCAAATCTCGACGGCCTCAGACCCGATGGGGCGTTCCAATGTTCCAAAAATTTGCGAGTTTCCCACTCACTAATTAAATGAAGAATAGTAGAAAGCGGCGATCTTTGGTCCTCTAAGGCATGGCCATGAGTTTCGCATTAGAACCACCCATGAGCTGTATGAGCTCTTCGGCGATGTGGGTGTTGTTCAGCACATTAACATTCAGCGTCCACGCTGGCTCTGCCATATTGTTCGGATGAAAGAATTTGATCCAGCGAGAAAAATTTTCGATGCGAAGGTCGTCGACGTAGAGGACGACCGTGTTTACTTTGGAAGAACCAAGTTGATGAAGATCTGTCGTCAATTGGTGTGACCAATTAGAGAAGATGCGCGCTTAGCGGAGACGCCTGGAGACTAGTGTTAAGGCAAGCCGAAACCCGTTAACGGGTTGTTATGGCAATCTTAGTAAGTAAGTAAGAAAGTGGTGATACATAGCAGGGCTCCGGATCAATATAAGGTGTCGCAGATTCCCCTGTCACAGATCCCATGTAGATCTAATAAAATCGAAATTTCTGTTGAATAACTGTAACATATGTAAAGAAGTTTGAGTCTTGCATAAGATTCTTTAGTAGTATTGATAGGCCTTCTGGCCTGTCATTGCAACTGCACAAACTTGGTGCTTCTATGTTTCTAATGTCTTCTAGGTACAGGGGCTTATTGAATATTAATTGTACAATGACCCAGCAAAAGTGCACTAGAAATTGTACTGGCTTTCTTTATAAAATAATTTATTAAGTAATTCAAAATAAAGAGATGGGTTAATAGTTCGAACGACACGCTGATATTTTGCCGTAGAATCATGAACTCAAAATCAATGCATATTTTTTCTAAACGAAAATATGCAATGTCATCCCATAGGATCTATTCAAATACCAAATAAAATTAGTGATTAAGTATTGACGGCCTAATTATTGCTTTACAAACATATTAAAAATTTGTAGATTTGAAGCTTTTTGGATTTTGTATCAGTATTTTGTATCGAAAATTGCTTTAAGATCTCGTATAAAACTTAAATTAACTTGCGATTTTATTAAGAGACCATGAAGTGTATACAAATTTAAGTGCTTTACAAAAAATGATTTGAAAAAAAAAGAATACAAAAAATTTCAATTTCTTTAAAGTTATTTCTGGTAATCTCTTTAAAAAAGTTGCTGGTAATTTAAGAAACAATTTTTCTATTTGCCGCAATTTCAGCAATAGAAATTAATTGAATCTTTTGAAAATTACCGCTGAATGGAATACACAAAAACACAAAAAAGAAGAAGCAAAACATAATAATGACTTGCCACTTTGACAGTTTAATAACTTTATTAACTTTAGCTAATCAATTATCGCACAGAGAAAGAGCAATAGCTGAAGCAAGAGAGACAGAGACAGAGAGAGAGAGAGATACTTATATTTAAAAATAAAAGCGATGTAAATAAAACTTCACTGAACTAGTGTACTAAAAAGGATTAGTCCTGGCAAACATGCTATAAAAAGTAAAAACAGAGCACCTGCTGTTTATCAAATCTTTAAGTCTAAGTAATCGTTATGCATTTCTTAACTTAACGCCACATTTATATGCAGACACTGTAATTGAACGTGCTGTGATTGCTGTATTTAAAATACAAAAAAAAAAAAAAAAAGAAAAACAAAAAAATTAAATATAAAAATAAATGGGCTTATAATAGCAAATACACGTAAGAATAAAAGTTCTAGTTTTTCCTTTTTATTATGTTCTAACCTAGACTGAAAACGCATTAGCACGTTACCGGATTTCTCATCACGATTAGACTTTGAAAACAGAATTTGCCGCTTCCACTTAAATAGTCATGATGTACTAAAACTACAACTACATTACAATTATAGAACTTTTCCTCTCTACCACAACTACGTACCTACTAGGCGGTGTTACCATTTATTTAATTTTTTATTATTTTTCATAGATATACGAGATTTTGTTTTTTTTTTTTTGTTTTTTTTTTTTTTTTGTTTTGCTTTTTATCAAGTTAAAACGTGCCTTAACATGTTGGCAACATCATTAATTTATAACCAACAACTAATAACAAGATTTATCACTTCAGCTCTCTACTATTTTTATTTCATTTTTTTATACTTCTTATTATGTTTTGCGTTTTTTCTAAAGCTTTTTAGAAGTTCAACTACAAAAACAAAAAAAAAATTATTTTCCAAGTTAAGATCATCTTGTAAACCCTTTAATAAAAACTGCAAATATCAGTTTCTAAGGTATTTGCAAACACAAAAAACAAAATAAAAAAAGAGATAAATTGTTTAAATAAAAATTATGGTAATTTGGATTAACAGTTGACGATAATGAAGATCATAAATCAATGGGTTTAAAATAATTCTTTTTTTTAATTTGCAATTTAAAGAAGAGTTCTATGGAAAATATTTGAAGCAGACTTTATTGAAATAGTTCTCTTAAAAAAGAGCTCATATTAGTTTAGCTTACTAAAGTGAACAACTTTATAATATTCAGTATTTGTTCAGAAGTTTCAGTTCTATAATCATATTCGTACTACATTAGTAAAAAAGGGTTTTAAGTTTTAAATTATGTACCTCGTTCACGACGACTGAAGTTGCCATCTTTGTTCTTTTCCAAAATTTTTTTATTACTTCTCAACTTTTAAATTATTACCATCGCTTTACTTTTGCTTATTGGCAGCAATAAATTTTTTAATTGAACTTAGAAAAAGCACGCAAAACAAGCACTAAATATAGTGCAAAGAGCACCATTACTTATTATCAGCGGTTGCGTTTTGAAATTAGCGGGAACATAAATTGTACTTACTTACTTACATAGCTAGTCATAACAACCTGTTAACGTGTTTCGGCCTACCTTAAAACTAGTCTCCAGGCGGCTCTGCTAAGAGCACGGCTTATCCAGTTGCACCTTCCCAAGAAAATATCGTCACAAGAGTTAAAGAACGCTGTAACTGACAAAAAATTAAAAATACGTTTTTTGCATCATTTTTATCAGAAAAAAATATGCATCGATTGGTCCCGGTCCCATATCTTTACGATAAAAATAAATTCACTTACGCCGTCTTCGTTTTGAAAAATATCAGTGTCTTTGTTCTACTTTTATAAAGGTTTTTTGGCTCTGGTGAACATTTAAGGTTTTTTCAGTTACACCGTTCTTTAAATTCATCGACGATATGGTAATCTTCTATGCCAATATCCAGTGACCTTCGTATAGTAAACTTTATTTGCTGGAGCAGATCCTTCCAGCCAAACAATATGGCAGAACCGGCGTAGCCGCTGGATTTTTATTCCGGCGAATAATGTTCTAGTGTGAAATTCATCTCCATGTCTTAGAGGACCAAAGATCTTGCGAAGAACTTTTCTCTCAAACACTCCCAGGACCGCTGAGTCGGCACAAGATCGCGGTTATGTTTCTGTACCATAGAGAAGCACCAGAAGAATAAGCAACCTGTACAGTGTAAATTTTGTCGTGAGAGAGAAGTCTCTGTTTCTTAACTGCCTACAGAGACCGTAGTAGCACCTGTTGGCCAGTGTGAATCTTCGCTCGATCTCCAGAAAATAAAAACCAAAACATGCAATAAGTAAAAAATTAATTATTTTTGTAATTTTAGAATGCCCAAATGCCTAATTTTGAATTTAAAAAGCAATTTTCCTGAAAAGGGATTGGCTGGTTTGCTTGACAACTTGTGCCTATCGAGAAATAATACAAAAGTGCATGCCTTGAAATGATTGCAATTAATTTGTTCCGGGTTATGTTTGCTTTTGATTTTTTATGCAAAACGAATGGCCTTCACTTCCGCTTGAAATGTACTGCAATGATGCTGTCTTTCCTAATCGGTAGAGAAGACACCGTTACCCATCTTGCCGTCCATTGTCGCTAATAAAGATTGGTCTAACTACAATGCACAATGTTAGTTGATAGTCACACCTTAATTTGACATTTCATTGTTTTGACAAGTTCAACCATGGAGGAGGCGTACACATTTAAGCCGAGCGTTGAGATTTTTTAGGTCTTTTTCAAATCAAAGCGCATTTCGTGCACTTCGTTATTCTTTTGTTCAACATAATCGAATAAATGTAGCGACAACGGGAAGAATCGTACGTAAATTTCAGTAAACCGGGTCTGCAGAAAATTTGGAAACACTTGCCCTTGCACATTAAGTTCGTTCTACGGAAAATATTGCTATTGTTCATGATAGTTTGGCAGAAGAGCCATTAACCTCGACTCGTAGTCGTGCCCAACAATTGAACATCTCGCAAGCATTACTGATGCAAATTTTCATTAAAGATTTAAATTTAAACGCTAACAAGGTTCAAATAACTCAGGAGCTCAAACCTACCGACCATTTCAAGTGTCGTCAATACGCCAAATGGTTGACTGAAAACACAGAAGTGAATGGTAACCTAGCTTAGAGCAATATCTATTATGTTACGACAGGCAAAATTCTGCCACGGTCATTTACGGCATTTTTCCTTCGACAAGCTTTACTCAGAGCAGGCCCTCAATCCTTTGGCCATTTCGCACAAAATAGAAAAAAAATTTCATTATCGACGACATTATATTACCTAGTAGACGGACACATTAGAATAGGGAACCGGTGCTATATTTCAATCGCCCTACTTTCCAAGGTTCCACGACACCGTGAAATATCGATATCTGTGACTAGGCGATCGACAGATTAAAGCACATACTAGGCAATTGTCCAGCATTGATGCACAGTAGGAAAAGGTACCTTGGTGATTATCTAATATTAGATGGGGAATGCCAACGTAGACATCGGCCGATATTTTGAAGTTCGTCAAAGTGATGAAACTGGGAGAGATCCTGGAGAAACTCTAGTTAAGTTGAGGGCCATACAATAGATCTACAGGTTGCAGAATTTTAGTAACTCGTTTTTGAATAAATTAATGGTAACTTTTAATGATTTTGATCGACTAGACACACTTTCATCCCAGTGGATTAGCTAACAAGCAGAATTGCCGCATTTGGGGAGATAAGAAAAAGAGTGATTGTTTAATGCGGTTTATAGGATGGCGGCGTTACCGGGTTGAACTTCTTCGAAAATAAAGACGGCCAAGAAGTTACCCTGAAACGTATTCTCTATCGCGAGATGATAACGATCAGAAATTGAGGAAACTAATCTGGACAATATGTAAATTCAGCAGGAGAAATTCAATGATCGTGTTGCCTTATTTCGTGGCGATGTTAAATGACCGCCACGATCTTGTAATTTGACACTGTTAAGTTCCTTTCTTTGAGGATATTTAAAAGAACAGGTACACGTCAACAAGCCAAGACCAATTCAAGAGATAGAAGATGAGAAAACATTAACAACGACATTGAACCTCAATAATGTCTCAGAGTCCTTGAAAATATGGAACATCGGCTAAAGGTATGCCACCGAAGCCATCTCACACATAATTGCCATTAACTCTTCTATCATAATAAAAAATAAGAAGAAAACCTTTTGGTGTATTCACAATTAACAATATGTGTTTTGATTGGAACACCCTTTAAAACTAAAAACTATTAAATAAACTTAAGGTGTTGATTATAAGCTGGCAATTATTGTTAAGACATTAATCTGTTTTCCTTAATATACGCCTGGACTTATGGGCAGTCTTTAAATTTAAATCTATAATTAACTAAAGTTCTCCTTGTAGTTGTTATTATTGGTATTGTCACATTAATACGAGCATGCCTTAAAATTTTTTGTAGTTTATCTGTAGTATGGAATTACTTTCAACATGTTAAGAATTAAGGAATAAAAGAATCATGGTTTTTCTTCAAAGGGCTACACAACAAAACTTGTAAACTTCTAAACACTTTTTTGTAAACTAATAAAATAAAATATTAAGTGTTAAAACATAAAATACTTTGAAGCACTTAAGACAAGTCCCATAAGAAAAATTAACCTATAAAGGAAACCATAATTAGTGAGCTTTTGTTTTATTAAGATATTAGTTTGCACAGGACTTTTTGTAGGCACTCAGCAGTTTAAGGGTTAATTGCAAAGTAAAACTAAACAGTAGTAAAAAAAATATGGTAAAAAACGGTGGAATATTTAAAAGTATGTACTTATATAAATTATATGTTAATAGACCACAGAAGAAAACTAGAAGCAAAACTAAAACGAACTTAATATTCCCACCTATTTAATAAAAGGAAAAAAATAACACCAACCAACCAACAACCATAAGTAGTGATAACTGAACATAATGAGTAGAAAATTCTTAAAACATGAAAAAAGGTGTGTGCGTGTGTTTTGTATGCTCCATAACTGGGACCACCACCACATTACTATTTAAAGCATTTTATTTCATTTCATTTCACCGAACCCAAAACCAACAACAAAACAACTCTTTAACTACACTAACCATGTAAAAAAATCATAAAAATGTATGTAAAAATGCAGTAATTTACCATCAACAGTGTGTGAATAGCTGCTGCTGTATGTTTGAGTTAAACTACTGCTAAAAAAAAAAATATCGTAAAAACAACAATGCAAGTCGAATGGCGGCGCTTACATGCCTTTATCAGTGTCTGCAGAAATTATAATTTTTTGTTTTCTTTGCCATTTTATTTTTCAATTTTATTTCAATTTCTGTTTCTTTGCAAGCCTAAACAGACTTTTAACACATTGTTGGCAACTAATTTAAATGGATCGCATGTCACTTGTCTAGCATAATAACTACATAAATACGAATAACTTACAGGCCCTATCAACAAACCCTTGTTAAGAAAATCTACAACAATATGTAAATGGTTGATATTTAAGTTTCTTAGTTTCGTTTTTACATTTTCTTTTTTTTTTCTTTTTTAATTATTAACACTTAAGCTTATTTGCCACTTACTTTGCTGTGTCTTACTGTATATGAAAATGGAAGTGCTGGGATTGAATATCATTAAACATAAATGATGGCAAAATAGAATTTTTTAAGCATTTCGACAGCAACATTTTTGTAATGCTTTTATAAGTATAAACATATTGATTTATGTATTTAAAGTATTATAATTGAGAATAATTGAAATAATTTGTTTGTTCTTGTACACCAAATTGGTATTACGAAGACCGTTCCTAAAAATTGCGTATATGAGAGCAACTGGAGAAAATTAAATTTTTCTTTTTGACCAAAATAATCTGTACTTTTACTTCAGGCTAGTTTGCACAAGTAAACAAACAATCAGGTAATGCAACATATTGATTTATAGAGAAGAATGGCTAAATTAAGCATTATGGTGGAAGGCCAATGTACCCGGCATGCGTTAAGCGCGACAATCACCTGTCGCGTTAACCGCTTGAATTATTTTTTTGTAAATTTAGGCGGTAAATAAACACGAAATCTATTTGATGAACATTTCAAAATTAAAAAAATTTATAAAAAATTTTTAATTTTTCGTCACCTTATTAATTATTTTTCATTCAATTTGCAATAAATAATTTAATTGTGGTCGCCGTTGCCTCGTATGCTCTTTGTTGGCTTCCTAGACGAGAGCTTCGGATCAAGCCCCAGCTCTAATATCTTGAAAGAGAGAAAAATGAAAAAATTTTTATTTCGGCATCACCTATAAACAGTTTTCTTGCAAAAGCTCTGAGGGTGACTGATTACATGAACAAGCTTCTCAAATCTGTCGTTCAGAGTTAACGTTAAACTATAGTGTCTGGTACTCATGAATAAAAATTGTCGCATACAATAGGGGTGCCATGTTTTTACTAATTTTTTACTTTGTTCTATTCTAATAATTTCAAGCGGCGATAATATTGTTGGCTTACTAAGACGATAGCGCCGGGTTCAAATCTCAGCTCTGACAACTTAAAAAAAAAGAAATATGAAAAAATTATTTCTTTCGGCAGTCTTCAGGCAAAAGCTCTGGGAGTAATTGATTGCCATGAAAAAGCTTCTCAAATTTGTCGTTCGGAATCGACTTTAAACTGTAGGTCCCGGTATTCATGGATAAAAATTAACACACAACATGAGTGTTGCAAGAAATGTATTTAACTTAACCGTGTGACCGCTCCTAACATCATCGAGAAATTAAACAATTTGCAAAAAAATCAATCCTTTTAAAATTGGTAATGTTGCTGCGCTAATTGCAACTGGCAACATATTTTGGCCCTACACTATTATTATCATTATTACTATCAAGGAGTAAAACCATGCCTAAAGGCAGACACTACGACCCAAAGGATCCTTTGTGCCCTACTCCGCTCATGGAACATGACCCTGGTCCGATCGGCTAGGATGCTCGGTCAACCATTTCGCCCACTGACACCATCCAGCCCAATCGTTACTTATGATATAAATAAGCAGGTGTAAGCCGTTCTCGAACAATGACTTCTTCCCCCTCCGAACGAAGTCAAGTAAAACCCTGATTGAATTAAATCTGATACCCAAAGTATCCATCTGACCCCCGCCGAGAATCTGTAATCTAGTTCTACTCAGTGCCTCGCAGCTGTACAGAATGTGCTATGTCGTCTCTTCCTCGTCAAGACAGAGCCTGCACTCAGTCTCATCTAAGAGACGTAGTCTACTCAAGTGATACTTGAGGTAGTAGTGTCCCTATAAAAAACTCACTATCCCACCAATATCCGATCTCCGTAACCTAATGAACCCTTCTCCATACAAAAAAGGCTGCACCAGCCGTTTAGGCCCTTCACTATTATGTCCAATATTTTTGAACAAATTGAAATGGAATATCTTTTTTCAGCAATATCTTCATATATATGATATATGATTATAATATATAATACGAGTATGTTTAATACGCTTCTGGGGTATGGCATCGTTAGTACGCAATTCATGTAGCTAAAACTGAATCTCTACAATAACAGTTTCTTCGTTTATCCTTTAAAAATCTTCAGTGGAGTCCGAATATAATTTTTCCACCTTATGGTAGGCGTTTAGAAGAACTTGTCTAAATATTTCCAGCCTTATTCATAACTAAAAATTAGCAGGTCATTGTAGACAGTGGCTAAGTTTGTCATTTCTATATGTGGAATTTCTTACTCGAAGGTACAAGTTCTTTAATTTTTTTGATTCTCTAACCAGTTATCAAATAAAAGATAATGGAAGTTTTTATAATATCAGTCTATAGCGGGTGATATACTTGCCAGTTTTTGTCTGATATTCTAACGAGTTGCTAACTTTTTTATATACATACGACAGTTCATTTCTTAACTAGTTTATATGAAGTGTTATTGATTCTGATACTACTAATGCAGTTTGAATTTGTAAATCATACTTGACTACCTACATACCATTTAAATTACTTAAATTTTGATGCTCTCCAAAGATTGTATACAGAATTTAACAACAGAATAGCACGGTTTTTCGTCATATAAATTGTTTGTAAACAAATATTTGTCTAATATGAACAATTTTTTTTGTTTGCTTTAAAGCCAAACACATGGATGCATATATTTATTGTTTCTTTGCATTTCCTATTATTTTCTTTTATTATCAAGCCATTGTGCAAATAATAATTTGATGATTGTTAATAGCGAGCAATTAATGCCTGTTGTGCAAAATGAAATTTATTAAAAGATCACAGTGGTGTTTTTTCAAAGTCAGACCACTACTGTGCATATGGTTAAAAGGAAATAATACGAAAACTTTCGTGCCATAAATAAATAGTTAAAGAAAAATAATTGATTTTATATGCATACATACGAGTATATATGACAAAAAATAAAACAACAGTAGACTCTCGCAAATTAGACTTGTGATATTATTGTCTTGAATGTTTTAAAATTAGAATTAGAACTGTTTTAAGTATTTTATTTTATTTGCTCATTGAAGTAATTTATAGAACAAGGAATTCTCGTAACTAAAGCTATGCTCACATTTGTCAAATATTTGGTGAAAATAGCGTAACCACTATATTATACAAGCATCGTCGTGCTGGAGTTTATGTGCTCTATCCGCCATTTTATATATCTCGAGTTAATGATGCCACTTTAGGTTTTTGACACCAAAATTTTTAAAATCTGCAATCCGTTTTCGACTATCTATCCCCGAAACTAGACGAGATATCCGAAAACGGATTGCAGACTCGAAAAATTTGGGGTCGAAGACTTTAAATGGTATCATTAACTCGAGATATATAAAAAATATGAAATGGCGGATAGAGCACATAAACTCCCACATGACGATATTATAAAAAAAATTTTGTTTCGTGTGTCGTTTCTTAAAAAATTATTTAAAATCCGATAATATTTTCAGTTTTGATAGATTAAATTCGTAACAATATACACTAGACAGAGTAAAAACTAAAATCAAAAATTTGTGAACGTACCTTAACGCAGTCAAAACGTTTATAACAGTTTTCAATTATAATTTTTCACATTTATCATGAATTATATGAATCAGTTGTCGAAGAAACCGTCAACATAAGTATTGATTTTTTATCACAAAATACGCCAAACCATTCAATTGCATAAATGAATTCGAATAGTGGAATTAAGCTGATGTCTCAAGAGATCCATGACACGAGTAGAGTGTCAGACAGCAGCAACGTGGAAGCAAATGATATCACGTCTACTATACTTCAATTAAATGTTTTTTAAATTGGTACAAAAACAACGACATATCCCATAAAACTTCAGCTTAACTCAACTATGTTTATATAGACACAAAATGCCCGTTAAATTTACTTTCAAACTACTTTTTTGATACAACCTGGCAATTAAAGTCTACCAAGTTTATGTATAATTATAAAGATACTTGCTTTTCACATGTATTGACGGCAGTGTATACAGGCAATTACCTCAAAGAGGCAATTAACCGTATTAGATTAAATGACTTTCAAGCATAATTGCCAAAAAATTTTGACTTTTTTGTCTAGGCAATTATCCGTGGAATCTAAATATATAAAATTGAATGTGTGTTTGTTTATTTGTTTGTTTGTTTGTTTGTTTGTTTGTTTGTACCTTATAGGAGACCAAACCTCTGGACCGATCTTCCTGAAATTTTCACAGCATTTAACTGGGACTCTGGCATGATTAATAGGGTACTTTTTTTTTCGACCACGCCCACTTTTATGCCCACTTTTTTAAAATTATGTAATTGCTCCCATATAGTGTTTAACAGATTTACTTCAACTTGTATACACATTATACTCCAGGCGAGGTATAAATAAACATTTCTTACGCCACGCCCCCTTTCACGCCCCTTTTCATGCCAAATTTTGTTTGAAAGTTTTAAATTTTTGTTTTATATCTACGGCAGTATTTGCTATATATGGTATTGCCATGAATAGAAATACGTTCCAAAAGAAAATTGTTAACCGATCTTAAATTTTCACAGCGCGCAGCTTTGACTCATGAATACTTATTACATGATAATATTTTTCGACCATGCACACTTTCGGACCTACTTCTTTACTAGGTTTATTAACGGCTTTACCTCAAATTTAAAATACATTTGAATTAAAATAGTTGGGTAGCCTCACTCTCTTTCTCCCACAAATGTCTGCAAAATATATAAATACTTTTAATTTTATTATCTAACGAGGGGGAAGCGAAGCACACCGGGTTCAGCTAGTACTGTATATATTCCAGTTAACACCAAGCCTAACACATTCGTAATGATATCGTTAAATCGAATTTAAAGTTAAAGAATGTTACTCTAAAGTACTCTTTTGTATGATTTTTATGCCAAAAGCCGGTCTTTCGATCCCAGATGATGAAAGATACATCCAGCTTTGATAAACGTTATAATAAAACGCACACATTGTGCCCTCGTTGCAGTCGCACCTCATATTATATCCAAAATTCCACTTGTGCTTTATGGGGTACTTTAAGGCCAAAAGACGACTACTAGCACAAGCCGTATGCGTCACTTGAAAGTTATCAGACGTTATTTCTGTGATGGTCTCAGTGAAGATACACAATCAAAACCCAAAAACACAACCCAAGCTAAATATATGCTGTGTGTTTATAGTTAATTAGTGCAGGGGTTTTTGTCCTAAAGATTGTCTGGTAATGCCTTAGATTAATTTTTTTTCTATGATGTCTTATATCGTATCGGTCGTAAAACACAGATTGTGCAGAACCATTAATAAATATTATTTGATATTAAAATAAATCATTTAATTAAAATACCATACTACTTATTAGAACACTTTGAAAATAAGATACACTCAAGAAACAAAGTGGTTCAAAGTTGTGAGAGTCTACTGTTTATAAGAAAACTGTCGCTTAGCACTCAATAGAATAAAAAAAAAACGGTAAAAGTTTAAGAGAATGTAGCATTGACACCACTTATATAAGCTTAACAGATAGAATAAGTGTTTTGCTTAAGAACAAATGTGAGCACTTCACCTGCACACATGACCTCGAGTTTATATTGTTAGCAAAGTTAATAAAAGGTTTTTTATGTTGAGAATAGTACTTTTCATTAAAAGTTTGATTACAAAGATCATGACCTTAGAAAACACTTAAATATTTTATTGTATTTTTATTTGTTTATTAGAACTTTTTTTTTTCTTTTATAAAATTCTATTGTAATTTTTTGTTTTCTGTTAAACTGGCTGCCAGTAGCTTATCATAGTGTAAAATGACAAAATAAAAGCTTTTTCAGTATTTAAATAATGATAAGATTTCAACCAAAACCACATTTTTTTCAAATTTCATAAGAAGCAAATATTTATTTGAACAAAATAAATAAAGAAGTTTTAAAGACATTCAACATTAACAGAAAAAAAACTTAAAAAATACAATTATATGTTCATTAGATATGTATGTGGCATTTATAAGTATGTAATACAGTAGTTAAAAGCACTTTATTTATGTAACAAGTACTTTGGGTGCGTAATTGCCATTGCAAAGAAGAGAAACGTAACAAATAAAATGAATACTCCTGCCGGTTTAAAAACTATTAGAAGTGTCAATAAATACCTGAAGAGTCCAATAAATATTTGAAGAGTTATCATTTAATCCTAATTAAAAAAATAACTGGTTTGTTAAAAAAAAACGTCTTAATAAAATTCTTTACTGGATTTAATTTTATTTCTAAATTAAATTTTCCATTTCCTCTTTCTTGTTTATTTAAAAAATTCACTTCAAACCAGTCTTAAGAAATTAAAAAAAAAACTGTTTTGCAAGCCACCTTTTCGTCATCAAGTTCATTGTAATGAAATTGAAAATTCACTGTGTCAACTTGTCAATTTAAAACAAAGTACTAAAAAAAAAAGAAATTCAATGAAACAGTATTTGAAAATCATCAATAGAATCATAACTGACAACAAATTTCAAGCAATTGACCATTTATTAGTTGTGAGTCTTAAGACAATGCCATAGACAGGCAGACAGACAGACATTTGCTGGCTCGTAAATATCGTCTTATTAGAAACCAGAAATCATAAATAATTTTTTTCAATTAACCTTTTAAAAGTGTAAACTAAATAAAGATACTTACATATGTATAAAGTTTCACCCCCAATTATGAGTGACTTCAACTATAGCATTTTCAGTTTAAATTAAACCTTTTTCAAAATAAATGAAACCTTTTTCAAAATGAACGCAACCTTTTTCAAATTAAACGAGACCTTTTTCAAATAAAACGAAACTCTTTTCAAAATAAGTGAAACTCTTTTCAAAATAAATGAAACTTTATTCAAAATAAATGAAACTTTATTCAAATTCATTTAAACATTTTTCAAATTAAATTAAACCAGTTATAGAATTTAATAGAAAACAAAAGAAAAAAAACATTCATTTTTAATTATGGATAATGCCAAAATCCATAAAACCCAGGAAATTCGAAATATGGTGGATAATAGTAACTGTACGCTTAAATTTTTACCACTTTATTCTCCTATGTTGAACCCGATAGAGAAAACATTTTCGAAGATAAAATTCCACGCCCGATCATTATTAAAGTGAAATTACCACAGAACATAACATAGTAAGTGTATATAACACTGGTTTACAGCCAAAAAATAAACAAATGATTGCGGACTATTGTTGGTTCCTCATTCGCGCAGATCCATGCGAAAAAAACGCAAAAGTTCAAGTAGCTGGTCATTTTAATTTAAATTTTTTGAATTTACTCCGAATATACTGTGTGTGCAATGAAAATGAAGATATTGTCGTTCCACAAAATCCTTAATAAAAACTTGATTTTTCATCCGATTTTTTTCAAAATACGCTTAAAATATTGGTAATTAAATAAACTATTTGGTAAAAAAATAAAACATTCCAGATCTTCAATATAACGTAGGAAAAGATTGAAATGAAAATGAAAAATTTTGAAAAAAACGTAAAAAATAGGCAAATTTTGAACTTTGAGGTGCTGTATCTCAGCGATTTCTTATCAGATAGAATTTTCCAGCATATCGGCGGAAAAGAGATTCAATTACCTTTCCACTTATCTCGATCGGACTTTTCGGTTGGACTCCACAAGGGTTTGAGTGGGGCCATACACCGAAAAACACAAAAGTACCGTAATCTAAAAAACGGTACTTAGGAAAAAAACAGCGTTTTTCGTGCTCAGGAGGTCCCAATTAACTTATCTAGGCATGTGGCGTTCTTGGTATTTTTTGGCTGTAAACCAGTGTTATATATATACACTTACTATGTCATGTTCTGTGGTAATTTCACTTTAATAATGATCGGGCGTGGAATTTTATCTTCGAAAATGTTTTCTCTATCGGGTTCCACATAGGAGAATAAAGTGGTAAAAATTTAAGCGTACAGTTACTATTATCCACCATATTTCGAATTTTCTGGGTTTTATGAATTTTGGCGTTATCCATAATTAAAAATGAATGTTTTATTTATTTTTTCTTTTGTTTTCTATTAAATTCTATAACTGGTTTAATTTAATTTGAAAAATGTTTAAATGAATTTGAATAAAGTTTCATTTATTTTGAATAAAGTTTCATTTATTTTGAAAAGAGTTTCACTTATTTTGAAAAGAGTTTCGTTTTATTTGAAAAAGGTCTCGTTTAATTTGAAAAAGGTTGCGTTCATTTTGAAAAAGGTTTCATTTATTTTGAAAAAGGTTTAATTTAAACTGAAAATGCTATAAAATTTAAAAAAAAAAAATAATTTTTTGTTAGAAAGTGTGACACATTTTAAGTTGTAGTTCGTTTAACTTGCATAGATTTTTGAAATTTTTTAATCCCTTCACTGAAAAAGAGATGTTTTTGTTATATCATGCATCACTGCTCAGTACTAATTTGTAAACCTGAGTTTTTTTTTTCGTTCTTAAGGTAGAATCACACAATTACTGGAATGCAGCAATTATTGATTTATTTTATAGTTATTACTACTATTTTTGCTACTGTTTACTAATATTGTTGCTACTACTAAGTACTTATGTTTTTGCTACAAAATACTACTATTACTACTTCTACCCACTACTATTTTTGCTACTACCTTTTATTGTATCTGCTACCACATAATAGCATTTTAGTAGTACCTACTTATGTTTTTGATATTACGTACTAGGTACTTTTACCAGAACTATCTCCTATTATTTTTGCTACTACCTCAAACTATTATTGCTAGTACCTACTATTACTGTTATTATCCACTACTGTTAAAAATATTTTTGCTGCTACTGCCTATTACTATTTTCGGCACTACTTACTTTTTTCTAGTACTATTACTGTTATTACCTACTACTATTATTACTTCTAATCAGAGTGGGCAAACAAACAAAACTTTTCGCAAACTTAGTAGAAAGTCATACACTTTTCAATAATTTTTTAATGGTATTGTACATGAGCAAAACAAAAACAAATAGTTTCTAAATGAGAAAGAGCGCAAATAAAACAATTAGGTTTTCACTCTTGTGCTTGCTTTGTTATTCCGTCACATTCCTATAATTTGCTCTTTTTTCTCTTCTTCTTTTCTTTTTCTTCTCATTCATTTTTTGTTGTACATACGCACATTTGAGTGTATTTGTAGTACTTAAAACAAAAACAATATACAAAATTAAATGGGACAATCGTTCTCACTGTTTCTTTTACTCATTGTAAAGAACACAATAAAATAAGATCAAACGTTCAGTTTTGTTTATTTTCCTACTCTGCACCTAATACTTTCTACTACTATTGCTACCACTGACTGCTATTTTTTCTTCTACCTACTACTGTTACTATTTATTATATAATTTAGGGGTCACACAATTGTAGGTCTCTGTGACTAAATACTATGTCACCTTATGCTGTTACTCCCACTAATATTTCTGCAATTATTCACTACTATTTTTGCTATTACTTATTATTATTTATGCAACTATCTGCTACCACATATAATGTACTACCTTCCCTTAAAATCTGCCTGTTGAGCTCAATGTGTGTATATATAATATGTGTAATTATTCGGCGACTATAGAAATCAATACAAGCCATTAAAATCTATAAATGTATATCTACTTATAAACATCACACAGACAAAACCGTTAACTGGATTGATTTGAAGATTTGAAGAAGTTATTGGCCCAGACATATCGCAGATCCTTAAAATGTATATCATATATTAAAACGAATGGGTTTTTTGAAATCTAACCACAGCTATGCTATTAAACTGATTTTCGTAATATTTCTATAATATCTCACTGTATTCTATTCTAGACTATATAAATTTTAGAAATTTCAACTATGCGGTGTCACGTACATTCTTACATGCATACATAATTGGCCATCACAATTCTTTTCCAGAGTTACGGTCTAGCTTTTCACAGCACCCATATTGTGTGCTTCAATATTTATCTATGAGTACCGGGACCTACAGTTTAACGTCCACTCCGAACGGCAGACTTTAGGGGCTTGTACATGGCAATCAGTTAACATCAGAGCTTTTTCCAGAAGACTGCAAAGAGATGGTCACCGAAAGAAATATTTTTTATATAATTTTCTTTCAAGATATCAGACCTGGGGTTTGAACCCGGAGCTCTTGTCTAGTAAACCACACACATACCAAATTAGTATATATTTGTTAATATTTTTAAAACGGTGACAGTAACCCTAAATTTTATTCAAATATTTTTATGGTCAATACAAATCATTAGTAAAAAATCCTACACATTGGTTTTGTTTATGTCTTGCGAACGGAAGTTGCAGAAGTTTTGAGATTTGCTCCAATTTGCTCATGCTGTATGCAAATTATTAGTGAGAAATAAGCGAAACTGTACATGTATACATAGTTCACAATAATATATCATGTAGTAAAAGTATCGAAATTTAAGTAATGAATTAATAACGTCGGTATTACTAAACATCATTCGGCTCTCTCAATAGGTATTTGCATATCTTGGAAACGAAAATAGCAGAAGTTTTTAAACTTAATCCGGTATGTGCTGAAAAACGATTTGGATCGAAATTGAAATCATTTGTATTTTCAAAGTCATATAAAATTTATCTGTTTGAAATATTTTAAATTTTATTAAACAAAGATGTACTCGTAGTGGTAATAGTCAGTAAGTTAATAAGTAAAAAAGGAATTTCAAATATAAAAGGATTTGGAAGTTATAGCAACATGAACATTCATTCGATTTCAATTTCGATCGAAATCGATTTCCATCACATACCAGAATAACTTCGTTACGTATGTATATTGTCCATATGTATAATGTCTTTAAGACTCGTCTGCTATGTTTCTCAATGCAGATCAGATATAACTACAGCTATTTAAAATTTCATCTATTACGATTATTGAAACTCTTATACTTATACGTGACATTTTTACGCGTTTTGAATTAAGTTCATCATATTTCTATTTCGTTGAAAACGAAAGTCAATCCAAACCATGTGCTTATTTTTTATTGGTTTGAACGGCTACTTGCGAGCTGTTCGCGTTGTAACTAGCTTTATTAATCTTCTTCCTACGACGTTCGTAAATATAATTCTACCTAATGATTTTTTCAACTCTGTAGTAATCTTTGGAGCATTATTTAGGGGATTATTAAATGTATCACTTCTACACTATGAAGTTTGCACTGTGGATCGAAACAATTTCTTAGGTTTTTATGGTCGAAATATGAGTAGCAGTAAATTTAGTTGCATTTGTTTTAGCAACAATTTTATTTTTATTAGCCAAAGTATAAGAAAGGTTATAGATTTTTTAGAAAAAAAAAAAAATAAGAGTAGATTCGAAGTATTTTCTCTGATTTATTCACATTTTAAGGGTTAATGTAAATAACGAATTTATTCCAGTGTTACAAATATTTCTATAACCGTTTGATGATTGTGCCCATGATAGCACTACTAAACTTACTTGAATAACATTTCATTACTGTTTTGCATATGAAGTTTTCTTTTTATTAATAATCGATAAGAACTCTGTTTTTTCTCTATTTTTCTTTCGCTTTTCAATAGAGCAAAATAATATTATTTTTTTTGCATTTAAAATACGACAAATATGGGCATAAAATGTATGTTCATGGAAAAACTTAAGAAATTCCTTAAATTGATTTGAACGAATTTTGATGTTAAAGATCATCACAATATCTGATTAGATAGCAAAAACGTATTAGAAATAAATAAATGAAAACGAGGAAAAACGACAAGGGAAGAAGGTAATCATAATGTTATTTATCATCAACAAAATAAAATAATGATTGTAGAGATAGATCATGATGATAATTGTTAGAATGGACAAAAAGCAGAGAAAAATTATATATAATTTTTAAGCTTCCTTGTTTGTTTTATTAAAAAGAAAAGAGACGAATAAAAAAACAACAACAACATGTTTTTCATCAACAACATTTTGCCACTCCATCAGTAACATCATCAACATGGTTTGGCATAAAAAAAATTGCAGACAAAAATAACAGAAAAATGAAAGAAAAAAATCATATATTTCAGACAATATTTTGTAAAGGAAAATAAGAAAACTAAAGAAAATGTGTTGATTTCTTAAGCATTTCTTAACACATTTCATTTAATTTTTTTTTTTTCTGTTTTTTTGTTGTTGTTGTGTTTTCTATTTTAGACTGGATTGTTATTTGATTCAGTCTGTCTGGCTTGCTATCTGTCTGTCTGTCTATCTGCTAGTTTGTTTGTCTTGTCATAATAAATTTCTATCTAAAATGTAAATTAGTTACTTGTTGCAATTGCAACAAATGCCACAAATACCCATGGCAATCAATATTATTGTATGAATGCCTGCATAGGAATATGAATAAATATTGAAACAATTTTGCCATTGTTATTGCATTTGCAATAGCAATTCAAATAAAAATCTAATGATTTTTCCTTTATATGTACGTAAGACATACACACTTGTACACACTCATGTACACTTTTATTCTGTCCTTACTTCAGTTACTCAGTCATTCATTCATTTAGAGACCATTTGATGATGGCCAACATGGAAGGTCATTAACTAAGTTTTATTTGTTGTTGTTTTTATTGCTTTATTGAAATTTCCATTTAATTTTTTTTTTACATATATTTTTCCAATCACAATTGTTTGTCTATCTATTGGTAATTTTTGCTATTTTTGTTGATTTTTATTTTTTTTTCTCAACAAATATAAGTTAATTGCACAGATCAATGGTCATAATTTTATTAAAAGTACGAGTAAGTGTGTATTAAACATATTTCCTAGACTATGTAATAATGAATTTGCATAGAAACATATGTACTACATACATACATACTACGCTATACGTACGATTATATAGTATGTATACATACAGTGTAAAGCAAAAATCAAGTTACCCTTAATGATGTATATATAGTTAGGAAACTCTTAGAAAAGTTATATAAAATAAAATGAAATAAACTTTATAGTTTTTAATTGATTTATTTCTATATCAGAAAACTTAGCAGATATTATCCTGGTCGGTGATATTTAATTGCCACGCCCCTTTTTAATAAACTTTATATATGCGTTAGGAACAAGTATACACAAATACAAACGTAAAAAATGTCATTGCTATAGCTTAAGCAGTTTTCTAAATAAATGAAAGGTTGTACAGTACCAGCTTGCTAATCCGAAGTCGTGTAATCCGAATTATCCAGTAATTCGAATTGAATTTATGACGTATTACATGCTCTATAGTCCACATTGCATATTTTTTCAATGTTTCTGATTTTTTTACAAAACCATGTGTGAAAAGCTATCCGGTAGTCTCTGAAGCGGACAATTCAGAAATTTTTTTTGAAACAATTCAGTTTAAAAGATGATTGTGAATTACTTAAACGATCTTGTGACAAGGTGCCCAATTCTTGCATAAAGTTTTGTTGGAATCATATTCATTCATTCAGGGGTTGGACTCAGATGATAACATCCCACTTTCATTGTTAAAGAAAAAATTACCTGAAAATGATCGTGTTGAGGAAACAGAAGAATTTCGCACAATAACGAACTTATTTCACAGCAATAATGACGTGAAAATTTCTCAAGATGAAATTCTTAGCTGGATTATTAACTCTGACAACACTTCTTTTCTAAGTATCAGTTCAGAGTCAGACACAGTAAATATAGAATCAGAGTCTATAACGGATTACTATTCGGATTAGCGAGCTGGCACTGTATATGGTTTTAGTATTTCAACTCTGTTTCTTTTTTCCAAATTTGACCATACAGATCTTTATCATGGACCTATAAATAATCAGAATAGTTAGTCTTGTTCTTTATTTGTAAAACGTGCTCATATCAGATTTCCAATACTAAAATATTTAATTGTGGTAAATTATGAAAAAATAGCCATCTACACAGAATTGCTTCCAAAATATCTTTGGTGTAGGTGTTACCAAACAGGTCTTTTTTTTAAAACATCAGTAGGTGGAATAGACATATTTGATATTTTTGTTTACAAAATTTTATATCCAGATTACTTATCATTTTAGCAGTTTTCTGCAAAAAAATCTTTTTTATTAATAACACGAAAATAATGTTTTTGTTCGCTTCCCTTCCATGGTTTCTTAGACAGTAAGGAAAAGCGGACTTCCGGTATAGTTAAGCAGGCTGTTAGCGAGCACAATCAATAATTGTTGCATTGTGCCAATTTTGTTATCTAACTTTAGAAAAAAATTTGGGGAAGCATCTAGAAAAAAACGATTGCGTGGTTATAAAATCAACAACAAAACCCCATCTATGACTAAAAAGGCAACATATATCGTCGTGTAGGAGTTTATGTGCTCTATCCTCCATTTCATATTTTTTATACATCTTGAGTTAATAATGCCACTTTAGGTTTTCGACCCCAAATTTTTCAAGTCTGTAATCCGTTTTCAAATATCTCGTCCAGTTTCGGAACAAATAGCCGAAAACGGATTACAAATTTTAAAAATTCTCGTGTCAAAAACCTTAAATGGCATCATTAAATCGAGATATATTAAATGGCTGATAGAGCACATCAACTTCCGCATGACGATATATCATCAGATTACATAGAAAAGAAAACTTGTGTAATCAATGTAAATTCTATTAAATTCACTACTTAAGGGATATTCTACTAAAAAATGGGTTCAATATCATACTACATTGAAGGATTTCCTTTTTAAATCTTTTTTATGGTGATGAGCAAAAATATTGGATTACAGGAAACTTATACTTGTTTTTTTTTTTGCTTTATTATATAAATAAATAAAATATAAATAAAAATAAAATTAATAAAAAAATGTATATGACTCGTAATTAAAGTATCATAATTTATGCTTTACACTGTATGTCCCATTCAATACTCATTTTGTATAAGTATTTGATCATTTACAATAAATCATTCTGCTTAAAATTATTTGCCTCTTTTTGCTGCTGCTTCTTCTTCTGAAGACTTTACAGTCAACAAATTAAAGTCGTACGATTACACTCTGCAGTATAGAATTCTAATAACAATTATGATTTATTTTTTATACGGCCTTATATGTATGTACTTAGACGGACAACGGTCTCGGTTATAAATTAATTTATTAAAAGTGTATATTTTTGTTCATTTACTACTTAAAGCATTTCATAATCTTGAATTTGTTTCTTTTGCTTAATGCTGCTGGTAAAGCCAAGATAAATTATGTGATGAGTTTTCCTTGAAGATTTACAAAAAAAATAAAAAATTGAAAAAAATATTACACGCGGAAAATATAATACAAAAAACTAAACTGAAGCTATTCAAAATGATATACAATTTTTCAAACATTATCACCAAGATAGCAGAATACATATTGTAATTTTTAAAACGTTATGTTCCGGTTTTTCTAACTGATATGTACCTTGCGTCACTGCCCGACTATAGTCAATACGGCAATAATAGGTAGGACTCAACTCCCTGTAGGGCGTGCCATAATATATACCAACGTTCTTTGAGGAATTTTGTGTAGAATTTTTTATTTTCTTAAAATTTAATAATTTGGAAATGATTTTGTTTTTCTCCAACTTACCTTTAGTATTCAGTTAATGCTGTAAAAGAAAAGAAAAATATTTTTGAATTATTTAAACACGTTTAAAACACATTGTAGGCTATATATGTATCTGTGATAATATGCAAGAATAGCTTAAGTCGCCATAAGTCCAAATAAATTTTACTATTTTGGGGGCCTCTAGCAGTCAGAGTAGTCAGGGTATTTTGGTTGTGAACGAAAATATATTTTCAAAGCTGGCAGGAAACCTTTATATTTTCTATAGAAAAATCTATCTTAAAATACACTTTAAGTACACATTAATAAAATTCAACTTTTTAATAAAATTTAGTTTAAAATATGTGCGTTTTCTTGTTATTCGATGTTATAATGGTTACATTGAGCCGTCGCCGTCGTCTAATAGTTAATGTGATGGCATACTAAGACAAGAGCTTCGGGTTCAAACGCCAGCTCTAACATCTTAAAAAAAGAAAAGGCTCTGACATCTTAAAAAAAGAAATATGATAAAAATTTTTCTTTCGGCGACTACCTCTCAGCACTCTTCTGGCAAAAGCTCTGAGAGTAATTAATTGCCATGAACAAGCTTCTCCAGTCTGTCGTTCGGAGTCGACATTAAACTGTAGGTCCCGGTACTCATGGATAAACATTTACACACACAACATGATTTCTGCGAGAAGCTAGGCCGTAATCCTGACACAGGGTTGTAAAGGCCAGTTATGTATGTATGTATGAAAAAATATTTATTTCGGCGACTACTTCTAAGCAGTCTTTTATGAAAAGCTCTGAGAGTAACTGATTGCTATGAAAAAACTTCTCAAGTCTGTCGTTCGGATTCTATAATAAACAGTAGGTCCCAGGTACTCATAGATATAAATTGTCTTACACAACATGTGTGCTGCGAGAGGCTAGCCAGTAACCCTGAATCAGGGTGGTAATGGCCAATTATGTATGCAATGGTTACACTAAAAAATAAGTTGAATTTACAAAAAATTTTATCACATAGTTTCTAATAAATGTAACTCAACACAAAAAAACTTGTGAGAAGTTTCATTTGAAAGAGTAAAAACATATAATTCGCATAAACTAGTTTCAATAAATGGTGATCTAAATAGATTATGTAGAAATGAATTTCACTCTTTTTCACCTTTGGCATGCCATGCCGAATAATCAGGAGAAAAAGCGTCACCTACTTTAAAGATAACAGGTACCTAGCGAGTTAAAGAGTAAAACATGCTGAAACTGAGGGAGCAAATGCTGTCGATCATTCAAGGGTAAAGGTATAACACTGGCCTTTGAGTGATCAAACTGATAGTAACTTGTCTCGTCACTTAAAAAAAATATAAAAAATACTCTGTCCTAATACACTCAATTGCAATGCAATGTACGCATGTGTAGTGGTTTACAAAAATTTAGTATGGACAACACCAAGAATTCTTTGGTGACCTTCGTAGCGGGGGTCGAAAACTAGTTCAGTTCCCCTACTGTTTACACAAATTCCTTAACATCTATTAATTCTTATAAACCAGTTTTAGAGTCTTAATACTTATAAATAGATTAAATTTTAACGTAAAAGTAAAAAATTAATAAAAAGCAACGCCTATAATTTCTTTCAGTGCATGATTCGCATGACATGTACTCGCATTGCCATATGTTATTGATATGGTAATGCAAAGTATGTCTAGAAAGGAGTTGGTAGATACTATTTTTTTTTCGACTGACCATTCTTTAAGTAATAAATATGCGTATTTTCTTTCTATACATGTATTTAGGAAGATATTTTTTTTTCTGATTCTTTTTGTCTACAATACTTTGAATAATTATGTTAGATTTCAAAAACTGATAAACATTTTGTTGATTTTAATTTGAAATACGACTCTGTCATCAATTATAATGATTAATGATTAAATTTTAATTTAAAATCATGCAGATCTTTTGTTTTATACATACATATGTATGTAAATGTAAAACGGAAACCTTTTACTAAACCAATGTCAAGTACAATGTTCTTTTAAGTTTTCAATTTTATTTCATTTACAATTTAATAAAGGAAATTTAAAAAGAATTATTGTTTTTAAACACTTTTATTATTATTTTTATTTTTAATAAAAAATTGTCTTTTCTTTCTTTTTAGGTAAGTTTCGTTATTTTTAATAAAAACAAAAAAATATTATCACAGAGTAAGTTTTCTTATGTTTAAAATTATATTTTTATGTCGAATTTAAAAAAAAAACTATTTTTATATATAATTTGTGTGCAAATTTACAATAATACAATGTATGTTTAAGAAAAACACAAAACATATAACAAAAAATTTATTTAAACAAAATATTCTGAATGAAATAATAAAACACAGTAGAACACGTTTATAATGCAAGACAAAAAAGTCAGAATAGCATTGCCATCTATAAGACAGATTGCAAGGACTATCAATAGTCAAACTACAGTGAATTTCTAGTGATATTATCACTAAGACTACTGACAATCTACAATACCGTCTTATTGAAAATACCCCAATGTGCAAACACTGAAACCATTGAACTTACTATCTTGTACAATGTACATTACGTTTTTCAATATTATTGATTGTGTATCGAAATAAGTGAAGTTCTGTGACCACCTGGTTCCCGTATTAACAAGTTGTAAACCTTAGACAAGTTGAAGTCGCTGTGGTCTAGTGGTTAGTGTGTTGGATAATGGGGTTCAAATCTCAGCTCTGTCATCTTGGAAAAAAAATATGAAAAAATTATATCTTTCGGCGACTACTTCTCAGCAGTCTTCTGACAAAAGCTCTGAGAGTAATTTATTGCCATGAAAAAGCTTCTCAAATCTTTCGTCTGGAGTCGACTTTAAACTGTAGGTCCCGGTACTCATGGATAAAAACATGAGTGCTGCGAGAAGCAAGGCCGTAACTATGAAACAGGGTGGTAATGGCCAGTTATTTATGTATCTATGTATGTATGTAAACTCATTTTACTTATGTTCCTACAACTGTATTTTAGATTAAGTTTTATAGTTACCTTTTAATGAAATGAGAAACACAAAAATCAAAATTTACCAATATTTTAGCTATGGCAGTTATCCGTAATGACAAGATGATATGAAATCATTTGCCCCCGCAGTTTTTATTTTCTATTAAACTACTTATATATTATGCAATTTCTTTTAATTCGCTATAGCTGTAACCTACTCTATGCATGCATATGTTCGTTCTTATATCTAAACATTTTTTTCTCAATTATTATGATTATGTGCTAGAAAATGTAAAAAACAATTTAATTTTCATAGTTTTGTATCAAAACGTCAATAAACTTGATTTACCCCAAATACATTGGCATCAATTTCTTGGCAACAATGTTGCAAATACATATTAAATTTAATTGTGGTTAATATTGTATTTTAAAATGAAACTCTTTATAAATACTAAGTAGTTGAAATGAACATGCACGCACCTGAAAATAAATCTCTTTGCTCTACTAAAAATTTCAAAAATTAAATAAAATAATTTGTAAATTTAATTTAATTTTCCGTATTGGCAAATAAACATTTTAATTAAAATTTCTAAATAACAACAAAAAAATATCACTTAAATAGTAGTTTTTATAATGGATGATCCCGATTAGTATGATTTGAAATAGGCTATGCACAGAGTATTAAACCAAGAATCATCATTTATGAAATTAAACAGGGAATAGCATTGGAAAAATAAATAATTTTAGGTGAATAGTTTCAATATATGGATTGACAAAGTAAATTAATAAAAACTAAACAGCTTAATGAACTGTTTATCATAAACGAATATAATTTAGTGAGTGAAATGAGAAGACTATCACGCCCACTTTAAGAGACACAAATACTTAAGCAATTACAATGAAATTCAGCATGTATTCACATGTTTTTCAATTAAGAATTTTTATAGGCTATTATAAATAGGTACTCGTATGTTAAGTATGGCTATCACATAATTCAAATCTAAAGAGCTTGGTGAATAATAATTGTAAATAAGATATATATTGTACTTGCGACAATTGTTGCTTATTTTCAAAAAGTCAGTTTTGAAGCCACGCCCAATTTAAGGGATACTGCCCATACATATACATATATGAGTATATATTTCATATCAAAATTTCACATCTTAGAAATTTCTTGTTTTTTATTTGATTTAAAAAATTTTTTAAAATATTAAAAATTTATTATAAAAACTTAAATATTTTTTTGTTTTTTGTTTTTGCCTGACTACCTAAGTTTATGTATTTAATATATTAATTCGACGTACATGTTTTCTCTATATTTATATGCAACTATTTTCTATTGGAATATATATTTCGTTTATCTTAAAACCAGTAATGTTGAGCATAAATTTTATTTTATCAAGTTAATTAAAGTTATTCATTAAATACTTTCTAAAGTTAAAAAAAAGAAGAAAAAAAAAATACTTTAAATGAAAACTAAAATTCATTTTAAATTTAAGTTTGAAAAAAAATGGTAAAATAAAAAATTGCATATCTTGGATTTATTACGAAGTGGATCAATTGAGGGGAATATAGAATTAAATATTTGTGTGAGGATTTAGATAAACTTCTTCCAGTAATAGAAATGATTGGAATCCAATAAAATACGGTTTTAGATGCTAATTTCTATGACGTGCAATAATGGGAATATAATTTCAAAGTAGAAAAGTATTTTTAAAAATTTTAACATTGATTGAGGACTAGACACTTTGGCCTCGGTATAACCTGGGCAAGACTCTAGGAATTTTGGCGATTCTTCGTCAGTCTTTGTCCTGCCTTATTGCGGTGTATACGGGTCAGTGGTTGATCGAAACGTAGAGAGGTTGGGTCTGTCCTTTATTTCGCACTGCAGAAGTCGCGGGATTACTTCTGAGTGGGAGACTATAGGTCATTTTTTTTGTGATTGCCCAGGTGTGGCAGTCAGACGTTTAAAGTCTTTTGAGGTGTCTTTTCGATAGCTTGGCATAATGTGCAAATTTAGACCCCCTTCTATTTAATCTACATTATAGAGAGCTCTGGTTGGCTGTAGTTCTTTTCCTATTTGAGTGATTTCAGTTTTGTTTTTTTTTTGCGCTAATTGTAATTGATCACGTTTTAGTTGATTAGCCATTTGACCGACCTTCCTACCTACAATTTGGACCCAGTGCTGATGTTCTTTAGCAAAGAAGGACATATTGGAAATCCGTACTGATTTTGCGAGTCAGTGTGGTTTGAAAGCTATTTTATGAAGAATGGCGACAATGTTTGCATGATCCTTCTCATTCAAATCTTTGTCTGCCTTTAAAATCTTCGATCTCTTCTCCTGCCTAATGTATGAGCTCTGTCAACTTTCATAAATTTAAATTCAAGTTTTGTGTTAACAAACGAAAAATATTTTTCGCCTTATTGGCAAATATATTTAGGCCCATTATTACAACTTACCTTTAGTTAAAGGCAGGATGTTATCGGACAGATAAATTGCTTTTGGTTATTACAACTAACCTTTAACATAAAAGTGACCGATAAAGTTATTGGGAAGATTGCCTTGCCTTTAACTTTTAACGTGAGGTTTAAATTTTTGAGCTTACCATATTTTATTGAGACTGCCATATTGTTCTGTTCGTTGAATTATTAACAAAAATATTTTGTTTATTTTGTCAACAAAGAAGTAAATTCAATAAAAATGGAAAATAAAATACATTTCTTTGTTGTTAAGTTTTTTTAGTGCACAATTTACAAAATTTTTTTGTTTATTTATTTATGTAAACATGCGTGTTGTTGCCACTTGGTGTGTTTTAAACAAATTAAATGCAAAAAGTAATCGGTTCTTGTTCTGGTATTGCCGTATTTTAAAAAATATAACTTTTATTTTGAAGGTAAGTTGTAATAACGAAAAGCATTTAAAGGTCACTTTATTCCTCCCGTTAACGAAAGTTACCTTTAACTATCGGACACTTTATAGGCAAGTTGTAATAATGGCTCTTAATATGATATGAAATGTATTTCCAAAAAAGGCGAAAAATATTTTTTTTTTAATAAAAAAAAACTTTTTGTTTTTCTATTTAAACTGTGGTAGAACAGAGAAATAGAAATTGAATTTTTTGAAAAACCGAAATGTATTCCGTTGTAAATGCTTTTGTTTGGTTTTTATATACTAAATGGGATATGATTCGCATTTAGTCTATAACTATTTTAACATAAGTATTTATAGTTTTGAATACCAGCTTTGGGAAAAAGTCTCCTGACGAGTCTCTTAAGTAGAGACGAAATGGCCATAGAGACCTGCTTATCCCCAAAAGCATACATTTAATATCATGTTTTGTGTTAACGCTAAAACTAGTTAAACGAGTAGGTACTAAGCAGGGCTAGGTGTAAATGTTTTCATCACGTTTAGATTAATAATGCAAATTTAACTTAAATTTAGGAAAGTGTTTAAAATTCTAGTTATAATTATAAAATCATTAAAATTAAAATATACTTGAATCACTTGAGACTCTTTTGCTGACTAAATATGCTATTTTTCCCAGTATATAATATTTTTATTAAAAACAAAAAATATTACAAACATCTGTTTGCTTTTACGGTATTGATATTTATATTCTAAAGACTTATTAAGCCATAAAAATTATTAAAAACGGAAAGAGTTTCATGTTTAAAAATATTACTTATTTTTATTTTAAATTTTTCTCACAAGCAAATTTAATATTTTTTTCTATCAAAAAAAAAAATGTTTAAAACTCATTATTAAAAGCGAAATATTTGTTTATATTTTAATAGTTTTAAGCACTACTAATTTTTTTATGCTTAAATTTAATGAATTATAGGGCTCTTAAAATGACAAAAACAAATTTAACATCCGCTACTGTACCAGAAATTTTGCCTTTTGAGGGTGAATGATCGATCGGCATGTGTTTCAATACTGACCAATTCATTTGTCTGTTTAAATATTTAGAGTTTCTTTTTATGACTTTTCTTTATTGCTTAAATTGTCATAGATTTTAATGGCAAAATGAGAATTTTTATTTTGTAAAACAGTTTGAAATTTGAAATGAAATACTTACATACTTTGACATGGATTTTAATTAGAAAAACCACAAAACAAACACATGTTTAATGTGATGTCATTAAGTGGTGTACTCGTATTAATAAACGCAAACTTTTATTTATTTTTTTTTTGTTTTATAGATTTAAATCGTTTAAATTAGTTTATAAATTATAGAACAAAATGTTGAGTGTTTAACAATTGAAAAACATAAATTATTTATTTCATAGCATATAAAAAAGACACAAAAAACAGCTTTAGTTGATGAAAACCGACTAGTTCAAGCACTACAACACCAGTCAATTGAAGCATATAAAATCGTCAAGTTAAGCATGATGAAAGAATTATTAAAATTCAAAGCAAATATAAAACAAAGATTTAGAAAAGATTGATTTATGATTTAATATGCCAAATGAATTAAAACTTAAAAAAAACTATACAAATTTAGATGCATTTAGAGCGTATCTGAGGACTTTTTAGATTTTACATTCTATTCAATTTTGTTTATTATAAAAATAATATTGTTTTTATTATTTATTGTTTAAAGTGTTTAATTAAAATTTTCCCTTTTTTTATGTTAAACAATTACCAGCTGAGAGCTTGTAAAGCATTACAGCTGGCCGCCACTTGTCGGCTGTTTTGGTGTTATCAGATGAGTTGAAGTGAACAAAATTGGTAGCATCATTAATATCATTATTAACAATAAATTACATTTAATTTAGACAATAAAGCACACTTTTGTTGTGATATAAGTACAGAAATAAATAGATAAGATATTACAAAATTATTAACCCATTAAAAATAACAAGTACTTGAAATGCACAAACATTACTAATGAGGCTATATTTATAACAGACTTTTTTTATTGCAGTAGTAGGTTTACAAGCCTAATACCCCTGTGGTATAGAAACTATAGCACGTATACGATAATATAGTGACACATATATAGTTACATATATAGTGGTTTCATTTGACATTTGATTATATGTTATGAAAAATTAAATACAGAAAAATATTTTCTCTTAACGCTATTCAAAATGAAAATCAAAGGGCATTTAATAAACGACTTTCTTCATGTCGTCGTGTCGTGAAGAACGCATTTGGCTATCTTAAGGCGAGATTCAGAAGAGTCGGAAGAGGCATGGAGATTCATATAAAAAAACATCCACGTTATTCTTAAAGCTTTAATATTTGCATAAATTTGGAAATTTTTAATTAATATAATAAACAGCTGATCAAATGACATTTAATGAAATTTAGGCTCTGTTTATTGTTATTCTGTTTGCAAAATTTATTTTTATTTTTAGCTGTGTTTAATACAATACCACCTTTATACTAAGTACATGAACGTAGTATACAATCTAGCTATAAACCAGTAAACCATAGTTGTGGTATAGTCTGGCTCATATGTGGTATAGAATGCTAGTATAGTATGTGTACCACAGGTCTGTCAGGGGTATCAATCTTTATGTTACAGTGTCATAACACAAAGCATTACACTCTCATAGTTTATTGGTTGGTTTAGATTTAGGAGTCAGTTATCACATAGTTGATATCGTAAAACACGCCGAAACAAACAGAACACTGAGCTTAAAAAGTAAGTCTTAAATCTAGCGAATAATTTAAATGACACTTATATCTGCAATACAGTTTATTCTGAGTGTGCCTCTACTTAGGACAGAGCAGTTGTAAAGTAGATGAGCCACTGATTTACCACTCTTGTCCTTGCAGGAGCTTCTACACAAATTATTGCTGTTAATTTCAAGGTTATTTGCTTGCCTTCTCAAATTCCAATTTCTTGTGAAGACTGCCATCAGACATGAAACATTCCATCTCGAGAGTCTTATTTGGGAGTTGCTTCAGTTCTTATTGTAAATGGAACATGTAGGCGTTCCCCTTTATTTATGACTTGCCTTCCTCTGAAAAACAGTTTTTTTGCAATCGCCTAAATTCGCGCATTGGGGTGTGTGTTTTCATTTACCTGTTGAAATGAGGCTTTAGTTAGTCGTGTCACTGAAAAAAGCTTGCTATCCAAATAATATTCGTTCCTTGTAGTCTGTACAATTTCCTTCACTGTATAAATATGAATTCTTAAAAATGTTTCACCTTTCACAGTCCCCGGAGAATATGTAATTCTAAAAGAGTGTTGTTTCCATTTATATACTCTCTTGTCAGTTAATTCAACAAACGATACCTGTGCCAGAGATGTTAATAGAGAATATGGAACTAACCAGAACCAAAATGCAATTCTGTTTATTGTTGCCCCCAATTGTTCTAAACACGGAATCTTGGGAGTATTTTTTCCTTCTATTAATTCCACAAAAAATCTCCGGGCCGGCATATTTCGTTGCCAGTGATCATGGAATAAACCGGAACCCGGCAAAATACAATTCTGTTTGAGGTTGACTCAAAAAAAAAAAAGTTTTAAAGCTCTCCCAATTTTGAGAGATGTCTTCTCATCTATCTCTTCTCGACCCAACTTCCAGTCAGTTAATTACACAAAATTTTCGAGCCCAGCGGCTAATTTCATTGCCAATGATCGTGGAACAAACCGGAACCCATTAATGTACAATTCAAGTTGTTTTTAGTATTATGAGCGGAGTGACAAAGCTCGGTGTAGTGTAGCAGAGTAGGGTCTGTGGTGAAAATCGTACCCACAACCCTGGCACTGGCAGTCTAACACAATACCCACTAGACTAATTTTAAAATATAAAACAAAATATATGCTTTTAAAAGAAAAACTCCTGTTTTAAAAGCTTATTTCTTGTAAACTCCATTGACAACTTTGTGCTAATTGGCCACCGTTACAATTAATTTATTTGCAATTGTCTGGTTAACTTTTCCTTTTTAATATCCAAATTAATTTCTACTCGTTATGCCTTAACGATATTTTTCACACCATAACTTTCTTTATTAGTTTTTCGCGTTACCAATTTAATTTTCTATAATTAATGGGTTAATTGCTACAAAACAATTAAACACAAAATCGTGCTTTTGTGATAGTTGAAGGTGTCAATAATTGTTATTATTCATGCAACATTAAAAAAATAAAACAACAACAATAGCAACACTATTAAGTGGCGTTAAAATAACAAACGAACAGTTAACAAAGCATTACAAATCGCATACAGCAGCTATTAATGGTAAATCTTAAGAGCCAGCCAGCATTTATTTTATATTTTATTTTTTAAAAAGCTCGTTTTCAAAAACATTTATAAAGAGTATAAAACTAAAGGCAATTTGATTGCTTATAAGAAAAAAAAACAATAATATAAAACAAAGCCCGCAAAATACAAAATAAATGTATGTGTACGTAAGTGTAACACACCGTCTTGTAAACAAGGCTTAGGGGAAATGATAAATTATGAATTTAAACGCCATAGGCTTTTAATTTTTTTTTTTTTGAGATATTGTTTTAAAAAAATATGTATTTTTTATAAGAGTTAAATATATATAAGTATACAACAGTAGTCTAAATAATATTAACAATGGGATTAAAGTATTTAAACTCATATTATATGACAAAACATTGAAATATGTGATAAATTTTAATAATTGACAATTTTATGAAAACGAATTTTTAACAAAAAAACTTTGTTTTATTAATATCTGATAGCAAAACTACTAAACTAAGTAGTTAATTTTTTTAGTTATATACGAGGATAGTTTTAAAATTAGGCGGTTTTGTATGTTTCTAAAACAATCATTTTTAGTGCCGCATCTGCTTAAACTCGGCTACAATTGGATGCTACTTTAAAACAAAATAGTGTTTGTCATTGTTCCAGTGCAATCCGTTTAGTAACTCTAAAGAAAATATACTAAATTTATTCCAATACTTTAAGACCAAAAAAGGCCGGTAGGTTTTGACCTCAAATATTGAAAAACCTCAATCCGTTTTCGGCTTATTATTTCCGAAACTGGACGAGATATCCGAAAACGGATTGCAGACTGGTCGAAAAGTAAAGTGGCATCATTAACTCGAGATATATAAAAAATATTAAATGGTGGATAGAGCACATAAATTCCCGCGCCCCGACTTGGTAAATATTTAGAGTCTTTTTGGGGAGATTGTGCAAATTAGCGCAGTGAAAAAGAGAAGGTGTTTAGCTATTAGAGTGTTAAATCTAAGCCGTTGCAGGATCACGTGTTCTGTCATTACCACTACATTGCAGTAAGTTGGGGCATAGATTGTCCGCATCACTATTGAAATGATTTAAATATTGTTTGTCGTACGTGTTATTTATTTTTAAAGAAATTATATTATAGAAATGATTTTTTTTTTGTTTCTATTTGGCCTACAGCTTTTTTTTATAATATTTTTTTTAACTGTCTCTGATTTGTTGTCCACAAACTAAATGTAGGCGTTTTCTTACTTGTTTTTCATTTTTAATCTGTTTTTTGTGTTTTTTTTTTTTTTTGTTTTGAACATTGAAAACCCAAAAAATGTATGTCAGTTTAATTAAGTTGAACATCAACTTCAATTTGGCAAGATCATGGTTAAATTATAGTCATATCGTTGTTGCATTTGAGGCAGTCGTCAGTTACTGCTTAAAATTAAGCAAAACAAGTTAAAGTTGCAATTCTCACCCAGACAGACTACTTAGAATCGTACAAGTTCAGTGTTAAGGTTTTTGTTAAACAGTTTTCAAGAATTTTGTTGAAATATATAATTTTTTTTTTTATTTTAACAATTTTTTTTTTCTATAGATTTAATTAAAATTGTCAACTACGAAGTAGTAGAGACACATCGTAACTCTCTCAACCCAAACGGTCAATTGAACTTTTGAGATTTAAGACAGCAAAACAAAATGTTGACTTCTAGACCTTTTGAATAAAAACAAAATGTTTTATTGATTAAATACAAGATGTACGAAAATTAACAGAAATGTTTTAAAATATCGCAAAAAGAAAAAACGACAATAGGGTGGACTTTTAAGTTGGTTACGCCTTAAAATAAAATGTTGCAAAAACGTTCAAACCACAAAATACTAACAAACAGTAACAACATCATAAAAAAAACTGGAAACATTTTTAGTATTTCCATGTAATTTATAAAAATAAAATTTTAAAATAACTTCATTTCATATATAAAATAATTGTAAAATAAAAAAATACATACAAACGACACTACGTTATCGTGAAAACTTTACTCAATATGTAAACGTGTTTCAATATTTCATATAATCGCCGAGCAAAATGATTGTTTAATTTTGGCTGGTAGGACAACACAATTATTGGCTGTATATACCACCGTCTGCTATCATTTTAATATGATTATTGCCAGCAAAATATTACACATAAAAATGATGTTTAAAAGATGATTTTTGGTTCATTGAAGATCATGTAATTTTAGCAGGAATTTAGCGAGGTTGCACTCATTTGAAATCAATGCAATCAATCAAACCAATGCATGGTGTGGTTTATGTCTCAGCTAAAACAATTTGAAGTCTTTTTATTAAACACTAGCTATTGCAAATCACATTGTTGGATAGTTTATGTTAGAGCCAACTTCCATTGATAGGAATTTAGGCATGAAATTCAAATGATTTTCATTTGGGTAATGATTTCGAAGTGATGAAAATTATGTTCTTCTTAAGCCACTTATTGCTTTTATTTAAGAAAGAAATCATTTAATATTTTCATCAAATTTTTAATCTGTTTCTTCTTGATTTATTTAAAATTAATTTAATTCATGTACTCAATTACGAGTTGTGAAAGTGACATTCTTCTTGAACCACTTCCCTTTGACGATGTTGTCTTATAAAAATTGTATTGTATTTTCGAAGTAATTTTTAGTTAAATTTTTCATACTTTTAATCTAATTTTTTTATTTATTGTATTTTTTTTTAATTTATTAAAATTTAATTAAATTCATGTGATGATGTAGAGTTGGTGAAAATGACATCGTTCTTGCACTACTTCTATTTATTTTGCTGGCTTATAAAAATTGTATTGTTTTTCTTACTTAAGAATAAATTTATCCAAAGTATGCGTATTGTTTTTAATCTGATTTTTTTTTTTATTTAAGAGCAATACCCAGGGGTAAACTCCTACTAAATATATGATTTTTTTATATTATTATTAAGCGCCTTAGAAATGAGACAAATTGCTGTGAATTGATTCATTCAAGAGCCAGTGGTTTACCTTCATCCTTGAATGATCAACAGCAATTGCCTTATCATAGCATGTTGATTGTGTGGTGAGTGTCTTCACTAAGTAGGTTTAGCTGTTATTTGCTACTTCCCAATAGGTGGCGCTTTTCTTCTGACCATTATTTTTTTTTTTTTAAATTGTGGTGGAATAGAGTGGAATATTGTGGACTTGTTTCTTTGTAGATGGTCTTCTTGAAGGGTGGAACCTCTTCTTTTCAAATTATAATTTTGAAAAAACCGCAAACTAACTTTTTCATTTTTCACCTTTGCTAGGATTTAAACCTGGACCGTTTGAGTTTTGGTGTGAGCAATCTAATCTCTATACCAGGCACCACGTTTTTGTTTTTAATCTACTTAAAATGAATTTAAATTAGGTAATGGCCTGCAGGTGCCAGAATTTAAAATGCTTCGTGAACAACTGCTATCCTGGCAGCCAAACGTTTTATGTTTTTTGAGTAACTTTTTTCGATAGCTTAGAGCAGTGTGCGAACTAAGAACCCCTTTTTTTTACTCTGGTTAGCTGTAGTTCTTTTCCTATCTGGGTGATTTCAGTTTAGTCCTGTGATGGTATCAAAACGACACTTTGTGTTAATTGTAGTTGATCACGTTTATAGTTGACTAGCCATTTGACCTACCTAATTAACTTCTATTGCCCAATAATACAAATTTTGTCATTCCTCTTATTTAAGAAGGAAATCATTCAAATTTTCCATATTTCCAATTCGATTTCCTTTTCTAATTCAGTAAAACTGAGTTCAACTCATATAACGACTTAGGAGTTCTCAAAATGCCATTCGCCTTGAACCACTTCCACTTTATTCTGCTGTCTTATAAAAATGGTATTGTGTTCCTCTTTTTAACCTCACTTCTTTAAATTTTATTTAAAATTATTCATGAGATGATTCATAAGTAGTGAAACTGATGTACTGCTGGAACCACTTCTATTTCACGGTGTATTGTGGTCCTCTTATTTGAGAAGGCAATCAAAATTTTTAATATAATTTCTTTTTTGAATTCATTAAAAATTAACTCACTTTATAGAACGATTTAGAAGTGATGAAAAATATATTCCTTTTGAACCATTTTCTTTGAGTTTCCGACTTTCATTGTTACCTTTATTGAAAAAATTAATTCATTAAAATTTTTTTAATCCGAGTTTTTTTTTATTTCAAATGAGATCATTTCATGTAACCACTACTTAAGGCCCTGATATAGTATACTATCGATTCATACGATTTGTCAAAAAAAAAAATCGTGTGTGTTAATTAAATATAACAGTGGGGTATCACAATGCATCTGTATGACAAATTTTTTGACCAGTCTGATCGACTTCATAATCTTTTGAAAAAATTATTTTTTCTCCATGCGATCAGGGTTGCATTTTTTAAGATGTTAGCAAAAAAAAACTCTGCATATGCTTTGCATATTATTTTGTGTAATGGTGTGGCACTAATGTTGGTATTTTGATGCGACTTTTAAAAATGTAACAGAAATCGATAAGATTTTCTTTTGAATGAAACGTACGATTGTGTATGATAGTGTATCATGGCCTTTAGATGTGACGAAAATGACATTCCTCTTGAAACACTTTCATTTTGTACTTTTTATTTGAAAAGGAAGTCATTTAAATTTTCCATTATTTTTAATCCATTTTTTTTTTCAAATAATTCATTACTGCACTATGATAATACGACTTTGAAAAATATTGCCTCCAAATTTGGTAATTTTCAGTTTTAATGCCACCAAAAACTAATTAATCGTTTAGATAAAATCTTTTGTAGATATCTTAGTTTTGTAAGAGCAGACAGCGGCGACGAGAAGATCAGGATATGAAATTTCATTTCAAATTGCATGTCATGGCATTTTTTTTGGTTTCTAAAAAATTATAGAAATAATACGAAAATAAAATTTGCTTTTACAAGCATGTTTTGACAAATTGTTAATTTTAATTTTCATGTTACCAACTGCAAATAATTGTTTTCAAAACTTGGAAATCAGTTTTTTTTTTTGATTTTCTTCTATTTTTTTTAATATTCAAACACAGGTCTAAGCTTTAGCACCCAACAGTAATAAACAAGGTTGTCTGCAAAAACTCACGCAAACTTTTTTTATGCATTAAAGCCGGTCTTTATAATTTAACCAGGTTTTATATAAAAAAGCAAACGTCTTTTTTCTGCTGTTGCCTTAATACCACGCCTATTAACAACGCTGTAGCTACCGTTGCATTTATATTTAAAATTTGAAATTCAATACGTTATTATACTTCGTATTATAAAATAAATTTTTATTTTTTCTATCAAATCATTACTTGGTTTGGTTTATCTCTTAAATGTATAATTTATGCGGCTGCTTATGGTTGTTTATTATTACATTAACTCTTGATGTAGACATTTTGACATAATGAAATCTTAAACAGTTTTTCTTTTTTTATTTTATTTATTTATTTTTTTTTTTTTAATTTTCAAAGAATGAATTGAGAAAAATTAAATGAATTTTTCATTTTTATAAGTTAGTTGGTCAATGTGTATTAATTAGGGGAATTCATTGAAATATTTAAGAACAGCATATTTATACATAGTTGGCTAGTCTTAGACAGAAAATTTAATAGTAATTGAAAATTTGACTTTTTTAAATATTTGTGCAAACCGTTTGCACAAACATGGAGAATTTAACAAGCCGCTTGCGCAAAATATTAGTAACTTAAAATAAAAATTATTCAAAATAGATCTAACACTGGATTTTTGTGCGATCTGCAAATATATTTCGAAAATTTTTTGTTGGAAAAATAAAAAAATACCAATAAATTCTTCTATAATACTTAAAAAAAAACCCCGGAAAAGGATTTGGCGGAAAAACTTCAATTAAAACATTAAGGACCATTATTACAACTTGCCGTTAGTTAAAGGTAGGATTTTATTACGCAGATAACTTGCTGCTTGTTATTACATGTAAACTATAACCTAAAGGTAAGGCAGTCTTCTCAATATCTTAATCAATCACTGTAGGTTATAAATTATTTGTCCAATTTTTTATGTTTTTTGTTTTATATTCTAAAATTTGTATTGCTTGGTAACCGCGTGTATTAAGAGACCGACCGTTTTTCTTCAAGGCACATCTACTTCACCTGTAACCACATATCATAGCATTTCTCTTATACCCACTTCATCTGATTATTGCATTCTAAATTGATGCCCGAGGCTTCTACAAGGGACATCTAGAGGGAATTAAAATCGTTCTAATTATTTGTAATAATCGAAGTCATGATAAAATCTTCGTCTGGGCGGTGGAAATGCCGTTACGCATACCTGCATTATCGTCATCCCCAGGTTATGTTGGACTCTAGTCAAACTACATACCAACAAAACCCCCTCCCGTCTTCAAGGGAATTTCCACCACCCCGGAACTACTCATCGTATTATTTTAGCGTGGCTCTCTGTATTGGCCATCATGTCCTCTTCTCTTAGCTATGTCTCGTCAGGCCCAGCTTTTTATCCTAGGATCCGAGTATCGAGCAGTATCGAGAAATCAAGTTCCAGTTGTTCTCACTTGCCAACATTTTAGACGTTATATTCTCAACAGTTAAGGAACCAATCGTTTCCTCCACATCTGCTCTAAATTCCAGCCATCTATTGAATCTAAAAAATTTATGCTCGTCATCGTTAAATAGTGGATGATTTTTATAAATATGTACAAAAGACAAAGAACTATGATGAGACTTCCGCAGCTATAGTCGAAAATATGTTCAGTTCGACTGGAGTACATTTATTTCATGGATGTCATTTTTTCCCTTAATTGAGAAACCATTACAAAAATATTTAAAATAAGAACAAGAATTTTTAATAAATTTAAGAATTATTAAACCATTTAAAAATAAGTTGTCACAAAAGTCAATAAAAATGTTATTTGTGATGAAATATTGCAATTTATTATTTTTATTTATTTTGCTGATTTGTCAGCTGACAACTATATATGTATGTTGCATATTAATGTTTGTTATTTATTTTTAAATTTTTTATGTATTAAAATTCTTTTCAGTTTCTTTGTTTTTTTAATTAAATTTTTAAATTTTGAAATTGTCAATTACAATTCATAAATAACTTCCCTAATGAAAATATCTTCTACGACTTGTTACAATAATGTTGTTATTTTGGTCTCATGTTTAAAGTTTGAGAAAATAAGAATCGTGAGCTGACCATTTGGGAATTTGTTAATAAAATGAAAATGAATGATTTAAAAATTTAAATAAAATAAAAAAGTCCGCTACAAAATCTTAACAATCATCACAACATTTATAATTGTTGGGTATTTTCTTACAATAAAACAAAATTGCATCATTTTTTCTTCTTTTTATAAATGTTTTTAACTGTTTTAAATGTCGCGTTTTGTTTATTTCTTTATTTTAAACTCGTAATGTTAAATAAAATACCCAACATTACTTTTAACGTCAAAAGCGTGAAGTTGTCATACCATATTTTAACACACAATGGTACAACGGTTCGTCAAAAAAGAAAAAGAAAACTAATAAACACCCACTCATATGCTGAGGAAGAAAAAAAGTAATGAATTTGTAACCTTGATGACACTCATTAGAAGAAAATATATAATTTGTTAAAATTAAAAAAAAAAAATTATACATTTAATGTAGCAACGACAATGACATGCAAATGTGATGAAAACAAAATGTTCTGTTGTTTTTTTTTTCTTTTTTTTTTCTTCTCAATTTATTATACGAAAAATATTCTTTTAATTCGGTTGTCAGTTAAATTTCTTTTGGCTTTGCATTTAAATCGTTTTGTCTTTGGCCTTAACATATTTTTACAATTTATCATAAAAAAATAACAGCAAAAACAACATTGTAAAATACATGCTAATAAGGAAGTCAAAATTTTTACTTATTTATTATATGTTACTTATGTCTTCACATAAAAATTGTACACAAAAGTTTTAACATACAATTGAGCGCCTGCCATGAGATGGCATGAGACATCATTGCGTTACTTTGCAAAAATTATGCGATTGGTTGTTTTTAATGCATAAGTTTTCTGCATATTTCATGCTGTTGAAGGGAGTTGCCAACTGGGTGGCCCAAACGGTCTTTAAAATAAATTTGCATGAATTTCTTTCAATGCTTTCATTTGCATTCTATTGAGATGCTTAAAGGATTTGACATAATTTGTAAACATTTAAGGTACATTTTTGTTTGCGCAACATGTACTTGTTAGTTGTAACGCATGTTTTTTTTTGTAAGTGAAAACAGTTGTTTTTGCGTCACGCCTTGTAACAAAAAACCTCAAAATAAGCTGCTTCATGAGCTTGGCTAGTACTAGTATGACGCATAAATGCGCAGAAAATTTAGTGCATATTTTGGGTAACAATGCTTACAATGGTTTATGAGGGCGATCCTAAAAAAACTAGTGCAGTGTATTGATACCCGTAATATAAAATACGACCGACAACTATTCCACTAGACATATAAACAGCGCCAATAGTTTGAAAAGATTACATTTAATGAATAGAGTGGGCAACCTTATGAAACATATATTTTAAGTTTGAAGTCGCTACACTGTTTAGTGTTTTTTTTAAACTTCGAATTGAATTAAAGTTCAATGTGCTTTATTTCGTGTCTTACACGCAACATTTAGTTCCCTTGGCTTATTCTCTATTAACAAACTTGAAAGAGTACTGGATGGTAAAAGATTTGCCAACTGTGACGCTATTTAAGGCTATTTTAAGCATCTCAAGAGTATGTACTATAAACTGGGTATGAAGCTACTCGTATTGAAAAATATATCCAGCCAAAAGCAGTTTATAATGGAAAAAAAAATAATTTGTTTTCCTAAATTTGTGATGCTTTCTTTGGTAGGTCTGCTAATTTTTGAAAGGCATTTGTAAACAGCTGTGGTTTTATGTAGAATTTGTGTGAAGTTTATTGCTAATGAGTTGAACAACGAAAAATATGCTCTAAAAAATTAGTTTTAAGCGCCTAAAATATGCATTGAGAAAAAAGACAGTTTTAAGCTTTAAAAATATGCTCTATAAAACTCATAATGCATACATATGTTGATATAAATCTACGTGAATTTTTTTGCAAAAATTTGAAAACATGAAAAGTAACAAATAAAATTAGCCATTATCTATTTGATCGTAAAACGCTCTTTTACCTCGAGGAAGTTCTTTCGACATCAACGGGAGTAGGTTCAAATTTGAAAGCCAACGTTTCCTAAATTAATTTTTTGCGTGGAGCTCAATATGTTTTTAAATTCCGAGGTGTTGTTTTATGGTAAATATTTTCTTTACTGACACTGGATTATTGCAAACCTTACAAAACAGAATTTTCCTATCAGTTTTAAAATTTGGAGCTTCATGAAGCATTATCGAAATTTTTCCCAATTTCACAAATGTTAGTTTTAAGCGTTTTCAAGAGAACTCTTATTATTTAATATATTATACTTACGTCATGTGCCAAAAGGTCATTATTTTGAAAAAAAAGAGAAATTGGTAATACACGTAAATTATTCTAACATATGTATATAAAAATTTTTAAAATATGCCATACAAATATGAAAAATATTAAAAAATGCAAAAGTATGCATTTATGGCGAAATATGCAAAAATATGCCGTAACAAATAGGGGTTAAACGTCGTAGTTTTTCTTAAAATGAATTAATATTTTGCTTGTTTTATCATTTACATTCAGAAAAAAATACTAATGCATACTTTTGGTTGCCCTACTAATAAGTATAATTTAAAAAAACGGCTGAAAGTGGTAATCACTCCTTATTGCAAACGCACTTTCTATCATATCTGCCTACAATTTGTTATTGTTTAACGTGATTTGCTAAATTTGTTAGATTTGCACAGGCGTTTGGAGTATAGAGATTTCGATTTTAGAAACCCTAACAAATTCAAAGCACATATTCATTGGAATTTGTACTTTCTTTTGGCACAACTTCTTTCATAAGATGACCTGCATTAGACAGTATTTTCAGCTTGAAAAGAATAAAATTGATTTGTAAACTATATAAGGAAAAACTTCTAGTGACATAATAACGAAGATGAATTTATTTGAAATCTAAACACCATTCAGCAGCAATTTTAAACACCCTTTTTTTCTAAGAAATAAATCTTTTTTGATTCCATTTAATATAATCAATACAGTCGCCAATAGCACTTATTGCACGTTATTAAATAGCGTTTAACATGCAATTTCGCCATAAATTATTTTCTAAATTAAAATGGTTTTCCAATTAAGCGACAATATTGTCAATACAACTTAAAGAATTCTATTTTATTTTTAATTTGTTGCTTTATTAAAGAAATTTGACCCACTTGTTTTAAATTAAAGGAACAGAGCATTGAAAAACAGAAAATAAACAAAAAGTATGTTATTTTAGACTACAAGTTCAACACTTTAAGAAATTACTTTAAAAAAAAAATTATAAATATATTGCTAAATCTAAGGAAAAATAATCGAAACGTTTTCAAAAACATGTATCTTTTAATTTTCCTTTTAATGTTTTCAAAGCAATATGAATTATAAAAACGAAAACATTGAGTTTAAAACAGAGTTGGCACACAAACAAAACATTTTGCAAACGTTACCACAAAGTCATAAACTTTTAAAATTTCTTTTAATCGTATTGTACATGAGCAAAAACGAAAACAAATACTTTCTAAATGAGAAAGAGCGCAAACGAAAAAAATTCGCTTGTTGCTCTTGTGCTTGCTCTGTTATTCTGTTAAATTTTTATAATTTGCTCTTTTTCTTTATCTTCTTTTCTTTTTCTTCTCATTAATTTTTTGTTGTACCTACGCACATTTGAGTTAGTGTATTTGTAGTGCTCAAAACAAAAACAATATACAAAACTAAATGGGACAATTGCTCCCACTATTTTTGTTTTACTCATTGTAAAGTGTTTATTCAAATCTGGCCACTTTTTGCATATTAAATTATGTTCACCATAATTGGTCTACTAAGCAAGGAATTTTCAAAATTATATAGAAATTTAAAAATACTGGAAAGGTTACTGATCAGCTCTGATCTACACATCACGGTAATGTAGAGACTGCTGAATATACTTGAAAAGTTTTCCATAATGTGGAAACTTTTTATGTATTTATATGGCACCAGATTTAAGTATAAAAGAAAAATATCAGTGTAAGGACAATTTTATTTTTGATAACCGTGTTAATTCAAGATCGTGTAAAAGTTAACAGCATATGGTAAGCGAAGTTACTGCCATCGCTATATAACGGCAGCATGCTATTTCTAGCTGTTAAAATTTTCCATTCCACTACAACTTATAAGGAGCATCATGTAATAACGCGGCGGCAACCTTTTGGAATTGGAAAATTTAATTTTGACAATGCGTTTAATAGTTAGTGGCAAAAGACAACTAAAATATAACCAAATAAAAAAACAATCAGAGACTTTAAGTTGTCCGAAGTATCCCATCCAACTACACCAATAGAGTAGAGGACTTTATTATTCAAATAGTCAGGATTGTTATACAAACATATGTATCTTTTTTGTATAAACCTGTTTATAAGGTTTTGACAAAGCGTTGCCTTCATTGTTTAGGTATGGCGGTTAAGTGTAAACTTTGAGCGTAAAAAAACGTTCTCCTTGCAGCTTAAATTTAGAGATGGCTATTATTAAAACTGACTTCATAAATATAGTTTGCAATGCAACACTGCACAAAAATTCGTTTGTAAGACGAATCAATATTTTTTTTGTCAAATAGTGCAGTGGCATTTCTGTATATATCATCGGTTAACAGATAAAACTCACTAAGTGCTAAGTGGTCTGACTACACTTAGTGAGTTTTACTTGTCAACCAACGATATATGAACACACAAAAGTGCTCTTTATTGTGACAATTTTTAAAAATTTCTAAAGCTGTAAACTTTTGTAATTAATGCCTATTTTTGGCAGTTTTCTAAGAAGTTCTACAAAACTAAAAAAGTCTTCCTGCCAAAAGTATAATGATTACACATAAAGTACTTAAGCATTACAAATAAAACAATTCAGAAATTTAAGAGATGTTGCACATTGAAAAGTATTGCCATGCATTAATGAACTTGCTGCATTGCTAAAAGTATGTTTAATGTGTTCATGAACACTATGCACACATTGCAGTGCTGCATTGCAAACTACTTATACCCTTATGAAGTTAGCTTAAATGGTATTAAAATTTTTGTTCTATTTAAGTAGAAGAAATTGTCTTAAAAAATGAGAATTGTTTATAATAAAATAACACGCATTATGAACAATTATATTTATTATTTACATATAGGCCTTCATTAAATTTTAAGCATTATTTATATATATATATATATTCTTAAATTGAATTTTAATTTAAAAACATTAGTTATAATTAATATACATACTCGTACTGTAATAAAAATAAAAAGTTACAACTTTCTCTATTTATAGGATTAATTTTACAGAAAATTTCAAACTATTTTTAATCAAATTTAATAACAAAACATTTGTAACATTTTGTTTTTCTTTATAAAAAGAAATAACAAAAAAATCTAAACTGGATTATAAAATATTTTTATTTCATTGTAACCAGAAAATAAATACATTTTGTAAGTCGTAAAATCAAACAAGTTTTTACCGTCTTATTTACATAATAAGTTAAGTTGACTTTGTTTTGTTGTCATAATCACAACACCGTTCTGGTTGCATTCAAAATCATTTTTCAATAAAATATCTTTCGAAAAAAAAACTCAATAACGTTTTCATTAATTGGCTCAATTTGGTTTTTGTTTATATTCACAACATCTATTTATTTATTCATAAAATTTTTATTGTGAAGATTTTTTAAAATTAAAGCTTTATAAGCCTTCTTAAATACTCAATTAGGCTTTTTCTCTTAATGTCCCCCATTATTATGAAAAATCACAGCCAGTTCAAAGCTTTGTTTTCACTTAAACATTGAAAAAGAAATCATTAATTCTGCACTCCCTGGGTTGTCCTCATAAATTTCGACATTTTGAAACACTTCCTAATTCAGAAAGAACATTTTAATTAGAAAATTATAAATCTATTCGTTTTATTGTAGATTTTTGTTGCTAGAAAACTCGTACAATTAAAACTGTTTCTAATAAACAGTTTTGTATGGGTCAATAGACACAATAAGAATTTCTTTTAAAGATTTACAGAAATTACAATTAAAATTAAGTCAATCGAAAATGTCTTCCAATACAAATCGTCATATGATTTCCAAAGAGTCCAAGTTACAAAAAATTCAAATTCTATTGGACTCACTATGATTCACTGTATCACCATTGCCATTAAACAATTTCAGCTTTTGTGAAAGCCTAATGACGGTATTTAAATGTTATATGAGAGCTGATCAATAACTTCATGTGTTTTTGAGTTTCTAGAACTCTTTAATAAAAGAACAACAATTTTCCTATCAATTGGCTTTTAATAAAAACTGGATAATTGACTTTGTTTTTAGGAGATTACAAAACATTCAAGGACTACTTTTATATGGGTTGTTGGACATGAGGAAAATGAAACCAACAATACAGTTCATGCATTTGCTTAAGCTTCTAGAAAAAACTCGAATTCAGAAGTGAGATTGGCACTACTCTTCTAAGGGAAAACAAGAAATCCCGCGCTGCCATTAATCATTGGCAAAGTAAAGATGAGCTAACGGTACCACTTGTATAGAGACAAGAAAAATCTGAACAGAAAAGACAAGAAATAGATTCTAAAATTTGTGTTAAATCAGTCCAATTTTAGAACCTTATAACAAGAATAACAAGGTTCGGACCCCTGAGTATTACCGCCTGTGGGTTGAAAATACCTCAGAATGACATCTGCATACTTATGTCGTAATAACATTGAGAAGGAGTAAGCAACGTCCCAGCAGAAATTAGTGCTTAACAATAAACTATTTTGTAAGGGAGAAATTGTGAACTACCACTTACTCGTGCTCATCAATAATGTATGATTTTTATATGAAATGAGCCGCTAAAATGCAATAGAAATGCAAATTTATTGCAACCAGTACACAAATAATATAAAAAAACAAAAATAATACCTTATCCTATAGCATTTTCGGGAGCTTTAAGGTATGAATAAACAATATAATGCTTCCATTATTGTTTACAATTTTATTTATAGCTTCCAAATTTGAAAAATTTTTTGCTGGTTTAACACTTTCTCTTCCATTTTCCAGCGTTTGATAACTTAAAACGAAAAATTTTTGAGCAACCCGAATTTATAGGCAGAAAACATTCTCGCAAACTATAAGTATATTAGCATAAGCCATATAAGCATAAGCGTTAACAATTATCTTTGCAGAAACAGTGGACAGGATAGGAATGAGGATAGGAGGAGACTAAAATTTCCAAGCTCACCACACTTCAATGCATTAGAAGGCTTAGAAGACATTAAATCTGAACAAATTCTTATCTTTTCAAACACAGCATGTTGGCTTTAGCAGTTTTCCGTAGCATTCTACAGCTGTAGTTTACATCAGGGGTTGCAAAGAGTTATGTGGTACAAAAAGGTGGTACAAAGTGCTAATAAAACCACCAGATTTTTTTTCTGGGGGAGGGCATCTAAACCAGCCATTATTTTCTAATGTTTCTGGTTAAGCTTTGTGCTGACTATAGTCAGTTCTTTACAAAACCAAGTAACGGTAGCAATTTCTCTAAATTGCCACCCTATTCCACTTTAACCAATTTCAAAAAAAAAAAAAAAAGATCAGGAGAAAAGCGCCACCTATTGTGAAGTAGCAGCTAAACCTACTTAGCGAAGGCACTCACCACACAATCAACATGCAACGACGAAGTTGTTGATCTTTTAAGGGTGAAGGCTTTGAATGATGAATTCACAGCAATTTGTCTTATTTCCTAAGGCGCTTAATAAAAATATAAGAGAAAACATATGTATATGGTACTGTCCTGTCCAAAAATTCCAATACAATGCACAGCATTTAGTAGGGGTTTAACCACGAGTATTGGTCTTAAATAAAAAAAATTAAGCACAAAAAAATTGCCTTAAGTCAAGAAAATTACAATACAGCCCTAAGTAATAGTTCACTATAGAAGATAAGAAGTTGGCAGCATTTCATGAAAAACAAAGAAAAGGTTTTAGTATTGAGCATTTCATCTCTATTTTAACTTTTAATAAAGTTGCTGTGTTGACATTAAGGCCACTATCAGTTGTCATTTGTGTCAAAACAACCTACAAATTATTTAATTCTTAGCTGCCTTATTTTTTTTTTTTTTTCTTGTTTTCTTACAGTATAAGTTAATGCATGTTTAATTTGTCATATGAAGTCCATTTTATATACGAGTATTATTATCTCAATACAACGCGACACTTAATATACTTTGTAATTTTATGACAGCACTAAATATGTCACACCACCACCACCAGTAACTGCAACTATACCAACAACTACTTTACCAACGTTTGTCATAATATTTTACTGTTTTTGCAACGATTCAACATAAACAAAAATGATACACAATCAACATACAAACAAACAAACAAACCAACGTTGATGATGAGTAGTATAAATGAGATAATAATGGTTGGCAAGTTGGTAAGCCGACTGGCTGACTGAGTGAGTGAGTGGCTGTTTGCTTGATAGAGGTTGGCAAGTAACAATTGTTGATTGTTTACTTGGCTTTTGGTGGCATTAAGTGGCAAGTGTGAAATTAAAGGTTGTTTAAACAGATGATTTAAATCAACAATAAAATAATAATAATACTACATAAATGTAGACTGACACATATGTACGAGTACATGCGATATATAGTTTTCTTCCTTTTTTTTCGGGCTAAATATTAAAAGAGAAATTTTTATATGTATAGTTTCTAAAGCCTCTAAAATTTATTTTAAAATTAATTTTTTCAAGAATTGCATTTAAAATTTCACTTTCCTAAAAGATTTTTAATTACAAAAAATGCCGCTTCTTTTTCTCAACCCCTCTTGTTATAGAATCAAACAAATAAATTTCAAATGAATTATAAAACAGCGCTACAACCAATTTCAAGGTATAGGAGAAAAGACAAAAATGTAAATTTCAAAATCAAATGCCATTAAAATAGTTTCTTATTCGTATTTTTTTTTTTTTTTAATTTCAAAAGATGAGTTTCCAGATGGCATGTGTCAATGTGTTGCTGTTTAATGTTTATGACCCGATTGTTGTTGGTTGGTTTCATTATTGCCGCTGCTATTATGTTTGTCAACAACATCATATTTTTGTCGCTTTTTTCACCGCTGTTTGAACATAATATGACTTTGTATGTTGAAACGTTTAGTGTAACATTAACGGCAACAAATATGAATGCTTATGTTGTTGTTTACACGACAACAACAAAATCAAAAATCTTCTTCATAAGCGTATCAGTGTTGCCGTGAGAAGCTACTTTAGACTAAATAAGTTAGTGTGTTGTTTTTTTCTTCCAAATATGAATAAAAATTTTCACAAATATGAGAACATGAAAAAAATTATAGGCCGCACCGAAAAACACGCGTTATTTTTATAAAAATAGGAGTACAAATTTTCTTTGTTGAAAACATATGTATATGCCATTATTATCTGTGACATTTTATCATGAGTATGTTGGGGGGTCAAACCCCAAGTAGATTAAAAACTCCGCCAAAGGAAATGGGTGAGAAGAAAAACAATGTATTTTCGTATTAAGTATTAATTTCATAATAAAACTTTTACGATATATTCAGGGGACAATCCCTACTCATGCAGTACATTGTGCTAAGTAGCTTAGAAAAATATGTTTTGGGAAGGGGGAAAGAGTGGGTAGTGATCGTTGACATTTTATTAAAACTTATCTATATCGTAATGGACAGGAAAAACTCTCGCGGAAAGATTGTTCCACAAAGGAACAGTTCTGCTAAAGAACGAATTCTCTCCGAAATGCACTATGCGGTTCTTTGGACAATCATGTACAAAAGGATGTGCTCTGAGAGAGGTACGAGAGGGATTATTAGGAATTAATTAATTACTTTTTCATCAGAGCACCTACCGAGGTAGTTCCAATAAAACTATGAAACGCACGCCACATTGCGCCTATGCTGCAATGAATTAATAGAGTTGGATGCGTTACCATTATTGATAAACACTTTCGCCCATTCTTGCACTCGGTCGAGAAGCCTCTAAATAGACTTTGAAGCACCGGCCCATGAGAGTTGTAGTCCATCTTGGTTCGAATAAAGGTCTTGTAAATATTGAGAATTTAGTAGTGGCTATGGTCTAGTGGGTATTGTGTTGGTTCAAGCCCCGGCTCTGACATCTTGAAGCAAAGAAATATTAAAAAAAAAATATTTCTTTTGGCGACTACCTATTAGCAGACTTCTGGCAAAAGCTTTGAGAGTAACTGATTGCCATGAACAAGCTTCTCAAGTCTTTATTTCGGAGTCGACTCATGGATAAAAATTGACACACACAACCATTGCTGCGAGAAGTTAGGCCGTAATCCTGACACTGGGTTGTAAAGGCCAGTTATGTATGTATGTATGTAAATATTAAGAAGATCAGGAGAAGTGAAGTATTTCCTGCACCATTTTAAAAAATGAGCCACTTGAATGCTTCTTTCTGCATTCCAAAAATTTGATTATTTCAACGAAAATCACAATTAATTCTCATGCCCAGAACATAAAGATAGGTGACAAGATTGCATCGTCACCACTATGCGCGATAAATCTACATTAAATCCTGCGCGCATTAAATTCGTGCGACCTCACTCACTGATTGTCTGCAAGTCATTTTAAAGTGTGTTATTAATATTTTGCCTTCTCAACCCAATCTCCAAAAGTCTCGGTCTACTATCAAATAAATATGAATGACAAATGTTACTGTCTTCTGCGAAAGAGTAGATAGAATTTGAAGTTAAAAAGATTATATCGTTAAGAAAAATTAAAAATAGGGTAGAAGACAGAACTGAGCCTTTTGCTACTCCCGAATTTAAACTGAACTGGTTAGAAGTGACACATTCTAGAACCTGTATCATATCGTGGTTCTTGAAAAAGTTCGTTATGAAATGACAGAAAGGATTTCCGACACCAAAAACAGCAATTTGGAAATTAGGGCCTCGTACCAGACTCTATCAAAAGCCTTGGAGACATCCAGAGCAACAACTTTGCTTTCACCACAACGGTGAATAGAACCACTCCACCTCTCAGAGAGGAGTGCAAACAGACCACCAGTGGAGCAACCACTTCAAAAGCCATACTTGCGGTCCCCAAATTATTACACCTCATAAGGTGATGGTTGATGAATCTCTATATAATTTAGGAGATTGTTGAACATACTACTATTGGGCGTTAGTTTTCGGGATTAATAGCCTCACCCTTTTTAGGAATTGGTGTTACATTGGCAACTGTCTTGATAGATGGAAATGCACCCGCACGATAAGCTGTATTCAGGCTTATCTGCTTAAACTAGGTTACTGCTTCCTCCCAACCTTATTTAAGATTATGTTTCTTTAAAAGTAAACCAACAACATTTTGGCTCAAAAAAAGATTCATTTAATATGATACAACAAGAGAAAATTTACATACATACATACATACATACATAATTGGCTATTACAACTCTGTGTCAGGATTACGGCCTAGCTTCTCGCAGCACTCATGTTGTGTGTGTTAATTTTTATAAATGAGTACCGGGACCTACAGTTTAAAGTCAACTCCGAACGACAGATTTGAGAAGCTTTTTCATGGCAATCAATTACTCCCGGAGCTTTTGCCAGAAGACTGCTAAGAGATAGTCGCCAAAAGAAAAAATTTTTTCATATTTCTTTTTTTTTTTCAAGATGTCAGAGCAGAAAAAAATTGCTAGGTAAAAAACAGATTCTAAGTTTGTTGTCTCTTTCAATCTTTTTACACAAAATTGTATTTTTAAAAATCTCAATTGTTTTTATCAGCAACGTATTTAATATTTAAATTAATTTTAATAAAAAATACCAATATAAAACATGGCAACACTGATTCACAACTACTATATATATATAAGGCGGACACACGCCATAATATTTGTTTTTTAAAGATGCTGCACGCAACGTTACTTGGCACGAGAATCGTATATTTTGTGAGTGTCATACACTTCGCTCTATAACTTGACTTCTATTTTTCGTGTATCTTTTCGAATTTCTGTTTTTCTGTTTTTTGAAAACCTACAAAGTTTCCATATTTGACTGCATTTTAATTGTTGCCACAGTCTTGTTGTTCAGTGTTAAAGTTCTTCAAAAATAAAGAAAAAAACAAATTAAATTTAAACATTGCTGTGAAAATATCATTCGTTTAAAACATACATTGTAAGAGAAGAATATGAAAAAAAAATTTTTTTATTTCAAAAGAGGGATGGCGGCAATGAATTTTTGAAAATAAATTTCAGTGTCAAAAAGTTCATAGAGAGTCATTAAAAATGTAACAGAAACTATAAATGCTGTGGTTTTCTTTTCTTTTTTATCTCCTGTTTCTTTGGGTACTGAAATAAAATACAATATTTCCTAAATTACGAGGGTTGGGGTTGAATGTCATATAAATATTTAGAACAACAAAAGTAACAAATTATTTGTTTTGTTATTGTTAATGTTATTGTTAGTTTTTTTTTTAATAGTTATTTAATTGTTTACATGTTATACAACTTACAACAACAACAACTATAATTCAATAAACAATGGCACAACTAACAACAACAAAAAAATCTCTGCATGGTTTTCAATTTATTTTTTTATTTCTCGTTTCAAGTCATTTTATGCTTTTCTGCATTCTCTTTACGCTCTACTTACTGTATACAGTAGCACGTGGATTTATTATTTTAATCCGTCATGCAAACACTGCACTTTAGCTTATATTTACATTGAAATACTTACCTGTTCTGCTCCTCTTTCTCCTCTTTTTATGTGTTTTCACATTATTCTACATTTTTTTGTTTGTTTTTTTTACAATTTAACGTTGCATGTTGAAACTGGGCAAACATGCCATTCTAACCAATCAACCACCCACAACTTTTGCTTTTTTTTCTTATTTTTAACTGCTACAAAAAGAAAAAAAAAACAGAAAAGTTGAATTGCAAACACAACTAAACAGTCAGTTTGATGACAAGTGATAAACTCTGTGACTTTTCATCCGACAAGTGAGTGTTTTGTTGTTGATAATGACAGCTTACTCTTGTCTGTTAATCTTTACCTTTACGCTCGTTCTTAAATTCTTGAACTAAACGGCAAATAAAAAGTTCTTCTGTGATTGTTTACTTACTTACAATGTTTTTCTCTTTTGCAGTAGATATCTATACTGTTAACGGTTTTAATGTCACACATAATCCTCTACAATTGCAAAGGGAGAAGATTATGCTGAAAAACAGTTTAAAAAGCGCCACATATGCATACAAATAATATGTATAATATCTGTGGCATTTTGACAAAACATCTTAAGTCAAAAGTTGAAAAAAATGTTGTTAATGATACGAATTTTTTTTTTCAAAAAACATTTTTGTGTCGGTTTTTAAAATTTTTTATTATAGAAGAAGTTTTTTCGGTTTATTTTATTTTTTAATAAAAATAATTTTTTCCCCGAGTTTTTTTGAAAAACTTTTAACTTTCTTTTTTAACTTTCTCGATTTAAGGTGTTTTGTCAAAATGCCACAGATATTGAGATTCATTTTAGTCAAAATCAGAACCATTAACTTAAATTTTTTAAAATTGCTTAAGAATTGTTTTCAACTTCCGGCCTCCAGCACATTAAGTTAAAAAAAAATATGTAGTTAACAAAAGCAGCATTCAAATGTGTCGCTAAATGAAATGAATGTTTCATTTGCCAAATCGATTAACTCCACTTTAGAGAATTTTATTAGTTATGCTGGTATCACACGACATGTTTTTTACATACTTATCTGCGGTCACTTTTTTCGTATATATGTAGCATATTCTTGGTCGGGTTCCGGGTCATAGGGATGTCGTGGAGAATGAGAAGTCGGATGAGCTTACTAGGACCGCCTCTGTCGGTGAGGGGGAGTCTGTTGCTTCCTATTCAGATCTCCACTGCCTTATGACTGTCATTAAGGAAAGGATATCCAAGTTTTTCCTTGGAAAAGCACAGAGCAGATGGAATTCCATTACTTCTTGTGCCGTTTCTAGGACACTTTGGCCTGGGTACAACCGAGGCAGGACTCTGGGAATCTTGGGGATTCCTCATCAGTCCTTGTCCAAACTTATATCGGTGTATACGGGTCACTGGCTGATCGGTAGACACGCAGAGAGGTTGGGTCTGCCCTTTAATTCTCCCTGCAGAAGTTGCGGGAATACTTCTGAGAGTGAGACTGTAGTTCATTTCCTTTGTTATGGCCCAGGACTGGCAGCCAAATGATTAAAGTTTTTAGGGGTGCCTTTTTCGATAGCCTGGCGCAAAGTGCGAACCTAGACCCTTTTACTTTACTCCACTTTATTAGCAAATCTGGTTGGCTATAGCTCTTTTCCTATTTTGGGTAAATTCAGTTTGGCCCTGCAATGGTTTCAAAACGGCACCTTGTGCTAATTGTAGTTGATCACGTTTGTGATTAACTGGCCATTTGACCTACCTATCTACCTGTAGGATTCATCAAAAAGTTTAAAAGTGGAGACTAAAATTACATCTGTGTAACAGATTTTATTGCAATATTATAATATTTCAAATAAATTATAACCGTTCACATATGTTTTTGAATCTTTTTATATGATTTTGTGGGATTGTCATTTTGATCCGATATTTAAGAGTGGGACAGGAACCGATAACATTTTTTTGTGTACCAATCCTATTTAATCGTAAATAAACCCATACATACATAACGTCGATGGAATTAAGGAACGCTGTAACTGACAAAACCTTAAATGTTCACCAGAGCCAAAAAACCTGTATGAAAGTAGAACAAAGACACTGGTATTTGTCAAAACGCAGACGGCGTTAGTGAATTTATTTTCATCGTAGAAATCTGAGACCGGCACCAATCGACGCGTATTTTTCTTCTGATAAAAATGATGCAAAAAACGTATTTTCGATTTTTTGTCAGTTACAGCGTTTCTTAATTCTTGCGACGATATGTGTGTTCTTATAAAAAAGTTAAAATTTACTGATCATTTCTAAACATGCGTATATGTTTTTAAATTTCTTTTTTATTTGCCAATTTCAGTAACTACTGGGTTATCTATCTGATCCCTCTGTTTTATTAACACTGACCACAAGTACACGTAGTTCAAGAATGAGTGAAAACAAAAGGTTATTAAGGAGTAAATTGTTTTTCAAAATACAAAAATTTATATGAAAACTATCACACTTTCTTTTATATTTACTCTATTTTAATACTTGTTATGTGCATGTGTGTCTTTAGTAGACAACAAGAAAATTAAACCTTTTTAAATTTATTTATTTAAAATTTTTAAACAATAAATTAAACTGGCGTCTATATGTGTTTGGACAACTTTTATAAACATAAAATTTTAATTCCATAAAAAAAGAAAATATTTTTTTAAAATAATATTTAACATATTAAAGTCCACACATATGTATATACATACTCGTGTATAATCTTCCTAATAAATATTTGAATGACCACTTTAGAACTGCAAACTAAATTCGGTTCGGAAAAAAGTGAACAACTTTAACAAAAAAAAAAATTAGTTTTTTTTCCAGTGTTTGTTAAACAAAACCACAAATTAAAGCTGACAGCACTCAGGAGCGCGCACACACACACATAAACGTAACAAGAATGTGCAATTTATTAATTATAAATGTATGAGTGAGTGTTAATTTCCAACGTAATCGTAGTGTTGCCGTTGTGTTAATCGCAATGCAAATCATGTTGTCTGAGGTCAGTGGCTCATTGATCGCACATGCAGAAAACAACAGCAGCAACAGCAAAATATTTATTTATAAAAAACAAAACAACAAAAAAATTAAATAAAAAAATATTTTTAACTCGTTAATTTCATTCATTTTTTTTCTCTTTTTTTTGTGGCTTCATGGGGCTATTAAACAAAAAAATTTCGCGCTTCATATATCATTTATGATGGTGCACTTGTTGTTAAGTTATAAAAACAAATTGTTTTGGTTTTTATTTCACGTTATTTAAGTTCCATAGTTCAATTTGTTTGTATGTTTGTTTGTTTGTTTTGATAACTTTATTTTCAACTACACGTACACTGACGAATGTTAAAGCAGGAATTTAAACATTTTTGTTAGAAACTGTCATTTTATTTGAAAATTTTTGGTTTGTTCTCTAAAACGTGTTGTTGTTCTATGGAAATTAAGTGTTAAAACAATTGAAACATGTTGTAAATTTTTATTAGACTGCCATAAATTTGTTCATTTCACTTAGTTTAAAAGGTAAATAAGAAGAGGCCAAAAAAATAGACTCAGAGAGAGCGACATAGTGAAAGCAATAAAATTTATAGCAAATACGAGTACTCTGAAAGAAAACAGAAAGTTTAAATTGCTAATTTATGGCGTAAAACTACGTACCATAAAATGAAGAACACAGGCAATAATTCTCAAAAACTGGGCCGTGATAGGCTCATACTAAGTATGCGTGTTTTTTTTTAACTTTAAAATAATGACAGTAAAAGTTTGTAAATTTAGACCAAATTGTTTAATAGTTAATGGAAGCCATTAGTCTCATAATGAGTGAAATCCGATAAGTGGGTAGGGCACATCCCCTATAATGTAAGTTTTGATTTTTGCATAGCTTAAGAACGGTTTAATTGACTTCATGGTCCCTGCAAATCAACAAACAAGAAGTGGAAGGCGTCAGGCAAGTGGGCATGTTGCCTCTCATATGCAGTAAATGCTGATTTTGTATGAGAAGAATAAGGGTTCAAAGTTTCAGAATCTGAAACAAGGAACTTTCTTTGCCCACGTACGAAGTCTGTACAATAAAAATAGAGAGTTTTGAATTTTGTAGACTAATGATTTTTTTTTATGTTGACACACTGTCTCAAATATATGTTTTTAGTTAAGTTTTTATGTTTAATTTTTATGTTTAATTTTTTTGATGAAAGTCATAACATTTATACATCCTTAACTTTTTCTGTTATGAAAGAAGGATGTAAACTCTGAAATTATTTTATTTTTATTTATTTATTTATTTGTGTGCTGAAAAGCATTTAAATTGTTGAGATTGGCATATGAAGATTGCCTTTGGGCAAGAAGCGTGTAGCAGCGAAATTTGTTTCAAAATTGTTAAATATTAAATAAAAAACCGTCGAATGGAAGTCGGGAAATATTAAATGACGTCAACGACGATCTAGATTTCCTCAAAAGGGTCATAACTGACGACGAAGCGTGGGTGTTTGATTATGACATTGAAACCAAAGTTCAATCGTCCAATAGAAGAGACAGGATTAAACCAAGTATTGCAAGATTAATCAAATATCAAGGTTTTGCTGACTGTTTTCTTCGATTACCATGACATTATTGAGATTTTGCCAGACGGTCGAATGTTTCATAAGAAGTTCATCTTAAAGTTATGTGTAGTTTACAAGGATTAATACTAAAAAAATCATTCATAACATGGAAAAACAACTCATGGCTTTAGCATCACGATAATGCACATGCTCACTCGTATTTGCTTGTTCTAATTTGTTTGTCCAAAAAGAACACCATAGTCTTGCATCCAACACCGTAGTCAATATACATATCTCATCCCCTACGATTTTCCCTGCTCTTAAAATTGAAAGAACCGCATTTCTCGAGGATTAAGGAGACAAAAACCGAATGGCTGAGACAGCTCAAGAGCATACTAAAATGAGCATTTTAGAACTTCTTAGAGTACTGGCACATGTCTATTATTAGCACAATTCTTAATACATATTTCTCTGGAGTTTTTTCTCTTTCCTATTTTAACAATTGAATTAGTATGGGAAAAATGGGAGAGAGAAAAAGGTAGGTAGGTAGGTAGGTCAAATGGCCAGTTAAGCAAAAACGTGATCAACTACAATTACCACTAGGTGCCGTTTTGAAACCATTGCAGGACCAAACCGAAGTTACCTAAAAATAGGAAAAGAACTACAGCCAACCAGAGCTGCCTAAAGTGGAGTAAGGCAAGGGGGTCCAGGTTTGCATATTGTGCCAAGCCATCGAAAAAAGGCACCTCAAAAAACTTCAAACATCTGACTGCCAGACCTGGGCAATCACAAAGAAAATGTTTCACATTCTCCCTTTCAAAAGAATTCCAGCAACTTTTGCAGTGCGGATTAAAGGAAAGGCCGAACCTCTCTGCGTGTCTACCGATCAGCCAGTGACCCGTATACACCACTTTAAGTTTAGACAAGGACTGATGAAGAATTCCTAAGATTCCTAGAGTCTTGCCCCAGTTATACCGAGGCCAAAGTGTCCTAGAAACAGCACAGGTATTGATGGACTTCCACCTGCTCTGTGCTTTCCCGAGGAAAAACTTGGATATTCTTTCCTTAATGACAGTTATAGGGCAGTGGACATCCGGGTAGGAAGCAAAGACTTCCTCCAGCAGAATAAAAATTGATAAGTTTGGAGAAAAAGGTAAATTCACTTTTCTATTGTACATACCTTGTTCAGCATCAAACTAAATGTAAGCAATATAGGAGTTTTTGAAAGTTGCTCTCTCTAGACTTATTTATATTAAACTTTTATTTGATTTATATTGGGGTAGCGAAGTACTCTGGTTTAGCTAGTTTTATGAGTAATATAAGAGTATTCATCCGATTTTCCAAATTAGTGGGAATCGTCAGGTCATTCTAATGCCATAATTATAAGATATTTTCAGAAACATAATTACTTTACCAGGTCTTGTTGCTTCATTTCTTTAAAATCCATTTAACTCAACCTATTTTTAAAATTAATTTTTACAAGTTCGGCCTACACTTTCACCAATTGACATTGAAATTGATCTATTATTAACTTAGAGAAATTGCATTCCTTAAACCAATAAAGAAGAATTTACTTACTGATTTATAACACTGCAAAATTCCATTAATAATTAATATCTTTAATAATATTTGCCAACATAAGCAATTTATTAAAATTTTTCTGGAAAATAACATTAAAAAGAAAAACTAACAAAGTTGTAAAATATATAGTACAGAGAGAAAAATTGAAACATTTTGAATAATTAATAAAAGTCAGGCAAATCAAGGCAAGAAATGAAAACCTCCTGGTTAAAGCACGAAAAAAAGTGATTACCAGTTACTAAAACTAGATCAGACAGACTGCTACTGTCTAAAGAAAATAAATAATATTGGAAACATATTAAGAAGAAGACAAAAAAGGAAAATTATGAAAAATATTTTAATAAAAATATTGTAAAACATTAAAAATTCAATTTGTTACGCATTTGCTGACAACATTTTCTAGACATTTTTCATTTTATATTGTTTTTTCAGGTTTACTTTTTTTTAATCAATAAACAGGATAACCAATAGAATGACTTCGTAATAGAGATAGAAAAAGAAGAAGAAGATGATATAAAACTTTTACATGAATTTGCAATTTGTTTACAGTTTTGTTGTGGCTCATAGTTTTCTCCCCTCCATATTCTTGAGAGAAAAACAAATAACAAAAACAAACAATCATTACATTGAACGCATAACTCTCTATTGACAGTTTTGACAAACTAAGGCCGGAATTACCCGCAGCTTCTGTTAATATTTATAACGTGCTCTAAGCAATGCAAAAAAGAAAAAAAAACCCATGGAGTGAGAGAGGGAGAATGAATGAAAGACCGTTATAATATTTACATTATTTTCATATACTCAATACCAAATATGAGCGTGTAGTGTTTTTTACTAAAATAACGCACTCCATCTCTAATGAGATTGTTGTTGTAGTTTTTCTTGTGTTAAAATCATACAAGTAATTAAAATTCTTACACTTACCATTTTTTACAACTCTGCATTTGTTGTAATACATGTCGAGCAACATAACATGAAACAAAACACAGTGAGTGTGAAAAATTTTGTTTTTGTTTTAATTTTTTTTCTCACATTTCTCAAAAGCCTAATTTTTCAATTTAGTTTATGCCAGACAATAAATTATTTGTTTTTTTTTCGATTATTGGGATGGTTGATTTAGTTGTTCTATAAATCATTTTTACTTAGTATTTATGTTTTCTTGTTGTCCGTGTTGTTTTTTTAGAACAAGCTAATACGATGATTTACATGTTATGTGAGATTTCTTATGACAATATATAGTATGTAAGTTGAATAATAAAGAGGCTAGAAATGTAAGAGGAAGAAAAAATTTTTCACTTCTTCTAATTCTAATATGAATTATAAAGTTATCTAATCTAATACTACGTTTTCTTTAATTAACAAGGCTAACCGTCAGGGGATGACCCCTACTCATGCAGTACATTGTGCTGGTCTAAGAAAATATGCTACAGAAAGGGTGAAAGAGAGAGTAGGGCTTGTGGCGATTTTACTTATTAATATCGTATTATAATTGAGAGGAAAAACTAGTGCGGAAAAGTTATTCCCTAATCTAATAATGCGGGTAAAAAATAAATTCTCTCTAGTGAAATACATTAGACAGTCGGCTTGTCTCATTAACAAAAAAGGCGAATAATATACAAACATCTATGGAAAAAGAAAAAATCTATCTCTCAACCATCTCCACATTCCAATACAATGCACTGCATGAGTAGGAGTTTATCCCTGAGTATTGGTCTTAAAAAAAAGAAAAATCTGGTGAATTCGGTGATTGGCGCACCGATATGGTTTTCGGCGAAAAGATTTCGTATAAACAATGACCCATAAACAGTTGCATAGTCGAAATACAAAAGTGATGAATTCCAGAAATTTTGTTTTTCGTATTGATTCTTGTAAGCGGCGCATAACTCCAAGTAAACTTCTTATTAACCATACGACCATTTGGCAAGAACTCAATGCGAATTTTTATTTTTTTTTGTTTTGTTTAAAGTTCTAACTTCACTGCCACATGCTTTATACCCAAAATTTGCGTAGAAAGTGTATGGTAGATATAGCGGCATCCCATGCAACTCATCTCAACGCAATACAAATTATGTTGCGTAACGGTTAAACTGTAAAAAACTGCTAATGGTCAACGAATAATGTCCATATACAAAAAAAAGGTACGGACTACAGGGTTTCAATAGGCGTCTAAAAGAAATTAGTGAAGTTTTCTAACACATTTCGGTATATAGAAAAATAGCAGTAAAGTGGTTCAGTAGATTTTTTATCCGATAATTTTAATTTTAACATATACTTCACTCGTGTCTTGGGGGGTAGCGTAGTGTAGTAGTTAGAGCGCTCGCTTACAATACCAAGTAACCCAGGTTCGAGTCCCAGTACTGGAGAAAATTAAGAACAAAAATTTGTGCGGTATTCGAAGTTCTAGTTTTAAAAAAGGAGAAAGCGACCCAAGCTGGCAAGTAGTCGTAGACAGAACTAAGTAAGGATTGAAAGCACCAGCCATTCAGCTTAGCAAAGATCTTTACCACTTTACAATAGACAGAAGTTTTAACGACAACAGATGGGGAAATTGCTGTTGATTATTTCCATAAAGCTCTTATATCGGAACTATATCTTCAAACATTCTAATACAATGCACAGCATGAGTAGGGCTGTAAACCCCTGAGTATTGGTCTTACAAAAAAAAAAGAAACTATTAAGAAAATTATATTTAAAAACATATGAATTTTCTTCAGAGTGGTTTTTTTAATATCTTATAAAATGCAACCCTGAGCGCTTAAGGAATACAATTTTAATGAGTTTTTTCTAACGATTATGAAGTCTGATACATTTGCCAAAAATCTGCCACACAGATGTGTTTTTAGGCTACACTATTATACTTTTTAAATATAAATTTTTTGACAAATCGCACAACTGAATAGAATAGTATTTAGTATTTAAACAACAACAAAAAAGAATTTCAAACCTAAAAAGTTTTAAATTTAAATTCTACTTTTCTGTTCTACTAAAGTCAGTCATCTATAGGTTTAAAGAAATGTCTGTAACGAATAAAGAGAAAAGCCAATTTCTTGTTAATATACGGAAAAATTAAAAAAATACCGGACAATAGATAATGACAGAAGATAAAATTTAATAAATTTTGATTATCTTTGGAGCAGGTAAAAATATTTTAGTTTAATATTTTTTAATAAAGTATAGCATTTTGTTTTTAAATTGTTTAACTGTTTTTTGATGTGTTTTGAGCAAAATCTGAGTAGGCAACAGAGATGTTTTCTCTGTGTCTTCACAATTATAATTTTCCTTATTTTGTCAGATACGATCACTTTATAATTGTGCTACCAATATATATTTTTTTAATTTTTAAAGATTGTCGTCTCATTTTATGATTTAATTGAAAATTTGTGGCAGACGTTAATAAATGTGATCCAAGTCATTAATAATACTTTCCGCAAATGCATTGACATTTTGTTGCAGGCATAATATTTATTTATGTTTTCTGTAGTGTTACTAAACCGGTAGACGGCATTTTTTTTAATATAAACAAAAACAAAAAAAAAAAAAAACAACATAAAAAGAAAAAATTATAATTTAATAATAATTTTAGTTGATGTCAAATTTAAGCCGGTATTGTTATAATTGAATTATTTTAAATGTTTTTTTTTGTTTCTTTTGTTTCTTTTTTTTAATTTTTAATTTTTTTTATTTATTTTTTTTTTTGAAAATTTAGTTTCTTGTCAATTAAAATAAATTGCATAAAATTTTATTTATCAAACACGTTTTTTTTATATTTATTTTCATTTTAAAATGAAAGTAAATTAAGGTGTTTATGGCTTAAATACCTCTTAACCCCATAATTTTTCAAACAGCAATTAAGTTATAAATTTTATAAAAAAAATTGTATTTCCTTTCTCCACTAGGCAGCTTTTACAACCTCATCTACTACTCTTTTCAAGCAAAAGACCATAATTCTTAAAAGGAAGAAAACTTTTTGTTTTAAATTACATTTTAAATGAATCAACGCCTCTTGTTAAATAGCCGGCAAGCTCGACTATGAATTATAATATCGAGTTTGTGGTTTAAATAGAAAAAAATAGAAATTTTTCCATTTAAAACTTTACATTTCATGGATATGTTGGAAAATTAATTGAAAATTCATTTGCATAACATGTTAACAGTGTAGAAGGCAATAAAAAAATTTTAAATCAAAACCAGTGTTGGCAAACACTTGAAAGAAAACAAAAAATTTAAAATTCAGTTGAAGTTTAAATTTTCAAATTATCATGAAACGCCTTAAGAAAAGTAGCCCCATAAATACAAAGAACACGCAAAGGAGATGACCAATTTCCTCTGTTTTTTGTTTTGTTTCAAGATAATCTTAAGCAGAGGGTGTTACCTTAAGAGGCGCTTAAATAAATTTAATTCTATTAAATATTAATTTTCTGTTGCGTGTTAGAAAATTACTTGTAATACAAAAACTAAAAAAAATTCTTTAAACATTTCTTGTTAAACATAAAATATTCATTAAATATGCGTTTCAAATTTAACAGCTTCCATTAGAGAAAATAAAAACTTTATATTTATTAGGAGTTCGTATTAATTTGCTCATGCTATTTTCTTTTCTCTAAGAATTATTGAAATAAATTACATCATTAACTTGTAGTTCTTAATAGACTTTCACTTTAATTATACAAAAGTTGGAATCTATAATGAGTTTGTTTTCTAATCAGAAACTTTTATGTCATATTAAGAATTCATACAGAAAAGAAAAAAATCTATATTTATTTGATAATTTTTATTTTCCATTTTTCTTTTATCTTTCTAGGTAAGTACAACTATAAAACAAGATGATGTTTATCGATAAATTTCAATTTAAATAATTATCTAAACATGATATGTAAGTATAACACATTTTATTTAAATTTGAAAAGCTTTAGAAAACGCTAAATGGGCTTTACACAGAGTTAATATAATAAAAACAAGGTGTCATGAAATGAACACACAATAAGTAAACAGGGATAATGACTCTTCATTGCAATTGCCATTGCAAACGTAGCAAACTAGCAAATTACTGCAAAAAAAAAAACAGAATATATGCAGGAATGCTAACTTTGCAACGTCTGCAACCCTTGCAAGATCTTTTGCAATGAAAAGTGATTACTGCTAATGGTTTTTGCTGAACAAAGTACAAAATCTTATAAAAGTTGCAAACAACTACTGTACAGTATCATCTATTACAGCTTCTGTATATGAACAAAATTCGATCTAGTTTATTCTTAACGAAACTAAATAAGTCCGACCCAAGCGACAGTTTCTGTGGATATTTTTATATTACTTTATTGAGCAATAATTTATAATAAAGTAAGTTGTCATATTCAAGTACAAAGGAACAATACATAAATTCAGAAAGAGAGTTCAAAAAAAAAAAAATAAAGAATAAAGAAAAAAATCTAAAGTTGTAGAAAATTCTATCTCGGTAGGCAACTTATAATTCACGCTATATTTTTTGCATCTTCGGCCCCGCCATGGCAGATGAAATCTCCAATGGGTATAAAACTTGGATTGGACGCTTCAAAATTACCTTGTTCTGCAATCGTATATTGCATGCCCTGACACGACCATCTCTGCCTTGGAAAACTCTTGCAATAACTATTAATTTCCGCAAAATCCTCGGCTTTAAATCTAAATCTAAATCACTAGCACAACATCACCAATCTTGACACTACGCATCGGTCCATTTTTATTATAATGAATAGAACGCAACTGCGGCAAATACTCAATTTGCCAACGTTTGAAGTATCGCCTCAATAAAATTTGCCGTATATACCAGGATTTAGCTAAAGTTGATTTTAGCTTTTAGCTTCTTTTGTCTTAGTAAGCCAAACAACTACATACTAGACTACTTAACTACCAACAAAAAATATATTTTGGTGCACAACCTGCACCTATATTCGGTTATTTCGGCGTTTGATGCTGATGGCTGCAATGGCCTCGGAAACTATGCCTGATTACAGTGTAGAAGAGTAATAAATAAAATACATACAGTCGGGCCTCGATTATTCGTAATCCGGTTAACCGGTAACCCCTATTAACCATGATGGACAAAGATCAGTGTATTGTTCTTTGTTTGCAATGTTTTCATATTGTTTGCTTCGACTAACGGGGAATTTCCTTGTTTGGATACGATGAGTCAGAAGCATTTGTAAGTGATTAGTTTAATTTTGAAATTTGAGATTTGTTAAATAACAAAAATATAAAAAAAACTCTTTAATCAAAATTGTTATTCGATTAACCGTGAAATTCGATTATCCGTAATTCTTCTGGTCCAGACCATCACAGATAATCGAGGCCCGACTGTATATGGCTCAGTAGGAACGCACCTGGAATTAGAGATTTCTTACATTCGAAGAAGATAAAATTGAATTAAGACACTACGACGCACAGTGGGACCAAATGCTTTTTTTTCGGGGATTAATTAATACCCCAACAGCAACAAGGGTGAAGCTAATAAAATTTGGAGTGAGTATATCTCAGATCAGTCGGCATATTTGAACAAAAGTTTGGTTATATTAAACGTGGAAGTCAGATAAGAGTCAGAACTACAATATGTACATTGGTGAGACATAGTAAATTTATGAATACAATTGGCAAAAAAAAAAAAAAAAACAACTACCAAATTAATTAGCAATGAAATCATTGTATAAATCACTAATGGGAGGATGATTAAAAGTGATCTTTCGCAACACCTGGCACTGAATGACTTCGAAAACATACATAATTGAATACTGCTTCTCACAGCACTCATGTTCTGTAAGTCAATTTTTAACCATGAGTACCGGGACCTGTATCGCCTCCGAACGACAGACTTGAAAAGCTTCTTCATGGCAATCAGTTACTCACACAATGACTTTTAATACAAATTATTTAGAAACTGATTTTAAAAGATTTTTAACGCATTTGAAATTGAATAAAACATTTTCGTTATATTTAATTACAAAAGGATGCGTTTTTTTTTAACAAAAAACCAACGATTTTCAGTTTAAAAACTTAAAAATAAAAATATGCTAAAAACGTCATTGCTATTCATTAACATTAGTGTCATAATCATCAGTAAAATCATCATTATCATCACAATCATTATATCTAATTAAATCCATAGCCTCCTCTGCAATCTATGTAAGTGATTAATTTTTAGCAACTCTACCTTGAGTAACAACACAATCGAAGCTTAACAAGTTATAGTTTTTAACATCTTCATTCGAAAACTATATCGAGCTGAAAGGAATTTTTGCTAAGATTTGGTCTTGTCCAAATTTTTAGTGTTTTTTAGTCTTAATTTTGTGCTCACCCTCGTATTACATGTTATATGTTTTTAAAAAAATTTCTGTTTTCTTTGATTTTAAAAATAAAATTTAATTTTTGCAAACATAATGGCGCCTGTGATAAAAGAAATTTGAAGTTATTACAGCCAAGCATTATTCACAGTCACACCAAATCTGTTCTGTTTTCAAAAACAAAGCCCAGACAATCATATATCGTACACTAAATTACTTGAATGTAAATCAACAAGTAAGAGAAAAATAATACAAATTTGAAGAATTTCATATAGGACAGACAATTAGATGGAGAAACACACAATTGGTTGATGAATGCACTCGTATTTATAGGAAATTGTAGACAAATTACGAGTATCATCCAAACAATTAGTCTCACAATTTATTTTTAAACACCACAACAAGAGGCAATAAACTAATTTCTTTGAAAACTAAGTTTGTATTTTATAAAGTATGAGGAAAAATTAAAAAGAAAAAAAAATTTAAGAAGTGAAACGAAAACAAATCATAAATCAATTTCCTTTATTTAAGAAAACAATTAGGGAGGTGCTCAATTGAAAAGTAATTGTAAATCTTTTCTTATTTGAACAACATTTGTTTTATTTTCATTAACATGCAACTAACAAGTGTCAAATTAGTGCATAGTTTTGGTTAATGAACACAATCTTTTTAATGTCTTTTAACGAGTTTTCTTTATCGCCCTCACATCTACACTTGATAAGTCCAAGTATGGCCAGGGGAATATAATTTATGAGCCATCTAATTATTATAGAACATCGCCTTTGAAATTATTTATGCAAATTTTCATTAAAAATCAACAAAAAGAATTAATAAAAATTTTAGAATTAATTAAAGTTTATGGTTTTACATGCTCAATAAATTTTATGAGATTTTAATTAGACGGAAATGAGAGAACAGGAAAGAGTGTTAAGTTAATTACCATAAAATAGTTATAAAATCAGGTATTAATAGAGAGTATGTATTCCGTTAGAAGTAATGTGCTGTACACGAAAGAGAAAAAAAACATTGTGGCATGTCTTTATGTAACAAATGTAACAAATGTAACACCAACGGAGTGTAACAAGATAAGATCTTATTTTATGGGTGCAATTTCGGTATAACTTCAGTGATATCATTAGGCTATGATTTATCTTCTAATTAATCTGTAGCTTACCTCTTGCAATAATTACCTATTACACGCTCTGAGGAATCCAGCAAATTAAGGTGTGCGTCACTATAAAGTGTAACACCCATTTTTCTTAATAACTTTTTTCATCTTTAATCAAAATTATTTTTCTTAATCACAATATCTTTGAAAAATGTGTCAGATTTTAAAATGTATCAGTTTGTCAAATTTGACTTGTTAGTTAGTTCACAATGGATAATCAAAGACAAGTGCATACAAAAATTATTCAAATAATTCAAAAAAACCATATTGGAGTTATACAAAAGTTGCTAGGGAAGTCCACGTGACCAGGCAATGTGTTTCCAGAGTGGTCAAAAAGTTCAACAAAGACCTAAAAATTGAAAGAAAGCCTGGAACAGGTAAAGCAAAACTGGTAACGAACGACGCGAAAGCCAAAAAGGTTGAGAAGCTTTTGCTGGCTCTTCCAAACATTTCTGGTCGCGAAGTGGCCCGGCGCATTCAATGTTCGGAAAGTTTTGTGAGCCGAGTTAAAGCTCAAGCTGGCCTTAAAACATTTAAAGTCCAAAAAGTTCCGGATAGAAATGCTAAGAAGAATATTGAAGCAAAATAAGGAGCAAAACTCCTCAAAAAAGAATTTTTTCAAAAGTTCGAATGTTGTGTAATGGATGATGAAACTTACGTTTTTGCAGACTTTGCGCAGCTTCCTGGCCAAGAGTTTTATGTAGCGGATAGTAGAGGCAATGTTTCTGAAGAGTTCCGAACTAAAAAACTATCAAAATTTCCCAAAAAGTTCCTAGTTTGGCAGGCTATTTGTAGCTGCGGCAACAGAAGTGCATCGTTTGTTACATTGGGATCAATAAACTCAGATATTTATATCAAAGAGTGTCTTCAAAAGAGGTTGCTCCTATTTCTAAGACAGCACAACATATCAACATTCTTCTGGCCAGATTTGGCAACATGTCACTACAGTAAAAGCGCAATAGACTGGTATAATAAAAATAATGTTATTTTTGTTCCAAAAGAGGCTAACCCATCAAACTGCCCAGAGCTGCGGCCTATTGAAAGATATTGGGCTCTGGTCAAAAGAGAACTAAAGAAGAGTACATCTGTTCCCAAAACCATTACTAGTTTTCGATATAAATGGACAGCTGGTACCAAAAAAATCACCGAAAACACTATAACATTGCTTATGGATGGCATAATGAATAAAATAAAAAATTTTATAAAATTAAATTAATTTTTAAATAAAATAATACAGAATATAAATCTGCAATAAAAATGCAAAATAAAACTGTTTTATTTTTAACTCTAGCTTACTCCAGTCAGTTTTTATTTGACTTTTGATGTGTTACAGTTTATAGTGACGCACACCTTAATATTAAAAGAAGATATATAATCAGTATCACTTCAAGTGATTTTAGTCTGAGGTAGGGGTCGTATGAATATAGCAGACATTTTTTCAGGTATCAAACAAAATAACATATCGTCGTGCGGGAGTTTATGTGCTATATCCGCCTTTTTATATATCTCGAGTTAATGATGCCACTTTAGGTTTTTGACACCAAAATTTTTAAAATCTTCAATCCATTTTCGGCTATTTATCTCCGAAACTGGACGAGATATCCGAAAACTGATTGCAGACTTGAAAAATTTGGGGTCGAAAACCTAAAGTGGCATCATTAACTCGAGATATATAAAAAGGCGGATATAGCACATAAACTCCCACATGACGATGTGAAAAGACGACAAAAAAAAAGAATATAATTGTCGGCTTTACTTATAAAAGATAATATAGAAGAATTTTGGTACCAGCTTTCAACTCTAACTCTAGAGCAAAGATGCCCAGTAGTGGCTGATATCAGCAAATTAAACTCACACGTATACTTACGCTCTTTTGTTTGATCGTCAATCAACCAATAGGAAATCAGCATGTTGAGTGGAAGAGACAAACTACACTTGCAGAACTTCTGTGTCTTATTTTTTTTATCTCACCAATACTACCTTGGGCATCAATGCTCTAGAGCAGGCCTGTTCAAAATTAAAAATGTAGTTGTGTTGGTGAGAAAATGATAATTACACTGCTGTACGTGTAAGTAGCAGTATCTGCAGTTGTATGAATTTTTTTAAGTAAAATTTATATATATAATTTCATCTAAAAATTTAATTACTTTAAGAACAATTTATAAATACTAATTTGCTATAAAGAAATAAAAAATACTTTTAATTTTTTAACAAAAAAAATTTTTAAGTTTCGTTTTTTTTATTAAATTTATTAAAAATTTTATAAAAATAATGAAAATGTCGCTGAAAAACGTTTAAACTATATTTTTAAGTGTTCTATGATAAGTAAGGTATTGCATTTACAAATTCATTTATAATAGAAAATATTTGTGTGCATTGCTATTAATTTTGTTTCCACTGCAAACAATAAATCAGCGTACACCCACCACGCATGTTAACTTGTCGCTGTCTCAGTGACGACTAAAAGCAAGAGCGTAAGAATACATGTGAGTTTAGCTAAGGAACAATTGTGTATGAAATTTTTATTTTTGAACAGGCCTGCTCTAGAGCACTACTGTAATGTGGATTGTGTTTTTTGATCTGCAGCTACTTTAGCTAAAAGGGTTTTTAAGTGCGATCTAACTGGAAGATTTCTAATATAACGTTAATCCCTTAAAGTCCCCAAAGCTATGGGGACTATTTTTTTTTTTATTGAGACCAATGCTAGGGACAAACCCCTACTGAAGCTGTGCATTGTATTGGAATTTTTGAAAAGGACATTAAAAATTTGGTTTCTTATATTACTATTCAGCGCCTTAGGAATGTAACAAATTGCTGTGAAGTGATCATTCAAAGGCCAGTGTTATACCTTCATCTTCAGTTTGAATGATAAACAGCAATTGCTCCATTGTTGTATGTTGATTGGGTGCGGTGAGTGCCTTTGCTAAGTAGGTTTAGTTGTTATCTCTGCTACTTCCCAATAGGTGGCGCTTTTCTCCAGATTATTCTTTTTTTGTTGTCACTGGTTAAGGTAGAATATAGTAGAATGTCAGAGAAGCGGTTTCTTTGTAGATGGACTTATTGGTAGGGAGGAGGGGGAACCTCTTTTTTTGAAATTATAATTCTGAAAAAACCGCAAACTAACTTTTTAATTTTTTTCAATTTCGCTGGGATTTAAACCTGGGCCGTTTAAGTTTTCATCAATCTATTGGCAGTATGCCCCCCCCCCCCCCCCCAGAACTGTAAGTGCATTCACTAGTTTGGAAAACAAGATTCTTGCTCTATATATCTTATGAGTTATTCATAGTTAAGTCACTTGTTATGTCATCATATTAGTACGGTTTTAGCAGTTGCCGCTTAATTAATTGGCAAGGTTCCTTCTCTAAGACGTGCAGTGGTCGTATTTACTGGTTTGGTAAACCCAAGGTTCTTGCACTGAATATCTTTGATACGAAGCTCTCTTTGCCACATTTGCTGCTTTGAGTGGCAGTAATCATTTCTGTCCTTTCGTTTCAAGCTTTCTTGGGGATTGCTTTTTAAGAATTTTAATAGACAGTAATTCTTCTAATGAGTTCAGCATATAAAACCGCAGAATTCAGTTCCTTTAAGTGTTTCTTTAGAAACTTTTCCCTATTCTAATACTATCTTTCAAAACATTGCTGTCAAAATTATTATTGGGCACACACAGAGTAGTAAAGCATTACAAATAAAAACAGAGAACAAATTTAACATATATTGCGCATTGCAAAGTAGTGTCATGCATTAATGAACTTACGTTATTGTCAAAACTATGCACTATGTTGTATTGCAGTGTTGTTTTGCAAACTGTATGTATAAAACCTTGTATGTTTTACTCAAATTGCATCACTTCGTCCTGTGTTGAACCGTATATTTCATTATATTTTTTATTATGTAATATATTTCTGAAATCCTTAAGGCGTTAAATTAGAAAAACCATAAATTTTGCACATTTTAAAAGCTGACCATCACGTGTCCACCCTTGCGTTATTTATACCACTGTAACTCAGCTCGTTAGTAATTTCCTCTACTTGATTTAAACAGGATTTCCTTAACTCGTGTTAGACATATTTTTAAAAAGTTCTACTCTCAGCCACCCTTTTTCTAACAACATTATGTAACTATGAATGGGGTGCAATTCTTTTTTAGAGAGTAAATTTTTAACAATTTAATAAAAGCTTATCTGCATGTAATAATCAACAGTACGTATGTATATGTAAGTATAACAAATATAACAAATAACTGAAAACATAAACAAACTTTTTTCTCTTTCACTCTTCTTTACAGATACCTAACAAAGTGTGTAATACACTTGCCATGTTAACAAATATTTGTTTTCTCTGTTTAAGTTTTCACAGTTTCATAATAAAAATCATATGTTTATTATTTTGCAATATATGTATGTTTGTGTATATTTGTAAAATTTTGTATGTTTTTTTTTTATAAATTAATAAATTAAAGACCCTTTATGTTTCCGGCAAAAATAATTCTTTTTATTTGTTATGCTTAATAATGAAAATGTTTAAGATTTCAGCAAACATTGTTTATTAAAGTGTAACAAAACCAAAGATTAAATTGTTATGTTCACATGCATTAAATTGAAGCCTTCTTCTATTACACAACTTAGTTGGGTTTTTTTTATTTTATTATGAAGTATGTATAAAAGTCAAATGTGCGTGAAAAATTCTTATTATCAAACTAAGATTACAAACGTTATGGTCATAGAGAAATGATACAAGTATTGCTAAGATTGGCTCAATCATTAAAATATAAAAAATAAATGTTCGAAAATATTATTACAAAGAGATTTGTAACATTTGAACTTTCTGTTTGCTCGGAAAGATCGATTAATTTAACCATTTTAGACTTTTTTTTTGCAAAGTTTCCTGAAGTTATCAACATAGAATATATGTAATGTAGGAAGAAATCACCAGAATTTCAAAACTTGCAATTTTTTATTTACTAAATTGCCGCCCAAAAATATCTAGTGAGAATTTCGTTGAAAAATTAAATAAAAACATTTATATGCAATTTAAATTGTACCAATTTTACATTGGCAATACTGGTGAATTCCATGTCGAATTGTTCACAAAGTGTGTCAATTTTACAACAAACAGTAATTGAGGGGTGATATAGTGCGTGTTATAGTAGTTAGAACGCTATGGAAAAAACTCAAACGGCCCAGGTTCGAATCCCAGTAAAGGTATAAAATAAAAAAGTTAGTTTGGTTTTTTCAAAATTACAATTTAAAAATAAAGAGGAAGAAGAAGAAGAAGGAGACCATCTACAAGAAAACCACATTCCATTCTATTCCACCTTAACCACTGACAAAACAAGAGGTTCCCCTCTCCAAGAATCCCATCTACAAAGTAACCGCTCCCTGACATTCCACTCTATTCCACCTTAACTTTTAAGAACGAAAAACGAATGATCAGGAGAAAAGCGCCACACAGTGTGACAACGCCGGCATTAAATACAAGGAGTCATTGTAGAGCTCTGAAACTTTGCACAGGTTATTTTTTAGACAATTCCAGTTTTTTTTTTTTTTTAAATTAAGAAAATCCGCGCACTTTTACGCCCACCTCCCATACAATAGAAATTTGTAAAATGCCGTATTGTCCGTAATACTTTAGGTATAACTTTAAATTTTGGTATACTTGAATGTTATATTAGTACAAATATTATCGGAAAAAATTTTGAACTTTGGCCCACTTTTACCCCCACCACCCATACAACCTTAACATAAAAAGTGCTATATTTTCTAAAATATTTTAAGTACAACCTTCAAATTTGATATTACTGTAATGTATATCATTTAAAATGTTTCATGGAAAAATTACAATAACACGCCCAGTATTATGCCCACCTCCCATTGAAAAAAAGAAAAATGTTGTTTTTTATTCTATCAATAATTTTTTAATATCATCATGGTATTCTAATTTTTTCAATTTCATTCTCATTCTAAGTGAATTAATATAAAAAATTAAATTAAAAAAAATAAGTGTAAAAATTTGTAAACATACTATACGTATAGCGACAGAATGCGTATTTTTCGTATATTTAAAGTACTTTTGCAAACTTTTGCTATATGTTCTTTACTTTAAATGAAAGCTGAGACTTCATTCTTTCATTTGATATAAGTCTGTACCTAGGGCGAGGGGCTGCTCTATATTTCCTAGTCCATTGAAAATGCAAAATGTTCAATTTTTACACCACAATTCTGTTGTTAAGAAATTTTTTTTTTGTGATTTTTTTTTTTAATTTATTTTTTCATCTACTCATTCTACTACAACTAAATTAATTAAAAAAATACTTTAAAGTTATATTTATTATGTATTTTTTTATTAATAAGCTTTTGAATATTACATATTGAACTAACTAATTTTTCAAACGCGTTGGCATACCTCAACTTTGACTTGCTCTAGACCAAAAAATAATGAAGTTATGAGGCTGAAATTTCAGGGAATTGTTACTCATATACCTGTTAATATACTGTGAAAATTTCATCCAAATTGGTATGGCACGCCAAAAACCATTTTTTGCCGCTTTTACTATGGGGCTGTCACACTGTGCACCACCTCTTGGGAAGTAGTAGATAACAGCTAAAAACCAACTTAGCGAAGGCACTCACCGCAATCATCATGCAACGATGAGGCAATTGCTGTTGATCATTCAAGGGTGAAGGTATAACACTGGGCTTTGAATAATATAAGAAAAAACTGTAAGAAAATAAAATATATGTTCTGTTGTCATAATATACTGTTCTTTCCACAAAAATGCCAATACAATGCACAGCATTTAGTAGGGGTTTACCCCTGAGTATTGGTCTCAATAAAAAAAATTATTACATTTTGACAGTTCCCACATTCATTTACTGCAATGCATTTTGACAACTTCAACTAGCAACAACCAACTAGACAGCTGATAGACCTATTATTTTAGAACCAACGAAAGATCTCTGTAAGTTGCTTGACTACAATCGCATACAGATTGAGTACCAAATATTAGCAGTAAAGATGTATCCAAGAATTTTTTCTTGTTCTATCCTCTTCTGGCAACAGGATAACTCAAGAAGAATTCAACTTAGGATTACACCTAAGAAATTTTAGCATTTCTTAGCACTGTTTAGTAGAAAAAACTTACACTCAACAAAATTACCTCGCGGAACATTAAATTCGATAAATGCTTCCCCATATCAAATAATTCTGACACCTTTAAAACAAAAAGAAGAACATTTTTGGCTGTTCTATATTTTCTCTTTAATATTCTTAAAACTGTTCTGATTTTCTTAAACAAATACATACTAAAATAATAAAATCAATGATTTCTTTCATTTGATATTTTGTCACACCTTTCTTGACAACAATAATACAATGGCACAGACCAAAACGTGATAAAATAATTTCCCATATCTAATGCGTCATAAAATCATATGCAAACAAAGTGCAATACAATCAAATTAAAAGAATGAATAAAACTTTAGTACAAAAGGAACTCATAATCTTAACACAGCATGTTATAATCAGCAGAAAAATCAAATGAATATCAAACAAAACCAACAATCAGTCAGTCTCTTCAGTCAACCACATGAGATTCATTTTATTTATGGTGGCAACGCATACATAATTGTGTAAGAGAACAAACAAAAATTCTAACACCTTTTCTAATTCGAGAATATAAAAAGCGAGTGTGTGTGTAAACATGTATGTCTTTTGGTATCAAAACAAAAGCAGCGTAATCATCATAATTCATAAAGGTGGATACATGCATCCATGGTAAGATGCAATAGAATAGAGCAGACATTGGCGTCGGTGGTTATATTTGTTCTTTTGCTTTCTTTTATTCCAACGTGATTTTATTTCGATAATAATCGTAGGCCGCTGAAATTAACAAAAAGTTCTTTTTTTTCAAATCAACGTGATAAACTCAGTATGAAAGTTTATTTAGCCTAAATTTTGTAATTACACTGAAAGAAATTATGTGGTAACTGGGGAAATTAAGTGCTAAACTTACAACCTTAAAATACAAAATTGATCGAGCACGGTGTTTTAAACGTGCGTAATGAAGAAACTTTCGATATTAGGCTACTCTATCTAGGTTAGAGTCCTATGAAACCTTCACTGCACTCTGGGCAATTGTAGCTGCAACGCTACATAACATGAAGTCAATAAACTCTTTTTGAGAGTGCACTAGTCGATTTTCTGCAAGCAAGCATCGGGCAGACACTAACTACCGTAACGCACTTAAACCCCATAGCACTGGGAATGGTTTTCTTCTAATAATACGTCCCAGACTAACTAGAGCCTCTTCTCAAGAAGGCGGCTCAATCTCAAGTTATAGATATACCACTAAATATATTTGAGATCTGCTGGAATCAAGCGTGGCTTGGTTATAAAAAAAAATAGTGCGATATTTGCGGAACAGAACAGTGATGTGAGTGAAAACAGGAAAGGGTATAGGAACTTAACCTTTTCGGAAGGCCATCAATTAAGAGATTGTCTAATGGATGTACCGTTCTTATGGTGGAAATTTCGGAGATTTTCAGGGTCTTGTATTGGATGAGGATAGGCTCTGAGGAAAGTTCTGAAGTGGTTATCTCTGCTGATAGACAAGCGTTACCTTTGCTTCCGATATAAAGATTCTAATAGTCGCCTACACTACTCTGATAACAAACTCTTCGGAAAGAAATCGGGAAAACTCTCTTTACATGCCTTTTTGTCTCTTTAATAGTAAATAGCTTTCAAATACTAAGTTGCTGTCAGATCCCTGTCGAGTATGACCACAAACTCTAAAATTGTCGGCGACTGTGGCGATACTCTTGCCACACTTTCGGGACAATGCGAGGTTAATTTGATATGGGCTCCTGGTCACAGGAACATGGCGGGTAATTGTACTGCGGATGAATTGGCTAGGGCGGGCAAGTCTCTGCCGGACGTTCTTCCTCATGTGGAAGTGGGTATACCTCTTTCCTCCGTTAGACTCTTTGTTAGAAAGAAACATTTATTGGACGCTGACCTGTCCTGGTCGCGGGAGGAGTTTTGTCAAGTTGCTAGACTCACCTGGCTTGAGGCGTACCAATCAGCTCTTTAAACTGGACCGCAGAAATATCTCTTCTGTTGTATCTGTCCTCACAGGTCACTGTGTGATGAGCAGGCATGCAGAGAGACTGCGCTTACATGCAAATGACTTCTGTCGTGGCTGCGGGTCGATTGAGAAGGAGGAAACTGTAGTTCAATATACTTGCCAGTGCCCATCTCTGGCCCGACGTAGATTTCTTGCATTGGGATCTCCTTTTCTCGATGGATTAACTGACCTGTCAATCCTGGACATTGGTTCAATTGCCAAATTCATTAGGCTCTCTGGCTGGTTTCCAGCATAATTTTCTGGGGAAGTGGTGCTTCTTGTGTGGAGCTACATCATGTGGTATCACAACGGGCCGCTATGCGTGCTCAAGTGTGCTTTTTCATTACGAGGCTGCCACTTCCTCCTATCCTATCCTATAGATATTTCTAAGGCTTTCAAAACAATACAACTTTGTGATAAAAAATTGAACCTTAAGTGTAACGTGTTTAACAAATGCTTACATATTCGACACAAAGGTGTTATTGTTACCCAATACATGATCATCAATACTTCCTAGTGGCAAAGCATTGCAAATACATTTTACGTGTCTCATTTAAATGCCATCTTCAACCTTTTTAATATAAAATTTTTAAATTTTTCTTAAATTTAACCTGTAATTTCTTTAAGTGTACACTGTTCTAACTGCTTAGAACGTGCTGGCTTACACAGCATTTCCATAATCAAATAAAAGGTGAACAAAAGAATAAATATTTGTTCTTCGCTTTTTATGTCTTCTTTCAGCTCTAATTGAGTGGACAGGTGTTGAAAGCTAAAATAAAATACTCGTATAAAATTAAAATTAAATCATAATTAAGCTGTCGACACTTAAGAGTTTATGTTTAGAAATGAAAATTTTATATAAAAAAAAAATTATAAAAAAGTGTCACAAAAAATTTACCCAGAATTTATGGGGTCTTAAAAATTCCATAAATGTTGTTGCAATTAGATGATTACAATTGTTCAGAAAGAAAAGAAAGCCTCCTGGCAAGAGGAATCAGTGAAAACTGAAATATATTTAAATTTGTAAATTTTCAAACACAGTTTGAAACTCTATCGCCACCATTAGAAAGAGCGTCTTCAAAAGCATACACAAACCATGTTTTAATATTGAAAAACTACATGTTTTCATCTTTTCTTTCTTTCTGTTTAATAATTTTCATTTTGCGCCTCCATGTCATGTTAAATTTTCTTTCTTTAATGTTGTAGGCTGGCAGCCTGACAGCTAGCCGGAGTCAACAAAACGGCATAACTTTTGAAATGCTAATGATGCATGTAAAGGCGTATTAGTGGTGTGGTATTGGGAAAAACCAACATACCGAAAATAGAAACAAAATTAAATGAAATGAAATGCAACATTTTGTCCATTAAAGCATGTTATGATAATGAATTGTGATGAGATGGCAAAAGAAATGTCTTCTTGATTGTCTACAGTTCCCTAAGAAATAATGATGATAGTGATGGTGATCATCTATGTACATCATCATCACCATCCACATAAAGAAAGTGGTATTGTGTGAGATTGTCTTGTACTTTATGATGTTAAATTACTACGTTTGACATTTGAGTACATTTTTACAAATTTAATAATTTATCACTTGTTTCAGTTTAATTTTTAACAAATATGTTTACAATATACACACCCACGCACATACACCTTCATATACATACGAAGTATGTTCAAGAATAACGGTTAAATTTTGATAATAATCAAAATCAGCTGTCAGGTCTGATTTGACTTTTGTGCGAATAAATTGTTTAGACCAGTGATGTCCAAAATGAAAATTTCGTTTGTGTTGGTAAGCGAATATAAATTGCAGTGTGAGAAAAGTTTAGTAAATTTAAATTATCCGACTTGATTGAGTTTAAAAACATTTTATGTATAATGGTTGCCCAACATGACATGTTAGGACAAAACACATTTAGCTGCTCGCTTAGAAGAGAATGAGATAACACGAGATACTGTCTTGTCCTAACGGCGGCAATAAAATCAGTTTACGCTGGGTCACAGGTTATGTGAGAGTTGTGAAGAATGAAAATGCAAGTGAACTTGACAGTAAAGATGCCTCCACTTCATCAATGGGATCAGAACCCTTCTGTAGGTTGGAAGAGGAACGTGTAGGGGCTTCATTAGTAAAAGGCAGATCAATGAGAGCCAAGCCATCTATTCAGTCCATGCAGGTCAGAGACAGTCGAAACGTTTGCTGAGTAGCTATAACAAGAACAGATTTAAGTTTTGCATTTGATTATTTAAGGGCTTTTGAATAGTCTTTGCAGACTAAACGAGCATTTGAACAGGTAAGAAATATTCACCTGTTTGGTGAGCAGACTCCGAAGTAAGGAAACAGAGTCACTAAAACATACATTTTATGACTCTAATGAATTCTAACAAGAGATATCTGAGGCTTATAGAGTTTTAGGTAGAGAAATATCATTATTAGTACCGACTAATATCCTAAAAATGCTTAGAGCGACGAAGTTAGGAGGGATATTTACGGGGAGACCTTATATGAGCAGAGGTTAGGTTGTAGAACTAATATACCTCATTAACAATAGCAAAAACAACAATAGTAGGTTTGGGCGGCCCCAAAACAGCCATCAAGGCTTCGACTGTGATTAAAAATGTTACTGAAGATCCCGCTGGTTTTTCCAAATGAAATGCCACGCAATTGGGTATAAAATCAACGGTCTTTATAAAGAATTTTTCTGAAAGATTGGAAAACATTTCCTTGCAGATTGTAGACAAAGCAATGCAAGCCATTTAAATATCAACTATGAGGAAGATAAGTTGTCATCGAAAATCATTATGAACGACGAGATCCACTTGCATATTAAAGGATACCGAAATAATGCAGAATTATTATTTTTGGAGCACTTAAGATCTGCGTATAACACATGAAGGGCCAATAAACTCCTTTAATGTTACTGCGTAGTGTAGCGTTGTAACAGTAGGCACCGCAGGACAAACAGCTACTGTGAATGGCGAGCTCTACAAAGCCCCGCTCAAGGACTCAACTGGACGAACTGGAAATAAGAAACATGTTCCTTCAACGGAACCAAGCAATGGGGCATACTGCACGATATTCAACCACAATTTCAGCGGTTGCATTTTCATGTCAAAATTTCATAAGCATACCAAACATATCGTTGTGCGGGAGTTTATGTGCTCTATTCGCCATTTTATATATCTCGAGTGAATGATGCCACTTTAAGTTCTTGACACCAAAATTGTTAAATTCTGTAATCCGTTTTCGGCTATTTATCTCCGAAACTGGACAAGATATCCGAAAACGGATTACAGACTTGAAAAATTTGGGGTCGAAAACCTAAAGTGGCATTACTAACTCGAGATATATAAAAAATATGAAATGGCGAATAGAGGACATAAACTCCCGCACGACGATATGTCAACAAGATTCTAAGTTTTAAAGGGCCCTATTTTAAGTAAATTTAATCGAAAATAAAACATGAAATTTAAGCCGAAAACATGTTATCTGGACGAGTGTAGAAACATTTAAAAAATAAATTTTTTAATTTAACAAAAAAATTTAATAATTTTTCCGCACAACCCTCGTGCTGTTACATGTTAAAACATTTATTATTTTAATATTTTCATTTCGTTCTTCTCTCAAAAAATAATTAAAACTCAACGCAGGAAAACACTTTCATTTTCATGTAAAATCAAGGGGGAAACAAACAAAAACAGCTCGATTAATGGTCGAATATGTATGTACTTGTGACAAAGATACCGGGTAATGAAATATATTTGAAAAAAAAAATTTTTTTGTTTTCAGTTTTTATCTTTTTTTTATTATATTGCTTGTACAAGTGTGTACATTTAAAAAACTATGTATTTGTTTTACTTAAATTACACACACAAACACATCAATCATCATCATTAGTTTTACATTGGCAGTCATCATATGATCATCACAAGACTCCAGTGGAGGCAACCACATACCACACACCACCTCACATTAATATTTAGTTCTTTAGTTGCATGCCGCCATTTGAACAAGAAGACCACCTTCGGTCTATATTTGTTTGGGAATTAAGGAACTTAAGACATCTCAAAATCTAATAATAATCTGCATGTTATGCTGTGTTGTGATCATAAAAAAATTTCAGAATTCATGCTCTCATTCAGGAAAACGTAAAATGGAATAAAAAAAATGTAAAAAAATTTAAGCTTTTTAATTTAAGTGTAATTACGAACAATAGATATTAATTTCACGTCATATTTTTTCGTTTACAGTGGGCGACAAACCGTTTTTTTTTTTCATTTGTTTTAGTAAAGAATTAATTCGCCAATAAATTTGGACACAAATTTGAAGAATTCATGATTACAAGCTTGATTGATGGTTGCAATTGCGTTGTAAATTGGTTTATTTCTTCAAGAAACAGAACAAATTTTTGTCTGCTTTAGAGTCTGTTCATCATAATTTTTTTGAAGAAGAAAAAAAAAAAGCTTAAAACTTCTTTAAAAAACGAATTTTATTTTTCTTACTATTTACTTTCGTTTATAGCATCAGTACAATTTAGAGTAGGAAAATAAACAAAACGAAACGTTTAATTTCATTTTGTTTTGTTCTTTACAATGAGTACAACAAAAACAAAACAAAAACAATGGGAGCGATTGTCCTATTTTGTTTTGTATATTGTTTTTGTTTTGAGCACTACAAATGCACTAACTCAAATGTGCGAAGGTAGAAAAAAATGAATGAGAACAAAATTGAAAAGTTTGAAGAAAATACGTTTGCAAATATTTGCTAATTGCCTTTCTCATTATAACTCCCTAATATATTATATATGCATACTTACATTCCTAAATGAATCAAGATTTTTGGCAAAGCAGTAAACATTTTAATTATGATTTAAATTTTATTCAAAAAAAAAAGGAAAAAAAAATATAAATAAGAACTAAATGAAACGCTCAAAAAATACGTTTCTCCTTTTTATTGTACCCAATTATAAGAATGTAACGGAATATCAAAGCAAGCAAAAGAGCGAAAAGAAAATTGTTTTGTTTGTGCTCTTTTTCATTTAAAAAGTATTTGTTTTAGTTTTGCTCATGGACAAAACATTTAAAACAAAAATTAGAAAAGTTTTTGACTTTGTGCAAACGATTGCCAAATGTTTTGTTTGTTTGCCCACTCTGGTACAATGAAATGCATTAGTAAGAGTCATTCCCTATAAACTGGTATTGTCAGACAAGCAAATCTAAAAACAAGACAAAAGCCAAAGATATCATATTGATTCTGTTTTCATTTTTAAACTAAATTAATGACAACTGCCTAATGGTAAAAAAATCAAGAAACTAAAGAACATAACAGACTGCATCTTATTATTTTGTCACTCACTATTTGTGTTGTAATAGTTTTCTTTTTAATTTTAAAAGTTTTCTAAGAATTTTGAATTTTAGAAAGTGCATTTAGATGGAATATTGTTGTCAATTTGTTTTGAATTTGTATTTGTTGTAGAAAGTACTTTAATTATAATAGAATTTCAAATAGAAAACAAGTGTTGTTTTTTAAATTTCTAAACATTTTTTCAAAGATAAATTAAATGATTTTTTTATTGCCAAAATTCATTAATTTTTTTTATATTTTTTTGATTTTTTTTTATTACTAAAGGGTTATCATTTTTATGAATATTTTCAATAAAATTATTAATTGCTTTTGTTTTATATTTTAAAATTTAAATATTAATTTTGATATTTCTAAGAAAAAAACCATATGGCTCACTGTTTGACAAAATGTTGTCAAAATGTAAGACCATAAATTTAACTGATAATTTATAGTGGGAAAAAGGTCAACTGCTAGCAATTCAAATTCTGTTAATGAATAAATTATTTGATAAATTTTAAAAAGTTTAAAAAAACGAAATTAATAAAATTCGAAAAAACGCCTTTTATAGCAAAAAATTGGTTTTATATCTTGATTTTTATAAGCATGCTTGGCAATATAAATTTCATATTTTTCTAATATGGGATGATTTTAATTCATTCAGCACGCCTGTTCGATAAACAAAAATTTAAAATTAAATAAAAAACAGTTTATCAACTAAATTGTGTAATTTATGGCATATTTTTGTATATTAAAATATGTTTTATTAAAAAAGCTTTCAGCATGTTTCTAATATGGATATCTTTTTTAATGAAGTCATTAATACACAACAGCAGTTTGAGGGCATACGTTTTTGATGAAAAGAAATATTTTTAGGCAAAACAATATTGTCTGCTCAATGTAACTCCGTTTAGCTTAAAATTTATTTATTAATTTCTTTTAAGAATTGCGTCTTTATTTGACCTGAATCTTTTATTACGCAGGAAGTATATAGCCATCCCTAAATAAAAGCGGCAAGCAGAACGTTTTCTTAGGCTCAGAGTTTTTGCTGAACCGCCATCCCTAAAACAGGGCAATCCAAACAACATATCGTCGCAAGAATTAAAGAACGCTGTAACTGAAAAAAAATCGAAAATACGTTTTTTGCATCATTTTTATCAGAAAAAACATACGCGTCGATTGGTCCCGGTCCCAGATATCTACGATAAAAATAAATTCACTTACGCCGTCTGCGTTTTGAAAAATGCCAGTGTCTTTGTTCTACTTTCATACAGGTTTGTTGGCTCTGGTGAACATTTAAGGTTTTGTCAGTTACAGCGTTCTTTAATTCCATCGACGATATGTATGTTTATATAACAATCCTGACTAACTTAATAATGAAGGGCTTTATTATATTGATATTTGTGACGTAAACTAATTTTATAGTATTATTTTATTAATTTGTATTATAGGTATTAGTGATGTAAAAGTATTGAGTATTTGAGTACTGAGTACTCGATACCATGAATATTTACCGGTACTCAATATCCAAAAGTAACAATTCAATATTTATAGCGTTATATTCTTTAGTATGTTATTGCAAGTTTTCCTTAAAATCCTTTGAAATAATACAAATTAAAAAAAAGGATATAAAAGAAGCATTTGGGGCAATGTGTGGGATTAATATGCTTTTTAAAAATTGTGTTAAAAAGTTTAAAATAAAATGGCTTTCAGAAAAAAAAGCCAAATATTGAATTATTGTACCGAAGCCGGAGAATATTTAGCACAATGTAAACTTTTTAAATCGATGATTTCACATAAAGATATATCGTCAATGGAATTAAAGAACGCTGTAACTGACAAAACCTTAAATGTTCACCAGAGCCAAAAAACTTTTATAAAAGTAGAACAAATACACTGGTACTTTTCACTTCGCAGACAGCGAAGGTGAATTTATTTTCTGATAAAAATGATGCAAAAAACGTATTTTCGATTTTTTGTCAGTTACAGTGTTCTTTAATTCCATTGACAATATGCTGTGAGCCTGTATTATTCTTGCTTTAAAATATTACGTTTATAGGAGAGGGCAGCTCTAGTTTAGAGAAGCAATTGAATGTAATGTCGTAAATGTAGAATTAGATGTGTAGAACATAGGCTTTAGTTTAGAATTTTTTTTTAACTTTTATCTATCGTGAAAGACGAAGGATTAAAACTTCTTGTAAAAACATTAAACACATAGTATACGTTACCAACTAGGTATATTTTAACTCAAAAACTTAAACATTCGGAATTTGAAGATAAGTTTAGAGATTTGAAATTGACTCCATTAGTGTTAAACATGTTTGCCTAACAACAGACGCATGGACATTTGTCGCAAATGCATCATATATATGTATATCTGTAACTGCATATGACGCTGATTACCACTTTAAATCTCATTTTCTTACTTGCTTCGAATAATGTGGAGCATACAAAACAAAATTTCATTCGTAGTCTCTGAAAATGCCGCAAACATTTTAGCAGCTATAAACTGCAGGTTGGTGCAGCTTACCATACCTTTTACTTTTAAATAAAAAAAAGACAATTAAGTATTGAGTAGCATTGAGTACTCAATTTAAAAAGAAACGAGTAGTATTGAGTTGTCAAAAGTAACCGCTTTTTACATCACTAATAGGTACACCAATACCCCGATTTGCGTCGCTTCAGTTTGCGTCGCTTCGAAGTTGCGTCTTTTTTTAAGTTTCTGGAATTTCAATGTTGCGTCGTTTTTGTTTCAGTTTGCGTCGCATGGCTTCGAAGTTGCGTCGTAAATGCTTCGATTTGCGTGGTTGATATGAAAATGTTTTTACAAAGTTAAAGCAAAAAAGGGGATTTCCCGTTTAGTAGAAAGCAAATTTGCAGGTGTGCGTTGTTTACCTGTTAAGCGTAGTTATTAGTTTCGAATTATATCAGTGGTCTTCACAATTGTTATATTTTTATTTTAATAAAATCTGTTATTCAAAAAATAATAAGAAAATATATTGATTTAAAAATCCTTTTTCTAAGCTAAAATGTTTAAAAACTATATTGACTAAACGAAAATCAAATACGTAAACAATTGAAAATGCTGCTTCAGTTTGCGTCGTTTCGGTTTGCGTCCCATTTTTTCAGTCCCAATTAGCGACGCAAACCGGGGTATTGGTGTATTTATTTTTTTATATTATTATTTATTTTCTTCTATCGAGGTATGGTTTAGTTATTTTTTACTAATGTAGTTTTAGCCCATTTTTCAGTAATAAAAGAAAAACAAAATATATATTTTCACACTTTTTTTATTAAAAAAAGTCACTTTTAGCTTCTTTATAGTAGAAAACAGTATTTAACTAGTGTCACACGTTCTCCGCAAGTAGTTTCAACAAAGTTTTGTTTTTCTTGGGCAAAACAAATACTTACAATCTATAAAAAAATAAAAATAGAAATGTATGATGACAGTTGCCTAGTCTTGTGTCTAAAATTAATATATTTCCGTCAATACATATGGCTAGCTGGTTGGCTGACTGAAAGCTCATCAAACAATTTCTTTCAAGTGTGAAAACTATAAAATTTTAGTGGTTTTATTTTGATTTTAAATCATTTTTTTCGTCTATTAAATTTTAAGTGTGAGGTGTGTAGAACAAATTATACTGTTGACATCATGGAAAAAAAATATGCACCACCATGTGGTTTATTAGACAAACTTAATACAAATCATAAGCACTATGGCATTATTTCTATAATTTTTTTTTTTTTTTGTTTTCATAAGCACATACATATTTACTAATTTTTTTAACTATAAAATTTAATGAAATAATGCAAAAAAAAGGTAAAATTAACAAAAAAAAAAACATCAACTAAGGAAGGCCCCGGCGAGATTCGAACTCACGATCTCCTGTTTACTAGACAGGCGCTTTAACCAACTAAGCCACGGCGCCCTTAAGAATTTTCTTCATTTTTAAGCATATACGCAGAAATTCTGTTATTTTTTTTAACTACATACAAACTCATAATAAAATTAACATTTTTATATTGTTTACCATTTATAAAAATAGAACAAAAGGAAATAAAAATAAAAGAATCCACATACATGTGTGGAATTGTTATTGTTTTTCGCAGTTTATGCTTTTAATTTAAAGATAACAGAGATGGGAACAAATAATTGTTAAAGTAATAATAAAAAGAAAATACAAACAAAAATAACATTATCTGGTATGTGATGGAAAACGATTTTGACCGAAATTAAAATCAAGTGAAAAATTTTCGAGTTTACCATATTTTATTGAGGTTGCCATACTTTGTTGAATTTAAAACAAAAACATTTTGTTTGTTTTGTCAACAAAGGCATAAATTATAAAAAAATACAAACAAACTGAACGTTTGATATAATTTTGTTTTGTTCTTTACAATGAGTAAAACAATAACAAAACAGAAACAGTGAGAACGATTGTCATATTTAATTTTGTATATTGTTTTTGTTTTGAGCACTACAAATACACTAACTCAAATGTGCGTAGGTACAACAAAAAATGAATGAGAAGAAAAAGAAAAGAAGAAGAGAAAAAAGAGCAAATTATACGAATGTAACGGAATAACAAAGCAAACACAAGAGCGAAAAGCTGATTGTTTCATTTGCGCTCTTTCTCATTTAGAAAGCATTTGTTTTGGTTTTGCTCATGTACAATACCATTAAAAAAATTTTATGACTTTGTGGTAACGTTTGCGAAATGTTTTGTTTGTTTGTATTTTTTATAGAGTGTCACAACTTTGAGTTGGCATCACTGCTTTATTGGACCACCCACTTAACAGCTGATAGTTGCTTTTTGTTAAGTTTGCTTTGAAATTTCAATATGAACCAGAACAACTCGAGCAAATTGTTGACATTTTTAATAAAAATAATTGTTCTATTCTATTGATGTCGATTTTGATTTTTCATTCAAAATTTTATTTTCCGGTGAAGCCCATTTCTGGTTGAATGGTTACCTACCCATTGCGTACCATAAGCGGAATTGTCACATTTGGAGTGAGGAGAATTTACAAGCTTTGTCGAACCACAGAAAATTACTGTTTGGTGCCCTTTATGGGCCGGCAAAGTCATTGGCCTATATGTATTCAAAAATGATGATGATCAGAATGTTACTGTCAATGGTGAACGGTATAGGAACATGATTCGAAATTTTTTCGTACCTCAATTACATGCCATGGAATCTTGCTGATATGTAATTCCAATAGGACGGAGCCACGTGCCACACAGCGGGCGCTACAATAGATTTACGCAAAGAAACTTTTGATGAAAGAATGATTCTACGTAATGGCCGAACTAATTGGCCACCAAGATTGTCTGATTTAACCCCATTGGATTGTTTTCTTTGGCGTTATGTTAAGTCAATTGCCTACGCCAATAAACCACAAACAATTGAACACCTGGAAATCAACATTCGAAGAGTTATCGGCAAAATACGGTTGCAAATGCTGAGAAAAAATTTTGAAAATTGGTGTTCCACATTGCTTTTTCTACTCGTCAGCCGTGGCCCGTTATATTGATATTAAAAATACATTTCATTGCTTTATTATGATTTAAACTTGTGTCACTCTATAAAAACACCCATTACATTAGCCCATTTTTAGCGCACAATTTAAGAAATTTTATTTGTAGTGAATTGAAGCTGTGCATAGAACTATTTAATGTAAAATGCTTACTGTAGCGTTATTTCACTTTGTTAGATTTGTTTCTAATCACTGTCAATTTCTTTATTTTTTTAAATTTTCCCACAATTGCTATTTTGGAACTTTCAACAATTTTTGTTTCTTTTTTCTTAGTATTATATGAACTTTTAACCTTAACTTCATTAACGTTATTGAAAAAAATAAAATGTTTAACAAAAAAAAAAAAAAAAAATAAAAAAAAAAAATAAATAAATAAATAAAGAAAGAGGAATACATGTAAAAAGTGTTTAAAGAAAATGTAAAATTTTTTTTGAGAAAATAGAAAAAAAAATTAATTAATTACAAACACACAATATTTATTTTTAACATGTAATAATTATTTCTAACACAAATTTTAAATTTCCTCTTTTGCTTACAACATAGAATTTTTAAGTAAAGGTCATAAATATTTGTAAAACTTGTGAATTTCAATGTTTGTACTTGTTTTTCGCTGAATTCTTCACAACACTAGTACAAATATTGTTTTGTGTCAAAGGTTGTTAGTTTCACACCTCAATGGGAAAACACGTTTACAAAAACAAAGCATACTGCCATTGAGAGAGTAAATGATCACAAGTAAACAAGAGAAAAAATGTAAATAAACCTGTAAAAATTATTAATAAAATTATAGTTTTCTAATGCAATGAAGAAATAAAAACAAAAAAAATCTATCTTTTTTTTAAATAAATATTGAAATTAGACACTTTTTATAGTTTTGTATAAAATATGCGGGTATTTTATACATAGAAAAACAAATAGAATATTGAAAGAAAAGAAAAATATTATTTTTCACGGCTAAAAGGTAGTGTCAAAGAGTAGGCGCTATAGTTGTTGTTACGAGTATAACTAAATAAATACTCTCATCATTATCTAAGTACTTTATCAATTGGTACCCATTAAAAAAAAAACAATGTAAGTATGTGTGTGTTTACCATTAAAGAAAGCAAGAAACACAATAATAACTGTTATACTTTGTTAACTTGGCGCATACTTGTGAAACTACAGTCGAATTCGATTATAAGAAAATGTAAAAAAGACATCATTTGTTTTTCTTATAATCGGAATTTTCCTTTAAAAGGACATCGGATAAATGCAAAATTATTTTGTTTAAACCAATTTTAAAATATTATTGAATTAAAAATAAAACAAAACGATATGTTTAAAAAAAAATTCAAATTCTGATAAAGTTAACAGAAAAATTGTAGAAATTTTTAGCAATAAATGAACATTCTTGCCATAAAAATACTTTTAAAAATGTAGGTATGCACGAAAAAAAAGAAATGAGCCGATTTTTTCATTTAAACGATAAGCTTACATCCAAATTCGACTGTATACACTCGACCGAACCTCAAAAAAAAGTTTCCAGTACCTCCTCTAATATAAGATATTTTTGCAAGGAGATTTCGAAAAAAAAAAATTTTTTTGTGTCGACCGTAACGGTCGTCTTTTCAGTTTTTTTCTTTTTATTATTTTTTAAGCATTTACAGTCCGATCCTAAGGGTTAAAACTAGCAAGTGTTATCCTTTTACCGGGAAAAATTTTGATTTAGTAATTAGTGAAAAATCTAGCGATATTTTTTTTTATAAATTTTTACATTAGTGGTACAAAATGGGGCAATTATTAATATCCAGAGAAAAAAAAGGAATTTCAAAAAAATATATTTTTATTAGGTCAGCCCCAAAGCTGTCCGTTATGACTACATTTTTTTGTTAATTTAGATATATTCGCTTTTATCGTCCTCAAGTTATACAACAATTAATATTTAACTTATATGGAAAGAACCATGCTCACTTTTTTTGGTAATTACTTGCCTTGATCATGAAGGCATTCAGATCAAATTAAGTAACTTTGGTTTTAAAATTAGTATTTAGTTTGTGTGAGAGGTAGGACGCCCAGGTATCCACACCTGTTCTGACTTTCTAGCCTTCACAGCGATTAAATTTATGATTTTTTAATCTATCGAGTACAGAGGAACACATATTTATTTTCATATATTTACTATAAGTAGTTGGTCAGGCAAACGTTATTTTGCCATATAAATTATTTCTAGGAAATATTTTTTTAGTTCAAACATATTTGATACTCTTCACCGAAAATTGATATGAGCATTGAATGTTTTGCTTCACCAGAGGTGAATACGGTACCACCCAACGTTTATCTACGTTTGAGTTTCTATGCGAGCGCTCTGACCGCCATACCACGACTCGCTTAACCATATGTGTTCTGCAAAACCCAGATCTATCTTGTTGAAAATTTCTTCGAAATCGGTACGTTATTTAAAAATAAATTGTCTTTTGGACTACCATTAGCATTTAAGGAAATATAAGTAGATGTTGACCGATTCTCAGACCTAACCGATATACACATAAAATTTCATGGAAATCGGTTGAGCTATTTCGAAGAAGTTTACCAACAAACACCGCGACCCAAGACTTTTATATATTAGATAAGTATGCATGCGTATATTATATATTAATGGTTCTGATGGTAAATGCATTACTGCACTGCATCACGACATTTAGTGATTGACAGCAAGTTACTTTGGATTTTTACTTTAGAAATTTAATATACAAATATATGTATGGTACTCTCAATGCAAAATCGTATGTATAAGTTGTGCATGATTTTTTATTCTGATGTAAAAGTATGTCGTTGTGATTTAGAGCAGTGATGCATTTACGAACAGGCCTAATTTGAAAAATATGTATAACCATCTCCTATTCTGATATATTTTCTTGTTTTAAATAGTTTCCAGTTAACAATATCGTCATGAAGCTGGTATTGTCTATAACGAAACTATTACCCGATGCATTTACTACTCCTAAGACTTTCCTTAAATCAATACTTCCCATAATTTTTGGAATTTTTATGTTAAGCTGAGCTATTGAAAACTAACAAATTATTTCTCACTGTCGAATTTTTAGTTACACAAGTACAGATTTTTTTTGGACGTTACTCTGCTCCAGATTGTGAGTTTTTATTTTCTACCATTTGGAATTTAAGTTTCATTCTGAAAATAACGATTATTAACGTGAAATGTAAATTAAATTTCTATACCTACGAGTAGTTGGAAATGAGAGTAATTTTTAATTTCCTGTGTAGGTGTATGTGTAATAGGAATTTGCTTTGGTAATTAGAACATGATAATATTGCCGATTTTCATTGACACGTGAAAGTAACAACTAATTGTTTACACATGTATCACATGAAGTATTGTTTTTGTTTTTTAACTTATAATTTATTATTTATATGTGAATTGTTATAATTTTTAAAATTTGTTTTTTTTTTCTTATAAAATAAACATTAGAGAACTACACAGAAATATTATAGAATTTCTAAAAATATGCTTTCTTTGTCTACTTGAAAGGTGTGAAAGTCGTTTGTCTTTAAGCCGGCAACAGTAACATTTGCACAATTTGTGGTGGTATTTAATAATACTAGGGGAAATGTAAATAAAATGTAATCACTTGCGATAAGCAGTTCTGTATTCAATAAATTATCGATGGAGTCAAGTAGTGGTTTTAAAACCACCTTTCTGTCAAAGAGGTCTACTGTAAAATATCCGTCATTTGACTTACAGCCTGTTTATAGAAGACGAATGCTTTAGGAGTTTCTAAAATTTTTGAGTGTTTTTTTTTATACAAAAAGACGAACGCCTAAAACCATTCGTCTTCTATGAACAGGCTGTTATGTAGGGACTGCTTTACCACTTACAATTCGGAATCTTTTAACAACATAAGAAGGAAAAAGGGGTATCAGAATGACAGTTCGTTTGATACTTAATTCTTTTGTTAATATAATATATATATATATACACTGCCGCTCACTTGAATAGGTTTACTATTTTCATTACATTCAAATTAATTTTTTTCTAAAAGTAATTAAGTTTTTAGTTATATTATTTTCTAAAATGGTAAAATATTAGTTTATGTGTGTTTACAATAAAAAAAATTGTTTCAATAATTAATAACTGAATTTTAGTAATTTTTTTCCCAAAACGAATATGATTTTCAGCACAATTTTTTGGGTCATTTGAATAGGTTCACTCTCATCAATTTAAAAAATTAAAGAAGAAAATGATTTTTTTGTAAAACTTTTTTAATTTTTTAAGATTTCTTACAATGCTTGATGATTTTTTAAGGAGTATATCCACCTTTATTCGATATAACTTCAAGAATACCATTTGGGAGGGAGCTATAAAGGTTTTCAATTAATGATAACAAAATTTTTGGACCAAGCTTTTTTAATTCCTCCAATGAAAGCCTATTTGGTTTCGTATTGTCTGCCGGACTCGTAGACTTTGCGAGAAAGCAAGCCCCATACATTTTCTATAATATTTAAGACAGGGGAATATAGTGGCCCCATCAACATATCGACATTTTTGCTTTAAATCCACACTTTTACAAACCTGGCATTGGGTATCGGGGCATTATTTTGTTTAAATATCTAAAAATAGTAGAAAAATATGGAAACACCTTCTCAAGTACTGTTTTGTAATTATTCGCGTTCATTTTTGATGTGAGGAATTGAAGCACAAATGTACCATAATATGAAATCGCCCCCCACACCATTACACTTCCCTCACAGAGACGAAACGACTAAGGTAGCGTTCCTCCTTATGTTGGTCGTGGAAATAGTAGTTGTATCCATCCGGACCCTCCAAGTTAAACATTTTTTTCGTCTGAGAAGGCAACACGATACCACTCATTTTTATCGTTCATGTGTTCTCGTGAAAAATGAGACCGTGGCGCTTTACGAGCAGCAATAAAAGATGTTTTTTTTTTTTAATTTTTAATCTCCTTAAATGTTCAGAACGTCGAATAACACATCTTACAGTGCCTATGATAGCTGTGATACCCAATTTTTGTCTAATTTTTGCAGCAGAATCGCTCAAATTTGAGGCAGCTCTTACATTAACTCTTCTGTCCGCTTCTGTTGTGGCTTTTTTCGTCAGCCCTTTCATGTTTTTATACTAATCGGACAGATTTCTTAAAAAATTACTTACAACATTCTGGCTGCGATCAATTTTTTGTCGATATTCCTATGGCTTAAGCCAGTTTCATTGAATGCTTTAATTTTACCTCTTCCTTCTTCAGTTAATCCCTTGCTACGCCCCATTTTACGTAAAATATATAAAATATTATTGCAGTAACTCACAAATATTTAAAATTTAAATTATACTGTCGATGGCCAAAAGCAAACTAATTTTATTCCTAGTAAACCTATTCAAGTGACCCAAAATCTACACCTGTTTTCGCAGCATTTTGAAGTAAAATCAAAAAATAACAAATTTTTATTTATTGTACCTTTATTCTTTTCTTCCTAAAATATGATTATTCATAATATCTCTTAATTTAAGTGAAAAAAAATTATTCTCCTAAAGTTTATATGAAGAAAAATTAAAATATAAGAGCAAAAATTATTAAACCTATTCAAGTAATCGGCAGTGTATATATATATATAAGCCTATGCTTAAGGCTACGTTAACAAGACTAACGTATTGGTTAAAAATAATTGCCGTACTGATTTGATTACTCAAACAAATTCAGTTTTGTGTAATGCTACAAAATTACAAAGTAAATGGAATTAATCAACACACTTGAAGAATTTCAGCCTTTTCATGAAACATTTTTTTAGGACAAATTTTTGGTTTTGTTCTGCATCTCTAGGGATTGCCCTTAAAAATCATTGACCTTTAAATAATAAATTAAAAATTATGTTATAACTTACAATGAACTTGAACTGTTATATTTTGTTTTGTGTTGTTAATAAATATATTTTCAGAAATTTCGATAATTTCCAAAAAGGTAACCGCAAACTACATTAACAGAAAAAAAAATTAAAAAACTTGATTTACAAAACTAAAAAAACACATTTGAGGTTAAACATCTGGTAAAAATTTTAAAATATAAAAATGATAACGGCAGTATTGAAGTAAAAAAAAATTTAAGAAAACAGAAAAACATAAGCAGACAAACATATTTATGCGCATAATAAATAAATTTCTTATACTAAATAAAAAACACAAATAAAATATAACTATTTTATATAGGAATATTGTAATAAATGTTAAATGAATTTGGCCATTAATTCGATGCAGTTGAAATACAAAAAAAAAAAAAGCCGGTTATAGAATCAGAAAAATAATTGACCAAAAGCTTATGAACAGACTGAACAGCATAAAATGTATGATTTTTTATAAAACAAGAGGCCACACTGATTGTTGTTACAGCAAACGTTTAAGCGAAACTTATATCAGGTTGTGATTTTTATTTATTTTTTTTCTTTATTCGCGTATTCACTGAAATCATATGGTTGGCAATACATGTACATATGTACGAATGTAAGAGCAGCTCCTTTTTTCTGCTCTCCTTTTTATTTAATTTAAATGAAAATTTAAGTGCTACAAAAAAAATTACCATCACACGATTTCAACTGGTTTCAAACGGCAAAACAAAAAATAAAATTTAAAGAAAGAAAAAAAAAGTAATTATGAAAGAAAAAAAAATATTTAAAAATCATGTTTTGACATTCATAACAGTTAACAAAAACACACGTTATTTTTCTGTACAAAATTTCCTTACAAGCCTAAAAAATTTGCCAAATTTTTAATTTCTCTTCGGTTTTGCGACAGAAAAGAAAGAATCTTCTTGTTGGTGCTTCCAGATAACTTTTGTCGCCGGCCTCCAACAACTTAAAAAAATCCCCAAAAATCCTTCAAATTAATTAAAAAATGTACAATTTTAAAATTTGTTTTTCTTTATTGTAAGTCCGCATTTCTAATTTAGAAATTGAAAGGCAGAAATTTTTTTAATTCTCTTTTGCTCTTGCCTAAAGCTTTTGCAATGTGGAAGTTACAAGATAGACATAAACGTTTATGCCATCTCTGTGTATGAACAGTAGTATTAAAATTAATTAGAAAAGGGAAATGAAAAATATCCCGTAAAAACAATCGATTACTACATTCTTCACCTTCTTTGCTTCAAGCTTCATCGGCCTGCCTTTCAAATTCTACATTTCAATTGTGCGTTTCGCACGTTTCTCAAACAAAAAAAAAAGTTAAAATAGTGTATTTTCATAAAGCAAGTAACTCGGAAAATAAGCAACGTATTCAACGTATAGAAATTGGGCAACTTTTAGCTTCGTTTACAGTTGAACAGTTGACATACTTTGTACATTACAACCGCTGTTAACGACGTAACGTGTGCTAACCCAACTAGTCGTAAATGTAGTGGTTAAATACGAAATTCAGGCATGCCAAGAAATAAAGAATAAAGGAAACATGTATACGAAATTTAAATAAATATTAATTTAAGTATGAAGATGGTGATATTTACCAAAATTTGGGCGCAACTTTGATATTCTGAGGTATAGAAGGCCAGACCTGAGGTTTCTAACAGATTTTCTTACGGATCATTGTAGTGTGAGAGCGTATTAACAGAGAGTGACGATCACAGATGTAGATCACAGATAGGCATCAGAAACAGAAGAACACACACTGTGTGAATGTAAGGTTCTACATTCATACATGCATAATTGGGTATTACAACCCTGTGTCAGAGTTACGGTCTGCCCAGTTTCTCGCAGCACTCATGTTGTGTGTGTTAATTTTTATCCATGAGTACCGGGACCTACACTTTAAAGTCGATTCCGTACGATAGATTTGGTTTTTCATGGCAATCAATTCCTCCCAGAGATGTTGCCAGAAGACTGCTGAGAGGTAGTAGCCGAAAGAAATAATTTTTTCATATATCTTTTTTTCAAGATATCACAGTTGTAAGCCAACACACTACCCACTAGACCACGGCGACTAGTTTATTTTTGTTAAACTTATCTTTAGAATAGGTGGTTCGAATAATGTTGCCGCTGCTGAACATTCACATTCAGCCAACGTTCTAAACTTTCAATACTGTTCGTGTTAGAGCTTTGGGAAGTTGTTTTTTATTATTACGTGGAGAACAATATATAGCAACCAGGATATCACAGTCTGAGGATTACGTTTGCTTTCAGTATCAATCGCTCAATCTCAGGGAACTAATCAACAAGCTTTTATTTTGGTGTCGATAATTGTTATCATATATAGCTGGCCTACTGCAGAAATTAAGTAGAAGACAACCACTGAACTAGCTTTCAAATAACGTAATAAGCCTGACTCTTAGTATGAAAAAAGGCAATCATGTGTACCTGACCTGTTGCAGAAATTAAGTACCAGACAACCACTGAATAAGTTTTCAAATGACGTAATAAGCGTAACTCTTGGTATGAACTTCTGCAAACTATGAAAAAAAAAAAATAACTGGAGAATATAATATTTACCAACGAACCTTTTTATGCACCACTCACATAAGAATAATAATAGAAGTTTGCTTTTAATGAATATTACAAATATATATAAGAATTCTTTATTATGATTACTTTACCAAAACATTTCCAATCAATTATTTCTTGAATTTCTGTTTAGAATCAGTTAACGTATCTTTATTTTGCAAATATGTATGTTAAAACTGGTATTCTTTAATGTCCGCTATGGAATATGTATAAATACTAGCGAAACTGAGTCAGTTTTGGACCCCCACTACGAAGGTCTCATTATTGCTCAACGTGTTGTACATATTAATGTTAACTCTCATAAAGAATACCAGTTTTAGGATCTTAAGACCGATATAATAATCATAAATAAATATTCCCAATCTACTAATCCATTGTTTTCTTCTGTTGACTAACAAAATGTCCCCAACTTTGGGGAAAAAATCGCAAGTCTGACAGCTCTGTGTCTTGTTAATGACTAAGTTTAACAAGTGTTTGTTAAACTTTATAGCTTTCTTTGAGAAGCCAAAAAGAGGTTTTGATTTTCTGGAATCTTATTAGAAGTTCGGCTTTTGTCTTAAAAGTAAAGGGATAAAATAAGCCGCTCAAATATAATTAATATGCTAATGAGTTTTTTTTTTGTAGTTCTCCTCTTGCCAAAAAAAAATGTTAACACCTTGTAAAACGATTTTTCTTGTATCGCAAAAAAAAAATCTTTAAGAAGCTTGCTTTTATAATTTTTGTTAAATATGAAGTGTCAGTTTCACACTCTTTTTCTTATGGTGGCTGTTGCCAACAGCTTCACTCTTTTTGTTTTTTTTGCGTTTTTGCATGACCCCATTATATTATGAAATATAGCGTTTTTTATTAATGATGGTGAAAAGGAGAGGCCTGGCTTAAAGATGAGTTAATTAATAGGGGTTTTCTTGTCAATCATTATTAACTGTTGCGGTTTATTTTTTCAGCTGTTTTTTTTATATTTTTTTGCCTGTTATGCGATTAATGTCACGTATTGCTTTCTTAAAAAAAAACAAAATAAAAGCCTAATATATGTAAATGTCATTAAATTATTGCAACAACTTATTTAAAATTTAAAAAATAAAAATATCTTTTTAGTGTCAATGTTATTTTGGCTGCTTTTAAGAGTGCTTGAACTGAGCGGCGTTTATTGTACATAAAAAAGCGTTAAAATATTAAAAATTCATAAATTTTTATATGATTTTATTTATGACTAATAATTTAATTATTGAAATATTTTATTATTAAATAATTTCTTTTAAACAAGTTGCTGCCTCTTTCTGTTTTTTTTTAATAATTTATCTTTTTTTCCTATTTTTTTTTAGCAATATTGCAACGCTCTACAGTGGAAGTGGGGCGCATTAAAATACAAGGTGTTGCCACTTGTTTATATTTATGCATGGATGCCTGTGGTGCTGTTTATGGTTCGGTAAGTATTTTCTAACATAAATTTAATATTTAGAAAATAAGTTTGTTTTATAACCATATTAACATTAGTTTCTTAAGGATTGTTTGCAAATAAGACGAGCAAGGAAGACTCAAAAAAATATAAAAGAAAATATAAAAATTAAATTTTCAATGAGAGAAAAAATTTTATAAAATTTTATATTCTTTAGAAAGTATGTATATTCCCAAAACATTATATTTATAGTTTTTGTTACATAATTTACTTCCTTTGTAATGTTCTTTACAACTTAATGCCATTAGAAAATGCCAGTGACCAATAGACAAAATAAAAGATCAAATCAATATTTCATCATCTTTGAAATAAAGGGCTGCATGTAAACAATCCCTGCATTCTTCTGTAGGTTTATGCAAAATGGCCGATTAGAGGCCTTTTTATGACTTTATTTTAATACAATTGGGGGATTCAAATGGTCGTTTTACAGTCATATATCATAAAACCATAACACGAAAAATGTGATTGCTGTGAACAACCCGTCATAGTGTGTGCTATTTTTCCTTTCAGTTAGATGATATAAAAAAGTAACTCATAGTTCCAACGGCGGCTAGTGAAAAAACGTTTGCTGGCTGCCGTCAAATAAGTAATGAAAACAAAATATTCTCACTTGAATTTAAAAATATTTTTTGTAATTTTTTAAAAAGTAAGGAAAATGTAATTCAGCGTATGGACATAAGAGTCTGAAAATTCTCTTACCTTCTATCTATGTTTCGTATATTTTAAAGACGTGTTCTAAATATTATCGCCAGCTAACTAAATAGCTGCAGTCATGCAACTCAGAATTTTACTGTCAATTTACGTCAAAACGATAAACATAGCTTGAAAATTCTGTTTTATTCCTAGCCCAGCGACATATTTTTTAAACTATTTTAAAATTTTATGATAATATGGCTTGATAGAACATCGTTTGAATCCTCCAAATGTGTATGTACTTTTAAGAGATTTTGTTTTTATTCGAATTTATTTATATTTTGGAACGTGATTGGAAAAAGAGTTTAATAGTTTTTAATAACAATAGCGGTAATCACTTTTCGTCGCAAATGCCCTTACAAATAGTCCAATGACAACAAAATTGAATCTGATATGTTAGATTTGCAAGTCTTGTAAGAGGCTTTACAACGAAAGCCTCTGTTGTCAACTTTATACTCCTGCTATGGTTTACAATCCTACTCAATAATAACTAAACCAAATTTGAAGGGTAATTTAATTGTCTCATAACCGTTTAAAACTCTGTTCAATTTCGATTAACAAGAACTGAAAGATATTATAATTCATTAATAGCAGTTGTTTTACATAAATTATTACTGAAAAATTTTAAGCGGATAGGGGAACACTTTTTATTCGTTTTAACATACATAAGTGTTTAATCAGCGATTTGCAAAAATATAGAAAAACTAAAATTACAAAAGAACTTACTTAAAAACACGATTCTAGAAATATTAAGATTTATTGTTTTTATTTGTCAAATTATAACAATGAAATTTCATCTGATATAAGCTGTAGTTTAAATACCCAAACAGTGTATAGTTGTTGCAATTTGAACACAACTGAGTTGAGTTGTAAACCGTAATAGGGGTAGGGCATTAAATTAATGGCGTTTTCTTTTCTGGAAAAAAATTTCAAATTTTTTTACCTTTAACCTTCAATATGAAATTTCGAGTTCTTTTATAAAACCACTGTTAAAAAAAAGGGATTCCGTATTGTTTTTTAAAATAATTGTAAACATATTATGGAATATCAGATGGGGGGTTTGTCAGAGTTGACACCGGCCGATATTTGAAAGTTCGTCAAAGCGACAAAACTGGGAGAGATACTATAAAACCCTGGTTAAGTTAAAGGCTGTACAATAGATCAACAGATCGAAATACTGTAGTACCTCATCTATGAATGAATGAATGGCTAAAATGTAAAAATGCAACTTTTCTCGCCCTCAAAAAAATCACAGGGTGATAATAATGCACTGAGACACAATTACCATTTTTATTATTACTTTTTTTATTTTATTTGACATTCTTCTTAAGGTTTCTGGCACTCATTTTTTTGGAATCTAAATTTCAATAATATTTGTGATTTGTTTTTCTTCTTCTATTTAAATTTTTTTCATATAACAATAGGTTGACTGTTTATGTTCTTTCTTTAATAGGGTGAGGGCAACGCTTATAAATTGCCACTACTTTTAAAGACGAAATTTTTCTCCAGAAGAGAAAACGTCAAAAGTTTTCTGTCTTTCACTTTTTTTTTCTGGTAAATTGATTTTAATTTCAAAAAAATTTAATCGATTTGATTCATGAAAATTAAAATATTTTTAAAAATTAAATGCTACTCATTTAAAAGAAAAGTTTTTTTTTTAAAGTTTATCTTTTTAAGTTGTTCTTAAAACGGACTTAATAAAATCAATTACCGTTTTTATTAATTGACTTTTTATTACATACCTGACCGTACAAATATATATGAAAAGCCATTATTTGGTTAAAATATTTGAATATAAATGTTCTTTAATTTATTAAAAATTAATTCTGGTAAAATAAAAAGTTTAAAATATATAAAATATATAAAATAGAAATATTAATAAAAATTTCTCTATCTTGTCAATCATAAAACCACAAATAGTTTTTCATTTTAAAACTTCGTGGAAACTTTAACACACACAACTTAATTAAAAGTATATTTAAAATAAATAGAAGAAGAAGAAGAAAAGGAATTATCAAAATTATATTTTTTCTATTACTGATTAAAGAAAGAAAGAAAGAAAAAAAAAATTTTTTTTTTTCTAAAACAAATTAAAATGACTTGGCGCCATATAAGAAACTTTAAAAGATTGCCTGTTTAAAATGATGCCTCAATAAAACTAAAACACAACAACTTATTAAGAATTAAACTCTTTAAACACTTTAGAACAGGTCTTAATCAATTACAAAAAGCAAAACCAAAAAGGCCTTTGAATATATTTTATGTTTTAAAAGAAAAGGTTTTTCTAAAATTAACCACAAATAGTATAAATATTTTCATATAGAGAAAGAAAACTAATTGTTTTGAAATAATTTTGACGCCTGTCTGCTCGTTTGTACATTTTTTTCTTCGTTTGAATAAAGACCAAACGCGCTATCGTATTGACAGGATAATGGTGATAATGATGAAATGGTTATAAAAAATTAAACCAAATTAATTATAGACTGGAAATGTCAGTCAAAACGATTGTGTGTGGCATTACCAAAAAACATAATTTTTGTCTTGTCTTTTAGTTTTTTTTTTTTTTGGGGGTACGTAAATAAAAAAGGCTCTTTAAAAAAAAGAAAAAAAAAACGATGGGAGGTCGAGGCTTTTATTTTGTTTTTTTTTATTATTTTGTGGGCTTTGACCATAACTTGAAAAATATTGAATTATTTATATTTATAGGAAAACAAAAATAGAAAATAAACCGGAATTTTAAATATTTTTTTTCTAATGCCATATATAACAATATTTACATTTAAATTGGTACAAATTTTTCTTTGATGATAATGCGTTATTAACTTTGTTGGGCTTGCAGGTTGTCATCATTTCACATCAAAGCCCAATAATTAAAGAAAAAAAAATATTTTTTCCCATCGACAGCATTATTTTACTTGAATGTCATAAAATATTTTATTACTGAATTTTTATTAATAGAAAGAAAAAGAATACATACATACATACATAATTGGCCATTAAAACCCTGATTCAGTGTTACAGCCTAGCTTCTCACAGCACCTATATTGTGTGCGTCAATTTTTATCTTCGAGTACCAGGACCTACAGATTAACGTCGACTCCGAACGACAGACTTGAGTAGCTTGTTCATGGCAATGAGATACTCAGCAGAAAATAGTGCTTACCAGTAAGTTATTTTGTAAGGGAGAAATTGTAAACCATCACTTACTCGTGCCTATCATTTTTATATGAAATGAGCCGCTAAAATGCAAATTTATTACAACCAGTAAGCAAATAGTGCAAAAAATTAAAAATAATACCTTATTCTGTAGCATATTTGGAAGCTTTAATGTATAAAAAACAATATAATGCTTCCGTTATTGTTTACAATTTTATTTATTGCTTCCAAATCTTAAAAATTATTTGCTGGGTACTCTCTGAGCTTTTGCCAGAAGACTGCTAAGAGGTACCGAAAGGTTACCGAAAGAAATATTTTTAAACTTTAAACATTTACTACGGGGTCGTCATAATAAAGTTAAGGGACTGACAGCGTTACATATTTGATCAGACCTGTACTTTATAGCGGTGTACTAACTATCATATTTAGATTTTTTCCTTTATCCATATAAAATTCAACCCTCCTAGCAATTAAAGCAGGCTAATCATTAACTACGCCATAGATGTGCTGATTTTGTAAAAAAAATTTATGTAGAGGTGAATCTGATTTCTCATTCCGGGGTTACGTCAGCAAGAAAAATTATAGCATCTGGCTCAGAGAACCCAGAAGTGAATTTGGAAATGTCTCTGCATCCGGAAAAAGTGTCTGCTTGGAATGCACTTCCACATTTTAAAAATTACGTTAAAGAAATCGTTACCGTCAATTTAGAGCACTGTGACAGTATAATAACCGAATTTGTTGTGGGCATGAGTGTTCGCCGTAGTAGTAGTGTACGTAGTGTGCTGGCTTACTAGACGAGAGCTTCGGAGTCACATTCCTGCTCTGACTTCTTAAAAGAAATGTATATCGTCGTGCGGAGTTTGAGTGCTCTATCCGCCACTTCATATTTTTTATATATCTCGAGTTATATATCTCTGTAATCTCGTCAAGCGTCGGAGATAAATAGCCGACAACGGATTGCAGATTTTAAAAATTTTGGTGTCAAAAACCTAAATTAGCATCATTAACTCGAGTTTTAAAAAATGGCGTATAGAGCACTTAAACTCCCGCACGACGATTTGAAAAAAATGTTCTTTCGATGACCATCTGTTAGTAGTTTTAGACTCTAGGTTGCGGTATTTTTGGATAAAAATTGAGGCACAAAATGTGGGTGCTGTGAGAAGCTAGGCCATAACTCTGAAAAAAGTGCCACATGTCACACAAAACCACCGAGTTTGATTTTTGTCTGCATGAGAAATTTCCCAATTGTGTTATTTCTCGATTTCATGTTGTTACTTATGCGATTTGGCGTCGTTGGTGTTCTTTCCATTGGGCTACGTCTAATATCGTGTTTACACAGAGAGGTACATACATAATTCCCTAGCATTGGAGGTTCTAGCATTTCCTGAAATAGCGCCCGAAATATGCCAAAAATACCTAAAATGATCCATTATTGCATTCAAGGCAGTGGTGATAGTTTAAATGGTACTTTATTTCGCATATAATGTCCATATCTAAGTATGAGTATTATAATGAAATTAAAGTTTCGTTCAATTATAGCCGTATGAGTTGTTTTTAGATTTACTTTTAAATCGGATAAATTTATTTTTTTTATAGATTTGTATGATTATTTAAAAGTGAAACAACTGAATTATTATTTAATATATTTTTTATTGATTTTTACAAAAAAAATTTTTTTTCTTTTTTAACCAGAAAATGTAGTGTTTTTTAGTTTTATAAAGGGGAAAAAATTGAAAAAAATTATCTTTTAAATAAACCATTGAGGTAAATCAATAAAATATATATAATATAATATATTATAATATATAATATAAAACAATGATCGTAAATTAAATGATCAAATTTAAACCATTATTGTTTAAAATAAAAATACGTTTTTTCTTTTAATGAAAAAAAACGGCAATAAATTTCCCATAAACCAAAAATCATACAAACAAAGACAAACAATAAATTGTCAATTTCAACGCCAATTGATGGCAAAATCAACACAATAAAACCCATAAACAATTTAAAGAGAAAATAAAACAAAAAACGACAGCAAATTCGTTTGTATTTTGGAAAATCTGTAACAACCCTTAAGTGTTGACAATAAATTACAATAAATAAAAACACACACAAAAAATACGACTAAAAACAATAATTACACACTTAAAATATCCTTTGAAATTGATATCCTTTGTGATAACACCACATACCTAAAACAACAAACAAAATGTCAAAGTGATAAATTGAGAGATGGTTTGGTTTCTTTGTTTTGGAAATTTAACACATTTTTTGTTTTATCCTTTCTCATATTTACTCTTTGAAGGATCTTGTTGAGTTAGTTTTTCATATTTCAAATATAATTTTAAGAGCAAACAAAAGAAATTTTGTTTTTTCATTTGAAAAAGGACATTTAAATTTGAAAAATTAAAAAAAAATTATCTGCTGTGAGGAAAATTACATAGTTGTTGGACAAAAAAAAAAACGATATGAATTTCTTTCAACAAGTGTTTGATAACATTCAGAATAAAACAGAAACGAATAGACAAAAATGGGTAAAATTTTTTTTGTGAAATGTAGCGCAAATGAATTATAGGTTCCTTTTTTTTGGTTTTTTTTTGGAGTGGAATTCTTTTCAAAGAAAATTATTATCTATGCCTTTTTGGTAGTTTTTGCGAACTGTTTTGCTATACTATCGCTATGAATTTCCGGTGCTATACCTGCGTAAGCTTTGTTATATTTTAAAGACCTTAATTCAGGGATGATATTGCGAACTTTAAAATTGTACCAACTGGCTTCTAAAATTTAAAATTTTTCACCAAAATTATTTTTTTTCTATTTATTTATTAAAACCATAATGAAAAGAAACATTAATAATTATTAATAATCATAGATTATAATCTATGATATGCTAAAGACTCGAGTTCCAGCCCCAAAAAGAGTGAACAGTTTTTAAATTAATTTTGTTTCGTCAGAAATACTTTAATTAGATCAAAGTCAAATTCTATAAAGGTTTTAGATTTTTTGCAATGAATGTGAATTGTGACATTCAAAGGAGAAAATGATATCCGTGAAGAAATAGTGACTAGCCAAACTGAACATGTTTTCGACCCCAGCTACGATGGTCTCATCAGAGCTCTTTGGTCAGATTGACTAACAATTTTTTTTATGCATCGCTCAAAAAAAGGTATCCTCAATTTTTGGCCAACACCTAACCCAAATTTAAAGATAGTGCTTAACAATGTTTGGCAATAATGTAGGGAAGACTCTACCGAACAAATTTTAAAATATTTTTTATGGAAAAAATAAACTTTTCTTGCATTCTTTTGCAAAAATTTTTTTTACTTTTTTTTAGCATAACTTACAGGGACTCGTAATTTTTCACTAACGATAAATGACAAAATTTTAGCCATTGTAAATCTAAACAACTTTCGTAAGCATATCATTACAATCTGAATGTGTCTAGGCATTCAAAATAGTTTAAGAAAGAAATATGAAAAAATATTTTCTTGGGCGACTACCTCTTAGCAGTCGTCTGGTAAAAGCTCTAAGAGTAACTGAACGAGCTTTTTGAGTCCGTCGTTCGGAGTCGACGTTAAACTGTAGGTCCTGGCACTCAAAAATAAATGTTGAAGCACACAACATGGGTGCTGCGAGAGGCTAGGTCGTCATCGCGAATCAGAGTTATAATGGCCAATTATGTATGTATTTATGTAAGTAAAAGTTTAAAGTATTTTTACTCGTCAAGAAAAGTTGCGACAACAAGAGAATATCTCAAATGTTGCGTAAAAGTCGATTACATTTCGGGTCTTTAGCATTTTGGAAAGAAAGAAGTCCATTTATTGTTTTTATAAAGAAAATTCTTGGGGCGCAAAGATTATTCACTGTGCAAAACCATTCTATATAAAATGATTTAAGCTTGTGATCCCTATATTGTGATCCCTATTTGAAAGAGTGCGGTTTTTTAAATTCGATAACTATAGAAAATATAAGTTCTGTTTTTTAAAGTGAGCAAGCAACTAAGTCCAATCTAATTTGTATTTTTTTTTTCTACAAATACAATTCTTCATAGATTTAGTTAAAAGGTAATTTTTTAGGGCTATTCATTCCTTTTCCCTGACACAAACTCTTGGCTACCACAGTCACTTATGGATACAAACTTATGGATTTTTATACTACAAACGTACATATTTTTGGAAAGGATAGTACATATATTATTATTAATAAGCGCCTTAGGAGTGAGACAAATGCTGTAAATTGATCATTCAAAGACCAGTGTTATACCTTCACCCTTGAATGATCAACAGCAATTGCCTCGTCGTTGCATGTTAATTGTGTGGTGAGTGCTTTCGCTAAGTAGGTTTAGCTGTTATCTGCTACTTACCAATAGGTGGCGCTTTTCTCCTGATCATTAGTTTTTTGTTGGTATTGGTTAAGGTGGTATTAAGTGGAATGTTGGGGAGCGGTTTCTTTGTAGATAATAGTCTGGGGGGGACCTCTTATTTTGATTTTAAAATTTTGAAAAAACCGCAAACGAACTTCTTCATTGTTCACCTTTGCTTGAATTTGAACCTGGGCCGATTGAGTTTTTGTGGGTGCGCTCTAACCACTATACTACGCACCCCCCTTCATATTGCTTGGATGGAAAATAAAATTTCTCTTTTGTAAAAATTTTAATAAAATAATGTGGCAATTTTATGGAAAAAAGTCAACCTATTTTTTTTATAATTGTGGGAAAATGTTTGCTACTAAAATAACAAATTAACAAACATTTAAATAATTGACCATTAGAGTGTAATTTAATGCTGTAAACTATGTATTTGAATAAAAATGTTTGAAGTTTTAGAAAATTATGTCATTTAATAATAAAAAAAAAACTAAAATCATTCAAACTATGAGAAGTTTGTTCGCAAACATTTCACATCGTTATTAATTCATTATTTTCCAATGAACATTAAACTGTTTGACTGTTTTCAGACTTCAGTTTACAGTAGCAATTTGTTAAAAATTATGTGATTATTAAGTAAAAAATTACTAGAGAGTGTTTACTTAAGCACGATAGAATAGTTGTATGAGATAACTGTGAAAGGAACTAGCATTGATATATCAGATCGCTATACCTTGACAAGTCATCATAAATTAATTGGAACTTGAAGAACTTTGATAATCAGTCACGCTTTCGGTCATTTTAAAAACGAGTTCAAGATTTTTCTAAAGCTTTTTTTGTGGCTTAACAGCCCGCATACAAAAAAAAAATTTGATATTAAAACTAACATTTGTAGTTTAAAATAAAATAATAAAAAAATCTGTTATCTATCTACAGTTATTTTGATATAAAATTAAAGAAAAATAAAAAAATATTTCCCACATTCCGACCAATACTTTACATTTCTTAAGGGCTGTTTTATAATAAATTTCCAAACAATACATACTTGCCAAATAAGGCCTTAAGAAATGTAAATTATTTCTAAAGAATAAAGACAACCTGGCCAACGTGTTTTTATAATTTCTCGACTTGTAATTTTTTTAAATATATTTAAAATATAATTTCCATAAGAAAAGGAACACAGTAATCCATTTTTTAAATACCACAAAAGCAGAGCTAAAGTGTTGAAATCAATTTAGGTCAATAAAATATTTCATTAAATTAAACGAAAATCCTTTCAAATACTTTCCCTTTCATTTTTACCGTCAAACAAAAGATTTTCAACGATAAACGAACCCTTTATCACAGGACACAAGCGTTACAGATCGTTGACGCCATACCCCAAAACAATGACCAACACAATACAAAAACGTTGGATAAATTATATCAAAAGAGGTGTGAGCATCACATAAAATAGAAGAGTTTATGTGACACAATGACAGCTGGTGTGTTGTTTAAGGCACAAGGTGGTAAAGGAGATGAAAAGAAAAATTAAAATCAGAAAAAAAAGGCAACAAATATCAGGCGATGATTACAAGTAGTCGTGTAAGATTTAAAGGTAGATTTAAAGATTAAGATAAAGAGAATTAAGTTGAACAAGAAAGGCTTTCTTTTGATATGCATATGTTTGGTATTAAAAAAAATGGAAGTATTTTTTTTTAGTTCTTCAGATAATTATGTACATATAAGTATACGTATGTATATTCAGAAACACAAAAACATGACCATCAACTCAAAAACATGCCTTCAAAGTGAAAAATGTTTAAACCAGTTTGATGTCTGTACGCATAAGTTTGTCAAAGACCTAAACAGTAATAAATTTTTAATAATTTTAATAAAAATATAATAAGTTTTAAAATATACGCTTACAATTGCCCCTAAAAATGTGTAAATAAAATTGATTGCTTTGAGGGAAAGGTATGTATGCCTCGATGGCCATATGTCTGGTGATCAAACACCTCATCAGGAAACGAATAGAACCATGTGTTGCCAATATAAAGAGTGTCCCCAAATTAAAGCAAGATTTGAATTTGCCGTCTATTTTCTATTTTCAAAATTGTTGCCTTCTAAGTTGTAACTGTTATAATCTGTTAAAATCAGATGAGAACTTCTATAGTGTAAATATATCTTTACTGAATTATTGAGGTGGCTGAGCGTTTAGGTTTCATAAGAACGACCTTCCTGGTTAGAGATTTCATTAAATAGATTACTTACTTACTTAAATGGCCATAACAACCCGTTAACAAGTTTCGTCCTGCCTTAACACTAGTCTCCAGGCGTATCTACTAAGCGCGCGCCTACTCCAGTTGTTCACACCAATTAATGACAGGGCTTCATCAAATTGGTCCTTCCAACCTAAACATGGTCGTCCTCTATGTCGTTTTCCAGTGACCTTTCGCATTAAAAACTTTTCTTGCTGGAGCAGATTCTTCGATCCGAACAATATGGCCAAGTCAGCATAGCCGCTGGATACTAATGCGCTGAACAACGCCTACATCACCGAGGAGCTCATACAGACCATAGTTGGTTCTAATATGAAACTCATAGCTAAGTCTTAGAGGACCAAAGATCTTACAAAAAAGTTTTCTGTCGAAGACTCCCCGGACCCCTGCATCAGCGCAAGACAGCATCCATGCTTCCGCACCATAGAGAAGAACTAGAGAGGTCTCTGTTACTAAACTGCCTACTGACACCGTAGTAGCACCTGTTGGCCAGTGTGATCCTTCGTTTGATCTCTAGGCTGAAATCATTCTAACTGGTAATGGCGGTGCCAAGGTAGATGAACTCCGTGACCACATCGTATTGTTGCCAGCGGTAACCTGGGAGCCAATGAGTTCAACATTTCTACTCCTCGAAAACATGTATTTCGTCTTGCTTTCATTTACCACTAGACCCATTTTTGCGGATTCCCCTTTAATAGCATTAAAGACTGTGGTGACATCTCAATTGCTGTGCCCAACGATGTCTATGTCGTATGCATACGTAAGGAGCTGGACACTTTTTTTAAGACCAATACTCAGGGGTAAAGCCCTACTCATGCAGTGCATTGTATTGGAATTTAAAGATAGATAGACTTTTTCACAGATATGCGCCTTTTTGTTGATGAGACAATTTGCAATCAATTTGTCCACTCTTCACCCTTGAATGATCAAACAGCAATTGCCTTATCTGTCGTTGGATGTTGAATGTGAATGGTGAGCGTCTTCAGTAGATTAGCTGTTATCTTCCCAGAAGGTGACGCTGTACCTCTGATCATCGGTTTTTGGTGGAATAGACTGCAAATGTCAGGAAGCGGTTTCTTGAAGATGGACTTCTTGGAGCTTTCGTAGCGAAATTGAAGAGGTCGCAGGATAAGGGATCGCCCTGTCTGAAAACTTATCAAATAGATTAAGGGTAAACAATTAGATATTGCTTTGTCGAGCAAAATATTTATAAGGCATGTAGCAAATTTTCCCTGCGATACCTTTGTTAATCGTCAAAATTGTCGAGTTTGGGGTTTGCAGATCCTGCGTCTGATTACATACATACATACATACATACACACATACATACATAACTGGCGTTTACAACCCTGTGTCAGGATTACGGCCTAGCTTCTCGCTGCGTCTGATTAGCGAACAAAAAATTCATCTACAGCCTGTCACTTCTTGGTGAAAATTTTGGACCAAATCTATTTTTCTTTTTTAATAAGGCTGGTCAAGCTGGCATAATAAAATAGACTGTCTTCCAAGATGCGGTTTCAACCAGACGGTGCCACATGCCACACAGTCAATATAAGAATGCAATGGCTGCTTGAGACCTTTTCTGGTAGCCGTGTACTCTTCCGTTTGGGCCATCAGAATTGGCAAACAACAATCCCAAAACCACACGTGTATTGCAAAGGAAAATTATAGGCATCAAAGAAATTCAGCGCAATTATACAGAAAATGCTGAAAATTTTCTAATTAAAATAAATAATGGAAAAATAAAAGTTTGAACTCTAACAACTATATTTTATATATAATTTAAATCTTGCCTTATTTTTTGTTTACTCTATACGAATTTGAGAATAAAAAATTGTTTTTTAAAACTTAAATTTTCGGCATGCTGAGATTTTTTGAAGAAGTGCTTTATTTTTGGAACATGTCTTGTATTTGTTAATTTAAAATATCTGCCAATAGTTTTTTTTGTTGTTTATTTTGTAAACATATGTTTTAGTTTTATAAGTGTTTATAGTTTGCAGCTCCTTTCCTTTTATGGTCTTGCTGAAGAAATTCAAGTTCATTGCAAATCCAAAATCACAAACAATTAACAACACTGAACCAATTTTGTTGACAGTCAATTAAAATATTTTATGGTTGGCAAAGCATTGGCAATGGCAATGGCAATGGCAATGCAGAAATGCATACATTGCTTTACTTTTTAATACCATCAGACTAGACTGGAGACATAGGCAAATAAAAGAAACAAAGTTTTCAATTTCTATAATTAAAATAAAAAACGAATCCGTATTTATTTTTTTTATCAATAAAGCAAAAGAAAACGTATTCCAATTTGTTGAAAAAAAACCCAAAAGTTATCATATGCACATATGGTTTATGAACTATTAAATTGTCAACGTTGGATTTGACAGATAAAACTGTCAACAAAAATATTTGCTGTTTTCGTCCCCCATAAAAATCTTTTGAATTCGTTGAATATGAACGCAGCACGCCTTGCCCTTAAGAAATTAATAAAAATATTTTTTATTTTTTTATTTTTTTTATTTTGAGGTGCTTTAATAATCGAAATAAAACGTATGAGAATGAGAAAAAGTTAGAATATCTTAAACTTCTTAAAAATTTCCTTTGACTGGCGCTGTGTCTGGTCTATTTTTACAAGAAATAGACAAGCAGCGATACATATTTACATAAGTATGTTTGTATGCATGTACTCGTACCTTCAAGTTTATTCATAATTTGCTATAAACTGCAATGAATTTTTCCTTCACTCAAGCATTAAATTAAAAAATTGGTTCATTTTCTTCCCCCTGTTTCTTAAAAAGGAGAAAAAATAAAAACAAAATTCAAAAGAAAAATCAAATAGAAAAAAATTCATGTAAAATTTTTTTAGTCTTTAAATGTGTCCCTTATGAGTCATTTCACTTTGAATTTGTTTTTAACTGACAAGCAGAGAAGTTCTTGTAAAAAATTCAAGCGTCTAAAATTGCCTTAAAAACTCCTAAACAAACGAAAGAATTCGTTCTAGTATTTAAGCATTAAAATGCTTGGTTTTTTAATTTATTATTTTATTTATTATGTATTCTTGTTTTTTTTTCTTTATAAAGACCTTATTCTCATTATAAAATACCATAATTTGTTTAAAAATAAGGTTATCAGAGCTTTGGAATTTCTAATTAAATATTGCTAATCCCTAATTTTAAACCTTTAGACCAGATAAGAGCAACATACGGCCCGCGGGCAGCTTGCAGTCCTTTCAAGCATGTTTATGCGGCCCGCTAAGCAAACGTTACTACTTCTCAAAAATACGCACAAGATGTATGTATATAGACATTTTAATCAACGAATTGCAATTACGATTCCAAATGTTCAAAGCTGCTAAGACAGCGGTTTCCATGAAAATGTTTTCCTCGCCATTTAGTATAGATGTGCACACAGTTCCCGCAGATTTTCATATGGAACTTCCATTGAAATGCTGAATAATACCGATTTAGAAAATGTATTTCTCTCAGTAAACATCGAAAATGTTTATAAATCTTATATGAGTCCTGAAAAAATTTCCGCTCTTGACGAACATGCAAAGCATTCTTCTGTTCCGAAGTCCGTATGTTTCGTACAATTATTTTCAACCAATGAAATTAATCAAAAATGACCACCGATAAAGACAGAGTGATGCACGATTAGAAAGCTGCGCACGTGTAGCTAGCTACCTCATCAATTCCGACTGATATTGATCAGCTGATATCGAAAAAACAGTTCCAAATTTCTCATTAAAAATTTCAAGTAAATTCATTTTTCACATCTGTTTTTGTTGGTTTTTATTTTGTATTAAATTTTATATAAGCAATCTTTACTTTCTTTTAAATATAATATTTTTTTTACTCTAATTTTTATTATAATTAAAGTTTTGTAAAATATTAATAAGTGTTACTTTGTGTGCGGCCCGCCGAAAAATTTTAGAATTTAAATGTTCCCGTTAATTAAAAAGACTGCTTACCTCTGCTTTAGACTGTTCTGGGTGCAACATATAGCCCTGCGAGAGTTTATGTGCTCTGTCTGCCATTTTATATTTTTGATATATCTCGAGTTAATGATGCCACTTTAGATTTCCGACCCCAAATTTTTTAAGTCTACCATCCGTTTTCGGATATCTCGTCCAGTTTCGGAGATAAATAGCCGAAAACGGATTGCAGATTTTAAAAATTTTGGTGTCAAAAACTTAAAGTGGCATCATAACCTCGAGATATATGAAATGGCAGATAGAGCACATAAACTCCCGCACGACGATATGAGAAAAGTACATTTTAAACTTGACAAGTTGTTTTGCGGCGACATCTCACTTTGAGAGCCGTTGTGATGCTGGAAATTTTTTACCACAAACTATTTTTTTTTAAATAAATAAAATTTGTATAAATTATTCAGCCACTAAGTTAAGATTCTCAAGGTTGGAAATGCACAGTAAACAGAATTTCTGCATTATCTCCAATGTATCATCATATATTCGTGTCGTGCACGTAAGTCCATTCCTAGCCATGTAAACAGAGCAATAAAAACTCTGTACAAACGCAATTGAGTCAATCAATATGGCTCTCATATAAGTAGTAGGAATTCGCATAATTCAGACTCGACCTAAGAAGCAAATTAATAACTTCCTCGTAGTAAAAGAAACAATGATTCTTCACACTATTTGTTTTTTTTCCTTCCTTTTTCAAAAGAAAAAAGGGATTCAGACTAGTCATCATAATAATATGATCAGTTTCCTGCCCATCAATAATACACCCCTATCAAGAAAAGTTTCAGTATGATATGCTTGCACTTCTTAAGGTTAAAAACCATTCATTTACACTATTTAGGGTCGAAACGGAATACAAAAATAAAAACACAGTTCACTTTTAAGAGTATCTCAACCTACAACAATCAGCGAAATTATCTGGATTTCTCTGTAGAATATTTTTCTATAGTAAAATTTTAACGAGGCTGTATGAGCTACTACGATGCACACTTTAATGGTCGATTGATTTAGGTGTTCATGCTAGAAACTCCAAAAAAATTCTGAAATGACATGCATTTCAAAAAGTGCTCTACATCATTTGATTGTGGATATTTGATTTAAAACTGTTTATATACAAATTGGTAGGAAAAATTTTTGCGAAAATATTGCTCTATAAACGAACCATTCACACGAAGAAGATAAAATGTAATACTCGAAAAATAAACTAAAAGCATAAAGTTATTCCATAGCACATGCTATGTGGTATTTTGAGGTAAAGAGGCTTAAATTAGAAGTTTTAGAAAATAGTAATATCTTAGATGTCACAATTAATTCGAGTCTTATTAAAAATAAGAAATTGCACACAGAATATTAATTTAGGAATTTTATTAAATTTTTTCCAGCGTTGAAAGGTTTTTTTTTGTTTAAATAATTTAATTCTTTTAAAATAAAACAAAAAACAAAAAATAAAACAAAATTATAATACCTGCTTAAAATATTTGTTTATTAAATAGTTCGGTCTTTACTATACAAATTATTTCATAAGGTATCTGTGTCAGGCCTTTAGCCCCTGTATTTGCTAATCCAAACATATTCGGAACCAATTAATTGACTGAATATTAAATAGCAGACATGTTTTTATATTAAAAAAAGTACCTTTTATTATCAAAAAGTACAAAATTTTACAGCCATTAAAATATTTTAATTTTAAAAGTTAGTTTAACCGTTGAAAATATTTTAAAATTTAATTGACAACTTCATTTATAAATAAAAATAGAAGTAAAATAAACCCTATTGCGTTAGGCTTGATGTTCATCACAATTAATTTAATTACTCTTTAACTGGCATGAGTTTTATCGTTAAATTATTTGGCAATTGGCTTCAATACTGCCTCTCAAAACGCAAGGCTGCCATTACCATTGAATTATTAACAAGGCGTTTATAAAGACATAAATTAAAGGAAGTAATTCGTTTAAACGTTTCAAACAAAAATTTAAAAAATTTCAATAGTTCCTCCCTTAAAAGAAATATACATATATGCAAGTAAAGAGGAGGTTTGAAATATAAAAATTTAATAAACTTTAGTTACACACAGCGTAATACTCCTAAAAGTTATTGCTTTGTATCGATACCTTAACAAGCAAAACTCAAGAGACTGTAGGAATCGCGGTGTAGAATACAGTGACAAAATATCAACAAAAATAACAAGAACAACCTAACAATTTTACTACCATTTAAAATGACAGAGATAGCAAGTAAATATGTGCTAGCAAAAATACATACATTTGTTGTTTTTAAGAGGTAGTAAAATTTTTAACAGCTGATTTTTACTTTTACAGCTGTCATTTATTTCATTACTGTATACACTGTGGTATGAATTTGTAAAATAGTTGATAAAAATATTTCAATTTAAAGTACACTTTGGACTACAGAGAACAAACAGCCTTCTTACTTTTTACACATATATTACTCTTTAAATTTTCTTTTGTCATTCATATGACTATGTTTGAATTTAGTGTTTAACGTTGTTACATTGCAATAAAACCGGGTTTTTGCACAGATTCGTAACCATGAATGGGTTTACCACCTTATACTCGAGACGAAGGAACAATCAAAACAGTAAACTAGAACGTTAGAATCATGTCTAAAGAAGGAAAAGACAATTCCATCTGCAGACAAGGTCATGGCGTTGCGCAGATGTAACTTTAAAGTTGTCTTTGGAGATATTTCATCGCAAAAAAAACCAAATTTTTGTATTGATTAGTAACCATGAATGAGCCATGGGTTCACCACTTTATACTCGAGACAAAGCAACAATCAAAACAGTTGACTACAATGATGGTATCATGTCCATCTGCAGGCAAGATCACAGTTGTTTCATTAAGACAATTTGGATGTTAAACATCATGAACTAAAATTCGAATCACTTCATCATACATCTCATTGGCCAGATATAACTTTCTCGTACCATATTCTAATTTCAAATTAAAAAATTAATCGAAATTTACCAAAGGGGTGGTTATATTAAGGATCTAAACAATTTTTACTACAAACAGGATATTGAAGCTATTGAATATCAATAAAGAAATTCTAAAAGCGGATTCTGTTGAGAAGTACAGATTTTTGTTTTCAATTCAAACAAAATCTTTTTATATCTTTAGAGTATGTTTTCAAGAAGTGACTCAAAAACTTGATATTTTTATTTATTTCAATGGTTATTGAAAGAAATCAAAACATATCTTTCACTTTTCTGCCAGTGTTAAATAAAATTTTATTGAAGCGGAATTCAAGTTTCAACGACATTTAGTTTTACAAGCTTTTGTGTCCTTAATGTGACAACCAGTGGAAGTTTGAAGAGTTTGATCTTCTGTAGGGTATAGAATTTATAATTAGACGCAAGAAAACAAAAAGAAAATACCATTTAGAATTTAGTAACACAGAGCAATTTGACAAACAGTGGGCATGCAGCCAACTGTAAAGTGCATTTTTTGTCGTCTAACGTTCGCTGGTTTAATTATTTATGCCGAAAAAAAAAATATTTTATAATGATTTGTTTTAAATGACACACTTTTCTTAAGGTATGTAATAAATAACAGACAAAAAAATAATAAAAAAAAAATTGTAAATTATTAGCAGAGCCAAAGACATCTTAAAATTATTACTTTAAAGTCAAGCCAGCAATTAACTTGGAACTTTTTGCGAAAATTTTTGTAGAAAAGCAAAAAAAAAACAAAAAGAAGGCAGGTAATAAAAATTTTATTAATTTTTTTCAGTAACTTTGGTCATAGATAATAAAAAATTTAAAATTTTTGTAAGTTTTTTTCATCAGCACTTTAATTTTTTTATTTTTTTTGCTACACTCAACATCTCTCTTTTAGCCGGCTGTGACATGCGACGACATAATTGGTTCATTCATTTAAACAAAATTCTATATTTATTTCCCTTTTGTATAATAGATACGACAATATAAAAATCTAATGAGTTACTAAAAATATATATTTTTTTGTTTTAACAAAAAATTTTAATTTATTTTTCCTTTTAAAAATAGCCTTTATATGTGTGGTATTAGCCATCACTTTGTTATCTCATGGGCGTAAAGATTGTAAATTTAATTTTAATTTGAAAGAAAACAAAAAAAGTTTCATTAGTTTTTAGTTCCGTTGTTTTATTTTCTTATTGCGTTCATTTGATGAACGTCAAAGTCATTCAGCAAATTAATTAAAAAAAAAAAAAAAAATTAAAATCCGTTTTAAATTTGGCCCAAAAGGAAGAAGAAAAAATAAAAAAATTTTAAAATCTATACAACAACCATGAAAAAAAATAAAAATAGTGGTAATCAGTCTTCGTTACAAATGCCCTTGCAAGTCCTGCAAACGTAGCAAACCAAGTTTTTTTTTTTTTTAAGATCAATACTCAGGGGTAAACCCCTACTAAATGCAGTGCATTGTATCGGAATGTTGAATATATAGATAGATTTAAAGATGTAAAGTGCCTTATGTCAATGGGACAAATTGCTGTCAATTTGATCACTCAAAGGCCAGTGTTATACGTTCACCTCTGAATGATCAACAGCAATTGCCTCATCTTGATGCTAAATGTGAGTTGTGTGCGTCTTTTTTTTATATGTAGATTAGCTGTTATCTTCCCAGAAGGTGGTGCAGTACTCCTGATCATTCGTTTCTGGTGGAATAGATTGGATATGTCAGGTACTCACGTATGCTAAATTTTTTGCTTTTGCAAGATTTGCAAACTCGTATACAACGAAGAGTGATTACTCGTAATAAGAAAAAAAATAAATCTCTTAAATTGTAATTTACATTTTCACCCGGATTTTAGGCCAAGAACTAAAATATATAGAGAATTAGCTACAACTCTTCCCTGGTTCTTCGCTGTAAGGAGGAGCTGAAGCGCCTTGGGGACGTTTGTGGCATACCCTTGGTCTGGGTTGCTGGTCATAGGGATATCCTGGGAAATGAGAAGGCAGATGAGCTTGCTAGGAGAGCTTCTGCCTGAGGGGAGTCTGTTGCTGAAAGGATATCCAAGTTTTTCCTTAGGAAAGCACAGAGCAGGTAGAAATCCATCACTACCTCTGCTGTTTCGAGGACACTTTGGCCTCGGTATAACCGGGGCAATACTCTGGAAATCTTGGGGATTCCTCATCAGTCCTTGTCCAAACTTATAGCGGTGTAAACGGGTCACTGGCTAATCGGCAGACACGCAGAGAGGTTGGCTCTTCCCTTTAATCCGCACTGCAGGAATTGTGGGAATTCTTCTGAGAGGGAAGCTATGAATCATTTTCTTTGTGATTGCCCAGGGCTGGCAGTCAGACGTTTGAAGTTTTTTGGGGTGCCCGTTTTCGATGGCTTGGCGCAATGTGCCAACCTCAACCTCCTTGCTTTACTCCATTTTATAGGCAGCTTTGGTTGACTGTAGTTCTTTTCCTATTTTTAGGTAACTTCAGTTTGGTCCTGCAATGGTTTCAAAACGACACCTTGGGCTAATTGTAGTTGATCACTCTTTTGATTAACTGGCCATTTGACCTACCTACCCTCTTTTTTTTAAATGTAACAGGAAATCAAAAAATACTTCACTGCATAGCACCTTTAATGGTAAAAATAAAAGCAATTCTATTGATTCATTAAAGCTATGTGGTGGCAGTTTGCTATCCTATTTTTACTACAATGGAAGATGGTCTAATGAAATTAAAAGATTACATACATAATTGACAATTACTACCCTGTTTCAGGGTTACGGCCTATCTTCTCCAGCACCCATGTTGAGTGTGCCTATTTGAATTAATGAGTACCGCGACGTACAGTTTAAGATCGATTCCGAACGACAGATTTGAGGAGCTTGTTAATGGCAGTCAGTTACTCTTCGATGTCTTGCCGGAAGATGGCTAAAAGGTAGTTGCCGAAAATTAAAAGTCTAGAAAACTATAATAGGGTTATGCAATGAGAGAAAGTGCCTTCCTTAATACCTTTCAGAAAGCTATAAAATGTTATACATTTTATATGAATTTAAATTATTTAATAATCTACTAACTTACTGTTAAAAAATAAAAATTTTTAAGATACTGAAAATTGGTAGAAGAACAGCTTATAAACTTAACTAAACTTAATAGCCCATTTCACACTGTCGAAAGAAACAAAAGAAACAAGTACATAAGTTTCAAACTTCTTGCACTAATAACTCTAATTAAGAGAAATTCAAAGCAGTAGTAATGCGCTTAGAAAATAAACGCAAGCTTTCTTTCGACTACTTGAAATAGGCTATTAAAACAAAACCAAAAAAAAAAAAAAAACATTAAAAAATAACCAAATAACTTACTATAGCTTCTCGTTACAGAAAGAATTTACTGACGATTGTGTCTTCAATGAAAGCATGGAACAGCACAACTATAATACCTATTCATCCACCTATAATTCGAATACGCGGCGTAAATACTATTTGGCATTGAATCGTCATGGTGAACCGCGTAAATTACAAATACCACCCAGCCGTTCATTGGGTAAATTAGCAACATATACAAATGCTATACCTGAAACGGTACCGCAAGAGCGTGTCGAACAGCTGATAGCAAAAAATTTCGGTGCAAATCGTGTTAAACATGGCATACGCCAACTCTGTGATACTGGCAAACCATTGATCGAATTGATCGATAGTAAAAACTTTAAAGCACGTCCCAAGTGCAATCCAAACAATAGTAATAGCAATACTAATAGTAATAATAACAATAGTAATAGTAAAAATAATTTAAGTAGAAATTTAGAAAAAGATAATAGTCTAGTTAGTCATAATCATAATCACAATCAACAACAGCATCAGCATCAGCAGCAACAACACACTACTAATAATAGCAATAGCAATGGCCAAGTTTTGTATAACGTTCCTGTTGCCAATGATAAAAATAACAATAATTTAGATATGAATAGTCGTAGTAGCATTAGCAGTAGTAGTAGCACAAGTAGTAGCAGTAGCAAAACTGAAACAAATAGAGTTACAAGTAGTAGCCCGAGTAGTATTAGCATTAGTCAAAATAATGGCCATATTAGTAATAGCAATCATAGCAATAGTAGTAGACACACGACAAGCAGTAGTAGTAGCAGTAGCAGTAGTAGCAGTAGTAGTAACAATGATACTTCAACAACGACATTATTTAATAGCAACAATAGCAGTAGTATTAGCCATAGTTCTACACCACAAAACAGTCTTCACAGAGGCGGCGGCAAAAAAGCGGGTAAAAAACGAAAATGCCGACGTTTTGAAAATGAAGAACAACACAATTGCACTACACCGCTTAATAGGCCCACCTCATTTACTAAGCTGGGGCCTTTGAGACAGCAAAAATGTCAAAATCTTTTAATGCAACAACAGCAGGCAGGGGTAATCGATATTGTATTGCCACCCATGTGCACAAAAAAGGGTGGTTCAAAAAATAAGGGCAATAAAAGAAATCAGGGAAAAAATACTCTCGGCACGGATGCTCTAGGGTCGCACAACAGAAGAGGTAAAAAGTTGAATCGTAATGGTAATGCAGGCAATGGTAGTGGCAGGCAAGCAGCTAAAAATAATCAAAATAATGGTAATGCAGGCTCCAAGAAAAAACAAAAGAATTCGAAGAAAGGCCCAGGCACAGGCAATGCCAATAATAATGGCGGTAATAAAAAGAACAAAAAATCTTCAAGCAGCACTACCACCAGCAGCAGTTCCACTTTAAAAACAAAATTTTGGGAAACTACCTCTTTAATGCCCAGTACCACTTTATACGAAAATTATGATCCTCATGCGGAAAACACCAGCGATCGTGGCGATCGAGAGCAACGTAATGCAAGATATTCCAATTCTATGGAAGAGTATATGGAACAATCGTCGGAAGAAATTTCAGCTAATGAAGATCCGGAAGATACAGATGATAATGATAATAATGAATCAAATGAAGATGCCAGCTATGAAGACGATACCTATATAAGCAGCAGCAGCAGTAGTAGTCATACGAATTATAAGGCTAACGAATCATCACATACGCCTTTGACGGCGGGTGCAGAAGATTTCCTGTATTATGACCAGCTAGATTTGTGAGTTTTAATTTTAAACTATTTACTTACACATATATTCTAAATATTATTATTATTTTTTAATTTAAAACTATAATTTTAAATAATTAAAATATGTATTTAAAACAAAAACAAAAATTTCCTCATATTATTTAAATATTTTTTTTATTTTTATCATTTTAATTTTAAAAATATATACATATTTACATATCTAAACTTATTAATTGAATGTAATTTATTTATTTTACACCTTGGAATACTTGGCAACAAGACAATTTCAAAAAACAAAATTTAATATTTTTTTTTTTAATTTTTATTTTTTGTTTTTTTCTGTATGAATTTGGCTTTAACTTTTTAATAATTGTTTGGATTTTTTGTTTAACAATTTTTATGTTTTATTTATAATTCATTAATGCAATATTTTCAAAATTTCGAAATTTTATTTTTCAAAATTTCTTTTTTTTCTTAGTTAGACGTTGTATTCTGTTTTAATTTCATAAACAAAAGCATTTTTGGTTTATTTTTTATTTTTTTACATTTAAAACAAAAAAAATACTTAAATTATAAACAATTAAATGTGTATATCTGTTGCAAATAGTATAAATAGTTTTAACTATTTAAGAAATTATTAAAAAAGAAGAAAAAAAAATATGTACAAAGTTTTTAATCAAAACGTTAGCAGAACAAAAAATAGCAGAAAAATATAAAATAAGATCATTATAAGGCATTTAATTTATAAAACACTTACCTATTCACACACACACACACACGTAAATAAATATATTCTGTAAAAAGAAAAAAATCATAATTTTTTATGTTAAAAAAAAAATATCAATCAAATCAAATTTGTAAAAATTTTTCAAACATTTTTTGTTTCCTTTTCATATACTCCTACAAACAATTACATTTCCTAATGCCGTTTTGCCACTGTCATATATACACATTTACATACACATACATACATACATACTTACAATGCAAGCACAATAATATTTTAACTAACCTCTAAAAAAAGCTTTTAACATAATCCATCATACATTATAAAAACGATTCTTAAAGCGTATCATTAAAAAAAATCAGTCAAATGGTGACATAAATAAATGGGTGCTTTTTTAAGAGTTACAAAACTGTAAATTAAAATAAAGCTATTGAAAATATTTTGAATATAAATAAAACTGTGGAAAGGATTTTTTACGTTCTTGTGGCAAAAATATAAGGAGTGAGCTAGTGAAATATTAAAAATGGGCACTAAATAAAAAAATAAACTAAATTTATATAAATTCCGCCACACCCAATGCCTCTTTCGACTCTCGAAATATGTGATCATTCGAACGGACATCATAATTAATTCTCATGCCCAGAAAATCAAAGTAGTCCGCCTCCTCAATATTTCCAATACCCATTGTTTTTACCGTCATTACAAATTGTACAATTTTTCATATTTAAGTACCAATTCACAAGGAACAACACACGGTTTCATTGCTATACAAGTTTTTGTTATAAAATATAACAAAATCATACTAATTTGTGCTTCGACCCATTGTATTGGAGGGCATTTATTCTTTAAAACTTAAACCTTAAAATATCGCTTTAAAAATACTTCTAAAAAGTGGAGGGATTATTCCCCCTAATTAATAAGAATAATATCGAATTGATAGTTGTGAGTTTTTTTAGTGAGCGAAAACAATCAAATTAAAAAAGATCCTATTAAGCTCTCTGATAGACTGACTAAAAATGATAATATGGAGAATGTGGCGGCCGGACAATAGACATATCACATGCTACCCGTTGTGAGAATAGAGCTCAAATACAATGTGTCTGACCAGCGCCTTCCAAAGCCGGTACTCTCTAATTTCGGACATGTCAAAGCCAAACCGGTCAGAAGAAAGCCCATTGACAGTGAATTTGCAATTTCGATTCCACTACTGCCTGGGTAGTAGCACCCCCCTTGTAGAGGAAGTGCCTATCCAGCGTCACCATCAACCACTACGTGTACTCCCTGAAAGGCCGCACTCAACCCATCAGGCCGATTTACCTCACTCCCCGAAAAACAGGGGATCACAGGCAAACTGGGGGCTTCCTGATGCCCGTAGTCCCAGATTAGATAGGTTTCTCTGGTTAGTCCGTAAGAGCGTCAGTAAGTTACCAACCAGTCTCTGCCTATAGCGAGCGCCAGGCCATCCAGTGCTAGGTAAACTCCATATTTCCCGGTAACTACAGGCCCCTGATGTGACGTATCACCAGAAGCCAATTACTGTACCCCCGGGTGGGAGTGGCGGCCAGACAATTAAATATATTCCTCCCTTTCGCAAAATCTAGCCATGACATTTACAATAATATTAATTTTTGGAACCGTCATTCGTTTCCGTGGTCGCTGTAATCTATTGTATTTGCTTCTAGAGCTCTGGGTTCAGACCCTAGCTTTGATATTTTAAAAGAAAGAAATATGAAAAATTTGTTTCAGCGACCCTTTGTTAGCAGTCTTCTGGTAGAAGTTCTGAAGTACTCATGAATAAAAATTGACGTACACAATATGGGTGCTCGGGGAAGATTGGCCGGAATTCTGTAAGCCGGTTGTAATGGCCAGTTATGTATGTATTCGTTTCCTCACTCCATACACATACGTGACATATGGGTTATATATAAGACAGTATTGCTCACTTAAACTTATGAATCTTTAAAAAAACACCTTATAACTGTCAACTTTTCAACTGTCCACGCATCTAGAAGTTAAAAGTTTTTCTACGTTAGATTAGTTGCCAATTTTGCTTTATGAAAATTCACGATTTTAAGTTTTATTGACAGATGTGCGAAACGCATAATTAGCGCATTGCTTGTTATATACTATAATTTTCTTAAGAAATACAATATTACTATGTAAGAGCGCCAAGTTTGCCATGCGTATTTAACAAATGAAAAAATCGTTACATTGGGTGCAGCGTAAGATTTCAATTATTAATAAAAAATAAATATTTTTATGTTTTATATGTATATTTGGGAATTAGATAATCATTTAATATTAAAAATTAAATTAGTAATTTAAAAAATTATTTAAATATGTTGAACAAAAAATACACTTTTAGTAAAACAGTGCTTTTATATTTTTATGAATACGAGCATTAAACTTTTATTAATTTTCACTGTATTTGTCTTATGTGGCCTCATTCACTATACAAGAGTATTGCTTAACACTTCAGATTCAACCAATTACGATATGAAATGGTGGGATAAAAGGCTAAATTTAAAGGTATGAGCCACATAAGATTAAAAACAAAACATCCGTTTAAAAATTTTTTTTCGAGAAAAGTCTGCGTTTTGCATTATTACTGGAAAATTTTCAAGACGATATTAGAAGAAAATTACTCAAGCTTATATTGTGCAAAAGTAAATCTGAAAAACTTTTTATGGCATAAAGAATTTGTAAACTTTTTCAAGGCCTCCTAATAAGCTCATTTTGCAGGGTGATTTGAATATAAACGATTGTAGAAGTTAAAATCTTTTAATCTATAAGCTAGACGCGTTGCAATTTTTCCAATAAATTGTTTTATGAAAATTCCTTATTTTAACTTTTTTTGACAGATATGTGAAATACACAATTGACGCAACGCATGTTATTTACTTCCAGCTTAATACCATCAATGATTGTTTTTTTTAAATGCTTACGTTTTAAGGTTTTCACCATTTACCTCCTAACTCGAATTCTTTTCTTCACACTATATTGCACTAGAAATTTTATGATCCATCTTCTCTAACCCCTTGTAACTACAAATCCTAAAAAATTCCTTCAAAATACCAAAAATTCCCATAAATCAAATATTATCTGCTACACAAAAAATACCCACAGATATTACGGCTATTCTCCATAAGCAACTCAATAATGACTTGTAAAGTATTTTAAAGAAATGACGAAATGAAAGCAATAATTGTAAAAAAAAATTTCATAAAAAAACGATACACACAAATATGCCATAAATTTCATTGTAAATATTTTGTAAAACATTTTATATCGATAATAAGCAATAAAAGTAAATATTAATAAAAGAAAACCTCGCTGCCTCTCAATTAAGTAGTAATTTCTAATAAATTATTAACGAAAGCAATATAATCACTATAAATAATAAAAAATAAATGCAAAATAATTAATAAAATTAAAACCTGTCAATTACAAAAAAGTAAATAAAAGGCCTCCAAAGAATATTTACTTTTTCTTTTTCTACTTTTCGACATTTGGAAAAAATTTTCTATTTTTTAATTTTTTCTTAAAAAAATCAAAATTTAATAGATTCGACAATTTTTCCCCTGTTTATTTCTTTAAAACAAATTCTTTATTTATTTTGCAATTTTCTCAGCAGTATAATTATAGGAAGAAAAATATTAAAAGAAAAAAAAAATTATTTACTTAAAATATTTTTTAGACAACAAACACGTTATAATATTTTGTTTGTATAAAAAATAACACTAACAATGCAAATATTTTTATAAATAAAATATAGTTTTATATATAAATATAAATAAATAGTTTGTAATGTTGTATGTATGTTAAGTTAATAATAATAAAAAAGAAAACATTTATTTAAAATTTCATTTAATTTTTATTTAAAACTTATTAGTTAGCAATTTGCATACTTTAGATAACCAACGACCTATTATTCTCAAAACACACAATTTTCCTATTTTTATGTAAATTATTAGTTGTATTATAAAGGAAAAAATACCGAAAACAAATTTTTTAATTGTATTTTGTGAACAAAAAAGAAAAAAATAATGAATAAAAGAAAACAAAGCTTTAATAAATAATTTTTTTTGACAAGAAATTATTTGTTAAGAAATGTATACATAAAAACAAAACGTAACAAAATGATGTTTCTTTATGCTCTAACGGTATTATTTAAAAGGGTAAATGAATTGTTTTGTTACAAACGTGTATATGAAATTGTATCAATTTCAAAATATTTTTGTTACTGTTTTCCAATGTATAAACATTTTCTCAGTAAATGGTGTGACAACTTCACACACTCTAGCATAAATATTTTGTGTGAAAACTTGATAGTCTGTGAGGGTAATAGTAACAGCCTGTTCATAGAACAGGCACAGTGCATTGTGGAACAGGGATTAACTATCAAACACGGTGAACAAATTAAATAAATGTCATAGCAATAAACTCATTTGTCATAATTAGGAAAAATTGGCAAAAATTAGAAAAAAAAATATATTTTGTTTATAAAATTCAGCTGCTTTTTCCTGTTGCTGCCATATAAGGATACTCTTTTTATTTTTTAATCTTTTATCCTACTTAGAAGTAATACTACGTTTCCATATAATCTTAATCTACTTATTTTGCACAAAACACGATATGCCATTTCACGATATGCTGCGTTGTTTTCGTTTTCGTTTTTTCGAAATTAGTTTGACATTTAGATTATAAACAAATCAAATAGCAAAACACAAACTGCGTTACCCAGAAAAAAATACTATTTAAAGTGTTTAAAAATATATGTATAAAAAGATTTTTATATGGTCTGAAAACTCGAAATCGTATTCGGGACCTACTTTTTTTATTAATTTTGTCTCTTCTTTAAAACCCCTTAATTATTGTAGATAAGAAACTAAATTCTATTAAGAATTTCAATATTTTTTTGTTTGCAATGATTTACAATCAAATCACGGATATCATTTCCAATCCGTATTTTTTTTCTAATTTTCTTTCTCTTTTGTTTTAACAACTAAATGTTACTCTTTCAAATTTGTTAATCACTCTGAGACCCATTGTTGCATTTTTAATCATACCCAGCAGGAAATAGTGCTTACCAGTAAATTATTTTGTAAGGCAGAAATTGTAAGCCTTCACTTACTCGGGCGCATCAATAATGCATGATTTTTATATGAAATGAGCCACTAAAATACAATAGAAATGCAAATAAATTGCAACCAGTAAGCAAATAGTACAAAAAATAAAAATAATAACTAATCCTGTAGCATATTTCGAAGCTTTAATGTATAAAAAACAGTATAATGCTTACATTGTTGCTTAAAATTTTATTTATTGCTTTCAAATCTTAAAAATTTTCTGCTAGGTAAGACCAACACAGTGTTGAACTGACATTTTTCGACATTTTTTGGAACAAAACTAGTATCAAATTGAATTTTTCGAACATGGAGAGTGTATGGCATAGCAAGTAGCCTAAACTTGTTTTGCTGCACAACTGGTTATATACCGCAATGTCTAGAAAAAATTTCAGTCAAAGAAATAAAATTAAAAACATAAATTTTTCTTCAATAATTCGTAAATTCAGTTCAAAAGAAGGATAAAATATATATAATTCCAATAAATGATTTCTACAAAAAGTGTAAATAAAATAGTTGATGTTTGCCATGAATATGTATGGAACGCAAAGAACTCTGATGAGACTACTGTTGCTGGGGTCGAAAACATGTTCAGTTTGGCTTATTTCTCATTTTCTCATTTGATTATGAAAAAAATAGTCATTGCAAAAAATTTGAATTCTAATAGACATTAATTTTGATCTGATTACAGAATTTCTGAATAAACGAAATTCATTTGAAAAATGAGAACTCTAACTGGGAAATAAACTTGGATTACCAGACCATATAACAACCTTACGAATTTTTTTTTTCGTTATAAAATGCCTTAACTAGATTAGAACTAAATCCTAGTAAATATATTATTTTTGGTCAGATTTTTACAAGTTCTTCAGTTAGTATTACAACCAATTAAGTGTAAAAATAAATTATTTAAAAAAATAATTCTAGCTTTAAAATCATGTCTTGTTTTATTATCTCTTTTTTAATTTCTAATTCATCCAGTTTGTGTTCTTTTAGCAAAGAGTGAAAAAGCTATAAAAGGAAATATACTTATATAAGTCACAGAAAATAGAATTCGTATATTTTTTCTACTGCTCTGTCCTTTTTAAAACTGATGTTAAGAAGAAAAAAAGAGACAGGATTTTAAATCTTGAAAAAAATTATACGTAGTGTGAAACGTTCATTAGAATGAGTATTAACTCTTATCGTTTTCACTGTGTGCCACACAAAAATTAACTGAAATATTATCGGTATACGATATTATATGATTTATTGGTATCACCAAGCAGTAATGAAGAAACAAGAATCTGTCTTTAAAATAAATCAAATAAAACCAAAATCTACAATTAGAAAAAACGGTTTTCTGAATACTTTCTACTTAATTAACAATAATTTAATCGAATATCAGCCAATTTTAACCATCTGAGCGAATTTGGAAAAAGAAGACAGGAATTTTTTAATATTGTATAGCTTTCAGTCTACTTGAAATCAAGCTTGTGAAATTGTTTAATACCCAGTTTGCACAAGCATCGTACATGACATGATCGTCAAGGACTAACTAACTGTCACTAACGGTTGTCGACAACATCGCGTAGATGTTCGCACACGACAGTTTGTGGTCTACTTCCTTGAAGTTGTCAGAGCTCATAGAGTGTGAGGTTGACGACAACTTGAGTGACATTGTCGCTTAACCAGTCGTGAAATATTTTTGCGACATTTGTTTGAAAATGGGCGTTGACGAAATGTTTTGGCTGTCGTGTATGAGTCAGGCAGGGTAGTCTATTGCACAAATCCTCGAGGATGTCTTTAAGAAAAAGTCAACTGGGTATCTGTAAATGAACGTCTGTATATGTATATGTTTTATGTAACAAGTCTATATTAAAATAATTGTGTGTTTATAACAGAAATTAAATTTTTTCCTCTTTTGTTTTTTTGACAAGTCGCTTGTAAATTCTTTGCTTTTTTTATAAATACTTTAACAAGATGGTAAAAAATATTGGTTTTTCCTTAGGTCACTGAAAATGTAACATACTTTACAAGCTTCTTATTAAATATATTTTCACATTTTTTATGTGAAATGTTTTTTATGTGTTAAACACTAATAATAATATAAATAATTTTGAAAAAATGACAAACTTCTGACAAGTCACTCATAAAGACTTGGCTGTATTGAATCAAATATTTGTAATATGTGTATATGATCTTAAAGGGTACAATAAACACTCACAATTTTGTGGCAAACAAAAAATATATTTTTGACAAGTTTTGTGCAAACAATATTTCGTCTTTTGACAGTGGTTTGTTATCTTTTATTCAGTAAAATATCAAGAGGATTTCAAGTACTGTACTCGTAGAATAAAGATAGATAAGTAGGAAATGTTTAACAACAGTCGAAAGTCACTATAGAAAACGAGCCACTTTATACAACGAGCTGCTAACGAAAAAACCGAATTGGCTTGTAGCTCTTCTGGGACTACTTTTTAGCAGTCTTCTGGCAAAAATTCTTAGAGTAACTGCTTGCCATGAAAAAACTTCTCAAGTCTGTCGTTCGTAATCGACTTTAAACTGTAGGTCCTGGTACTCATGAATAAAAATTAACAAACACAACATGAGTGCTGCGAGAAACTAGGCCGTAACTGTGAAACATGGTGGTAATGGCCAATTATTTAAGTAAGCTTGGAGCTTTATGACGCTGAAAAACATTTTAAGTTTTGGTTTTATTTGATAATCTCTGTGACATGACCTTTACGTGTGACCTTTAATGCTATAGCTGTAAATTTTTTTTTTTTATTAGTTTAATGTAAAAATTTATGTTTTTTTGTTGTTTTTTTGTGTTTAAATACAATATTTTATGCATGTTTTTTATATTGGCTTGTATGGTTTTTGTGTGTTTTTAAATTTGTTCATTTTTATTTGCAATACATTTTTGTTACTAAATTAGCAGCATGCTGAAGGATGAAGGGTTTTACCGACAAAAATCAAAAGCAACAAACGATCAAAATATGGTTAAGGTTTTGAAATGATTTGCTTTTCTTATTGATTTTCAAACCAACAACCAAACAAACTAAATTTATAAAATTAACTATTTTTATATTCCTATATATTATTTTTAGCATACCTATGGGCCTATGGGAATTCATAGCTGTATTATGGATATTGGCTTGGAATCTTCAGACTATAAGCTGATGTTTAATTAAAGTATTTGTCAAGTGTATAGTAAAATGCTACGGGTACCTTTTCTACAATTAAAAACAAAAAATTATTAACTTATTTTAAAAGAAATTTAAAGGAAACCATTAAAAAAAAAACAAACATAATCATGTAATACAATTTTGTTTAGAAATTTATTTTAACCACCATTTTGTATTTTACTTTTTAAAATTATCATTTTCAAATTTGTTCATTCTTGTCATGTGTATAATGTTCCTGTATTTTGCTTTTAGTATTTATAGTTCTTTATAAATCTTAACTAAAATGCATTAAATTATGTTTTAAATCTTATATCTAGTAGCTGATATATAAACTTGGTTTCAATTTTTACTTAAAACATTTCAATTGAAACTCGGTTTAAAGTCTATTTGAGAAAACAAAAAAAAAAAAAACAATTTCTCTGAGTGTAAATAAATATCAACCACCCACCTATTAAAACTTATATCATAACATCCTCTTAGAAACTTAACATATTTGTAACGTTTATAGTTTAACGAAAAGAAAAATTAATTTATTTTAATTATAAATCTCTCTATATATATAAGCCATTCTAAATATACGATATATTCATTAATAAAACATTTTTATAATTTAATATTTAAAGACTGAATAAATAAAAAAATAAAATATTTGCGAAAAAATATTAAAAAAAATTAAATTATTGTTTTATTTCAAATATTATTAATTGATTGATAATGGCACTGTAAGCACAAGACCGTAGATCTATAGCCGTAGATCTATTACTTGCAGAAACTGAAGACGAAGTTAACCATTTAACGGAGTGTTTTTTTTTAACAACAGGAACAACATAGCCTGCGATTATAATTGCTTGTGATCCTGAGCCTTATAAGAACGAGTAGTATCAAGGTTTTGCTAAAGTTAATTTTAGCGTTGGCTTACTAGACAACAGCTTTGGGTTCAAACCCGAAAGAAAAAAAATTTTAAAAAATATTTCTTTCGTCGACTACCTCTTAGCACCTTCTGGCAAATGCTCATAAATAAAAATTGACGCAAACAATATGGGTGCTGTGTGTATGTAATTTTTGCTCTCCAATAGAGCATGGCTTTTACATTGCTTTCTCTGAAGAGAATACCAACTGTTGGTTTTACTAAATTTCGAAGTTGTAGTCTATAAGTCTGAGTATTTATTTCATCGACCCTGAGAATTGTGGGATAGTCAAAGTTTGTTATGGGCTTTTTGTCATTTATAAATGAACTCAGCGTTCGTAAAAGGCGTAGGTAATGTTGGGTTTCAGGCTTTTTTTGAAGCTGAACTATTTTCGTCGTAGCTTTGAGAAACAGTAGGAGAAGAATAGGTGACAGGGGAAAAAGTTAGTAATTCTCTCGCAACTGATCCAATATATAACGACAGATCGGTAAGAGCGAATGTAGGGCACTCACTCATCCATTTGCTGGTTACTGTGGTCTGAGGTACCATCAGCATATTTTATCTAATATACCATATCGTACATTCTGATACTTTGTGAATTCCCTGTTATTTCGACCTTTAAAATAATGTTTCTAGAGGAAGCTGTATTAACTTCCAAAAAAGCATTTCGTTTAGGATGGGATAATTAGATTAATTCGAAGTTTCCACCTAATATAGTAGCAGTGCTTTTGCCCAGGAATAATAAAAATAAATGGTGAACTGCTAGTTGTTTGAAACCGTTGGTTTGATCCTCGTTCATCGACTACTTTACTCTATTCCTAATTCATATTAAAAAAAAAAAATTAGTAGCTTTGATCAGGCATACATTTTTTTATAATAATTATCCAGAGTATTTTGATCAGTATGTCAAAAAGTAAGTCAAATCGTTTATCAGTTAACCTTTTCAAATTTTCTATCTGGTTTAAAAAAATACCCTATACATTATGCTGTGGACTAACTTTTTAACTTGTTTTTTTTTCGTTTTTAATTTCTCATATAAAATTATTTAACAATTTATTTTGTAGCACGTGAAATAAAATCGTGCTATCAATTAATACTTAAAAGAAAAAAAAATGAATTCTTTATATGACTTTGCGGTTTTTTATTTGAGAACATTTTTTTTCATTCCAGCAATTTTCTAAAATGTAATTCTGAGCCACAACAATTCAGCCAGAAATTGAGTTACAAATAGTTGGGGAAGTAGTCTTGACTCAGATCACGTAGACTTGTTCGAGTGTATGACGAAAGAAATGCATATTCAAGTGTTAACGAATACAAATTTCTAATTGAAATTTGAAACAGATTCATATTGTTGTTGCTATAGTTTTAGCTAAAATTTAACAAAAAATATTTCAATTAATTGTTAGGGTTTCACTGTTGTTAGGAATTCCCAATCCCATATGAAAAATATTTCTAACACGTAAAATTATACAAACGAAAGAAAGTCACTCATTATTGTTCGAAAAACCGTCCAACTATGTTTAAACGTATCGTTTTTTGGCTTTATAATATTTGAGATGTGAGATATTTAAAAATGTTTAAATTTCAATGTGGATGAATCAACAGTTTAAGAAATAAACCGAAAATTAAAAAAATTAAAAATTTCTCATTACGACCTTGTAGTATGAGTATCTTCGTTATGGTTCGAATTAATCTCGTTAGATTTGTCGTACTGAAAACGGTTACTAAGATGCAAAACAGCTGTTTTTCTTTGAGAGTGTGAACGAATGAAAACGTTCGATATTGTGGGACACGCTGTTAATAATATAAAGTGTTTGAGCATCGAAATTTAATGGGATTTACATAAAACTTTATACGGCCGATTAAGCAGCCAGCCCTGGTTTAGTGCTTTTATGACAGATTTTTATTGAAAAAATTAAAGCAAAATTATTTTGATTTATTCCTTATAATCTTTTTAAAATAGGCCACAAAGTCCCTTAAAAAAAACTATGAACATTGAAAAACCCTAACAAGTTTAGAAAAAATAATATTAAAAATAAAATTGCAAATTATTACTCGTATATGCTGTAATAAAAAGACAATTTGTTTATGACAATTTGTTTTACAATTGAAAAAAAAAATTAAATTAAATGAAACGAAATGAAATGAAAATAACAAGATAATATACTCTCCCTTTTAATAATATCTGTTATAAAAAATAATCACACTGTGCAACAAAATATAAACATAAATATATTGCAGGTGATGCAAATCAGTATTTACACGTGGTGGAGTACAACAATAATTCGTGTTCTAAATACCCTTAAAGACAAAACGATTTTAGAGAATTTTGAGTTTTACTTACTCTACCTTACTAAGGCTTTATAGTGTAGGATGGTTACAAAAACTAGAATTTTGGGTTTTCTTGCGGCACAAGTTAAGGGATACTATGATTCTTTGTGAAAAATCCCTCTTTCGTCTAATTATACTCTCAAATTTGTTTAACATCAAACTAAATGGGTAGTAATAGTTTCCGATATACAGACATAACCTCAGAGTGCGATTCACTACGAAATTTTAACGACAATTGTTTTGTTAAAAACTTTCAACAGCAAAATAAATGATAAAATAAAATTTTTTAACAACTGTAGTTATCGTTAAGCGTTTTCTAAACCACAGTTCTATTTGTTTTGTCAATATAGACACAAAATAAAAATAAATATTTTTTGTTCTATAATACAATATTACTTGAATATCTGGAATTTAATTAGTAAATTTATTAACGGGTTATTTAATTGACATACACATTTCATTAATAATTTTCTAAAAAATAAAAACAATTTCAAATATTTTCAGATAAATATTAAATTTAATGTCAAAATACAATGTGCAAGATGTGTATTCACACATATTTTTAAAAACAATTTTTCCTAAAATCACTATTTTGTTATAGAATAAAAAGTAAAAATTATATAAAAAATAATATTTAATAAAACAAAATAAACAGAAATCACAATATGTATGTTGGATATTTGACACAATTCAAGTGAATAATTTTAAAGTTTGTAAAAAAACTTTGACAAAAAAAAAAATAAGTTATTACGGTACCATACATTTTCAATTAAATAGCTTGAATAAATTTTTTGTTGAATTCTTTGGTTTAGGTTAGTTGCGCATATTTTGTATAAAAATAACAAAGTGAAAGTTATGAGTGCCGTGGTGTAGTGGTTAGAGCGCTTGCGTACAACACACTTCAAATCCCAAAGATGGTATCGTTGCATTTGTTTTTTCTTTTCTTAAAGAAACCTACAAATTTCGTATTTGTATTTACGAAAACTATTGTTAGCGCAAAATTGAACAATATTTTAATTATATATACAAAAAAGTTCATTGTATTTACAATTTAGTTTTTTCTGTGTAGAGATTTTGATTTATATTTTTAACTACAAGCGTTAACGAGAAGTTACTGAAACGAACTATCGTTAGTGCAAACAACAAAATCGGCTTTAAGTTTTAACTAAAAACAAATCGAAAAAGGCTCTAATTTTTTGGGCTTGAGTTTTTTTAACATTTGAAGACACTGGCACATATTCATATATTATAACTAAACTAAGTGTTAACTTTTTTAAGTATCGTAACTTTCAGCAAGAAAAATTTACACTTTATGAAGGGTAAAGCTGTAATTGCCTACTAACCAACACATTCAAAGAACAGTTGTTTGTATTTGTTTACATTTCTTTTTATTTTATGCTCTACTAGCGGACCCTGCGCTGCTTTTGTTAAGCAAATTTAAAATAAGAAATTTCCTACATAGGGAATGAATTTTAACCGTTCTCTAAACATACCAAAACTAATATTTAGTTTGTATGGAAGATAACACGCTTACATGTCCAATTCCGCCCTTCAGCCATCTAGACCGAATTCAGAACCTTAGAATAAAAGTTTCTCCACATATAGAAAAAACCAATATTTAGTTAGTATAGGAAATATCTGCTCCACATGTTCAATTTCGCCCTATTTTTAAGTGATGATTTGCATTGACTATAGAGTCTTTCAGATTAATTTTAGTAACTTTTCCTTTAACTGTTCTTAAAATATACAAAAATCAAGTTGTCCTTGAGTGGCAATTCGGTGCTTTCTTAAGCGTTACGCCTTGCCATATGTAATTTAAAAATAGTAGCTCCAATTTTTATACATAGGTTTGAGAAGTGAAACATTTTTGAAGTGATAATAAAAATTAAAAATATGGAAAAAATTAAAATACAGTGTTACAAAAGTGAAGAAAAAAATATGCAGGGGTTCTGACATAGCAATTCTGTTTTAGTGACGCCCATAGAGTACTGAAAAGGTTTTAGTTTTTTTCGATCACTTCTTTAAGAGTCTTTTTTAAAAGCAAATATCGTAAAATACCCGTATTCACGAAATTACAACTTCAAAAAATCGTAAGTTTTTTTGTTTTGAAACCGATTTTCAAAATATTTTTTTAATTCGACGATATTAGTTTTACCTTTAAAAAAAATTGATTGAAAAATGGCTGAGTTACGGACGTTTAACTTTAAACAAAACACACTTTTTCATTACATTATCATTATATTCATAATCTAAGTTGGCCGTGAAATGGCCTGGAAATCCGGTTTTGAATCCTAGTAACTATTAACAATTTTTTAGTTTCTGTGTTGTTAGTTTCGACTTTAGTTATGATTTATGAATATCCGCTACGCTCTGCATTCAGTAAAGGTCAGTCCATTATAAAACACCTTTTCGTGTCAAGTCTTAGACAAGAATTTTTAAAATTCAGTAGATTTTGTCATGACAACTGTATACCAGTTATTACAAAAAGTACAATATGGTGATTCAAATTGTCGAACTTGACGAAACTTACATCCTATTTAACGATATTGAAACATTGTGTTGTTCCTTATGCTAAAACAATGAACGAAAATATTCTTTCAATATTCTGAAATAGGCTATAAATCTTAGATTTCTCGATATTATTATTATAATCTGGCAAACCATAAACATTCGTATTAATAAAACAAAACGTCACAAGGTATTACGTCAAATGCGAGATAACGTTTTTTTTTTTTTTTTTTGAATAGCTCAAAACCTGAACACATTTTTTTTTTTTAATTATGAATCACAGAAATACTCTGCAAACGTTTTATTTAATAGAGTGCCTTAAAAAATATGCTTTAAAGTGTCCGTAAATTACTTCTTCTCTAATATTTTGAACCCACTAAATATTAATCATTCATTAAATTCACACTTAGAGATATAGAAAAAAAAACAACAAATCTGCAAAAATGTTAAACAATTAATACAAAAAAAGGAATATAAGCGCCATAAACAAAAATGATTTGGCAAATTTTTTATTGCCTTCAATAGTCTGTCTATTCTTCACATTCATTCAGTTGTTGGTTGCTACACACAGGTGCTGTTATTGGCTTTTGGAATTAATTTTAACACTCAATTACACTCGTACGCTTTGTATGCCGATCACAAGAATCAAATTAATTCGATTAAAATTTGCCGCATTTGCAAAATTGAAAGAGATATGATCATCACACGTCATCAAGACATCATTGCTGTGGTGATGATTTGAGAAAAAAAAACGATGGCATTTCAAGCCACTGGCGAAAGCAGATTGTAGCAGAATAATTATAGAAAAGCAAAAATTTTGCTATGCTTTTAGAATTTCTATGCCTACGTGACTTAACTCACGAATTTCCAATTCCCAAATAAAACTTATATGAGAAAAAGCAAAACAATAACAATAAAATGAAATATAAGCGTAGCAAATTATACTCGTATATATGTACGTTGGTATGAATATTTGCCAACATACCATACCCCCATCTAATATTAAAAGCATATGAAATATTAGAACGACTACTAACCACTATTGCTAGTGCTGCTGCTACTTTTACTAAAAACTTTTACTATTTAACTGCTATTCTTGTGAATGTTATTATTCGCTAATCTAACAAGTAGCAGGTGTGAATTTATATTTTAATAGTGGTGTTGTAGCAAAATTTTTTGTATAAAAAAAAACTTCTCAGTACATTCTCCCAAATTCATAACAAAAGTTTTCTTAAACCTTTTATAATAATTTTTTAAGCTCAATGTATTATAGAAGAAGAAGAAAATTAGAAAAATAACAGCCTTATTTATAATACAAAGTTAGCAGTTCGTTGTACGTAGTGGTTGAGTTTGTCATGCTTATACGTGGAAATCGTTACTCAAACGTACGATTACTTTAACTTTTTGGATTCTCTGACTAGTTATCAAATAGAAGGTTTGGAAAGTTTTAATAATATCAGTTTATAGCGGGTGATAAACCCACCAGTTTTTTGTCCTAGATGTTAACTGTTAAATGTTAAATGTTAACTTTTCTAACTTTCTAACTATCGGTAAATGCCTGTAAAATGTAAAATCTTCTTTTGTACTATTAATTGCATCAGGCAGCATTTTAAGTTCTACTTTTTTAAACGACACTTATAAAATCTCATTATGCTGTTAAAACATATCTACGCTACCCCTATTTGAGTTAAAGAAACAGCATGTGTGTACCATATGTGGAAGCTATTACTATTACCGTTATCAAGATATACAAAAATCTAAATTTACATTGTGTGGGAAGTACCATATCCACTTATTCGATGTGTAATGTAATGTAATGATTTCGAAGATGTAACTATTGACTTTGTATGGGCGTGGCATCACTCAGCTGGTACTTCTGAAATTTAAATTTAGTATATATGTATAGGAATAAAATTTCCTATAAATCACTCAAATAAATAATTTTATTTTGTATTTTCAACGGTTTTGGAGTTATTTATACCTTAGTAGCGAAAATAAATAATTTTTTTGGGCAAAATTAGACCAATTTTTTTCTTTAAAAAATCATAAAATTTTTTTTAGAACGAAAATTTTATATTATAACCATTTAAATTAAAGCCTAATACCCGTATTCATAAAAAATATTTTAGGTATATTAAGGGTTTGTTTGACAAATATCAATGGAATACTTGTCACATAAACCTGTAATACTTTTTATAAATACGAACATAAAATTTTGAGAATAAAATAAGCGATAGATCATGAAAATCGGTCGGTTTTTGCTGATTTTATTCAAAATTAAATACAGGTACCTAACTTTGACCAAAATAGGGAGACAAATTTTTATCTTGCAAAATTCTTGTTTTAAATTTAGACTATCACGCAGACAATCTTCTAAACACAAATTTAACAAATTACAAGACTTCTAAGATATTCCAATTTACATAATCGGCCATTACAATCCTGTGTCAGAGTTACGACCTAGCTTCTCGCATCACTCATGTTGTGTGTGTTAATTTTTATCCATGAGTACCGGGACATACAGTTTAAAGTCGACACCGAACGACAGATTTAAGAAGCTTTTTTATGGCAATCAATTATTCACAGAGCTTTTGCTAGAAGACTGCTGAGAGGTAGTCACCGAAAGAAATAATTTTTTTATATTTCTTTTTTGATGTCAGAGCTGGGTGCAGAACCCGGGACTCATGACTTAGTAAGCCAACACACTAACCACTAGACCATGGCGAATACCAAATTTTACTTCCCTTGCCCACATTAAATGATCATTTTGAACCGACAAATATAAAAAAATATTGGTACCCAAAATGTAGATGTCCTTTTAATAAGAATTTCCGTAATGAAAAATCAAGAATCTCCCCAAAGAGAAAACGAAACTTTGACGAGATAGTGTGATCTATTAATAGTTTGCAAATAGTTTTTGTCAAAAAGAAATCTTATCACTGGCTAGATTTTCTGTTAAAAAAATTTTTTGGGGCTAATAAAGTTTCACTTATCTTCTGTGGATTCAAAACATCTTTTAATTTTTCCTGAAAAAAAGGAAACAATTTTAGTTTTTATGAAAACTTAATATTCTTTAAAAAACAAGTATTTTTGCAAACTTTCTGTATTGTGTACACGAATATTGGTAATCACTCTTCGTTGCAAACACCATTACAAGTTTTGCAAACGTAGCAAACCATATCAAACAATAACAAACTGTAGGCATACATAAGTATATGCAACGGTTGCTTATTTGCAAGGTTAGTAAACCCCTTGACTTAGGTGTTTTTAATATTTAATGGGAGTCTTTTTTTAAACCCAATAGAACTTTAAATTGTAATAGAATTAAATAAAAAAATAATACTTTAATAAACAAAAAAAGTTTTTTTTAATAATACGTGGCATCATTACATACATACATACGTACATATTTGGTCATTACAACCCTTTTTCAGACATGGGGTATAGCTTACTACAATACCCGTTTTGTGTGCGTTAATTTTTATCCATGAGTACCGGGGCATACTATGTAACGTCGAATCCGAACAATAGATTTGAGATCCTTGTTCATGGTAATCAGCTCCTTTCAGAACTTTTGCCAAAAGACTGCTAAGAGGTGGTCGCCTAAACAAATATTTGGTTTTTTGTTATTTTTTGTTTTTTTTTTGTTTTAATATTTGGTGCTTTCAAGATGTCAAAGCTGAAGTTTGAACCCTAAACTCTCATCTCACTAAACCAGCACACCACATACCAGAATACGGTGATCACATTACATTAATACATATTTGAAAATAATTTCGAAAATACAGCCATCAGAGCTGCTTTGAAAAACCGTGTCCGCTACGTCAGATTTAAAGCTAATTTTTCGAGCTTTGCTGGCCGTATGTGATGAAAACCGGCATCAAATGTTGCTGATTTGTGAGCTTCAACCAGTCACTTTATGGTAGTGTACATACCCTCTATTCGATTGTTAAGAGAATTACAGGAGAATTAATTTTCATAATTGATCTGGAAATCCGAATTCGAATTCCAGTAAGATTAATAATCATTTAATTTTGTTTCGTCATAGAACAACACAATTAGATCAAAACCTCATTTTACATAAAATATATTTAGAGTGTTGTTTGCAATGATTTCTCAATCAAAGCAGATAATGACATTCATGAAGGAATTTTTTCACCAAACTACAGAACTGTACATGTTTTCGACACCTTCTATGGTAGCTTTATCACAGTTCTTCGTGCTTGATTATAACAATCATGACAAAAGTCAGAAAAAAAATCTATTCCATGTAGCTTGAAAGTTATGGGCATTTAAGAAAAATCTAGAAATTTGATCAAACTGTAATCATTTTTGGGGTATTGTGGTTAAATTTTATTATTTTTGTTCAGTTAAACTTTGGAACCGTTACTCTAACTAACATTTCTGCCCCAATCAATCTTGTTACCCGTTACGGCTTGACATTGAGTTCTGGGACCCCTTGTACAGGACAGGACAATCATCAACTACTTGACGCGAACTTTTCTCTAGAACTAATATATTGGATTATATTTTTATTATATATTTTATAATGCTGAGAATTGTGTTAATTATGAGTTAAAAAGAATTTCTTAAATTGCAAGCTTCTCAATTTGCTATTGACAAATTACTTTTTACTTTAATAACTCGTGTATTTTAAAGAAAACCATTAAAAATATCAGCATTTAATTTGTATTTTAGTGAAATTGTTTAACAATTTAAAATTAAGATAAGCCAAACACTAAACCTCTTATCACCTTAGATTTCATGACATACTGCGGTAGATATGCCATATAAGACTAATTAATCATAAAATAAAAAAAATATAAATTGAAGTTCAGGGCTCTATAATTCATACAAAGTATGACATTAAAAAAAAAATAACACACGCGAAGCAATTTAAAAATAGAAAATAAGATTTTAATTAAAATAAAACAAAATATGTAGATTTGTTTTTGTTGTTAAAAAAAGAAAACTTTTATTAAAAATACAAGCAATAGGTATGTCCAATTTAGTCACCTACGCCGCCTTCAGGAAAAGCACATTTGGGTTCTATAAAGTCGCTTTATAATATCATCTACTCTAAACACCTTATGGAAGTTTTTTAATATCACTGTGAAAAATAGTGTCGAGCTAAAAGGGAATGTTGATGAGAAATTAAGAATTTTTTTTTCAAAAGAAAAAATTAAGAATTTGTTTTCCTTTGTTAGGGCGAATAATTTAAAACCGTCCGCATATCATTGCTAAACACGTGCTTGATCTTGTATTTATAAAAGTAATTAGAAAATCAAAATTATTTTATTAAAAAGGTTGTGTGTGAATTAAATTAAATATTTGAGTAAAAAATTTATTTTCCTTAAATCGTTTACTTACGAGTATTTAAAGAGTATTTCCAAATAATGGCGTGAGAAAAAGCAACAAATTTTGTAGAATACTTGTGAAATGATGAACGCTGATTGAAATGATTTCACTTTTTTTTATGACATGAAGCTGAATACCATTTTTTCTTATTTAAACACTGAATATGACTTTTTTTAAATTCTACTTACGGCGGGATTACAGTCAATACATTTATAATAATAAAAAGTCAAGATCACATGCCATTTACGGTCAAGATTATTATTTAATAATATTAAAAGAAATAAAACCCTCCACCATTATTATTCATTTAAATTTCAATTAAGTTAATCGTTTTAGTGCAAATATTATTCATATTTTGTGATGACAGATAAGCGCACGAGTAAATGAATGTGTGAATACGTATATATGTATGTACATATATAAGTAAGTAGATATATAAATATGTACCATTTTTAGGCGTCACTGTAATATCTCATAAATAATAATGATAAAAATGACAACAAATTTATTTTCTTCATTTTTTTTTTTAATTTCATATTTCCCTTTTCGCAAATATTTTTCCATTTTGTCCTTCGAGTTCATTGACGTCTATTTACCTGCCGTTAGTGGTGCTGTAGTTGTTTAACAGTGCGTATGAGTGTTTTCAAGTTCAAAGTCATCACTCAAAAGAGCAACCAAAATAAATATGTGCTCACAGTGAGTGATTAAATAAAAAAATATTGAAAACCTAGATAAAGTAGAAAACTTATAGTCGACTTTTAAATAACCTACGCTTTGCAATAAACTTCTTTAAGTAAAGCATGTCACAATTATAAATTTTGTGAAAAGTTTGTTCGGGAAACTAGGCTAAAAAATGTTCAAGCCCCCTCCGTACAGAAGCGAACTTAATTTGTTAGCCTTCTTAACAAATCGTCGTGCGGGAGTTTAAGTGCTCTATCCGCCATTTCATATTTTTTATATATCTCGAGTTAAGGTACTAGGTTTGTTCAAAAACCAGTAGACTCCAATTCACAAGCTTAATAGATCTTAGGAATTGCAGTGTCTTGCAATTGTACTCGGTCTTGGTTCTTGCTTAGGTTTATCTAACAACCGATTTTTTTCTATACCAATGCTCAAAAGTAAACCCCTGTACTGGAATGTGAATGTATGTAAGTATATTTTTGTGTTAAGTGCCTTTTTTTTGTCGAAGAAACAAGTTGCTGGCATTTAATCACTCAAAGGCCAGTGTTATACCTTCACCTTTGAATGATCAACGGCAATTGCCCCATCTGTAGGCGGATGTTAATTATGAGTGGTGAGCGTCTTCACTAAGAAGGTTAGCAGCTATCTTCCAGAACGTAGGTGGAATAAAGTATAAATGTCGGGGAGCGGTTTCTTGGTGATAGACATCTTGTAGTAAAGTTTGTGGTAAACCTTACTCACGAGGATAAAACTCATTATGCACTCATCCCATACACGTCATGCAAGCCGTTGAAGTAATATAGGTGTTGCCAGATACGATTTGTAAATTTTTGTAAATAAGTTTCCAATGTATTACTAACCGAAACCCAGTCCAGAGAAGATGTTTAGTAGATTGGATAAAAAATAAAACTGCAAGACAGACAAATTAAATGCATATGTGTATAGGTTTGTCTACAATTTTACAGTCTCTATAAAACTCTAAAGTCACTAAACATTACTTCTTCGAATTGTTCCGTTGATATAGCACTAATTCTGTACAGAATAGAAAGAAGAAAATATTATACTGATCGACATAAAATTTAAAAGAAAAAAACCCAGTTTAAAAATTTTTCAGAAAACAAATTTTTTCCTAAAAACGTTGCAAATATTGTCACAAACACAAACTATCTTTATCGCCTGTGGAGTACTCATATAATAGAATTTCTTTTTCCGTCATACAATGTTGTTATTGCAAATTTTTGTATATTTTGTACATGATAACATGGACAAATTGCTACACTTAGAGAAAAATTTTTGGGTTTATATAGACGATTTTACTATCTATCTTCTATCTATTGGTCTTAAAAAAATTAAGTGCTACCCTTTTAGTAGAAAAGAAAACGCCATAACACTTATTTAAAAATCAACTTTCAGAATTGCTAAAAAACCAAATTGTAAGATTTGTAAACCTTTTTTGGTTTACTAGCCATCTGACCCACCTATCTATCTAATTGTCTATGCAGAGTTTGAAATTAATTTAAAAAATATAAAGACGGTTTTATTTAATTCTGTATACTTATATTTCTATTTTAATTTTTTTTTTTTCAATTTCAGCAATGATTGTACAAATAGTTACATTTTTATAAATCATTCACACCATGAACAAAACAAAGCCAGGCCAATATATTGTGGAAGAATCTGACTAGAAAACCTCAAACAGAGACAATAATCCTCTTAAAATTTACCCGTACATGTGGTAATAATAAATAATTTATTTAAATGTTTATTAAACAAATAGTTAAAAGTATTTACTTGATATGAAATAAAAATTATTTTAATATTTTAAATAAATTTTACAATTTTGTAACGCCTGAACCTGTAACAATTTTGTGTTTTCTTAGTAGGAAAAGTAAGTAAACATTAATAATTTTAAATAAACGTGATAAAGTACTTTATTTTAATTACAAAAAAAAAATTGTTACTTAAGACCATATTACACTGTAATACCATGTAGTAAAACATTTTCCATGTTCATCAGTCACCTTTGCATCCATTAAAAGTGACAGTCTGGTGTGCAATTTGGTCAGGAGGAATCATTGGACCTTACCTCTTTTTGCATTTAAAGATCAAAATCAAGCTCAAAAAGTTATAAGTTGCCATCACTGCTCTTCATTCTATATACATATACTGAAGTGTTCTAGAACTCAACGTCAAGCCGAAAAACGAATGAAACTAAGTATAGTATTGTACCATTTTACAATCCTAATTAATTGCGCGAACTTTAAATGGCACTTGACAAGGCATTTTATTACATTTTTTCTAAAAGAAGGCCTTTTAAAGTCGAATAATTCTGAAAATTTTCAATTCATAGTTCAACAAATAGTCTTATTTCTAGAAAACTTGAGGCAATTGCGTCATTATTTTTGACTTTGACTTTTACCGAAAAATGGTAACAGTTTGACCAAATTTCTAGGTTTTTCTTAAATTCCCATAATTTTCAAGCTGCATGGGATAGACTTTTTTTCCTGACTTTTCTCATAATGATTACAATAAATCCTGACACCCCGTTTCGGCTTGACGTCGAATTCTAAGACACCATGTATATAAAAATTAATGTATTAATTATATATGAAGCCTATAGATAGCCTATGGCTAAGCTGATTTTTTTCTGCCATGGAGGACCTGGCAGACAATTAAGAAAAATCGTTTTTTTAACTGTTGCTTATGTCAAACAATTTTTTCTTTCTTTTGCCCAGAATCTTCGATTTAGGTTGCTCGAAAATTATCGAAAATTTTATTACGTAATTAGCTTGAAAATACAACTCTGAGAGTATTATGTTTAGTAGGCTAAAGAAAAGCTAGTGTTGAGTACTCAATACCCAAATACTCAATACTTTTATAATTCTAATGCGTTTTGCTTTTGTAGTCTATTTTAATTTCAAATAGAAAAGAAGAAAAAAAGATGGGATGGATAACAACACCTTCCATATAAAAAAAAGATTTTCTGTTTATTCCTGTTCTATTGTGTTTGTTTTTAATTACTGTTTAAACGTTATCGTTAAAATCCGTCCTATATAACAGTACTTTAATACAAAAACCTACACTCTCTTAACTTAGTGGTGCTCAATATTCTCTTTGATTTGATTTGTTATTGTTTTGTGTTTTCTTTTTTTTCCTACTTTTTTTTCTATATTTTTTTCTTTTAGAGGAACAAATTATCTAAATGAACCAGAATAAATTGCTGGCAAAAATAAGAGGCCATTGAACTTCTGATTTTAATTTCGCATTTTTGCGTAATTGTTTGCTGCTGTTGTTGTGGTTGTATTTTAGTGCTATTTCCTCGTATTTATTAAAAAGAGGGTGGTTGGGGGTTTTGTTAGGTACGATTTAAATATTTTTTTTGTTTGTTTTCACTGCGAATAGTGAGTGATAAACAAATTGTATTTATTTTTGGCAATTTAGGTTGTTATTCTTTTTTCTAATTTTATTATAGTTTTTATTTATTTTAAGTACCCCAAGTGTTTATTTATTTAAAAGAGTTTATTTGCTGATTTTTTTTTTTGTTTTTTGCACAAAATAAATTTTTGCAATTTTTTTGGTTCTTATTTTCAAATATTTTTTTATTTTTTCCATCATGTCAATCAGCTGCTAGTGTGTATACCTGTTTGTAGTTGCTTTATTAAGTTAAAGAAATTTCTAATTTATTTGTAAATGTTTTTATTTTATTTAAAAAAGGCTCGTGTATAATAAATGAAAACTATTTTCTTTCACAGTAAAAAAAGATGGAATATTTTTTTGTACGAATTAAATAATAGAAGATTTATGAGATGAATTTTGCATGTTCTTTAAAAAAATAAATAAATATATAAATAAAAATAAACAAAAAGAACCTAAAAAAACATGCCTTCTGTTAAATATTTTTAAGAGATTTTTAATTTATGAATTGGGATGCTCTTTAATGGGGTAGAAAGAAAGACGCTTCGTCGAAGTTATTATACATCGAATAGTACAAATTATTTAAAAGCAATTGTGAGCCTAAAGCAATGTAATCAAAATCTTCATTTTCTGTACACAATTGTACTACAGACGCATTTCATTTATTGAGAGTTTTGGTTAACTATGGCCTAAAGTTAGCAGGCAACAAGGTAATGTTTACGTTGTGAACTCTGTTTAATAAGCGATTGATTGCAAAAGAGCGATCCTAAATCAACTGATCCAACATTAAGAAGGCAGCAGTAGAAAAATAATGAGTTGCCTATGTTATTAAATTTCGACTTTTTATTCGAATTTTAAAAACCAGATAATTCTCATTTAGATAATAAAATTATAATCATAAGTTCCAATAAACAATTTGACAAAACGTTGAAGGACAAAAAAAGTGAAAAAGCAATCCCTTTTGCTTATTTTTATATTTTGAAATTGAAAGAGAAAACTGCAATACACATTTGAAAAGAATAAAAATTACTTTGGCGAATAGTAGAAACCTTATAACACATACGTTTTAACTTTCAAAGAGTCACGTCATTTGAACGATTTTTTTTAAATTTCACTTTATTTAGATCACAATAAATTTCTTAACATAGAAAAGAAATAGATCATTGTTGTGTAATTCAATAAATCAATACAAATAAAACACAGCTCGATTCTGCTTTTTCGCTAACGACTATAATAATATTAATATCAGATCATAGTGGTCGACCAATTGAGGTGTCAATGCCAGAAGCCATTAAGAAAATTCACAGACTAATAGTAGAAAGTGCCTGAATTATGCATAATCCTTTTAGTAGAAATCAGCGCTAAACTTTATGTGCGTCCTGCCGTATAAATACAACACGCTACGCAGAGGTAGGAGTGAAATACTATGCGTTAGACCAGCTGCAACTGGTGCCAGGACCTCCCAGCTACATAAACTGACTAAGTCAAGACATTCACACCACGAGATCTGACAAAAGTTTAGCAATTCTGGCACTAATTTCGTCTCGAAAGCAGCATCCTACCGTGCTTCTGAGGTTTCATATTATCCAGCTGTAGCACTACAGCCACTATGTGTATTTTCCTAAGAGCAGCACCTAAGCAAACAGCTAATACTCCTGCACACGTCCTCGATGTACAAAAGCCTTTGGGCGCCAGTTGTGGTTTCCAAACAACAACTCTGTTCCTACTTCAAGTGCTAGTCCACGTAGAGTTAGGTGTACTCCATATATGTAGTACGCGAGCACAAGTCCCTGGCGGGAAGAGTCGCCAGAAGCTATTCCGTTCCCCTGGAGAACCTTTTAACAAAAAATTTTATGATGAGAAAACTGGACTACAAGAAGAATGCCACGGTTGCTCACAACAAAATAGAAATTGTTTTGTGATGAAGAAGGCAGCGTTGTAGGCGAGTTTTTGTGTCACTCACCATACACAAAGAAACAATAAAAGCAGAAGACTAAAATGGAATGACAATTCCATCCACAGTCAAAGTTATGATGTCTGTTTTTCCTGCTGAACGTGAGATAATTGTTTATTATCCTTAAGAAAAAGGAAAACAGTCTACGGCGAGAATTTGCCTACCTATGGCAGTATTTAAGTGAGAAAATTAAAGAACAAAAAGTCGTTATTGCCATAAAAAAAAAGTGTTGTTGTTTTATGAATTTCACACATTCACTATTGCAATGACCAAAGTCAATAAATTAAGATTCGAATTGCTTTATCACGCAAAAAAATCGCCAGGTTTAGCTTCCGCGGATTATTTTCTAATTCGCACTTAAAAAAATTGCTTGCTGGTAAAAGATTTGCCAAAAGTTAAGAGGTGGAGTTTGCGGTTAATGGCAATTTCAATGACCTAAACAGCTCTTTTAGTAAACAGGTTATTGAAACTATTAAATATCGCGGAAAAAATTGTATTGAGCAATCTCTTAAGAAATAAAAAATTAAAGATATTTTCATCCAAAGTTATTGTATTTTGTATTATTTATTACACTTGACTTTTAAATGATGCATTAACACAATAAATTAATGCTTTTCTGTGGCATTGAGATAAACGTAATATTGCATTACTATTTCAGTATTAAAGGAATTAAGACTCAATGTAGTTATTTATACCAATATGTGTTCCTTATTTTTAATATTACTGTTAGTAGTACTGTTTTGGTAAGCACAATATAATTTTATAGTTAAGCAATGCATAAATGTTAATGACAATATTATATTAATGCCGTGATTCAATAACAATTTAGTGTAAAAAGGACACTTAATGTATTATAAAATTAATAATTTTCACAAAGTAAATGTAACCCAAACAATAAATGTTGAAAAAATGTTCAAAAGTAAAAATCATTTCTTATAAAATAATACCAACTTCCTCCTCACACATATGGAATTTAAAATAAAAAAATAAAAAATAATTTTTATTTATTATTTTTTCTACATTTCTAACAGTTTTCCAACAAAATTATTAGAATGTAATTCGATACTTCTTTTGCTAGCCAACACTAATATTTGAATGTCTTTTTAATTAATCTCTCAAAAAAAAAAAAAAATAAATAAATAAAAAAACTAAATGACCAGCAGCATCATATCGAATGTCAACCAAGAAAAGAAAAAGAAAATATTTTTTGTATAGAAACAACTTAAGAAGTTTATAGTTGATAAAGTCTCAGCTTTTGCTACCCTGCAATACATTTGTTTTCATAACATACATACATACATAATTGACCATTACAACCCTGTGTCAAAGCTTCTCGCAGCACTCATGCTGAGTGTGTTAATTTTTATCAATGAGTACCGAGACCTACAGTTTAAAATTGACTCCGAACGACAGATTTAAAAAGCTTTTTCATGCCAGAAGACTGCTAAAAGGAAGTCGCCGAAAGAAATAATTTTTTCATATATCTTTTTTTTAAGATGTCAGAGCTAAGATTTGAACCCGGCGCTATCGTCTTAGCAAGCCAACACACTAACAACTAGACCACGGCGACTATTTTATATAATGGAGGCTTTTCTACCTATTAGTTTTATGATGATTAGGTCTATAAGTGAAAGAACATTTTAATAAATTTGAGAGAAGATATGTCTGTCTGGCATGGGTTAGTAATACTACAAGTTTCCTGTGCCTCAATTGAGCAATACAGAGACCAGAGAATATCCAGTTTAAAGAGTTGACATATGACCGAAAATTTTTGTGGGAAATTTTAGACTTTCATGCACTAATATGGATGTTGAGATGACCCTCGTAAGGGCCTTGATCGCACAGGATAGTTAGCCGAGTAAGTCCGAATATTTTCAGGGAGCATCCTATACATTCCAAGCAATCTACACCCTTTAGTGTAGCCATGACCTACGGTTGAAGTTCATTGCAGTGGTAAGGCAGTCTATACGTAAGTTTAATGTGACGACCTCTTATAAATTATAAATACATTCTACACTGTCCAAAATTCTAAAGCCTTCGATACATACTTCTGGGGTATTGCTGGAAACCTCTGGTTTGTTGGACCACAAGTATCTAGTTGGAGTCTTGAACTGAAACTTCCTATTGAGAAAATTATAAGAAACCATGTAGTCAAATTCGAATTGAGTCAGAAGCTGAGTGCATTTAGCCTTAATTAGCTCTCTAACTTAACAAAAGTATAGAAAATAGGGCTCATGGTGAAGCGGAGCTGAGTACACTGGCGGTCTTATCAATAACACTCATATTTCCACTCATATTTTCACTGCTATTAACAAAAAGAATGATGTTAGTCTGAAGATGAAGCGAAGAATCACACTAGTCAATTGGTGCTACTACGGTCTCGGTCCACGGAATTAACACTCAACAAGCCGCTTATTCTTCCGATGCTTCGCTCAATATGGTGCGGAAGCATGGACGCTGCCTTGTACCGATGCAGCGGTCCTAGGGGTGTTCGAGAGAAAAGTTCTTTGCAAGATATTTGATTCACTAAGTTCACTATGAGTTTCGCATTAGACCTAACCATGAGCTGTATAAGCTCTTCGGCAATGTGGGCATTGCTTAGCGGATTAATATCCAGCGGCTACGCTGACTCGGCCATATTGCTCTAATGGAAGAAACTGCTGTCACTAGACGTTGGCGTACACAACGACCCTGTTTACTTTGAAAAAACCAAGTTGATAAATAACTGTCACCAATTGGTGTGACCAACTGGGTAAAGCACTAGCTAGGCAGAGGTGTCTAGGGAGTAGTGCTGAGGTAGACCGAAACTCGTTAATAAGTTGTTATGGCCAGCTAAGTAAGTGAAAAAGTTCTTCCATAGTTTGACGTCCAGTCGATACAGGTATTTAACTGAACATTTCCAAGCTTAAAAAGGCAACGGCACAGTGTAATGATTCGGTTGGGTGATAGACAAGTATAGAAAAAAATTTGAATTCCATAACAACATAGACCAAGCAAACATAAGCCCTAAGCATTTACAAATACCAGCTTTAACCGAATTGTATATATCCTAACTATCGGCAGTAGTGTAGGGTATTAAAGAAATACAGAAAAATACTTTTCAGGAATTTGTGTGTGTATAGAAATGGTGTTAATTTATGGTTACTTGTGATACAATCAACATCATTGAAAACATTGCTCGGCTAATATCAGCTCCATAAATAACAAATAGATTATTATAACTTTATTATTATGGCGATTAGATAAATTGAAAAAAAAAAAAACAGAAAAATGAAAATAAAAACTCATCAAAGACCGCATTTACGACTTGATTTTAAAACGAGAAAACGGCTTAAGAGGAACTTTTTTGTCGAATTAGAAAAAAAAAATGTAGGAAAATCTTTATTAGAATTTGAAATAAGAAGATTTCAAATCAGCCAACAATAATGAAGAAAAATTTGTTGCATTCCTAATAACAAACTCTTAGTACAGTGGTTGATAAAAGTTAAGAAATCAATTTTTTTTTTTTTTTTAATTTTTTATACTTGGTTACATAAAATTGAATATAACCATTTGAACACCCGATACTTGAGTGTTGATGACCATATATCGGTAGGTTTCTATCGCTTTGTACTAAAGGACAAGTGCTTGAAAGATGACTTTTAGGTTACATTTTTAAATAAGAATCTTCTTTAAATCGTTGCTGGTGTTAAAAGTTCTATTGGTTTTAAAATTAGTGAGTTATCCAGAAAATATAAAAAATGTGTGCAGCAATAACATGCAGTGCATGAGATAGTCCAGCATTTTACAATTCAGAAATAAGAATGGGAGAATCATGTTCAAAGAAGGCTAGCACAGTTATATCTGTTCGCAAGCCAATAGCACTTTGTTTTTTGGATGCACGCGAGTTAATTTTTTTAAAATTATTTTTTCAAAATTATTCCAGCATGAAAGTGATAGACTTAAGGAATAAATAACAAACGAATTTGGTGTTGGTTTGTCAATATTATGCATCAGTTCATACATCTTCCATTGCAATGGTAGGCTAGGTTAGGTTAAAATTATGATACCACTATCTATATCCATTTCATATGAGTACGACCCTCTAGTCAAATAGAATCTGTCTACTGTATGTTCTCTCTACTACTCACACACGTTAGTTCTTTAAATCTTTCTATAGGGTGTTTTTTATTGAGGTATAGAACTTTAAGTTGGCATCACTTTTTTAACTGGCGGCCATTTTGTCAGCTGTCAAGTGATTAATATTTAGTTTGGTTTGCCATTTCATCATGAACAGGTTGACAAAAGAACAACGCTTGCAAATCGTGCAAATTTATTTCGAAAATAATGGTTCAGTTCGCGAAGTTTACCGCAACCTCCGTCCATTTTATGGTCGACATAATCGTCCATCAGAGCAATTAATTCGGTTAACCATGGATCGTTTTCGCACTACGTTTACTCTATGTGATAATACGCATCCGCAGACACGTCGAACAGTGCGCACCGAAGAAACAATTGCCGCTGTAGAGCAAAGTGTTGAAGAGAACCCGAATGAATCGATTCGCCACCGTGCACAGCAATTGTAGCTTTGTCCATCAACTTTATGGAAGATTTTGGGCAAAGATCTTGGCTTGCGACCTTACAAGATCCAGCTTGTGCAAGAATTAAAGCCGCGAGACCATGCAATGCGTCGTGATTTTGGTGTATGGGCCGAAAATGAGATTGATCTCGATGCTGATTTTCATCGCAAAATTTTGTTCAGTGATGAGGCTCATTTTTGGTTGAATGGCTACGTCAACAAGCAAAATTGCCGCATTTGGAGTGAAGAGAATCCACATGAGACCCTTGAGACGCCATTACATCCATAAAAACTGACTGTTTGGTGTGCTCTATGGGCTGGTGGAATCATTGGGCCATACTTCTTCCGAAATAATGCTGGAGAGTCAGTTACCGTTAATGGAGACCGGTATAGAGCCATGATAACCGACTATTTTGTTCCCGAATTGGATGGCATGAAGGTGGATGAGTTGTGGTTCCAACAAGACGGCGTTCTCTTATCATTGGTATCGCCATCCAAAAAATAAAAACAAGAATTGTTACCAGATTCTCTATAAATAAAAGCTGGCTGGACCAATAGCATTTGACTTAAATAATTCAATTAAACATTTTTATTTTAAGCTTTTTATATTTTCTAATTAATAATAAAATAAATAAATTTTTTGTAACACTAAATTTTATACATATTTTGAACAGCAAGGGTGCAGTTGAACTATAATATTAAACTAGTTAATTTTTTCTCTTTGAACTAAAAAGAACGCTCACATAAATGAATTAATAAGCAAAAGTCTACCATAAACAGCTATTAAATATCGCTGGTTAAAGGGAATCATGTTGAGAAATAATGATATTTTGTTCAAATTTATTGAGTTTTCCTTGTTAGATCGGCTAATTTAATGATCGTTTTGTATATTAATTTATAGCTGAATGTAAAACCTGTTGATTTAAACAAGAACTAAAACTACATTTGCAAGACAAACTATTATAATCAACAGAATACATTATACTTTTATGTATTTCAATACTTTTAGAGCACACTATACCAATAACTAATTTACAAATGTATTGAAAAAAAAACTTAAAATAAAATGAAAAACAACAATATTAACAACTAATGCCGAATGCAAATAATGAGAACATTTGTAAGTGATATGTCTCAAGTTTTTATGTAATTTTTTTTTTCTCTATTTTCTCATGTTCTTGGTACTTTTGCTTACAAATTTATTTTCACACTTTGGAAAATTGATCGTGTACAAACAAACATAAAATAAATATTCAGACCCAACAACAGCAACAGCAAGAACAACAATAATACTCGTATTAACAAAATAACATTTCTCATGTTAAATAACAAGAATTCTAATACCCCCGACTAACTCTATGGAAAACTAAAAAAAAAACTAAAAAAAACCAATTGCATGAAATATTGTAAAAAATTGGCGAAAAAGATACAAATGAAACTGACCATACTATGTGACCACAATCAAGGCAGCAGCTACTTGCAACAGAAGCATGATCATCATCAGCAACAGCAACAGCACCAACAACACCAGTTACAATATTAACTATGGCTGGTTGTAAGCAGCCAACTGCATGCATTTATGGCTGCCATAAAACGCATAAAATTTAAAAATTTTTCAAAAATTAGAAGATGAAATACAAGTCACTGAATTAGTTGCACTGCCTGCTTGCTAATCATTGTTGTCGTGTTTGCCTTAGACGCCGTTGTTGCATCATTCGAGTAGGAGTAGTATGAAAAGTACTACTCTGCACATGGATGCTGGTAATTCTATTCAATTGCCAATCAACATTGTAAGAAGAGTTCTATGAAGAAAAAAGTGAAAAAAATGTATTGGAAGCAAAATAAATTAAATTTCCTAAGAGATGGTAGAAAGTTAATTTTTGATATTTAAATTTCGTGGGTAGTTTCAAAAGTATATAGGCATGCAGAAGACACTAACACTTTTTAACAAATAGAATAGATAATAAGTTACGAAGAAAATATTTTATTTTCTACTAGCCTAAACACACGCTACACCTACCTCTACAACATTTTTCGACTGATGATTTTTAAAGACTACGAAATCAATTGCACCAAACTCAGAAACTTCAGCTTTAACACTTCTCGAGATATAAGGAAATTAATATTTAACTTGCATGGGAGGTACCACGCCTACTTTCTGATTGATGATTTTCCTAGACCATGAAGTCATTCAGACTAAATTGAGAAAATTTTGCTTTAACAGCTCTCAAGATATAAGTTAAGCATAATATGAAAAAATTTTACATTGAATTTGCATGGGAATATATAGGAAAATCTAAATGCCATATCTCCAGAACTAATGGGAACTCCATACAAACAATCTACAGACTACCCCCAACGTACCCTGGAATTTCAGCTGAAATCGATCCATCACTTTCCGCGGTTAGTGGTGACATCAAAATGTACATTAATTTTTAGATATTAGATTATTACGTTCTAACGATTTGACTTTTCCCTTTTAAAGATTGAAGAAACTTATGAGTATAAAATAAAAAAAATTAAAAGAAAAACGTGTCTCCATAAAGAAGCCAGACATAATAATTGTTAATTTTCATTCAGGCCACCAGTTATTAGAAAAATCGGAAATATAAGCTTCAAGCTGGTAGTTAGCTTTTAAGCCTAGCAGCCAAATTTTTTATTCGACAACTTGGTATGTAGCTTTGCCTGTACGAGAACACAAAGCACTATCTTGCCTGAATTAAAAATTTACAGCCTATTTCACAATGTCAAGTGAGTGCTCTCTTTTGCTTGCTGAGAAAAAAAAAATTTGTTTTCTCTACATCAGAATTGTGTGCGAACAAAACGAATAAGAAAAATAAGAGAGAAAAACGTAATGATTTTCATATAAAAACCAATTTCACAGTATCGAATACAAGCGAAGGCAAATGTCAAAATGAGTCACTTGCCTTTTTGCTTTCGTTTGATGCAAAGCACGAAATAGATGTATACACATGCAATCACACACTGTACAATAGAGACGTACAAACAGATCTTAGACAACAAAATTATGCCGATTCCAGTATAAAAAATTCAAATGCGTACACTTTTTTATAACACGAAAGCACACGACCGCATAAATCCTGCAGTGTTGTGTTTTATGTCGTCATTTTTGATATCATTAACCTGCCCATACACGTTACAATTACAAGATGAAACTGACCCAATGACAATGCAATATGCTTAGAAGAGTTATTAATATGTGTTAAACGATGGATGACAGCTGGAAGAATATTTGTAACAGAGTTGCATTTGTTCACTAGCAAAATAGTAGTTTATTTTCTATTTTTAAAGAAATTCATTAAAAATTTTCAACTGGCAACACTTTATTTTTACGATACGTAAAAGAGAAAAATCGCGACTCGTAAGAGTAGGCGAAAGATAGAGAGAAACCCAAGATACCTTTCTTTCGTGTGTCTTTCTTTCGCTCAGGGACTATTTGTTTCGACATTGCGATTTAGGCTGTTAATGTCGGTTATTAAAACTCTAATTTATTCAGGCGAGTATAATTAGAGGAACTTATTAAAATTTTTTTTATAATTAAAGTTACTTGAGAGGTGGCGGATGAAGACGTCATCAGACTCATGTGAGTGCCGGTACACAGCGATACTACACAGGTACTGAGGCACAGATTTTGCTGGTTAAAGAAAGAAAGCTGGGCCAACAAAATATTCACCAGAAAATAAAGAAAAACTTTTTCTTGCAGAAAGATAGAACTATTAATCGGAAAGGAATTAAATCGACATTCCAATCTATTCTACCTTAGCCAATGTCAACAAAAAACGAATGATCAGGAGGAAAGCGTCACCTACCGGTAAACAATTTTCTATCATAAATATACTGATTAAAAATGTGGTATAGACTGAGCTTAATATAAAAGGAAAAACAAGATAGCAACACAAGATTTTACAGAGAGCAGATTACTGGTCAAGTGACGACTAACACAACATACTCAATACATGAAATACATGCCGAAAAGACAAAGAGGGTACATTAAGTATTCTCTGTTCGGCGACGACTTTGTTATATCACCATAAAAATGTCAAAAGTTTCATCTTTACCGGTGTATGTATTTAATTCGGAAGAAAGTCTTGCTTTCAAACATCTTTTGTTACTTTTAAAAATTTCTACACAACCCTCGTACTTTGCCAAATTTTTTCTTAAAATGACAAAACATAGTTAACTTTGCATACAACACCATCAGTGTTGTACTTGCTGCTGTTCAATAGTTTGTAATCTGTCGATTTAATGCCACTTCAATATCAAACACATATTCACACATACACGCCCCCCATTCTAATATAAAACAGCGTCAACAAGTGCAATAAATTCAAAACGATTTTCAGTAACGTGACTTGTTGTATGCAACAAAATTTTGAGTCAAGTAACACAAAATTAATAAAAAAATATTAAAGACAAGTCTCACTCAACATTTTCGAAACCTCTTGAGAGCTGAAGGAAGTAGTGTTGGTGTCTTTGAGCTTAAACGGTACTCCATGCATTTAGCATGACATATCATTTTACTTACAATACAGAATTTTGGCTTGAAAATTATTCTGCATGTGTTTTTCAACCAACGTTTCCTAATGCAAACAATTACAAAGACCAGGTGCAAGAGTGGACGCGAAAATAAAAAAAAAACATTTCAGTAGTTGAGTTCATATTTTCATTTATTTGTAATCACAGTGGCAACTGCTACTTAATAATGCTGCAACATATTGTTATTTGTTATAACTGTATGCACCACCACCAACAAAAATTTGTCATTAAGCACACAATCTGCACTGATCGTGAGTCATTATTTGTTCTACAAATAGCTCCATTAGATATATGCACATGACTTGGAGTTCTTAAATAAGAGCACTCGTATGCTTAAGTGACTTTTTGTATGCTCATGGGTATTCTTTATTACTTTGATGCTGATAATAATTGCAGATATACGAGGTTTGTTATACAATTGGAAATGACAAATAAGAAAATTCTAAACTAAAGAGATAAAATGAACTGAAAAGTCGGAAGGATCAAAATAGCACATGATGTATAACACGCAATTCAGATCATGATTTTTTAGAAGTATGACTATCTTCCAAAATCCTCTGATGTGAATCTTTTTAAAGCATGCATCTTTTTTTTTATATTAAAAAAGCACAATGACACTTCCAAAGAATTAAAAAATTAAAAAAAAAATACAAAAGTATGTAAGAAAAACAGAATTCGTGATTCTTTTTCAGACCCACTGCCTTTTCTACACCTCTCGCCAACAAGAAAAAAGTCATGTAGAGTGTCATGCAACCGAAGCATGAACAAAATCATGATGTGAATTGAGTGTAAGAGTAGGTATCTAACGACAGTAAGTTTTTTCAAATATGCACCGCCATGACAATCGATTTTTTTTAAGTAAAGGGCAGTCATAACATACGGGAGATACAAACTTGTACACGGATCATTAAAACTTTCTTAAAGGTACAAAACTGGTAACTATTAAATCCATTGACAATTGTGAGCGGATTACGCAGACAAAATACACTGATAAAGGCATTTATCCAATACCGTTACAAGAATTCGATTTAGGCTGGCAGAAAATCTATCAATTTATTACCAACATATGTTTGATGAATGAAATCTTTTAAAGAAAACTAAAATGATGAACATGGACTTAGAGATTCAACAAAAGACGGAGTATGCTTAAAAGCCTTGGTTTACAATCCTGAAGGAAGTAGAAGGACTGATCGACCTCGAAACTCAAAGCGACTTGCCATCTTAAATTAAAAATTATTATTAAAAATCTGTCGGAGTATTAACATTCCCTTTGGACATTCTTGCGACAGAGCGGCGTTAAATTGATTTGGGTTCTTGGTCAGAGGAACATCGCGGGTAACTGCATTGCGGATGAATTGGCTAGGGCGGATACGTCTCTGCCGGATGTTCATTCTCATGTGGAAGTGGGTATACATCTTTCCTCTGTTAGACTCTTTATTAGGCAGAAATATTTATTGGACGCGGACCAGTTTTGGGTGGAAGAGAAGTCTGGTCACGTTGCTAGACTTACCTGGCCTAATCTGGACTTGAGGTTGGTACGCATCAACTTTTTAAACTAGACCGCGGTATCTATCCTTACAGGGCAGTGTGTGATGAGCAGACACACAGAGAGACTGGGCTTACCCGCAAATGAGTTCTGTCGTGGCTATGGGTCGATTTAGTAAGAAGAAACCGTGGTTCACTATATTTGCTAGTGCCCATCCCTGGCTCGACGTAGATTGCTAACATTAGGATCTCCTTTTCTCGATAGCTTGACTGACTTAAGTGATCCTAGACTTTGGATAAATTGCCAAATTCATTAGACTCTCTGGCTGGTTTCCAGTATAATTTTCTGGGAAAGTAGTGCTTCTTGTGTAAAGTCTCTGGTTATCAAAGCTTTCTAACCTCATGTGGTATTACAACGGGCCGCTATGCGTGTTCAAGTGTGCCTTGTTAGTACAAAGCTGACACATTCTCCTATCCTATCCTAACATGAATAACATAAACTATTTAATTAGAGCTGTCAAGCTATAGTATCGAAAATTTTGTTTCCGTTGCACTATATTCAGCCGGTATAGCGGTACTATAATTGAAAAAGTATGTTAAAACCTTTTCACACTGATCAGCATCTAACATCTGCCATCACTTTGCACAAAAGTTAAAATCTTCCGATAAAAATCACAAAGAGCATTACACATCTTTGACAGATATTTGTAACTCATTTTGTTACGTTTTTACATTTTTTAATCACTTAAGTGTCATCTGAAGAAAAAGGATCAGTAATGATTATTATTCATTACCAAGCAATCGACACAACTTACAGTATATCGTAGAAAAAAAAATCCGTTAAAGAAAAAATTAATCAGAAAATAAAGTTTTTATTTAAATCAAGAACTCCGTAAATGAAAATAACAATTCTCTCAGTGTTTAAAAGCAGAAATTTCATCAACTTTTTAATTGTTTCAACAATTTTCATTCATCGGAAGAACAATAAACAAAATTAAATTAGATGTGCCGTTTTCTTAATTTTTCAGTATTTTTTTTTTTATAAGAAACCCATACTTTGCAAACCATCCTCGTATGTTTACATTCCAACACATACTGTGTTTTACAAATTTTGTTACACTTTCATTAGTGGATTTTATTAACGGTTTTCAATTTTTCTCTTACTCTCTTCTTGGTCTGCCCCTGTGCAGGCCACAGTCTATGAGTATTTGTTTTGTAAACCTTATCCATATGCATATGCTTGTGCAACCGAACTTGTTATGGATGTTTTGACATAAATGGCCTCCACATTAATGTTTTGATATTATTGCCATAGCTGTTGTTGTTTTTTGTAATATTATTTAACTTCTGTTTGTTATTGTATTTGTTGTTTGCTTTTTTTCAGATTTCAATTTTATATCGTAGAAACAGTGGCCATTTATTTGGCATTTTATGGCATTCAATGTCAAGTACAAGTTCGTGATTCTTAAATGTTTTTGAAATGAACATAAATTTGACACTAAAAATGTGTTGCATGTGGCAAGTTGTGCTTAAAGAAATTAAAAACAAAAGCAAAAAAACACAAAATAAAGCAATTCCTTTCTTAGATATAATCAAAGACTAGTTAGTTGATCGGTTGATTGGTTGCATAAAAATGGAAGTGTAATAAGCATGTGATTTAATGGGTTCTGTTAATTTTTAAGTGACGCGACGTACATAACATATGTGCTATAAATGACATTTGATTAAGTCTAAGAGTGAAGTGAATTTAAATTTTATATAAAAGTGAAAATGGTTGTAGAAATTCTATTTTAAAGCTTAAAAGGCATACTCGTAATAGCAGAGGTAAAAATAAATTTACAACCTCACTGGGCGGTCAGTTTTTTTCAATTAAAACAAAATGCAATATATGTACAAACAATTTATTTGTTGATTGATATCTCAAGCACTACATTTTTAGTTATAAATCTTTTTTCTTCTTACTTGTGTTCATAGGCTTATTTAACCAGGGCCAGAGAGGCCCTTTTGTTCAAGGTCCTTAACATGTCTGTATATCTTAAAAGTAACTAAAAGGGAATGTATAAGTACATGGCTTTATATAAGTACAAACTAAAGCCTAAACTTCTTACAGTGGGTCTAGTGGGTAGTAAGCTAGACAGCTAGTGCTCTGGTCTGCTACATACACTGACCATATGATCTTAACCACTGGACTTGTAGTAATTAGAATATAATATAAATATTGCAAAATATAAATAAAATAAAACCGAACTTCTTAAAGCGGTGTATTTGAGTACAGCAATCCTTCTCCATCTTCTGGACAAAATTGTAACGTAAATCCCTACAACGTAAAAATTTATATAATCTCATACTACAAATACATATATTTCTTATAGTACATTTACACCAAACCCAAATCAACGAATTACAAGATTTCAATTGAAATCTAGTCATTCTTTTTTAGATTTCCCAAATAAAACAAAATCTACTTCGTTACTAGATTTCGACAAAATCTTGTTGAAATCTAGTATACTTTCCGATGCAACTCCGTATTTTTTCTAAGTTGTACTAAAAAATACAAAATTACAAGTAAGTCGGAATTTACAATGTGAAATTTGAAAGGCAGAAATTTTTCAATTCTCTTTAGCTCTTGCTTAAAACTTTTACCATATAGAACTTAGAAGACAAACAGAAGAAGCAAAAACTACAAAAGTGGAAAAGCAAAAGGCAAAATGTCCTGTACAAACATTCGTGTAGTCGTAGTCGCCGTGGTCAATGGTCTTCAAAAAAAAGAAATATGAAAAAAATATTTCTTTCGGCGACTACCTCTCAGCAGTCTTCTGGCAAAAGCTCTGAGAGTAACTAATTGCCATGAACAAGCTTCTCAAGTCTGTCGTTCGGAGTCGACATTAAACTGTAGGTCCCGGTAATCATGGATAAAAATTGACACACACAACATGAGTGCTGCGAGAAGCTAGGCCGTAATCCTGACACAGGGTTGTAAAGGCCAGTTATGCATGTATGTATGTATGTATGTACTAGCATTCGTGTACTACATTCTTCACATTTTCTTCACTTCGTCTGTCTGTGTTTCAATTTCTACATTGCAAATCCCGACTAAGAAACTGACAATTGAAAAGTGCCTCATAAAACTAAAACGAAATAAATTCAAGACTTTTGAATTTTTTTTTATTGAATATAGAATAATATGAAAAAAATGTTTTATTTATTTATTTTTTAATTGAAAATCAAATAATAAGAAAAAAAATTTTTTCATTTATTTAATTCTGTATTGGCTGTTATTTTTATGAAAATAAAATCCTGCTAGTTGTCAAAAAATTTCGGTGTAAACACTATAGATTTTCAAAGAGATTTTAAATTAAATTTACTTGATTTGAGTTTGGTGTAAATGCACTATTAAGCAGAATAAAATGTTTATTTATTTCAATCTTTTGAAACAGCACGCATTTATTTTAATAAATTTTCAATGTTATTTAAAAAAATAACGAAAATCGAATGACAAAACTATTCAAAGTTTAAAAATAATACCCGAAATCAAAATTTGAAGGTGCAATAGCATACATGCATAATTGGCCGTTAAAAACCTTTTTTAGAGCTACGGTCTAGCTTCTCACAGCACCCATATTCTGTGCGTAAATTTTTATCCATCAGTAGTTTTTTTTTTTACCCTTACTCATGCAGTGCATTGTATTGGAATGTGAAGAGAGATAGTTTTTTTTTTATAGATATTTGTATATTATGCGCCTCTTTTTGTTGATGAAACAAGTTACTCTCAATTTGACCACTCAAGGGCCAGTGTTTTACCTTCACCTTTAAATGATCAAACATCAATTGCCTCATCTGTCGGTAGATGTTAAATATGATTGATAAGCGTCTCCACTAAGTAAGTTAGCTGTTATCTTCCCAGAGGGTGGCGCTGTACTTCTGATCATTGGTTTCTGATGGAATAGATTGGAAATGTCAGGGAGCGGTTTCTTGAAGATGGACGTTTTAAATTTAATTTTTGATTTAAATTATAATTTTAGAAAACCGCAAATTTTTATTTTTATAATTTTGTCCTTCGCTGGGATTGAACTTTGGTCGTGTGAGTTGCCGTGCGAGCTCTCAACCACTATACCACGACCCTGTTACCGTTATCGGCAGTTTAATGTGAAATCCGAACAACAGACTTAAGAAGTTGCTTTATGACAATTAGTTACTCTCAGTGCTTTTGCCACAAGATAACCGCCGAAAGAAATATTTTTCATATTACTTTCTTCTAAGATGTCAGAGCTGGGACTTGAGCCCAAAGCTCTTGTGGAGTAAGCCAATACACTAGTTTACGACGACCACAATAACACAAAACGAAATTGAAACGTGGTAAAACAAGGGATAAATGTATTTTTATTTAACAAGTTGAACTGGTCTAGCAATCATATTGAACTTGAACTACTTTCCAAAGGTATACAAATAACTCAAGCAATAAAGAAGTTGAAAACTATTAAAAGAAATCAATCTTAGTTATTCAGCAACCATATTTCGAGTATTTACGATATTATGTACTTCTTTTGTTTACAATTTTAACGTTTTACGTAGTCGCCGTGGTCTAGTGGTTAGTGTGTTGGCTTACTAAGACAAGGGTCCTGGGTTCGATACCAGACTCTGACATCTTAAAAAAAAAAAGATATATGAAAAAAAATATTTCTTTCGGCGACTACCTCTCAGCAGTCTTCTGGCAAAAGCTCTGAGAGTAACTAATTGCCATGAACAAGCTTCCCAAGTCTGTCGTTCAGAGTCGACATTAAACTGTAGGTCCCGGTACTCATGGATAAAAATTGACACACACAACATGAGTGCTGTGAGAAGCTAGGCCGCAATCCTGACAGAGGGTTGTAAAGGCCAGCTATGTATGTATGTATGTACATACAATTTACACCATGCCCTAAAAAACTCCCGCATTTTTTATTTTCTTTAAAAGAATCTCCAAAAATCATATTTTTTTTTGTCAAATCATGGGTTTTTTCTATTACCTCTTTTTTATTATTTTTTTAATGACCTCTATTTTTTCATTAATTTAAATCACTGCTGGTAAAAAAGAAGATGAAAGACATTGTTTTCACATTCGGCTGTATATTTTTCGGTGCTTGAACGCCTAGCCTAGCCCGCCATGATTTAAGGCATGTGCAAGAGATATAGAAAACATTATTTGCGTCCTTTTTTCAACCCCTCTGCCTTCTTTGATCCATTTGCCAACAAACAAAAAACCTTTGTTTTGAAGCATGAACAAGTCATAGTCTAAATCCCGTATTTGAGGAACAAGAAATATTATGATATAAAGGCTTCTTAGAATAATAAACTCCATATTAAAGTGAATGAACAAAAATATATCCTAATTTTTAAATAATTGTGTGGTAATATGAAAGAAGATCTTAAGCTGACATATCTTCGAATTAATTGACTATTTTGGGAGACTCATAGAAGTCAAGGTAGTAGTATAGCGTTTGTTACCTAATAAGTCTGCTATCGATATATAAAATTACAGCCTTAATTTTAGAAAAATTTACACAAATTTCCATATTAAGAAAAATGTATGTTTTGCTTAAGCTTGTCTGTCTTTTTCATCTTTTTTTTTAAATAAAAATCAAATATGGGTCACTTTGGTATTAATAAATATTACTTTGCAAGAAGGAAATATAATGAATGTCAAATACAATACTGGGTATGCATATCAACTTTAATTTGATTTTCATTACCACTGCCATTACCAGTTTTATTACCACTTAAATGCCTTGCGGTTTGCAAATGTAAAAGTGATTTCACAGCACTGAAAACCACAACTTGTGCTTCTTTTTCATTTTAAATCATAATAAATAAAATTCTTTTGATTTGAAATTTATGATCTTTTTTGCTCAAGTCAAGAAGAGAATTACACCATTTAAACCATACTTCTCCAACGTCTCCTCCCACATTATTGTTCTCTACTACATGGAACAAAGTAACGGTGTTTCTTTTTGACGTTTCATAGTAAGCGAACTGTATAAAAACCGGGTCATCCTGTATCATGTGTCCAAAATGCCATGGCATTGTTGCATGTGATATTTAAAAATAAATAATAAAAAAACAAAACAAAAAAAACGTTACAAAAGAAAATGATTAATTAGATCATAAGAAAGATAAAAATGAAAATCATAAGAGAGAAAAAAAAAACAAGAAAACGCAGTGAAATAATAATCACAAGAACCACAAATTAGTTGATTACAGCATTTCTTTAATAATTCCGCAATCACATCACACATTAAAAAGATGACATTGGCCACCAACACCATCAACCCGCTTATTCCTTTTCATAATATCCCATTATGTGATATTCTTCAGATAGTTTAGCGTATTGAAGAGTGTCTGTGAGGGTAGAGGAATGTTCACTGGTTGGATGAATTCAATTAACCACATTTCAATCAAGTGCAAATGTCGGAAATGTCAACAATTCGTTGCGCCTTTTTTGTTCTTTTTTCTGTTTATATGAGACGAATACAGTCATAGTCGTATGACCAAATGCCACATATTTTCTGTTCTGTTCTCTACTCTTTCTCTACAATTTTCACCTTCTGTATGGTGTTCACCTTTCTCCGAGATATTCTTTTATTTTTTTCCTTAAAGATAATTTGCGCATGTGCGTTGTTTGAAAAGAAATGCAAATCGGCGACAGCAATACGCACATGATACGATTCATCTATGACACTTGGTTCAGGTTTTAAGGGGTGGAGTAAAGTTTTGAAGTGTTTTGATTTAGTTTTCAATTGAGAACATAAACATGATCTTGGTGTTGGAAACTTGAATATTTTAGTTTTTTTTTTTTTTGCTATAATGCTCGTAGACCGCTTGATTGGCTGTATGAATATTTAATTGGATTAGTGATCATTTTTACACTTAAAAAAATATTGCCACTAATAAAGTTAAGCCGTACAATTTAACAAATAAAGTTTTAAGTGTTTTGTACTCAGGAATAGCTCGAAAGTCAAGTTCAAAGTAAACGCATGCATTTAGATGGGAAATCTGTCACCAAGTTTAGGACAAGTTCAGAAGTACGAGAATGGTTACAAAATTAGCTAACTTAATAAAGAAAACTCAATAAATTTAAAGAAAAAAAAAAATTCCTTATTTCCCAACAGAACCTGCTTTTAAGCTTTGATACCCTGTTCGGAGTATAAACTACTTAGATTATAAAATCAACCATCAACCTCACAATCCACTTTGTACTTGGCAAATTCTTTACCAAGGAGCTATTTTTAAGTTTCGAAATGAAAAATAATCCGAAGGATTTACAGGGTTTTTTAAAAGGGACGCTACAAAAGTACAGCGACAGGGACAGCAAACGACACCATATTTCTGGCCGAACTTTTGACAAATCTCTTCAATAAGGTTTGCTATTTCATGATGGAAAGATATACGAGCCAACAACAAGTCGCAATTATTAAAATTTACTACCGAATTTCAGAGTCAGTGGCCTCAACGTTAAGAGCGCTACATCCATTTTATGGTCGTCATAATCGTCCTAACATTTTAACAATTGAGCGTCTATTGGAAAAATTTAATCCACAGGTACAGTACAAAATGTTCCCGTCCCAGTGTGACAAAGAAGTGCCCGTAGTGTCGAGAATATTGCTGCCGCTGAGGCTTCAGTTGAAGAAAGCCCAAATTTGCTCTCACACGTCGTTCTCAAGCGTTAGGCATCACTGTGACGTCGTTGCGAAAAGGCCTACATCTTTACTAGAACAAATTGACGCAAGAACTGAAGCCGCTTTACCACCAGAACCGTCGTATATTCGTGATGTGGGATGATCAACAACTTGAAAATGATTTGGATTTTAATCGAAAATTCATCTTCAGCGATGAGGCTCATTTCTGGCTGAATAGCTTCGTCAATAAACAAAATATGTGCTATTGGTCAGGCAGCAATCCACACGTACTCCATGAAAAAATTATGGTTTGGTGTGGTTTATGAGCCGGCGGCGTCATTGGACCGTACTTCTTCCATGATGATCAAGACCGGCACGTTAATGTAAATGGGAATCGATACCATTCAATGATAACCCAATATTTTTGGCCCCAATATGGACTTGGAGGACATGTATTTCCAACAGGACGGCGCCACAAGCCATACAGCGAATGTCACAATAAATTAATTGGAAACCAAGTTTGGAGAACGTGTTATCTCACGAAATGGTCCAGTCGATTGGCCGCCTCAGTCGTGCGATTTGTCGCCGTTAGACTATTTTCTGTGGGGCTACGTCAACAAGCCAGGGACGATTGATGAACTTCGTACGAATATCGAACGTGAAATTGAAGCAGTATCGGCCGATTTATGCTTAAAACCCTCGAAAATTTGTTTCAGCGTCTGGACTTCTGCAAGCGTACCCGTGGTGGCCATGCAAAAGAAATCGAGTTCCATACATAATGGCATCGAACATACTTTTACGGGAATAAAGAGTTTCATTGATATCCAAAATCGTTTTTGTTTTATTTAAACAAACTTTTGTAGGGCTCTTATTGAAAAACCCTGTAATTCTGGTTAATAAGTTGTGTGATAAAGCATTTTGAACTTTATTCAATTCATATTGGTCATCATAATAGTGGATAATACTGCCAAGTTTTACATGAGCATCGTCCGTTGAAATGACACACAGTGTCCGAGGAGATACTATACAGTGCAGAAACTCTCAGCCACCGAATATAGCAATGCGAAGCCGCTCACACCAGGAGATTCGATAAAGTTTTGGCAATTCTGATACTACTTTTGTCTGGAAAGTAGCCTCCCTCTTGCTTAGGAGGTTGCATACTCTATCCAGCTTTCATACCACAATCACTACTTGCACTCTTCCTGGGTTTATTAGGCAAGACTTCTGCATGCCTCCGCGACATTCAAAAAGCCTTTGGGCCAACCTAATACCCGCAGTACTAGACTAAGGTCTCTTGTCAGACAACAAGGTTTACAAGCCAACAACTGCCTTCTTATTTGAAGTGCTGGGCTATTTCTTGCTTTGGAACTTTCAACGTGTTTTGTATCATTAATAATACATTTTAATAGCTGACCCATCTGAATCAGTCAATTTAATCCGCAAGTATCCTACAATTTCTTTAAGTGTACGTCAACATCTAAAGGTTTGAAGAGGGAAATCAAATATGCGACATTTAAAATTTTAACGGACCAGCAGATAATACAGCATATGTCTCAGCTATTTAGTTTGGTTTCTAAAATTAGAACTGCATAACAAAAATACGAATGAAATAAAAGAAAAAAGAAATAAATCTACGCAACAAAATGTCCATCTATCAGTCAGTTAGTCAGTACGTCTCGTTAACCATCCACTTGACTATTTCCACTTCCCAATGCAATGTTATTTTATTTCTCTGTTAAAGTTATGCAATAAACACCGGCCAAATAAATAAATATTTGATGAATTAATATTTAAGAGGAACTGAATTTGAATTGAAATCTTGTCATATAGCATTTCGAAACCATTTTTCTATTATTTTTTTTTTTTTTTCTGTACAAATGGGAACAGTGTACACTTGACTGTTAATATTTGTAAGTGAGCTTTGGTTTTGAATGTCTGCCTGTCTGTCTATTAGTAAATCCTGTCCGCTGTCAATCATTTTTACAATCAAATACTTTCATTGACAGTTGTAGGGGCGTTTTTTATTGCACTCTTCGTGTCTTTCTCTTTTTCTTTAAACATTTCCTTTAAATTGCAAGCGTTACGCATTTAGTGGTAACTAAACGTACATACATACGTATATAAGTATTTGTGTATATATGATAGAAGAGGCTTTAATAGCTGTTACTTGCTATATATACTTATAGTAGCAGAGTTTTTTCTATTATTTTTCAAATACATGTACAGATACCATCATCGTGGTATGTAATTACAACATGCAGTCAGTTTGTTACTCTGATAACATCAAAATTTAAATAGAAATGTTCAAAACTAACATATTTTTTGTTTCTAATTACAACTAGCGATTACAATCAGTGACAAACAACAACAAAATGTTCGCCATGACACATTCATCAATAGTTGTTGTCAACCGTAAACAAACAATTGCTGCCTTACAAACAACAGTCAGTCAGTAACCACAAAGTCTTGCGACGTGACTGCTGTCATCTTAACATTCATGTGATACGAATATTTTTGATGAGAATACAAAAAAATGGAGAAACAAAAAAAAACATTTAGAAAGTGTTAGTGTCATGTTCTTCTAATAAATCTTGTGGTCGTTTTTGCTGTTCTCGATCGATAATTTTTTTTTTTTATTAAAAACGTTGATTGATAATGATAAAATTAAAAAAAAAGAAATAAAATTATAATTCAATTTTTATTGGTACGATAGGAAGTATGTAAAGCATCAAAAATTCAGAGTGATTTAAAGGAATTTTATACTAAAAAGAAGCATTAATTTAGGAAGAATGTTAAGTAGTTTTGATTTGAATAAACGCTTTAATTTCTTAATATTTGCAACTCATCAAGAAATTTTCTTGTTTTCGACTCAGTTCTCAAAGTAGTCCTCAAGTCTTTAACTTTTTCAAATTTATAATTTAAAAATAAGAAAAGAATCCGCTACCCCGACATTCCATTCTATTCCACCTTAATCAATGTCAACAAAAAACGAATGATCAGGAGAAAAGTGCCACCTATTGAGAAGTAGTAGATAACAGCTAAAAACCTACTTAGCGAAGGCACTCACCACGCAATCAACACGCAACGATGGGACAATCGCTGTGGATCATTTAAGGCTGAAGGTACAACACTGGCGTTTGAATGATCAATTAACAGCAATTTGTCTCATTCTTAAGGCGCTTAATAATAATATAAGAAAAATCTACTGTCCTATCCAAAAAATTCCAATACAATACACAGCATTTAGTAGGGGTTTACCCCTGAGTATTGGTCTCAAATAAAAAAGAGTCTTTGACAGATCAACATATCGACGCAAGAATTAAAGAACTCTGTAACTGACAAATAATCGAAAATACGTTTTTTGCATCATTTTTGTCAGAAAAAAAAATACGCGTCGATTAGTCCCGGTCCCAGATTTCTACGATTAAAATAAATTCACTTACGCCGCCTGCGTTTTGAAAAATATCAGTGTATTTGTTCTACTTTCATACAAGTTTTTTTGGCTCTGGTGAACATTTAAGGTTTTGTCAGTTACAGCGTTCTTTAATTCCATCGACGATATATAAACTCGTCAAGCAATATTCAGGTTCATACAAAATTTAAACGAATAAACTCAAATATAACTGCGTCAAGGTAAGAAGAATAATTGGTTCCAAACAATTTACATTCTTTAAAATCAACAGCATTTTAGTTTGATTTGCCGAGTTTTTCGACCAGGGTTACCATTCCCTTAGAATAGGTTGGTTGAAAAATCGACCATTAGCCGTAAACGATATAAATAAATACAAGTTTGTATATAATTTTTTATGGGTTTTTTTAGTAGTTTTATTCAGAAACATTTTATTTAAAGATTTATATAAAAGCATCAGTTAAAATTTTTATGATACTTATGGAAGCATTTGATATGCACATGAATATTACATTTTTTACAATGCACACTTTTCAGCGCCGATATTTATTTTACAACTTTTTGCAACAACATTTGTCTTCCCAACGTTTTGAGGGTTTGAAAGGTCTTCTCTATCCTCAACCTCACATATCGTCGTGCGGGAGTTTAAGTGCTCTATCCGCCATTTCATATTTTTTATATATCTCGAGTTAATGATGCCACTTTAGGTTTTCGACTACAAATTTTTCAAACTTGTAATCCGTTTTAGGATATCTCGTCAAGTTTCGGAGATAAATAGCCGAAAATGGAATGCAGATTTTAAAAATTTTGGTGTTAAAAACCTAAATTAGCATCATTAACTCGAGAATTAAAAAATGGCGTATAGAGCACTTAAACTCCCGCACGACGATATGTCTCTGTTATAGTTTAATAATAGCCTTGTAACTTCTAAACGAAACTCAATCTGTGATAGCGGGGTTGAACCTCCTATATTTGCCATCACTACCACTTTCCATGCAATGCCCATTGCGTTATATTTTATTTTTTCTTTTAGTGCGATAGTTGACTACAGCATTGTCAGGAAGATCCGTCCCACCCATTGCGTAATAATATTTCTCAATCACTTTAGGCTGTGCAAAGTTATAGGTATCTTTAGTTTGTTAGTAATAATATTTACAATCCTGACTTTAGAGTAGATGGTCGAATTCTCCACGCTTACTTTTTTTACGAACAATTTCCCATTTTATGTATCTTTACAATTTGAAAAAAAAACTTCTTTGTCAAATACATCTTGTAGTCAATGTTTTGGTTCAAGTTTTGGTTTAGTGTGTTGGCTTACCAGACAAGAGCTCCAGATTCAAAAACCCAACTCTGGCATCTTGAAAGAAAGAAATATGAAAAAATATTTCTTTGGGCGACTATCTATCTCTTAGCAGACTGCTTGCAAAAGCTCCGAGAGCAACTGATTGCCATGAACAAGCTTCTCAAGTCTGTCGTTCGGAGTCGAATTTAAACTGTAGGTCCCGGTACTCATGGATAAAAAAATTAACACACACAACATGAGTGCTGCGAGAAGCTAGGCCGTAATCCTGACACAGTATTGTAAAGGACAATTATGTATGTTAACGTTATTGTTTACACCCAGTTAATACGAAGCATAGATTTAGTAGAGCATGAAAAATTTTGTAGTCGCTCATCGATTTGGCTCTTGGTAAAAGAATTGTTCGACTAAAGTCTAATATTCAGTATGACGCTAATTCAAAATAGTATATGAAATAAACGAAAAGCATTTGATGAAAAATTGATAGACCATATCGTCGATGGAATTAAAGAACGCAGTAACTGACAAAACCTTAAATGTTCACCAGAGTCAAAAAAACCTGTGTGAAAGGAGTAAGAAGTCACTGGTATTTTCAAAACGCAGACAGCGTAAGTGAATTTATTTTCATCGTAGAAATCTGGGACCGGGACCAATCGACGCGTATTTTTTCTGATAAAAATGATGCAAAAAACTTATCTTCGATTTTTTGTCAGTTACAGCGTTCTTTAATGCTTGCGACGATATGCAGTGGCCATATACACTAATTATCACAAAATGTTGACATTTGCGCTGTCGACGTTTTGCTCCTAATCTACCAAATCAATGACTCGTATATATGAGATGTTAGTTTGGAATTAAGGCTTGCCACTCTGGTTTACAAACGGCTGTAAATGTAACAGAACTTATTTTAATGTAACAAGAAATCTGTAATCTTTCACTTACAAACCACAATAATGGGCAAAGAAATATTTTATTAAAAATAATTTAATTTAAAGATATTTCTATAAATATGTAAAAATCACCCAAAACTGGAGCAAATGTTTTAAACAAAACGCCACAGCATGTTATAAAGTAATAAAAATATCAATAACTCCGTTCAACGCATGTTCAATACAAAAAAAATCCTATAAATCAAGAGCAGTGCACAATACAAAATTGTAAACATTTCAATGGCTTCCTTAATTTGCCATATTATTTTAACTGAATTTTATTTATTTTTTTATATTTTTTCCTACTCTAATAAACTTTAGAATTTTAGGAATTTTTCATATTCGAAATGATTACAAAATAAAGTGGCGTAATAACAACACAGTCTCAACTGTGGGTAAATATTTGTTTGTAAATAAAATAAAAAAGAAAAAAAAACCTCAACAATTACTAATTACCAGACTAACAATAGGCCACTTAATTTTAAATACAAATATAATGCAAATATTAGAAAACAACAACATGTTATTGCAACAAACAGAGAAAAAAAAATATAAATGAAAGAGGAAAACATTTTCTGATGTTGCATTAATTACTAATGTTTGCAGATAAAGAAAGAATGAAAGAAAAACAAAATGCCACAGAAAAAGAGATACCGTGGGTTAACTTTTAACTAACAAAACAGTACTGAAAACTTAAAAAACGGTTGTCATTTTACGAGGTGGGTTTAATAATTTTATGAATTTTTTATATCCAAATTTTAGCACTGCACTGCAACCAAAAGCGACTTTTTTGCAACTCCCTTTAGATTAATCGATTAAATTAAGGTTTTTCAGTAAGCCAAGCACTAGCCGGGGTTTGGTGTACCACAGCTTATAGGAAACCATAATAATAGGGCCCATTTGGAAAGTCTCCGTTTGCCAAAGATCAACATCCTGCCAATGTTTTTTTATAATCTGTATATATAAAAGGGAATGACGTTAGTGACTACGCTTATAACTCATGACCGCTTATATAACTCATTCCAACAAGAAAAAAAAAATTTTTTTTTTTGACAATTGTTTGACAAAAAATTTGTGACAGTTGTTTTTTTGTCACACATTGAAAACGAACATTATTTCAAATATTTGTTTAGATATTGCCTGTAAAAGGTAAAGTTGTGTGCATAAACACAGTCTTTCCATCCCTGCAGGGAATGTCTATAGTCAAATTGTAATGATTTACTAGTGACGTCGTCACCAGTACTAGTGATCAAGTGTAGACCAATCAATGTAATCGCCTATTGACGAATAACATAGGCTTGTCATTGAAAATCTACCAATAGGCTTTAGCACTATTGACGAGCTAGTTCTTTTGCGGTCATATAGAGACAATAGAACCAAGTAGGCACTAGTACATTTTTATGGCCCTGGTCTACAATTTTACTACTTTTTTTAAAATTCAAAAAAACCCATTTTAAATTTTAAGAATAATCAGCCCTGCTACAAAAAATTAAATCAGACTTTAAAATGGAATTTTTTTATAAATTTAATTATTTTGGTTTCAGTATCTATTGATTTGTTTTGAATTTAAAGCTCTTGAATAGTGGAATGCCGTCAATTTTTATGTCATAGTTTTCCTGAATGTTTTCAATTTTTAACTGCGCTCCAATACCAATGTGACAGTAGCTTCCAGAGGAGACACTTCTTGCCAAAATATGTGTTCTTTTGCCCAACAACGTTTCTCTGGAGAGCAGTTTCTCCAAACATTTTCTAGAAGGAGATCTTCAGGTGCACCACTTTTTTAACTTATCTCGCAACGTCAATTTTTTAACAGCAAATTCATCCAAATGCCCCACAAAATCTTCACTTTCCTCCTCATTTTCTATATCACTGTTTTCCTGCTCACATTGCAAACTTCTATTTTTGTATAACATTCTTTGTTTTTTAACAAGTCTTTTATAATTCCTTTTACATTTTTTTATATAAAATAATTTAAAGCAACTTTTTTTATTTGGTTTACACAAATCTTAATATTTAATTAAATACAAAACAACTTTTTTCACAAAACACGTGTTTCCCTTACAAAAAAAAGCCTGCACTGTACAGCTCAAAAAAGACTGTTGACGCGTTCGTTGACAATGTCACCAGAAATACACTAGTACCGTTAACTCTAACGTATCTCTACTTGCACTTAAGAGGGAAGCTGGTGACATTTTAACTAGTTCAATTGTTGCTAAGGAAAGTGTACTGACAAAGAGATATATGGTTCTAGGTTGACTACAGAGATGTTGTATTGTGCAGACGTGTGCGGTAAAATGACCACATTTTACGCTGATTTCAAATCTGAACTAAACTTTTTCAATTTGAAAATGGTGGACTTAATAAGCAATTAGAGTTGGAAATATCTCTAAATAATGGAATATGGATGAAAAAGAGAACAAGGCCGTGTTGTTAAGACCCGAGTTTGTGCATTACAAACACTGTTAGTTAACAATGAAAAATCGTAGAGCAAATCAAGCATTTCAACATTGTGAAAAAAGAAATCAACACGTAAGCAAAAGTGCTGATTTTAAACGAGCATCATTTCATTACGATTGTACATTTGACTACAGCTTGCATTCTTAAATTCAAATTGGCCCAATGGAAGTTGTGTGCAACTATTGCAGCGGAGATCACTGGTGAAATGACTGGATTCTTCTGTCTTACTGGCATTCTTTGTTTCGTGGTGAAACAATAGAAAGAATCAAGTGATTTTCAAGTGACCACTCAGTGATTTTCAAGCGACTAATTTCGACAAGAAATAAAATGAAAAGGCCAAGCTTGCCGAGTCAACTAGTTTTTTATATAACTGCACGTAAATGTCAAAATGAAATCACAGTACAGCAGTTCGTTTCCCTAAATTCGAACAGCCTTAAAAAATTCATTATAAGACTTAAGACATAAGACTTCTTTTAACTCCTATAAACCACTGTCTGTCATTTACATTTCTTATAAGTACTTATGTTCTCTTGTATGCACCTTTGTATTACGCACACTCACGCATTTGATATTCCATCTATGCTCTGTGGCATGTGTTACAAACCAAAAAAAAAATCCAATACAAATATTAAATATTTAGCGCCTCTAGTGCAAATAACTAAACGAACAACTACAATTATTAGTTAGCACATACATACAAGGAGTGAGTACAAGTCGTAAAAGGCTTCCTTTTTCGTTCTTAAATCAGCCGCCAGAGACATTTATGAAAGATATACTGTATTATTGTATGCACATATGAATGTGTTTAATGCGATACGTCTTTGGCAATAGATATTTGTTTTTCCTCCGAAAAAAATGTAAAAAAAACCAAAATAATGGCAAAGAAAATAATATTTTTCTATTCAACAATTTATTGTTAATATACTGCTCGTTTGTTATTATTGTAAATTTTTCAAACAAGGCGGAAATACAACACATAATCATAATGAATAACAATGACGATGATGATGATAATGAGGATGGGTATTGTTTGCTGTTAGTCTTCTATGAAAGAATTTTTCGTTTTTTGTTTTTGTTTTAGATAAGCATATAAATTAAAATTTATTAATAACAAATAAATAAAAAAATAAAAATAAAAAATAAAATTTTTCTTGGAGATGCGGGGCATCGATCCCCGTACCTCTCACATGCTAAGCGAGCGCTCTACCATCTGAGCTACATCCCCATGTATGTAGATTGTGGCAAAAGAGCTTTAAAATCAGCACACAAACTAAATACAAAATCTTACACTAAATAGACACTGTCCAGTGTCAAAGCTTTTTTGTTTTAGAAAAAAAGCTTTTGCAAATATTCTTTTTCTCAAAATTATTGCAAACAAAGGTACCATTTAACCCTTAAAAGGTCAAAGTAATTAAAACTACTGATGAAAAGACCAAAATTAAGAAATTTTTAATATCTGGGAAATAATAATATTTTTTATGATAAACAGATCGACGATAAAAAGAAACTGTTAATTAAATTTGAAGTTACGATAAAATAAACTGGTTTTTCAAAGACTTTTTCAATAAATTGGCAATAACTTAGTCAAATACTGATCGATTATTGAATTATTAGTACGAACAAAAAAAAAAAAAAAAAGAAAACGATACTTATGCACTGGTATATACATTTATATATAGAAACGAATTAAGTTAAATGAAATTTTAGAAATCTATGCGTACTACTACAGTAAATATTTTTTTTTTTTTTTTGTAATTTTCGAATTCTTTTATAAAAATCCTGCTATTCAGAAATTAAGTAATAAAGTCTGTTTAATAACGTTAAAAATTGATTGAGTTAAACAAAATTAAAACAACAAAATTAAAAAAAGTACTATTTAGCTAGTATTGTATAAAAACATCTAAGAATTTGAAAAGTACCAAAAGATTTGCAATTTTTATGTCTATTAACCTTCGCATTCCCAAAGATCTTTACATACATGGTAACCTAAAACACACCAGGATGGGTTCTTTACATTTTGTATTAACTTTTTCTATTTATATGGGAAAATGTTATTAAAAAAAGGGCAACAATACACAGAAATGAAAAGAAACTATTAAAAGTACCAATAAAAAATTTTAGAAGTACATATGTATGTTTAAGGATTTATCTATGGAGATTTGACAAATTTACTTAATTAGTATATGTATGAGTGTACAGCCCTCTTTCTGACCATGTTTAACAATTTAAAATATTTGATTTATTAAGTATTTAGCAAAAACAGAACAAAAAATCGGTTGTTAAGATTTGGGACGTTTTTCACAAAATTTTTGCTCTCGACAATAGCTTTCAGAAAAGAATATTTTTTGTATAAAAAATGAATAAAAGAAGAAAACCATAATGATTTGGGATAATTTTAACTTACGTATTTACATGCATATAAGTACTTATATTATCTATTCAATATGAGAAAGCACTCGGTGAAAATATGTACATATATTAGGAGAAGTAGTAATGTATGAGAAAGGGTAATTTTATTTATTTTTAAATTATTGAATTTGAAGGAAGGTTTTACTTAAAAAAAATTAAACCCTTTACTGCTTGTTTCCGCCCGGGTTCGAACCGGGGACCTTGTGCGTGTGAAGCACACGTGATAACCACTACACTACGGAAACTTGCTATCTTACAGAATGTAAATCTAAATAGTACTGACATGGTAGTGTTAAACATCCCATTTTTAAGCCTAGGGCGTGGTTACTATTTTAAATATTTGTTTTACAATTTAAACTAAAGTATTATATAATCTAAAAAATCAATTAAATCATATATTAAATTAACAAAATTTAAAGTTATTTCATTATAATAAAATAGTTTTTGCAGCTATCATTTCATAAGCTTTTATCTTTTTATATTAAAATATAATAATAAAATAGTAGCTAACAGAATTTGCGACCTTTTTCAATGAGGAATTACAAATGTTGGAAGAATAAAGAGATACAATTTGTTATTAAAAAATATCTAAAAAAATTTTGTTTTAATTTTAAAAATAAAACTTTGTGTTTTTAATTTTAAAATATCTGAAAATAAATAACAAAAGATTCCTTAAAGCCTGTTTCCGCTCGGGTTCGAACCGAGGACCTTGTGCGTGTGAAGCACACGTGATAACCACTACACTACGGAAACGTATTATAATGCAGGATTTGTCTAAAAATAGAATTTTGCCTACAAATAAAAACAAAGGCAATAAAATAAAATTATTTTTAAAAAGGATAGAAATTATCCTAAAAAATAATTTCAATAATAAAAATATTGGCTTTACTTTAGCCAACCACTTTAATATAAAATTCCAAACATTGCATTTAAAAAATATTCAAATACTTGGATATTTGAATTTGGACGTAAAATATTTTTAAACTAAATAATTAGTTTATTAAATTATTTATTTAAAATGTTGTGGGTGCACAGCAATACAACAACCTGCATGACCAACTGACGACTGCCAAAATAACAACATTTTCAAATAAATATCGCAAAAATTGTACACGATTGGCTGAGCTGTAACGTCATTGAGTTTTTCATCGCCCGCACATTATATGAACTGTGTAAAGCTATATTTACACCATCTAAGTTCTCATTTGAATAATTTTTAAAATAAAAAATTTTCTATTTTCAACTGAGCTCAGGCAAAAATAATAAAAATTGAGTTAGATTTGTAATTAAACTATTTGAATCTATCTGAGTGCGCTTCTGATATAAAACTCAGGTGAGAAACTTAGGTAGTGCAAATATAGCATAATCGTGTCGTAATTATTCTGTCATGTGTCGACAACTTGAAGGAAGTAGAACACAAAATGTCGAGATGTTTCCAACAACGGTTAGTTACGACAATATAGTGTAGTATGACTTCCTTCGCACGAAAGTAACACTTAAATTTCACAACAGTATGGGTAAAAAACTTGTTGAAAACTACTTTAAGCCAAATTTGTCTAAATTTGTTTTAATTTAAATTGTTAAAAATTAATTTTTATTTTCAGATTTGATTTTTTTATTATAGAGATTTTATCAAATAGGCGTCATAGAAATTTATATTAAAACTAGCTGTCCCGGCAAACGTTGTTTTGCCCTGAAATATTCTGATTTTGTCTCCAATTATTTCTTTTTTTATAAATTAATCTTAAGTACGATAAGTAGCAGTGTAACACAATCAAGATGAAGTGAAACTCTTTCTTTTATATTTTAAATATCGAATTATTTTTATTTTTTATTGAAACTTAAATTGTTTTAAGAAAATTTTAAATATAGGTATTGACAATTTTTTTATTTTTGAATGCCCATAAAAGAAAAGGATACTTATTTTTGTTTAATAAATATGTATATTTTGTGAATTTGAGCTAAATCGTACCATAAGTAAAAAAAAATTAAAATATTACGACAATAGAGCCACCTATCATTGTTAAACTTAAGAGAAACCTGGCTCCTGACTAAACTTATATATTGTCCAAATTTGGTGTCAATCGGTCCAGCGGTTCTTGAGTTTATGTAACACGTACCCGGCACAAACGTTTTTATATATGTATGTATGTATTAAGATTTTAGAATAAAAACAATATTATTTTTAAATCCTTTGTATTCTATTCTACAATACTTTAAAAAAAAATAAAAAAATATTATATGTACATACTTATGTATAATATATACATACATACATTTACATATGTATAAGCATTTTTAATTACTTACCCTGTATTTATTTCGTTTTCAAATTTTCTGCCAACCTACTGTGTTGTATACTATTCTTTTACTCATTACATGCTATACACAAATCCATGGTGAAATTACTTACAAGGTGGTGGCAGGTGAATATAGTACAAAAACAACAGGGAATTTGTTTTTGTTTTTTCAGCTCTTTAATGTCAAAAGCAGTTATGGTGAATTTAAACGGCACATGTGAGAAGTGTGTGTGTGTATTGTTAACAACATACATGTCTCTACACCAAAACAAAAACACGAATACACACAAAGCAAAATGTAAACAAAACATAAATACAAACAAAACTTTTGACAGGAGCGGTATGACCAAAAAAAAAACCCAGCTGGGTTGGTAACACCACCTTGTAAGTAATTCCACCATGCACAAATCTTTATAACAACAACAAAGCGATTGGCTTAAGTAGGCATTAATAATCTTTTATTTTTCATCAACACAAAATCGAACACTAATAAAGAACACCGGTAAATTAAAACCAAAAAATTACGCACAATTAAGAACAACAACAACCAAAATACTTAGAAGAGCACCCGCAAAAAAAAGCCACAAAAAACGCTCTCATGCACCTCATCAACAACAACAGCAATAATATAACCGAACAAAAAATTACAATACATACATGCATACATGCATACATATGTGAAAAATGCCGATAGCCATACGAAAATACTTTTACTTTTTTAATAAATTTTATACGAAATTTCTTTTTTCAATTTTAATTATATTTTTATAAAATAATGAAATTCACTTTTATTAACAATTAAGCAAACATATTAACACTTTAAAAATGATGACACTTTTTCTTTAAGAACTTTAATTTTATCACTCACAAAAAAAGAACAACTTTTTAACATCACACCACACCATCTTGCAAAAATCTAAAACTAACCACAGTACACCCAGTAGGGAAACAACTGAAAGCGCCAAAAATAAAAATCAGCTGGTCTTGTTTGCTTACCATATATTACCACAAATGATTGATTGTAAGTTGTGGTATTTGTTTTGGTACTTGCTGAACTGTGTAAGCTGCCGCTAGAACTTGATCAAAAAGAGGAAATAGAGAGAGTTAAAAAAGGTACTGCCATTTATTAATAATCACGTAATAGGAAGTAGTTTTTCTCTTTAATTACTAAGTGGTTAATGAAATTGTACAGGGTTACCTTTGTTCTTAGAATATATGTATGTATTGCAATTTAAAGGGACAATTATGAAGTAATTAAAAATAAAGAAGGTTAAAAATTAATAAAATAAAATTAATTAAATTAATATGACCACTTTTGTAGAAAAAGTCAGTTTAGAATTATTAAAAGATCTAAAAATATAAAACTGTGCCTAGTGAAGCAGTTTCACTACAATAATCTATAACTTTATAGGGCATTTACGTTACACAGAAATCTAACAGATTAGATTTCAAAATCTACATGGTTTATACTATATATCTTGACATTTAACAAGATTTTGTGTATATAATGCTGGAAAGAAATGCATTATTCAAAAAAAAATAATAATAAAATCGTTTACATCCAAAACATTTACAGCAGTTACAATCATACCCATTTTATTACTGAAAAGTAATTAATGGCCTGTTTCTGTATAACAAACAATTTCAAACGATTGATAATTTTTATGAAAAACACTTAATTTTTCAAATAATTTTGAGCATTTTTCATATAAATTTTCAATTGCTTAAAATTGTTTGTCATACAGAAACAGGCCATAAATTTTTAATTTTGTCATGTACAGAGCAGTATTTGCTGTAATATTTTTTTAAATGAAAGTTGCATTATTAATTTATATCGTACTTTAACTTAATCTAATCTAATTAAATTATTTCACAAAATTATATTTTGTTTTGCATGGAAAGTATAGTAGAAATCTACTGGATATTGATTGAAACCTTATTAGCACAAAAATAAAAATTATTTAAATAGCTACAATATTTTAGTTCAAACAGTTTGAAAACTATCTCAGATGTGCTATTGAAGGTTTTTTTTTTAAATCTGTAAATTTCAATCATTTAGAAACCTTTATCAATATTGTGCCTGTTTGCCCCAATGTACTGCAACCCTGGTGCCGCAACAGTGTAAATATTCTATTTGCAATCATGCTTCGACGAAAAAGTAAAAAATATTGAAATATGTATACATTTTGCATTCTTGTGTGACAATAAAATATCGCAATACATGCCAATTAAATAATAACTTGAATTATGAAGTAAAAATTAAAGAATATAATAAAAATTAAATAGTAACAACTACTTATTAAAAAGTCAATTAAATTCCTTATTTTTTATATATGTATGTATGTATGTATAACACATTTTCTCAATATTTTTAGTATATTGACTTTATAAAATGCTACATAGTTCTTTTACACTAACTCGTTATGTGCAGCAAATCTTATTGTCCAAAACTTCAAAAAGTTAAGTTTAAATGATCTAGATTTTGAGCAAAATATTAAATCTATTGTACTATATTTCTGTGTAAATAATGGCAATATTAAAAATTAAATGGTTTTAAAATTAGATTGTATATATTTGAAAGAATTTTAATGGTAATTTTTTGAATCAAAATTTAAAAAAAGCACGATTGTACCAATCTTCCATGGTGTAGGAAGGTTGTGTTCGTTTATTTTAAAAAATCCCGGGATTTCGGGATTTTATGTTAATTAGTAAAAATGTCTACAAGTTTTTCTTATTTTTTTGTTTTTTTTATTTTATTTAAAACAAATCTAAATATATAAAATTGAATGTGTGTTTGTTTATTTGTTTGTTTGTTTGTTTGTTTGTTTGTACCTTATAGGAGACCAAACCTCTGGACCGATCTTCCTGAAATTTTCACAGAATTTAACTGGGACTCTGGCATGATTAATAGGGTACTTTGTTTTCGACCACGCCCACTTTTACGCCCACTTTTTTAAAATTATATAATTGCTTCCATATAGTTTTTACCGGATTTACTTCAAATTGTATACACATTATACTCCAGGGGAGGTAGAAATAAAAGTTTCTTACGCCACGCCCCCTTTCACGCCCCTTTTACTCCAAATTTTATTTGAAAGTTTTAAACTTTTTGTTCTATCTACAAATTTGTTCCTTCCAACGAATTTTTTCTTATTTGGTAGTATATTGCTCTTAATACTTTTAACGTCGCAATATAACTATGAACCACGCCCTCTTCACCGCCCCCTTTTGTTTAATTCAGATAAAATAAAAATAAAATAAAATAGTGGGGTAGCCTCACCCTCTTTCTCCCACAACTGTCTGCAACATATATAAATACTTTTAATTTTATTATATAACGAGGGGGTAGCGAAGCACGCCGGGTTCAGCTAGTATATTATAATAGTATCCACTAACATTTTTTCAGTTTCATCTGGACTAATTTTTTTCCAATTTTATATTAAAAATTAAGTATTAATAAATACTATTGTAATTTTTATCAACAACCTAAGCATAAATATGCACTCCAAAGTGACAAGCAATCGTTTATTTATTTATTTAGTTATTCATATTATTATTCTTGAATTAACAAGCTTGGTTTATTTTGCTTTATAATTTTTAAAGATAGTTTAACGAAAAAATTGAGTCACTCGGAGATTAAAAAACTTACTTTAAGGTGAGTTAAGAGTCCTTTTGTTGATCCGCCATTTGCTTTTAAAACCTTTCTAAAGACATTTTACATTGTGCTTACATTGTGTTCTTCAAAAGCCATCATTTTTTGCGAGTTTGATTTTTTTTTATTATTTTTATTTTATACTCGTATGTTGAGCTTGTTTATATTCAAATGTAATAAAATAAAAGTGTTTCTTCTTATCAGCGTTGTTTACTGCCACATATGTTGTTAAACTATGCTTGACTGGTATACTATTAAAAAAGGGACGAAATTTGATTCCTACCAAATATTCTAATAGTATGAAAAATATGGATCTATAATTTTAAATGACAATACTAAAATATGTATGTTTCTTTAAAGAAATATAAGTATACATATCGTCGATGGAATTAAAGAACGCTGTAACTGACAAAAATCGAAAATGCGTTTTTTTCATCATTTTTATCAGAAAAAAAATACGCCGTCTGCGTTTTGAAAATTACCAGCGTATTTGTTCTACTTTCAGGCAAGTTTTTTGGCTCTGGTGAATATTTAAGGTTTTGTCAGTTACAGCGTTCTTTAATTCCATCGACGATATGTTCATTCATAATCCCGAATATCCCGGGACAAATTTTTTAAAATCCCGGGATTCGGGATATCCCGATCGTTATCCCTAGTATCTTTATTTTACGCACCATAGTATTTTTTATTTAATGTTAAACCTGCATGCATTGTTAGATTCTATTTTTAGTCCTAATTCTTATGCATTATCAAAATAAAACATTAGGTGTAATTACATTACCAAAAAATTTCTTTTTTTATAAAATATTCCAAAAATATTATTGGGATATTCCAGCATCAGTATTTGTTTAATTAATAATTAATGCTCCCATTTTTGCTTGAAATCAAACTATAAACAATAACCCATACATACATACCGCTGAGGAGGGAAACAATTACTTAAATATACGTAAAGTACCAAACTTTGCTTACTATCCCCTATAATAGAGCAGAGTGCAAAAAAAGATGAAAAAAATATTTATTTCATAATTTAATGAATTCTGATCTACTATAAATTATTTTCTATATTAAATATATATATCACTAACTCAGGCAACCTTGCGAAATTTCATAATTATGATTATGACCTTACAAGATGGTAACACTTTTCCAACTTGCAGTTCTTTTTCTTTGCTCTTTTTTTTTTTTACTTTACAGCCAGGCCCACGATATCGAAAGAAAACTTAAGCGAAAGAAACTCAGTCACTCACTGTGAATCTAAACTGCGGCCCACTTATTGTCACTTTATCGTTCGCTTTGCTTTACGTTACCAACGTAATGCAAATAAACAACAAAGCTGCCATATCAACATATCAAAAAATAATCGCGAATATACACGAAAAAAGCGCTGAAATGCTTAAATTGCACAGTAAAAAATGCAACCGTGTGCTAGTTTAACTTGACAGAAATGTAGTAAACAAACTTATTCTGATTTTGTTTATTTATGTATATGTGTGTAAAAAAATGTTGTGTTACCAATCGCATTTATTTTTGGCGACACAAAAATTAGTGTGCCGTAAATCAGCTGTTTGTCGCTTAAAACTACACGATTCGATATCGTGGGCCTGGCTGTTAATTTCTATGAAGATTTCGCAAGTAGACGGTGGTCGGCATTAAATTATCTTAAGTGATAGAAGAAAAGTATTTTTTTTTAATATTTAAGATGTCAATTATTTAAATGATTAAGTTTTAATTAATTGTTAAAAAGAAAAAAAAAAAATCTGAAGAAAAAGTGCATTTTCATATGAAAGTGATAACAAGAGCAAGCAATAGTTGATTTTTAATTTCTATCTTTTTTTTTGTTTGCGGTTCTTTTAATGTCTGATCGGCAAAAAAATGTTGTTGTTGTTCTTCATAAGCGTGTCATATTGTTATGCTATCGTGTGGGTTCGTTAGTTAGTTACGGTATTGTTGTAAAGAGGTGGAGAAAAAGACATTTGATGTCTCACTTATCCAAATTGTTTTGTTTTATTATGCGTTGTTGTTACTATTGTTTAAGTAAAAGAATTTGGTGCGTGTGTGTGTGTGAGTTTTTTTTTATTAGCACAACATTAAGGAAGTGCTACATCGTTTATCAACAAAAAACAGGGTAAGTAAATTTATTTTAATATTTTCTTGTTTATTAAAAAAATAATAATTGTTTGTTTTACTACTAAATTTTACACATTCTGCCGTATTCATAAAATGCTATATAGGACGTTTATTATTGTCTTATTGCGTATAAATTTGTCAAATCAGTCTTTAACAAACACAGATTGTTGTTCCTAAATACGTCAGTTTTGTTTTCTAATTTTTAGGCATGATATTTTAACGAAAAAACAAGTTCAAACATCTCATTCAATTTTCCGCTTTTATCTGCACTGATGGTATTGTTGGAGTTAATTTCTTCGAATAAATGTTATCTTTCAGAGTCACAGTCAAACTTTTAGGGTTAAAAACAAACAAAAAAGGATTTTTGAATACTTCTGATACTTTCTTCTATAATATTCCCGATTTTGATTGCATTGTTTAAAACCGTTTAACGATTTTAATTTTTAAAAATACCACTGTATAAACGGCGTAACTAAATTTTTTTGTAACTTTAGTGGGAAAGGAAAAACTTTACAAAATTCCACTTTTTATTAAAGCTATATTTACACTACCTAAGTTTCTCATCTGATTAAAACAGATTATAACAGTTACAGCTCAGACGACAATAATTTTGAAAGTACAGGTACTTTATACCCTTCACCTGCTTCCTGTTTTAAAAAAAATATGGCTGCAACTGTCATTTACACAACACTTAAAAATTTAGCATGAAGTAGTACATACAATAATTAATTCTTGCATACAATTAAATACAAAATATATATAAAAAATCGAAATTGATTAGTCAACTGTTAAAGCGATAAACATCTTATAAGTTAATTCTGATCGGCTTTGTTAAAAAAAAAAATATTTCATTATAAATATTATATGTATACGTATTTTTTCGAATTAAATTCAAATATTTATTAGATTTATATTATACTTATTGTATGATTTTTAATAGTCTTAAGATCCTAATATTTCATTATAATAAAAAGTACAATGTAAAAGGACTAGATAAAATAATAACCTAATTTCCCTCCATCTTAAAAATAAACTTACAGTAAAAAATATCTACATGTTTATTATTAACTTATTCTAAATAAAACAGTTTAACAGAGAAAACCGTAAACATCCTCTTATTTGTTTCCGCCCGGGTTCGAACCGGGGACCTTGTGCGTGTGAAGCACACGTGATAACCACTACACTACAGAAACTTGATTCCTGTTAATGACAAAATATCTCTAAGGTTAAAAGTCCTCTTGCAATTTAGTGCATGAGGATTATTTCAGTTATTGACCATGAAATATACAAAGCGTGCAAGTCTTGTTCTACTTACATATGTATATACTTATAAATATGTAATTCATCTGTTTTTTTGTTAAGCCATTGCAATTGTTTTTAAAATATATGCTTTAAAACAAATATTTGTTGTATGTGTTGTTATTATGGAAATAAAAGCATTTTATATTTATTAAATAAAGAATTATATACTTATGCCCGTATTAATAAAAACTATTTTAGGTTTATTGAGAACTTATTTGACAAATTTCTATGCAATACTTTTCAAATAAACCCTCAATAAACCTAAAATAGTTTTTTATCAATACGGACATTATTTTTTTTATATACATATATTAGCTGCCTGGCTATTAAGCATAGTGTACGATTATTAAGGGCTTTTTTTGACAAATTTTTTTAAAATACTTGTCCACGGTAGACAATGGGAGTGGCTGACTTTCATGAAACTCTTTTATTTTCTTAATTTAGTTAATATAATACTATGTCTCAAGGTTCTGTGTCAACTCCTTATATTTTTTGCAAAAAAATGTATGAAGCCGTACCACTGTGTGACAGAGACAATATTCTGTTGTTTCCTCTTCCTCTTCGTCATTGCAACTTCTATAGAAGTCGTGATGAGGTATTTTCAGCCTACGGGTGTGAGTACCTAGATGCCAATAACTACTATAAGGTTTCTGAGATGGACTCTGTGTAGATTTATGTTTAAGCATAAGATTTGGTTTAAAAATCTGAGTGGCTTCAAGTTTTTTACTACCTCAAAAACCGCTCAATTTAATTTATAGGGCATTGCAACCCACCTTATTACTGAATCTCCTCCGTGCAATGCAGTATTTTCTTTCCGCTACACAAAACTCCGGCTTGCATTCAGTTAAAAAATATTAAATTTACTCCCGTATCGTCTCCGATAGTATTTTATTTTTATGTGATGTTATGACGTAGATATGCAGAATTCAAATTAATATATCTACCTACACATTTAACGTTTTTTTTTTTTGCATTATTTCCGTTTCTTTAATTTCATTTTTAATAAAGCTACTGTAGGATTACGTACTAAAAAAGTTTTTTTTAATAATATTAATCTCTTAATTGCTTACATTGAATATTTATTCGATTTTGTAATTACTTATTAGTAAACAATTAAAAAATTACTTGTCAAATGCTTTTAATCAATACTTTATTACCATTACTTGAGGTAATTATGCAGTTGCAAAAAAAAAAAAAAAAAATAACAATAACAATAAAAGCCATATTTACCGACAAAACAAAAACAACTAAATATGTAATTATTAATCGAACTTAGGCTGAAAAATGTTTAATTTAATCAAAATTCATTACACACGAGCACACACATTCACTTCGTAAACATGATTTCCAATTACAAAATTATTACCGGCCAACAATTATCGGTTAAAACGAACGGGCGGTTAGTATTAAATAAAGCCAAACACCTTGCAAAGTGTAAAATAAATCATTTAGGAGACAAATAAAAATGAAATTGAACCGGTAAAACTAAATGGCCATCGTTTCAATAGTAGTTTATAGCTATGGCTGTGGCTTTGGTACAGTGCTGTACGTGTTAAAGGTGGCAGCAAATTAAATTGATTTCAAACGGTACGCCACACCACACATTCATAAGCATTTCTACAATCAACCAACAGTTACAACTCAATATAACAACTAGGCTTATGCCTCCAACATCCATGTAATAATCTATTGGAAACACTCACTTATGAAGTGGCGCTTACTGTGTAAGCGAATAACTATTGATAATGGGGATTTAATAAAAATAAAAAAATACGCGAAATTTAATATGAATATCAAAACATTTATGAATTTAAAGTCAATTAAATGTTTGTGTTTTTCATTTTATTATATTTAAGAAAAAAAATTACAAAAAATATTTCAATTTTAATTGCTGTCTTTGAGCACTTTAAACTTTAAGCCAATCCGGCTTAATTCCTCAATCAGCTGAGTATTGGCAAAAGCCATACCTGGTGGCAAAACACCGCCACTGCAAGAAACAGAAACAAAAATGGGTGCAAAGTTAACTTATTAAGTTGTTAAATGGGTTTCGTAGTACCTTCCCGGCATATTTTTATACTCTTGTAGTATAACCTTAGCACAGCATAACAGTATATTACTGGTGGCACCATAAGCTGGATCTTTGCCTGTTACTTGCACGGTAAGTTGTTTATTTATAGGTGCAATTTCTGAGGTACCCTTTTGCCAACCTTTTGCCTTAAGGATTATTGTAAATTCCACAGCTTTACGATTAATTTCTTTTGGTCCTTCGGCTGTCATTAAGCCTAGTGTAAAAAACTTGGGATACTTTAATAATAACTTACGTGTATAGTAAATTTGGGACATTATTATTAAGAAAAATATATAAAATGGTAGCAGAAGAGCTATAAGAAATGATCTGTAAAGAAAAGAGCAAAATTAATTTTTAAGAAACTTAGTTTCTGTATAATTCTATGCGGCCTCTGGAGGGCGCTTAAACGCTGAAGTGTAACACTAGGTAACAAAAAAAAAAAAAGAAAGATATCTAGAGCGTAATGTAACTTTTCTGCAAATTCTTGTTGAGCATAATAATGATTCGTTCTTGAAATTTGCAAAACACCTTTAAAATCTTGAGTTACGGGTAAAAATAAACCGGTTTTTTGTCAGTTTTTTTTTATTTTTTTTTTTGCTAAATCGTTTTCAATACATTCCGTAAATCTGATAAATTCATAATTTTTTGTAATAAAAATGAACATGAAAGGTAAGCCTTAAAATCAGGTGATTTGTAAACTGATAAAAAAGAGTCTTTGAACCATGCGTTATATACAATAATTCGATTAACTCATTCCAAAAGAGTTCAATTGCTTTAAATTCTTTCCCTAACATATCTTCAATAAAAATTGTGCTATAAAAACCACTCTCTGTCTGAGAGTTCTTAATATGAGTTTTTTTCAATTAATCAACAAAAATTGATTGGCATGGAACAGTACAGCTCACTACCTTCGAATATTTAATGTCACGTGTATACTTCAAAAACTTACTTGAATCCCATATAATTCTCAACTTGTATAGGGCGCTTCTTATGCTTCATATACATTAAATTTTGTGTTCTTTGTACAGTAGCACGATCGATGTTTGGAAATGGAATAAAATAACTACTCAAACCTTCCGTTCTATGAGCTAAAAGTCTGTAAACAATAAACCAATAAATTTACATGAGAGCATATAAAATTTATAGTAACGGCTATACCTGGTTCTTAATTTTGGTCTTAAACTGGGTATATTGACAGCGCTATTTAATTTAAATTGCATGGCTAGCATTTGCCAAATATGTTGAAATGCAAAAATAGCACTTTCCCAAGTACCAGAATTTAAAATAGCTTTTGATGATTTGTCTTGATAATTAAGTTTAAATTCGTGATACATTTCAATAGAATTGATGGTGCCTAAAATTATAAAGAACGTGACTAAATCGAATTAATAGCCTGTTGCCAGAAGACGTATGGTTTAGGACGTTCGTCTTTTTATATGAAAAACACTCAAAAATTTGAGTGGTTTGTTGTTGTTTCACATAAAAAAAGACGAACGTTTTAAACCATTCGTCTTCTGGAAACATTAATTAAAATTTTTTTTTAGTATGTTTTACTTGCCTTCAAAATTCTTAGCTGCATATAAAACACCCATTTCAGCTGGTATACTTTCAAAAGCACAAGTAGAAACCACATAGACACCTTTCTCTTCAGCCAAAGCATTATATTCCAATTGCATTTTTGCAATGTACTCAGGCTCACCACTTAGATCGATATGATGACTGCCAGCTGCTAAACAGGCTTTTACTACAACCTCGCCATAAAGCCGATAAGGCCCGCAACAATTCAAAACAATCTAAAATATGAAAAAACACAAATAATTGTTTGAAATGAAACGCTAAATATCAAATCAAAAATTAATTCTTACCCTACACTTCATGGCCATTTTATATAAAGAATCATAATCTTGTACATCAGCCACTATAATTGGTATGTTGGATAAATCTTTGCCTGCTTTTTTCCCCACTTCTTTTAAAACGTTTTGTAATTTTTCCTAAATAACCCAACAAGTTTTTATATAATTTAGTACTGAATCATTATAGATTTACCCTATTGCGACCAGCTATACCCCATTTGTAATCTTTTAAAATTTCCAATGCATTTTCGACTACTATTTGGCCGGTAAATCCAGTAGCACCAAATATTATGGCATCTAATTTCGCAGCCATGTTAACTGTTTGACAATATACTCTAGACTAATGCCAAATTTAAATCAAATGCTTAATTTTTCCACTTCAAATTCATCAAAGAGAATAAAACTTAATCTCTCTTAGTTATTAGTTTAACAACATTACCATGAATATTGTGCGCAGTTTTGTAATTCTATAGCTTGTAAAACTATTTAAGGTGACCAACAAACTTTGGACTTGAAAAAATATAAAATTCATAATTTTTTGTTAAATAAATAATAATAACACTGCGTCACAAATAAAATTTTACCTTGTTATGAATTGATTTGAGAAACACAGGCAGTTTTTACGTTACAATTCAGTGGTTTACACCCCTACTCATGCTGTGTATTGCATTGGAATTGGAACGATATTGAGATATTTTTTTCTTATTAAGCTCCTTATGTCAAGCTGCAGTTAGTTGATGACTCAAAGGCCAGTGTTATACCTGCAACCGTAAAAATGATCAACACCAATTGCCAATCTATTGATGTTAGTTGTGATTTTATTGTCAAATGGATCTTTGCTTAGTTGTTGGTAGGTTACGATCCTTGCTTAGTTCTATCTTTCAATGCATTTTAAATTCTTTATAATGAATTTTCGGACAGGACGTTTTTTTTTTTTTAAATAAAAAATCTTTTCGGATGAAAATTTGGCCGAACTTTTTATAAAAAATAATTTTATACAGGCAAGTATATTGACTTAATTTAATAAAAATTTGAGGTTAGCAAGTAAATTGGCGTAAAAACACATATTATTATATTGACATCGCCAAATTGAAAAATTACAAATGCAATAACTGAATTCTTTGGCCGACTGTGTGGCTTGTGACATCGTACTACTGTCAACATTACCTAATTGTGATCACAAAAAATTGTTTATCATAGTCAGTTATATTGCCGCAATTCGAACTCGAGTCTCCTTCACTGAAAATAATTTTGTTGCCCACTTTATTTTAGACTGCTTAAAAAAATAAATAAATGCTGTAATCTTTATTAAATTAAATATTTAATTTTAGTAAAACTTAAAAGCTTTTATAAAGCAGACTCAAATTAAAATTCACGCTACACAAGTTTTAAATACGAAAACAAACGTTAGCATTGTTTACCATTTCAAAGCTACAGCCTGGTCATAGAAGACGAATGGTTTAAGATGTTCATCTTTTTATATTTATGAAAAACACTCAAAAGTTTGAGTAAAATTTTTAAAACACAAATTTGGTTACTTAATTATCAATATAAAACGATTTCATTAATCCACATTTTCAAAACCGTTTATCAAATAAGCCCTTAATAAACATTTAATTTTATCAAGCCAAATGAGTTTATGCCTTTATATACACACATACCACTTATACGAGTATACTTATGTATATAGTATATGATTTTTTTAAATTCTAATTGCCTAATATGATCGTAGCTTTACATTTGTCTATTTTACAAAGCAAACTGTTTGCTTTAACAAAAATTGCATAGCGATTGTAGGTAACGCAGCTCGCTTTTAAGCCAATTCATCATGAATGTTCAAATTTTCTTTGCTTTGCTTACTGGCTCTCTCACTTAACTACTCACCGAAAATTATAGTTTACCTTGGCCTTTGTAATAGCAAACAATAAAGTATAGTACTATAATAACGAAATATCGAAATTGAGCAGCATTTTAAATACTCAATACTGACATATGCAGCAATGAAAATAAAATATTTGTATACTCGTTTTTATATATGTACATACAATAATGGGTACTAAGTTAGCACACTTTCAATCATATACATACATATGTTCCATTAAAAGAGCTATATTTTCTGAACTTGTAGAGAAAAAATAGCATTACAATTAATAATTGTGTAATTGTGTTCTATTTATTGTTTAATATGTTTTGTAAATCCTTTCTTGCTTTATTTTTGCTGTTCCCATTATATTATTATGTAATTTCAAATAATAAGTACTTTTAGTCGGATCCGGATATACAACTTTTTTCAAAGAAATGTGAAAAGCGGTTTTTACATGGCCCTACCTAGTAAACTGTGTGTACTTGAGACTTAAAGCTTTTGTTTGACATAAAACTGTTCCTACTAAATACTGAGTATAACCTTCAATTATATTCTATTTTACTCATTTTCGTAGATAGAACAATGCTTGGTTTTTATTTGTTTTAAATTTTTTTCCAGCCTGTTTTTAAAACATCTTAATATTGCACCACTATATAAGTATATAGCAGAGTTGTAAACGAATCATTAATTTTTGAAATAATTCGTGAATCATTCATGCACTGAATTGGAAAAATTTTGAATTAATTCTTTTCCCGAAAAAAACAAATTGAATGAAATTTGAATCAATTAATTTCAATTAAGCAAACATGATTTGCAATTCATTTCCAATTCATTTGAATTGAATTGGTTTTGAATTAACTCAAATGAGAAAAAAGAATTGAAATCATACAGAACTCGTTGAAACTATTTTGCAAATGCTGCTCTATACGAATACATGCCATGTTATGCCGTTTAAACATGTTCAACAAAGACATATTAAAATAATGTAAAACATGTTGTATTGCATTGATTTTATACTCATATTTACACATCCGCCTGGAAATTGAACATATCAGAACATGCAACATATGCTCTTAATGATAAATTCTGAAAATTTGTTTTAATTATTACAATATAAATAATATTATACTTATAAATAAGAAATTTTTCAGACCAAAGCCTTTAATTCAATAATGTTGAATTGACTGGAATTTTACATTGTTATGACTTCAAAATCTGGAAAGACGTAGAATTCGTTTTTAACTTATCGCATTAATGACTACTGCCACTAATTCCTTTGAAAATACAGACAATTTAAATTTCTAACGAAATTGTTTTTCATCACATACATACATATGCTGTAAATCTAATATGTAGTATTCTAATTAAAAAATTCCATAACAAAATTACTGAAAACTTAAATTGGATTGCATCGAATATATGAAAAAGAAATTAGCTAAATCGGTGCAACTGTTTTCCGATTTTGTGATAAACAGAAAAAAGTGGTCGTAAAAGTGGGCGTGGTAAATTTTTTCCTCGATGAAAACTTAAAATGGATTAATACAAACATTTGAAAGGAAAATTAGTCAAATCGATGGAGCCGTTTTCTGATTTTAGGTAAATCAGAAAAGTGGGCGGAAAAGTGGGCGTGGAAAAATTTTCTTTCCGTAAAAGCCTAAATTGGATCACGACGATCATTAGAAGAAAAATGTAGTTAAAATCCGTCCAGACATTCTCAATTGATGCAATGACCAACGAATAAAATTGATTTTTATTTATATAGACATAATATAAAATGAATAAAACAATATAAATCTGGTAGACTATCCAAATATTTTTATGTGTTCTATTATTAAACTAACATTATAATATTGGTATGTATATGTATGTATGTATGTATGTATGTATGTATGTATGTATGTATGTATGTATGTATGTATGTATGTATGTATGTATGTATGTATGTATGTATGTATGTATGTATGTATGTATGTATGTATGTATGTATGTATGTATGTACTATGTATGTATGTATGTATGTATGTATGTATGTATGTATGTATGTATGTATGTATGTATGTATGTATGTATGTATGTATGTATGTATGTATGTATATAGTTTTACAAACGCCTGTATAAAATCATTATGCTCAAAGAATATTCATGGTCATGGTATTCAACACAACAGCTTAGCCAATTTGCAATAACGTGCTAAGAAATTATGATGACTTTCCATGACGTGGCACAGTATGTTTTTTTTTTTTTTAATGACATTTTTACACAAAATTGTGCATTTTGCAATACTGTTGTAAATACATAAGTACATACGATATCGAAAATAACTAAAATCGACAATTATTTCTAATTTTTTTGTGTGTGTATAACAGATTTATAAAAAAATTTTAAAGAAAAATCAAATTAAAAAAATGTATTATTTTACAAACAGAATTAAAAAAAAAAATTAAAAAAAATAAAAAAAAAAATTCCACAATTTGTTTCCGCCCGGGTTCGAACCGGGGACCTTGTGCGTGTGAAGCACACGTGATAACCACTACACTACGAAAACTGTTGGAAACATGTTGTTAAAATATGCTTTTATTGAGAAGACAACAACGAATAAAGCTTTTTTGTATTAGAATATATAGAAAACCTTTGGTTTTTTTTTGCAATAAAAAAACAGCAACATTTAGTGATAAAAAAATCAATGTTTACAGTGAGTAACAATTAGATTAAAATAATAAATGATTAATTATGTGATATTAGTATATTGCGATATTCATATGTATGTATTATATACATGTATTTATTTTTTATTAAAACCAGCACTCACGGGATGACCCCTACTTTTGAAGTACATTGTGCTGGTCTAGGAAAATATGTTATAGGAAGGTGGAAAGGGGGAATAGTGCTTGTGGGCGATATTTAACAATTTTTAAGATTTAAAATTTATAAGTTTTGTAGCATTGAATTGACAATTATTATGGCCAATTAATTGAAATAAAATTATTTTACGAGTATTTATTGTAGGTTTATTGCTATTGTAAATCGTTTTTTAAATACCTACACAATAACTGACAATTTTACTGCCAAGTACAACAAAAGGATCTTTTCAATGTTAAATTACAGTTGTTATATAGGAAATTAATTTAATTTTATGACACCCTTACAATAGGCTGCCACTAGCAGGCTACAAACAATACTACTAATCTGTAAACATTTGTATGTTAAAAGCACGTAAACACTATAATGTTTATGAAAAGTCATAAAATAATGGGGCGTTTTTTGAGTAATTATTAAAACAATTTATATATTCCATTGATGGACCTCACCTTTTGTTATTAAAATCTGAAAAACACAGATTACACAAAATATTATTGTACCTACAAAAAACAAAAACAACTCCCATAAAATTAATTTCAAAACTGAAAATAATTTATAGTTAAATTCCCCTTAAAAATTAACTTCCAAATACAAATGTCTGTATGTATGTGATTGCATCATTAAAATCCTATAAAAAATATTTACAGAATAAAACAAAAATTGTGTGTCAATGTCTGAGACACTCCTTTTGTTTAATGAGTGTTATTTTGGTATAAAGCCTGGTGACACAATGACAACAAGTGCATCAAACTGCTCTTGACATTTTGATCTTGATCTCATACCTCACACAAATTTACTATCACTTAAGGTGGTTTTCAGTATAAGAGCATATTGTTTAATTCTATTCTAGCCTTGTCACAATTTCTTTGTCTAATTCAGAAACAATAACTCTAAAGAATTTTCTTTAAATATTCTTGTTTAGGGTGCATTCATAGTATGAGTATTATTCTTAAATATTTTTTTACTTTTATTACTATAAAGGCGGTAAATTACAGCAAACATTTATTATATCCACTAGAATAACGGCTTCTTTTCGTAAGACAAGTAATTTCAAAACATTGAAAAAAGGCATATTGAATAAGGTGATGCTACATCTACAATAACATTATTTTTTCAAAAACGTGTTGTTTTTTGTACAATTTGTAGGTAAAAAAACACCAACTCAATATCCAAACAAATTAATATATTTGAGGGTTGTTGGTTAGAGATACATTAGTTTTTTAAAAACATTAAATTAAATAAAAGAAGACTTTATGACTGTTGAAGGAAACCGCACAATATAGAAAATAAAATATAAAATAGTCAGTTGGAAAGTTAATATCACCTTATATTTGCAACAGCTACTTGAAATTCTTTAAACAGTAATTAAATAAAAAGAGAAAAAACAGTCAGCCGGGAAGTTTATATTAATTTTTCTAATATTTTTGAGCATTTATGTGTATGATAATTTTTTTTTTGTTTAAAATTTCTTGTTAATTATAAAAAAAAATCATGTTAGAAATTTAAAAAAAAATTTAAAATGAAAGTTTGTTTCCGCCCGGGTTCGAACCGGGGACCTTGTGCGTGTGAAGCACACGTGATAACCACTACACTACGAAAACCTCGAAATGGTTTGTGTCAAAAATATTATTTAAAACTTCGGTTCAGAAAACTGTACTTTATAATGAAGAATTCTTTAATCCGCCACGGTTTCTAAGTTTTCGTAGTATATTGGTTATCACGTATGCTTGAAATCGCCTGTTTCAAAAAAATTATTTGAAAATGTGGTTCAAAATTCTGTACTTTATTATAAAATAATCTCTAATCCAACAATAGTCATAGGTTTTCGTAGTGTAGTGGTTATCACGTGTGCTTCACACGCACAAGGTCCCCGGTTCGAACCCGGGCGGAAACAGATAATTTGTTTTTAATATATATATTTGAATATAATCTCTTTATCCTTAAAATGTGGATCATTTAGAAAAAGCTTTTTCGCTTCAAATTGTAGAATTAATGTAAACGGTGTTATACGCTTCGTAAATAGATAACTTACTTGCGCACTCTAGTTTTAAAAAAATAATAAGAAAGCCAATTAAGGTTATTTTAGATATAACTACTTACTTACCCAGCTTCTAAAGCGTAGAATAACCCACTGAGTATACACCCGAATGATCACATCTGCTACAGAAGTGTCTATGCATATCGGAGTCCAGAAATCATGAAATTTACTGAGGTTTTATTTGACAAGTATTGCATAGAAATTTGTCAAATAAGTCCTCAATAAACCTGAAATAGGTTTTATGAATACGGGCATTAGTGTTTTAGTCGCACTATATGTAAATTTATTTTCTACAGAGATCTCTCTTATGTCTGTCGATTTTCAATTTTGTAGTTTCTTGTGTAATAACTTTGTTTTCTTTTCCGCATATTTGCAATATGATTATGAAAATTAATACTTTTTTTAACAGAAAACGTTTTTTTAAGAAAAAATTTTTTTCATGTTTTTTAATAAAAATAAAATTACAAATCTACTCGCATGAATGTGTTTGTTTTGATTAATTATTTCAACCATAAATGGCACCGCAATATTCATGTTTCATAAAGAACTTTTCCAAACGCTAATTAGACAAATTGTGATTTATTGTTGACACCACGAACGCCATATAAGTGGACGCAATGTGTCCATTACAATTTTTTTTATCTAAATAAATTAGCCAAGTGTTATGGAATTATTCTATTTCAGTGAGTCTTAAACAATTAAAAGTATACACTTTTATTATTCAAAAGCTCTATTTGTGTTGAATTATATTTTAGTTGAGAAGCGTAAAATAAACACAATGAGTTTTGATTTGATTTGTTAATTATCACTGGCGCTTTAATAGTTTCAAGTTCAATTTCTTTTTTACTGACCGCCCATTGACAACCGTTGGTATGTTGCAATCATAACACAAAGTAGAGAATTTTTCACGCGAAATAAAATTGTCTGGACAATTAAATTGCAATGAAATCATGTCTCCACAAAGGGGTGCAGCATTTATTTTGTTTGTTTTGATTACAGCGTTGTAAAGATTATTGTAAAATTTATTGAGATCATGACTGCTGGTATGTCATGACAGAGAGTGATGTCAGTTATTTAATGTGCTTTCTTGAATTGTTTGTGTTAGAAAAAAAAAATGTTATTAAAGGAGGCTGTTTTGAGTTTTCTTTCCCCGTATAAACTACTTTCTTTTTTCTAATTAAATTTTGGGTCTAGTGTTAGTTTTTCAGGTACCTTCCTGGAATTTAGTGTTTTTTTTTTTTTTTTTTTATTTTTTTTTTTTTAAGACCAATACTCAGGGGTAAACCCCTACTCATGCAGTGTGCATTGTATTGGAATGTAAAGATGGTTGATAGTTTTTTTTTTTGTATATTTTGCGCCTTTATTTGTTGATGAAACAAGTTCGTGTCAATAGTTTCTATTTCTTTCACTCTCAAAGTGTGGTTGGTGAACTTAAAACGAATTTCGAACAGCAATAACAATTGCATTGTTCGGGCAACACCCAAAGATCTTTTATATGGAGTTCTGCCTTTACATGTTTTGCACTTCTATGTTTTGATTTCAAATTAATTCTTTAATATTTCTGTGATTTCTTTTACATTGTGAAGTATTAAAATGCTTATTTTGTCAGTTTTAGTTGATTTACATTTAATGTCTTCATTAACTTGTTAGCTGGCGACCACCCAGTTGGCATAACATTTTTAAACATTAAAAAGTTGTCGGTTGGTGTAGGTCAGTGAACTCCCAAAAAAAGACAATTAAATTGACACTTCAAATACGAGACTAAAACAAAAGTGATTCTGGGAATTTTTTTCTTTTTTTTATCACACACATCCTATAAAACGACACCTACAAAAATGCATATCAAATATTTAAATCCGTTTAATAGATGGTTAATAAAAAATAAAAGTTCTCTGGAATGATCAATGATCAGGAAAAGAATAAAACAGTCAACAATACAAATCTGACTATAAATCTGATATGAAACGATCAAAGATAATAACAATTCAGATTGAGAGATTTATTAGAGATAAATAAAGAGGAATTAAATTGAAAAAAAAAAATAAAAAAACAAAAAATATTCACTCACAAAGATCTTTCTTTATTTATTCAAATAAATAAATAAATAATAAAAAAAATTTTATAAAATAAAGAATAAAGAAAACCAAAACAAAAGAAAAAAAAAACCAAAATATTCCAAATGCTTATATTTAAGAAGAAGAAAAAGCGTTCTTTAATAATAACCGGTGAGACATTGTTCGTGATGTGGGTTACATTCTTTGCATAATACGAGGGTTGTTTGGTGTTATTATTTCACTTGTTTGACATTTATTTAAATTCTACTGCATATATACTGCTGGTAATATACTCTGCAATACATACTTTAAACGGTTTTTTCTTCTTCTCTTATGTAGAACTACAGTAACAGACACCTTTTAAATCAAGTGCGTATTGTTTTCTTGGAACACAATGGAATTTTAGGTACCAACTGCTGACCATTTCAATGATAATGGTGTTGGCAATAATGATGATCTCAATTGTTGATGATGCAGTGATTTATTTTTATTGGCTCATATTTTCATTCTTCTCTCATTGATCACTGATTACAATCAACTCAAAAAGCACAACAAATACACCAAAAATAAAAGCACCCAAAAATGAAAAAAGTAAATAAATCAATAATAATGATCACATGATATATGAGACGGGTGTTCATATCAAATTTGGGATTCTGGTGGTTTCTTTTGTTGAGTTTTATTTAATTCTTATTTCTTTTTTAAGAAGACTAATTTAATTGTGTGCGAAAATTTAAAACAATTTAAAAAAGATTTTTTTTGTTTGCCATGTTGATGACTACCACTCACTTTTGAATATTAAAATTTGTTAAACATATAAAAAAAGTAAACTTTTGAAATAGATTTTCTATTTAATAGTAATAAACAAAAATTTGAATTTAGTTTTAAGTAAAATGAATTATTTTTAAATAAAAAAGAAAAAACAAATTTATTGAATCAAGTGTGATCATACACCCAAATGTTAATTTAAACAAATTGACTTTGAACCTAAAAACCATTTTTTAAACTTAGGATCATATAAATGTATGTTGACACTACAATATTCAAATATACTTCACTCGGAACATATGAGTACATATATTTTGAATTTACAGACCAAAATGTTAATACATCAATGACTTTATAAAGCCTATAGGCTTATATAGAAACAAACTTCTACTTGGTAATTATGATCGAAAGGGATTTGAGTCTTGCATTAGATTTTCTAGGGTCAACCGGAGGATTTAAGCGGGTCTTCTGACTGGGCCCTGCAGACTCAATGGACATTTAAATAGAATAGGAATAGCTTCGTGTGCTATATGCAGATTATGCGACTAGGCGATCGAGTTAACAGAACACATACTAGGCAATCGTGTAGCATTGCACATAGGACTGACAGGCAACTTTTTGTGGCCAAAAATAAAAAAATTATGAATCTGAAAGCATTAAAGTCAGAAAAACAATTAATATGTAACAATAAAAATCACATTTATTAAATTTTTATAAAAAAATAAGTTTTTATTCTTTTTCAGAGTCAAAGGAACATTTTATATTCTGTACTGATTTTTGTTGAACTAAAATTAGTGCAATTAGTGCAATAAACTTTAATTTGTTTCCTTAAATATTCCTCATATATATTGGAAACATTTGTATCTCCGATTTTGTCAAGAATATAATTAAAAATATATCTTGTTTCCCAGGACCACCACGCCAAATTGTCTGGAGATCACAATTCATAAAGTACGAGTTTCCTGACAAAAAAATCAATTTTTTAAATTTTGCAGTTCTTGGCAGCAACTGCAATTTACCCAGACATTATTTCTGGTTAATTGAAGTATTTTGAAGACAAAAAGTTATATTCTACTTTAAAAAAGAAAAAATTCTAAAATGACCGATTTTGAGGTTATGAAACTATTTGTAATTTTTTTTTATCACTAATTTTTTTTTAAGTTTCATTAAAAAAACTTTTAAAACTTACCATCATCACTAATTTTCATAATTAATTGATAAAATTTTTTTTACCAATTTTTTTATTATTTGTAATTAAAATAAAATAAAATAACAAAATAACTCCACGTATGTAGATAGATCACTGCACTAAAAACATTGAACTTCTATACGTTGCAAATTCATTGAGATTGAAAAGTTAATTATTGTTTTTGTTTTATTGAAGTATTTTCTACAGTATTCCATCAACAAAAATAGAATTTTATGAATTGCATTTTGGCCAAACAAAGTTGCTTGTCAGACCTATGTGCAATGATGCACAGTAGGAAGAGGTACCTTCGTGGTCATCAATATCAAATAGGGCCGGCCGACATTTTGAAGCTCTTTAAAGCAACGAAACTGGAGATATACTATAGAAACCCTAGTTAAATTAAGGACTGTACAATAGAATAAATAAAATTGCCAAATGAGATCTAAGAGCTTTTAATGCATCTTGAAGCTGTCACTATTTTGTATGGTTTTTAGTCTGGTAGGGCCATCGATTTATATATCTTTGAGAACAACAACAATTTTTAAAACTTAATAGTCTATGCTTCGATTTCCATAAAAAATTAAGCACTAACTTTCAGTTGAAATTATTTCATTCATTAGGAATTGTTGAAGATTTTATGAATCTTTTTACGTAAAGGATTTATAACATAATTTGAAGTGTCCTTGCTTTGATCCCAACAAAAAATTTATTGTATCTTTTCTACATTATATAAACCTTTTAATGTAAAGGATATAGGGAAGAATTCTTTGCTTTGAAATCAATAAAAAATTTAAAGCATTCTCCCAGTATATAGCTATTAGAACGTTCTATGTTTTTGGTCAGTTTCAGGATACAAGAGAAGTATTTATTTTTTTTCAAAATCACCAAGTTTTCTTAACTAAAGTCTTGTGTGTACTTGTACTTTAAATCTTAATTATCTGCCTCTACTGTTTAAATTTATTTTTTTAATGAAATCCTAGTTTGATTGGTTTTTAAAAATATGTTTTCGTTTTTCTATAGATTACTAGCTTTAATACTGAAAATACGAATTTATTAATTGTTTATATTCCAACGTTGAGAATTATTAAAAAAAAAATAACAACTGCCTCATTTAAATAAATGATAATTTATTATTAAGACAATAATTAAATTTTTCTTTCTCACAATATCCCCATTCCAGCGCTTGTTTTTTTAATAGAATTTTATTATTTAACACCTTAAGGTGACTATTTAGCATTCTTAAACTGTAGTGGCGCGTAGTCTTTTCCCAAAATTAAAGTCATGTGCTCCTCTGTCTTAAAATAAATGATAATTAAATTTCAATTTGGCACCTTCCCAATTGAAATATGACTTTATGAAATGAATTATTGAATAATAACCGTTAAATTGACAAAAATTATGGTTTTAAATAATATTCTTTTTTTTAATAATTTCTCAAGTGTGTGAAATGAAAAATATTGCAAACACTTGAAGAAATTTTATGAAGAAGTAAGTAGGAGAGGAAGTAATGGAAAATATTGGTTTGATTTCGAAAATTCGAACACCAAAACATATCAAACTTATAATGAAAACAATTCAAGCAATTTTGCTTACAACAAGCAGTATAGGAACTGCAATATTAAGGCTGTTTATACTCATGCTCTGTGGCATAGGGCGCTATTTATTTTAGCGCTTTGTTAAGTTTTTCATCTTGTCCTAAGTGTAAACGACCAACCTTTTTCTAGCAAGGTATATAAGAGTTCTCGTATAAACATACGAGTATGTGTCTTATATGCCACCCACATGTGTTTAAATAGCAGTTATTAGTTTATTGACAAATCTTTAAACATTTTTTTCTCTCAGTGCATTTGTCTTTTCCATATTTTGTTATATTCTGGCTATTAAAATGCATAAAACGTTAAATATTAGTAGTAACGATGACTGATTGAGTATATATTTTTCCCAGCTACTCATAGTGAATGAGTTTGTGACTGATGAATGATTCTTGTGGTTAAGGAATATTGAAAATTATGAAAACATTTGTCACTTTTTGAATTTATGTGGTGGGAGCATAAAACATTCGCTCTGCAAAGCCAAAGACAAAGTGATTAAAATATTAAATTGAATTGAAAAAAATAAAAATTCCAAAGTTATACAACTTCGCAAACAATTACAAATTGGTCAGAATTAAATTTGTTTTTTTATTAAGTGTTGCCATAAATATCATGTTGAGTTGACAATTAAGCAATTTGTTAATCACGTTCTTAACATAATAATTACGCATGTCATTTAATAAATATTAATAAATAATATAAATTATATTTTAAATTTCTTTACAGCAAACGGTTGTCTATTGTTGTCCATGCATTATGAAGCATTTACAACTGTTGCTTCCAATCAACCGCCAACGCCTGTTTGCTACCAAGTTCTTTTACAAGTATTGTACTTTTTCTTATACACTGGCCATAAATTATATTCTTATCTTAATTTTATGTATCATCTTATAATGAAAAAAAAACTTTTTTTCTTATATTTTCTTTTATTTTTTTTTATGAAAAATCAAAATAGATTGATTGTCCCATTAGCGATAATTAATGTAAATATTTTTATTTTTTTGCTTCTTTTACGTTACGAGTATAATTCTGAGCAATATCAGGCCAGAAGCATTAAAATCTATACACCCTACCAGAAATTGTTCAACAGGCTTAAATTGTTTATAAACTGATGGTGTGGAAAAGTTGTCAGCTGATGAATGAATTAAAAGGTTTTCAGCTTACGAATATTGATTATTTGACGGCCGAAGAACGCGTACCTTTATGAGAACAATGGGTTCGTCATATTTGAAGAGCCTGAGAGCGTTAGAGAGTTTTTTATATTTCAATAAAATTTTTATTAACGAGAATGAAATTGTGTTATCGGGCGCGGATTTCTAGTTTTTGACAATAAAACTGCGAGTTGTTACGTTTTTTACAAAAATTATATGACATTCGCCTCATACTGATGTACATACGTATACTCATGTTACAGCTAATTTGATTTTTACTTTATTGTAACTTTTATTTCTCGAAATATCTTTTGTTGAAATTGACTAGACTTCCCTCCATGACTTTCACATTTTTCCTTGAAGCTTTTAAGTTAAATAAAGGCTTTCTATATATCTCTGCGTAAAGTGAGCGTTAAAATATCACATTTTAGTAAAATATTACTGATAAGCTCTGCTTTCTAATTTACATTTCATTACTTGAACATTTTCTTTAAATCCTTCGGTTACTGCCAGGTATAGCGTATCTGAAATGCAATCTCCACAAATAATAATTTTTTTTTTGAATTTTTATTAGCAAAAAATAAAAGGTAGTGCCATGCTAATAAATTGAATTAAATGCAAATTGATTTCAAAAGCGATTAATGAATAGTTTTATATGAAAATATTTTGTACTTTTTTTTAATTTTTTTTATTAAAAGACAAGTCATTTTCAGTTTGATAACCATAATTAATAATTCGATAAGAAATAATGGGTTCAAAACAAAATAAAATTCTATAGACAACCAAGACAAATACAGTCTATCAATTAACGGAGTGTTTTAAACAAGTTTTATGTCTCGTAAATCAGGAAATGTTGGCATTTAAACTGTTTTTCTTTTTTTAATTTATAATGAAAAAAAAACTGTAAAAGTCTGAAATTTATTACTTTAGAATCGGCTGTAATAATTGTAATTGCCTTAAATATATAACAGACAAAGAAAATAAAACAGAATGATAATTTAAGGATGAAAATTTAAATGGTTGTAAGTCTTTAGATGTTAATAGAATGTCTTCGGTGCAACAAAACTTTTAATCCTTTACTGTTATACCACCTTACTTTTTATTCGATTCTCAAAACAAAGCCGTCTAATCTCAAAGATTACAAATATAATAACAAACAAATAACTTGTCCACTGAACTTAATCCCTTTGTTATACATACATATGTATATACGAGGTATGATAAAAAAATAACCGTTATTTTCAATTTTTCCAAAAAGTATTTATTTATTCATCAATAATTATCTTGTCTTGCCCTTCAAAGTAATCCCCCTCAGATATAATACACTTATGCCAGCATTTTTTCGAATCCTCGAAACACTTCTGAAACGCGCTTTTTGGTATCGCCAACAGTTCCCGTTTCGCTTTTTCTTTTATCTCCTCAATCGTACCAAAACGCTTTCTTTTTATCGGTGTCTTCAGTTTTGGGAAGAGCAAAAAGTCAGCGGGGTCCAAGTCCGGTGAAGCATGATAGCGGTTTTGTTTTTGGCCAAAAGGTCACGCACAAGCATCGATGTGTGAGCGGGTGCGTTATCATGGTGCAAAATCCATCGTCATTGAGATTTTCTCGGCCTTCCTTAAACCGGTTATACCACAATTGAACTTGTTTGCTGCTCATAGTAGACTCGCCAAACGTCACAGTTTACATTTCAAATGTCTTTGAGCATTTATTTGCATTTTTTACACAAAACTTTATACAGTTTCTTTGATCCATTTATTCGAATAGGAAAAAATCGAAGAGCACACCAAAATAGAATTAATCTTTTTATCTGTCAAAAACAAACTGACAATCCAAAGTGGCTGACATTACCAACATATATAACAGACAGACAGACCCAACATAACAGAAAAAAAATAAAAAAAAAATCGAAAATAGAACATACAAAACTAACGAAATTTGAAAGTAACGGTTAATTTTTGATCAGACCTCGTACATAAATATATATAATATATATAATAATAAGTATGATAGTCGCCGTGGTCTAGTGGTTAGTGTGTTGGCTTACTAAGACGATAGAGCCGAGTTCAAATCTTAGCTCTGACATCTTGAAAAAAAGAAATATGAAAAAATTATTTCTTTAGGCAACTAGCTCTCAGAGTAATTGATTGCCGTGAAAAAGCTTCTCAAATCTGTCGTTCGGAGTCGACTTTAAACTGTAGGTCCCGGTTCTCATGGATAAAAATTTACACACACAACATGAGTGCTGCGAGAAGCTAAACCGTAACCCTGAGACAGGGTTGTAAAGGCCAATTATGTATGTATGTATGCAATAATAAGTATAAATCCCGCGTGTATGTAGGGAGTGTATTATCACAATACTAAATTCGAGTAGTTATATATGGTCTTAATAACAAAAATATAAAGTTTCTAAAATTAAATAAACTTTTTCTAACTCCTAAAACGTAGGCTAGTAAACTCTTGTTGATTACCCAAAATGTCGAGTAACGCAATAGATATTCTGAATAGATTTTAGCAATAAACTGAATAGAATCAAAAATACTGATCGTATATCTCAGTCTATAAAGTTGTTTGAGACTTGAGAAAAAAAACTCTTTTAATCTCTAATGGAATTTCTCTTGACCATATTAAGACTGATTCCTCTAGAATTTTTTAAGCGGTTTTTTTAATGTACATAACATAGCATAGCAGCACAGCAGCATAACAGCAGTACGACAGCACAACATCATACACAATACCATTCTGTTGCTATTGTTGTTCGTGAGTGTTTTTTTTCAAGACCAATACGCAGGGGTGTAAACCCCTACAAAATGCAGTGCATTGTATTGGAATGTTGAATATATCTGTGGCAATATGGAAGAGTAGCTTAAGTCGAAAGTTGAAGTTTTGGGATTTTGTGTAAATTTTATTCTGCATGTTTTTTGCGAATAATTTATGAGTTAATATATTGGTAACATGTTCATTAGAGTAGAAGGATAAATATTTTAAAAAAATATGGTTGATTTTAGAAGATTTTACGCCTTTTCTACTTAAGCGCTTTTTCAAAACTGAAATCTGCGTTGGACAGATCCTTAAGTAACTTAAGCGCTTCTGTTGAAATAAAAAGTATGCATAGTGTAGTTTTAAGTAAACATAAGAGGATTTATTCAAGAACTTACATTCACTTAAAATAACTGCATACAAGAATCACATTTTATTAAAAAAACTAATGTAAATATAAGTTACATGATAAATCGAAAATCTGAATATATAAACAAATCTATGTGTACATAAGTTGTTTTGTTTAATGCATTATTGATTTAAAAAACTTAGGCTAAAAAGTAAACGTACATAACATTGATAAAAAATAGAATTTTTCAAAACGGACTAAACACATTTAAGCGCCTTTGCTTCTATAATGCCCCAAACGCCTTAACTCAATTCTCTCTTATGTCGACTTAAGCTACTCTTCCATATTGCCACAGATATACATAGATAGATGTTAAGCGCCTTATGTCAGTGGGACAAATTGCTGTCAATTTGATCACTCAAAGGCCAGTGTTCACCTTTGAATGATTAACAGCAATTGCCCCATCTGGATGTTGAATGTGAGTGGTGAGCATCTTCACTAAGTAGGTTAACTGTTATCTTCCCAGAAGGTGGCGCTGTACTCCTGATCATTCGTTTTATTGGTGGAATGGCCTGCAAATGTCAGGCAGCGGTTTCGTGAAGATGGACTTCTTGAAGGGGGAAGGGGGACGTCTTATTTTTTAAATTATAATTTTTGAAAAATCGCAAATTTATTTTTTAAGTTTTTTCTCCTTCGCTGGGATTTGAACCTCGGTCGTTTGATTTTCTGTGCTCTATCCACTATACCACGACCCCTCTTTATTTCCTCTTTGTTACTTTTCCAAACTTCTTTAGTTTTCCTTTTGCCTATCTCAAGTGCAACAGAGACAGAAAACCAAGTGCACCTGAAAAATTTTAAAACAAATGCTTATGAGATTTGTTTGTTTGTACGATATTCTCTTCTAAGAATGAAATCCACAAATTTCTTTTGGCACAATCGCATGACTATAGAATAGTCAGCCTCGACTTTTAGCATCATATGGTTTCAAAATGTTAATCATGTCGTTGTTAAAATGTTATTAAAAAATGTTAATTCTGTACTTGAATGTAAAATGACTGTAATAATAACTGTTTTACTTGTTATTAAAGCGTGAAGTAGTGTTTGGTATGTAAGTCAACACACAGTTTTTGATGAGAAATATTTTCTTACACTTTTTTTTAAACAGAATAAAAGGAAGCTCATTAAGGATGTCAGTAATTAAAATGCCTTAAAAACATTTTAAAGCAATTAAGAAAACATTTTTCATAATTAGAAAATATCTACTTTTTTATTATGCAAATACGTATGTATGTATGTACATATGTAATTCCATTAATTATTAATTTGTAAGCATAACTGAATCTGTATATTTTGTAAGTAATTTGATGGATATTGCCACCTAAGTTTAAATAGAATACAACATAATGTTGCAATATCCAATACAACTGATTTAAAGTCTTTTATAATCTTTCCTTAATTCTGTTTTTTGTATTATATTTGTAAATAAAAATCAAAACATCAATACAAAATTTTCTGACAAGAAAAATCAATTTAAAAATGACTAGAACAGCAGAATATTTAGAGAAAAGTACCAGAAGTATTAAAACTAACAAAAAATATTTGGAAAAAAAAGTATAGCATGCATTTGTTGAACTAGTTTTATACTCTTGTCATACCTTGTGTTGCATTTAAGATGACAGATTTGTTAAATCTCTGTTTAAAAACATTCATCAATTTATTTCGATTTTCTTTTTTCAACTTTAAAATGGAACATTTCTCTATCAACTCTTTTCGCATGGACCTCATCATTGAGTGTACACGAGTGTCGTGTTATTCTAATTTCTTTACATGGTTATTAAGAGAAGAGTATAAGAAATAAAATCCAAAGGATTAATTTTGACAAACACTCTGCTTTAATTGTCAACTACTGGTTCGTGTAGGCAGGAATTTAAAAAAAATTGTTTTTTTTTTTTAACTAAAAACGGTTTGGATTATTGTGAAGAATTTAATAAAATATTAAGTAGGTGTTGCAATGTGTACATATATAGTTTGACATTTTTTAATCTGTTGTATTAATATGACGTCTAATACAACAAACAATCAACATTTATGTTGTACAAGTTAGAAACGCTTAAGTGCCGTATGTTATGTTTGGTTGTCATCCTTATCCCTGAAATCAACGACATCTGCACTTGGTGGACTCCAGAAATTATAAAAAAAAACCAAATACTTGTTAAAAAAGATTGAAGTCCATCTAAAGTGTGATTTTTTAAAAGCTATAGGAAGGTTTAAAAAAAACATAAAATTCTGAAAAATTAATGAAATCTTTATTTGAATCGATAGTACGGTCCATATAATTTAATGTTTGAAGATTATTTCATGCAAATGTTAAACGTGACTGCGCCTCAAATGGTCCATCCGCTTAGTCCAATTTTGGCATACTCTTTCCAACATTTCGGCCGGTATCTCACAAATAAATGCTTCAGTGTTGTCCTCCAATGGGTTAATTGAAGCGGGCTTGGCTGTATAGACATGAGCTTTAACATAGCCCCACAAAAAATAGTCTAAAGGCTTTAAATCGCAAGATCTAGGCGGCCAATTGACCAGTCCCGAACGTGAAATAAAATGTTCACCGAACTCGCCTCTCAATAAGTCCATTGTTATGAGTGCTGTGTGGTATGTGGCACCGTCTTGTTGGAACCACATGTCATGCTAGTCAAGCTCTTGCATTTTGAGCAAAAAAAAGTTGGATATCATCTCACGGTAGTGCTGACCATTCACAGTTACATTACGATTTGCATCATCATTGAACAAGTACGGTCCAATGATGCTACAGGCCCATAAACCGCACCAAACAGTGACTTCTTCTGGATGCATTGGTAGCTCTTGCAATACTTCTGGCTGGTCTTCACTCCAAAATCCACAATTCTGCTTATTTACGTACCCATTGAGCCAAAAATGAGCTTCGTCGCTCAACACAATTTTTCGATAAAAAAAAGTGGATCTTCGGCCAACTTTCCAAGAGCCCATTCACAAAAAATTCTACGTTGTGGTAGGACGTTCGGCTTCAATTCTTGCACCAGCTGTATTTTGAAAGGTTTCACACCTAAATCCTTCCGGCAAATTTTCCTCTTCGGTGAATAATAGAGGCCGAATTCCTGCGAACGGTAACGAATCGATAATTAATGGTCATCATTAACAGTGGCCGATACAGCTGCGATAATTTCTTCATTTTCCACTCTACGTAAGCGTGTTGGTAGTTTAATGTCCAACAATGTAAATTTGGTGCGAAATTTAGTCACAATAGCCCGAATAGCCGCTTCAGTGGGTCGTTTAAACTGACCATAAAATGGAAGAAGCGCGCGATGAACTTTCATAACAGAGCACGCATTTTGATAATAAAATTCAATAATTTGCAAGCGTCGATCGTTTGTAAGACGATTAATGGTTAAATTATAGACCAAACTGAAGATGTTTGATAGTGAAACAAAACACGAAACGTGCGTCAGCTGTTTAAACCAGTGTTGCCAAAAAGATAATAGCTAAAAAATCACCCTTTATATGCGCCCACAACTCAAAGTGCAAATATTTTTGTTTATGTGCCAGAAGAGCTCAACTTTTTGCCGGTATACTGACTGGTATGTTTCCAAAACTGACAGATTTTCTTAAAGTAACTTACCATACTTGTACTGCTATGCGCTTGCAAAAAGATGTTTTGAGTGAAAGTCGGCATTTCCTACAATTTTACAGAGTTGGCAAATATTTAACTTGATTTTAGTCAGTCTTGACTGATTATGATTTCCGTATTTTTGTGTTAAATTTTTCAAATGTGCTCCTAAAATTCTTTCTTGTCCAATAAAAGATTATTTAACAATTTTTTTTTTTTTGCTTTTTCCTTTTCTAAGTCATTTGGTTGGTTGCTTGATGAGTGATTGATGACAAGGTATTTGACAGCCGCTCTAATCATGGTTGTCACATCTGATGTTTAAAAAGAGTGTTTATGTTCTTATAGATCCATTCGCGATGTTATGTCTGTTTACAGGCACGTCCTTAGAATTTTGTTGCATGGCATGCGTGTCTTGTTAAATGAATATGCGTGTAGACTTTTATTAAATGCCACATATTTCTAACTGTATATTTTATGCATAAAAAAAATGGTATAGATATAGAGTTGTTGTTATAGCTGTTTTCATTGTTGCATTTATTTTATTAATGATACTTTGCCTTCTGCCATCACATGCTTAGTTTTCTTCGCCTTCATTCAACATGCTACGACTGTTTGAATGAAGTGATACACTCCATTTAGTCAGTCAGTCAGACCCCTTATGATGTTGCGAAATACAAAAACACCCTTTCGATTAATATGTAATTCTTTCTTAATTTCAACAACTACAATATTTATTTCCATTAGATAAGATTGACTTCTTATTTATGTCTTAATAGCAGTTTTTTCTTTGCTCTCATTGTGTTCTTTATCTTTCTAAATAATTAAAAACGATTTGTTGCACTAAATTTTCTAATGAAATGTTTCGCAATAAAATCGCATCCCATGAATAGCAAATGAATTGAAGCGCAAATGTCTTCTGTAAACTTAAAAAAAAAGAAAATAAAAAAACTGTCAAGTGTTCGGTAGGAGAAGGGCAATTTGAAAAGAAAACAATCTTTAAAGCTGTAAATTGATATTGGGGTCATACATCCATCATAATTTCTTTCTTTTTCCTTTTTTTTTTTTGTTTTAATGAAATTTTTGACTGATGCCTACAGAAACTGTGTCTGTTACTCAAAATAAGTCTTTTTGAAAAACATATGGAGTAGTGGGAGTTTTACTAGTCAAGAAACCCTTGCATTGGAAAGTTTTGTAATTGTAAATGTCAGTTTAAGTTAAAGTATGTTACGGTGTTACGAGTATATTCTTAAATTAAATATTTCTTTTAATTTGATTAAACATTTGATTTGACATGAATAATTGTAATCTGCAAGACTTATTTAAGAAGTCTTGTAGTTTACAAACTGGCAGAGAAATATGTAAATTTGTGAGATATTTAAAACTATTCTAATTTATGCTGATAACTAGGGCAACCAAAAATATGCTCTATAAAATTAGTTTTAAGCACCTAAAATATGCATTCAAAAATCAGTTTTAAGCGTTGAAAATATGCTCTATAAAACTCATAATACATAAATATGTTGATTTAAAATTACGTATATTTTTTCAAAAACTTGAAAACATGATGAGTAACAATTAGCCACCAACCAGATAAAATAAATTTCCTTTATATTTACATATCGTCATTTGGGAGAAGAGTGAGATATCTAAAAAAATGTGTTTGTTGAGTTATTAATGCAGAAATACTAGACGAACTGTAATTCATATCTAAAAATTATATTTTTATCTCTTTTTCACTAAGTGCGGGCCAGAAGTGTCTTGTACTTTTCCTATCAGTTTGGCTAAATTAAAATTTTTAAATACATTTATCTCAGAATCGCTTTTATTGAGTTATGCCACTCTTCTCGAAAATGAGCGATATATTTATTCCAATTCCAAGATTTACAAAAATATAAAAAAATGTCAAAAAATTCAGACTAACAAAAATAAAAAATAAAAGAGTAAAAAATTAATTTAAATTATTGTTGCAATAAATAACAATCATCAGATAAAGCTTTGTCGAAAAATGCTCTTGTACATCGATAAACTTCTTTCTACATCAATGGAAGTAATTGATGCAAATTTGAAAGCAAACGTTTTCTACCATAATTTCTTGACTGAGCTTAATATGTTTTTGACTTCCAAGGTGTTGTTCTATGGTAAATATTTTCTTTGCTGACACTGGTTTATTACAAACTTTACAAAACAGAATATTCCTATTAGTTTTAAAATCTCGGTATTCGCTAATATATTATTTAGTCTGTTTGACGCGGATTGCTTGATTTTCTGCATATTCTTACGAAAAATTAATTAATTTATGACAATTTTTCTCCAATAGGTACAACGTTGAAAAATAAACGCTAATTCCCATAAATGTATGTAAAATTTGTATACTTTGTATTTAATTTGTTTTTTACTTTGACATTTTTATCAAATTGGCATTAACTATTGCACAATAGTTTGAACAGGAGCTTCGCCAATTTTCCTAATGCTAGTTTTAAGCGTTTTCATGAGTACCCTTATTATTTAAGCGATTATACTTAAGTAATGTGTCAGTATATGGTCATTATTTTGAAAAATACATTTAACCTATGTAAAAATTTGTAAAATATGCCATATAAATATGAAAAAAATTCAAAAATGTAAAAGTATTCATTTATGACGAAATATGCAAAAATATGCCGTAACAAATAGGGGTTAAACGTCGTAGTTTCTCCTAAAATTAATTAATGTTTTGGTTGTTTTGTCAGTAACATTCAGAAAAAAAGATGCTAATGCATATTTTTGGTTGCCCTACTGATAACAAATATGGGCATTTCCATATACCACACCATAAATTAAATATAAGTTTGTCATTATTGTCTTCTTTTATAATTGAAATAAATCTTTGAAAAGAAAAGTAATAAAAAATGTTTGAAACGCTGTTGTGCTAAATATGAAAATAAATTAAAATGGCGTGGTAATTGTTTTAATGGAAACACCCATAGGTCAGTCAGAGAGTTATTAACTCTAGAGCCTTTATTCATAAAAATAAAACGGATTCTGGAAAATGTAAAAAATTCGTTTTAATTTTTTTAATTTTAAGTAGTTTTCAGGTAGGAAATATTTTTTTTTTGTTTATAAATATAACAATCTGGTATGTGATGGAAATCGCTTTCGATCGGAATTGAAATCGAATGAAATTTCAAGTTGCTATAATATCCAAATCCTTTCATATTTGGAATTTCTTTTTAACTCATTACCTTACTGACGACTATTGCCACTACATCATTGATTATTAAAATTTTAAAATAATTAAAACAGATAAGTTTTATATGACTTTGAAAATACAAACGATTTCAATTACGATCGATTTCGATGAAGTAGATAAATATCGAAAATTCATAATTAAAAGCATTTAAGTTCAATAAATTTGTTATAACTGTTATAAAACGTAAAACCGGTTAATAAAATTTGTTTATTACGACCCTAAACCCGGCGTGTTTTTTATTTTTTTTATTTTTTATTTGAGACCAATACTCAGGGGTAAACCCCTACTGAATGCTGTGCATTGTATTGGAATTTTGGAAAGGACAGTACATATATTATATTATTGTTAAGCGCCTTAGGAATGAGACAAATTGCTGAGAATTGATCATTCAAAGGCCAGTGTTATACCTTCACCCTTGAATGATCAACAGTAATTGCCTCATCGTTGCATGTTGATTGTGTGGTGAGTGTGCCTTCGCTAAGTAGGTTTAGCTGTTATCTGCTACTTCCCAATAGGTGGCGCTTTTTTCCTGATCATTCCTTTTACGTTGACACTGGTTAAGGTGTAATAGAGTGGATGTCGGGGAGCGGTTTCTTTGTAGATGGTCTTCCTGGAGGGGGTAGGGGAGTCTCTTTTTTTTAAATTATAATTTTGAAAAAACCGCAAACTAACTTTTTCATTTTTTCACCTCTTCTGGGATTTGAACATGGGTCCTTTGAGTTTTTGTGCGAGCGCTCTAACCACTTTATCACGCACCCCCATACATTACATTCATTACACCTAGCCCTACCATTTGTCCACATTTTTCGATAGATAATTTTTAGCGACTAAGAATTAAGTCAGACTATATTCACAAACTTTAGCTGTAATCGATTTCAATATATACAAAAATCAATAGTTGGTTTGTGTGGGGTGTACGATGTCTATTCTTCCATCCTTTTTCCTATTGAAAAGGAAACTTTAGCTTCAACACTTCTCAAGACATAAAGAAATTAATACATAACTTGTATGGGTGGTACCACGCCCACTTGTTCAATTCCACTGATTTGCTTACTGATAGTTTTTCTTAATAGTAAAGTCGCTTAGACCAAATTTAGAAACCATAGCGTCAACCGTCGTCAAGGTCTATGTAAATTAGCATACTATGTATGTCCTCTTCAATGTCTAATAGCATCATAAGCTTTTTAAACAAATACAAGAATGTCGCTGATATCTCACACATTACAATTTTGTATTGGGTGGTTAAGTGCCGATGTTGAATGTCAACCACATCTAAATGTCAAGTTCTTTTCTGCATTGCATTTGGCATTTCTCAATTTCAGACTAACTTTATTTGAACTATGGAAAGATACACAATCAAGCAACGCGTTAAAGTTATTAAGATTTATTATGAAAATGGGCGTTCGAATTGAAATGCATATCGTGCATTTCGTGATTTTTTCGGTTACTTTAATCGTCCAAATGTGCGTACAATCGGAAAAATCGTGCAAAAATTTGAGCAAACCGGATCCGTAGGGATGTGAATATACCAGTGCATGCTCGTACAGCTCCTACTGCTCCTACCTACTGTTCGCGGTAGTGTGGCTGAAGAGCAGTCTACCTCAACTCATCGTCCTGCCCAACAATTGCAACTTCTTATGGCCCGAATTGAAAGATATGGAAGTGCACGAGATGTGGATCCAACAGGACGATGCCAATTGCAATACAGTTAACGAAACAATATCTCGACAAATTCACTGGCCGTGTTATTTCACTTGGAGGCGATTTCAATTGGCCGCCAAGGTCATGTGATTTGACAGCGTTGAACTTCTTTCTTTGGGATTATTTGAAAGAAAATGTGTACGTCGGTAAGCCAGCAATAATTAAAGAGCTAAAGGTTGAGATAATTCGGCACATTTTAACGGCATAGAACCTCAGCGTCATTAAAAATTTGTATTGAGGTGTGCCGCCGACGTCGCGTCGGCCATTTGGCCTATATTTTGTCCCATACATTATTATCATAAATAAAAAAAATGACAATAATTTCCTTAATAAATCAATTTCCTATTCAAAATCAACATCGGCCCTTTAAATTTTACCACCCAAACTGTCTTGTTTGTTCTGTTCATAGCGGGAGCCCCAAGTCATAGTCACATAACCCTAAATTGCAACACTTAATAAAAGGGTTCAGTCCCATCCAATTTTCCCACCGCACTCGATTCTACACTGAGTAAGTACGCTTTTCCACCAATAACCATTAAACATGGAATAGAATAATTTGCACAAAGCTATACGACGAATACGGTAGTGCTCTACAAACTGGAGTTGTATATGCTTCTCAAATTTTATTTTTTCCTAAAATTTGTAGGATAATAAGTTTTACTAAAACTTTATTTCGTATAACTTCATATATTACTCGTATTTCACTCTTTTAATAAATAAATTGACATTGACAGTGATATGCCATTAATCTTCGTTGAAAATCCGAATGTTCGTAATTTGCAAAACATTTAAATTCTTTTAATTCCAATGCTAATTATAAAGCCATTAATAATTACTTATCGTAATTAACTTATTCAAGAAATAAACATTTGTAAGAGTATTTAGTAAAATAATTTAAATAATAAATAAAATTAAAATTAAAAAAAAAAAAAAAATATTTGCACGAAATCAACAGCTTTAGGGAGGAACTACTACTACTACGACTACTCGTATAAAACACTGCGCGTACTAAAACGCGCACAGTTCATAATACGTAATTAACAATCTTTTCCAACGCTATTTGTTAGCGTATGAATTTGACATGGCGCCACAGTTAATAATTCACCGCGAATTTAGCAACTTGTTGTATAAGTTGTTGAAATTAAATCCAATTGACATTTGCCTACAACTACGAGAGTATACACGTTAAGATTTTTGTTGTTGTTTACGTTTTAAATAGAAACAGATCTACAAACCGAATTCATTGGGGTGTTGTTGTTGTTTTCGTGAACAATTTCCACTTGCCATGTATGGTATGATATGACAAGAATCACAATAACAGCTATAACAACACTAACACTAACAACAACAAACAAATCCATTATATATGACTGTAAACTTCAGATATTAAAAGCGACAAATTGCTTTTGTTTTGGATACAAAAAATGTCAAAATGTCGTTGGCGTCGTTGGTGTTAAGGTTGAGACGCTGTTATTGGAGTTTGAATCGTTGCAGCCATTGTTGTGTTTGTTCGTTGTACATTTCATGTTTAACATTCGGTCCAGTGTCTATGTCAGGGATTTTGTTCTCTCTGTTGAACAGCAATTAACACTACCGGCGTCATTTCTTGATACCATTGTATTAACATGAGTTGGCAATATTAGTTTCGTAATAGTGTATTACAGTTTATTAAATACACTTAAAGAAATTATGTGGGAGGTATAGAAATGAAATTTGCATTAAAATCTTAAAATAATTTATATAGAACAAAATAAGTTTTTATAAAGAGTGGTTTTTTATTTAGTGGTTTTAAAAATGCCAGACTCATGCTCAGTTGTTAAATTTGTTATCTGATGGGCCACCTATTTACAAAAGGTTTTGTGTTAAAAATAATTGCTAAAGTGATGATTTAAATGTGGGAAATTTTTTAGTATGAGATCACCATAATCATCATAATTGGCCAGATCTGCGAACATTGCCTGTGCATCCTGGCACTATCGAGAAAAACACTTAGTTAGTGAAATTCTAATCTCACGACTCATTATGTCGTTGTTTGCTTCTGGATTTGCATTTTCATCCATACAATATCATTAAACTGGGCTGACCATTCACCTCACCATAGATATACTGTTTGGGTGTTAGAGCAATAAGCTTTTAAAGTTGATTTTTCTAACAAAATTATCTTCAGCGGTAAAGCTGATCTATCACTCGGTGGTTACGTCGACAAGCAAAATTGCCTTATAGAGAAGAAAGAAGAAGACTAGAAGAAATCAGAACTGATTGCGGAAAACTATTGAATCTGGAAATAGAGTTTGGTTAGCACACATTATGATCAGGAAGTGTCACCGACTTTTTTTAATTTTTTTATTTGAGACCAATACTCAGGGTTAAACCCCTACTAAATACTATGCATTGAATTGGAATTTTTTGGAAAGTACATATATATTTTTCTTATATTATTATTAAGCTTCTTAGGAATGAGACAAATTGCTGTGAATTGATCATTCAAAAGCCAGTGTTATACCTTCACCCTTGAATGATTAACAGCAATTGTCTCATTGTTGCATGTTGACTGTGTGGTGAGTGTCTTCGCTAAGTAGGTTTAGCGGTTATCTGCTACTTCCCAATAGGTGGCGCTTTTCTCCTGATCATTCGTTTATTGTTGACATTTGTTAAGGTGAAATATAGTGGAATGTCGGGGAGCCGTTCCTTTGTAGATGGTCTTCCGGGTGGGAGGGACCTCTTTTAATTTTTCATCATTGCTGGGATATGAATCTGGCCCGTTTGAGTTATTGTGCGAGCGCTCTAACCACTATACTACGGAATTGCAGAATTATATTAATTTCGCAAGGCGAAAGTTGTAACTTTTAAAGCAGTTCTAATAATTACAAATTTCTGCTTAGTCACAATAGTCTAGTGGTTGATGTGTTGGCTTACTAGACAAGAGCTCCGAATTCAAACTCCAGCTCTGACAACTTGGAAAAAAAAGAAATCTGAGAAAATTAATTTCTTACGTGTTTAGTGAACATTACTTTTATATATTTTTGGCTCAAGGTCCAAGGATTATTTACAAATCTTAATTTCTTTCGGCACTTACGAGAGTAAGTGATTGCCATGAACAAGCTTCTTAATTTCTCTCATTCAGAGTCCACATTAAACTGTAGGTCCCGGTACTGATGGATAAAAATTGATACACACAACATGAGTGTTGACAGAAACTAGCCCGTAGCCCTAAAGCAGGATTATAATGTATATACATTTTTTTCAGTGTACATGTATTTTGTAAGTTATAAAATCAATATTTAAATTTGACTCCGAGTATAATTAATTACTCAAAAAAAAAAAAAAAAAAATTGGTGATTAAAACGTGTTAATAGTTTTAAATGGTAAAACGCAATAAAAGTTTACATACTTGTGTACCACAGCACAGTGCTCAGAAGCTTATGGACAGACAAGAATGTATTGCAAACCGCATTATGAATAAGTTGCGTGTTGTTTTTGTTGTTACTTGTCTTTTAATTAATATTGATTTTAATTTGTTTTGCTAATGCATGCGTTTAATATGAAAAATAAAGAACAGCTTACAAGTAAAAAAGGTTTAGTAGTAATTTGCAAATAAAAAAAACAGTTTTAATTAACCCTTGCCTTCCCCTATATGTCTGTTAGAGTCTTAAAAATTGTTTTACCTAAGATGGAGATACCATTCACAACTACAAGGGTTTAAAATAATAACCTGTGCTAAGCCGAAACTTGATTTATCGGTTTTCTGCGGCATAACATTAATTGCTAATTTATTACAAACTGTCTACAAGTTGTCACAATTTATTGCAATTTCCACCTTCTGGCAACACTTATACTTGCACAAATACAATGGTTATGGTAATACACCATTTTAATTTTTGAAATTAATCACTTAATCAATGAATAATTATCGTATTAAAATAGTATTAAAACCCAATTCATTTAAAATGGGCGCCATTTAAATTACACAGTATTGCGATATGCTTATCAAGGTTAATTAATACTCCAGTCTAAGATGCGATAGCAGTGACAACAGTATAATATGGCGGGAGTAAACAAAACTTGCTAATTATTGTCAGATCCTGTAGTGACACTTTCAAATAAAATGTGTCACTATATCGTTTGCCATATTAATCGATCATATGCAAAGTATGTTAGTAGAGAATAACATTTTTTTTTAATTTAATTAATTAATTGCGCTTTTCTTATTATTTTAAATTCTTTTCTAATTTAAATAGTAGTCAATATAAAGCTTCTAGACAGATTAATTGCTATAGAAATGTCAACCAAGTGCAAAACATACTAGCAGTCAGCAATGCCACTGGAATTCTTCAACAATATTATCAGTGCCTGAAATACGAGTATAAATAAGTATGTATATGAATATGACAATTGCCATTGGAGCATTTTTATTTGTACTTTTAAGTTTATTCAAATTTAAATAATACATGTATTTTGGTATATATGTATGTATGTGTTGTGTTTTATTTTTTTAATTCTTCTTTATTCTATCAACAATGAAATCAATTCTTGTTAAAATCAATAATTGCTACAATAAATCATTTATAAAACTTAACTTTCAATTCACATTTTAAATTAGTGTTTTAAAATGTACGAATTATCATTAATTGAGGTCTGGGACCTCACACAAGCGGCCTTTTTCAGCGGCAAGCTAATTTTTAGAGTATTTGGTGGGTTTGGAGAGGAATTGTTAATTTTGAATTGATTTCAATCGCCGGCAATAAGCATTTACTGTGAAAATCAATAATTACTAATTTGGAATTAAACAACGAAAAGCATTTTTTAATTACGAGTACTTCAAAGTATCTCTTGCTACTAAAGGTCGTGATACACTTCCTATCGAGTCATACGATTTGTCAAAAAAATCGTGTGTGTTAAAAAAGTATAAACAGTATAAATATAAACATGTTAGCAAAAAACAATTCTGCATATGCTTTGCATCTTATTTTGTGTGATGGTGTGGTACTACTGTTGCTATTTTGATGCGACTTTTAAAAGTGTGACAGAAATCAATAAGATTTTTTTGTGTATGAATCGTACGCACGTGTGTCATGGCCTTACACAACCATAAACGCTAATTTTGTTTAAAAAAGTAGGAATTATTGACTGAAAGTCAACAATTACTAATTTTTAATTGAGAAAAACCAATTTTCAATTACTTGTAATGATTATTTAAAAAAAAACCAAATTACAAATGGCCTAAAATTTTAACCGGCCTTTTGTCAATTACAAAATCTCATTAGATTTACTCAATTTAATTGCTGTGGGAATACTTCTGTTTAACCTTTTAATTTGTTTTAGAAATCCTTCGAATGGCATCTGTCAAAAACTTTCTTTAAAATCTTTTTCTTCTTGTTTTTATATATTTTTGTATTTAGCAGTGACTTAAGTGTAAATCTTAATTGGAATTCTAGCAATTATAAGTAATTGAAACTGAATTAATGGTACCCATACTATAAATTACACTTCATTTCAACATTTTTAGTTATAAATCTTAATTGTTTGTAATAATGTTAGAAACTATAATGACGAGTTGTCAATTATAAAATGTAATTGGTTGAATTAAATCTAATTACCGTAGGAGTTTTTTTTTTGGTTTGGATCGTCTTATAACGTTGGATATTCTCAAAAGTATTGCTCTCTGTTCTTAAATACTTTTAAATTTTAAAAATTAATAATTCATTTTTTTTTAATTTTTTTATTTTTATTTTGAGACCATTACTCAGGGATAAACCCCTACTAATTGCTGTGCACTGTATTGGAATTTTTGGAAAGGAAAGGCTTATGCCTTATTGTAGGCTTAGGGGAAGTATTTTCGTTAATTCTTTGATTTCAAACTCACTCGCAAAAACATTTTTCACTTAGGACACTTAGTAGCCAGTATTTCGATTTTCTTTGATTTTATGTAAATGATTACAGACTACCTTACATTAAAATCTTAAGCTAGATTTCTGTGCACACTGTCGTTAAACTTTTTTTTTATTGAGACCAATACTCAGGAGAGAACCTCTACTTTGTATTGGAATTTTTGTGAAAATGACAGTACATTATGACAACAGAGTATATATTGTATTTTGTTTTTTTATATTATTAAGCGCCTTAGGAATGAGAAAAATTGCTGTGATTTGATCATTCAAAGGCCAGTGTTATACATTAACCCTTGAATGATCAACAGCAATTGCCTTATCGTTGAATGTTGATAGTGCGGTGAGTGCCTTCGCTAAGTAGGTTTTTAGCTGTTATATTCTACGCCCAATAGGTGGCGCTTTTCTCCTGATCATTCTTTTTTCGTTGTCAAAGGATAAGGTGGAATAGAGTGGAATGTTAAGGAGCGGTTACTTTGTAGATGGACTTCTAGAAGGGGGGAGATCTCTTATTTTTAAATTATAATTTTGATTGTATTGTATAATTTGAATGTATAATTATAATTGTTGTTCTCACCTAAAGATAATGCGTTTTTTAACGTTTATTTGCGATCTATACGAGAATGTTTCACAATCTTTAAACTTTCCTATTTAACTGATTTGCCAGGAATGTAACAAGTCATAATTGTACACTATTATGAATGCTCTAACTACGTTTATCTCAGGGATTGCCTATTTTATAATATACTTTATTGAATAAATAGAAATAACGTGCTTTAAAAAATGATTTGGATAGTTAAAAGGCCTGGAGCCTTATTCTGTAATTCTCTTAGGCTAAAATGCTTAAATTTTGAGTTTTTAAAACCGGCTGGACGTTAGAATATATAAAATTAAGAATTTTAGAGATGAATTGCATGAAGCTTTTTACTTACAATACGCGTTCAAGAATTGAATTCGTAGCCAAAAAGTTCTAAATCAAGTTTATAAATTTTTAGCGATAGAGTTTTAGCTTAGGAAACTTACAGAATAAGGCCTCTGGTTTTAATTTCAGAGCCTTGAAAAAGTTTTAATTTTCGAACAGTTCAATTATCCGGCACTTGCCAGAGTTTAGGAGTCAACATATTCAAACTTTACGTCTATAGTTCCAGATTCTTGTGGAAATATTTAATCAAACTATTATTGTTATAAGAAAAGTGGGCGTGGCTTTTTCCACAAATAACAAAAATTCAATTATATGTATGTATAGAAAAAACGTAACAAAATTTGTCTCTCAAACTTGTAAATTCAGTTTTGGTGACAATTGCTTACCAAATTATGCATCCGAATAGAATTATCGGCATAGCACAGCCGAAAATAATTATGAAAAAGAAAGAAAGTAAGAAAGAAAAAGTATTTATAAGTTCAGAATGCTAAAAAAAAAACGTTTTGTTCGCTATTATACGATTCTGCGATATTTTTCCTCAGAACCTTTATGTCATACAGTGGCATTTTGTACTGATTAATTATTTTACTTTAATTTTAATTAGATTACTGTAATTATCATCCAAACCACGAAATTTTTAAAAGAATTCCTTGTTCATTATTTCTTACAAAATGTTTAATTGATTCCCAAACAAATTTTAAAATTTTAAAAACCAATATTCATTCAATGTATTGAATTTCATAATACTTAAGATACAAGGGAATCAAAATTGACATTAAAATCAATTAGACATGACAGGCATAAAGACTCCTCGTATCACAGAGAGAGAGAGAGAGAGACAGAGGGAGAGACATAGAGAAAACAATGTTTAAAAATAACACTCTTAACTCGTCCCTAAGAATAAATGAAAAGTGAAAATGTTACAAATTATTAAAGCCGAACCCAAAATTTAAACCTGAATGCCCTTATAAGAGTCTATTGAAAGACACATAAAGACTTTTTGTGTTAAAGCAATATCAGTCATACAAACACAAAGAAGTAGCAAAGACTGTTGTTCTAAACTGTAAGTGGCATGCAACAAATGTTAAAATCAACTTCAACAGCACACAACAATTCCTTTAACAGAAAATCCAGATAAAAAGTGAAACTGACTTTTGTTTAAGTGGCAAAGATCGTGTTACAGATTTCATATTGAGTCAGTCAGACGTCGTCAATCCTCTTAAAATGATCATGTTAATGATGCTGATAATGATGATGATTTAAAACAAAAGTTCAAGTTCACGATCACGATCACCAAAAGTGACACCAATTCTTGCATATGCATGTGATCATTCATTTATTTATTTTTTTTGTTTGTTTTCTCCTTTTAATGCTGGATATTAAAATGATTAGATGATGGCAACTAATTGCTGCCACCAAATCAAGCATCACAAATCAAAGACTAAACATTGTTGGCATTAAATATGAAAAGGGTCTACAATCTTTGACGTTCTTTAGCGTTATTTTAAAAGTTTTTAAGTTGTTTTGTTATTTTTATTTTTTCGTTTGGAAAAAATTTATTTTAAACAGATTTAATAGATTATTTCTATTTTAAAATTGATTTATTATCGTGGAATTATGGTTTCTAAAAGGAATTATGTTGCATTTCAAATACCCGCATATATACGACTGCATACATGCAACTCTAAAGTATTTTTTGTACTCTACATTACAATAATGGGCGTTCATACGTATGTATGTACAGTGTACACATTGTTTGTAATTATTTTTGTAACATCTCACTTCTAAGTTTTGCCTTTACCAAAATTTACCGCCTGTCGCCTATCGATAGCAGTGTTGTTTAAAAATAGAATGAAAGAGGTTGTTTTTTTCAACCGGCTGTACACTATTATAAGTCCTTTGTGGTTTGGCGTTTGGTTAACGTAGCCGCTCTACACGAACGTCAATTAGCATCTTATGACGCCCTTTTGAAACATTCTTCGTTTGGGCTCACTTATGTCCAGCTATGGTCGTTACATTTCTCTATTAAAATATAGCATTTATGGGATTTAATTCTTAATCTAAAAAATATTTATGTTTCTTCGAAAATTAAGAAACGGAACAAAAACGTACTTTTGGTCTCTATAAATTTGGTGTCATTTGTGTGGAAAAGATAAAAAAAAAAACATTTCTTTCACATTTGAAATCAATATTCCACCTTAACCAATGTCATCAAAAAAACCAATGATCAGGATAAAAGCGCTATCTATTGCGAAGTATCAGATAACAGCTAAAACTACTTAGCGAAGACACTCACCACACAATCAACATGCAACGATGAGACAATTGCTATTGATCATTCAAGGGTGAAGGTACAACACTGGCCTTTGAATGATCAATTCACAGGAATTTGTTCATTCCTAAGGCTCTTAATAGTAATATAAGAAGAACAAAATATATGCTCTGTTGTCATAATGTACTGTCCTTTCCAAAAATTCCAATACACAGTGCTTTCATTTAGTAGGGGTTTACCCCTGAGTATTGGTCTCAAATAAAAAAAAATAATAGTTGATGGTAGTGATCCAAAGAATCCAATTAGAATTTTCGCTCCGTTTTGATTACACATTCTTGTTGAATGATTATGTAAGGCACGGTAAAATGCAGTCAACGAGTCTCTAAAATAGCATCGTTCAATCATTAACAAGAATCACAAATAACGAGTTTCTTAAAGTTGACTTTCTCTTCTTTCACAAAGCTAGATATTCTAAGAGGAAATGGAATATCGTTTCCTTTTTCTTCGGCTGATTACAACTATGACAGTGTGTGTTACAAGAAATGTTCATTTTGGTCAACTACTATTCAGTTATAATAGCTGTGATCTTACTAGACACGTTTTGGCCTCAGCGTCTTGCTGATCCTGCAGGAACTCTGAACAATCCATGTATCAATGGTATTCCAAGAAAATTATTCTCCTGACTTGCTCAATTAATATTCAATGGCCTATTCAGTTAATATCCCTTTTTTATCCTCAATATTTCAGTGGTAAGGCTCGTTACCTGTTCCACCAGTTAAGTGGTCATCACACTTGAGTCCAATGCTCAGACTGAAACAACAGGCGTTTTTAACATCATGGGGTACACCTGTCGCTATTTTTTTGCTTTGAAGAGACTGAGTGTATCGGAGCTTAAGCTCCTGAATATCAAGTCTATTTCCATAGAAGTAAGTGGTGGACGAATGTTTAGTTTTAAGAAAGGCATTACAAAAATTGAAAATTCAGCATTAGTTTGGCAGTAGATCATAATAAACAAGTAACTGCCTTCGGCATTTCGATTTACATTCTGTAATTAGTTATAAATCGAAATCCAATAATATAAAGAGTAGTTTGCAACCACCAATTTTCAATCGTAACTGATTTGATTGGTGATTTTTATATGAAAATTACTTTCACAAGTATAATTGGAAATTAATAATTGAAATTGGTTCAAGAGCGTTATCAATTATATTCAAAATTATTACATAATTATTTTAAAAAGCAGTTGCTAATACGTAATGGTCATACATATATACCTACATACATAGTTTGCCATTACAACCCTGTGTCAGGGTTACGGCCTAGATTCTCGCAGCACTCATGTTGTGTGTGTTAATTTTTATCCATGAGTACCGGGTACTATAGTTGAAGGACAACTCCGTGCGACAGATTTCAGAAGCTTTTTCATGGCAATCAATTACTCTTAGAGCTTCTGCCAGAAGACTGCTGAGAGACAGTCGCCGAAAGAAATAATTTATTCATATTTTTCTTTTTCAAGATGTCAGAGCTGAAATTTGAACCCGGCGCTATCGTCTTTTTAATGGTCAATTACTAATTAACATTGGAAAACCCCAATTACTATTTTTGTTAAAAAAATTACAATTATCAATTGCAAGTAAAGGGTAATTGACAATATCAATTACCAATTACTAATAATTGCAAATAGTAATTGGATCATTAGCTGATTGCAGACATACGTTAATTGCTAATTAGTAATTATAATTAAGCTGAAAGTATTATAAAATATATTTGAAATCAATAATTACTGTAAAAATCTTTTTTGAAAGTCAATAAATAATTACTAAATTAATAATTGTTAAAGAACATTTACTAATTATATTTAATTAGTAATTGAAAACATTCAAATACGATTAATAGTTATAAACAAATGTCAATTACCAATTGCAAGTAATGCTAAGTGAACAGAAAATATTAAAAATTACTCATAAATGCAAATGATAAATTCTAATTGGAACAAGGAAATTTCGATTTCCAAAGAAGTAGTTCATAAAAACTCTTCAAGGATTTCTGGTATTTGGGAAGTTACAAAAAAACGTCTTTTTTTGAATAAATTTAGCTCGTATTTCAGATCACCAGTAAAAGGTGTCTTTCAATAATACGAGTTAAGTACATACTTACTATAGATTTTATTAAACTTTATTTGTTACATCAATAATTTATCCATAAATCACTTCTAAAACACAGTTTGTGTTTTATTTTTGAAACTCTAAAAATGGGTAGGAGTTTAAGTAACACTTTTCCATGCTCTTTAAAGTAAAAATTATGAAAATATTGTTTTGTTTTCTCATATTAGATGCCACATTTATTTCTATTTTATTTATTTATTTTTTATTTTTTGTAAATACCGCCAGACAGATGAATTGGGCAATAAGTGGGTAATGGCATGGTAAACGTTTGAATAAAGATGAATGGCTTGGCAGACAGACACAAAAACAGACATTCATATTTAAATACTAGACCAGATACGGATGTTGAGTGTCAAAACAACTTGCACAAGCGCACTCAAGCGGTTTTTCAATCTTATTTTTATATAAGGCAATAACATTTCATGCCCTGTCGATTACTTAGAATTTAACATTGAAATTTATGTGAAAATTGTCTAAAACTGCTGCCGCCATTTCTCAAGTACGTATAGGGGGAGCATCTTTCGGCTGAGTTTGTACCAACATGTTAGAAGTGTAGCAGTCAAAGGTGTTTATATTTCATATTAGTTTGTATTTATCAATTCAAAGGAATACAACTTGCCAGTTACAATGCATGTAGACTTGTACGAGTACATGAACCCAATCATTTTCAACTCAATTGCTCAATTGATTTACAATTGTGGAGAGGCATGCGTAACCCCATTCTATTATAGCCTGTTTTTAAATGTCTGTCGTTTAGCGTTTGTTGCATGCTGTCTGTATAGCTTTTAGCTACAGCACCACTGCCATTGATAATGATATAATCATGATGAGGTTTTTCTTGTAAGTAGATTGTCATTTTCCATTAAAAAAAAAAAAAAAAAAAAAACAAAAATTAGGGAATAGAGAAGGCAATGATGACTGCAGTTGTTGTAAACATTTTATAATAAAATCGATTGATAAACAGTGTGACAAGTTAGTGTACTGCTGATTATAACATTAATAAACATAATTTAATAGATTTGGAACGATTGGAAACGAATAAACTTTTACAATTTTATTCTTTCACAATTTATAATTCGGTAAATCTGTTAATGGTTAATGTAGACTACAGATAAGCCAAATAGTAATTGGAAGAGACAGACTATATTAAAAAAAACTGCGTATTTTCATTTTGTAGGGTATCCAACGGTAGACATACATACATACATAATTGGCTATTACAACCTTGTGTCAGGGTTATGGTCTAGCTTCTTGCAGTACCCATGTTGTGTGTGTTAATTTTTATTTATTATTTCAAATTCGACTCCGAACGACAGACTTGAGAACCGTGTTCATTGAAATCAGTTATAACAGAAAAAATTTTAAATCGATTTCAATTAACAAATTTGTACTACCAATTAAATTGTTTACTGGTTTTGCCTCTACAAACAATATTAATAATATCAATTAAAAATTTAATAGTGTCCAACTTTTTGAAAATAATTTGTAGCAATTAAAATTTTTATTAATTCCAAAAAAAAATTTCAATTAAATATTTAATTGGACGAATTAAACTTTTAATTAAAAATTCAGACATTTTTTAATCAAATACATTAATTGGTACAATTAAAAAATTAATTGGCGCTAAAATTTTAAATCGATTAAAACATTAATTAAAAGAACTAAAATTTTATTTCATACCACCACTTAAGTATTTGCAAATACAAATTTTTTTTATTCTTTTTTTTTAATTTTTTTATTAAAGAATATCAGTCCAAAAACATACAAAGTAATTAACTTATATAATATATAATTAAATTTTTTTTTTGTCCAAAAAAGATAATTGTATGACAGCCTTCTATCATTCGCCAGCTTATTCTATATCTTCCCCTTTTTCCATTTTTTAAAATTCCTAAAAAATAAATAAAATTGAAGATAAATAATGAAGATAAATAAATATTCTAATTCGAAATATTGTAAGTACTTACCAATTTCTCCAGCGTTTTTTGAAACGTTATATTCCTGTACATGCTCAAACAAATTATTGGAAGAATTACTTGGAAGTTATTGCACAAAAAACATTTAATGTAATTTATTTCTTTTAAAAATAATACTTTTTTATATACATACAATAACTGACCTTAACAACTCTGTGTCAGGATTACGGATTAAATTCTCGCAGCACTCAATATTGTGTGTCGACTCCGAATGACAGACCTGAGGATCAATTAGTCTCAGAGCTTTTGCCAGAAGTCTGCTAAGAGGTAATAGCCGAAAGAAATATATCTTTTTTAATATTTCATTGCTTCAAGATGCCAGAGCGGGGGCTTCACCTGGAGCTCTCGTCTTAGTAAACCAACATACTAACCACTAGACCACGGCGACTACATATATGTATATACATATGTATATTATATATATTTGTACACAAAAAATATATGTACAAAAATAAAACAAACACATACACATAAATTTGTAAAATTTTAAGCAATTGTTTCTACCTATTCATATTTGGCCTGATTCACGTGAAGTCTGTCTGTCTGTATTAGCGAGAACGTCGGCATCTATGCTGCTGTACATTGCCTAGTCTTAGTACTGCTTGATTGTAGGTTTATTACATTATTACTTTAAATTTAGTGACGCCTTAACTTTGTTTTGGTTTTCTTTTCTATGACAACAGATTTGCATAATTCTTTCTCAAATAAACACTAATTTGCTGCAAACGAGTTCACGTTTCTCTAATTTTGTTGATAAGTTTAAAAATTTTATTATAAAAATCAAGGGGTTTTTCGAGCACAGACTTTAAAAAACTGAGTGTCAAAGACATATTGCATTAAATGAAGCGGTTGTAGTGATAGACGTATTCTCATGTGCGGCACATACAACTTTAAACGTGTACCATTATTTAGAAAAGTAAAAAAAGATTTCAAAGCAATTGTTTGAATTGTTTTGCATCTGAAGCATAATTTAAAAAAAGGGTTTCGTATTTCCTTAAATTAAAGATGCCACTGAATGTTGCATCTATGATTTTATTTATAAATTACAAAACAAATTAGTTTTCAATTGTTAATTTTAGTTAAACGCTAATTGATAGGATTAACAGAAGAATTTAAAAGAGTACCGGATGTAGAACGTACACATACATTTCCTTGAAATTTGGGCCAACATTTAAACAAACCAACTGACAATTTAAATATTTAAAACATTTTTATAAGAACGATATTCAATGAATTAAATAAAGGGAAGAAAGAAATTAATTTTTGTACATTTGGATAGTGGCTTTAAAACTTTCCTTTCTCACAGAGTTAACATAAAAGGTGCCACTCTGTTGAGAAAAAGTATCAGTTGCTGTTCAATGGTAACTTGTTGATTTGCATATCAATGAAACAATTCCTGGAAAAAAATTAAATTTTATTTAAAGTTAAGGCTGCATAATTGTGAGAATTTCATTATTATAATAAAAATTCAGAAAGGGTTCTTTATTATTGCATAGGTGACATAATTTAAAAATTTAATTTTATTTTGGTTTTTCATTTGCAGTTACAACTTCAAACACTATAATTTAAACGAGATTGGTTAACTTAAACCAGGGATTACCATTTCATAGCAGAATTGTGCAGAGAGCATTCACACGTATTGCTTACGCTCTTTTATTTTTTCAGGTTTACTCAAAAAAACTAATCGATGACACTCAAAAAATATTTTATGTTAAAAATTTCAATTTTTTTTAGAAACATTAAAAGGTTGGTTAGTAGGAGAAGAATTTATGAACCAAAATTAGATCCTAAATTGAAAATGGCAATTTTAAGTTTAATAAGCTTAAAAATTGTTAGAAAGGGTGATGATGTTTTTATTAACAAAAAAATTTGTAAAAGGCCTAATTATAATACAAATATTTACCGACTTAAAATTTATTTGTTCAAAGCAACGCAACAAATTACGTTCATCTTATATAAAAAACATTCTACAAATACGAAACTGTCATAAGAATATAAATGTAGAAGATTTTATCTTATAGCCCAGTTATTTACTTATTTATACTTTTAAAAATATTTTTTTTAAGAAGAGGAAATGGATTTTTTAATTCCCAGCAAATATCTAAAAAACATGCCCTAAATATAGTCAAACATTTATAACCTTATGTATCTATGTTGATGAAATGCTAACATTCATTTCACCGTATATTACTAAAATCTTTCTATGGCTGTAAACAAATAAATTCTCTCAACTTCTTTTTTCCCTCTTATTCACTAATACACAACCAAACAATTTTTGGTAACCCCTGACTTAAAACAAAAATAGTTTCATGCTCACTTTGGTAACAACTAAAGTTTGTTATTGTTGAGCTTAAAAATGACACTTTAATATCACCTAAAACTTTTCATAAACCCTTCGTAATATGTATATCATTTAATTATGCTGCACAATTAAAATTAAAAAAAAAATATTTAAAAATTTTCAGTTGTTTGCTTAAAAAAAAATTCTATGAATTTTGACACGAAAACGAATATTTTCGGTAAAACCTAAATAAATGGCCCCAAGTCCTGATCTTAGTAGAGATCACAAGAAAACAAAGAAAAAAAAAATGTTGCCTTTATGCGAGAATTTCACACATCACTATCACACTACCAGCAAGCAAGCAAGTAACATCATTGTGATCCTCAGCCTCCTGAGAATCTTTGCATATAAAAAATAGGAAAAATAAAAGAACAAAACAAAAATTGAGAAAAGATATTGGAAAATATCTTGAAATTTATACAATAACAACAAGATCGATATTGTCGACAAGAGCATACGTGTTGTATATGTTGCATATACCGGCAATATGTCCAAATCAATGATGCATGATGATGATACATGAGTTGTTGCCTTTTTTCTATCTGTTTTTTTTTTTGCATTATAAACCATCATAAACAATTTTGGCATAACATCTATCAAAGCATCTAATGGTTGAGTGTGAAACGATCAGCACAAGCCAGATAGTATTTATGCACGTAGTAAAAGCCTTATGCCTCATACAACATGCAGCAAACATGGCAGTACTTGTGTTAACATTAAGAGTTTGTATGGATTTTTTTTTGTCTGTCTGTCTGTGTGTGCATACATATATGGTTTAAAAATATATTTTTTTTGTGTGTGATTATTTCAAAGGAATTGTAATGTTTACCTTTTGGCTTGTTAAAAACGTTGTTGATTTTATTTTGTGAAAAAAAAAATACAAACTGAATATAACTCATGTTGCAAACAATCTTAAGATATTTAGCGCCTTCCTCTAACACTTAGCAATTGCCAACATCATTTAAAAACAAACGTTTAAAGGCCGGCTAACAACCAAAACTAAATAAAGCCTCCTTTAAATTGCGGGTTCATAAATAATAAATAAATAAAAAAAATAATAAAAAAAAATTTAAAGCGATTTGTTCTTCTTTTTTTATTTTCACTTGTTGGCAGATATTTAAAATATTTTTTTTTTGTTGATATGCCAGTTTTAGTAACTTTATTAGCTTCAAGGTTCATTTCTGCTATCAACTGGTTAAACCAGCCTACCATCCGTACGGGCCCTTTTACACTTTCAGCCCAACAATACCACAACCATTATAAAGTTGTTACAATTATTGTGGCTCAATCTGAAAATCTGTTTGTTAAGATTTATGTCCTCAAAGCTTTACTGTCTTAATAAAAAAATGTACTTGCAATCATGCAACACTTTTCATGTGTCTTCCTCTTTTTGGTCTATTTTATTTTTCACTTTTTTTTTGTTTTGGCTGCTTACAATGTCTGCCTAAATTATGTAGATTTAAAATATTTTTTTTATAAGCTGCACTAACTGCATATTGCATAGTGTTCATGGGATAATTATGTAAATTTTTTATAAATAATGAATGTTTAAGAAAATTTCTATATAAAATAAAAAAAAGATAAAAAATAAAATATTCATCGTGATAATGCTTTTGAAAGTGAAAAGTTTTACCAATTGGTTGTTTTAAGCCACAGAAGAAAACAGTTCTTTAATGCATCGATTATGCAAAAAAAAAAATTGCATTGAGAAGGAAATTTTAAAAGCAATGCAGCTACACTACTGAAAAGTGTAAGTTAAAAGCATTTTGAATAAACTCAGAACTCAAGAAGTGGTTGCTCACTTTCATTTCAGCAATTTCAATACCAAAAATGTATCTGATTTTAGAGTCCTTCAGCTGAAAGTTAAAATTCGTAGTTATATACGAAACTTGCTTTTTTCTAAGACTAGTACTCAAGGGAGTACACTCCAACTCATACAGTGCATTGTATTGGAATTGAAGATTGATAGATAGATTTTTTTACTCAAACGTCAGTGTAATATCTTCACCCTTGAAATGATCATCAACAATTGCCTCATCTGTTGATGTTAATTATGTATTACAAAGTGGTGAGTATCTTTGCTAAGTTGGTGGATAACAATCCTTGATTAGTTCTGACGTCTATTACTTCCCAGTAGATGGTGCTTTCTTCTGATCATTCATTTGATGACAAATCCAAAGGTGGATAGGTTGGAATGTCAGGAGACGGCTTCTTACAGACAGACTTTTTGTTTTTAGTTCAAACCTTGAAAATACGGCAAATTTTCTTTTTCATTTTCTCCTCTGCTAGGATTTGATCACAGGCTGCTTTATGTTGCAAGCGAACGCTCTAACCACTACATTACACCGCCTCCTATTTAATTTTAATTTAAGCTTTAACTGGTATTTTAACACAGTTTCAGTTTTTTTTAGTCCTTATTTAAATTCTCTGTATAGCTAAAGAACTTTGAAATGGGGTAACAAAAAATAATAATTTTATTATATGGGCATCAAATTTAATTTATTCGAAGAATACTTTTCTTATATTATAATTTAAATATGACTTCTGGTCTTTGACCGCAACTGCTGGCTCATACGTAATCTTATTTATCTCATACGTAATCTTATCGATGACTTTTTGTAGCCATATATATCAGAGTGGGCAAACAAACAAAACATTTCGCAAAAGTTTCAACAAAGTCATACACTTTTCAAAATTTTTTTAATAGTATTGTACATGAGCAAAACAAACACAAATACTTTCTAAATGAGAAAGAGCGCAAATGAAACAATTAGCTTTTCGCTCTTGTGCTTGCTTTGTTTTTTGTTGTTTTTTTCTCTTCTTCTTCTCTTTTACTCTTCTATCCTTTTTCTTCTCATTCATTTTTTGTTGTACCTACGCACATTTGAGTTAGTGTATTTGTAGTACTCAAAACAAAAAGAATATACAAAATTAAATGGGACAATCTTTCTCACTGTTTCTGTTTTATTTTTGTTTTACTCATTGTAAAGAATACAACAAAATGAGATCAAATGTTCAGTTTTGTTTATTTTCCTACTCTGATATATATACAATAACGCTAATCCTTTCTGGCTTATCGGTATACACTAGCGATTCCATATGTCCCCAAAGGAAAATCAAGCGTTTTACGGTTACCAAAATTTTCTCTCAATAAGTCATTTGTGGCCAGAGCTGTGTGACAAATTGCGCAGTTTCGTTAAAACCATAGCTCCTACACAACATGATTGTTCATTTACTAAAAGAAAAAGTCAGCAATTTTGACTCTATAGAGTTCTAACTAGCATCGTTTTTAAAAAATACAGACCTATGATTTAAATAACAGATAAGATATAACAAACAGTCAGTTTTTCCGGATGTAACGGTGCATCAACATAAACTTGGTTATCTTCATTTCATATATGGGAGTTTTGCTTATTGCCGTGTTTATTCAAACAAAAGTGCACTTCTTCACTAAACAAAACTCTCTTATAAAAATCGGAATCAACTGCAATCTTGTTATGGGGCAATACGTCTTGATTAGTGATCAGTCAGTCTATTTAGGTTGAAATACCAAACCAAACTAAACATAAAACACTTGAAAAAAAGTGCTGCCAACTTAAAGTTTTATACCTATAGAAACACCCTATATTTTACTGTGGTTAAAGTATGGTAATACTACCAAACATGCCGTTATGCTCTGTAAAACGAATTCGAATGTTCGAATGTTCGCGAAAACTAACAAAAGATCATAAATAATAATTATAATGACAAATATATTAGGTTTTGTGGCGAAACCTCCTCAATCTATCAATCGGCATACAAAGGAAACCATGCCGATTCCAGAATATATCTCACTATTGTAGTACCACATCCCACTATGATAAATATTTATATGTGCTCGTTATTATCTTTCTACTTCGACCTATTACCCTAAAATTAAAACATCGATTGGTACAGTACTGTATATATAAATATAAATAAACAAAGCTTCGAGACTTAATTCTCGAATACACTCAGCGGTCTTGTCATAGGCGTAAACTTTCACCTAAAAACCTTTACTGTCATTGGATTATATGAGGAATACCAAGAGGTAAAGTTATTTAGAAAAAAAAATCAATCCTGTGACCATTTTCATCTACGAACCATTATAATAGATTTAGATCATATTGTCTTTCTGCAGTAATATCTCTCTAGAATAATAAGCTGCTCCCTAAACAATAATATGCTGTTCTGTAACATTAGCAATAGGAGTGTAGTAGCAGATAGTATGGTCATTCATAATTTTGTTTTTTATTGTCTTGGAAGTAGTTTTTGGGTTCTACCGAAAGAAAAATTTACTAAATCACTAGATTTTCTACAAATGGCACAAAATACCAATTCTGTAGGTTTTTTTGAATGTGCGGATATTTATTATTATTATTTATTTGAGTCAAATGCTCCCAAGTTTTTTACATTATTTTACAATATATTATTAATACCATTAGGCCTTAGCTTCGGGTTAAGTATAAAGTACCAATCGACTTTCGATTCGTAAGATATATACGAATGAACAGTATTACATAGTGAACCCTTTGTATTTACAAACCAACATTTGCTCCCAATGAATAAAATCCATTTCAATTCTATATAAAATTCAAGTAGAATTTAAATTTTGACAGCAATAAATGAATGGATAATGGAATGGAATGGATAATCATAAAACGACAAAAATGTTGAAAAGGCGGGAAAAAGTAAATTTCTGCCTTATTAAGAATTGATTTTTCTATTGACGACAATTTATTTGGTAATTATTTTATAAATTTTATAAAAAAAGTGTTTAAGTTTTTGTAATTAATTATTAGAATTTAAACACATTAAGCTCAAAAAATATTAAGAATTTTCGTATTGAAAGAAGACAATTTTTGTTTAAATATTTCACAGAAAAACTTGTCAAGAACTTAGTTTTCAACGTATCTTCCAATTCATTTTAATTAATTAATTTTTTTCTAATATTTTTAAAATTATTTCAAATCAGTGAAATCTTTCAAGTCTATTCGTATAGTATTGCTCACTTTCCTTTTGTTTCTAAAATGCTGTATATGTTTATATGCATGTGACGTTGCATAATTCGCATAGTTTTGAGGGTATCTTTCCACATATTCCCTCCCATACATATATATGTACATACATACACATATACTTATACAATAAATATATGTCTCAATAAATTGCATGCTTACAAGTTTAACTTAAAGAAGGTTCAGTTGGAATAGCACTTTCATTTGGTATGCCAACTTTGTCGTTTGACTTGATAGGAGTGAAGTTGTTCTAAATATTTGTTTTTGCACTTCAGTTGTAACTTCCTGTTTTCTTACGACTGTGCGCCGTCATTTCATTTAACTTTTCTTCTTGTCTTTCTCCTTTAAGCGTTTGTTGTTGATGTTCTTTTTCATCTTTTAGTTGTTTTTATGCCGCAGACATCGTCAACAATAAAAAAAAAATAAAAAAAATAGAAGAACACACAGCACATGATAACGGCGCTGGTGTATGAAATACTGAGACTGCGTCACAGTTAGTCCACTACACTTAAAAGTGTGTAAGAGACCTTTGTATAGCTTTAAGGTGAATTGCATGAATTACGAAATATTCGCACAAAAATAGCAAAATGAAATGAAATAAATTAGTTTTTCATGTTTGGCAATGTCAGTTATCACCGTAAAATGCTTGTTTTCTATCAGAGAATTTTCTTTTAATTTTTTTTTATATATTTTTTACGTTTTACGACTACTTTTTTTTTGTAAAATTTTTATGTTTCTGTAACGGTTATTTATGTTATGAGAAGTAAACCCTAAAGCAAGATTTAGAAAAATTCAATGTGTCAAGTAAACTGCAAGGCCGATGAACTTGCACACACCTTTTGCATTTTTATCGTTGTCTTATCTCCGTCAAATTGGTTATTGGGAAATAGTAGGTACTGGTTACTATCAGATCCATGGCTTTATTTTTAAACTCAACTAGGCCAAATTAGAGACTAAAGGCACCCATAAAATATTAAAACTTGATCGTATTAATCTTCCTTTGTGTTTCATAAGCAATTGTGCGTTGACCTGTAAATGATTTCTTTAGTGATTGTGGGGTGCCAGTACCACTTCTTGGCCAGGGGTTGAGGACTATCTAAATTTTCTAAACTTTCACTGACTGGCGACAGGAATAATTGAGACACTGACTCTACAATTTAGGTCCAAGCCACAAATATCATGTGTACTCCCAAAAGAGACACACACAAAAAGCCAAGTAAAAATTGAAGTTCATTGAGAGCCTGGCATCTGTGGTACCAAGTTAGGAACTTTAATCAAACCTCGAAGACAAAACTAAGTGCAACCTCTTGTCGATTGAGGCGCGGTAAATGCAAAACTATCAACTGTCCTGGAGGTAAATGTACAATTTTACAGACCACATTATTCTTTCTTAAGTAGACTTAATTAAACAATTTGTTTTTAAAAGTCAAGAGGCTTTTCCACTGCTCATGTGAACTGTTAAGTGTGCTTATTTAAGGAATAATATATGTTGAAAGAAAAAATGAACTCCCCCTCTTCGAATCCCATTATCTACTGACAGAGAAGGCTATTCTGAATATTTTGTTGTTAAAATAGTCTGAGTGGCATCACCTAAACACTAATTCTTCTTTTAACTATGACAACGCCTTGGGTGGCCACAAGAACAAAGACCCTTATCAGTTCGGCATGAACTTACTGCGTTGCTGTTAAAAAATTTGATCGAATGTAAGATAGTTCATGTAGATACTAAAACTTAAAGCTACGACATTTGTTACATGAATACACGCCTCTGAACTACCACTAAACCTTTAACTGGTAATCCGTAGAATTATCAAGCAGTCTAAAAAACAACGAGAACCAGATCAGAAAACCGATTGTTTGTTCCTTTCTCTTTTAAATTTCTGCAGTTCGAGTCTGCTGGAGTTAAGAGCATCGATCGATGCCACTCTACCTCTGATATTGATATCAGTAACAGGAGCTTCAAGCAATGCTGTCACAGACATACATTTTCACCTGGAAAGCAATGCAGTAATCGGATAATCTGAGCTTGACCAAGAAAATAAGTTCATTTAAGAAAAACTTGATACGTTTCCGTTTTCAAGCTATCCGTTGTGTAAAATAAAATCACAGGTTCTGTAGCTTTTTACAAGACGATACGAAAGTTCAGTACAGATATTGCATAATAAGAAAGTATCTTCGATAAAGAAAACTCTGAGGAATAATATGCTGCTCTTTAACACTGATGTGAATGTGGTTATTTTAAATTCGTTGTGTGGTGCTCTATCTTTGCACTGTACTCGGTAAATATAGTTTTATTAACGAAATTTGATTCATTTCACTGACATTCCACTCTATTCCACCTTAACCTTTGACAACGAACAACGAATGATAAGGAAAAAAGCGCCCCCTATTGGATAGTAGCAGATAACAGCTAAAAAACCTACTTAGTGAAGGCATTCACCGTAATGAACATGCAACGATGGGGCAATTGCTGTTGATCATTCAAGGGTGAAGGCATAACACTGGCCTTTGGATATTAAATTCACTGCAATTTGTCTCATTTCTAGCGCTTAATAATATAAGAAAACAAAATATATGGTCTGTTGTTATAATGTAGTGTCCTTTCCACAAAAATGCCAAAACAATGCACATCATTTAGTAGGGGTTTACTCCCATATCCAATCCATTTAAATCATTTGGGGTATTCACGAAGTGTACTATGATGTATTACTGCAATAAAGTTGTAAGTTTTTCATTAATAAAAATAAATTATTAATAAAAAAGTAACAAATATATGACAATATGATATAATAGCACACCTTGTAAATACATACCACAATTATGTTGAACCATATAAGATGGATAATCAACAGCTTTGTAACTGTTATTCTGTATTCTGAATAGTTAACGGGCCGAAAGAGAGAACCTTAGAAAAATGTTTAAACATTTTGTGCTTTAAAAGAGACTTATTTTGTAAACCAATGCGAACATCTATTACTGGTAATGCTTCCCTTTTTTAAAAGGTTTTAACGTTAGAAAATCCAGTACCATTACAAATGACACTTTTTCTTCTTTTTTTTTTTTCTTTTTGAGTGCAAAGAAGATGCAAACGAGTGCAACAATTTTATTGTCTGTGACTAAATTTTTTGACTTAGATTTCAATTGGCTGCTTGTAAATGTGGCAGTTCACAATACAAGCAAGAATTGAGGCAAGAAATAGTTTTGCGTTTGTAAGAACGTAGCACATATGCATGAATGTTATTTATCACTTTACTCACTTTAGTTCACGTGCGTGCCCGTAATTTGCAATCAATTTGGCAAAGTAATTGCCATTAGAAAACAGAGATATTATATTTCTATGGATTTAAATTAAAAATAACACCACCATAGTGGTTGGTGGTAGTGGTTGGTTTATGTTTGAAATTTGAAGATTTCCAGAGGACACTTGGGTTTAAATTAAATTTGTCTTCTCCACTCCATTTCATTTATTACTCGTATCTGATCAGAAACACGTAAAAGGGAAATTTTTCTGTTTTTTGTTTGTTTCTTATATTCTGAGTTGATTTCTTGTTTTTCTTTTTTTGTAAATAAAAAGAAGAAAACTAAAAGTTATAAAATTTTTAAAAAGAAAATGGAATATTTTATTTTATTTTGAAAAATGTTGAAAATTTAAAATCTTTTGTCGGTTTAATCAATCACTTCAATGAGTATTATTTTAATTTATTTTCATACACTTTTCATACAATTACTAATACAAGAGAATGTATTTTTATCTTTATGAATGAAGAAAATCTTTCATAATCGCATTAAGTCTTATGATGGCGACTATGCAGATGAGCAGCAGCCTCAATGCTTTTGTCTCTTGTTCTCTTCTAAGTTTTTCCTTTCTTTTTATTTTAATTCAGATTAACGATGTTGCAGAACATTAACAAACACAGTCTTTGACGTACTGTGTATAGGAAATCATATATTGGCTGGCGTTAGTATTGCTTGGTTGTTGGTGGTGATTGTGGTGGCATTGACCATCGTTTAACAATCTGGTCCTCAATTGAAATTGTATTCAGACTTTTCTTTGCAACAACATCTAAGCTGTCTGTGATACGAGTACTTTTGTCCGTACGAGTATCATATGGCGGCCCTTTTTTAATGCTGCTTTAATTTTTTTTTTTTTTGATTTTCAATTCATTCGTAGTGTTATTTAGCCACTTAAATTATTTAGATGGCGTTTACTGATATTGTCACTGATTCATCACGTGATAAAAGGATTTTTGTCTTTGGTGCTGCTGCTTTCGTTAAGCATTCAGTATTTGCGTTATACAATAATTGGTTACTTTTTTCAATTGACTGGTCTTTTACAGAGAGAAGAAGCAATGCCCGCATAAATCGTAAGTTCATCTTTCACATAAAAATTATGAAATTCTTTAAAAAAGTAAAATTGACAAATATTCATTGTATTCGTAAGAATCATTACAATGAAAAATCATACATTCATGTTGATCAGAATCAAGTATTGTTGGTTGGAGGTTTCATCGAATATTGGTAAAAATTGCTAACAGGACGTTCACCATATCATTTGTAACGAACTATATATGTCAAGAGGTTCACAGTAGACAACCTTAAAGTCAAGCAATTTTAGATCTTTTCAAAAATCGAATATTCAGGTAAAAGATTTAATTTTAGAAAAATTAGAGCCAATGCGTTGAAAACACGTTCAGTCAGATATTTCTGTAGTTTTTTTCCTTTCCATTTCTTCTATATTCAATTTAAATTATCAACGAAATTGGTTTACTTTCCTCCCTTTTTTTATAGAAAATCTGTCAAAATTAAAACTTTCCGGTCAAAATAAAAACAACTAAATCTGATTTTTTACTCTCTGAGAGAATATTTCTTTGCAATATTTGCAATTTAGCAGCTATATAATAGAATTTACGAGGGTCGAAATACGTGAGATTGCTGAAATGGTAAACATATCATATGAACGTGTGTTCAATATATTGCATGAACATTTGCATATGAAAAAGCTATCGGCAAGATGGGTGCCGCGTTTGCTCAGTGTTGAACAAAAACGAGTTCGACAGATCACTTCACAGCGGTGTTTGGACATGATAAAGCATAATCCTGCTGATTTTTGGCGTAGATTAATAACTGTTGATGAAACGTGAGTCCACCACTACACACCTAAAACCAAAAATCAATCAAAGCAATGGGTGGAAGCTGGTAGAAGTGCTCCGAAGAAGGCAAAGACAGCGAAATCGGCTGGCAAGGTTATGACCACTGTATTTTGGGATGCACATGGAATATTGCTCATCGATTATTTTGAAAGGGGATCCCAATCACAGGAGAGTAATATCGTGCATTATTGAATCAATTGGTTGATGCAATCAAGGATAAACGATCACATTTAAACAAGAAAAAAGTGTTCTTTCTTTAAGACAACGCAATGGTTCACACAGCATTAGATACGATGCTAAAACTACGAGAAATCCACTTCGAATTGGTTGAACTTCCACCTTATAGTCCAGATTTAGGTCTTAGTGACTTTTTCCTGTTTCCAAACTTCAAAAAATGGCTCGCAGGAAAAAGATTCATCTCAAACGAAGAAGTGATTACCGAAACTAATGCGTATTTTGAGGAGTTCCAAAAATCGTATTATTCAGATGGTATAAAAAAGTTCGAAAATCGTCTTACTAAGTGTATTGAGCTAAAAGAAGACTACTTATGTTGAGAAATGAATGGTTTTTGAAAAAAAAAAATGTTTTTTCCTACTATGGTAGCTTCAATATCAATCCGCCCTCGTATGGTTATTCATGCTCTCTGACGAATATTCTCTTTAAAGATTTGAATAGTTTGACGTACTATCGTGAGTTCAACAAACTCTACAAAAAATATCTACAAGGTTGAAATCAGATTATTTTTCTGGTCAGTGCTAATTGATAAAACGCTATATTAGCCTATTTAAATATCCAGCTTCAGAATTTCGGTTGCAGGTCATTTGGTGTGCACCATTCCTTCATTCTTTTTAAGACAAATATTTATTCTACAGTTTAAATTTTTTCTTTTTTATTGAGAGCAATACTTAGGCGGTAAACCCCTACTGATGCTGTGCATTGTATTGGAATTTTTTGAAAAGGAGAGTGTATTTTTTTGCTGTGAATTAATTATTTAAAGGCCAGTGTTATACTTTCACCCTTGAATGATTAACAGCAATTGCCTCATCGTTTTGCATGTTGATTGTGTGGTGAGTGCCTTCGCTAAGTAGGTTCAGCTGTTATCTGCTATATCTCATTCGTTTTTGTCGACATTGGTAGAACAGAGAGGAATATCAGGGAACGGTTTCTTTGTAGATAGACTTCTTGCAGGGAGAGGGACCTTTAATTTTTAAATTAAAATTTTGAAAAAAACGCAAACTAACTTCTTTCATATTTTACCACTGGTGGGATTTGAACCTGGGCCGTTGGAGTTTTTGTGCAAGCGCTCTAACCACTATACCACGCAAAAGAGAGTCATTGAGCATGGCTCCGTAGTGCTACTCATTCACAGATCATTGACGTCTGCAGCGTAGGATTTGAAAGACCTCAGAATTGAAAAGAATACTGTGTATTTGGTGTAACCTCTTAGATACAATTGGACATTGTTGCTAATGAACATTTTTGACATAAAGTTGTATTTCGCGCGATCAAGATTCATGATAGCTTCAGTGTATCTTATACGTTATAACCGTTCGATTGCTAGCAGCTAATACTCTGTCCGGATTTTGTAAATTAGTATCTTCAAATCACTCAACAAAGTTCTCTGTAAAGACCACGGATTGATAAGCAATTTGCGTGGATCGCCGTCTGGTCGATAGGTACTCCACGCTTCTTAGAGAAATCTTCTGCCTCATTCTGCATTCTGAACAAACTGCCTTTTTTGATTACGCTCAGACCTCACATTAGCTCGTGCTGTCTTATGTTCAGCTGAACATTCTTTGATGTTAGCTTGGCCATCGCTTAGTTGATTGATTTTGATTCGCAAAACTTAATGCTAAATGAGTATATTTCCTGCACTCCTTCTCTATTTCCTCCTTAAATCTTAAGGTTCTCTGCTATCAGTTGTTGTCAAATACAATGTAAGCCATACATCTTTTTTAAATTTTAACAGAAGAACGGAGGTAGAAAATTCTAAAAAGTCACAAACTATTAAAATTTTTTGTAAAGGCATTAAAAATAAACAAACAGAATATTTAATAGATTTCTTATTACCTTATAAAAAATAAAGGACAGAATATCTTGCATTTCTTTAAGTACGATGGTCTTGTCTTGTTTTTTTTTTCAGGGTTTCTTATTTAAAACATTTTTATTTTCTATATACAATTGCATATTTTACACATCTTACAATACTAAAATACTTAATTTACTAAATAAATACTGGATTAATTGTATGAATAAGTAACACATTAATGCATATATCTGGAGCCATTTAAATATGGCTTTGGTGGCACCCATTGTTTACCCAACGCCATATCTCTGGCTTTTTGTCTCAGAATTTTTCCACTACCAGTTTTGGGTAATGCCTCCAAAAAGAATACGCCACAATGCAACTGCTTTTGTTGCACCACTAAACGTTTGGCAACATATTCCACTATGTCTTGCTCGCTAAGTTTACTGTCTTTAATTTTAACTACAGCCGCAGCGGCTGCATCCCCATCTACTTCATTCCAGAGACCAAATACGGAAACTTCAATAACATCCGGTAATTCAGCTACACATTGTTCTATTTCTTGTGGCCAATATTGCATGCCATGAAATTTTAAAGCTTCACACTTACGATCTACTACATACAAATAATTGTCTTTATCAAAATAGCCCATATCGCCTGTATGGAACCAGCCTTGATAGTCTTGCATGCGTTTCGACTCTGAAGGATTGCCGTAGTAACCATTCCACACTTTACCTGTATGAACTAAAATTTCACCCACTTCGCCATGACCTAAATTATAATCATTTTCATCCAAGATTTTAACACGCATACCCGGTACAATTTTACCCACACTATTGGGATGGCTAACGCCCATATTGGCAGCCACACCACCACATTCAGTTAAAGCATAACCATAAGAGATAAAGCCATTTAGAAGATTTTCTTGCATTTGTAATAGAACTGTAACTGGGCAATTTCCACCCGCTATGCTTATAAATCTAATATTTGAGAGTTTTTCTTTATTACACTGTTTAGATTTGACTAAAGACACCAGACTTAGGGGTGTGAGGGTGAGTATGGTCACATGATATTTGTTTATTAATTCCAATAGGTACTCTGGTGTATAGGGTTTATCGGTGATAATGCGTGTGGAACTGTGACCGCAAGAGAAAAGCATATTAAACATGCCAGAAGCAACATCAATGGTACTAAATGAGAGCAAAACATCCTGGGCAGTAACAAATCTAATAAGGGAGAAAATAATATTGGAAATAATAAATGTTAATCATCTGTTTAATAAGAATACTTACCCATAATCGAATAGACACGATGAGTTTGAAATGCATACGTTTTTTGGTATACCTGTGCTACCAGACGTACACAGTATAGCTACTGTTTGATCTCCACCTACCTTTAAGGTTTCGGGACTGTAAGAAAGATATATAAAATAGGGACATTTTATACAGTGATATTTCTACTATATATTATTTTAATAGAAAACAATTTTTAAGGCTCTTATTTCTTTATTAAACTGCTTTCAAACAATCTGCTCCTCGACATTTTACTCTATTCCACCTTAACCAATGTCAACAAAAAACGAATGATCTGGAGAAAAGCGCCACGTATTGATAAGTTGCAGATAACAGTTAAACCTACTAAACTTACTTAGTGAAGGCACTCACCACACAAACAAAATGCTCTAATGAGGCAATTGCTGTTAATTATTCAAGGGTGAAGGTATAACACTGGCCTTTGAGTTATCAGTTCACAAAAAGTTGTCTCATTCCTAAGGCGTTTAATAATAATATAAGAAAAAATATATATGTACTGTCCTTTCCAAAAATTCCAATACAATGCACAGCATTTAGTACTGGTTTACCCCTGAGTATTGGTCTCAAATAAAAAAAAATAATAGGTAATAAATAAATGTTTTAAAACCTTTTTAAGTTATGCCTTGCATTGTATTTTGATTAAGTTTTTAAGACAGACATTTCATTTGATTCGTAAACTTGGGCGAGACTTAAGGTTCACCAATAGATCAGTAAATTGGAACGCAATGATAGAATAATGGTCAAATAGAGGCCGACAGTTCCATTTGTTCCATAAACTTTATGGCGTTCTTTTTAAATCCTAGTCGGTTTATCTTAAAAAAGAAAAAGCAGTCAGCAGCAAGTGTTATGTCATTAAATTCCGTAAGGACATCTTGAGGATAATAGAAATAGAAATCATTGAATAAAATAGAAATCATTTGGAGTAGTTTATGCAGATTCTGTGCTGATGCAATCTAGACATTAGAGTATATACTGGGCACTTGCGCAACATTGATGCACCTTGGTGTTTATCAAATATCTGATAGAGAACTGTTGAGGTTTGCATCCGCCGACATTTTGAAATTCGTCAGAGTGACAAATCTGAGGGAGGTACTATAAGAACCCTAGATAAGTAGACAGTTGTATAACATCCCTATCGAAGTTTTTTAATACCTCATGTATGAATAAATAAATGAATAAGTGTTGTGCCAACTTATTGCAGAGTTTAAATAACGCATTGGCAAGAGAATGCATATGTTCGGACATTTGTTATTGAGCGACCCTTTAACATATACATACATTTTTTCTCTTAAGTTCACTAAGAGATAGGGTGCACCCTGCTCTGGACTGTGTGCCATCCCCATTCATAGATTACAGAGGCCAGCAGATCAGAAAATATTGGACTTGCTTTGCTCTTTTGAGCAGCTTTTCTTCACTCACAAGGAAAGGCATTTTTTCAGCTACGGAAGTTTACATATCTCTAAAACTCTGAGCAAAGAATGAGGTTTGTAACCAGGTAGTGTAATCATAGAATTGCTGTATAGAAAGTCAGTAAGGATATATCATATTTCACAACGGAATCACTTTTATTTTATCATTTATCGTATATCACGTGGGTTCTTGTTAAGCTCAAGCGAAACGGATTGCTACTTCGTCGTGCGGGAATTTATGTGCTCTATCCGCCATATTATATATCTCGAGTTAATAAAGCCTCTTTAGGTATTTGACACGAAAATTTTTAAAATCTGCAATCCATTTTCAGCTATTTATCTCCGAAACCGACGAGATATCCGAAAACGAATTGCAGGGTTGAAAAATTTGGGGTCGAAAACCTAAAGTGGCATTATTAACTCGAGATATATAAAAACTATAAATTGGCGGATAGAGCACAAAAACTCCCGCACGACGACTTGTGCTTACGTTTACCAAACATATCCATTCATAGTTAGTCAGTATGGCGATATACAAAATCAATGAATTAAAATTTTAAACCCACCAGAGTTAGCTTCACTTGCTTAGACTACGTCTCCTGAATGAGACTGAGTGAAGGCTCTACCTTGAGGAGGAGGAGACGGCAGAGTACATTCTGTGCAGCTGCGAGGCACTGTGTAGAACCAGAGGATCTGTAGCCTCGGTGGGGATCAGATCTAGTTCAATCAGTGTTTTATTTGCTTCGTTTGGAGGGCGGAGAAGTCGTTTTTCGAGCACGGCTTTAAGCCTGCACATTAATATTACGAGTAACGATTGGGCGGAATGGTTGACCGAACATCCTCGCCGATCGTCCAGGACCTGACATTAAGCAGGGGTGATCATCAGGGTCATCATCCCTGAGCGGAGTAGAGCACAAAATATCGTTTGGGTCGCAGTTTCTGCCTTTGGGCATGGTTACTCCTTGATAGTAATAATAATAATAGCTTACTGAGATTATTTTTTGTTTAGCAAATTCGAACTATCATTCACTTCAACTTTCAAAAGAGATTTAAATATTTCTCACTTGATATGTTCACGAATCTATAATTGAAAAACTAAAAAACTTATACAAAAACAGTTTTTTTTTTTCATTTTTTGCCCTTTGAAACGAAGAGATTCGCCCTTCTATCAATTAGCAATTAAACACATTGACTTGTATTGTAAAGAACTTACACGTAAAATAATTCCGCATTAGTGGGCTCAAGTAGATCTTCGATTTTTGGAACATCCAAACGATGATCTTTCATAGTAAACAGTTTGGCTTTAAGAATTTTAGCAATAGTCGCAACATTCAGATAAACGCTGCCATCACAAAATATTATTTTTGGACGGGTGGATTGAAATAAACTTTTTATTGTGGCTGCAATTAAAGAAAAAAATATAAAATATTCGATAAGAATTTTTTAAAATAATACAACAAAAGAAAAATAAAAAAAGCAATAGAAATACCTTCATCAAGCTGATAATTGACGGCATGAAAGGGTGTGCAATTTAATAAACAGCCCAAAACTAAAGGCATAGTATAGGTAGTATTGGCACTTACAATACCCACAACATCGTCTTGTCTTAAACCCAAAGTTTTGAAATACTGAGCAATACGTATGGCAAATGTCAGGGCCTCACCATTAGTTAGAGCAGTGCCCTCTGTATCGGATATCTGAAGTAAAAGACAACATTATCTTTTGACAAAGTTGAGAGAATCAGTATTTCCTACCTGACATTTATTTTTAGGATTGTTGCGCATAAAAGCAAATAAAATTTTGCCTATTGAACAGTCAGCATCAAAGAAATTTATAGCCTTGGGTCCACTCCAAATTTTTGTATATTTATCGAATTGTATATTAAAATTTTCCATTTTTGTTTTGGATTTTTCGTAATGAAATAAATTTTAACTGGCTATCGTGCCGTTTAGTTCACGAGTCGTTTACCAACTGTTTTTACTATTTAATGGCTAACTTTTTCAAAATTATTGTTTGTTATCTGAGAGAATTGGTAATCAAAAGATAAGCCCCTAGGAGAGAGAGTCAATGAGTACTGAAACAATTAAATAAAATATCGATATACCAACGCCGTTAAGTTAATATTTTTTTTTTGCCATTTGCCAATACTTGATCAATGCAGATATTTTGATAAGATTGCCAATTAAATATGTTGTACTGATATGCTTAAATTGATATTAATTTGTGATATTTTATAGGCCCAATGGTCATTTGTAGGTATGTAGCAAACGGTTGAGTTTAACAATAGACCAAGTCCATTTACAAAAAAAAAGAAAACAATTCTCAATAGGTTTGTTGGGTATTATTAAGTTTTTTTTTTTGTTTGTGAAGTATTTTTCAATAAAACAAAAATTCTGCTGTTTAATAAGTTCGGCTATTTAACCGAAATAATTAATTTCTGATTATTTATTGTAAATATAATTCCTACCTTTTTACATAAAACGGAAAATTTCTATGAAACAGTGTTAACGTTTTTCATCAAATACTAGCTGACCCTGTGCTGGCTTTACCAAGCAAAACAAAATAGGGAATTTTCTACATAGGGAATGAACTTTAATCGTTCTCAAGATATACAAATAGCATGGTATGGTAATCGCCACGCCCATTTTTATAATTCCACCCATTTTCCGGCTGATGATTTTTTATTTATTATGAAGTCATTCAGACCAAATTCAGAAAATTTAGGATTAACCATTGTTAAGATAAACAAAAATCAATAGTTTGCACCACACTCACTTGTGCAATTTTCTCACACTTTCTGATATTTTTATTTTTATTTTTGTTAAGACTAGATGATTAAACAGAACTGGGGCATGACGTTATTTTCCATACAAATTGACACATAAAAACGCTGGAGAATGCAGTCGTGAAATAGAATCTAATTTATTTTGACAGCGATTTTTCTTATGCTCTCATTTTTAGAAACAAATTCTCTTAACAATGTTACCACACTTTTTTAAATTTCATACATTTTGTAAACAAACCCATTTGAAAATTTATATAAATTAATAAATTTTGGAATTTGTTAAATTAAATGAGAGATATTAAGTGCTGAAGGCTCTGGGTTCGAGCCCCAGGAAATATTTATAGGGATATTTTAGAAAAAATAATTGAAAAAATATAAATTCAATTCTTCGCAAAAACTCTCATAAACTTAATTTTTAATAGCTACACAGTTCGTGAAGTTACGGCCGTCTTTTATTTTTGGGCATGTTTTCTCTGAGAGTCATTGTTGCCTGAAGTTGCGGTCGTATTCTGTTTAATCATTAATACTCAAGGGTTTACAACTCTACTCAAGCTGTACATTGTATTGGAATGTTTAAAGATATAGTTCCATTTAAGCGCCTTATGTCAATTGGTGTTGTCAATTGATCACTCAAAGGCCAGTATTTTACCTTCACCCTTGAAATTATCCCGTCTGTTGATGTTAATTTTTTTGCCTGTTGTGAAGTGGTAAGGATCTTTGCTAAGGTGGATGATAAGTTTTAATCCTTGCTTAGTTCTGTCTATTACTTCTCCAGTAGGTGGTGCTTTCTCCTGATCAGTCGTTTTGATAATTCAAAGGTGAATAGGGTGAAATGTCGGGGGGCTGTTTGAAAATAATTAATAAATGTTTACAAATTCAATTCAATTCAAGTTATTGTTTCAAATAAAACTCATAATTGCCGAATTTACAAGCTTCTGTATCCTTGTACAATATGTTGTTTTTTTTTGTGAACACCTACTGTATCATTGTATTCATGTACTTTGTATCGAAAACTTCAAAAATCACATAAGAAGAAGAAAAGAATTATTCACAAATGAATAAATGTACCTTTAATTAATATTTTTACCAACTTTATCAAAATTAATTTAACTTTTATATTTTTAATACTTCGTTATCTTTTTATTTTAAATAAATTTGCTGTTGACAATGAATAATTTTTTTTTGTATTTTATTCTTGTCAATAATAGGCACTCACTTTATATTAATAGCATAGAAACCAATACAACTTTTTGAAAACACATGAAAAACAATTGTATGAGTGTATAGAATTTTTTCATGAAAATTATAAACAATAGAGTTGTGTAGCTCATGAACGAACTAGTTCAACTGAACTATTCACTCAAAGGAGCTAAAAGAGCCGTTCATTACAATATGCTCTTTGACATTCATGTTGAAGGTACATACCAATTGGTAATGCCAGCTGCAAATAATATACGTAGCTGCCAGAAACTTTATAGGACGTTACATTTTTGGAAATTTAACGATTTTTATAATAATTGTAGAAGCAATATAAAAGGGAATTATATTTATTTTTACCGTCGAATTTGAATAAAAATTAGCATTTTTAATAAAATATTTTAAATAATTAAATAATAACCAAACTTGCAATTACAATAATAATAAATTCGTGCATTTATGTACATACATGAGTAATTTTTGAGATCGAAAATAAAATTGTATATTACAAAATTCTTTAAATTTTTCTGTAAGACTAAAATTAATAATTTTTGGCATGACATGCCCACTGACTTATTGCTACGTACACAATTGATGCCCACAACATGAGCAGTACCAGTGGAAAAAAAGTATAATATGATTCAAATGAAAATATTGAATATTGATTCAAATGAGCTATTGAACTAAATGAGCGACCTAGTTCATTGAAGTGAGCTGAACTAGAAAGAGCGCTCACTCAAAATAGCTTAAAGACCCAAAACTAATAAACAACAAGCATACACTGTTGTAGTCTAAAACAACGAAACAACGATACAAGGGCCTTGTTAATTGGGCAAATATTTTTATTGCTTTCAGTTATTTTTAGATCATTCAGTTAATTTTGTTAAGGGTCTAAACCAGTTCAAACTTTGTTTTTAATTTATTTAATAAAAACATTGATTTAAATTTCTATTTAATTTAATACATTTATTAGTTTTATCCCTGAGATTGCGTTTTAATTCTTTGTCTCAATTATAAAAAGTCTTTCTACAAGATTAGCATTAATTCTATGACTTTGTATGAAATATGTAATTTAAGCGAAAAAGTTAAAAGTATTTTTTATGTACTTTCTTGCTTTGAAACATTTGCTATCGATTGCTTACCTGCTTCTTCAAATCAAATCAAGTTTTTTTTTTCTTGCATTCTTTCTTTTCTTTTTTTATCAATAATTTTAATGTGTTGACAAATTAAGTGTTGCTGTTAAAATAATTCTCATAAAAATATTTACAATAATCTGAATAAAATAGCAAATAATAGTAATAAAAACGATAATGATACCACTTCTACGCTAATGCCGCTGGAAGCAGTATATCTGGTTCAATAAAAGATGTAAACAGCTAAACCATACAATTTGATCCAATTAATCAGAGTTAATCAGTGAAAATAACTTGTTATTAAGCGACAGCCAACACATGTTAACCCAAATAATATAGACGGCCAAATGAGTACACAAGCCAACTGAAATATCTGTGCTTGAGATCATCACTTCTCATTTTCAAATAATACTTGAAAAATTTATATACCGCACCCAAAAAACAAAAAAAATATGTTACAAGGCAACATATTAAAAATAGTGTAAAATAGCTACACACAGCAGTCTATGTATTGTAGTAAAACGGGATGTGTGGTATCAGGATGTAGATTTGAAAATCTTATCACATTAAAAAGTAAAAAACATGTTGCCACCAAAAGCTGCTACACAACACATGTCCAAAAAACATCGCAACAACATCTTTAATATTTTAAATCGATTTTACAGTTAAAGAAAAAAAAACAAAATAAAAATTATATAGAAATTGTGCTACCAAGTTTGCATCTGGCTGGTGGCATTGGCAAAACACTCACAAAAAACTAAAAGTTTTAAAATTTTTCCCATTTGAAATTTTAATTTACATTTAAGTAAAGAAATACAAGATTAACTTTTAAAAATGGGACAAAAAAATTCTTTTACTGGGAAATTTGCAAATGTTTTTGTGAGACTTTGAGGGAATTTTTAAGAAAATAGCGATCAAAAGGCAAAAGACCGCGGCCATTAAAAGTAGCTTAAGTTTACAAACATACATATACAATTGGCTATTAGAACCCTGTTACTGTACCGGGACCTCAGTATATATAGTATATTCATATTCCCAAAAATCCCAAAACCCTGATAAGTTCATCCCCAAAAATCCCCACAGAAACTGCATCACTAATTTTGCATGTATTTACTTGAGTTGCGTAGTACATTAACGACCTAGTTCATTTAAACTACTCACACAAGTGAACTAAGAGAACCGGTCATAACAATCTGCTCTTTTAGTTCGTTAGTTCTTTAGGTATTTTTAGTTCTTTAGTTCATGATACTTTTTTCATGTTTTTCTTTAGTTTGTATTTTTTTTTTAATTCATGTTCCTTTTTCGTTCTCTTATCATTGGTATTGCCATCCAAAGAATAAAAATAATCATTGTTACCGGATTTTTTATAAATATATGCTGGCTGAACCAATAGCATTGGCTTAAATAAGTCAATTAAACATATTTATTATAAACTTTTTATGTTTTCTGTTATTATTTTTTTTCCAATGAATTAAATAAATTTTTTAACATATTAAATTTTACACACTATTATACATATTTTTGAACTATATGACAGCAAGGGAGTAGTTGAACTAGAAGATTAAACTAGTTCATTTTTCTCTTTGAACTAAAAAGAGCGCTCCCATAAATGAACTATTAGGCACAAGTCTAGTATTTAAATAAGTTATTACATAATTACCACTGTACTTAGTGAATTACACTGAATGTTAATATAGTCCAAGAAGCGTTTTGCTATTGAGTCCAGAAATTTTTAAAACATATCGATTGCAATGTTTTCCACACATCTTAAACAAATTTCCAGAACTGTTCTTAAAGCCTCTTTAACAATTTGCCATACATTTCAAGAGGATTAAAATCTAGGGAGTGAGCAGACCTTGACCCCATAATTTTGAAACCAACCTTTTCTTCGCTTTGATGTGTGTTTCGCGTCGTTAACTTGTTGAAACACCCATCGATGTGCCATTTCATATTTAGCATAAGACATCATTATGTCGTTTAAAATATTTGTTTATTATACGGTATCTATTGTACCACCAATTCTAAATAGATGTCCTGTGCCATAGAATTATTTTGTTTTTCTCCGAAAGAAGTAGTTTAACTATAAGGAGACCCTTTACTGCTGAATTCCTTCGCAATAAAAACCATTAAAATAGGCGGCGTAAACATAATGGTGTGGAGATGTTTTTTATTTATATGAGATAAAAACCAAACTAAAACCAAAAGCACATATCAAAGTATGAGTTTTACGCAGGACTTGCTTATAAACTCATACTTTCATATGAAATTTTAAAAATAGCCGAAAACTTGTCAATTATTCCCAATAAAATCCCCATGCCCAAATGAATTTTTTTGTTCCCATTTTGAGAATAAATCCCCTAATCTGACAATGAAATTTTTCATGACAATCCGTTACTCTCGAGCTTTTGTAAGAAGGTTGCTAAAAGGTAGGTCGCCGTAAGAAAATGTTTTCATTTGAAATTCGGCGCTGCATTCACGTGATAGGCGACACTTTGCTGCAAAATGTAGTTCAATGTTTTGTGAAAAGGGTGGACGTCTGCCGATGTAAACAAATGCTAGATATCATATTCCATTATTCTCATGTTTCTTCTTCACATTTGTATCAATGAAACTTACATACATACATACATAACTGGCCTTTACAACCCTGTGTCAGGATTACGGCCTAGCTTCTCGCAGCACTCATGTTGTGTGTCTCAATTTTTATCCATGAGTACCGGGACCTACAGTTTAATGTCGACTCCGAACGACAGACATGAGAAGCTTGTTCATGGCAATTAGTTACTCTCAGAGCTTTTGCCAGAAGACTGCTGAGAGGTAGTCGCCGAAAGAAATATTTTTTTCATATTTCTTTTTTTGAAGATGTCAGAGCCTGGAGTCGAACCCAGGGCCCATGTCTTAGTAAGCCAACACACTAACCACTAGACCACACTGAAACTTAGTTTGACAAATAAAATGCGTTTTTAAGCCAATTAACGAGTAATTTCTAACCTCAAATTTACCCACTCTATACATATCGTCGACGGAATTAAAGAACGCTGTAACTGACAAAACCTTAAATGTTCACCAGAGCCAAAAAACGTTTATAAAAGTAGAACAATTACACTGGTATTTTTCATTTCGCAGACGGCGTAAGTGAATTTATTTTCATCGTAGAAATCTGGGACCTGGACCAATCGACGCGTATTTATTTTTTTCTTATAAAATTGATGCAAAAAACGTATTTTCGATTTTTTGTCAGTTACAGCGTTTTTTAATTCTTGCGTCGATATATTTTTATATTTGGTATAGTAGTTAGGGCGCGTACACAGAAATTCAAACGATCAAGATTCAAATCCCAGCGAAAGAGAAAAATAAAAAAAAATAAAAATTTGTAGTTTTTCAAAAATTATAATTTAAAAAATAAGAGGTCCACTCCCCCCTCCCTTCCTCCAAGAAGTCCATCTTTACGAAACCGCTCACCACTCACATTCAACATCCAGATGGGTCAATTGCTGTCGATTATTCAAAGGTGAAGTTATAACACTGGCCTTTGAGTAATCAAATTGACAGCAACTTATCCCATTTACATAAGGCGCTTAACATCGTCACATCTATCTATCTACGTATTTCTATATATTCAACATTCCAATACAATGCACTGCATTTATTAGGGGTTTACCCCTAAGTCTTAAATAAAAAAAATTATATTCGTGATTTAAATTCTTAATTCATGACTTTAAAAAAAATTTTCCAAAAACATTTTGCTTAAATTTACCAACATTTTTTTGCCAGTGTACGGCTATAATGTGTTTCTATTCAAAATTAAATACCATTAAAATACAAAAAAAAAGAATCTTGTAAAATTAGAAAAAAATTAGTTGAATTAATTCTCTTGAATGTTAGTAGAAAACAGACAGACAGGATTCAATACAAGAAGCTGTGACCGAAATGGTTGCTCTAAATGACGATCGAAGTTTCATTGATCTTGAAAGTTATATAAAAATATAAAAAAAAAATTGTAATCGTTTTTAAATAAATTTAATATCGAAGCGAATTTATACATTTTCTTGTCCACATCATCGAACAAGTGATGATGATTGAGTCTGTGATCATGAAACCAAGTAGTAGTGAGTACGGCATCTATACCAATTTGTTTGCATTTTGTAAAAAATTTGTATAAAATTTGTTTATGAATATTAAACACTTGCCTTTCATAATAACTATTGGTATAATATCTTTAGCAATAATGTTACGCTTTTTGTATATTTTTCAAATGATTTTTATTTGAGTAGCCAAATAATTTTTTATATCATTTTTACAATGCATTTTAGCACATATTACTTTTGCTTTTGTTAATGAAACTTGAATGTGTTTGAACCCCAAAGGCAACAAAATAAATTTAACAAATTGGTGTTTGCCATTAAGGAAACAGATATTTCTTAGATTTATTTTTGTATGTACCCTACAGTATTGCAGTTGGTAAGAGATTTAGCTGTACGATAATTTCTGATAATTTTTGTAACACATTGGAAAAGTTAATTCAGGATATCCTTTGAAAAAAATCAAGGCTGAACTTTTGTATGTTAAACTACTTTATTGAACTACTACCGATTTTCTATTTCTGTTTAAAATTTTAATACAAATAAGTATGGAGAACCCACTTTCAAATAAATTTCAATAAAATTATATAGAAATTGTGCTACCAAGTTTGCATCTGGCTAGTGGCATTGGCAAAACACTCAAAGAAAAAATAAAATTTTTTCCATTTGAAATTTTAATTTGCATTTAAGTAAAGGAATACAAAATCAACTTTTTAAAATGGAACAAAAAAATACTTTCACTCTGAAACTTGCAAATGTTTTTGTAAAATCTTGAGAGAACTTTTAAGAAATTAACGATCAAAAGACAAAATCAGCGGCCATTAAAAGTAGCTTAAGTTTACAAACATAAACATAATAATATAATAATAATACATAAACTGCATCACTAATTTTGCATGTATTTACTAGACTTGCGTAGTACATGAACGACCTAGTTCAAGTAAACTACTCACACAAGTGAACTAAAAGAGCCGGTCATAACAATCTGCTCTTTTAGTTCGTTAGTTCTTTAGGTATTTCTAGTTCTTTAGTTCATGACCATCTACCATTGCCCATATTATGGCTGATGATGTATTCTGACAGCGAAGTTGTTTGTACAAAATTTTAAAACTTTTACCCTAACCTATCTCAAGATATACAAAAACCAGTAATTGCCTTCTATGGGAGATACCAGATAGAGCACATAAACTCCCGCACGACGATATATGATTCCGCAGACTTTTTGACTGATGATTCGTATTGAATATCAAGCCATTTGGACTAAATTCATAGTCTCTTACTATTACCATGTTGAAGATGTAGGCAAATAAATATTTACTTTTTATGGGTGTGGCATTGCATATAACTAGTTCTAGGCATGTCAAAAAAAATTACTTCCATATTTTGGTTTTCTTCATGATATATCCTTTAAACATCTAGCTTCTCCCAGCATCCTTGTTGGGTGTACCATGAGCACCGGAACTTAGAATTTAACGTCGAATCAGAACTACAGACAAAAGAAGCTTGTTCATGACAATCAGTTACTCTCAGAGCTTTTGCCAGAAAGCTGCTAAAGGTAGTCGCCGAATAAAATATTTTTTTTTTTTTTAAGACCAATACTCAGGGGTAAACCCCTACTCATGCAGTGTGCATTGTATTGGAATGTGAAGATGGTTGGTTGATAGAAGTTTTTTTTTTTTTTTTTTCATAGATTTTTTTGTATATTTTGCGCCTTTATTTGTTGATGAAACAAGTTGCTGTCAATTTGTCCACTCAAGAGCCAGTGTTATGCCTTCACCCTCGAATGATCAAACAGCAATGGCCTCATCTGTAGGTGGATGTTTACATGTGAATGGTGAGCGTCTTCAGTGGATTAGCTGTTATCTTCCCAGAAGGTGGCGCTGTACTCCTGATCATTGGTTTCTGGTGGAGTAGATTAGAAATGTTAGGGGGCGGTTTCTTGCAGATGGTCTTGCTGAAGGGGGGGGGGGGGGGAACCTCTTATTTTATTTAAATTAAATTTTTAATTTAAATTGTAATTGTAGAAAACCGCAAATATTTATTTTTATAATTTTTTCCTTCGCTGGGATTGAACCTTGGTCGTGTGAGTTTCTGTGCAAGCGCTCTACCAGTATGCCACGACCCCCCCAATAATTAATTTTATATATATATTTTTTTAAAATTTAGAGCTGGGGTTTGAGGAAAACACACTAACCACTAGACTACGGCGACTGCATTTCCCCACAGGTATATTCATAAATGTAATATATTTGCTTCAAATGCATATAAATCTTACTCGTAATATTGCAAAGGTTTGCAATTGGCAAATGGTGTAGAATATCACATGGACAGTTGGCATGACCAACTGTAGGTTTTTAACTTGTTCACATTAGTAGGCAGATTGTTAAGTAATTGCAAATATACTTAAAAGTCAATAGATACACATGCCTTATCAATTTACCCACCCCACACATACATCATGTCATATCTGTTACATTTATATGATAGTGTTTAGGCGGTCATTTCACACAGAAAACCAAAAATTTTCTTTTTTTTTAGTGTTTAAAATGAAAATGAATGAATGGTTATTTAGTAATTGTTCAAATACAGTACGATGCAGTCACTGCATCCATTACAAAAAGAACAAAATTCATTTTAGCTTTCAAATAGTATGTCTTGAATTTCCCAATTTACGAGTACAAGTACAAAAAAAATTTCGTTTCATTTGTCTTGAGGTGGAGAAAATTGGTCACAATATGAATTGATTTGACAGAAATATGTTCGACATTTATAATAAATTGATTTCATTTAAGATTTTGATTGGTTTTCTTCTTTTGTAAAAATATACGAATACGTTTGAAATAGTTTTGGCAATAAAGGTGGGAAGAATTGTGTTATTTTTTTCCTTTTAAGTGTAATGATTGAAGTGTATTGGAAGGAAAATGAAAACATGCGTAGTATGCGTAGGAAGTACAAGTTGTGACCATTAGAGAGAGAAATTTTTTAACGCATAAACAGTACAAATATGTATGCTTATAAATTAATTTACAAAAACGTATTCTTTTTATTAATTTAAATATGTGAAATTCAACGTAAATCTGTTTTTAAATTTTACATACTAAACTATTTTCAACACTGAAGGAAGTTATAAGGCTTTAGATGAGTTGTGTCCAACATACATATTTACTTTGATTTTTATATTTGTGGTCAACAGCTCTGAAAGCTCATTTACATTGACTGACGTTGTTTTTTTTTGCAAAATAACTAGAAAGTATTATTGTTACCGAGATTGATCTGAACGGCTATTGTGTTGCCCTGGAGTTGAAAGCACAAAAGCTCTTTTGTAAAAGCTTGCAATTTTTGCATATCGTTGTGTGGGAGTTTATGTGCTCTATCCTCCATTTTATATATCTCGAGTTAGTGATGCCACTTTAGGTTTTCGACCCCAAATTTTTCAAGTCTGCAATCCGTTTTCCGATATCTCGTCCAGTTTCCAGATAAATAGCCGAAAACGGATTGCAGATTTTAAAACTTTTGGTGTCAAAAACCTAAAGTGGCATCACTAACTCGAGATATATAAAATGGAGGATAGAGCACATAAACTCCCGCACGACGATATGGTGTGGACCCAATTGTTCTGGATTTAAAACAATTGTTCATGGACTTTCGTTCATATTTTGAATAATTTTTTGAAGTTCACCTCACCATTCAATTATGCATGCTATTTTACTATTGGATATCCTTATTAAAGAAAACATACACCCTACTGTAGATCAAACTGGAAGTTTTAAGCTCTTTGAAAAAATTGTGTATGTCAAATGTCGTCGCTTATATCAACATGGATTTCGAAAATAAAGTTCAACTTCTACTAATATCCTGGAATTAAAATTTAAAGTTAATGAAGGGTTCATCAGCATCAACAAACTGATGTTATTCTACACAGATTTTAGTAAAGCGATTGATAAAGTCAACCACGACCTTTTTCACTATAAACTATGGGCTTTAGCAACGATGCTGTACGTTGGCTGAAATCTTATCTTTCTGGATGAACTCAACAAGTAAAATTTGAAAATGCTCTATCGAATGTCATGATTTTATATAAGATCGGACTGTAAATATAACGAAACAACTAAATAAGCAACCACTACATTCGCCAAAAAGAAGAAAAATTTTTAAACCTCTTGCAAAAAAACTTTTTAGTTTTAGAATTATTGAGGTTTTTGATTAAACGGGGTACGTTTTATCCACTGTAAAACAAAAGTTATATGAAAAGTCGTTTTATGGGCCTGTTGTCATTCAATTATTTGCAATTTACAAATTTATACCTTCTGCATAATTTTTCATTCAACAGAAACCAGACATTGTACATACTATGTATGTATGATATATGCCTTTGGTAACGAAATCTTGCACGAGTAATCATAGCGAATTTGTTTTTAAATTATTTCACCACTTCTCTGTGGTGTTTTATACGATTTTAAAGTAAACTATTATAATGATTTATACCATACCTACCAGCCGTTAGACAGCGCAGCACATATTTAATGTATGCCGCACTATGGTTTTTGTCTGAACTAGAATGGGTAAGGAAATGCCATTCATTGCATTCATCGAATTAGCACCGCACAACACTTTACATAAAAAGTGTTATAATTTCAGTTAAAAAAATCACTCTTTTAAATTTAAAGTAAAGCTATATTTACACTACCTAAGTTTTCTCATCTAAGTTTTATATCAGAAGCGCACTCAGATAGACTCAGATAGTTTAATTACAAATCTAATTTAATTTTTATTGTTTTTGCCTGTGCTCAGTTATAAATAGAACATTTTCTACTTTCAAAATTATTGCCGTCTGAGTTGTAATCTGTTATAATCTGTTATAATCAGATGAGAAACTTAGGTAGTGTAAATATAGCTTAAGTGAATATTTATAATTTATTTATTTAATGGATTATAAGAAAATTTTACAATTTTACTATTACGTTATTAGCCAGATTGACAAGTAAACAAGAAAACAAAGTGCAAAAGATTTGCCAACACTGAAGGGATAAAGTAACCGTTTATTGGCTTTTCCAAGAGCTAAACAGTTTTTGCTATAAGCAGGGTATTGAAGCGATTGAATATTGGTGGGAAAAGTGTATGGAATTAAATGCAAATTATGTAAAGAAGTATAGGATTATTTATTCCAAATTTGTTGTGCTTTCTTTGTTGAATTAAATAATTTTAGGATACCCCTCGTTGCTTTGACGTATTAGGTTTCTGTAAAGTTTTGTATATTTTTGGAATGGATGGATGGAACTATTGGTTTGAACAATTTCAGCCATCCCTAAATAAAAGCGGCAAGCGGAACGTTTTCCAATGCTCAGCGCTTACGCTGAACCGCCATCCCTAAATAAGAGCGGCAACGTTTTGTCAAGGCATTAAAAACAGTGTAATACAACAACATATGCTTATATAATAATTCTGACTATTTCAATAATAAACTGCAATTCTCTACTGGTATTTGAAACATAAACAACATTTTACTACTATTTATTTATTTATTTTTATTATATTTTATTTATTTATTTTATATTAATATTTATTATATTCTGTTTCGTTTATTTTTTGTCTTTACGGCTAAAACATGGTTATGCAAATAACATATCTGTATATCACAACCCTGTTTTTTCCTATTTGTTTACATTTTAGTTGCCTTTTGCGACCAACTTTACTATTAAACGCTCTGTCAAAATTGGATTTTCCAATTGCAAAGCGTTGCCGCCGCGTTATTTTGGGATGCTCCATACAAATTGTATGGGCATGAGAAATTTTGATAGCTAGAAAACGCTTGCCGTTTTTATTTAGGGATGGAAATTTATGATTTTTGGCCTATAAAAATTTAATAAAAGACGATTACGTTTTGTTTTTTATTAATTAACCTAACTGTACGGCTGTGTCTTGAGAAAAAAATATAATTTTCGTAAATCTAAAACATGACATTTAACAGGGGACGACTCCTATTCATGCATTGCATTGTACTAATGTTAGCGAAAACTCGATTTTTGTAAGGAGGAGGAAGAAGTGAGTACCGTTTGTGGTTATTTGATTTTGATTCGTTCATATCGTAATTGACAGAAAAAAACATTCACGGGAAGATTGTTCTAGTACGGGAAGAAACTTTTCCCGTATTAAAAACGACTGGCTATGTGATTGTGTATTTTGTTTATGTTTGGTGTGACGTAGGTGCGCAGAAAAAAAACAATTTTTATAACCGGAATGTGGTACCTTTATTTCTTTGTATCATGGATATAAATAAGGAATCCCATAATGATAGGAAGTGTTTTAACAAATATAGCGATAAGTTTATTAACTACAGCATTAATTTGCATAGGACTCTGTATATGTTTTTTACCGACCTTGAAACGTGTTACCTTTCTGTCTGCCGGATATAACAGGTTTAAAAAAAACTTGTACATTTTTACAATCTACTTTGCATTTATAAATATTAACACAGTATTGCCTCGACAAAAATGTAAAAATTTTTGGGCAGTTATGCGTTGAAGTCATTTAAACGAATACGCTTAATTGCCTGTATTTAAAGCGCAATTTCTCTTTGGGGTAAATATTTTTAAGGTAATTAAGCGAATAACGCAATTAAGCACAATTTAATTAACTGTAGTCGCCGTGGTCTAGTGGTTAGTGTGTTGGCTTACTAAGACGATAGTGCCGGGTTCAAATCTCAGCACCGACATTTTGAAAAAAGAAATATAAAAAAAAAAAAAATTTTCTTTCGGCGACTACCTCTCAGCAGTCTTCTGGCAAAAAGCTCTGAGAGTAATTAATTGCCATGAACAGGCTTCTCAAGTCTTTCGTTCGGAGTCGACATTAAAACTGTAGGTCCCGGTACTCATGGACAAAAATTTACACACACAACATGAGTGCTGCGAGAAGCTAGGCCGTAATCCTGACACAGGGTTGTAAAGGCCAGTTATGTATGTTATGTAATTAACTGTGGAATTTTATTATAAAATATTGTAGTAAGAAAATGTATGGGGATTTAGAAATTGAAGTAAATAAGCATGAAAGGCTATTAAGAGTGGGGCAATTATCCGGGGAATACTGTATTCAAATTTAAATTACTTACTTATTCCTTATTTAAACGAGCGAGGATTTGGAAGGAAAACATTTGGAATTACATTTTCGTTCACACTAACGACAATTTTGTCGGCAACATTCCGTTATTTTTGTTATTATTTGACGTTTGTCTTATGCGTAGAAAAAATGTCAACAAAGCATCTCGTACCGACCTGTCATTTGCTGCTAAACCAAATGTTTCACTTTTAATGTTCGCTTGCGCCTAAACGCAGACTTAGAGTGCCAACAAAGATTCCATCGGTTTTAAATAAAAACTACAAACATGTTTTTTTTTTTCTTTTTTTAATATTTTATATACAATATATTTTGTTGTTTTATTTATATTTTCTATAATTTTCTTTTTCACAATTTTGTATTTTTTCTTTATTTTTTAATAAACATTTATTTATCATTTAATTTAGTTCACCGTTGTATTAATTATTTTGGTTTTTGTTTCATAATTATTATTTTATTTTTTATTGTTTAACGAAATTTTGTTTTTTATTATTTGTTTACTCATTTCTTTTATATATAAGTTTAATTTCTTTTTTATCAACAATATAAACATTTTATTATTTTTTCTTTTTTTATATATTATGTACTTCGAATTTGCTTTAATAATTAATTTTTATTTTCATATTCATTTCTATATTCCAGTAAATTTTTGTGAGGAATGACATTTATGTGTTAAATTCTATATATGGTGTTTAAAGGGGAGTGGAGGGTGAGGGTGATTTAAAATGGTCAAGTGAAAAACCTGGTACGCTTAAGTTAATAGTGAATTATTAGTGAGTGAGGTGAGTGAGAGACATGAATTTATAAAAAAATTTTGCATTTTATTTTTTTTTTTTGTTTTTAATTTATTTTACAAATATAATATTTTTGTTTTGTTTTTTATTTTTTAATGTTAATTTAACATATAGTCAGAGTTACATTTACTTAGTTGTGTTTTTGTTTTTTTTTCTGTTACTTCTCTAAATAAAAATGTGTGTAATTTTTTTTAATATTTTCTATAATTTTAATGAAAGGGATTTGTTATTTTATTTGTCTAAAGCAGAGCTGTAAAGGAATTATTTATTTTTAAATAACACTCTTCATCATTGAAGTAATGTATTGCCGACAATTTATACTGAACTTTTGATGCATTGAATACTTTGCTGTCCTTTTAAAATTTGAAATGAATTGGAAAGAGTTTGAATCAAAATTTAATGAAATGAAAGCAATAAAAAGTTTTGCTTCTTAAAGAAAACATATACGTTCTGTTGCTAAGAAGCTAATCGATTTCAAGCGATGGTCTTTTTATATGTAAAATTCCAACAATTCTTATATAAACAGAAATTCATATGAAAACAATCAGTTTCTGAAAACAGTCCGTTAAGTTTTGATATGCAATGAATTCTTTCAACTTTCATTTTGGCAACACTGTTTTTGACAGCTCAGCTGTTTTCATGTATTACTGTCAAACATATTAAGTTTGGATAATTAAAGCCTGAATCAACTTACAAACGAATCACGTTTACAGATAAATGAATTTTATTATCACAATTCATGCTCGGTTAAGAAAGGGCAATTCTTTTTCTTCATGGCGACTATTTGAAATCTTGTGACTAAAATTATCTCTAAATTTACATTATTGAAGGGCCTCAGGCACGCCAAGGCTGTGATTCGTCAGCATTTTAGGAGTAATTCCGATGTTCTAAAGTATAGAAGACCAGACCTAAAAATCTTAACGCATTTTCTATACGGGTCCCTGTAGTGTGAGAGCGCATTTGATGGGAATGGCGATCACTGATATAGATATTTGTAGACTATGCTCATAAGCATCAGAGACGGCAGAGCACATATTGTGTGAATGTGCGGCTCTTGAATAATTTAGATGGATGTGTCTAGGAAGACATATGGCCTTATTGGCGGACATATTTAGCACTAAAATTTCGGGTTTACTGGTGTTCATAAGGAAGACAGTTGGTCTGCTGAACAGACAATAGACTCAAAGGGACACAATATGTAGATATTATAGGTCACAGTGTTTTCCATTAGTGCTGGGTCTGAGCCAGATAATAACAAAAATAATACATTATTGAACATTAAACTAACAATTTTTATACATTGAGTGGGGACAGAGAAAAATATCGCAGCTGTTTTCGCCAGTGTTGTTGATGAGTGCGAATTACCCATTTACCGCCGCTTGCAACTATTAAAACTCTGTTATTCCACCAGGATTTAGGTGTCAAACCTTTTGAAATACAACTGGTGCATGAAATACTGAAGTCACATGATCTACCACAATGCCTAGATTTTGGTGAATGGTCGCTGGCAAACTTAAATGAAGATCCACTTTTTTTTTACAGAAAATTGTATTCAGCGACGAAATTTATTTCTGGCTGAGTGGCTACCTAAACTAAATTGCCGTATTTGTTGTGCAGAGCAGCCAAAAGCATTACAAGAACTGTCAATGCATCTTTAAAAATGTACTGTTGGCATCGTTAAACCGTTTATTTTTTTTAAAGACGACGAAGGCAGGAAAGTTAAGTTTAAGGCTTGACAAATTCAATTAAATGTATGTGAAATAGAAAATAATTTTAATATTTTTTTAATTTGTGACGATACAAAAGTAAAACAAAAATATATCAGTATTTTACAGCTCCAGCTTTTTTTTTTGTTTTCGGCTGTAGAGTATTATTTGTAAAGCCGATTAAACTTTTAAATACTCAAGAATCAACATGGCCAGCACTGTTGTAGTTTTTTATGTGATTTTCCAATTATTTTCAGCCATATCACAGAATCCTTTCGTCATGGTTACTATTTTGTTTTTACCATTATTTTCAAAATTAATTTAGAATCCTTCCGTTTTTTATGTAAACTATATGGCAACGTTTTCAAGTAGCAAAACATAATGTGGCAACATGTTATCGTTTGGCAATTATACCTTAAACCCATCTTGAAGGAATTGCTTATCAACGCCCTTCGTGAAATCCCAAATTGTATTTTTAGGTTTTGTTTCTAAAGCAGCAACACAAGGATTCAATTCGTTTCCGAACTCTGTGACATGGTTGTTTAATAATTTTTGTTTTCTATGAAAAAATGTTTCTCTAAATTTTTGGTTTATTTTTTTTAGAAAATACTTGATTGTTTACTAATTTGTTTAATTTGTATTTTTTTTTTAATTTATTTACTATTTTCATATATTAATTTGTTTTTCTTTCATTTTATTGCATTATTATTGTGTTGGTTTTTAGTTTAAAGTGGCCTATATTTTTTTTATATTTATTTAAATTATTTTGTTTATTTATTGACCATTTCTTATGATTTTTTTATGTTTACTTTTAATTTTTCTTATAAATTTTACATTTATTGTAATACATATACTACGCTTTTTATTATTTACAAATGTTTTATATTTTCCTTGATGATTAACTATTCACTGTAGTCTAAAAAAAAGCTCTTTAGCTCAGCTTAGTTATGAAAAAAAAATGCTAAAAATACCATAATAATGCAACTTGTTGTAATTTAACAAAAGCTCTGGATTAAACTTTCTTTTCTAAAAAAAATATTGTAATATTTAAAAGTTTTGTGAAAAGCTTTTTTAAAGCTGTGAAGCAACCTGATAATTAAAAAAAGCTTAATAGGTATTTTAAATTACAAAATTCTATAAATTTTATTCCCATATATGAATTAAGCAAACTTTTGTGCTTATTTAAGCTAAATGAGTTACTGACGTATTCGAATTGTCAGCAGTTATTATGCCAAGTATACACATACCGAATTAAGATCACATTTCCCGAGTTCATTAATTTGCCATACCCAGTTTTTATAATCTGCAAAGATTCTTCCTATTCCTGCCACATTTTAATGATTTAGCTTTAGTTATGAATATCAACTGGACAAGCCCGTTTCTGTATTCGTTACTGAAAATATATCTGTTCACAGCATGTCTTGGTTTGTAAATCATGCTGGAGTTATAAAACAACGAAACTTGGGCAACTTATTTATATTGTATGTATGTGTATACATATGTATGCAGTCTTCTAGCAAAAACTTTGAGAGTAACTGGTTGCCATGAACAATAGCCTCCAATCTGTCGTTTGGTGTTGACATTAAACTGTAGCTACCGGTATTGATGAATAATAAGGGTGCTGTGAGAAGCCAAGGCCATAAGTTGGAAAAGGGCTTATCATGACCAATTTTCTATGTAAAGCTTCATATATTAAAACATATTTTAATTTTAAGCTTTTGAGCTAAAGAGCTTTTTCTGTTTCATTAGAACTTATTTTCTTGTATTAATATTTTTAAGGTTTGTTCACATTTGTCAAATATTTGATGGATAAAACGTAACCACTAAAACGTAACCACTATTTATTTTTAACATTTGTTTGGTTTATTGTTTGTGGTTTCAAATTTAAATAAATAAAAATTTCAGTTATGTGCCTATTTCTTTTTATATGATTTTTTTAAGAAATGTTTGCATAAAACAAAATTTTTGTATAAAATATTTCCATCAAATATTTGACAAATGTTACTATAGTATTAGTTTTATTGTGATTTTTTGCTATTTTATAACTAAAATTTATTTTTGTTAAAAAGAAACTTATTTATTATTTAACAGATATGTTTTTTTTTACTTTTTATTTTATTATTTGTAGAAATTTATTTAAAACTAAAAACATTTTTGTATAAATAAGAAAAAATAAAAAAAAAAATTTGTCTTAAGTTTTGTTTTATATATTTTGTTTTAATACAACCCTTTTATATTGGAAAACAAAAAATTAAGAACAAAAAAAAATACTTTTTAAAATCTAAATGATAAAATAATTATTTCATAGTTTTTAACTTTAAACTCTTTACGAGTATAATATAACAAAAAGTCTTGAAGTAAAAAGTCTTACAGTAAAGTGTAAGTTTTAAAAGTTTTTATTTAAAAATTAAAAGAAAAAAGAAAAGAACTTTTTAAAAATAATCAATTGTCAAGAACTGTAAACACTTGGGGACATGTACACTATGCGACAAATGAAGACTTTTGACAAAATGCACGAACTCCACAGTAAAGGTTCGATTGTACTACCAAAACTTAGTGAAACCCTGTACTCGGTTTGGTCAGATTGACTACCAATTTTTTTTCTTATGGACCTCAAAAGATTTTGAAAATCACTGCATCACTCAAAGAAAGGTGTTCTCAGTTTTTGGCAAACAACTAACTCTAACTTAAAGATACTGCTTTATAGACTTGTGTAGTACATGATCGACCTAGTTCAATTGAACTACTCACACTAACGAACTAAGAGAGCCGGTCATAACAATCTGCTCTTTTAGTTCTTTAGTTCTTTAGGCCTTTCTAGTCCTTGTTCCTTTTTACTATATGATTCTTTTGATCATGCTTCTCTTTAGTTCATATTTCTTTTATAATTCGTGTTTCTTTTTCGTTTTCTTATTGTTCGTATCGCCATCCAAAAAAGTAAAAACTAGAATTGTTACCAGATTCTTTATAAATAAAAGCTAGCTGGGCCAATACCATTTGACTTAAATAATTCAATTAAACATTTTTATTTTAAGCTTTTTATGTTTTCTAATTGTTAATGAATTAAATAAATTTTTCTAACATACTAAATTTTATATATATTTTTGAACTATATGACAGCAAGAGAGCAGTTGAACTAGAAGATTAAACTAGTTCATTTTTTCTTTTTGAACTAAATAGAGCGCTCACATAAATAAACTATTAGGCACAAGTCTACTGTTTAACTATGTTCGGCTATAATATAGTGAAGACTCTACTGAACAAATTTTAAAATAATTTTTGTACAAAAAATAATTTTTTCTTGCACTTTTTTGCAAAAATGTACGAGGAAATTTGTACTTTTTTTACATTTTCCAGCATAGCTTACAATTTTTCACTAACAATATATGACAATATTGTAGCCATTGTAAATCAGAACAACTTTCGTGAACATATCAATACAATCTGAACGTGTCTAGGCATCCAAAATAGCTTACAAAGATCACTTCGTAGCCTAAAAATGTTATTCTTCACTATCTTTTAACAGTTACAGTCTTAATCACTTAAGTGAAGACTAGTTAAACATAGTGTAGAACTATTTTTGGTTATAATATAAGGGCTTTAGGAGTACATAAAAAAAATTATTAGGGCGTGGCATGGGTTATGACTTCTTACATATATTGATGATATTGATCATCTATAACTTGCGTCACTTCATATTCTGTTTTAAACTCTTAAATTATTTTTCATATAAACATACAGACTTACTTGCTTACTTACATAACTAGTTATCGCTTCTTAATTTTAATTTTCGCTTCTGATTTTTTATCTAATTTTGAATTGTTTTTCTTTTATGTTCTTTTTAATTAAAACCCTGTATTATTTATAATTACAATTTAATTAACACACTTTAGCTTGTTTTTTGTTTTGTTCTGTTTTGTTCTGTTTTGTTTTGTTTTGTTTGTTTTACTATTCAGTATTGATTATTTCATTCTATTCTATTAAACATTAATCTGGCAACGTGCGTGTTCTTTACTTTGTTTTATATATTTTTTAATTTATCACTAAATTTTTTTTCTAAATTTTTTTAATTTTACATATATTTTTTGGAAAATTTTATATTTTTTAGTGAAGACCTTTAGGATTTTTTTTATAGGATTTTTTATAAAAAAAAGAAAAAATAATGCTTCTTAAATAAATCAAAATATAAATAAAATAATACAAAAAGTAAGAAAAATAGGAATTAGCATGAACACTAATGCATAAGTGCAAAGTATTAAAAAAAAATGTATCTCCTAAGAAAAGTCAGTTGAAAGTGGCTAGAAATAGTATTTCAGGTATAGGTAGTGCTATGTAGAATGGCCTAAAATTTGTTTATAGTTTCTGATTAAATCTGAAATTAAAATGTAAAATATTTTATTTTGTTTTCCCTTTTCGTTTTATTAAAAAAAGTGTAGTTCTTTTTAAGTTTAAGAATTTGGTGCATGAAACCAATAGTATTTGGATTTCGTTTGTTTTAACAAAAACTAGCAGTTGTTGTTAATTTGTTGAGATATTTCATTGATTTGTGAGTGCAAGATGTGTTATATAATGTTTGTTTTATATATAAAAACTTTAAATATATATTACAATACTTATTAGTTTGAGTATTTAAAGTGCTTGTTTCTGTTTTATGTTTACTGTACACTATTGTTAACACAGTCTGTTATACGATACCACCGCAAGCTGTCTTTCGTTTGCTACCTAAGCAAACGAACGAAAGCATACCATGGGATACCATAAAACAAGCTGTAAAATGTTTACTAAATAAATAAATGCCTTTCAGTTAAAATAAATAAATTCCTCTAACAAAATCTCATCATCTGGCTTATGCAGGTTAGCATAAAATATTTTTGGTTTCGTCAGAAAAATTAAATAAAAAAATTGATCACACTCTTCCTGGGGCCCGAATTTCGGGCCTCCAGCACATAAATAAAATAATTTTCTTTGCTAAAATAATATTTGGCGAAAATTACATTATTTTATTGAAATCTTTTAAAAATCATAATTTATCCCACTATTTTATAAGGCGTTGCCACTGACGAGTTGATGACATTAACGCGGCTTACATTATAAGACCTGTTGAGTGTTCGAAGATGCTCGACTTTTAAAAATGTTTTAAAATGCTGTATTTTTATTCTTATTTATTGCATCAGACAAGCCCTTTCTTGCGAAAATTGCATCAAATTTCTTTTGATATCGAATGCCACAATTTGCCACTTGGTTTGAGAGCTTCATTTTGTTCGAGGTCATTTTTAAAATTACATTATTTTGGGAAAAGGTTTTAACAGAGTTTGAAAAAGAGTGTAAATTCATAACACAACCGTCGTAATTTGCTTTTCCATAATAGCAAAAAGTTAAAGATGCTCTATAGGCATTTCTGTAAAGAGAAAAATAGCAGCAAAGAGGCTTAGTCGATTTTTTATCCTACAATTTTGATGTTGAAATAAACTTCACTCGCCTATTGAATGTCGGTTAGTATAGTAGTTAAAGCACTTGCTTACAAAACAAAGCAGCCCAGATTCAAGTACCAGCACTGAATAAAATGAAGAACAAACATTTGTGCGGTATTTCGAAGTTTAAATTAATAAAGAAAAAAAGAGGTTCCCTCCACCTCTAAAAAGTCCATCCTTAAAAAGCCGTCCCATGATATTCGACCCTATCCACCTTTAACTTACCAAACGAATGAAGAAGTAATAGACAGAACGCCATCTACTGGGAAGTAATAGAACTAAGCAAGCTTCGTAACCTACCAACAACTTAGCAAAGATCTTCACCACTGCACAATAAACACAATTAGCATCAACAGATGGGGCAAGTGCTATTAATCATTTCAAGGGTGAAGGTACAGCAACTTGTATTATTGACATAAGGCGATTAATAGAAAAAACTCTATATCTATGTATGCACAGCCTGAGTAGGGGTATTAACCCCTGAATAATGGCCTTAACAAAACAAAAACAAAAAAAAAAAGATAATCCTCACTATAGTTGATTACAAGTAATCGGTAAAAAAAGCCGATGAAATCATGGAAAAACAATTCAGCAACGTTGACATTACAAAAGAATTTCACTTTCATTGCCATTAATCAACTGTGTGGAGTATACTGGGTACACGAAGTAGCTGCCACATTAAAATAATAGTGAAAAGTATAATGGGCCAAATTTTCGTTTGAGATTCACTGCTGAAACGCGACGAAATCGAACCACTTCTGCAGCGAATTTTTACGGATGATGAATTGGTTCACTTACTAGAATAATATGTGGAAAAAAACTAGACTTTCATTGTCATTAATCAACTGTTTGGAGTGTTCTGGGTATGCGAGGAAGCTGCTACATTAAGTTAAAAGTGAAAAGTATAATTGGCCGAGTTTTCATTTGAGATTCACTGCTGAAACGATACGAAGTCGAACCCCTTCTGGAGAGAATTTCACTTACTAGAATAATATGTGAAAAAGATGGACGCAGCAGGGTTTATAAACGTTGGTATGGTCATATGGATTTGAACATAGTTATAAACTTCTACAACGGTTCGAATCAATTAAAAGAAAGGGTGTTAGATTCTATCCTGAAAACTAAGAGAGTTTTTGTGCATTGCCCGCTAGTTCTGATTTGATTGTTTATTAATAGTCGTTAAAATTTCAAAGTTTTCCTAAAAATTTTAGCAAGAAAGTTCCACAATCTACCCGAGAAACAAGGTCGTAATAGCTTTATTTACTCAGAACGAATATATAAAACCATGTTTTTACTTCCCAATAACACTCGACTATTTCAATCTTCAGAACAAATCTTAATTCCGAAGTAACGTATCTAATTTTTTGGCTGCCCCTACCTACATTTTTCTATCGCATTGAAGCATTTACCCTTGAAGACCAGCTACCGATATTTGTATGGCTTGTTGTGAAATATCCGTGACCACACTATACATTTTCATAGTCCAAGAAGAGACAACAGTAAATGTTATGCTCTTCTAGTCCACCTACCAGGTCGCTCTTCGAAACTCTTCTATGGTAGTACTTTTATAAAACAGAAAAGAAAACTCTTCCAATACCTCTTAACGAATTTTTTGTGGTCGTTTCTGTAGCCAGCAAGAGCTATTTATTAACAAATGGCTACTCAACGGGTTACGGAATGGAAATCGAATTTCCTTTGGTTTAAAACTACACATACATGCATACATAATCTGCCATTACAACCCTGTGTCAGGATTACGGCCTAGCTTCTCGCAGCACTCATGTTGTTATTTTTTTATCCATGAGTACCGGGACCTACAGTTTAAAGTCGACTCCGAACGACAGATTTGAGAAGCTTGTTCATGGCAATTAGTTACTCTCAGAGCTTTTGCCAGGAGACTGCTGAGAGGTAGTCGCCGAAAGAAATAATTTTTTCATATTTCTTTTTTTTTAAGATGTCAGAGATGAGATTTTAACCTGGCACTATAGTCTTAGTAAGCCAACACACTAACCACTAGACCACGGCGACTACTATTATATTATACTTATATTAAAACTATTCAAGTACTTAATTACTTAGTAAATCAAATTAAATTACTTTTAATAATAACTTGATAGTTTTGGGCTTTCGTCTTAAATTTAGTGCCGACTACTTCGTGAACAATTACTGTTCACAAGAAAGACTTTCCACCTCATTTTACTATCGCGTATAGCTTGAAACGTGCATCATAAATTAACATTTGTTCAGATTTCTAAAGAACTATCTTTAAACTGATGGCAATATCAAGGAGACACAGATATGTTACAATAACGAAAGCGATTTGGAATTTGTAGCCATTTGACGAAAAGCTATTATTGTGACATAGATAAAATAGATAGACAGATGATACATTGCCGAAAACGTACTCCAACTGATAACATTGTTCAACACAAAAAAAATTACGGGGTTCTGACGATTGATTTTGGTAGAAGAGACTAAAAAATATATACGTGTGCCGGCGTTTTGACAGTTACAATTTTAATCTCTGGCCAGTCGGTGTATAAAACTTTGTTTTCCTTACATCTGAGGTGTATGGTATGTTCAGCAACTTTGTAGAAAATATCACGACAAATATTTTCGTAGAACGTATTAACCCTCTAACCCTCTATTATTTAGGATGAATCGTGCATGCTTTCAGTTCCTTTGGAAGTATCTTTGGAAAATTCCATACTTCCGATGAAAGAAAAAAATACACCTGTCCGTATATCAGTGTTGTATTCGTTTTGTGATCGGATATAGAAGCTGTAAATATTGAGAAGATCAGTTGGACTGAATTATTATTTGTAACACTCGACAAATGAAATCTCTTTAATGGACATCAGAGTTTACTCTCAGCATCGAGAGCATCTTACTCTCAAATATGATAAGGGATGACAGAGCGCCATCAAAACCAGTACGCCACCATATCAAGAAAGAACACTAAGTTTTTCAAGCGTTCTAATCGACTCTTTGGACATGACTGGAGATTGTAATCTTAATATGTATCCCTGTTTCAATCTATAAAAGTGTCGGTTTTTGAGCAAAAAATATTTATCTATTATTTCTTTATTATCACATTGCACTCTTATTATCATATGACACTTCTTTAGAATTGGCTCGAAAATAGCAACTTGTTAACGCCGAGGTTAGCCAGATCACTTTTGACAGCCTGCTTGTTTCATTAAAGAGAAGTTTTATAATTTATAGCTGAGCATTGTATATAAAAATATTTTTTTGTATATTACTTCGTATAGTCAAAAGATTAAAGATTACAGATTAAAAAAAGTTTTATCAAAATTTTAGAAACTTTAAAATATTATTTGAAAAATATAAAAAAAATTAAATTAAAATAACTTGAGTTAATAGTAAATTTAATTATATACTATATACATACATACATATAATAAATATATTTAAATATACATTAAATAACTTCATAGATTATACAAATAAATACAAGTCCTAAAAATATATAAATTTTAAAATATTTACACAAAAAACTAAAACTATAAATTAAACAACGTACTAACTAACTACCAACATAGTTTAGTTTGAAAACAAAGATATTAAATAAAATATTTTTAATTGTTTTGATTAATAAAAATAACGAAAAGTTTGATTAAATAGACGATTAAAGAAAGTGTGAAAGAAAGAAGTAACATGAAAGCTAATTAATCCACTTCAAACTAACTTTTTTTACAAATTATTACCAATATTTGAAGTGAATTAAATAAAAGTTAGAAAGAATTAAGAAAAGAAATAAATTTTATTAGAGAATAAAGAAATTAAAGAAAGAAAATTTTTTTAGTACCCACCATAACGTTTTTCTTTTTTTATCTATTGTTTGTCAAATTGTTAAAGATTTTGTGGTTTAAATTTGAATTTGAAATACATATTTGTAGTCTTATGCATAAAAAATATTTTTTTTTTGTTATCGGCCATGACATGTAATTCAATTCCAATCAAAAGCGGTTTCAATGGCGAAAATTGAATTTTTGGAAAATAAAATATTTCTTTCAAATAAAATCACCTTAAATGATCAAACTGCATATGTTTTTCATAAATACAACGGTGTTATTTTCAAAGTTAGCAGTGGTTTCATTTCGTAACATTCTCTAAATTAAATTCTCGGAATTAAAATTACTTCCGGTAAGAATTGAGTTCCATGATATGGCTGTACGAGTATATATATTTTATTAAAGCCTTCTGGGAGAAAATAAAATATTTTTTTATGAATAAGGCTGTCAAGTTTTGACTTTAATTTAAGTATTCAAATTGTGAAAAAGCATTTGTATGGTTAGTGGAGTGAAAAGTGTATAGAAAATAAATATCAACAAATTTAGTTTTTAAAAAAATTTTATTTTTTTATATTTTATTTTTATAAAAACAATTTTTCCAATTTATTTTAAATTATTTTTAATTTTTTTTAAATAATTTTATAATACAATAAATAACACGTAATAGATACATATATATAAGTAGTTAAACATAAATTTCTTTAAAAATAACAACAAAAATATAAAACAAAAGACATGAACATAAAATACAACTCTGTAGGACAGACAAATAAGCTGACATTTTTACATTTTTTTTTTTTTGATAATTATTTACACACAGAAAACACAAATTTTGCAATGAATTTAAAAAAAAAAGGTTTAGCATTTAGGTTTTAGATTTTAAATTAAAAATTAAAACACAACAACACATTTTTTTATTTTTGTTTTTTTTTTTCTGTATTAAATTAAGTACAATTAGAAATTTGAAAAAAGACAACACAAATTATTAATTTGAGTGAAATGTATGAAGAAAAAAAAATTACAATTTTTGACAAAACAATTATTTTTTTTTTTGGAATTCAAAACACAAAACACATATTTTTCTGTTAAAATATTTGCTAAACATGCCTTTAAATTATGATTAATTTGCTTTTTTTATATATAAAAAAATATTTCAAGATTTTTAACAACTTTTTACAAAGCAAACTTTCTTTGAAAATTTACTTCAGCAGCCGTTTGTAAATCAAAAATATTTTTTTTGTGTTATAAAGCCTTGAGGACTTAAATACATAATTTGTTTTTGCTTATTTTAGTTGAAATTAAAACTAAAATTAATTTTAATAAAATACCTCTTAATAAAAAATCATTTTGTATACAGTGGTGTATGAAAAAATAGCATTTTTTCAAATAATAAAAAAATAAACCAAAAACAAAAAAAAAATACTGTGGTGACTCTGCACCCTAGATTTCAATGGTAAATACACGGTTTACTGACTTTTGTTGTGGTTGCACAAATACAAATGATGCGGAACGCTCTGGGCGACCAATTGGGGTCATTGTAACAAAAAATATAGTTTTGACCGATCAAAGAGATGTAGGTGTAGGATTATTGATGCCATAGGTATTTCATATGACAGTGTGGTTTCGATCAGCTGGGTTTAAGAAAGCTGTCTGCAAGATGGAACTTAGCCCCCAGTGAATAATGCCTACGTTTTCGCCGTGGTGTAATGATTAGTGTGTTGGCTTACTAAGACATGAGCCCAGGGTTCAAACCTTAAAGAAAAGAGATATGAAAAAAATATTTCTTTCGGCGACTACATCTTAGCAGTCTTCTGACAAAAGCTCTGAGAGTAACTGTGCCATGAACAAGATTTTCAAATCTGTGTCATTCGGAGTCGATTTTAAACTGAAGGTCTCGGTACTTATGGATAAAAAATTAGCACACACAACGCTGCTAGAAGCTAGGCCGTAACCCTGACACTGGGCTGTAATGGCCAGCTATATATGTATGTGTATGCATGAAAACAATAGAGAAGGAATGCTTCTTTTTTGTTCTTATAGTTGTTTCACAATGGAGAATAACAATTTATTTCCCCAAAATGTCGAAAACTTTTATGCCATTCTGTCGTTTTTATTTCGTTTTCAAACGACAGCAATATATACAATAAATGGCCGTTTAATTATGTGGTTGCCATAGTCTAGTATACACTCTGTTTTCTCTGACATCTTGAAAGAAAGAAATTTAAAAAAAATATTTCTTTCGACTACTATCTCTCAGCAGTCTTCTGGAAAAAGAGAATAATTGATTGATATGAGCAAGCCTCTCAGATTCAACGTTTAACTGAAGGTTCCGGTACTCATGGTTAAAAATTGGCTCGCACAATATGGGTGCCTGTAAGAAGCTAGACGGTAACTCTGGAAAAGGTTTGTAATAGACTCGAAAAAAAATTTTTTTTTAGCCGAACGTGGGGGTCTTCTCTTCAGTTTTTTCGTTACATCTTAGGCACTTACAGTCCGATTTTAATGTATGATATAACAATTTTCTTTGTTTCGAGAAGACTAATGTTTTGCTCTTAAGGGCTATTAACCTCAATGTTGATATTTTCGAGACAAAAAAGTTAAAAAAATCTAATTTTATATTGCCGAACGTAGGGTTCTTCTCATCAGTTTTTTTTGTTATATCTTTGGCATTTAAAGTCCTATCTTTAAGTATGACATACCATGGTCTTCTCGAGACACAACTACCGATATATCACACTTTAAGAACAAACGGTAAATGCCTAAGATATAACGAAAAAACTGGTCAGAAGACCCCTACGTTCGGCTAAATAAAATTAGATATTTTTTAACTTTTTTGTCTCGAAAATACCAATATTGAGGTTAATAGTTCTTGAGGGCAAAACATTAGTCTTCTCGAGACAAAAAAAATTTTCGAAATCTCCTTGCAAAAATACTTTATATTAGAGGCGGTACGGAGAAACTTTTTTTAGGGTACGGTCTAATGTATATGTGACAAAGGATGTTTTTTATAGAGTGTCACAACTTAGAGTTGGCATCACTGCTTTGACAGCTGATATTTGCTTTTTGTTAAGTTTGCTTTGAAATTTCAATATGAATTGACTTACACCAGAGCAACGCGTGCAAATTGTTGAAATTTTTAATCAAAACAATTGTTCTATTCTATAGAATTTCCATTCGAAATTTTATTTTCCGATGAAGCCCATTTCTGGTTGAATGGGTACATCAATAAGCAGTAATGTTTGCATTTGGGATGAGCAGAATCCACAAGCTTTTGTCGAAACACCATTACATCCACAGAAAATTACTGTTTGGTGCGCTTTATGGGCTGGAGGAGTTATTGTTGCGAAAAGTTGTTGAAAATGTATGTTCCAGGTTGCGCTTTCTATGCGCCAGCCGTATTTAAACATTAATTCAATAAAAACTTCTATTCAACAAAGCCCGTTATACCGGTATTAAAAATATATTTTTTTGCTTTATTATGATTTAAACTTGTGTCATTCTTTAAAAGAAACACCCTTTATATAGAGAGTTTTTAAAATTTTTGTATAAAAGCGTGAAGTAGAAAAAGAAAACATATTGTTTTTTTTTTTTTTTTGATAACTCTATTATGCTATTTTTTCAATCACTTCTGTATAAGAATATGCATAGAAAAAGTGATTGTGAGTATATGTAGATGTATGTATGTACTCGTATGTGTATATTATAATTATAAAATAAGGTGTACCTAAGCTTACTTACTGACTTACTTACTTACTTACTATTGCACATATACAGTTAATATATGTATGCATGTATGTATGTTGTTGTATTTGTTTAGTAATGAATGTCTATTCTTTTCAGTACGTGTTTGTCCTTTTCTGTCTGCATGTGTATTGATTGTGTCGTATCAATGATTTTTGGCTTAAAATTAATTACTACTCCTTAAAATTGTTAACTACGGCATAGTTTTTTGTTCTTGTTTCTTAATTTTTTGGTTTATTAATAATACATATGTACGATTAAAATAAAATTAAAACTTAATTTTGTTGTTTACTTATAACTTAATATATAACATCCTTGGCTCACATTTGTTGCTTTTTTTTTTTTTTGATAATGAAATTTTTTCTCTATAACAAATCACACTTTTTTTTTGTTTTGTTTTGGTTTTCCTTAAATTAATAATTTTTGGTAATTTTTCTTGTTTAGAGGGGCAGGGATTGAGGTTGAATTTTGTTTTTTCTTTAAGATATTTTATCGATTTGCATTCTACATAGCCATTGCCAGTACTGTCAACTTCCTCATCAACTTTAACGTCACGCATTTAGAAAGCCCTTCAGTTTTTAGTACGTTAACGAGTTTTAGTTATTTGTTAGTGGTTTTAGACGATACAAATCACGTAGAAAAAATGTTTTTTTTTTAATTTATTTTATTATCGTTTATCGTTTTATTGATTAATTTTATTTTTAATTTTTTTTTTTGTGAAAATCATATAAACATCACGTCAATAGTAGAAGAAGTAGTAGTAGTAGTAGTAGTAGAATGTGAAGATGATAGAACAACGTAAACATATAAGTTAATGGAACGTAAACATAAAGGAAAAATAAAAATATAAAAAATAAAAGAAAATTTTTATAATTGATTAGTAAAATCTTTAGGGTTTTGCTCTTAAAATTATAAATATATATATAAAATATATTTGGCATTTACTCATCCTCCTCCTCGCGGAATAGATAGGTGCTCCAGTAGACCAGATTGAATAAGGCGAAGACCAGCGGAAATGTTATTCGTGAAATAACATCGATTCTCTTCGATCTAGAACATTGTCTTGAATAAATATTTAAAGTATAAAACTGATTAATTACCACTTTTTAGATTATCTTTTTGATTTGAATTGTGAAAGAAATTTGTTATTAAATTTTAAAACGATTTAAAAAATTGTTTTTTTTTTAATATATTTTATTATTAAAATTGAATAATTTGTTTGTTTTAATTTAGCTTGTATAATAAAAAGTTGTATAAATACAATATTTAGAAAAACAAAAGAGCAACTACCAAAATGCAAGACAATTTTTTTTTTCATTTTTATTAATAAAATGCACCCAAAATAAAATTATCGAAAAAGTATTATTATGGTGGTTAAAACCTTTAAATGTAGAATTAATGCCTAGTTAATATTAATGCATCGTAATCATATAGTGCCAGTTGGTATATTCAATATACATTAACAATCTCTCTTTCGCTCAGTGTAGAGCAGTACATTATCTTTCCTGTGGGGCAATTATTGGTGGTAAGAATCATCTGATTTGAATGCCGAGCTACTATTAGGGATAGGACTGACAGTTTGTAGAGGTACACTTCAAGGTGGCGTGATTTATCCTCTCCTATGGCTTATTAAAGAAAAGTCTCTGTTGGTTGAACTGGGTCGTGAAAGATGACAAATTGCTGCAGATAACTGTACTATTACTACTAAGGGTAAATATCTGAGTACTATTAGTTTACTTTTTACTATCTGGAGTAGTGTATAGGTGGTTTAGCCTAATGTGTTCCCTGTGAACTCCAGGAAGATGAAACTGGTTGTGGAAATATAAGATACCGGACGTTAAGTTGACTGTAATGGTACTAGAAACTGGTGAACAGTCAAGTTCAAGGCAGTTATTCTGGATAAGAAGCTCTCTTGAGTTTCTAATATTGAAGAGATAGGCAGAAAGGCGGCAATTGCACTCTACTGTAGTATGAGGGAAGTTACCCTGATGTGGATATATACCGCTGTAGTCAGACCTATACTATACTATGCTGTCACTGTATGGTAGAGGTTATTAAAGACGGTAATGTGCTGAGGAAGTTGGATGAGGTTTAACGACTGACACTGTTTGGCCCTAAATGTCTTCTTCAACTCTTTGGCGCCTATACGGCAAATTTTATGGCTGGTGCTGCAATGCTGAAATTAAGCAAATCTGGTTGTAGATTTTCTCATTATAGCGGACATGCCCCTTAAGTAAGGTAATCATTAATTGAACGATCCCAGTTGTCAGCAGTTAGATATGAAAAATATATTTCTGGGAGGACCTACTGGATAAATCGGATGAACGCAGACAGAACGAGTGAATATCCCATAGATTGTCGCTTCACTGTAATGTATTTTAAATAGAGGTGATGGATGTTAGGGAGGTAGAAAATGTCACCACAATCAGAAGGGTGCGCGTGTAAACTGATAGCTAGGCGGCTATCAAGTCTCTGGAACCTCACGGACAGTGTTGGTATTTGTCATAGAGAGTGCTGGCGAAATATTCCGAAATTGGGCTCGTTTCCTCACCGAGGCAAAACATTTTTAGCTTTACGTGTATATTATCTGTAGACACACCACATGCTGCCAAGAGGCTGCTGTGATATACACTACGTCGAACAGCGCCAACCGGTGACTAGTACCCTAATCAGCAGGGATCCACGACTTAGAGTCCGGATTCCGCACGCCACCAGCGTAATAACTTCGATTTAGCAATTCTAGCACTAGAAAATTAGCGGCGCTCCTTGCTAAGTACGTTGCACACTATTCAGCTAGAACATTACCAACACTATGTATATCTGCCGCATTCAATATCAGGCAGGGGTTATATAGAAAGATGCCAAAGGCACTTTCCCCGACCTGGTGCCATCAGGTAAGGCTCTTGCCCATGTAGCGTTCGAAAGAGGGCAAGCTGCAGAAGACTTGAACTACCTGAATCTCGTTTCTAGTTAGACTTCGAAAGTGCTTACCTAGAGACATCTTTCCTACTTGAAGAGCCAGATCACTCAGAGAGCGCAAACCCTGATTAAAAGAACACCGGAAGCCTATTCGTACCTATAGAGGAAGGCCAACAAAAAGGGTGATATCACATGCCGCCCGTTGACTGGGTGGTAGTTGAATACATGTGTGCAACCACCGCCACCCAGAGCCGGTGCCTTCCAATTTTAATCATGCCCGACGACACGTCGCTTAGAGGAGAGCCCATAACACTGAGTTAACAATTTTGCCACCACTATATCCTGTATAGTAGTAACTACCCTTGTTGAGGAGGTTAAAACTACTACCCAGCATATACCACAACCACTACGATTACTCCCCGAAGGTCCACACCCTAACCATCGGGACGATTTGCCTCACTTCCCGAATATCAGGGAAGCACAGGCATAACACGGTGCTTCCTGATGCCCGTAGTACCAGATTAGAGAAGGTTTCTCTGGTCAATCCCTGAGATAGTCGGTAATAATTTACCAACCTCTCTGCCTATAGCGAGCGACAGGTGAGTACAGCCCCCTGGTGTGACGCAAACCACCATAAGCCATTTACTGTAACCCCTGGGGGGGAGGGGGAGGTCACCGAGGAATGAAGATATAACTGATATCTGTGTGGCGGATAAACTGGATAGACAAGGTATAACAGTTCTGGAAAACTACGAGCACGCCGATCTCTACTTGCCTTCTGGGTCTTAGGAAGGAGTTGTGACCAAGTATTGACCAAAGAAGATCTGGTCTACTATTGATCTTGTCTTAGCTGAAGATTTCATCTGTAGTTGTAATTTATTTCTGACCAATGTTTGGTGGGTAAACAAGTGGTTCGTCTGGGATATGGCAATTCAACTTTATGTAGCTTTTGCCTGTAGGAGGAGATGGTGACTACGGAGCACTTGCTGGTGAAAGGTTTGGTGTTTTCTAGTCTTAGATTTAGGATCCTGTGACGGCTCCTTATAGATTCTATTTCGACACCGGATGTTCCGTGGGCTTTGTGAGTCGCTTCGTTGTCGAAACTTCCTTGAGCTTTAGTAATACTCGTAGATAGTATTCTTAGCCGAAGGAAGAGAGATTCACTATCTGGAGCGGCATCATAATGGGTCTTCTGTTGATCTAATCGACCTTTCCTATATATAAGTCGTATTAAAACAAATTATAAAGTAGTAGGCAGATAGGTAGGTAGGTATACCACGACTTTATTTGACAAGTATTTCATAGAAATTTGTAAAATGAACCCCTAATAAACGTATTTTATTTTTTAATAAATACGACAGTAATTGTTAAAACTTTTCGAAAATTTTATTTATGACGGGTGCAGTTTTTTTTTTACAAAGTAGTAGTATTATAAAAAGAAAATTCTTAATAAAAGCATTTCCAAAACGCAACTACTTTAAGAAAATTAAGGCCGAAAATAAAATTTAAAAGAACTTTAAATATTGAACACGCTACTACAGAAATAAAAAAGACAAAACTGAAAGCCAAAACAAACTTAAAAGATTATTTAAAACAAACAAATTTTAAATATTTTATTTCTTTTTTATATAAAAAATTACAAGCAAGCATATAAATCGTATTTATTTTTATTTTTTAAATATGAAAATATATTTTTTCTTTTGTAGCATAAAATATTATTTTGATTAAAAAACTTGTAAAACCATGGCATTGTAAAAAAGAATTTATATTTGTATATTTATTTTGAGGTTATATAGTAGAATAACGGTAACAGTTGTACGGGTAGCGGTATATTTTTCAACAACATTAAGAAGCAAACAACGAAATTAAATGTCAAAATAGTACAAAAAATGCACAAATCACAACAACATCAAAAAGGAAATCCAAAAAAGATAAAAAGAAAATAAATATTATAATAAAAAAATATTTAAATATGTATGAGTATGTATGTATGTGTGTATGTATGTATGTTTACTATTTGTATATAGTATATAAACATAGCCAAAAACAAAATATAAATTAAAATGCAAATACATACAAATACTCACATACACAGTCTTGAAAAGAGTACACATACAAGTACATGCAAGCAATAAACTTAAACTTAAACAAAAAGATTTTAACTGTATACGAGTAAATAATGATGTTTTGGCATGTGTACTTGTCTGTATATCCTTTGCCGGTATGGTGTATGCATATGAGTGTTTGTAAGTGTATGTGTATGCGTGTCATATTTTAATTTTCTTTGTTTTTGTTTTATTGTGGGTGTTGTGTATTTAAATGTCATGTTATCATGCACATTCTCAAAAATATTTTTGTTTTTGTTTTTGTAATTTTACTTTTGACACATATTTACCTTGTGGGGAACTTTGATAGCCAAGTCTTACAGCAGTTTGGACGTTTTGGTGGCTGCATATGAACTTCACATTGTCTCAACTTTTCCAATGCCAATGGATCACCCGGATGACGTACCAAAGGTTTCTAAGTTTGTATGGGTGTGATGTTTGATGTGTTATGCGGCGATTATTTGTTTGTTTGTTTTTGCAGTTGTTATTGTTGTTGTTGGTTTAATTTTTGATAACAATTCGGTTATATAGTTGGTGTCATTTGTTGTTGTTGTAGTTGTTGTTAATGATGATGATAATGCGATGGAGCGAACGTATAAGCAAGCAAGCGTACAGCCATTATTGCATGATGATAAGGATGTTTTGTAACGGATTTGAAAGAAATATTTTTGATTTTTTTTTTTTTTTGAAAGAAAAAGAAATTCGTCATGTTTTAAATAGTTTTGGTTTAAATTTCTTAATATGCTTATAAGCTAAAGTAAGACAAAATTAAAGCAAAATTAAAGCAAAATTAAAAAGCGTTTGAAATAAATTTAAATGATAATTATGATTTTTTTTTAATTTTTTCTTTATTCAGTTTTGCTATTAAACCCTAATGCCTACTTAGTGCTAGATTCTGTTTAAATTCATATTAGGGCGCGAGAAATCAGTTCATTTCAAATCCCCGTTCATAAGCAAATCACATTTTTTTAATGTTGTTTTCAAATTTTTGAAAAAAATGTGAATTATGTATGACAAATACATTAAGTTTTAATAAGAAAGAACTAAAACCCAAAGATATGTTCTAAAAAGCATGGCTAAAACTGGGTGAAAGATTTAAAAGTTCGGTTGCAACTTGTCGGCATTTTAAGAAATCTAAAATGCAATACCTGTGGCAAAATCAATTAAAACACTATTCCTGATTTAAATCTGATATTTTATGCTTGATTTTGTTAAAAGACATTACTGAATTCACATTATTCTATGAAAAGTTCTTTACGTTTAAAGACTGGCTTCCAACAGACTGGCTTCTCTCCTTAACATTATTTTTATATCATTAAACATAAGAGGAACCTTTTGTAATTTTTTCGCTCAAGCATGTCTGCTAAAATCTAAATAACAGCTCCTTAGGGGAACTGCTATAGGATAGAATAGAAAGGATTGTTAAGCTTTATTGACCCAAACTCATATGAGTACATAAAGATGTAACATCAGATGATACCAGGTCGGACTAAACGATCTTAACACTTACAACTTGATTCAATTATCCTGGATACTAATCTGAAAGCTATGTAGACTTAGAAAATTCCTGTCTTTATATAAAAATAGGTCCTTTAAATTATCGAGAAAGTGAAAGTGGCCCCCTTAACCCATTTCCGCCCGCTGCACTATATATAGTACACAACTTAAAGTTCAAGTAATAATTGTAAAATGCAGTTTTTTTACTCGGGAAACGCTTTTCTTCAGTCAATAAGTGTACATGCAACATCCACGTAGCTGTTGTACATCATATTTGAAAAATATCAATTATGGGAATCTCCATTTTGGCTAGTGATTTATTTCTTGTGAGATTGTGAATGGTTATGTAGTTTATTTTACATCAGTTAACTTTGAAGAACGTTTAATAGCAGTTTATTTACTCGATAACCTCACATTCTAATAAAAGAAATAGAGAATGGTTTAGTTCGTATAGAATTTTTTGGCTATTGCATATTAAGTGCTGCTGTACTAAGCTTAGTACACCTGAAAAAACACAACTCAGAATATTTTTTTTGGTTTTTTTCTTTTACTGTACTGTAAAAATGTTTTTTAAATCTTGTAATAAATATTGAAATTTTAAAAATTGTTCCTGGTTTTCATTTTGGCGTTAATGGGTTAAAAGAGTTATCCTTATTTTGCTCCTTCAAAACATTTCTATAACTTATCTCACATCTTCTGAACGACCTCCATATTTCCATTGCATACAATGTTAGCAATTTTTCTCTCTAGCATGAGCTGCTATACATAAATAACATTTATATTTTCAGCCAATGCTGTTCTATTCTCGAATCAGAAGCTATACTATATATAAACTATCAAGAAAGGGTGAGGCAAGTGAAAGAATTCTACGCTGTGTACACTGTGTACTTCCTGGATTAATTTCTAACTTGTATCAGAGTAGTGTTAGATGAATCAAATTTCTTTTATTTTTCTCACTCAACACTTCTTTCTATAACTTATCTCATTTCTTCTGAAAGAATTCCATAGAATTTTCATTTTAGAGCCATTGTTACAAATTTTTTCTTCAACCTGAAAATATTTATCCCGCAAATACATATCTCTCCTTCTAAAGAGAGGGGCTATGCATAAATAACATTTGCATTTTTTCACATTAATGAGAAAGATGGACGTAAATGAAAGAGTTCTACGCTGAATTAGAGAAAAATATTGACCTATGAAGTGGGATACATTCTCTTCTTCTTTTTCGAATAATATCTAATTAGCCAGGACATTGCTGGGGGAACTTCGAGCCCTAACTATTTTTCTTTCCCTACATTTCTTTTAAAAACTTTTATAACATATCTCACATCTTCTGACTGACTTCCATACTAAAATTATATTTGAGGTCAAAGTAAACTATTTTTCTCTTCAACATGTTTTCTAAAAACTTATTTGGTATGCCCCCTTCTAAAGGCAGAACATATACATTATTATTCTATCACAGAATAATAAGTCTGTTCCATTACCGAGAAATAATCTGCCAAATGAAGAAAACTTATATTAATCCAGAGACGAACATTGGTATATGAAGTGCAATGCAATCTGTTCTTTCTCGATCAATTCCTATCCACGCCCTAGATAAGTTAAATAAAACACCCCCCTTAACAGTTGGTTTCTTTTTGACTGACATTCATACAAAAATTATTGTTTAATTCACTGCCAGGGCCACTACAGCCATTTATCTCTACTGCTGTACATCAATATGATCTGTAATTTGGGCCCCGGGCTTCGTAGAGCATAGTTAACCAAAACTCTCAATAAATAAAAGGCGTCTATAGCACAGTTGTGTACAGAAAATTAAGATTTGGATTACATTGCCCTAGAGATGCCTAGTGTAAGACTGACTCCCAGTAGTTATGTTACTCTATTAATTTTTGTGTCCTTGGGGGGGGCCGTGGCATACTGGTAGAGCGCTTGCACAGAACTCACACGACCAAGGTTCAATTCCAGCGAAGGACAAAATTATAAAAATAAATATTTGCGGTTTTCTAAAATTACAATCTAAATTAAAAATTAAATTTAAATAAAATAAGAGGTTCCCCCCCCCTCCAGCAAGACCATCTGCAAGAAACCGCCCCCTGACATTTCTAATCTATTCCACCTGAAACCAATGATCAGGAGTACAGCGCCACCTTCTGGGAAGATAACAGCTAATCTACTGAAGACGCTCACCATCCACCGACAGATGAGGCCATTGCTGTTTGATCATTTGAGGGTGAAGGTATAACACTGGCTCTTGAGTGGACAAATTACCAGCAACTTGTTTCATCAACAAATAAAAAAGGCGCGAAAAAAAAAAATACAAAAATCTATGAAAAAAAAAAAAAAAAAAAAAAAAAAAACTACTATCAACCATCTTCACATTCCAATACAATGCACACTGCATGAGTAGGGGTTTACCCCTGAGTATTGGTCTTAAAAAAAAAAAAAAAAAAAAAAAAAAAAAATACTGATTATTATGAGTTGTTGGCTAAAGTGCATACGCTTCAAAGCGAATATGGAACTCAAAACGTTTACCTGTTTCTAAGCAGTTGAAATATTTATTTTTTATGCAATAAATGATTTTATGATTTAAGATAGTAAAATAGAGAAAAATTATATGTATTTTTATAAATAATAAAATAAAAAATTAAAGATAGAAAATAAAATCTACATTTAATAAATATGTACTCGTACCATTGCAAATGTTGCATTACTATCTGTATCCAATAGATCTGAAGCAGCATCTATGCTGGCCTGCTCTAAGTCGCGCCGTTTCTTTTTCATGTTCTCCTTATGCATGTCTGCGGCCCGATCCGTATATGTTGCATGTGTGGTAGAAAATGTTTGACAAGAATTTATTTGTTCCACAACAAATTTGTTTGTTTGTATTGATTTGAATTGAATTGTTTGGATAGAGAGTTTTTATCACACACAACACAAAATAATTTTATTTTTGTTTTTGGATTTTTTGAATTTTTCACAAGTAAAATAACACAAATAATGTTGTTGCAATAGACAGAGCGTATAGAAATTAATTGTTGTTGCAGTTGGTTAGAAAAAAAATAGTAGTATAATAAGTAGTAGCAAAAGTTGAAAATAAAAATAGTAGTTGGAATAGCAGTAGTAAAATATAGTAGTATTAGTAGTAGTAGTAGTAGTAGAAATACGAAATACAATTCGTTGTTCGTTGTTTTTTATTGTTGTTAGTTTTTAGCAATTGTTGTTAAATATTTACACAATCACACCCACACATATTTATAAGTATATTACAATTACACGCACAATTATGTGGTTTTATTTTATTAAAAAAATGATACAAAATGGTGGAAATAAAAACATCAAATAAAGTTTAAAAATAAAAGTTAAATTTTTTTTTTAATTGTTAGTAATTTTGTTTTTAATTTCATATTTTATTGGCAGCAACATTTACAGGCAGAACATAAAACCATTTACAAAATATTTCCATAACAAACATACAATTTGAACAAAAAAGTTTGCGCAAATTAATCATAAAATATTTATTAAAAAATAAGAAAATAAAAAAAAATTGTTGCATTATTTTTTAAGTTTTTTAATTTTGTTAATAAAAGTTAATGAAATAAAAATTTTAAGTGATTTATTTAAAAAGTGATTTGGATGATTTTTTTTTTCATTATATTTTATACAGTGTTGTGCAAAAGTGTTGTCGCATTTGTTGATAATTTTATTTTTAATATAAATAATGATTAAAGTTGTTGTTGTTGTAGTTATTATTGTTGCAGTTATTTGTCATAGAGATGTTGTGGAAGTTGTTGCAAACATTTATTTTATTTTTTTTTGTTTGTTTGAAGAACGTTGCAAAGTTAGGAGAAAAGGGGAATAAAAAGAAACCCATATTAGTAAAAAGTCATTAATAGATTTTTTTTTAAATAAATTTTGTTACTTTTTTTGGTTTGATATATAAAAATATTCTCAAATTTTAATTGAATTATAAAAATAAATAATTAAACAGTGTAGTGTAAACCAGAGCTGGAAAATGTTAAAACGATATTAAATGATATGATTATGTGATATAGCGATTTGTATCAGTTAGAAAAAAATTTAGGAGATTGTACGCCTTAAGGTATACTATATTTCATAGCCGTAGTCTAGTATGTAGTGTGTTGGCTTACAAAGACGAGTGATCCTGGGTTAAACCCTTGCTCTATCATCTGGATAGAAGGAAATTAAAAAAAAAATTTTCTTACGACGAATATCTCATAGCAGACTACTGGCAAAAGCTCTCAGAGTAACTGATTACCATGAAGAAGCTTCTCAAATCTGTCGTTGGCGTGCGACGCTAAACTGTAGGCCATATTACTTATAAATAAAAATTAACGCAAACAATATGGGTGTTGTGAGAAACTAGTCGGTAGCCCTGAAAAAGCGTTGTAATGGCCAATTTTGTATGTATGTAGGTATGTATAAATATTCAGCATTAGCTCGTTTCAGATATTCTTTTTGAGAAGTTTAAAATATTCAATTCAGCTTCTTTAAGAGAACTTTTTTTTAACAATATCGAAAATTGAATCGATGGTCACATTTGATTTTTAAAATCTTTTTAAAAATATGTCTAATAATTCACTATAAAATTTTAAATATTTCAATATAAAGGGTAAGCAAATTTGAGGTTTGTAAATAAATTGGCTTAAAAACAATTTTTTTTTTGCAAATGCAGTTTTTTTGACTCCAATGTAAAGTAGAAATATGGAAATTAATAATGAAATATAATATCTGGCAAATGTGTGCCTCAAGCACGTCGGCAGACGTCCGCTTTTTCACAAAATATTGAACCACATTTTGCAACAAAGCTTCGCTTATCTCGTCAATGTAGCCGGAAATTTCATCTCTCAGACCTTAAGTTGTTTGTGTTTTGTTCACAAAAAGCCAGTCATAATCCAGCGCTATTAAATAACAAGAACGAAACGACCAATTGACTTCGCCAAATCGCGACCGGGAAATTTCTCATGAAATAACTGAATTGTGGCGCCGTACTGATGAAGTCAAAGGTCACTAATGTCAACATTAGCCAATTGTGGCCACAAAAAATTTGTTATCAGGGCCTCATCACTAAAATGAAAAATTCGTTGTTGGACCTGCCCTTTAATCCGCACTGCAGAAGTTGCGGGGATACTTCTGAGAGTGAGATTTTTTGATTTCCCAGGTCTAGCAGCCAAACGATTAAAGTTTTTAGGGGTGCCTTTTTTCGATAGCTGGCGCAATGTGCGAACCCAGACTCTCTTGCTTTACTCCAGTTTATAGGCAGCTCTGGTTGCCAGCAGCTCTTTTCCCATTCTTGGTTGAATTCAGTTTGGGCCTACAATGGTTTCAAAATGGCACCTTGGGATAATTACAGTTGATCACGTTTTCGATTAACTGGACATTTGACCTACCTACCTACTCAAACGTTTGAATCAAATAATGGTTAAAATTTCTCAACTTTTTACCAAATAAGTGTCCAAGAATGAAAGTTCTATTCATGTAATTCCATATTCAGTGCTCAATAACTACAAAAATACATAATTATTAAAACTCTAATCAAGATGAAAGATTTAAAAGAAAAACATACACTAAAGGCAGAGGCAGTGGAGCATCGTCAATATCAGGCAAAATAAATGGCACAAAAGAGGGCATGGTATCTCCCATACCAATTATATGCTGATGTTTGTATATCTTGAAAACAATAAAAACTAAAGTTACTGAATTTATTGTTTCAATAAATGAAATTATATTTGTTATAAGAAAACAAATCTTATTTTACTGTTGTTCAAAAGTCAAGTATGGAATCCTAGGCAACGACGGATAGGTAAAACTAGAAAACCCTGCTTTAATATAAATAGTCTTCTACTGTAAGTGAAATAAAATTCATTTGAACTTAATTGGATATAAATTTGAAGTGAGAATCTTTTCGGTCTAGTTTGCCCGCAATCTCAAGAATGGATTTATGTACTCGAAGATGCAATATTTTGCTTAATATCTTTATCTGCTCAAAGAAATTTTTCCTATGACTTTAAATAAATAAAAATAAAAAATTATCATACGAACGTTAATTAGCTTCATACGATGGCATTTTGAAAAATATCACAGCACTTATAATCAGGGTCAGGCTACTGAGCAGCATTGATGCACAGTAGAAAGAGATACCTCGGTGATTATCGAATATCAGATGGGGGTTTGTCAGTGTTGGCACCGGCCGATATTTTTAAGTTCGTCAAGGTGACAAAACTGGGGAAATACTATAAAACCCCAGATAAGTTGAGAGCTGTACAATAGATCTACAGGTCGAAATACTTTAGCACCTCCTTTATGAATGAATGTATGAATTAGGGTCAGAATGTCTCCCATATCCAGTTCGTCAGACAGGGGCTAATAATGTCTCTCAGATTAATATTCGATATTTCTTTTCTTTTTAATCCTATATCGAAATCTAAAATTGTATATGATACACTCACTAACACTCTAATTTATAAGATTTTTATCTTGTTGTGTTAGATCTTGAAATAAATAAATAAATAAAATAAATAAATAAATAAATAAATAAATAAATAAAGAGTTTCCTTATACGAGTAATAATAAATAAAAATTAAAACCAAAATTAGTTAAAATGGACTGGAGACTGTGAAAATGTTTTAAATTTTGAGTCATTATTCCAACTATGGCTTACACTAAATAAAAGAAATGTTAATTCCTTTAGTAAAATTGATTTGTATTATTTGTTTTTGAAGTAAATTAACAAATCTTTAATTAATAATAATGAAGAATAATTACATATGTATGTATGAGTATTGTAAAAATGTTTTCTTTTTTTGGGTTGAATGATGAACTAACGTATTCATAAAAAATAAAATGCATTTAGCGAAAGTTTATTTAACAACTTGCTATGCAATACTTGTCAAATAAACTGTTGTTAATAAATTTGTAGCATTTTGTTTTGTGAATACGTCAGCAATTTTTTAAATGTTGAATAAAATTTTATTTTTCGTAAATTGTTAATTAAGTGGCATTTTTAAATGTCCTTGAATTGATGTAGAAAACAAATACGATGTTAATCATTTAGCTTTTAGTTGGTCTTACAACAGTGAATATAAAATAATTTTTGTTTTTTTTACAATTTTGCCATTTGTAATTTGTCATAATCTGTCGTGTCAAGTCAGGATAAAAACCAATTAATGCCATTTTTTTATGTTTTATTTTGTTGACCATACATTATAAATCTTTTCCTTTCCTGAGTGCATTTGTTAATGTGTTTTAGTGGTTTTGCTAACAACGATAACGGTTTATCGATAACAAAAAAAAAATAATTGAATTTTATTTTTTGATATTTGCTTTTTAATGAAACATACAATTCAAAAAATATTCAATTACTTTGACGCATGTTTATGTGTATGTATGTTAGTATGTTTGTATGTATGTAATATGCAGTGATTTTATGTAAACTTGTACATTATATACAATTTTTTTATATATCGTTGGTCTCAGGTAGAAAGGCCCTAACTCAAATAATTTAAAATTTACAGGAGGCGGTAAAAATACAACAGATACTGTAATTATTAATATATAACTTTTTATTAAATGCTGTACAATTGGTTGTAATAACGTTATTTTTAATAATATTGTAAACATTCTTTGTGAGGAGCGGAATATTTCTAAAATGCATTGGATTTACTGAAAAAAAGTAAGTTTTGAAAAAATGCGAGTTAGGGCCTTTCTACCTGAGACCAACGATATACATAAAACAAGTTGTGGTTAAAAGTAAGACACATATACATATAGAGTTTTTTTGTTTGTTTGTTTGTTTGTTTGTTAAATAGTATGTGTATGTAAAAAAAACAACAGTAATAAAAAAACACATATTAATTAATTAAATACAGTTAATAAGAAGCATATAAATTTTCAATTACTAGCTTTATTCAAACCTGAACGGGACGCATAGTTCACCAAAGCAAATTCAAGCAGTGCACCAAATACGAACGTCAAACACACACCGGTCCAGACATCAATAGCCTTTGTGTATGACACTGGCGGCAGTGAAGCATTAATACCAGATGTTTGTGTGGCCATTGTAAGCAAAGTAGTTACACCTATTAGCACACAAACATACCGGTATACACATATGTTAGGTATGTTGAAGAGAGCATATAAAAAAAGGTAAACAGAGAAAATTATTACAAATTAATATTATAAGAAAAATAATATTTGAGTAAAACAAAAATTCTAAATGAAGAGTTGTTTGTTTTCTCTCTTTCTTTAGCTTTATATAAACAAAGAAAACAAAACATTACTTTAGTCAAGTGGTGTTAGCCTTAGTTGGTGGTAGGCAGTCATTCATACTTACACACTCAATAAAAGGTAATTAGTTTTTGTTCTCAATAAATTACTGAATACTGAATGTAGGATTTATTAAAAGAAAAGCAACAGAGCTAAATATGTATGCATGTTGCTCTCCTCTCAGTGGTTTTATGAGTTCAGAAATAAGTAAGTATGTAGTAGTAAATATGTTTGGCATTAGTAAGAAGTAAATGTTTAATTTTTTTTTATTATTGTATATGTTATTTTTTTATATATTGAAGTGGGTGAAGTAAGTATATCTATAGGTTAGTTTTGTTGCTGTTGAGATTTTCGTGCTTAGAACTTACCCAATGATACACGAGCTGGTACAGCACCTTGATCAAGCCAGAATGACACCCATGAGACAATTACCAGCATACAGCATGGGATATAAATTTGAATTAAGTAATATGAGAATTCTCGCTTGAATAGTAGATCGACTTTGAGGCAACTGTATTCACCTATGAGTATACAAGGTATAAAACTTATACAAAAACAAATAAAACCCAAAAAATATAGGATGTTCACATAAAAATTATTAAAAATTATAAAAGTAATGGAAAATATAAAGTGAAAGTTAAAACTGAAGGAACTCAAATTTAATTGCAGGAAATTAAATAAAAGAGATTAAAAAGAAAAAAAGAAAACTGAATTTGAAATTAAAATTTTAATTAAAACACAAAAAGTAATTGAAATTAAAACCCATAATGTTTTTCATAGGCAAGTAGAATCAACACAATATTGCATTTGTTTAGTGGCATCAACAATATTTAACGGAAATGAATTTAAATGGCAAAATATGACACTGAACGTTACGTTACTTTATATTACAGAGTTCATTTCCGTTAATTTGTTGGCAATGCGTTCCATACTCTTCAAGACAAAGTTGTTGTTTTATTTCTTGTTTTCTTTTTTTATAGATTTCTTTTCTTTTTTTAATTAAAATTGAAATTTAAATATTTTTGTTTTTCGTAATATCTTTTTATCATATTCTCATATTTTGTTTGTTATCCATTATCAGTTCAATTATGTATTGCAAAATAAAATATATTTGTTTACACAATATTTTTAAATTGAGTTTCCAATATTGGAAATTCAAAATATTTATGTTTTATTTTTGTTTCTCTCTTTCTGTTTTTAATTTCATCTCATCAATGCATCTGGCAAATAATTCCAACCACAAAAATAAATGTTGTATCGGGGGTGGGTGGATTTTAGTGGGTTTTAATGGTTTTGGGATAGAGTTTTAAAAGAGATTGAAATCAAGGACAGTTAGTGTGTAAGTAAATGGATTTATTTTTATAGAAAAAAATATATATTGTTTCTTTTTTGTTATTATTGTTGTTGTTTGGAGTAATTTGTTGCATTTGCATTGTGATTTAATAAATTATTTGAATGAACATTTTTTCTTGGTTTGATTTTTCTATGGTCATGATTTTTTCTGTTTTTTAATATTTTTATTTTTTTTTTGTTATTCTGTTTTTGTAAATGTTTGTTGTTGTTGTTGTTGTTGTCTTTGTTGTTTTAGTTTAAATAATAAAATTTTCTATAACAAATTTGTGTGATTTAGTGAGAAAATCTGTTACTGCTGTTCTAAACCATTTGATATTTATTTTACCCATTAATGCGCTCTGGGTGTGTGTATATAAACATGTGGTTTTATGTAGCTTTTTAATTCGCAAGTTTTGTTATTTATCATATAATTTTTATTTTTCGTTTTGAACTATACAATTTCAAATTTATTTTTTAAACCACTACAGTAACTAAACTATAATAAAATTGGAAAAAGATAAAAATTAAAAGTATTTTAGAAAATAAATTGAAAGCATGCAAAAAATAATTCAAAAGTTTTTAAATTTATTAAGATTTTAGTGGTAAATTAAATGAGAGCAAAATAAAGAAAAAAAGGATTTTATATAAAATCCAGTCTATATCTCTTTAATAACTTGCATTCTTTACACGGTAATTACAAGTATATTTCTGCTTTAAGCCGTTTTTTATTTTTTTTATTTTCTTCCCCATAAATTAACTGTAAAGTTTTATGAAAATATAATTGTTAGGTGGCATCAAATGTTATACAAGCATTTAAAATTAGCAAAAAAGAAAATGTATATTTTACTTCCGCAAGCATTATAGTTTCAAAAAAACAAATTCATTTATTTGTGAATACACTGTCAAAGAAAGCACGACATCCTCGAGAGTATGCGATTCAGTAACTTTTTGTTACTTTGCAAAAAGAGACTTTAAAACTAGAATTTTGTCGAATTTCTAAAAAATTAAGACTGAAATACAGTAAATTTTGTTTTATTTGATATTATTTTTATTATTTCGTTTTTAATAAAACGCTGCAAAGCTGATGCCAGAGGAAATTAATCTACAGCCATGTTAATACTAACACGTACTCAGTAGAGTAATGGTCTAGTGGTTAGTGTGTTGGCTTACTAAGACGAGAGCTCCGGTTCAAGAAGGGAAAGCATGTGTGGGAAATAAGAATAAGTAGGAGCCAAAGTTTAGATATGTACACCAAAACAAATCGGAAAGTTAAAAGCATGGGAGGGGACCAGATTCGAAGTTAAAACTTTTAGTGAAGTTAAAGCGAACCCGTCATCCTGTAAAGTCAAAATAGCTGGAAATATCTCGCAAACATCGCGTAAGTCAGTAAATGTCAGCACTGTAAAAACCACCAACACGGATTACATGGCAGAGTACTTGGCAAAAAAACATTATGTTTCAATACCAAAATAAACGTGAAATGTTCTCAAAACTATATTTGAAAGAGCCGCTATGGTTTTGGAGATCTACTCTGTATAGAGACGAAATCAAATACAAGATATTTGGAGCCAAAAGATCGCCAAAGATATATAGCGTCTAACGATAAATGTTTAATAAAAACCATAAGGCAAGGTGGAGATTCAATAACGATCTGACGATGTATGGCAATATCGAAATTTGACAATCTTGTGTTTATCTAATCAACGATGAATTAACCAGATTACTCGTAACTCAATATTTTGACATAGAATTTTGCCTCCAATGTAGAGAATTTCGGTTTACATCACAGCTGGATATTATGAAGGACCATCTGCCATAATTCGCAGACTTGTACCCAATCGAGTACCTGTGGCAATATCTCGATCAGAAAATTAGAGAAAGTGAAATGAACAGCAAACAAGATATAAGACAATACTTGAGTAAAAACATTTCAACTAATCCATACTTTGTTTGGACGCCAACAAATCTGAATATTTTTACAAAAAATGAATTATTTCATAAATTGGTTAGCTTTTGTAGTCGCCGGTCAGTCTAATCTAGTGGTCAGTGTGTTGACTTATTGAGACCTGAGCCAAATGTTCAAACCCCTACTCTGACATCTTGAAAAAAACAAACTATTTCTTACGACGACTACCTCTTGGTAGACTTCTGGCAAATGCTCTGAAAGTAACTGATTGCCATGAAAAAGCTTCTCAAGTCTGTCGTTCGGAGTCGACAGTAAACTGTAGGTCCCGATATTCATGGATAAAAAGTGACACACAGAACAAGAGTGATGCGAGAAGCTTAGCCGTAATCCTGACACAGGGTTGTAAGGGCCATTTATGTATGTATGTCCTTTTGTATTATAAAAAGTTATAGTTTCGATTTACACTGCCACTTTTTTTTAACCAATATCGAAGGAGTAGTGTACACTGGTTTGACTTATTACTCTTTACCGACGACGTCATTCAATAGAAAGTTTTCCACTTCTTTTCCTGTCAGAAAGGAAAGTGGTCGGGTTCTTCCTTTTTAGAAATTCTATACTTCTGTCTACATTGATGATTTGGAGATGAACCTTAGTATTGGATCTCACGTATCTACTTTAATAGATTGAAAATTTAAAAGTCTGTGCGTATTTCCGATAATTTAAGACTCTTTCAGACCGAAGTGCTAGCGATTCGAATGATTTGTAATTCAAGCCAAGTGTCGCTGTTTTCTCGGACAGCCAAGCACTAGAATCTGCTGTGATTCTCTCTAAACTGTTGCATCAGTGCAACTACCGCCTTAACACTTTGCGAGTGAACCACAACTTGACTTTAATCTGGGTGTCAGAACATAGGAATATAAAGGTTAACGAAAGGGCAAATGAGCTGATGAGACATAGAACTGCTACGGACATATTTTTTTCAGAACTGGTGTTCTCACGAATTGAAAGGTGCCAGGGGAAAGATTGACATGGAATACGATTGTATCGGGGCTCAAAGGTGGACGGTTCTGACTACATTCCATTTAATATGTACCTCCACAGCTGCAAGCAGCCTGAGAAAAGGAAAAAACAAATGTTCAATACTTAAGCGATTGTGTAATAATATGAGCTGCTCTAATTGTGTGTTCTGCACGTCGGTTAAAAAAAGTTAAATATGGAATTTTAATAAAACAAGTTACTGGAAAAATTGGAAACTCATCTAACGTCTAAAAATTGGAAAACTCTTAACGTTGCGCTGTCCAATGAACAGTTGACTTGCATTGTACGCTCTTAACGAAGTAAAGCATGTTATGTAATTTTATCTTAAGCATTTTCAAGTTCTTCGTATAATATTGTTGTGCAAACCAGAGTGGGCAAACAAACAAATCATTTCGCAAACGTTTCCACAAAGTCACAAACTTTTCAAATTTTTTTTATTGGTATTGTACATGAGCAAAACTAAAACAAATACTTTAAAAATGAGAAAGAGAGCAAACGAAACAATTCGCTTTTCGCTCTTGTGCTTGCTTTGTTATTCCGTTATTTGCTCTTTTTTCTCTTCTTTTTTTCTTTTTCTTTTCATTAATTTTTTTTTCTACCTCCGCATATTTGAGCTAGTATATTTATTATGCTCACAAACAAAAACAATACATACACAAACATATACTCATTATAAAGAACAAAACAAAATGAGATCAAACGTTTCGTTTTGTTTATTTTCCTACTCTGGTGCAAACTAAAAGAAAAGCAAGAAATTTTGTAAATCATATACTGAAGCTTCCAAATTGTTGACATACGGCGATTTGGATAGATGAGTCTTTGATATGTAAGTCTCAAATATTCTCATGCTGAGATATGTGATTCCACACCTTGAAAGAAATTTATATAAAAAATTATTTCTTTCTTAACAGTCTTTTGGCACAAGCTCTGAGTGTAACTGATTGCCATGAACAAGTTTCTCAGTTGTTTTGGTTCTAAGTTTTTGGTTTTAACCTATAGGTCCCGGCACTCATGGAAAAAAATTGATACAAACAATAGAGATGCTGTGAGAAGCCAGCCATATGCTGCGGTAGTATTATATTTTTATTCTTGAAAACAAAGTAACTGCCGCAGTTTAACATAAAATCATGAAAGAATTAAATTTGAAATGTGATTTTGATGAATTTCTAACTTTAATTCTAAGCAGAAATACCATGCAAATACTATTTTCTAAATAATATAAAAATAAATTAATTACGAAAATTGAAATTAGAAAAATTAAAAAATAATTAAGCAGCTGACTAAAAAGTATTTTTTGTGTGTATAAAAGTGTGAATAAGTGTTTCTTTTTGTTATAAAAAAAAAAATTAATAAAATACAGTAGAATTTCGACCACAAAATTATTGCAAATCATTAAATTATTAAATTTAAAATACTTTTACATGATTTAGTTCTTGTTTTTTGTATAAAAAATTACTTTTACAAATGTTCAAACTATCGAGTTTCTACTGTACACTAGTAGATGATCTAGTTAATACGTTTTTACTTTTAAACAAACAACTTTTTCTTTTATCTTTATTTAAAACGAGTAGTAAGTATTCTTTTGGTGGTGATGTACAAATAAAAATATTCTATTTTTGTTCAACAAGGAACTAAAGGATACATTTTTTGTTTCTATTTAAAAATTACAAACAAAAGCAGGCAAATTTTATCAAAAACTAAAAACAAGAAAACAAAACTTTTAAAAGCATCTTCAAATGAAATTTAATTAAGAAATAAATAAATAAATCAATGAGATGGTCAATGCAGCCACCTTGTTAATAATTTAAAAGAGGGGAAATTAGGGCAAATATTCTAACATTGAACAAAGTTTAATAGAAATATGAAAAAAACGGATTTTATTTAAATATTTTCAAGTCATATTTATAATAACCAAAAACGAAGAATTGAAATATTACTTTAAACAGAAGAAAAAACGTAATTTTTTAAATAAAAAAAAATTATAGAATTATTTCGTCGTGCGGGAGTTTATGTGCTCTATCCGCCATTTTATATATCTCGAGTTAATGATGCAACTTTAGGTTTTTGACACCATAAGATTTAAGATCTGCAATCCGGTTTCGGCTCTTTATTTCCGAAACTGGACAAGATATCCGAAAACGGTTTACAGACTTAAGAAATTTGGGGTCGGAAATCTAAAGTGGAATCATTAACTCGAGATATATAAAATGGCGGATAGAGCGCATAAACTCCAGCACGACGATTTGTTGTAATTTTTTTTTTTTTTGTCTTCTAAAAAAGAATTTAAACTTGACAAACATACCCGTATTGGTTTTACTGTTGCAATAATCAGTCAAGAATTTTTCAAGTGTAAAGCGAGGTAGGTGTAAATTCTTTACCACTTGTACCGGATCACCTTCTTTCCATAGGAAGACAAGATCATTTGTAGTCCAGCCATCTAAAATACATAAAAAAGCAATCATTAACAATATCTTTTACAAATAGTAGTTGAATTATTAACATTTAATTGAAACTTACAACTGGCCATACGTAGTGAACAAATTTGACGATCCAATGGATATAATTTTAAATTCATGGGACATGCCAATGTCAATGATATACGAATACTATACAAAACTGAACCATTTGGAAAAATACGTATGTAAACATTTGGCATAATGATATTGTGAAAATGACCTTCCTTTTCATTTGAGAAGAACAAATCAGGCATCCATACACGATTTGCTTCTGTTAATGTTAAATATTTCAGACGACCTGTAAAGTGTTAAAGAAACAACAAAAATAAAATTAATTTTTTTGTTGGATATAAACAATTTAAAAAATATTTAGTTTTACATAAATTTATCAAGAACAGAATGAATTATTTGGAGTCATTTAGTCAAATACGTTCAATAGCCTCGTCAGGAGACTGTCCCCAAAGATGGTATCACAGCGAGAAATTCAAATTCAAGAAAAAGTATAAAGAAAACTAGTGTCTTCAAGACGCTTCACATGATGACCTATGCTGCTTACTGCCAGACTTATTCTAACATAATCTATTCTTTTGCAATATTTGCAAACGCAGTAATTACTTCGTCTGCGAGTAATATCTGTATAGTTTTGGTGTAGATGATAAAAATTCTTGGTTTATATTAAATAATTCTGACATATTCTTTCCTATCTTAACAGTTTATGTTATTCGGCAAAATTTTATCAGCTTTTTAGGGCTACCAAACTCAAATATGATATTTAACACCTTTACTCTAATCGTGTTGTCAAAAGCGGCCATGTAATCGACAAATATATGATATCTCTCTGCTACTCTGCACTCAAAAAGCACTTTCTTTACAGTTAAAAATTGATAATGCGTTTAAAAATTTTTGTTTTTTTTAAGCATTCACAAAATAGAAAATTAAAAAGTATTCATTGAATAAAACTCCTAAATCTAGCAGTGAAAATTCTAAAATGGCAACATTTCCATAATCCTTCTTCTTCCATCGAAAAAGACGATTCTCTGCTCTTCTTTTCTCCCGATACCCGCATTGCAGCAGCCTACAATAAACGCGATATTCCGATCGCATCAAGCATTCCTAATGAGAGGCCACTGAACCTAAATACGGTCGTAGCTGTAATTTTCAGAAAGTTGGCAATAGGGGGGTGCGTGGTATAGTGGTTAGAGCGCTCGCATAAAAACTCGAAGGACCCAGGTTCAAATCCCAGAAGAGGTGAAAAAAAAATGAAGAAGTTAGTTCGCGGTTTTTTCAAAATTATAATTTAAAAATAAGAGGTCCCCCCCTCCAGGAAGACCATCTACAAAGAAACAGCTCCCCGACATTCCACTCTATTCCTCTATTCTACCTTGCGTCAATAAAAAAAAAAAAAAAAACGAATGATCGGCGCCACCTATTGGGAAGTAGCAGATAACAGTTAAAACCTACTTAGCGAAGGCACACTCACCACACAATCAACATGCAACGATGAGGCAATTGCTGTTAATTATTCAAGGGTGAAGGTATAACACTAGCCTTTGAATGATCAATGCACAGCAATTAGTATCATTCCTAAGGCGCTTTATAAATAATATTAATAATATATGTACTGTCCTTTACAAAAAATTCCAATACAATGCACAGCATTTAGTAGGGGTTTACCCCTGAGTATTGGTCTCAAAAATAAAAAAAAAATAAAAAAAAAAATGTTGCCGCTATGCTTTGATATTATTGAGATGGAAATGCTTTGTAGTCGCCGTGGTCTAGTGGTTAATGTGTTGGCTTACTAAGACGAAAAAACACGGGTTCAAGTCTCGGCTCTGACAAGCAAAGAATAGGAACAAGTATTTCTTTCGGCGACTACCTCTTAGCAGACTTCTGGCAAATGCTCTGAGAGTAACTGATTGCCATGAACAAGCTTCTCAAATCTGTCGTTCGGTAAACTGTAGGAACTTTTTATCCAGGTACTCATGGATAAAAATTAACACACACAACATGGGTGCTGCGAGAAGCTAGGCCATAATTCTGACACAGGGTTGTAAAGGCCAGTTATGTATGTATGTAGGTAAATGCTTTGGGTCAGCTGAGTGGTGAAGACAGTGGCATTCTTGTCTATACTCGTAAAAAAAATATATGCTTTAATACCATTATTTTTAATTTTTTTTGAACTTTAATAGTAAATCTGTTCGTTCGTTTATGGCTATAAAATTTTATAGAGCATATGACATTTCAATACATAAAAATTAATGTTTTATGTTTTATAATAGCGGTAATCACTCTTCGTTGTAAGGGCCCTTGCAAGTATTGCAAACGTAGCAAAGCATGTCAAACAACAACAAAATGTAGGCATATATGCTATGGTTTGCAAGAGCGTCTTCAACGAAGGAGAATTACCACTAATATTAAATTAAAAAAAAGCTGAATTTATAGTTACAGTATTCCACGGATAATTGCCTTGGCAAAAATGTCAAACTTTTTGGATAATTATGCATGGAAGTTATTTAAACGAATACGCTTAATTGCTTATATACAGTGCCGTCAATATATGTGAAAAGCAAGCAACTTTATTCTTATACATAAACTTGGTAGACTTTAATTGCAAGGTTTTACAAAAAAGTAGTTTGAAAGTAAATTTAATGGGCATTTTGTATCTATATAAACATTGTTGAGTTAAGCTGCACTTTCTTGAAATTTCTCTTTGGGGAAAATACATTTGAGATAATTAAGCGAATTAATTAAGCAAAAGTTAATTAATCGTGGAATTTTATTAGAAAATGGTAATATGGGGTTTAGAAATTGAAGTAAATAAGCATGGAAGGCAATTAAGCGTGGGGCAATTATCCGGGGAATACTGTAATTCAATCAGTTTTTGCATTTTAAAGTTACTAATTATCACAGTGTGTTCAGTAGTGAATAAAATGAGAGCTTTAAAAGTAAGTCATATGTTATATATTTTACTATGGCTTAAAAACAACAATTATATGTATTTTTGCTAATACTTTTTATCTCTTTCATTTTAAATGGCGTAAAATTATATTGCTGTTTTTGGTATTTTTGTTGTCACTGTATACACTGTGCTAAATATTTAATGTGTCAACTTACCTTGTATGTCATCAAATTTTAAACGTTCATCCGTCCACTGTTCACGGAATGTTAGCTGAACACTGTATTCCTATTTGTGGTGAATTTTCAACGTGTATGATGAAAGTGAGAATCATATTTTTGTTTTTTGATCGAATAACGCCGATAATTGATGGTATTGGTGATGAATTGAATTGGTAGTTGGTTGGATGGGGAAAGAAAGTAAACGATTAGTAAAATTGCTTTTTAAAGAAATAAAATAAATTTTTATATAAATTTTTTAATTACTTTTAAATTTAAATGTTATATTAAGTTTTAGTATCTAATTGTTAATGGGATTTTGGGTGATTAATTTGATTTGATTTGATCGAATCTTTTTGGCGTTTTAATTGGTTGGCAGTTTTGAAAAAAGGGGATTTAGAGTAATAAAATTAAATGATTAAATTAAAGAAATTTTTCATTTAATGGATTTTTGTACGATTGATTTTTTTATTAACCGATACTGTTTGAAAGTTTTAATTTTTGTTAAGCTTTTGCTTTTTGTTTTTCAAATTCCTTACAAATATTGGAATGTTTGAAATTTGGTTTTTTTGCTGTAGTTTTTGGTTGTTTTGTTGATAGAGATGAAACTGAGAAATTTTGTAGTCTAAAGAATTTAGTTATGGTATATATTTTATCTTTTTGTTTTTGTAATTTTTTTTTTTGAGTATGAAGGGATATATTATAATCCGATTAGAAATTTCGTTTTGATTTTTGGTTTGAATAAATGTCGCATACGATTGGTTGTTAATTTTGTTTGATTTTGATCGATTTTTTTTATTTATTTTTAAGAAAAAGGAAAATGTTTTATAGATTTTTTTCTTATTATTTATTTGGCTAAAGCATTCCAGGAGAATAAGAAGAGGCAAAATTAAAGCGCATAGCAACAACTTTAAAAATTAAAATTCTTTAAAAACCATTTTAATACAAAGCGTTAACTGAAGCTAACAAGCAGTGTTTCTTGCAGGGGTTTATAAACTTGACAAAAACGAAAAAAACAAAATTGTTTAAAAGGCATTAAAATTAAAAACTGTACAAGCAGAGAAAATACGAAAATGAAAAACGCATACCATGGGTCTTAAGGAAAAGCAGAAATAAATAAAAAAAAAATTATTACTCAGACAGGCAAACGAGCACAAAGCACACAAGCAACATAGATTTTTAAATATTTTTAAATAATTTAAATACATTATTTTATAATTATTTTATACATAGGCATACAATACATTATATTAGTACATACATACATATTTATATATGTTACATTATATACATATTTTATATAATTTTATTACGAGTATAAACCTATCAAAGGACATGCTAAAAAAGTTTGAATAAATTTCTATATATTTTTTTTTTCTCGGTTCATTGCATTACTTTAATTGTAAAATATAAGTTAGAATTTAATTTTATAAAATATTTAAATATATATTCTTAAGTGCATATGTAAATATAATGAAATAATTTTTAATCCTTTTAGAAAAATCAATAAATAATTAAAACCAAAAACTAATATTTTATTTAGACAAAATGCACTTCTCTATAGAATTAATAAAAACAATTTTAAATTAATTAAATATTTTATTAATTCTTCATTTTCACTAAAAAATTAAAAATTCTTTAAACAAAATACTAAAAAATACACTCAAAAATTTATGTATAAGCAGGCTACACAGCTATATGGCTGATACTCCTATCAACAATGTCATAAACAGCTGATATTTATAAAATACTAGCGGAGTACGACCCAATTTATATTCGTTTAAAATTATTAATTACTGAGCTGTTTGTGGATCGGTTATGGAAAGCAGCCGATCTTTGCAGTTCAGTTGTCATTTATAACCGGCCCTATAGTTTTTCAGTTATTTGCCACGCCTGTAAAGATTCTTCATAAAAAACTACATTTATGTGCAATATTTCATTGCTCTAGTCTGAGTACTTTTCTATTTCTTTGTACTTTTAAAGTAGGCGTGGCATTCTGTAATTTTTTTTAGAATTGTTATAAGTATGCACCGTAGTCGCCGTGATCTAGTGGTTGTTAGTGTGTTGGCTTAATAAGACGATAGCACCGGGTTCAAATCTCAGTTCTGATATCTTGAAAAAAAGAAATATGAACAAAATTATTTCTTTCGGCAATTACCTCACAGCAGAATCTTCTGGCAAAAGCTCTGGGAGTTATTGATTGAGATGAAAAAACTTCTCAAATCTGTCGTTCGGAGTCGCCTTTAAACTGTGGGTCCCGGTACTCATAGATAAAAATTAAAACATACAACATGAGTGCAGCGAGAAGTTAGGCTGTAACCCTGACACAGGGTTGTAATGGCCAATTATGTAGGTTTACACCGACAAAATTATATTCGTTTACAATTATTATTATTAACCGATTTATGTAGTTTTTTGCTAATTTGGCTAATAAGCTATGAAAAATTCAATACTTACTTTGGAATTACAATTTCGAGCATATTCAAACCCATGAAGTTATTTGCAACAAAATTCGAGAATTCTGCTACATATTAACTTTCTCAAAATATACCGACATCAACAATTATCTTATTTAAGGGATACCCTAACCAATTGCCCTATTCCGTTTATTTATTACTGATAATTTGTGTTTACCATGAACCTATTTGAGTCGAATTTAGAAAGCTTACATATTAAGGGTACTCACGAAAGTTATTGCAAACTGTGAACCATGTAAAAATAAAAATACATCATATTCTTTCAATTCTCCACCAAAATATACATTGCACTAAAATGGTCTGTATATTTTTGCTTAGATATATAGCCATATTTTGTAAACACAGAACACATGTTAACGTTAATGACTTTATGTTATACAAAATCAATTATTTCTTCCTTTTCGCTACGTCTAGGCATTTTTTAATACGCGATTGTTTTTGATATTGCAGGGACAAGATTGCTGATTTTTTTGAGTCAGCACCGGTTGAAATATTTACATAAAAAAATTAACTATATAAGAACGCTTACGATCTACAGCCATTTGCTTAATTTTAGTTTGCACAGATTCAATCGTGACTACCTTTATTGTATCCCCTTATTCCGCTCATTTATTATTTGATTCTGAAATTTATATAAACTTAGTTTCTTCATATAGGCATTTAAAAATTTGTATTATTAAAGTCCTGCAGAGTTGTATTCAATGGGTTGGTAAAAATCGGGTTACTTGAGGTGTTTATTTTTTTACTCGTTATTTTTAGTATGAAACTAACAAGTATTGTACCCTTTTTACAATCCTAATTAAATACGCGAACTCTTAATGGCTCTTGCCAAGGCACTTTAGTACATTTTTTTTTAAAGGAGGGCCTTTCAAGGTCGACAAATTTTGAAAATTTTAAATTCATAGTTTAACAAATAGTCTTGATTCTAGAAAACTTGGGGCAATTCCGACATTATTTTTGACTGTGGTTCTAAAAATGTTATTTAGGGTTAGGGTTACAAAAATCATAAAAATTAACCACAATAACCGAAAAATGATTACAGTTTCACCAAAATTTCTAGATTTTTCTTAAATGCCCATAACTTTAGAACTTTCTTATTATTCTCATGATGGTTAAAATCAATCCTGTCACCGGGTTTCGCCTTATGTTGAGTTCTGGGACATTCTGTATATGCATATAAAAAAATTTTAAATTATAGGCAGAATTATACCTGCTTTTTGCTACTTACAAACCTATTGTGGCCATATTGCTGTAATGTCGTAGCATACTTATAATAAATTTGCTAAACTATTGCCCAATTTCATAAAAATTGAAAATATCACGCAAAAATATTTCAGTTATCCCCAATAAAATCTCTATTTCCAAATATATATTTTTATTACCGGTGAAGAAACAAAATCCCAATTTTGGGGAGAAATACAACACTGACTTCTCTTCAAGGGGTTTTCGTAATCTTTATTAGTTGGAATTATACGACAGAATTGTATTACAGCATCATCCAGCAATAACCGCCAGCAATAACCGCCTGCTTTTTACTAAAATTGTTTATTATTTTCATATTTTTAATAAATAGAGAATTATTGCCCACTAAGGGTAACGAAAGTGTAATTCTTCTTATTTAGTATGGGTTCATGAATTCGTAAGTAGACCTTAGACATCGCTGACCGGCTTCAGCGTACGACAAAAGCACATTACAACATTATACACTTAAATGTCAAAATCAGAGTTGATTTGAACGAAAAATGGCTGCCTTTTAAAAAAAGTAATATGATGACATTAAAATTCAGATTTGATATATAGAAAGTTATTAAATATATTTAAGTGTTTGTATTGTGAATAAACTCTGTGCTAATAAAAGTCTCGTTAACGGCTGTGTACAAGGAGTTGCTCAACTTTCATTATGTTTAGGGCTGTATGTACTGACAAGAAAAAATATATTTCGGTATCAATAGCTATTGTTCATAACAAGAAAAACAAACAACTCAGTATCACAAAGAAAACAAAAAAAATTAAATACCTTGTGAGCTGCGCTCACATTAGTCAACACATTTTTCGTCAAATATTTGTCTAATGTGACTGTAGCTTAAGAATTTGTATTTGAAATTTGACATATAAAATCAAAGACTTAAATCGCGGTTTAAAAACTTAATTTGTTTTTTGTGTTTCGGAGTAGATAATAACTTGATAACCGGTTTAAACTTTTTCAACGAATTTAAAAAGAGACGTTTCCTACAAAAAACCGGTTTTTATTGCCAAACCTTCTTAGTATTCATATTTGTTCTGCATATCTATCATTTATAATTTAATTTTTTTTAAATTTTTGCTTAACTTTATACGTTATTAATTTTAATATAAATTGCAATGAACCCGCTATAATAAAAATTTATTATTTTAAATAGAAAAATTTAATAAAAAAAAAATAATTATCATGCACTGGATGCTCTTATCATTCATTTTAAAATAAAGTTTTTGTGAAAAACAAGCCAATTCCCATGCTGTTTAATTGAATAAATAAAGAAAGCTTTTAAAATTAAAACTTAATAAACTTAAATTGGATCTAAGAAAAAAAAACTAAATTTATTGAATAAAAATATTTAAATAATATTGTATATGAAAGCTTTAAAAGAAAAATTATATAAAATATTTTTAATAACTAAATGGAAATAAATAAATTAAAGAGTTTTTTTCACAAAATTCTAAATAATACCTGACCATTTTACTATATTTATTGCTTCTTTGAGCTGGAGTGGAAAAATTATTAAAATTTATTTTGAAAACAATATAACAATACAAGTTACTCCAGCATAAAAAGTAAAAAGTAAAAAAAAAGTATTTTTATTATTAAATTTCAATTAATTTGCAACTAATGTAGCAAATTTAAGTGGCATGTTTTTAGTTGATACACGTTGATATTGTTGTCTAAAAACTTTTACAAGAATTCATAAATAAAAGTAGAATATTTCAAATGAAATTTAATAAACAAACATAAATTCGAATTAAAATATTAAACGTAAAATAAAAACAAAACGAAAATAAAAAAAAAAAAAAAATTAAAAACATAAAACTGGATGATTCAGGTGCTCCTAAACTGCTTTAAACATATTATTTCTTTTGTATTATTTTTTCCTTTAATTTTAAATATCTTTAAAAAGTAAATGTTTTCAACAAATTTTAACAAGAATTTACTTACAAGTTAAGCTTAATTATTATATATTACAAGTGTTTAAAATAAAAAAAATATATTAAACTTTTTCTTTTTTAACATTATTAAACATCATTTTGTTAAGTGTATTACTTTGTTCTCTTTACAGTGTATTTATAAAAAGAAAAAGAAAAAAATTCAAAACAAAATAAAATGAAGGACATTATAATTTACGCTGTGGTTGGTGGCTGTTGATTGCCTGTGTGGTAAGCATTTTTACTTTAATTAAAACAAAAACAACAAATATATTGAAATAATTTTCATTTTATTTAATAAATTTGGCTTTAATTTTATATATTAAACAAGAAAAAAAAAATAATATAATAAATAATAAACAATTTATATCTTTATACGAGTATTTGAATGAATGATTTTTACGGCAAAAATTTTGTTAAATTTTGTTTCATTCAAGAATTTAAATTATGACTTAGATTTAAAATAATACCTAAACTATATAAAATAAGTTTTAATAAAATTATAGGTCTTATACACCATTTAATGTAGACAACTAAACCTGCTTTAAACTTGTTAACAATAAACATTTTTGTGTAATTCCCCTGTGCAGGCTGCAATTTCACATATTAAAACAGCTGACATTTTGCATTTTAATAAAAAAAATTGTTTTAATAACAGCCTATTTCCAGAAGAGGATTGTTTGCAACGATCAATCGTTTTTTAATATGAAAAACACTCAAAAATTTTAGTGTTTCTTTGCTGTCTGAGAACAATCACCTTCTGGAAACAGGCTGTAAGTAACTTGAATATAATCTTTAAAATATTTGTCGCTTTTATTTTAAATTTTAAATAAAATGTCTTCGTTTTTACGAACAGTGTTGCCCTTTTTTAGTTCTTATACTCTCATCTTGTCAAAATATTGCCATTTTTTAAATTATCCTTTACAGTATCCATAAAAAGTAGATTGAAATTAAGGGACATCAAAAATTGCTTACATTAAGTATTGTATTTATATATAAGCGATAATCCCTCTTCGTTGCAAACGCCTAAGCCTTGCAAACAAGCAATCGTAGCATATATGCCTACATTTTATTATTGTTTGACATGGTTTGCTACATTTGCAACACTTGCAAGGGCGTTTGCGACGAAGAGTTATTACCGCTATAATTAAATGATAAAATTCAAAATATTTTAGTTAAATTAAAAGAGAAGAATATTTTAGCAATTGGGGCGAACGACGAATTTTTGGTCGCGAATATTCGATCACTCGAACTCGAATCTTCAGCATATAATATATGTATTTGCTTTATATAAACTCATTTAAAAAAAAAAACTGTTTGCTTAACTTTGTACTCTAAGTTGCTTTTGTACCTATTGTTTTGATGACACTTTCTATATTCTTATATATGAAAATCATAATACATATCTGAGGTGATGTATTACCACATAATGGCTTAAGTCGGCGTAACAACACAATAATTTCTTATGTACAAGCTTTATAGAGGCCGATATAGTATTATAATATAAAGTATTATAGACTGATAAGTCTATAACTAATAGAAGTACGTATGTGTGACTTTCTCTCAGAAAAGGGACCTAGTGTTTGAAGACGAAGCTTTGAGAAGAACGCATTTAAAGTTTCATAACGCATTATCACTATGAACACACTTTCAGTTGGGAGATTCGATTTGGTATGATTAGTTATGATTGGGTGCCGATTTTAGTGACATCATGCCTATGTGGTGACGTATTTTTTATTTCTCTTTTAGTGTGATAATCCTTTGCTATTGTTTCTGCTCTGTTCGTTCTCAGCTGTCTGTTCGCTCTTAGCAAAGGATTGAAATGCCCATACTAATGCGAAGAACATTGTAAAAAAAAAACTATAAAAAAGGCAAAGAATAAAGTGACGCTTTCGTGTTGTACCAACTGTATACTGAGTGTTATTAATATCTCAAAAGTTGTTTCGCAATTTTGGTTCGTTTGTAATTTTGTTACTAAACTGATGTCAATTCGAAGAAATTTTTATAAAAATGGATATTTCTGACAGTTTTGATGATGATTTAAAAAGACTAGACTCGTCTTATGGCGATGATGAGATCGATATGACGTTATCTGAAAGGGACTAACTGATAACCAAAGGTTTTTGCATGATGTTTAATGTTGTTCTCATTTTATCGATTTTCCCAAGTTCGTTTTGTACGTTTTTATGGGGTAAATAAATTTTCATCAGAATTCTAACTCATTTCATCTTTTTCTAAATCCTTTTAGGTACCAGAGTCCACTCTTAAGCCCAAACCCGTTTTTTTACACACTAGGTCCCTTTTCTCGAAGAAATTCACATATAGGAAAATTTATAAAAATTTGAAAATATTTCAAAATTAAATTTTTTTGACTTAAGCTGTTCTTTCTTAAGGAAAGTCGGGGAAGCGGTTATTACAAAACTGTAAACGATTTTAATTATTTTTCCTAAAGTTGTGAAAATGTTTTATTAATTACGATATATACAAAGTATCTGTTATAACATTATTGTAAAACAGGGTTGCAAAAACACTAAAAAGATATGCTCGCATTGAAAGTTGAACAAATAAAGCCTCTTCAAAATGCTTAAAATTTAAAAGTTAATGGTCGTATAGTTGTCAAAATACTAATAACCAGTTATACTTATTTTGGTATACTAATAACAGTTTAATATATCACGGCTCATATATTATACACGGTAGGGTTAATATATAGTAGACAGATTAAGGCCATTATTACAAATTGCCTTTAGTTAAAGGTAGGATGTTATCGGACAGATAAATCGCTTTTGGTTATTACAACTAAACTTTATCCTAAAAGTGACCGATTAAGTTTTAAAGGTTTATGCCCGTATTCATAAAAACTATTTTAGGTTTATTGAGGGTTTATTTGACAAGTATTGCATAGAAATTTGTCAAATAAGTTCTCAATAAACCTAAAATAGTTTTTATGAATACGGGCATTAAATTTTTGAGCTTACCATATTTTATTGAGGCTGCCATATTTTTTGTGCGTTAAATTATGAACAAAAATATTTTGTTTATTTCGCCAACAAGGAAAAAAATTCAATAAAAATGCAAAGTAAAACACATTTTTTTGTTGTCAAGTTGTTTTACTACACAATTTATAAAATTGTTTTTGTTTATTTATTTATGTAAACATGCGTGTTGTTGCCACTTGGTGTCTTTTAAACAAATTTAATGCCAAAAGTAATCGCTTCTTGTTCTGGTATTGCAGTATTTTAAAAAAATATAACTTTTATTTTAAAGGTAAGTTGTAATAATGAAAAACATTTAAAGTTCACTTTATTCCATCCGTTAACGAAAGTTACCTTTAACTATCGGACACTTTATAAGCAAGTTGTAATAATGGCCCTAATAGTTTTTATAAGTATTGTATTCTATTACCTGTCGGATTTATAGATTTGCGCCTGTATTCATAATAAAATATTATAGGTTTATTAAGGTTTTATTTGACAAATTTAAAAAAATCTTTATGAAAATAAGAGATAGTTTTTATTTATAAAAAAACTTAAATATATACTTCACTTAACTATTTATAGATTTACTGTTGTATTAATAAAAATTATTGTACGTTTATTTAAAGCTTTTTTGACTTTTCATATAAATTTTTTCTTTTTATATGAAAACAGCAGTTAAATTATGGATGAAATTTTAGAAATTGCGAAATACCTGCGTAATAAAAAGTATTTTTTTAACAGAACTTAGTTTGTGGCATTTTTAAACTGCTATAAAAAAGTTTTTTTTTTTTAATAGTAAGAAAAAAATTATATATTACGAGAGCATTTTAGTGAGAAATAATAGTGTGTAAACTACGCTTAAGCTGTGTTTAATAATATTTTTGAGAAAAAAAGAATATTTCTTTTAAGGTGTTTAAAAGTGTATAAAATAAAGATAAAAATTTTCAAATATTTATTATAAAGTGCGCGTTGGATCAAGTATCAAATACTTGCTTAACATTTTATTTTATTTTATTTTATAGAATAAAATTACTTTTTAAAAAAAATACAAGTTTTATAAAAATTTATCATTAAAAATACTTAAATTATTTGTATTTGTATCTCTAATTACTTTTATATAAATTAATACTAATTTAATAATATTTGGATACACATATAAATAAAATATAATTTTATATTTAAAATGGAATTTATTTGCCTAAAAGAAAAGAGTATTTTGTAGAAAAAAAGTGTATATTTGTATTAAAAATATATCACAGATATATATTTTGAAAGACGATTGCTTTTTACATGATTCAGAATTTTTATTAAAATACTCAAATAATTAAAGTTGTTCATATAAAATTTTTGTTTGCCTCAAAGCAATCGTTTTTTGTAAAAATGCAGTTGGGTACACACACGTTAAATGCAATACTTAAGGTTTCTCTACACCCTATAGAAAAACTAAAAGTGGACCTGGGGTTAAAGTAGAAAAAAAAGTAAAAATGTTTACAAGTGATACAACTTTTTCAAAAAAGGTCAAGAAGATATTAATGAAGATCTATCACATCAAAGAAAGTCGAAAGTTGGGAAAGTGAAGAAAATTATCGAAAAGAATCGTCGAACTACTATTAGAGAATCTTTAGAGGATATCGGCATATTTGTTGTGACTTGCTACAAAAGCTTTTCGTAAATTTTGGTAATGGTAGCCAATATTGAACAACCATAGCATAGTCATAGCTTTATAATTCTGACATCAAAATCAAAGTCTAATCGTCGAAATGGAAGAATCTCGAAAAGTCAGTATTAAAGAAATCATGACTAGCTTGATCAAATGTCAGCATTTTGCTTAATGTTTTCTTAGATTATTAAGGTGTACTTCATCATGACTTTTTGTCAGGTGGTCGTAGGTTTAATAAGGAATATTATCTTGAAGTTATGCGTCATTTCCGAAAAGCAATGTGATAAAAACGGGCAGAATTCAGAGTAGGAAAATAAACAAAACGACACGTTTGATCTCATTTTGTTTTGTTCTTTACAATGAGTAAAACAAAAACAGTGAGAGCGATTGTCCCATTTAGTTTTGTATATTGTTTTTGTTTTGAGCACTACAAATACACTAACTCAAGTGTGCGTATGTCCAACAAAAAATTAATGAGAAGAAAAAGAAAAGAAGAAGAGAAGAAAAGAGCAAATTATACGAATTTAACAGAATAACAAAGCAAGCACAAGAGCAAAAAGGAATTTTTTCGTTTGTGCTCTTTCTCATTTAGAAAATATTTGTTTTGGTTTTGCTCATGTACAATACGATTAAAAAAAAATTTAAAAGTTTATGACTTTGTGGTAACGTTTGCGAAATGTTTTGTTTGTTTGCCCACTCTGGCAGAATTACAGAAAAAAAACTCGTGGTTTTGAATAACGATAATGCTTGTTCCTCATTACTCCTCGTTGCTTGTTCATAAGTTTTTGGATGAAAAGACAACACTCCTCAGCCACCGTATTCACCAGATTTATTTTCCTGTGACTTTTTTCCCAAGATTAAAATTGTGAAATGTTTGCGTTTTTCTACGATTAAAGAGACAAAAACCGAATCATCGAATTTGGCCGTTTATGACTTTTTTCTATTTCCAAAATGAAAAAGAGCCATTAAAGGCTGGTGTTTTTCTACTATTGAGGTAAAAAAAACCAAATCATCGAAAAATCTTAAGTCCACATTAAGAGTGTATATCAGAACTGCTCCCTGGATTGTAAATATCGGTTGAAGTCAAGTTTTTTTGGCAGTTCATTTAACATTTCTCAATTTCAGACTAACTCAACTTGAATCATGAAGGATACACAATCGAGCAACGCGTTAAAGTTATTCAAGCTTACTATGAAAATGGGCGTTCAAATCAAAATGCATATCGTGCACTTTGTGATTCGGTAAATTTAATCATCCAAATGTAAGTACAATAGAAAAATACGTGCAAAAATTTTAGCAAACCGAGTCTGTTGGAGATGTGAAACCACCAGTGCACGCTGGTACAGCTCGTACTGCAAAAAATACTGCTGCTGTTCGCGATAGTGTGGGTGAAGAGCCGTCGACCTCAATTCGTCGTCGTGACTAACAATTGCACTTCTACGGCTCGTCGTTGATAAACATTATGATGTGGACGATATGTGGTTTCAACAGGATTCTGCCACTTGCCACGCAACTAACTAAATAATGGCTTTACGAGACAAATTTTAGTTTTATCTAACCAAGATCATGTGATTTGACACCATTGTGTTTTATTCAAAATCAACATAGGATCTTAAAATTTAACCAGCCTTTATCAGCCACACAAAAGGGCTGTACTTTACCATGGAAGAAATAATCATGAAGAAATAAATATTTTCTGAGACAAATGAAAGTTCACGTTCGTATTGTACAGATCTCGTACATTGATCGATAAGCTACCTTAATAGTAATTAAAGGTAAAAGGTGCCAACTACCAACTTAATATCACTTGGTAATGGAGTCGTAGATGCCCTTTTTAGAAAAGTTATTGTTTCTTGAATAAAGATTTTAATTTAAAAGCCCATTATTAAAGGCTCTCTACAAAAATGCAACTACTTATATAAGAAACAACAGATGTTTTGTTATTGTATGATGGTAATACTGTAAAAAAAACAGTGTTGCTATTTTCGAAACGAAAGAAAGCTTAAATTATAGGACAAAAAGGAAACTACGGTTCACAAAACTAACTATGATTCACATTAAAAGCAGTCTGCGAGTTGAGTCGATATTACTATTGGGCTGCAATTCCATCAAATATGTGTTTAATTTATATTCTTATAATAAATTAATCTAACTTAAAATACTTATTTTTACAACAACAACAACAACAACAAAATTAAACTCTTCACCTATTTTTGCCTTATTTTCTACATGTAAAGATTTACGGCCTTATTCATAAAAAATATCTTTGACTTAGACGGATAAACAAAATCTGATTTTTACCAGTCTTATGCATCATAAATCATATTTTATAAATTATCTTACACCTGACTGTGCTAAACTAAGCGGTAGCTAAATATCATAAATAAATAAATAATTTAATCTATAGTTAAGTAAAGAAAAATATCAAATAAATTTAAAATTTGCCAATTTTAGAGTGTAGGAAAAACAAATTAAAGCAAAGACAAGTAAAATTTTAGAACTTATTACATAATTTTGTTGAATATTATTCTGAAAAAAAAAAACGTTAAAATCCTTAAACAATAATAGAAAATTATTGAGAAAAATTATGAATAAAAAAAGAAAGAAATATTCTGAAGTTGTAATCCATATAGACATTTATGTAGACGTTGTTTTTATACAATTGAGTTGTTTTTTTATTATTATTATTTATAAATATATTTTATACACAAATTATTTATATATATATATATATTTTTTTTATTAAAAATATTGAAAAAAAAACAAGAAAAAATAGTGAAAAAGAAAATTGAAACTATTTTAATCTTTATCAAAATTTAGTAATCGAGAATAACCAAATTTAATACAAAATGTGAGAGAAAACGAATTTCGAAAATTTTTAAAAATAAGACAAAACTAAAAAAAAAAAATATTTAAAATTAAAAATAAAAATTTTTTATAAAAAATTTTTGTTATAAAAAATAGTTAATATATGTCATTAAGAAAAAAAATAAAACAAAAATTTAAATTTATATTGCGTTGAAATACTTCTTAAAATCCATATTATATACTATTTTTTGTACAAACAATTATTTAATTTTTTGGTTTTCTTACTCTTCATTTTTTTATTAAATTATTTATTTGCTTTAATACAGAAATAGTAAACACATTGATTTTTAAAACTTCCATTATTATATTATTTTCACAAAAATCATTATCATTGTCATTCTAATCGTCATCATCATCATCATTATAAAGTATTCTCATATGAGCAATACAATACAACAATGTTTTTTAAATACAACAATCAGAATAATAATTACACAGTGTGTCAGAAAATAAAAGTACGAGTACCTGGAAAATTATATTCTTCTCTGAAATCTTAAGTTATGGCTAAAACAATGGTTTTTCGGTATGTTTAACATTTAATAGCTTATTGTGTATTGATTTTATTTTCTCAGTCAATTTAGAAAGTACAGATAAAAATCTTTTGAATGATACTACTGTGCAATACTAAAAAATGTGTGTTAATTTGACCAGCACACAAAAATAACTAATTTTTCACGATTTTTCAGATACGTCATACATACATACATCTTGTTATTACTCATCTTTTAACAATGTGTGAGAGTGGGGTTTTCATACATCTTTTTGTTACTCATCTCTTAATAATGTGTGAGAGTGAGCACGTTCTTTTAATATTTCTTTCCATACACGCATGTTTGAGACTGGAAAATATTTAAATTTTTTGATTTTCCACAACAATTTTTGAAATATTTTTGTATTGTTGCTAAACAAGAATACAAAAAATGAGAAATATTCGAATGAGAATAATGTCCGCGATAAAACAATTCGAACTTATTTTATTGACTAGATATATAGTAGTAATGGATGCATGAATTCTGATCTTGATAAAAAGAGCTTTATTTCTGGCCATATGCGGTTTTTTGTCTCGCATATTCATCAATTAAACGCTGCAATTAGTTTGCATTTTGACGACAATTAATAAAAATTATACTAAAAAAGATACGCCATGACCTTGTCAGCGTAGGGAATTATTTCCGGTTCTTCTATCGGTTTGATTCTTTCATCATCTAATTGGTCTCGGGTGTGAAGTGGTGGATTCAAGTAGATTTAATTGCGTTAAAATATGGCCAAACACTCTATTTACACGTATTTAAAAGCGTTCATATATGATATTTAGAATAGCATTAACCGACGTTCAGTCAATATGAATGGTGTGCAGTCGTTAAATTCTGCTATCATATATTTAATTGTTTGTGAGAGGCATAACAGTTAGACGGGGTTCTCTGTGGAAAAATTGATCAAAAGTGGCAAAAAGTTTTTGTACTCTGAAGTAGAAATATATTTACAAGTTAAACAAGTTTAAAAAAAGCCGAGAAGATGTGAATGACGACGACATACGTTCTGCAAGGTCCATCACATTAAAAATTAAGGAAAATATTGAGAAAGTGAAGAAACTTGTTGTGGAGTAGTGTCGAGACACTATTAAAATAAAATCAGAGCTAGTCGATATATTGGTTGGCTCATGCCTACAAAAAACGTTAAGAATTGTGAGAAACAATTCATGGCTCTGGAATCACCTGCTTATTCAATATTGCTTGTTCGCAAAAACCGTAAATATGGCTCAGCCACAGTATTCATCAAATGTCCTCTGTTTTCATGTTTTTAAATTCGAAATTATTTGTAAAGGGAATTACTTTTTAGCTAATACAGTAGAAATTGATGAATAAAGAAACATTTTTTTAATAAAACTCATACTATCGGGTTTGAGTGCGCTAATAGTAAATATAAGCTACTTTCCTAGTGCGCCGGTCGTATATTTAATATCCACCAGATGGTGTTTTTCAATACGCCGTGTAGTTAGTCAGGAATTAATTTAATATTGGCTGTAATCACTCTTCTATGCTAATTCCGTTGCAAGCCTTGCAAAAATGCAATTGTAGTATCTGTGCCTACATTTTATTATTGTTTAACATATTTTGCTACATTTGCAATACTTCCAAGATCACTCTTGTAGTGCAAAAAAAAAATAAATAAATAATCACCTTTATCGTAAATAAAATTTTACTTTTCACAAAAGTCTTTTAAAGAAATTTTTAACATTTTACGGGTTTATGCAGAGTTTTTCACTACATTTTACTGCATAGGCCAGAATTTATGAAAATGTTTCTTTAAAAATTGCAAGTAAAAATACAAGACTTTTATTTGCAGCAGAAATACACACTTCCAATTCCTAAGTTAACTTGTAACACCATTCAAGAGGTTACAGTTTCAGCTTTCTAAATTCACTAAAACCATATTAAAACCAGTTTATGTTTTATAGTTATTTCTTATTTGGTGAAAAATTCCTTTAAAAGCGGTTGTTATTGGCCTGTAACTTGAGATTTTGGCGACATCTTCAAAAATAGGTTTTTGTTATCGTTGATTGGTTGACAATAGCATGTACCAGATAATTTTATTTTTCTGTTTTATCTTTCCTTCTTCTAATACACTGTGTTATTATTACGAGTAAAATAATATAACATTGGAATAGCAAAACATATTTATAATTTTCTTCTTTTTATTTATATATAATTGTATATAGACCATATAAGATAAATAATAATAAAAATAATACACAATGAAAGATATATAAAAATATTTATTAATAAATATATGTAAATTATTTTTTATTTTATTATTTAAACGTTTATTATATTGAAAACAGATAAATAGACAGTCAAAGATAGTTTAGAGGTAGAAGGTAAGGAAATGGAAAAATAAAATACGAGTAACAAATAAGAAATCGTTTTATAGAAAGAGGAAAATATTTTTTTTTTTCTGTTTTAAGATACATTTCTTATTTTGTATTACCCTATATCATATAGTACAGTAAATACAAAGAACGAATACATTTGTGCCCTTCTATATATTCTACTGGCCTTGTCCACAATTAAAAATTCCAATTTCAGAAACTGTTGAGATGACTTAATTATTACCAAATCGCTCTTAAACCAGGTAAGACTTTTCAGCCAAAGAAATAATGCTCTTTTAAATGATAATTTTAATGAGGATAGTGCCCGCCTCACACACGAAATGGGATGAAGATCGGGCTATACACCGGGTTATACATCGGGTATTTAATAAACAACAAGCTTTTGATAAAGTAAGGCATTAGGTTTTAATATCTAAACATTTTTTTACCTATCCTATCCACAATGGGGAAAAAATCATTTAGCATTTAGAGATAGGAATAATTAAGTATTTTTCAAGAACTCAAATTTATTTCCCAGATCCCATTTTATACTCGTTATATACTTAAGCTCCAACTAAGTACGTGAGTTATCAAGCCAAAGTTAGTAAACCTATACTGACATATTTAATGAGACCTTTCGTAGCTGGGTCGAAAACTAGTTCAGTTCTGATAGTGTTTGTACATATTCCTTAACAGATGTTAATTCTCATAAGAACACCATTATTAGGATCTTAGGCTATTAAAATTCATAAAATAAGTTTTAATCATTTTTTGAGAAAGACCGAGAGAATCTGCTATTTATTGAGCCCTAAATAGAGCTTATTTTCCAGCCTGATCTTTCTTTTTATTTCAGTTCAGGCATTGTTCTCTGGTTAATAGTGGATACTAAGTTTAAAAATTCCTATTTCATTTGAACATTACAACTGCAGATGGAACTATATTTCAGTTCATCCTTTCATTCATTTCATTATCTTTATCTTGTTCACATTTACCATTCGAACTATTTTTGACGATTGTGTTTCCATTTTTGAACACACTTTACCTATTTCTAATTCTATTCTCCGGTCTATATTTATACTGTTTACAAACACGAGGAGCTTATTTTGTTGAAAAATTTGCACGATAAAGAACCCCTTTGCCTTAGATATCGTGAATGGTATGGTTTAATAGAGAGGTCACTTTCTAGTCTAACTCACGATTTTGTTATGTTGGTATTCTGTGCTCAGACATGATTTCGAATAGTTTTCTCCTTTCTGCGGTTACAATTCCAGACTTATAATCAATAAAGGGGAATCAGAGATGGGCTTGACCGTAAATTTGCTTTTCGTGAATCCTTTTCCGAACTTACCGCAAAGTGAAGATTGTTCATTTATTCGATCAGATCGGTGAATTAGGGCTTCGGTCTTCCACAACTGAAACCCATTTACACGACATATATTTAACTGCTTTCATATATTTGAAAGTTATCTGTACAACATAACAAAGTAGCAACAAAAAAGTAGCTTGACCTGCCAATAAAGTACATTATACACATTGCCGCAAGTATTACATTATTTGTAATAGGAAATAGACTTATTTCGTGGTGGCTGGTGTAAACGATCTTTTACTACTTATATAATCGTGTTTTCAAACGTAAGTAAATTTGAAAAAACTTATTTGATACCAGATTATTATTTTTATCTCTGCATGCAGCTATTCATTTATGATATATATTCTATATTTACATCATAAGTGTAGAAGAACGGTGACATTTGGTGCCATATTCAGAAATGGTAGTCAACTTACATACGAGTATATAATTATTTATTAATTTTTTGAAAATAAGTGATGCCTTTTGATCTTTCTAAAAGTTACAAATTACTTATAAATTAAAAAAATGTTCAAGTCAGTGTGAGAATATAATACTTTCAGAGCCCGAGAAATAGGCTTGTGGACAGATGTGATAGTCTGCTGGCGTTCGGTTTAAACCAAAGGCTTTGATTTGGAGCAGCTTGTAAACTACGTTGGTAAAATAAAGAAAAATACAGTGCAAGAAAAAAAACCTGCTTCTAATTTGTAATAATGTTGCAAATTCAGTAAATGAAATGATATTCCCTGATTCGATTGCAAGGTTTTATAGGTAAAACTTATTTGCAGTAATGTTTTCATCACATTGTTACTTTTCCTGCAACTTTTTTGAAATATTCTGTTGAGTGTTATGATTGTAAATTATTTAGGCTTTAATAAATAAAACTATTCTAACATAAGAATTGTTTGTAGCTGTATTTGATGATATAGGGTAATATATGTATAAGCGGATAAAATAATTACATTAAATGTCTGTACAAGCTTCTTTAAATGTTTTTAAAATATAATTCCTGTTTAGACACTTATTGTAATCACAATTCCTTTAGTGTTGTTAAAAATTTACAGTGAATTGAATTAAATTAAAAACAAAGTTTTAGTTAGAGGAAAAGGAAATTAAAAGCACGCTTTAGCGTAATTTACACTGAAAGAAAAATAATAATAATAAATAGGTGACATTTCTTTTTTTTAAACACCTTAGCCTAGAACTGCAACGTTTTGTGAACATATTTTAATTTTGTTAACATTTTGGTTTTCATAGAAATTACTTTTGCAGGGAATTAATTTTTCAGTTTTGCAGAAATAAAGCAGTACTGTTTGTTAAAGGCGACCCAAAACCGAAATTCATTTCAAGAACGGCGGAACAAAAAAAAATTGTATTGCAAAGCTTTGCTTTTAAAGCTTTACTGAACAATTTGGTTAGTAAAGTATTAATTTTAATAAAAAAACAAAAAAAAAAAAAAAAACGAATATTTTTTTATTGTGAAACTCACTCACCATTTTGTAATCGTCAATTTTTGAAATAGACCGTAAGAACATGTTGACATAGACATATGTGGGTAAATTTTCTATAAAAATCAGTTTGGGGGATTGGATTAAGAATTACAGTAGAATTTATTTTTATTTCAACAGTATTAGTATTTTGATTTTTAGTTAAAACACACAAATATTTAAGAATTATTTGTTAATTAAAAAAAAAAAAAAAAAAAAAAAAACAAGAAAAAAATTTTATTTTTTAATAAAAAACAATTTAGTACAGAAGTAAATAAATGAAAATTTTTAAAAATTATTTATTTTTTAGATAATTTTGAGACTTAGACCTGCTTAGCATTAAAATAATGAAATAAATAAATTGGTTTTAAGAATCTTAAACTCTTTACATATAATTCGGAAACAAAATTGTTACGATTTAGGATTTTGTGATGGTTAATGAACGTAATGGTGGAACACAAATTTATAAATCAAATGAAATAAGAAATGAATTAATCTTTTTGTTTTTAATAAAATGTAGAAAAAAATGTCTGTATGGATCTCATTAAATTAAAACTAAAATATAAAAAATTTTAAATTTAAAAACTTAATTTAAAAACAAAACAAAATATCAATTCTTTACGGTATTTAATAATTAATAAAATTGAAAAATGCATGCCACACATTTTCAATTTCAAATCTGTTTTTTTTATCTAAAAGGAAAAGGATTGATTTCTTTAAAAAAAAAAATTAAAAAAATTTTATAAAAAAAAGAAATAAAAATTAATATTCAAAAAAGGAAAATAAATTTTTTTTTATTTTTAAAACTAAAATTTACGTCTAAAGCACATTAATTTATATGTATATATTTTTTTTTGTTTATAAAAAAATTTAAAAATAAAATCTCACAGTGTTTAAACATCAAAATTATATAGTTTTTTTTCTTTTTTCTTAATTATATTCCATTATAAATATTTGCATACTCGTCTATTTTTTTCTCTTTTTTTTTTCCTTTATTTTTGTTTTAATAGATAAATAAATAATTTTTATTAGACGTTATTAATATTATTTTATTATTGTGTTTATATATAAATATAAAATTATATATATATATTATTAAAATATTATAAAATAATTATTATATAGACATAATATAACACAGATTCAAGAAGAGTTCAAGTCTGAGAAAGTTAAGAGAGGGAGTAAGAAAGTTTTGAACAAATAGTAGTAATAGTAGTAGTAGTATTAGTAGAAGAATAAAAGAGTAAAAGAGATCCAAACGACATTTTAAATTTTATTTGTTTTTATAAAAAAAATAAAAAAAAAATAATTATTAAAAAAAGGTTATTTAAAAATTAAATTTTATTTTACATGTTCTTCATTCATACGTTATTAAAAAAAATAAATATAAAAATAATAAAAAAAACATATAATTTTATTATTAATATTTAAGTTTAAATTGCCAATTATAAATCTAATTTATGTTTTGTATTAACAGCTGTTCTGTTGTAATTTATAAAAATAAATTACATTTGTTTCTATAAGTATATATAAAAAAACGTACAATTTGGCGCAAAACTTATATCATAATTTGTTAAATTTCGACTGCATTATTGCCAAGTGAAGGCGTCGTATCACACTAAGCTTTTCTACTTATAGGTGTAATAAAATAACCTAATTTAGAGCGTAAAGCATGACATGAACTTAAACAAAAGCGCTAACGTTGTACAAACAACAGTGATATTTACTTCCATTGTTTAATAAAAACCGCTAAGTAATCATAATAAAGAGAAATGAAATTACTTAACAAAATAACAGTCGTTTTGCAGCTAACTTCACTTCTTTACGTGTACTCCCTGTCAAAATTTATATGCACGTAAGAATTTTCGACAGATAGATATCGTTTTACGCTCTAACTTGGGTTGGTCTATAAAAAAGTGCCCAAAAAAAATCATAACATTTTCATTACAAACCAAGTAATTATGGGCAGCAAAATAAAAACTTACCAACCATTAGAAAAATAATGGCTGAAACCTATAATATAGTAATGGGTGTTTTTTATAGAGTGACACAAGTTTAAATCATAATAAAGCAATGAAATATATTTTTAATATCAATATAACGGGCTTTATTAAAAATAAAATTTTATAAAATCAATGTTTAAATATAACTTTTGCCATGTGGCCGCCACGGCTGGCGCGTAGAAAGCGCAATTTGGAACACCAATTTTCAACAATTTACAATGGGCCAATGACTCCGCCGGCCCATAAAGCGCACCAAACAGTAATATTCTGTGGAAGTAATTTTGTTCCGACAAAAGCTGGTGGATTCTCTTTCTCGAATTGTGACAATTCTGCTTATTTACGTAGCCATTCAACCAGAAATGGGCTTCATCGGCAAATAAAATTTTCAATGGAAATTCAAAATCGATATCAATAGAATAGAACAATTATTTTGATTAAAAATTTCAACAATTTGCTTGCGTTCCTCTGGTGTAAGTCGATTCGTATTGAAATTTCAAAGCAAACTTAACGAAAAGCAGCTATCAACCGTTAACTTAACAGTTGTTCCAATAAAGCACTGATGCCAAATCAAAGTTGTGATACTCTATAAGAAACACGCGATAAATAAATAATATATGTATATATGATTATATTTTTAATGAAACACTAACAAATTCTATATGTGATTGTCTTAGGGCGAAAGTAAATCAAAAATCTCAATAGTATTTCTTTTGCTAAAAAAAAGGCGTAATTAAAGATATTAAATTCAGCTCTTAGCGGCCTTTTGTTTTCGATGAAAATGTTACGATTGTAGAATATCTTCCATTTTTTGTTTTCTTTTTAGAAACGAGTGACTATTTTTACGATATGGTTCTCAAATAAACATTTTGTAAATAAAAATATTTAATATTTAAAGAAAAATTACGGCATTCCTTATCGAAAAAAACATTGCAATGACAATGCTATGAATTTGGAACAACTTTTTTTGTTAGTTTTGCTTAGTGGCTAATATTGCGACACGCAACTCCAATAAACTTGTTATTAACTTGTATATAAAAAATTTATAGAGTACAAATTTTAAACAAGTTTATTTTGTTCAAATTCAAATACCGTAATTTGGTTTCAGTTCTCTTTTTTCATTCATAACAATATGACAGCCAATTTAAATTGTGACTAACTCTTGCGCCATTTTGTATAAATATGTTCCCTAAAGCCTTTACAGGTAATCATTCAGTTTTAATCAAAAGAAATGCTTATTTTTTATAGCCCCATGTGTTTTCCTATTTGTAACAAAATCTTAGAATGCGTCTTAACTATATATACATATCGTCGTGCGAGAGTTTATGTGCTCTATCCGCCATTTCATATATCTCTAGTTAATGATGCCACTTTGGGATTTTGACACCAACATTTTTAAAATCTGCAATCCGTTTTCGGCTATTTATCTCCAAAACTAGACGAGATATTCGAAAACGGATTGCAGACTTGAAAAATTTGGAATCGAAAACGAAAACCTAAAGTGGCATCATTAACTCGAGATATATAAAAAACATAAAATTCCGGATAGAGCACATTAACTCCCGCACGACGATATATGTATATTAAAATATTAAACTTAAAGCGTGTTTAGAATATACTTATATTTATGGAACAGAACACATAACTTCCCACACAGTATTGCATTTGTGTATTAGATATTCCAAGTGCTGTTGTTTTAAATGGCTACATGTCGATTCAACTGCATAAATTTTAAAAAACTAAACGTGTGAAGCCGCATAGTGGACAAAAACCGTAAGTCGAAAACCTATTTGAAAACTCTTTAATTTTTTTTTTGTTTTATTGCAAAGTAAGCGGCAAAAATTGTTGTTGCCGATCAGGCAGGGCTGCCAGAATTGGGGTTCATTTGCTGGTCAAAAGGACAAAACAAGTGATTTGGGTATTGGAAATTTTATTGGGATATTAAAAAATATTTTTGGGATACTTTGGAGGGGTTTTTATTGTACTCGTAAAAATTTAAAAATACAAAAAGTTTGTGTAAAAGAGAAAAAATCTTGTTGGAGAAATCCGTATTTGAAAAGTTTCGATATTCCGAATTATTACCAGTAAAAACGAAATCAAGTGTGGCTTTAATCTTTTTATCTTAAGTGTAAATTAAATCTCAATAGAAACAGTTTAATGGCTGGGTGTGAAAATGGAGAAAATGAAGAACAAAAAATTTGAGGTATTCGGGTAGCCCGCCCCCCCTCCCCTCCAAAAATCCCATCTTTAAAAAGCCGCCATTAACATTCCACCTTCCTCTTCCTTTGGCCTTGGCACCAAAACGAATGATCAGGAGAAATCGTCACCTGCTGAGAAGTAGTAGATTACAGCTACCTACTTAAGCGAAGATCCTCACCACTTCACAATACACAGACAACAACTAGGCGTCCTCCCTATTCAACGAAAGGTGGAGCAATTCAAGGGTGGCCTTTGCAGTGATCAATTAACAGCAACTTGTCTCATCGCCATACTGTGTAACATAATAGAAACCATAAAAAAAGTTACTCAATCTATCTTTGACTTCGATTCCATTCTGGTGCACAGCACGAGTAGGGATTTACTCTCTGAGGTTTCGTCTTAGTAAAAAAACTGTACGTAATATTTCAAGAAACCAGCTGATAAGTTAAAATTAAGGAATTTTTAAACTTTATAAAAATTATATTATTAATTTTATAATATCGGTGACTATCAGTAATGTGATGTCATAACGTTACAACAATGAAAGTCAGTAAAATTGTTTAGAGTTTTATGGTTTGTAAAGGAAAAGTACCATGGGGCTATAAACGGCTAAAGTGAAACACGAACAAAATGTTTAGTTGAATATATTTTACTGTCATTTCTTTTTATTTGTTTTTCTTTTTTTTTAATCTACACAAACTCTAAAGAAAGAAATAGAAAATGAAATTAAAATAATTTAAAAACGGTGCCGCTTCACACTAGGGAATATTATCATTAAACATTTGCTGTTTATAAACTTTCAAATTTCCTTCTTTTATATAGCATGAACCGGCTCTATCGAACAATAGAAATAAAGAAAAAATAATAATTTTTGACAGTTTTTAAAATTTTGTATTTCAGTGTATTTGAGTAAAAGTTGTAGAGTACCTCATATGTTTTTTTTTTCATTTTAATAAAATAAAAGCTAAAATTTTGAATGCTTTTTTAAGTTCATTTAAATAAATAATTACTAAATATTATAAATAATTTGTAAAAACAATTTCACGTTTATATTTTTGTTGATTATTTTATTATAAAATTTTTTATAAGTAAATTTTTATATATATTTTATTTTTTTTATATATAAATATGTTGCATTTTAAACATTAGACGAAATAGTAACAGAGAGTTATAAAAAAAAGTAAGATATAGAATAAAAAATATGTTTTTATTTTATTTTTACTATGAAAATCGTTAGAAAAAAAATTATTTTATTTGTTTAATTGACGGAGTTATTATATTGGATCACTGTGCACATTCACAGATGAAAAATATAATTTTTTTATATAAATTTACAATTAATATTGGAAAAAAAATATTTTTTTTCTTTTTTTTTTTTTGTAACTGTAAGAAAATAATATTTACAATTCGTAGTTATAAAAAATTTATATATATTTATGGATTGTAGTAAAAATTGTAGAATAAAAAGGTCAAAAAGGAGTACATATTTGGTTTGTAAAACGGAGTTGTTGCTCAGGGTTACTCGATAAAATTTACAGATTATTCTTTTTTTTTGACATTTTCTCGTTAAAGAAACATTATAAACCTAAACGCTTTTTGTTTTTTTTTCCTGTTTCTTTGACTGGGTCTTTGTTAGGGTCTTTAACATATTTTTCGTAGACTAAATGGGTTTTAAGTAGACTAGAGTTTATAGACTACAGATGAAACGATCTGAATAGCCGTTAGAAGTAAAGTTTAAGTAGTAGGAAGTATTTACTATAGACAGTCTTAGTATGAAAAAGTAAGAAACACATTCTATTTCTAAAACCTCATTATTTTATGTTTTAAACTGTGTTTTTGTGTTTTCATTCTTTTTGTAATTTTTTTTTATTTTCTTTGAATTGCGATACATTATCCAACGCGCACTTACCATGGTAACATCATCGATTTTTGAAATACTTCTTACGAAAATGTTGACGCGCACAACGGCTGGACCATCTGTATGTATGACAAGTTAATGTTTGATTAAGATAATAATAATAAATTAATGAAATACAAATTCGTATTTTAAAAACGTAGAAAACAATTGAACGAACTAAAAGAAAACAATTGACAAATAAAATCCTTTCATTTCATACGACACGCAGATTGACACTCATCAGGTTTCCTTAGGCTATTAAAAGTTTTTATTATTTTGTTTGTTTTATATTTAAAAAATATTTAATTAAATTTAAAAATAAAGCATTATACTTGTTAGCTGTAAATACTTAATTTATCTAAATAAGATTGTTGTCTAAAAATACTTAAGGGGTTATATAAATTATTAATAAAGATGACATACCTGTACCACATATAGTAGTGAACAAAATTATAGCATTTGGAAACAATACTAAGAGTTTTTATGACATTCGCACATATATTTGTATTACAATATTAAAAATCTATTAAACTTTACTAAACGTATTGGCTAGTTTTGTGTGTGCTATGGAAAGAGCTTGTAAGGATTTAAATGAAGTGTATGCTTGTTTCAAGAACACTATGGGTGTAATGGTATATCTGTCATCTGAAGAGTCATGTATTTACTAAAAATTTTGCCATATATAAAAATCAAGAGTTTAGTAACTGAACAACTCGTAAAAATAGTTGAAACTCCCCACACAAATGGCGGTTCAAAAATGCCAACTTTTGGGGCACTAGTTGGTGATTATCGTAGTGATAATAGTAGAGATGATGGTGATTATAGTAGAGACGCTAAGCATTACAGATGTGTTACCGTCGGAGCACTGCCAAAAAATTGCGTTTTTGTTAGTTGCGAATAATTTGAATTGGTTGATGCCACTGCGTTCTTAGCTATTGAGCTTAATTTGAATTTTAGCCATCAAACAATTAAACCCGGCTGAGTAAGAATTCACAACAACAAGTGATGACGCTCAATTCTCACTGATCGGTTATGTCCACTATTAAAATTGCCGCAAATGTGATTCAGAAGACACTAAACTGAAGTATCACTGGTCCATATTTTCTTAATTAAAATGACGTTGTTAGCACAGACTTTTTTAGCCTGCAATTTAAGACTACCGATTGCCACAAAACACAAAATACCACTGATTTGGAATTAATTGCGTGAGAACTTTCGCGGTTGCATTTGGTGTAAATTTTGGTGTGAAAGTATCACTGGTCCGTATTTTTTTTGAAAATGTAATTCTTAGAATTGAGTTTTTTGGCCTGCAGCTTAAAATTACGAACTGAACGATAACGGGTTTGACACAACCCACACAACACCACCGATTTGTGTCTTAATTAAATAAGACATTTTGCAGTTGCGTAATTCTTCTTTTTTGTGACGTCAATGACAATCTCTAAAAATTGGAGCATTTAAAACCTAAAATTCATTAAGTTAGCGACCATTGAAACTGATCGCAAACTACCTCAAAAAAATTGCCAGCATTAACCGCTCCAGAGGCGGTAAGTTAAATGTCACTGTATTTCGTACATAAATTTTCAACAATTATAATGAAGAAAAAAAATTGAATACAAATCTTAGCTGGATATTGATTTTATTTAACTTTAATTTTAAAATTGAAAAAAATGGATGATCCTGTCTAAAACCTATTATCACTATTCAAGGTGTTTCATTGTGGCCCCGACATAAAGTCCGTAATGGAAAAATTGTATCCAAAGAAGACTTAGACAGTTTCATCTTCAGGCAATGTGTAGATTTGTTGCCTACAAAATCTATTATCAATATGTAAAGCTCGAGTATTTGGGATATTTCAAAATTTCATTTTTTGATATTATCTACTCTGACATACTAACAGAGATATTCTAAAAGAAACAATTAATTTTGATAACCGCAATGGCATCGAAAGAAGCCTAAAAGTTTATTTTAAATATTTAGATATTTAATATACAAAAACACATAATTTCCCATTACAACCCTTTTTAGAGTTACGCCCTAACCATCGCAGTACGTGCCTTTGGGCATAATTACTCTTTGATGATAATAATAAATAATACGGCCTAACCATATTGTTTGCATCAATTTTAATCTCTCTATTTTTTCTACAGTTTAATGTCGAATTCGAATGACAGACTTGAGCTCTAGTTACTCTCAGAGCTTTTGCCAGAAGACTGCTAAGGTGGTCGCCGAAAGAAATTCTTTTTATATTTCTTTCTTTCAAATTATCACAGCTGGTGTTTGAACCAGAAACTCTCGTCTAGTAGTTCTACACACTATATACTAGACTACGACGGCTATATACCCGTATTTATGTATAAATGTTAATTATGATGGAGAACAGTGTTTCTCTAAATTTGTGCTATAATTTTGTCCACTACTTTATGTATGTAAAACGTTTTGTTTAAAGAAAAACAAAAAAAAAAAACATTTAAAATTGTAAAAATTTAAATGTAAAAACCAACTTAAATGTAAAGAATTTTAGAGAGTTTAAAGAAACAAATAGAAAACCTTAAAGCTAATAGTGAAACCGGAGTTGGAAGTTATTGATTAATATATTTTATGTTTTTTTTTAAGTTAATATTAATAAAATTCCTGCAATTAAATATTACTAAATGTTATGATATTTTTAAAAAGTAAAAAAAATAATATTTTTTATATAAAGTAAAGAACAAATGCTTATAAATAAAACTGCATTGAACTTAGAGTAAAAAAAGAAAAAAAAAAGTGACAACTAAAGTAAAAATTTAAAAGAATTGTATTTTTAAAATAAAATTATTATCTAGAAAAATAAAAACATGCTATATTTCTTAGCGCTTAATAAAATTCTATAATTTAATGTTCTCTGTTATTTATTTTTTTTTCAATTCCCTATAGGTTTTTCTTCTGCCTAAATGGCAACAAAAATAATTAAAACTTAGAAAACAGAACAAATTATTATAAAAAAAAATAAAGAAAAACCTTTCTTAGCTGGGTTTTGGGGAAAAAGTGTTTGCTTTTGGTATTTGAAAAAATACAGAATAAATAAATAAATAAATAAAAAAGTTAAATTATATAAAAGCAAATAATTAAATTGAAATTTAATTAAAATTGTTGGTTCAACATATATTTTCTCTATTACTTAATAAAATTTAAATGAAATTCATAACAATTTTTGCTTAATTTTTAATTGTATTTTTTTCTTTTTTTTAATTTAAAGAAATAACATTAACAATTAAAAAAAATTTAACATGTTTTAAAACTTTTTTTTTTTTTAATTAAAAAACTTTGTATCTAAATTGTGTATTTAAGATGGCTAAAGAGTGAATGAACGCCGATAAAAAGTCAATGTTAAGGATTTCATTTCATTGAATTATTGTTCTTTAAATAATCTTGTAATTTTTGCAATTCATAATTAGGAATTATTTAAATTTTCAATATTGCTGTTCTCAATATTTTTTATTAATGAATATGAGAAAAAATAACTTCCTTTTTAAAGAATTGAAAATCTTACCACTATACTGTCACTCTAACTCAATATTAAAGTACTTAAATAATTATTTTAAAATATTCCTATCATCCTGTTATTACTAAAAAGCGAGTTTAGTTATTAGAGTTTAAGTTATACGCCCCAAAGAAGTACAACATTACGGTCTGTTTGATATTTTAGAGAGATCTTTAAACCTTATTTTTATTAAGCAAATAGATTTTTGTAGCGTTCTTTAGCCCTTAAGGGGGCAGTATCCGAAAATACTATTCGGCAATTTATATATAAATTTCCTTGGGAAAGTACAGAGTAGGTGGAATTCCATCACTACCTGTGCTGTTTCTAGGACACTTTGGCCGCGGTATTACTCTGGGAATATTGTTGATTCCTCATTAGTCTGTGTTCAAACTTATAGCGGCGTATACGGGTCACTGGCGGATGGGTAGACACGCAGAGAGGTTGGACCTTCCCTTTAATCCGCAGTGCAGAAATTGCGGGAATTCTTCTCAGAGGGAGACTGTGGAACATTTTCTTTGTGATTGCCCAGGTCTGGCAGTCAGACGTTTGAAGTATTTGGGGTGCCCTTTTTCGATTGCTTGACGCAATGTGCGAACCTGGACCCCCTTATTTTACTCCAATTTATATACAGCTCTGGTTGGCTGTAGCTCTTTTAATATTTTATTTTTAGATGATTTCAGTTTGATCCTGCAATGGTTTCAAAACGGCACCTTGTGCTAATTGTACCATTTGACTTACCTACCTAACCATATAAGTATTTACTATAAATAAGTATGTTAACACTAATTACAAAGCATCTCCATTTGGTCTTATGCGTAATATCTCTAATTGACTAGTGGGACTGCTCGCTCTTTTACTATTCCAAATTGCTTATTTTGAACTTAAATATGCCTTTCTAATATATTTGCCAAAGTTTATTGAAGTAAAAAATAATAGACAATGACAACATGCTTGAAATGATGCTTCAAATATTCACAATAATGAATTGCAAAAGTGCTGTAGTGCTTATTGATTGTCAGACAGGCTATAAGAAATTAATAAATTAGAAGTGTAGCAGTCATATTAAGAATTGAGTAGAATTAAATTGAAAACGAAAAGAAAAAAAATACAACAGACAATAGGCTGATTCATTGAGATTCTGGGCAATCATCATTAGCAGTCATTACAGGCAAAGATGTATGAAATTTCTTTTTTTTTTCTCTCTTCTGGCAAGACACAAGTAAGTGATTATTTAAAGAACTTTGAATTTTCTATTAAAAATTGTGAATTTAAATTTTGATTTTTTTTTTTGTTACCAAATACAACAATGCAAGGATTTCATTAATTTGTTTGCTTTAAATGTGAAGTAATGAAAATATTTGTTATCGATTGGATGGTAAATATTTGTTTGTTTGTTTGTTTTATAAATATATTTATATGTTAATAGTATGTATGCAAGAAAAAAAAACAACTCTCTAGTTTGTAAATTAAATAAGAAATTACTACAAATTCGAACATACGTTTTTTTTTTTTTTGGTAAAATTATTTTTAAATAGCATTTGCGTATCTAAGATGTGACTGATAATATGAGTTACGAGTACGACTTTATAATTTGCTCTTTTTTATTTTAATTTTCTAATTTTCTGAGGGGTGAAAAGGGTCAATTTGTCTATCAATTAAAGTTCTTGATAATGTACTGATATGTAAATATGCTGGGATTTTGGGTATTTACTTTAAATAGTATTGGGAATTGTGTAAGATTTTGTATAGAGAAGTAAATGATAAGCAAGATATTAAGTATGTTATGGACAGTGTAGTTGGTGAGGAGAATATATGGGAAGTGTATAAATTTTTTGGTTTTTTTTCGATTGTTTTGAATTTTTTTTTAATTTTTTTTAAATTTTTTTTTTGTTTTTTTTGTTTTGGATTTTCTTTTTAAGGGTCAGTTTTTTATTTGATTATAAATATTGATAATTGTTGAATTGGTTGAATTAATAATATTTATAAGATTAAGGAAACTGTTAAATAATTCAATGGTGGGTTATTTTAGCTAAACTTTAGTTAATCCAAAGCTTAGTGTGAGTATAAATATAAATTGTTACTACAATTAAATTTCACTACAACTTCTACAAATTGGCAATATTATTAATATTTATAATAATAATAATATTATAAAATATATTTTCATTTAATATATTATTTATAATTTATTTTATTTTATTTCTGTTTTTTATTTTTTAATAATTTTTTTTTTATTTTGCTATAAAATAATTAATTAATTTATAATTTTTTTTTTGTTTGTTTGTTTAATAATTAATTATTTTATTTTTTTGCTTTTGCAGCCATATTCATAATAAAAAGTTAGCCTCTCCTTAATACTCTTCACTATTGCTGAGTTTATAGTAAGTATTAGTCCTTAGGGTTGGGTGGGGGAAGAGTGGCTAACTAAAATATTTCGTATTTAATTTTCCATAGTATGTTTTTTGTTGTTTCTTGTAGAACTTAAAATTTTAGACTTAGCCACTCATTAGCCAACAGTTTATTCAAATATTGACTGTATTTTGACTAAAAACATCCCGGTTATAGTTAAAATCAACTCTAATTGTGATCCTCTATGATAGTAATTCTCGTTCATCTTTTTTTTTTTTTGTTTTTTCTTAATGAATGATATTCTTATTTGTTTTATATATAGTATTTATATTAAATGTCAAAATTTAGTCTAGAGTGAGCCAAGTTTTTCTATTTTGCAGATTTTACTTTATAATCATGTTTCAGAATGAATGAGTTATTAAATAAAAAAAAGTCCTGAGTCAATGATTTTAATTATGCATGTTATTTAAATTTAATTTTTTTTTGTTTAATGAAATATTTGAATATTTGATTTTTTTTTTTTTTTTGTGGTGGCAATAATTTTCATTATGAATTCGGCTGTTGATAGAATGTTTTACATTTTATTTCTTTTGAAAATATGAAGCTTTTACTTAGTCAAGACACTAACCATGTCGTCAGTTAAATGCCCTCTGTCACTCTATTTTGGTCAAATTTTTAAATGATGTGATGTTGGCGAAAACGAAAAAATAACAAAAAAAAATTTGCTTTTTTTTGGAATCAGTTGTCACTATCCAACTGAAAGATGCCCTTGATTTTTTGTTTTCCTTTTTGTGTTTGCAAAATATTTTATAAATATTGAAGGGACAGAACAAGTTTTTTAAAATGTAACCACGACTCTCTGAGAATACATGTAAGTATTTGTAATTACTGTTTTAAATATCCATTTCAAATTTAGGCATTCTAACCTTAAAAAATTAACAATTTAATGATTTAATTTAACTTTTTTGGCATAACCTCAAAAATAACGAAATATTGTTTGTTATTAAAAGATATTAAAACTCAAGGACTTTGTGTTCATTGTTTTAAAACAAAAAGTTCATTAAAATTTTTTAATACTAGCCTAAACCCGGGTTGCTTCGATACACTTACCACTACCATTTGTCAATATTTTAACTGTAGCCGATCTCGAAATATACAAAAGTTAATAGTTAGTTTCAAAACTTCACGTGATATAAAAGAAATCAATTTTAAACTTGTATTGGTAGGTGACACGCCCACTTATTCACGTGATATAAAAGAAATCAATTTTAAACTTGTATTGGTAGGTGACACGCCCACTTGTCCAATTCCGTCTACTTTCTTACTAATAATTTTCCTTGACTGTGAAGTCGATCAGGTTAGAGACTTTAACTTTAATCGTTTTCAAGAAATTTAGTATTTAGTTTGTATGGGGGGTACCACGCCCACTTTTCCGTTTTCGCACTTTCTAACTGATAATTTTCCTTGACCGTAAAGTCTTTCAGAACAAGTTTAGATATACGAAAATCAGTATTTTGGTAGGATTGAAGGTACCGAGCCCAGATTGAAATTAAAATAAAATATCTAATTGAACTTTCGATGGTTGAAGCAATCTATGTTTCAAATTGGTTCAATCGTTTAGGCGGGAAGCAAACGGACTTACAAAAAGATTAAATGGGAGATATCACACCCAGGACCCATTTTGAAAAACAAAAAATACCTCCATTGTGGTTTAAGCAATCTTTCAATAAAATCGGGTTAATCGTTTAGAAGTGATTGAACGAAAAATAAAGAGACTTACAAAGAGATTTATATATACATATATACATACATATATACTTAAAAATGTGAAAATACTAGCAAAACTCTTCAGATTTTAATACCTGCGTTGGTTTAGTTTTTATATACTTATATGTATCAAGCGACGCCCCTTTACATCATGTCTATGTAGTAGTATTGGCCCGCCTAGGTATTATAGGATTGTCGACAACTACAAGAAGCTGAACTTCACCAAATTTTACTTATTATTAACCGATATCTTTAATTGGTATTACTTACCACGCCCAGTTTTGGTAGCCTACTAAAATTTCATAGTTTTAATAGTTTTTTAGGTACTCATGTGTATGTATCTCATTAGTTGGGAGTGACGTTTATCTCAATTTCTGTAGAATCTTCGATGATTATAACAATTTTAAGAAAATATTAACAAATTGCACTTAATTTTAATTTTTATGATGTTTTAGCTTGACTGAGAGTTGGAGTGCCAAACATTAGAGCTAATAATTTTGTCATTCAAAAAAAATTATTCAAAACGTATACATTTTTGGTTCTTTATTTAATTGCCACAGAGTGCAATGCGTTCTAAATTTGGCTGATAATAGAGAGATTTCAGTCTCTTATGGGATAAAGCTTCAAATGCTCTTTAAAGAAAACATCATTTGGCACATATTTTTGGGAAACAAAAAACAAATAATGAATGATGATCAAGTAAAACTACTAAAGATCTTCCCATCCAAATGTTTTATGTCGATAGTTAAAAAGAAAATGGATTCAGTAACACTGAAAGATCAGAAAAATTAAAGTATGCGAGATAGTGTATTTTCGATAGGGGCCGCGATTACTTCCAGTTGTTTTTGAAAACTACTAGGTCACGAGTTTAAATGAGTTTGTATTCTACTTCACGGTACACCAAAGATCAAAAATTAACAAAATAGCACTAAGATTCAAAAGCTCCAAAATGGACCAGAACAGTTACAAGCCAATATATTCGCATTCCTCTCTATGTATGTTCTTAAGTTTAATTTTTTATTTTTAAATCACTTTCTATTTTGAAATTTTTTCGTGGATTTACATCTTCTTAAAACTCTCTTCTCTAGTTAAAATGCAGTGCTATCTTAATAAGTATGCAAAACAATGACAAAGTTGACTATCATTTCTCACTATTTCAGCCCTTGTATTTTTAAATTAGGCCCTTAAACTAGATCTTAATTTTACGCACACTTACGCAGTATAATACCAAACAGTCCGTAAATTAGGCAATTAATTGACATTTTCGACATATTCTTTAGCTGTTGCCTCCTGTTTTAATTGTTCAAAGTATGAACTGAATTTTTTTCCTTTTCGTAATTAAAACGAACTCACGTTTTTAGAGTCTTGAAAGAGTATAATATTTTTGAGAGTTTTAACCAGAGAAGAATTTACGATACAATTTACTCAATAATGAATGGCAAAATCTCCAAAATTTAAAATATCGATAGTTCCCAAGTTTCTGAGGATGCTGATCCACAGGAGTTTCATTTTCTATTTTGCCTGTTTGATGCAGAACATAGCGGCCTTTTGTTTAAGCCCCAAATCAGGGCACATCTCTTGCATTTCAGGTATCTATATAGAAGTCCAAAAACAGGAAAAAAGTAACTTTTCTGGTATCGACTCTGTTTCTGATTCTATTTCAAGGATTTGTTGCTGGTAATTTCAATATGTATATTTCGACTTGGCGTCATCATTCTGGCCGAAAGACTCCAGAGTACGAATATTGAGTTATCTCCCGCACATAATCGTCTTGTGCAACTATGAACCGATTCACATGTGATATCTATCTTCTTTTCACTTCAAACCCCAACGAGTTTGAAGTTGAGATTCTTGCAACTCTTAGTAATTCTGTTCTTCGCTCTCCAAACTTTATAAGGTTTCACCGACAGTTACGAAACGCTCTGTTTTTAATTATCAAACAGCCTATTAAGCCAAGCTTACCATTTTTTTTCTACACTTTAACTGAAATTTCTGCTTTCTTGGTGAAAATCTTGGTGTCTAAAAGTATTTCAATTAAACGATAACACAAATCCTGGTTTAATATGATGTTTAGATTGGCAACCAGCTCCAGAGAGGAAGCATTGAGGATTAATAAGTGTGCAGAGACAAAAATAAATGTGCACATACTGATTAGATACGCATCTAGAATACATTTTCATGCGCAGCAGTACTAGCGTATGATAAGGTAGTGTCTTCTTGTCTTTTCCACAGGGAAGTACGATATAACGTACGATTTCTTTATGGTATAATATCCCTACGAAAGTTGATGAAAAGTTCAAATAAAATGGCCACAAACGCTACTCCCACTTTTCTCGTATAACATATGAGTAGTAGGAGCCACCTCTGAGTACTAGTTTCTAAAAAAAAAATTTTTTTCTGTAAAGGAAGTTTCCTGAAATTACGTACTGCCATTTTGGTTGTATTAAGAAGATTGTACACTATTATAAAAGCCGAACTAATTACAATGTGTCACAAAATTAAATATACTGCCCCTGCCTGGATATGATACTGTTTTTTAGAGAGGTATTGCTGAGTGCAACAAAAAATTGTTTGACTAAAATTTACAAAAAATTTAATAAAATCTAATTAGAAGAAGTCTTGCCTAAGTGAAAGCTTTAATTTTTTTTTTTTAGTTTTTCTTTTTTTTATAAAAATTTTTCCAGCCAACTGAACAACTATTACGCATTGCCAACGTTAAGTCATTCGTAATTGATAATTCAAAAAAAAAAATCAACAACAATAAAACGAAAGTGTGGTGAAATTATGCCGTGGTGACAATTGTTGAATTTCTTTAAAGTTTACTTAAACTTTAATTAAAAACTACGTTTAAACTGTCCCATAAGAAACTGACCCTTAATTTGAAACAATACGAAAATATAACGACAGTTATAGAAATAGCGAGAGAGAGAAAGAAAGTATTAAAAATTTAAAATTCTTTTATAAATATTTTTGTTTTTGTTACTTTAATGTTTTTGTTTTGATTGTGACAACTGTTTTTTTCTTTATATTCTTATTAAGTTTTTTTATTTAAATTGTTTTTTAATTTAATTTTTTTTTTATAAATTAAATTTTTGTTTTGTTTTGAGTTGTAATGTTTGCTGAGAAACTTACCATTTTAATGTCACTAATCGTCATAATACTTCGTACAAAAAGATTGATTCTGACTATAGCGGGACCATCTGTATGTATTGTAAGTTGGTATATATTTCATTTTCATTGATTTAAATTTTTTTTTATTTTTTTTTTTTTTGGAATATATAGTGGATATATATTGAAATGTAACGAATTTTAGTTTTTTAACGTTTTGGAATTTTTTTTTTTAATTTTTTTTATATACGAATATGTATTAAGAAAAATACATAAATCATATATAGATATTAGTTAAAAAGTATAATTATATATATTGTTTATATATATATATAAATATATACAAAAGCATTTATGTATATATAAGTAAGTATTTATAGTGTTGGTAGTGGTTGTTGGTGTAAGAACGGATGTACGATATTAAAAATATAAATAAATAAAAATAAAATAAATATTAATTAATTGAAATTAAAAAAAAGAAAAAACTTAAATAGTTTCTTAACTTTGTTTTGTAAAAGAAATAAATAATTTTTTTGAGTTATTATAAAAATGAATTGCTTTTTTTTCTTTTAGTTTAAAACTACCTAAAAATTGTTACTGAATTTGGCCTAAAACTAAATTTTCTTTGATAAATTAAATAATTAATAATTAAGATGATTTAATGCTTAATTATTTAATAATTTTAATTTTAATTTTAATTTACTGTTTTTTAATACCTTAAACATATTATTTTTTAAACCAATATTTATTTACAGTGTTAATTTGTTAATTGAGTCAAAAGTAAAAGAAAACAAAATATTTCAAAAATTAAAATTAAATATTAAAACAAAATTATTCCATTTTCTCTTAAAAACTCTTAAAACTATATTAAAAAAAAAAGAATTAAATTAAAGCTTTGAAATTAAAATATTATTAAAACCTTGTTTTAATATGAAAATTTGTTAAAGAAAGCAAGAAAAAAACAAAGAGGGAGGAAACTTTTGAAAATTCTTACCCGTTCCATTAATACCGGATGGTCGTATTCTTGCATCATATTTTCCTGCACCTAAAATTTGATCTAAGACTTTTTTCTCCTTTTCTCGGAAATTTATTTTGGCATTATTAGCTCTGAAATTATGATAGGTACGAACGTATAATAAATGGAGTTTATTTTAGCAATTTATTGATTTTTTTGTTTTGTCAATTTTGTTTTTTTCAGTGATTGTTTTGATAAAATGAAAACAAACAAAAAATTATGAAAAAAATTAAAACAAAAAAATAATGAATTTGTGCATACCCTTAAGCCTTAGAAAAGTAGCATTAACATGATCAGAGGCCCACTGTACGCAGCTGGCTAGTTTGACCGCTTGAATTAAATTTTTGGGCACATTTTTTTAGCCATTGAACAAAAGTATTTAAATTATACTTGTCCAGCCCCTGCACACTCATAATCAGTGTAATAGTCTTTAAGCTATGGCAATGTAATCGCTTTTATGCAAATAAATATATGCTATGGGTATACTGACGTTGAGCAACTCCTGCAGCTCCATCAAGATAGGAAAAGACAGGGCGATCCCTTATCCTGCGACCTCTTTAATTTCGTCATGGAGAGTGTTTTTCGAAAGGCAGGTGTACAGCGTAATGGCACTATTTTTAACAAAAGTGTCAATCTCCTTGCGTATGCAGACGACAGATATTATTGGGCATACCAAGCGAGATGTCATCGCAGCCTTTAATGCTTTTGAAAGAGAGTCTGTAAAAATGAGTCTTGCGGTAAATGACAGCAAGACGAAGTACATGTTGTCGACAAGTAGGGATGTTTAACGTATCGGCTCCCAGGTTACAGCCGGCAGCTATACATTCGATGTGATCAAGGAGTTCATCTACCTTGGCACCAATATTACCAGCAAGAAGGATGTCAGTCTAGAGCTCAAGCGAAGAATCACACTGGCCAAAAGGTTCTACTACGGTCTCAGTAGGAAGTTTAGTAACAGTGACCTCTCTAGTGCGATTAAATTAACACTCTATAAGTCGCTTATTCTTCCTGTGATTCTCTATGATGCGGAAGCATGGATGCTGTCTTGTCGCTCTATGCAGCGGACCTGGGAGTGTTCGAGAGAAAAATTCTTCGTAAGATCTTTGGTCCTCTAGTGCATGGCGATGAGTTTCGCATTAGAACCAACCATGAGCTGTATGAGCTCCTCGGCGATGTGGGCGTTGTTTAGCGCATTAACATCCAGCGGCATCCATATTGTACGGATGGAAGAATCTGCTAAAGCGAGAAAAGTTTTCAATGGGAAGGTCGCTGGACGTCGACGTAGAGGACGACCGTGTTTACGTTGGAAGGACCAAGTTGATGAAGCCCTGTCGTCAATTGGTGTGACCAACTGGAGAAGGCGCGCGCTTAGCAGAGACGCCTGGAGACTAGTGTTAAGGCAGGCCGAAACCCGTTAACGAATTGTTATGGCCATATAAGTAAGTAAATAGGTATGGGTATACTCGGACATACGCAAACATAGATGTTCATGTTTGTGGATTGTAAGTACTTACAGGTACCAGAAACAGCGGACCATATATTAAGTGAATGCAAAGCTACTGTAAGATTAAAGTGATTGTGTTTAGTGAGTTATATGGCTTTGCTAGCGGATATATCTACCGCTAAAGTTTTGAATCTGCTGGCGTAATTAAAAAAGGCTAAAGCCTTGCGCACATCCTTGAGAAACCCAATACATACTTCAATATAATATAAAATGTGACAGTATTTAGTGCAACTGTAACGACATTGTAATTCGAATTCAGATTTCCTGACCATATAACAACACAACCATTATATTCATCAAACAGGAAATAGATTTGCTGAAGAAACCATCGATTTTATAGGTCATAGTGTCTTGCTGCTCTTGGTCTAAATTATATAATAATAATAAAACCTGCTATAGTCCGTAAATATTTATACAATCCACAGCACATAAGCGAGTTTATTGCAGGTAAAATAAAAACTCACGGTAAAGCACTGAGTATGTTATAAACTTATCCATTAAATGACAAGCATACGAGTACCGCAACAAACACCGCAAAATTTCCTTACGAATAAAACAAATACTGCAAAATTTTTACACGAGTATGGTAAAGTCTGTAAAATTTTACGACGAGTATGCCACACGCCCTGTCTTACTTTTGGGAGTGTAAAAAGCTCTGCTCTAATTTTTTTGCTGTATTTATCAAGCGTAGATAACACTCAGCTTAAAAATGCACAGAATTATACGTCGCGGTATATAAATAATTCTAGCTTCATTTTTGAGGTGTAAATGACTACAAAATTCGGTGGGATGATTAAAGAAATCCGGTGTACCAAACGTACTGTACATATGCATTAAGCTTATAGCTGTGGTGTATCGGTGAAGCTATATTTTTAAAGTTGTAAGTGTGTTGGCTTACTAAGACAATAGCGCCGGGTTCAAAACTCAGCTCTGACATTTTGAAATAAAAAAATATTAAAAAATTATTTATTTCGGCGACTACCTCTCAGCAATCTTCTGGCAGAAGCTCTGGGAATAATTGATTGCCATGAAAAAGCTTCCCAAATCTGTCGTTTGGAGTCGACTTTAAATTGTAGAAACCGGTACTCATGGATAAAAATTAACACACACAACATGAGTGCTGCGAGAAGCTAGGCCGTAACCCTAACACAGGGTTGTAATGGCCAATTATATATGTATGTATAAAAAATCGTGGACTGGTAGCAATAGTAGATCGTTACGAAACCGTCTCAATCTAAAAATCTTCCCCAATCTACACCAATGCTTCGGCAAAAGTAAACTGTTTGGCGATGACATTCCAACAACCAGCGTTTGAGTTTTGTAAAAACTGTCAGTTAACTGAGTTTTTATAGTCAAAGCTAGGGAACATCAATAGGTTCAAATATTGATTTAAATTATATAATACTATAGTCATTTCCTTTTCTGCAAACAGTCATGGTGTTAGTCGAGTGCCATCTGCAAGCGCATTAAAGCATCAAATTAAAAAATTATATTTTAAAACTTAATCTGAGCAACTTGGCAAACAAGTCACACAATCAACTTGATTGTCATTCAGACTATAGATCCACTTTTTGTAATATAGCCAGTCAGTAGCCATTAACAGAATGTTTTACGATTTTGGAAGAAGGCTTTCAATTGCTGCCTGAATAAGGTAAGGCGGCCGTGGGCCTTCTTTGCTTAAAATGTATAAATAGCAAAACGCACAGCTTACTTATATCGAATGACTGGCAGGTTTAATTTGTGCAGTGCCTGTTTTGTGCACTAAGCTTGTGCAGGATACAGTCGGCATTAATAAGTTTAAGGGTATTTACTGAGAGTGTTGCTTACAATGATTCTCATAAAAAAAATGTGCATGAAATTTAAAAATAAAAATAAGTTTAAATTTCTGAATAATGTTTAAGTAAGATGGAATAAATTGTTTTTGTTTGTTTCGTTTTGTATATTTTTGAATAATTTTGAAAATATTATACTGCCGCACTTATCATAAGAAAAATTAAGCATATCTTGCAGTGTAGAGAAAGGTGAATGAATATACAGGTGTATAAGTAAAAATGTTTTATTTTTAAACATAAAATTTTAATGATAAATATTTAAGATTTCTTTTTTTTTCGTTAAGGCAATTAATGAATTTTGTTTTTAATTTTTTAGGTTTTGAAGTGCTTGACTAATAGATTGATTGATTGATTGACTGACTGATAGTTTGTTTGACTGATTGTAAGTACATTTTAGATATGCTTATTTATTAGTTTCTATTTTTATTTTTTCTTTGTAGTAAATATGCAATAATTCCAAAATGTCCAATCCGACAAAAATTAAAAAAATTTATTTATTTTATTTTTTTATTTATATATTTTTTTACGTTTATTTCTGTGTATTTCTATTGTTTTTTTTTTTATTTATTTAAATTGTGAGTTTCCAAAGCTTAGCATTAAGTGAGTATTTTAAATATTAAAAGACACTCAGCTGGTGTTTTTTTTCTTTCTTTTTTAAAGTTTAGTTATAAAAAATTTGTCTATTTGTTTTATGTTTTATTTCACATGTTTTTTTAATTATAAACAAAAGAGGGATACTTACAGTGATGCACTACATAAACTGGCAAAATAGATAATCGCCCAAAAATAATGGCCGGTTCCCATTTTATTTATATGGACTGCAACAAATGCTCTGTTAGTATCGGTTTTGGTGAAAGATAGTGACTGCGGTTGTTGTCCCCCTCCTTTTTTTTATTTAGAATCTTGTAGTAACGTTTTCTAAAAGTACACAAGAACACAAAATATAATAATAAAAAAATATATAAAAGATCAATATAAAAAGTAATCTAAAAGGTAGTAATCTCAATAGTCTAGAGTGTGTTGTGTTGTGGTTGAAATTTTATGTGCACGAGCATATAGTCTTAACCGCTGTGCTCGTAATAATTTAATTGAAATATTAATGGTAATTTAAATAAATAAAATAAAATTTAAAAAAATAGAATTCCTATTTAGCAGAGTTGGATTTATTGCATTGAATTTATAATGCATTATTGTTTCCACTACCACTAAACGACTTAGTATTAATGCAGCAATATTCCAGCCACCACTAAATGCAGATAGAAATAATTAACCACTAAATAAAACCATTTTTGTTTTAGTGGAATTTAAATGCATTAAATAAAACAAATTTAGTGGTAGTGGAAATTTAGTGCACTAATTCTGAATGACTAGCAGCTGGCAATATTAACAGTCCGCGCCATTAAAATCTTACCTATGGTGAACTGAGAAATTTATTACATTTGAAAGCAATAAAATTCTTATTAAAACAATAAGAACAATTATTTACTTTATACAGGCGGACTCAGTAAATTAAGAAAATAACATTCACAACAATTTATTTTGACATTGACTTAAGCTATGTATGCATATAATAATATTATATCCATATATGAAGGTAAATTAAAACGATAGTGGAACTGAGGTAGTGGAACTAAATTTCTATTCCACTATAGTGCCAATGGAGTTATATTCCATTACCACTAATTATTCGAAATTAGTGCACTAAATTTCCACTACCATTAAAGAGTGCGATAATGCACTATTTTTACCACTACCACTAAATTTAGTGGAAAATTAAATCTAATGCAAAAAAAACCCAACTCTGGTTTTAAAAAGGCTGTTCAATAATGAAAATCCGTTGCTGTGTCCTATAACGTACCATTTGTATCAACCTTCAAACAGTTGTCAAACTGTTACGTTTCTGGTAGTTTAAGTTCTTGATTTGACAATGTCAATTGGTTATATAGATCATGTTATTTAATGCAGATGAAGTCTTTTATTGAGCCATATATGTTAAAGACCATGTCTACGTAAGTAAACCCTTAATCTTAGAGTATTTAAAGCATTCATTAAGTTGAAAGTGAAAATAATAAACGGAAACTGGATTTCATTCTTAATACAGGAATTTAAAATTATAGTTTTATTTTATGAGAAAACATTAAAAAATATTACCGTTTTCTTGATACGAGTCAGAAAACAAACATTTTATTTTAACAAATTATAAGTATACAGCTATAGAAGTGTAAAACATATTCTTATAGTTTAAAAAATATTTGTTTAATCAGTAAATAGGAATAATCTGTCTCATTCACTCACTCTCACCTTCATGCCACTTACAAAATTACAGAAAACGAATTTTTAATTTGGCAAATGTATTTGTAAAAAATAGATCAACAACAACAACAACAATGCAAAATAGCACATCATTTATGGTATGATTTCTTTACTTTCCAGCCCCGTTTTTAATGTTTAAAAACTCTTGTTGTTTTTGTAATACACGACATAAAAGTTAACGCTCAGTCAGTCATGTTGCTTAAAAAAATACGAAAAAAAAACAAACAAATGAACTTTTCAATGTTTAAATTTATGTATGGCATACTGCACAATGGGTTGATTGACATTAACTTTTAAAGGCATTTTTTAGTGAGTTTTAAAAGAAATTAAATCAATGAAATGGTATTGTTTGAATTAAAACTAACAAATCCAGTACAAGTATAGAAATGTTTAGAAAAAAGTTTAAAGTATGAATGGATTAAAAAGGAAAAAGCGAAATTTTACGCCTGTTTTATTTTGAAGAACACTAGGAATTAAATTATATATAGTATGTATGTATGTATGTATATATTAACAGAGAAAATTTAAGGGGGTTATTGTATAAATCACTTAGGTGATGCGTTGCGTTTTTATAAAAACATTTGATTTTAAAAGTTATGTGAATTTGATGATGGGTGATGAATGAATTTAATGCTTGCAAGACCCAACGTTGTTTTATCACGCATAGATGCTGTGGTGATGATTCAATCCTGCCATCTGTGACTATTTAGTATAAATATTGCGTAGCAGAACGTTCTTGATGTTCTGGGCATGAGAATTAATTGTAATATCCGTTGAAATGATCACATATTTCGAGTGTCGAAAGAAGCATTCAAGTGCCTCGGGTTTTTTAAAACGGTGCAAGAAATACTTTACTCCTTCTTCTTCTTCTTCTTCTTCTCAATATTTGCAAGATCTATATCCCACCTGGGATGAACTATATCTCACATCTATAGGCCATGGACGGGAAAGGACGACGGTGCTTATCAGCGACGGTAGGTTATCCAACTCTGTTAATTCGTTTCAGTATTGCCGCAATGTGGCGTGCGTTTCATTGTTCTATAGGTGGTGTTCTATCGGGAGATGCTCTGGTGAAATAAAGCACTTGATTCCGGGTGGTCGCAAATTCTTACGGACTACAAGTACCTCTCTTAGAGTACATCCATTTATAGTTGATTGTCCAGTGAATCGCAGAATGCATTATAGGGAGAATTTGTTATTTAGCTGCACGATTCCTTCGTATAACAATCTTCTAGTGAACGTTTTTCCTGTCAATTGCGATATTTGGAAGTTTAAATCAAATGTCCACAAGCACTATTCTCTCTTTTCTCCTTCTCATAACATATTTACCTAGACCAGCACAATGTACTGCATAAGCAGGGGTCATCCACTATGTGCTGTCCTCATTAAAAAAAATGTGTGACGCGCTTGGTCACAATAGAACATTAAAAAGCATTGGAAAGTCACTATTTAGTGTTTGGTCAGGTTTTATAACAATAAAATTAAATTAAATTAAAAAATTAAATATGGGTCCACAACTTCACACCTAAGTTGTCTTGTCAATCAAAGCAGTTAATTGAAATGGCAGAATTGTATCCAAAGAAGAAGAAACAATCCCATCAGCAAACGTGGTATAATTTTCATTGATTAGCTTCAAAGAGTAAAAACAATCAACAGAGAGTATTTTACTATGACTTATTACAGCATTAGGCCAGCCACTCAAATACAGTTTTAACTGAACAGTTGACTGTCATCTGTTGACTGTAGGTGTAGCTTTTGTTTGTTCTGTCAACTGTTGACTGTCAACTGTTCAGTTAAAACTATACGTATGTGGGTAATAACTGACAGTTCAACTTAACTGTTCAGTTTAACTGAGAAATTTAAAATTTTTATATTTTTAACTGACAGTTTCAACTGAAGTGAATGTGTATGGCGGTTGAACTTTACCGTTCTCAGTTCAATTTGTGTCGAGCGAGAGTGCATATCATGGGACCGCCCTGTTGCTAGAAATCTTAATGTAGCAGTTAATCTTTCGTGTAGAGAAATTGTTCTTCTCATGACTGTATCTTTCTACATAATCAAAGGGGAAACCAACGAAGTATTGAACTGCACGTGTATGTACATCTCAGTTCACAGTTCTGTCAGTTATAACCGAACAGTTGAAACTGACAGTTAAAACTGTGCATGAGAATGAAATCTAAGAAAGTAATCCGCATTTGAAAAAAAGGCAATGTTGTTTAATAACGCCAATTCGTCAAGCAGTTCCCAGATGCACTCTATTGATTTCTAAAAAATCCTTATTAAAAACAATTGCAATGCTTCTTTCACATATTTATTACTCTTTAGTTGTGTTAAGAAAAATTTCTAAACGATTTATAATGATTTTTTTGTTTAAATTTTGCAGAAAACATTGTCCTCCAAACCATTGTGCCATAAATAATGTGGCCTTCTTCATTTCGATGCATTTGTTTTGGTTTTTATATGAAAAATTTAAGTTTTTCTGGTAGGCCGCATTGCTATTTGTAAGCCAAATAAACACAAATACAGTTTTAAGATGTTTTTTATTCACACATTCACATACAAACATTCATATGTGTATGCATATAGAAACTATGAAAATAGTTAAGAAACCAAAAGCATATAATCAGACACTTTTTTCTAACTTAAAGAATTTTGTGGAAAAAAAAGCGATTTTAAAAACTCAAGTATACACTCATTTAGGCCAATACAGCCACATGCAGAGATGGCTACACGAGTACCATATGTAAATTGTATATCATATCTCATGAAGATAATCAAACCTTGTACACACATTTACACAGACAAAATGCACGAAAATTTTTACTTTTTTTTTTAAATATCACAAGTTTGCAGCAAAGGGAAAGTGAAAAAAAGGAACCATCAAATTAATCAAACACATAACTCGTACATGGGCAAACATATTCATACCCTTTTGTGACTTGAGTTAACTTTAAGCTAAATTACAGCCTCTTCCTAAAGTACGATACGCATTGCCTATAAAACACATATAAATATTAATGTTAAGCTAACTTGCTTTCATAGAAGCCGAATGTCATTTTTTGTGTGTGTGAAATCTTAATTTTTTTTTATTATTTTGTTTGTTTACAATTAGCAGCTGTTTTTTTCTTTGAAGCCATATTAGGTGTACCCTTTGTTTGTGCTGAAAGTAATAACTACGACGCCTGTTGGGCTACACTAGAAAGTGGGTGGGCGACGGCCAATAGCCCGACATTTACTCTCCAGTGTAGCCTTACTTACCTTACTTACTCTCCAGTTTATTTCGTACTTTGCCGAGTATAAAAGCCTCCGAATTCCTTTTATACTCGTACTAACTGTAGACGACGGCAAGAGCACCTGTATTCCTCTTGTCGCCTTAGTGATGATTTATTTTGAAGATTTGCCGAGTGTACGTGCTCCCGAATTCCTCTTGCACTAGTATTTTATATAGCCAATGTATTTTGCCTAGTTTAAAGCCTCTGAATTCCTTTATACTCGTACTAACTGTAGGCGACGGCAAGAGCAAGAGCCGCCTAAGTGATAATTTATTTGGAGGTTTGCCGAGTATACGAGCTCACGTCTTGCTCTTACGCTCGTGATGTATATAGCCGATGTATTTTGCCCTAGTTAAAAGCCTTAGAATTCCATTATACTCGTACTAACCGTAGACGACGACAAGAGCAACCGAATTCCTCTTGCTGCCTTGGTGATGTTTTATGTTGTAGATTTGCCGAGTGTAAGAGCTCCCGAATTCTTCTTACATTCGTATTAACCGTAGCCGACGACAAGAGCTTCCGAATTCTTCTTGCCGTCGTAGACTTTTTTATTAACGTAAATTTGCCGAGTGTAAGTATAAACAAAAGTAAATAAATCAAGTTTTATTTTGTAGATTTGCCGAGTTTACGAGCTCCCGAATTCATATATTTGTACTAACTGTAGCCGACGACAAGAGCTCCCGAATTCTTCATGCCGTTGATTTGTCGTAGATTTTTTTATTACCGTAGATTTGCCGAGTGTAAGAGCTCCCGTATTCTTCTTACATTCGTACTAACCGTAGCCGATGACAAGAGCTTCCGAATTCTTCTTGCTGTCGTAGACTTTTTTATTACCGTAGATTTGCCGAGTGTAAGTATAAACAAAAGTAAACAAATCCAGTTTTATTGCGGAATGGCAATACTGTCTGTTGACACTGCACAGGCAAGTGCATAATATAAAGTAAAGCGGACTAATAGTATACTAATGTGCTACAAAAACCCAAATTCTTACATATTCATCCAGGCACGATTCGTTCGTGTATTCAGCCTGACTTTTTCTATAAACAAGCTATTATACTTAAGCAAGAGAAGTCAGTGCTGACTAAAGAACTAATTTAATTGCTTGTAAGGGTTATTTTGGTTTTAACATACAATAACATAGGAGTGCATAAGGCTCAGCTGACAATATCTTCATAATAATAAAAAATAAACTACAAAATTTGACCAATTACAGCTGAAACCATGAGTTAGGATTTCATTAGTCTTGGCTTTCTGTTCCGTAGCTGTTTTTTTATTACTCCTTCAGTATAACCGCGTCAGCTATTTCTCACAAAAAACCTAAGGAAACAGAACTATTTAAGCAATTATGTGCACCAATTTTTATACGTCAAAATAAAATCAGCTGATTTATCATGGAATGTTAAGTAAAGTTTAATTCTATGTTTAAGCTGAGAATAGTAATGAAAATACGGGCAGATGAATTGAAAATTATGTTTTTTTTCTTTCACTTTTAACTTGCTACCATAATAACTCATATATTTTTTGCATTAGTTTTCAGCTAACCTTAAGTCAGTTATTAGTGAGTTGGTTTATAAAAGTCCGACAGGGTATATTAGGGCATATGTGCATACATATGTTTTTTATAAAACTATGTACGAGTACGTGTGCTTTACCATATATCAACTTTTTTATCTCCCATTTACGGTTTAATTTTAAAACAACAATCTTTAATAGTAATGCTTTATTTATGCATAAGTGTGTTGGTTTGTTAGCAAGTCCACAAGAGATTTAAAAGAGTATGCAAGAGCACAAAGTACGTACGTGTCTTTGGCAGCTGTGTTCATGTAAAATACGATCGAATTTTATTTTCTTTTTTTTTTTACTGGTATGTACATACATATGTGGTAGTGGCTTTTTTGTATGCATTTCTGTTTCTGTTTTTTTCTTGTGTGTGTGTGTGTGTGTGTAGTACTCACATGCATGTGTTTTTAAGTGTTGAAATAAACGCTTTTGCATGAGGCCTTTATGTTCGGTTAGCAAAAAGAGGTGAAGGCTATTTCAGCATCTTTTTTTAATTTTTCGTTTCAGTTCTCATAAAATATTACACATTCCATGTTTGTTGATTTTTTACAATTATTTTTCATACGAATGTGAGTTTCATTTTGCTTTCTTTTAAAGGTTTCGAAACTGATGAAAATTTTTATAAAAAATAATAAAAAAATAACAAAAAATTAAAGGATGCAGTCAAAAGTAAGAAATTAATAAATTTTACTTAAATTGATCAAAAACAGCAACAACTTTTTTCTAGTGCCTGCTACTTCAATATTTAAAATTTTCAGTTTTTATGGGTTCTTTTATACTCGTGTGTTTAAGCAAATAAAAAACAAAACGAAACTATTAAATCAATGTCAGTACATATATTTTTTTTAGCCTGAAGAAGTAACAAAATTTCAATAATAAAAAGGGGAAAAAATATTAAATGAGGGCGATCAATTTTGTATTTTTTTTTAACGATTTTTTATAAACGTTTGACTCGTAGTGGCCATTAAGTAGTGATCTAGTCGTCAGTGAAGCAAAGAACTATTAAAAGAAAAATATTTCTTTCGGCGACTACCTCTTAGCAGACATCTGGCAAAAGCCCTGAGAGTAACTGATTGCCATGAACAAATTTCTCAAGTCTGTCGTTCGGAATCGACATTAAACTGTAGGTACCGGTACTTATGAATAAAAATTGACACACACAGTATGAGTGCTGGAGAAGCTAGGCCGTAATCCTGACGCAGGGTTATAAAGGCCAGTTATATATGTATTTGTGGTGAAATATAAAATGTTTTCGCTTCCTGTTATGTTTTTCTTTTTTACTCACAGTGCAACGTTTCTGTAACTTTTACATCAAAATACTTTTCACGTAGAAATGAGAGTCTTAACTCTCACTCACTCGTGTTTCTGCAGATTTTTGTTACTGGAAATAATAAAACTACTGAAGATAAGACTTTTTCTGCACATTTTTTGTGAACATTTTTTTACACGAACTGTCGAAATAACTCAAATTTTAAAATAATATGGGTTTTGAGAGGATACAGCTTAAATATGGATTTAGAGTTAATAGAAAAGAAATCTTTATATATGTTGATGGCAAACAGTTACTCTTATACCCCTGACAGACATGGAATAGAAACTATAGTACGTATACTATGGTGTTACATACTACAATATAGTGAGTGAGACACATATAGGTAGGCATAGATTGTGGTTTCATTTGTCATTTGAAATACATATTAACAAAAAATATATTTCCTTTATATTTCTATTCTATTTGAAAATCAAAGGGCATTAAATGAACGACTTTCTTCATATCGTCGTCCCGTGGAGAACACGTTTGGCCATTTTAAGGGCAGATTCAGAAGAGTCGGAAGAGGCATTGAGGATCACATGAAAAAACTCAACGTTATTCTTAAAGCTTCTTGCATTTTGCACAATATTTGCATAAATTTTGAAATTTTTAAATAATATAATAAACAGCTGATCAAATGACATTTAATGAAATTTTAACTGTTTTTGTTGTTACTTTGGTAGTGTTTGGAATATTTATTTTTATTTTTAGCTGTGTTTAATACAATACCACCTTTATTTTTTTTTTTTTTTTTGAGACCAATACTCAGGTATTAGAATATTTTGGAATGAACAGTACATATAAATATATGTTATTCTTATAATATTATTAAGCGCCTTAGCAATGAGACAAATTGTTGTTAATTGATTATTCAGAGGCCAGTGTTATACGTTCACCATTGAATATCCAACAGCAATTTCCTCATCGTTCCATGTTGATTGTGTGGTGAGTATCTTCGCTAAGTAGATTTAGCTGTTTTCTGCTACTTCCCAATAGGTGGCGCTTTTTTTCCTGAACATTCGTTTTTTGTTAACATTGGTTAAGATGGAATAGAGTGGAATGTCGGGAAGCGGTTTCTTTGTAGATGGTCTTCCTGGAGGGGGGGGGGGGAACCTCTTATGTTTTTAAAATTATAATTTTTGAAAAAACCGCAAGCTAACTTTTTCATTTTTCACCTCTTCTGGGATTTGGACCTGGGTCCTTTGAGTTCTTGTGCGAGCGTTTTAACCACTATACCACGCACCCCCCAAGTTATGTACGTATTTGTGGCAAAATATAAAATGTTTTCACTTCTTGTTATGTTTTTCTTTTTTATTCACAGTGCAACATTTCTGTAACTTTTAGATCAAAAAGCTTTTCACTTGATACTCGTGTTTCTGCAGATTTTTGTTACTGGAAATAACAAAACTTCTGGAAATAAGTGCATAAGACTGTTTCTCTACCTTTTCTTGTTAATATTTTTATACAGGAACTGTCAAATTTCCAATCTCCAATTTTAAAACAATGTATGTTTTGAGAGTATGCAAAACAACTATAATATGGATTTTGTGTTATAAGTAAAGTAAACTTTATATAAGTTGATGGCAATCAGTTACTCTTAAAGAATTTGCCAGAATACTAACAAGAGATGGTCGACGAAAGAAATATTTGTTTCATATATTTTTCTTTCAAGATGTCAGAGCTGGGGTTTGAACCCGAAGCCCTATTCGTAGTAAGCCAACACACAACAAACTAGCCAACATACTAGACTAGAGCGACTACATATGTATATATAAAAAAATTCGTATAAAATAAATTAAACATTTAAAAAATATCTTTATCGAAGCCTTAAACTATGCTCAAATTTTCTTACTATATTTTTGATTTGCAAACAATACACCTAATCCTGCTTTTACATGGTATAAACATTGAAAAGAATATTGTGTAAAAATAAACGTATGCGAGCATTGTCTTTTGATTGATGATTTATATTGCCAACAAAGTTTCTTTTATTAACTTTTTAAACTTTAAATTCATAACATTTCATTTTTAGACCTACTGAATATACGCACAAAAATTTCATTCCGTAGAAATTTTGTTACAAGCACTATGATACGAGAATTTGGTATATTAAAAATGTATATAAATGTGAAAACACCATGGCATGCTTGTACAGCTTGTATTGCAGAAAATATTACTGCTGTTCGCGGTAGTGTGGCTGAGGAGCCGTCCATTGTTACTGTGATTGGTGTTCGTTATCGTTGGATGATAACGAACTTTTATAGTTATAGTTTCAACAGGACAGTGCCACTTGCCACACAGCTAACGAAACAATGGCTCTTTTGGGCGACAAATTCCATGGCTGTATTATCTAACGTGGTGGCGATTTCAATTGGCCGCCAAGATCATGTGATTTGACATCGTTGGCCGAGGTCGCGGCAGCCATTTGGCTGATATTTTGTTCCATACATAGTTGAACCATATCAAGTTGCCATAATAAAAAGAAATGGCAATAATATTCTAAATAATTTTGTGTTTTTCAAAATCAACATCGGCTCTTAAAATTTAACCACCCTTTATATGTATAGCATATTATACATTTTTCTAAACACCCAACCCTGCTTCGAAGGTCATCAGATATTCAATAATTTGCAGCAATTTAAAAACAAGCAGAAAAAAATCATATGCAAAAAACTGAATTGAATTATAAATGCAATAGAAAAAAAAACAGAAAATAATGGCAAAATACTAATCAAATCACAATCATTATTACGGTGGCAGCAGCTTTGGTGTCTAAATCACATTAACTGACAAAGTGCCATTTGGGGAAACAAAAACAAATTACAAACCATTAACCAGCAATTGTATATTTTAATTTCAGATTTAAAATTTTTTTTATTTGCATTTTCCCCCTATTTGTTTTGCAACCTCTGTGTCTGAATATTTTATTATGAATTTCCTAATTACTTGGCGACTACCGTGACAATTAACACACACAAACAGAACAATTAACTGACATGGCATGACAGTTAAAACAAATGACTGACTGAATGACTGTTTGGCTAACTGGTCATACATATAGTAAAAAGTGATAAAAGCCATTGTTGGCTTCCCCAAAGGGGGCCATGATGTAGTTGTTTTTTTCTAAGTGGTTAAAAAGTGCAGGCAAAAAAAAGTATAAAATAATTTATATGGTACATACTGTATATGCTCTTAAAAACCAGAGTATGCCTGTGCTATGCACGTTTTATTCTCTATTTATTTGTCTATTATAAATGAAAATAATTATACTCGTACGTATCGTGTTAGTTTTAGTTTTTATTTTTTTTTTTTTTTTTTTGTTGCATTTATTTCAAACTACTGACTGCCATTTTGATTTATTTAACGTTTTGTCAACCATTTCATCTATATTTTAATGTCCCATGCTTTATATTTTCTATGCATTTATTGAATGCAATAAATTGTTGCCACAGTTACTGGTACATGAATGAGAAATTGTCAGGCAATTTGTTAAAAATTTTGCAAAAAAAATTGCATAAAAAGTGCATAAAAATACGAATTGAAGGCAATATATGGCAATTCTATATCAATTTCTTTACTTTTTATAAACGAAAAGGCCGAAATGCACAAATTTATTTGTAATAGAATTTTTATAGTGTTTTTAATATCCGGTTTTGAATTAATTTTTTTTTTTTCATCTTTAATGGCTATAATTTGTTTTAAGTGGCTATGTATTATCAAAATACAGAGGTGGTCCTTGTTAAATATTTTTGCTGATAGTTTTAAATTTTATTAAAAGAAAATTGAATAAAAACTATTCGATTTTATTTAAAATTATAAGATTTTATCCAAACTTTGATGATTTTATTTGTTTATCAATAAAAACCTTTTGCAATCAAACATCTTCAAAAAAAAAAAAAAAGAAAATATGAACAAATTATTTCTTTTGACGACTACGTCTTAGCAGACTTCTGGGAAAAGCTCTGGGAGTACTTGATTGCCTTGAAAAAGCTTCTCAAGTCTGTCGTTCGGAATCGATTTTGTATGTATGTAATCAAATATGTTAATATAGAAAATTAATGTACAGGGTGGGCAAATTTGAGGTGAGAAAGTGAATTAGGTTGTCAAATGATGAAATGTTAAGCATTGAGCTGTCGTGCTTTGACATTTGTTTAGTAAAATTTCGGAAAATTTTTGAACTCTACACTACAATTTTTTGCCTTGAACGTTTGTGAATTGGCTGTTTGAAAAAGCGCACGAAATAAAAGCATTTTTCAACAAAATCAATTTCAGTAGTGGGACTATAACAACTTCTTTTTTGTGACTATAATTGGCTAATGTTGACATCAATGACTTTTGTTTTATTAGCATGGCGCAACAAGCTATACAGCCGGTCAAAGACTTCAGTTATTGCATGAGAAATTTACCGGTCGCGATTTGGCGATGTAGATTTTTTGTTCTCCGAGGCCATTTGGAAGACGAAATTAACGTGAACAAACTACTAACGCTCTGAAAGATAAAATCCGGCACTGCCTTGATGAGATAAGCGAAGCTTTGTTGTTAAGGGCCGATGTTAATTTTGAATAAAATACAAATTAATTAGGAAATTATTGCCATTTCTTTTAATTATAATAACTTGGTATGGTTCAATTATGTGTGAAACAAAATATCGGCCTAATAACGGCTGCGACCTCGGCGGCACACCTCCATCCGATTGTTCAAATTTTCGATGACATTGAAACATAATTGAGGTTCTATACCGTTAATGTGCCCAATTATCTCATCCTTTAGCTCTTGAATTGTTATTGGCTTATCAACGTACATCTTTTGCTTCAAATAACCCCAAAGAAAGAAGTTCAAAGCTGTTAAATTACATGATCTGGGCGGCCAATTGATATCGCCACCACGCGAGATAACACGGCCATTGAATTTGTCGACCAAAAGAGCCATTGTATCGTTAGCAGTGTGTCAAGTAGCACGGTTCTGTCGAAACACATATCTTCCACATCCATATCTTTCAATTCGAGCCATAAAAAGTTCGTTATCATCTCATGATAACGAGCACTATTCAAGGTAACAGTGGACGGCTCTTCAGCCAGACTATCACAAATAGCACCAACATTTTCTTAAATATGAGCTGTACGAGCATGAGTTGGTGTTGTCACATCTCCTACAGAACCGGTTTGCTCAAATTTTTTCACGATTTTTCCGATTGTGCGCACATTTGAACGATTAACTTTGGCAAAAAAAATCACAAAGTGCACGATATGCATTTTGATTTAAACGCCAATTTTCATAATAAGCCTGAGTAACTTTAATGCAATCTCGATTATATATCTTTCCATGGTTCAAATTTATTCCTAAGGTGCTTAGTAGTAATATAAGAAAAATAAACAAAATGTAAGTCCTTTCCAAAAATTCCAATACAATGCACTGCATTTAGTAGGGGTTTACCCCTGAGTATTGGTCTCAAAATAAAAAAAAAAATAAAAAAATAAAAATGCCAAATGAAATGCAGAAAAAAACTTGACGTTTAAGTGGGGTTCACATTCAATATCCCAGCAAAAAATTTTTAAGATTTGGAAGCAATAAATAAAAATGTAAGCAATAATGGCAGCTGTTACCGACAGAAATTTAGGAAACTTTCTTGCCAGCTTAAATTTTTTAAACTAAGGTCAAATTGCAGTTCTGATTACAACTCTTGCTATAATTTGTCATAACTCTACAAAATATGTATACTAGAAAATTCTAGAAAAAAAGGAATACATATTCTACTTAATTTATTACTACATTTTATATTCCTGTTTTGGCGGTCACAATTGTAAGACATAATCAGAATTATATATAATTATATTAAATTTTAAAAATTAGAAAACTAAGGTAATTGAATTTGTACTTAAAGTTTATTAAAATGAACTAATAAAATTTCGCTTTTAGAATTTTAAAGCGACGTCAAAGTTTGCTCTTGAAACTTGGTTTTTTATTTAACATATTTCTTTAAATTCTTACGGACAGAAAACTATGTCGCAAAACAGGAATTTGAGTTCAATTTGCATCTTATGCACAGATCCTGACGATGAGAATATGATTACTTGCTCGAAGTGCCTTGGAAGTTATCATTATGCTTGTGGGCAAGTAAATGACAGTGTAGAGATTTTTAGTTGGATCTGCCAAAAATGTGAAGGGCAACAACAAAAAATTTCTGAACCTAACCTCATTCAATTTGGGTTTACACAAGATGAGGAGTTAGCTACACCACTGCAGCCATCCCGTGTAATGCCCAGCCAGGAGCGAAATACAACACCACCATCGTCTTTGATTTTAAATGCACACACTGAAATGCAGCTTCAATTGCAGCAGCTTGAAGAGGAGATGCAGTTGAGAAGGGAATATATTCAGAAAAAGTACGAATTGTTGCGTTCAGCAAATTCTCGGCCGGTGACAAATATTTCTAATTGTGATAGTTCGCCAATTGATCAAAACCGTAATCAGACTACGGGTAGAAATGGAACGCAGAATAATCTTCTAAGCGGGAGTAAAAATCCAACAGCTGGTATTAATTCACAATTACCTAATAATTCTCAATATGCAAATTTATCCCAGACACAAACCATTGCTAACGTTTCTACACCGCAGTGTCAAAGCACAAATGTTAATATGACATTTGCAAACCATCGTCCACTGAACACACCCCGTACAAATCATCAAAATAATATCACAGCTAATAATCAAAATACAAATTTACTAAGAAATACAAACAATACAAGCGACAACATGGAAAATATAACAACAGCACAAATTGTAGCCCGACAATGCATTTCTAGAGATTTGCCTACCTTTAATGGCGACCCCAGGGAATGGGCAATATTCATAAGCGCATTCGAACAGAGTACCAGGGTGGCTGGTTATAGCAATGAGGAGAATCTCATTAGGTTACAGAAATGTCTACATGGTAAAGCCCGAGAAGCTGTGCGCAATTGTTTAATATTGCCTGAAATGGTACCGGACATTATTAGAACTTTAAAAATGCGTTTTGGAAGACCTGAGGGTATACTTCGAAATTTGATCGATGAAGTGAGACAGATTTCCGTCCAGAAGGGTAAACTCGACTCATTAATTGAATTCGCATTTGCTATTAAGAATATATGCGCTACAATTCGCGCCTCACAGCTTGATGATTACTTAACTAATCCCACTCTCTTGCAGGAATTAGTAGACAAATTACCAACTGAAACATTGCTCCAATGGGCTATGTTCTCGAAGGACATCGTACGACCTAATTTACTTGATCTTTCAGACTGGTTGTATACTATAGCAGAAGCTACTTGCCGCGTCACAGTTTCTGTATTTGAAAACAACAATAAACCATCCAGGCAAGGTCGCCTTAATGCCCATTACGACTCTGTAGCACAAAAACAAATTTATCAATGCTTTGTATGCAACGAAGACCACAAACTTGCTAATTGTCCTAAATTTGTGGACATGACCGTGCAAGAAAAGTGGGAAGTTGTTAAGGCAAAGAATTTGTGTCGTATGTGTTTGGGTAAACACCGGCGTAGATGCTGGTTCCAAAAACCCTGCAGTGAAAACGGATGTACATTGAGCCACAATTCATTATTGCATAATTATGATCAACCATCTGAGAGCAGACTTAATGGTCACAAATCGCATGAAGGCTCATTTTTCCGAATTGTGCCTGTAACACTCTACGGCGATAAAAAGTCAGTTAACATTTATGCTCTAATGGATGATGGTTCATCCCTTACCCTCCTAGAGGAAGGAATTGCTGACAAGTTAGAGGTATGTGGTGTAAGTGATCCTCTTTGCATTCGATGGACAGGTAACATATCACGATATGAAGAAAATTCGCAAAAAATTAATCTGAAGATTTCATCAGCAAAACCCAACTCGAAATTATTTCCAATCAATAATGTTTACACAGTAAAAAATTTAAACTTATCTGCCGAAACTATGGTTATAAAAAAAATTAAAGATAAATATCCTTACCTCAGAAGCATCCCACTTGAGGGCTACCTTAATATTGTGCCATCAATGATTATTGGTGTAAATAATCCAAACTTGATAGCACCAATCCAGGTACGTGAGGGTGATTGGCAAGAACCAGTGGCCTGTAAAACAAGATTAGGTTGGACACTATTTGGAGGAAATATAAAGGTAGGTGGCCAGCTTCATTACCATAAATGTAATTGTCAAAAAGACGAAGAAATCCATAATATTATTAAACAATACTTTTCTGATGAAAGTGAGGGTATTTTACCACCAGAAAAAGTACTATTTTCGATAAAAGATCAACAAGCTATCAAAATTTTAGAAAAAACTTGCAAATTTTATGACGGTCGATATGTAGTGGGTCTTTTGTGGAATTGCGATCAGCCAGAACTACCCAATAGTCTACAAACAGCTATAAATAGATTACAGTGTATTAAAAAACAGGCAAAAAAAGACCCAATATTAGCCGAAAATCTTAAAAATCAAATAGTAAACCTTGAGCAAAAAAATTACGCTGTAAGGTTACCTAATAGTGCTCTAAAAGAAAGTGGAGGAAAAATTTGGTATTTACCAACATTCATTGTCAAGAATCCCCATAAACCGAACAAGCTCCGCCTTGTATGGGATGCTGCAGCAAAATCGGGAGGGTATGCTCTAAATGATTTTTTGTTAAAAGGACCCGATATGCTTATACCACTAATGAATATTTTATTTAAATTTCGAATCGGTGCTGTAGCCATATGTGGAGATATTGCCGAAATGTTTCACCGGATAAGAGTTCGAAAAGAGGATGCATGTGCACAAAGGTTTTTATGGTGGGATGACAATGGATCTATGCAAGTTTATCAATTAAATGTTCTAACATTTGGCGCATCTTGTTCGCCTTGTATTTCACATTTTGTGCGAAATTTAAATGCAGAAAAATTTGGCAGTAGCGAAAGAGTTATAGAAGCTATAACAAAGCAACATTATGTCGACGACTATATAGATTCAGTAAATACAGAAGAAGAAGCTATCGACTTAGCCTTAAAAGTTCGCGATGTTCATGCCAAAGGTGGGTTTTGCATGCGCAATTGGTCATCGAATTCTGTCAAGGTGTTAAAGGCGCTGGGTGAATGTAAGGAGTTTGTGAACAGAACATTTGAATACAACGGTAGTTATTCTAAGTGTGAAAAAATCCTGGGGCTGTACTGGGATCCACAAAATGATCAATTTAAAATGAACCTTAAATTTGTTAGACTTAAGAGACCAATACTTGACTCAGAAATAGTGCCTACCAAGAGGGAAGTATTGCAAGTATTAATGTCGGTTTTTGATCCTTTGGGTTTCGTGGCATGCTTTATGTCATACCTCAAAGTTATCCTCCAAGAGATTTGGCGAGCTGGAATTTATTGGGATCAATGTCTTAACGACGAACTTTATAAAAAGTGGAAGAACTGGATTAAATATTTACCAACAATTACTGCTGTTTGTATACCACGTTGCTATTCGCTAGCTTTACAAAAACAATTTATTGCGGAACTACATACATTTGTCGACGCCAGCGCGGATGCTTATGCGGCAGTATCATATTTTAGAATTGAATACAATGGTAAAGTTGAGATAAAGTTAGTTGCAGCAAAATCAAAAGTCGCTCCTCTTCGCCCATTATCCATACCGAGACTCGAGCTACAGGCGGCAGTCATTGGCACAAGGCTTATGAAAACAGTTAGCTGCCATAATATAGAAATAAAAAGAAAAATTATGTGGACTGATTCTAAAACTGTCTTAAAATGGTTGCTAGGTGATTCACGAAAATTTAAGCAGTTTGTTATGTTTCGTGTTGCCGAAATTTTAGAGCATACAAACGTTACCGATTGGAGATGGGTTCCTACTGCATTAAATGTTGCAGACTATGCCACTAAGTTTAGACCGCCTAACGACACTTATAATGAATGGTTTAACGGGCCCTTATGGTTAGAGAAGCCTGAATCTCAATGGCCTAGAAACGAAGATACGGCTGAAGAAGAAGAAGAAAAATACATAACAGAAATTCGTCCATGCTATTTAAATATTCACTCCTCTATTAGATCATCTGACATTTCAATTAATTTTCTGTATTTTTCAAGCTGGTTTAAACTTTATCGAGCCGTTGGTAATTGGTTACTATATATAAAGCGTTGCTACCAAAAAGCTAAACTGCAAGAGCTAGAAAAAACATTACTGCTATCCCATTTAAATCGAGCAAAAAATTTGATTTACAAGGTAGTACAAATGTCTGCATTTCCTAGCGAGTACTTTGCTATAAAATTTGATAAAGCAATTCCGAAAGGCGGCGTTTGTGATAAACTTAACGTGTATATTGATGAGGATGGCGTTATAAAAGTTAAAAATCGTGCCCAATATGCATCGCCACTATGCGGTCTGCAACGAGACCTAATAATCCTTCCAGGTAATCACCATGTGACAAAATTAATAATAACAAGTTACCATCTTGCATTTCATCACTCTAATCATGAAACTGTTTTGAATGAAATCCGTCAAGTTTATTTTATTATTAGACTAAGAGTGGCCTACAAAAATGTTAGAAGAAATTGTCAATGGTGCAAAAATGAATCTGCGAAACCCCTCTTTCCACAAATGGCACAACTACCACCCGCACGCCTTGGAGCTTTCCAAAGACCATTTACATACGTGGGAACGGATTATTTCGGCCCTATAACAGTCAACTTTGCTAGGAAGTCTCTCAAACGATGGGGTGTGATATTTACTTGTCTGACTATTAGGGCAATACATATCGAGATAGCACACAACCTTACAACTGATTCTTTTCTTATGTGCCTAAGAAATTTTATAGCCAGGCGTGGAGTTCCTATTGAAATATATAGTGATAATGGCACAAATTTTCGTGGCGCCGAACGTTTCTTAAAAGAGGAATTAAAAAATATAAACTTTAATGAAGTACAAAAAAGTTTGGCGTATAAAGGAATATCTTGGAAGTTTAATCCACCAGTGGCTCCTTATATGGGGGGAGCCTGGGAGAGGCTAATAAGGTCTATTAAAACAATTTTGTATAAAATTTGTCCTTCCCAAAAATTTTCTGATGAAAGTTTAAGGACCTCATTAATGGAAGTAGAAATGATTGTGAATTCGAGGCCTCTTACCTACGTACCTCTGGAAAGCGAAGACCAAGAAGCTATTACTCCGAATCATTTCCTTTTAGGAACTTCGAACGGAGCTAAGGCCTTTTGTGAGTTAGAAAATCTTGATTACAGAATGTGTTTACGTCAAAGCGAAATATTTGCTAACTTTTTTTGGCGCCGCTGGATTAAGGAAATGTTGCCAACCCTCACCAGGCGGAATAAATGGTCACATAAAGTAAAGCCAATCGAAATAAATGATATTGTACTTCTTGTCGATGAAAACTCAAAAAGAAATAACTGGCTAAAGGGAAAGGTTGTCGAAGTGATCAAAGCAAAAGATGGTCAGGTACGAAGGGCAAAAATAAAAACTTTAAATGGAATTGTCGAAAGACCTGCAGTAAAATTAGCAGTATTAGATCTCGGTAATTAGATAGGGTAAACCGCAAGAGGAAAAAAGCGATTTACCGGGGGGAGAATTGTTACCGACAGAAATTTAGGAAACTTTCTTGCCAGCTTAAATTTTTTAAACTAAGGTCAAATTGCAGTTCTGATTACAACTCTTGCTATAATTTGTCATAACTCTACAAAATATGTATACTAGAAAATTCTAGAAAAAAAGGAATACATATTCTACTTAATTTATTACTACATTTTATATTCCTGTTTTGGCGGTCACAATTGTAAGACATAATCAGAATTATATATAATTATATTAAATTTTAAAAATTAGAAAACTAAGGTAATTGAATTTGTACTTAAAGTTTATTAAAATGAACTAATAAAATTTCGCTTTTAGAATTTTAAAGCGACGTCAAAGTTTGCTCTTGAAACTTGGTTTTTTATTTAACAGCAGCATTATATTGTTTTTTGCACATTAAAGCTTCCAAATATGATACAGGATTAGGTATTATTTTTGATTTTTTATACTATTTGCTTACTGGTTGCTATAAATATGCATTTCTATTGCTTTTTAGCGTCTCTCATTTCATATAAAAATCATGCATTATTGATGCGCACGTGTAAGTAATTGTTTACAATTTCTCCCTAACAAAATACCTTACTGGTAACCACTATTTTTTGCTGGAATCATTCCTTAGAATTTAACCACCCAATATAATACAAAATTTTGTGAAAAGAGCGGACATCTGAGGACATGCTAGTGGTGGACATTTACCAGACATTATATTTCATTATTTATTCCCTTATTTCTACTTCGCATTGGTTTCAATAAAACTGAGTTTGTCAAAACAAGAAGGTGTTTGTAACCCAATTTACTTCTTCATTTCATATTAGCCCACCCTTTCTGAAAAAGAAATACGACTATACATACATACACTGTGGTTCTTTATGGCAGAACCAACATATTAAAGCCTAAAGTAATAATTTAAAAAAAAGAAGTAAACTGCAAATACGAAAATAAAATATAAATAAAACCTTGTTTTGCAGAAGATTAAATTTTCTAATGAACAAAAATCTAACATGACCTATTAAAAACTAATAGGTCGCTACTTCGAAAACATTGAAAGAAAGGAGTTGTAAAATTAGAATTTTATTTTTATATAACAAAATAAAATGTATATAAAACCAAATCAGAAAAATTGTATAATTGTTCGACCTCTTTCCAAATTATCCAAATAATAAGCAAATACTTCTTTCAAGCTCAAGGTCAAGTTTATTTTCAATTTAACAATCAATATTTCGATATCCTTCGGATATCATCTTCAGGATTTCTAAAAATAATAATACAAAAATATAAACAGATAAAAATACACTGAAAACCACTGTTCCAATAAGAATTTGATGAAAAAATCAACAACAAAAACAATTATAAAAATACCGATCATATAACAATACAAAATGTAAACAAACTCACAATATCAGTAATAAAAATAAAACTACAATTCCATATTATAAAAATATAAACCAAAAAGAACTTACAAAAAATTATATAAACACAACAAAAATTAAAATTAATATATATATATATGTATCACTGCACCGATGTTATCACATTACATACTATACTAATTATTGCTAATATTTCCCCTGTTTATTATATATCTATAACTCTGAGCACAATTTTCGGTGTCCGTTTTGTAGTTCATTCTCCTCTCCTTTGGTGTATTTATTATATGTAACATCTCTAAAGTAAACCGTTTTTTATATGTATTTTCTCTTTGTAATATTTGCACCTTTTCCAAATCTGGTGTATGATTATTATCTGCACAGTGGTTCGCAAGTGCTGTTTTTTGTGTATTTAATTTGTCTCTATTTTTAAAATCCGATTTATGTCCTGCCATTCTTGTTCTTAATTTATTTTTCGTTGTACCGACATACATTTGATTGCATTTGGTTTTACCATCTCCCAGACAATTTATTCTATATATTACATTATATTTATCCATTGTGTCCAGTTTTGATTTTGTGTCGGTAAATAGTCGTCTGAGCGTGTTATTTGATGATTGAGCAATTTTAAATCTATTTTTGTCCAAAATATTCGTATTCCTTAATCTTTCTGAAAATCCAGGCACATATATTATTATTTTGTTGTTGAATTTTTCATCAAATTCTTATTGGAACAGTGGTTTTCAGTGTATTTTTATCTGTTTATATTTTTGTATTATTATTTTTAGAAATCCTGAAGATGATATCCGAAGGATATCGAAATATTGATTGTTAAATTGAAAATAAACTTGACCTTGAGCTTGAAAGAAGTATTTGCTTATTATTTGGATGTATATAAAACTTTAAAAAATGCCTTGTAGCTGCAACAACTAATCTCTACAAGCTTATTTTTAAAGGAAAGATCTTCTTTGTAATTAATATTTATTTATTTTTTTTTTTTTTTCATAAATTTTTATAAAAAAAAGTGCTCCAGTATATGTCTGCTTGTATACTCACACAGCTTGACATAATTTTTGTGTATCTATACTTTATTTTATTTCTTCTTTTGAGTTAATAAATCATATAAACTAATCATAATCTTATTTTTTTAATTGCATTTTGTTTTTTAAGTTCTGCTACAAATGAGTTGAATCCTAAAACCCACTTACTTATGTACAGAAACAAAGCAAAAAAAAAAAGAAATTAAGAAATGCTCTACAAATTGTATAGAGAAACTATCCGTATGCTGGAAAAAATCCAGCTTAATGACACACATATGTCTGCTCGTAATATATACGAGCACTTGACTTTGTTTTAAGCGTCACAAAACAAAATGAGACAAAAACGTGTCTGTGGTACAAATAAATAAAAATAAAGTACAATGAAACAAGCAAATAAAGCACAGTGTTGCTAAATTAGCGCTTTGATTAATGTTTTTTAGCGAATAGTTTTGGTGTAAGTCTATAGTGATTTATGTTTCATATTTTAATATTTTTTATTAAATTCGAATGGTACCAAGCTTTTAAATTAAATAATGTCAATAAGGGGCGCTTCCGTGGTCTAGGCGGTAGCCTGCTAGACTGCTAGTGCAAGGTATCAGAGAATTTGTTCTGTAGCATTACATCAAGCATGTGGTCTTAGTCACTCCACTTATAATAATTTATTAAATCTACAATATATAAATAAAAATCAATGTTGTTCGTTAGTCATCGCATCAGTTGAGAACGGCTGGACTGATTTTGATGATTTTTTCTTTCTAATGATCGTCGTGATCCAATTTATGGAAAATTTTGCTTTTACGCCCACTTTTTTTGATTTACCTAAAATCAGAAAACGGCTCCATCGATTTGACTAATTTTTCTTTCAAATGTTTGTGTTAATCCGTTTTAAGTTTTCATCGAGAGAATTATTTGCCACACCTACTGTTACGCCCATTTTTTATATTTATCTCTAAATACTGATTTTTGTATATCTTCAGAACGGCTAAAGCTAAAGATTCAGAATTAGGTCTGAATGTCTTCATGGGCAAGGCAAATTATCAGTCAGAAAGTGAGCGAAATTGGACAAATGAGCGTGAAACCTCCCAACCAGTTAAAAGTTGATTTCTTTATATGTACATATGTATGTTCGTATCTTTAGTAGTGTTGAAGCTCAACTTTCTGAATTTGATATGATTGATTTCGTAGCCATTAAAAATTATCAGTAGAAAAAATTATCAGACATTTGAAATTTTGGGGTTTTCTTTAAAAAAAACTACCTTTTTCCTGGATTTTCCCTAAAATTGTAAAGTGGAAAACGCGCATAAAGCAACACTAGTATCATGAGCGTATACGTACCGTTTAATCCTATATAGACATTACGTATACGCATACGGACCAGAGTAATTTCATATAAATCAGTGATGTCCACTACTACATAAACACACTTGCGCTTGTGTATGAAGCAGAGAAAAGACTCTGCTTACTTCTACCAGAAATGGGATTGTTCGAATTACTTTCTGTTTACAACTTCATAAATATTTCTTCATAATTCTGAGTAAAGTACATAATCGATGTCCGATAGACATGTGACTGATCTATTAAGAATAAAGGAGTACCTAGGTCACATAAATTTGGAGGAAATAATGAATAATTATTTCAGTTAAATAAAAATGATACAAAAAATATGCACTATTTATCCCTGCACTATGTTCGAGAGAAGCTTAAATCTAAAAAGAGCAAGAGCAACAATATTTCTTTTTATTATGTATGTGTTTGACTTCGACTTAAGCAGAATTTGTTTTCCCATCACGCGTTATAGGGAAAGAGAATTTTGGATATCACTGATATAAATTAACTGTTGAGAAGTCAGCAGCGATGCCAACCAATTTCTGTGTAATTTTTTTTAAACATATGTTAACTAACATTTTTGTTGTCCTAAAAGATAGTCTTTCATAGAAAGCGACGACCAAACTTGGGTAACGAATGAGGTCTATTAGATTTTTTAAATGTTTCAATTGAATTCAAATTCTGGCAAACAAATTCTGGTTAACAAAACCAAGCAATGGAAAGAGGGAGAGAGAAAAAATAACACAATGTTATACTCTTTTTGTTGGCACAAACAAAATTATTTATACGTTTGTGTTCACCTACAATACAGCGCAAGAAATACAAATACTATTGCAATCGATTTGCACGTAAGATAATAAGAGTAACGTTTTTACAGGAAATTGATATGAGAACCGGAAATTAAAGTTTTTTTCTTTTATATGAAAAGAAAATTATTATAACAACACATTAAAAAATAAAGGAAGTTTATGAAGCATAAATTCTAGTTTATAAATTTGTAACTACACTATAGAATAACAAACAAAAAACCACTGGAGCTGGGATGCTATAATGAAAAGGGAAAACTATTTTGATTTCTAAGTAGGAAACTTAAATCTAGGGCGGTTAAAATTTTAAAATTTATCTTTTTATTATTTAAAAAAGGAAAAATAAATATCAATTTTTTTAGTGATTCCACCAAACTGTACTTAAAACATAATGTGCTTAATCTCGCCGTCGTCTAGTGGCTTACTGACATGAGCTCCGGACTCAAAACCCAGCTCTGATATCTTGAAAGAAAGAAGGAAATATGAAAAAATATTTCTTTCAGTGACTACCTCTTATCAGTCTTCTGGCTAAAGCTCTGAACAAGTTTCTCAAGCCCGTCGTTTGGAGTCGATGTTAAAAGTAAAATTTACTCAAACAACATGGGTGTTGCGAGAAAATAGGCCATAGGCTGGAACAGGGTTGTAATGGCCAATTATGTTTGTATGTATCTACGCTTAAAACAGAGAATAGAGTGCATGGTAATCCTTTTTTAAATGTGTTCTTAACTAACAGCTAATTTTAAACAACAATATTTTTCGAGACATTACTTATCCTAAAGAAGTTTTAAGAAACTTTTTAAGTGACAAGAGAACCCACTCCACAACAATCAAACTTTTTATTTACAGAAAAACAAGAAAATAAAATTAAAGATATAAAAAATAAACGTTCTACAACCATAAAATCTAGAAAAAAAACATATGCTCACCTTCAATTTGAATAAAAGTTTTATGGGATATTTTTAACTGACTTTTTAAATAGAGCACGTACAGCTGATTATGAGATTTTTATGATGTCAAATGTACATATTTTTTATCATTTTCTTTTTTTTTCTCAACGTCATATACAATGTACGTAATACTTAAAGAAGAGGTTAATAAAAGTTGTGTGTATTAGAAGACGATAAAATATTGCATTTAATTCTTTTAAAATCTTAAAAGTAATAAACATGTGACGTGACTCATTCATTGGTTTGAGTAATAAAACTTCACGTGAAATCAAATTCCCATTGGCAAAATCTTAATCAAGAGATTTAAATTGTTTCTGACTTTATGTATTATTTTTTGAAATTTTTTAGAAAAAATAAATTTAATCTCTGGTTATACACGATAAAGAAACATAAGTTTAGTTTAGTGTAACTCAAATTTCACTTGTAATGATTTGATTTTCTTATTCAGAAATTTTACATCATTTTTAATCTTTTTTATAATTTTTCCTTTTTTTTACTAAATTTTTTATTCATGATAAGGAAATCAATTTTTCTTTTCATAATGTGATAACCATTATGAAATTCGTTTTACCAGCTGGTAAAGCTTGGTTTTAAATCTGATAGCAAATTTTTTGTAGTTGGGTTACAATATTGGCTGGTGTGAAAACTTTCAAATGAAAGTCATTAGATACAAATCTATGAGCCAATTTTCCTCGTTAACAAATTATCATTTATTTTGGGCATCTTGCAAAAGAAAACTAAGCACAGTGGTGCCTTAAAATTTAAAACATATGCCACACTTTCTCTTTTTAAAATTCCAATGCTAGTCGGGTAGTATTAGACAATTTTACAAAATAAGACGATTACTAATATGTATGTTTTTGCTTTAAAATGAAATGGTCTGTGACTTCTCGAAACTAATATAAAATATCTTATCTTTGTAATTAAACCGAAGAAACCCGATTACAAGCCTAAACCAAAGAAACCCGATTATAAGCTTAAAACGAATAATCCCGATTATAAGCCTAAAGCAAAGGATCCTGATTATAAGATTAAACTGAAGAATCCCGATTATAAGCCTAAACCGAAGACACCCGATTATAAGCCTAAACCGAGGAAACCCGTCTATAAGCCCTAACCGAAGACATCCGACTATAAGCCTAAACCGAATAATCCCGATTATAAGCCTACACCGAACCTTCCGATTATAAGCCAAAATCGAAGAAACCCGATAATAAGCCGGAACCGAAGAATCCCGTTTATTAGCCTGAACCAAAGAAACCCGATTATAAACCTAGACCGAAGAAAGCCGATTATAAGCCTAAACCGTAGAAATCCTACTGGAAGTCTAAACCGAGAAACCCGATTATAAGCCTAAAGCTAAGAAAACCGATTATAAGACTAAACCGAAGAAACCCGATTATAAGCCTAAATCGAAGAAACCCGACTATAAGTCTAAACCGAAGAAATCAGACTATAAACCTAAACCGAAGAAACCCGATTATAAGCCCGAACTGAAGAAATCCGATTATAAGCCTAAACCGAATAAACCCGATTATAAGCCTAAATCGAAGAAACCCGACTATAAGTCTAAACCGAAGAAATCAGACTATAAACCTAAACCGAAGAAACCCGATTATAAGCCCGAACTGAAGAAATCCGATTATAAGCCTAAACCGAATAAACCCGATTATAAGCCTAAATCGAAGAAACCCGACTATAAGCCTAAACCGAATAAACCCGATTATAAGCCTAAATCGAAGAAACCCGACTATAAGCCTAAACCGAATAAACCCGATTATAAGCCTAAACCGAATAAACCCGATTATAAGCCTAAATCGAAGAAACCCGACTATAAGTCTAAACCGAAGAAATCAGACTATAAACCTAAACCTAAGAAACCCGATTATGAGCCTAAACTGAAGAAACCCGACTATAAGCCTAAACCGAAGAAACCCGATTATAAGCCTGAATCGAAGAAACCCGACTATAAGCCTAAACCGAATAAACCCGATTATAAGCCTAAATCGAAGAAACCCGACTATAAGCCTAAACCGAATAAACCCGATTATAAGCCTAAACCGAATAAACCCGATTATAAGCCTAAATCGAAGAAACCCGACTATAAGTCTAAACCGAAGAAATCAGACTATAAACCTAAACCTAAGAAACCCGATTATGAGCCTAAACTGAAGAAACCCGACTATAAGCCTAAACCGAAGAAACCCGATTATAAGCCTGAATCGAAGAAACCCGATTATAAGACTAAACCGAAGAAACCCGATTATAAGCCTAAATCGAAGAAACCCGACTATAAGTCTAAACCGAAGAAATCAGACTATAAACCTAAACCGAAGAAACCCGATTATAAGCCCGAACTGAAGAAATCCGATTATAAGCCTAAACCTAATAAACCCGATTATAAGCCTAAACCGAATAAACCCGAAGAAACCCGACTATAAGCCTAAACCGAATAAACCCGATTATAAGCCTAAATCGAAGAAACCCGACTATAAGCCTAAACCGAATAAACCCGATTATAAGCCTAAATCGAAGAAACCCGACTATAAGTCTAAACCGAAGAAATCAGACTATAAACCTAAACCTAAGAAACCCGATTATGAGCCTAAACTGAAGAAACCCGACTATAAGCCTAAACCGAAGAAACCCGATTATAAGCCTGAATCGAAGAAACCCGACTATAAGCCTAAACCGAATAAACCCGATTATAAGCCTAAATCGAAGAAACCCGATTATAAACCTAGACCGAAGAAACCCGATTATTAGCCTAAACAAAGGAAACCCGATTATAAGCCTAAACCGAAGAAACCGAAACCTAAGCCGATATATCCCAGGTGCAGACCTGAACCGAAATATTCCGAGTGTAAGTCTTAACCAAAGTAGCCCATGTGCGAATTAAATATCTCCGCAGTACATTTGACCAGAAGATTTTAATAACTGCCGAACCAGCACTATCTGAAGAGAATTATCTTTGTCGTTGTAATTAAATTACATACTTTTTAATAAAACTTGAATTTATTGCTTTTCTGAGAAGTGGAAGGAAAGTGTAATTCTTGTTATTTACTTAAGGTTCGTGGATCTGTCAGTAGACCCTAGACGCGACTGAGTAACCTCAGCCTACAAGAAAACCACGTTACAAGTGGACCTATTTCAACTACAACTTACTCTCCCATATGAATTATGTAGTCCAATAGTTCCTGCAGAATTTGTATAAGAATCCGTTTTATTTACACCTGATGCTGCTTGTTTGGTTGTAATTTATTTCTTCTGTATTGTAAGCCTTTAGATTTAAGCCTGCAGAGTTTTATTTTTTTTTTTATTTTATTTTAGAAAATACTTAGAACGAATAGAAATACAAAAAAATTTAATTTCAAATTTTGTTTTCAGTATCTCTGATATATGTATAAGTATATGTATGTGTGTGATATCGGCATTGAATTTAAAACTCAATAGTAAATAAAACAGAAAAAACCAGCCTCATTGCATTTCTATCTGTTTTTAATTTTTAAATGCCCAGCAACAACAATATCAACAACTTATAAATTCATTTATTTTACTCTCTTTCAGTTTTTAGTTTTTTTATTTATTTTTTTTTTTTTGTTCGTTTCTTTAATAGAATCCACAACGTCATACAACTACAATTAATGTCCTTGTGACTGTAGTTGAATAGAATGGCATAAATTTATGTACATGGACGACAATGTGTGTGTGAGTTAAAAAGTGTATTTCTGTATTTAGTTGTGTTTGTGTGTGTTTTCATATACTACATATACCTATACATAAACCTTTTTTTTTAACAGAAACAGAATTTTTTTCAGAAGAAACTAAAATTTGTGTTCCAAATTTTGTTCAACTGACCTTAACACTTGCATGAGCAAATGATTTCAATTTTTTTTTTCTTTTTTAATTTTTATTTTCTTTTCATTATCTGTGTTTTGTTTTGTACGACATTCATGCTAAACATGTATGAGAAATATAACTATAGGCCTTTCACTTGATTTTATATTTATGTTTGCCATGTTGTTCTGTCATTATTTCGAAGCCCTTGTCCGGTTATTTTCAAATTAATTATTTAGTAGTTTTTTTCTATTTGGATTTGATCGCAATACGGTTGATTATTTGGTTATATTTTAGGCCAGTATTGAAAACTAAAGGTCATACTTTAAAAGGTATAAAAAAGTAAAAAATAAAATTTCATTGCATCCAACAAAGTTTAATTTTTTCTAATTTAAACAAAATACTTCCAGCACGCTACAGCTGATGAAACATAATCGGGATAAGCTTAAACCAAAGATGCCCAGTAGTGGCTGATATCAGCAAATTAAACTCACACGTATACTTACGCTCTTTTGTTTGATCGTCAATCAACCAATAGGAAATCAGCATGTTGAGTGGCAGAGATAAACTACACTTGCTTAAACGGAGAACTCATATACCGTAGCTGTATTGAGTTCTTTTGCATCTTTAAAAGGGTGAGATACGATTTCTCATAAATGGGACACAACAATGTAAAAAATATTGAGAATAAATGATAGATGTTTACTCCCTTTTCAAGTCATATACAAACATATGAGAAACACTACATTCATATTGCAATAATAAAAATATTTTCACTGAAAAGGATTCTATTCTCAGTAATATGGTCACAATTTTCATTAGAAGTCGTACAAAGAGAAACTAATTTTCAATTTTTAAATCAATTGCTCCATTCACGAGCTCAAACTTATAGAGAAAATATGATAAAAAAAAAAACATAAAAATTATGAAATAATATTAGTTTTTAAACACTTGCATACAGTTTGGCAAACCCATATAAAAATAAAATTTTATGAAATCTCTTCATATATCCACTAATAATAATCAGTAGCATATTGTGGCACAGCATAAGGAAACTATTGCAACCAACATACAACCGCATAACAGCATATTACAGGCATTTTAACTGCATATTTTGTATGTTGCCACGTTAAACAAACCAAACACGTACAATCGAAAAAGCGAAATAAAATTTATTTGTAACCATTACTTTGCAATAGAGACAAATATTAAATTTTATTTCTAAATTTATTGATACGAGTACGAGTATTGTTTAGTGTTGTATGAATTGTTATTTCCCTCTGTATTCTTGTCAATAACATTGCAATATATTATTTTTTTTCCTTACAAATTGAAAAATTTTCAGTGGCTTTTAAAACTGAAAACATGAAAGTTAATTTTGTATTACAATGACAAAAAATTTCTTCTACATTCTAAAATGTTTTTGTGTAAACGGATTGGTTAGCTTGCTTGTGGTTGCAACAAGCAGGCACATAATAAAAAGTACTTGGCTTAAATTGTTGCCACTTTTATTGAAGGAGATGGTCCATTTTTGAAGGGTCTCTTGTTACGTTACAAACGCTTTAATCACATAAGAGTAAAATTTTATTGAAAACTTAGATATTTTTGCAGTAATTTTTTTGATAATCAAAGGGGTCTAGTGGTTAGTGTGTTGGCTTACAAAGACGGGAGCTCCGGTTCAAACCCCGGCTCTGACATCTTGAATCAAAGAAATATGCAGACATCTGGCAAAAGCTCTGAGAGTAACTGATTGCCATGAACAAGCTTCTCAAGTCTGTCGTTTGGAGTCTACTAATGTGTATTGTATTGGAATGTTTTAAGATATAGCTCATATAGTTTCATTTAAGAGCCTTATATGGGACAAGTTGCTGTCGGTTGATCACTTTACCCTTGAAATGATCAACAGCAATTAACCCATCTATCTGTTGATCTTAATTTTTGTTTGTTGTTGTTTGAATGAATCAGAATTACAACTTTTTTGTCTTGACTCTTGTTAATGTTTTTGGCTAAACGAAGGAGCAAGTTAGCACATGTTGGATCTGTCTCATACAGACATGCATAATGTAGCCGCTACAAGTCTTTTTCAGAATTACATACTTTGTGAGTCAATTTGTATTCATGATTGCCGGAACCTACACTTTACGACCAATTACTCTCAGAGCTTCTGCCAGAAGACTACTAAGAGATGGTCACCGAAAAAAATATATTTTGTTCATATTTCCTTCTTTCAAGATGTCAAAGATGGTGTTTGAGCACGTTTTTCTCGTTTAGGCAGGCATAGAAAATGAATGCCGCTTACTTGCACATACGCTGAATGAACAGGTCTTGGCTAGACTTGCAGCCATTTCTGTTGAATGAGTTAGTCCGTTTCTGTTTATGAAATGACACTTGTTTAGGTTCTTGTCGAGTGGGATCTCCCTCAAGTAGACAAAGGAAACGGGTGTGTTTCTTTGACTGACAATAGATAACAATTAACAGTGTGTTAGGACCACCTAGGAACTGACCTCAACTAAATTGCATTATTTAAAGCAGAGTAGGAAAATAAACAAAACTGAACGTTTGATCTCATTTTGTTGTGTTCTTTACAATGTGCAAAACAAAAATAAAACAGAAACAGTGAGAACAATTGTCCCATTTAATTTTGTATATTGTTTTTGTTTTGAGTACTACAAATACACTAACTTAAATGTGCGTAGGTACAATAAAAAATTAATGAGAAGAAAAAGAAAAGAAGAAGAGAAAAAAGAGCAAATTATACGTGCTCTTTGTGCTCTTTCTCATTCAGAAAGTATTTCTTTTAGTTTTGCTCATGTGCAATACCATTAAAAAATTTTGAAAAGTGTATGACTTTGTTGTAACGTTTGCGAAATGTTTTGTTTGTTTGCCCACTCTGATTTAAAGTATACAAATTGCAGTTTGAAAGCTATAGAATATATCAGGACCACGAAGTTGACTAGGCCTGCATTGTTGAAGAATTCTAATAAAAGTCTGCTTAGAAACCATACGTGTTGACAATCACTACAATATAATGGCTGCAGGGATGTAAAAGAGGAACAGACAATTGTTAGATTTTTTACGGAAGTACAACCTTTCTAACACTCCGCCATAAGATATTTTCTTAGTTGCTCCATAACGATATCGTGTATTGATGAATTGATCAGGTTATTTAACCTGACGAAATCGATTTGAAATATACGTCAAACTCTAACGTTTAAGTGGTGTGGTAGATTTTTAAAGCATTATTTCAGAACATTACTTGACATTACCTGCAGTTGTAAGTTGCCACATAAACCAACCAACCGATTGTGGTATATTACTCAGAGTGTAATATTTATAAATGAACAAGGCATAACCCGAAACAAATTAATTTAAATCCGTTTACCACCAGTAAGTAATGTGCTAGTCTACTTATTTTTCTATCCCGGGTTCAATTTCTACTCGTATTAGGCTATAATTTAATATTACGTTGTGATTGCCAATATATCTATTGCTGTTTTAGTTGCTGAGTACGGCTGGATAATGTGTTATATCTGTTTAAATTGCTGCTAAAATTTTATTTCTTTAAACTCCAATTTAAACTCAAAAGTTTTGAAATTTTGTTTTTTTTCATTTTCTTTGTTAATCACTGGTCTATGAAAAACGTTTTTTCTCGTTTATCAGTGCAAAAGACCAAAATTTGCGGCTTTCTTTAATTATGCCCAGGGGATGCATTTGATTGAGTGGTCTCTGAGGAAAATTGTTAAACGATAAAGTTGAATTTGTCTGTTATAGACTTTAGTGAGCAGATATAGTAAAGCAAATCAACAGTTTTTTTTTCGTTGTTGAACAAAAAAGGCAAAATAGCAAAATTTAAAAACAAACAAGTTGTGTTTAATCAATAAAACGTACGAAACATAGACCTTTGGAATACCACCCACAAAATTTCTAAGCAAATAGAGAGAGATACGAGAATGATCCCAAAATTAGAAAACCTGTGGTGTAGATGGCGGCAGTAATTTAATATAAAATTAGTAGTAGTAATAGTAGTAGTAGTAGTAGTAGTAGTAGTAGTAGTAGTAGTAGTAGTAGTAGTAGTAGTGAGTAGTGACAACGTTATAAAACCTCTTGTATGTTGTAATAGTCAAAAGTGGCAAGTTACCCATTTATTTATAGAAATGAATATGTATTTGTAGGTTTCTTTGTTTGAAGTCTTTGAAAAGCTAAATGGTTATACAGATTTTCTTGAAATTTTTATCCTGTCCCCCTTAATATTGTGAACGAACTGTATGCTATAGAAAGTATATTTATTTGTCAATATCTTCAACATTGCGACAGTAGGAATTTCTAAATTTGCTCAAAATAATTTCATATTTAATAGAAATCACCAGCCACAAACTGAACATAAGTGGTTATGGTACTTCCCATAATAAGTAATGACTGATGTTTGTATATCTTCATAATGGTAATACTAAAAGTTTTTAAATTGAACAGATAAGCAGGATACCCAGCAGAAAATAGTGCTTACCAGTGAGTTATTTTGTACTCGTGAGCATCAATAATGCATGATTTTTATATGAAATGCGCCGCTAAAATGCAATAGAAATACAAATTTATTGCAATCAGTAAGCAAATAATACAAAAAATCAAAAATAATACCTTATCCTGTAGCATATTTGGAAACTTTAATATTTAAAAAACAATATAATGCTTCCATTCCCATACACAGTAAATATTACATAAATACATACATATGTAATGGCCATTACAACTCTGCTTCAGGGTGACAGCCTGGCTGCTCACAACCCCCATGTGTATCAATTTTCATCCATGAAAACCGGGGCTACAATTTAATGCTGACTTCGAACGACAGACTTGAGAAGCTTTTTCATGGCAATCAATTACTCTCAGAACTTTTGTCAAAAAACTGCTAAGAGGTGGTCGCCAAAAGAAACATTTGTTCAGCGTAAATATTGATTTTTGATTATCTCTTGAGAAAAAAAAAATTAGTTCATAATCAATGCAAATTGTCAGTCGAAAAGAGAAAAGAACTGAAGAACTGATCTCTCTGTCTCTCTCTCTCTCTCTGTGTTTCTGCCTGAGGCGCTAAGTTGAGAAGACAATCGATTAATAAAATCCAGTAAAGGGTTTTAAGAAGATATTGGATTATGTATGTTTCAGGTTCACAGAACAAATTTTTATTTCTATACTTCTCATACTGAGTAAATGTGCTAGTTTTGCTAGTTGTAATTTCTAAGGCGAATGTTTCGAAACTTGCAACAAACAACTTTTTTTTTATTAAGACCAATACTCAGCGGTAAACCCCTACTCACGCAGTGCATTGTATTGCAATTTTAAGATAAATAGGTAGGTTTATTTTAGGTTTTTATTAAGCGCCTTATTGTTGATGAGACAAGTTGCTGTCAATTTGACCACTCAAGGGCCAGTGTTATACTTTCACCCATGAATGATTAACAACAATGGCCCCTTCTGTCGGTGGATGTTGATTGTGAATGGTGAGCGTCTTTACTAAGTAAGTTAGCGGTTTTCTTTGACTTTCTTGTCAATCAAGAAGTTTGCGGTGTTAGATTTTGGGACGTGGCTCTCTTCATACTTTTTTATATTAAAGTTTTTATTAAATTCAAATAAAGGTAGCGAAGCACATCGAGGCTTATCTAGTTTCTATATACGGAAACAGTAACTAAGTCTAAATTACTAATTGGGTATGGGAATTTCAGCTTTAAAGAACGCATTTTTTTATTTTTTAAAAATTCTTAAATATTTCGTTTTTCTCCCCGTGCGCTCTCTCTCTTTCTCTCTTGCTCTCTTTGTTTTTATTTGGCATTGTTTTTAATACTGATTAAAACAATTTCTACACCCTTGAGTAAAATTACCTGATGAAAATAAGTTGAAGCAAAATTATGCAAATCTTTGGTTTCGCGCGCAGACTCTATTTTTAATATTTTGTTTTTGTTTCTTTTGTTCATCACTGCATAATGAGAATTTTGTTTTTAAAGCATAAAATTTACATAAACACTGTATACGTAGAGAAATAGTATATAAAAAAAAAGAAATTTAAAGTGTAATAAAATTATATGGCAAATTGAAGGTGTCCTTCTATTGAAGGAAATTTATTTCTTTTGTATTGAAAAAATTTCGAAAAATAAAATTTTTTTATAATTTTCTTACGGATTTTCTTGCATAGTTTAATATAAAAAATTACATTTTAATTTTTAAAAACTTAATCTGGGCAAATTAGCCGATTATGTGTGGCTTAAACTATTAAAAGATGTTTAATTTTTTTTTTTTTATTAAAAAAAAATCAGTACCAACTTTTAAATAAATTTGTTGGAAAAGTAATCTCCTTCTTTCTTTTGTAAAATATGGTTTTTCATGGTAAATTTATAAACACACACCTTTACCATGGTATTTATTTATCTCTATTTATTCTCTTTTGCCAGATATAAGATTTTAAATAAATGTCAGTTTTGTAATTGAAGCATTAAAGCTGGCATAACAAATGACCTTTAAATAAAACAGCACAGCCATACATACATGCATGCATGCATACATGGCCACACCTGGTATATTATTTTATATGTACTGTGTTTACCCCTATAAATATGCAGTAGTAAAAAATAACATTTTTCCATACACACATACAAGGCAGTTCGCTCATAAGGAATTATCGAGAATTAACACACTTTTTTTTACTTTTTATTAAAAAAAAAATTGTAAATAAATTTAAAATTATTCAAGTCCTAAACCTTAAGCATCTCATTAATTGCCGTCAACTGTTAATCATCAAGTGATGTTGCTGTTGCAATAGCAATTACTTTCCAATTATTTTTTTTCATTTCGCATTACTTTCAGAAATTATGTGTTACAGATAACATTTAAAAATGGTATTAATTTCTTAAAAATTTTTAATAAAACCTAAACCAAATAATGAATTTCGTCCTATAGCTATATTATGCTTCTTGTCGAAGGCGTTAGAGAGGATTTGATATGACCAAATGAGCACATATATAAATAATAATAATATGTTGACTGGTAGGCAGTCAGGTTTTCGACAGAACCACAGCTGTGTTACAACTTTAGTAGATGTCACGGAGAACATTCGACGTGAACTGTATGAGGGGAAAATAAATTTCTTGGTGCTTCTGGATCACTCCAAAGCATTCGACACAGTTGACCATAGAATATTGTTGGGCAAATTAAGATCTATGCTTAACTTTTCTTCGACTGCAGCTAAACTAATGTTATCATATCTTACAGATCGTACACAATCGGTATGTGTGAACAGTACTGTATCCGCACCTGTGCGACTAACTAGGGGTGTTCCCCACGGGTCTATTTTGGGACCTTTATTTTTTCAGTATATGTGAATGATTTGCCGGAAATTTAACACATTGTAATGTTCACATGTATGCGGATGATGTACAACTGTGGCTGAGTAGTCCAACTTCTTCCATCACGGAAAATATAGGCAAGCTTAATGATGATTTGGACAATATTTATTGGTGGGCAGCTAGGAATCGCCTTCACATACACCCCATAAAGTTCAAATGTTTGATAATTCACAAGAGGACTATGCATCCATCTATAATGCATGACATTCTAATTAATCAGCAAAAGTTGGAGATAGTTGATACAGCTAAGAATCTTGGAATCGTATTTAATAGTAACCTAACGTGGTCGAGTCATATAAACTCTTTGGTTGCGAGGTTGTATATTAGACTGAGGACTTTATGGACTGTCCAATATCTTACTCCCTTGAGCGTAAGGGTTCTACTTACTTGCCAAAGCTTACTTAGTTCCCCGTCTAATTTATGGTTGCGAGTTGTTCTCTTATTGTGATAGTGTAAGTAAGAGGAAGCTTCAAGTCTTATTCAATAATATAGTAAGATATGTTTACGGACTCAAACGACGTAACCATATATCGTTGTATGCAAAGAAATTATTTGGTGTATCATTTGAAAACCTCTTGAGGATAAGAATACTAATATTCTTGCATAAGATTATATACACACAGGATCCAGAGTATCTTTTTCAGAAGATAAGATTTGCAAGATCTCTGAGAGGCAGAAATATTATTGTTCCCAGGCATCAATGCCTTGTTTCAGAATGGCAATTTTGTTTGCATGCAATTCGCCTTTGGAATGCTCTTCCACATAACAAACAAATAATTAGCAACGCAGCAACTTTTAGAAAAAGTCTATTTAATTATTTTAAATAAATTCTTTTAATTATATATAATATTTGTCTTTCTCATAAATTTTCTTTATTTTTTATATTATTATGTTTTTCTTTTTTACCTCTTTTAAATTAATTGTTCCAATCTTTTATTCTTGTTATTCAAATTTTATTTACAAATTATTATTTATAGACTGCATTATAATTATAAGACTAAGTCTTGTTATGCAGGGAGCGAAAATGAAATAAATAAATAAATAGATAAATAAAGTCACGGCTTTTTATCATTATTTTGCTGGCCTGCTCTTTAGCCTATATAAACCTGGCTTTTTTATATTTATGATGATGTTTTTTGTTTTTCTAAATTTTATTACTTTGAAGTTGGTATCGAAGAAACGCCTGCCTGACCTTTTACTTAGTTTTAATATTGAAAAACTGTTTTGTTCTATTTTCTGCTTTTTTTTTTGGATTGGACGTGAGCCAGAATTTTTATTGTGAAATTATGTGGTTTCATGACCTTTATTGGCAAAAAAAAAAAAAAAAAACTGCACACTATCACTAACAAAATTGTTAAAAATAGTTTTTAATTTCATTTCATCTGGCACGATTTTCTTGTTTTTTTGTTAATCTATTTTCCATGTATGCAACATTGTTTCAAGTTAAAATGAGACAAATGAACGTTGCTTGTTTTTTGTCACTCGCAAAGTGTAGAAGCAACGGCCAGGTGGCATAGAGTGCCTTGTATAATAATTCGATTAAAAAGTTTTTTCTGTTTTTCTTTTTTTCTTTTTTTTTTTTTTCTTTTTTTTTTGTCAATTTGGTAGCCAAACATAATGGCTAAGAGACAATCACATTATAATTCCAGTTGGTATTTCAAAAAACAGTAACAGAAAAGAACTTTTTCAACACAATGTCATATCCAAAGTTGATGTACTTATATGGCCATAAATAAATGCCTACAATAAGTAAACATGCAAGTATATATGACAGTGTGTGTAGCCTGCAACTTGCAAGCTGAGATTGTGAAATGTAATTTCATGCAACACAAGTTTTTAATTAAATTTCAAATGTGCTTTTAAAATATTATTATAAGAGCCTGTACGTACGCAGCAGTAGTAGAATATGAAAAACAGAGAAAAAAATTAAAAGCCCTTTGAGTAACAATTGTTGAGAAAAGAAAAAAAAAGAAGAAATGCATACAAATATTTCAATGCTTTTGTTAGTCTAACACAAAGGCATTGTGAACTCCCACCACCCACAATGACAATCACACCGAAGAGTGAGAGCAAATGCAATACTCTGAGCCAGTAACAGGCAACGTTTTTCTTAAGTGTTAATTTAAAGTCAATCTCTTTCAGTACAAAAAGAACAGAAAGGAAAAAAACAGCACATTTTACGTTGACTTTTACCTGAAATCCATTTAAAAGATATTGTAGCAATACAATCAAGCATTTTGTAAATGGTATATTGTAGGCATGTGTGTGTGTGAGTATGCTATGCCTGCTTAAACACAACCATGGCTACACATGTTAGGCTTTAAAAAACCACACTCACACTGATTTGAATTTATTTGCTGGCTTTTACTTACAAATTCCTTTGATTTATTGCTTAACCGAACTTTTTATACTCTTCCGTAATTAATTACGAGCCATGTGTACAAATTGTGATTTTTTCTCAATTTCTAAAAAAAGTTTTTTATAAAATATTAAAAAAAACAGTGCAAGTTTAAAAGAAAACTTTTTAACGCATATGAAGTGCATCTTTGGGTAAATGGTGGAAGTACGCATATATTTTCAGGCAGTATATCGTTATATGAATGCATAAAAGTCCTAAATTAAATGGAAACTTTTCAGTAAGCAATGTTTTTGCAAAGAAAATTAAAACAAATATTCGTTATATAGTAGTATTTTTTCTTGCAGGAATGTAAAATTTTACAGGAACAACATAATCCAGAAACTGCCTAAAATGGCAGTTTTTTTAATCATAATCCAAAGCAATATGCTGTTCTAATAGTTGTTTGCCTGTATGCAAAAAGAAAATAAAGTTAAATTTAATTCAAAATTTGGGTGTCAAAGGAAACCGGAAAAAAACCGATGCCGAAAACCTTTATTGCAGAGAGACCTAGAAACGTTAAATTCTGCTGTACAGTCTATCGTTAAATTGTTGTATTATTTGAAGACTATAAAGCTGTACATAGATAAAGCTACAGGTATATACATATATACTATAGTATTCCCCGAAAAATTGCCCCACGCTTAATTGCCTTTCACGCTTATTTACTTCAATTTCTAAATTCCCATATTTTTTCGAACCGTTTTCTAATAAAATTCTACGGTTAATTAACTTTCGATAATTGCGTTATTCGCTTAATTACCTCAAACATATTTTCCCCAAAAAAGAAATTTCACTTAAAATTCCCTCGTTTAATTACCCAAAATAATTATTTTCTAAAAACTGTAGCTTAAGTCAACTATGTTTATATAGGCATACAGTGTCCGTTAAATTTACTTTCAAACTACTTTTTAGATACAACCTTGCAATTAAAGTCTACCAAGTTTATGTATAAGTATAAAGTCACTTGCTTTTCACATGTATTGACGGCAGTGTATACAGGCAATTAAGCATATTCGTTTAACTACCTCAAAGAAGCAATTAACCGTATTCGTTTAAATGATTTCCACGTATAATTGCCCAACAATTTTGACATTTTTGCCGAGGCAATTATCCATGGAATACTGTATTTTTTTCGCAAATTGTGTAATTATTATAAGTAGGGCAAAACTTAATTAAAATTTTCTTATCCGACTGTGTTTCAATTCCCAAATTCGCGAGATCGTTGTATCGTTATTTTAGATTACAACTGAATTATGTTTTTAGTATGCGTAATGGGTCTGGCGGTAAATGAGAGCAAGACGAAGTATACATTGTCGACGAGTAAGGACGTTGAACGTATTGGCTCTCAGGTTACAGCCGACAACTGTACATTCGATGTGGTCAAGGAGTTTATCTACCTTGGCACCGCCATTACCAGCAAGAATATGGTCAGTTTAGACTCTAAAGATCAAGCGAAGAATCACACTGGCCAAAAGGTTCTCCTACAGTCTCGGTAGGCAGTTTAGTAATAGAGACCTCTCTCGGACGACGAAAGTAGCACTCTACAAGTCGCGTATTCTTCGGGTGTTTCTCTATGGTGCGGAAGCATTGACCCTATCTTGTGCCGTTGCAGCGGTTCTCGAAGGGTTCGAGAGAAATGTTTTACGTAAAACTTTTGTTCCTCTAAGGCACGAAGATGAGTTTCGCATTAGAACCAACCATGAGCTGTATGAGCTCCCCGGCGATGTGGATGATTTTTCAGCGCATTAACATCCAGCGACTACGCTGCCTCGGTCATATTGTTTGCATGGAAGAATCTTCTCTAGCGAGGAAAGTTTTAGATGTGAAGATCACTGAACATAGGCGTAGAATACGATGCTGTTTATGTTGGAATAACCTGGTTGATACAGCCCTGTCATCGATTCGTATGACCAACTGTATGCAGGCCGATACCCGTTAACGGGTTGTTATGACTAGCTAAGTAAGTAAGTTAAGTATGCGTATAAACGGGAGAACATTTGTTAGAGAAGTATTCTCTTGGTAGCAAATTACAGGTGGTGAAGAAATTATCGTTCTGGTGTTCGGCACTCGGCGATACGTTTTGTTGACATTCTTTTCTAACATACTGTATACATAAGACAAACATCGAATAATAACAATAATAATGGAATAATGCTGAAAAAATGTTCATCTGTGCGAAGTCGAAAAACAACGCAAAAGAAAATTCCAGATGTTTTACTTTCAAATATTCGCTCGTCTAAGTACTAAGTTTTAAGTAACTTTTATGACCAGATGCAATAACTCATACAATTGTATTTCATATGTCTTTTTATAACATTGTATTGGTAATGCTGCTATTAATGTAATGTGAATGCCTGTTATTGTAAGGGCATTGTTTGATTTTTGACGTTTGCAATACAACGACACACTAGGTAACCAGAAAATGTATTCAATACAACATACAATGATACAACATACAAAAGCTTGTATATTTTGTAATTTCTTTATTTACAATTTATTTCTATTAAAAATATATGCAACGTGATATTAATTAATTTGCAAGAAATCCTATTGAACAAAGAAAATTTATTTGCCAAACTACTTGACAAAGAAAAGCAAATGATCAATATTGATGAGTAAATAATATGAAAATCATTTTAATTTTAACTTTTTTTTTTGTTTTTGTTTTATATAACACGATGAACAAGTAAAGTGATGCTTATCATACTTAATTTTAAGTGTAAAAAAAACGGGTAAAATTAAAAAAAAATATAATAGATAAATAAATAAAACAAATAAGGAATGCAAAAAACAAAAATAAAAAAAAATTATTTATAAATAAAAAAATAAATAAAATATTGACAGTATAAATAATAAAATAATAGGAAGAAAATAAAGAACAATACCAATAGCAACAACATGAACGCTTAAAAGTAAAAATAAAATTGCAATCAAGTCATCACAATAACGAACGATGGATGGATGAGGCATTACCAGCTCAACAAGCATTTTTAAGAAGCACTTAAGCATTTGGCAACCACTATGAAACGGAACCATCAAAATCATCATACTGAGTCGCATAATAGATTCAACATTCAACTCATACACGCTCACACACACTCACACACATACACTGTTGTGTTACACATCAACAAAATCTATTTAACGAATAAGAAAAGGAATTGAGATGATATTGAATATCTTGAAGGGAATACAAAAATGTTAGAAATGCAGAAGTGTAGGTGTGAGGTAACGACGTAAACGACGAAAGAATAGTGTCAATTGACAATGAAATTGAAATTAAAAAATATGACAGTGGTTGCCAGAGTGAAAGGACGAAAGAGAAGGGGCGGGGAAAGAAATAAAAAATACTTGTAGAAAATATAACAAAAATACGGACACGCATTAAGAAAATTGTAAAGTCTGTATGTGTATTTATGAGAATACAATGAATTAAAATAATAGTTTTTCTGAAGGTACGTTTACATTACACAAATAATAGGTTCTTTTAAAAGAGAAAAACATAACCACTATTTTAGGGAAATGTATTTTTTTTAAGACCAATACTCAGGAGTAAACCACTACTTATGCAGTGCATTGTATTGAAAATGTATACTTATTTATAATATACCAACTAAACTCCGGCTGGCTACTCTACTCCCTCGAGACAGGACTTTCGTTACTTCTGTAGTGGCATTCAAAATATCATCTTATCGAATGCATTAATATTTGATGCCCTCAAAACTTTGCGCGCCAAATCATAATGAGAACTTGCTTGCGTTGTTTACGAAAAATATTGCAAATATTTTGGCTGCATGTAATATCTAACAAAGAAAATCTCCTGCAAAGAGCAGGATTAAGGCAAGTGAGATCGCGCGAACAGAATCGAATTTAATGCGCGCAAGACCAAATGTCATAGTCACCGTGGTATAGTGGTTAGTGTGCTGGCTTACTAAGAGGTTCAAGCTCCGGCTCTGACATCTTGAAGCAAAGAAATATGAAAAAATATTTCTTTTGGCGTCTACCTCTTAGCAGACTCCTAGCAAAAGCCCTAAGAGTAACTGATTGTCATAAACAAGTCTCTCAAGTCTGTCGTTGGGAGTCGACACAAAACTGTAGGTCCCGGTACTTATGGATAAAAATTCACACACACAACATGGGTGCGGCGTGAAGCAGGTTATAAAGGCCAATTATGTGTGTATGTATAAGACCCAGTGTTGTTGGTGATGGTGATGATACAATCCTGCTATCTGTGTCTATGGTTAATGTAAATATTTAAGAAGTGCCCGCTTTTATGCTCTGGGCATGGGTATTAATTCTGATGTCCGTTGGAATGATCACATATTTCGAGTGTCGAAATGAATGCTTGATTCAAGTGGCTCGGTTTTTTAAAATAGTGCAAGAATAACTGCACTCCATCTGACCTTCTCAATATTGACAAGACTATGTGCTGGCTTACTAGGACGATAGCGCCGGGTTCAAAAATATGAAAAAATTATTTCTTTCGGCAACTACCTCTCTGCAGTCTTCTGGCAAACGCTCTGGGAGTAATTGATTGCCATGAAAATGCTTCTCAAATCTGTCGTTCGGAGTCGACTTAAAACTGTAGGTCCCGGTACTCATGGAAAAAAACTAACAGACACAACATGAGTGCTGCGAGAAGCTAGGGCGTAATCCTGACACAGTGTTGTAATGGTCAATTATGTATGTATGTATTATCCGACCTAAGATGGAATACAACTTTCATGTATGGGGCGGTGCTTCAAAGTCTATTTTGGGACCTCTCGATGGTTTACAGGAAAGAGCGAAGCTGCCTATCAACTCCGCAGTCTACTGCTTAGTGTGTTGCTTTACTTGGCGAGTAAATAATAATAAACTCTGACATCTTATAAGAAAGAAATTTGGAAAAACATTTTTTTCGGTAGCTATCTCTGCCGTAAAGAAGCTTCTAAAGTCTATCATTCGGAGTTGACGTTAAACTCTAGGTACTGGTACTCATGGATAAAAATTGACGCCACAATGTGGGTACTGCGAGAAGTAGGTGGTAACCCTGATACAGGGTTGTAATAACGAATTATTTATCCAAATCTATCGATTCGTGCGAGCGTCGGCGCAATGTGGCGTGCGTTTCATTACTCTATCGGTACTACCGTGGAAGGTGCTCTGATAAAATAAAGGACTTGATTCCGGGTAATCGCATATTTTTATGGACTACTTTTACCTCTTTCAGAGCACATTCCTTTGTAGTTGATTGTTCAGCGAATCGCAAAATGCCTTATAGAGTAAATTCGTTCTGTAGTCGCAATGTTCGTTTGTGAAACAATCTTCCCACGAAAGGCTTTCCTCTCTGTTACGAAGTGAATAAATTGAAATTAAATGTTCACACACACTACTCACTCCTTCTGTCTTTCCTCAACATATTTTTTGTAGGCCAGCACATTGTACTGCATAAGTAGTTTCTCTCATATATACTGGCCTCAATAAAAAAAAACATTCGCGACGAAACCGCAAAGAGAAATTAAATGTGGATTGATCATGTTTTGAGAGGACCTCAAGACTATTTATGCAGGATAGCAATTATTACAAACTTACAGGGTAGTAGAGGAAGAGTTAAAACTGCTTTTGCTCAGACAGTGTTGGGAGTAATACTGACGGCATGATTGAACAACTTCTTGGTGTTAAAAAACTTAAGAATTTTAAGCTGAATTAAGAATTTTTGTCTACTTTTATTATATTTTTTATACAGTGACATTTATTTTGTTGTAGCTGGAAGTGGAATTGAAATTAAATTCCTAAATTCACCATCGATAACATATGTACGAATTTTTTAAGGTCATGCTGTAGTTTTCTTTAAATTTTGTACCCTTAAGTTGTTCTTTTCTAACCAGTTCCTATAAATATGACACACAAAACAAAATTACATATTTTTTTAAAATTGAAATTGACGAACATTATTTTACAAATTGCATGGCAATTACAGTATGCAATACTGTAGAGCATTTTCAATAAATTTTTTATTTTTTTTTTTTTTTGTTTTGTTGTGCTTAAAAGTTTCAAGATATACAACATATCGTCAAGATAAAAAGCATATTCAAGATGAAATTTTGTTATAAAAAACTAAAAAAAATTCACAATAAAACTAAAACAACAAATTTTTATTTTCATTTCATGTGTTGTTGTTGTTTTTAGTTCCTTTTTTTTCTCTGATATATTTTTGATAAAATTTTCTATAAATTTTGTTGCCATTTTTGATTATTTGTTGTTGACAAAGTCAAGAATACTAAGTGGGTCATAAGTAGTATTCTGTCTGTCTACATACTATACTCGTTTGTACACATTTTTATTTTGTATATACTCATATTACATACTCATCTGTAAGTATGTATTTAATAGTTAAGCTCATATGAAATATAAAAATATGTAAACAATCTTATAACCCAGAAAACAAATACGCGGTTATGATTTTAATTTTGTAACATTTGAAATTAAACATGTCTTATGAACGTTTAGCGTTGGAAAATGATTTGAAATGAGTTTGCAATTTAAAAAATTATGTAAATAAGTAGGCTAAAAGGTAGTATAAGTACTGGATTTGACTATTAGCTGAGAAGTTTTATTTTTGTTTTATTAAAAAAACATTTTGGTTTTAAGTTTAAATTACAAATTTATTTGTCCAAGAAATCAATTTTTATGATACATTCACTTTACACTTGATAATATGTATCGTCTTTAATATCTAAATTAATAACGTCTTCTTGTTTCTTAAAAGACTTTTTCTTTTATATCATGATCGTTCATGATATTTTTAACTTACAAAGCTAGCGGTAAATTAAATACATACGTACGTACGAGTACGAATTACAGAATAAATATCGAATGATATTTGGGCATATAGAAATAATAATCGCCCTTAGAAACAGAAATAATATAACAAATGTTATTGAAGCATATACAATCAATGTCACTTGTTTTTATATTTATAGTTCGTAAACAAAAGAAAACATGATTGTGCATGATCAATCATGTTTACTAACGTACAACAAAAGAATCATTATGATTACTTAACTTGCATACACAGTTACGTATGTATGTAAGAAAGCAACATGTTCGATCGAATTTGTAAAATACAACGGACCGATAATAAAAAACAAACAACAATAATACGAGTAACTACGAATATTGAACATTATCTTTGTTGCTGTAATTACTTATACTGTAGTAATAATTATCCAGTAGGGGTATTCACTGTAGATTAATATACATAACTCTGAGACTCTAGTATATTAGAATACACCTAGCACACCGCTCGTAATTTGCGTAATTAAATAAAATTGTGTATTTAGTTTTATTTTTTCAAACCCCAGCAAAAAGGCAAAATTATGTAGTCCTTCCAAAAGAAACACCCCCTGACATAGAGGTTTATACCCCTCAGTAAAAAAAAGTATAAATGACTAGTAATATAAGAAGATATTTTATAAGGTCGGCTCACGATGTAAATAAATTAATTGTTCTTCTTTGGCATACTTTGCTACATTTTTAAAACTTACAAGGGCATTTGTAACAATGAGTGATTACTGCCATTGTATTGTTGTGTTATTTTTAGACATTCCACTTGCTAGTAATTTGTGGAAAATCGTCCAAAGATATTTCTTAAATTTTAGGTTTATTCCCCTTAAAACACACTCTAATTTTTACTATACTTGCAAAAAAAAAATATAAGGATGTTTTAAATTATAAGTCGATTTTAAAAAGAACCGACTTTAGAGTTTAACTATGATTGCGGGCCGTTATCTTCATGACGAAAAAAATCATAAAAAAATCATATAGCTAAAACGTTAACTCTGTAGTTAACTCTTAAGAGCAGTACGATAATATGCAAATCAGAGTAGGAAAATAAACAAAACTGAACGTATGATCTCATTTTGTTTTGTTCTTTACAATGAGTAAAACAAAAACAAAACAGAAACAGTGAGAACGATTGTCCCATTTAATTTTGTATGTTGTTTTTGTTTTGAGCACTACAAACACATTAACTCAAATTTGCGTAGGCACAACAAAAAATGAATGAGAAGAAAAAGAAAAGAAGAAGAGAAAAAAGAGCAAATTATACGAATGTCACGAAATAACAAAGCAATCACAAGAGCGAAAAGCTGATTGTTTCATTTGCGCTCTTTCTCATTTAGAAAGAATTTGTTTTGGTTCTGCTCATGTACAATACATTAAAAAAATTTTAAAAGTTTAAAAGTGGTAACGTTTGCGAAATGTTGTGTTTGTTTGCCCACTCTGATGCAAATACTGCAAACTTATCCACGTGCTTACTTTTTTGAAACTCTACTAAATGATGTGTGATTGTAAGAATTATTACACGAAGTTCCTCATTCATAATATTTAGCAGTGAAATCCACTTGGATTGCGCATTAACAAATTTATATTTCAAATATTTGTCACTGTGTTTATTGGGTTTATTAAGAATTGTATATGAGTATGTGTGTGTGTTGTATGACTAAGTGTCTTCATATAAACGAAACTTTTTTTTGTTTTTTGTTCTAATGGTTGAAAAACTATAGGCTACTTAAAGGAAGAGATGAAATATCAACAACTATGGCAAAGAATAAAAAAACGAAATTCAAAAATGTATATGAAAACAATACAAAAAAAATTATATATTTAATATACAACAACAACAAAAAATATAGACAATTTTATACACATGCATATATGTAATATTTATATATTTATATATCCATCCATATTAACATTTTATTTGGTCCTTAAGATACTGAAAAAGAAGACAGTTTTGTTGCTGCCCTTTGCATGTATTGAATATGTCTTGTCGTAGTAACTGAATTTGTTGTTTTTTTTTTTTTTTGTTTGTTTTATACATAAAATGTACATCCCATGACATGGACTTGTTATCATAGTTTTCAATAGATTTATATTTCATATTCATATTACTTAAACACACACATGCATACATACACATGCATGTATGTGACCCAAAAAAAAGTTTTACTACCAATAATAATTAACAAAATCTTAAGAATTTTTCTATCTTGAAAATGGATTTTTTTCTGTTATTTTTGTCATAATTTTGGCATTGTTTTCTTTTGTTTTCAATAAATTTAATTAAAAATATTGTATATGATTTGGATAATATAAGATAAGATTTCATATAATACGTTTTGTTGTTGTTGTTTTTTTTTAAGAATAACAATGGTTTTGTAATTTTGTTTGGTTTCAAATGTTTTTTTATGATGAATTCTTGTAGCCAGAAAACATGAAAAAATTTTCGTATGTATGTATTTCAGTAATTCAAGTATAAAAATGCCAATTATATAACAAATTAAATTGCTAGAAATTTTATATTAAAAATATAATCCACAACTACAAAAAAAAACAAAAAACTTAAATAAAGGATGTGTAATATGAAGAAAACTAAACATAATTTCAAAGACATTATTTTAAACTTATCCAGATTTCTAATAATAAGGACAACCAAGGGAATGTATGATGTTGCTTATAAGTGGTTTTATCATAAATGAAATAAATAATTAGGAGAGATTGAAAATGGGTTGGATTAATAAAACTATATAAAGCATATCTAAATGGCTTAAAAGCATAGCTGTCAGAGTGAGGTTTTATCGTTATTTAAGGATTTTCTGCAATTAACTTGTTCACATATTAGCAGAGTTGGGTGATTATGTGGAAAATTGAAACCGAGCATTATATAGCATACTAAAAATTATAATATAAAAATTACAGGTCCCCGCTCCAAGAAATCAATCTTCAAAAAAACGCTGCCTGACATTTCTAGTCTATTTCATCAGAAACGAATGATGAGGAGTAAAGCGCCACCTTCTGGCAAGATAACAGCTAATCTATTTAGTGAAGACGCACGCTCACTACTCACAATCAACATCCATCGACAGATAAAGCAATTGCTTTTGATCATTCAAGGGTGAAGGTATAACACTGGCCTTTGAGTGGTCAAATTCATAGGAACTTGTCTCGTCAACAAAAAGGCGTATATACCCCAGCATGAGTAGGGGTTAACTCCTGAGTATTGTTCTTAATAAAACAAAAAAAGGTAACAAGAACAACAATTTTCTAAAATTTAAACTGAATGAGATAGAAAATAATAGCAAATATACATGTACAAGTTGTCCCCCGGGAAGGTGTACTACTTTGTTTTGCCGTCATTTTATTAAAAATTAGTTTTGACAGTTCATATTTGGCAGTCACGATGTAGACGACTTGGTCTAGTGGTTCAAATCTCAGATGTGACATCTTTAAAAAAAGAAATATGAAAATATTATTTCTTTCGGCGACTACCTCTCAGCAGTCTTCTGGCAAAAGTTCTGGGTGTGGGAGTCTGCCATGAAAAAGCTTCTCAAATCTGTCGTTCGGAGTCGACTTTAAACTGTAGGTCCCGGTACTCATTAATAAAAATTTACACACACAGCCGCGAGAAGCTAGGCCGTAACCCTGACACAGAGTTGTAATGGCCAATTATGTATTTATGTATGATGTAGAGACGTGGCAAACTAATTAAAATATTCGGTAAACCAACGTGTTTTAATCGTTAAAACATTTTATCAGAATCAATCATCGATTACTGTAACGATGAATGAATAAATCATAATGAGTAACAAAGCACATTTCCATTTGAATGGATATGTGAATAAACAGAATAGTCGGTTCTAAGCAATGGAAAACCCTCAAGTTATTCATCAGTCACCTTTGCATCAGGAGGAATTATTGGACCTTTCTTTTTTGAAACTTAAAAAGGGCGTAACGGTAATTGTCAATGAGGAGCGATATCGTGATTGAACACTTTTTAACGCCACAACTGCCTGCTTTGGGTTGATTAACATGTGGATTCAACAAGACGGTGCCGAAGCGCATATAGTCAGGATTATAATGGAATTACTTATGTCGTTTTCGTTTCTACAAAAATGTGTAACATTTTATTATTATATTACATAAAAGGAGGATGTTATACATTCATTTTTGATCTCGTTTTATTTATTTTATTATAAACCAACAAAGTAGTATACCTTCCCGGCAGACACCCTGTAATTGTTTTTTGAGTGGTAGTAAAATTAATAACAGCTGATTTTCTGTGCTCTTAGAGCTTTTTTCAGAAGACTGCTAAGACGTGGTGGATGAACAAATTAGTTTTTCATATTTCTTTCTTTCAAGATGTCAGAGCTGGAGTGTTAACCCGGAGTTCTCCTCTTAGTAAGATAAAACACTACATACTAGACAACGGCGACCACCTCTAAGTAAGGAATTATTTCATTGGGCGATGGAAAAAGTTCTGTTGTAAATTGTGTGTAGCTGTCTTTAAATTGTTATACCTTTAATGGCATTAATTGCATCTGGCAACAATATAACCTGTTCAAAAGTTGACATTATAGGCTTCATTTCGTTAGAAGACATTAATATAATCGTGTTATTCGTTAAAAAAAAAATTTATCTTGAAGTCTTGCTTTGCCGTTATAGAAAAGTACAAACCGTAGCACAGGCGGTTAAAAAAAATTTTAAAAGTTTACGAATCAGCAGTAGTACCTTCAAATTATTATTTGTTTCGATGTCTGCGCACCTATATTAAGGGGGTAACTTTAAACTCCGTAAGGGTAAAATAATAAAATTTTATTTTTGTTTCGTCAGGATCAAAGATAATAATTCATTGCAGTTATCTTTGATCTAATTAAAGCTTTTCTGACGAAACAAAATTAAATAAGAAAATTGATCACACCTTTCCTAGGGCTCGAATTTCGGGCCTCCAGCACATAATAAAATTTTATTTTTAAATAAAATAAAAATGTTTACACTTTTGGGAATTTTTAAAACATCTTGTGAGGACAGCGAAAAATTATCCGAAAGCGTTGCGCAACAACAAGTTATCTTCGATATACTATGCAAAGCTAATCAAGATGAATTGGCCATTCAATGCGTAAAGATAGCAAAAATGCAAAAACATTAGAACCTCCAAACAGGAAATAAAGGTCGAATATAGATTACATGGATAAAACCAAACTCTAAGTAGACATTTGATACAGTTTTGGAACACTTGGAGGAACTTTGTAATTAAAATCATAGAACTTCGAAGAACTTAAACTTTACTTCGTGGGCTAGTCAGGTTTCATTTACTGTCGCTTTTAAGCAAACACTTGATGTGCATTTTTGATTTGTGTTTTAACATTTTTTTTTAACATCAAATTTTATACCTATATAGAAAATTATAAGTATAGTATAGTAATAATACAGTAACTTTATCAGTAATTAGGACAAAACACAATTCTTGTTTTTTTTTTTGTAAATGTTAAGGAAATAAATATTACAATTGCAGTGACAGATTAAACACTTTGTTTAATGGTCTTCATATCTTAATTGAAAATCAGAAAGATATCCATTTATTTTTTAATTTTTATAATTGAATCTGTATTTATTAATAACAACTCTCAGCAAATAGATATTTTCCAAAATAAATAGCATTATGGCCTTTATGAAAATAAAACATACAAAATGCATTTCAAACTGAAGGCAGAAAATTAAACAAGACTACAGAAGTACATATACAGCAGGAAAACCACATCACACTAAAAGATTGTATGCCCTTCATTTGCTTTCGTATTAATTTTGAACTTTGACATTTGCCAAAAGAATAAATTAAAATGTCTATACTAATGTTGGTGCTGCTGCTCTAACAAATTTAATATTTTTTTCATAATTTTTCCTTTTTTTTTCTTTTTCTTCTTATTTATTTTTAACTTTTTGTACCTTTTCATAGCCGGAAATAAGTGTTATTGACATTTAAGTGAATGCCATCAAGTAAAAGAAATATATGTTTATATACGTATGTAGATATCTATGTGAACATGTATATATAACGAGAATCTTTTCTGCTACACATTGTATATAAGTTTAAAAATAACCCAACAAATGTGTTATGCTGTTATAATGGAAGCTTAGCATTAATACGACCACTAGTGGCATATGCAAATAATTAACTTGTCACTCAAACCTTGGTCCCCGTAGTCTAGCTTGAAGTGTGTTGGTGTTGGTTGGGTTGGAAGAGAGCTCAGGGTTCATATCCTAGCTCTGACTTTTTGAAAAAAGGCATATAAACAAGACCACAAACTTCTTAAGTATGTAGATCGGATTTAAATTTAAACTGTAGGTGCCGGTAAGCATGAATAAAAATTGACGCATACAATATGAGTACTCTGAGACGCTAAGCCCTAACTCTGAAAAGGGGCTGTATGTATGCATGTAACTCAAACAATTTGTTTTGTAGTTAGAAATGCGTGCACTAAATAAAGCTCTGAGTGATTAGTGGCTGGCATTATTAAAAGTCCGAGCCGTAAATATATGTACCGATATTGAATTGTAACGTGCCGTCACAAATGTTTGTAATTATATTTACATTCATATTTACATTTATATTAACGTTTGTGTATAACACCACCACTACTAGCTAACTAACACTGGTAAATACTAACGGTCTAATTCATAATAACTCCTTAATTTAGGTTTTATCCATACATTAGTTATGAGACGTTATCTGTCTTAAACCTCAAAATAAAAAATCTTATTCATAAACCTTTCATATGAGCAAATTAACTAATAAACGATTTTAATATCATGCTGGCAATACTATGATGTTATTTCAGCATAGTGATGCATAATAAAAGCTATCGGTTACTTCGGTTGTTTTTTAATATTCATAAAAATAATGTAATAGTAACACAATTATACATAAAATAGATGTGATTGAAGTAATATTTACTGCTGTTAAAAATAAAACTAAAAAAAACTGGAAAAATTCAAAAAAAAATTTCTTTTGAAGCACAGTTTTTTAATTCATGTAAGAAGTAATCGAATACTACCATTACTATTCTGTTTAAATTTTTTTATATCAAAATTTGGTAAAATGGAATTGTAAACTGGAGAGAAAGGAAAGAGAGATTTACATTCGTAATTTCTACAGGCACTAATGACAGAGCCTGTAAAGGAAAGAGATGGGATACGTAATACAAAATAAAAACAATTTCTTGGCCATTTAGAAATTTTATTTTGTACAGAGACTGCAATCATTTGCTATTGTACGAAAATTTTTAATTATATGAATTTAAATATGTACATATGTATCTATACTTGCAACTATATAAGTTTTATTCATTGTAATACTAACTCACAAATGTCGTGTTATTGTACGGTTAAAGTACCTAGAAACCTACAATAAAAATTTCTTATTTATAAATGGTTTATGAGAGCGTTATGACACTGTTTCTTGTTTATGAATACAAAATTAAGAGATTTTGCTTATAAGGCACGTTTTATCTCATTATGAATTAGACAGTAAATGTTTTGTTTAATAGCGATAGCAGCCGATCGAGTGTTATACTTCTCGTTTAGTTAATATAAATAAAAACATAAGTAGTAAAAGTTTAACAGCAACCGACAGCGACCGGTGCTCGTAATCCTGTAGTTATAGTCGTAACTCGTACTTAATTGAATGTAATATCTCCCGAATTTATTTTACATTGGTAAATCGTAGTTAGTTAAATACAAGATCTACCGAATTTGTCTTGTATTCGAACCTTGCACTTAACCGAATAGAAGATCCCCCGAACTCATCTTGTATTCGCATTTATTTTGCAGGTTATATACCGCTGAACGAGAGTCGCGACGTTAACTGTTTGCCGTACTCAGAGATCCAGTGAAGCAGCGCCCTTATAGTTTAAGTATCTTAGTTTAAGAAATTCTAGTTTAGGGTTTTTCGTTCAATAAAATACAGTGCTTTAAATTTGAAAACAACAATACCATTCGTTATTTCAAACTAAGCAGACTTTTGGAAAGATCCTGGACAGACTGAGCATTAGGGTGGGTCAATTTTTTTGCCTACTAAGCGTATAGCAAAATCGTAATCTACGAGAAATTTTAAGAATTTTTCCCAAAGAAACCATGGTTCTAAAATCAAAATCGAGCTTCCGGTTTTTTACAAGAAAATTTGGTGTTCAGGTCATCCGAAAATAATGCTATTTTTTTGGAAGTATTCATTGCAATTGGTGAATAGTTGACCTGTAACGCTGGAAGAGGCTTATTTTAAAGGAAATTTTCTCAGCTTTCTATATCTGTGCTCATTTATAGAAAATTATTTACCCAAATAATAGTTTTGGAGGTCACAATAATAATAGTTTTAGGTTTTTAACGGTTTGACTATTATTATTTTGAAATAAACCTTCAAAACTATTATTTGGGTAAATAATTTTCTTTGGGAAAAGTTCTTAAAATTTCTCGTAGATTACGACCTTGCTATACGCTTTGTCATGTTTTTCGGTCCCGAACAAATTGACCCACCCTACTGAGCATACCGCAGCTGGGAAAATAAACTGCATCACAGAATTGCACTTGAAATTTGGATTAAAATCACAATAATAATTGTTTACTTTTTCAGGCAGACTCAGCGAATTAAGGATCATACATTCACTACTATTTCTTTGAACATTGACTTAAACTATACATGATACTGCTTATATGAAAGCAATGAAACTAAATTTGCATTGTGTAATAGTGTCAGGCCTTTAAGTTTACTTAACTTAGTGAAAATAGCTTATTCAACAGTCCAGTATTCAAAAAGCCAGGACTTGTTTGATAACACGTTGCCTTTTTCTTTTTAGTTTGGGTTTTTAGTATTTGACTAGAGATGCTATTGAGAACGAATTAAATAATTGAATAAATTATTTATAAATTATTTAACACTTATGCCCTGCAAGTCAACTTATTTCTTTTATTAAGTATGTATATGGCTGTTATCATTTTTACTACTTATACAAGAAAATTTTTTTAATTAATTTACTAAGATTTGTTAAAAATGTACTTGATTATCCTTAATTGTATTTGAATTTTGCAACAAACTACTGTGCCAATTCAAACCAATAAATAGAAAATTTTAATATTTCCATACCACAACAACAATACAAATTCAATTAAAAAAAAATAAATTGAATTATTTCTAAAGTACATAGTATAATACTCGTCACATAAATAAAATTTGTTTTAATTAAATTTCAAGAAAAACGCAAATAAAGTTGCATTCAAGGCAAATGCTATCCACGATTTTGTTTTCAAGATCGCCCACAAACAACAATAGGAATTTAAATATTCACACCTTAATTTATGTGATGGTTTATAAATTACGAAAGTGCCTTAATTTGATTGTCTAATAATTTATAAAAGAAAAAACTTATATCACTTTATTTTAATCAAATTTATGCAGAATTTTATGAAAATAAATTTTGTGCAAATTACATTAGAAATGACGACACAAAGCAGAAAAATAAAACTGATGCAGGTTTTATTTGTTTACAAATTTTAATTGAATTAAAAACACAAAAAAGTTCTAACGAGAAAAAGCCGAATATTTAATGCCCTCTACAACTTAGTGCAAACTTTAATCATTTAAGCTAATATTTGGCAGAAAACATTTTATGAATACATTTATTTCTTATTACTTTCAATTGGTTAAATTAAATACAATTTCTTATTGTTATTATTTCGTTTTAAACAATTTTCTATAAAACATTTACATTAAACAAAATTTTTGCATTAAATATTTCTTTGAAAGTAGTAGTTAAGCTACCCTTATATTTGTCAAATATTTGACATTAATAGTGTTTTCTTTTCTACCCAAAAGTGCGTCATTTTATTTAAAATTTGCAATTTTGTTTTTGTTTCTCAAAAATGTTTTGCTTTCTGAAAGGGTTTCTACAAAATTCACACTTACTAATGGTGAAAGGCATTGCATTTTACGCCCTGTATAAATCGACAGTGTTGGTATTGCCCTATGAAACAGATGATTTTTATTTACTTATAAGGCTACCATACAGAGTTTGGAAAAAATCGCTATAAATCTTTATTAAATTTTAAAGTTAATTTTTTTCATTATTCTGTAAAATAAACATTATATCGGAAAAGCCAGATGATCATTGTTATAAAACAAATTATATTTCGTGTTACAAAAGTGTTATAAAATTAATTTTTTTATAAAAAAAGCGTTATAAATTTTAAGCCATCAAATCAGCAATCTGGCAACGCTATTGTTTTGTTTAGATTTTTTAAAGAAACAGCAGAATTTAAGAAACATTTTTAAGAATTTTAATAAAAATCAAAATCGGAATATTGCAGCCTCAATTTTATTGTGCAAAGATTTAACTGAATCATTTGCTAGATTCATCTTCTTCGTCTGATGAAGACGATTTAATTATTTTATTTCAACGAAGTCATCAATCAAAACAATGCTGCTCCCTTTTTTTCTTATTTGTGTTTTTTTCTCGCCAAATAATCAACGCCATTATTACAGGGTTGGTTAAACCTTTTTTAGGTTTACGTATTAACAGGGCGGCATTTTTATGTTAGAAAAGAAATCACTATAAAATGATCACTATTGAATGGAAAATGTTTTGCAAAAAAAGCAGATAATAATTAAAAATAATAAAAAAGTGTATTAGCGGTAATCACACTTCTTTGCTAACACCCTTGCAAGTGTTGCAAACCATGTAAAAAAATAACAAAATGCTACGATTGCTTGTGTGTAAGGCTCGCAAGGCCGTTTGCTAAGAAGAGTGCCTACCGCTAATGTTTAATTAGCAAATTTGAGACAATAATAAACAAACTAAATGTTTCAACCAAACAGGGGTTAAGTTTTTATCATCAAATTTTTCCAAAATGTGAAAATACATTTACGTTGTCTGGGTTAAATGCTTGCCTAATTTGACTATGTCTTTACATTGAACTTAAGCCTCGTTAAGAATATGGTAAAGTGTGTACCAAATGCCTTGGACCGACTAATGACTTAAACAAATCATTTTACTTTAAATGTAGTAAAAGTCTTTAAAGAGTTTCTGGTGACTTGCGCAGCCGGTAAGAAATTTATGAAAATTTGATATGCGACGATGAAAAATTTATAGAAATTGTAAGCAAACGGTCAATGCAGAAACATTTGGAACTGAGTTATGCATTCATTTTATTCAAACATTGATTGTTCAAATGCCTAAAATTCTTTGCCAGGACACAAAAACCCTTAACAGTGATGGAAAGTGTTATATAAATAAATTAACTATTCTGAGTTGAACTTCAGTGCGATTATTTTTTCTAAATTTTGCCAGGAGGCTGTAGGCAAAATTCAAACGGTGTTTCAAATTTAATTTTGAGGCTTCTCAACCGTGTAGAGGAAAGAGTGAAGGTACTTATCAATCGATTCATTGGAGCATCGGCACAATGTAGCGTGTGTTACACTATTCTATCGGTACTACCATAGTGTTTGCTCTGATGAAATAAAAGCCTTAATTCCGCATAATCACATATTCTTTCTTAGAGCACATCCCTTCGTAGTCGATTGTCGAGTGAATCGCACAATGCACTATAGAGAGAATTCGTTTTTAACCGTTCGAATTCGTTCGTTTATAGAGTAATCTTTTTTTTATTAATTTTTATTATTAATTTTTTTTTCAAAAGCACGATATAAATGTCACTTTTTAGTATTAACTAGTGTGAACTTAAATAAATTTAAAATGAATCAAATATTTTATTTGTATGTAAAACAAAGAATATATATTTGCATTTTACTCCATATGTATGTGAATATTGTTCCCTCTCCCTTGCAATATGTAATAAAAGTATATGAAAATAAAAATGTCATTTCACTGTTTGATTATAATAAAACCAATAAAATTTTCATATCCCTTCAAAATCAATTTTGAATCCTTCTGTTATTTTAATAGCAGTTCGTGAAATATTAAAACAAAAAAAAAAAAAAAAAAAATTAAAAAAAAATATTTCTGATTTGTTTTTTATTGGTCTGGTATTTAAAAACACCAATTGTTTTCAATTGAATATGAAATTTTGCGCTGGCCATTAAAATTTATGACTTTCGTTTTAATGTTGCTGTTGCTGTTGCCGTTGTTGATTTTGACTATTAAAGTGATTAATTTTTAATTTTAAATTCCAAAAAAAACGTGTTAGAGTTTTACAAAATTTCGCATGCAAACGGACAGAATCCTAAAACGAAATAAATATTTAATGCGTTTAAAAATGTTTTAATATTTATGGATATTGACAAGAGTCTGCAATAAATGAAATGTATTTTTATGAATATTTTATACGTACGCTGAAAGTGTTGTTTAAATGTTTTTGAAATTTTTCAAATGGCATTGATTAAGTTCCAAGAAAAATAATTTGCAGTCAAATTATAGTGAATGAATGAATATTTGTAATAAATTAGACAATTTCAGTCTCATTGGAGACTGAGTCAGTACATTTGTTGTGGTACAAAGAACGGGTGTTTTTTAGTTGCATGAAGCTATGAGAACAAGATGGCGTTATTCTTTACCAGACTTTCTTCAAAATCTTTTTCAACGTATTTTTTGCTCTTCATTAATGTATGCAATGGGTGATTTCTTAGCTGCATCGATATCACTATCTAAGTTTGACATTTCTGTAGATATCTTCCTTGGTAAGTATTTTTGTGGATTGTGGAAATTTACTTAAAAAAAAAACAAAAATAGCGGTAATCACTCTTCGTAGAAAACGCCCTTGCAAGTGTTGCAAACATGGCAAACCATATCAAACAATAACAAACTGTAGACATATGTATATGCTACTATTGGATTGCTACGTTTGCAAGACTTTCAAGGGCGGCTAATAATTATGTTCTCCAAGTGCCTAGAATACGTGATCCATTTCACGGTTTCCATAATCCGCCTAGTTATTATTTCACACTAATTTTATTCTTTTTAATTCAAAACCACCTGCAAGTCAAAAATAGTGAGTATCGTAGAAAATATTGCTGCAGTAGCATGAAATCTAGAAAAAAGCTGCCGAAATATCGACTCGTTGTCATTCTCAGCTTGTTGGTCTTTACTCTACGGGAAAAATTTTGCATAGAGATCTTGGCTTACGTGTCTAGAAAATACAGCTCGTACAAGAACTGAAGCCAAATGGATATAATCATATAGTAATAGTCAATAATTTTTATTTAGGAGGATTGTTTTGAATAGCCTTGTACAAGTTTGTTTAAAAAGACGGTATCTTAAAAACTATTGCTTCTCATTTTTTTGTTTATGATTTACAAGAAGCACAGCAAATTCCCAAAAATTCATTTGAAAAATTTAAAATTGATTCCTACAACACGGCTAACTTGCCGTACAGCATGTTTAATAAACGATTTATTGCAAAATTAATTTGGTGGCAATTTTTTTATTTTTCTCTAAAATGATACCGTTCAATAGCCTCCCCTCGGGGGTACAGGAAATAGCTTTTGGTGATTTACGTCACACCAGGGGCATGTACTCACCGGGGAATATGGAGTTCACCTAACTCTGGGTGGCCTGGCACTCGCTATAGGCAGAGAGGTTTGTAATTACTGACCTTCTCAGGGACTGACCAGAGAAACGTACTCTAATCTGGTACTACGGGCATCAGGAAGCCACCGGTTATGTCTATGCTCACCTGTTATTCGGAGAGTGAGGCAAATCGGCCTGATGGTTTGGGTGCGGCCCTTCGTGGAGTACTCGTAGTGGCTGTGGTAGTGCTAGAAAGAAACCCTTCAACAAGGGGGGTATTACTACCCAGGCAGTGGTGGTACTAACTTGCTAACACAGTGCTTCTGAGCGAGGTGTCCTCGTGCATGATTGAGATTAGAGGGCACCGGCTTTGGGTGGCAGTGGTTGGAAGCTTGTATTCAGCTACCGCCCTGACAACGGTCGGCGTGTGGTGAGTCTCATGACAGGTACGCTTTAATTTTCCTGGACTACTTCTAATGGGTCTATGATAAAACATTGTTTTATACGTACAATTCAGCACTGGAGGCGAATATTCAAATCACCAAATAGTCGCAAAAATTTGCTGAAATTGGACTGATCGAATGGGATTATATTATTAAAAAATAATTGATGTCCAGGAAAATATGTATTGAAAATGGGGAAAGGGGGAGTAGAGCTTGTGGACATTTGATTTTAACTTCTAATTATCGTATTTGGCAAGAAAAATTTTTACTGAAAGATTGTTCCATAAACGAGTGGTGCGCTTAAAGAACGGATTCTCTCTATAATGTATTGTGCCATTGACTTCACAATAAACTACAAAAGGATGTCTTCTGAGAGGTACGAGTGGTCCATAAGAATATGCTATTATTGGGAAATTATGTTCCTGTTTTATCAGAGTACCTCCCGTAGTAGTACCGAATAAATAGTGAAACGCGTTGATGCCTGCCATTATTGATATGCAAGTACCTTCGTCTTTTCCTGTATTCGATAGAGAAGTCACTAAATAGACTTTGAAGTACCGGCCCATACCTGAGAGTCGTATTCCATCTTGCGTCGATCTTTTAAATATTAAGAAGGTCAGATGGAGTGGAATATTTGTTCTACCGTTTTAAAAAACTGAGGCACTTCAATGCTTCTTTCGACAGTCGAAAATGGTGGTCATTGTAACCAACATCATAGTTGTCATGATATCATCTACCAGACTAATAAAAACATTCCACTAATATATCTGTTCGGATGTTATCATTTTAAATTCTCAAGGTCTTAAGAGACATTCTATTTTTTTAGCAATAAATAAACTCTGGGAAAATGATTTGAGTGATTGTTTAGCACTCCAAGCAGATTTTTATACGTCAATTTCTTTCTAATATTTTTTTTTGTGATATAAAAGTGCCGTCTTGTTTTTAAAATACTTTTTTAAAAAATTCAAATTATAATTAATTTCTAAAGACAAATCACGGTATTTATAAATATTCCAAGATTTTAAGAATTATAGCAAAAAAAAAAACAATTTTTTTATAACAAAATATAAGACATTTTGTACTTTTTAAGAAAATTATTTGTAATTTCACTTTAAAAATGAAATTGTTAAATAAATATTTTCAATATTTATTATTTATTTATTATATTTCCCACGCCTTTTAATTTTTGTTTTTATTTTTGTTTATTTTTTCAGTACTGAAACGATTAATATTCATATTTGAATATGCGATTTGAGGCTATTTTTATAATGGCAATATCATGACCACAAAACAAATGATGACACATATTTGCATAATTTTCGTTTAACCCCTGGTAGACCAATAAAGAAAAACATTAATTTATAAAAAAAAGACAAAATATTTTTAAAACATCCTAGATGACCCGTGCGAATAATTCGCACCGTTTTTGTAACATAAAATGAAAACAATTAATAGAAATTTTAGTAACTTCAATACATTTTATTAAAAGTATAAAAATATTAAAAATCAGAATATATCATACATATTTACATACATACATACATATGTTTAAATGCTTTTATAATACTTCTTTGAATACAATGTTAGAGGTAATGACATGATCATCGTTAACTTTTTGCCCGTACGAATCCCTAATACAAACAAAAATATCTTTAAACGTACAACTACTGCAAAGTATTGCCAAAAGTTTTGGCCCAAAACAGCCTTTTATAGTAAATAGCGGTATTGCCAGAATGGATTTTAATATAAACATACTATATTATGTAGAACTGCATTACAATTAAGCGACCCTGTATTACCACACTTGAACAAAAACATATAATCATAATGACAACAGTATTATCATGCAGTTCTATATAAAATATAATTTTTATCAATGAAAATATTAATTTTTCAATTTCTAATTATTATTCGTCATTAGTGTTAGAAATAAGCTTTAAAATGAGATATCATTCATTAAATTTGAGGCGGTGGTATGGGAGATATTTGCAACCGACAAAAAAAAGTGCTTTAGAAATAATATATATGATTGTAAAGAATCTAGTTTGTTACCCAGATAGCACATATTTTATCTACTGCATGCCAAATATTAAGCAAATTTATTTAATAATAATTATACTATAGATTTACATAATAAAGGTAACCAATAAGTGATTCCAATTGGAAATTTAGAAATAAATGCAGAAAAAAATAATTGCTTAAATTTACTTGGGGGGTCGTGGTGGTTCAAATCCCAGCGAAGAAGAAAAAAAAATTAAAAAATAAAATTTGCGATTTTTTGAACTTATAATTTAAAAATAAGAGGTTCCCCCCCCCCTCCGCTCCAAGAAGTAAATCTTCAAGAAATCACCCCCTACATGTCCAGTCTATTCCACCAAAAACGAATGATTAATAGTACAGCGCCACCTTCTGGGAAGATAACAGCTACGCTTCTTAGTTGAAGACGCTCGACACTCACATTCAACATCTACCGACAGATGCGTTAATTGCTGTTGATCTTTTAAGGGCGAAAGTATAACACTTGCATGAGGAGGGGTTCACTCCTCCAAAAAATGCTAAGAGGTAGCCGCCTAAAGAAATATTTCTTTCATATTTTCTTATTTTTTAAGATGTCAGAGCGGGGGATTTGAACCCGGTGCTCTTGTCTAATAAGCTGACAGTCCAACCAGTAGAATACGGCGACTACATTTAATTTCATTACACAATTTAATTTAAGCCAATAAGGGGTTAATTTTTTTTTTTTTTTCTTTTTTTTTTTTTCTTTTTCGTGTAGATTCCGACACTCATAATTTGCCAACTTTTGGCCAATCTACATACACACATACACACTTATTTATGTGTCTATATAATCGTCTTTTATTTTAATTTATTTAGTTGTGTGTCTAATAATATTTATTTAAATATTTTTTTGTTTATTTTGATTTGCAAAATTAAATTAAATGTTTTTTGTTTGTATTCACAACAATCGAATATTCTTTCTTTCAGTAATAAAATGTCGCCAAAACAAAAATTGTGTGCGTTGATGTGTTTCTTTCTGTGTCAAAAACGTTTTCTTATATTTAGAAGGGGTTTAAACTGAAGAAATATGTATAAAATAAATTAAAATTCTTTTTAATTATTTCTGTCGTGTATGTATATGGATTATAAATATTACTGCACTAAACAACTCAGCGAAAAAATAAAAAAGTATTGTCATATTAATTATTAAAAACTGAGTTCATTTTAAAAAGCCCTCTTAAAAATATTAAAATTTTGTTTAAATGGTATTGATATTTGAAAAAAAACCCTGCACTTTGGGGTTGTTTTTTTTTATTTTTAATCCATAATTTAAATTTATTTTTTTAAAGATAAACAAGCAAATAGCTTTGCATTTAGAAGTGGGTTAAGTTGTAATTTTCTTAATGATATACATAAAAATATAACATATTTGTGTGCCACGAATCAGGAAACATTGTGTTCCTGATTTGTTTTTGTTCATAATATGTGGCATGCAATCGTTATTAAATAATTTGAAAATGTTTGCAGGAACTCCAACCTAAGAGATAGTTGTATTTAATCAAAGTAACATTATAACATTATATACATGCAAATTGAAATTTATAAATTCAACTGCACAAGTTGTATTTAATAAGGTGATGTTGTCAATACAACAACTAATTCCTTAAAAAAAACAGCTGGCATTGGGCTTCTTTTGACGATTTGTAGTGAATATATAGAATTTAACTTTGTTCTTATTAAAGCATTTCAGACGAAACAAAATGTTAAAAATCGTATTTTGATACAGTTAAGACTTGTGGGCTAGGAATATAGTTCAACTTCTATTTAGGGCATTTCTGTGTAAAACAATGTGTTCACTTATTAAATTTTTGCAAACCAAACAACAAAATAATTGATATCCGATGGGGAAAAAATTTAACGGTTTCATTAACAACTCTGCAATAATACAATGGTTAAAACTTTTATCAGGTGGCTTTTCTGTTTATATTTACACGGCTCTTGAAGTTTAAATTTTGCGTGAAAAAAAAACGTTAAATAAGCCAAAAACACAAACGGCAGAGGTTGAAATCCCAGCGCAAGTGAAAAATAAAATAGTTATTTTGCAGTTTTTTTCAAATTATAATTTAAAAAATAAGGGGATCCATCCCCCAAGAAGACCATCTATAAATAAACGGCTCCCCTACATTCCATTGTATTCCACCTTAACCAATGTCAACAAAAAACGAATGATTAGGAGAAAGTGCCACCTATTGGGAAGTAACAGATAACAGCTAAACCTCCTACTTGGCGAAGGCACGCACCACACAATCAACATGCAACGATGAAGCAATTGCTGTTGATCATTCAAGGTTGAAGGTATAACACTGGCCTTTGAATGATTGGGTCTTGCGCGCATTAAATTCGACCCTGTTTGGAGATCTCACTCAGCCTTCTCACCCCGATCTCCAAAAGACTTGGCTGCGATCAAATGAATATGAGTGGAAAATGCTACTGTCATCTGCGAAGAGTTCTTACATCTTAAAAAAAATAAATATTAAAAGAAATATCTCTTTCGGCGTCTACTGGCAAAAGCTCTGAGAGTAACTCATTGGCATGAACAAGCTTTTAAAGTCTGTCATTCGGAGCCTATTTTAAACTCTTGGTCCCTGTACTCATGGATAAAAATTAACCCATACAACATAAGTGCTGCGAGATGCTACGCCGTAACACTGAGACAGGGTTGAAATGGCCAATTATGCATATATGTATCCCTAAGTTTCAAGAGCTGAGAGAAATGTTCAGCTATGGTCGTCAAAATTAATTACCAATTAAATTCTTCCGTTATATGCTCAATAAGTAAAACAAAGACTTCTCGTATTGTAAAATTAGAAAATACAACCAAATTATACAATGTGTAGCTAAGATTAAAGCATCCCGTCAAGTTCGTGGAAGAAACCGCAGTTCTGGTAGAAACAGAAGCAATAGCCTAAACCGAGAATTATCGTGGAACTTATGTGTGTATAATTTAATTTTTGGTTCTAGAGCCAATAAATGCCACTCTTCATGACCTCACTAATCAGAAAACTAAAAAATTCTCTATTAGCCGTCCATTTGTGAGATACAATGTTTTAAACTATAAATATAGCGCGGTTAGGCTATAGTCTACCTCTTGAAAATGTTTTATTTGAGCCACAGCAGACTCAATGCTGTGATATCATGATGATATTTTACGTGGAAAGCCAAAATTTTGGCTTTTGGACATACATATACTTATATATAGTTCGTTGTACTAATTTTGTGGTGGTTCTTTTTTATTTTGTGGTCTCTCCACTATTGCTTTATATATTTCTTTAAATTTTCAACTCTCAATAAAATAATTTTTAATAATGGAATTTTATAACTGTGATAGATAGCTGTTGAATAATTTTGTTTAGATTTAATTGTGTATTTTTATTTGAATAAATAATTTCCTTATTTTATGTACCAGGAAAAATTAAAAAAAAAATCCTAAACAAAAACTAAAATTAGTCTTTATCTTCCTAAAAAAGAATTTACCTTAAAATATTAGTTTGAAAATAAATGCTAAAAAATGATTTACATTTTAAAAAATCGTTGTTGTTCCATTTTAAAACTATTTTAAAGTTTTCATGTCAAATTGCTATAAATTAAATTGGAGCTGCACATAAACCCATAAAAAGTATCCAATTAAGTATTAAAATTTAATGTTGACCATAAGTGAACATTTTAGATGTTGTCTGATTTAACAATTCAATGTTTGTTACTGCTCTACAGAGTAACTGTGAACAAGTTATACAAACATACATATAACGTTCAATAAACTGCAATGGAAAAATTTCCTACTACTTTGAATTTTTGTTGTTAAATTTTCTGGGGGTTCTAATACTATTCGAAAAAAAATATATTTTTTTATTTTTCTTTTAATTTTTTCAGGGACTGTAAGCAAAATATGAAACCCTAATGACGTTTTCCTGGTCTATTAAATGACATTTACATTTTTAATGTTTTTAAAAAAATATTAAAATAACATCCCTGAATGAAAAATTGTACAACAGTTCCTTTTTTATTCCGTCAGCGAATCATACAGGTAGAGACCGATTTCTCTATACCTATACAATACATTGTTCGATTAATTAGACACTCAACTACAAAAATATATTGTACTTATGTGAGAGTTAGTATATATAATAATACTTAAGAATACGCGATTATTTGGAATTAATATTATTGTTACATCAGAGGATCCCATTTATTTCTTCCCAGATGACAGTAGCATTTGTCCCTCATATTCATTTAATCGCAGGCTGAGCCTTTTGGAGATCGGGGTGAGAAGGCTGAGTGGGCTCTCGCGAACAGGGTCGAATTTAATGCGCGCAAGCCCCAATGTTGTTTTATTACACATAGATATTGTGATGAATTAATCCTGCCATCTGTAACTATGGGTAATGTAAATATCTTGTTGTTTTGGGAATGAGAATTGATTGTGATGTCCGTTCGTGAGTTATGGAATGATCACATATTTCGAGTGTCAAAAGAAGCATTCAAGTGCCTCGGCTTTTTAAAACGATGCAAGAAATACTTCACTCCATCTGACCTTCTCTATGTTTACAAAACCTATATCCGACCTATTATGGAATACAACTCTCATGTATGGGCCGGTGTTTCAAGGTCTATTTTGGGACTTCTAGAACGAATACAGCAAAGGGCAAAGGTGCTGATCAGCAACGGTAGGGTATCCTACTCTATCGATTCGTTGGAGCATCGGCGCAATGTGGCGTGCGTTTTAATTGTTCTATAAATACTACCATGGGAGGTGCTCTGATGAAATAATGGATTTTATTCCCGCTGGTCGCGTATTCTTGCGGACTACTACGCGTACCTTTTGTGGTTGATTGTACAGTGAATCACACAATGCATTATATAGAGAATTTGTTCTTTGGCCGCACAGTTTGTTTATGGAACAATCTTTCCATAAACGTTTTTCCTGTCAATTAAGATGTTAGCAAGTTTAAATCAAATGTCCACAGGCACTACTTCCTCTTTCCTACTGCCAATACCAAATTTTCCTAGAACAGCACAATGTACTGCATAAGAAAGGGTCATCCCCTGACTGCTGGCCTCAACGAAAAAAAAATACCCTACGGCCCTACGGTTCGCCATTTTTCGTACCCCTAAAAAATCTTTGAAGCCCCGAGCCATGCATGACAATTGTAATACATCCCAAGGTTGTGTAAATTTTTAGAAAGTTTGCAAAATTTTAAAAAACCGAGACCCTTCAATGTTTTCTTCCATACTCGAAAAATGTGATCATTCTAGCGGCTATAAAAGTGAATTCTTATCCCTTAATTGCATGAATTTTTTTTATTTTTCTAAAATAAGCCACTGATAAAATTCATGCACAATTTTAAGGAAAAATATTTAAAAATATTTTATTATAAATATCTAAAACTACAGTCCAATGGGTATAATCTAATGCCGAAATATTTCAGCAGCGACCAATTTACACTAAAGTTTTTGTACATTTCTTTTCTTTTTCTTCAAAAAAATTTATGATGAAAATTTCCATCGCAATGCAATGAAGGGTTATGCTCAGAACATCAAGAGAATTCTCAATATTTACATTACTCACAGTCAAAGCGGACAAGATTGGATAACCATGCTTAAGCGAAAGAGAACACTATTGAGTTTGGCGCCCACTATTTCGATTTAGAAAATGGTTCTTATAAATTTGCCTCTGGTTTCAAGTACAACAGAATTAAAAAAATGTGTATTACTTTATCCATTGCACACTTTTTAATTCTTCAAAACACAACATTTACTTGCAATGAACTTTATTAAGGCAACAGAGTAAAAAATGTTTTCGAAACACCACAAACACCCAAAATGAAATGCCTTAACATTCTTAGAAACATTCTTTAAGGCAAGAAGGTATTTAAAAGGTATTTTTGAGCAGCCAACCCAATAAACCATTTTATCTTTCTATAGACACGGTATGGTAGTTTTAGTATTTTTTCTTGTCTTACTCGTATAATCCTTTAGTAAGTACATGCCAGCAGTGATAATACTCGTACCGAGTACTTTGTTACACATAAATATTAAGTGTTGTAGCATTTTAAAGGAAAACAAAACCACAAACTGCAAAATTGTGGTTTTTAAAATTGAAATTGAAAGCAAATCGAAATCAAAATGGAATATATTATTAAATTTTAAAGACTTTTAATTAAGAGTGATTTAAAGTGTGCAAAAATAAATGGTAAATGCTGTTGTCAACTGACAATATAGCATATGAAAACTTAATTTAATTGAAGACTTGAGAAAATTTTATGTGACATAAATTGCAAACCACACTTACACGAGTATATGTATGTATATAAGTGAGATATTAAATCGTGTGAGAGCTTTAATTTTAATTCGTTTTATTTTTTTTTTTTCTCTATAAAATAAAGCATTTAAAATGGTCTTTAACTCACCTTAATTAAAACGCTGTACCGGTAGTATTTTTTTATAATTTTTTTGTAGGTGTTTTACTGCTCTTTAATTGGCCTGCTTTACAAGCTTTCAGTTCAATGGTAGCACACTTTTGTTGAAGGCAAATTAAATGCGTTTTTTTCTGGATTTTTTTTTTGTCACCAATTTGGTTTTATTATCTTGTTATAGTTTTTAAATCGTTTTTGTTTTTTATTTTTTTTTTATTTTATTGTAGAATTTCTTTCATATGAGTTTAGATGAAAATGAATGATGATTATTTTACAGAATTTGTTCTTTTTTTTTGTGCTTGTTTTAATTGAATTGTTTGTTTTTAATTATTTGTAGTTGTTGCCTCTTAATTGTTGTACAAATGAGAATAGTCTGGGGAACCATTATCATAAACATTATTTTTGTTGTTAATTTGTTGTTGATGTTGTTGCTTCTGTTGTTATTACATTAGAATTACAAACAGAACAATTGATTTAATCAAAGACCATGATGACAAGATTTATTACATTAATAATACAATTTTATATGAGTTTTCGAATATTTTGTTTAAAAAAAAGTTTTAAAATATTAAAAAGAAATTTCATATGTGGCTTTATAAAAAACTAATTTCCTGCTTATAGTTCTAATTGTGATAGCCAGCCTTAGTTTTTAATTTCTAATAAGAATCTCAGATAAGCTGAGTGTAAGTAAGTTAGCTGTTTCACACTGTAACTTAGGAACTTGATACTCGAAGACCAGTATCTCTTGATTTTGTAAAGCTGACAGTAAAAATTTTAGCACATTTATATCAGCTGGGCCATATTGCTATGCCTCTAAACAAATTATAAAATGTTTATTAGGCCTTTATCGTTATAAATTTGAGCCACCGGTTATTCCGAATCTTACAATGCTTATGTTATGCTATTCTCACACAAAACTCAGTATATTATCTCTACTGGACGAAATTAATTAATTTACGCTTGAGGTACATTGTGATTAATTAAAAGTTTATTTACAAAACAAAGACAATTGTTTGGAAATTGCACGAAAATAAAATAAGAAATCATATTTTCGGATGAAATCTGAAGATGAAGTCATAGTCTTCTTAGTGGGTACGCTAAAAAGCAAAATTACCGTATTTGACGCTCAGAAAACCCCTTTGGACTTTTACAGAAAATAATGCGCCCATTACGAGCTGTTTGGTGTGTCTTATCTAGGGGAGACATCATTCGTCCACCTTTCCTTAAGAGTGAGGATAAGAAATATTTCTGTCAAATTCTGCTACTTTTCATTACTTGATAGTATTGAGTACCCTTATTTGGGTACCCAATACTACTCAATACCTTCAATGAAGTATTGTGATTTTAGACAGAAATTTGTTTGGCCGTTAAAATTTAAATTTTCCATACAACTTCGAAGAAAAATACAACTTTTAAAGTATTGAGTAGTTACTTTTAAGTATTGAGTACCCAAAAATTAGTACAAATACTCGATACTTAGTACTCATTACTCAATACTTTTCCCCACTAATGGGGAACCATTAAGGTCCTTTATGTCTCTCTGTATGCAATTGATGAAAAGAACATGATGAATAGGATGGTGCAATGTCATATTCGATTAATTGCCGAATTTGTCATCTCAATTAGTCGCAGAGAAGCTGCAATTTAGAACCTTTGAAATACTCTCTATGAGACAATTGTGCACTTGAAAATGAACATTCACGATGCGATTGCCATCTCGTCTAGTAAGCCAACAGACTACATACTAGACTACAGCGAGCAATTTGCACCAACATTTAATTTTTAATAGAATTATAATCTGAATAACGTATAGAGTCGTCAGAGTCAAACCGATCAAATTCTATAGAGTAATTGCAACGTCGGAGTTAGCCTTACTGTGTGCAGTTAAATAAAGTTAAATAAATTTATCTTTAGCCATTTTATTTAATTTTCAAGTTTACTTGAAAAACAGAAACAATTTATTTCACAAAATTCACGAAAATACACAGAACTAACAACTACATGTAGAGGAACTAATCATAAGCGTCAGTCCAAATTTCCGACTTATTTGTCTGTATTTATTATATTTTTGTTTTACCAGTCATATTCGTTTTACTGTAGAAACTATTAAAGTAGAAGGCGATTATATTTACTTTTCGAAAGTGCATAGTTGCATTGCTTGTAAAGGAATAACATTGAAAAATTCAATTGTTAATTGTAAGCAAAAAATAAATATGAAAATCTAGAAAGTTAATGATTTTGTTTCGTCCGGTATAACCACTTAATATTGAGTACATTCGTAAAAGCAACACTGTACTGCATGACGTCAATTTTTATTTTAGAATTTTTTATGCAAATATATATTTTTTATTATATTTTTAAAGTTTACTGTGTAAGTATTACAATAATAAATGTATGAATTTTGCTTATTGTATTTTAAAGCCCTGCAAATTTTGATCTATAAACCTGGTAACAATTCACATCATGCAAATGCAATGCCATGTTATGCTGTTCAAACATGTCCGACAAAGAAATATTAAGGCAATGTAAAATATATTGGAGTCAAACTCAACATGTAAAATTAACATATCAACACATGCGACATATGTTCTTAATAATGAATTCTGATCATTTAAAATAAAATAAAACTGCATATAAATTAATATAAGTTAAAACGTTTTTAGAATAGAGTTCTTAATGCAGTAATTTTCAATAGTTAATTTTTTTTAATAAAATTTGTGTGATTATTGTTAAATATTGTAATAAAACATTATGGTAAAACATGAATGAAAACAAGAAAAACAATGCTAGCAGACTGACAGAACATTTATACATTTTTTTCTATTATCAAACAAACATTGTCTTGTGCATTGCATATATAGTTTTACAAATTCCAGTTATCTAAATAAATATACTCTGCAATACCGACTGATGTACCGTTTAATACTTAGTAAGTATTAAAAACACAATGCAAAAAAAAAAAAAAAACATTAATGGGCATGGTATTCAACACAATGAGCTACAACAGCTTAGTTGATTAGCAATAACATGCTAAGACACTATGATGACTTTGCATGGCATGGGATGACACTGTTTTTGAGGCGACATGACATAGCATAACATTGTTTTTTGTTTTTTTAATTTAATTTTTCCACAAAATGTTACGATTTCTAGTACTGTATTGTAAATACATATATCGATTCAGTTTGATGTATGTGCCATACATTAAAAAATATTTTACAAACACTGCTTATACAGCACAATGTCGCAGCAGAAAATTTTTCAAATTTGGAAGCAATAAATAAAATTGTAAGCAATAATGGAAGCATTATATTGTTTATTTATACCTTAAAGGTATTATTTTTGCCTTTTTATACTATTTGCTTACTGGTTGCAATAAATTTGCATTTATATTGCATTTTAGCGGCTCATTTCATATAAAAATAATGCATTATTGATGCGCACGAGTAAAGTGATAGTTCACAATTTCTCCCTTACAAAATAGCTTATTGGCTAGCACTAATTTCTGCTAGGGTTATTTGTTTTTTAAAGCTAAAAAATGTCTAAAAGTCAAACAATTTTCTTTCTTTCTTTCTAAAATATGTTTAGGCTATTCCATTAACAACATGGGATGGAATAAAATTCAGCCTCGTTTTTGCATATAAACTGACCAAACTTTAATTTCAATTTCTCATATAATAATTTTTTCGAGTTACGCCTGGGTGATGATTTGTCGATCAAATACTTTTCTACGGATGAAAGACTTAGAGCTTTAAAGCCTTTAAATGATATTTAAATACTAAAGAATTTGTAAATTAATATCAAGTGAAGTGAAGTGCATGGATTAGTGGCTAGAGGGCTCGCACATGAAGTCCGTCTACAAATAAACCGCTTCCTGACATTCCACTCTATTCCTACTAACCAATGACAACAAAAGCGAATCATCAGGAGAAAAACGCCATCTATAGGGAAGAAGCAGATAACAGCTAAACCTACTTAGCGAAGGCACTCACCACACAATCAACAGGTAAAAACGATGAGGCAATTACTGTTGATTACTCAAGGGTGAAGGTATGACACTGACCTTTGAATGATCAACTCACAGCAATCTGTCTCATTCCTAAGGCGTTTAATAATAATATAAGAAAAAAATACCAATACAATGCACAGCATTAGTAGGGGTTTACTCCTGAGTATTGGTCTTAATAACAAAGAATTAAGTGAAGGTAATTTTCCTAAAACAATACAATAATTTACAATAAGCTTCAGTGTGTATATCATTATAATTTTTCCTTTAGTGTAACATTTTTAATTTCCCTAAATATTTTTTTATTTTGCCTTTAAATTTATTAAATATCGACCCTTAAACTTAATTGAGTTTGATTTCTTATATTCCTTAAAATCGTGTAATTCTTTTTTGCCTCTTTTTATTTGTCTCTATAGGACTTTGAAGGCAAGTTGGTGCGTAAGCATTTTTTGTAGACTCAAAATTATTTTTGGTATCTTTTCTTTGTGCCTTCCGGTCATTTACTTGTGTGTGTATATCCGTTTTTTTTCCTGTGCTGCACATCAATAGAAAATGACACAGTATCCTAGATTTGCTACGAGTCAATTGAGAATTTGTTATTGTTGTTTAATTTTTTTTTTTTTTTTCTTTTCATATCGAGTTCAAAATGCAGACTCTTAAAAACACTTTATTTGCTAGACAATTTCTTTATTTTCATTGAATGGTTTTTCTTTTTGAAAGTATAGTGTGTGTGTATACAGGGAATAAAATAAGATTTTTTTCTTTTTTTGGTACAGACAACTAAATTTAATTTTCGTTCATTTTATTTCTTTTTTAAAGGCAAAGAAAACTATAATATGAAAATAATATTTATAATATGCTGCATATAGCAGCCATTAATATAATTATAATGCTTAAAGCCATAGAAATTTAGGGTTGTTCTTAGCCTGCCATTAAGTCTTAAGAGCAAAAAGAGGAAAATAAGATGTTAAAAACGTTGGGTTTTAAATGAAAGTGTAGCCACAGACTTTAAGATATTTTTAGCAAATTATTCGTAATTTTTTTCTATTTTTTTTTTTTTTTTGCGTTTCTTTCAATTCAAACAAATATGTTCTCAAGTGTTGAAAACTTATGCACAGAGAGAAGCATAGAAAGCAAAAAATAAAACAGCATATCCTTTCTTTAACTGTGTATGTATGCGTGAGCAGAACAAAAAAAAATGTTTATGCTGCTCGTCCAATTTTAATTTTTAGTTCGTTTTTAATATTCGTTTTTTATTATTTTTACTGTTGTTTTTTCGTATTTTTTTTTTTTTTTTTTTGTCTCTCTTTTTTTATTACAATTCGTCTGAGTAGCGTAAGAGCAAAGTAGTAATGTGTTATATATGTACGACTATATATGAAGGAAATGCCAAAAAATAAAGGAAACTACAGAAAATATATTCACTCGCATGTCTTAGGTTTTTTTTTATTTTCATAATTTTTTTATTCTTCTATTTTCTATAAGATTTGTTTGTTGTAGTTGTTATTGTTGGTGCTACTGCTGCTGCTGCTGCTGCTGTATTCTTTTATCACAGTCTCTGTAGTATTAGTTGCTGTTTTTCAAATGATGTTTTTAAGGCTCTCTTTCGTTTTTCAATATTTATTTATTTTAAGTTTTTCTATGTTTTCCTCTTTCTGTATTCTATTTTATTTTAAATTTTCTCTTTATTTTCATGCTTTACCTTCTATTTCTTTGTAATTTTAAGGCTGTGCCTTTTTTGTTAGACTTTTACCTCGTGTATGCAAAATACAAATTTTTAAATGATTTTCTAGTAGAAAACAGACTTCTTTTTAGAAAAACTTATGCTGAAGTTTGATTTCTTTTTTTAAATTCAATTCTAATTATTTTTATTTGATTGAATAAAAATTATATGCGATTATTTTTTAAACAGAAGCGACAGACTTTTGATCAAAAATGTCACTTTAAGCGTTATATTTCCAACAAGTGTTCGCTTAAGCTTCTGTCAAAAAAGAAAGAAAAAGTGTCATTAGTACCATAAAACAAATTAGACATAGTGAGTGCCATATGGTATATAAGAGTACATACATACATACTTATATAAGGAATCTGGCTATCAGAATTTTGTATAGGCAGATATCATAGTTATTCTAAAGGCAATACATTGCTTATGGAACAGCAGGATATTCCCTGGTAATATTCTGACTCACTTGAATAGGCAGGCTGACATTAAGTCACTCAAAAGCATCACCTTAATATTTGTAGTTATTCAAAAATATAGCAATTTTATTAGGTAAATTTCGGTGCAATAGAAGGTAAGTCATAAATAGGTCCCGGGACACAGTAGTCCTCATAGTCTAATATGTGGTGCGTTGGCATACTAGACAAGAGGTCCGGAACATCTTAAAACGAAAAAAAAAAATATGAAGAAACAGTTCTTTTGGCGACTACCTCTTAGCAGTAACTGATTGCGTGAAGAAGTTCTGTCGTTCGTAGTGGATGGATTTTTATACAATACATGAGTACCCGGACCTACAGTTTAAAGTCGACTCCGAACGACTCAGTTGAGAAACTTGTTCATGGCAATTAGTTACTCTTAGAGCTTTTGCCAAAAGCCTGCTGAAAGGTAGTGGCCGAAAGAAATTTTTTAATATTTCTTTATCTCAAGATATCAAATTTGAAAAATTTTTAATTAAATTTTTAATAATTTCAACAAAAAAATAATTTCTAACAAAAAATGTAATACAAATAGTTTTCCTTTTTAATTTTGAATATAAAATGTCATTATGAGATATATAGCGTATATTTGTTAGATTTGTAGCAGGTAGGTAGGTCAAATGGCTAGTTCATCAAAAACGTGATGAACTACAATTAGCACAAGGTGCCGTTTTGAAACTATAGGAAAAATGTAGAAAAAAAACTACAGCAAGCCAGAGCTGTCTATAAAGTGAAGTAAAGCAAGAGGGTCTTGGTTTGCACATTGCGCTCAGTTATCTAAAAAAGGCACCCAAAAAACTTCAAATGTCTAACTGCCAGACCTGTGCACTCACAAAGAAAATGATCTATAGTTTCCCTTTCAGAAATATTCCCGCAACTTCTGCTGTGCGGATTAAAGGATTTGTAGCAATTGCCATCACTTTTTCAATATAGCCTAAAAATTATACAAACATTTAATTGAATCAGTTAAAACAATTAATCGAAACTAAAATTAAAATCAATTAAATGTGTAATAGAAATTAAATACAACATATTTTTTCAGTGTAAGTTTAATAAGGTTTAGAGTTGTCTACACTAGTTTAGTTTCATATGTCAGACACGGGGAGTCAGAGTTGTTATAAGGTAAACCGCGTTTAGTTTTCATTTATAATTCCAGAAACATTTTCTTATACCTGCCTCTGCCAGTTCGCGTGGTATAAACATTTTTTCTCCATGCGTACAAGGTTGCATTATACAAGAAGTTTGCAAAAAGTATCTCTGCATATGCTTTGCATCTTATTTTGTGTGATGTTGTGCCACTAATGTTGCCATTTTGATGCAACTTTTAAAAATATGACAGAAATCGATAAGATTTTCTTGTGAATGAATCGTACGACTGTGTATGATAGTTACCATGGCCTTAAGAAGTAGTTTCTGTGTTACAATAGCAAAAAGTGTAAGTTTGTGTGCTATGAAGTAGATTTAAGGAGCAACACTCTAATGCTTGCTGTGAGTATGATGGAATAAAATTTATTTTAAATGCAAGTCTGATCAGTTGGATAGTTAAAAGAACAATACTGGTATTGTTTCCATATATTGAGCATATGTGTAGTAATGTTAGAAAAGAAAAAATGGTAAGACAAAGTTAAGATTTTTCAACATAAATAAACTTTAATAGTGAATAAAAAAAAGAAAGTACTTTTCCAAAATCGAAACTACTAAATATTAAAATAATTAAGAATTTTATTACATTAGCAAAATTTTATATAATTGTATAAAAAATTTGTAAAATAAAATTTTAATTATTAAAAAACATAAATGTATTGCTTTGTATTACCTTTTGTTTGTGTTTTATATACTAAATGGGATATGATTCTCATTTAGTTTATAAAATGTTGAACATAAGAATTTACAGTTTTGATTACTCGTACCAAAAAAAGTCCCCTGACGGGTTTATTAAGCAGAGACGAAATGGCCATAAAGACGTGCTTATCCCCATAAATAACACATTTCATATTATTTTAAAATTTTATATATAAAAAATTTATTTTATTTTATTGTTTTACCAATGTGAAGAACTTAAATTCGCTGCCCAACTAATAAAATGCTAACTCTCTTCTATAATAGAAATTTAATATAAAGAAAAATTCCGGCTAAAAGCGTTAGAAAATTGGGATAAGCATTGTTTAGAAGTAATAGCTATATGGACGCTGAAGGTGATTATCAGAGGATTTTCGACGAACTTCCTTTTTACTTTCTGGTTTACAAAAAAAATTGTGTATCAATTTTCATTCAACTACGGTAATTCTTTTTACTTTTTTCGTACATTTATCAATTGAAAATAATGTGCCTTGTAAGTACGTTTTTAAATTAACGCAAAATTTGAATTTGCCGCCGCTGGGTGTTTAGGGTTAGTAAAAATAGAGCGTTTCATTTCATATTTTCAGTATTGAACAATATTTCAAATGTAATATTTCAAATGTAATAAAACGAACGAGCAAAATGATGCTATTGCGTCAATAACTTCTTTAATTACCCAAACTGCCATGATTGATTTGGAGAATCCATGGTCCTTTTTAGCGAATAAACTCAAAGTGTATCACTGTTTGGCATTGTTCATGGACCATATTTTTTTGAAAACGAAAAAGGTCAAAAAGCAACTCTTAGTTGTCGTCGATATTGCTACATGATAACACAGTTCTCTCTGCCGAAATTGAATTCTAATAGGATGTGGCCAATATGTGGTTTCAATAAGATGGTGTCACATACTATATAGACAATGAAGCAGTTCCATTACTGCATAAGACATTTCCTGATCATGTACTTCCTCGTTTCGATTACCTGAATTTAATCCTTAGATTATGCGATATAATACCATTTGTTTTCTTTTTAAGAAGTTATTTAATATCAATGGTCTAAGACGCCAAGCTCGGAACCGCACATGCATTAGAAGACGAAATTTTACGCTGCATCCACACAATTCATGCAGAATTATGCAGAAAGACATTGGAAAAATTCTACGGAAAAGTAGAAGGAGGTCATTGGATAAATGTGTTATTCCATTATCTTTGATGTAAGTAGTTTATGACTCAATTAAAAAGTAAAACTGGAAAAACTGAATACTTTGATTAATACAACATTTAATTCAAATCCTTCCGTAATTTTGGGACACCCTTTATATATGGCTGTTTCATTTATTCATTTTTTTTTTTCTTTTTTTTTTGTAGTCAAAGAACAAACAATAGTGCATTTTTGAAAATATTTATAATAATAAGAAATAAAACTTAGATTCTTAAATAAAAAAAATTTAAAAAAAAACTAAAAATATGAAAGAATATAAAATGAATGTTTTTATAAAATAATGGCTGCGTCTTTAGGACAAGTTTCTATTTAAAAATCAAAATTACTCATCTGATAAATCACGGCAGACGGCAGACAAGTTTCTATTTAAAAATCAAAATTACTCATCTGATAAATCACGGGCAGACCCTTAGAAAAAGGGTGCAATCTGCGTGAGCAATCTTCATTAACTATAGTTTGACGAAATCTAGAAATCACTCAAAATAATCTTTTATATTGAAAACATCGGAATATAACAATAAAAATGAATATTAAGTTTAATACGTTCGTTTATCATCAACTATACGATCAGTGCTTCATTCTGTTTAAATCCTCAGGGCTCTTGTGTTAGAGTCGGAGTTGTGAAGTCAGAGTAGTACCTAAAATATTTTAGATCTTGTAGTCTATTTTCTGACGACCTTTTTTTGAAATATAGGTCAGTCTGATGAACATCGAAGTTACATATACGATAACAATTTAAAGATGGTAAATGTTTTTATTTATAAAGGATTTAAGTAGCTTGAAGGAAATAATTTGTCACAAAATTTAAGAATATCTCCGAAAACTCTAGAGTGCACAATAAAACTTTGATTGAAATAGCGGCTGAAATATCAGGGATATCGGTCAACAGATAGTTTATTTTTCTAACACTTTTGAAATAATAATCGATTTGTGTATTTTGATAAAAAAATGAGCCATACATTTTCTAAATTCTTTTTTTATTTTCTTTATATAAAAACTTTTTATGAATTTTGGAAAAATAATGTTGATGTTAGGGGCAAAAACTGAGGCCACAAATCAGTCAAAAAAGAAACTCACAAAGTAATGGCTGTTGCCCAGTATTACTTTGAGCATTTATATATGTGCGAGTATTTATTTCGCTACTTTCTTGTGTAGCATCGTTGGGTATTACATATTTATTTGCATATATTTTTTTTACAACTCTTTTAAAATTAAATTCATACCCTTTAGCAAACTCTGGGTGTATTAATTTTTTTTTTATTAAATTGCATAAAATTTTATTAAACACTGATTTCTCTTGTTACTTTTTGCATAAATCCTTTGACTTTTCATATATAAACTTTTTTTTTCTGTATTTCGCTTTTTTTTATTCAAACATTTATATGTTCAGGAAAAAACTAATTCTTTTTTTTTTATTACATTTTCCTTTTTTCCTGTCTTTTTTTTTCTTTTTTTGGTGTTTAAACTTTAACAACGTCCTGTCCTAACGAGCTTACGATGCCTAATAAATTTCACAGCAGCAGACTTTTTTTCTTTTTGTAAAGTTTCTATACCAACAACAAAAACAGCCATGAACGACAACAAGAATAACAGCAGCAATAAAAATAAACACAAGAACAAGAATAAGTACATACATACATACATACATCGGTTGTTGATGACGAAAATGTAGAGTCTGAAACCAACAGGATTTTATGGCTTGAAATCTCTGTAAAGTATGCTACACTAAAAACTACATACAAGCACACATACACTCACTCACTAAAACAGCAGCATAAAAACTTTTAACTCTCCCAAACACACATACATACATACTTAAACACAAATATTAAACGTCTTGTTTGTTTTTGTTTTTTGTTTGATTGTTATTTACTCCCTTTATTTATAAATTTATTCCCGTTTTACACTATATTCGTGTTCTATTTCTTTTAAATTTATTTTTGGTAAAGCTCTCTTCACTTTAATTTTGTGAAATAATATATTGTACTTTGTAGATTTACTCTCTTAGCACTCTCTTTCTCTCTTAACATAGTTTTAACATTTTACTTTTTATTTCGTATAAGATTTTTTGTTGTCCTAGTATTGGTATTACTTTTATGTTAAACAGGATCAGGGTGTGGTGAGTACATGTACACATACGAGTATGTATGTTGTGAAAAAAAAAGGTAAAATGAAAAGCTTTTTGATATTTTTCTTATTCGATTTTCCTTAACAATTTCCTTTTGGTATAAGAATTAACTTGGGTATACTACCTTTCTTTGTTTTTCTTGCTTCTTGAAAATAGATGTTAAAAAAGATGTGATTTTTTCCTCTCTTTCTCCTTTTCGAAATAGCCTTTAGATTTTGCTGAACAATTAAATTTAAAAATTTCTTTTTATAAAAACGTTATTAAACAGGCCATACATTTCGATTTTTATCTTAAATTTTAGCAGACAATTTTTAATTTTTTCATTTTAAATCATTTTTTTATAATTTCTTTACATTTTTTCTATTTTATTTTTTCTTTTGTATATAATTTTGTGTATAGGAATTTTTATTTGTAATATTTTTTTTTAGGTTTTGCACAAACTTTAGCACTTGAACACTTGAGCCGTTTAATGAACAACCGTACACGTCAACTGTCTCCACCTGACTAAAAATCAATGTGCAGTATGTGAAATTATTTAGTGCTTTGCTCACAGCATCCAAATTTTAAAAACCAACAAAAAACAAACAAAAAAAGTTATCAACACAAACAATTGCTACAAAAAGTTTAATTTTTAGTACTAAAAACGATTCACTTGTACTCTCTGTTTTCTGTTTTATTTCGTTTTTATCTCTCCTCTCTTAGTAAACATTGTAAACAATTGCAAATCGCAATACTTTTGGGAGCTCATTTATGCAAACTAACAAAAAAGGGTATCCTTTTATTTCTTTATAATTTAAAAGCTTTATACATACTCTCTTGCAGTCATGCTCTCTCTCTCTCTATCTTGAATTCGCATAACCTTTTTGTTTATGTTGTTGATTGTTCAACATTGCTGTTATTCTTCATGCGAACATGTGATGGAATGCATTTGTTATAGGCATTTATATGCAAATCATTTTGTTGTTATTATTCTCATATTTATTTTCCTTTACTGTTCTCAGTTTCATTCAGCGTTGCCAGAAGCTTTAGTATGAAAATCATCATCGGTTTTAATTTAAATATTTTTTTTTTTGTTTTCTTCTTTTGACAAAGACAAAAACAGGTTCTATGTTCTGTGTATGAACTTTTTATAGAAATTGTTAAACAATCTTTTGAAAATATAAAATCATCATAACGAATATTCATAAATCATCACTAGGTGTTACCTTTTTATATTTGAGTTATTCATACATATATGGTTACTTTTAGCATGAAAAATAAAATAAGAAATTTTTTACATAATAAATCATTAACTTTGTTTATGGAGTCTTTCAAACTAAATTTACAAATATTAGCTTTAACCGTTCTTGAGGTACCACAACCAAAATTTATAAACTTTAGCATTAACTAAAGATATACAAAAATCTATTGCCTCAACTCTTATATGCTTGTGAAGTCTCTGCTAACTTTGATTCTGCTACAGTAGAATCCAGTTGGCACAATAGTCGTAAACGACATTGTCGTCAAGCATGGCTTTAAACCATGTCACTAACGGTTGTCGACAACATTGCGGAAGTGTTCGTGCACGATAATTAATGATATATTTCCTTGAAGTTGTCGACGATAAACAGAAAAATTACAACACGCGTGTATAGTTCATACAATGTGCGGTTGACGACAACCTCAGCTACATTGTCGTTCAGCCAGTCATCTACGTTTTTTACGACATTTGTTTGAAAATGTCGTTGACGAATTGTTCTGGCTGTCATGCAGGATAGTCTATTGTCTTGCACTCATCCTCGAGGACGTCTTGAAGACAGAGCCAACTGGGAAGATATGTGCATACATAGGCACATATGTATATGGATTTCGCAAATATGATGGAGTTTCTTTGAATTGAAAAAACTCTATGGTATGTTTTTGGAAAACGTCATAAATCTTGAAAAGTTAGTCATGCCGGGAAAAATTATATATACAAGAAAGCCATTATATCTTATCGTCTTAATTTTGCAAGATCGAATAAGAGCAACAACCTGAAACCAATGAGGTATCACTGTCATATGTCTGAGTATCACCTTTTTATATATTCTACCCGTCTTTAGAACTCACTTCGAAATCACTTACAAATAAACAGCAACGAAAAAGCCTTTTCCAAACTAAAACTTACTATTTATTTTGCATGGATCCCAGGTTCAATTTTGAAAAAGAAAACAGACCGTATTGCACTTTCGGTGATTGAAGCAATCTATTAATCCAAATTTGATCAAAATCAGTTCAATCGTTTAGGCGTGATTGACCGACAAACAAGCAGAGTTTTTATAAAAGAATATAAAAGGTTTTCTGTTATGATTAATTAAATAATAATTATGCATAACCTTTTGTACGATTATATCAACATAAATGCACATATAGATTTAAAGCAGGTTTTTTGAGGGGATTTTGGAAAATAAGCTAAACAAGGTATGGGGAGACGAGAATTTCGAAATCAGGCATATAATCTGTAAACATTCGAACAACACTGTTTGTAGTTACTCTATAACTCGTTTAATTTAAAAAGCTTTTGCTGTCTCTCTCGTAATCTTAGCATACTCTTACATTGCATATGTAAATGTGTATGCAATGTCTTACATTTTTAAACTCATAATTAATTATGATGTTTTATTATCATTATTAATACTTAATTATCATTTAATTAGCTTAGCATTTAAAAATAAAATACAAATTAAAAGGTTTTTTTTTTTTCTTCAATAAATAAAATTGTTCGCTCTCTCACTCTACATCTTCTTATTTAAATTTAAATATATAGGCTTAGGTACGGGCCTCTGTGTGAGTGTGAGTGTACATCTAACAGGTAATTATTATGCGTTAATATGTGTTATTTATACCAGGGGAGTTTTGACATTTTTTTTTTTATTTCTTAAGAATAAGTATCCTTTTATAAAACACTCGCACAATTTAAATAAGAAATTTGTCTTCAATTTTGTGTAATGAAATAATTACCAGGCTTTTTAAAAACACACATGAGGGTTGTTTCTTTTGTTTTGGATTATGTACTCTAGTCAAATCGTTTCTTTTTTAACTTGCTTTGAGGTCATTTAAAAATTAAGGCGGTTTTGTTTTTCAACGCAGAAAGCGCTAAAAGAAATAAGAAAAGTTTTTAATTAAATTAAAAAATTTCAAAGTCAAGGTAATAATTCTTTTTTAACATTTTAAAATACCGTCATAAACAATAGCGTTTAAAACATTAGAAAAAAACAGAATTTAAAAACTAATTGTATGCCTTTAAACAGATTATTGTTTAAATGCAAGTTTAATTTGTTTAGAGATTCTATTTAAAATAAAGCTTGAGCAAATTTTTGTAAAAGTGGCCTGTACAAATGTACATACATAATTGGCCTTTACAACCGTGTTTCCGGATACCGGCCTAGCTTCTCGTAGCACCCATGTTGGGTGCGTCAATTTTTAGTCATAAAAACTGGGACCTACTGTCGACTCCGAACGACAGATTTGAGAAGCTTGTTCAGCATTCAGTAACTCTCAGAGCTTTTGTCAGAAGTCTGCTAAGAGGTAGTCGCTGAAAGAAATATTTTTTTCTATATTTCTTTGCTTCAAGATGTCAGAGCCGGGGCTTGAACCGAAGCTCTTGTCTTAGTATGCCAAAACACTAACCACTAGACCACGGCGACTACAAACAAACGTGCACAATTAAAAATTATGTAAGTGTTTCTCGAGATTTATTTTAAAACAACACTTGTGGTATAGTTTGAACAAGTTCTAGAAATATTCAGAAGTTTTAATTTTAAAACTCTTTTAAAGTAAATATTTTTAATATTTTTGTTGTTGCTTTAAATCTATAGCACTATTATAGTCACTGAAAATAATTGTAGAAATTTGCTAAAAATTTTTTTATCAATTCGTTTTTAAATGCAACAGTTTGTATAAATTTATGCTTGAAAAAGTGGCTTGTAAATACCAAAAATAAAATTTTTTAATTAAAAACTTTTTGACACTTCAGCTTTTAACTTCTTATATAAATAATTACTCCCATATTCATAAAAAATAAAATAAATTTATCAAGGGCTTATTTCACAAATTTATAAGCAATACTTGTCAAATAAGTCCTCAATAAACCTACAATATTTTTTATAAATACGGCAGTTATATTTTTAACTACTTATAAAACTTTAACCTGTTTAGAAAAAGGCCAATAAAATTGTTATATTATAAAACTTTGTCTAATTTGAATTTGGGTACCCCCGTGATCTTATTGGACATGTGCTAGGCTGCTAGTACGAGAATTGTAGCTTCTATTATCACCAGAGACTCTGGCCTGCGACACTATACTGAGCTTATGGTTTTTGTCATTCTGTTCCTTATAGTTAATTATAATACAATTTAATATTGTATTGTAATTTAGTAAATAAATAAATAAACAAGTTGAGTTCTTTGTACAAATTTTTAAACATGTTTGGGCAAATGACTGCATTAGTGGCTTGCAGTTTTTAACAACGAATCCTTTAATTTTTAAAACTTTTGTGCTAACGACTATACAAACGGCTTGTACAAAATTCATTTTCTAGTTTTTAGTAACAAATTTTTGTTGTGCACAAGTTTTATTTTACTCAATGTTTGTGCAAATAACTGTAGCAGCGGATTGTATAAAAACACATTTTGTCATTTAAGTTTTTAGCAATAAGTTCTTGTAGAAAAAACTTTAAACAACTTTTGTGCAAATAGCTCCACAAACAGCTTGTATATATAAGTTTTTCATAATAAATTCTTAAATACTTACAACCTCGTTATGCAAATAACTGCACAAGCAGCATATAATATAAGCTTTTAATAATAAATTCTTAAATACGACCTTTTATTTAAAACTAAAACTGTTCTGTAAAATTCACTTTCTGGTTTTAAGTAAAAAATTTTTGTTATGCCCGAATTATATTTTGCCCAACTTTTGTGCAAATAACTGTAGTAGCGGATTTTATAAAAAACTTACTTAGTTCTTAAATTAAAAACACATTTTGTCACTTAAGTTTTTAGCACGGAGTTCTTGTCTAAAAACAGATATATTTTAAAGCATTAATGGTGTAATTTCATTTCTTGTTAACAAACTTTAAACAACATTTGTGCAAATAACTGCACAAGCGGTTTGTATATAAGTTTTTTTTAAATAAATTTTTAAACACAACCAAGTCAAACTTTTCTTAATTTTGTGCAAATAATTGCACAAACGGCTTGTATGTACAGGATTTTAATAATAAATTCTTAAATACAACCTCGTATTTAAAAGTCCAAATAATCTTAATTTTGTGCAAGCGGCTTGCTTATATAAGTTTTTAATAATAAACATTTAAACACAACCTCCTATTTAAAACTCAAACTTTTCCTAATTTAGTGCAAATAACTGCACAAGCGGCTTGTAATATAAGTTTTTAAAAATAAATTCTTAAATACATTTTCTGTAATTTAAGGTTTTTGCAAACTTAACAAATAATTTTTATGCAAGTAACTGTACAAGCGGCTAGTAGAAAAATATAGTTTTTTATTTTTTAATTAAAGTTTTAATTTAACTTAATTTAAAAGGGTAGTCGGGAATAAAATAATAAAAGTGGTTGTTTATTATTTGACACAAACCTAATACACATCTAACATTTGTATTATTCGAAACTGCTTTGGCGCAAAAAAAATTTTCTAAATCTACTGTTTGCAATTGCGAAATAATAAAATCATTAATATTATTTTTTTTTTTGGAATAATTTCAAAAAAAGAATTAGAGCAAAAATTATGTGTAAAAAAAAAATATCGGTGAATATTTGTGAAAATATTTACAAATCCTTTTAAGTACTTTCTGTTTATTTTATCATCTCGTATTTCTTTTAATTTTATTACGAATATTATTATTGTTGTTGTTGTTGTTGCTGCTGTTGTTGTTTTGTGCTTAAACGTTATTTAATACCGAAATTATTTATAAAATCCAACACAACAGCCCACAGAGTCTCTTATAGCTTTTGGCTGGTCCTTCTGACCAGGGCCATTTATTGTCCTGTAACCAACGGCAAATAGCAAAACAAAGCAAGAAAATCAAAATAATAAAAACGAAATAAAAATAAAATATTTATGAAGAAATTAAAGCAATAACAAGCAAAGTACTCTAAGTTTATCAACGTAATATGAACCATGTTCTGGAGAAATCGTTGGCTGATGTTGGTTACAACACTAATAAATGCGAAATAAAATTTGAATGAAATCTGTCCATTTTGTTTTTAATGTTGTCAAGTATATACCCACAATACTTGCAAAACAAGTTCGAGTATTAAAAAGTAGTTTCAACCATTTTATTCATAAAGAAGATGGCTAATATTCTATTCGTTTAACAAAGAACTTAAGATGCTATAGAAGACAAAGAAATGATGGGTAACTGAATAAACACCTGCTGAGCCACAATTAATTTTCTAAATCTTTATTGCAATATTCGTACACATACATACGCACCTACAAAGCGAATATAAATGTTATCCCAGCAAACATATTAGCTTAATTTCAAATCGGAAATAATTTGAATTTAACAATCTTCTCTTAAAAGCGAGTTAAAAACAATTTGAAAAGAATAAACATTTTCCATAAAAAGTATTAAATTGTTTGAACTTAATATCTCATTTATAAGACAATGGATTTGAATTTTAATCTAAACCAGAAAAGTTTTGTACAATATGGATAAGTTGAGGAAACTGTATAAAGTATCAATTGAAAATGTAAAAAAAAACACAGAAATGTAAGAACAAATTTATTTTTGTCACAGATAGTTCAAAATCGCTCCAAAGCATACAATGTAAAAACAGAGTAAGATATCGTCGCAAGAATTAAAGAACGCTGTAACTGACAAAACATTTAGTGATTAAATCAAATTGACTACAAAGAAGTTGTACTTCTTTAATAGACTTTGTGGATTCCGAATGTTTCTCAGAGAATTTTTTTCCGGGGAATAACAAAAAAAAAAGTTATGAAAAAAGTCACAGCGACCAAATCACGAAAAAAACCGAGCGACAGACTTAGAGGTCAGAAGTCCGCTAAGAGGTAGTCACCGAAAGAAATATTTTTTTTTATAATTTCTTTGTTTCAAGAAATTAGAGCCGGGGCTTGAACTAGAGCTCTTGTCTTAGTAAGCCAACTCACTATCCACTAGACCACGGTGACTACATGTAAATAATGTTTAACAAAAATATTTATAACTTTAAAATTTAATTAAAACATCATTTTTCTAAAATTTTACTTTATGTTTGCTGGGATAATATGAATATAGAATACCAAACATACTTGTACTCACACACTTACAAAGTATTCCTATAAATTTTAGCCACCAGACAACAATGGCAATAAAGTTATACAATAAACCAACAACACTATAATTGGAAAATATTACAAATAAATGGTACCTTAACGTCGACTGCAGAATATGCTCTACAAAGCATAATATGTAATTAAAAAAATTAAAAGGTTGAAAAAGAAACTGTTGAAAAGACTCTGTGGGAAGCTATGCCGTAACCTTGAAACAGGGTTGTAATAGCCAATTATGTATGTAAAACCACAAAACGTTACATTTAAACATAGTTGGACGTTTTGCAAACAATAATAAGTGACTTGTTTTCGTTCGGCTGTAAATATTCTAAAAAAACAAAAAAAAAATTATAAAACTCCCGTTTTTTTAACGTACAGTGTTATCATTCAGCTTTTGGATAATCTGCCCAATAAAAAACAATTTTTTAATATAAACTTTTAGCTTTTGAGAATATATTATCAGCCTGTAAATAAAGTGTGATTTTTAAGAGCTATCGGAAAGTTTTTCAAAAAAAAAAAAAAAAACACATAAAATTCAGAAAAATTAATGAAATCCTTATTTGAATGGATAGTAGTGTCCATATAATTTACTGTTTGAAGATTATTTCATGCAAATGTTGACCGTGACTGCGCCTCAAATGATCCATTCGCTTAGCCCAATTTTGGCACACTCTTTCCAACATTTCGGTCGGTATCTCACGAATAAATGCTTCAATGTTGTCTTCCAATGAGTCAATTGAAGAGGGCTTGGCTGTATAGACATGAGCTTTAACATAGTTCCACAAAAAATAGTCTAAAAGCGTTAAATCGCACGATCTAGGCGGCCAATTAACCGGTCCCGAAAGTGAAATTAAATGTTCACCGAACTCGCCTCTCAATAAGTCCATTGTTACACATGCTGTGTGGCAAGCTCTTGCATTTTGGGTAAAAAAAAGTCGGATATCATCTCACGATAGCGCTCACCATTCACAGTTCCGTTACGATTCTCATCATCTTTGAATAAGTACGGTCAAATGATGCCACAGACCCATAAACCGCACCAAATTGTGACTTTTTCTGGATGCATTGGTAGCTCTTGCAATTCTTCTGGCTGGTCTTCACTCCAAAATCGACAATTCTGCTTATTTACGTACCCATTAAGCCAAAAATGAGCTTCGTCTCTGAACACAATTTTTCGATAAAAAAGTGGATCTTCTGTCAACTTTCCAAGAGCCCATTCACCAAAAATTCTACATTGCGGTAGATCGTTCGGCTTCAATTCTTGCACCAGCTGTATTTTGAAAGGTTTCACACCTAAATCCTTCCACAAAATTTTCCATGTCGTTGAGTAATAAAGGCCAAATTGCTGCGAACGGCGACGAATCGAAAATTGATGGTCCTTATTAACACTGGCCGATACAGCTGCGATATTTTCTTTATTTCGCACTCTACGTAAGCGTGTTAGTGGTTTAATGTCCAACAATGTAAACTTGGTGCGAAATTTAGTCACAATAACCCGAATAGCCGCTTCAGTGGTTCGATTAAACTGACCATAAAATGGAAGAAGCGCGCGATGAACTTTCTTAACAGAGCACCCATTTTGTTATATAAAATTCAATAATTTGCAAGCGTCGATTCATGGTTAAATTATAGACCAAACTGAAGATGTTTGATAGTGAAACAAAACATGAAACATGCATCACTTGTTAAAACAAGTGTTGCCAAAAAGATAATAGCTAAAAAATCACCCTTTATATTCCATTATTACATACATACATAACTGGCCTTTACAACCCTGTGTCAGGATTACGGCCTAGCTTCTCGCAGCACTCATGTTGTGTGTGTCAATTTTTATCCATGAGTACCGGGACCTACAGTTTAATGTCGACTCCGAACGACAGACTTGAGAAGCTTGTTCATGGCAATTAGTTACTCTCAGAGCTTTTGCCAGAAGACTGCTGAGAGGTAGTGGCCGAAAGAAATATTTTTTTTTCATATTTCTTTTTTTCAAGATGTCAGAGCTGGGTGTCGAACTCAGGGCTCATGTCTTAGTAAGTCAACACATTAACCACTAGACCACGGCGGCTACTATCTCACGTAGAGAGATAAATCGTATATGTATTTTTGCTAATACATGCTATCTCTTTTATTTTAAATGGTAGAAAAATTGTTGAGCTTCTCCATATATTTCTGCCACAAACCTCGTTTTCATACTAGAGTGTGGATAACTTGTGCAACCAGCACTCGCTTTTTCTCTCTCTTCCTCCCTCTCTCTCTGCTTTCTGTGTTCACAAACTTTAAACATTGTAATACAATTGCAACTTAAGAAGCTTGTTATTGGCAATTAGTTACTCTCAGAGCTTTTGCCAGAAGACTGCTGAGAGGTAGTCGCCGAAAGAAATATTTTTTTCATATTTCTTTTTTTTTGAAGATGTCAGAGCCTGGCGTCGAACCCAGGACCTATGTCTTAGTAAGCCAACACACTAACCACTAGACCACGGCTACTCCATTATTACTCGTGATCATTTCCGTTCTATCAAACACCTTTTATCTCGTTGCAAAATTAAAAAGAACCCAGATTTGCATTAAAACTAGTGTGAGAATCTGAACTTTGTTAAGGGAAAGAATGTTGGAGTCTAGTTTTTTCTGACAAATTTAATATGAAAGATTAAACTTGTCCAGGGTTATAAATACGAGTATGTCCCCAGCCTGCGATGGGTTCACAGTGTTTACAATGGCTTTATATATTTACTATATGCCTATTCAACGAAAATAAATTGGTTAGATCTCAGTCAAGATAATGAAATTTAAGTTAAACACATTAATTATTACAGCAATAGAAAATCTTTAATTGAAGCTACTTCTCAGAAACTCCAACTACAAACGGTTCTTAAAATTACTTTTTAATTTAAACTCCTGAGCAATTGTCTTAACTTTTTTGTTCTTAAGTAGTACTATTGTGCTAACTACTGCAAATTTGAAAATAAAAAATGTTCCCTAAAACCATCTTATTCGAATTTCAAAAACAAAAAAAAGCAGAAAAAAGCTCGCTTGTAATAACACTTAAAACTACCTAGTGTAGGGTAACACAGTTCGCTTGTTAAGCATTATGTGCTCTGTACTGCAGAGTCAAAACAATATTTGCCAATCATTGCCAAAGTTTAATAAGAAATTCTATACATTCTTAGAATCTCAATAGAGGCATAAAGTAAAAGATAATAAAAGAACATCAAAGAAATGGAGGCAAAACAATTATGATGGTTTTCTAGTGTATCTGGTTAAGCAATAATATTTCAATTTCATGACTGTTTGAGGTAACTTTTATCCGCCCTCCATTTGCCAATAGTATGTGCATATGTATGGATGTAAAATAAAATTGAAAGATGATATTGAAGAAGGAATATTTAAAGATTTTTGTTTTGTTTGTAATTTTTCCATAATAACTTTTAGCCATTTTGTTACAATTTAAATAAATATGTATATGTATGTGTGTGTGTGTGTGTGTTTATTAAACCAATTTATGCTGAATTTCTTTTTCTTTCTGTCTTATTAGGTTTGTTTTCACACTTCGGACCTTTTGTTGGTAAGTATGTATTTAAGAATTATGGTTTTCAATTTAATTTTTCCTTTTCTTTTAAAGAAACTTAAGATTATTAATAAAAAAAAAAATAAAAAATAAGAAAAAAATTTTTAATACAACTGTCAAGGATTAAGTTATTTTAAGCGAATTATAGGCTTACAAGCCTTCTAAAATTAAAGGTTTATTTTTACTTGCACTCTTCATCTCTATCAAAACAAAACCCACAAAAACTTAATCCTTAATTTTTAACAAAATTATTTACAACAAAGCTTTTGTTTCTAAACTGATTTCAAGGATTAAATTTATGTTTCTTGTTATGATGAATTGTAAAACATTAAACCGGCGTTCAAGTGAAGTAATCTGCCTGTTTACTGTCTTGTAAAGACAACAACAACAAAAAAACAACGACAACAACAACAACAAGGTCATTAAGATCCTTTTCTATACTCAATGGGTTTAATAAATAAAAATAACAAAAAAAGAGAATTGATATAAAATATTCATACATAGTTTACGTACAGAATTCGTAGACATTTATTGTGTGTTTTCAAGGGCTTGTTGAAACTATTTTTAGAAATTTTTTTGATACAGAAAAAAAAGTTCCGAAAACTTTGTGAAGAAAACTAAAACTGCTTATTGGCTGTAGCCAAAAGGTCAGCATTTAATTTTTAATTTAAATCATAAATAAAATCTGAATCTTATTTTATGTTATTCTCTTCAATAGCAGTAAAATTTAAAAACTTTTTTAAATTTTATGCATGCTGCCAAGTTCTTTAATTTCATTAGCAATGTTTTCCAGCTTGGGCTCGTTATTATAGATTTAGTAAAAAGGAAAGTATTCGACAAACGTAAATTTCTTATTTCTTGTACCCAGATCAGAGGTGTAATTGAAAATTTAATACAACAGACCACTATGTGTGCTGAATTTAGCTTTTATATACAAAACCATTAAATCCTTCTATCTATCCGATCATATCCTATTTAAACAAAAGAAAACGAATAGAAAGCATTTTAAGAGGGCAGAGAAGCAAGATTTGCTAAATCGTTGTAAAGCACACTCTGTAGAGGTCTGGGGTTTCTGTGACTCTCAAAATATATATATATATAGTTTTTGCTCCAGGCCACAATAACAAATCAGGTGGTATACTGTAGTCCCAAAAGTTTTTTAAGTGAATTATTAATGCTCTACTAGAGCGGTTAGGCCTAGAGATTAGTAGTCTTGAAACCCTGAAAGAAATTTATATTTCTTAAAGACCAAGTAACGCTCTGACTAATTCATAGACCAGTCACTTAAACCGAATTAAAAACTCATTGCAGATGTTACAGATACCTTCTTGAGACACCCACTGCACCAGGTACTCTCTTGCCCGTTAGTCTGCTATCAATGCCACAATTCTCTAAAACCTATTGTACTACTACTGTATATATAATAGTTTTATTAATAACTAGCTTAAACCCGTCGTGCTTCGCTACACCTACTACTATCATTTGTCCACATTTTTCGATTGATGATTCTTAGTAACTACGGAGTAAGTCAGACCAAATTCAAAAACTGTTACTGATTTCAAGATATGTATACTGAACTCAATAGTTAGTTTTTCTGGAACCTATCACATTTACTTGTCCGCCCTTTTTTCTACTGATTAGTTTTAATGACTACGAAATCAATCACACCAAATTTACAAACCTTAGCTTCAACACTTCTAAAGATACGTAGGTATAAAGAAATCAATTTTCAATTTGTCTGGGAGGTGTTACGCCCACTTGTCCAATTTCGCCCACTTTCTAACTGATGATTTGCCTTGCCCATGAAGTCATTCAAACCCAATTCCGAAACTTTAGCTTTAACCGTTCTGAAAATGTACAAAAATCAGTATTTAGAGAAAAATAGAAAAAAATGGGCGTAAAAGTAGGCGTGGCAAATTTTTCTCTCAATGAAAACTTAAAATAGATTATTACACACATTTGAAGGAAAAATTAGTCAAATCGATGGAAAAATTTTCGGATTTTATGTAAATAAAAAAAGTTTGCGTAAAAGTGGGCGGGGAAAAATTTTCTTTCGGATCACGGCGATTATTAGAAAGAAAAAATCATCAAAATCGGTCCTGCCGTTCTGAACTGATGCGATGACCAACGAACAACATTGATTTTTATTTATATAGATTTCCACTTTACAAAGCATTTGATTTAAGTTTCGAAATATCAGAGCATGAAAATGTTAGTCCTTTGTTCTTTCTTTGAATGATTTCGGTTATGGCAATATTAAAATCGAGCGATTCTATACTCTGAGGTAATCTGCTTTTAACTCACGACTATAGTAGAATTTAAACTATAAAGTACGAACTACTAAAACAAAGACAGTACTACTAGAACAATTAAGATTTCCACGCTAGAAACTATAAAGAAAATTTACAAAATAGTACTGAGCTTGCTGGCTTAAAATAATAAGTATTCCAGAAACTGTAATATATCGAATATTGAGGGAAAATGTGTTGATGTAAAAGCTCTGCAAAAGATAAATATAGCCTTTATTCACAATAGAACAAAAGCAATGCTTTTAAAATGTTTTAAAACATTGTTTGGCAATGTTTTAACTCAATAAAGCTGAGTTTTTGCATGGATTTTCAAATATGGATCAACGACTTTACATGCTGAGACAAGGAAATATTCAAAGCAATGGAAGGAATATAGTATAGTGGTTAGAGCGCTCGCACAAAAACTCAAACGGCCCAGGCACAAATCCTGGCAAAGGTGTAAAATAAAAATTTTCCCCCCGCCCCCCCAACAAAAGCACTCACCACACAATCAACATGCAATGATGAGCCAATTACTGTTGATCATTCAAGGGTTAAGGTATAACACTGGCCTTTGAATGATCAATTCACAGCATTTTGTCTCATTCCTAGAGCGCTTAATAATAATATAAGAAAACAAAATATATGTACTGTCCTTTCCAATAATTCTAATACAATGCACAGTATTTAGTAGAGAATATAAATAAATAAAAAAAACAAAAAAAAAGGTAAAGACAATTCCATCTACAGGGCTCTTTTGTAGAATGCGCATGGAATAATTAGTATACGGACACCATTACGTGATAAAAGACTAAAAAAAGGCCCGTGTCTTCCAGTTTTGGCCAAAGTTATAAAATTTTGTTGTGGCCTCGCTGTCATTTTTGCAAAAAAGTGATAATTTTCTCAAGCTCATATCTTCCAAACCTTTCAGAATTTTGATTTACAAAATTAGCAAAAGTAGCTCCTGTCATGAAGAACAATTCTGAATATATAAAATCAATACAACTTCACTTTTAAGACCAAAACCCGCTAAAAACTTTAAAAAATTTGATCTTTTACCTTTTTTTTCCCCTGTGTAGGTCCGTAGGTAACAAATCGTTCAAATTTTAAGGAAACAATGAACTACAAAAATTTACCTCAATACACAATTTTCTAAAACATATGAACTTCTTAGGAATGATTCTTAACTCTCTTGAAAATGGTTAGTATTGTGCTAATTTATTCGTAGTAAAGGGGATGAAGGGATTGAAGCAAACAGAAACTGTTGTTTCATTAAGAATATGAACAAGGTTTTACACATTTATTATTCTGATGCCAAAAGTCAGTGAATTTATAAAGTTTGAAGTGCTTTATTCAGCAACTTATTTGCCCGATTTAGTTCTTTTGGATTATTTTCTATTTATCAACTTAAAAATATAGTTCGGCGTGACAAATTTCGTAGTGTTTGAGTTTATGTGAGTTTATGTGCATTTTATATTTCTCGAGTTAATGATGCCACTCTAGGATTATGACACCAAAATTTTTAAAATCTGCAATCTGTCTTCGGCTATTTATCTCCGAAACTGGACGAGATATCCGAAAACGGATTGCAAACTTGAAAAATTTGAGGTCGAAAACCTAAAGTGGCATCATTACCTCGAGATATATAAAAAATATAAAATGGCGGATAAAGCATATAAACTCTCGAACGACGATTTGTCGTCATCAATGAAAAGATTAGCTTTCATGTTGGTGATTATTATAAGAACTGAAACATTCTTTAACGAAATTTTATATAATTTTAAAACAATTTATATGGAAACTTCATTCGTTATCTAATTCCGTAATTTTCCCCCAGTTTATGAAAGCTATTAAATATATCTGGTAAAAGTCTATAGAATTAAATGTCATCAAATATTAAGCTCGTCCTCGTAAAAGACCACTTTCTAAACTACTGCGATGTGTTATAGATTTTAAATTTTATCTTCACATAGAATTCACTAATAGCTGCCCTAAAAACTGCCAGAGTCTACAATTAATTACTAAAAGATTATCTTTTTAGGACTATTTTATGGAAACAACGTATATAGATTTAATCGATTACTGCGTTTAAACTCAAAACCCGTAATGTGTGAATAGAACTGTTTATGAATAAATTCGCATCTGTAACACTATTCCTAGGTACCGGCTTTCCCGGCTGTATCGACTTAATCTGATGTCCAAACCTCCATACTTTTCATGCAACCCAGTAACCCAGCCATACTGCTTTATACTTTCTAAGGGAATTTCCTTTATAAAACTGCATTAACATGTGCTCATAATAAACAATGTTTTTAATTTAAATAATAAAATACTTGGCTTTGCTATATTTAGTTTGTTATTTCAATGAGGTTTTCTTTACCCCCTACTCGTAGATGTGTGTTTATATTTATGGTCACTTTAAAACTATTATACGAGTGTGTACTCCTTTTCAGAAATATTTTTATTATGCCCATGATGATGATGAAAATAATTCTCATCATTTTATGATATCAATGAAAATAAATTTTATATTATCTAAAATATAAATAAAATATAATATTACTGGCTACTGTTGCTTTAAAAAAATGCCCCTTTAATTTAAATATTGTTTTAATTAAAAAACAAAATTACAAAAAAAAAACTAAATTCTCTTTAACTTTTTAAAAGCAAATAAAAAATGTAAAAAAATAAAATTTATCTTAATGGTCAACTACTAAAAAAAAATACGACAACGGCTATCAAATTACTCGTAATTTTTTTTTTTTTTCTTCTTTTTAAAAATATAAACATAATTCTGACTACACAAAGAGAGACAGAGAGTCGAAAAAGAAATTAAATAAACCTCATTAGCAACAGCAACAACAAAGACTTTATTATCATAAACATCTTATGTTTACAAGTAATACAAAATACAAACGACAACAGCAACAACAACAAAATAATAAAAAAAAAAATTATAAAAATAAAACGCACTAAGACCCACTTCACTATACTCGAACTCTTGCTGTTTTATCACAAACAAAATCAAAAGAAACTTGCGAATGTACAGCCATAACTGTGACAGTAGTGTAGTAGTAGAGCAGTGATAGTAAAATTCAAAGTAGGAATTACTTAGTATGAGTGCTGGTAGTAAATTTATATTTAAATTCTATGCAATTTAAAGCAGCAGCATTGACATCCTTTCTATGTATTTGCTTGACTAACAGTACATTAACCATGTAGTTGATAATGCTGTTGTACTGGGAACAGACGCTATTATAGCGAACAAAAAGAAGAAAATATTTCAAAATTTTTTTAGAAAACAGCTTATTGAAATAGATGGGCGGACCAAAGTTACAAAAAAAAACAGAAAAAAAAGAATAAAAGCCAAGAGTACTTGTGATATCAAAAATGTCAATAGTTAAAAAAAAAGAACGAAAGACAAATGAATTAAATGCGAAAATATTAAATAAACAAATTACAGTCAAATAAAACAATTAGAGTAACCCCTTCACAAATGAATACGAGATTTTGAATAACGACAAAGAAGTTTATTTTGTTCAATTAGGAACATATTTATTACTCAGTAATAGTTAAAACCTTCTTCATTAAACTAAATTAAATGTTAATATTTCATGTTGCTCGATGACAATGCCAGGCCATGTACAAATTTAAAGACCCGCTAAAAATTTGCAACACTTCGTAGTGCGGAACTTTACTCGTAAGTGCTCTATCCGTCATTTTATACATCTCGAGTTAATGATGCCTCTTTAGTTTTCCGACTCCAAATTTTTCAAATCCGCAATTCGTTTTCGGCTAACTTGTCCAGTTTCTGATATAAATAGTGTCTGTTTTGTTCAATATTCTTCAAACCAGAATTTTTTGTGCTATTTTTGATCGACTTTCTCAAAATGCATTTTTGTCACATAGATCACTTAAACTCCCGCACGACGACTTGGCTGGTAACAAACGAACAAGTTTTAGTTAAAGAAGTAACCAATAAGTAGCAGCGCACATAACTGCAAACGATATCAGAAGATATTTTTATGAAGCTTTTTTTTAAATATGTATGTAGTACGAATATATCTTCTACTTGGTTTTTTAGTAATAACTTTAGATTTTGAATTTGTTTCGCATATTTCAAAAACTGATACCTGCTATACATGACTGTATCATTTAAATTCGAAAACACTTGTCATATTTTATTACATTTTCATCTAAGCGTATGAGTAATTGCTAAGTGTGTAATATTACTCATACGCATAGATGTACGACATTTAATGACTTGAAACGGTTACTTACTTACCAAACAAGGAAAAAAAATTATTTTTTTAATTTTTAGATAACTTTTTGAGCTCCTTCAATAATGGAGCCTAAGCCTAACATAAATTAAAAATGATCCTATTATTGATGTAATTGTGGAAAAAAGTAATATCGCAACTTGAATCTTAATGAAGTTTAAATTAAGGCCATTATTCTAGTTTATTGAGATAATTTTTCCATTAGTGGAATCCCAGCAGAAATTAGTGCTTACCAGTAAGCTATTTTGTAAAGGAGAAATTGTTAACAATCACTTACTCGTGCGCATCATTAATGCATAATTATATGAAATTAGCCTCTAAAGCAAATATTTAACAAAATCAAAAATAATACCTTATCCTATAGCATCTTTGGAAGCTTTAAGGTCTGCATAAACAATATAATGCTTCCATTATTGCTTACAATTTTATTTATTGCTTCCAAATTTGAAAATTTTTTGTTGGGATGTGACGAAAATTTTTTAATTGATATTTAACATTCTTCTGTAATTTTCTTTAAGTCCAAGTTAAATATTTAATCTGTGACATACAGCATTGTACTAAATTAGAAAGAAATGGATGGAATTTTTTTTTTCTTTTTTTTTTTAAGGTCAGCACTCAGGGGTTGACCACTACTCATGCAGAACATTATGCTGATCTAGGAAAATATCATAATTGGCATTAAAAACATTTGCTGTAAGATTGTTCCATAATAATTGGCAAATTCTTTCAAAACTACAATGCTGTAACAGTGGAATATTTCATAGAAAAGCTAATATGCTGATTACCCCACAACTTAGGCACATCGTTAATGTTCTCAAGTATAGAAGACCCAACTTGAAACTCATAACAGATCATTGTGATTTGACAGCGCATTTATAAATAATAGCGCTGATAGATGTAAATAATTATAGACTCTATTATTGGTAGTCACCGTGGTATAATGGTTAGTTTGTTGGCTTACTAACACATGAGCCCAGGGTTCAAACCCCAGCTCTGACCTCTTGAAAAAATGAAATATAAAAGAAAATATTTCTTTCGGCGACTACCTCTCAGCAGTCTTCTGGCAAAAGCTCTGAGAGTAATTAATTGCCATGAACAAGCTTCTCAAGTATGTCGTTCAGAGTCGACATTAAACTGTAGGTCTCTGTACACATGGATAAAAAATTAAAACACACAACATGGATGCTGCGAGAAGCAGCACCCTGACACAGGATGGCAATGGCAAATTATGTATGTATGTATTATAGGTCATCAGAAACAACCGAACACATGCTGTGTGTGAATGTGGGAGTATAATTGATAGATATGTTGACGAAGAGACAAATGGCCTCTCTGAGAAATGGGGTCATATTAGACTAAATAGTAGACTAGAAAGGACACAATGCTTTTTATAGGTCGCCGTGACTTGAAAATGTGTTTGGTCTGGACTAAATATGAGTAATTAAAACCAATTAGCATGGTCCAGCAACTGTTGAATAGAACAACACTGATTCTGCTTTGGCTAAATAGTGAAAATGTTTATGCATTTGCGGCATAAAAATTGTTTAAATTGGGAAATGCTACATTTCATACAGTTTAGTTGAAAAAATTTTCACTTGAGTACACACAACAACCGATTGTGCTATCACGTGGAGCTGTCCCCATTGCTGATATCAGTTCCCTAAATTTAAACTCAAAAGCATAATAAAAATGGAAAGTAACTAAGTTTAATCGATATCTGTCTTAAACAATTGTAAAAGGAATTCTAAATAAGAGGTCGGTACATAAAAATCGTAACGAACATTGAAAAGTGCAGTGCTCTACACAATCTTCTCTTCTGCCGTTAATTCAAAACCTTGACAGAAATTATTTGTAAGAATCCGCAATCAAAAGCCTCAGAGAGTAAATACAGTTCTTCTTTTCTGCGTTCTGTTTGAAAGTCGATTTTAAGGCTTTTTTCTATTCAATTTAGACCAGGGAGGTGCGTGGTATAGTGGTTAGAGTGCTCGCACAAAAACTCTAACGGCCCAGGTTAAAATCCCAGCAAAGGTGAAAAATGAAAAAGTTAGTTTGCGGTTTTTACAAAATTATAATTAAAAAAAAAATAGAGGTCCCCCTCCTCCAGATGGTCTTCTTCTACAAAGAAACCTCTCCCCGACATTCAACTCTATTCCACCTTAACCAATGTCAACAAAAAACGAATGATCAGGAGAAAAGCGCCACCTATTGGGAAGTAGCAGATAACAGCTAAACTTACTTAGTAAAGACACTCACCACACAACATGTAACGATGAGGCAATCGCTGTTGATCATTTAAAGATGGAGGCATAACATTGAATGATAAATTCACAGCAATTTGTCTCATTCCTAAGGCGCTTAATAGTCATATAAGAAAAACAAAATGTATGTTCTGTCATAAATGTACTGTCCTTTCCAAAAACTTCCAATACAATGCACTGCATTTAGTAGGGGTTCACCCCTGAGTATTGATCTCAAATAAAAAAAGTAGGTTTATCAATGAGGCATAATATTATCCTTCGCCTATGATTTTTCAGCTTCCTATAGATAGTTAAACAGAAATGAGAGGCGTAATTGTCTATTATCTTCTCTAGATAGATATATAAAAAGCAAAGCCATCAGTAACTGGGAATTTTCCTGTGACCAGAAACTCATAGAAGATAAACACAGAATTAAAAGTAGCCCAAAAGAACCTCGACTAATTTTAGAACACGCTTTAAAACAAAATTATAAGAAAGCCGAGAAATAGATTTGATTGTCTCTCGGGATTATCATTGCTCAGCATTAACTCAAAAGCATGATTGGTAGCCTTTACTTTTGGCCTTTAGTATGGCCTGAAATATACTGGATTAGTACAGGAGGTTGAGAGAATTTCAGAAGTTAGCTCTCACGAAACAATTTCCACTGTCCACACTGTTTCACATGTCCACATGTCCACATCAATAAGAATGATCCTAAAAGCGGTCTAGTCAATTGTGTTGATAATCTTAAGGTGTATTATATCTTTTCAGTTCATATGAAACTTAGTTAATGTCACGTAGTGTCCAGTTGGAATTAAAAAAAAAAATTAATAAAAACATGATTTAATTGGTCTCGATAATAAGTATGTGTGGTGTTAAATATATATACTCCTATAAAAAGAGTAGCAAAGACTTAAACATAATTCTGGCATTCATTATTGAGCAAAATTTAAAGCAATTTAAGGCCCATGACCTTAAAAATTTCATTCAAAAGCTAATTGGCAGAATGTGCCTTTTGGTCTTCTTGGCCACTACCAATTATAGTTTTCCTAACTTCAGCAAATCTTTTAAATTTTATATTTTAAATTGATTAAATACAACAACAATGCAATACAATATAACAAAATGGTTTTAATTTATTTTCATTTTATGTTTTTTTTTTCTATTTTCCGCCTCTTAAACTTTTCTTAAGTGAAGGTGTCTGCCCAAATCATGGGGGTGGTAATAACAAATGACAATGATTACGAATGTTGATGATTATTGTCAATGCCTTCGATGTTAAATCTGTGTTGTCGTCATTGGTTTTACGTACTGTTCACTTGAAATTTTTTCAGTATTTTTTTTTTTTTTTTCTTTTTCACTTTTCAAGGATGTGTGTCATTTATTGTACCTCCGTACATACTCAAGGAGCAGCAATTTTACAATTTACTTTTTAAATCGTTTGCTTTTTATTCAAGTTGTTGTAGTAGTTTTTATTCTTGTTGCTGTTGTTGTTGTTGTTATCAAATCAGCCAGCAGTTGAACAATATTGGCTGTTAATTCTGGAAGGAGGAAATCATTTTAGACAAACCGTTTTCATTTTTCTCTTGTTTTTCATTGACGTCGTCGTCTATTTTCTTTTCGTTTCTTTTCATTCCATTTGTTTGTTTTATTTTTAAAAACGTAATTGGCATGTGCTTAAATAAACGTTTTTATACTTCTTTTGTGTATTCACAGAGACCTCATCATCAGTATCAGCATTATTATTGTTATCATTCTTATATTCTTTCTTATTCTCATTGCAAGTACACGTATGTATGTATGTGTGCTTGTGTGTGTGTGGTTCTGTTTGTCTTAAAGTTCAAACAAAATCATAAAATACTTTGAAACGATAAAAGTTAAAACGGATATCGTCGTTTTAAATACAAACAAAAAACAAAAAGATGTTTACTTTTCTTGTTAAAATGTTTAAAATTGCAAAAGACATTTGAGAGGCGTTATTTTCAAAGGAATTTTTAAAAGAAAATTTTCGACTTAAATAAAAATCCACCCAAAAATTACTGAAAGAAAGTTGATCATAATCTTAAAACATTCAAACAAAATTAAACCATTATTTAAAAAAAAAATTTCTTTTTTCTTTGAAACGCCTTAAGAATTTCTGTAAGTTAAGTCTGTACTGAGGTGGTGATTTCAATTAATTTTTTAATTTTAATTTCATAACCTTTTGCCAGCGATTTTAATACAATAGCTTCAGTATACTGTTAATAGTAAAAACTGTGTAGGTTTTGAAAATAACCATTCACCAGTCACTTTACCTCTTCTCTGTTAACTAATTTCATACCACAGTAACAGTATAGTGGTTAGAGCGCTAGCACAAAAACTCAAATGGCGCAGATTCAAATCCCAGCAAAGATGCAAAATGAAAAAAAAGTAAGTTTGCTGTTTCTACAGCCCCTTCCTACAAGAAAACCATCTACAAAGAAGGCGCTCTCAGACATTCCATTCTATTCCAACTTAACCAATGTCAACAAAAAACGAATGATCAGGAGAAAAGCGCCATCTATTGGGAAGTAGCATATAATAGCTAAACCTACTTAGCGAAGGCACTCACCAATTATTTTAAAAGTGAACTTTTAAAGAGAAATTTGCAAAACGTTATAGCAAAGCGTTAAAAGGATTTGTGGGAAGTGAATTTCAAACTGTTGGTAATTTTTGGTTGTTAATATTTAAAAATGTAAAAATGTAAATTTAACAATATAGAGAAAATGGTTTTTTAGTGCAATTAATTAAAAAAAAAGTTTTTTTATTTAAATTCCTAAAGCACCTCATAGAAGATTTTTATAAAATTTAAAACTTAACAATACAGTGGACAAAAAGTGAAAAATGAAAAAGTTACTTTGCAATTTTTTTCAAAATCATAACTTAAAAATAAGAGGTCCCCCCTACAAGAAGTCCATCTACAAAGTAAACATTCCCTGACATTCCACTCTATTCCACTTTAAACTTTGGCAACGAATAATGAATGGTCAGGAGCAAAGCACCACCTATTGGGAAGTAGCAGATAACAGCTAAAAACCTACTTAGCGTAGGCATTCACCACACAATCAACATGCAACGATAAGGCAATAGCTGTTGATCTGTCAAGGGTAAAGGTATAACACTGGCCTTTGAATGATTTGTCTCAATCCTAAGGCGCTTAATAATAATATAAGAAAAAAATTTTAATACAATGCACAGAATTTAGTAGGATTTTACTTCTGAGTATTGATCTCAAATAAGAAAAAAAATCGCCGAGAAGTGCTTTTACTCATCGACGCACTATGCCCACTAATTTAAAATCTCCCACATTTTTACAGTCAATTTGTGTTACTAATGAAACTATTTGAACCAAATTTTATAAATAAGTATTTATTTTGTATGGACGTATACCGCCCAGTTTGAATTTTGGACATTTGTGTCACCCTACAGCTCCTCCCAGAAATACATCCTGTAAAAATTTCAAAGAAATCGATTTAGATTTTAAGCTGCTTCAAACAAACAAAAAATACACATTCGGATATGTTCTGAAAAACGAATTCGAGTAAAAATTAAAACAAAAGTTTGTTCAAGGACAAATAAAAAAAAATGCGCGAATTGCTTTACAGCTTTAGTATTCAAGGAAGTTACATTAGTGGGTATTAAGCGAATATATGGAAAAAATTATTAAAACAGTTTAACATTTTAAAAGTTTAGCAGTTTAAAATTTTATTCGATTTCAATTTTACTTTAATTCATTGTTCAGAACATATCCGATTGAGTTTCAGTTTAAGTTTGTAGAATAATCATCTGTGGATACTGACTTTTTGGACAAAATAAATCTAAATGATAAAGCATATTTTCACCTGAGTGTTTGAGGTGGTTTTTGGAAGGAGCTATCTCAGTGATGAATGATGTTGATAAAGCAGCTGCTATTACTGGTGGTCGATAACGTGAAAGTTTTTCTACCATTATTGGATGCTCTTGATGTGAACAAAATGTGGTTTAAGGAATACTGTGCTAGATATCATTTAGGAAATAAAATGATTTAATTATTGCATGAGACTTTTCCTAGTCGTGTACTCTCTTGTTTCGGTGAGTAATTTTGATTCCGTATATCATATGAGTTAATACAATTAGAATTCTTCTTAAGGGGTTATTTGAAATCAAAAAGCTATAGAGGCGTATGAGCCAGCATAGACGTGGAGGCTCTTTGCCTGATGTGTTATTTAATTAATGGTTTCCGAAACACGGATGAAATAATATCCATTAGACTAGCGTCAGTCAGAGCAGAAATTTTCAGCCACAGAGCATAATTATGCAATGCTGCTCACACCAGTAGATTCCCTGGAAAGTAGTAGCCCATCCCCTCACACCATTGCTTGGGAGGTTATATACTAACCAGCTTTATTACCACACTCACTATGTGAATTCCCTATAAGGCCCCACATAAACCATCAATGTAGAAATATGTACATAACATGCGTTGCACCAACTGTGTGTTTCACACGTCTGTATAAGAAACTTAAAATAGGGAATTTTCCTAAAGCAAGTTACTGGAAAAATTAAAGACGCTTCTAACGTATAGTCCAGAACCTTAATATGGGGTTTGCTGGGAGGAGGTTGGATCGGAGGTGGACTAGTGGGAACGCTCTCTAAGGATCGCTCATTGGGAGAATGCTCCGGGAATTCGACAGACCAAACGGCTAGTGTAGATTTTCTCGTATGGAGAAGGGCTCAATGTGTTACGGAGATCGGATATTGGTAGAATAGTGGGTTTCATATCGGGACACTACTACCACAAGTATAACTTGAATAGACTACTTCTCCTGGATGAGACTGAGTGAATTGATGAGGAAGAATCGGCAGAGTACATTCTGTGTAGTGGTCATTCTGTAGAACTAGACTACAAATCCTCGCCGGGGATCAGATGGATACGCTGGGGATCAGATCTAGTTCAATCAGAGTTTCACTTGACGTCATTCGAAGGGCGGAGAAGTCGTTGTTCGAGCATGGCTTTAAGCGTGCTCATTTATATTATGAGTAACTCTTGGGCTGGATGGTGTCGGTGGACGAAATGGTTGACCGAGCATCCCTGCCGATCGGCCGGTACCTGACAGTGAGCAGGGGTGATCATCAGGGTCATCATCCGTGAATGAAGTAGGGCACAAATTATCATTTAGGTTGCCTTTGGGCATAATTACTCCTTGATAATAATAATAATAAGGTATAAAAGCTACACAACTTTAAGATTTTACTTGCATTGTATATTGTATCCGCTGTTAACGCCGTAATGTGTGCTATGTACTTTCTTCATTGCTCCACGAAGTGCAAAAATCTTTGGGCTAACCTGATTCCCGTAATACTAGATAAATGCGTCTCTGATCAGACCCCGCCAGTTGTGGTTTACAGCCAACAAATCTTTTTCTCCTTTCAGTGCCAGATCACTTAGGGATAAGTTAAATTCATATACCACAAAAGCCCAAGTCCCTAGCGGTAAGAGTCGCTAAAAGTCAAACCATACCAGCGAGGCGCTATCCTATGTACCCTACGATTCAATGGAAAAATAAAAAACCTAAAATTATCTTATATAATTATGTAAAATCTTGTTTTAATTTTATATTTTTTGTATTAAAAAGTAAGCGCCGACACTTAATAAAACAATAACGAAAAAATTTTTTTTTTAATTTGAAATCAATCGCTAAAAAACAAATTAGTTTAAGAGTTAAAAAAATTAAAGCCAGTTTGGATCTAATTAGAACTAATCACAATAATTTTAAATATTTGCAAAAATTTTGTTTAACAATATATATATTTTTGCTTCCCTATCAGGTAAAGTTATAGCTACAAAAATAGAAATCATAATAAAATCGGTAAAAAAATTTAAAAAAAATTGTATTGAAAATATTTAAGCAAAATTTTTTTCTGTGTACTAGCCGACAATAACAATAACAATGCAAACGAAATTAGTGCAACAGTGGATTTACTTATCTAATGAAAAGCAATAACAAACCACCTACACATGGGTACGAGTATTAGCCTTTGGGAGAAATTAAAATAAAAACTCTGTTTCAATCATAAAAATGCTGACAAAAATAAGTCACAAAACAAAACTGATTTTTATTTTTTTTTGTTTGTTTGTTGTTGTCGCAAATCATTGTTTACATTTAGAAAAAAAAACCGAACACACACACAACTACTTACTATAACAAATTTTAATAAAAACAGAAAAGTAACAAAAAATATTATACGAATGTATTTGTAGGTGTGTGCTAATGTTAAAAATTGTGACGAGTCTTTCTCTCCCACACCCACACACATATACTAATTGTTATACTCTATTGCTTAATATGTTTTTTCCACAAATACGCGAGTTAACTATGTTTTTATACAGAGTTTTTTGTCATGTAGTCTGCCTTCATTTGTTCGTTGTTTATTTATGAAAACAAATCTTATGTGAAGAAATCAATTTGTCAGAAATCACTGACAGCTGCTCTCTATTAACGATTTTTGTTCTCTTCGTATTTGTATTCGTTTGAAGTATTGCCCTATATGATGGTATGAGCAAACAGGAGAATAAAAATATTTAATAACAAACACTCCGTATACATACAATACGTACATTAGTATGAGTGTGTATGACTGTTTTAACATAATGATACATTTGCAAAGTTTATGTTACACCACACAATACAAAACTGTATGGACATTCACCACCACACCACTTGATTTGACATTTAGTGGTTGAGTGCAAACCATTTACCATATGGGTTGATTGTATTTGTGTGTATATGTATGTTTGGTTAAACACTTACATACATACATAAAAAATATGCATACATATATTTTTGTTTTTATGAATCATTTTTATGTTTTTTGCATACATACAAATATATGTATTTTTAATGTTGGCATATGGCACAGTGTGAAATTTGAAAGTTAATTTTTAAACATTTATCTATAATATATAAAATTCACGTATCGCGGAGTTTGTTTTGAAACTCTTTGGAAATGGCTCGAAAGATTTTCATGAAATTATGTGTGTATATCGGATAAATGTGAGAAGGGGGGAGGGAGGGGACCTCTTATTTTTTAAATTATAATTTTTAAAAAACCGCAAATTATTTTTTTTTTACTTTTCTCCTTCTATGGGATTTGATCCTTGACCGTTTGAGTTTCTATGCACACGTTCTAACCGAAAATGTGCCGTCAATTAATGAAGTTTCTTAGTTTGATTTTTTTTTATCACATCAGAGTCTATGGGGTATAGACCCAAGGGCATTTATCTATTTTAATGAAATTTTACCCCTATTTTTTAATAAAGTTTAGAATTAAATTTTATTAAAAATCAATAATAAATAAATACCATTTTGTTTCTAAAAAAAATTACATTCTAGTCCAAAAAAATTGTTTTTAGTAAAAAACACAATTTAGAGCATTATTTGCAGTGTTGCAAGTGTTGCAGATGTAGCAACAACAGCATATCCGCCTCCAATTTGCTACTGCTTTAAGTAGTTTGCTACGTTTGCTAGATTTGCAGTGGCCTTTCCAAGCCAAAGTGATTACCTCCATAGTAATTTTTAATTCCCAATTATACTCGAGTATGAAAAATTATAGCAACTCACTCTAATTATCTGGAGTGTGCACAATTTAATGCGCTCCCATTAACCTTAGCTTATAACATAAGAAGTTAAATAATATGTTCCATACGAATTAAAAAACAAAACCAAAATCTATTCCCACTGTAAATTATGCACAATCATGTTTTATTTCTATATTTTTAGTTCTCTTTTATCTCTCTGATTTATTTTTATGTTGCTCTCTCATCTTTTCTATTACATATTTTTTTTAAAGCACTAACACTCACTATGTTTTTTATTTGACTGTCATTTTTATATTTCGCTGGCATTAATCAACAACATTAAACTTCTGTCATATGTTGCTTAACAACGTTACTGTATGTATGTATGTATGCTTGCATGTGATATGATTAAGTGTATGTGTGTATTTATGTTTTTTTTTAACTGCTTTTCGTGTTGTAGCTTTAAATGCAATTTAAAATAAACAAACACATGTTTACATATGTTCGTAAAAATGTATGAATCCCTGCAAAGGTCTTTGACTGTGAGACAGTGTTGCCAGACTTCAAAATTAGTTTTACACAGTCAAAACTTCAATATGTAAAGAGAACAAAGAATATAAAAAATCAGTGAGATGATATTCAAAAATTTAATTAATATTATGCCGTTTCTGGCTAATTTTTAACAATACGAATACGTGATATATTATCACTGGAAGTAGAATTAAAAAATAGAATTTTATATTAAACAGTGATGGCTGTTTTTTTTGTACTATTTAACTTACGTTCGTTTATGAAGTAACCTAAAGTAATCTAAAACTTTAAAAAGAACTCAAATAATTTGTGGTTCGTTTTTAAAACATTAAGGCCCATTATTACAACTTGGCGTTAATTAAAGGTAGGATTTTATCAGACCGATAAATTGCTTTTTGTTATTGCAAGTAAATTTTAACCTAAAGGTAAGGCAATCGTCCCAATAACTTTATCGATCACTTTAGGTTAAAGGTCGGATAAAGTTCTACCTTTAACTAACGCCAAGTAGTAATAATGGGCCTAAGTACATTTTGTTTAATCGCTGTAAACTTTAAATGTGTTATATGCATGATGTTTTTAATACTGTTGTATAAATATTCGCTACATTACTTAGTATTACGGAGTATATTTATTTGGATTTGTAGTTTGTAAAACTATACATGCAATATTTAATACAATGTTTGTTTAATAATAGAATAAATATAAATGTAATGATAGTCTGCCGACGCTGTTATCTTTCATTTTGTTTTATTCATATATTACAACAATATTTTGTTAAGTTTAATTATTATTCAACATTCATCAATTATCACACGAATTTTATTAAAAAAATAAATATTTGCCGAATTCACAAGCTTCTGTATCGTTGTATGTTCTACTGAAAACAGTTTTTGTTTATTTGCTTGTGAACACCTAGTGTATCCTTGTATTCAAGTATGTTGTATCGAAAACGTCAAAAATCACATAAGAAGAAGCAAGGCACTATTCACAAATAAACAAATACCTCTTTAATATATATTTTTATTACTTTATCAATTTTATTTTCATTTCTATATTTACATACTTCGTTATATTTTTCTTCTAAATAAATTTGCTGCTGACAATAAATAAATTCTTTTGTATTTTTTTCAATAATAGACATTCACTTTGCATTAATAGCATTGAAAAATATACAACTTTTTAAAAACACATGAAAAACAATTGTATAGATTTTTTTCTTGAAAATAACCAACAACAAGCATACACTGCTGTAGTCTAAAACAACGAAACAACGATACATGAGTTTTGTGAATTCGGTAATTAAATATAAAACTCAAGAACCTAAAAATGTCTAATTTATGTGCGGTTTTATTGTATAGATAAAATAGTTCAAACAAATGACCAGAATTTTTAAGGAAGAACATGTGCCGCATGTGTTGACATGTTAATTTTCCATGTTGATGAGTAAAAAATGAGTACAAAAACAATACATACCACTTATTTTATATTGTCCTAAAATGTTCATTGTCGAACATGTTTGAACGGCATAACAAGGCATTTAACATTGACTTCAAATTTCCTTGTCTTACAAGTTTGAACGGCATAACATGGCATGGCAATTGCTTGATGTGGCACATGGTACCATGTTGTATAGATCAATATATGCAGGGCTTTAAGTACCACAAAGTTGCAAGGTACTGCAACAGAAATAAAAAAGCTATTTTGTTTCACAATTGCATTCATTCACTTAAAAATATGTAAACGTTTAATTATTATTAAATTAGTAAAATTAATAATTAAATTAATTAATTAAATGGTGATATAAAATAAATAAAAAAATGTTTGTCCCATATTTGAATAATTAATTACACACTAGTAATGGTAACACTGTTGTGAGTTTTTGCTATTATTTCATTAAAGTCTTTCTCTCTCTCTCTCTTACTCTTTGTTTTTATGATAGTTTTTATTTGCACGATTTTTTGTTTTGGTTTTTTTTAAGAATATTTTCCCTCCATTTTTTTATTACATATTTTCGATTTGATGTTGTGTTACTGTTTTTCTATGTTTTTATTTCATTGAGTAGAGTTTTGTGTCATATTTTCGTAAATTTTTTATTATTCTTTTAGGTTGTAGTTGTGCTTTCATAATAATAACACACATACACACACATACAGATTGGTTTAATAAAAACATAGATACGTTATGTAAAACAACAACAATAATGAAAACAATAATAACAAAGCGAAATAGATTTCTGTGTCAGTTGGTTGCTTTTTTATCTCTTCTGTATGGTCACATCCTTTGCTAGATACTCTTGCAGTACTGATGTTGTCATTACATCTTGTTCATTTATGCTTAGTTATATGATTGTTTGTGTGTTTATGTATGTATGTATTGCTTTCATTTATAGGTATGTTTCTTTGCTTTATTTCTTTTTGTTTCAATGTTTGCTTTCGTTTGCTTTGTATTATATATGAACATACATCGTGTCTCTTTAACAAATAGTTGGAGACTGTGAGATAGGTAAAGTAAAAAAAAAACAGTGTGTTAGTGTGTGATATTTACAAAAATAAATATAAAGAAATTTTTACACAAATATTTGTTTTCATCAATGTATTTTCGTTTTTTTTTTCTGTTTCTTTTAATATTCGTTACACGTGCTAACATTCCTAGAATATTCACTAACACATTTACACCTCATTAATACATAAATCTTAAATAAAGAGATGAGAATTTTTATTCAAAATTTAAATGTTAAGTATACACCAGTATGTATGTTGTTTCTTTGTCCCCCCTTCACAGCTCTTCTTAAACGAAAAGAGTTCATGTCAGTGCTTGTTTGTTAAAACTCCTGTGGTTTGACCCTGTATTATCATTTGCCTGATTTAGTATACATGTTGCATCGTTACCGAAACTCACTCTTTTACCTGAGAAACTATTAGACCTATGCAATGCTTCTGCTTGTATGTGCAAATGTTGCAGATTATTATTATTTTTTTGTTTATGTTTTTCTTTTTTTTTTTTTTTTTGTTCTTCAATCGGGTTAATGTGTGACATATATTTTTATTCACTTGATTAAAGAAGCAGCAAATTCAGCATTATTTTTGATGTTGCTTGTATACTTTTTTTTATATTTTTAATTGACTTGATTACTGTGTCATAAAGGTACTGTAGAGAAAAGATAGCAAAAGAAAAGATGATGCGCTTCCTTAGGCAGCACAAATATTAAAAATAATTAAACAGAAGTATAAATTACTTTTCAGTAGGTAGATGATACACAGAAAAACTATGAAATTAATTACAAATTAATGAAAAACTTAAATTATTATCAATTAAATTTTAATTGAATAAATAATTATACATACATACATAATTGGCTTTTACAACACTGTGTCAGGGTTACGGCCTAGCTTCTCGCAACAACCATGTTGTGTGTGTCAATTTTTATCCTTGAGTACCGGGACCTATAGTTTAATGTCGGCTCCGAACGACAGAGTTGAGAAGTTTGTTCAGTCAAGCATTCAGTTATTCTCAGAGCTTTTGCCAGAAGCCTGCTAAGAGGTAGTCGCTGAAGGAAATATTTTTTCATATTTTTTTATATCAAGATGTCAAAGCCGGGACTTGAACCGAAGCTCTTGTCTTAGTAAGCCAACACACTAGCCATGGCGACTACGAATCAATAATCTCTTTGATTAAAATAGCAATGCTTTTAGTTTCAAAAAAAAATTCAATTACATTTTTAATTCTTTCAACAATTCTTGTTCATCGGAAAAAACTTTAGGCAGTAATTTTTAAAAATTAAAAAAAAAATTTTTAAATCCTCTTTCCCATCTGAATACTCTTATTTACAGCCTTATTTTAAAATTTAAATTCAATAAAAGAAAAACTTACTTTCAAAATATATTTTAAACACCATATTGTATCATAAGAGCCAAGTATTTTAAAACTTTTTTTTTTCTTTTTCATTAAAAAAAATCACTTAAAACCACAAAGTAAGTATGTAACCAAAAAGAAAAACAAAATGGATTTTTCTTAAACTTTTTATTTGATTTCTCGTCTCAGGCATTAAGAAAATATTGCTGAAATAAAATTCAATTAAAGTCAACAACACGTAAATGAAACTTTAATTTTGAAAGAGTAACTCGCACACGTACAAAACTATAAACAAGACACATACAGGCATACACTAATGCACATACAAACATATTTATGTATCTATGTATATGAGAAATCAGTAGCATGGCAATAAGTATTGCATATGTAACAGGGGCAAATATACAAACAGCACACGCATATACATAAACATTCCTTTGTAGAAAAACACACAAGTAAACAGGACATAGGCAAACAAACCTGAATAAAATGGAACACAGCCAGCCATTCATATTGTATGTATAGTTGTTGTGATTACCAACGTAATATTGAATGAAAAAATCAAGAACAACAACAACACCAACAAAATATGGCACATAGTTGGGGGAATTATAAATTAAAACATTTTATCATATAAGTATTGTATATTACGAGGTTCGTTAGAAGTTAGTTGAAGAATAAAATTGCACAAAAAAAAACAAACAAAAAAAAAACATTAAATACGTAAGTGGTTAGTACTTTGGTTTACTAAGGCATCAGCTTCGGTTTCAAACCCCAGCACTTATATCTAGAAATAGTTAATATATCTCTTAGTATTCAAGGTTTAATATATAGTTTTTGAATGAATTTACTGATGACAGGTAACGTAGTCGCCGTGGTCTAGTGGTTAGTGTATCGGCTTACTAAGACGATAACGCTGGGTTCAAATCTCAGCTCTGTCATCTTGAAAAAAAAAGTAATACGAAAAAATTATTTCTTTCGGCGACTACCTCTCAGCAGTTTTCTGGCAAAAGCTCTGGGAATAATTGATTGCCATGAAAAAGCTTCCCAAATCTGTCGTTCGGAGACGACTTTATACTGTAGGTCCTGGTACTCATGGATACAAATTAACATACACAACATGAGTACTGCGAGAAGCTAGGCCGTAACCCTAACACAGGGTTGTAATGGCCAATTATGTATGTATGTAGGTAACCCATTAGAGTTCATCTCTTTTTATCTTTTTTTGCAATTAAAAGCAGGGACCGGAAATAATTGTTATTTATTTTTTCTGAGGAAAAAGGTTACGCAAAAATGCCCTTTATCTGCATTTGGTAATTTTTAACCATTATCAGTACATTTATATTATTTTGGTTACCGTAACCAATTACAATGAGAAAAAAATTTTTTTGGTTATAAGTAACCATTATATCAACCAAAAAATATTTTGGTTAAGAATAACCATTATTTCAATCAAAAACTTTTTTTGGTTAGAAATAACCATTATATCAACCAAAAAAAATATTTTGGTTAAGATTAACCATTATTTCAATCAAAAACTTTTTTTGGTTGAAATAACCATTTGACCTAAAAAAAATTTTTGGTTACATCCTTAATAAATCAACATTTGTAAAATCTTTTTATTGATTTTAATCATTCTTGCGATATCTTCCTTTGCATCATCCAAAATATTCAAAAAATGTTGCATTTTGTGGGGTAATAACCAAAAAAAAAAATTTTTTTTTGATATTGGTTATTTTTAACCAAAAAAAAATTTTTTTTTAATATAATGGTTATTTTTAACCAAAAAAATTTTTTTATTAGTATAATGGTTATTTAGGACCAAAACAAATTTTAGGTTGATATAATGGTTATTTTCAACCAAAAAAAAATATTTCTCATTTTAATTGGTTACGATGACCAAAATAAAATATATTTCTTGTTAATGGTTAATTATAACCATTACATAAATTCATTGTCATTAATGGTTAAATATGACTGTTTCGTAGTTTCTCTTATAACTGTTACCGTCCCTGATTAAAAGATTTTGAGTAGTTTTTTTTTTATTGTTACGAATACTCAGGGGTAAACCCCTAATAAAAGCTGTGTAATATATTGGAATTTTATGTAAAAGACAGTACATAATGACAACAGAACATATATTTTGTTTTTATTATATTATTAAGCGCCTTACGAATGAGACAAATTGCTGTAAATTGATCATTCAAAGGCCAGTGTTATACCTTCACCCTTGAATAATGTTTTCGGTGAGTGCCTTCCCTAAGTACTTTTTTAGCTGTTATCTGCTACTTCCCAATAGGTGGCGCTTTTTTCCTAACGATTCATTATTCGTTTTCAAAGGTTAAGGTAGAAGAGATTGGAATGTCAGGGACCGGTTACTTTGTAGATGGACTTCTTGTAGCGAGGGACCTCTTATTCTTAAATTATAATTTTTAAAAAAATCGCAAACTAACTTTTTCATTTTTCACTTTTGCTGGGATTCGAAACAGGGCCGTTTGAGTTTTTGTGCGAGCGCTCTAACAATATAGTGTTAAGTTTTAAATGTTATAAAATCTTCATTGATGTTCTTTAGGAAATTGATTAAAAACAAAAATTTTTTTAACTAATTGCCCTAAAAATCCATTTTCTCTATATCCTTCCATTTAAATTTTTTCAATATTAACAACCAAAACTGACCAACATTTTAAATTCACTTTCCTTAAATCCTTTTAACGCCTTCCTATAACATTTTACAAATTTCTCTTTAAAAGTTCACTTTTAAAATAATTTAAAAAGAAAATTCAATTAAAAGACAATTTAAATGAAATATTTAGTTGCACTTAATCCTTAAAAACGAACATGTTCCAAATAACTCACCTCATTTCTTAAGATTTTAATTCGATTTGTTTATTTTTTTTTTTATTTTTTTTTTTTTTATTTTATTTTTTTTTTTTTTTTTTTTTTTTTTTTTTGTTTTGTTTGGTTGTTGAGAAAAAAGGGAAACAAAAATTGAGTGCTTTTTAGATTAAAAAGGTTTGAAAACAATGAAATACAAGAAGGCCAACACAAATGCATGTACGACGAGTGACATAAAAAAACGACCAAAAATAACTCCTTTCATCTCACATAGCTTGCCAACAATTTTTTTCTTTTTAGATTCAGAGCTACTGAAAGTGATTATAAGGGAATGATTCCTCAAAATTTTGACAGAAAGAAAGTAATTTTATTTCAAACAAAATCCAACGATACTCGTAAGTAAGCGTTTTTGGTCTATTATAAGTTCTTGGGGCACTTATCAAAGTTCATTCAATATCTGAGGTTAAGTAGACGCGCTTTCAGGCGACGATTGTTTTGTCAATTTGTTTTTTTTTTATTGAGACCAACACAGGAGTAAACCCCTACTAAATGCGGTGCATTGTATTGTAATGTTTGTGAAAAGGACAGTACATTATGACAACAAAACATATATTTTTTTGTTTTTATTTATTATTAAGCGCCTTAGGAATGAGACAAATTGCTGTGAATTGAATGCTCAACAGCAATTTCCTCATCGTTGCATATTGATTTTATGGTGAGTGCCTTCGCTAAGTAGGTTTAGAAGGTTTACCTGTTATCTGGTACTTACCAAGAGGTGACGCTTGATCATTCGTTTTTTTTTTTTATAACCACTTGGTAACGCAGTTGGTAAGAGGCGTTGGCATGCAAGGGCGGTGAGAAGAAAATTATGACCGAGAAGAACGTTATGTGTTTGAGAAGTCTTCTTCACTTATTACAACTTAAATTGTAATTTAATAAATAAGAGATTCCCCTCCCCCCTCGAAACATTTCATCTTAAGGGAACGGCTCCTTGATATTTCGAGTATATTCCACCAGAAATGAATGATCAGGACTACAGCGCCACCTTCTGAGTAGATAATAGCTAATCTACTGAAGACGCTCACCACTCTCTTTCAACATCCACCGACAGATGAGGTAATTCCTGTTGAACATTTAAATTCCAATACATTGCAGTGCATGAGTAGGAGTTTACCCCTGAGTATTGGTGTTAAAACAAAACAAAAAAAGTGTAAATAGTGTATGATTGTCATGAATATCTTCGTGTCAGAAAGACTTCCGACGACAATTACGTAGCCGGAGTCGAAAACATGCGCAGTTCGACTGGTATATATTTCCTTCACGGATCTAATTCAGCTGTAAGCCTGTATTTTATCGTCCAATTACGCCTAAACGATTAAACCGATTTTGTTGAAATTTGCAACAACACAGAAAGTGCAATAGGGTAAACATATCCTGGGCGTGGTACCTCCCATACAAACTAAATAGTAATTTTTTTATATCTTGAAGTTAAGATTTCTAAATTTGGTCAAAACGGCGTCACGGTCAAGGAAAATCATTAGTCAGAAAGTAGGCGGAATTGGTGAAGTGGGCGTAGTACCTCCTATACAAGTTACGTATTGAATTCTTTTAAAAGGTATTGAAGCTAAAATGTCTTACTTTTTTCTAAATTACTTCGAAGTACTTTTCAGCCAAAAAATGTGGGAAAATGTTAGAAGTAAGTGTAGCTAAGTAGTAAGTGGTAGTCGCCGTGGTCTAGTTGTCTAGTGGTTAGTGTGTTGCCTTACTAAGACGATAGCGCCGGATTCAAATCTCAGCTTCTGACATCTCGAAAAAAAGTTTATGAAAAAAATTATTTCTTTGGGCAACTACCTCTCAGCAGCCTTCTGGCAAAAGCTCTGGGAGTAATTGATTGCCATGAAAAAGCTTCTCAAATCTATCGTTCGGACATGTCATAGGTTAAAATTAACACACACAACATGAATGCTTGGAGAAGCTAGGCCTTAACCCTGACACAGGGTTACAATGGCTAATTATGTATGTAACTGTAGCGAAGCACACTGGGTTAAGGCTAGTTAGTTATAATTATCAAGTTGATAAAGCACTACAATTGTCTAAATAATAAATAATAATAAAAACGCGTTAATTTAAGAATTTACACTCTCAGACTGTTAACTTTTTAAATATTTTTTTGCTTAACGTTCTATTGTAGAAAATACAGCGTAGAGAGGCACAAAGCAACCATTTGTAACTAATCAGGTAACTACGCCAAAATGCATAGAAAGAAAACACGTAAAAGTAACCTCTTAACACTTCATTTTTATTTTTATTGTTTTAGTTCTTGTTTTCTTTTAATTTTTGTAAAAAAGAAAAATCCTTTTTTCCATTTTTTTTGGTTGAACAAACAAGCACGAAGAATAACAGCTTTTGTTTTACAAGGAGTTACAAATTATTTTTGCATTCAGTTTTTGTTGGAACTTTGAAAAGTATATACGCTTGCAAGCATGTAATTGTGTGAGAATAACTGTTGACCAAAAATATTCAAAAAAAAAAAGAAAGAATCAGAAACGAAATAAAAATAAAAATGAAAAAAAAAACATGTTAAAAACCATGTTAAACTTATGGCCATTTTGAGAGATCCAATAAAAATGTTCGCATTCTTAACAAAAATATTTTTTGGCTCAAAAAAAAGGAAAAAAGAATGTTTTTGTGTTTTTAATTTTTTTCATTTTTTGCACAACTCAGGTTTTATAACGACAATAGCAACAGCAACAACAATTACAATTTGGAATGTTGTAAACAAGCTCTTATTCTGTACTCGACACGGCTCTTCTCTTTTGCTTTTGTACTCGTATTATAGCCATTTAATGTTTCTGGGCCAACAATAGTTGATATATCTGCTGTTTGTGCTCGTTTAACATGTTTTAAATATTTGTCCAGCCTCTTTTTGTTTGTTTGTTTAACTTTTGTTCAGAAATTTTGTTTTTTGTCTTGTCTTTATTCGATGTGGCAGCCGTAACAAGCTAAACTATTTTACTTGTTTTCTGCGCACCGCTAAAAAAACTGGATATATGTTAAGTTGGCTATATGGTTTGTAACATATAAAAATTAATTTAAAAAACAGAAGAAAGCGGTTGCAACAATGAATAGTTTGTAAAACTTCATTTGACATATTTTTTAATTTTTTAAGACCAATACTCGGAGATAAGCCCCTACTAATTCTATGCATTGTAGTGGAATATTTTGTGAAAGGCAACTCTTTTAAAACAGAGTTTACACTCAATTTCTTTAGATATCAAACATTTAAAGCCTAGATGCCCAAGGTAGTAGTATTGGTGAGATAAAAAAAATAAAACACAGAAGTTCTGCAAGTGTAGTTTGTCTCTCCCACTCAACATGCTGATTTCCTATTGGTTGATTGACGATCAAACAAAAGAGCGTAAGTATACGTGTGAGTTGAATTTGCTGATATCAGCCACTACTGGACATCTTTGATTTAAAGTTTACCTTTCATTCGAAATGAAATTTATAGTACTTGCATTACTTTAACTTTCCTTTTCTTTATATTAATTAATTGCCCAACAATTTTGCACATCCCTTTAAAAAAAGAACGCCTTCTTTTCCCTTAGCAGCCTATAGTTTACATGCCATACGAATAGAAAAATGGCGGTAGATTAGAATGTAGTGCGCTAGCTTACCAGACCCAGACATCTAGGGTTCAAACCATAGCTCTGAGATCTTGAAAACCACAATTCAAATTGAATTGAAAGAATTGAAACGGCGACTAAAATGGCCCAGGTTCAAATCACAGCAAAGCTGAAAAACGAAAAAGTTAGTTTGCGGTTTTTTCAACATTGCAAGAAGACCATCTACAAAGAAACCGCTCCCTGACATTCCACTCTATTCCACCTTAACTAATATCAATAAAAAAAAACGAATCATAAGGAGAAAAGCGCCGCCTCTTGGGAAGTAGCAATTAACAGCTAAACCTACTAAACCTACTTAGCGAAGGCACTCACCATGCAATCAACATGTAACGATGAGGCAATTTCTGATGATCATTCAAGGGTGAAGGAATAACACTGGCCTTTGAATGATCAATTTACAGCAATTTTTCTTACTGCCGACAAACACAAATCTTTTATTAAAACAATTTATTGAAATTATAATTTATTGCTCGTATACAGGCAAAAAAAAATAAATTAAAGTAGACTTTAATTCAAAATTTGAATGGCAAATGATGTCTTGCTTAAGTCTGGCTGGCAGACGTTTGAAGTTTTTTGGGGTGCCTTTTTTTGATAGCTTGGCGCAGTGTTCAAACCTCCTTTTACTCCACTTTATATACAGCTCTGTTTGGCTGTAGTTCTTTTTCCGACTTAGATGAGGTCACTTCGGTCCTGTATTGGTATCATTACTAATTACTTGTACTAATTGTAGTTGATCACGGTTTGGTTAACTAACCATCTGACCTATCTACCTAATGTCTTTAAATCTATTTTATTTTTTTAACATATTTTTTTATTTGCATGCAACTTGTTTCATCGACAAAAAGGCTTTTAGGGGTTTACCTTCTAAGTGTTGATCTGAATAAAAACAAAATATCATCAATGTGAAAAGCTCGTTAGAAATTGGCCCATTTGTCTATTCAGTAGCGTAGAAAAGGGCCAAACACTTGCCCTTACATTGCAAATTTAAAAGTCGACTTCGATCGCATGCAATTTATTTCCTAATTTTAATGCAAAAACAGAATAACAACTACAACTATTGTACAACAAAAAGTGTCATAAATAGTTGGCACTGTTTTACTCGACAATGCCAAATAAGAAAACGTTAAAAATGCAGGACTAAATATTTATAACAGCATTACCCGTTTGGTAATAAGAGTTTATAAAGCTTAATACCGTTTAAACAAAGTGAAAAAAAAAATTGCTAGAAAAAACTAATATCGTATAATGAAACCAAACAAAAAATTACAAGAAAAAAATATATCTACGTAAGTACATATCGTCATATTAAATGCAAACAGACGTAACTACACTTTTCGCAAAAACCTTGAAATCAAAAATTTTGTAAATCCTGAAAATCATATAATTTTCAGTATCGGCTATAATGATTGTCATCCCTATATACAACAAATATTGTTTTCATATAAATATTTATGTAGCTATGTCTTCTTGCATTTAAAAATACATGCACTTTTAGTTACGTCCGTTTCAATTTCTTTAATAAAATCGCCATTTTTAATCATAGGAATCTAAAATTTTGCATGAACATGTATTTGGACAAAACGAACCATAATTAATAAAAAAAACTCAATTTCGAAATTTTGAGTAGTTTCGTCCGTTTGCATTAAATATGACGATATATTTTAGAGCGAAACGTAAAGAATATTTATTTGTAATTTTCTTTGTAACCCTTTATAAGGTTAAACAGCAATTCAGTTTTTTAGCTTGAAATTGTTTATGGTAATTGCGGTAATTGGTAGAAAATTATATTTAAATTATTATGAAATTAAAGAAATTTGGTGTATTCACTGTGTATAATATTTTGTCTAATTGTAATAAAGTTATAACTTGTTTATTAGAAAGGAACTTTATTTTCTTTTTATTAAGCTAAAAGCTAAAACTAATGTCAATATGACTTAATAACACACTTTGTGAATATTCCAAATACATATATGGATGCCCTTTTAAATGAAAAACAAACAATATTTTTAAGTTTAAAAAAAAACCCAACATACCAAATGGCTTGAGAATAATATTATAATAATCTTACCAACACAACCCTTAAGTTTGAAAAACATTTTAGAATTTGTTGAAAAAGATTATCGTAACCCTTATAAAAATGTTATATGTTCAAGCTTACTAAAAGCTTAACTTTTCAATTGTAGAATAAACTTACAAAAATAACATTATATTAATTATTTTATAAAAAAGCTTATTCACAATATTATCATAACATTTTTACCATAATAGTAAAATAAATATTAAAACACCAATATATTGTTTTATTACAATAAATGAAAAATTCTTTAATATTATTTATTACACAAAAAATACAATAAATATTTATTAGTTTTTAATATATTTTTCTTACGCACTTCACTCACAAATTTCAAACTAAATGAAAATGCAAAACGTTTTGACATTTAATGCATAGCACATTCGATCTATTTGTGGAAATCCCCTGAATTAAATTGTGGATGGTTAAAAAACGTTTGTAAATTCAAATTTTATATATAATATTATAAATTAATTTAAGAAATGCTTGCATTTTACTGTTTTTGTTAGCTTATTCTCAAGTTGCATTGAAGAATGATTGCTTTATGGTATGTTGGGAACACACTTAATTAAGGTGAAGGTTATAAAAATTAGTTCTTTATTTGCCGATTTTTTCCAAATACTATATTATATAGGGTGTTAATGATAATACTTATACAAGACAAATATATTATTGAAATGAATTTTTTTTACTATAACCTGGTACATAATTTCTTGTCATTTATTTTTTAACTACGATTTCATGCATATGGCTGGAAGTTTAATAGTTGGCTTTAACAGCTTTAAGTGTTCCTGGTTTATTGGCATTAACCAATGAGCTAATCTACTCCCATAAAAAATATTCTAAAAGTGTATTTTGAGGCTTTCCGACCGAATACAGGAAAGGTCGAATATGCTTAATAATGACGGTAGGGTACTTGACTTTATCGATTCACTGGAGCAATGTGTTTCACAGTTCTATCGGTACTAACTTGGGACCTGCTCTGATGAAATAAAAGCCTTTATTACATATATTCACATAACATAACGTACTACTCGTACGTCTCTTAAAGCAAATTGTAGTTGATTGTCCAATGAATCGCTTATTGCCATATAGAGAGAATTCGCTCGGTAGCACTACGGTTCGTTTATGGAATAATATTTTACTAATAAATTTAAATAAAATATCCACAAACACTACTCTTTCTTTTTTCCCTTCATTTGAAAAACTGTACGAAAAGAACGCATTTTTCAAAAAACTCCTCTTTAGTGATGAGACCGATTATTTGTGACCACGACTGGCTAATGTTGACATCAGTGACCTTTCATTTTAGCAAGAAGACGCCATAAATTGGCCAATCAATTCAGTTATTGAATGAGAAATTTTACATATATACATACATACTTAATTGGCCTTTACAACCCTTTGTCAGAATTATGGCCTAGCTTCTCGCAGCACCCATGTTGTGTGTGGCAATTTTTATACATGAGTACCGAAGCCTACAGTTTAATGTCGACTCCGAACGACAGACTTGAGAAGCTTGCTTATGGCAATCAGTTACTCTCAAAGCTTTTGCCAGAAGTCTGCTAAGAGGTAGTCGCCGAAAGAAATAATTTTCTATATTTCTTTGCTTTCAGATGTCAGAAAGAATGAGATGAGAAACTTTCCGGTCAAGTAATTTCTCGATTTGGCCCCTGGATTATTTTCTCTGAGGCCATTTGAAAAACTGTGTTTACCTGAACAAACCACAAACAACCGGCGCTTTGAAAAGTTTGAAATTCAGTGCTGCTTTCACGAGATAAGCGAAGATTTGTTGCAAAATATGGTTCAAAATTTTGGGATAAGAGCTGCGGTCTACCAGCCTACTAGAGGTAGACATTTGCCAGACATCATCTTCCATCATTAAATGCCAAATTCTAATTCAAATTGGTATTAATAAAACTAAGACTGTCGAAAAAACATGTTCATTTAAGCCAATTTAATTCCTAACCTCAAATTTGCTTACTCTAGAAATATTTACTCACTGTGTGTAAATGTCTGGCGGCTGAAATTCTATGGATTGTACGTTGCATATGAGTGATTATTTTTTATGTTTACAACATGTTATTACTGTTTTTATTACAACTTCTTATGCTAAATATGTGTGTATGCTTATAAATAAATGATTTTATTTTAACTATAGATCTGAAGACAAGATTTTAGCCCTTTCATAAGTTTATTGTTGTTGCTTGTATGACCCTTGTTTGTCGTATGCTTTTCTTTGGTTTTAATTCTTTTTCACTTGAATTTTAAATCACACACTTGAGTTATTTTGCCTTTTCTTTTCGTAGTATGCTAATCTTATTGTTAAGTTTTTTGTTTTTTTAATGTGTCCATTAGACCACATTACTAAGGAAACCTACTAATGAATGTTAATTGATAAGAAAAAGAAAAGAAAATATTTTAATTATTTGGGGTGCAATCTTTTCCTTATGTTTGCCAAACTGTTACTAAAGAAAACGACTGAATGAAAACCGAAATAATTGGCAAACATATGTCTGGCATGTAAAATTTATTTTCTAAATATTTTCTAAAATTTTAAACATATTGCGTTGGTTTACATAAGAAATTAAAAGTTTTTAGAAAAATAAACAAATATTTTAGGCATTAGGTTGAAAGTTTGCCTTAAAATACTGTTAAACTTTTAAATTAGACAAACCTTGGGTGAAGTTGTGTGATTTTTGTCAAACTACAAGCAGGTTCATTAGACCATCCCAATTTTGGCCATAGAAAAGTACTGGCATCTAATACGTTCTAATTAGAAGGAGTTTGGATGGCTTCAGCATTCACACATTTTGAAAACTTCACTCGTTACTAGTGTGCACATTTGATTTGTTTTCTTGTTTTTATGAAAAATGTATTACGAAAATATGTCATTGAAAGGTGAAACGAATGAAATAAATTTGTTTACTTTCAATTTAAATTTGGTAGTTCGCAGTTGACACAAAATTTTTTTCATAAACGAACTATGCCGCTTAAGAACAAATTCTCTCTTGTAAGACTGATAGAATACAATTAAACACACGCCATATTGTATTGACATTTTTATGAAGCGATAAAATAGATAAATTTTTAACACAGACCTTCAACGTGTATTTTTGATTCATTCAAATGAGTTGACAATTACAAAAATTCAATTATGGTGGCTTAGTATAGTGGTTACAACATAAAGAAGCCCCTAGCACAGAAGGAAAAATTAAGAAAAAAATTAGCAGTATCTCGAGATTTTAATTAAAAAAATTAAAAGTGCCCTTTTGAAAGTTTTTCTATTTAATTTAGAAAACTTTAGCTGTAACCGTTCTGAAGATATACAAAAACCAGTATTTAGAGATTAATACAAAAAAGTGGGCGTAAAAATAGGCGTGGGACCTTTTTTTCTCAATGAAAAACTAAAACGGATTAATACAAACATTTGAAAGAAAAATTAGTCAAATCGATGGAGCCGTTTTCTGATTTTAGGTAAATCAAAAAAAGTGGTCGTAAAAGTGGGCGGGGCAAAATTTTGTTTCCGAAAAACCTAAGTTGAAAAAGGACGATCCTTAGAAAGACAAATTTTCAAAATCGGTTCAGCCGTTGACAACTGATGTGATGACCAACGAACAACATTGATTTTTATTTATTGTAAGTATATAGATTTATCATTTTCTGTAAAAAAAAAATTCCAGAAATTTGAATTACCTGGTGCACAAAGTTATTCTAATTTGGGAGATTCTACTGTAGTACACACTTGTTAAAATTGTAATCATTGTATGGTACAGTTACGATACGACGATACAACAATACAGTCATACGATGATACAACGATACAACGGTACGATGATACAACGATACAACAATATAACGATACAACTATACAATAATACAATGACACTATGATACAACGATATGACGATACAACAATACGATGAAAATTAAGAACAATAATTTGCAGTATTTTAAGAATTTAATTTAAGAAAGGTAGAGTCCCATCCCCCGCCCTACCAAAGAAGTCCATCCGTATGAAGCCTCCCTCTCTTACATTCCACACTGACCACCTCGGCTTAGCATCAAACGAATGATCAGGAAAAAGCGCCACCTACTGGGAAGTAATAGATGGCAGAACTAAGAAATAATCGTAACCTTGCAACTTAGCAAAGATCCTCACCACTTCACAACACCTAATTAACATCGACAAATGGACAAATTGCTGTTGGTCATTCCAAGACAGATGGTATAACACTGGCCTTTAAGTGATCAACTGACAGCAACTTGTCTCATTTAAATAAGTCGCTTAATAAATTGAAAAAAATAAGGGCTTACTCCCCTCCTAAAAAAAAAAGGAGAATATGACAGAATGTAGTATGACAGATGACGACAAACTCATTACAAAGCGTGCAGAAAAAACCCAATTCCATACATGGTTTCTTGAGAAAAGTATAAGTTTAATAGTTGATCATTGTCATTGTCCGAAGATAATAAAGATGACTCTGATAAGTAACTGAAATTGAAAAGCGTTCAGTTCAGCTGGTGTACCTTTTCTGCACGGCTGTCATTTTATCCTTTAATTAAGAAATCATTGCAAAAAAAACCAATCTAAATGTATTTAATGGAATTGAGCTCTGATCTAATTAAGGCGTTGCTGATGAAACTTGTTTTATAATGATTTAAATTATGAATTCCAATTTAATTAAAACGCTTCTAACGAATTCATTTTGGCTTACTCTGGATTTTATTAAATAAATTTTGTGTGCCTTAAAACCTATTCCAACTGAATTTCAATTCATGGCAGTAGTTGCATAAATACTCATTTTATATAAAAGCATTGGTATTATACATACCTCCCTTATAAAAAGAATTCATTTAATTTATATCCTGCTACCAAATACATTAAAATGATTTGCAATTTATTGATGAATAAGGCCTTAAAACCCATTTCCTATGGTTAAGCCGATTATTTAATAAATTTACGGTTGTTTCAACTTCAATTTTAATCTATAAAATGATGGAAAAAAATGTGTTCATGTACTCTCTACTCCCTCTCTAAATATTCAACTTGCAAATGCAGTAGCACATTCATAAACAAATGAAAGCAAAGAAAAAAAAAAGAAAAACCATAACGAATGAACATCATCAACAACAGATCATCACTTGGCATCAAGCCAATAACGACAGCCAAGCAAAACATACAAAAAAAAAGTGTGACAATAATCCTCTACTCAAACAAAGAAGAAGACAAAAACTAGAAATAGAAAATCTAAAAAAAAGGAAACACACTTACGCATACATTAACGTTATGTGTGTGTGGCTTACTCCCAAAATACATATGTACGAGAGGAAGTGATGTAGAAGAGTTTAGTATAACCAACCACAAGTACAAGTGAATTTATTTGGACCAGCAAAAAGCCACTTGGACCATAACCAGCAACAAAAGCTAAAAGAACTCACAAAACTGGGACAGACAAAAATGTTATGATGTTGACATTTAAACGTTGTTTTCGTAACTTTTCAAAACAAAAGGATTACACGCAGGTACACATACAAATGTATTTACCAGAAATCTCCTTCTTTTTTTTAGCAATTTGGATCACCTTAAATTTGCTGACGTATTTTGCAAACATATTCTACGGTGTGCATATTACGTACAAGTCTTGGTAGTGGTTTTCAATAAACATGGTTGGTTGATATGATTGTAGGCTGAAAATTTAAAAGGAAAAAGGTTGGTTTATTATTCGATTATATCTTATTTAAACAGAAATATGTTTAACAAGAAATTTAAATTTTAGAAAAACAAAAAAAAGAAAAAAACTTAAAGGAATCTGAAATATATTTGAACTGTGTTAGAAAAAACATTTCTTAAAGCAATCTGCCAAAAGTTGAAAAAGAAAATAGCTGCTTGAGGGTTGAGGTTTAGAGTGGATATTTTTTCAATATTTTGTTTTAACAAAAATCTCAAATTTGAACAAACTTTGTTTAAATATTCGAGTGTATATGGGCAATTTCAAAAATTTTCAACATTTGTTGAAACTGAGTTCAGATGCTTATTATTCCTTCAGTTTTTCGAATTGACCAAAATGGTCAAAAGGGAATGGTAGGCCACACTAGAAAACTGGGAAATTCAAAATTTCAGACCATCAGTCCTTTATCTCTAAAAGTTATGAGCACTCAAATATTGAAAAACTCAAAAACAGGCTTGAAATTTACAAGAGTTTGTTCATATTTCATCACTTTTCTACTTTTAGTTTTAAACTTCCGATGCCCACTGATATAAAATAAAGTCACTAGACTTAGTAGATATTTACACTATAATAGTTATGCCCATACTACTATTTGGGAAAAAGTTGTACAGCGGTTCATTTTTGAAACCAAAATCTTCCGATTTTTGAATTTTCGCAGTTTTTTCTATAGCGTTTTTGCGCCGTTCAAGAAAATTGCATTTCGTCAACAGTATTCAAAAGATGATATAATTTGCTAAAATTTGCGCCATATCACGTCGATGTCAGGCTGCTAGTTGCTGAGAACGATGACCTCAAACTTTTACAGAATTGGCGTAAATTTGTCAAAAATGACAGTTTTTCGCGTCTGACATTTGCAATGTTTTTTAAAACTGGTTTATGTATTGCGTGATCTAAACTTCTTAGTAAATGGCACCTCAACGTCAAGAAGGCGTTAAAATATTTTAAAACGCAAAAATTTTATAAAGAAAATAAAAATTTTGCAAAATTTCATGATTTTGTTTCGCGTTTTTTTTAATTATCCGTGATTTAAAATCAATGTAAAGTATTGGAAATGAAGTGCGGCGGTGAACTAAAGATCATATATAAATACGGTTGAATTCGGTCCATATTTAGCGGGTACAGTGGCATTTTTCTTCAAACACATTTTGCTTTGTGACATCTGCAGTTATGTGTAGATTCCGCCGCGAGTAACAGCAAATGAAAGGTTTTTTTAAGCTTGATAATAAAACCGAATAGGCGTTAAAAAATTTTCATGATTTTAAATTTTACAGATAAAAAAAAAAATCCTAACCTCAAAAATAATTCTTATATAATTATTTTTGTTTTTTAAATTTGCAAGTCAAAACATTGTTTTTCTGTAAATTAGTTATGCGTTATATAAACACATATTATAACAATCGGTGAAACATTCACATTTTTGCAAAAATTCGCGTTTTTTAATGTTAAGGAAATTTAATTATATGTGATATTTTTTTGTGTATTTTATCAGTGCATTGATGAATTTTGACTGCACTGATGAATTTGGAATGAGTTTCATGCATCCATACAACATTTATTAAAATAAACCAATAAATTTAACATTAAATTTTTTTTAAAGAGACTTTAACTTAAAACCTCCATAACTTTCGCGCCGTTTGCAATAAATGATTAACGCGAACTGTTTTGGTATGCTAAAATATCACCCTTCACGTGACCAAAGCGTCATTAGTGTCATCCAAAAAAAAAATTTAAAAAAAAAAAATATCAAAATGTCGAAAATTTTTGAAATTGCCCATATATTGTTATGAAACGAATTGTCCTTTAGAATTCGTTCTATATTTAAGGTTTTGTCTAGTCTTAAATAAAAACACCGATACCTTTCGTTTTACAGCTTTGTTTACAATCAAAACATTCTAGTAATTGCTGTATTTTCAATGTACTATTGCAGTTTTCTATTAGATTAGAGAAACAGGATCTCCGGAGGCTGTAAAAAATTATATTAAAAACACAAAAATTATATTAAAAAACCCAAATTTCTAGATGGAAGTTGAAGGCGAAGACCAGTAAGCTGTAAGACTATGACGAACTAGTATTATTGACGGATGTCGAAGCTTCAGATGATAGTGATGATGATAAATATGAAAAGAGATATATATGTCTACTGGCCTTTCGGATGAAAACTCAAATTCAAAAATGTTTCAAATGTATCCAATAAATAAAACAATAATACGTTTAATTTCAAAAATAGTGAAAAACAACATTTATAGGGTAAAAACTGGTCTTTGTAAGCTCTTTTAGATGCCTAGACACATTTAGATAATATTGATATGTTCACGAAAGTTGTTCAGATTTACAACGGCTACAATTTTGTCATATATTGTTAGAGAAACATTACAAGTCCCTGTAATTTATGCTGAAAAAAAGTAAAAAACTAAATAAATTTTTTCAGAAAGTGTGAGAAAAATTATTTTTATTTACAAAATATATTTTTAAGATTTGTTCAGTAGACTCTTCACTACAATATTGCCAAATATAGTTAAGCAGTATCTATAAGTTTGAGTTAGCTGTTAGCCAAAAACTGAGGATACCTTTTTTTTAAGTGGTGCATTGATTGTCAAAATATTTTGAGGTCCATAAAAAAAAATTGGTACTCAATCTAACCAAACCGAATAAAGGATTTGACTAACTTTTGGTAGAACAATCGAACCTATATTGACGAGTCCGTGCAATTTCCCAGAAGCTTTCATTTGTCGCAAATTTTCCATTAAATTTCATTAAAACATAAAAATTCACTTTTAAATAAAAAAATAAAATAAAATTATTACAAGAAGAAAGCGTTTTTTGTTCTTTGATATGGTCAATGGAGGCGTGTAACTTGCAACCAATTGTGCAGTCGAGACCTTTTGACGACAACTATTAATGTCTAGCTGCTAAAAATATTCTTATACTCGCCGTGGTCTAGTGGTTAGTGTGTTGGCTTACTAAGACAGGAGCCCAGGGTTCAAACCCCGGCTCTGGCATCTTGAAAAAAAGAAATTTTATAAAAGAAATTTAGACTAAAACAAAATAACATAAGGCAGAATTACTGCCATCCCTAAATAAAAGCGGCGAAAGGAACGTCACCGTCCATAAATAAAAATGGCAACGTTTTGTCAAAATATTAAAAACAGGATTATTGGCACAACCTGTACTTATAAACCAAACCCGACTAATGATCAGAAAGTTGTTTACTGTATAGGTACAGCGGCCAAGGTAAATTTTTTAAACAAAATATAAAAAATAAAATTTGTTGCCTTTTGCAACATGGTTTCCAAACAACATAACTGTAATAACATTACAACCCTGTTTTTTTAGTTGTTTACATCACAATTCTATTTTTTATTTGTTCACGTTTTAGTTTCTTTTAATAACTGACTTTACTATTACACCCTTTGTCAAAAATGGATTTTCCAATTGCAAAGCGTTGCCGTTAACTTAGTTTAAGATGCTCCATACAAATTGTATAGAAATGCTTATCGCATTTATTTAGGGACGGCAATAAGAAATACCGACGTTAAAATTAATGATAATTAAAGAATAGCAACGTCTTCAGAATAACAAGCATATAACATTCCAGTCTATTCCGCCTTTGAAACGAATGATCAGGAGTACAGCGCCACTTTCTGGGAAGATAACAGCTAACTTCCCTAGTGAAGACACTCACCAGTCACAATCAACATCCACTGACAGATTTGGCAATTGCTTGCTGTTGATCATTTAAGGGTGAAGATATAACACTGGCCTTTGAGTGGTCAAGTTGACAATGTTTCTCAAGGTGCATAATAAAAAATAAATCTGCCTATATATCTTCAAATTCCAATACAATGCACTGCAGGAGTAGGGGTTTGCCTCAGAGTATTGGTCTTTAAAAAAATAATAAGTTGACAGCCATCGATAAACAGTAATGTTGCTACATAACTAGCATACAGATCTGTACTGAAAACCTAAAAGACTGTGTTGTCTTTTATCCACATTTAGAAACGTTTTTGTGTTGTTCTATTTCAGGGGTGGCCAAACTACGGTTCCTCGAAGGTTTATTTGCGGCTCTCAGTAAATATAGAGGTTCCTTTTAATTTTTTGGTTGTTATATTTTAGAAGAATATTGTATTTTTTTATATTTTAAAATAGTCTTTTAAACTATTGATTACAAATTTAAAAACCAACGCAGCAGAAAATTTTTAAGATTTGGAAGCAATAAATAAAACTGTAAGCAATAATGGAAGCATTATATTGTTTATGCATACCTTAAAGCTTCCAAAGATGCTATAGAATAAGGTATTATTTTTGATTTTGTATAATATTTGCTTACTTGTTGCAATAAACTTGCGTTTTTATTGCATTTAAGCGGCTCATTTCATATAAAAATCATGCATTATTAATGCTCACGAGTAGGTGATTGTTTACAATTTCTCATTTACAAAATTTCTAATAATTTCTAATTTCTGCTGGAAAAGGGTCCGTCCAAGTTAGGAATGATTGGAACAGTATTGCATGCACACACACAAAATCGGCAATTACAAGCCTTCTTCAGAGTTACGGCTTAGCTTTCCACAGCACCCATGTTGTGTGTTCATGAGTACCGTGACCTACAGTTTACAGTCGACTCTGAACGACAGACTTGAGAAGCCTGTTCATGGCAATCACTTATGCTCAGAGTTTTTGCAAGAAAATTAATAAAAGATGGTAGCCGAAGGAAATATATTTTCATATTCCTTTCTTTTAGATGTCAGAACAGGGGCTTTATCACAGAGCTCTTGTCTAGTAAACCGACTACAACATTTTGTTGGTATTCGGTGCTAAAGTGTAGTCACCAGTACAAGTGAATAAAAATTTACGCACACAATACAGATGCTTTGTGAAGTTAGACCGTAACTCTGAAACAGGGTTGTATGCATTTATGTTCATATTTTGTAATTTTATTTTTATAAAATTTTGCCAATAAATACAATTTCCGTAAAAGACCTTTTATTCAATACTCGTACCATACCTTTGATCAAGGTTTTCTAATTTCCAATTACGAATTCTATAAAATGGCTGCGACTATTAATTAAATTGGCCACCACTGTTCTAATATATTGATAAACTCTCAGAAAAAAGTTTTTAAATAGCTTAGAGTGCTTTATATAAAATAAAAAAATAAAAACTTTTAAAAAATCTAGAAATAAATTTGAATGGACAGTTGGTGTTGTATTGATTTAAAATCAAATTTATTTTCTGTAACAGAAATAAAAAAAAAAAAAAAAAAATCGTTTTATAGTTTTATTTTAAAAATATTCATATTCAAAACGTTTATTATATTCTGTCATAATTTTTTAATGGCTTTATATTTCGCTTTTAATTTTTTATTCATTTATTAATTGAATCTCTTGCAAAGAGAACAAAAATTTATCTAAAATTGTCTATGCAAATGACTGCAAATAGACGTACAAATGGTTTTTCGTTTAGTTGACTGACTGTTCCCTTTAAAAAGACAAATTTCAAACAACAAACTCGGTGTGTGAGTCAGTAAGTGAGTGTGTGATTAACTGACAACAATAACTGACTGATGAATAAAAGAAATTTCTGTCATTTTTCTTGTTTACACTCATCTAACAAACTGTTTGTCAGGGACCAATACATGTGCACACGTACATAGTTCTAAACATTTACCTACACTTACACAAATACAAACATACACTTGCAACACATACAATAAATTCCTGTTAAGGTTTAACAAAAAAATTTTAGAAAACTTTAGAAAATTTAAGCTCTTTAACAAAATACAGCACTTCACACACATATGTGTGAAGGAAAACATTTGCTGCAAGTGAAGTATATTTTTAGTTTATAAAGAAATGTTAATATATAGGGTGTTTTTTTAAAAGCTTGAAAATTTAAAATGAAATTTTTTTATTGTAATCTGTTAGATTGTTTGATGAACTTTAATTTTTAAGTGTGATTTCCAGCAAACATTCGGCCTCTTAAATATTTGACTAATTTTTCCAATAAATGTACAAAGCCAAGGATGGCTTAAATATTGACTTCGAATGCTTCAAGGCATAAACCTATGACATAATAAAACCCCATAAAAAGTGATCCAGAGACGTTTAATCCCACAAGCGAGGACCATATTTGGAAAGAAATTTGTCATCAAATTGATTTTGCAATATATTGTTTGTTAAGCATGATAATCTGTGATATCACAAAAGCTTTTGACCTGGTTGTAGAAAAAATTTTATTGCAAAAATTGACATATTGGGTATACAAGGTCGTGAGTGTTTTTTATTTGAAAGCGATTTTACAAATATTTAACAATATGTAGAAGTAAACCAATTAAAAATTTTATTGGGGATACAGTTTACGGAGTTCTTCAAAGAAGTGAAGGAGGAGGCTCTTTTACCGTCTATTTCTGTCAATGAATTAAAAAACTTAGATCTTTGAAGACGTATATACATGTTTGCTGATGGCATGTGCGTATTGTATCCACATAAAAGCAGTTCAGTTTTTTCCCCTTTGCCAAGCTGAATGAATTAAACTAAGTTGTTCACTGTGAGCCTAGATCACTTGAGAACCATTTGTCTATTGCTGTTAATGAAGATTTAATATTTGATCAATTTTTAGGGAGTCACTTTACAAGCTAATGTCAGCTTTTGTGTAATGTTGTTTAGACTTGTATAATACTTGAACGAACTAGTTCAATTGTACTACTCCTTCAATTGAACTTAGTGAACTGATATTTTCAATGAGCTCTCTTAGTTCAGTATGTCTTTTTAGGTTTTTTTCATTCTAGTACATGTTTCTTTTGGCTATATTTTATACACACAAATACATACATATTTAAGGGATGGGTTATTGCAAAGCTGTGCTTATGTATATAATAATAGTATAATTGGGTTATAATGAACTATTGTATTTAACTATTATAGTCGCCGTGGTCTAGTGGTTAGTTTGTTGGCTTACTAAGACGTAAGCTCCTGCTCAAGCCCCAGCTCTGACATCTTGAAGCAAAGAAATATGAAAAAATATTTCTTTCGGCGATTATCTCTTAGCCGGCTTCTGACAAAAGCTCTAAGAGTAACTGATTACCATAAACAAGCTACTCAAGTCTGTCGTTCGACATTAAACATAAGTGCTGCTAGAAGGTAGGCCGTAATCCTGACACAGGGTTGTAAAGGCCAGTTATGTATGTATTGTGCATCACCTATTTGTCTGTCTATTTCGTCAGCTTTCCATTGGTACCATAGATGCTTCATTCGGTTGCGCCGTTTGGTCATATTTTAAAAAGTAATGGTAAAAAATCCTGGTTTTTACAGCAATTTAACATGCTGTCTGTCATGGTTTATAATAGAAAATTTTATATCACCGTTTAGCTAAGAATCTTTCCACTGGTACCATGGGCTTGGTAATCGGAGGTTCTAAATGGTATCGTGTTCATTAAAGAATGGTTTTTGATTAACTGTGATATTTATGGTAATGAATGTAAATGAGTAACTAAAAATAATAAAACATCAAATAAAGTTCTATATCGTCGCAAGAATTAAAGAACGCTGTAACTGACAAAAAATCGAAAATCGGTTTTTTTGCATCATTTTATTAGAAAAAAATACGCGTCGATTGGTCTCAGTCCCAGATTTCTATGATGAAAAGAAATTCACTTATGCCGTCTGCGTTTTGAATAATACCAGTGTCTTCTTTCTGCTTTCATGCAGGTTTTTTGGCTCTGGTGAACATTAAATGTTTTGTCAGTTACAGCGTTCTTTAATTCTTGCGACGATATAGCAAAATAGAACTCCAATATTAATAGATTTTCGTTGCAGCTGCATGTAAATGAAAAGGAGCCGTTGAACTAGAAGATCGAACTAGTTCGTCATTGCACTTTGAACTACATAAAAAAAACGCTTACTTAAATGAACTATTATGCACAAGTATAATATTATTTAAGAATGCAATACATTTATAAAACAAACTTCAGATAAATCAGTGCTGTATGTAGACTTTATTCGGCCAGTGTATGTACAAATATTTACACAATTTTTTTGTTTTGTTTAGTTCTGTATACACTTAGGTCTCTTTTTATGCGGTAGATGCGTTCCAAAAGAAACCGCATAAAAAAAGACTCATTTTCGCTCAAAATGAATAATTCGTTACAAAAAGTTGAAAAACCGCATAACTTCAAATGTTTTTAAATATTAAGATTTGATACATAAAAGTAAGACACTACACATTATCGGAATCGCTACTTGGTAAGGGTCTGATCGGCTTTTGAATTGGTGGAAAATAACGCTCATCGCTAGAGAAATGAATAAAATCATCATCGTTATCATCGCTAGATGAAATAAGACAAACATTAGCAGTTGATACAGTCGGACCATGCATACAATCTTTATTTGGATTTGATTTCAAACCGCATAACTTTAAATTCATATAAAAAACCGCATAAAAACAGTCGTAAGTGTATATAAGTATTTATTTTAAGTCCATTGTGATATTTTTTCTTTCTTTGTATTCGTTGGCAATTAAATCTTCTTTTCAATATCCCTGTTAAACTTTTTATAATTTTGTAGTTTTGCTTTGGCAAACTTAAAATGGAAAATTTTTGCGAATTAAAAAAAAAATATTTTTTTAAATAAAATTAGCAACAACAACAATAATAACAAAAACACCTCTTTAAAACAAACAACCAACTGACACAGACTAATTAACATACAAAATTGCAATGCAAAATTTCTTTATAAAAATGCATTCAAAAATTAATTAAAACTTTTTCATATTTATTTTTATATATTTTTTTTAATTTCCATATTTCTATAAATACATATACGCATACCCCTGTATATATATGTATGTGTGTATGTATGTATGTGTGTGTATCTTAAGTTTCTTTTTTTTTCACAAAATATTTTTGTTCTGCTGTTGTTTTTGTTTGTTTAGTTTTGAATTGCGGTTTTAACTTTTCTCTGCACTATTTTATATTTTCCCTCTGAACTCTTTTTCGCTCTCTTATAATTGAATTTATTTTTACTTTTTCTGGAATTTCAAATAATTAGAAAAGAAAAGAAAAAAGTTTTTCAAAGATACTCTGTCGTAGAGTTTATTTTGAAATAAATACATATTTTTGTGTACCTCTTATGCGATTTTATGTGGCTGAATTTAAAGGTAACAATGTACATATACCTTTTTAACTTAAAATTTATTTAAAATTTTTGAACATGGCCTGCGGCCTACCCATTTATATTTATGTAAAATGTTTATTAATTCATATACATAGTTTTATTTTACAAAATTATAAAATAAAGAATGTATTATTGTTTTATACAAATTAAGTTATTTTAAAAGAATTAGATTTGAATTAGAAAGAATTGATTTCAAACAAATTAAATTAAATTGAGCGACATTCTCCTTTACTTCAACTGAACGACTGACGATTATAAAATAATATTGACGTGCTTTCGTATGCTGTCGAGTTATAGCGTTAAGTAATATGGCGCTATCTCCCTCTTACATGTATGTGAGTAACAATTAAGCCGTATGGTGTTGATAGTCGAGTATGGTTAAGGGAGCATCTTCTACGATAGGCTCAGAAGTAATAATTGAATAGGGTTGATCATAAGGTTTATCATTGTGAAGTAAGTAGGACACTAAAGATCCTTTGGAATAATAATAATAAAAGAAAGGGGATTTTTTTTCTTACTCAGTTTATACAACCAAAAAGCGTGATATAATTATTCAAAATGATACAATCTAAATATGTTTTTAACCATAAGGTGCCAAATTAATTGAAAACCAAATCGACTTTTTCGAAGAATTTGTGTTAATGCCATAACTTCATGATTTGCATACAGCCAAAAGATCTTTAATTTCTAAAAAACCTAATTTCTAAACTTCCTAATAAATTGTGGTTTAAATTTTAAGGGCCGATGTTGATTTTTTCATTTCTTTTTATTATGATAATTTGGTAGGGTTCAATTATGTATCGAACAAAATATCGGTCAAATGGCCGCCGTGACCTCGGCGTCACACCTTCATCTGATTGTCCAAATTTTTGATGACTCTGGGACATTATTGAGATTGTTTGCCGTTAATGTGCCGAATTATCTCATCCTTTAGCTCTTGAATTGTTGCTGGCTTATCGAGGTACACCTTTTCTTTCTAACAACCATCAAAAAAGAAGTCCAACGGCGTCAAATCACAGATCATGGCAGCCAATTGACATCGCCACCATGTGAGATAACACTTGAATTTGTCGTTAGCTGTGTGTTAAATGATACCATCCTTTTGAAACCACATGTTTATAAACGAGACACGGGTTGAGGTGGACGGCTCTTCAGCCACATTTTCGCGAAGAACAGCAATATTTTTTGCAGTACGAACTATACGAGCTTGCACTGGTGTTTTCACATCTCCTACAGAGCCGGTTTGCTCAAATTTTTGCAAGATCTTTCCGATTGTACTCACATTTGGACGATTAAATTAACCGAAATACAGAAAAAACTTGATGTTTAGGTGTGGTTCACACCACCTGATAGTATTTTTATGAAGGCGGTCCCCAAACTATACGAGAGCTCCGGGTTCAGACCCCAACTCTGACATCTTAAAAAAAGAAAAGGAAATATAGAAAATAAATATTTCTTTGGGCGACTAACTCTTAGCAGTCTTCTGGCAAAAGCTCTGAGAATAATTGATTTCTATGAATAAGCAACAGTAAGTCCCAGTCTTATGAATACAAATTGACACACAATACGTGGGTGCTGCGTGCGAGAAGTTGGACCTTAACCCTGAAACAAGCATGTAACGGCCAATTATGTATGAACGGTCTACAAATTTTCCTAAGTGACGTACAAATGGCAATTAAATAAGTTAAAATAATTACTACTGTGAATAGTGGCAGCCTTACAGAACACATATTAGAAGTTCCTATACATCAGGTTTTTTTTTCTTTTTTGATCACCGCTGTGCAGTTCAATACATTCATTTATAAAGTATAACTTCAACCAATAGAATTAGAACCGAGCTAGAATCTGGGGCAGATTCCTTCGTTTGCGACTTTAAAATATTAGATTTCAAAATATAAACGATGCATATGGTCTGTCAAAAGGAACACCGTCATTGTCGACCTAAAGACTTGTCCACGCCAGAAACAATTAAGAAAATTCAGAGAATTGTTTGGATAATTATTTAAATTAAATCACTTTCATTTGAGTTATTTCAAATATAATTAAATGTCTTTTATTTCAAATTCTAATAAACAAACTAAGTGCACAACATGTGGCATTATAATTAAACTACAAATAACTAATCAATGAAATAACATACGTACGTACAGAGAATACTTAATTAAGTAACGTAATTAATAAATAAATTAATTGTAATTGACAAACTAAGTACTTAAAAATGGTGTATAAATTAAAGCTGCGATAATTGTTTTAAAAAATTATTTTAAAAAAATATGCAAAAATAAATAAAAAGCGTGAAAATAAATGAAAATACATCTGAAAGCTTAAACTAGAAAATAAATATTTTCAAATAAATAATTACAATTATTTTAATCGCTAATTATTAATTCACTAACTTATCAATTAGGGAGGCTTAAAGGCAAGCATTGAGGTCTTTTTTAAGAGATTCTTGTATATAGATTAGTGTCTGTGTGGGTGTGTAGGGTGTGTTAGAGTGTTTTATATTAAACAGTTATTTATTCCACTGAACGATAGCCATTGCTGCAACTACGTTGAGATAATACCGAATCGGGATTCTTTAATTCCATGGCCAATTTATACCCCAACTCTGGACGTCTATCACGACCCTCAGCCATGGCTTTAACCTGATAAGACATACAAAAAAATCAGTTTAATATTTTTGGAGTTTACCAACTTGTAAAATAAAATTCTCTCTCTCTCTCTCACCTCATTGGAATGCACCACCACACCATGATTACTTATTACCTTCTCCTTGGTATGTTCAATATCATGAAAATCAGTACCCCGACAGCAATCATCAATTAAAATGGTGCGATAGCCCACAGAAAGAGCATCAACTGCTGTAGCGCCTACGCAAACATCATACGCCAAGCCACAGACATAAATATCTGTAGTACCTTTCATCTTTAGCTGGGCATTAAGTGTGGTATCCGATAATTTTTTATTATCCCAAAATACTGAATAGGAATCAACTTCTGGATTTGTACCTTTATAAACTTTTACGCCCTGATCCACCACTTTTAAATCTTTATGCAGTTCAGCACCCCAAGAATCTTGTACACAGTGGCGTGGCCAAAGACGTTGTTTCATGGGTGGTGGACCGGCAAATATGACGGTATCAAATACTTGGGCAGAATCGGCATCAACCTGAAAAAGAGGAAAATTTTTATCAAAAAGAAAAATAATTAAATTCTAGAGAGGATTGCATTAAAACCTACCGGTGAACTCTCATCTAATGGTCTCATTTTAACATTATCAATAAACGAAACATGATCACTTGGATGCCAATCCAAAGAGTAGAAGACTGCATCAAAATCTACAGTGTCTAAGAGATTATTAATGGGTTCCAGTATCTGAAATCAAACCGATTAATGTGTGTTTTACCTAAATTTGCTTTTGAAACCGAAAAGAGATAAAAAAAACTTTAAGAAATGTAGGTTTTAAAAATTCTATATTGTCCTCCACATAATAATTCAAAAAATTTATTTCAAAAATAAATTAAATCCTCTTTCTTCGAAGAAAAAATAAAAAACTACAAGAGATGACGAGCTAGGCAGGCGAACAAAGAATGAGAAATGCCAACAACATCAATGAGAAAAAACAACAAGAAAAAAGTCTGATATTTTTTTTAATACTCGTATGAGACAGCGTTGCCACTATTGGTAGAATTCTACCAAAACTGGTAGAAAATTTTTCGTTTGGTAGGATGGTAGGCTGAATATGATTTTGGTAGATTTTAACAGAAGCTAAAAAAAATCTTCATAAGGAATTTCAGTCGGAAAGTTCAAGATTGGCGTATTTATATTCAAGCATAAAATCTAACTTTTTGCTTATATTAAGCAATTTGATCAAAACATATTTAATACACAACACTGAAACTGATTTTAAAAATACTAATTGATTGATGTTTCAAAAATTTATATCGGTACAAAAGCCGAAATGTTTATGTCTTAACCCGAAAGAAGTTTTTGATGTTAAACATGAGATTTTGCAATTTTACATTGAACTACTAAACCAAATCAAAGCCAGATTTGATTTTAATCGAGAAGATATTAAATTGTTACAAATAATTGCTCCTGAGAAAGTATTGTCAAAAGAAGACTTGCTTATAGTGTCTCTTGTTTTAAAATTTTCTAATCTTATAGACTGTGATCCTGATATTATTATGTTGCGATTAAGAGAAACAAATCTTTCAACGGAATTAAACATTGAATTACTTTGGGCTAAAGTTGATTCAATTAGAAACGGTTTAAATGAGAAAAGTTTTGGTGAATTAAACAACTTTGTTTTTAATTTACTTTCTCTTCCGCATGGTTATTCAGCAGCTGAACGCAAAATTTTCAACACTTTCCTTAATCAAAACCAAATTGAGAAACAAACTCGAAATAAATACAATTAACCCTTATCGGACGCGACTTTTCACACGTTTGATTCTCACCAGGTTGTAGTTATTTTTAACAAATATGAAAAAAAAGAATTGAAAGTTTATTGCACAAGTTAAATGCTCTGCTGATAACGACAAACTGAAAAGATTCTTATGCTCCAACGGTAACGGTAAATTGAAAGTAACGGTAAATACGTATTTTCAAATGGTAACGGTAAATTGAAGAAATGAATGCATTTTAAAAACAAATCTCATCAATAGACAGTATGTTTCGACATAATTCGCCTTGTCACTTCACACGTGCCATACGACCGTTGCAGAAAAGTACTGTTGTCACGTCAGAGGTGACTTACGACCGATAAGGGTTAATAATATAATGCTCTGTAAAGAGCTTGTAAAAGCTAATGATTGTCACTATATGTGGTTAGCAAAAATTTAAATTTTTATACCTACATATCCATTTAGATTATTTTTGAAAAATCGAATTGTTTTCACTAAATTTCTTGTATTTATTAATGTATTTTCGATTTTATTGTTTAGAAATTTTTACATATAGCAAGTATATTTTTTGTTGTATGTTCGAAAAACTGAATTCTTTTCGTTACATTTTTTTATTTTTGGTTATTTATATGTACATGTAAAGGTATTAATAAAAATAGTTTTCCATCTCAACAATGTGTTCTTAAATGGTTTTTAAATAAAAATGGTTTCTGGTAGATTTTGAGCAATTTTGGTAGATTTTGAAAGATATTTTGGTAGAATTAAAATTTTTCAGTGGCAACACTGGTATGAGATGAATTCAATTTAAAAAAAAAATTACATTTGCTGAGTGGAGCAAAGCAACGATATGGAAGAAAGAGCTTTTAAATGGTGAAGAGCAGGATACCTTACAAAAATTATAAATTTCTTAATTCATTAAAAGCAAAATTTTTAATAAATATTTTTTTTTGTTTTAATTTTCTAAATTTTGTCTAAGTTAATTCACATAATGAAGGAACCAGCATTTCGTTTATTAAAGGATTTTTGTTTTTAAGATTATAGCAAATACACGAGCACACAAATATTATATTCCCTTGTAACTATAGCGTATCAAAGCATTAGATTATCAACAGTGTAAAACATATCCGACATTTACTCTTAGAAGCACAGACACTCAGTGTATATGCGTTCCAGTCATAAACAGATGTACGGAAGTGATGTAAGTAAAATACATCCGTTTCCGTTACAAAATTACTTTTTAGTACACAAACACCACTGAAATGTACAAAAAAAAAAACACCAATACAAACCGCGTTTTAAACAACAAAATATTTCATAACATTTTATTAAATTATAAAGAGAGGAAGACAAAACGCAAGAGAGAGAACAAAAAATGAGAGAGATTTTAAATTACGCGGACTTAAATTTTATGATATCTTCTTGTTTTTATTGCTCTCTCCCTCTCCTTTAACTAGTTTAATAACAAAGTCTTGCCACCTTGAGAAGTTTTAGAAAATATTTTTGAACAAAAAATTGTTTAGCTTTAACCTTTAATAACAGCCATTGATAACATTTGCAGGCATTTTTTTTAATTTTTTTACAAACTCTGTGAGAAAATGTATTTTTTGTACGTATAACACAAAAACATATTTTGCCTGGTTTTTGTACCTAAATATGATACATTTGCCTATAGCAAAGCAGATAATTAGTTTATTTAGTTTAAAGATAGACCTCGAGCATAAATTTAAAAACGATCAAAAATCAGATTAATTGAAGCACATAATTAGCCTTCTGTAACAGATTCTAAGGATGTCTAATATAGTTGCCACTATCGTTAACTTAGAAACATTGCTCTCTATGTAATACTGGTGGAAAAGATCTCTGCTATGCTTAACATCTCAGTTTTTATGCTGAGATACGGCATCATTTGAAACATTGTTTCACGTTGTTAGTGTTGGCTGTTGTGTTAACAGGCGATCCACGATATCTTTTAGCTTAAGTAAGAGAATTTTATCAAATTTGATAGAATACATGAAAAAAATTTCTTTTATTACAAAGTTGGTTGAGAAATAAAGTTAAATATTTATCAAAAATTATTATTTTCTTAAGAATATCTAAATTTAATTGACCTAACAACCTAACCTACGACCTTCTAGGCCGTAATCCTGACATAGGGTTGTAAAGGCCAGTTATGTATGTATGTAACAAAGAAAGCGTAACAAATTTAAAATAAGAACTATTTTATATCAACAGGCTGTTTGGGTTAACGTAGCCGCTCATATACAAGCGTCAGTTAGAATCCTACGACGTTGTTTTGACATTCAACTCTATCCCCCTTGGTATTGACACCAAAACGAATGATCAAGAGAAAGCGCCACCTATTGGGAATTAATAGATGACAACTACCTACTTAAGGAAAGACCCTCACCACTTCACAATGCATAGTCAAATTCAAGGCGTGGTCTCTATCCAGCGACAGATCAGGCAATTGCTCTTGATTATTCAGGAATAAAAATATGACACTGGATTCTTAAGTGATCAACTGACATAAAATTGTCTTATCGCTATACTATGTAACGTCTAATAGGCCGTTAGCACAAAAAAATACTCTATCTTCGACTTCGATACCAATACAATGGACAGCATGAGGAGGGGTTCATCGTCCTGAGTATTGGTCTTAGAAAAAAAAATGTCACAGCACTCGTAACCACTATCGGATTTCTCCATGATATGTTTAAATAACTCCAAACCAAGTCAAAACTCTAAAGTATTTAGACTTCAATATCTCGATAACCAATATTTAAACATTATTTCACGCGATCCCAAATCACAATTGTTATGAACTTGCCTGCAAACCAAAATGTTTTCATGTTCTTTGCCCACCATTCTCAGATTCCAGTCCACTGCTCTCATTGTTATTTTATCTCGGTTTTGAAGTGATGGATACACATATGTGTTACAGATTACAGATGGTTTCTGTTGTAGACAACTCAGTAGGTAGATCACACTACCATAGTCATCTTGGCAACTCTTACAGTCTCGTTTAAATATTTCTATCCAACAGTTTGTAGTCGTCAAAGAAGCGTTAGTCTCCCTCAGTATTGGTTAGACTGAAACCTTAGAAATTTTTTTGTTTTTTTTATTGAGACCAATACTCAGGGGTAAACCCCTACTGAATGCTGTACAATTTGTGGAAAGGACAGTACAAGGCATGGCTCATGTTGATTGTGGTGAGTACGTTCGCTAAGTACGTTTTTTAAGCTGTTATCTGCTATTTCCCAATAGGTGGCCTTTTTCTTCTGATTATCCCTTTTTTGTGGAATGTCAGAAGGCAGTTTCTTTTTTGTAGATGGAATTCTTGAAGAGGGGGAACCTCTTACTTCTTAAATTATAATTTTTAAATTATAATTTAGTTTGTTTCACCTTTGCTGGGATTTGAACCTGGGCGTAAGATTTCCACTGCCACAATCACTGGCAGCATTACCATAAATGTCTAGTTGGTTAGTTTTTGGACAGCCTTTGAAATTTCGTATTGCTCACTTCACTTTTCTTTTTTTGTAAAACCTGCTGTATCACTCTGTAATTCACTATCGCGTAATTTTTTGACTTGGCGATGTCAATTGGCTGCCTCTTTCTTGTGATTTAAAGCCGCTGGATTATTTTTTCTGGGGCCATTTGAAAGATTGAGTTAAAGTGAACAAAGACGAATCATTACATTCGGGGCTGCATCGATAAGATAAGTGAAGCTTTGTTGCAATATCTTGTGATGAAAAAGTTCAAAAGTTTGTGATAAAAGCAGACGCCTGTCAACGTACTAGAGGTGTGAATTTGCCAGATATCACATTTCTACTTTACATCAATAAAACTGAATTTATAAAAAAAACCGTTCTTAACCCAATTTATTTTCTAATCCCAAATATACCCACCCTTTAGCTTTTCTTGCAGTCTTTAGCATAGAAGAAGTGGTAAATCTCTATCTATTATTAGTTTTTACAAGAATAAAAGAATTGGCCAAATTCGTTGATGAGTGTGAAAATCGCGAATTCTATATATACAAATATTTGTTGTTTCTTTGAGTTACAGGGTTTGTTTTCTTGTATTACCTTCTAATGGTATTCGATGAAAAAAGTGAAAAAATTCTTATGGCCCTTTTAAGCATATTTTCCGCTTTTAGAGCCACATACTTCAAGACATTGAGACGTTTACATACCAAGTAACTGTAAAGTGTTTAGTTCAATTTTTTATAATTAGAATTTGCCAAAAACTAGTGGCGATTAGTGCAAGTATACATAAAAAAAAGTTATTAAACAATTCCTATGATGGTGATAAATAATCTGAAAAGTCAAGTCTACTGCTCATAACCAATAGCCTCCCACATTCAATAACAATTTAAATTTATCAAAGAGGATATACATATATTCTGTTACTACTTACCTCATGTCCTTTCTGTTGTGCACTGCAATTACTTATATCGAGGGAACCACTTATGAAGTCATTTTGTACATCAACAATAAGAAAAGCATTCACCGGGCGCACAATCTGTAATGATATCAATAAAAATCAACAACAATAGCATTAAAGTTTCATACACAAATGATTGCAAAAGTTAAAAGATAATTTTATTTACTCGTACATGTATATCGTATTCTTTGTAAGTAAATTTTTATCCTCTCTAAGTAGTTTTCTTTATGTTGTGAAGGTATTTTTGGCTTTTCTCTGCATTCATACTTTTAAGCAGGAAAATAATCACATGCAAAAGTATATTAAGTTTTACAACTTTTTTGTAATGCTCTTCCTTTTCATATTTAAATTTTTGTTTTTCTTTTTTCATCGCGTTAAAATTCTTCCTTTTGTGAGTTTTGTTCTGTGTTTATAGACGGAAGTGTCTTATAAGCGCCGGAATACAGATTGACTTGCGATAAAACTAAAATTAAGAAGATGACGAACTGATGTTTTGTAATGCTATAACGTACGCGCTTACGTTTACTTATAAGAAAAATTTAAAAAGTTTTGCATTTTCTTTTTGTAATCAACTTAAAAGGTAGACGTTACAACAACAACAGCAACCTTAACTACCTTATACCTATACATATAATAACAGAAACGAGTCACAAGTAGTAGCAATAATAATAATAACAACAACAACAACAATAATGGTATTAAAAACATCATTTTAATACCAAGACATCATCTTTCTTTATTACACTGCTACCAGCTTCATTCTGGCAACTGCTAAAAGGCAGTCAGTGGAGGTAAGCGATTTAAACATGCAATTTTGCATTGTTAAGTCAGACGTAAAACTTCTCTTTTTCTTATGAACGAAAAGTATAAAAGAAGTGCCAGAACTTTAGGTAGTTTCAGTTGCATCGACAGGAACTTGAAATAAATTCTCGTTTGTAATTTATGCGCAATTTTGTATTATTTTCTTCGTTTGTTGTGCTTGAAATATGGCAGGATGCACTAAAAATTTTTATAATTTTTTTGTTTTGTTTTGTAAACGGTACTCATCTAATACTTATCTACCCTCACCCGACTGAGAAGGGCTAGTTCCCAGTACTGAGGGACATCTTAACTCAACGGTTCTTACTTTTGCGGATTAGTGTGAGTAAGAACGTTACGGGTAATAAATGAACTACAGACTTCTCAGACATTAATGGATATGTTGATTAAAAACTAAATTCAACATATGTAGTGACATTATATTCTTGACCAATCGAGTAGACTTATACATACTTGCAGCAGGTTTTAAATTCTACCTTTAATTAATTCCCTTTAAAAAGTTTAATTAGTGTTGTGAAGTATTTAAAAGCACTTGAGTTCGTTCTTATAAACCACAAAATAAATTTTTTTTTATTATCTTGAAAGTACAGAAATAAATTCTTTTTAATAATAAAGAAAATTCATTTTAAAACGGATATACATTAAATACATTTTTTTATTAAATCTTTTATTGCCTATAAAAAACACATATCGCTCATGTGCTGCAAAGTCGTCATAGCTCAAAAATTTTATTTAAAAAAATCCTTTTATTAATATCGATGTGTTCGAATTCAACACTTTTTTACCAAGCGGGGCACCCTACTGGTAAAGCTAATTCGAGTACGCTGAATTCAATGGCATTAGCCGTTTTTAGAAGTTAGCGCTCGTATTCGCGATATTCTCTGTATTCGCTTTTTAAAATTTGTTAAAATACCATAAAAAAGATATTTATATACTTTTTTTCGCAATTTTTTTTCTCCAAATATCTATTTTCTTCGCGAAAAATCAATACGCACTGCTATGCTACTCTTGTCATGTTCCATATATATGTAAATTTTATCAATGTAGATTGATTAAAATCAAAGTTAGCGAATATTGCATGTGTGTGAAGTTAAATTCGAATTTGAAAAGCAAAGACATAAACCATCTCTCTTTAGCTAACACATTTTTTGCGTTAACAGAGCTCTGTTAATAGTTTAACAGCGACTATGTACGGGTATTTCAGGACTTATTAGGTATTTAATGGACACACATTCCAATTTTAGGAAGAAAAGGTACTCCCATATGGAAGCTATATTGTTCACTTTGTATCTCATAAAAAAAAAATTCATATTTATTTAGTTTTAGGTTAAAAAAAAGCCGAAACAAATTCTTTCAAAAAAAACCAAATAAGTGGAGAAGATCAGTGGCCATTATGGAAAAATACGAAAATGCAGGTATATCACACTATATGGGGATGACAGTCCAAGGGGTCCCTAATGGAGCAGTATTAGTGGTATTCCTGAAATAATTTTGGGATTTGAGAAAATTAAATTTGAAAAATTCAATTTTTTTGCAAAATGACTGGAGAAGATCAGTGGCCATTATGGAAAAATACGAAAATGCACGTATATCACACTATATGGAGATGATACTCCAAGGGGTCCCCAATGACGCTGTATTAGTGGTATTCCTGAAATAATTTTGGGATTTGAGAAAATTAAATTTGAAAAATTCAATTTTTTTGCAAAATGACTGGAGAAGATCAGTGGCCATTATGGAAAAATACGAAAATGCACGTATATCACACTATATGGAGATGATACTCCAAGGGGTCCCCAATGACGCTGTATTAGTGGTATTCCTGAAATAATTTTGGGATTTGAGAAAATTAAATTTGAAAAATTCAATTTTTTTGCAAAATGACTGGAGAAGATCAGTGGCCATTATGGAAAAATACGAAAATGCACGTATATCACACTATATGGAGATGATACTCCAAGGGGTCCCCAATGACGCTGTATTAGTGGTATTCCTGAAATAATTTTGGGATTTGAGAAAATTAAATTTGAAAAATTCAATTTTTTTGCAAAATGACTGGAGAAGATCAGTGGCCATTATGGAAAAATACGAAAATGCACGTATATCACACTATATGGAGATGATACTCAAAGGGGTCCCCAATGACGCTGTATTAGTGGTATTCCTGAAATAATTTTGGGATTTGAGAAAATTAAATTTGAAAAATTCAATTTTTTTGCAAAATGACTGGAGAAGATCAGTGGCCATTATGGAAAAATACGAAAATGCACGTATATCACACTATATGGAGATGATACTCCAAGGGGTCCCCAATGACGCTGTGTTAGTGGTATTCCTGAAATAATTTTGGGATTTGAGAAAATTAAATTTGAAAAATTCAATTTTTTTGCAAAATGACTGGAGAAGATCAGTGGCCATTATGGAAAAATACGAAAATGCACGTATATCACACTATATGGAGATGATAGTCCAAGGGGTCCCTAATGGAGCAGTATTAGTGGTATTCCTGAAATAATTTTGGGTTTTGAGAAAATTAAATTTGAAAAATTCAATTTTTTTGCAAAATGACTGGAGAAGATCAGTGGCCATTATGGAAAAATACGAAAATGCACGTATATCACACTATATGGAGATGATACTCCAAGGGGTCCCCAATGACGCTGTGTTAGTGGTATTCCTGAAATAATTTTGGGATTTGAGAAAATTAAATTTGAAAAATTCAATTTTTTTGCAAAATGACTGGAGAAGATCAGTGGCCATTATCAAATGCACGTATATCACACTATATGGAGATGATAGTCCAAGGGGTCCCCAATGACGCTGTATTAGTGGTATTCCTGAAATAATTTTGGGATTTGAGAAAATTAAATTTGAAAAATTCAATTTTTTTGCAAAATGACTGGAGAAGATCAGTGGCCATTATGGAAAAATACGAAAATGCACGTATATCACACTATATGGAGATGATACTCCAAGGGGTCCCCAATGACGCTGTATTAGTGGTATTCCTGAAATAATTTTGGGATTTGAGAAAATTAAATTTGAAAAATTCAATTTTTTTGCAAAATGACTGGAGAAGATCAGTGGCCATTATGGAAAAATACGAAAATGCACGTATATCACACTATATGGAGATGATACTCCAAGGGGTCCCCAATGACGCTGTATTAGTGGTATTCCTGAAATAATTTTGGGATTTGAGAAAATTAAATTTGAAAAATTCAATTTTTGCATTTTCATTTTCGTATTTTTCCATAATGGCCACTGATCTTCTCCAGTCATTTTGCAAAAAAATTGAATTTTTCAAATTTAATTTTCTCAAATCCCAAAATTATTTCAGGAATACCACTAATACTGCTCCATTAGGGACCCCTTGGACTGTCATCCCCATATAGTGTGATATACCTGCATTTTCGTATTTTTCCATAATGGCCACTGATCTTCTCCACTTATTTGGTTTTTTTTGAAAGAATTTGTTTCGGCTTTTTTTTAACCTAAAACTAAATAAATATGAATTTTTTTTTATGAGATACAAAGTGAACAATATAGCTTCCATATGGGGGTACCTTTTCTTCCTAAAATTGGAATGTGTGTCCATTAAACGCCTAATAAGTCCTGAAATACCCGTACATATTCGCTGTTAAACTATTAACAGAGCTCTGTTAACGCAAAAAATGTGTTAGCTAAAGAAATATGGTTTATGTCTTTGCTTTTCAAATTCGAATTTATCTTCACACACATGAATATTGCTAACACGTATTCGAATTAATTTCAAACTCGAAGCAAAAAAAATCGCGAAAAAAAATTTCGGTTAAAATTTCCTATTAATTGATGTGCATATTTAATCAAAATTTCTAAATTTAAAATTAAAAATGATCAAAAAAGTATAAAAATATCGTTGTTATAGTACTTTAGCGTACAAATTTTAAATCGCGAATATCACGAATACGTGCGCTAGTTTCTATAAACGGCTAGTGCCATTGAATTCAGCGTACTCAAATTAGCTTTACCAGTAGGATGCGCAGCTTGCTAAAATTTGCGACTAACACAGTGTATTCGTAATGTGAAAAAAACCAAATACTCGTATATCACTTTTCTAGAGAACTTATAGACGTTATCACCCAACTACTGATGCACACAAGCCTACATGCCGAAAACGTCTTATTGTCCTCTCCAGCGGCGCTTATACAAATTATTAATAAGATTTTATTGTACAAGATAAAACGTGATAAAAGGAACAATTCTGCATCGTTACCTTAAATATCACATATTTTCAGAAAAAGAAGACTTGAGAAGCTTTTTCATGGCAATCACTTATTCAAAAAACTTTTGCTAGAAGACTGCTAAGAGGTAGTCGCCGAAAAAAGTATTTTTTTATATCTCTTTTTTTCAAGAAGTCGATCTGGGGTTTGACCCCAGAGCTCCCGTCCAGTAAGCCAGCACACTAATCACCAGACAAAGGTCAAGGCCACGCAATGAACAGCAAAGCGGCAAAGCGGCGAGTTTGAGCGGCAAGTGGCGTATTACTGAGCATCATTTCTGAGCAGTTAGTGTGGTTAGTTGTTAAAATGCCATATTTTTATTTTAAAAATTTTTTAATCTATCTTGCCATAATAGCGGTCGGCTTTGTATAGATGAAGTTATAAGCTCCGCATTCACTGTTGCCATGTTATTAATTCGCCGCTAAGAAATAAACTAAAAATTAGAACAAGTTCTATTCCTGAGCGGCACCGCTTAGCCGCTCAGAAATGCCGGTCATTGCATGGCTACTTCAGTAGTACTCCATATATTTTAATTTTTTGCCGATCATTGCAGTAGTTTCAGTTTTCATTGCATGGCCTCGGCCAAATGCGAATACTATGTTTACTATTCTTATTTATGTATACTTGCTCAAAAAGTAAGACTATAATTTTTGAGATTAAAAAATATTTAAAACTCTTCTAATAAAGTGCAGTTTTTTTTATAGAATTTCCTATTAAAGCACTACAAATGTTGCTCTATGCAATATATTAACAAATATCACATCATGCAATTGCCATGCCATGTTATGAGGTTTAAACATGTTCGTCAAACCTATGCGATACGCGACATACATATGTTCTTTATGACAAATATTGATCATTTGTTTAAATAAAATAAAAATACACTGAATAGATATTTTTACATCAGAGTTCTTAATGCAACAATGTTTTACATTTAATATTTTTTTTCTAATAAAACTTGTGTGGTTATTGTTTAGTTAATGAAAGATAAGGTTAATACACTTATATTTATTCTATTAGTAAGTAAACATTGTATTATACATTGTAGTGTAAATATAGGTTCACAAGCACCAGTTAACTAAAAAATACATCCTACAACTCCGAGTGCTGTAGCGCACATTATAACAACAGTGTTGAAAACACAATGCACCAAAAACATTCATAGACGTGGTATTCAACACAGCGAGCTGCACCAACTTAGCAGATTTGCAATAACATGCTAAGACACTATGATGACTTTGCATGACATGGCATAACACTGTGTTTGGATCGACATAACATAGCATAGCAGGGGTTTTTTTTTTAAATGGCATTTTTACACAATACGGTATTGTATTTCCTATAGAGATCTCTATTTTTAAAACTTAAGTTAAAGAAGCTTTCAAAATTTTAGTATAAAAACTTTTATGGAAATTTTTTACAAACTCATTTTGTCTCTTTTTTAATGTAAAATTTTACGGATTTTCTTAAGTTTTTTCCCTTTCTTGTAAAATACGAAAAATTGTATTACACTCTTTTAATATTAAGCCATCGATATGATATAACAAATATTGTAAACTGTTATTCTGACAAGTATTGCCAGAAACTTTAGTAACAATTTAGAAAACCGGAAATTGTTTAAACACCTGTCTCTGCAAGAACATCTTGTGTGTGTATATTTATGTCTTCATGCTCATATTGAAACTTCATGCTTGTGTTTGGTAAGTTTGCCAAAATTTATTTAAAAAACAGTATAATATTTTAAATAAATTCAATATTATTTCTTTATGACAGTCAATCAGTGTGGAAAAAATGTACAAATTTCCAGAGGTAAAGACACAAACAGGAAGAGGTAGTGTGAGCAGAAAGTAATATTGCAAAATATGCTTTAAAAGATCTGTGATCTATACACAATAGCTGGGTTACCTTTTGAAAGTTTTACATGCCATGGACCACTACCCTTTATCCAATTTTTTCGATTGATGATTCTTAGTGTTTTTGAAATAAGTTAGACCAAATTCAGAAACTTTAGCCGTAAAGCTTTAAGTAAGCCAATCTGTTGTAATTAAGGTTTGAAAACGAAGTAATATTTTCCCATAAAGTTTAAAGAGAAATTTAGCAGGCGTGCAATACAAAAAGCCACATAATTTCAAAACAGCCCACGTATTAGCAAATGCTTTAACAACTGTGTTACTGTAGCATATTAAAATACATTCATTTTACCATAAAAGCATGTTCTGTTTGTGTTTGAAATTTATTTTTACTGATACTGAAAATATATTTTGCAAGACGTCTATTTATCTGTGTTTTCTTATATTCGTGTCTCATGTCTAACACACAAAACATATGAATTTGTCCATTTATCTATTTTTCGTTTAGTTTGTCTATCGTTCTCTATCCTGCCCGTGGGCATTACTAAACCAATTTGATTTAAAAAAGGAGAGACTGTTGAATTTTGAAGACATTAAAATTCATGCATTGATGTCATAACACTTATCGAAGCAGACTAAAGCCATTTAGTAGATTAAAATTTAATGATATCGTTTATTTTGTGCCCAGAGGTGATAATATTTGTGGCAAAATTTATCAATTGAACATATTGGTCTAAAGTTTAAAAAGCAATTGAGAACATATGTAATTATTTTTGTGTTACAAAAGGAAAAAAAAATTCATAAAAATTCTTAAAATTTATAAAATTTTAAAACTGGTTTTGGCTGTAATAGTAATATTCACTATAAAAGAAGAATAAAAAGTATTTCAAACTACGATTTAGATTAAGTCATTGAGTTCAATAGTTTCGAATATTGCTTAATGTTGTTTGACGGAAATTAGTTTTTAAAACATATGCGTTTCATATCTAAACATTTTGCAACATTTTTAAAAGTAAAAATATAATTAATAAAAGCGTTTTTTAACGCTAAAGAACGCTATTTTATTATCTCTTTTTAATGATAAGTAATATATGCAAGCGCTTTATAAAGTGTTCCTTCTCTACTTTTTAATAAAAAAAAAAGTGGTGAAAAATAACAACAGGAATCAATATTTAAAAATTGCTCCAAATTTGTTTCTTCTGTTTTGTTTTATTTTCATTGAGAAGCACAGTCAACAACACTTGAAAGAGCTTGATAATACCAAGTAAAGTTGTTGATGTTCAAATTGCATGCAATTTGTTCCCTCTATATGATTCCATTCTATTAAATTTTTAGTTTCAAATATTTGTTTTTATTATTAATAAAACAATATTAGTTTTTTTGTTATAATACATCTTATATTCGCACACCCCAAATAAAAAAAGCAACAATTCTCTTTTGTTACAAATACAGGCATAATATAGTGTTCGTGGTTAATTTCATACATCGTCGATAGAATTAAAGAACGCTGTAACTGGCAAAACCTTAAATGTTCACCAGAGCCAAAAAACCTGTATGAAAGTAGAACAAAGGCACTGGTATTTTTCAAAATGCAGACGGCGTAAGTGAATTTATTTTCATCGTAGAAATGTGGGACCGGGACCAATCGACGCGTATTTTTTTTCTGATAAAAATTATGCAATAAACGTATTTTCGATTTTTTGTCAGCTACAGCTTTCTTTAATTCTTGCGACGATATAAAAAACAGTGTTCCGAAACAAATATTAGTCAAAATAATTAAATTAGAATACAATGATGATGTCATTTAACAAGAAATGAGGTTCAATTCTGAACACAATTCTTCGATAAAAATTCACAATTTTGAACAGTTTCAAACGAGCCCAATCAGCAAAAAGCGACTTTCATTTGGCTTCAAGAACTCGGCATTACGGTAGCTTCTTGATAAGATCATTCAAAGGCCAGGGTTATACTTTTGCCCTTGAATGATCAACAGCATCGTTACATGTTGATTGTGGTGAGGACCTTCGCTAAGTAGGTAGCTGGTTTTAAATCGCATAGATTAAAATGAGTTTGAATAAAATCAAAAATTTAAAGATCAAGGTTTGCCCAATTATATTGACAGTCTAGCGGAGAAAGTATTCTATTAAGAATTTTATTTATTTTTTATTTTTAAGTAAATTTACACAATTTAGAAGTGTTGTTCTGATATTAAAGGATTTATGATGATTTGCCGAACTTAAATGAACAAAAATGTCAATATAGTTTGACCATAATTATCGTTAGCAGTAGTTCTGAAACACCACTTATAACCAGCAATAGCGTAATTGCTGAGAAGTGAGTATGCCATAGACATATCTCATGCATCCGATCCTCCCCACAATGTGGAAAATTGATATGAAATATTAAAGTATCGCCGATCAGAGGTGAACTGATCTGACGACTTGCAGGATCAGCATTGTTAGTCATGAAATGTGAAAAGCCCGCAGGAACACTGCAGTGCTGACTGGTTTTTGCATCATTGAGAAGCAAGCAGTCAGGATAAATATTTCATTTAATATGTACTGCCACAACTACTGTGAACAACCGGAGAAAAGGTAGACGATATTTCATTTTCTTTGCGAATGCTGTGCCCTAAGGAGGGAAAAAGTACCAACTTTAGGTAAACCGGTTTCTTATGGCACTAGGAAGCTGGCTGATATGAGCATTAATCGACATATGAATCGCACACACAGACAAAAATCATTGTAAAGTCAATTAATTCAAAAGTTGTCTTAATGCTTTTGCTTTATTAGCGTCTCATGTTGATTTAACATGATTTTCCAATAAAACAAAAATAAATTTTTATTTCGATTCAAAACAAGTTGGTAGCAAGGATGTTTCAGCAAAATGGCGCAAGAATGCTATTTGGATCTTTGGAATCACCACGAAAACCAATCAACGACCAACAAGTGCAATTGCTAATAGGGGCTATATTCTGAAATTATTTAAAATTGCAATGGTAAAATTTTCTGTTTTAATTTAAAAGTTAAAAGTTTTAATGATAATAGGACTGAAGTTTTTAAATCACAATTTTTTTAAGGCCAATACTCAGGGGTATACCCCTACTCATGCTTTGTATTGGAATGTAAAGATGGTTGATAGAGATTTTCTTTATTTAATTTTTTTATTTTTTTTTTTTTTTTTAATTTAATTTTTTTAATTTAATTTAAATGAAATTTTTTTTTAAATTAAATTTTTTTAGTTTAAATTATAAGTTTAGAAAACCGCAAATTTTTATTTTTATAATTTTGTCCTTCGCTGGGATTGAACTCGATCGTGTGAGTTTCTGTGCGAGCGCTCAACCACTACCACGACCCCCCTAATTTACGTTAAAGAACTATATTCGTAGCCGAAAAGCGTCAAATCAAGTTAATAGTTTTTAGCTATGGAGAGTTATCTTTCGAAAATTACAGCTGGTCACTCGTCATCTGATATACAAACTTTCTGCCATAAACACCAAAATATTTATTTTATTAAAATAAAAGAAGTAAAGAATTACAAAAGCAACAACCATACAAATCATGTTGACATGCACACGTCACAAATAAAATATCAAATTTACATTGTAAAAGCACCAGAAACACTCTTCTAATAACTTTATATACTCTTCTAATCTCAACGTCAGTGAAATTGGAATACAACTACAACTAATACTCTATGAAAAGATACGAATTTACATATGTATGCATGTGCAAAAAAAACTGTGACAATTGTGACAATAAAGACAGGAAAAAAAAAACAAAATATTGAAATAAAAAAAAAACCATGATGTGAAATAAAAAACTAACACTTCCTAAACTATGTTTTGTAAAAGCTCTCCATCCACATAATTCATTTAAAATCGAAGATTAAATTAGAAAATTTCCAGAGGATGTGAAAACGTTAAAATTGATATTCAGTAACACTTCATTTACCATTATATACTCGCATATACATATGTACTATACACTTTCATGCAAGTACATAAATGGCAGCGAAAGCATTAACACCCTCTTTTGTTCCTGCAGCTTCTTGTGTTAAACGTATAATTGCTGTGACACATAGAATGATTGGCATTTTCAGACACTGCAATACACAACATTCATTACATGCTCATCACATCCATTGCGCCAAACAACCAACAAATAATTGTTTTATCCAACACTTCATATGGTTTATACTCGCTTCGAGTATATCTAGTTACGATTATTGTATTAAAACTGTTTTAAGCCAATTAAGAGTTTTTTCATTTTTTTTTTTCAATTATTTTTCAAAGAAAAAAAAAATAAATTAAGAGAATAAATTCAGAAGCGCATACACACATATAATACATATGTACTCGTATGCATGTATACGATGGTGTAGAAAAAATTGAAATTAAATTAATAATTAAATTAAAAAAAAAATTATTTTTTTCACTCACCGTTTTAATCCATTGATTCCAACAAAATTTAAATTCTTCTCTATCAATATAACCATCTTCGTTTGTATCGAATACTGAAAATATTTGTTCTAAACGCTCCTCGCCCACATCATAAATGTGGCCACGATCATTACGAAACAGGGCACGACAGATTAAAGAAAATTCCGCCAAATTCAGACGGTCGTCACTGGAATTACAGAAACAAAAATGTTTGGGTCATAAAATGTTGAATAGTTCTCAAAATATTATAGAAATTAAAAAGTGAGTTGAATAATTTTAATAATTTTTTGATTTGTTCCAAATATTATTCCTTGAGCTAAATATGTTTAAATCTCTTCATATGAAGTGAAGGATTTAGGGCTTTTATGGAGTTCGTGAAAGAAATAAAAAAATTTGTATATCACTAACTAAAGAAGTTTTAAAAAATCATATTATTTATAAAATAAAATAAAAAAAATCATCAAAAAAATAACATTAAGAAACTTTTAACAAAACAATAGATTTAATAGAAGAACAGCAAGTAAAAAGCTACTAATTTTAGTGAAGTATCGCAAACTTCGCCTTAAATGATTTTTAATTAAAAGTTGGTTTTAACGCTAAAACCAGCTTTTAAACCTGGTTTTACCATACAAAATTCTAATTTTAAAACCACTTTAAAACCTTTTTGAATTGGTTTTAAGTGGGTTTTAAGAAATACAACCCTGTTTCCTGAGTGTTACCAGAATAAAAATGTTGAAACAACTGATAATTAAAAAAAACATATGTCTATAAAAACAAAACAAATACAAAAATTAAAAAACGTGTTTAATAATGTGTACTGCTGAAATAATTAAAAAAATTAAAGGAAAAGAAGCCTTTGGAACGCCCACAATGATTCTATTAGTAATTATAAAATTGTTTATTGCTGATATAAACAAATGTGAATTTTTCTTTAAGCATCTTTTTAGGATTTTTATAAATAACTACTTGATTTCCATGCAGTTCTTCACTTTTTATAAATAAATCCACTATTTTAAAATATTCATTTACAAAATACAAAATGATTTCTAATCTAGAACTTATTTTTAAATCTTTCTTATTTTTTTGTAAACAAAATCAGCTGTTGTCCAGCAAATGTTAAAAACACTTTTAAGAAAACTTGTAATGTGAACGCAAAACCAGCTGATTATGGTTTTAATGTTAAAACCAGGTTTTAACTTTAGGTGTGAAAACACTATAAGTTTGCTCAAGCATGTATAGACAAATGTATGTATTTGTGTATTAGTAAGCAAGCAATTCGTACAGTTATTAATCTTTTTTGCTCACACTTCACTCTTTTCGATTCGAACCCTTGTGCGTACCCTGCTGTAAAATACAGAATGTCCCTAAAATACAGCTCGTTAAGGCAATGAAGAAAAATTACATCAATTGCGTCGGATTATTTGAAGCTGATCGAATTTGGAGAGCAAAAACACAAACCAATTTTTTTAGCAAACACTATTCTTAAGCTAACAGAACTCTGTTTACTAGTTTAGTTTATGTATATTCAAAATACCGAAATATGGTAGTTTGAAAGTTTATTTTTCTAAATTTTTCAAACAAATGCCATTTAAGTTGGTTTCAGGTTAAAAAAGCCGAAATAAATTATTCCAGAAAAACTTAAGATCAGTGGTTAATATGGAAAAATATTAAATTGCAGGGGTATCACAATGTTTTGGGATGGCAGTCCAAGTGGTCGCATTCCTGAAATAGCTTTTGACTGGAGAAAATTATGAAAAAACGGGAAATTGCACAATTATCGCACTATGTTTATGGGGATGGCAATTTAAGGGGTCCCTAATGGAACTGTATTAGTGGTATTCCTGAAATAATTTTGGGAATTGAGAAAAATTTATTTATTTATATATTTTATTTATTTATTTAATGAATTTCGGTAGCTATTATGGAAAAGTAGGAAATTGCAAGTGTAACACACTACATGGGAATGACAAATCCTGAAAAATAAAAATTTTTTTTACAAACACTTTTTTTTACACCAGCACAATGCACACTGTATGAGTAGGGGCTATGTCCTATGTTTTGTTTTTTTTCATAAAAAAACAATTTTTATATCAAAACATCAATTTTAATTAAGATTTAGTAGCCATATGTAGCATTTTAGAGAACATTTCTGCCGTGGCATAAATACTTTTCAACAGGTTCTGTGTTTTTTCAGCTTTTTTTATTTCATTGTATATTTAAGAGTTAAATTCGTTTTTAATTTATTAGTTTTATAAAATTAATATATAAGCTTTTAATTAAGCTTTAGGTCGATTAAATAATTATTTTTTCGATATTTTCAACGTTCGGGTAGTGATCTAATTCTGAGCAATGATAAGATAAAGCGGTTTTTTGTGAATTAATGTCCCTATACTTTTGGTCTCTCTTATGACCAGCGAGTCTAGTCTTAAGTTTGTTCTTTGTTGTACCTACATAGACTTTACTACAACCTTCGTTGTCATTACCACCACAAGGAATCCTATATACAACATTAGACATATCCAATTTACTCATTTTATCCTTATTTTTGTTTTTATACATATATTATTATGATTCTTTTTTTAATATGTTTCTTTATGTTTTAGATATTTAATTTAATTATTTTGTAATTATTTTTCTAAAAAATGTTTGTTGGTTTTAATATTTAATTAAATATGTTTGTTGGTTTTTATTTTTAAGAAAATTGTTTTTATATGACAAATTTTCTTGATAGAGTATTTTTTCATGTGACACAATTTTTTTAACATGTATGTATGTATGTATTTATTTTTTTTTTTAAATTTTTAAAATAAAAAATATTTCCTGAAGAAGCTACGCAGAGAAGTAGCGAAATATCGAAAAAATAATTATTTAATCGACCTGAAGCTTAATTAAAAGCTTATATATTAATCAATAATAAGGTCAACTAAACTTATCAATACAGTTTTATAAAATTTTAATTTTTTTCAATTATAAATTTCAAATTGTGTTCCCACCACAGGGTTTAAATTGGATGTAATTTTGAGCAATTTCTTTGTCGTGCTCGATAAATTTGATGACAAAAAATCTAACGAGTATGCGTTTAAATTATTTTCATATATCAAGAACGCATCTTTATAAAAGAAAAAATATTTTTCACAAAAGAAATTGCGAGTTTTAAGTATTGCATAGAATACGTAAAAACAAAAGTTTTTGTATTTTTTCTGATTTTTTATATTTTTCCTTTTTTTTTTTCTTTTTTTTTATATTTATTAAATCACTTTTTTGGTAGAAATTTACCATATTTTTTTTAAATTTTTTCCACTGTATTATTATCACTTTTTGGGTTCTGTCTATTAATTGCTGATTTTTATAATTTCCGCTTCAATAATTTTTTTTTTGTAAAAAAATTTACACTTTGAAAACTATTCTTTCAAAAAAAATATAAAAAAAATTTACAAAATAAAATTAAATAAAAAAAACAAAAGCACAAACTGTGAAACTATAAATTCGCAAATTAATCAAAAAACAATGAAATGTTGTGAATTGAAGGGGAGATTTTTTTATTTGTTTTCTCTATTCGAATATTATTAAATAAATATAAATCAGAAATCGAATTTAAAAATAAAATTATTAAAAAAAAATTGAAGTAAAAAAATAAAATTATAACACTCACCCATCTTTATCGAATGCGGTAAAACAGGCATCCATTGCTGAACCGTTTGGATCTTCGATGACAATTGGCGGTGTTGGTGAGTCCATACTTTAATTTAAAATAATTTTAAGTTGCAGGTTGCAGCCCTGAATTTATATGTACACGTAAACGTATAACAACAAAAAAAGTAAGTTTTTACTATTTGTTGTTGTTGGAATTGTTGGTAGTGTTATGACTCGTCAAATCAACTTTCACCAGTATAGGTTGGGCTTGTTGAACTAAAATGAAAAGAAAAGTAAAATTTTTCCACATTATCAAGTATCCTCTGCACAAATATTACAACAAAACAAAAATAATTTTGTGTGTTGCTTTTAAAGTATGCAGTTTTACAAAAAGGTGGCTAAAACGCCCACTCAAACACTTGCATGAGGCTACAAATTATTTTTGTTTTCCCTCAAACATAAGTTCTCACACATATTTTGTATTATTTTTTTGTTTTTTTTTTTTTCCTTTTTCGTTTCGTGTGTTTTCAAGTTAGGCTTAGCGATATATATAACAATTTACCTCAAGAATATTACAGTAGAATTTCTTATTTTGACTCTTATGCTTAATGCGACTACCGCCAAAATATATTGCAAAAACTCAATTTAACTTGCACAGTAGCAAATAAACTGTATGCCCATGTGCTGAAATAGATTTATCCGCAATGACTGATTACCAACTGACAAAGTTTCGCATTAAAAAACTAAAAACCAATAGAAATAGCAAACAATTAATAGATACATATCACAACAACTACAACAATTGAAATAAAAAAAAATAAGTTCCGCTTTCAAGCTTCTAGACTGACTTATTCGCTTAACAACGCCCTGACTCTTGCACCCATAAGATAGAATTTAACCCAATAGTAAAATACAGTGATGTGCACAAAATTAGCATTTAAATTTTAACTTCCTTATGCTTAAAAACGATAAAATAGATTAGAAGTGTAAAAAACATTTCAAGGTTATTTTATTTTTCAATTTCAAAATGAATGGCAGTTAGCATGCAGAAGATGATATCGCTTACCAACAATCATCTGACAGCTGTTTGAAAGGTTCAATTCTAAGTTGCTCTTCCACATCTATTAATATATTAATACGATAGTGGTCAATATGCTGCAGGCCTATGGGTTGGTCAGGGCTTCAATAGGGTTTTACCCTAAAATGATAGCTATCAATGTGGATACAACCCTTTTAAATAATACAGTGTGTCTGATATCACATTCAAGCCAAGTCAGCTTAGTGGCCTTTTAAGACCTGAGAACTTCCACATGCAATTTTCCTCTTCGTAATCAACCCCTTTTTCTTTTTTACTTTTGTAGTAGTAGGTAGTGTCTTGTCTTCAAGTTCAAACTCCAGCTCTAACATCTTGAAAAAAAGTAATATGAAAAATATTTCTTTCGGCGATTGCCTTTTAACAGAAGACAAAAGCTTTGAGAGGAACTAATTGCCAAGAACAAGCTTCTCAAGTCTGTCGTTCGGATTCGACTCTCAACTGTAGGTCCCGGTACTCATTGATAATACTTGTCACACACAATATGGGTGCTGTGAGATGCTAAGCCGTAACTTTGAAATAAAGCTTGTAATGGTCAATTATGTATGTATGTGTGTATATAATCAACCCTTTCGAAGATAGAACATCCTCCACTTAGATCTTACAAGAGCCACCTCGTCAGATCGTTCACGTTCAACGGTGACCTATAATGCGAATATAGAATGTTAAGGAAAAGAGAGAATCTGCCTCGACACTGTCTCACTAACTGAGAGATAGTTGTATGTTGTTTTTTTTTATTGAGACCAATACTCAGGAGTAAAGCCCTACTGATGCTATGCATTGTGTCTATTAGAATTTTTGGAAAGGATAGTATATTTTTTTTTCTTCTACTCTTAAGCGCCTTAGCAATGAAACATATTACAGTGAATTGATCATTCAAAGAACAGTTTTATACCTTCACCATTGAATGATCAACAGCAATTGCCTCATCGTTGCATGTTGATTGTGTGTGGTGAGTGCCTTCGCTAAATAGGTCTAGCTGTTATTATCTCTTACATTTCCCGATAGGAAGCGCTTTTCAACTGACCATTCGTTTTTTGTTGTCAGTGGTAAAGGTGGAATAGAGTGGAAAGCCAAGGAGCGGTTTCTTTCTAGATGGACTTCTTGGAGGGGGGACCTCTTATTTTTAAGTCATAATTTTGAAAACCTCAAACTAATTTTTTCATTTTTTTACCTTTGCTAGGTTTTGAACCTGGGCAGTATCAGTTTTTGTGCGAGTGCTCTGACCACTAAACCAGGCACCCCCCAAACACAGGAATAGCTGCTGGATAAGCCAATATCCATGTTCAAGCAACAACTTCTCCGAATGAAGTCGAGTAAATTCCAAAGAGAAATAGGTCTCATCTCCGCCGGATCCACTTGATGTCGGTTGAGAATATACAAACTGAATTCTTTATACAAAGCCACATCTCCACAACATGCGCTCTACAATCTCATCGTCGTCTACGACGATCAATAATCATACAGAAAGTGTAAACTATTGGGATGATATTTCAGGTAGTGGAACACTATTACATCAATACTCGTAAATTATGGCAACTATAGTGTGCCATAACCATAACTTTTCAGCTCACTTTTGAATCTAAATTAATGCCTGCGAAATAATTTAAGACTCAGCTATTAAGAACATGGATGAAAACATTTTGCGAGCACGATTAACACATCATCTCTATAAGAAACCGTCTTAGAACAATATCGTTGAATTTTGTCAGAATCCGTGGTCTAGTGGTTAGTATGTTGGGTTACTAAGAAGATATCGCAGGGTTCAAATCTCAGCTCTGACATCTTGAAAAAAAGAAATGTGAGAAAATTATTTCATTCGGCGACTACCTCTCAGCAGTCTTCTGGCAAAAGCTCTGAGAGTAATTGATTGTCATGAAAAAAGTTTCTCAAATATGTCGCTCGGAGTCGACTTAAAACTGTAGGTCATTGATAAAAATTAACACACACAACGTGGGTGCTGCGAGAAGCTAGGCCGTAACCCTGACACAGGGTTGTAATAGCCAGTTATGTATGTATGTATGTAATAACCCCTCCGTGAGTCCAACCCTCATCAACTATTTTTATCCGTCTACAGTTGCCCACAGAGGAAATCAGAGGCATGTACCATACCAAGCATATTCTATTGCAAGGATATAAATGTTGTTAAAGGCACAGTTAAAGGCATACAAACAAAAATTAGGTTTGTTATTTAAGTGCTATTATTTAAACCTTAACTGTAATTATAAATAAACCCAAAGCTAAATATCAGAATTACAAAAATAAAGGTTAACATTAATGAAAGAGTATGAATAGGAAAAATAATAATAAAAATAATATGTTCGTAATTGTTATGTTACTATGCCGCTGGTGTTATTTTCTCGGTATTATCATGAAGAAAAAGGAACTATTTAGAGTATTTGTATGTGTGCGTGGTGTAGGTAAACCACTACTAAGACACAACATTTGTACTCGTATTCCACAAAAACAACATTTTTTGTCTGGCATATAAGAGGGGTTTATTTTGTTGCGCTTCAATAAATTATTGAAATAACAAACCCCCGGTGCTTTAAAAGCCACATTCGATCTGAAATAATTGTCGTCATAGTAACAATCACGTCATTTAAAAGTGAAATATTGAAATTAATGTCAGACTGACAGACTGACACAATAACGGTTTAAATGAGTATTTGTTTGGTTTTTGACAACATATGAGAATTGTAAAAACAAATCGTTTGTATGAGAATGAGCTGGGAATAGCTGGTAATGGAATTCAAATACATTCGTTTTTGTTTTCCTTTGAAATATAAAAATAAAACTAATGGATATATTACTTGATGTTTGTCTCATAGACTTTTTTAACAATTATTTAATAGACGCTGTTTTAAATTTAATTTTTTCTTTATACACAATCGAAACAAATGTTCCGTATCAATGCGTTTCAATTGATTTTCGTTCTAAAGACTTTTACAGCATGCCGTACTGCTTCTCTAATGCCTATTTAATAATCATTAACATTTAAATTACACTAGCCAACAAGGTTTTGAACTGAAGCAACCAAATATCTCGATTAACGAGATTTTATGGGCTAAAAGATTTGTCTCTTCTAAAATCTGCAGAGATAATAAAAGTAAAAAGTAGTCATCAAAAGAAATTCAATGTTGATAAATATGTCGGCGACTACCTCTCAGCAGTCTTCTGGCAAAAGCTCTGTGAGTAATAGATTGCCATGAAAAAGCTTCTCAAATCGGGGTCGACTTTAAACTGTAGGTCCCGGTGCTCATGGATAAAAATTAACACACACAGTGCTGAGTGCTTCGAGAAGCTAGGTCGTAACCCTGACACTGGGTTGTAATGGCCAATTATGTATGTATGTAAGTATGACAGGTATATGATTCAGTTTAAAAACCAAGCTTTTTGCCTATTTAAAAATCCAGTAAAAGTATTTTTTACTTCAGAAAAATTAAAAAATGTTTCCCTGTAATTTATTATACTTCCAACAGGTTTGAAATACTTTCTCTAATTTTAATTTTATTGGCCTTTAAAACTTTATTAGCATGTAAATATGTATTTTCGATATAAAAAATCCTTGAATTAACTCACTATAAATGAGAAATTTATAACAATATTGCGTGAATTAAATATTCGTACTCGTATGTACAATAGGTTTGGCAAAAATTAAAGACATATTTTAAGAACACAAAAAAGTAAAGAATTTAACTTGACAACTCGTTTAATTGATTTCTTTTACAAATTACGAAACAATTTTTTTCCTTTTGAACTCAATTTAATGTCATTGCTAGAGTCTATTATTGTGTGGTCTGTTGTGTATTGCACTTAAACCTTCAGAGGAAAGCTGAAGTTTATGCGTAAAGTTGTTTTCTTCTGTATAGCACAAGTAGCACCCAATAAACTTTAGACGCATAAATCAAACGCTCTAACACTTCTGTTTGCACTTTCTTAACGTAAAAGAGACTTTTGCTTGATTGACAGCCCAGCCAGTTAATATTGATGAATTATTATACTGATGGATTGTGTGGTAGCACTTAATTTATGTGTAAATTTTTTGTTTTCTTTTGAGAGGAACAGGTGCCAATAGCAAAAAAGGTATAGAGAAATTAAAATTTCTAACAATAAAAAAATCCTTAAAATAAGAATGATTTAAAAACTTAAGATTCGAAAAATGAGAATAAGTAATGCATTTGTTTGTATAGTGACGTCGTCAAATACATATTTTTGTTATCAGAAATTTGTTTCTAAAATACTATGTACAAATGTTTGCATAGGTAAGCAGGCAGGCAGATACGAGTATGCATATTCTTCCTATATTGAACTTGAGTTTTTACTTTTTAAATTCCTTGATAACTTTTTGGCTATTTCATTCATAAATAATAATAAATTATATTGAATATTCGTATGAATTTCTTATTTTGATAAGATTTTTAATTCACTAAACTAAGGCAGTATGACCATGATAATTGAAAATGATTATTAATGCGGTGGTGATAAGTGATAACGTGCTTAAAGTATTAAAAAATTAATTTACTTTTAATATAATTAGCAATTAATAACAAAAATGGAAACAATTTTATATAATTTATACTTATAATTTATTCATTATTTTATCAATTTGTATTTATATGTAGAGTTCTTAATTTCAATTTTCTTATAAAGAATCATATATGTAGGTAGACATGAACACTTTATAATATTTGGCACTGATTTAATTCCTAAATATCAAATCAATCTTTCCTCTGTCAGCTTTTTAGTTTCTACATTGCACAGTTTTCAATTTTTAGCTTGCAGCTGCTGTCTCTGTCTGTTCTTTAATTGGGCCAGAGAAAATCGTTTTTCTTCCGCTGCATATTAATTAACGATGCTTGAAAACTTATTGTTAAAATATCATTTTATTTTCCTTCAATGAAATAGATTCAGCCCAGTCATCTGAGGCCGGAAAAACACTAGAAAAACGTGACCAATTCTTTTTTTAGTTTTAATTTTGGTTCAATTATAAAGTAGTCGCTGTGGTCTCGGAGTCGACTTTAAACTGTAGGTCCCGGTACTGATGGATACAAATTAAGACACACAACATGAGTGCCGCGAGAAGCTAGACTGTAACCCTGACACAGGGTTGTAATGGCCAGTTATGTATGTACATATGTCAATTATAAAGTAAACAATATAAAAAATATAAAATTTCCAAACACAAAAATTAAAAAACTATATATTCATAAATATTGTTAAAATCGCCTAATTTTGCTGTTCAAAAAAATAGATTCACCAAATTTGATGACCTGAAAAACCTATTTTTTTATTAATTAAACCAAATTATTCCTTTAAATTATTGTTTATTTATCTCAGTACTTAAGATACCCTTATTTTAAATAAGGTCCAAGAAGCATTTTGAAATTGAGTCCATAAGTCTTTAAAACGCTTCGATTGAAATGTTCTTCCAAAAATTTATAAAAAAAATTCCCACAACTGTTCTTTATTGGAATTGGAATTCATCCTCGAAGGACCTCTTCGACAATTTTCCATAAAAGGTTAATAAGATTTAAGTCTAAAAACTATGTAGATCACCTTAAAACCTTGCCGCATTGTTTTCAAACCAACCTTTTGCTCGCTTTAATGTGTGTTTCTGGTCGTCATCTTGTTGAAACACACATCAAAGTGACATATCCCATTTCGAATAAGACATCATGATGTCTGATAGAATATTTGTGTAGTATACGGCACCCATTGTACCTTCAATTCTAAAGAGAGGTCATGTGCCATAGTATGAAAAACATCCCCATACTAATAAGCATAAATAGGGAAGTGTTTTGTGGTCGAAAGAAACTAAAATTAATTTCTTTAGCTCGGAAAGAAGTAATTTCACTGTAACAAGATCCTCTAATACTGAATTCCGTTCGCAATATATAATAAAATACATACATACATAACTGGCCTTTATAGCCCTGTGTCAGGATTACGGACTAGCTTCTCGCACCACTCATGTTGTGTGTGTAAATTTTTATCCATGAGTACCGGGACCTTCAGTTTAATGTCGACTCCCAACGACAGACTTGAGAAGCCTGTTCATGGCAATTAATTACTCTCAGAGATTTTGCCAAAAGACTGCTGAGAGGTAGTCGCCGAAAGAAATATTGTTTTTTATATTTCTTTTTTTTTACAATAAGATGTCAGAGCTGGGCTCATGTTTTAGTAAGCCAACACACTAACCACTAGACCACGGCGACTACTGTATATTATATATTGTATAATCAAAACGATAAAGAATTGTATTGGAATCTACTTTTTGAGACATGTCCAACGATATATAGGAACCTCATTCATATCTTTTAGAAATAGTTCTAAACTAAGTTTATATATAAATTACATCGCTGCAGACTTTAGTCAGTATAATTTTTTTTCTGAGAAACAACTTCGTATGGTCTATATATAGTTGAAAACTGCTCCCGTTGGCCTTTCTAATAATATATCCGAACCCCATTCATGTCCTTTGGAAATACATCTATTACTCAATTTAACATTCCCCAATATGTGAAAATAGACCAGTCCTCGAACTATTTTGGTAATAACTTTATCCCTGAGAAACAACTGGGTATGATTTATGCATGGATGGAATCTTCTCCCTTAGGCCTATCCAGTGATATATCGAGACCTTATTCATGTCCTTTGAAAATGCCGCTTAGAGCGCATGAATACTTTGGTATAGATATTGTTATGCAAGGAAATTAAAGTAACCTTCAGCTTTTTCTTTAATGAAAATTAAAAAACATTTTGTTTTCTACATGATTTGTTTAAAACAATAATTTATTTTTAATTTTTAGGGAAAATATGAATTTTTAAAAATTGTTATATTTAAAATTTTTGTGGAATACATTTAACATGCGTGTGGGACGTATTTAACTTTAGAATTTATCTTCAAACCCTTAAACCTTTAAGCATGCCTTTACCTACATACATATGTATTGAATTGATAAAAAAAACGGCTGTGGAGTTATTGCGTCTATTTTTCATTTATAATTTTAATTTGTATTTAATTTTACAGACCAGCCAGGTTTGAAAAAGTATGAAAAGAAATGTTTTAATCGTCAACTTATAAAGAAAATATGTGTGAACTCTAGCGAAATGTAAATATACGAGTATGTAAGTAAGTAGGAGTCACTTAGTAGTTTTACCATTTACAAACATGTCAAAGGAAAGTCAAAAGAAAAAATATTTAATGAAAATAAATACAGATTTCTTATATTTCTTTCTTTTCATTACTTCACCTCACTGAAACAAAAAACAGAAAGAAAAATTAAAAAACGTAAATAAAGCAGAAAATCTGCATGAAACTTACAAAAGCCAGAATGTCAAAGTTCAAAGAAGTGTATGTACCAGTATTACCGCAGTATAATTTTATGTATTATTTGCAGTCAAGAGAAACATTTTAATGAAAATATAAATATAAATTATTAATATTTTTCAAAAAGGATGTATGGCATTAAGCCGTTACTTTACAAATAATAATACGTATTCTTTAAAGGCAATATTAAATTATTGAGGTCAACCTGTTTAAAGATTTTTAGTTTGTATAAGAAAATAATCAATTTTCTCAATATTTTCAAATATTTTGTTAACTGGCAGTATGTAAGTTTTTTTATTTTTATTATTATGGCCAGCACTCAGGGGACGACCCCTACTCACACAGTACAATGTGCTTGTCTAGGAAAATATGTTATGGCAAGAGCGATAGACGGAGTAGTGATTATGGACAATTTGATTTACTGATACGTTACTAGCAGAACTTAGGATTGTAAAAAGAACAATTTTTATTCCCAATATATATTTTATTTAATAAATCAAAAGTCTGTGAACTGCCAATAACTGGCCACCTTATTCAAAAAACAACAACAATTGCACAATTACCTAAGTTAGTTTAGAATTTATTTTTAATAAAAAAAACAAACAAGAAATCAAACGTCATATACAACTAAGTATTTACAAACTCTTTTAATTTTTAAGTTTCAAAATTAAACGAATAAGTTTTATAATTGGATTCCTGAATAAAATTTTCTAAAGAAAGTGTAATGCAAACTCTAAAGTTTCTTAATTTTGTAGCCTTAAAATTTCAAATTTTTTTTTAGTTTCTCTTAAAGAAATTGAAACCAACCAACTGCTATTTATATTGAAATGTTCTACCCCCAACACAAAAGGAAAAATTTAAAGAAAATTAAAACATGTTTTGATTGAAATGTTTTAAATATAGAATTTTAACACAAAATAAATGTTGACATTTCTCTTTTTGATAGTTTAACCTTAAAAATGTATTAAAAGTTTGTATAAAAAAAAGGGCATTAAATGGATTCATATTTTGCATTGAAGAAACTGCAAAGAAATATATTGTACAAAAATGTAGAGGCATCAGAGCAAAAATATTCTTTTCATTGCGGGAAAAAAAAGAAAAAGCAGAGGAATTTCTAAGAATCTAAATACTCGTGTATAATAGAGAAATAAGCCACGCGTAACATTAACACAGTGTTTCCCAAAATGTTGTGTATGTGTTTTTATGACTATCCTTAGAAATGATAGACATATTCACACTGCTGTTGTATGAAAGGATTTTTAGTATTTTATTTTAAATAGAATAGGGGGTTATTCATGCATCAATTTTAAAAGTGAAGTTAGAGAAAACATGCTTTAGGCTATGACTTCGATGAAATTTTTTTATTTCCATAAAATGCTTTGATCTTGCCATTATGTAGAAAATAGAATGCCATTTAAAAGGCCTCCTCTAGACTGGTTGCGGTATTTGATGCTTTTGAGATAGTTTTTGTCTACTTTTTAAATATTTTGAGTGCTGCTCAGACAATAACTTGATGAATGCTTGACGTTAGGGGATTATACTGACATAGAAATGGTCTTTGGCAAAGTCCAAAAAAAAAAAAAATACAATGAGGTTAAGTTGAATTAATGCTAATTGTTAAAAATATGGCCCAGTGACACCTGCAGTTATTTTTTCCAAAAACTCACTTCTGTCCTCTTTAAGCTCTATATAGGCCCAACATAAATACACACATAATTGGTCATTACAACCCTCTTTAAGAGTTATGGTCTAGCTTCTGAGAGCATCCATATTTCGTACGTGTATTTTCATCTATGAGTACCAGGACCTACAGTTTAACGTCGACTCCGAACAACAGACTTGTTCACTGCCATCAGTTACTCTCAGAGTTTTTGCCAGAAGTCTTCTAGGAGGTTCTAGGCGAAAAAATATTTTTTTTATATATCTTTCTTTCAAGATGTCAGGGCTGGGGTTTAAGCCTGGAACCACCGTGTGAGTAGACATTAATCGCTGAAAAAAATGTTGTTTTACTTTAGTTATTGTGCGAGGGGGTCGGTGTATAAGTATAGATGTAGATGATCATCCATAATGAGCCGTAAGATAGTCGAAAACGGCAGTGAAAACTACAAACTCAGATTATCCGCCGCACCTACTTTAACGGAAGTGATATTCACGACAGTGTATAGATTACTATGATGCATAGACCTGATCACATCTGTAATGCTTCCAGTCTTTGCAAATTTCCTTATAATCTTGCCAATATTGTAATGCTCAAAAAGTGATCACGTTTAAATAGTTCTTATACGTTCTTCTGTTATTGAATAATTGACACTTCAGATGACAGACTTTCAAACAGCTAACAGCCTTGCTAGTTCGATGGCTTTTCAATGGACACCCCGATATATTAAATATGCGGTTTACAGTTGGCAAAAGTAAATCGACTACAGCCATATTGAGTAAATATGGATACTGGGAAATATGTTAGAAGTCAGGAGGAAAGTTTACTTATTGAATAATATGATAGTGAAATTGTTGTGTTATTTCTGTGGGTGTTTCCGCACTGTATACACTGTGACTGTATATTCTCTTTATGACTACTCTAAAACTGCCATTTGTAACTTTTTATAGTTTGCAGCTCTACACATTATGCTGTACTACAACTACTATTCTGATCACTACTTATATAACTTATTGCAGTATTAAAATATTACGCTTTACACCCTTAAAAAGGTTGATCCATCCGTCCTCATCAGCTTCTCTGTCATTATTGTCAGCTTTGACTTATTTCAAGATTTATTTTATCTTTTATCAATATTTTTGAAAAACATACATGTTTTTTTTGTATAAAAAAATAAAATACGGAATAAGGTAGGGACCAAAATATAGAGCATTATTACGATTTACCATGATAACGTCGTGGTTGTATTAACTAATTGAAATCTCAGGGATTCTGTTCATATCAACAGCAATTTCTTCACCTAAGCAGCAAAAATCCAATGCCTTTAAAACATTTCATTAATTCCAGTTTAAAAGTCCAAAAAAAATTTTTAAACATGGGAAAACAATTGTGAGATAGTCAAACATCCTTGGGAATAGCTGCTATTGATGCATCTAATACATCACAAAATATTAGTGCTGACATCATTGACACCATTAGCGTAAAAACTTTTTTTCTTCCATCAGTAATAGGCAGCAATATCTGGGCAAACAAGATGGGCAAGATTTGACGAAAGAAAAAAAATGTTTTCTGTTTTTGTAATACTAAACTTAGAACTCAAAACTTTTTTTTTACAAAAAAAAAGTTTGCCTACAGAGAAGAAACACTACCTTGATACTCTTGAATAAAATGGGTATTAAATGTCTGTTTTACTGTCTATCTGTCTGTTGGTATAAAATATCAGTTTTTGATTATACATAAATGCGCCAAATTTTGCTGTAAAAGAAAACGTTTTTTGTGTGATTGAATGAATGAATACCAGTGTGACTGAAGGTACATGTTTTTGCTTCCTTTTATATTCAAGTTTATTATTGAATTTCATGTATTTTTTTTTTTTTTTTGCAGGCTTATCATACAACCAATATCTAAATAATCCAAATAAAATCACCTGGCATTCTTCTTTTTTTTTTTCTATTTTATTTCTGATTCGCATTTTTAATAGAGCAAAAGTTCATTTAAGTTTTGTTTGAAATTTTGTTCACCGTGCTCTACCAACAGCAGCAATATTTTCTATTCAAATTTTGCTGCAAATAGTAAAAGGCAACAGCAACAATAATAACAAATGAAAACTTTTTTGATTCTACTTTTTGTGTTTTTTTTTTTTTTTTTCAATAACAATAGAAAACACGCAGAAAATTCAACAATATGAAGGTAAATAATAGAAAATAATGAAAAAAAGAACCGTTAGTGTTGTGTGATAAATTATCATTTTCCACATTTTACTGCATTCAAGTTGTCTAAGACTTAAATGGCATACCAAAACTAGAGAGAAGGTTAAAAGTAAAGCTCAGCCTTATTTACGGAATGCCCTACACCATAATTGACATATTAAGACAATGACATGATAAGACACTATGATGACTTTGCATGACATGGCATGACACTGTGTTTGCGACGACATGACATAACATAGCATGGTTTTTTAATGAAATTTATACACAAAATTTTGCTTTTTCGGTATTTTAATAGATAAAAATAGTAGTCTTTCCCTGTTAAAAACCTAGGTTGCTTTTTTCTTTATTTTAAATCATTGTAGTAGTCTTTTATAACAACTTGACAAACATTTTCCTGTGCTTCGTAATATGTTCAAAATGTTTAAATCATTGGAATTAAAGGAACACCACCAATATTGTAACCATTATACAATTACACGTCCTCCTAACTGCGAATTTTTTAATAAAACGGAAATTTTTAAATAAAAATGTTTAATGCAAAAATAAAAGAAATGTTTTTTTTGGGTAAAGATTCTTTTGAAAAGCGTACAAGTAAGCAAACAATTCTTTAATCTAAAATATTTTTAGCATTTATAAATGAATGAATTTAAATTTTTTCTTTCCTTTCCTTTATTTTCATGTACTTCTTTTTTCGTAGCGGAATAACAATATTCTACATTCTGAAATTGTAAATTTTAAAAGAAGTTGTTATGCACCTTGATTAAATTAAAAAATGTATTCCAAATAAAAAAAAATACAAAATTTTTCGAAAATTCATAGGGCAGGGCCCTATTCTGTAATTCTCTTAAGCTAAAATGCTAAAATTTTGGGTTTTTGAAACAGGCTGGGCGTTAGAATATATAAAATTAAAAAGTTTAGAGGTAATAGGCATGAAGCTTTTAATTAAATTACAATAAGAGTTCAAGAATTGTATTCGTACCCAAAAAGTCCTAAATCAAGTTTATACATTTTTAGTGATAGAGTTTTAGCTTAGGAGAGCTACAGAATAAGACCTCAGAAAAATAGAATTTAGATTGGAAAAACAGAAATGTATTGCTTATAAACCCAGCAGAAATTTTTTTAAAAATTAGAAAATTGTATTAATAAGTTTAGTTGACCTTATTATTGATTAATATATAAGCTTTTACTTAAGCTTTAGGTCGATTAAATAATTATTTTTTCGATATTTCGCTACTTCACTGCGTAAATAAGAAATATTTCCTGAAGAAGCTACGCAGAGAAGTAGCGAAATATCGAAAGAATAATTATTTAATCGACCTAAAGCTTAATTAAAAGCTTATATATTAAAAATTGGAAGCAATAAATAACATTGTAAGCAATAATGGAGGCATTACATTGTTTTTGTATGAAAAAGCTTAAAGCTTCCAAAAATTCTACACGTTAAGGTATTATTATTGATTTTTTATACTATTTGCTATAGCTCTTAGCATCTCATTTTATACAAAAATCATGCATTATTGGTTCATGCGTATGGGTAAGTGGTTGTTCGCAATATCTCCCTTACAAAATAACTTTCTGGTAAGCACTATTTTCTACTGGGAACTTGTAGTCCTCATTTAGTATGACAAATTTGGAACATAAAAATTTATATTTTCAATAAAACCTTTGCAAAAAACTCTTTTGCTGAGTCTTTTTAACAGAGACAAAATGACCATCGAGACATTCTTATTTCCATAATCAATACATTCATACCTCTGAAGGTGTCAGAACCCTTTTGGGAACGGGAGTTTGGAAGGGCATACTAAGGAAAAAAGAGGACAGGGAGAGACGATTACTCTTTTTGCCTCAGACTAGCGTTAGAGTTTCCTTTTACTTAGTGACTATGATACATACATACATAACTGGATATTACAACCCTGTGTCAGGGTTTTGGCATAGCTTCTCGCAGCACTCATGTTGTATGTGTTAATTTTTATCCATGAGTACCGGGACCTACAGTTTAAAGTCAACCCCGAACGACAGATTTTAGAAGCTTTTCATGGCAATCAATTACTCCCAGAGCTTTTGCGGGAAGACTGCTGAGAGGTAGACGCCGAAAGAAATAATTTTTTCATATTTCTTTTTTTCAAGATGTCAGACCTGAGATTTGAATCCAGCGCTAAAGTCTAAGTAATCCAAGACACTAACCACTATACCACAGCGACTACTTTATAATTGAACCAAAATTAAAACAAGCAAAAGAATTAATCACGTTTCTCTAGAGTTTCTCCGGCCTCATAGATGTTAGATCAGGGTGAATATAAGAAAGAAATAATTTATTCATATTTCTTTTTTTTTCAAGATGTCAGAGCTGAGATTTGAACCCGGCGCTATCGTCTTAGTAAGCCAACACACTACCCACTAGACCACGGCGACTACAGGAACTATGGTAGGAAGTGATTTAAGTAGTGCACTAGATTATATAGGGGCATTTAAATAAAATAGCAACTGTCTGGACTAGTTTGCGCAGATTCTGTGATGAAGTAATCGGGTCATCAGAGTACGTACACTGCACTTGCGCAGCAGTGATGCAAAGTAGAAAGAAGCGCCTTAGGAATTATCAAATACCGGAAAGATGGACACCGGCCGACACTTTAAAGGTCGTCAAGGAGATGAAACTGGATGAGACACTATAGAAACCAAAAAATATATACAATTTCATAGGAAAGCGGGAAGTTGTTTGTTGCATCAGGATATTTAAGCAGATTTTAAGAAGAGATTTTAACATAACAATTAATTGAAATTTAATAATTTATTAGAATTTTGTCATATCCAAATTTAATGTGAGTAAAGTCAAAATAACCACAGCCTGTTATAAAACATCTTAAGACGATTCTAGCCAAAATTAAGTAAAAGTTTGGACCCCTCTTTACTTCCGTTACAGTACATCAGAAAAGTCTATTATTCAAGAAAACGTAACCATGACTTTTCGATTATATATAGAATATATTTTTCACCTATATTTAGCCTGGCGTCTAAATCGTGGCAGTATTTTGAAAAAAATTACTTTCAAAAGCAATGGCAACTTGGGAGAGCTATGAATAAACGATTAAAAAAAAATGGTGTTCGCTAATACTTTCAATGTGAAGGTCATTAAAATAATAGTAACCGCTATCTTGTCAAATACTTTTATTTAAAAGGTCCCAATTAAAATAATATTAAAACTGAACTAAATACCACTTTAAGAAAGTATGTTTCAGCGTTTACGACTACAAATTATTAAATAGCAGAATTAAAACGAGATCATACAAGCTGCGACGACCACCACCGTACTCGCTTGGTATAGTATATGCGGTTGATGGATATATTGACAGTTCTCACTATAAAAAGGATTTCAAAGCTATCAAATAGTGCTGCAAAGACTTACCATGTAATGTGTAAAATTACACATATTTTATTTCCTGAATCGCTGTACATATTTGTTTTTGTATTTCTATGCGGTACAACAATAAAAATGTGTCATAAAAAATATTTAAAATTGATGAAATTTTATTTCAATATGGTTGCTTCCTTTAAATATGATTTTTAATATATTTGTTGCGATTTTTATATCATATTTTACAATATTTTTATACGTATTTGCGTAGTAATATACTCACTGCCTTTTATTTCAGGTAGAATGCATTCAGAATTCTGATTAAATTTTTACTTTTTTCTCTTTCTCCCTTTAATTATTTTGTCTGCAATTTGTCTTGTTAAGATTATGCTTCAGTAAATGTGTAAATAAATGAATGACAAGTGATTGATGGCGTGAAGGCAAGTTAAATGTTGTTTGAGAAAAAAAAAACTGTTTAATTTAAATCCAGAATGCATTAAAAATTTATTAATATTTTCTTTTATTCACATATGAAGGGATACATAAATAAATCTTTTATGAAAATAAAAATTTTTTAAAATTAAAAAACTTTAAATTTTTGGGTAATCTTTTCAAAAACAGTTGTATGACAGTAAAAAGTTATTACATACAAACATACATTATACTAGTCGAAAACTAGTTCAGTATTCCGCTGGTGTTTATATATATTCCTTAACGGATGTTAGTTCTCATAAAGAATACCAGTTTTAGGGTCTCAAGACCAATATAATAATTTTAAAGAGATTTACGTAATAAAGGTCCAATGACTGATTCATTAAAGCATGTAACAGTTTAAAGTGTTTTGCCTAAACAGGCTGCTTTACATCTTACCCAACTACATACTTAAGAAGTTTGTTCATAGCAATCAGTTACTCTCAGAACTTTTGACTGCTAATATGTACAATCATACAGTATTGTAAACATTATGTACCAGCGAGCTACAACAGTTTAATCGATTTGTAATAACATGTTAAGACACAATGAAAACTTTGCATGACATGTCACAACACTGTGTTTGAGACGACATGACATGGTATAGCATGTTGTTTTTTCAAAAATGACAGTTTTACACAAAAACTTCCGTTTTGCAGTACATACTTTAATACACATCATTGCGACAATGCTTTAAGCTATATTTACACCATCTAAGTTCTCATCTGATTATAACAGATTATAACAGTTACAACTCAGACTGCAATAATTTTGAAAATAGAAAATGTTCTATTTTCAATTGGGCTCAGGTAAAAACAATACAAGTTAATTTAGGTTTGTAATTAAACTATCTGAGTCTATCTGAAAGCGCTTTTAATATAAAACTCAGATGACAACTATACACCACCTAATATATATAATATGCTAATATAGCTTTAGTGAATTAATAGATTTCGATACCCTTCCATCATTAATAACTGCCTTTATCCATTTCAGCGCAAAGTCGAGAAGCTCCTAAACAGATTTTAAAGCACTTGTCATGTGTTTGAAAATAATCAATTTGAATTTTGACAGCCACAACACAAACCATTTTTTGGCGACTTCAATTTATGCACTAACAAAGTAATCAACATTACAAACATATAAAGCATTATATCAAATGTGCAATGAAGCTCTAAGCAATTCATCGTCTCGCTTAATTACACTTCAGTTCATCAGGTCTTTCTTTCCGAGTCATATGCGTCTTTTTGTTGAAAAACAGATGGCGAGATTTTTAAATTTACAAAATTCTTCTCTAACCAAGTATTCTGTGTTTTCACTTTCACTTTGATTTGATTAACTTGTCCTATTTAAAACTTTAAGCACATCCTTAAATTTTTATTGATTTCCCTCAACTTAATAAAAAAAAATTATGTAAGAGAAATACCATTAACATGAATAAATTCATATTTTATTAACCAGCATCCCGCCACACAGGAACTTCATTTATAATCAATAATACGAAAATTTCTAAATCTTCCTGTCTGTTGTTAAACTTTTTTTTTGGATGTAATAAAGAGCCACCAGAGCAAAAAAAAAAATTTAAAAACAAGTGATGAAAGATGAGCACGTGTTAACAAAATTTAATGGCAGCATTTAAGAGCAACCAAATAAAATCCAAGAACTTTAAGTGATAGCAGAGGAATGCAAACAAGAATATCGACAAATGGTTGTTTAATAAAAATATTTATGGCACCAGATGCTATTCAATAATTAAACAGCATCATCACTAAATCAATCCTGCAAATATTTATGGCCTTCCATTTTTCTTTTAAGTAAACGGAAATCTGTCAGAAGTCAACAGAACAATTCGACTCACATATGTACTCGCACCATAACAGCCAGCTTAATAGTCCATCGTCATTTTGCACTACGTTGCCTTTTCAGTGTAGAGTAGTCCATAATAAGTAGGCATGAGGAAACACTTTTTGTTGCTGGTGATGTTAAGACAACAAATTAAGTTGCAATTTGCCAGACGCAAAACGTTGCAATATTTATGAGATCTGATATTGTTGGTAGCCAATGAATTTCCAGTTTATCCCTTTTTGTTCTGTATTGTGTCAGTGTTTAATAAAAAGGTTTTTTTTTCTGATGGTATTTGTAAATTGCTTTCTAAAAAATCCCTTTTAGAAAATGTAACAGCAATTGGTAGTAAAAATTTCTAAATTTCTCTAACATGGTTTTAAGTATTATGAAAAGAAATACAAAAAGAATTTTTAGATTCTTGTATTAAAACATGGAACAAATTCTTTAACAAAAGCTATGGACACTTTGTGAACATTTCCAGATTATCAGAGTGCGTTTCTAACAAAGCGCCCTATAGTGATTTTATGGTTTAGAATCCTTTTGCACTACAGGTTTTATTTATATATGTAGTAACTAGAGTACTTTAAAAATAAAATTAAGTCAACCAGATATATTAAATAAAATTTTAATTAAAAACGAGAATATTATGAAGTAATAAAAACAGAAATAGAAACGGTAATCACCGTGATCTAGTGGTTAGTGTGTTGGCTTACTAAGACAAGAGCTCCCAGTTCAAATCCCAGCTCTGACATCTCGAAAAAAATATGAAAAAAATATTTCTTTCGGCGACTACCTCTCAGCAGTTTTCTGGTGAAAGTTCTGAGAGTAACTGATTCCCATCAACAAGCTTCTCCAGTCTGTCGTTTGGAGTCGACTTTAAACTATAGGTCCCGGTACTCATGACTAAAATTAACACACACAACATGGGTGCTGTGGAAGAAGCTAGGCCGTAACCCTGAAACAAAGTTGTAATGGCCAGTTATGTATGTCAACTATGTAATAGCAAAAGAGCTGATAAGGACTTTGAAAAAAGTCAAATCAAGGAATAAAGTTACTCATCCATTTAATGTCAACCACTCAACAGTTTGTCGGATTGCCGTCAGAGAAATAAAAAACAAAAAATTGAAAAGAAGCAAGAAGTGGTCGATCTCGTAAAGCTACTGGCCGCTAGGACTTTCGAGTAGTAAACACTGTAAAAATCGACCCACTGAAATCGGTAGTAACAGTGACCAGTTACGCAAACCAGCAATTAGTAGTTCCTGTTTGCGTTCATACTCTTAAAAATCGGATAAAATACCAGCCAAGAGCAACTTAGTTATGTTAACTTTGCCAGTCGGTAACTGCATTGGTTTAAAGGAGCAATGGGATAAAGGGTAGTGGGGAGATTTGTTTGGCACTAATGATATAAATTACATTCGTCGGCCGTCAAAAGAAAGAAAGTGAACAACTGTTTGAAATGGTGTGTGATAAAAACTAATTATATTTCGCTACTGTACATATTTTATGTACGAGTATGTACATGTCGTTACAACCCATAACAGTCTAACTCTTAAAGTTTAGTTTTAAGTATTATCCTATGCAATTAGTGACTAGAATGGACCTTTTCTCATTAAATGTTTAGTATCAGTATGTTTTTTAATTGTTAGGGCTGCTTCAAATGCAAACCTAAACTTGAAAAAGAAATCGATAACCTTTTTGGTGACCCCCCCGATACCTACACATATGATCAAAATAATCTTTTATGACAACAATGAGATACAAACTTATTTTTTTCGTCAGAAACGCTTTAATTATATCAAAGCTAAATTCTATTAAGAATTTATGTAAATTGTTTTTCAAAATAATTTTTTTAAAATCAAAGGAAAAAATTACGGAATTCTACGCAAGCTGAACTGAATATTTTTTCGACCTACTCCAGCTACATACGTTAGTCTTATCCGAGTTCCTTGTGTTCTGTGGATATGCATGATAATCTTCAACTAGTTAACTCACACTTTTTATAGAAATCATATATTGGAATAATATTTTTTAAATATATTTTTAATGAGTTATTGTGAAACATAACATAGTCTTTCACCATCATTGCATTTTTGCAATACAATTTTTTTTTTTCTTATTGGGATTCGAACTCGGATTTTCAGACCATATGACACTAATGCTATTTGCTTGCTCTGCCTTCGACGGCGACTAATGTGAATAAAATGGAATAAGAGAGCAAAAAGAAAAAGGTGTATTTGAAAAGCAAAAATACATTTATAAATGCGTTCAAAGCACGGTGTAACAAAATTAAACCTGAAAAATTATATTATTTTCCTAATCGATCCCTGTCGACTATATGTACTTTCAAATATCTGTGTTTGAAATTCACTAAACAAATCCAAAATATCGAATTAGAATGAAAAACAGTTTTCCTGAGTTTTTTTTCACTAAATTAGTAATAACTTGTTCAAATGCATACAATTTTAATACTAAACTCAAAGGGTATCCTTTAAGGTACTCGTATTATAGAAAGAATTAGATTTTAAACTTCGATGAAGTGTTAACGGCTTTTAGCGCCATCAAGCGCTGAGTAGGTGCAATTTATATATTTTGAAAAGCTCATAAATTAATCAATTTGTTTCACTATTACAAATATTCTCTTAAAAAAAGTTCGACAAAAACTCTTTGAGAGCGTCTTTTTTAATAAAAAAAAGTAACGGTTTAAACAAAACACCAACTCCGTTTTACAACAAAAATTACCAACAAATTAAGTATAAATTTAATGTGCATTGGTGTTATTAAATTTTGAATTTGCATTATTAATTTTTTTGCAGTTGGAAAATAATTTGTTTGAATTTTTTTATTTTTTTTTTTCTTACCGGCGTTTTAAAAAAGTGCGACCATTCGACCCTGAACTTGTTAGATATGCGCATGACGTAAAAACACAGAAAAAAGAGAATGTAAAAATATATAAATTTTCTCGTTTTAAACAAGACACTATAGGGTTGCCAGTTTTAAAAAATTAAATACTAACTTTTAATAAAAAAAATAAATAATAAAATATGTATGTATGTATGTATATTGAACATTTTCTGTTAAATACTTTTATCTGATGAAGAAAACAAAAACTGTTTTAACACAGCATTTTGTTTTACTTCTCTTCTTAAGTTGGTGAAGCAAAAGCCAAAAGCTAGCAGGTAAGTTCTAATATGTACTGAGGCTTTACTCTGTAACTCTCCGACGAAAGCAACTATTGAACGTTTATTGTAATTTACAAGCTTCATGCCTATTACCTCTAAACTTTTTAACTTTATATATTCTATTTGTAGATTTCTTATTTTCCTTATAATAGTATTAAGAGGATATATTGGTAACCCTGTCTAAGTATGAATGGTGGTGGTTCAACTAAAAAAAACTACAACATTTTTAGCACAATTATACAGATGTTTATTTACTCACCAGAGAATAGAACTTCTTGATGAACCACCTCAAACGTAATTGAGTAACCAACATGTGAAATAGCAGAACATTTTTACAATAACAATATTAACGCAAATTTTAGAGGACAGAAACACAGTAAAACGAATTGAAAGCAAATTTGTGTATTTATTTCCGAGAACAACAAAAGTATTTCATCACATTATCATTTAGAATTTATTTTATATTTTGGATTTATTTTTATGTTTAACACCAAATTAGTAGCACGACTACACAGTGAATAAAAAATAATTACATACTTATGTACCCATTTAAAAAAAAAATTACATGTACCTATACCCAAAAAATTTTGAAAACACGTACAAAAAGGTAAGAAACTTAAAAATATCTAAAAACACTTGAGTAATAAAAAAAACATGAATAAAAACTTTCTTTTTGTTTAATTACAATTCAATATTTAGAATTATTTATTTTATTTGAGTAAATTTCTGTTAAATTGTTTTTTTTTTTTTAATTTTTTTTTACACACGGCATTTACTATTATTAGTTGTTATTATTATTACTATTAGTTGTTGTTATTTTTTATTAAGTATACTAAACTTTTGGCGCGAACTCATGAAAAAACAAAAACCACTGCTGTTTCTGTATATGTACACCGCTCTTCTTTAGAACAGCAACAGACCGTTTTAATGAAACAATGGTTTCGTCACAACTAAACTAATGTGTATTTTCGGGGGGCAATCATTATAAAGCAGAAATGATTTGTTAACCAACGAAGTACAAGGGGGAGTGGAAAAACACGTTGAATCGTGTTTGAGCAATACTGACAACAACAATATCAACATAAGCAGCTGTAACAGTAAATACCAGCAATTGCTCATTATTTGTTTGTGTTTCTGTTGTTGTTCCTTTTATTAATTTTTGTTCCTAATTTTACTCTCCACACACAACCAATAAAGACTCATTGGGAAAAAAATCCCCTCAACAGCTGATACTAATTTTTGTTATTGTAGTTATAAAGAAAGAAAAAAGAAAAATTGATTTCTCATTTGCTTTGTTTTGTTTGCCCTCTACATAAATATTTATGTATGCATGTATTTTTAGTGGAATCAACGCGCTGATTCTTTTTACACAGTTTTAGCGTTTTTATATTAAACGTTTTGAGTGGCATTAAATTTCTCCTTGTAACAAAGTACAAGTAACATTTATGTATTTATTTAGGTAGGAAAACTTCAGTTGACATGGTAACAATAACCATCCATATCTTTACGATAAAGTATATGGATCTACCCTAATTTTGTAAGTTTTTTTTTAGATCCAAAGCATATATTGTTATGTACATTTAAAAGCGACAGACTTTAAAAAAGCTCTATCAAACCTAGAACACTAAATCCAAGTCGTTCAAATGAATGTAGACGTATTGCTGACACAGGGCCAAATCATTAAAAGACCTATACAAAATTGCTTTAGTCTAGTCTTTTGTAGAACTCGAGCTTTTCTTGTGCTCATCTAAAATGATTTTTGCATCAAAACTCCGTAAAAGAAATCGCCTATTTTGCTTTTTAAAATCACAAAATTGACAACTCTATTGAAATTCTCTCACATTTTTTAAGCAAATAGCTAATAACTAAACACAGAGGCTACTACAGACCGCTGACCACAATATACATACATAACTGGCCTTTACAACCCTGTGTCAGGATTACGGCCTAGCTTCTCACAGCTCTCATGTTGTGTGTGTCAATTTTTATCCATGAGTACCGGGACCTACAGTTTAATTTCGACTCCGAACGACAGACTTGAGAAGCTTGTTCATGGCAATTAGTTACTCTCAGAGCTTTTGCCAGAATACTGCTGAGAGGTAGTCGCCGAAAGAAATATTTTTTTCATATTTTTTTTTTGAAGATGTCAGAGCCTGGAGTCGAACCCAGGGCCCATGTCTTAATAAGCCAGCACACTAACCACTAGACCACGGCGACTACAATATGCTATGCTTTAAAATACAGTCATTTATATGAAAACGATTATTTTGACGACATTACGGCTAGGCAAGGAATTTTGTCACTGGTACTGCCGTCACATTAGTCAAATATTTAGCCAAAACAGCGTACCCTTATTTTACATAAATATTTTACACAAATATTCGTATGTACTTATCTTTATGCCAACATTTTAGTAAAAGTTATTTAAAATCAAACGTTAATAGTAAATAATATTTAAATATTTAAGATGTAACACAATAAAAACTAAATAAAAGTTTCTATAAAATATGTATTTTCGCTTTCTTAGTCAAAGATTTGACATTAAAGACGGCAGACCACCGCCTATAAACTGCAAACAATAGAATACCATGGGTGCATGTAAAAATTAACAAGTTTCCGACTAAGTTTCCGACTAGTTTACGCTAATTTCTGTTTCTGTTGAGGATAAAGAATAAGTTAATGCTGGTAAGAAAATAAAATGAATGAAATATGTAAAGGTTTTGAAATGGCAATACATGAATTATAAATTAAAAATGTGAAGCGGAGAGTAATCATCTTATTTTTTGCTGCTTCCTTGAAAATAGTTTTGTAACTAACTAGTTGGCAAAATTGGTGGCTTGCAGCCTTAAATATATTTAAAGCAATTCTGAATTCTGATTTAAAGGAAATAGGAAATAGTGTTAAAGAAGGATTGAAAATAAACAATTCTTTGTTGATTATTTTGGAACACAAATTGTTTAAAAACGTGTATCTAAAATCTAATTTTAATTTACTAACTACTTGACGGCAACTGTTTTGTAGTCGTGTAGCCTACTTTGGTCTGTGTGCTTAAATAATATTTTTTATGAAACCGGTGTTTCTTGCTGTTGTTACCTGCAGCCTAATTCTGTAAGTCGCTAAAGCTAAATTTCCATCGCTAAAAATGCATAAAATTGATTTAGCGATTTTTGGCAACATATTCAATTCTGTAACTTCTAATGCTAAATTTGGCATACCGTTAAAACTGAATTCGCCGCAATTTGAGCGTGTATTTCTCTCATCGCCAGTGTTGCCGTTTTGGTTATTTTTAACCAAAATTGGTTACTTTTTTCTTCAATGTGTACATGTGGACTTTTTTCTTATTTTGGTTACTTTTTGTCTCAAGGAAATTAATAAAATATTTCGAGTAATAATATTAATAAATATAAATACTATCCAACAAAAATATTTTTGTGGTGTGTACAAGTCGGTTAAATTTAATATCTAATGTACAAATTTGGGCCCGGTGATAATTTTAGTTCAAAAGAAAATATTCATACTTGATAGTACATAGAGATTCTATGTTTAAAAACCAATTCAATACTTAATAATTAAAAACCTGTTTGAAAATTGTCTATAAAATTATTATGTTTAATTAATTAAATGTTAAAAAATAAAAATTGTTGTGTGTTCAAGAAAAGCTCACTCAACTAGTTTTTATTTAACATTTTCTTAAAAAAAATGTCCAGAAATACGAATTGAGATTCTACTGTATTCTGATAAAATGGCCACTTGCCAAAAATTTTCAAATGTGATTAAAAACAAAATAGTTTTTAGTTTATAAGTGCTTATATAGAACATTTGACAGGATTCATATACATATACTATATACATAAGTACATACAATATGAAATGGTTGTCACCATTTATCTACATTTCTCAATTAGCATATTTTCTCGAGAAGCGTTGTCAGCCATAAATAGCCCTTGATATATATTTTGGAATGGCTTGTTAATGATAAACTGAACTTCAGCTCAATTCTTAAAAACATTGAAACAGTCGCTACAAAAAATATTCCTCTGCGATAAATATTTTAAACTGAAAAATGTATAACGTGTAGTCTTATTTTGATAAGTAAGTTTTTTACATATTCTAGCAAAACTAATTGATTTTGGTAAATTTCAATGCAGACGTTTAACTGGAAATAAGCAAGAAATTTGGATACGAATGATTTTAATATTTTTGGTTACTTTTTGATCAATTTGGTTACTTTTTTTTGGAAATTTGGTTATAAAATATTGAAGGCTGTGGCAACACTGCTCATCGCTAAAATCCATTATTTTGTATTCTCTAACGTTAAATAAGCTTCGACGTCTCCAAAAATTATAAAATTTTAGCTACGAAAATTTTAATTTAAGTGCCAAAATGTAAGCTAAATATAAATTTTGTTTTAATTGATGTTTTGTTATGTATTTAAATATATATTTTTTAACTTTTGCGGAATAATGGAAGACACAACTAAAAGGGTGACAAAAGAGCAAAAAAACATGCTCATTCAGTATTTGGAGGATCATAGAGAATTTGCACATGACAGGTAAAAAAGTCATTTATAATTTCTTTTACGCAAATATATTATTTTTTTTTTAGATTTGTAAATTCAACGGGAGCAAAAAGCCTTGCTGAGCAATAGGAGCATTTAGCCGAGAAGCTTAACTTATTGGTTGGTGCATTCATAAGTGGAGAGGATTGGAAGAGTACTTGGACAAATATGCGGTAAGTTATAGTACAAAACTTTTATGTTTAAGCATTTTATTCCATTTTTTTTCATTTAACAGAAGCAAGGCAAAACAAAAGTTCCAAGAGCATAAAAGCTCTTTAGAGTGAAGTGGCATAAATGGCCCTCAAAATTTAAAGTTAACTGAAATGGATGATCGCATAATTGCCATCATGAGGAAGGAATCTTTGGTGGGACAAGCAGAAGTCGGCGAACCTCTGGTAGGTTTTTACCAAATTTGTTTAATTAATTTTTGAATAAAAAAATTTTTTATTGTGTAGAGAGACGCAGAACTTACAGCAAATGTTTCTTTAACATCAGAATTTAATGATTCCACACCATCTTGCTCTTATGGAACCGCAAGAAGACTTTACAATATTTATTAATTTAACGGTCTTTCGATTTTCTTAAAATTAGATAAATTATTAAAACCTTAAGTTATTTTATAAGAATTATATTCAAAACTAATACTATACAATTTTTATAAAACAATTTTATACTTTCTTATTTTTTGAACTTGTAGGGAAAACAACACTCGGCATTTACCCAAAAGTAAATAAATTCTTTGTAGTGTTACCATCTTTCAACAAATAAAAAAATTCACACTTGTAGTGGCGAAATGCCTCACATAGATTATATTTTTAAATATCATTTATATATACATATGCATATGTATGTTGCAAAACTATAATACAATTTAGATAAATATTTTAAAAATATCATTAAAAATTCACGTTTGAATCCAAAATAAATTACAAAAAAAAATAAATAAAAATCAATTTAGAGAAAAAAAAAAATTTTAAACATAGGCAACTCTAATAAGAAATAACAATGAGAGAAGAGAATAGTATAGTGATAGCAAATAAGCTACGGCGAAAAACTTATATTTTGGCTAAGCTGTTAGACTTCCAGAATACAAATTGAGAGACTTTGCTAAAATATTTGCCGTAAATTTATTTTAGCGTTTTAGCATTTTAGCGTAAGCTTTAGCTAAGAGAATTACAGAATTAGGCTGCTGGTGTTGATTGATGAATTTATTTTTAATTTATTTCGAAAATTTTTTAACAGTATGGCCGACAATTTTAAAATTAAACTTTGAAATTTATATTTAAAAATAAAAAGAATTCAAAATATTCCACTTTAATGCAGAAATCACTGTTTTTTCATTGAATATTTAATTTTGAAATAAAAGTCAGCATATGAAAAGTAATTTTATGCTGCGTGTAGGTACCATTATCTTTCAACTGCCGCATACTGATAAGGAAAATATTCTGAATAAAAATAAACTATATTTCCTAATAAAATAACACAAACAATAGGTATTACTATAGCAATAAACACATATAACATACAAAATACAAGTAAATTAATGTCAATTATTTAAAAATTATTTATTGAACGTATTGTGTTCGTAGTTTAGTAGAATGTGCCCTGTCGGATTTTATGAACTAAAGCTATATATGTACATATGCATGTTCAGATTTCAGACACTATTTTATGGAAACATTTTATACAAAAATTTTGTTTTATACTTATATAATAAACAAAATACATATATGTTTCAATATTATATTGGTTCCGCTTTTTTTCATCAAATATTTGACAACTTTGAACATAGCTTAATTTCTAAAAATTTGTAACTCAAAACTGATGCAATTACTATTGATAAAATGAAAAACCAAAGAAAAAAAAGGAAGAAGAAATATAATAGCCAATTTAAATCAGAGTAGGAAAATAAACAAAACTGAACGATTGATCTCATTTTATTGTATTCTTTACAATGAGTAAAGCAAAAATAAAACAGGAACAGTGAGAAAGATTGTCCCATTTAATTTTGTATATTGTTTTTGTTTTGAGTACTACAAATACACTAACTCAAATGTGCGTAGGTACAACAAAAAATGAATGAGAAGGAAAAGGATAGAAGAAGAGAAAAAGAATAGAAGAAGAGAAAAAACAACAAAAACAAAGCAAGCACAAGAGCGAAAAGATAATTGTTTCATTTGCGCTCTTTCTCATTTAGAAAGTATTTGTTTTGATTTTGCTCATATACAATACCATTAAAAAATTTTTGAAAAGTGTATGACTTTGTTGTAACTTTTGCGAAATGTTTTGTTTGTTTGCCCACTCTGATTTAAATATGTTTTTGTTTCTCGTAGGTTTTTTAAAGTTTCTATCTAATGAGTCAGCTAGTTTCTTTCTTTAACTTTTAATGATTTTGGTTATAATTAGTTGAAACTTATTCAAACTCAGTAAGACTAGCTCATATGACAAAATGTTTTAAAACCCAATAAAACTGTTCTAAGTTAATGTGTGTTTAATTGAAATTATTGAAATCAAATGAAACTTTTCTATACAAATGTGTTTTAAGCACCATATGCTAACTTATGGTTAGCTAAGCTAAAACTTATGCAAAGTGCGTGACTTTTCACCGTCTCGTATGATATTGTGTTTTATAATCGAATAAACTTTTTCTATGAATAAGTTTTTGAATTACCCTCAAATCCCGACAGGGTATTTATTTGGACAAGGTCGAATAATGAAAACAAACATTTTTAGGTAGATAACTACCCTGTCGGACTTTTATGATCTACATTACTCACCACTATTTATTAAGGGCAACTCAAAGCAGATATTAAAAAAATTAAAAACTAAATACGAAAAAAAGAAAGAAAAAATAGGTCAATTTATGCATACTTATGTATGTATATGTTTTCGTTTCTTTTCGAATTCAACTCATGGTATCGTTTGATATACATACATACATATCGTCATATTAACGGACGTAACTGCACTTTTTGATGTTTTACAGGAAAAGCAAAAAACCTTAAAATAAAAATTTTGTAAATCCTGAAAGTTATATGATTAGCATAAGGTATAAGGATTAGCATCCCTATATACAACAAATGAGTTTATATGTTAGGTTTTCATATACATAAATATGTATGTTGTTATGTCTTCTTGCATTTAGAAATACCCGCACTAGTAGTTAAGTCCATTTGGATTTCGTTAGTAAATTCGCCATTTTTGATCGTAGGAATCTAAAATTTTGCACAAACATGTATTTTGATATAACGAACCATAATTAATAAAAAAAACACTTTTTCTAAATTTTGTGTAGTTACGTCCGTTTGCATTTAATAAGACGATATATCATTTGCTTTAATTCGTATCTGGCTCATAGTGCCTTTTTGTGTTATGCATCACAAGCTAACTTACAATTAGTTAACTTATGGTTAGCTGAGAAAAGTGAGTCAGTACTCATGAGCTCGTACGAGTATAACATCGTGTAAAGGCCAATTTACACTATACATGTCAAAATCAATTTAGAATAGAAAGTAGCATAAGTTTAAGCACAATGTAAGATAATTTTCCTGAAGCTCCTCAGAATAATCGTTTACAACTGCCACTGCAAATTCATTCGAGGTAAAAAATTGGCCAGAAAGAAATTGTTTACATATTTGAACAAATAGACGTCAGAGAGTTCTAAATCAGGGTAGTCAAGAAATCTTGTTAAATTTTGCTTTTTTTAAAACATCCTTTGTCTTGATAAAACCTATTAGTTCGTGTTATAAACCGGGTAATTTTTCTTAAATTTTCAAATCGAATTGATCCAAAATTTTTAAATAATTACCCAATTCACAAAATGTTATAGTTGTCCTAGATCGGTAGAAACTATGACAAACTACAACTATTGTACATAATGTTGTTGGTAATTTCCATGTCAAAAACTACTACAATATGTACGACAATTTTTCCTATGTTTCCGAAATGTCATATCAATATACCAGAGTTGGAAAAATTTTTTTTTATTTTTCATGTCATAGTTTCTACCGATCTACGACAACTACAACATTTTGTGAATTGGATAAATGTTTTTTTGTTTTAACTCTTTGAACAAATAAAATAACTTTGAAATCTCAGAAAACCGTTGCCCTATCCTTGCTAGCCGATTGAACTGTGCTTGTGTTCTTTGGTAGTCTTTCACTAGCTTTTATCTCTGGCACCTAAAATACATTTTATTTTGCTAAAATCATTCTAAACGGGCTTGAGCATAATCAAATGTACTCAAACATTTGGACTTTCTCTCGTGGATCGTCCAATTAATCAGGAACTTTAGCTATGGTTTTTGGCTGTGTTGAAGTTTTTGGTTGTTCACCTACAATTCTTGTTCGGCCTAGTTTCAATTCAGCAACTCAATTTTTAATTTCGAATTTTTCTTTTATAAAAAAATAACTGAAGCGCTTTCTTGAACAGCTTTTACAATAGGAATGAATTGTCAGAACATATCATGCTACCCTCATAATATTAACTTCTTCCTCAGTTTTGTATTACGAATATATACCTAGTACTTATTCGCCGTGGTCTAGTGGTTAGTGTGTTGGCTTAGTAAGACATGAGCCCTGGGTTCGACACCCAGCTCCGACATCTTAAAAAAAGAAATATGAAAAAAATATTTCTTTCGGCGAGTACCTCTCAGCAGTCTTCTGGCAAAAGCTCTGGAGTAATTAATTGCCATGAACAAAATTCTCAAGTCTGTCGTCCGGAGTCGACATTAAACTGTAGGTCCCGGTACTAATGGATAAAAATTTACACACACAACAAGAGTGCTGCGTGAAGCTAGGCCGTAATCCTGACACAGGGTTGTAAAGGTCAGTTATGTATGTATGTACTTAGACAGATAAAAGTACATTCTTCAGAACCGTTTAATATTATTTTATTGTGATTTGTTTTATTAAAATTAAAATAATAAAAATAATTTATAATACAATTAAATAAAATACTTAAAGTAATCGGGGGCATATTGATAAATACATACTCGCACTTTCGTGATCTCGAACACATTTGAGAATTAATTAAATTAATTAAAACTAAATTTAAACAAAAGAAGTAATAAAATCACACAATATATAAAAAGAAAAAGAATAAACAAAATTTTAAACATACATAAGACTAGCCATTACTACTATTAAAACAAAACAAATAAACTTTAATGATTGCAACACTAGTCGTTGGTATGATCACGTATCCAGTCCACATATTCACTGACTCTGGTATAAACACCCGGATAGCCAGGCTCACCACATTTATTGCCAAACGATACAATACCCAATTGTATCCAACGAGAATCATATTGCAGCATAAGAGGACCACCAGAGTCACCCTAGGTAGGTAGATAAATTTATTAAAATAATTTTAAGGCACAAAACCTTTACAAAGCTTACCTGACAAGCATCGACACCACCATCAGAATAACCCGCACAAATGAAATTCTCATTGATAGGTTGAAAATAGGAATGATCACAATCTTTATTGTACCATATTGGTAATTCAGCTTGTCGCTGTGATGTGGATTCCTTGCCTCCATAGTAGGTTGTACCCCAGCCAACAACTGTGGCTCTTTTAGTTGGCAAATAATTTTTAGGTGGCATTCCTATTCTTGGCAAACACACGGGTATAACATATTTCGATTTGCGTACAGGTTTATCCAATACCAAAATAGCAATGTCATTATAGAAACCAATGCGGGAGAATCTTTCATGAGCTCGTACTTCCTTGACGGCAAATGTAACCGGTGCTGAAGGTTCAGCATCTGTGGAAAGATCTATATCACCTAAACGTACCGTAAACTGACGAGCTGCAAACCTGTTTTAGGTATTAGAAAAGTTAGAAGAAATTATTTTTCATATTCAATTTTGTGTACTCACGGTTTCTGCCTGGAATCTCGGGTACAATGGGCCGCTGTCAAAATATATTTTGAACCAATTAAAGAACCACCACACCAAAATTCAGTACGTTTAGGGCCATGCAAAAATATTGCTGCCATCCAGGGCCATTGTCCATTAGGTGATTCAACACCGCCCACAATACGCCCAGTCGAATATTCCTGTTGTCCACACTCCGCAGGATCCACTATGCCATTACTACCTAGAAGCTCTAAACCACTAGGATCTAAAGGTGCTTCAGTAGTGGTAGTAGTTGTGGTGGTGGTAGTAGGCTTACCTTGAGGTTTCAATACTAAGTTCGTGGAAGAAGTGGGTTTTTGTGGAGGCCTTCTGGTAGTCGTAGAGGGCGCTCTTGTTGTCAGTTTCAAAGGTCTTTGAGTCGTTAACACAGTTGATGATTCCGACAGAGGACAGCAAACACCCGGCACAAAGAGACTCTTGAAACATAAGGATTCTCTTAAACCACTCAGATTAAGCAGTAAAGCGGGACAGCTGCTTAAATCTTCACAACGTCCTGGTCTACCACTGGGAGTTTTACAACGATTCTCTACATCTTTAGCTGTTGACTCATAGCTAGGTAGAGCTAGCGAATCTGGAATAGGATTAGAGCTGGTGGCTGAGGTAATTGGTCTGAGAGTAGTTGGTATAGCATTGAGGGTGGTTGTATTAACTTGTGATTCGCCAGTGGGTTTTTTTATTTTATTTTTGTTTGTCTTCTTTTTCTTTTTTCTTTTCTTAATCTCCTTATTCTCCACAAAGAGCGGTTGAGTCAAGGACTCATCTTGTCCTATCCTTTTAGTAGCTATTTGCACATCAGCACTCGGCTTACTAGACTGCAAAGAATCTTTTGATATAGAAGTTGTTACAACATTACCAGCTACTTCTTCGGAACCCTGAAATGTGGGAGATTTTGTAGTGGCAATGGTGGTGGTGATGCCTGTTGTTGTTGACGTAGTTGTATGCCCAGAATCTGATTTAGCATTCTGTCCACCACGCATAGTGTCAACTAACATTTGACCCACAGTATTTATGGCACCCAAAGCATCTGAGAAGCGATGAAATGTCGATTGTGAAAATACACGTGGAAAAGATTCATTGCTATCGCTACTACTAGTGCTGCTGTTGCTCTCATCACTTTCCTCATCGTAGTACTCGGTGGAACCCTCTTCATCTTCAGAATCGTCTTCAGCCAAGGAATCTGCTACAGAATCTGATTCCGATTTTGAATCAGCATTTTGTCTCCAATTTTTATTACGTCCTACTCTCTGATCATTAAGACCCACTAGTTGTTTGGAGAATGGTGAATCCGATTGTGACTGGAAAAAAGACGCTGCCTTAAAAGTAGTTATGAATCCAAACTCACTTGTTATGTGTCGGGTTAATCGTGTACATTTTAAATGAGTAAATACTTACATTGATCGTTCATTAAGTGGCGAGGCTCATAGTCATCATAATCATCTTTGGAGGCGGCCGTAATTGGTAATATAAAGGCTGCTATAAAACCTGAAGAGAAAAAAGATTATATACAAAGAAATTAAATAATAGCTTATAAGGTTTTAATGATCTATGAAGATAATAAATATAAACAATATTAGATAAATAATAAATAGCAGAGATTTTAAAGAACTGTGGTTTGAGAATTACGCTCTAAAACTCACGCCTATCTGATCTTAAGCCAAACAAATTGGTAATGGACTAGCACAAAAAGTTTTTTTATAATCTTATAAATACTTTAAGTGTACAATATACACCAGTGCTGGCAAAGTCTTGAGTAATGGGTACCGAGTATCGAGTATTTTTAGTCATTTTTGGGTACTCAATACTTAAAAGTAAGTACTCAATACTTTAAGAGTTGTATTTTTTCTTCGAAGTTGTATGGAAAATTTAAATTGTAAAGACTAAACAAATTTCTGTCTAAAAACACAATACTTTATGAAATTGTTTCCTCTTAAAAATTAAATCCGTTAAAAGTATTGAGTAGTATTGAGTACCCAAATGAAAGTACTCAATACTATCGAGTAATGAAAAGTAGTAGAATTTGACAGCACTAATATACACTGCTCATACATCATTATTATTCAGTGTCATTTGGTCATTAGTGATTTTCGTAAATATGGAATTTTAATAATTGAGTAACAAACAATTCAGTCAATTCGTCATTAAAAAATAAAAATAAACAATTGTAGTAATAAAGTGCTCCAATTTATTTTTGTTTTTATTTTAAAAACTAAAATCTATTCATTCGTCTAAGTATTCAATAATCTAAAGTACAAACAAGACTAACAACTGAATACCATTCAGACAGCCAAATTTGACAAATTGACAGTCAAACTAAGTACTGAATGTTTTTATTCATAAGTTCAAAAAAAAAAATCATACGTAATGAATTGTTAAACTGAAGAGTCACCTTTAACCAGGTTTTTATAATTAAACTGAATTTATTTTCAGCATTTTAGTGTTTAAAAAAATGTATTTGGACTTCCAAATATTTGTTTGAATGTGTATTTTTTTTCAACTAATTTGTATGCAAAACCCGCAGCTATACTTGCGTGCATACACTTATGCATATACCGTTAGCTGAAATGCAAAAACACGTAAATAAAATGTTTACTATTTTGAAATAAAGATATATATATATGTTTAAAAACAATACGAATCAGTATCAAGTTTTATTTTACATGAAATTATCAATATGAACATTTTTATTGATGAACCTTCGTGACAACAACATAAGAGGAGACACTTCTGCATTACAGTTTCATTGAAGTGACACTTTACCTAAGAATGTCCAAACTTGGCGACATTGTTTGTTATGAGTCGTTTTTAAATTGAACTCTAAAGGATTTTGTCTGCTATATCTCTCCACTTGGGGGGTTAGAGCACTCTCACAGAAACTCAAACGATCGAGTTTCAAATCCCAGCGAAGGAGAAAAATTAAAAATAAAATTTTCGGTTTTTCAAAAATTATAATTTAAAAATAAGAGGTTCCTAGGTGAATCAGGGTGATATTTTTCGATAGGGTCTCTACATTAACGACACATTATGTAAAAATTCACTATGACTCTCTATGATAATGTCTATCAGAACTCACCAATACCCGGACTTCTACGAGACAAAATCAACTTCAGTCATATATGACGTTTTGGACAAATGCTTTAAAAATTCATGTATGACCCCAACTGTCATCGATGATTTAGCATTGTCGGCGTTTGTCACGATGATTCAGTGCGATTTTCGCCATCGGGTTAACCGGGAAAAGATTTCATTAATGTACAATGATTTGTAGCTCTTGTACGAATTCTAACTTTTTATCATTGATTTATCTGTTAGGTTATCTTTTAAAGTGTACAAAAAACTCATTTAAAAAAAATTAATTATGGCCTAACTATATTAAGGTAGCGATATTTAAATTCATAATACTATTCTTGTTTGCTTAGCGATATGAACCTGCAGAATTAGGAAAACATACTTGGCGATAAGCCAGAAAAACGTTTCCAATGTCAAATGGAAAATTGCGAAATTACATATTCAAAGTACCATATTAGTACCATTAGTACTGGCATATTGCAAAACAATCAAATATCTACGAATTTTACTGTGTTAACTGGTGTTTAAATTTCAAAAAGTTTAACATGATTTTATTTTCTTTTAGTACCAATTTTATTATCAAAATGTTAGATACATTGAAATATAGAAGTACCAAAATAAAAGTACTTTATGAATTGCAAATGCGGTATATCAAAATAGTTATCATTTTGTTAGAAACAAAAAGCAGCCTTTTTTATACCGGGTTATACATTTTTCAGTTTTCAAAGTGTAGCTAAGTAAAATTCAAATAAAGCAAGCAACCATGACACAGAGTTCAAAATATTTTTTTAGAAGAATAAGTACCAACATTAAAAATAAAGATGAAGAGTACCAAATTTAAAGTTTTTCTTAAATTTAAATGAAAATACATATATAGTATAACTGGCCATTACAACCCTTTTTCACAGTTACGGTCTAGCTTCTCATCGCATTTACATATATTGTGTGTGTCAATTATTATCCATGAGTACCGAAACCTACAGTTTAATGTCGAAACCGACCGACAGACTTTGAGAAGCTTGTTCATGGCAATCAGTTACTCTCAGAGCTTTTGCCAGATGACTGCCATATTTCTTTTTTTTTCATGATGTCTTGTCTAGTAAGCCAACTCACTATGGCGATACAAAATTTTCTTATTTTGTTACATTTTAAAAAGTAAACGCATACTTATTCCCAAGGCAATATGCCATATAGGGCACCAGTAAGGTAAATGTACGAATTCTTAACAAAATAAAAAAAATGTGTAAGATGTTCGGTTTCAACTTGTGGCACATCTCATGCCACAATCAATTTATTACGTCAAACGTTTGATGGCCGTTTAACCCATTTCCGCCCGCTGTACTATATATAGTACACAACTTAAAGTTCAAGTAAAAATTATAAAATGCAGTTTTTTACTCAGGAAACGCTTTTTATCAGTCAATAAGAGTACATGCAACATCCACGTAGCTGCTGTACATCAACTTATCATATCATAGTTGAAAAATATCAATTATGGGAATCTCCATTTTGGCTAGTGATTTATTTCTTGTGAGATTGTGAATGGCTATGTAGTTTATTTTACATCAGTTAACTTTAAAGAACGTTAAATAGCAGTTTTTTACTTGATAACATCACATTCTAACAAAAGCAATATAAAACAGTTTAGTTCGTATAGAATTTTTTGAGCTATATCATATTAAGTGCTGCTGTACTAAGCTTAGTACACCTGAAAAAACAACTCAGCATATTTTTTTTTTTTGTTTTTTTCTTTTACTGTACTGTAAAAAATGTTGTTTAAATCTAGTAATAAATATTGAATTTTAAAAATTGTTCTTGGTTTTCATTTGGGCGTTAATGGGTTAAATAGCCGAAATGGTGATGTCAATTTAATGCCAACAAGCTGCGGTTTGACACCGTTGGACTATTTTTTGTAGGTTGTCGTTAAACACAAGTATTACGCCGACAATTTGAAGGAGCATTTGGAGGCATTCGTAATACCATTCCCGAGATATGACACTACACACTCGAAAAAGTGCTTAAAAATTGATCCCTTCTAATGGGGTGCTATGAGGCCAATCGCGGCAGCCATAAGAATGAAATTATATTCCTTTTCTAAACGGAACAATTGTAGTTTACAACAAAAAAATAAATTTGGCAGAATTTGAAAATGTTTTTAATTTATTGAATTTTTAAATGGCCCACTCTTTATATAATTTTCACTTCATTATTCATTCATTACTCGACAGTGGGTCCAAGGCATCAGCCTATAACCTATATGGAGTATTGTACTTAAGGGTAGATGGTTCTAACTTTAATAACGCAATTCAATTTTTTTTTTCAAATCCGGATCTTATATCAGCCAGCAAAAATTCCTGAATCTAATAGAAAATATATGGAGGGGACTTGAAATGAAGCAGAAATTTCACACAAAGAGCCACGTTTATAACAAATAATTTGAAGAGAGTAGATTCTACAGGGACATGCGTTGAAGTCCTACGCAAGACTAGCCTAATATTAGATCGAATGAGTTGGGGATTTCCTGTTAAAATGATAACTATATATTTTTTTTTCAAATGACTTCATTATATGGCAACAACATATACTACATGGAACATATAGAGCGCTCGCATACAACTCAACACAGCCCAGGTTAGAATCCCAGCAAAATTAAAAAATTGAAGTATAAAATTTGCGGTTCTAGATTTTAATTGAAAAAATTAGAGAGGGAAACCTCTCTACCCGCAAAGAATTCCATCCTTAGGAAACCGCCCCCTAAAAATACACTCTCTTCCGCCTTTAGCATGCCATCTAAAAACCGAATGATCAGGAGAAAAAGCGCCACCTAGTGGGAAGATAACAGCTACCTAGTGAAGATGTTCACCACTTCGTAGTCAGCATGCAGTGACAGATAGAGCAATTGCTGATCATTCAAGGGTGAAGGCATAACACTGGCCTTTGAGTGATCAAATTGACAGCAAGTTGTCTCGTCTCATTTGTAAGGCGCTTAAAAAAATATTTATTATAGAGTTAAATCTTAGAGAGAGAACAAGTTGCCATTTTTGAAGTTGATTTATTACTGTCATAGAATTTTGTTTGTAATGGTTTATAAAATTTAATTGTTAGCAATCTTTAGTAAAATCATGTGATCACAAATGTAATTTAAAAAATAAGAATTCATATATACATGTATGTAGGTATCTGCCTCCAATATGAATGCTATGAAACATTTTTTCAGTGTTAAATTTACAAAACATTTTTCAGAAAGTTCATGTTTTGATTAATTCAATGGCTGTGAAGATAAGAGCGGCAGCATTACACAACCTTTACATTTAAATGTCATTTAGGTTAACAAAAATAGCTGCTCTTAAATATGACTTTAAACAGGCTTTCACGCAATAAACAAAGTGTTACAAATAGAAACTTAAAAAAACATAAAATATAAGCCGATAAAATTATCCATTAAAAAATATCAAAACAGTTTAATATTTTATTGTGTTGCTTTAAAACCTTCTTTTTTTTGTAAATATTTCAGTGAAAGTGATTATTAAAGGTTATTTAAAAGTAAAAAGAAAAAAAATTTTGTCATTATATGACTTGTTTTAAATAAAATATTTAAAATTTACCTGAAACACTCCTTAAAATTGTTTCTTGAAACCTAAAATTGTTTAAAAGAAAAAAATCAAATATTAGCGGTAATCACTCTTCATTGCAAACGCCCTTGGAAGTGTTGCAAACGTAGCAAACCATGTCAAACAATAACAAAATGAAGTCATTTATGCTTTGATTGCGACGAAGAGTGATTACCGCTAATGTTATAAAAAAAAATCTGCTCTACCAAAACCGTTTGCTGTTGATCTTGAATACCAAAGCTTAACAGATAAAGAGAACACTACAGAAGATAATAAAAATTATAAATCAGTTATTTGTATATGTATATTGGGCCATAATTACTAAATGACCATCATAGATCATATCAGATAGGTTTAAGTGTTAGGTGGGAGATTCTAATTATTAGATTGAGCAGTTTAGAAACTAGGATATCATTAACTTTGGAAAAACGGAAATAAAGTTTATTTGAAATGTGATAAAAATAGATTTATTTTTAAAAGTAATAATATAACGCACATTAGTTTTTATAATGGCAAATATTTTAGATCAACTTGAAGTAATTATAACTCAATGAGTATCTACTCGTATTTACTACTGCTCGTTCATATCAAATACGGATCTCATCTGTCAAGTACTTCATGCGGTTGGTTGATAAGCTTAGAGTGCTTAAAAGCATTTTATTTTGTTTGCATTGTAAATAATTTTATTTGTTTTTTATTGCAAATGTATTTTTTTTTTAAATATTAAATAACTGTTTGATTTATTTATTTTCATTTAACAAGCATGACCACAGACAATATCTATTTGAGTGTTTGTAGAAGAGTTTTCTGTTTCAATTTTAAGTTTAAATATTAGGAAATACCCATTTAAGTTTTTATCAGCTGGCAAGTTGCAACTCTCTTATACTGCATTAACCGCAGACAGAGAGAGGGAGAGAAAAAAAAAGGTATTAATGGCTTGAGTAAATACAGAGATTATTTAATATGATATGTGTGGACTTTTTTTTGGTTTTATTAATGAAAGTCATTTGAAACAAGTTTTTTCTTTTAGAGGAATTATTATTTTTTTATGATTATTGTGGTTGGTATGGTTAATCCACCAGGTTATGTAATAAAATTCCAGTAGCTTTAAACTATTAATATCTGCTTAATAATTACAAGTGTGATGATCATCAGCATCAACCAACAAACATCATTATTTATGTCTCAACCAACGTGTTCATAGTCGTCAAGTAACTTTATGGCAGTTTTGGATTCCTCAACTGCTATTTCAAGCATAAAAAAATACTGCCTGACATGATAAATAGTCGGTTGGTTGGCTGCTTTATTGTTTGCAAATATTTTTTGCTGGTTAATGAGAGAGTAGTGAGTGTTTGTTTCTAAGGAAGTGAATTGTTTTTTTTTTTTCTGATTTTTTTTTTTTTTTTTTTTTTTTGTATCATCATGATGATTGTACCAGCTCAACTCACTTTCGTTTACTGCTACTAAGTTGGCTTAAAGTAGTTTTCCCGTTTTTTTTTTTTTGTTTTTCTTTTAATTGTAAACTTTTTTGATTTCTTGCTAAAACAATTTTTAATTACACTCGAAAAGTGAAATGTTAGTAAAAAAAAACAAAATAGAAGATGGAAATTTGAAATTATTAAATCTTTTTTAAATATATACATATATGCGGCAACTCTAACGAATAATCGGTCAATAGTGTGACTGGAGTAAATGTGCTTAAAAAATATATATATATCTATGGTATAGTGCACTGTGAATAACGTCAACTAATAAAAACGGCGAGTATGACCTTTAAGCCCAACAAAAGAAGTAAAAACTAAAATAATAATTGTATTTCTACATATAAGTACATATGTACATGCATATACACTATACATACACACATATGTACATAATTGGTCATTACAACCCTGTTTCAAGGTTACGCCCTAGCTTTTCGCGGCATCCATGTGTGTCAATTTTTATCCGGTACTAACCCAAGCCGCTCAATCAAGAGCCCCATGGCAAAGGCTTAGCAATCTTAATACTACCATTGCCTGGGAAGTAGCACCCCTCCATGCTGAGAAGGTGATACTAACCAGCATATACCACAACCACTACATATACTCCCTAAAGGGCCGCAAACAAACCATCAGGCAAGACTTCCTCACTTCCAGAATGACAAGGGAGCACAGGCAGACATGTGGCTCCTGATGCCCGTAGTACCAGATTAGATAGGTGTCTCTGGTCAGTCCCTGAGAGCTACAGTAATTTTTAATTTTTTTTTTTATTTGAGACCAGTACTCAGGGGTAAGCCCCTACTAAATGAGAGAAATTCTGTAAATTTATCATTCAAAAACCAGTGTTATACCTTCACACTTGAATTAATTGCCCCATCGTTGCATGTTGATTGTGCCTTCGCTAATTAGGTTAAGCTATTATCTGCTACTTCCCAATAGGTGGCGCTTAGCTCCTGATCATTCGTTTTTTATTGATATTGGTTAAGGTGGAATAGAGTGGAATGTCAGGGAGCGGTTTCTTTGTAGATGGTCTTCTTGAAGGGGAGAGGGGGGAGGAAACCTCTTATTTTAAAATTATAATTTTAAACAAACCTCAAACTAACTTTTTAGTTTTTCACTCTTGATGGGATTTGAACCTGGGCCGTTGGAGTTTTTGTGCGAGCGCTCTATTTATTTACCAACAACTCTCTGCCTATAGGGAGTTTAAGGCCACTTAGAGCTAGGCGAACTCCATATACTCCGAGAGTACAGGCCCTTGGCGGGACGTATTGCCAGAAGCCATAATGTACCCCCGGGTGGGGGTACAGTTTAATGTCGACAGACTTGAAAGCTTGTTCAAGGAAGCTTGTTCAGTTACTCTCAGAGTTTTTATCAGAAGTCGCCAAAAAAAAATATTTTTTCCTATTTTTTTAATTTTTTTTTTTTTTTTCAAGATGTCAGTTTGAAACCGAAGTCGGTTTGAAACCGAAGTTCTCGTCTCAACGTTAACTTTTTATTAATAAATCTAGAAATTCATCTAGATTCACCTTTTTATTCAAGGCATTGCGTCTCCCTAAATCCCTTTGTCAGTGATCAAAATCGCAATGGCTTATTAAAGGTGGTTCATGATTCGCCGCAATATGTACAGCCAATTTTCCCAGTATAAGTTTGCGCATGTGAAAACCCCTATTTAAATCACAAGTTTTAGTTTCTGTCAGAGTAGAAAAATAACAAAACGAAACGTTTGATCTCTTTTTGTTTTATTATTTACAATGAGTAAAACAAAAACAAAACAAAAACAGTGAGAACTACTATCCAATTTAGTTTTGTATATTGTTTTTGTTTTGACCACTACAAATACACTAACTCAAATGTGCGTAGGTACAACAAAAAATGAATGAGAAAAAAGGGTAGAAGAAGAGAAAAATAAAAGAAGAAGAGAAAAAAGAGCAAATTATACGAATGTAACGGAATAACAAAGCAAACACAAAAGCGAAAAGCGAATTGTTTCGTTTGCGCTCTTTCTCATTTAGAAAGTATTTGTTTTGGTTTTGCTCATGTACAATACGATTAAAAAAATTTGAAATTTGGTTTCTGGGCAATTCTAATTTATGAGTTTTAATAGTGTGTTAGAGTCAATTGTAATATATATTTTTTTTTCCAATAAAAACTGACAGTATTCATAAAAAATATTTTAAGTTTAACTGTTTATTTGAGAAGTATTGCATAGAAATTTGTCAAATATGTTTGCTATAAACGTATAATATTTTTTATGAATACAGCAGTATTGGTAAATAATATGCTTTATGACGTCATATTTTCAACCACCTCATATAGGAAGTTAAGTTTATTGGAATTTTTAAATTTTTTTTGTGGCAAAATATTAAATTTCTGCTTCAAGTGGTGGCCTTTATGTCTTCTTTTATTATTATTATTTTTTTATATTTTATTATTACCACAGCTTGTTTCTTTTTCTTCTTCTTCTTCATTTCGCATATTATTTCCATTCAATTATTGTAAAAATTATTTTTCTTTTCTTTTTGTTTCCTACGGATGAGTGTATTTCACAAAAGTTTTTATTTTGTTTTGCTGTAAATCTCAGTTTCACTTTCTTTCATTAAATAGAGAACCAGTTTTCACTTATTTTTTTTTCTCATTTTGAAATAATTTTTTTTTTTTGTGTCTTGATTTAAAATATTCCAGCAAATATTTGTTGAATTAATTCTCATTTTTATGCCAAAAACGTCATATTTAAATATAAAAGACAAAATTCGAAGTTATTAAAGGGCTTTAAATTAGTTTTGGTAATATCGAATTGTACTAGCTGGGGACTAATTCTAACAGTCGTTATCGAATTGGTTTCCGATTCGCAAAAACCTTCAGTTGAACGTATTTTCTCTTTTGCTCGATATGGTGTGAATCAATTTAATGCGTTGTATGCACAAAAAACATGTGTTTGAACAAAATTTTTGCAAGAAAATAGTAAAAATAAATTAAATGAGCAAAAAATAAAAAAAAATTCTATTGCCCATTTTAATGAAGAATTGACCTATGGAGACCATGGTAAGAATTATATACATACATAACTGGCCTTTACAATCCTGAGTCAGAATTACGGCCTAGCCTCTCGCAGCACTCATGTTGTATGTGTCAAGTTTTATCCATGAGTACCGAGACCTACAGTTTAATGTCGACTAAGAACGACAGACTTGAGAAGCTTGTTAATGGCAATCAGTTACTCTCAGACCTTTTGCCAGAAGTCTGCTAAGAGGTAGTCACCGAAAGAAATATTTTTCATGGTAAGGATTAAGAAAGACAAATGGATTGCTGTTTGTAATGACCTGACTAGTCAACTACTAAGCTGCTTGGCCTTTGAACAGTATCACAAAACTGTGCAACTCTCCTATAGGCTTTAAAGTTAAACTAGGAATTCAGAGTAAATGCACATCTGAAACAGTCAAACTTTTTATTGGATAACTTTAACAGGAAGAAATTTAAGTCTTGCATTAGATCATCTAGGAATAACCTGTGAACTGGATTTTTGACCGATTATTGCAAACTTAACAAACTCTTCAACTAGATGGTGATAGTCCAAGTACGGCGTGCAGATTCTGTGACGTAAAAATAAGGTTATCAACCCACATATTTGGTACTTGAGTTGATCCAATTGTATGAAGAGCCACTGTTTTTTTATTTGACTCCAATACTAAATGCTGTGCATTGTATTGGAATTTGTTAGAAAGGACAGTACATTTATGACAGAACATACATTTCGTTTTTTCTTATATTACTATTACCGTATTTTCCTAACTGTTTTATTCGATATGATGTGAATCAAATTATCATTTCTTTGCAAGTAAATAGTAAAAATAAATTAAATAAGTAAAGAACATAAAAACGCCTTAGGAATGAGACAAATTGCTGTGAATTGATCACTCAAAGGCCAGTGTTATACCTCCACCCTTGAATCAACAGCAATTGCCTCTTCGTTGCATGTTGATTGCGGTGAGTGCCTTCGCTATGGAGGTTTTTAGCTGTTATCTGCTACTTCCCAAAAGCGGTTAGTTCGTAGAAGGATTTCTTGGAGGGGGCGTACGGACCTCTTATTTTTATATTATATTATTATCCCCCCCGACTTTTAAGGTTAACGGAGTTTTAGTTCACAAGGTCATAGTATTGAATATTTTTAAACCTTGAGCAGTGGAGGTACGATGTCCGGATAGAATATTTATCTGTATATATACATATATTAAAACACATGGACCTTTTAGAAATGGCTATGGTTATGGCTTCTTTAAAGCTTTTTTCTGTATTAAATAGCATTGTTGACACCGACCAACATTCTACAGCTCGTCAGAGCGACGAACTTGAGGGAGGAGCTCATATATATTAGAAGAGGGTTATATAAAAGGTCATATTTATTATTTAATATTTCAAAACTTTAAACAGAGTATTTGAATAGTATATTTGTCTATATATATATTAGAACTCATAAGCCTTTTAGTAAAGGCCTCAGGGTTATTTTGTAGTAACTCTTAAACTTGGGGCAACTAATTGATGCCCCACTCAACTCGAATAAAGTGACAAATCTACTAAGTGAAAGAGATAGATATGTACATCAAATAATAATAATTTCTGTTACAACTGCTAGTCTTCTCTACTGTCCAACCAGCCCATTGCTTAATTATGACAAGTTTCCAATATCATCGTATTCTAAGGCATCTGTTTATTATTTTAATTCGGTTTTTAAATGGATATTTATACATTTTGCTTGCTGCCCTTGTTGTCTTACATCACAGATGCTTTTTAATTTAAAGACAAAAAAAGTTCATTGTAATAATATGCCTTTACCCGCATATTGTGTAACATATTTAAGTAGATTTTAAGGTTTCATTTGTATTTAATAAATAAATTATCTTTACCTGGCAGTTTTCACCACAAAACAAAATGTAGCCAACAATTAAATTTTATTGCGAAACATGTTAAGATAATTCCTTACTTAAATGGCAATTTCATAAGCAAATAACACATGTTTCTTAAGACTTTTATTTTGCAAAAATTTAACAGTTAAAATGCATTTAAACAGCTGAGCGTTATTACAATTTTAATGGCATTTTTATAAAGTCATACAAAATATTTAACGAACGTAAAAGATAATTAAACACGCCTGTGTCTTAAGTCTTTTGTTTTATCATACTAAAGCATCCAATGTGTGTGGTGAGTACTTTAATGTCTATGTCGCCAGCTTTTAATTTTACGATTTCTTAACAGTCATTTAGTTGTTAAGACCTACAAAATATTGTTAAAAAAAAAAAGAAAAATCAAAACTCAACTTAATATTACACAATATTTTCTCTACTTTTAGTATAAACACCACCAGTGAGTGGAAACGATTTTACAGATTTAAAACCACAAAATAAATATAAAATATTTCACTTTTTTCTACCTCATTTTAAACATATTAAGGTCACACAGCTCGTATACATTAAGGTGATGTTCCACTTAATACAAGAGCAACAATAATGTTTTTATATAAATAAAATAAATAAAGGGAGGTTGAGGTATAAACAGACACTGAAAAGATTTATTTTAAATCATAAAAATATAAAAGGCACAGCAACAAAACAGAGAGATTTCATAAAAATAACAAAGTATTACGAAAACAAAACTCAAAGTAGGAAATAAATGTCTTTTAAATATAATTTCAACAAAATAAAATGAATATTTTTTTTATAAGGAAAGAAAAATAAAAAGAAATAAGAATGTAAAAATGAAACTAATAGTCAGTGTCTTATGTTTTTCCTAAAAAATTTATTAAATTTATAACATAAAATACTGAAGTTTTATAATTTAACTAGCTCAACCCGGTGTACTTCGCTACCTCCTCGTTATAGAACATAATTTAAAGTATTTATATATTTTGCAGACAGTTGTGGGAGAAAGAGAGTAAGGCTACCCCACTATTTTAATTCAAATAAATTTTAAATTTGAGGTAAAGTCGTTAATAAACGTAGTAAAGAAGCACCAACTTTGTATATACAACAAAAAGTTTAAAACTTTCAAAAAAATTTGGCGTGAAAAGGGGCGTGAAAGGGGGCGTGGCGTAAAAAATTTTTATTTCTACCTCGCCTGGAGTATAATGTGTATACGATTTGAAGTATATCTTTTAAAAACTATATGGAAGCAATTACATAATTTTAAAAAAGTGGGCGTGGTCGAAAAAAAAGTACCCTATTAATCATGCCAGAGTCCCAGTTAAATTCTGTGAAAATTTCAGAAAGATCGGTCTAGACGTTTGGTCTCCTATAAGGTACAAACAAACAAATAAACAAACACACATTCAATTTTATATATTTAGATGAGATATACGAGTACTACCAGTGAGAGTGACCAGTAGTCTTTCGTAGCCTGTTTTAATTTGAACATATTTAAAATTACTTCGCCTTTTTACAACATTCTTGTTTTCTCCAAAAGCGCATTTGTTTTTTTTTTTTTTTTAAGACCAATACTCAGGGGTAAACCCCTACTTATGCAGTGCATTGTGTTAGAATTTTAAGATACATAAGATTTATTTTATTATTTATTATGCGCCTTTTTGTTAATTAGACAAGTTGCTGTCATTTTAACCACTCAAAGGCCAGTGTTATACCTTCACCCTTAAATGTTTAACCGCTATTGCCCCATCTGTAGGTGGATGTTGAATGAGAGTTGTGAGCGCCTTCAGTAGGTTAGCTGTTAACTTCCAAGAAGGTGGCGCTGTATTCCTGATCATTCGTTTTTTGGTGGAATAGATTAGAAATGTCAAGGAGCGGTTTCTTGAGGATGGACTTATTGGATGAGAGGGGACCTCTTTTTTTAATTGTAATTTAGAAAAACCTCAAATTTAATTTAATAATTTTTGTCCTTCGCTGGGATTGAAACTCGGTTGTTTGAGTTTTTGTGCGAGCACTATAACCAGTATATCACGCCCCCCTGCCTCCCTATATATCTTTATTTATTAATCAATAATACTTGTATATCTTTTGTCGTTTAGAAGTCAAATAAAGTTTCTCCGTAGTTTATACATACATATTAATTGGCCATTACAACCCTGTGCCAGGGTTACGGCCTAGCTTCTTGCAGCAATCATGTTGTGTGTGTCAATTTTTATCCATGAGTACCGGGACCTACAGTTTAAAGTCGACTCCGAACGACAGATTTGAGAAGCTTTTTCATGGCAATCAATTACTCCCAGACCTTTTGCCAGAAGACTGCTGAGAAGTAGTCGCCAAAAGGAATAATTTTTTTTATATTTCTTTTTTTTCAGGATGTCGGAGCTGAGATTTGAACCCAGCGCTATCGTCTTAGTAAGCTAACACACTATCCACTAGACCACGCCGACTCCGTAGTTTATACGCAGAAAATTAATCGGGAACATGCCAACAGAACATCGTTGGGATGGTTTCTTTTTACCTAACAAGTAGTTTTTGAGGTACTCGCAGTGCCCAAATCAGAGATGAACTATTGCGGTTTTTGCTATTCTTGAATAATTCTTTTAAAAAATTAGTTTGATTCAGTTTTTCAGTTTTTTTTTTAAGTTTGAAAGCAATAAATAATAATAAATAAATAAAAGCTTCCAAAAATACTACAGAGTAAGCTATTATTTTTATATTATTTGCTTACTGGCTGCAAAATCTATTGCTTTTTAGTGGCTTATTTTATATAAAAATCATGCATTACTGGTAGATACGATAGAAGTGATTGCTCACAATTTCTCTCTTACAAAATATCTTATTGATAAGCAATATTTCTGCTGGGATGCTGCCTTTTTTTAAATCTGCACTTATTTTCACATGCAAAAGCATCTTTTATAATGCATCATGAGATTTTCACGTCTGAAATTTTGATCGTTTTTGGCTTGGATGAATTTTAGTTTCGGTTGCAATAAAATCAGCAATTACCTTTCCTAGAATACCCAAGCGAAATAAAACCTACATTTCTTTTATTTTGTTGGAATACTTTAAGCACAATATGCTTCTAATTCGATTTAGTTAAGGTGAATCAAGCCCCGGCTCTGACATCTTGAAGGAAAGAAATATGAAAAAAATATTTCTTTCGGCGACTACCTCTCAGCAGTCTTCTGGCAAAAGCTCTGAGAGTAATTAATTGCCATGAACAAGCTTCTCAAGTCTGTCGTTCGGAGTCGACATTAAACTGTAGGTCCCGGTACTCATGGATAAACATTTACACACATAACATGGGTGCTGCGAGAAGCTAGGCCGTAATCCTGGCACAGGGTTGTAAAGGCCAATTATGTACGTATGTATGTATGTAAAGGCGAATCATACCGGAAGTTGATAAATGCTTTCATATTTTAGAACAAATAACATATTTTTGAAGCATATTTGGCTGTCTGAACAACGGCTAATAAGTTACTGAAGTTGGAACGATATGGGCTCAGTTGATTATGTATAATCAGATTTTTTTTTTATTTCTTGCTCACATCTGTTCATAGCAAATTCCAACTTATGTTTAAAAGTTTATCGAGTATGTGGTAAAAGGGTTTCTGATATATAACATGGAAGATTTTGTCGCTTTCCGTAGATGAATTGGTTGGTTAATGTGGTTGTTTTTAAAAAAAATTTACAAAATATTTAAAAAACGAAGAGCAAATCGTTCAAGCCTTTTTACAGTTCTATAAACTGCTTTAGGTTATTTTATATATGAAAGCAATATAAAAAAATATCAAAAAAAGAGTCAAAATATCCCCACAAAATGCAATATACCTATAAGCAGTCCCTCATTGCTTAATCAATTTCACGTAGCGTTGTAGTAAAATTCTATTTTCTAAAGGCTAATACATTCCGGCAACAATACAAAAAAATGCACTGATCATTTGTATTGGTTGTCCTATGCTAAACACGATCAGCTGACACGTTACATTACTGTTATTGTCGGCTAACCAGGACTTAAGGAATTTTTTTGTTTGTGCACATTTTATTTTTTTTTTTTTAGAAACCTCACCCGTATGAAAACATTTTATTTGAAACGTTATTAAAATAATTTATCCTTTTGTATTACTTGTACTTACCAATGCTTATGAATAACGTTGTTAAACGCATTTTAAAAATTTTATTTAATTTTAATTATAATTCCAATTAAAGAAAAATATAAACATTGACCAGCTGAAGAGTAACAACACGATCAAAAACGGAAGTTGTAGGAAAAAAAAATATTTTTTTTTTATTTCTTAACTTTTTCCCGTTTAGTTTATTTCTTTCTGCTGTTTTTTTTTTTATGTTATTGGTTTTTGCCAGCAGATTTTAGTTATTTAATCATTAAGAAACCAAAACAAAAGACTTAAGACACAAACTTAAAATATACAGGCAATCAGCAGAGCCAACTGAAGATATTGGTTGGCAATAACAACAGACTGAAGCCAATTTTAAATATTTATTTGTTGATTATTGTCATCGAAAGTATAGTTGTTGTTGTTGTGTTTGGTATAATTGTTATTTTTCGTTTTTGTTGTTGTTATTGTTGTTTAAAAATGAAAATGAAAGTGTTAAAATTATATTTTTTTATATGTTTTTTTTTTACATTAACATTGAGCGTATTTTGCCAATAAAAATTTTTATTTAATTTTAATTTTTTTTTTATTATTTTTTTTTTATTTGTACATTAAATTAAATTTTTTTTTAAGCACTTTATCTGCTTAATTTTTTTTTTTTAATTTTTATTTTTATGAAATTTTTACATTTGAAATAATAATGTTGAAATTAATTTTTATTGTTGTTTTTTCAATTCTCAGCAACTTTATTTGTGACAAAAATTTGGTTTGATTTCACTTTTTTTGTAACAACTTTATTAACCAATTTGTTTCTTTTATATTTAACAAAATATGTTATTTTTTCTTAATTTTTTTAACAAATTTTTTTTCGTATATTTTTTAAACTTTCCGCTATATCTTCCGTAATCGTGCCTTGCACGTCTTCAACTGTTTCAATTAAAACAAATTTAGTTTTGGCATCAGCTTTGCGCTGTTCCACTCAATCCTCCAAATAAAATTCAAAAAGAAAAAATCGAAGAAATAATAATTTGTTTGTTTGTTTGTGAAAAATGTTGTAGTTTTTAACTGCCTGAGGCTTTATTTAAGTTATTAAAAGAGCCAACTTGGATGGCATCATATTCACACTATATGCTATTGTAGTGCTATTTGTAGTGCAAGTCAACGTTGCTCACTTCTCACTCACTCACTTACTCATTTATTCACTTACAAATTCATATTCAAGTTTTTTTTTTTCTTGTTTTCTTTAATTTTAATTTGAATTTTTTTTCATTGTCGTTATCGTTTTCGAAATTTTACATACCAACTGTCGTCAATACGTTGAACATGATGGTGATAATGGTTGTCTGGTTAGATGGCTGAATGAGTGGAGTATTCGTAATATTTTAGTATTTCGTTATATATTGTATTTTATGTTTTATATTTTTTTTTATTTATTATTATTGTCATATTTTATTATACATTTTGTTTTATATTGTTATTATGTGTTATTTTTAGTTGTCTTATCTTTTATTTTTATTTTATTTTGTGTTTACATGCTTGTACATTTCTTTTTGATATAAATCATACATTAAAGCATTACATTATTGCACAGTGGCTCGTGTTTAATTTCAAATGAAATTCAATTTGAAATAATTTTCTAAAATTTTTCATTAAATTTTTATAAATTAATTTAAGAAATAGAGCAGAAATGTGGCAGTTGCTTGCCACAGAATAAATTGATAACTGCACAGTCTACACAGTGGTGTTATCTTTGCAGGAACATTAAATTCAGGCAGAGTCCCGTGAAAGGTATAAGGTATAGACGATATATGTCAATTTGTTTTTCGTAAGACTTTTCCTAGATTTGGCGTAGTATGATTATTTGATCGTTTATGGTTTTGCCACTGCTTAAGTCACACTAGTTCAGTTCATTTATCTCATTGACTAGATTTTAATGTCTCACACTAAACTCGCGGTGAAATTTTATACGTGATTCATTACTCCTATTTGAATTAAGTTAATGGTTTAATATATAATATAATATGAAATGTATGCTTTTAAGGATAAGCATGTCTCTACGGCCATCTCGTCTCTGCTTAAAGACTCGACAGGGAATTTTTCCCAAAGATGGTATTTAAAACTATATATACTTAAGTTGAAATAGTTATAGACTAAATGCAAATTATATCCCATTTAGTACCTATATAAAAAAAACAAAAGCATTTACAAAGCAATACATTTCTGTTTTTCAAAAAATTCAAATTCTATTGCTCTGTTCTACCACAAACCAGCGGTTGGCATAATGTCTGTAGCAAATGAATAGAAAAACAAAATTTTTTTTTTAAACAAAAAATATTTTTCGCCGGACCATTTGAGTTATGTCGGGTTCTCCTCCTGACATACCGACTAAAAAACCCAATTTTTCTCAACTATAAAGCGATCTATCCCGGTTCAATGTGGTTCTCCTCCACCCCACAATCATTCAAAGCCACATTCAATGCAAAGTTCATCCTTATTTACGTCACTGCGTCCAGGTCAGACTTCTTTCTGCGGAAAATATGTTCAACATATCTCGAAACTGCTCTCCAGGTTTCCTCATGGCGGGACATTTTTCCTACGATGTTCGTTGGAAAAACTGCACCGATCTCTTCTTCAAGTTCCCTTCGATAGTCAGTCCATCGAACACAGCTGAAAAAAGTATGCTCACCGTCGTCCAAGACCTCTGTCCCTTCATAAATGCAGAAGGGTGAACTACATTTTCCCATCCGGTGCAGGTATTTTCTAAAATACCCATGATCGGACAGCATCTGTGTCATGTAGTAATTTACCTCACTGCTTAACCTTTTCCTTCACTGTTTTATATCGGTGATCAGTTGATAGGTCCATCTGCTATGTACTTCTTTTCTCCACAAATGCTGCCATTTTGCTAAAGTTTTCTGCTGTATTATCTCCATGTTCAGTGGAGATATTAAAGATATTGCTTAACTATATTTGGCAATAATTTTTCGCAAAAATAAAGGAGATAATTATTTATTTTTTACTTTTTTCACCATAAAGCATTAAACACATAGACAACAGCAAGCAGCAGGCAGCAAGTTGTCAAAATTAGAATACACACATTTATATGGAAACGATTATTTTAAAGGCAGCACAGCAAAACCCTAGACAAAAACCTTTGCTGCTGCTGCCCAACTTAGAATAATTTCTATTTTTTGAGGCAGCAAAAACTAATTAGTGATGCTAATACAATATAAAATTTCAAATAAAAACGACCTAAAAAATATATTTTATTACAATGAAAAAAAATTTATTTATTAATAAAGATAATAACAATTACAAACTTTTAGCATTACAAGTCGGTATTTATTTAATTAAATTTAAGATTTTAAAGTTATGTTTGGTGTTCCACAACGATCAATATGAATTGTTGTTAAAATACATGGATAATATGATGGGAAATGCGATAAAGTAGCTGAATGTAAAACAAAGAACTAAACACGTTTTGATGCATCGAAATATCTTTGTGAACAGGAGGTTTATTTTCAAATATCTTTTTATTTATTTATTTATGTCTATGTATAATAGTTTCTTACAGACTAAAATAAAATTCACAAACAATATTTAATAATTACATAATGATTTAAATACAAAATAATTTTTCTCTTCAAGGAATCATTACTCTCAGAAAGATCAATTAAATGATAAAGATTATTAAACTTCAAACATATTTGACGAATATTCAGCCGTACCAATTGAGAAATACACAGCATTTCAAAATTCAACGGGCGACATTGCCAAATAATTTGAGATGAGAGCAAAATTTTATTTTTTTTAAGAGTATGTGTAAAATTACCGAGAAATATATTTTGTTAATGAGTTTTGTAAAGTTTTTTAATACTAATAATATATAAAAAAATTAAAATAAAGAAAAAAATATTCACATATGTACATTTCAAACCAGCGATTTTATTTTTGCGATTTTGTATACTTGAAAGTGGTATCACTGAAATATTTTTTTCAACACAAACACATGTTGATTATTTTATTTGTTTTTTTATTGTTTTGCTGCTGCTGCCTTCAAAATAATTATGTAGCCGATAGCATGGCAGCAAATAATGTCGGCTACATTTGCTGCTTGCTGTCATGCTGCTTGCTGCTGTCTATGTGTTTAATGCTTAACTTACAGGGACTCGTAATTTTTCATAATTTTTAAATCAGAACAACTTTTGTGAACAATCTAAATATGTCGAGGTATCCGAAATAGCTTATAGAGACCACTTTGTACCCTAAATATGTTGTTTTTCACTGTCATTGTTTTATTTATTGGGTATATTTATAACTTTTTTGACTTCGGTTTTTCATATCAAAGGCCAGTAGACATTAGGGTGGGTCAATTTGTTCGGGACCGAAAAACATGACAAAGCGTATAGCAATTGCAATGAATATTTCCAAAAAATAGCATTATTTTCGGATGACCTAAGCACCAAATTTTCTCTTAAAAAACCGGAAGATCGATTTTGATTTTAGAACCATGGTTTCTTTGGGAAAAGTTCTTAGAATTTTCCGTAGATTACGATTTTGCTATACGCTTAGTAGGCAAAAAAATTGACCCACCCTAGTAGACATACATAATCCTTTAATAATAGTAGTTCATCATAGTCTTCAGCTTCCTGTAATTTTTTTTTAAATCTGGGTCTTCAAATATATTAAAAAAAAAACAAAAAAATTTCAGAAATTGTAAAAAATATAGTATATTCGTAAACAGTTATGCATAAACAGTCGTTAATACCATTGCCAGAATCATTCATAGGAAAATAAGAAAGATTTTAAGCTGGGAGAAATGAATGTTAGCCCACTGTACCATGCCATGATAATGATCTAAAACTCTTTGTCAATTCGCTTTTATTCAAAGTGAGAGTAAAAGACAATTAAAATATTGTCTACAAACTCTGAATGGCTGGCTGTGTTGAAAAAAACGAATTTCAAAATGCAAAAGCATTGTTTATCAGTTATTGTCATATTCTACTGTGCAACAAAGTATTGTTTTTTTTTTTTTTCAATTACAAACTGAACTTTTTTTTTAGCCAATTAACCATTATTAGTTTAATATTTATTGCCTGCCGCGGCGGTTAAGTGTTGATGAGATTTTTGTTTGAAGTCGTAAAGAAAAGAGCAGCAGCAATAGCAGCGAAAACAATAGACAATTTGTTTTTTAAAATTTCTTGGAATTTGGAAGTCTCTTTTTTTTTGGTTCATTTGTTTGTTTCAATAATTAAATAAATTATTTATACTTCTTTCTCTATTAATTTATATGTGTTAGTCACACGCCACACATATTTTTTTTTCGTCGACATTGTTGCTATATAAGCCGATATTCATGGTCGCCAATGACGTGTTGTTTGTTTTTTTTTTATTTTTGTGTAATGCACTGATATTCAAAAATATGTATATGTATATGTGAAAAGTTTGATATTTACTTATTTCATGGGATTTTCCCCATGAAACTCATTTTGAAAATTTTCTAAAGGTTCGTTTCTTAAGTCTTTTGTTTTTATTGAGTAAATAGGTACAAAGTTTTTCAATAAATTCATGTCTACCCTTCCCTATTGATCTAAAAACAATTCCAACGACATTGTCACACAACCAATATGTGGGAAAATATTTTACAAATTTTAACTTCGTAAAGCTTTTAACAAGAAAATTTAATCAAACAAAGATTTTGAATTTAAACACGTTTGTCATGACAAAACGATTAATTTAATGGCCTGTTTCTGTATGACAAACAATTTCAAACGATTGAAAACTTGTATGAAAAACACTTAATTTTTAAAACAATTTTGAGTACTTTTCATATAAATTTTCAATTGCTTCAAATTGTTTGTCGTACAGTAACAGGCCAAAAAAGTTTTTTTTTCTTTTCTTGTTTTAAAAGTATTTTGAAGGGAATATTAATTTCAATGTTCTTTAGAAGACAAGCGCTTGTTTTAGATTGAACATTCAATTAAACGTGTATAAAAATATCTATATTATATGTGCATATATGAATAGTATTTACCCTATATTCACATGCATATATAATTGGCCATTACAACCATTTTTTAGAGCTACGACCTAGCTTCTCACAGCAGCCATATTGTGAGCGTCAACTTTTATCCATGAGTACCGTCAAATCCGAATGACAAACTTGAGCAGCTATTTCATGGCAATCAGTTACTCTCAGAGCTTTAGCCAGAACACTGCACATAGGGCTCGCTAGAACAAATATTTGGCCAATATTATTTTTAAGCGATATTTATACTTTTTTTTAAGAAACAGCATTTACAATCAAGCTTACGCTTATCTTTTTAAGTTTGGATCAATTTCTAAGGTTTAAAACCGTTTAACCCTTTCATGCATATGTTGTATATATACAAAAAATTTTTTTTCGTAAAATTTAATTTTCTAAGCCATTATATGAGTTTTGTGTCCAGCTTAAGCCTGAGTAAACAAAAATTTAAAAGAAATGGGTACACAAAAAAAATCCAAAATCTTATTAGAGCCTAATATAGTCCGAAAAAATCCGAAAAGCAATCTTTTTTTAAATCTAATTCAGATGTTTCACCGAATGATCAAGAAAAACAGTTTAATTTTAATAGAAATCCTAATTTCCTTATATTTTATGAACTTCATATTTTCAATGCGTAATAATTTTAAAATAACTTTATATTATAATTCACTTTCTTCTTTGTTTGTGTGTTTTATCCACATTTGAAAAATCTCGACATATTTAAAGTTGAGTTTATCTAAAACAAGAATCACAAAAAAAGAATTTCGGAAAATATGCCTTATAAGTACTAAAAAAAATTTAAATTTTTTTTAAATTATAAAAAATTTTTATAAAAATTTAAAAATATTTTTAAATTTAAAAAATAAATTGGTAAAATTTGTGCAAGTTATTCACGTATACACTGGCTACATTTTTGTAGAATACTAGTAGCAAGAAATTTTGATTCCCTGCAAGGTATTCTCAAAAAGTTAAAAAAAAAGACGATTTGTGAGGCACAAAGTGATTTTCGTGCGCCTAGACAGGCTCAGATTGTATCACTATGTTCACAAAAGTTGTTCGCCTATGCCGTGGCTTCATTTTTGTAGAACATTGTTAGTACACAATTTGGACATATTTAACCGAAATCAGAAAAAAAAAAAAACGGATGTGCTATGACCCTCGATCAAAAGTTGCTTCAAGAGCACCGTGTACGGCATATAAAAATAAGAATATCTCAAAAAGTGCAAATTTTCGCAATTCAAGCTGAGTTGAAATGAAAAATATACATCAATATCTTCTTTTTTTTTTTAGTCGTATGCCAGCCGAACTTAGCCGAAATTTTAAAACTCTACGTAAATTTAAGAATCGTAAAAAATTCATAAATTTTATAATACTCCAACATATTGATATTTATTCACGTCACCTTAAATATTTTAAATTTTTTTTAATGTTTTGAATAAACTATATACCTTCAGCTTTATTTTCCATTTTAAACTTTAAAAATTAAAATTTTTTTAAAAAAACTAGAAAATATTTAAAAATGTTAAAAAAACACCTGCCCCCAACAATTTTTTCAAGTGGACTGAAGTTTATGAACTTTAGTGCTGCAATGTTAAACGGTAAATTGCAATTTATAAAAATAAAATGCAGTTTTGGTTGCTCTGATGTGTTTTCTATTAGATTGGAACAACAAAATTATAATCATAGCCCATGTAAAATATTTAGTTTTGGCCAAAAATTTGAATTTTGGGACCATTGTGCACTGCTAAGAGGTAGTCGCCGAAAGAAATAATTTTTTATATATTTCTGGTTTTTTTTTTTCAAAATGTCAGAGCATAAATTATATAGGTAATACCATTATTAGTGCATTAATAAATTGTTTGTAGAGTGCATTTGTTTCTTAAAAAATATTTTTTTTTCGTTTCATAATTTTATCACAATTTACGCAACTCAACACCTCAAAATCTTAAATATTCGTAGTTAAGAGCTATAAATATTAATTAAGAAACCAATATTATTATGAATCATGAATGTGATTTCCCAAAAACTAAAAAAACAATACAATGGTTAGACATACATATTTATATGGCCTACATAATAACGTTAATTACTTGCTATTGGTATAGTAAGTAAATGAAATACTAGTATAAAGAGAGACAGACCTGCCTTGTATCGTTTTCTTTAGCAAAAAAAATTAATAATATTCTATTGAAGTACATATACAATAGGTCTGTTTGGGTACTTTTCCAGTAAAATCCAATAGAAATTACTCAGTAAGAAATTTACAAAGCTTAAAGACCTCGTTACTCAAACGTAAACGTAAGCGCTGCGAAACAGCTGTTCAGTTTTGCTTATCAAGCCTATGTGTAAATGATTACTCATACGTAAACGTAACGTTGCGTTGCGGGCGAATCCAATAAATTTAAAATTTTTCTTCGTTTTTTCGTATCAGCTGTTTAAAAATTGTAAACCAATTCTAAACCATTCGCTGAACTCGGCCGCAATGTTTACGTATTCGCATCGTTTACGTTTGAGTAACGAGGCCTTAAGACTAGTAAGGATTAAGGAAAACAGCTGATTGTGAAAATGAAAAACAATAAATAAACAAACAAATGAAGTTCAAATTAAAATGTGCGATAAAAGAAAACTGAAAATTTTTGTTCCGTCAGAAACGCTTTAATTAGATCAAAGTTAACTGCAATGAATTTTTTTGGTAATCAAAGGAGAAATGATGTCCGTGAAGGAATAGTACACTAGCCAAACTGAACAATTGTTTTCGTTTCCAGCTACGATAGTCTCATCAGAGTTCTTTGTGTCCTGGGCATATTCATGACCAAACATCAACTATTTAACTCATACTTTTTTAGGAAATCGTATACTGAAATTACTTTTTTCCGTATGTATGTACATACACTTGTATGAGTTAGTCGAAGTAAAGTCACACAACAGTTTCTATCATATTCTCCTTTTCTTACCATCATTGCTGTTTTTGTAATTGTTATCTTATTTGGATGAAACAGAATTACAATTTATTTTGTTTTTGCCCTTTTTATTCCACCTTATCTACATTGGTCGACATCGATGATATGTACAACTGTAGCCGTGGTGGTTAGAGCGCGGCGCCATAGCGAGCGCATTTTATATTAGATGCTGAAGGCTCGGTTTCGAGCCCCAGGAAAAGTGATAAATTTTTTTAAAAACTTAAAGTTATTTTCTTTCCAGAAACCTTTTGTTTAATAGAAGTTTATAAGTAGCGGAGAATACGTTTTGATAATATTATTGAATTATTTAATAAATTTTCCAATGAATATTGTAGAGAACACATAACGTACGTAACATTGTAACAGGGGAAGAAATATGTGATTAAATAATTTTGCTCTAAAGAGCGATCCACAATATTTTTCAATTAAATAAACAAATATTCATGGTTTGTTCTTCACACATACAAAATGTTTTTTTTTATTTCAGATCAATACTCAGGGGTAAACCCTTAATAAATGCTGGGCGTTGTATTGGAATTTTTGAAAAGGACAGTACATATATATTTTTTTTTTCTTATATTATTATTAAGCGCCTTAAGAATGAGATAAACTGCTGTTGATCATTCAAATGCCAGTGTTATACCTTCACCCTTGAATGATCAACAGCAATTGCCTCATCGTTGCATGTTGATTATGTGGTAAGTGTGCCTTCGCTAAGTATGTTTAGCTGTTATCTGCTATTTCCAAATAGGTGGTGCTTTTTTTCCTGATCATTGTTTTTTCGTTGTCAAAGGTTAAGGTGGAATAGAGTGGAATGTGGGGGAGCGGTTTCTTTGTAGATGATCTTCCTGGAGGGGGGGGGGGGGGAACTTTTATTTTAAATTATAATTTTGAAAAAACCTCAAAATAGCTTTTTCATTTTTCACCTTTGCTAGGATTTGAACCTGGGCCGTTTGAGTTTTTGTGCGAGCGCTCTAACCACTATACCACGTACCCCCCAGTTCGTTTGCTTCTTTTTTTGAGAATTTGATGTGAGCATTCTAAGATTCCTTCAAAAAAAACTATCAAGGTAAAATAACAAAAAAATTTTACTGAACAAAAAGAACTTCTATACTGTTCGAAGTAATTCAATTTCCGCATTACTGGGTAGTCTGAATTAGTGAGTGTCCTAGTTAAGGAGGTTGTACTGTATATTGTACTTAGAATAGGCTTTTATGTTTTCTTTCAATATCTTTTTACATTTTTTAAATATCTTTATTACCTCAAAATTAATTTTTTGTTGGCAACGAAAAAGCTGAAAACAAGCCACTGTGCAGTGTAAGTGAGTCAAAATCAACACAAATTCACAAAAAAAAACAACCAACATTTTAAAATATTTTTTGTCAATTTCAAGAATTCAAAACATAAAAATGTCCTTGAGGGTTTTTTAGGGAAATTTTTATTTAAAACGAAACTACATGTTATATTTGAGTCAGAAGTCACAACAAAATATTAATTTGAGTTCAATAACAAATTATTATTTATAGTGGGGGTGGGAAAATCCAAATTATTTGTAATTGTCTTTTAGTTTATCAGACTTTGTGGTTTTTTTTATGATAAAACATAAAATTGTTTGAAATTATTTTTATTGTGGATTATTTCTAAAGGCAGAAAAAAATTTCTATAATAATTTTAGCACTTGAAACAATTATAAATGCTATATACATATAAGTATGGATGTGTGGCTGTTCCCCTTATTAATGCACTATATTGTACACTTAAGACTTCACATATAACGATTTTTAACATTTTGTTTACAAAACCTTTATACAAATTTTATTAAAAGCGCAAGCAAGGTTAGGTTGCATGAATCACTTGCGTTTAGCGAGTGCCCACGAAGGCAAAACTTTATCAGACATAAAAATGTTTAGAAACCCCCTCCCACATGGTCTTTATGTAAAACCAACTGGTATATGAGTTGAAATTGGCGAGATTTTTTAGAGGCATAGCCCTGAAACAGTCCATTGACCTGTATGGAAATACATCACTGCTCTTCATCTAATGCGTAACGGTAATAACATTGCGGTGCTTGTGCTATTTTGTTGCTGGTTTTGTTCACACTTTAGAGCGTGATGCTGTACACTTGCACTGTTAAATTCATCTTCAGGACTCTTTTAGAATTTTATTAATTTGCCTTTAATTTTGATTCTAGAAAACACTTATAGATCGATTATGGATGGCAACCGAACTGTAGTTGCGTTGCCAGCTGGCAACCAAAAACTTCAAGAGTTTGAAATCCGCTTTCACCAGTTCATTCATGTCACAATAGCCAAAGAATTAGGTTCTTATAAGTAAAAGTGTGAATATTATTATTATATGTTTTAAGGTAAGTTTTTTTACAATGCTATTGATAGAAATCAAACTATTTAGTAACTCCCATATGTGACATAAATACTTCCCAAAACTCATGACACTTATATGTGACTTTGTGTATTACTACGTTTATACGCACGCCCTATTTGCAAATAAAGTTATTTGCAATATACTTAACTCACTGTTTATATGTAAAAGTACTTTGAAACAAATTTGCTGTCAGTAAATTGGTAACACCAAAAGCTTATAACATTGTTTACAAAAAAGTGTGAAAAATTCCTGCTTTAATTTTTATAATTTTTTTTCCAATATCCATTTGACAACTACTTTATTTTAATATTTAAACTTTTTATTTTAGAGAATACAATTTTTTTAATTGTTGCTTTAAGTTCAATATTTTATTCTTTATGTTTTTTCGCTATATTTATATAAGCCTACCAGATTTTTGAAAACAATAAAAACAAAATTTTACACCTTTATTTGCAAATAGTGTCGTTATTCACGACTTGTTATCGTGAGTTAGTAAGTTGCAATAAAACAATTATATGGCAACATTTTTTACTCTTATTTGCAAATAAGTCGGACGTATAAACGTAGTATATGTCACAAATACGTGACAGACAGTTTATCTTAAGAAAGTTGCTTAGAAAACTCATGTCACATATATGTGACATTTTTTTTTTTTTGTTCGTGGGTTTTTTTTTTTTTGAAAGCGCGAAAAATCAATGTGTGGCGAACGTGTACGAGAACAATAATAAGTTTGAATGATCAACATTTTTTTTAATTATTTTACGTTTTTACACCTTCCTTCATGCATTTAGAGTCCCAAGATTGAGCACCACTGACTATGAGCTAACATGTAGAAGTTATAAACTTTTATTAATAGCATGCTTTAGGGCATTTCATTAATTTATCAATTAAAGGCACTGGGCAACAAAAATGATGTCATGCTTGATATTACTTCGCAGAAAATATTCAACCTTATTCCAGTTGTCGTCGTCGAAGGCGAAACGACGCTATTTCGTATCGTTTGTTACAAATTGGTATTCCCGTTGTCGCTATCGACATTTATTTATGACGATCGACATATTTTTGGTATTCTCTAATATAATTCGACGACGATATGAAATTGAATCGACACTGATTTTATCGCCAAGTTTTTTTTTAAGGATTAACGTATGAAAAGAATTTTTTAAAGAAATAAAAATATGGCGGAATAAGAAAATGAAAAGTTACGAATTCAAAACAGTTTGAAAAACTAATAGAAGAATTGCAAAATAATCCTTCTCTTGGCAGAGTATTTAATAAAGGCACAGTGCCTTGTAATTTTAAAGAAAAGTGGAATGAAATTACAAAAATATTAAAACCCTTTACGGTTGAAGTATAGATGCTGGTCTTCTTTATTTGTAGCCAGTATTTTAATGTAGGTCCCATCCATTCAACCAATAACACCGGGAAAACCTGCTTTTTGAAAAAGGTCTAAATTAGCTTAATCTTTTTCAGCATTAGACAAATTATCCTTTCTAAGACATCCAAAGTTTCACACAGAATCTTGGAAACGACTAGCTGTGACAGTCCCAATTTAAAGTCGTTTCCACAATTCAACTGGTACGACCCCTGGCCTAAAAATCATAATGTGGCTGCTAAATTTGTTGTTTTTAAAACGAATGTTGATCTGACTCCACTTTTCATATGAACATCTATTATTTCCAGCACATACTTAAAATCTATTAAGTCGAAAATAACTTTCAAAACTTTCAAACAAATAACAAAATAAGCATTAGGAAATACTTTGATATTTATACTCATTTTTTATCCTTAAAATTTAATATTTCGGATTTCTGTCTGATTTACTTTCTAATAGTATTAAACTTGTTTCATTTTTTTCATCACTTGAGTTTGAATCAGAATTTGAATCGGAAATAAAAAATAAGAAACATTTTCCCACAAAAATCAGTTTACTCAATTGTTAGAAATGTGCTTTTTGTTTTGTTGACATTTTCGATAAACAAACGACGTCGTCGCATGAGAATACCAAATCAACGTAGATGTGATGCCGCCGTCGATGCGAAGTGATGACGCCAAAAAAATGTCGAAAACATCGACGACGATAATAGGGTGAGATTGTTTAATGCTTATATTCTAATTAAAAGCGGAATGACAAAAATCAATTGCATGAAACCATGCTGATATATGATAGAAATCGATTTCGACCGAAATTGAAACTGCTCTTTCGAATCTGAAAAGATTTGTAATTCTTTTTTTAGTCATCACCTCAATAACCATTGACACACAGAACTTTTCTGATTATTAAAATTTTAAAGCAATTAAAGCAGATAATTTTTATGTGACCTTAAAGGTACAAACGATTTTATTACCCAACGGAATTTCGGATTTTACTCACATGCCAGATGATGTATGACAATAGATATCATCACTGGGACATTGAAAATTTGTCAGACTGATTTAATTGTAGTGCTATGCTATTAAATTCACTCATTAATTCATAAGGTGCTAAAAGAACTTCGATCTCAAGATCTATCTATTGAACAGCCCTCAACTAGACTAAACTTTCTACAGTATTTCCCACGCTTAAAATATCGGCCAGTGCCAACCTTGATAGTTTCCTATCAGATATTTGATAATCCCCAAGGTGCCTCTTTCTTTCCAATCATGAGGCTGTTACAACTACTACAGAGTATTTTTAAACTAAAATGAATGAATTTAGTGTGGTCCAAGTAAGTATTTTGTTTAGGGCAGTAGCCAGCCAATTAGATACATGGAAATAATATATTCAGATTCTAATGAACTCACCTTCTTTTACTCCAAAGTTCTGAATATGTGAAGAATAAATGCTTAAAAAACGCTAAATAGACAACATATGTTACATAATACATTCATACTTTTCTTCTTTTGCTTTATTGATAAGAAATTTTTTTGAAAAAAAAATTCTAAATTTCCATTATTACACATTTTTATTTTCAATACTTTTCTTACGTAAAAAAAAGCCAACTTTTTATTTTATTTCTTTTTGTTTTTTTCACTACATTTTTACAAAAACTTGTTTTTTTGTTTTTTCTTTATAATTATAAACATTATTTATAGATATTTCAAAATTAGGAAAATTGATGTTATTTTTTTCTTAAAAGAAGATGGTGTATATTCAAAACTTTATAATAAAAATATGTGAAATTAAAATTTAATATATATTTTTTTTAATACGACAGACATGATATTCGGGTATGTTCTGAGAAATGAATACAAGTGAAACTGAAATCGAATGAAATTTCAAACTATAGAATAATTTGGGCAATTAAATTTTATCTTTGAAAAAGGACTCGATTTTAATTGCACTTGTATTGGTTTTTTAGAACATACCCCCCATTATATATTTTATTTATTAAAAAAAATAAACCCAATTGGTTTTTTTTTTCTTTTCCGTTTTGTTGATGGTGGTGGTCAGTGTTGCATCATAATTATTGTTTGTTGTTGTTGTTCTTTTTCTTTAATAGTGTGTTCCAATGAAAGTTAAAAAAAAGAAATGAGTATTTGTTTATTTGTTTTTAAAAATTTCAAGTTAAATATTTCAATTAAAGCAAAAACAAAAACCAAAAAATTTCAATAAATAAAAACACATTAAAAATTTTTTTGTTTGGAGTTTCTTTTTCTATATTGTATTGTTTAATATTATATATGTATATGTATCTCTATATTGTATAAGATAAATTTATAAACTAAATTTGTAAAAATAAAATTAATTTAACAAAAAAGCAAATTAAAAATAAAATAAAAAAAATACCGTTGCTATAAAAAAATTGCTTTAAATTTGTTTTGTTCATTCTCTTTAATGGGCAATTTAAAAACACAATTCAAAAACAGAGTATTTGAGAAAGTGTAAATGAATGAAAAGGAGTATATTATGCATTTATAGAGTTTAAAAGAAAAGAAAACAAACAAATTATACAAAAAGTTAAAACATAATTTTTAAAATTAAATTGCAATTATTTTAATATATCATGTTTTGTATAACCAACTCACTAACAAACTTTACAAGCAAGCTGGCTAAAAATAAATTCGAGAAGACAGCTTCTTTTATTTAGCCTATACACAATAATTGATTGATTGCCTAAGAAAAAATTTTAGGCTGGAATAGTTTACACAATAATTTGTTCTTATTTCAATTAAATATACATACATATTTAATTAAATATATATTTTTTAATAAAATATTATTAAAAAAGAAAAAACTAAATTTCTATAGATTTTAGTTTTTAAATTTGATTTTATAAAATGAATGAGATCTGTAATATAGCATTGCTATGCTTAAAAGAAAGTACACAATTCTTATTGTATTTCTTTTGTTAAGTTTTGTTTAAACAAACACTTGTTGCTTCAAAACATTTAAGATCTGGGCTGTGCTTGCTTGCAAAATTTACTAACAAGTTTTACAATCTTGTGTGTGATTTAAATAATTTTTCTTAAAACAAAAAAAAAGTTTTTTCATTCTTTAAAGATTTGTTTTGGTTTTTAGTTTTGGATTTTTTTTTTTAAAGACAAATTGTCTTGAATACCTTAATTTTTTTTCTAGTGAATTTAAATAAAACTTTTGTTTTCCTAAAAAAAATATATGCATATATAGATGAACAAATAAAACTGTAAAGCAAAAAAAAAACTAACTGCTGTATTCATAAAAGATATTGTAGGTTTATTAAGAAAATATTTGCCAACAAGTCAAATTAGTCAAATAAGCCCTTAATAAAACTATTTAATTTTATATGAATACGGCAGGCAGTGAGTATATAGAAATTAAAAACAAAAATTTTATATATTTTTTTTAGAAACAAAAGTTTTATTTTAAGAAAATTACAATATTTCAAATTATTTTCAAGGGGAAATATAAAGAAATATTTAATAAATTTCTTATAATTTATATTAAATTAAAAGTAGAGTAGTAAATGTTTTAATTATATAATTTAGATATTAAAAACTAAATTAAAGGTGTTAAAAATGTTTGTTTTTTGTTCTACAACTACTACTACTTTTACTTGTTTTCATAAGTAAGAAAAAAAAAACAAAATTAAACAATTTTGCTTTAGGCAACTTCACAATTAGATTTTTTTGTTTAATTTAGTTTTTTTTTTTTATTTTTCCTTATTCTTTTTTATATCGTTTCTTTCAATGTTTAATAATATTTCCCACATTTAAAGAGATTTAGTTTTATATGAACACCTCTGCTCTGTCTCTTTAAAATTTGTACTCGTTTTCTCTTTGCAATACGAAAATATTAATTTAAAAGAAATTTAAAAATTTAATTAGATTTTTTTGTGTAATTAATAAAATAAACGCTTTAATTTTAGGAAGAGTATTCCGTTTAAGACCTCTTATACCTCTTGGGACCATTATTACAAGTTATCCCCCGATAGCAAAAGTTAGGACTTTATCGGATAGATAAATTCCATTTTACTTTAAGTAAACTTTAACATAAAAGTTAACGTATAACTTTAAACGTGAGGGTTAAACTAAAGTTAACTTTTACTATCGCACACCTTATCGGAAAGTTGTAATAATGGCCCTTAAATTTTCAAACATTTCTAAAAATTCAGCAGTTTAAACGTATACTCCTCCCTCCTGTGGGAAAAAGTCAAAAGGTGAACATAAATGTTATTTTACGGTATTTTCTTCTTTTTTTCTAAAACAAATTAAATTTAAATTCTTATGATTTGTTATACTGACATAAAATATTTTATTAAAAAAAAAATTATAATAATTTGGAAAATAGGATAAACAAACATTGAAACACTCGGAAACTAATTAATTATTAATTAAATAAAATATTTTTTTTTCTTTCTTTAAGATTTTTAATAGTTTTTAAATTTTAAAATTTTATATATTTTTTTGTAATTTTTTGTTTTGGGTTTTTTTTATATATTTTTGCAGTTTTTGTTTCTAAAGATGTACATTAATTTCCACTTAAAACTGTAGGCTCTAATAATAAATTATAGATAAGATAGTAATTATTTGTTTATGTTGAGCGAACCCAAATGCATATTCAAGAAGTAGAAGTGTTTTGCTTTATTTTGTGTTAACACACACAACAAAACATAACACGACCCTTTATGTTTAAAACAAAACGCTCAGACAATAAAATTCTGCAATCCTTTATAGTTAATGTGTATAAAGGCTAAGTCTCAAAATTCCTTAGAGTTGGCCGCTACTGCTGTCTACAAAAGGAATTTTTTAAACTCTCTCTTTAGGCCAACAACTATAATGGTTGAGGTGTTATCGTTCTTTTGTTTTTCTTTTTCATTTTGAAAATGTTCGTTTTAAAAAATGTTATTTTTTTAAATCGTAGGTTCGGATCTACATCAATCCTGTTATATGATGGTCCGCTTCCAAAATTTTGTTTTTATTTCTCTATATATAATATTGTATATATAAAATTTTTTTGTTTGTTTTTTTGTTTTTGTAGCTATTGGTAATAGAATTTGGATATTAAACTTATTAATTGGTATTCATCTTAAATATCATAGATTTTTTTTTTCCTTTTTCACTTTTTTTCCTATTATACTGTGGTATTTATAATATATAGAGTGTTGGATTTAATTGTTTGTATTTGTAATCTTCTGCAGCTTTACTCAGATACTCTTTTTTGTTGGAAAAAAATAAAAATATGATGCCTTTTTTATTTTTTGCGAGAGTTTACGATTCTTTAATACAAAAATATACACGCATCTCCTTATTAAACCAATTTTCTGTAAATTTTTAGTACGATTTAGTTAAAATAAACGTTTGTTTGAGAGAAAATTTGTTTTAAAGTTAAAATCTTGCAGGATATGTTGAGTTTTTCTTCTCCACTTTTTTTCTGTATAAAGTTGGTTTTGTTTGAAATTGGTTTTGTATTGTTGGCTTCTTTTCGTAACCTTTTTTTACGTCCTCTACTAAATACATTTGAAAGGGGGCAAATTTTTTCTTTTTCTTTTAAAAAATTTAAAAAAAAAAATGAAAATTTTTCTTAAGCATATCTCCTACGTGTAATGCTTGAAAGTTTTACTTCTTCTTTTAAAGTTGTTGATCACACAGATTAAATGAAGTTATCTCGTACTAACATTGTTCGAAAATTGGTATAATGGGTGAAGTTGGCCAATCCTCCTCTTCTTCCGAACTAACACTTTCGGTTCTAAAAGAAAAATTAAAAAAATAAATACTTTAGTAAGTAACGTTTTGTTTTTTTATTTTGTTTTCGTTTATTTATTTATTTTTTTTTTAGCAACTAAGGTTCTCTATTTTAAATTTATTAATAACCTGACCCATGGGTGACCTTAGTTGTATTTGTAATTACAAGAACAAAGCAGTGCCTGCACTGAAAATTTTCGACATGTTTTGCAAAAAATGGAAATGAATGAAAATGTTTTCGAATCACAAAAACCTTAGATTTTTATGATTTAAAATCGGTCGTGTAAACTACAGTCGGTTTTAAATCATATGCTTAGTATTTCAGCCACTTTATTTTAAATGTTAGCAATAAATTCCATAATTAAATAGCTTAATTGTAATTATAAAATTACAAGTTTTAAATAAAAAACCGAAATAATTAGACCTTTTCAATTACAAAAAAATGTGATTTTCAATTTCAGAACATGCCTGATAGATTGGATTTTCGAACATTAAAAATGTATGACAAAACAAGCAACCAGAACTTGTTTTGCTCCAAAATTAGTTTTATGCCGCAAAACAAGTAATTGAAAAAAAATTATGTTCAAAAATTTATTCAAAAATGATTAAATTATTATTAAATAGAGAAATAAAGACAACTGCTATAAATATTTATCGTAAATTTATTGTATAATTGGTATATCAGTAGTATTAACATCCTAAAATTGGTATTCTTTTTGTGAATTAACGTCCTTTAGGGAATATGTATAAAACTATCGTAAGGGTTAACTTTGGATTCAAAAATCTTCCAAATTCGTAAAAGTTTACGAATTTTCGAAAAATTTTTGTATTTATTATTATTGATTTTTCGAATGGGAAATTTCTTTCGAAGGCATTTTCGATTCGAATTGAAATACAAAGTAACTCCCCAGTTGTATGTGTTGAAATTTGTAAATTCAACTTTTATTTCAGTGTAATTTCATCATCGAGTAACTATTAGAATTATACATATTTTTCTTAAATTAATCATTACCAATTTTTAATCAATAATTGGCTTCTGTGTCGTAACTAGCAAATTTATTTCTAAATTCCTTACTGGAATCACTCATTGGATCTTTATTATGTAAATTTATTGTATAATAATTATATCGATCTTAAGATGCTAAAATTGGTATTCTTCTACGAGAATTAACATCCGTAAAGAAATAAAAATATTTTATTAACTTGCAAATATTTACTCTGAACCCAAAGCTGAATCTGATTCTGATTGAAAAGAAAGAGTACCTACGACACCGTAAATGCAAAAATTTAATAAAAATCGTTTAAAAAGTTTTGTTCATTTAAAATTAGAAATTGAACCCTAAATAAGGCGAATGACTTTAAAAATTAAAGTTCGAAGAGTTTAAATGCAATTGTAAGAAAACAAAACAAAACACCTGCACTTAACTGACAAGAAAAGGTGTGTTAATGATTGGTATTGGTAAGAGGGTACACATTTGAATTGAATATGATGATAAAGATTAAAATAAAAAACAAAACAAAAGTAAACTTTCTAAATACATTAAAAGAAAAAGAAAAACATAAATTAAATGCAAATAAAGACAGAATAAAAACAAAAAGTGCAATGAACTTGACAGAAAACAACCTTGTTGATATAAATTCTATATAAAGAAAAAAAAGACAGATTAAATGCAAAAAAACAAAAAAAAAAACTAATGCATTGAATAGATAGAAATTTAAAAATACATATAGAAATTCAAAAAAAGCACTAAGTCAAGTCACAAAAAATACCAATAAATATAAAATAATTATATAGAAAATAAGAACTTTTTAGTAGATAAGATAAAAGACTGATTTGAAAAAAAAAAAACGAAAAAATTAAAAAAAAAAAAATTAATATTTTGCTTTAGAAAAGTCTTAAAAACAACAATCTCTATAGATTTTTGTTTACGTCTATAATAAACATGCGATTTACGTAAATCAATTGGCTAAAGTAGGTAGGAAAAAGAATAAATACTCATACATATGTATGTACATACGGCATCATCATCCCACCCCTACAAAAAAACCCCCGGTCCCACCCTTTTCTTTCAAACAGTCTAGCTAGCCTTCAACACAAAACAACATTTTTATTTTAGTATCAAAAAAAAAAAAAAAAAAAAACAAGAGTATGGGTGCTTCTGTTTAGTAAAGTCGTATATGTATGTATGTATGTACATTGTATATGTACACTTATATATTTATAGGCTTAGCAAAATTGTGATAGGAATTATAACAGCAACAACAAAAAGCCATCTATTTCATTTAGACATAAAATATAAAACAAACAAAAAACAAAAAAAAAAGAAGTCTCATGACTTTTTTTTCAAAAGCACATACATTTGCTTAAATAAAACAGTTCGTATAGCCTAACATTTATTTTTTTTATATATAATAATTTGATTTTATTAAACGAACACATTTACAAAAAAAGTGAAAAATAAAATAAAAACAATTTTTTTATGGAATAATTTAGAAACTTGTTCATGCCCAATAGCAGTGTCATATTTTTTTTATTATTACCCCTTAATATTGTTGTTATTGTAGATCAAGTCTTTGAAATAACAATAATAGAGAACGGCAATAATAACGATGACACAGCATTATGTACATACATAATCCATATATATGTATGCAGTATGTAGCTAGCCTTAATACATACATATGTACATATGTATGTTAAAAATAGCTCTTAAGAAAATAATTTGTATTTATTTGTTTGTTGTCTAAACAAATAAAAATTTTTTAATAAATTTGCAAAATGTCTAACTTTTATTTTAAAGGAAAGCTTTAAGTCTTTTATTTACTTTTTAATAACTTGGTTCAGAGTTTTATAGTCGACCTACATATAAAGACATACTACAAAACAACATTTTTCATTTTTCCATTTATTAGTTCTTTTAATATCCTTAATTAATACATAAATTGCTTCACTAGAAGAGGAAAAATTTAATTCTGCTTAATGTACTGAGACGAAATTTTAAAAATTAAAGACATACAACATATTTTTTCCATCTAATCTTTACAAATAAGTTTTAAATAAAATTTAAATAAAGCAAGAATTGGGCCTTAGAATACTATAATATACAAGATGTCCTGTCCCGTTATTATCTTTTAGTTATAAACTGTAGTAAAAAAGCCAGACCTGTAAATTCACTACTCAGAATGAAACCCGTGTTTTTATAATAATGCTTCTGACGTCTATAGTAGCGCCCAAAATAGTAAATTAACTTGAACTTATGTCGAAGAAATATATAAAACGCATTAATTCGTCGTGCGTTTAAATACTTTAGCGCATGAAAAATGGTAAGTTACACACAACATGCGTTATAAAAGCCATTTGTGTCATCAGTTTTTTTTTACTTTCAACACTACTTCTGTTTTGATTTTGTACACTTGCGTTCATTTTTTATACAATACATACTGTATGTTTTTCTAACTTTTTTTAAGTTTATGGGTCGATTATAAATGGTAACAGAACTTGAGTTGTGTTGCCAGTTGACAAAGTGGTATTACAGATAGAAACTGTCAACTGAACGCTGGGCACTTAATTTATGAAATTATAACACAGACAGCAACGTGAATTGAGCCATTCTCAAATGAAATTTACTGCCGTCGGATTTCTTAAAGTTGTCTCTTGCAAAAAACCTTAGAGCCGCACAAACTTTTAAAACTGGCGATAGTGCAGTAGACCAATTTTGTCTGCAGTCTTTATATATGCAAATCTCGACCCAAGATGGGTTGCCATCCATAATCAACCCATCATTAACTTCCATTGTACACATTCTTTTTTAATTAATTTTTTAATTAATTTTAATTAATATCAGCAGTTGATTACTTGTCAAAGGTAAACAATGCGGTAAAAAATTCAAAGTTAAACAAAATTCTTTCACAGACGTCTCAAAATGATAATGTAACGTATTCTTTATAGATTACTAGTTTATTTTTTTTTCGGCTGTGTTATGTTGTGTAAGAGACTTGAATTGCCAAGTTGAATTGTGAAGTTTGATCTTAATTGGGCTTATTGCAATTTCGAAATAAAAATAAAAAAAAAAACGAAATCTTGAAAATTACCATTCTGATTTCGACAAAACGTTCAACATTGCTGTGTTCTATTTGTCATGTTTCTACATATTTTCGTTTTTGTGTGCTATGTATGGCGTCAATAAATAAAAAAATATTTCTAAAAATTACTGCAACGATTTGAATCCCATTCTGTATCTTCTTTCTTGTATTTATTTTGAGGTTTTTTTTCTTATTATTGAAGTCAAAAAATCAAAGTTTACTACTTATTAAGACCAACAAAACGGAGCAGAACACGCTAGTTATGTAAACAAACAAAAAAAAAATAACAAATAGGAGAGAATCTAATAAATTATTACAAAAAAATAAAAAACAAAACCATTTTATAAAATACTTTTGTTATGCAATTTACGCCATCAATTGCTCTTCAAAACCCAAGTATAAACTGTAATAAACATAAACAAAATCGATAGATAAAGAAAAATAAAAAAATACTACTCAATATCGCACACAGCAGCTCTTCTTTCTTGATCGATGAAAAACATTAACAAAAAAAAATATTTTTTTACTCCAAAAACAAAGTGGCACGTGTGGATGATTTTAAAACAGATAAATATTGAAAACATGTTTTTCATTCTTTTGAATATCTCTTCCCCCCCTACACAATGCATACAAAAGAAAAATATTAAAAATTAAAAAACAAACTACAATCGTTGTTAATAAGCCCTTTTAAACTAAAAATAGATTTAATAATAGCCCAAAACGTTGCACCTAATAAATCTATTTATACATTTTTTAAGGAAAATAAAAATGAATAATCTTTGTCAGCTTTTCTTTTCTCTTCTTTTCTTTCTTAAAAGCAATGAAAATAAAGCATTTCTATAAAATAAAAGAAAAATTACCTGGATCGTAAACCATCATCCATAGCGCTAGTTATGCCTTCATCTATAGTGGGCAGGTCGGTTGAAAAGCGATTGGTTGGACGCAAAAGACGCAAAGTGCGGCTGGATAGCTTCCAAACCAAACGTTGTTTATAGGGCTGTTTATTTTGACCATTATAATGGGTTAAAATATCCGAAACAATGCTAAAACCGCAGGTGAAAATACGATCAGGAATCTAAATCAAAAACACAAAAAATAAAAATATATTTTTTTTTTAATTTAAATACAAATTATTTTCTTGTTGTAAAAGTTAATAAAATTTCTATTCAGTTTCTGCTATTTTTCATTTTTTAATAACTTACCCTCAGGAATTGCTGCAAGAAGAGTATATACTCGAATACATGTTTTAATTCAGGGCTACCGCGTGTATATGATGCTTTAATATGAAAATCTAAATGCAAACAGAACAAGACCAAAGCCAGAGTACATGGTGCTATGACAGTGGTTTTGACATCACATAACAAGACTTCCAAACGATTTTCCAACTCTTCCAATTTAATGAAATGTTTATAGAAATCAACAATTGGACCGCCAATTTCTTGAACTAAATTATGGAATAATGCATAGTAAACGCGCAAATAGCTGACCGAAGTAATGGGCGTATGGCCCATTTGTACGCCCAATTTATTAGCAATTACATTAGCCATACGCTCCAAATCACCGGGAGTACAACCACACTGAAATAGAAAAACAATAATATTAAATTTGTATTAATTTTTCTTTTATTTTCTAACAAGTGTTTATTGGATTGTGTTTCGTTTATACACACCTGCGATATGTTGACCAAATCTTCGGCAGGTATAGGTTTTAAATTCATTTGTTTTATGGCCAAATGGAATGAAGCAACACTCATGCAGGCCATATGCTTAGGCTTAACAGTCATGCGATCTAGAAAACGATCTACTAAGCTCATGGCTGAGAATAAAACATCGGAGGGTAGCTCATACCAAATTTTAAGGCAACGTAAAACATAAGCGGAGCCATCACGACCACCAGCTGTTACTTCACGCTATAGTTTTTTTTAAAGAGACAAGAGATTAAAAATTAAAAAAAATATTGTATATATTTGTCTATACTAAAATAAACTTTATTATTTATTTATCTTTACATTTAACCTTAACGACAAAAATTCTTATAAAAATGAAACAACAGTAACCAATGAGTTGTCCGAGTGGACTACTGTTTTTGTATGAAAAACAAAAAGTAAAAGAATGGTTTGTTTATTTTTTAAACTTCGGTTTCCTTTTTTTATAGAAATTTTTGAGGCGTAAGTTTTATTACTTCATTAATTACATTATAATATCTTTTTGCCTCAGAATCTCCATAAACAACAACAATTCCATTTCATTTTTATAAATATTTTCGAAATTAAATAGATAAAAGCAAGTTAGAGCAAATAATCAGTCATGTCATGGAACTCAATAACAATCGAAAGTGGTTTTAATTCCAAAAATTTAATTCTTAGAAAATTAAATTTTTCTTCTAAATAAAACCAACTTAAATGATTAAACTGCATATTTTTGTTATAAATATAACGGTGTTTTTTACTTTCATAGTTAACAGTAGTTTCTTATCGAAAAATTTACCGTTTTCAAAAACACTGCATTTTCGGAATTAACATCACTTCCGATCGGAATTGAGTTCGATAACATTGGCACATTTCATTCCGAATAAATATTTGTATATGAGTAAACCCTATTTTTTTTAACTTACCCTTGATTCCTTGGGCAACAATAGAACAGTATGATATTTATCTTGTAGAGCATCATATTCCTTAAGAGTATTGTAAAGCTCCTCATTTGACATCGATGTTAGTTTGTCTTCCAAATTATTATTGCTGCTGCTATTTTTATTCATCTTCTCATTGTCCGTTAACGAAGGCTCCATGGTTTGGTCCATTAGATTAGGTGTTGTTCCGGTTTGGTGTTGTTGTTCAAGCTCAAATTTCTGATAATCCAAGCCAGCAGCACCCGGTGTTCCATACCGACCCTCGTCAGACATCCTCATCCACTCAGTTCGCATCTCTGCAGTGTGGCTGCTGCCATTCATTATAGCCGCAGTATTTGCAGATTCAGCTGCTGCTGCCGCCTCCATCGCTGATGTTGTGGCAACCTGCTGCTGTTCAGCTGCTAACATTTCACGAGCTTTAGCCGAAGTTGTGGCCTGCTCTTGATTAAAATGAATTGCTGCTGCTGAATTTTCTGCTCCTACCTGCAGAATCCCTTCCGATGATGGCTCTAACGACACAGACATCAATGTGTTCTGCTGCATCAACTGCTGCTGCTCCTCCATAAGGTTATTAAAGCCGTAAACTTCTCCTACTTCCTGTTGTTGGTTGTAGTGGTGGTGTAGTTGATGTTGTTGTTGATTATACAAATTACTGTTATACAACTCCTCGTTAGCGTATTGATGATATTGCTCTCCTTGGATGTTGTTATTAAAAGTATTTGTTGCTAAACAACCACTATCAGCGACGGCGAAATTGGCGGCAGCAGAGTAGCGTACAGGGACAGACATTGTGAGGGCTGGCCTAGTACCTATTTTTAATGTAATTTTTTATGGGGAAAAATTTGATTTGATATGATTTTTCAATAAAAAGAAATTACTTTTGCTGATTTTAGGTTCTTTTTTTTTCAAAGTGTACAAAATAAATGTACTTTGAAAAAAGTTTTCTAGGCCTTTATATATATATTTCTTTTCAAATATGTATTGTATGTAATATATAAATTGTTTGATTTTATTTTCAGCTTTTGTTTAAGAAACTGTGTCCTTTTTCTCTTTTGTGAGGAAAAAGAAACACTAAAACGATATCAACGAGTTTTAATTAAAAAAACTCTCAATCTTTTGATAACTTTGAGAAAATAATTTTTCAAAGTTAAATAAAATTTAAAGAAACTAAATTAAGCTTTAAAACTTTAATTTTCTGTTTAAATTTTCTTGTTTAAACAAGTTACCTTAGTTTTGTTTTTTCTATTATTGCGAGAAAAACAAACTAAAAGGTGCCCAACCTAGTTATTCTTAAAATGAGAAATTTATATTCTGTTACCGAAAATAAAATTTATTGTTTGCTACTTGTTTTGTACACACTGGTTGATTGAAAAACAAAAAAAGGACTTTTTGTCTTTTTTTATTTTTTATTTCAATAACCTTAGTACTATTCTTTAATTGGTTATGCGAAGAGAATTTTCTTCTTTCGAATATTATTTTGATAATATTCTGAACCAATATTTTATAACAATTTGCAAACAACAAACAATTATTACCCTCAAACAAATTTGTATTAACAAATATTGTTTTTAATGATTGTCCCAATTTAATTTTTATTGCGTATATATATGACGTTTAAAATAAGTACGCTTTTGTATCGTTGTTTCACAATTTTATAAAATTATTCAAGAATTTTATAAAATGTTCCTTTTTATTTTCAAAAAAAGCACAAATAATGGTTTATTATGTTTTTTGTGTCTTAATCCTTTTTCAAGTTTTTGGTTTCCAAATTTTTACGATAATAAACACTTGCGCTTTTTTTATTTGTTTGTTTGGTTTTAAAAGTTTAATGTGCTACAAGTTATTCCGTTTGGGGATGATTCTGGATATATAAAACTATGTAGCCACAATACTTCTTTCTAATTGGTGTGTGATATAAAATTTTATATGATTTCTAATTTTGGTTTTTGCTAAAATAATGATTTTGGATATTCCTTTTTCTTATCTAAAAAAACTTACAAGTCTGTGAGAAGGAATTTGGAAGTAAAATATAAATAAAAATTAGTTGAAGATTTTATTAAAAATTAAGAAAATATATGAAATGAAATGAAATGTAAAAAAATGAAATTAAATTGTATATGAATGTGTGCATATGTGTATGTTTTTTGGGTGTTATCAAATATTCCGAAATCTGTATTAAGATGAACAAATAAACAATTAAATTAAAAACAAAAATATGTATGACTAAAATTAAAATTCTATAAAAACTTCAAAGTATTACTGAAATAAATATTACGTTGTATTTAAAAAATATGTTTTATTTTTTAAAAATAGAATTTATTTAAAAAAGAATAAAAAAAACTATATTTGGTGAGACTAATTTGAGGGTCAAGAACGGTAAACAATTTACATACATAAGAAGTATACTCGTATGTAAAAACTGTAAAAAAACACAAATTCAAGGTGAAATATAGAAAGTTTTCTATATTAAAAAAATATGTATATTAAGAGATATTTGTATACAGCGTTGCCATGTTAGCCCTTTTTACGCCGTTTTTAGCTGTTTTTAAATGCCCATTAAAAAAAGATGTAATAGGCATTTTTCATTCATTTTTTAGCACTTTTAGCGACAAATATGGATGAAAACGAAAAAGAGCGAAATTATCCACAAACTTTATAATATTGGAAAGTATTTCTAGATTTGGTGTAAAAAATATTTTTTCCTGGAATTTGGAGGATACTTAAGCTGCAATTATTAAAGAATTTGTAAAAGTGGAAAAACCAGGTTAGAAGAGTAACGCATTTTGGATCGAAGACCATCATTTTAAAAATTCAACAAACCAGAATCCATTTCATAAACTATCATCTTTTAATTTAAAACTTTTGACAGTGTCTTATTCAAATGAAGAAGTAGAACTCACATTCAGTGTTATAAATTCCGTATTGTATTTATTGCCATTTAAAAGCTTCATTCCTATTATCTCTAAAATTTTTAACTTTTTATATTTTAACGCCCAGCCTGTTTTAGAAACCCAAAATTTTCGCATTTTAGCTTAAGAGAATTACAGAATAGGGCACCTGAATGTCTTTTCATACATCGAATAGCTTAATTCATATAAAGTATGGATTAAAAAGATAAAATTGCTGCTTTTCGGTTTACGAAATACCAGAAAAAAGTCCGTTTAAAAATTAATTCAAACGAAACATATGAGAAACCAACACATTTTATTAGATCTGTTTTGTAGACTGAAAAAGACGACAATGCAAAATTGTTCTCATAAAAGAACTTTAAATATAAATTTAGCTTTTTTAGCCTATTTTGAATATGGTCTTAGCTCTTTTACCTTCTAAAAAGTTGGCATCACTGTTTACATAATCTGCTAAATACCTATTATATCTTTTATGCCCAGTTTTTAAATTTGCTTTTAAAGTATGGTAACACTATCAAATGTAAACAAATTATATATGTATGTACATACGAGTATATATTTGTATGGTCAGGAGATCCGATATCGAAGCCCAGACAGTTGGTGCCCTTCAAATGAATAACAGACTAGTATATCATCAAACAATTATATTGAATGTCATCTTTGTTTTTTTTTTTTTTTTTTTTGTTTTCTGGTTGAGATAACAATTGAAATCAAAAAATAATCTAAGAATTCAAAAAACCGGTAATAAAGTTAAGTACGAGACCAGAACTATAACTATAGAAATTACATAGTAATTTACAAGCGATAACAATTGTAAAAATAAAAAAAATAAAAAACTTTATATATTATCATCACAAACTAAATAATAAACGAAAACCTTTATCAGTAAGTACATATAAGAATAATTAAAAACTAAAACTAAAAAGAATAATAACTTAATAGAAAGTAGAGAGTTATAATCTATAATATCCGAAGAAAACAACCTGTACTTTTCTTGGAAAAAGTTTGTTTTTAAGAAATAATAATACTAATAAAAAACAAAATCCATATAGGGAATGCCCTTACAAAGGTTGAATATAAACAAAATAGACTCAACACCAAAACTGCTAATAAAAAAATCAAAGTATTTCTTTTTTTTATGGCAAACAAACACTATAAAAAATTCTTTAGCACGTACTTCAGTAATACATATAAAGAAAACAATAAATAAATAAATAATATTTCTACAATAATACAAATACAATACTAAATATTTGTACATAAGTATGTATGTATGTTGTGCAATATTGCTTTAATTAAATTACCAAATGATGGCAACAACTAAATACTACATTAAGAGGAGCATTAGAAGGAAGGGTGTTTACGCATCAAAATATATATAAACAAAGAGATGTGGTGTGAAAATTACAATTTTTGGTAAAAATTTTGAGCGTATTATTGTTAAATGTTTATGTGCATCTTCTATATAAACAAATAGTGAAATTAAAAAAATGAAACTTTTAACATTAAATTAATTTTTTTTTTAAATTTCATTTTATTTCCCAAGCAAAAACACAAACTATTATTTGTATGTATAATGTTACTAAAAGCCATCATTTTATGAGATTTTTTTTATATGAAAAACACAGAAAAACTGCCAATGGTGGTATCTGGAGAGTTTATAAAGTACGCACGCATACAGGGAGACATATATTTGTATACTGGTTTGTTTAATATACATATTTCTTTTTAGGTACAATTGTACTGATATATACACACATTTAATAAAACGGAAAGCTTATTTTTATTAAATTTAGGTCACTATAGTATAATTATTTCGTATTTATGGGAAAAATTTTATTAAAAAAAATAAAAATAAGAAATATTAAATAAACGATTACACGTAATAAACTGCAGTGTAAAGAAGAGCAAGCAAGACAAATGTAAAATTGTTTGTATTGTTTACAACAATTACTACAAGGACTTTCCAACTTTATACTTATTGGCAATAAAAAATGTTAAAGAAATTAAATTGCTTTAACACCTTAAATATACAGATAAAAAAATAAATTTTTATGAAAAAAAAGAAAAAAATGAAATACAAAAATAATAAAAAAAAAATAATTTCTTAAATAAATTCTCGATTTATTGAAATGTAAAAAATTACAGCAAATACCTATGCAAGTTAGATAATCAGGTAATCTCAATGGCACTTTTAAAATATGTTTACCAATGTTTCCACATAGATAGTGTATATCACCATCCCTTTGTTTTGTACGTAGACAATGGAAATTGCAATGTCTACCATTAATTAGTTTATAACCCTGGGTTCATTCTTTGGAATTTTATTTATTGTTTTTATCCTTATCAATAATAGACATAATCTTGTATAATAGTTTTCAGACATATTTATTTAAAACAAAGAAAATATGCACTTTATTACCTAGAATAAGGAAAACGAATAATTCTACCATTATCTTATGCAAATGTATGTATGCAAACAAAAGTAATACTTTAATTCGGTAGTAGTTATAATAACTCAAATAAATAAATATCTAATAAAAACAAAAAGAAAAAAAATTCACGATACAGAGTGCACATACACAGTTTAGCCGATTTAACGCACTCGATAATCCTCGAGCGTACAATAAGAAGGAACAATCAGCCCAGTCATAAAATGCCCAAGAAATATTTTCTGAGAAAACAAAATAAGGAAAGTTGCATTTTTCTTTTCTGATAAGAGGAAGAAATCGTAATCGGGTATCTTGGCTTTAACAAGATTTTCTTTAAAATAAGAGAAATTATGTGAAAAAATTTAGTACAAATTTTAGTTAAAAATTTCTAAAAATGGGAGAAGGGAAAAAATTTATTTTTATTTAAGCTGCATATGCAATTAATTATAACTGCTATTACTAAAAGAATATTTTTTTTTGTGCTTTAGATTTGAGAATCTAACCTCATTTATTTTTAGAGGTTAGAACAAAATATCCCAATTTTACGCTTGGATTTTTAAAAATCTTCTTCACAGGAAATCAGCTGTGAGCCACTGTTTTCTATTTTTAGTTAAGGAAACAAAACAAAAAATCCTTTCTAACTGAATGTTGTACAATATTTTTACCTTCTAAAAAAATCAAGGTTGGAAGCGTTCAAATTAAATTCATTAAACGCAACAACGTATTGGTAAATTTATTTTAAACAAATAACAACAATTAACAATAAAAAGAAAAAAAATCAAAGTTAACGACTTTTTAAAGGTTTAATGGATTCAATAAAATAATGAAAATAATGTTTCATTTTACTTGTATTATTTTATAAACGTATTTATTTTTAACATAAAACCTGAAAGTTCAGAAACCTAAGTGAAGGTAAAATATGACTAAAAATATCTGAAAATAAATTCGCGGAGATTATAATAAATTTTTGAATTTTTTATATACTAAATTAAAATTTGTATACAAATTATGATTTCCATATGAGGAGTCCAACATTACCATAGTAATTTAATTGTTAATTTTTAATCATTTCATATTTCTTAGTTTACTTTTCTAATACGTTTTCTGTTATATTTCCGTTTTAGTCATTTATTTAATATTCATTTATAAGATAAAGTGGAAGTCATATTTTTAAATACCCACAAAACGTCATGATGTTATTTTCAAAAATAAGCAAATAACACAAAAAAAAAGAACTGAAAACAAAGAAAAATAAAGACCAGTTTTACCCAAAAAAAAGATTTTTTTTATACTCTTACTCTCATATTTATTATGAAAATAAATGTAAATTTGTAATAAGAATTGGTCTTAATTTAATTTTGCTTCTTATGAAAATTTAAATCAGACACAATTTTTTTACAACCATTTTAGGTTTATAAATAGTTTTGGGGCCTCTACTGTACATACAATTTCTATTGAATTACATACACAACGCACACACACACTTTGATACATACATAGATATGTACAAGTATGTATACAAGTATATGGCACATAAATATAACGGCCTAAAAATTAGAGGGATAGAAATTTCAAAAACTAAAGAGTATCAAAGTACAACGCACAACTAAAACACAAAACATACATTGCATGCTCTTAAAAGTATTTTATACCCATAGTTAGCATTTGAAAAATTTGTTTTTTGTTTTTTTAACATCATGTTGAGACTGTTTGAATTAATTTTGGTTATCAAAACCAGATTGTTTGTACATAATGTTAGTGCTAGCAGAATTTGAAGGACTTTTTTATATAGAAAATTAAAACAAAAAAGAGGTTGTTTTGAGTCATAGTCTGAATTCGGGGCTTATTAAAAAAGAAACCATAACTAAAGGCTCACAAAAAAAGGCACAAGTAGAGAGTGATATTTTCTGCCCAACAAAGTTAATTTTATGATCACAAAATGAGCATATTAATCTGCTGTTCTAAACGCACAGAAATTGAAATAAAAGAATGCTAACTTGGTAGTTACAATATAAATTGTATATTTATGATTAATAATCATTGATTACTCATAGAGAATATAGGTACATTCATAGATGATATTGTACAAAAATGAGTAACAAACTAGAGCAAATGACATAGAGTAAATGAAACCTCTCATAAACCTTCATCCATCTTCTTTTCCCATATTTTTTATTTGGATTGTAGGTGAGATAATACTCTAATTAAATTAATTGGTTTATTTTATAAATCACTTATATGATGCATTGCGTTATTTCTGTACAATTAGATTTCGTTACAAAATTGATTTTAAAAATATGTACAAGCAAATCAACGAAATATAAAAAATACGTAACGATTTAGAAAATATACTTCCTTCCTGTACATTTGCAGACAGAGCTCTGGATATTTTATTCTAAATATTTGAAGTGCAAATAAATCTTTTTAAGATTCACAATTTAAATTATTATCTCTTCGCAATATTAATTTATTTTTAATGAAATCATGAAACCTGTTAAAATTAAATTCTTTATAAACATTTTCTCGAATTCCAAATTCGAATTTTTATGGAATCTAAATTATATTTATTTATAATTTAATATTTAGATCCTAATACTGAACTAGTTCAATTCCTTAACGGCTAGCAATTCTCATAAAAAAACAAGTGTTAGTATCATACATAAGACTATTAAAATTGTACAGTATTCTATCGTATTCTAAAACAATATACATTCTATTTTTATCATCTATTTAAAATTCAGGCACATTTAGTATTAATGTATGGCCTTAAAAAGAACCATAGACACAAAACAAAAAATATTATTGCGTATGTTTTTAAACCAATAGTGAGTGGTTTTTGTTTTAAATTTAGCTTAAAATAATAAAATTAAAAATTAGATTTACGAGTAATATTGTAAAAAAGATGAGGCAGCATATTAACAGTCAATTAATTTTATATAGAAATAAAAACAATACAAATAAAAACACAATGTGGTGGTGGAAGTAAATTTCAACACACACTCAAAACGTTCACATTAAGTAAATATTTGGGAAAAATCCGTAAACCCTATTTTTTTTTTTTTCATTTTTCAATCCTTATATTACTTTTTTCTTATTATGTTTTTAAATAATTTCTGAGGAAATGTTTACAAAGAAGGAAATAGTTGTTAAAATATTTACAAAAAAGAGAAAGTGGTGACGCTTTTTTCGTCAAATATTTGCCTAATGTTATCCTTTAAGTACAACAAAATACAAAATGTTGTTTTTACTAATAAAATGAACAATCAAACAAACACCATAATTGTATTTTTTTAATAATAAATAAAGTGTACTTCTTCAATATTTACATTGTATTACTATGTGTATGATTTAACACACAACAAATAAGCAAAATTAAAAAAATTTCACTTTCTTAGCCATAATTGTAAAATATGTACTTATGTAAATAACAACAAGCCATACATAGGTATGTATAAACATTAAAACAAAAAACTATAACCTCGAAGCAGAAATTTTTTTATTACGCAAATTTTTGTCAAACAATTTTGTTTAGACAGACAAAAATATAAAACAAATATTTATAAAGTGTACAATAATTTTAAAAAAATTTAAGAAAAAAATTATAAAATCTTTACAACTTATGATGAAATCTTTATTTAAAAATTAGGATTGTGTATTAAACAAAAAGAGAAATTATAAAAGAAAAATGCTCGTATATTGAGTGTTTTCTTCTTTTAAGAAAAAAAAAACAATGCAAACCAAGCATGTTTGCTTTTAAAATTATAAAACTATAGGTACGGTAGGTAACATTAGACAAATATTTAACGACAAAATCATAAGCACTATTGAATATTGAATCAATTTCTTTTTGGGCTGAATCATTTATTCTGTTGATTATTTGTCGCTTCAAATTTAATTAAAATTCAATTATTCGGTCTTACTGTATTGTTGTAGGCGACGTCATTGTTGTCTGACGACATGTTTGTTACAAATTAACGACAAAAGAAATGTTTTTTCTTTATTCTATTCGAAAAATGTCGTCAGACTTTTAATGACATTATTTACCTGAAAAAGGCCGATTTTTTTCGTTGTTTTGAGATATATTTTCAAGAAACGTTTTTATAAATCGTAAACTCTTGCATAAAAGGTTTTCATAAAATAGTATTTACACTTTTTCTTTGTTAAGACATTTGGCTAATATGAAAACGTAGCCTTAGCAGAGTAAAATAAATGTTAGAGTCGGTTGTAATTGGCTTATCTACATAATTAAATATTAATGCCCGTATTCATAAAAACTATTTTAGGTTTATTGAGGGTTTATTTGACAAGTATTGCATAGAAATTTGTCAAATAAGTCCTCAATAAACCTAAAATAGTTTTTATGAATACGGGCATAAATCTATTTTAATATTTTGTTACAAGAAGCTCTATATCTACATTTTATGGTTATTGTTTATTTTTTTTATATAATAATTATAATTGTCGTTATTTAAAATTAAACTTGAATGTTTTTTTAGTGCAATGCAATGAAATACAGACCATAAAATAAATAATGAGAAAAAAAAAAAACAAAAACAGAAATATGTATATAAAACTATGACACAAACATTATATATCAAGCGAATGAGGTTTTTTAAGAGCGCCATCCATTATACAGTCTACCTCTGTTTGTCTTAATACGTTCATTTAGTCTTCCAACTAATCGAAAAAATTTCTAATATAAACTGTTCAACATAAATTTTTTGAGATAATTTGTCTACAAAGTCCCAATTCACACTCATAATGATTTGTGAAGTCTTAAGCTTATGGGAGAAGATTTCCTTGTTTTAGGCGTAATATAAAGCAATGGCAGCTGCAAAAGAAAATCTAACAAAAAGTAGTCCAATAGAGCTGATGTGTGAGTATTGAGACAAAGTTAAGCGCGCTTAAATTTGCTTTAATGGGGTTTTACTGTATTACTCAACCTCTTTAAAATTAAATAGTTATTAAAACCATTAACAAACAATCATAATGATGATATAGAAAAAAATGTTTGTTGTTTTGTTATTGAGGAAGAAGTTGTATACAAATACTATATTTCTTAAAAATATACAACATTTATTTAAAAAATTAAATTTATTCTTTGTTATATACACACTTTTGAAGGTTATTAAAATTAAAAATTAATTAAAATTATGTGATTTATTGTGAATGAAAAAATAAATTAAACGCATATATTGCATAAGAAAAACATACTACAATAAAAATACACTTCATTGGAAAAGGAAATAAAAAAAAAAAACATTATTAAAATCCAAAAAAACAAATCATTAAAAAAGTAAAAAGTTCTTGTCAAAAATTGATAACTAACGTCATACATATTTATTTTCATTTGGTCTATTGAAAAGAAATAAGAAATGACGTACATGAGTCACATGATTACGAAGAAAAAAACAAAAGAAAGAAATTTAATGTTATTATTGTTAAAATATTATGAAAACAAAATTCCCCAAACAGATCGTCGTACCTAGAAAAACAGCTACAATTTTAATAAATATATGTATGTACATACAAATGTGTACAACATACCTTTGAATGAAATAAAATCCCTTCCAAATAAATGTTTTCAGTTAAGACGTTTATTAATTAAGGGCTTACTTGACAAATTTCAATGCAATACTTGTGCAATAAGTCCTCAATAAGACTACAATAATTTGTATGAATACGGCAGTTAGTTTTTGAAGCTTCTGTATTTAAAGCTTTATAAGGCTTCAAGACGGTAATAACCGCTTTAATATGTAATAGTTTATACATACGTTCTACAATTTGTTTACAACGACTAAATAGCAAAATTGTATTTTCTAATTGTCAAGTTCAATGACTTATTGCATTTGTAATTGCTATGTGTGTATGTATGTAAGTACATACATATATATTTTTCTACGTATGTATTGTTAAAATTAACAAATCGTAAAAAAACTGGCAACTTTATTCCAAAGTTTTAGAGGTAATAACAACTGCACAATCTACATATAAACATTAATAACAATTAATGAACAAAAATAAACAACCAATTTTAGTCCCACTAAAAACAACACTAAAGTAATAGAATTGTTTGTTTGTATTGTAATATAATCAGTTTTAAAAATATATAAAAATCATTTGAGTGCATAGTTTGTTATTTAAATTGATACTCGTATTTAAAAATAAATGAACTAATTTCTTTGTGCATTGACCATTGGACTAGAAGAAACTAAAACAAAGAAAAATGCCTTTAAATATGATACGATTAACTTTATATACTCGTATAACAAACAAGGGGAACACAACAGAGTACCAAACATATTAAAAAGCCGATGACATTTTTTTTAAACCCACTTTGCGCACTTTAAAGCTTAATTATAGAAATTATTAGAAAAACATTGTACTCTACAGACAGTTTTGGTTTTAAATTACTTGATTAAAAAAACTCTTCTCCAGTAACATATTGAAAGGTCAGCTGTAAATTATAACCCAAGTAGCAGGCAATTTTAACCAGCTGTTATAAAAACTAAAAACTTAATAAAAAAAAAACTGAACGGAAAAGTAGAGTTATGCACCTGGTGGGCAAATAAAATGTTATTTTTAAATTATGTACATACATACATTCATGCACGCACATACTGAAATAAATGTAAACAGTTCTTTTGCATGAAAAGCAAATTTTACTCATTTTTATATGTATAGCAAGGATATGAGGCTCTATAATTTATTATTACTTTTTTTCTAAAATGTAGCTATATAATTAATAATATATTAACCGGTTATCGTAAAACCAGGCTAAATTATCTGCCTGGCTTTGATTTTATATTTATAAACTTCAGTCAGTGGTGATCGCCATGGTATAAGTGAATTTTAAAAATGAAATGATAAAAAAATATATATAAAAACGACATAAAAGAACAAAAAGAGGGTTGAAATATGCTTTTCAAACTTATCACAAATGTCACTCTTTATAAAAAGGTGTTGAATAACCACCATTGTTACATGTACATCCATACGTAAGAGAGTATATCATGTGCAATAAAAGTTTGCACATAAAATTATAAATTAGAGGGTTGTTTCCATTTAAATTCTATCCCCACTTTTATTTTAAACCTTTTACAAGAAAGTTAATTAAAACGATTCTTGAATACATTGGAAAAGGTTTTTTAAAAGTTAGATATGAATTGTATATTTCGCTAAACAATTTTGAATAAAATTGTTGATACCGAAAACATACGTACACGTTAGAGTCGTTATTGTAGCAGCTACTAAAGGTATATAAAAATATGTTTGTATAGTAAGCTAACAAAAACCTCAAACTATATCAAACTTAAACGACAATAGAATATTCGTCAGTTTTATATGATCGCCTTGAATAAGGGAATTCGACATATAAGCCACTAAACAAACTTCAAGTTTGACTAGAAAAAAAAAATCGTAGCTATAAATCAAAAGAAAATATCGTTAAATGAACTAAATGGTAATAATTTAATAACGCAGTGGGTAGTTAACTTGAAAAGTGTTAAACTGTCAGAAAAAGGTAAAATAGTGTAATTTTACTGTTTTTCAGGTAAAAAAAAAACGACAATTGGTAAAAATATTATTTTTCTGTAAAGTTTAAATATAAATTCAAAAGAAAATTTAACACAAATGATCAAGGTAAATGTAATGTGGGTAATACGGAACTTACACATTAAACACAAACACACACTTTACCCTTGCGTTTGAAGTTCCTATACCTACACTACACTAAGCATCAAGTTCTTTGTTCGTGGTATATAAAGATATACATATCGGTGACGATTTAGTGGTAATCTCTAACAATAGCAGCAGAACAACTGAATAAAACTGAGTAAATGTTAAAAATAGAAAAAAAGTTTCTCTCCCTATACCTCACCAACAAAATGGAAGAAGAAAACTTTAAGAGATAAGGGAAATGGGAATAAATATTAGCAGTTTTTAATGGATTCAATTGAGAAAAATAATCAGATGTGCAAACATACACACAAGTATAAGCAAACTTGTTTAGATTTTGCCCAAAGTGTATTATATATTTAAGTACCAAATAATTGTACTAAATCAACTGCTTTATATTCTTTAAAATACTTATGTACATACATAGGTATGTAAAAATATCGAAAATTAATAAGGCAAAATTAAAATAAATATTTTTATTAAAAAATTACTTGAAGTTATTCACAAGTCCATACTACATTCATACATAAATATTATAGTACACACATTCATATACGAAACGAGTAGACAGTATAGTGGGGGAAGAGGTTATTTTAATACAATTTCTAAATTACATAATTTAAAAAACTACGAACTAAATTAACTAAATTTCTATTAAGAAAAATAAATATTAAAATAAAAACAAATTGTCTGACGCAATTCTAGAAAACCTGAAGAAAAATTATTATGGTATCGGTACACCGATTACTTAAAAAAAATTTTTTTACCCCCCAACAAAGAAACAACTAAATGCCATTAAAACAAGGAACACCATATTACAATAATGCTATGGTAAATTTGAAGCCACTGATAAATAATATAATAGTTTATATTTACTTTAAATAAACTAAAAATAATTTTTTAATTTTATAAAAAATAGGCAATTTACATACATTCTGTATTTCAAAGCGTTTCATCATTATTTTTTTGTTTTATTATTAAACAAGTATTGGTGTAAAAAAAGAGAAATTGATGTTTAGCATGTAGTGGTAATGGAATAAAATGAATATGAAACCCAAACAAAGAAATCGTCTGTTTATCGTTAGATTAAGGGTTGCCCTTTTGTTTTATTTTTTTACTGATACTTATGTCTCCTACTGTTTTAAAAAGTTGGTCAGACTTCAAATTAATCATGATATTCAATTATTCCTTTTTAAATATTTTTTTAAAATAGAGCAATCGAATGGAATTTTAATAAATATAAATTAAATATTAATGCCCGTATTCACAAAAAATAAAATTGGTTTATAGAGTGCTTATTTGACATATTTCTATGGAGTAATTGTCAAATAAGCAATTAATAAAACTGTTTTATTTTTTATGAATACGGGCAATATATAATAAATTAAATACATAAATTAAAACATTTTCTTTTATAGAAACATTTTTGAATTGAAACTATAAATTAAGTATTAGAGAAAAAACTATTCTCTTCTTACTACCACTACTAACACCCATTTTCTGGTATATACTTGTCTGTTTAACTTTAAAAAAAAAAAAGAAATCAGGCTTAGAAAACTTTTTTTAATAAAAAAAAAAATATTAAATAAATATGTATATAATGAGAAATATTTTTAAGTTCTTACATTTTGACAGCCATTTCGTAAACGCAGGAATGTTATAACTTTGTTAGTGAGTATATTATTGCACTATTGCTGATTTAATATAATTGTACAATCAAAAACTGGTGATTGCCGATGAATTTTATGTGAGATTTAGTGTTCTATTACAAGTACAAAGTGTCTTAGTAGTCTAAATGATTTTCTTTAACTAATTTGTACTTTTTTATCTTTAAAACGATTTTATTTGTATTTGTAAAAAATTTATTTAATTTAAAAATTATTTTATAATTATTATCACAAAAAGTTACGAAAATGCAACGATTTTTTATATTATTTATACTTTATTTATACACAAGAGTTTCAATATTCATAAGTTGAGATTGAAACAAAATTTTTTAGAAAAAAAATTTGTTTCAATTATTCATGATTTTAATTTTTATTTGTTCCTCCTTGGCAAAATAAAATCGATTTTTAGGCTTTGATTAATTAAAACATTTGTAGAGCGTTGTCTTTTGATGGATATGAAAAAATAAATTAAACAATTTTTTCACGTTTTTCAACAATAATCATTTAAAATAACACATATAAAGCGACTTTAAACATAGAAAAACAAAAATATAATTCTCCTGGTCTTTATTTATAGCTGGACAATGTAACTGTATATTTTTTTTCTTCAATTTTAAGTGAAATAAATTTCTTCTTAAGACTTGTGTTGCTTGTTCTCTCAATTGTTGTTAAATAGTAACTAAACTGTAGTTCCAGTTTAGCGCACAAAGTGTTTTCACATATGTACACACAAATGTTTCAATTTGAATTCATTTCTCTTATTTCTCCTTCAACTACATTGATTTGACCGTGAAGGCTGGGGAACAAATGGTAATAAAGAGAAACGTATGAAAACTATACACACCAGCTGTAGCCAGGCCTGCCATATTTGCCGATTTATCGGCATTTTACCGATTTTTTACTTAAAATTTACCAATGTGCCGATTTTTTCAAAAAAGTTTAAAACACTATACTTGTTCTATTATATTTACAATTTTGAACAATACTGAAATATTTGCTACAATTATGTATCAAATAGTCCAAAAAGATTGGATCAATTTCACAACATTTAAAAGATGCTAGAAATAAAACCAAAAAAGTTACTGTATCCAAGTCAATCCAGAATGCTATCTAGAATACTATATTTACATGAAGCATTAAAAATTTACTTTTCATTTGCTGCCAATGTGGATCAAATTAATACAACAACAAAAAAATAATTAAAAGTTTAAACAAATCAAATTGAATATATTTCTTTTTTAAATATATTCTTAAAATAGTAAATAATATTAACAGAATTTTTCAAAGTGAATTAACATAAATACGTAACCTGTACAAAAAAACGGTATTCTAAAAAATAAAAACATTTATTTAACGGATTTAATAAACACAAATGTTTGAAATTTGATGGGGTGTATTTGGGAGTATTGGATAAAGAGTTAATATCTGAATCAAAACTTCACAAAAACGAAATTAACAAAATTACTAAAAATAAGAATATTTCTCTTACGGAAATTCTAAGAGAATTTCCTAGCTTTATTGTTAGAAAAGAAAAACAAATTTTAGATTCCGAATTCAGAAAGTTAAAACCTTTGAACTTTGAAGAAATTTTTGAAGGACTTGAAATAAATTTGGCAAAAAAAATTCAGATTTATAACGAGGGGATGCAACAGTTGCATTTCCAGTGCTGTCATAGTTTGTACAACAAATTATGATCCTTTCACGATCTTCAGCAAATGTGTATAGAATTTTCATGAAAAAAAAAAAAATCGATGTTCGCTGGTAAATGAATCACTACAAGGAATTGTTTTTTCCAATAACACTATGCGACAACTGAAGTATAATCGAACCTATACTGTGGATTTCGTGCATTTTGTCACTTTCGCACTGTGTAATTATTTAAAATTTAACAATTTAAACTGTTTTAATACTGATGTTAAAATAGGTTTAAAAAATTGTTGAACTCAAGTATGCATTTATAAAATATATGTATATTCATACAAAAATTTTAAACTTAAATTGCAATTTGTAAAAAGTATATTTTTATTGATTTTTATTTTATTTTCTATAAATGTTAATGCTGAATTGTTCTGTTTTTGTTAATAAAAATAGGTGTATGGTACTTAAAACGGAAAGTTTTAGTTTGCCGATTCTTTTACCTTGAAGTGCCGATAATGCCGATTTTTTTCGAAATTTGCCGATTTTTAATTAAAAGCATCTGGCACCCCTGGCTGTAGCTCGACGTATGAGTGAGTTTGTGTGTATGTGTGCAAATGGGCAAGAAAAGTGAAAATCTTTTAGAGAAAAAAAACGGTTACAAAATGGTAAAAAAAACAAATATGGCCTCCCGTTATTTTTTATTATTTAAGGCGTTCCAATACTAATATGTTTCTTTGCATTGTTTATTTCATATAAAATAATGTCAATTACCAATTTCGCTGACATACACCGTAAATAAAACTTCATACATTTATAAATGAATTTAAAATCAATAAAAGAGGTTGAAGATTTTATTGTATTATTTAATTTTCATAATGTGACAGACACTATCTTTTAGAAACAAATACTGACTTAAATTTAAAAACTCTTAGGCATCCTAATTAGACAAGTACTATTCTGTTGAGGTCGTTAAATACTAAAACTGATTAACCCGGCATTACTAACCTTAAATCATGTCGCATGGTTACTAACCATGGGTCTTATCGACCCTGAATTGTATTATCCATTGAAACCGTCTCAACTTATAAATTGATACAACGTATACTTCTTTTGGTAGATTATAGTCTTTTATTGTTTAATTTTAGTATACAATGATGTAAATTAAAAAAAATATATTTAAATTAAAATTAATTATGAATTCATTACAACATAGCTAAAAAAAGTGGAAAAAAAAAGTTATCCAGCCGAATTGCGCATAAAATTATGAGTTTTTAAGATATTGACGTCAAATAAAGTATATTTGAAACCTGATATATAATAGTAAAATGTTAGAAAGAAAAATTGGTACGGCTAAAGCAAATATTTTTCAGTTATGTACTATAAATGTTACCTTTTATTCGGAATTTTCATCATCGAACATATCGTCATAAATGGATTCCTCTTGTGCAGAAGCAATGTAATTTGAGCACAGTTCTTCTGGCAAATATATTTTCCACATTTAGAGCACGTGGTTTTGGTTTTGCGTTTTAATTTATTACAGTGTGAATAAATGAACATATATTTTTTGTATAACGATATAACTAACCTGGGTCTAATCGACCCATAATCTTTGTTACATTATTGCTAACTATGGGTATAGTCGACCCATAATCTTTGTTACATTATTGCTAACTATGGGTATAATCGACCCAGGCTGTTTTTTAAAATAATTTTATATGGATAATATCATAAATTTTCCTTATATTTATTATTTATAAACGTTTAAATATAAACAAATTTAGATTACACATATATCTTGAGTTAAAATATCGTCATGTTTATTTTTTAATTTAAAAAATTTGCGTGTCTGGGTCGATTCGACCCAGAGGTTAGTAATGGAGGGTTAAACGTAGTTTTAAGGTTTAAAGAAAGACTACTGAATGAGAATTAATAATAAACCAATAATTAAAATTAGGGTCAAAATTATACCATAATTATAATTTTCCTAATATGATGAATGTTTTTGAATATACTACTACAAAATAGTACATTATGTAATAATAATTAATTAATATTTCATCATACGCAGCACCATTTTGGTGTGATTGCATCAGCTGCTATGTGATGTCAAAAAAAGTTGAATATTTTTATGGTTTTGACACTATGTATCTATCGTGTATTCAGAAATGGTCTTAAAAATAAAAAAATACTAGGTATTTTGGAAAGAATCCCTCGAGCCTTACAAAATATTTCCATGATAATGGAAACTTAAAAGACCAAACAAATAAATGTTACAGTTGGCAAAATAAAACAAATAGGGTATTCACAATGTGTGCTATTATGTCAGATTGTCACAAATTGTTTTTTTTTTACAACTTTATGAACGCCTAAATGTTTGAACGAACTTGATGACATTCTATTACTACTTTTTTAATTTTTTTACACTCAAAAATGAATGCTCTGTGCATTAGTTTAATAATAAAAAAGCTGAATGTGCTATCATTCTGGTATTAGGCATGGGACCCTATAGGTGTTTATTTAAATTCTCAACACTAAATAGTTCAATAAATTTAGGGAAAAAATATTAAATTTATTTATACATACATATAAATATGCAGTACACATACGATAGTATACATATGTATGTAAAGGTTTTTTTACATACAATCATACATACATATATACATATGTATGTTCAGTTATAATTAATTCAAAACAAAATATTTGAACGATTTTAAACAAATAACCTTGGGAAATAACAAGAGCCATAACAAACACCCCCAAGAAAAGTCAATGAAATATAAATAAATATTTTGCTGATCAAGTTCAAGTTTACTGAAAGAACTATATACCTAGAATGTACGTATTTTTTTTTCAAAAAATACTCTATTTTAAACTGAATAAATCTATGTGTAAACAGGGACAATCGTCATCATCATTAATTAAAAAATAATAACGTAATTATTTAATTTTGTGTATAAAAAGTATGTGGTAAGTATGTATTCATAAACACAGACAACAAAAATGAAAATAACATTGTAGGTAGGTATTTAGCAAAATAATAATAAGTAAATAAGCACAGCAAACAAAATCTTTAAAATATATGTATATGTATGTATGTACCTAAATCAAGTTAAGAACTCTAGCAAAAATAAGAAATAGCCACAACTACATACATACATATTTACATATTGGCAACTCAAATAATTATTATATGCAGTGACCTTGATATACTATGTACTCAAAACCATATACATACATTGTATGTGCATACATATGTAAATAAAAATATTGTTCGCACACTTTAAAAACCAAAGTTAAATGAATCTTAATTACTTTTATTTAATTTTGTATGCAATCAAAACTAAATCAAACAGTTAATTTTTAATTAATTTTTGCAGGTAGCTTAGCAAACTAAATTAGTTGTGAAAACATACGTACATATGTATGTATCTTATTATATAATGCTCTTTCTTGTTTATACACATTTCCTCTTGGTTATATTTTCAATAACGAGGCAAAGTAAAAAGAATACGCCAAAGTAAATCAGTGGTAACAAAAAATTAATTTAAATTTAAACGTTAAACGTTAAAAATATTGAACTTATTTATAAATTCATATTGAAATGTAACTTCTTTAACAAAATTTAAGTCTACATTATCAAATCCCAATTTATCCAAAGGCAAACAGAAACAACTATTTAAATTACACAATATTCGAGTCAATATCCTCTGCAGCTATTATTCCCTTTTTTTAGTTACCCTAATAATTATATTATTGTAATTAATGTCAATTTATTTATTTATTTAAATAAATAAATATTTAAATTATTAAATTATCAAATTTAAATAAATAAATAAAAAAATTAATTGATAAAATTAAAAGAAAAATGACACCAAAATAAAAGGTGCTTCAATTGCATAACATACAACGAACTAATAAATAGACTACAAAGAATTAAAGAAAATAATTAAATCAGCTCTATACCTATAATTTGAATCTAAAGTTCATAAACAAAAAAAAAAAAAAAGAAAACAAAAAAAATATCGTTATTACTGTAATTTTTATTTTTATCAATTTCTTATTTTCCATATCATTGATTATTGACATACTTACACTACATTATAAGAAATTTGTAATTTTATTACCCTTTGAGCTATACAATAAGTTGAATAATTATATGAAAAAAATATAAATATGTAGGTAGTAAACATTCGATTTATATAACTAGAGATTCAAATATACCACATATTTTATACAAAACACACAAATCGTTATAGAGAATGCAAAAGGGGAACCATCAGATTTAGGTTTACGTACTAAAAGACATATGAATGCGGCAGGGTTAATAGAGGTAAAACACGAATAATAGAGGAGAAAAATAAAAAGAACCGAATGCCGGTCCTGTCCGACTTTATAATTTTTGGAAAAAATTCATAAACATTTTTTTCTACATGCGATCAGGGCTGCTTTTTATAAGATTTTAACAAAAAGCAAATCTACATATGCTTTGCATCTTATTTTGTGTGATGGTGTGGCTCTAATGTTACCATTTTGATGCGACTTTTAAAAGGGTGACAGAAATCGATAAGATTTTTTGTGAATGAATCGTACGTAGTGTATCATGGCCTTTAATAGATGTAACCGATTATTAGAGGCCCGGTTAATCGAGGTTTAACTGTATTAATTTTTGTTTTTTTTTTTTTTTTGTTTATGAACTTCAGATTCCAATTATAGCTGACTTATTTTCTTTAATTCTTCTTAGTCTATCTATTAGTTGCATATTATGCAATTGAAGCACTTGTTTATTTTGACGTACATATTTACTTTTTACGTGATCTTGCCTATATAAAAGAAATATTTTTTGTTTTTTAATAAAAAGAAATTCTTGTATTGATAAAAAAAATACATTTTTGGCAATATGACAAAATAGCACACTTTGTGAATAATCCCCTAAAAATATATATATACAAATGTATATAATATAACGTATGTATGTACATATTGTAAGTTCAAATTGATTTTGTTATTAGAAATACTCCCCTACCAAATGATCGTAACTTGGTATTTACACATAAAAGTAATTTCATGAAAATTTCAAAACACACAACTTTTTACATACTTTCAATATTTTTTTTTTTTTTTTAATTTTTGTTTTTGCTATTTTTAATAATAATCGTAGGAATACACAACTTTCATGTGTAGTGGCAGTGTAAAATACATAATTAATTTTCCGATTCTTATTGACTTTTTAATTTATAGTTCTACAAAATAGCAAATGAATGAAAGAAAAATGGAAATAAATTACTGCATTCTTTGCAGAGTACTATATTAAAATATCCAAATATCAAAAATATTACAAAAAAATTTGTCAAAATTGTGAAATTTCATTCTAGTATAGAAGTGATATACACTATAAAATAATTTTATAAGAATGTTTGGTTTTATAGACACAAGTGGTGAGAGGTGTAACGCTTTCATTTCCACTGTTACCAATAAACTCTCTATCATATGATATTCTTTCAGAGTGGACCTGGTCTAATTCTGCATAACATTTTTATAATTTTGTTCTGAAAATGACAATTGAATGCAGCTCCTCATAGTATTATAGCATTTTTAGTCCTTAGTTGAATAGAAGCTACTCCAATTTCAAATATTTTCAATTTAAACTTTTATGTTTAAATCCTTCATATTTAGGAAATAACTAGAGTCGAGAAAAATATTACACACTGTTTCACGACATTGGCAGCACACAAAACTAGCCTTTAGGAATAGTGAAACCCAAATTTTAAAATCAAAATAAGTATTTAAAGGCGGATTCACCCATGAGTTTCTTGGTTCGGACCAAATTTTTTTTATATGTAGTTTGACGTTTCTCTCAGAGAGCGAGAGAAATGATTTTGTGCGAAGTGCTCTCAGCTTGATTTAAATTAATTTTAAATTTGGTCCGAACCACACTGAAAAAGGTGGCCATATCATACAAAATTTATACAAGAGTCATGCCATATTGCTTGGCATTCGTATTAAAAAATTAGTATGGTACAGTGAATAATGTAAAGAAAAGCAAACAAAAAAGGCCAATAAGAAAAAAAAAACATATTAGAAAGAAAATATTCGCGCCAAAAATAAAAAAGTTAAAATTTAAAAATATTATTTAAGGTAAGTTGTAATATTGAAGAAATTTACTGTATAATTCCTACATTTTCTTTGCCCTTTCTGAATAAATTTAAGATGGAGTTGTCAGAGGCTATTGCACTAAAATTAATTAGCGAAATAAAAAAGCCGGGGAGGGAATGCTTATATGATTTAAGCAACAGCTCTAATAAAAACAATCATGTAAAACAAATTGTTTGGGCAGAAGTAGCAGAAGCAGTTGGAATTGGCAGTAAGTGCATTTATTTTTATAACTTATAGAATTCAAGAAACAAATTTACATCCTTGGGTGATGCGATATTTTTTAAATTTTTTAAATAATCCGGTATGTGATGAAAAACGATCGAAATTTTAAAACATATATGTAAATATATATGTTTTAATTATTTAAAAATTTCGATAATCACGGATGTAGTGGCAATAGTCCGTCAGTAAAGTAATGAACAAAAAAGGAATCCCGAATATGAAAAGATTTGGAAGTTAAACCAACTTGAAATTTCATTCCATTTCAATTTTGATCGAAATCGTTTTTTATCACATACCGGAATATCTTTTTAATAATATTATTAGTATTAACGTGCACTCTATTGCTTGCCTTCCATTGATATATATTTGAGACGAATTCAATAAAATATTTTATTGCTTTTTTGGTAATTAATAAGACGAACAAAAAATTAATTTAATTACAAAAGGAAATGAATGTCAAACACACTGGAAAAGCTTGCGAAGACGCCATAAAACAGCAATAAATAAATATAATAATATAATATATAAATATAATAATATAAAATAAAAATTCACAAATACTATTAATTGTTTATTTACTTTTGTAATAAATATTATTAATTCTTTATTTGCTTAATTGGACACATATTAATTTTCTTTTTCGTTATGCACATATGTATTTATGTAATTTTCAATTGAATATGGCAACACTGATTTTACGAACAAAATTTCTGAAATGGGTGAATCGTGGTGCAGAAAACTCTCAGTAAACAAAAAATTCGTTTGCACAGAAAATGTTTCAGAAACTTATGGGTGAATCCGCCTTAACTCTTTTCATATTTATATATCCCATATGTTCTAGTGGCAAAAACATGCGTATTACGCATTTCGTATTAATGAAATACAAATTTTTATTTTTAAAACGCAATAATTTGTGTTATAAAAACATTAATTTTCCAACCCTAGCAACACTAACCAACAACACAATACTACAAATATTATCACCTCCGATAGAAGAGGTGAAAATACCATCGATACGCATTACTTCATGGTGAAATTATAATGTAAAAATATGTACCTGCGTAATTCGCCTTACTAGAAATTTCTGAAACATCAAATGGAATATGTATCCAATAGCTCCTACTCCAAAATATAACCAGAAAATTTACTCTTGAAAAATATGGTAGTAATTCTGAAATTATTCAGTTAAAATTTCCATACACCATTGTTGAATTAAAAAAAAGGAAAACGTCGTCTTTATGAATGCGCATGCTGTTCAATTTCACCACTACTGGATATATCATTTACCTTCTTGCCCATATTTAGCCTCACTTTTTTTATAATATTTATTGATATTTCTACGATTTATCACAGATTAGTTGTAATTAATTGTTTTGGAAAACTTACCCGGATGCTTCTGCAGTTAGAATCAGTTTTTCTGGTTTTTTAATTTGAACAGGGACAAAAGAAAAGTTCTCAACACAAATTCAACAAGAATTGTGACATGGAAGATTTTTCAACTTTGACAGTTCAATTCGCATTGGTTATAGCAGTTGGTAGCATTGAAATGAATGCTGCCAGATGGGTTATTTTTTTTTAAATAATGGTCAAAGGTGTAATCACTGAAAGGAGATATAATTTCAAATTTAGATACTGTTTAAAATGGACTTATTTTCTAAGTGAAATGCCGAGAGCAAGCATTGTTTTTTCATTATTATTATTCATTGTTTTGTTAAATAGTTTTCTAGTATAAAAATAAACAAATAATAACGGATGAAATTAAAATAATACGAAATAGTTTTAAGTTTTCTAATAATATTTAATGTATGTAAATCTTGTAAAATTAAAAAAAAAGAAAAAAATGAGTCGCAATAAAGTTAACTAACTAACCAACTAGACTTATGTACATAAAAATATTTCTCTTCGATAACTGTATTTCACACATATTTAATAAAAAAGTAATGTTATATATTTACTGATATTTTTTCACATTTAAATATTATTTATATTATTATATTATATTTATGTATTTGATACTATGGATATTACCTATTTTGTAATGTAATTTTTGGTAAAGTAATTTTCTTAAATAATTTTTTTTAATTGGAAATATATTTTTATGTATTCCACAGCGTCCTACACGAAATTTTATACCACTATCCATTAAAGCATTTGAGGCAAATTTTGCTAACTCTGATCCTTTTATTCAATGCTGTAGAGACTTTAACAGACTTTTTTTATATATCTATTTTTTATTAAATTGTAATATAATTAATGTAAAAATTTATTTGCTTTAAATAATTAGGGAAAAGGGAGCAGAATTTTATTATGTAATGGATATTTTTTTTATGTTTATTACATACTTATTTGCATATATAGTCTATAAGAATTGTAAATTCATAGACTCTAGATAAACAAATAAATAAATAAAAGAACTGTCATTTCTTGCTTAAATTTAGACTATATACTCTTTTCAAGAAAAAATTAGTAAAGGAAACTTAAAGTAAATTTATACATCTCATACAAAACAAATTGTACTTGTTTTGTTCTTAATATGGTATATTATCATGTTAATATTGATTTAAGCCAAGGGACCATGCAAAGAACAAAATATCGGTTGTACAGGATAAAGTTTTTTATTATAATGAAAATTATACTCACCACTTACTAAAAAATTTTACACACGAGTATTCTGCCGTCGTTGCCACACATTCATATTCAGAAAAAAATAACTTGCATACTGCTGGCATCTCCGTATTGCATAAAGAATACCCAACAAGCTGGTACTAAAAATTTTGGATTAAATTAGCAAAAGTAAACGTAACAAGAAAGAAAATAAAGTTGCAAATCTTTGCAAAATTTAAGCTCTATAAATTGTCGTTATTAATTACCAACAACAACGAACCAAAACAATACAAATTTAAGAATTATTTACATAGACTAAATTTCTAGAAACTGCCAAAAAAATTCTTTATGTAAGGAAAAAGAAAAACAAAAGAAATGAGTTACACATCAAATGGGGCTATACCAAAAGAAAATAAAAACAATACTAGCAATAATAATGGAGCTAGTAGTAGTGGAGCAAGCAGCAGCAATGCTTTGGTTAATATAAATGCAGCTGCGTTAACTCGCCACATACCAGGAGAACGTATTACTTTACTAGTAGATAATGTTCGTTTTATGATTGAAAAAGATTTAATGACTGCCCATCCCAACACAATGCTAGGCACTATGTTTAGTACTGGTTTTCAATTCGTACACCCCAATGAAAGGGGAGAGTATGAGGTAGCCGAAGGTATATCACATACATTATTCCGTGCAATTTTGGACTACTATAAGACAGGCATTATTAAGTGTCCACCAACTATTTCAGTGCCAGAACTGAAAGAGGCCTGTGATTACTTGTTAATACCCTTCGACGCAACTACGGTGAGATGCCAGAATTTAAGAGGTCTTTTGCATGAGTTAAGCAACGAGGGCGCTCGGCAGCAATTTGAAATTTTTTTGGAGGAATTCATTTTGCCCGTTATGGTAACTGCAGCTCAAAAAGGTGATAGGGAATGTCATGTTGTAGTACTCCTCGATGACGATGTAGTCGATTGGGATGAAGAATTTCCTCCCCAAATGGGAGAAGAATACTGCCAGACTATACACAATACGACCATGCATCGTTTCTTCAAGTATATAGAGAATCGTGATGTGGCCAAGCAAGTAATGAAGGATCGTGGTCTAAAGAAAATACGCTGTGGCATTGAGGGATATCCTACGCATAAGGAGAAAATAAGACGCCGTCCTGGTGGTCGTGCAGAAGTCATTTACAGTTACGTCCAAAGACCATTTATACACATGTCTTGGGAAAAAGAAGAAGCTAAAAGTCGTCATGTCGATTTCCAGTGTGTCAAATCAAAATCGGTAACAAATTTGGCTGAGGCGACTGCAGACCCACCCTTAGAGTTGGATGCAAGTGGTAATCCCATTCCTCCGCCTGCAGACATTAGAGCAGACAATAATCTGGCTTATCGAGCAGATGTGGAAGCGGAAGCCAATGTTGCCGATTTGGCTGAAGGTCAGAATGGGGCAAATGGTATAGGCGGTGGTGGTGTGGTAGCTGCCGCCGCTGTCGTTGCTGTTGATGAAGCTGCCGATGGTGTAATTATGCTCAATGAATTGCAAGAAGCTGCTAGCGGTGCTAACGATGAAAATCCATAAAAAAATATTTATAGAATTGCTAACGCATTTATACTTCTAAGTGTATACGAATAAATAACGTTGACATCAGCATAAAACAGAGAGAGGAAAATTTATAAAAGAAATGGTATTTTAATACTATTCCTGGTCGATCAATTTTACTTATTATTATTATTATTTTGGAACCATTATTAAAATACCAATCATATACCAGTATTTACATATACATTATATATATAATCATTACTTTATAATGCAATAAATTGCTTTAAATTATTTCATACTTATTTAATAAAAAAAAAATATACAAAGAATAAAAAATTGAATATAATTTTATCGTATTTTGTATTCGTCTCCTTTAATTGTTATTTAGCGTTGAGAGCGAATATAGTTTTTGTAATTCAAAACCAGCCAAAGTATGTAATATCAGGGCCAACTATTTTCAATACGAGAGGAACATTTCTAACCCAATACATATTAAATTAAAAGTTATCAAAAAATTAGAACCTTATTAGATATTAGGCCGTATTCCAATTAGCGACGTCGTCGTCGTGTGACGCCATTTTTGTAAAAGATTAAAGGCAAGAGAAACATTTTTCTTTATTCTGCTATAAAAATGTCGTCAGACGACAACGTCGTCGCCAATTGGAAAAAGGCCGATTGCTTCATATTTTGACTCTTATCGTATTTGATTCGTATTTTATTCCAGATTAAACGTTACCTATTACAAATTACTATACCTTTTTTGACACACATGTACAATTTTTATGACAATAATTTTAAAGTTTCCTACAATTTCATCTGACCAATTTTCGGGAAAAGTGGTACAAGTATTAATATATTAAGTGCATGTATTTAATAGGAGATAAAAATTTGTTTATCCAACTTAATCTTAGGTTATTAAATCAAAATTTTTAATCTCATTTTTGCAAGAAATCAACCAACAACATCGATGGAATCTGCTGTTATAATTTCACATAATTCTTTCATTTCTAAACTCACATTTGGGATCATTTTTGTGTTAGTGTAGTAGTTACTACTTTATATGAACAGCAGAGGTATTATTTTGAGTGAAACAAAAGTCGTTTTTTTGAGGTAAATACATATTTTTTTTATTTTATTATACAAAATAATATAAAAAATTTTAATTTACATCTATCTTTATGTGCAAAATTCAACTTGTTTTTAAAAATGCAAATTATTCTTTAAAATGTTTTGAACATATATTTCTTTTATTTTTAATGGAATCTTCTCCATTGTTTAGGAAGGGGGATGAATGAATCAAATTAAAAAAAAAACAACTTAGATATTAAACACACAAAAAGATTCAGAGTAATAAAGAAGAAAACAATTTACATGTGTATGTAATCATAATAATAAAAATAATGAATAAAGCAAATATTTGATTGAAAACTATTCATGTGCTGCATTCTTTTGTTTTTGCGTAGCTTAAAATAAATTCCTTTGGCGAATGATAATGATAAGAAAAAAACAAAAAAAAAAAACAGCTTTTTCATGGTACATTTCAGCCCAACAGTTTTATTATCCTTTAACGGAAACATTGCTGGCTGTGTTGGAGCTTTGTGTCTGTTCAGCATTTGATGTGGCTGTAGAAGACGCTGTTGTTGTACTAACTTGAGCTGTAGATGCAGTCGCTGATCCATAATCCGTCAAATCAGTACGAGGACGTCTAAATAATATAACATGTGGCTCTGGGGCGTGCATCATATAGTGTACCCAGCCAGGACTTTGTTGTACGCCTAAGTTACGCCATTCCGTTTCGGTCATAAGGTGACATTTGGGAACAAGTTTCGTCAAGTCGGGTGGTAGGATAACATGTCTGTAATGTATACAAAATTCAAAACATTTAAAAATATCCCATTGTAACTGAGCCACACTAATGGCTCCGTTTGTTTAAATCCTTATTTTAAACTCTTTACCTGTATTCGTATACAGCATCAAAATATTTCTCAGAATATTGTATTTGATCGGCTGGCATTTTGCTTTAGACAATTAAAGAATTCAAAGAAATTATTCTGTTTTGGAGTTAAATGCGATTTGTTTATTTTCACAATCCACTTTTATAAACAAAAGAAGCCTCTCGCACGTTCATTTCATTGTAATTTTGTTGGCATTCATTAAGAACTGATAACGCGGCGTAATATTTAATTACGATGTGAAGCCATTAGTATTAAGAGTTGCCATATTTCATCTGCAATGAAAATAAATTATTATTGTTAAAAATTTGAAAAATAGCTGTTAGATTATTTTATTTTAAAAATTAAAAAGTCCATTAAGAAGATACTCGAATTTATGAAGAGCTCTTGTTATCGTTAAAATAGAAAAAATCAATAATTTTTGATTTGTTTTTAAGAGTATAATTTTTGTATGTATTTACTTCGAATAATATCAATTGCAATTTGTATTAAAAATTTTAAGGACTATATCCTTTTTCTATTTAGTAGTGTTTTTATTTCTTTTTTATAATTCTAGTATTTACAGTGAAGTTTTATTATTATTGTATGAAGGAAAAATTTTTCAAAAATGTATTTGAAGCTTTAAGATAAAATTCTATACTATAGTATACTATACTATACTATACTATACTATACTATACTATACTATACTATACTATACTATACTATACTATACTATACTATACTATACTATACTATACTATACTATACTATACTATACTATACTATACTATACTATACTATACTATACTATACTATACTATACTATACTATACTATACTATACTATACTATACTATACTATACTATACTATACTATACTATACTATACTATACTATACTATACTATACTATACTATACTATACTATACTATACTATACTATACTATACTATACTATACTATACTATACTATACTATACTATACTATACTATACTATACTATACTATACTATACTATACTATACTATACTATACTATACTATACTATACTATACTATACTATACTATACTATACTATACTATACTATACTATACTATACGGTTTAAAAATACTATGAAATCATTTCATTAATGTGGGAGTATTGTGATGCTAAACATCTTCTATTAAAGTTAGTAGTTAGTCTGACTATTCTATCATATACGAGTTCTATGCCAGTAATATCATGAAGACACTGAGATGAGTCACTACTCAAGAAAGATTAAATACCATCTTCAGTATTTTATTTTGTGCTATTTGAAGCTTTTTTAGATGAAATTTCGAGAACGAGAACCAAACTGGAGCGCAGTAGAAATTAACGGGGTGAAAAATAGCTTTTACAATAAGTTTTTTGTTGTCTATTATCAAGAGCGACTTTCTTATAATAATTTGTTGACCTTGTCAGTTACGTGAGGTAAGGTAATATGAATAAAAAAATAAAAATCCATAAAATTCTCTTTTTAAAACGGCTGAACCGATTTTGTTGCAATTTGGAACATAGATTGCTTCAACCACTGAAAGTGCAGTAGGGTGTGTTTTTTTTCCAAAATTGGAGGTATCTCCCATATAAACTTAATCATAATTATTGCTAAAGTTTCTAAACTTGGTCTGCATGACTTTAGGGTCAACGCAAATCATCGGTCAGAAAGTGGGTATAATCGGGAAAACTAAATACTGACTTTTTTATTTCTTGAGAACGGTTAAAGCTATAGTTTCTAAATTTGGTCTGAAAAATTTCATGATCAAGGAAAATCATCAGTCAGGAAATGGGCGTGGTGCTTACCATACAAGTTATATCTTGAGAAGTGTTGAAGCTTTCATTAGACATTCCTAATATTATAAAAAGGGTTGGCATATTTTTTTTTCCCAAGAAAACTTTTTTTAAATTGTATAAAAGATACTTTGCGCCCTTTCATAAAAAAATAAGGTGCGGAATAACATATTAAGTGAATTGCCTTGAAAATGTTAAAAAAATGGTCAAAAGTATAAATTTCTCCAAATATAATGTAGCCTGGACTGTCCCGTATCATACACAATTTTTCAAATTTTGCCACAATTCACATAGTGTACTAAAATGGGCAAAATGTGTTTTGAGTGAGTACATTGCCTTTAAAAATTTAAATTTGTTTAAATTAATTGGAGAAAATGTTCGTTCAACGTGGGCGGTGAATATAGAAACTAATAAAACTAATTTTTTAAATAAAAGAAAATAAATATTAAATGTATCTTGTCAAAAATGTTTCTATAGTGTGCTCCAATAAATAAGTGAATAGAAATTCGCATCATTCGTCCTCTGTTTGTTGAGTAGGTATGCTCTAAATTAACTATATTAGTAACAAAACTACGCAATTGGAAAATACCTTTTTCCTACATTTGCAAAAATTATCAGGAACAAAGTCCTGCATACTTTTTAGGAGAGTACATATTCTCTAAAAAAACAATTTTTAATAAAGTAAACTTTTGAAGAATTCGTAAATACTTTTTTATTTTGACAAATTCATAAATATATACATATGTATTAGTTTTATGAATTTAAAATTTATATTTTTTTGAAAAAAAAAAAAAAATAAAATTCAACATATTTTCTGCACTCTAAAAATAAGCAAAAACAAGTAAATTTTATGCTATGACAACCCTGAGTATAAAGCAATTTCAATTTTACAGAGCTGGCAACGCGATATCGTAGCCGTTATCTCTTGAATTAAATTTTATATTTAAAATAAAGACTATTAATATATATAAAGATGTTTTTTAAAACGTGTAATATTTAATTACAAAATAAAAAATTTATATATACATATGTATGTATGTATGTACACATGTGTCCAGAGCATTGTATTATGTATTAATTTTCATAAAGCAATATTTCGTAATTGTGTTACTAGAATTGAATTTTTTTCACTTTGCATTGAGAATATATCTTCCTTTTACCATCTTTTACATCCATACTTATGGTCACAATGTTAATATTTATATTTTTTAAGGTCTTTAACGCCATGGTAACCAAAACTAACACCCTTGTTTCTACAAAGAACCTTGTTTTCTGTCTGTCAGTAAGGCACTTTGTTAGTCAGTGAAATAGTAAATAAGTTCGTCGTTAAGCATTAAGAATAGATTGTTATATACGAGTATTAAAATTCAATTGATAATAATTGATTCAATTATTTTCATTTAAACGTAACAGTATTTGTAATAGTAACTGGGTCTTATTGACAGTTTTCCATTTGCCAAGACCTGCCTGCCCCCATTTGCTAAATGGGGCTTAAGTGAAGGATGAAATGAAAATTGCATTAAAAATAATTTTGATTTGTTGTAAATAATCATGCAGAAATTAAATGCTGGTGTTTCATATAACAGTGGCACGTCTTCGGAGACAAGTGAAACCCAGAGTGTTGAGGAAAATCAACAAAGCGATAGTGTTACGCCAAGTGGTACGAATACACCTTTGAGCAGGTATATTATTTATTTATTTTTTTTTACAATTTGTTTTTTTCTTTTTAATTTTTCATAATAATTTTATATAGAATACCTAAAAGTTGGAAACGTATGAAGGATTCTAATGCTGAAAAGGATGCCGAATCGAAACGTCCGCCTTGGCGTGCTGTTAGTTTATCAACGTTACCAAAACCAGATAAAAATGCATTGTTGAAGGCAAAACTATTGGATGCGTCAAGGTAAACAACAATAGGCATAGGCTTAAAAATTAAAAGAATATTAAACCAAGGCCATGAACGTTTTAAATAGCGCTTAACATCTAAATATCTATCTATACTTTCAAATTCCAATACAATACACTGCATAGGTAGGGGTGTTACCCCTGAGTATTTTTTATTACTTCTAATAAATTTCTTTTGTAAAAAACAACACCATTTCCTTATTTAGTGTAAGAATATTCCTTTTGCAGACGCTTAAGGGCTACTAAAACAGCTGTAGGTGTACAGACTGATAATGTGCCCACGAAATTGATGAAGGAAGTCAGTTTAGGAGCTCAAACAGATCTTATATTATTTAAAGAGGCCGGTATGCTAACAGATGGATCATATGCCAAACGACGAGATGGTTCGGAAGAATGTAAGTTAGGTTAAGTGAAGTTAAGCCTGTTGAACTTAATTGATTTATTACATATATGTTTTAATGAATGTTTTTTTTAGATATTTTAACCTACTCGGTGCCGCTAATGACCGATTCTATAGAAACAGCCACGGTAGCTACACAAACATTAATACCTAGATTGCCGGGTGTGGCATTTATGGAGGCGTGTAGAAAAACTTCAGGCTCTTATGATTCTAAACTTATACAACAATGCACAGAGTCCGAAAAAAAGCTACTTAAACAACTCACTAAAATACGTAAAACTGTAGTACCCCTAACAGCGAAATTTGATGCAGAAAACTTTGTGGATAAGCAGCAGATGGTTTATGATTCGTCGACTGATACAGACACCGATAACACTTCGGATACTATCAAATCTATAAGTTCAAAAAATTCAACTGATAATAAAAATATCGCAGCAGGTTTTACCACCTATCGCACTAGCCTTCTTAAGCCCACTCAACTTTCTTGGTATTTCGAGTATGATCCTGAATTATCATGTGAAAATAAATTTCATCCTTACACCATAACGCCTAACAAACCTTGGCATAGTTTTATGCCTTTAACAGCTACACCATATCGTCAGTATAGCGAAAACGATTTAAAACTACTTTTAATAGCCATAGACGATTTAATTTTGGTATCAAATCGTTTAGCTGATCAAATTGAAGAAATGTCTCGAAAACGTACCAGAAGAGAAGGGAAGCAATTTATTAATGGCCTGCAAAATATAAAAGAATTTGCACGAGTTGAGTACAAGCCACCTTCAGAATATTGGTTACCAATAATTGAAGAACAAGAAAAAGTTTTGGCCGAATTAAAAAGTTTTAAAATTGCTGATATCAAGAAATATGAAGAATATATTGAAAATCTCGATTAGGTTATATGTACGTATATATAAATAATTGTATGTACAGTGAAAAATAAATAATTTATTTAGATCCAATTATAAATGTGTAGCGGTGTGCGAGTATGAGAGGTTTCACTATATCTTTATTATTGGCAACTTTTTATCAATCATTGGTAATCTGTATACTCTTATGAGCATAATAAAATTAAAATAAAAAGTTTGGTTGATTACAAATGTTCAATGACTTCAATTTCTAATGGTTAGCAATTATGTATTTCAAAACACTTAATAATAGTTGTTTGTAAAAATTCAAATCAAGTGTATAACTCTCTTCATGATTGTACTTTCAAGCTGCCATATTTAAATTTCTAGTTTTGTACGAAATGAATAATTCGTATAAAGTTCATGAACTGTCAAAATGAAATGAACTGTGGTACCGACAATCACTACTAATTGCTAGCGGATACGCATTAACGGTACTTACCAAAAAACATAAAAAATAAATAAATAAAAACACATGTAACTGGAGAAAAAGGAAAAAAAGACAGTCAAATGTCAAAATAAAGGGAAACAGTTACACAAGAAAACTAGTCGTTGAAGAAAGGGGGATATGTAACAGCACAAAACTGTTAGAAAAAACAATAGAAAATAAAAATAAATAAAGAAATTAAAAGTGCTGAGGTAAAAAAAAGAAGAAGAGTAAAAACAAAATTTGGAAAAAAGAAGGATTTAATTAAATAAAAGTGAATAAACTTTTTTCCTGTTAATGTATGTGCGTTGTGTGTTTTTTCTTCCTTTCATTTCTTTTGTGCTTCAACTAACAAAAAAGAAAAAAAAAACAAAGAGTACACAACCATTACGTTGGCCTGGGGTCATGTGTAAGACAGTGTGTGTGTTTAAAGTGCTTTATTTTTTTCACAACAATGATTATTGCAGGCTAAAAGGTGCTTAAGAATGCAAACAATATTAAAATGTCAACGAGTGTGTTTTTTTTTTCAAAGGCATCATGGCGTACTAAATAAGGTGCTATCAGCCATCAGATTGGCTGTTTTGTTTTTATTGAATTTGGGACCAGTTAATAACAAAAATTCTATTTGTACAGTAAAAGCCAAATTTGTTTTTTTTTTTTTTTATTTTTAAACTTCTTAATATTCGTTTTGAATGCTTTAGATTATGGCTGGCCATGTGGGCACTCAAGCGTCGAAGTGTAATCGGCCTTACATATAAAAGTAAACAAACGAAAGAGAAAAACAATATCTTTTATGCTCTCTTGTAAGGACGATTGTACTTCGACCCTTGAGCGCCCAAATGGCCAGCCAGGCTTTGGATGTTTCAAAAACATTGTGTCTCTTCTAAATGCGTATATTTTGTGAATAATTTGAAGTCCAGAAAATAAAATACAGTGCAAGCTCGATTTGTACAACCGCTGGTTTTTGCAAAAGGAACATTTTTTCAAGTCTTTTTAACTGTAACTATTTTCAAAATTGGTCGGCTTACTAGACAAGAGCTCTGAGTTCAAAACCCAGCTCTGACATCTTGAAGCAAAGAGATATAAAAAAATCTGTCTTTTGGCGAATACCTTCTTCAGCTTTGAGAGTAACTGATTGCCATGAATAAGCTTCTCGAGCCTGTCGTTCGGAGTCGACTTTAAACTGTAGGTGCCGGTACTGGTGGATAAAAATTAACGCACATAACATGGGTACTGCGAGGAGCTAAAGTTGTAATTAAGTATGTATGAAATGGCAACATCACCTTCTTTAAAGCGCCCTGAAACAAGAACAATTTGTAAAAAAGAAATTTTTTTTTCGGTTTTTATTAAAATTTAAAACCACAAATATTTACAAGAAGTAATAAAACAAATTGACAGGCTTTATTTTACATAAAAAATTTATTAATGTGAGGTAATAATGTACTGAGTATAATAAAATTACCGTCATTACTTATATTTTAAAGAAATATTGTTACCAAATTGTATATGAGTATCGTACCTATACATACATATTTATATACACACATGTATTATATGTATGTATGTGTACAATTAAAACAAATTAATATGATGTGTATGTGTGTCAGTATTTAATAATCATCAAATAGGAGAGGGGTATAGTATATACATACATAGTTTTGTTGTTTTTTTATTCTTGAGCTTGTGATAGCCTTCGTGTTATTGTTTTTACTGTTTTTTATATTCTGATTAGTGTTACCATTTGTTTGCTCCTTTTAATTTAAAAACAATACGCCTTACTATGTAAGTGTATGTTGCATAATTGTCGTCGTTATGATTTGCATTAGATTAAAAGCAAGATACAAATTTGTTTTAATCTATTACAAAAATGTCAACAACGAAAGGAATTTTTTTTTTGTAAATAAAACTTAATACATAAAAACTGTTTATCAGCAAAGTGGTAAAAAAATATATGTAATTGGTATTCATTTAATCTGCTAAATGCCTTCTGTACCTCTCAAACTCATAAAAAAGTAAGAAAATTTAAGAGTTTTATTAGCACTAGCTGTTAAGCCTGACAGGCTGGAAGAAACTCCGCTTTTTTTCTGAATAGGCGAATTTTATAATGCAAAGAAACGTACAATACAAATGACTTTGTTAATGTTTAGCGCAAACATTATTTCGTTAAAATATTTTGTTTATATATATTTTTTTTAATGTAATGCAAATAAACTTAACAAAAAATTAACGAAACAACAACACTAACATATGTTTGGTAAATCTTAGCTTTATTGGTCGTTAGACTTTGAAATTAGCTGAAATGTAAAAGAATAATATTTTGCTACGACATTTTTCTATAAGTTCTCTGCCTGTAGCACAAAAATCTTAGCTCCGACTACATCAGGCTATGCTTCATTGCTAAGATTATATGCCATATATATGGTCGCCGTAGTCTAGTATGTATTGTGTTGGTTTACCAGACAAGAGATACAGATTCAAACCCCAGCTCTGACATCTTGAAAGAAAGAAATATGAAAAAAATATTTCTTTCTGCGGCCTCTTCCTGAGAGTAACTGATTGCCATGAACAAACTTCTCAAGTCTGTGGTTCGAAGTCGACGACTGTAGGTCTCAATACTCATGAATAAAAATTGACGCACAAATGGGTGCTGTGAGAAGTTAGTCTGTAACTCTGAAAAAAGATTCTAATGGCCAATTGTGTATATCGTCGCAAGAATTAAAGAACGCTGTAATTGACAAAAAATCTAAAATACGTTTTTTGCAACATTTCTATCAGGAAAAAAATACGCGTCGATTGGTCCCTGTCCCAGATTTCTATGATGAAAAGAAATTCACTTAAGCCGTCTGTCTCTTGAAAAATACCAGTGTCTACTCTCTACTTTCATACAGGTTTTTTGACTCAGGTAAACATTAAATGTTTTGTCTCTTACAGCGTTCTTTAATTCTTGCGACGATATAATAAGTACTTTTTGGACTATACATGTTTTATTACGTTAAAATGTTGTTTTATTTCAATTATAAGTTTAAGCACAACACATACATACGAGTATATATGAATTACTTACTAACTTTCTGAACTGTTTAGTTCTTATTAGAAAAGTTTTTTTTTATTTTTATTTTAAAGCAATTAGGCTACACTGGCTTCATTGTTTTCTTCTTCTGCTGTTGTTATTTTGGAGAGCAATTTTTTAACGGTTTATTTTCAGCACATTGTATGAAAATGGCTGGATGACAGCACAAGTGTTTTTTGTTGTTGTTGTTTTTCTTTAGAACAACAGAAATGAATTTTGGAATTGTTTAAGAAAATAGACGAAAACACATACAGTAAAAAAAGAAAAACAGAATGAAAATGGAAAAAAGTGAAAACGAACATCGAAAAAACAACAAGTACAACAATAAAAACTCAATAAATATACAATACAGTAGATTGTAGTTATTTTTATACAAAACAAGAACACGAAAAGTAAAACCAAATTAATCACTCTTTTTTTTCATTGCCATGAAAATAAAAGCGAACAACTTAAAACATTAAGAAAAATCAGTTTTTGATTAAATAAAAGTGAAATTAATAATAATTAATAATAAAACAATATAGTAATTGATATAATGAATAAAAATTAAACTTTTGTTAACGTCAGCAGGTCACAACAATAAAAATAACAGCAAGCACAGCATAAATTAAAGAAAGTGCCAGGAATTATTGAAGCAGAAAAGAAAATAAGATTTTAGTGTCAACGAAAACAAAAAGTGCAAAATAAAATGGAATCTTTAAAATTAATATGGAAAAATGAATTTATATCACATGTTTATATTTAAATTAATTTCTAATATATTTCGAAGAAATTTCTGTAAAAGATATACATAATTAAAACAAAAAAAATTGCCAAAAGTAGTAATTGAAACAAAACGAAAATTATGAAATAAATGGAAAAAAAGAAAAACGAATGTATGAATGAATGAAAAAAATATAAAGCATAAAAAATATATAGAAAAAATATTTAGTGAGTGGTACGAATCAATCAAGTAAAATTATAAAAAAAAATTGCAAAATAATGAAATAAGTGTTTTTAAAATTATTTTTATTAATAAAGTTATTCTCAGTAGCATAAAATTCCAAAGAATATAAATTAACAAATTAAAAAAAAGCTATTACTTAATATTCATATACACATACATATACATACATATTTATGTGTATATGTATGTATATGTATATGCATAAATGAAATAATATGATATTTAACAAAAAAAATAAAAAAAATGGTTACGATTCCCTAGGCAACCTTTTGTTAAAAAACATACAAACATCCATATCCACACACATACATCCATATGTACAAACACCTTCTTTATTTCTACACATACATACATACATACAAAGCTAATAACACACCTTGCCCTTCCTGCCATCTACAGAGGGTGTCAAAATAATAGTATTAAATGGTTTTATATCAGATTATTTTTATAGAGGTGGGTGTTTTACAGTGTTTTAAATGTTTTTTTTTATGATTATATGCAACAGGTTTAACTACTCTCCCAAGTACCATAAGTAGTATATGTACATGCATACATATCCTTTTGCGTGTAAGTATGCGTTAACTTCTATTTTAAAGTTTAAGCAATTCAAAACTTGAGAAGTAGTTATAAATATTTCAAAAAAATATATAAGGTGAGCCATCTATCGGCTTAAATTTGAAACACCGGTTATTTAGAATCTGGCAATACTTAAGTATATCATTCTTTTCCATTACAAAATTCAGAATTTCATCCCCATTGAACGAAATAAATCGATTTACTTTTAGGCAACATTGGGATTTATTGAAAATTTATTTCCAAAACAGGGACAATTAGTCACAGTGAAGTACCAACAGTGCCCCTTATACGCAAGTTTATTGTTAAAGTTTGTGAAACTGTTTTCATTGTTGATGAGCTAAGAGGTAAGCGTGCACGTACAGTGCGTACACCCGAAAATATCGAATCTGTGGCTGAGAGTGTGCTTAGGAATCCATCAACATCAACTTGTCATCTTTCTCAAGAATTGAACATTTTTTTAAAATTGGTTCGATCGGATGGGGTACTATGAGGCCAATCGTGGCAGCCATATAAATGAAATAATATTCTATTTCTAACAGGAACAATTGTACTTCACAACAAAAAAATTAAATATCCAATCCATTTATTGCATTTTTAATTAAAACTTTTAAATGACCCACCCTATACATTTATATAGTCACTAAGTACTCCCGGCAAAACTTTTTTGTCTAAACTCAGCTAACATATCGTCGGGCGGTAGTTTATGTGCTCTATACGCCATTTTATCTTTTTTATATATCTCGAGTTAATGATGCTACTTTAGATTTCCGACCCCAAATTTTTAAGTCTGCAATCCGTTTTCGGATATCTCGTCTAGTATCGGAGATAAATAGCCGACAAGGGATTGCAGACACTATTGCTTAGTGTGCAGGTCTCCTATATTTGAGATAGTAGCTAAGAACGTTAAGATTGCAACTTTCGTGTTTATTAAACTAATGCTCAGTGTACAGGTCAGCTATCCCGAAGATCCTGGGTTCGTTAACCACCAAAGATACTAGCCAGGAATGTAGGAATTGCTTTTGAATTTATCAAACTAATGCATAGTACGAGGTTTCTTATTCTGACTTAATGTATACCTATATAGTGTATACAAGTATAATTGATAATAAATTGTTTATATTATATTAAAGGGATACTTGTGTAAGTATGTATATGTACGCTTACATGGATATAAGTTACAATGTATTATTATCGAATTCAACCGAGAACAGTTGCAAGGAAGTGTGACCTACAGGATATATTGTCTTCATTTAGAATATGTGTATACATTACATACAAATCAACTTATTGGTAGCTACTCGGGAATACTTATTTCACTATTCACTATATTTTTAAATCCATTTAAATCTTTTACTTTTTTTATCTTAATTTATAAACTTCTTAGAAAATCGAAGCATAAAACTTAAATTAATTACAGAGAATAAATTAAAGTTGTCTAATAACGAAATGTGTATTCCAGAAAAGCCACTAATACTATTATTTTGATCACAACTGTAACTGCATATGTATCAAAAGAAAGTAAGGCCAATACATTAATATGTATTATTAAGCCTCTCATAACAGTGAACTCCCATAAGCGGACACCTTCCTTAGACGAAAACATTTTTTAGATCCAATCTTTTGAATAATAAATAAGGAGATGGTGAGTGCACGATTATGAAATGTTCACTGTATAGGTATTATAAAATATATGAAAATTTAAGTATTAAAATTTAGTTGTATACCTATACAATAGTGTATTAAGCCCTGCACAGTCAAGTGTAATAAATTTGTATGTACTCGTATATAAACAAGTGTATGTTTGTATGTACACACTGTTGCTTAGTAAATAGGCTTATGAAACTAAAATAAACCCAGTGTTTCAATCACAATCACTAAACGTCCAATAACACTAAAACAGGCAGTGAAAAGAAAAGCTGATGAAAGGATAAATCAACCTTAACTCAACTTAAAATAAATAAAATTATAACAAAATAATACAAATTCCTAATAATGATTAAAATTTTACTAAAAAGAAAAAACAACGACGTAATCCATTATTATTAATATACTGTTTTTCTATTCAACAGAGACAACAAGTAAAAATCGACTATAAAAAAAAATTAAAAAAAGTAATACCGTTAAATAATAATAACAGAATACAAATTTTAAGCGCCATTTATTTTCGTTTTTGTATAACCACCCACTGTTACTGGAATTGTGATATGTACACTTCACGCCTAAACTTTAAATATCCTTGTATGGGCGCCAAAACTCCCTAAGGATATTTTAACAACGTAATTTTACTCGTATTTTAAAACACTATCAAATATACATACATACATATGCAAACACCGACACATATGCATACTTAACAATTTTAAAAGGCAAACATTAAGAAGAAGAGTAAAAGCAACAACTACGAAAACGACTGTAAATGTGAATACGTGAAAGTAGCAACCGTAGAGCAACAAGAACAACGGCAATAACATTAAAAACATTAACTATATTATCTATGGACCTTTTAAATACTCATATATTTACATACACGCTTATGTTTGTATGCATGAATGTATTATAATAATATGTGGAGCAATAGCACAAGTGACAGTGGCAATGTCAGTGTTTACAACCTAAATTCTAAAAAAAACACTCCTTTTATAAAATTCAATTGCATTGTAACAACAATAATAACAGTTCTTACATAAAGGACTCTCACACACAGTAATAAAACAAAAAAGAGAGAAACTAAGAAAAAAGTAAAAAAAAACATACAATATAAGTATATCCTTTTGTAAAAGTTCCATTATAAAATTGTTTTTTAAACTTTTCAAAAATAAAGTCTTCAAAACGGTGACAATACTTGATTGCCGCTCTTGTGCCGTTTTTCAGCCGGTACAGTGAACTCACTTGAAGTAAAGTGAGGAGAAGACGAAAGAAAAAAAGGAAAAATATATTAAAACATGAATGCCAGTCTAATGTATGAAATTCTCATGTATTTAAATTCATTTTATTTTGGCCTGTATGCTGCCTTTAAAATCTGCATCAGTGTGTTGAAGCCCATCTATTTGCAGTATGCGGAGAATGTTTTGACACGTGAAGCGAGTATTCTATTGGCCATGTGTATTCTGGAAACGATACGTATAATATTGGGTCGACGGAGTAGTTTAAGTGATCGCGGTAAGTTATTACTCTAAATATTTATATTGAAAATATTAATATTGCCGTTAATAATTTCTACATTTGCTTAGAAGACTGTAAAGAATAGTTTACTTTTAAAGAACTGAAGAAGATTATAAACAGAAAAAAATGGTTTGGAGTTCATGAGCTTGTGTGAAAATTAAAGTAATTTATTATTCAATGGAAGGAATAATTAAAACGAATATATGATGAGATTTTGTTTACTAGGAAGGATTATTTATAATTTAACTGAATCATTATTTCAATACTTAATTTTGTTTTAGATACTGATTTTAATGCCTTGCAATAATGAGACATTAGTTCGAATGTAGGAATGCGAAGACAATTAAAAATATTTTTTCCGATCGAATTTGGCTTTCCGACGCCTATATGAAATTTGATTAAAAATGAATTCAATTATTGCAATAATTAATTCCTCTATTATTATATTCCACGTCTACGTGACATTATTGTTGTAATAGATTACGATGCGACTCACATTATATAACATTATATATAAGTACCGAAAATGAAGTACCACTTCAAATTTTATTTCATCTGCCCACTAATAAAGTTTCTTTAGAAACTTTTTTGCACAACATATGCCGAAAAAAATAGTTTAAACCAAATTGAGTAATTTTCAACTAGACTTCTGTAATTGTGCCTCGACTAATAACAACACACGACGAGTACATATATCTTCTCTGATAGTCAAGCGGCAATCAGAATGCTTCCGAGCGTAAAAGTTGTTTAAAAGTGTCGCAATTTTATTAATGTCCTTTTGCGGAGTTTTGTGTACTTCTTGTATGGGCTTCTCGTCCCAGGAATGTACTTGTTAAGCAGGTGCAATTCTATCAGTTATTCATCCATTTATGAATATTGGTATTACTCTAACATCTGTCATATTGTGATTTTTTTTTCGAGAGGTAATTGTATCGTAATTATTGTAATAATTATTGATATTGGTAGCCGTAGCTTAGTATGTTGGCTTAGGCGAAAGCTTTGGGTTCAAACCCCAGGTCTGATGTCTTGAAAAAACTTGAAAGAAATGAAAAATATTTCTTTCGGCGACCACCTCTTAGTAGTCTTCTGGCAAAAGCTCTGGGAGTAACTGATTGCCATGAACAAGCTTCTTAAACTTATGCATAAAAATTGACGCACACAACATGAGTGCTGTGAGAAGCCAAGCCAACTCTGAAAAAGGATTGTAATGACCAACTATTTATGTATGTATGTGTGTAATTGTACCTATCCTCACCATCCTCCCTGTGTGAGGCCTGCACTATGGGCTCTGTATGCCTACTCCGAAAGTACAGTTATATTATTGCGGGATGGGAGTCACTTTTGCCCTCTGTCTGCGTCTGCTTTCTAAAGGTCTCCAACATGGCTATACGTTTATTAACTAAAGTATGACTTTACTTTACAGCCTAGCGTCCAAAATAATACTTAGATAATTGACCACTTTCTTCGTCGTCAAATATTTGCATATTAATCTCTAAAGATATATACGTCCTCTTTAAAAGTATCAGCTTCGTTTTCTCAGTGGCGAGATGGAGTCTTTTATCGAGCCACGATTTAGTTCTTATTACCATTTGGTTTAGTTTTCTCCTAGCCTCCTCCACATTATTACGTGGTGTGTCTATTTTTACGAGTCATTGAGCAATAGGTAGACAAATAATTTCTGTTAAAGAAAAAGATAATGTATCCATTTTCATATATCCGTTTCTGACTCAGCGTTCTCTCGTTTGTCTTACCCTTTATCGAGAGTTTAAGGGAGTTATTGTTCTATAATATAAGCACTATTTCTAGAGTAGTTCATGGAAGTTGTTTTTCTGATCTGTTTAAAGAGACTGGTTAATCCGGGTTGGTTAGTCAAACTGTTTCCGGGTCGCTATGTGTGACCAAGTGAACTTTGATTAATAAAGCTGCCACTCCTTCCTAATCCTAACATGATTGTTATAGATGATACTTTGGTGTACATTTCATGTACGTTCATATGAGGCAGATGTACAACAATCCAATAAATCTAATGTTTTACTATTTTTAGTTCCTCCTATTCGTTAACTTCTTCCTATTCATTTATATAATTAAAGAGGTATTTAAGTACTACTATCTGCAGATCTATCTTACCATTTTCAAAAAAACTTTTCTCAAACTTGATGTTAAAATAGTTTTAACAAATTTTATTGTATTTTATTAATTAAATTTAAATATTTAATTCATTTTATTTTTCCTTTAATGATATGGAAATTCAAGTTCGAATCCCAGTTATATTATCGATGATTTTTGGTAATTAATTTTGGTTTTTTTATTTATTTGTATGGAAGAAACAAATTAAAAATAACTCCTTAAAATATGCCAGCTTTTATGTATACTTTTTACAAACGATTATAAAAAATAATTATTTTCTTTGTTTTTTATTACTTATTTTTAATTCATATGACTAATTTTTGATAGACTACGAGTAGTATTTAATTGTAAATATTTTTCGTTGTTTTTTTTCCTTTCTAAATTTATTTCAGCTTGGCAGGCGATAGCATCTGTAATTTTAACACTGCCCAGTCTTGCTATTGTAATTTATTTATGTTGTTTTCAAACCTATGTTCTTAAACTCGAAATTATTATGAGTGCCTTAATGATAGCCCTACAAGGTGCTGAACTAGTGTTTGCCTGTATATTTATTTGTACCATGTGTCGTCCCGTAACGTATACCTAGCAGTTGATTTTTTTATTCTCATCATCGTCACCATCATCCTCAACAACGTTATCAATGTTATCAATGCCATCATTAACAACAATAATGGTAACTTTGTCATCATTATCATTAGTAGCGTTTAATTACTCCGATGTCTTCTCCTTTTTCATCATCTTCGCTATGCTCTTAACGATAACGGTATTTTTATATGTAATTTACTGCGACAACAACAAAATCAACAACAAAAACAACAACAATCACATTAACTATTTACTGGAACAACAATCGAATCAACTGATTAATGAACTTCAAATGCAACAACAGCAACTAGCACAACAACAACAACAATATTATCTTAATATATATAATAACTACAAAAATCACAACAAGAAAAACAAAAACAAATACAACATCGTTAACATTTGTAATATAAACGCTAGTTTTTATAGTAATAATTTTAATAACAGCAACAAAAACAACTACAATAACGTTAATTCATACAAATATTGTCAAAAGATTAAAATTTACAACAAGAACCGCAGCAACAATTTCATAAACAATAATCCTCATAATTATAAATATAAGAACTCGTTTATTTATAACAAAGATTTTAAGCCAAAAAGTTGAAACTCTTTATTATTAAAAGTGAATATTTACTTGAAAGTGTTTCCAAACGATCTATTCCGAAGCAAGAGCATACATATATACCTATGCGATATGTGTAACACATGAAAGAAGACATGAAAAGTGTGCATAACTGTAAAATGTGTCTAAATTATCGATAAATTCGATAAATTTTATTGCAAATACAAAATTAAAAGAAGACCAACAATTTACACGTAAATATAAATAAAACCTACGAAGATCATAATGCAATACAGTACAGTACATGTGTTCTATAAATACATATATGTAAATAAAAATGTACATACAAACACATATGTATGTGTATTTTATACATGTGCTTGTGTATGTTACCGTTATATTATAATTAAAATTCAAAATATGATTAATAAGACAACAACATGCTGTACATAAAACTTCTCTCTCTCTCGCATACGTTTATGAAAACGATAATATGGACAAAATTATTATTATTTCTTAATAAAATTTAAGGTAAGTAGTAGACTGACTTTTTTATCTTTAATAATATTTACTTTAATAATTGTAAGTGTAAGAAAAAACAAAGAAAAAATACCTACAAAGTAATACCGTTTCTCTGCCCCTGGTATACACTTATAGCCAAGGCTATTTATAATTATTATATGGGTCTTAAGATTCTAAAACTGGTATTCTTTATTAGAATTAACATCCGTTAGGGAATATACGAGTACATACATAAACTTTAGCGGAACTGAACTATTGTAGTTTTCATATAACCTAATTTCAATAGGTGCTGAGTTAAATAGATAATGTAGAAAAATTAATATGTACAACACAAAGAATAGACCTTCTTAGCTAGGGTCGAGAACTAGTTCAGTTCCGCTAGTGCTACATGTAAAATAATTTCAATGGCATGTAAATTGCATTAGTGAATTAAGAATTCTGTAACATTTTAGTAACTAAAACTGTTTTATATCCTCTGAGAAGATGCATTTCTAAATCATATGTTTCCGTTTAACAACTTTTCTTATGTGATCTTTTTAATACACTTCAGTTTTGTTACGGAACACCCATTTCTGTGGACATTTGACAAAACGTCTTCTCTCTAAATCAACAACTTTTCAGTAGAGCAAAAAAACAGTTAAAAAGGCTAATAGAAGTTATTGCTTAGAAAATTAAAGAAATTTTGAACTTGGATATTATGCACAAACACTTAACGAACATTATGAGACATTTTTTTTCCTTCTAGAAGCAATAGTTTTCTTTAAAACGACAAAAAATTAATTTAAGACTTTTTGTTAAATAGATTTTAAATAAAAAAAATTAGCTTCCACCATAGAAGTCGTTTTGTCAAAATTTTTTTGATTAAATTTGATAATTATTTTAGTCGCTTAAGTCGAGACATGTTGTTTTGTTAAAATGGAATATGAAAAAAAAAGATGAAAGAAGTTGATCTGGAAAATATATTTCGGTTTTATTAAAAAAAAATTCTTCTATTTTTCTCTACAATATGCAAATAATTAAAAAATAATAATAAATATTAAATACAATTTTTTATAAACATTCAATTTTTCAAATTATTTTTAATTCTCTGAAAGAAGTCGTTTTGTCATATTGGAATTGGGGGAAAGTCTGAAAGAGGTCGATTAGTCAACTGCATATCTTGAGTTCCAAAGGTCGTAGAAATACGGGGATTAGAGCAAAAGAAGGACAAGGAAATTCTATATATACTATAAAAATATTGGAAAATTGTCTTATTTCGAGAGAAGACGTTTTTTCAAAATTGAACAGATATGTACATTTGTATGTAATAACGTCCTTTACCTTGTAGCTTGTTATTTATGGGACCATTAAATAGGTTTTTTTAATATTTGTTAGTTTACTTTACAAAAATTAAATGCCACACCATCACACAAAATAAGGTGCTCCTAATCGCATTGAGAAAAAAAATGTTTATACATTTTTTCAAAAGATTATGAAGTCTGACAGACTTGTCAAAAAATCTGTCATACAGATACATTTTTATGCCACATTGTTATACTTTAATACAATTTATATTTTGTCCCCTTCAAAGTATCCTACCTTAGATATAATTCGCTTGTGCCCACGATTTTTCCAATCCTGGAAGCAGTTTTAATATGTACTTTTGGTATAATTTTAAGGTCTTTCGGCTGTTCGGTTTTATCACCCCAATTTTAGCAAAACGTTATCCTTCTGTCGTACGGGGGCAAATTTCGTGAACAAACAATGACGTTGTATTATTGTAAATGGTTTTTTCACAATTCCAAACGATTTTTTTTTTCGATATTGTGTCTCACATAACTTCAACATACTCATAATAAGGGGTGTTTTTTATTGAGGTATAGATCTTTAAGTTGGCATCACTTTTTTAACTGGCGGCCATTTTGTCAGCTGTCAAGTGATTAATATTTAGTTTGGTTTGCCATTTCATCATGAACAGGTTGACAAAAGAACAACGCTTGCAAATCGTGCAAATTTATTTCGAAAATAATGGTTCAGTTTGCGAATTTTACCGCAAGCTCCGTCCATTTTATGGTCGACATAATCGTCCATCAGAGCAATTAATTCGGTTAACCATGGATCGTTTTCGCACTACGTTTACTCTATGTGATAATACGCATCCGCAGAGACGTCGAACAGTGCGCACCGAAGAAACAATTGCCGCTGTAGAGCAAAGTGTTGAAGAGAACCCGAATGAATCGATTCGCCACCGTGCACCGGTATAGAGCCATGATAACCGACTATTTTGTTCCCGAATTGGATGGCATGAATGTGGATGAGTTGTGGTTCCAACAAGACGGCGCTACATGTCACACAGCGCACGTCACATTCGATTTATTGAAGGAAACATTCGATGAGCGCATAATTTCGGGAATGGACCTGTCAATTGGCCACCAAGATCGTGTGATTTGATACCATTGGATTATTTTCTTTGGGGATATGTGAAGTCGCTCGTCTACGCCAACAAACCAGAAACGTTAGGGGACTTGGAAGTCAACATTCGTGGCGTTATTGCCAACAGACGGCCCCATATGCTCGAAAAAGTGGTTAAAAATTGGACCTGTATAATTGGCTTTATTCGAGCTAGCCGCGGCGGCTACATGCCCGAAATCATATATAAGCATTAATGGCATAAAATTATCCTTCCTATAAAACCAAATTCATGTACATTAAAACGATTTTCTTGTGTTTTATTTCAATTCGAAGTTATATACCTCTAAAAAAACACCCTGTACTCTTTACACAGTACAACATTTTTCATCTCATTGATTTGGGACTCAATTCTGAGAATTACACGTGAAAGTAACCCAAAAAATTAGATCATCTGCATCCATCGTTTCGTTAACATTGAAAAGCACACAAGATGGCGCAACATAGGTTAATATGTTAAACTTGAATGAAACTTAAATGGACAAGGCTTGTCATTTAAATGCCATTCAAGTTTCATTTAAATTTTCACTAAAAACTCAAACTTGCATTTAAATGGCATTTAAATTTAAATTCCCAGTTTAGAACTGGACATAAGAGCGTAATACAAAGCCTCTCTTTTATTTTTGGTTTTCTGCCATGGCGTTTTTCTTTTTTTCGAATTTCAGCTTTCCTTTGGTTGGTGAATTTAAGACAATTAATATTATTTACTTATTATGATTAAAAAAGTAATCAGGCTAATTTCTACGTTAGTCGTACAAATTATGAAACTCGCTTTTCGATGGTTCTGATTTTCTATCTATTTCAAGTATTTCTTATTTTTATTTAAAAACTATCGGCCGTATTTATAATGAAAAGTTAGCAAGTCGTTAGCATAGCATAGACTAATATTATTAAAACTTTCAATATCTTTTATTTGATAACTGATCAGAGAATCCAAAAAATTAAAGAACTCGTACGTTTGAGTAAGAATTTCCACGTAAAGGAATGACAAATTTAGTCATTCGTACAACGAGCTGCTAAATTTTTATTATAAATAAGGCTGTATATATGTATGCACAATGTATTAATAGTATTAATTAACATGAAAAACTTTTCGTCAAAAATCCATCCTTTATAGAAAGTACTGATAAAACACTAAAAAATTAATATAAATGGTTATACAGAATTAATATAGCGTTCACTATAATACACAGACTCAAGCACAAACTATAATAACTTCTATCTTCTTTTCGCCTCTAGCAGCTACTCTGACATCGGCCTAAGAACCAAAATTGACATCACAACACACCCTACAGAATTCTTTACTTCTTTACACACTGTTGGAATTATTGGACTTTATGAGAGATAATGATTTGAACAAGTTTAGGCACAATCATAATCTTTAAACCGAAAATTATAACTTTTAAAATTCACAATTTTTTAATCATAAAAAATCAAGTACGTTCATTAAGGGCTTATTTGACGAATCTCTATACGATACGTATTTGTAAGTTAAGCCCTTTGCAAAAAACCCAAATAATCAAAGCCGTCACAGTATACACTTTTATGTTATGAATCAAAATCATTTTTCAATTCACCATTTACACATAAAATGCTTGATATGTTTTAAAAACATTGTTTTCTTTCACAATCATTTTAATTTTTCAAATTCTTTACATTAATATCCCACTGTGTTGCATTATTCACTTATTTGTCTGTCACACATTGTTTTCGAATTAATTTTTTTGTTTTCTCAATTTGCAACCGTTGTTATTTAAATACGACAATCGAGATCGTGCGACATGTTTTTATTTTAAAAACACAATGTAGACTGAATTTCTTGATATTTTCAATTCAATATTTGCGATACGTTTACAAGATGAAAAAAAAAATAATAAAATAAAAAAAAAATAATTTACAGCAAAATTTTGCTTTTGTTTAACATCATCTACATGGTCATTAAACATATTAAAAGTCCGACGAGTTTAAATAATAATGAGCATTTGCTGAATACGTATTAAGTGTATTTTAAAACCAAAATACTCATACGCTACTAAGTAGTAGTATATTGTAATGATATTACAGACGTTGCAGCTGCTACCGCCATCAGTGGTCATCTCTGCTTTGCCATTAGTTGTTGGGATTAAAAATAGAAATTCTTAAATTAACATCTCAAGAATATATATCAAAATTTCATTTTTATTTCTGAAGGTAGGAAAAAAAGGTGCAATGAATACACTCAATTAAATTTCAATATTGTGGGTGGCAGGAAATTCAGAACATACCCTACAAAACTTATTAAACATACGCACAGAATACCATTCGTAAATGACAACGGATACAAAATTTCAAATTGACAAATTCAGCTTTGAGCAAATCGAACAGTTTTGGAAAGTTCTGAAAAAAAGCGTTTGCAGTAGTCTCGGAAATTTAGACGACTTATGGAAAAATGTACAAACAGTGTGCAGTTGAATGCAGATATTGAATGAAAAGAAGGCCATTTCGTATTGTGACAAAGAAGGTTATACAAAATATTAAATCTTAGCCTGATGTAGAGTGGCCGCTAGAAGCGATAATAGTTTGTGCTATATCTATGGTCGGAAATTATCCATTGTACTATCGGGACAGTGCCTGTAATGCGCTATAAGAGAGGCATATGACTTGGTATGCTCATACTTGCACAACTTGGTTGTGCAGGATAGCTAGTCGTATAATGAATATTTCTAAAATTTAGAAAAAAAAGTGAAGTAGAACAATGGCCTAGTTCTTCAAATCGAAAGTTGCTGCGTACGAAAATTTTAAACCGGAACAAAATTTCGACAGTTCATAATGCTTCATACAAGAAATTCCAAAAAGCCCATAGTTGGAACAGATCAATACATTTGTAATCTATTGCTGTTAACCCTAAAAAAGTCTACTCTACTTATTGCTGACGAAATCAGTGTGATTTTGTTATTGTAAAATTTTGTAAAAAAATATGTGTATCAAGAGAAATATTGTAAATAGCCTAACAGTCTAGATAACAATATCAATAGTTTTCCGATGTGCAATTTTTACAATTAAAATTTTTATCAAATTCTTTTATGACACTCTCTATACAAAAAAAATATCATACATAAATACATAACTGGCCATTACAACCCTGATTCAAGGTTACAGCCTAGCCTATTGCAGCAGCCATGTTATGTGTGTTAATTTTAATCTAAGAGAATCACCAAAATTTAATCAACAAAGTGAGTTGCTAATGTGTGCATTTCATAAATACAATCAAATATTTTTTTGATATGACAAATATTAAAATTTTTAGTTAGTGAACAAACCTAATACAAACGCATAATGGCTGTTTGAAAAATTCTTGGAAGTAAAACTTTTGTTAGGAAGAATTTCCTAGATTTTATTTCTTACTTTTTTGAATGCTCTCTTCCTGCAATTTTTTTATTAAATACTTTCTGATAACAATTATTACAAATTCGTCATAATACGCCTTTAACTTTTTTGTAGTGGTTTTAGTTTTAAAAGTGATTTTTCTTAAGCTAAATTTGATGGGTAGTTTTTTTTTAAAGAATTTTGTAATCGTATTCCAATTTATAGTAGAAATACTAAATTTATTTATTTTCTTATAATTTTTTATTTTTTCACTTAAATATTTATAACTTCCAATGTTTAAATATTTGTTTAACTTCTGTATTACAATAATGACATTTTGTCAAAGCTAGCCATCAGCCTTTAATGAAATTCTCTCCTATAAAAATTAAGTGTTTTGATAAGAATCTTATTTATGTTTTGCTAAAATTGTATGTTCTGTTAACAAATATCACACTTTCTTTTTTTAGGTTCATTTGTTCTTATCACGAAACAATGTTGAGTTCTGTATCGCATACCTATTTAATAGAAAGAAGTAAAAACAAGTCATGAAGTTTTTATTTTAAGTTTATAAATTTTTAAAACTATTATATACTCAAACCTGTTTTTAAACGGTGTTTCTTTTGTACAAAATTATTGCTATAAAAATGTAAGGATTTTTTGTTTGTTTTTAATTTGAGTTTTATAGGCCTATTTGCTATGGCATATATTTTAAATCCTTTAAAATGTAATTTTTTATTAAAAGGAATAAAAAACAGTAGCAGTAATCCCTATTTGTTATTAAACCTTTTGAAAGTTTTGCAGACAGCAAATGTAAATTACTTTAAGAGCCTTTTTTTCTCTTTTTTTAACATATGCTATGGTCACATTAGGCAAATACGAGTATTTGACAAAAAAAGCGTAACCACTGTTTTATGGAAACATTTTATGCTAAAATTGTTTTATGTAAGAGTTTCTTTAAAAACAATTAATAAAAAGAAATAATATTTAAATTTGAAATTAATCAAGTATGAAGAAACAAATATTATTCAAATAAATTTTTATTTAAAATAGTGGACACGCTTTTTTCGTCAATTATTTTCCCAACGGCGACTACCTTTTAGCAGACTTCTCAAGTCTGTCGTTCGGAAAAACTGTAGGTCCCGGTACTCATGGATAAAAAAATTAACACACACAACATGAGTGCTGCAAGAAGCTAGGCCGTAATCCTGACACAGGGTTGTAAAGGCCAGTTATGTATGTACATATGTATGTATGTATGTATGTATTTGTCCAATGTGACCGTAGCTGAAGAGTTTTCAATTTGTTGAAATATAATAAAATTTTCTAAAAACATACATATTCATTAACGATTTCTCTTGGTACATTAAAATTAATTAAAAATAAATTAAAATTAAGGTAAAGCTAGCATTGCAGTCAATGGAGACGTTTACTGACTGCAGCAAGATCAATGATTTTGTTTGACTTCAAACATCGATATGTTTAAGTCAATATTGATCTCTAAGTTCGTGCGCTTTGGTACTTTGGTACTGATATAGAAACAGCATTGTTCGTGTTATTCGTCACATACGGCCATAGCCCACCATTAAATGTCCTAATTTTCTATGGTAGAGTGTGTTATAGATAATTTTTAACCGACGGTATTCATATTTAAATTCAAAAATAATTTTTCAATGGCCATCAGAAATAATTTTATTTTACGTATTTTTTTGTGTGGTCTAATAAAAGTTGTATTTAATTTTTGCCTTAAAACAAAAATATATGTATTTTTATTAAGCGCTAATATTATTTCAAATATATTGTATTATAAACTTATGTAGACCATTTTACGTATTTTCTAATTTTTTATTGAGCGTAAAATATAAACAATTGCTTAAAATTTATAATTTAGAACTGTTGTTAATAAACAAAATCCACAGACACGTTCCCGGTGTAGTTCTGTTTTCTTTTAGTCTGATAGACCACAAAGTATAAAATAAAAATTCAAATTAAAAAAAAAACAACAACAAGTTAATAAGTTACCTAAAATATATCAGGATTTTGCTAGAAATTTCGTGGTTCCAAATTACTTCCTCTTTTAAAATTATAAATGAGAAATTAGCTCTTGTTCTTAAAGTTCATATTAAAATGATGGTAAATTCCAAACCCCTAATATAAGCATACTGACTTTGCTAAGTAAAGCACACTTGTAAGTCTTTAAATTGGTCACTGCAGTCCAAAGTACAAGTTAAATAAAATTGGTCTCTAACACCACCGTCTGTTATTTTGACACTCAGAGCAGACTTTTCGGTGGCCCCTTAATTTTTGAAGATTTGAAATGAAATAAACTTTAAATAATAGATCTTCTCTTTGGTCGCATTACTTCTTGGCTCTAACACTAAACGATTACAAAATGAAGTCATTTGTAGTAGTTCGAAATTGTTCAAATTATTTAAAGCACGAATACTTTAATATTTCTCGTGTGTTGAATTTTTTGTACTTGTTTTTTGAAGACAAAACAAAGAGTGACAAATGGGTCAACCAATTTTGAGTATAGGAAAACATAAATACATAATTGGCCACTTCAACCCTGTTTCAGGGTTACGGCCTAGCTACTCGCATCACCCATGTTGTGTGTGTCAATTTTTAATCATGAGTACCGGAACCTACAGTTTAAAGTCGAGTCAGAACAACAGACATAAGAAGCTTGTTCATGGCAAACAGTTACTCTCAGAGAAGAAATAAGAAATATATTTGTCATATACATATATTTTTTTTAATATGGCAGTTATGGCGGAGATAAATAGCCGAAAACGGATTGCATATTTTAAAAATTTTGGTGTCAAAAACGTATAGTGGCATCGTTAACTCGAGATATATAAAATGGCGGAGAGATACTCTAAAATCCCGCACGACGATATGTATATTTATCTTAATGCAACTCATCGTATGCGTCTACCCAAAATAATCACAAATTTTTTTAATATTTTTAGAGGTCTGTGCAAAATTTCATTGCTTTAGTTTATGTAGTTTCTTAACAAATGTTATAAATAAAGTTAGATATTGCATGGCATACTAAGACGATAGCTTCGGGTTCAAACCTCAGCTCCGACATTTTGAAAAAAACAAGAAATATAAAAAAATATTTCTTTCTCGGCGACTACCTCTTAGCAGGTCCCGGTACTCATGGATAAAAATTGACACACACAACACAGTTCTGCGAGAAGCTAGGCCGTAATCCTGTAACAGGATTGTAATGGCCAATTATGTATGTATATATTGCATGCACATAAAACTAGATCATGCCATTTATGTCATTCAAGCCCGTAGATAATTTTCTTACTGGCTGAAATGTTTGTTGTCCCTAAACTACGTAATTTTAATTATTTTACATTGGCTTTACAAATTTTTAATAACTATTTATTATGGCGTTAATAAAATTTTACACAGGTAATAAAAACAAAATATAAATAAGAAAAAAAATATTTGTATGCACTTAGTTTTCGTCTCTTAAATTTAATTAGAACATACAGTAGAACACATCATTAACATATCGTGCTTTGGATTTTAATTGTTTTAAAAATTTTTTTTAAACTATTTGTTATAAAAGGACGAAATTTTAATTAGTTTGTGTATTATTATGTCAGCTTTCCTACAGAAAATGTTAATATATATAAACAGGGGTAAAGTGCGAGTAACTTTCTTACTGGTACGATACCATAGTGTATACCGGGATAAAACGAAACTCCATCTAAAAAATGTATACTAATAGCAAAAATATATGTATATATTTATAGTTTTGTTTGTTTTAAGTTGTGACTAAATTAGTAATTAGTATTTTAACTCTTTGAACTGTCTTTCATTACATCACTGTGTACACTGCTGCTGTCATACTAAAGAGCTCTATACACTTCAAAGCTATTTAATGTTGATATTTTACACAGACTTGTCATTAAAAATCCACTGTTAAACTACGTAATTATTGATCAGATAATAGTTTTTAGGTAAAAATGTTAGTTAATTAGTAAAAATGTCATTAAAACATTAAGAATGCAGTCACAAAATTGCTTATATCTATAATATAAAAATATAACAAATAACCTCTGATACAATTGCTGATAGCGTTATCAGGTACACAAATAGACGATGTATCTAGAGTGTATTGTTCACATATCAGCTAATACAGTTCTTTTTAGAAACAAAATGATGAATACAGACTATAGCAATGCTGATTGAAAAAATAACTACATATTTGGATTTTTATTATTCAATCACTCTCCAATTATTTAGAATACATCGCTGCCAAATATTAATTTCATAAATTCATTATGCTTGAACTCTTCTGTATCTGTTTATCTTTTTAAATGCATACGGGGGGTGGTGATATAAATAAATTTTGCTATTTGTGTAAATATGCATTTTGAAATTATATTATGATGATATGTGTGCTTAATTGTGATGTTTCTGTAATATGTCAATACAAAAAAAGTAATATTGGCCTTCTTTTCATTTAAATTTTGTCTGCGAGTAATACATATGTACGTATGTATGTATGTATATTTAGTAGCTGAAAACTATGCGGACGACATTGTTCTGATTCAAAGGAGTAAATTTAAGAGCACTCTTTGCGATATTATTCAAAGGGGACTTGCAATAATGGGGAGGTGGTGTGGGTAAACGTGGTTAAATATTAACCCGAGCAAGACGACAGTCTTGTAGTCTAGTAGGTAAGAAAGATATGTATATGAAACAATATTTTTGTGGCGACCATCTCTTAGCAGTCTTCTGGGAAAAACTCTGAGAGTAACTGATTGCCATGAACGAGCTTGTCAAGTATACATGGATGTATACCATGATAGTCAGTCCAATTGTGACTTATGAGGCCAATGTATCAGCGGAAGGAACAAGTTTGGATTCAACTTAAGGAGCGTTGAGGAAAGTCCATCATCTATAACTGGTGCAATAACATCTTCTCCGCAAATTCCCTGAAGGCTTTTTTGATGGTTGTAACGACCCACTGCTAGTAGACTAGTAATTTCAATCCCACTAAACAAATGGTTTGACAGCACAAAAGACACTATTACGAGCTGCTTTAGAGTAAAAATGAGTAATAAGAGTGAATAGAGTATTTCGAGGCTGCGTAATCTTTGGGGGAAAGAACCACAGTTTGATACGCGGACGAGTCAAAGACCGTGAGTAATACATGATCGGGGGTGCTTAGTGCGAGGTTAGAATATTTGGTGTTAATTCATTCATGAAGTACTAAAAGTACTTTGATCTGAAGATCTATTGTACAGGCCTCAGCAAAACAGGGCCCTAATCTTAAAATATCGGCCGGTGCCAAACTTGACAGTTCCCTATCGGATATTTGATAATCACCAGTGCCTCTTTCTACTTTGCATCAGTACTGCAGAACTGTCCAATATGTTATTTGATGTATCGATTGACTCATCACAGAATCTACAAAAACTTCTCGAGATGATTATTATTTTATTTAAATGTCCATTGAATCTGTAGTACCCGGCCAGAAGTTCCAATTAAATACTCAGGTTGTCCCTAGAGAATTTAATGCAAGAAGTCAATGAGAAAGCTTGCAAAAATTTCCCAAGCAGAGTTTTATGCAATTAAAACTTGTGTTTAGTTAAACTTGTATAGAAAACATAAAGAATGGGGCATAGTCAGTATCGGAGCACTTAGGTGCTTTTGAAATTAATTACAAATCATTGTGGAACTGTATGGGTAAATTTAGCCAGCTGGAACAATAAAGTCATTTTATCTTCGGTGCCCTTCTGTGGATTGTGACGAGAAGCGTGGAGGGCTACTTTAATATTAATTTTATATCTAAGAACTAGTAGTAAAGGACGTGAAAAAATTTTTTTGCTCAATATTTTAATTCCTTTTGTAGGAGTTTAAAAAATATTTCTCATTAACAACAAAAAAGTATAATACAAATTTGCATTTAATTTAAGCATTTTCTATGCCTTTTTCGAATTACCCTTTTACTTAAATAGTGAACACTTTTCATTACAACTTTTGTAGAAATATTCAAATAAAAAAATGCTCAAATAAAAGAGATCTCTTTGTAATTGCACAGACTGTTCTTAAGTACCCATTGATCAGTCTAAAAATATTATTTCGACCGACAAGACGCAAATATTTTTATTTTTCACGTGCAATTGCTTTTAATCATTTGTTTTATACTGCCCTCCGACAGTCTGCAGTACCGCGATAATGCTATTTATACATTAATAAAAAGCAAATTCTGAAAACTTCTGAAATAGAATAAATGACAAAGTGCGTACTAATTGAATAAAAAAAAAATAAAATAAAAAACAAGAAGAAATAAAGACAATGTAAAAATAAAAGACAAAAAGTTCCCTAAATACTGATTGATGACAAAACGGATTACAGTGTATTGAACGGTAGAAAATGCCACCACCAAAACGTGTACCACCCCAGGTACCAAAGAAACCAAATCCCAGTCTTACCTATCAGGTGTTAATTTATTTAAATTCCTTTTATTTTGGTATGTTTGCTGGCTGTGAATTTGCGATGAGTCTCCTTAAGGCAATTAATCTGACGTATCCAATGGATATATTGATTAGAGACATGTGTGTAATATTTGGATTTTGTTTACTAGAAACGATACGCATTATATTGGGCCGTAAAAGCGCATTGGCCGACCGAGGTAAAACTTATTGTTAAAATTAGAAATTAAGAAATTTCACAAAACAAAGAAACAAAAACAAAAACATATGAATTGTGACAAGTGTAGCGGAATTCTTTAAATATGTATTTGCTATAATCAAGAGAAAGAAACAAAATGATCTAAAATATGAATAAGAAAAGACTTATTCATAAAATATTAAATGCATTTATTGAAGGCTTATTTGACAAATTTCTATGTAATAGCTGTCAAATAAACGCTTAACAAACCTATAATTAATAATAATCTTGTACTTACCTCATCAATAAGTATTTCTTTTAAGAAACATACATGGAAAATTAATTGCGATTGATATTTTAATATTCAATATTAAGTTAAGGACATGAGTTAAAGGAATTACAGATGAATGTGATATATTTGTGTTTCTTTAAACCGAGTGTATATGTGCTTTTGACACGTTCTTTAAATCACTTCTTTATTTTTAACGTTTGTTACTTTATACTTTTGTAAAGCAAGTCTTATTAACTTTATTAGTGTCAAATATTCGCATAATTTTAGAGGAAGTGAATGTGAATATCTAAAACAAGCGAATAAATACGAAAATTCTAATGCGTATGTCAACATACATAGTAATAATCACTCTAAACTTGCACTATAATGATTTAATTGAAATGACAAGTTGTCTATATTTATAATGGTGATGACGCCAGTATAGCTGAGATATTTTCTTATAGGCTAATTTGTAAATGTTTATGTATATGCCAGCGGTAATAGTAATGCATATGTATGTATTATTATTCAAACATATGGATTAGAGCAGTTTATACACTTAATAGGTATATATTAAGGGATCGCTATCGATATTACGGAATAACCCAATATTCTAAAATCGAAAATATGTACCATACAATGTAAAATTTCCACCACAATGTATATTGTCAGTTCACACGGTTGCAAGATATTTGCCAGAAAGTCTGACAATCCATTGTAAGACAATTGTCTGACAATAACTTTTTCTGACAACGTTGGCAGGAAAAAATTGTCAGTTTACACGGTAGTCAGAATAAACTTATTGTAAAATTTGTGTGAGAGAATTTGGAAATTGTGATATACATATGTACATATTTTATTAATTAAATTAAAATATACATATACATTATGGATGCTTTTTTTTCTGACAGATGTCAGATGTTAAATATTCTCGCAAAGGCAAGGGTAACCCAACCACTGGGATAATTCTTACTTACTGCTCCTCAACTGCCTTTCTGGCATGGAAGACCCTGCCAGAAAGTTACACATAGTGGTCTCCGCCAGTTTAGCCAATTGAGTCCTTGCAGTATAACTCTCTACACCGCGACAAGGTGATTATCCCACGTAGCAACCGATTTCCTTGCGGTTCGCATTTTTAAAGTAGGATCTTTGTTTTGTTCTGACTGATATCAGATAATATGTTAGTATGTTTAAATCTTATTTTCCTAGACCAGCACAATGTACTGTTAAAGTATGGAGTACTCAAAAGTATAAACATTTTACAATTCTGCTTTTAAGATTAATTTATTGAAAAATTTTGATTATTTACTTAGAGCTAGCAAAGCTAAAGGTATTTTATTAATGAGGCTATATTTACACCACCTAAGTTCTCATCTGTGTTGGCTTACTAAGACATGGGCCCTGGGTTCGACTCCAGGCTCCGACATCTTCAAAAAAAGAAATATGAAAAAAATATTTCTTTCGGCGACTACCTCTCAGCAGACTTCTGGCAAAAGCTCTGAGAGTAACTAATTGCCATGAACAAGCTTCTCAAGTCTGTCGTTCGGAGTCGAAATTAAACTGTAGGTCCCGGTACTCATGGATAAAAAAATTTTACACACACAACATGAGTGCTGCGAGAAGCTAGGCCGTAATCCTGACACAGGGTTGTAAAGGCCAGTTATGTATGTATGTAAGTTCTCATCTGATTATAACAGATTATAGCAGTTACAGCTTAGACGGCAATAATTTTGAAAATAGAAAATTTTCTATTTTCAACTGAGCTCAGTCAAAAACAATAAAAATTAATTTAGATTTGTAATTAACCTATCTCAGTCTATCTGAGAGCGCTTTTAATATAAAACTCAGATGAGAACTTAGGTGGTGTAAATACAGCTTTACAAATACACATGTATGTATATATTTTAAATATTAATTTATATTTAAAATTTTTATGCCCATTATTACAACTTGCCGATAGTTAAAGGTAGGACTTTATCAGACAGATAAATTGCTATTTGTTATTACAAATAATGTAGTGGTTAGACAGGTTCGAGCCCCAGCACTGGAGAATATGAAAAACACAAAATTTTGTGAGCCATTTTCAAGTTTTAAAATTAAATAAAAATATATAAAAGGTTCCCCAAACCACCGAGAATTCCATCCCAAATAAATCCGCCACTTGACATTGCACTTGAACCACCTTTGGGCTATCAATTGAATGATCAGGAGAAAGCGCCATATACTGATCACCACTTCACAACAGACATTAAAATTAATACTTGGGGCACTTACTATTGCTCATTTTCAAGGGTGAAAGTATAACACTGGCCTTTGTTTCATATAAGATGCTTAAAAACATTCATTTTTCAAATTCCGATACAATCCTACCTTTTACTATCGGCAAGTTGTAGTAAGCCCCATTACTACCAATGATTGTAAATTATAATATATGTATATATATATATATATGTTTGTTTAATTTTTCCTTTTTTGTTCTTTTCTTTTTTTTTAATTCTAGGTTGGCCTGCAATTATGTCAGTTTTATTAATTGTACCGTGCTTTCTTGGTGTAACCTATATATTACTTTTACAAAAATATAAAATACGTTTAGAATATGTACTTTGTACTTTACAATTGGGTCTATATCTCACCGAAATTTGGTATGCCATATACTTTGTTATTTCACTATGTCGTCCAGTAACTTATGATTAAAGAAAAAACAGACAAAACAAAATTTATAGAAAACAAAAAATTAATATATACTCGTATTTAAAAAAAACCTATTGAAATAAATGTAACTTTATATAGAAAATAAAAAATGAACAAAAATAATAGAAATCTCGTAAAACTAATACTTAAAACTTAAGTGTAAAAGGACCCCTCTCTATTATTTATAAACGTTTAGAGAAAATTGTAGTAAATTTACAAACTGTTATACAAGAAAATTAAAAAAAAAAAAAAAATAAAAACTATTTAAAAAAAGAATGAAAAATAAAAAAAAAAATAAATTTAAAAAAATAAATGTAAATTTTCTTAAAAAAAAACAACAAAGTTTATGTAAAACTGATTAAAATTATATATTAAATAAGAAAACAAAATAAGAGAAAAATGTTAACAATACAAAATCAATTGGAACCAATATAAGACAACAAATAAATATATTTATATTAAAAAAAAAACTATTATTATTATTATTTTTGTAATTATTATGATTTTAAATTTTGCCAATAAAAATATACAAAAAAAAAAAAAATAAAAAAAATTCCCAAAGACAATTAAAGTTTTCTGTAAAAATTGTGTTGTTTATTGCAATAAAAAGGAATAAAATCACCATAAAGAAAAAATAATAAATAAAAAAATATTAAAAAAAACTTATATTTTAATACCAAATATAAAAGAACTGCATATTTTGGATTTGTTTATTAAAAAACGAAAAGAAATTTGATAAAATAAAAACAAAAAACAGTTTTTTTTTTAATTTTAAGGGTTTGTAATTAAACAAAAAGAATAAATAAAAAACACAGTGTCTTTAAAATGTTTTAAATATAAACTTATTATAAAAAAAAATCTTTTCATTTTCTTAGTTTTTTTTTATAAATATGCATACAATGTACATATATAAAAAGTTATATTTGTATTTAAATATAAAAATTAAAAAATTAAAAACTAATATGAGAAACAGGCTCATTCTAAAAACAATTTATTGTATATTTAATAAAATGAAACCAAAAATATATTAAAACATCTTTTTTCTTAGGATGATGTACTACTTACTGTATAAGACCTACAAATAAATATATTTAAATATAAACATATAAAAAAATTTATTAAAATAATTCGTGTACAAAACAGATCATCTTCTATATGTGGAATAGATACAATTTAATCCTACTGGAACTTATCACTGTTAATATTATTTGAAAAGATTTTAAACTAAATAAATAATTTTTTTAATAATCTTGGTTTTAAAATTTTAAAACTCAGTTGTAGAGTATTTTAAAAAAAAATGTTTTATATTAAAAAACATTAAAATTATAATATGGTGTTTAGGTGAAGTATGCTCAACATTAGGAATTATTTTCACATACCGTTTTAATATTTTCTTATATGTTTGTAAGAACCGGCCCTTGCCAGGAAACAACAGAAGTTCTTGGCCTCTTTTCTCTTTCCGTTAATCCTTAACTCAATGAAATGACAGTTAAGGAAATAGCGAAATTTATTTTAAAGTCCGAATAGTTTTCTCTGAATACCAATTGATTCCTAAGTTGACGGAGATGCTTCTGGTATCATAATGTATGGACCCAAAGACCCAACGTACCCTAACCTACACGTTTATAATATCTTTCAGCTCAGACTTATTCTCTCAATATAAAGTTTGTAATTTATTCTTTCGGTAGCTGTCTTCTGGCAAAATCTCTGAGAACAAATGATTGCTATGGACAAGCTTCTCAAGTATGTCGTTCGGAGTCGACATTAAACTGTAGGTGCCGGCACTCATTGATAAAAATTGACACACACAATTTGGGTGCTGTAAAAAGCTAGGCCGTAACTCTTGAAAAAGGACGATAATGGCCAGTTATGTATGTATGCATAGGTAAATTCATACAAAATTATTTTTAAAAACTTGTAGCCTTCTATGACCGTAACGAACTAAATAAAAATCAGCTGTTTTTGTTGTCGTATAATAGCCATAATATGGCTACGTAACCACATAAGTGCGTGTAATGGTAACGAATCTATTAAGACATCTTTGAAAAGCAATATTATGCAGGGTTTGAGTCAGACATTCCGAAAAGTATTCAAAACTACCCTCCCTTAAATGTTATATGTATTTCGGCCAAGTTCGTTAGTTCGTTACTAAGACAGTTCAGACAATGAAATAGAAGCGAAACAAGATGCCTTAGTTGAAGCAGATATTGTACCGATTCCTCATTATAACTCCTACAATAGGTATAATATGGCTACGTATCGACATACGAGCGTCGCAGAAAGCTGAAATTTTGTATACTTAATGCTCATTTGCTCCACAGGTGCAAGACGGAGCCAGATTTTTGATTTTCCGACTGTGGTCGGCTTTATGACTAGTATGATAATAAAGATCATAACATTGTATACCAATGTGCTTTATTTTATAAAGAAGGTGTTGTTGTCGCAATGGCTTTTTTAAGCGTTTCGACAACTCATCAATTTCTTTCGTAGAACTAGAAGAATTTTGTTTATTTTCATTAACATAGAAGACTATTCTTCTGGTACTAATGAAATTCTATTCTATTAAAGGACAATGAATGCTCCCTAGCGCAAGTGATGCATAGAAATTATGCATTTGTTGCAACTCATCAGCAATATTATTTCCTTGATGTCCGCGTGACTTTACAAAGTTGAAATCTTATACTATTAGCATGAGTTATGTTACATGTGGCAGTATATGGTACAATGTATCTTTACTTCTTTTTTTACACAAGCCCAGTACTCAGGGTATGACCGCTACTACTTGGGCATTGCATTGTACTGATGCTAAAAAAGAGGGAGAGTAGTGTTTGTGGATATTTGATTTGAAGCTTTTCATATAGCAATTGACATGAAAACATGGCGTGGAGTTTGTTTTATAAACTAACCGTGTGGTTAAGAAAATAATTTTCTCTTCCTGTAAGAATATCCGTTTGCTAGAAACAAATCTTTTTATTTTATCAGATAAACACCCATTGCAGTAATAAAACAGAGAAACACACGCCGCATTGCATCGATACTACAATAAATCTATAGAATTGTATACCCTATCGTTACTAACGAGCATAATCGAGAAGACCTAAAATAGACTTTGAAGCACCTGGCCCTACAGAAGAGTTGTATTCCATCTTGGGTCGAATAAATTTCTTGTAAATCTTAAGAAAGTGAAATAGAATAAAGTTGTTCTCGCATTGGTCCAAAAAACCGAGGCACTTGAATGGTTATTACGACGCTTGAAATGAAATGGGATCATTCCAGAGAATATCACAGTTGATTCACAGAATATATAGAGCATTTGCCTTGTAAATATTTATATTACCCATAGTCACAGCTTACAAGACTCCATTGTTACGACCACGCTTATATCTGATAAAACAAGATTAATTCCTCAGCGTAATAAGTTCGCCCCTGTTCGGGTGCCTGCAGTCGAGGATTCGCAGCAAGAATCTTGTGAATATGTCTTTCATTCTCGTATTTTAACACAAACTGGTCTTAAACGAACTATTTTTGAAATTTAGACTTAAACCATAAGCCTTGGTGTGTTCGGCGAATGAGTGCACATAGCCAATGCACCGAAAATCTGAAGAGTTCTTGAAAATAATTCGTAAACATATGTAGATAATCTTTTATAGGTCGTTATATAAGTATTTAAAGATGTTTTACCTCTTGGTTAAGATTCGGTGTCTATCTATTACTTAATGGCCTTTGCCACCTGGTGGCAATAAAACAGCACACTGAGTTTACACTTACTCCCTTGTATCGTTTGTATATTAGCCAGCGCCATTCGCAAGGGGATGGTTTATAGCCGAGCAAAAACATTTTGGTACTAGAAAGTAGCCTCCGATCGATTTCTTAACAAATACACTTGAACAAGTTTAAATAAAAAAAAATCAGGACTGGTTGTGTAAAAGAGCGAGGAGTTTATTCCATATCTAGTAATCAACTAAGAGACCATTATTCATAATCGTCAAAAGTAAAATAGATTTAAAAAGCGCAATTGCAAATCGATGGAAGTTTATCAAGTAAATATAGAGTAAAAGTAGACTTTGGTTAAAGAACAAAGCTTAAGAACAAAGAATTTTTGCCATCAAAATCAGAGTAGGAAAATAAACAAAACTGAACGTTTGATCTCATTTTGTTGTGTTCTTTACAATGAGGAAAACAAAAATAAAACAGAAACAGTGAGAACGATTGTCCCATTTAGTTTTATATATTGTTTTTGTTTTGAGTACTACAAATACACTAACTCAAATGTGCGTAGGTACAGTAAACAATGAATGAGAAGAAAAAGAAAAGAAGAAGAGAACAAAGAGCAAAGTGTACGAATGTAACGGAATAACAAAGCAAGCACAAGAGCGAAAACTAATTGTTTCATTTGCGTTCTTTCTCATTTAGAAAGTATTTGTTTTGGGTTTGCTCATGTACAATACCATTAAAAAAATTTGAAAAGTGTATGACTTTGTTGTAACGTTTGCGAAATGTTTTGTTTGTTTGCCCGCTCTGATCAAAATCAGTACCAGGTAGCTTCAATTAATATGATCGAGCCAATTTATTGGCTTGCACTAAGCATCTAATGTAATCCAATCATGACTTCAAATAATTTGCTCACATTTAAGAAACATACACAGTTCAAAACATTCAGAAACAAGTATAGATTGGTCGCAACATTGTATTTGAATTGGTTTGCTTAAAAACCTGTGTCTCAATTGTAAAACGATCGAACAAAAACACTCGAGTAGCTTTTTTGCTGTTAACGCACACAAATGCGCAGGGTACAAAACATCAAATGCTGTAAACATATTATGTTTGATTCTTCTTATTAGGGGTCAAATTACGGCATTTGATAATGAACGATATTTTATGCAATTTTAAAACAATTTACTTAAAAGTTTTGCTTTTTCGCGAATGCACTAATTTTATCTTATTAAATAATCTGCTCGAGTATCCACAAGTAGCATAGTGGTTAGAGCGTTCGCCCAAAAACTTGAACGACCGAGGTTTAATCTCAGCGAAGAATACAAATTATAAAATAAAATTTGCGGTTTTTCGAAATTATAATTTAAAAAATAAGATATCCCCCCCTCCAAGATGTCTATCTGCAAGAAAAACCGCTCCCTGACATATCCAGTCTATTCCACCAGAAACGAATGATCAGGAGTACAGCGCCACCTTCTGGGAAGATAACTTTTTAACCTAATTAGTGAAGACGGTCACCACTCACTAACAACATCCACCGACAAATGAAGCAATTGCTGTTGATCATTCAAGGGTGAAGTAAAACACTGGCCTTTGAGTGATCAACTGACAGCAACTTGTCCCATTGATATATGGCGATCAATAAAAAAAAACTATATCTCTCTTCTATCCTCAATATTCCAATACAATGCCCTGCATGATTAGGGATTTACTCCTGAGTATTGGTCTTTCAAAAAAATATTCGATGCAGTTCTCTGACTGATGCACAGTTTAGATTATACGCATTACAACCTCCCTGCAATTTCTTTACATAGTTCCTAAAACTTAAATATGAACCATTCACAGGATTCTGATTAATTTTTTAAATTTATTATTTATTGACAGTGTAAGCCCACTTAGAATTAAAATTAAATATTTTTCCAATAAACCTACCGACTAGAAGATTAATTAAAAAAAAATTAAATATAAAATTTCCAACAGGAAAATTATAAAAAAAAAGAAATATTAAATAGTGTAATTAAAAAAAGAAGTTCATAAATTATTTTTAAAACTATAGAATATAATTTTAAGGTTTCAGTCTTTTGTTTCAAAAGGCGTTAAAACAGATTTAAAACTACAAATTAAGCACAATTTTTTTAAAGAATTTTTATTAACAAATTTGTGTTTTAGTGATTTTTTTTTTTCATTTGTTAAAAGTTATATTACTTATTGAAAAAAATATTTAAAGTGATTACGTTTTTTTATCTTTTTGTTAAATAGTTTCCTGATATGACCATACAGCCTGTTTTCAGAAGACGAACGGTTTAAAACGTTCGTCTATTTATATGTGAAACAACAAAAAAACCATCAAATTTTTGTGTGTTTTTCCTGTAAAACGACGAACGTCCTAAACCATTTGTTTTCTGGAAACAGGCTAATAACTTTACGTTCTTATGTTTTATAGAAATTTGATTGTTGATTATTTTTCTTAAAATAATTCGGTTTCGTTCTGTTCTAATAAAGGCGTTTAATAAAGAAACAGATAATAATAAAAAAATATAATGTAATTAAAACAATAAAGGTAGTCATTTAATATGTTAAATGCCTCTTAGCCTCTTAAAGTCACAAAAAAAAATCGGAAAGATTATGAGTTTAAGAAGCATGTATAAAGGCATATAGTATGTTAACTACTATTTTTATTAAAAAAAATATATTACAAATAATTAAAAAACATATAAATATAATAATTAATTATTTTAAATAAAAATAAAAAATAACTAATTTTATAGTTTTGTTAAATAACGGTTTTATTTAATTTTATTTTAAAATTTTTGTAACAAAAATATTGTATGTATTTATGGTAACAATAAAAATAATATACATATATACAGACATAATACCTATATACATATATACTTATATTAATGATAAATTTACATAAATATAATGTATAATATAATAAAACCTAGCAAATAATTAATATTTTAGTTTAATAATTTTATTAAGAAAAATAAAAGTAAAAAACAAAACACAAAATGTTAAACATTATTTAAGTTATATGATTAAAAAATTTAAAATGAACTAAAACTGAAATAAATTGATGATCTAATTCCTTGTAATAATAAATCCCAAAAATATGTGTTTCTTTTTTAATAGGCATAGAATTTTATTAGTTCGTGAAAACGTATCGCAACGATCAGTTTAGTCCGCTGGTAAGATTTTCAATTCAATTGTTTTTCAGTAGAATATATTTCTTTAGCGATATATATTTTATTTCCAATTGTTTACAAATACTTTAATTTCTTTGTTAATCAGCCTTTTATATTTTAAGTAACGCCAACCAAGTTGACGTAAAGATCTACTTTTTATAGAGTTTTTACGTGACATAGATTACAATACGTTTAATAGGAAAGAAAAAAAATTTTGCTGCATAAAAATTAAAAAAACAGGGACCGTAATCATTATGAGTTTTATAATAAAAATTACACAATAATGATTATATTGTGAGTTTTAAAGATTTTCTTCAATGGTAATGATTATTTTTGAGCAATATTAATAAAAATCAGCTATAATCATTATTTTTGAGCAAAAGAAATAAAACTCAAAAATAATCATTATTTATGATTTTTATTTTTTTCGCTCAAAATAAAACTCACTTTCAATTTATGACTTTTTTTGAGGTTTTTTACATATAAAAATTTGGTCAGAACTAATAAAAGAAAAAATATTAAGACATGCTTGTTCATTTCGTTATATAAAATATCATTCTTTTGCGCAAAAATTATTTTTTTTTTTTCATACATCATATATAAAGTAAATTAAAAGTGAGTTTTATTTTGAGCGAAAATAATAAAAATCATAAATAATGATTATTTTTGAGTTTTATTTCTTTTGCTCAAAAATAATGATTATGGCTGATTTTTATTAATATTACTCAAAAATAATCATTACCATTGAAGAAAACTTTAAAAATCAAAAATTTAAAAATCATGACGGATATGCAAAGATTGTTAAAAAATAATAATAATGGTGCAAAAAATTTTTATTTATGTCTGTTCTAAATGATTGATTTTTTGATTTAAAAAAACGAACAATAATCATTATTTACGGTCTCTGTAAAAAAACCCTCAGAATCAACGACAACACCTTATTGAATACACCTTGATAAAAACACTCTGCAGTAGTGTTTGGTGCCGAATATCAGGGTATCAATTTAAGTGAACTGGGGTTTAAACATCATTTTAAAATAGTTATTTAAAAAATTTAATTTTATTATTTCAAACTTAAATAAAAAATTTGTTTTTGGACTCAATTTAGTTTCGATTAAACTCCTAAATTTTTATAGTTTAAATGGATTTAATAAATACTATAACTGATGGTAAATTTGTAACGAAAAATTGTTCCAAATTATTTGACAAAAAATCTTATTTTTTAGATCAACAAATTAAGGAAGCTCCCCAATGTTCTGCAAAAATCAATACACCAGTAGAGAAGAAGTTACACCGAACAGGTAAACTAAATCCAAAATTCAAAAATAGAAAATTTAGACCCTGGAAAAAATGGATGGCACAAACTGCCAGAATAAAATATACATTGCCACCAACGGAACCAGAAGAAAGTTCATACAATTTGATAAATTTATTTCACATGTCAAGTGACATAATTTGTCCTACTGCCACTAGACAACAAGGTTGCAGTGTGAATATTTTTAATATGCCACCAGTCTATAAAGCAAAAATTGAGGAACCACTGAAAAGTGAAGTTTCAAGCACTATAAAAGTTGAAATCCTTAATACGACAGCTAAACAACAACCTATTGAGAAAACTGAATTTCCAAAATCTGAAATTATAGTCATCAGTGACAGCGAAAGTGAAATTGAGGACACAAGTTTCGAAAATGAAATAAGTAAAAATATCAAAAACAACAACAAGACAAATTACGAAAACACAACAAAAATGATTCCATCCATACCAGCGAAACATAACAGAAGTCAACTAAATTCTGAATACGAAATATTGAATTGGCCTACTTTGCAGAAAACTAAAACTGAAGAGTATTTAAAAAGTCAATCCTTATGCAGTATCAAAGTAGAAGTTCTCGATTCAACAGTTAAACAAAGGACTCTAGATAAAGAAGAAAAATACGAAAGTAAAGATTTTACAAATTCCTCTCAAAAAGCTTTAAAACCAATTGAAACAAAAGTTTGTGATACAAATGACAACACTAGTAGTCATCAAATTATAACGGTAAATATATTCCATACACCCATAAAAGATGATGCCAGTGCAACTGATGAAAAAGGTTTGAAAATAATAAAATTTGAAATAACTAACACACCCCAAGAGAAATGCATTTCCACTGAAGATAAAAATATCAGTGATACATGGAATTCAAAAAAAGAATTGAAAGTTTCTGGTTCTTGTGAAAAAAGTGAAAATATGCCCACAAATAGTAATATTTTTAAACCATCTACTATTAATTCAAAATTAAACAATACATTACCTAAAGAAGAGGCCAAATCGTCTCATAAATTAAAAATTCAAATTCCCCGTAATGAAACGACAAATTTTTCTGTGAATCAAAGTTCAGAAACTAATTTCTATAAACCAGGGTCGCCAAAGAAACCCCTCAATTTCAAACAAATTGTAAAGCTTTTGAGACGAGTAGGTGAAATTCCCACACAAACTCCCAAAAACCAAAAAATAAAAGCAACAGCTACAATACCTCAAATTCCTTCCGTCGCAACAAATACTTTAACAACCACATCTAGTTTTATGACTTTACGACAACGACGAATGGAACTACACCGTTTGAGAGTGCAAGTTGAACAAAAGCGTTTGGATTTGCTGGATTTAAAATTGGCTAGAGAACGGCAGGAAATGGAGAGGTCGAAAGCCGAATACGATAGGAACTCGAAAACAACGCGATTCGAAGTCATAAAACTAGATGACAGTGTAGATATTTAAATTGGATTATAAAGACTTTGGGGCAGTAACATAGAACAAGTGCATAATAATTTGATATGGCATATGTATGTACAAAATTCAATATAGAAATTTTATAGTATATTATAAATAAAAATTGAAAACAAAGATTTACTTACTTGAACGTTTTTGATTCTTGTGTGTCTAGGAGTTCATACAAAAAGTTGATGCACGCTTTTGAACATACCGATCGATATGCGGAAGAGACTAGTTCTTATTTTTTACTAGAGAGAGCCAATTAAACGAAAGAGATAATTATCTACGCCCCAATGTTTAAAAAAATTTATTATTTAAACAAAAACATTTCATTGTTATAAGTGCATACCACTTTCTTAATACCGGTTTTCGCGCTTTTTTGCATGACGGTTGTTGGTTATCCCTATGTACCTGTACACTGTGCACACAATGATTAATGGTCATAACTCGTAGAATTTAAGGAATTTTAAAAAGGATAACCACGTATATTCTTTTTGAGAAAGGTGTGTTTGAAATTTCGAGATTTGAAGCCGGTTTTTGAAGATTTTAAATCACCTACTGAAAAGCGATAACAAATTCACTACAATTTTGATTTATTTGTTTTGCTTACATTTTTTGTAACTTCCCCTTGGCATTGCCAGACTAATAAAACTTGATTAATATTGTGTGGCATATGGCCAAATTTGTTTACTTAATTTATTAATTATTAAATATATAAAATTTGTTGAATAAAATAAATATTTTTTAAAAATTTGAAAAAATATGAACGATTTTGTGGTTATTTAAGTTTAAAGATAACGGTCCATTAAACAAAACAACTAAACACAGCTCTGTGTCTAAAAAAACAATATCAGCTGTTTTGTTCATACTTTAATTCGTTCCTATGGGAAATATTCAAAAACAGATATGTTATGTGTTGGTTTTTTAGTGTTTTGTTTATGATTTTCCCGCCATTATTTACAATACAGAAGAAATTCTTACAATTTGCAACGCACTGCGTATTTTTTTTTTAAAAATAACTAAAAAATTACAAGAAAATTGTATTAAAATATGGCAGACTCGCCTAGTAAGTACAAACAACAAAATTATTAAAAAATTTTATATTTCGTTGATCACTAAAACACTTTGTAACAGGTGAACCACGGGCCAAAAGGCAAAGAGTTGACAAGGCGGGACGTTTTGCTGCTTTGGAAAAGCTTAAACAGTTGAAAGGCAGTAAACATAAGTATGAGGTTACTGAGGAAGTTGACAGTGTCTATGAAATAGTAGATGAGCGGGAGTATGCCAAAAAGGCTAAACAGCTTTATGGGGATGACTGGATAGAAGATGGTGAGTTTTTTTTATAATTAATGTGGCATCTGTTTTTAAACAATTTGGTTGTCTTATTTGCAGATGGCACTGGTTATGCTGAAGATGGTCGTGATTTTTTTGAGGATGAAGATGAATACTCAGATGAAGAGACCAGCAAAACAAACAACAAGAAACAAAAAAATGTTGGTAAAAAAAGAGCACGTGATAGTGATAAACCAGTTAAAGGCAGAGGTTCTATACGTAACCTATTCAGTAATGCAGTACCTAAGAAAACTGCAACAGTTTCCATTAAGGATGATGACATTTTGGCTGATATTTTGGGTGAACTGCAAGATAAACCCAATGAAGCTTCCACATCGAAAGAAGCAAGTACTAGTAGTGCTGCTGATAAGACACAAAGCAAAATTATAGCACCAGCCAAAATTGTTAGCAATTCTTCGAGAAAATCAAATGCGGCTCTGGCCAAAGAATATATGAATAATTTTATGAATACTATTAAAATGAAAGAAGACACAACCAAAAAAACCACAGACAAAGAAAATAGTGATGATGAATTATTAGACAGTATTCTTAAAGCAAAACCAAATGAAAAATCTAAAACAATACCCGAAAAAGCAATTGAAACCACAAAAGTTTTAAGTGAAAACTTTAACAACAAAAAAGATTCTAAAGCCAGAACAATTGAAACTGCTGAGAAACCTGCCATACCAGATGATGATATGGATTTTAGTTGTTTACAGGAGGAAGCAAATCAGTTTGAAATGGAAAAAACTACAGCAAAAGATAAATCAATAGTAAAACCATCAGCCAACATAACAGCTACAACTGCTAAAGAGCCATCTTCGATTAATCGGGAAGAAGAAGATATACAAAAATTACTTAACAATTGGGAAAGTATTTGCCAAATGGATAATTTTGAAGAAGAACTTACAGCTTCTACTGCAAATGCAACAGTGGATATTAATGACAATACAGAAGATTTACGTTTTTGGTATTGGGAAGCTTGGGAAGATCCTGTACGTCGTCCCGGTGAGGTGTTTCTATTTGGACGTACAGAAGATGGTAAAACGATTTGTGTTAGAATTGAAAAAATCGATCGTGTTGTTTATTTGCTACCAAGGGAATATGTAAGTAGAAAAAACTTATTTTAAATATTTTAAATTAATCGGCACACAACGAAATTTTAATACCGAAAAAGTTGAATCACTTCGTCATGATTTTATTACATTTTTGTCAATTACAACTACATACATATCTTTGTATTTTATTTTCCAAAATTCGTTTTTATCGCCTAACTGTTAGGCTTAAATTTTGTTAAATTTTGCAAATGTGCACCTTTAATTATATACTATTACCTACAAATAGTTAATGAATCCAAATTTAACTTTTTTTATATTAATTTATGTATTTTGACAGCTCTTAGATCCGATTTCAAAAGAACCCACTAAACAAAAAGTTACTTTGGCTGATCTTTACAAGGAATTCAATGATACCATTTCGACTGAATTGAAACTAAGCGAGTTTCGTTCACGGAAAGTAACTAAAAACTTTGCTTATCATTCAATTGGCATTGATGTACCACAGCAATGCGATTATATGGAAGTACATTATGATGGTAAAAAACCGCCGCCAAATACAAAACAGAAGTACAATTCAATAGCTCATATCTTTGGAGCAAATACAACATCTTTAGAACGCTTTCTATTGGATCGTAAAATAAAGGGACCCTGTTGGTTAAATCTAAAACAATTTAAAGTCAATCCAGCTCCCATGAGTTGGTGTAAAACAGACGTTACCGTAAGTGAACCAAAATATTTGGTATTGGCCGAAAATCAAAAACCTAAACCACCACCTCATCTAACTCTGCTAACCTTAAATGTGCGCACGTCTTTAAATCCGAAAACATTAAAAAATGAAATCTGTATGATATCCATGTTAACGCACAATAGATTCTTTATTGATAAACCTGCACCACAACCTGCATTTAATAAACATATGTGTGGTTTTACCAGACCGGCCATGTGCTCTTGGCCCTTCGATCTGAATGCCAAGTTGAGTAAATATAAAGCGACAAAAGTCTTTAAGCATGATGCCGAAAGATCTCTGCTGATATGGTTCTTAACACAGTACCAAGAAATTGATGCAGATTTAATTGTGACCCATGATGCTATGGATTGTCAACTGGATGTATTGGCCGATCGTATTGTTACTCTAAAAATACCACAATGGTCACGTTTAGGTCGTTTGCGAATGACTCAAGCCTTTGGTAAGAAAATGTTGGATTTTTTTATTGGCCGTATGATTTGTGATGTAAAGAGATCGGCTGAAGAGTGTATTAAATCTAGATCTTATGACTTGCAGACTTTATGTCAAAATGTTTTAAAAATTAAAGAAAATGAACGCATGGATGTAAATGAAGAAGACTTAAAGGAAATGTATGAAACAGGTGATGGTATACTAAAGTTATGCACCCTCACAATGCAGGATGCTTCATTTGTATTACGTTTAATGTGCGATTTAAATATTATGCCTTTGGCATTGCAAATCACTAATATTTGTGGCAACATTATGACGCGAACTCTACAAAGTGGTCGTTCTGAAAGAAATGAGTTTTTACTACTGCACGCTTTTACAGAAAAGAACTATATTGTACCTGATAAAAAGAAAAGAGAATTTGGTAATTTTTCGGCTGGAAATGATGCAACTGCAGGTGATGGAAATGATATAGAAAGTACAACCAATGTTACAGCATCTGCTGCTGGCGGTGGACGCAAAAAGGCTGCCTATTCTGGTGGTTTAGTTTTAGATCCCATACGTGGTCTTTATGACAAGTACATATTACTTATGGACTTTAATTCTCTATATCCCAGTATAATACAGGAGTATAATATATGTTTTACTACTGTGCCGCAACCCTATAATTTGGACGATTTGCCAACATTACCAGATTCGAGTGTAGAACAAGGCATTTTACCACAACAACTACGTCGTTTGGTTGAGTCACGACGTGAAGTTAAGAAGTTAATGGCTGTACCAGACTTATCACCGGAATTACAAATGCAATACCATATACGCCAAATGGCTTTAAAGTTAACAGCCAATTCTATGTATGGTTGTTTAGGCTTTGCCCACTCCCGTTTCTTTGCTCAGCATTTAGCTGCTTTGGTAACACATAAAGGTCGGGAAATTTTAATGAATACCAAATCATTGGTACAAAAAATGAATTATGAAGTAGTTTATGGTGATACAGATTCAATAATGGTGAATACAAATATCACAGACTATGAACAGGTTTTCAAAATTGGCAGTGTCATTAAACAAAGTGTTAACAAGCTATACAAACAGTTGGAACTCGATATAGATGGTGTGTTTAGCTGTTTGCTACTGCTTAAGAAAAAGAAATATGCGGCTGTTAAGGTTACAAAAACGGCTAAAGGTATAAAATAATACGTGTTTTAAACTATATGCATGACATACATACATATTTTAAATATTTTGTAGGTGAATTAAAAAAAGAACAGGAACATAAAGGTTTAGATATTGTGCGTCGTGATTGGTCTCAAATTGCCATAATGGTGGGTAAAGTTGTTTTGGATGAAGTACTTGCAGACAAACAACTCGATGACAAGTTGGATGCTGTTCATGCTCATTTAGAAAAAGTCAAAGATCAAATTCTAAATGGTGAAGTTCCATTACCAATGTTTTTGATTACCAAACAATTATCGAAATCACCAGGCGATTTTAACAATACCACTACCCAGCCTCATGTACAAGTTGCCTTACGCATGAATAAAACACGCAATAGACGTTTTAAAAAAGGAGATATGGTTGATTATGTTATTTGTCAGGATGGCACCTCCAATCCAGCCACTCAACGAGCATATCATTTGGATGAGCTGAAAGGTAGCGAAACATTAAAATTAGATAACAACTATTACTTGGCCCATCAAATACATCCGGTAGTAACACGTATGGTAGAGGTTTTGGATGGTACAGATGCCAGTAGAATTGCTGAATGCTTAGGTTTGGATCCTTCCAAATTCAGAGCTCAAGTCCAAAGGTAAATAGATAGAGTTTAAGAATTCTATAATTATGAAATTTTCAAATAATAAAAAACTATAAAAACATAGGGTTTATGAAGAGCGTGCTGAAGAATCTACCGGAGAATCACTGATCAAATCCAATCTGCAAAAATATCGTCAATGTGAGAAATTCAAATTTCTTTGTGTGAATTGTAAAACAGAAAATATTGTGGCTACAGCTTTTAAACCCTCAGCCAATCATACTTATGAGCCAGTTTTAGAAAAATGCACCAATCCAGAATGTAACTTAAGTCCGTACCAGTATGTTGTTTGCATACGTAATCAATTGTTACTGTCAATGCGTGTATATATTAAACGTTTCTATCAAAATTGGCTGGTATGCGATGATCCTGCATGTAATCATAACACACGTAATTATTCTCATGTAACACGTAATGGTAGGCCTGTATGTTTACGCTGTAAAAATGGCACTCTAGTACGTCAGTATACCGAGAGAGATTTGTACAATCAATTGTGTTATTTTCAATATATATTTGATTTAAGCAAACATCAACACAAAAGTAAGTTGTTCTTTATATTTTCATTTTAATTTTTTATTTCTGATGGCTGTAAATTATGTTTTCTTTTTTTTTCTTTAAGATGTTAATTTATCAACCGAAATAATAGCTGCTTATCACGTTTTACGTGAGACAATTGATCAGCAATTACAAAAGTCTGCTTATTGCACTATTTCTCTATCAAAACTGTTTGCTAATTTAAAACCATTAGCGTTAAGTGATGAAATCTCACATGAAAAGATCGATATACCAACTGTGCAAGTAGCCGCTAGTATAGATGATATTTAATTTAAGTTTAAAGGTAATATTTTCTTTTTATTTGTGCCTAAAGTTTGTCTTCTAGGTTTTTAATCAATATCCAGGAAGTGTATAAATGCTTCATGTTACAGTTTATTATTTTTATACATATAATCGATGTAAAATTATTATGCTGTTTTTATTATATACACACACACATTAACTCAATTAAAACATTATACACAATTACAATTATATAAAAAAATATATATATTGCGAGTTTTTTTCCTTTTTTGTTTTATAAATCATGGCAAAATCCTTTTAGAAATAATTTTACTGAAATAGATGCACAAAAAACCGTTTAATAAAAAATGCTTTTAGCCGTTTTTATTCACAAACGAAGGTGAAGCATTATGATTAAGCAGGCTTAGTTTTATGGTAATAGTGCTAGAGGCATAATGATATGAAAATGTGGGTGAGTCTCAGGACTTGGTCAACTGGTTTTCCTTGATGGCGTAGTGAAGTGTGCTAAAAAACGCAAACTTTTTAAATAGCTTTCTTGTATACTGTAAAATCACCAATTTTAAAGCAAACAAATATAACACACCAATCGAATAAAAAATTCTACTTTTCAATTGTTATTTTTTTTATTAAAATTAGTGAAAATAATCCGGTATGTGATGAAAAACGATTTCGTTCGAAATTGGAATCGTCGGTATTTTCAAAGTCATATCAACGTATCTGTTGTGGTTATTTCATAATTTTAATAATGAGGAACATTTCACTCTATCCAGCTTTGACCTATCAAATGAATGAAAGCGCCACCTACTGGGAACTACTAAGCAAGGAACAAAACCTACCAACAACAACTTATCCAAGATCCTCACCACTTCACAGCAAACAAAATTAACATCAACAGATTGGGCAATAGGTGTTGATCAAGGGTGAAGGTATAACACCGCTTTTTGAGTGATTACCTGACAGCAACTTATCCCATTGATATAAGGTGCTTAGTAGAAGAAAAAAAACTATCTCTTCAATTCCAATTAATAGCACATCATGAGTAGGGTTGTAGCCCCTGAGTATTGGTCTTAACAAAAAAAAAAAAAAAAAGCAGTGGCCATGGTCACTATCTTGATGAATAAAAATAGAATTCAAAATTTTTTCAAATTTTTAGAACGATTTCCATCACAAATCAAAATCCATTTTTTTCTACGACAAAAAAAAAAACAGTATGTTCTGTAAAACGAATTCGAGTCAAATTCAAATCGAATGCAATTTTAAAATGTGAAAATCTTTTAATACTTTTTTTTGCAGTCGTTTAAGGACCAGTAATATAGTTTCATTGAATATTAAACAACTATACGTTCATATTCTGAAAATCGCAAAACGCTTAAATTTAATATGATTTCTTTTAATTTGAGGAATCTTGTACGTTTTGTTTTAAGATTTTTATTAAAAATGTGTACGTTTTTAATGCCAGTCCTATGTTTTAACTGCTTACTTATTTATGAACAACTGAATACACAATTTTGTATTAAGTCGCAAAAAAAATTTTAAAGATGAGCATTCATATCCGAACATCGCCATTTGCTTTTGTTTAGCAAATGGTTCCATTTGTGTTAAAATCGAAAAAAAAGGAAAGCGCGCGTTTGTCAGAACATACTCAAATGCGTTTTCAAAATGAAATGCGTTTTGAAAACGTAGCGTTTTTCAGAACATGGGCGATAAGATAATTTGCACCATTCAAATTTTGATTGCACTCGAATTCGTTTTTCAGAACAGACCCACTTTAATTTATACTATTTGAAACTCAGTTATCACACAGAAGTCAAGTCGTTTAATGTTTTGCTTGCGAGTTGAAAAAGCAAATATTTTTTTGCTATTCCATATCGTAATAACAATTTTTTCGAAAAATTAGCAGCTAGTTGACATTGAGTTCGTCATAAACTACTGCTGATGATATTTTAATCATTTGTTTTCCGATATGCTAAAAATTTTTTTCTTTTCAAAGCTTACGAAACTTAAATAAATAAAATTTAAAGTCGGTATTCTAGTTAGCAGCTCATTAGCCACTGTGTACAATGATCTGTGCTAACTTTTTGATATGCATATATCTGCTAGTACTACTTGGCGTTAAAATAAATTATAATTTTAGAAAATTTTATTTTATATTTCAAAAGCAAACTATATAAAAATGATTACTTAACAAAAAAAACTATACCACATTAGTCAAAAAATATTTTCGAGAACCGTAATATGGCTGAATAGCTGGGCTGAATTTTTATTTTATTTAAATTTTTATAAAATTTGTTGTTATTTGTTTAGTCGGGATTTGTTGCATTGTAGAAATCAAAAGAAATAAAGTCTCATTTTTTTATAAAAAAGAGTATTTTGTTTTATTATTAAAAAATTTTTTTTAAATAAAAACCCCTACTTTATCTTACAAACTACTCGTAATAATAACAGTCGTAAAAAAAAGAAACAAAATAGACAACAATTATGACTTGTATAGCAGCAATACAAAATAATATTAAAAATATAAATGTAGAGTTACTCGTATCATCATCTTAAAAAGCGTTCCAAAGGAAAATATCTAAATGATTCATTAAAAATATCAGTAAAAGCTGTGCTAATGAGATCATTTATAATGGGTTTAATAAAAGGTAGACCAATAGGCCACATGCTATTAATAACACCATCCGATACATTATCCAAACGAGCACGACCTGGAGCTAAAGCATCGGAGACATGCATTTTTAAGCCGCCAATACGATCAATTTCTATGTGAACTTTTAAAAGAGCACCGGCTTCACCCAAACGTCTTACACTGGTAGTTTGACTGCAAGGATATAAAAAAATATGAAATAATGAAAAAAATTATAAATGGCAGCAAATCCACAAGGTATGTAATAGCTAAGTTATAGTATCTACATAAAGGGTATTTTCGTTAAAGTATCGCTGTACTGCATTACCACATTTAAGCTATGTTTACACCACCTAAGTTCTCATCTGGGTTTTATATCAGAAGCACACTCAGATAGACTCAGATAGTTTAATTAAATATCTAATTTAATTTTTATTATTTTTGTCTGAGCTCAGTTGAAAATAGAACATTTTCTATTTTAAAAATTATTGCCGTCTGATTTGTAACTGTTATAATCTGTTATAATCAGATAAGAACTTAGGTAGTGTAAATATAGCTTTAGCGATTAAAATCAAACTTATGAGAATTGTTATTTTAAAATTTTTTATACAAACATATGACATTGTCACCCCAAAATTGTAGACATAAGTTGTGTAATTATTTTTTATTCTGTTGTAAAAGTTTGCCGTTGTGATGCAGTGCAGTGATGCATTTACGAACATAGCCAATGTCATACTTTTACATATATTTTACATTCTTACATACTACATACCTATAATCATATAAAGTCATGTTCCAGAATCCTTTTCTCTTTATAGGTGTGCCTAAAACATTGCCTGAGAACTCATACCAACCATCTAAACTCTTTTCGGGAAAATATTGTGAGTAGATAATACGTTTTTGTTCATGATCTGTATGATATTTGGTTACTTCAGAATGGGTCCAACCGTATTCAGTTACATTGCGCAGAGTTAATTTGAAGCCAGCTAAACCTTTTTGATCACCACGTCTTATCTCTACAAAAGAAGCATGATGAGGATCAAATGGTTTTATATGATAGTCGGGTACACCTGTTGTCAAGAAATTGCTTATCATTTTGTAAAAAAAACCAAACAAATTATTAATACACGTATGATGCTAATGCTTACCAGTTGGAAAATATGCTCGTAAATCATTAAATACATCCTTCATACAAATATCGAAATCTCCATCATTTACACTACATTTTCCTAACAGTCTTGAGAAATCTTCATCGACAGATAGTTGACCTTGGGCTGATGTTATGGTTATTTTAAAATTAATTAAAGCAATTGCCATCATAATAGCCATTGTTAATGTGTTTGAAGTCTTTAACATGACCATTAATGGCTCGTCATGCGCATTTTTGGTAAGTTTTAGCATATTTTTATTGTTACTGTTTGTGTTGCTGCTTTATTTTAGTTGGGATAACAAAAGAAAACAAAAAAAAAAAAAAAACGACTATTAAATGGGTTTATAACGTAAATTAAAGTGGTTTTAATTCCCTGAATAATGCCAATTAAATTTAATTGAAAAGCATTTAAAGTTTTGGCCATTAAGAACTTTTTTCTCAAAGATAGTGAATGTATTTACCTATATGGCGAAAAATATTTTTAGTTTTTTAATACATATTTAATTAATTTTAATTAATAATAAAGCCATAAAACTGAAAATCTGCTTCAACGCTTAGAATTATTTTGTTCGAAAAATTAAAAAAAAATTTAATCCATATCGTCGCAAAAATTAATGAACGCTGTAACTGACAAAGCATTTAAAGGTTTCCAGAGCCAAAAAACCTGTATGAAAGTAGAACAAAGACACTAGTATAGTTCAAAACGCAGACGGCGTGATTTTTTTTCATCATTAAAATCTGGGACCGGGACCAATCGACGCGTATTTTTTTTTTTTATAAAAATAATGCAAAAAACGTATTTTCGATTTTTTGTCAGTTACAGCGTTCTTTAATTCCATCGACGATATACACTATAAAAATCTTGCAATATTGTCTTATTTCGAGAGAAGACGTTTTTTCAAAATTCCACAGATATGTATATGTAACGACATTTTTGTAATAGATTAAAGGCAAGAGAATCATTTTTTATTTATTCTGCTACAAAAATGTCGTCAGACGACAACGACATCGCCGACTGGTATAAGGCCGATTGATTTCTTTATATATTGAGAAGTATTGAAGCTAAAACTTCTGAATTTAATCTTATTGATTACGTAGTTAGTTTTTCATCAGTAGGAAAAGGGAGGACAAGTAGATGTGATATCTTCCACACAAAATAACTATAATATATAACCGTTGTTGCGTCAGAAACACTTTAATTAGATCCAAGTTAAATTCTATGAAAAATTTAGATTTTCCTGCAATGAATTTTTTGATAATGAAAGGAGAAAATGATGTCCGTGAAGGAAAGTGCACTAGAATTTAACTTTGATCTAATTAAAATGTTTCTGACGAAACAAAATTATTTAAAAAAATTTATACTCTTCCTAAGGCTTGAACTCGGGTCTCCAGCACCTTATAAAATAACTTGAGACCCGTTGTAGCTAAAGTTTCTGAATTTTGTCTGAATTCCTTCTTAGCCACTAAAAATCTTTACTCAAAAAATATCACCAATTGATGGTAGTAGTTGTAGAGAAGTACACCGAATTTAGCCTAGGATATTGTTATTATTATTAATAGAGGTCAATTAGGATATATCGATTACTCTGACGAAACACATTTTCATTTGAAAGGATATGTGAATAAACAGAATAATTGGTTCTGGGCAATATAAAACCCTCATACTAATCATCAGTCACCTTTGCATCCATTCAAAGTGACAGTCTAGTGTGCAATTTGGCCAGGAGGGATTTTGGAGGCTACATTTTTGAAACTGAAAACAGCGTAACGGTATATGTTAATGGGAAGCAATATCGTGATACCATTAATAACTTTTTAACGCCACAACTACATGCTTTGGGCCTGACCAAAATGTGGTTTCAACAAGACGGTGCAACATTGCATACAGTCAGGATTATAATGGAAATCGTGTGATATCTCTTTTCACAACAAGTTATTTCAAGGAATGGTGATTGTATGGCCTCCACAGTCACTTGATTTGACTTCTCCGGGCTTCTTTGTGGTGATATCTGAAAAGCAAGATTTATGCAAACAAACCAGAAACGCTGGAGCAACTCAAACAAAATATTCGTGATATTGTATTCCATACTCGTACGTAATTGCCGACATTAAATAAAATATTTATCAATATAAGATTAATTCTCTTTCATTTAATCAAAAATTATAAACAAGCAAATTAGTATACCTTTCCCACGGACACCCTGTACGAACATTTTTGTTAGATTTACAATCAAGCTGTAGCTCCGCCTTTGAATTGTTTTTAAAAGCATGTGGATATATATTTTCTAACAATTTTTGTTCGTCCCCAGCAATAAATAAAATTGTAAGCAATAATGGAAGCATTATATTGTTTATTCATACCTTAAAACTTCCAAAGATACTATAGGATAAGGTATTATTTTTGATTTTGTATAATATTTGCTTACTGATTGCAATAAATTGGCGTTTCTATTGCATTTTAACGGCTCATTTCATATAAAAATCATGCATTATTGATGTGCACGAGTAAGTGATTGTTTACAATATCTCCCTTACAAAATAGCTTAATGATAAGTACTAATTTCTGCTGGGTCTACGCTGGATATTTAAGAAAAATAAAGTGTTTGTGTCCGGTTCAGAGAGTGCTCGTTTAGGGGATATTTATTTGTTCGAAAAGTATTCAAAACAGCAAGGGATTTTAAAAAAGCTGTCCTTTATTAGAGCTTTCTGTGTATCTACGTATTTAATCGGTCAGAGTCAAAATTATTTTTTGATAACTCTATAGCCTTGTTGAGATAACATTTATTAGTAGTTTATTTCATACACAACCTAATTCTAAATTAAAATTCCCTGGAAGTTTTTCCCCTCTCTCATTTTTCCCATATTGTAAAAATAGGAAAGGGGAAAAGATTCCTGGGAAATTGTTATTCAGAATTGGTATTTCTTCGCACATTGTGTAACAAACATTTCATTGATACCATTTGGGTGCACTTAAGTAATTGAAGCGCTTCAAAAAGCATTCATATTAGAAAACAAAAGACTTAAGAAACAAACTTGATAGACCTTTTAAAATTCTGTTTTTTTTTATTTACTTTTGATGACCACACAATGCAAAAACAGTCTCAATAAACATAAAAAAACAATTTAAATCGTACCAAAACTAGTTTCAAGTTAAACTTGAAAATAACAAAAATTTCAAAATAATGTTGAGTTGTTGATGCAAGAAAAAAAAAACATTTTTCTGAAATTAAAAAAAAAAAAATATTTTTTGTTGAAATTCGTATTTATTCTTTACAAAACAATTGAAAAAAAGTGATCATTCGCTTTAAAATTGAATGTAAAACTTTTAAAAAGGAGGTTAAAAATTATGCAATTTTTAATTTGTTTGTCTGTTTGCTGTTGTTGTTGTAATGATGCAACAAAAAAAAAAAAACAAAACATTGCTTTATCATGCACTCATTGTTTTCTGCATTTCATTCACTTTTACAACCAATTGCAAAATTGTAAATTACTGGTGATTTTCTAAAGATACTTTTATATTTTATTTTAAATATAATTTAAACGTTAAAAACATCAGTGTTTGTTGCACGCTATACTATCTAACTAATGGTAATTTAATATATATTTTGTAAGATTTTTTTGCACATTTTGTTGCATTTTACAATTTCTGGAATTTTCAAAATTGTTATTTAGTCGCAATGGCACAATTTATTTTTCTAATATTTTTTTTTCTAATTTTTTTTATTAAAGAAATATTTATTTATTTAATTTCTAATGTTGATTTTTCTTTTTAACTCTTTTATGTTAAATTTTTATATTGATTTTATTTACTTCCTCGTTTTATGTTGTAGTTTTAAATAATTATTAAATACACGTACACAACTGTTCAACTTAAAGTGCTGCTGTTAACTGTTGGCTCTTTTGCAGTATAGGCTGACTCAAGATAGTACGCACGAGTATGTCTTTTTTTCTTTTTCTTAAGTATTTCAATTGCTTAAAGTAACATGTAACACAAATTATATATTAGGGTTTACCTGTTTGAGCTTTTTGAGAAAATCTGCTTCAATTTTTTAATAAACAGAATTTCTAGACAAACACAGCATTATTCGAAACAAAAAGTTGTCATATATATTTAGTTAGCATAGAGTTTATTCATAATACACTGGATAAACTATTGCCATCATTTTTATTTTTTATAAAAAACTTATTGCATAAGTATGTGTATACAAACACATTTAAGTATATAATTGGCCATTACAATACTTTTTTAGGGTTGCGGCCTACCTAATCACTGCACTTATGTACATATATTGTGTGAGTCAACTCTTATTCATGAGTATCAGGACCTACAGTCTAACTTCGACTTCGAACAACAGACTAGAGAAGTTTGTTCATGGCAATGAAAGCTTTGCCTAGAAGACTGTTAAGAGGTGGTCGTCGAAATAAATATTTGTTCATATTTCTTTCTTTCCAGTTATCAAAGCTGGGGTTTAAACTAGAAGGTCTCGTCTTAGTAAGCCACACACACTACATACTATACTACAGCGAGACGGTACAGAAGGTTGCAGTACATGAATGTTTTTACCAGACATTTTTCGTCTCTTGTCTTTTCTGCTATTCATAATTTTTGTTTGTTGCTTCATATTATTTTTCTCATTTCACTGTAATTTTAATACTGCTGTGTATAAAAGAAAGAGTATTAACCAAAAATATCTTTCTGTCTTCTAATTCCACATTGTAAAAGCTTTCGACAAGAGCAAAAGAGAATTTAAAAAATGCCTTTCAATTTTAACACTGTAAATCCAGACTAAATGCCAATGTCAGAGAAGATTTTTCAAAAAATGTTTTTTTTTATTATTGAGACCAATATTCAGGGAAATAATTCTCTACTCATGCTGTACATTGTACTGAAATTTTTAGAAAGATTAGGATAGTTTTTCTTAATTATCACGTTACGAATAAGAGAAGATGCTGTCAGTTTGATGAGCACACAAACAACAGCAATTGCCCCATCTGTACTTGGATGTTGATTGTGGTGAGGATCTTGGCTAAGTAGGTAGCTACTTATCCACTACTTTCCAGTAGGCGGCGCTTTTCTCCTGACCAAATTTTTTTTTATTTTTGTCAATGCCAATGGTGGGAATAGAGGGAAATGTTAGGAAGCAGATTTCTTGTGAGGGCGGGGAACCTCTTATTTTGTTTTTAAATTAAAATTTCGAAAAATCTCAAATTTTTATTCTTTATTTTTCTCTTTTGCTGGGATTTTAATCTGGGCTGTTAGAGTTTTGTTTTGCAAGCGCTCTAACCACTATTCAACTGACTTTTAAAGAAAGGAATGTGGTTACATTAAAATTCAGAGTTGATATTAAAAAATAACGCGTAAAAATAGTTACAACTTCCTATAAAAGTGTTGATTAATACGTACAGAGGCAAGGAATTGATAATATTATGTAGAAATATGATGAGCCTGTAAGCGTTGTAGATGTGGCCAATCCTATTTATCATCAGAAGATACATTTTGCCGAAAATGTTACTTCTTTTAGTAAAAATGTGGCGTATTTTTTTAATTGAGACCAATACTCAGGGGAAAACCCCTACTTAATGCTAAACATTGTATTGGATTTTTTTTGGAAAGTAAAGTACATTATGACAACAGAACATATATTTTATTTTCTTATACTACTAAGCGCCTTAGGAATGAGACATATTGCTGTCAATTGTTCATTCAAAGGTCAGTGTTATACTAAGTAGGTTTAGCTGTTATCTGCTACTGCCCAATAGGTGTGTTATCCGAATTTGTCGATTCCAGGTTGTTTTCAGCAATCATGCTTGTCTTACGGCTTACTATGGCGTATTTTGCATTAGAATTTTCGCTTCCAATCAAACAAAGTCCAACTGAGTCAACTATTAAAAACGCCTGACCTTTAACAAACCCTTAGATATGCTTATTGGCAACTGGAGCAATAGGCTTTTAATGCTGGTTTTCTGAATAAAATTTTTCTTGAACCTTAATGTTCATTTCTCTTTCATTGTTTACATCAGCAAGCAAAAATGTTGCATATGGGGCTCGTAGAACCCAGAAGTGATTGTGGAAAAGTCATTGTATCGAGTGAAAAAAAAATCGGTACTTACTGTGCCTGATGGTCTAAAGCTGTCATTGGATTGTATTTTTGTTTTAAATTATGCTGGTACCACTGTTACTATCAACACTATATTACTCAGAACGCTATAGCCGTATAATAACCGACTTATTTTGGGCGATAACTAAAGATTAACCACTGAACACACAACATGATCGATTTTAGTTTTAAAACCCCATCCGCGTTATAATTTGTTAAGTATAATCGTGATAATCGTCAAGTTATGACTTCAACTACTACCTCAGAAGAATTAACTGCTGCAATCAATAGACGCGCTCATCTAAATGACATTGTATTTCGTATATAATGGCATTAAACGAGTATTTAAACACAAATTTCATCGAAATCATATCTTTATACGAGTATGTATGTATTTTATTTAATTTTACTTTTAAAACTGAAAAATGTCGATTTATGACAAATTTTAGACTCCTTTCAGGCGTTTCTCTTGTACTGTATATACTTGTACAGTGTATCTTTTGCATATCCTCTTGTTAGGTATATCTTTTCTGTACGTACATTTATGTAAATATGTACCTCCCTAATATGAAACCCAAAGTTGCTTGGTTACTTGCTGTTAAGAAGCGCAAGCGCAAAGTATTGTAAAACTCTGTATTTTTTGTTTTTTTTTAGGAAATCATATATAAAAAACAGATTTTCCAGAAGGCTGAAATCACCAGAAATCATTAAAATAAATCTATATCAACTATTTTATTCCTGATACGAGTAAATTATTATTGTTTTAAAAAAGCTTACTTTTAAATACTCGCACATAAAATATGTTTAAAATTTGGAAATTGAATGTCTTCTAAAACTGTAGTATATTTTATAAATAAAAGAGCACATGTTACTATGAACTTGTGGAGCATGATATGCATAAATAATTTGTCTACTATTTGACTATTATTTTGGATTTATGAATGCGTTTCAGGGTCTTTGAACGCTTTGACTACAACTAATGAAACACAAAAACCAAACCAAGCATTTTTACAATATTTTTGTTGTTGTTGCTTTTTGAATCAACTGCCATAATAACAATGACAAACAATTATTTATTTCTTTATGGTTCATTCAATTGTTTTGTTATTATTTTTTTATTTCTTTTTTTAAATAACAAACATTTAATTAAATTTTCTAAGACTGGTAAATAGTAGTTATTTGCCCATTACAAAAGTTTATGAAGTTCATGGTAATAATTAGCAGAATATGTACACCCAAGTCAATACCCAGTAAAGTAAAGTAGCAGTGATGTCGTTTACATCACTTGAGCTGCTATGCAATGACCTGCTAAGCCAAATCAATTTTCTAGTTTGCTGCTAACTTTTCTTTATGCATAAAGCTGATAGTACCGATGCAAAACGGTACTGGTTTTTGCCAATTCCGGCATTCGGGATTTTTCGGAGGAAAAAGTCTCTTGACGAGCCTCTTGGCCATAAAGGCATGCTTATAACATAAGCAATACATTTCAATATTAATATTTATAAAATTTATTTCTTAATCTCCTAATTGGAATCATTTATTGGATCTTTTTTATGTATACAGGGATCTTAAAACCGAAATAATAATTATAAATAGATATTTATAGAAAATTTATGCCCGTATGCATAAAAAATATTTTAGGTTTATTAAAGGTTTATTTGACACATATTGCATAGAAATTTGTCAAATAAGCCCTTCATAAACTTGTAATATTTTTTATGAATACGGGCATTAGTCTTTTTTTATTCAGTACTAGTTGAACCCGGTGTGCTTCGCTACCCCCCTCGTTATAAAATATTATTAAAATTATTTATATGTATATTTTGCAGACAGTTGTGGGAGAAAGAGAATGGTGCTACCCTACTATTTTATTTAAAATGTAGTTTTAATTTTAGGTAAAGCCGTAATAAACGTAGTAAATGAGTAGGTGCAGAAGTGTGCATGGTCGAAAAATATTATCATGTAATAAGTATTTCTGAGTCAAAGCTGCACGATGTGAAAATTTAAGATCGGTTAGCATGTCCAACGTCCAATATATCACAAACAAAGGGCCGTGCTCCGCCCACTTTTCTTTTGATACGTATTTCTATTCATGCCAATACCATATATAGCAAATACTGCTGCCGTTGGTCAAAAAATGCTCTCCAGATATGACAATTTTAAATTTTGTTTTATATGGGCGGTGTCACGCCCATATTTAATAAAAATAAATAAATATTTAATAAAAATAAATAAATATGGGCGTGACACCGCCCAAAATTTAAAATCGTCATATCTTGAGAGTATTTTTTGACCAACCAATCAAAACTTCATATAGTCTATTATTCCACTTACGCCGTATGCGTTTTGAAAAATACCAGTGTCTTTGTTCTACTTTCATACAGGTTTTTTTGGCTCTGGTGAACATTAAATTGTCAGTTACAGCGTTCTTTAATTCTTGCGACGATATATAGATTCAATTTTTTAATTTTGTTTTTTCTTAAAACCATTTCAAAAAAAAATTAAAGCATACAGTGTGTCATCTTGATCTGAATATATTGCCAACATATACCGCAGAAGAAAGGCAGCATTCACAGTCAAGGCTTGTTAGAAGAATTGTGAACAAGTTGTTGTATGCTGTTTTCAAACACATACTTCCTCTTTCTCCACCTATACTAAACATTTTTGTTTCGTTATCAATATTTCGTCGTGCGAGAGTTTTATAAGTGGCATCATTAACTCGAGATATATAAAAAATATAAACTCCCTATAGAAGTTTTGCCTGGGCTTTTGCACTTTTTTAATTTTTTATTTATACACTCAAAAAATTTTTTAACTAAATTTTAGGAAATTTTCCTAAAATTAAGTAAATTAAGGTTGTCGTATGGCGCCAAAGCCGTTTTGTACCTTTTTTAAAAAAATATTTCCTTCATTGTAGGAAATAAAATTTACTAAATGTATAGAAATATTACTTCATTTGAGTAAAAGATTATTTAATTTGTCTAAAATTCATCCCAAAAGAGAGAAAAAATTTACTAAAATCTAGTTTGTAATTTAGTTATATATTTCTTTACTTTTATAAAAAATTTCCTACACAAAAATTAAAATTTAACTAAAATTTAGGATATTTTCTTTTTTAAGAATAAAAATTTACTTCAGTTTTATAAATTTATTATAAAAAATAAGAAAAAAATACCTTATCAGGAGAAATTGCTTTCTAAAAATAGGCAAAAATTTGCTTAGTTTTCAAATAATTTTGAACCAAATACTATAAAATTTTCCTTGATTTGAGCAAATAAATAAGACAATATTTTTATAAAAAATTTCTTTATTTAAATAAAAACTTAACTGTTATCTGTACAAATTTATAAAAAAGTGAAACAAATCAGAAAGTGATGGGCCAATTGATCAACAAGCAAACAACAGTTTGGTTTTTCGAAAAACGATCATCCACTAAGACCTTAATTTGATTTAATTCGCAACTATTTGTTGCATGTAATGAAAACGATTTTGATGAATCTTCTGTTGATGATTTTTAGTTTCTTCCTTTATTTTCTCAATAAAAATTAAATTTTTTGATTTAGTTTTAAAACGGAATGTATTAGTTCCAAAACAATGCGATCTCTTACATCTGTCAAAACAAGAAGAACTAAAATATATATGGAGTACATAATAGAATTAAATAATATAATATAAAGTAATGAATACTGAAAAAATAATATGAAAAATAAAATTTTACAATGATTATTTTTAGATTAGCTAAATTTTTATAATATGTATAATCCCACTTTATCTTTAGCCTCACGTTTAATGATTTTTAACATCTTTTGGAAAAAGTCTCCGGTTTATTTTTATGCAGATGTTCTTTTTTTTGGAAATATTCTGCAAAAATCCTCGGGTATCTATATATGTATGCATATATGATTATCTACTTAAAATATCGATTAATGTACTAACTAAAGTTTGTCCAAATGATTGTTTATAAATTTGTCAGTCATTAAAAATCTGAAGCAAATTATAGTTAGATGATTAAAGAAAATCCTTTCTTATTCTAAAAGTGTTTTCTCACTTTTTTAAAACCTCTGACATTGGAGAAGAGCTAAAATCTTTAATACTAATTTTTAATTTTCTGTTTTTATCAACTAATTTATAAAATTGCTATTTAAACAAACCAAATAAATTAAAAAAATGTACTACAGAAAATTCTGACGCGCAATAATTTGTGAAAAATTCAAATCCTGAAATAAAGATAAAATTGATTCTCCTAGAAAGAATTACTTGGAAGAGACACCCTTGGTGACGCACAGCTACTATGGCTAAGGAACACTAGAGGTCATTTAGGCTTCCATTTTACCTTTTTTAAGGAAGTTACTGCAAAAATGCATAATATGGAAATATAATAATATATCTGTGTAGTAGTACTTAGTAAACATAACATTACCGTTTACTAATTGCATAGGAATTGCAAATAAATAAAACCAACGTAATTAGTTTTATTACTTATTTTAACCAAACTCTAACAGCCGTAAAAGCAATTAACTTAAAATATGATAAAATAATTTTCAATAAATATTTAAAAGTATAATATTTTACATTAAGCATTTTTGACAATAAACAAATATTGCACAAAAGCTCAAATTTAAAACTTATTTGGTAAGTTTTTAGAAATTTTAACACCTTAGTTTAAAAAAAATACCTTCTATATCTAACTCACTTCTTTATTAAGTCCTTTATTAAGTCCTTCTTTTCTAAGATTAAAAATAAAGTTATTGTTATTATATATTATTATTATTATATATTATATTCTTCTTTATAAAATACAAATTCTGAACATGATTATTATTTAACATTAAAAATAGTCGAACCCTTTATATAAAAGACTTACTTTATTTTCTGTTCTAAAATTGGCATAATTAATTTAGAAATATATTCAAAATACCTTGGAGTGGGCTTAATATTATTTTCAATAAGATAAGTTGAAACGCAACTTTCAATTTTTCGACGAATAAATTTAAAAACAGATTTTCCAAATCGGTTAATAGATCTTTAAATTTATCCTCTGGTTCCATAACTATATGCAGATACATATGTTAATTGATCTAAAAATAATACACAAATTTTGTAAGAACCACGAAACAATACCTTTATTCGATTTGCATTTAAAAAATTTAAACGAATAATAAGTAAAATATGTATGTACATTTGAATATACTTACATACAAATAATTAAGATAAAATTTAAAAGCTTACCAGTCGTGACGCAATATATTAATAACAGCTCTCCTTATAATTATTACACATATTTGATCACTATATATACATATAACTTTTTATATTTATTTCACGAATTCTTTTTTTTTTAATTATTTTTGGTTGAAAAAAAAATAAAACACTGAAAACAAAGCGTACGTTGTTAAAAAAGAAATTTTTTTTTTTGAAAAAAAAAGTATATATTTTTAAAATAAACTAAATTTAAGGAAAATTTTCATAAAAATTCAAAAATTATTACAAAATATTTATTCAGTTAATTTTTCTTCCAAAATAAGTAATCTTGATAGAAATTTGTGTTAAATATATATTCGAATAAGAGAAAATTTTTTACCTGTTTTTAACAAGCCAAATTTTGGGAAGTATTTTTAAGGAAATTATTAACTGAAAACACTTTTGTAAACTAAAAAACAATTTACTTATTTTTATCAAAAAATTTTCATAAAGTAAAATTGTGTTTCCCAAATTATAGTTAATTTTTATTCAAATATAAGCATTTTTTTCTTAGGAATTGAAAATGCTTTCAAGTAAATTAATTTACAGTTTTCTAGTTTATAAACTATTTTCTTTTAACTCAAAACTAATAAATTTAGAACCTTTCTTAAAAAATTACTTAGTTTGAGGAAAAGTTTACTTACAACAATACAATTTTTGTACTAAAAACAAGTATTTTTTTTTCCTCGGAATGAGTTAATAAAATTTTTTTGAGTGTAAATAAATTTATTTATGTATGTCATCATCTAAGGATGAATCATATCTATAGTTTTCAAAAAAAATGCTGTAAACGTTCTTTGCCATCAAATTTTAAAATTTTGAGTTCATATTAGTCTTGGATGTTGTATCATCTAAATCCCTGTCATATTCTTGTCTGACCATTGTTGGTAAAAAAGATTGTTCGACCAACGATGTGCCAAAGACAGATCAAATACAAGTAAACAGCTGCTGAACTGCAACAAGTCAAATCGTCTTTTTTGTTTTTGTTAAGTATAACAGCAGGGATAATTAATTGATCTGTTGATGGCGCACTTATCAAAATTCTATCTTCGAGCCTTTCCAATAGTTGCTTACTGCTTACAATCAAAATTAACAAAAATAATTCGGTTAGTGGTGTTACAATTGTAAGTTACAAATACAAATACAATTTTAATTACAAATACTTACATACATTTTTAACAATTTTTTTATTTTGTTTGCAGCGTGTAAAGCAAAATTGTATCCGATACGCAACGAAATTTTCGATAGTGATGCCACTTTATAATACAATAGTCGATATTCGATAGATAGGGGCCATAACTTAATTTATTTGCAATCAAATTATAGAAATTTAAAATTTTTGTTGTTTTCAAAATTTAATTGGCTTTAAACGAGAACAAATTTTGAAATTTTTTTTGTAACTTTTTCATTTGCCGACGCTAGTTACCATATAGTATCACTAAAACTGTTGGACATAGCATAGAGCAATGTGAAAGGCAGTTTTTTGCAGCATTTTTTCTGTTATGATGTATTTTAGGAGTGCAGTCGACTTGAAAAACACTGAACCCACTGTTTTCCTCAGGGCATCCACCACATGCTTTACATTTTTTGTAAAGCATTGTAAAAAAAAATTGAAGTCGCCGTGGTCTAGTGGTTAGTGTGTTGGCTTACTAAGACATGGGCCCTGGGTTCGACTCCAGGCTCTGACATCTTCAAAAAAAAGAAATATGAAAAAAATATTTCTTTCGGCGACTACCTCTCAGCAGTCTTCTGGCAAAAGCTCTGAGAGTAACTAATTGCCATGAACAAGCTTCTCAAGTCTGTCGTTCGGAGTCGACATTAAACTGTAGGTCCCGGTACTCATGGATAAAAATTGACACACACAACATGAGTGCTGCGAGAAGCTAGGCCGTAATCCTGACACAGGATTGTAAAGGCCAGTTATGTATGTATGTATGTATTGTAATGAATTGTAAATTAATGAATTTAATTAAGAATAAGATTTTTTACGTAAATATGAATATTAGTAGTTGTTGCTAATCGACTTTCATGAGGCAGGTAATTTGTTTGTAATAAAATTATCTTTACTCTATAAAGCTTATAGGTTCAGTTTTTATGGACTTTAAAAAGTGCAAAAGTTTTGAAATTTTTATGTATTTTTTATCTTTTTTCGACGCTAAATACTGCCAACGTTAACATAAAATTAAGTTAAAATTATTTAACGACAATTTTCTACAGAATCTTCTGTCGGTTTAGTTTTTAGATCCGATAAACCAGTCTCGAGTTATGATGTATTATAGGAGTGTAGTTGACGTATTAAGGGCGTACAATTTTCCATTTTCTTGGCAAAGTTGAGATCTGGTTTGTTCAGTATCCTCAATTGCTATCAGGAAATAATTGTTCTCGGTACACGTAATCGTTGCCCTACAAGTTACCAAAGTCCTCATGACACGACGCATTTCTTTAACTGCCTTGACTCTATCTCTGACTACAGTCAACCCAATTTCTTTAGTTGCTTACCACCTGGCATACAGACATAAATTTTTATAAATTTTTAAATTTTTTATTTTTCGGAATTAAATTCGAATATTTATTGGATCTATGTATATTATACTTATTGTATGAATTTGAATAGTCTAAGATCCTAATACTGTTATTCTTATGAGAAATAACAACCTTTAAGGAATACATACAACACCAGCAGAAATCTAGTTCAGTTCTGCATACAATTTTATAAATTATTTTATCTTTTTTTTTTTTAATTCTCTGCAGAAATAAAACTTTCATCAACAAAAACAACTATTGCAAAAAATCACGACCTTAGTTTAGTCCAGTACATCAGATACTTTATTCTTTTAATAATTTTATTCTTGTAGAGCAATGTAATAAAAGTTTGACGTTTTTTTTTTTTTTTTCTTTTAAAATTTTTAATAATTCATTAAAACTATTAAAACTCAAAATCAAGTCCATTTGAATATAATAAGGTGTAGTCGAGTAAATTCTTAAATACATGAGCGTATTTATTCTGTTTCTAACTGTTCTTAATGTCAATATAAGAAATTATTCAGGAAAGTAACGTTTTAAAATTTTAAATACAATTTTTCACATACTTCCGCTTGAATCTATTACATTTTAACGGCCTTGTTTTGTTTTATATACGAAACATATGTTTAAAAAAAGCAAACAGCTGCTTAGTTTTGACATTTCATATCGAACAACAATCAAAATAAAAACAAAGAAAGCATGTAAAACATAAACAAAAAACCGGTGGATGACACATTGCAGCACATGCAGTCACTAAAATCAAAAGTTAAATAAATGCTTTAAAACTTTTAATAAATTTTGTAAATATAATAAATTATTTGAGTAAAAAGGAAACCCGCACTTACAAAATGGAAGTAGAGTTTAGCAAAGAAGATTTTATTTTACCTGAAATTAAATATGAGTGTGAGTATGATAATATTGTGGTTAATATGGAATGTTGCCTTTTTAGTTAGTAGAACAGAAAAAAACTAATTTTTATATTATTTTTCAATTTCATGATTAACAAATAGATTTGGATCATACTGCTGATGTACAGTAAGTTTTTGTTTTTTTCTATTAATAAATTACTCGTTTTAACAATTAAATTTTTCTTCTAGACTCCATGCTTGGGGTGAGAGTCTTAAGGAGGCTTTTGAGCAATGCGGCATGGCCATGTTTGGTTATATGACAGAATTAGAATATGTTACCGTACAGACTTGCTATCAAATTGAAGCCAAAGGTGATGATGTTGAAGGTTTACTTTTCCACTTTCTAGATGAATTGTTGTTCCTCTTCTCGGCCGAACCGTTTTTGATTTGTAAACGGCTGGAAATCACTAAATTCGATTTGGAAACATTTGAAATTGAATGCCGCTGTTATGGTGAACCTTTTGATTTGGCAAAACATCCTCAAGGCACTGAAGTTAAAGCAATCACATATTCAGCTATGCAAGTTATTCAAGAGCCCGAAAAGAATTATTACGAACTGTTCGTAATTATTGATATTTAATATTTTTTCACTTTGACTTTTTTATTTTTAATTATATGTGTACCTCTTATTCCTACCTTTAAGTACTAAAATGTAACGAATTACGTTTTCTTTTTTAGTCTATTAATTTAAGGACCATTATTATAAGCCAACGATAATAAGAGGTAGGATTTTATCGATAAATAAATTGTTTTTTATTATTATAAGTAAATTTTAAAATAAAAGAGAATGTTAAAGTTTTTGGAAAGATAGGCTTTGCTTTAACATCTAAAGTGTCACCTTGTCGGAAAGTTGTAATAGTGACTCTAAATACTTACTTACTTAGCTGGCCATAACAACCCGTTAACGGGTTTCGGCTTGCTTCAGCACTAGTCTCCAGGCGCTTCTGCTTAGCGCGCGCCTTCTCCAGTTGGCTCTAAATACGATATTTAAAAATTAAAATCGAGCATAAAGTTTAGCAACACATTCACACTTAATTAAGTTTTAATTCAATTTGTTATTCGTGCTACGAGTTTTAAATGTAAATTAAGATCGCTTTTTAGTTGAAAGATTTTCATGCCGTGACTTGCTTTTTTCTTGTGTGGCCTTAAAAACGTTCATATGTTTATAATTTTTTCCTGGATTTGTGTATAAGTGGCTTACAGTAGTGAACGCTCAGTGGCATTAGAAAATTTGCTACTAATATTATTCTGGCAGTCATGTAATTGAACTCAAAATTGAAATCAGCTGAAATTTCAAGTTGCTATGACTTCCAAATCTAAAAAGATTTGGTATTCCTTTTTAAATCATAATCTTAATTGATATTGCCAATACTGCCTTGATTATTACAATTACAAAATAATAAAAAAGTAATGAAAAATAGATCATCACAACCGGTAGAGTATTCGATTTCGGTTCTCTAGACCATATTAATAATTAAAAAAGACTTCAATATCGTTTCATTTTTCATCATATAGCGAAATATTGTAGTTATCTTGTGCCATGAAACATTTTTAGATTGTCTTATTGGTGTACGTATTTTAATTTAATTATTGAGATTGATGTTATATTCTGAATAGCTCTCAGCCACGTAGCGTTTGGTATTCTCCATGTTAAAGCACACACATTTTCACTGGCATATATTTTTTTATGAATGATTTTTGCTTATTTATCTGTAATATCCGTTCAAGTATGGAGCGAAAGCATTGTTAATTAATTCTTGCATTGTTTTGTACTTGTAACGCGCCATGTCTCGCACTTATGTGTACAATAGCACAGTCACTTACGCACAAATTAAATATTTTCTAGAACTTATATTACAATAAAGTTCTTATAAGATAAAACAGGGGGCACTCGATATAGTACGAAATTTCATACAATATTAAAACAATTTACATAGGAATTTCATTCGATATCGAATGCCATAATTTGCCTCCAGATATTAATGCCCGTGCTAAAAAAAAGTAAGATATAAAATGATTTTTAATTCAAATTTTCACACACAATTGTGTTCTAAAATAATTATCAAAACTATTTTAATATTCTGTGAATATAACATTAATATTTTTTTAGGTATTATTAACTAATGTACTATTTAGTAATCTTTAATCCTGCACAAAAACATTTTAAATAATGTATGAAATACTTTAGAAAAAAGTAAATTACTTTCATTACGTATAAAGCAGTCCTAGTCAATCAACATTTAAAACTGTTATGATTGACTGCAAATTTAAGCGAAATTATTGCACATGGAGAAAAAACTATAAGGGGCAAATTGAAAATTTAGAATAAAGCTTGTTGCTGGCGATGAAAAATTTAATGAAACGCATAATAGCATGGCACTATAATCGGGAGTGTCATTTAGCCAGAGTTCATTAGAGAACAGTAAAAAGACGTTTTTTTTTTTTTTTTTTTTGACAACTTTATATAATTTTACATGGTCATTTATAATTTTAAGAGTGTAGAAAAATTCGAATTATTGGGTTATAACGGAGTATTATAAATAAGTTGTTATATGTATGTATATTATGAATAAACAAATAGCATCATGTAAGGGACATAATCAAATTTATATAAAAAATAAACAAAAATCAATCTAATATATAAAATTCTCCTGTCGCAGTGTTTGTTGCCAAACTCCTCCGAAATGGCTCGACCGATTTTCATGAAATTTTGTGTGCATATAATTAATTTAGTTACCAAATTTATCATAAACATTAGTAAATATTCTAATTTTGTAATGGAATGACATTTTCTATATATTCCACGAAAAATTAAAAACGAATGATCAGGAGTACAGCGCCACTTTCAGGGAAGATAACAACTAACCTACTGAAGACGCTTGCCACTCACATTCAACATCCACCGACAGATAGGGCAATTGTTGCTGATCATTCAAGCTACTTGTCAGCTACATGTCTTATCAACAAAAAGGCATATAATAAGAAAAAATAAATCTATCTATGGATCTTCAAATTCCAATACAATGCACTGCATGAGTAGGGGTTTACCCCTGAGTATTGGTCTTAAAAAAGAAATGGAAAACTTCATTTTGTCATTCTGGAAAAAAATAGAAATCTTCAGGCCTAAAATATTTTTTTTTTTAGTTTTTGCACGAAATATCGAAATTTTGTAATAAGAGTTACTTAAAAAATACATTCCGATATATGATGAAAAACGATTTCGTTCGAAATTGAAATCATCTGTATTTTCAAAGTCATATAAAACTTATTTATTTAATTATTTTAATGATAGTCACTTCGAAATATGTTTGTAAATCCAGGCATGTTCCATTATTGTTTACATGGTGTGTAGTCATGTTTATAGTTTCATAAACACGTTCCATTCTAAGTTTCAAATATATCAAAATATTTTGATATTTTCTTGTTGCATTGATGTTGGTTTCAGTGTGTTAATCGTTTGTTTTTACTTGTTTAGTTGAAATCAAGCAAACTGTGTAAATTTATAATTTAAAAATACACAATACGATATTTCGGTTATGGTTTAATTGTTGATTCCAGTGTGTGTATCAAAATATAAAACACGAATGTTAAACGTGTTCTGTAAACATGTTCCAAAGTGTGTATCTATCATAAAATGTTAATAATTAAGGATGTAGTGACAACCGTCATTAATTAAGTTTATGAGTACAAAAGAAATTCCAAATCTGAAATGATTTAGAAGTTAAAGCTACTTGAAATGTTATTCGATTTTGATTTCTATAGAAATCGATTTCCTTTACATACCGGATTGATAATAAAAATTCTAATAAATTTATCTGCCATATTTATTTATTTTTATATTGTCAATAGCAGCAGAATTAATGACCTTAGACTTGAACTTTGCTAGATGAAATTTATAGTTTTTTTTTTCTAACATATTAACTTTTGTAATGTACGTTAGCCAACTTAGTCGACAGTATCGCTACATAATCCGCATGTACAAGGCTATGTAAGCTTACTAGTAAGTCTTCAAGTAATACCCTAAGTGTAAAGTTTGGTACAGTACTAAGAGCGTCAAAAGAAAGAGCACATTGTTGTTGATTGCTGACTGTTTAGTCTATCTTGTGTCTTATAGAGCATTCCATGTAAAATTTCGCTTAATGACAACAAAAACTAATGAATGTAGTATTTAAATTTAATAAATGGTTCAATCAGTATGTTAAGTTTAGTAATCTGATCTATACTGCATGTTTTTCGCATATAGCCGGCTTTTGTTTGGGGAAATTAATTTCTTTAACGGATCGGCTATATGGCCCACTAAAATTTCATTAAAGATGTATGTAGCGGTTGGCGTTATTCATATTCGGCGTTAGCTATCGAATATACATATTTAAGTGTCTAATTTGTGTTATTTTACAATTATTGGTTACTTCCACTGTCCTGGAATTTTCACTCTCCAAAAAAAAAAAAAAAAAAATTAAAAAACCTATATAGTATTGATGCTAATACAGCTTCTGGATTGACTTTGAAGCATACCAACTGTGCGTTATTCAGTTGTAATCGAATTTATTGTGGTTGGCGTAGTATTTGTAATAGATTAAACAAAACATTTTGTTAGTTGCCTTTAACTTAGAACAAAAACAACGAAATTCGGCAATCGCTATAAAGCGGAATAATTTGATTCCAGTCTAAGTAATTCTTTTTTTATTGAGGCCTGCACATTGTGCTGGTCTAGAAAAAAAAATTAATACAAAATTACTTTTTAAAGCATGGCTGATCGAAGTGTAATCGGGTTTACATATGCACGTATATGTAATAGCCTACAAACCGTATGAAAAGCAGTCCCTCTATAGCCAGCACTGCTTTAAAGCTACTACGGTTGGAAATATGGCACAATAAAAATTGTTCGCTTATTTTACTACCGAACTCCATCCATTTGGTGATCCATATTTATACCTAATAATATTATATCTAATAGACATAGTTTAGGTGCATATGTATATACATATGTACTTACACACACGTTATACGAATGACCTATAAATAGTCAAAAAAGATATAGTTGTTGCACCCCCCTTTACTATTTCCCAACTCTTTTTTATGTACGCTGTTCTATCTCATATAATTTTGCTATAAGAATTGAGCTAAAATGCAATTTGAATACTATATAATTTTGTAGTAGATTAAAGAAAAATATATTATGGAGGAAGGTTTCCCCAGTTGAATAATTTGGCTTAAAAAATTTATAGCGAGTCTCTTATTACTGTTTCACTGCACCCAGTAAACAAAATAATAAATTGGAATCAACCGTTTAATTTGCCGCTGCAGATACCCATAATATTGTAATAGGCAGGTAGGCTGCCATCAGCGGCGATTTTAATAAGCATGGAATTGTGATAATGAAAATTTTTAAAAATGACTATATTCATCCAAAGATAAAAAAACTATATGCTAAATAAATTTAAGCCGAAGAATATCTGAAACACTGCCTCAGGTACAAAACAAATACTTATATCTGCATAAAAAAGAAAAGCTCAGAAATTCGCATACATATGTATATATGCCGGTGCTAATTAGAAAATTATAGCCGGTTTATGGGGCCAGCACTCAGGGGATGACCCTTACTCATGCAGTACAATGTGCTGGTCTAGGAAAATATGAGATGAAGGGGTAAATAGTGTGTGGATTTAAACTTACTAATATCGCATCTGATATCAGTCGTGGAATGGAAGACCCTGCCAAAAAGTTATTGTTCTCCGCCACCTTATCCAACTGAGTCCTTGGCTCTATCCCGCCATAGGGTGATTAGCCACGTATGTAAAACAGCAAAGAAAAAATCAAATTTTCTTCATGTAAAAACACGATTGTCTGTAAACAATTAACTTCTGGAAACAGGCTGTTTATAACAAAGAAAAATACCTAAGGTGCAAAGTTTATTTTCTATACATGTTAAGATCTAAATACTAATGAGCAATTTGGTTGGTCTCATGTTCATTTATTAAATCTATACATATAATATAGATTGTATTGTTCGATTAAGAAAAATTACAACAAAATATTACAAACTTGCATACATTACTTCCGGCTCTAACATTGCGAAGTTCTTTGAAGAATCCATAAATTTTTAATTTGTGCTGTTTTCAACCTTTTTGAAAAAAATTGTTTTTCTTGCACTACATATCGTTTAAAATTTATAATTGGCAAAGTACAATGTTACACATTCATACAAAGAAATTAAGTCTCCAACAATAATGCTTCGATTTAATGAATATTTTCCTATGAAAGGTAAACCATTCATTACATGAAATCATTATCCTTCTTTTGTTTAATTAACATTAACAACACTTTTGCTCTGATAGGTATATAATAACAGCAATCAAAGTGCAATGATCTTCAAAATAATTCACAGTGTCTGCATTTCTTGTATTTAAATTTTATTTAATTTAAAATTTTTTTAATTCCCTAAAATTGATTTGTGGGAAATGCACGGGATGTGTGCTCTCAAGCTGTTATTGAATAAATCAGAATGCATTCTTTATTGTTATATTTTTTTCGGTAATTCTTAAGGATGCGAAAATCCTATTGTATGCATTCTATTCATGTACAGTTTTACCGTTTCTTGCTGTCATTATTTGTGTTCAAATATAAATGCATTGTGCAAATTTAAGGGATTTTTCCACCCCTTTTCTCAAACACATTTTTTCTTTTCTTTATTAAATAAATAAAAAAAATGTGTTAAGAATGCCCAAAGCGATTTGCATGATATAAATTTTAGCAAATTTTTGTGGTATCTTTAACACAATTCTAAGTTTTTAGGGTTTTTTCTTCTGTTAATCAAGTTTAAATGAATAATAGTAGAATATACATATATGTGATAATGTAAAAAATAAAAATTAAATAAAACAAGTAAAACATTTTCCTTTATAAAACTGCAATGTATTTTCTTAAATACTACTCGTAAATGCCACGTAGTAGAAACATTGGTCAGACCACACTTTTATTAATTAAAATAAAATTTTAGTAAAACTGATATTCATGTTTCAAATCTATAAAATAGGTTAAAGCTATTGGAACTGTTGTCCCGAAAATTAGAATTGGTGCTGTCTTCAAGATAATTTACAACACTATTGGCATTTTCTTTTGTTCCAAAAAATACAGCCTTTTGTATTCTTTACTTTCTCATCGTGCTCAAATACTGTTTTTTTTTAATTATCATTAAAACGAAATCAAAAAAGAATATATAACTTACAGTTTTTGTATAATAAAATGCAAATGTAATTTGTACGTTTTTAGCTATTCCCGATAATGTTATAGAAAATTTGCTGCTGTGGATGGAAATGAGGACGTGACTGTATTTTGTTAAAAGTAAAACAAAGAACTTTATATTCGGACATGAATGCGGTTTTAACACCGATTTTAAAGATGTATCATTTTATAGTACAGACGAGTACTTATTTCCAGATGACGATTGTTTTTTCATTAATTTTTATAACGTGTATATGTATAATTAAAACACATTTACCTGTACAAAATTAAAATATCACATGCTAATAATTGACAGTGCCTCGAAATACTTCAGAAATCTGGCTAGGTTGAGGTCGCACCAAGAATCTGCTTAATATATGAAGAGGAAAGCCCGTCATTGGCTTACCTCATGACTTCTGCAAAAGTTTCATGAGACCAGGAGCAAACTTTTCTTCACTAAGTGTTCACATGCTCAGCGGAATGCGGCAAGAGAATGAATTTCTCTCGAAAACAAACATTAAGAAATTGAGCTGCTTTATTATAAGTTGAGAGTGGTTACGGAATTAGGAGAGAGAGTCAGTCTGGTATCACAACGGGCCTTATTGTGTCTATGAAAAGCCACTACCTTGGTAATGCGTTTTACAAGGCATACATAGACACCGCTTGATACGCTGAATTAATTTTAGTTTTTGAAGTACTGAAAATAAAATTTATAGAGCACGCATGACGAAATTTTATTTTTAAAACCCTGAAAATAAAATAAATTTTAAATAAATATAAACCATTTTTCGAGCTCGAAGTCTATTCGCCAGATATTATTATTTTTATTTTTTGTAAGAAACAAATTATGCCTCACAAAATAGTGGCGAAATATTGATAATAAAAAGATTACTAAGTTCGAAATAAAGTTTAATTTTATTTATTCAGCAAAGGTCAACAAAACAAATTAAAAGAATTATAAATTTTCTAATCAAATATGTTTTTGACAGATAGTTTACGCTTAAACACTAAACAAAATTATAAACATTTTGATAAGTCAATGCTTTATGGCAACATATGACACGAAGGTTACTTTCCTCTATTAAGGCGACATGGTTGCATTGTATTATGATTAAGACTTTATAAATGTTGAAATGTGTTTACTAATAAATAAAATATTTTTATTATAACTTAAATTTGTCTATGAAAAGCCATACAAAATTAATAATTTTCTTCATATTTTTTAGTAAAGATAGTAGAAGACATTGCTGAGCGAACCGGAAGCAGAATATACAAATTCATACACAAAAATACAACATTGTGATAAGAGTACATAAACAGAGTTGCTTTATTTAATTCTTTTACAATTCGAATAAGCAGAACAGCAACAGCTGGTTAGAGTAAGACAGCTGATTGAAAACAACAACAACATGCAGTCTAACAAACAGCTGTTGTTTGTTGTTATTGGGTTAAGACGATTGTTGTTGTTGTGGTTGGCCGCTGTATTGTTGTTGCCATCAGATGTTTAGCGTAAACGATTGTATTTAAAAAAAAAGCCGGCCGTTTGTTTTATTTTCTCTCATATATTTTCTTTCTTGTTTTAACATATGGATTTTAAATGGCACAGTTTCAGTATGGTCATATATAAGGAGCTCATTTTGTTTAGTTATTTAATGGTGGGGGAAGTACAAAATGTGTTTTGTTTATGCTTATGTGCATACATGTGTGTATAAATGTGTGACCGATTAGTTTTGTTTACATTTCGACTCGCTTAAATTTTTGGTAAACAAAACAAAACGCGCCATTTTTGCTTTTTATAATAAAATGTGTAATTTAAAAACAAAAAAACAAAAAGAAACTTTTTAAACCTTCTAGTTAAATGTGTAGGAATTTAAGGTTTAAAAAAAAGTTGCAACAAATTCTGAATTTTCTTGATATTGGAGATTTGCTGTATTATATGCTATTTTGAGAATTTTGTTTTTGTAAGCTGTTTGTTTTTGCTGGCTATTCGAATTTTTGATATAGTTTTGTAATAGATTAAAGCAAGATTGTCAGTTGTTGTCAGAACTGTAGTAAATTGTAGTAGTGGTACTACTTTTTTCACTATGTTTTGCTCTGTTTTGATAAACCAATAACAACAATTTCGAAAACCACTGTGCATGACATGGCCGTCGAAAAAATCTTCCTCTTCTTTCAATATTTTTTTGTCGCTGCCATTGTTCTAATAAGGGCTACCCCCATGTGTCGGTCAGAGTGTATCTAAACTAGTAAGGAAACTGTAAAGAAGAGTTTTTAAAGTACTTTTTCTTTTCTGTATTGTTGGAGATTTTCGCTAATAATTGCGTTGCGTATATTGTAGGGTATAATAACTGCTTAAGCATTACTTTTTTCTTTTGATTATTTTATTTTCTCTTGTTTTATTACTAAAACTGAAATGCCAACACATGTACAACAAATACGGCCAAGTGTAAAATAAAAAAAAAGTTTTTTGCAAAGAAAATACATATGAAATAATCAGAAAGGGAGGCAAAGTGAGAAAGAGTTGACAGAAAGTGCAAAAATTTGCCAATGCCGGATATTTTTTCTGGAATCTTGAGAAAATACAAAATTTGGGAAGATTTTATAAAATTTCTATAAAATTTAACAAAAATTCTATAGAACAAACGAAAATTATATATGAAAAAAGTGGACGAAAAAGTAAAAAAAAGAAGTGTGTGTGTGTAAAAAGAAATACGAAGAAAATTAAATTTTTTCTAATTGGAATGGTGGTGGTTGAACTGAACTAACAAATATTCAACAGAAATTCGCCATAATTCTCTTTGCCTGATAAGAAATGTAAGTTTTACAAAAGATTAAAATTTTTTTCCAATATACACAGCACTCCTCACATTAATTTTTCTAATAATGTTTATGCCTTTCAATTTACGCGGAAAGTTACATATAACATTTGGCATAATGGCCCAACCAGGCTGGTTAATCATCGTATGCATTAATTCTGTTTTCTTTGACTATTGCGTTGAAGGGGGTTAATACATAATTAACAATAAAAAATGTGGTTGGATGTGGCGGATAAAATGGCCACCATTAAATGTTGTAATTTATGGGTTAACAAAAACCCATACATTTATGAAGAGTTTTATGTAGAGTGTTTGGATTCTTTAGTCTCTTCTCCAAACACTTAGAAATAATTTAACCAACAAAAAAATTTTTTTCATATTTGGGCTGCCAAGTATTTTGTTTTAATAATATGGGGGCAAGAATTATGGGTTTATTTTGATTGAATAATTTGCCATTAGGCTGTTTTAGTTTTGCTCTATATTTATATTTTTTTTAACTATAGGATGCTCTTCGATCAAACTGCATCAACCATTAATAGAGTAGTTAGAGTCCAATCAATATTAAAGTAGAATGTCTTAATTTGTAAATAGCAATTTTAATATGAGTACATACATATACACAGGTAATATTAAATTATTTAAAAACAAAGTTTAAACTTCACTTATTCTGTGTTCTAGTATTAATGATAATATCCTCCTCACATAAAGGTGTGTTACATACACTGGAATATATGTAAAGAAGATATTGGTATATGTCTCAGGTTTACAATTTACCGGTATTGTTCTTAGTGGAGCCATGTAGTCACAGAATTTCACTCTATAAATCTAGAAGTCGAATTTCACGTGCATTGCCATCTGATAAATAATTTTGAGGAATTTCTGTTTACCGAAAAAATATTTACATTTAAAATTCATAAAATATTGGTTACCAAATACCGTCTGTAAATCCATTTTTGGCAATTGACAATTCCATCAAAGTTCGGACAATATACATAATCGATCCATTAATTGTTACCTTAAAACAAATTAAAGTTTGATTTGAAACTGTTAAGCATATTGTGTATTAATGGGGAAATGCAACGCCCTATTGAATTTTACTGACCAAGAATGGTTTAATAAATTTGTAGTTCAAAGACTATTTTATCGGAATTAGTAATTTCAATATTTTATACATATATAATCCTAGCATTCAAAAAATGCGTTTGTATAATGGGTTCAAGTGTTGATAAAACTGTGAAAATATGTTGCTTTTAACATTAGAGCGTGCATTTAAAATCAGCTGAATTCTATATATTGCTAACTATACCGTCGTGCGGGAATTTATGTGCTTTATCCGCCATTTCATATTTTTTATATATCTCGATTTAATGATACCACTTCAGGTTTTCGACCACAAATGTTTCAAGTCTGCAATTCGTTTGCGGATATCTCGTCCAGTTTCGGAGATAAATAGCCGATAACGGATTGTAGATTATAAAAATTTTCGTGTCAAAAACCAAAATTGGCATTATTAACTCGAGATATTTTAAATGGATGATAGAGAACATAAACTCCAGCACGACGATACAGTTATGTTCTGTGTAACGAAATCGAGCGAAATTTAATTATTAAATTTAAAAATTAATTAATTTTTTTTTTTAATCAGAGAAGTTATCTTAATGTTTATTAAGCTACTTATGAAAGAAATTTATAATAATTATAATATAATCCTGTCAAATTTTAAATTTAAATCAATTTGAAATTCCTCTCTTTCCCTGTAGTTTTGCTGCTCGAAAAACCAACATTTGAGATTCGTGTTGAAGAGTATGCTTATGGTATTACATGTACATCCGATTATTCGTTGGCTCTTGAGCGGCCACATATCTCTCCAAGTTTTAAATGCAAGTCTTGAATATACATGTGTATGTATACCTTTTAAACTATTGTTAGCCCAAAATAGAGTTAAAGAGATTGTTTTTTTAGACTGTATACTTTTATATGTAAAGTGGATTACACTTCGGTTCTTTAACGCCCACATGGCTATTCGTGGTTTAAACTATTGCCTAAAGAGTAAATTTTTCCGCGACATAGGTAAATACAAATTTCTTTGTTATAGAGCATAAATCTAGTGAGGGTTGTAAGGAGAATTTTTTCGAAAACCGAAATAATAACGCCATTAATATTACTTAAGATTTAAAGCAAATTCTATTTAAAATCTTTTGATTTTATACCTATTTTAAAAATATTGTAATATTTTCGTCTTTAAAAGTATAGTCGATCCTTACATGGGGACTAATAAAACAAAAAGGAGATATTACAAATTTTACCCTAGAGCCAAGAGTATAAGCTTTTTTCACATTCCTGTAATTAAAATTCAATAAAAATTGTTGACAGTGACATACAAGACTGCAAACGACCGGAAAAATAAAAAAAAACACAAAATATGCCGACAGTATACATACAATTAAAAAAAAGAAAACAACAAATTGTTCGTAAGTACATATGGTAAACAACCGTTTTCTTGAAAGAGAGCTGCAACAAATTTGAAACTCGAACGGAACGGAAAGAGCAATTGAAAGCAAGTTCGATTCAGTTTGTAAAAGTGTGAGTGTATTAAAAATTAAATGGCTTAACCTCAATGTGTAACTCTCCTCTTTAATAAACAAACCAGGAAAATAAAATGGAATTGGTCTCGAGAGAATATAATTTTCAGGACTTCTAAATCGTTACATGAATTGAATACATTTTAACTGCACGTTGTTAAAATCCAAAAAATTTATTAAAAAAAGAAAAACAAATGTTTAGAAAACGTGGTGTGTATAAGGCAAGAGCAAAAGAAAAAATAGGCAAATATGTAATTATTTATGCCTAGTTGATGAAATATGGCATAATTTCTGGAAGTTGGCAACTCTATTTTACCCAACGAACAAATTAAGCATCGTGTATGTTTTTAAATTGTTCTTTTTTCTCTGTGTATTGACGACAGTGTTGCTGATATTTTTTTGTTTTTGTTGTTGTTTCTTTTTAAACGTCCCAAATATAATAGAAATTACCTACAAATAAATAAAGGGGGCAGCAGGCAATAAGCCCAACTAACAAGATTTTCTTCTAAAATTAAATACCCAGTTTTTTATTACTTATTACTTTTTGTTTTTTTTTTTTTTTTCATTAAAAATTTTTAATTTGTAGCTATTTCGTGTCGTGTTTACACAAACATTTTAATATGCGTTTTTAGTACAACTTTCTATATTAAAATAATTAAACGTTTTTTATTAATAGATACCTACCTACCTCCATATTTGTTATTTTTGCACTTTATAGCAAAACCAATAGCAAAACCAAATACAATAAAAACATAACTGTCTCTTTCGAGGTTTCGTTTTGTTTTATTATTTCAAGTTATATTTCACGTTTTTTTTTTCTGGGTGGCTGTTGATATACGATTGTATAGCTTCGTGTTGTACCGATTGTAGGTGCTGCTTTAACGATATTGTTGTGTTGTTTTTACTTGTACTTTTCGAATTTGTTTTATATTATACAATATGTATGAAAATATTCTCGTATTTTATATATTTTTTTTATCTCTCTAAGTAAAAAAAAATGGATTTATTTGTTGTTCTGTTCGTTGGTATAAAACAGTGATGAGAATGGCAATGGCGGCATAATGTAGCGTTCTCTTCTTTAAACTTTTCACTCTTATAGCAAAATATTTAGAGATATTTTTTTTTACTATTAAATATTCTATACATTTTTCTTATTTTATAATAATTTTGCTAACTATCAATTATGAAGTACAAACTTAATATTTTATTAAAAAAAAATAAATACCTATTTTCAGAATTTGCAAAAAGTGTTACGTTTATAGGTACCAAGTTTGGTTGCCAACCAGACAGTCAGTCATGTACTTGCATACCTATAAATAAATTTTAATTTCTAACGATTTGTTTGTTAACTTTCAGTTTTTATTTAAAATCTTTTTTTTTTATTGATTGTATTTTCTCTTTTGCTAATCGTATGGAAAGTATGAAGCTTTAATGCAGGCAGGCATACAGAATGATTTTTAAATAAAAATTTTAAATTTAAATTAATCTAAAAAGTTTTAAAATAATTTTATTTAAAGTAAAAGCTATGTACGGTGTACGAGTTATGATAAACAAATAACCGTTATTTTCACTTTTTTCAAATAGTATTTATTTAATCATCAATAACTATCTTGTCCCCTTCAAAATATACCCCCTCAGACTTAATACACTTATGCCAGCGTTTTTTCCAATCCTCGAAACACTTCTGAAACGCGATTTTTGGTATCGCCAACAGCTCGACTCTCGATTTTCTTTTATCTCCTCAATCGTAGCAAAACGCTTTCCTTTCATCGCTTTCTTCAGTTTTGGGATGAGGAAAAAGTCAGCGGTGGCTAATTCCGGTGAATACCGTGGTTGAGGCATGATAATGGTTTTGTTTTTGGCCAAACAGTCACGCACAAGCTTCGATGTGTAAGCTGGTGCGTTATCATGAGCCAAAATCCATCGTCATTGAGAGTGACACAAGTTTAAATTATAATAAAACAAGGAAAAATAAGAAATAAGTCGATTCATATTGAAATTTCAAAGCAAACTTAACAAAAAGCAACTATCAGCTGTTAAGTCGGTGGTCCAATAAAGCAGTGATGCCAACTCAAAGTTATGACACTATAAAAAACACCCTTTACAAAAATTTACCTAAGATCTCAATATTGGGGTCCCATAAAAAAATATCATGATTTTGGGCAAAACTGGGAGATATGGGTCTTCTTTTTTTTGGTATTTTATCAGTGGTAATAAATAATAAAGAGACATGAAAACAGCTAAAATGTCATTACTTAATAAAATAGCAGATAAAAATGTAAAAAGAAACACTTTTTTTTTGCAAATAGTCCCAAATCTTTATGCGCTGGCAAAATTGGATTTCGCGAGTTAGCGCCAGGCTTTTTCGTTTTTTGCATTTTACTTTTAATTCTACAAAATAAAAAAAGCCTCTCTGCCTAAACTGCACTGAACATACACAAAGTAATAGAAAATTTTAAATTAAAACAATGCACAAATTTAACAGATGTTGCGCATTAAAAAGTATTGACATGCATTAATGAATTTGCGTCATTGCCGAAATTATGCCTAATGTGTTTATGAACACAATACATTGCAGTGTTGCAAAGTTTTGTAATTTTTTATTCGTTTGAAAGACTTATTGATGCACTATGTGTGGAATATAACATTGTTAAAATAAAATAGATATATGAATTAAAAAATGAATTTACTGGAAATAAGCGAACCATTCAAACATTGTTGGTCAAAGTGTAATAGTCCTTCGAATACAACCGAATAAAAACTAACCTCTTTCATTTTCTCTTTGGCTAGCAGTGATTAAAAATTAATTTATTTTATAAAATGATTCAGAAGTCGTGAAATTTACAGTCATCTTGAATCACTTCCATTTTATTTTGTCTCACCATTTTAGTTCAACATAAACTGTTGCCAGCAATATACAAATTAAACAAACTGGCAAAATTATTGAATTGCTGTACAAGTATTTTATAATGACCATCTCTTAAGTTTTTTTCTTTTTTATTTTCCAATTTTATAAAATTCTTTTGTCTATACATATATAATTCATTTTATTTGTCATAATACATAGTTGTTCAATTTTTATAATTTTTTTATTTTTATTTTTAATTTTTCTTTTTGTCATTTTTCTCTCTTTAGTTTGCTGTCAGTGTTTATTCTTAATTGAGCGCTTTAAACAACTTCTTAAACTACTTTTTGAAGAGTGTAGCTAGTTTTTTTTCTTCTATTTTCATTATAATCATAACTATTATTTTGTTTTATTGTCATTGTTGTTGTTATGGTTGTTGCTATTGTTTAATATTATAAACCATTTAACATCTACGACTACAACATACAACTATAAGGGTTTTACGGCTATACGAGTACAACAAGAGACAACGTCATAGTTTGATGACCCCATCTATAATACCAGCCAGCACAAACCACTCACTCAATCGACCATCTTTTCTCTTTTAATATGGTACTAAAAAAAATTGTAAAAAAATATATATTAAAATATAAATAAATTTTAACATTTAAACCATTCATGCCATTGAACATTGGAAAAAAAATTATGTTAAAAAAACTTCAAAAACATACAAGTAGTAATCGTAGCAGTCGTCGTAATCATTGTAGTAAAAATATAAGTACACTGTAAGAATTTTAATAAAACAAATGGACTATTTTCTGCAGTCTCTATTACTTCTTATTCTATTTGTAAATTTTGAATTTTTTGGTGGGTTACAAATTCATTTCTCCAGACCAGCGCAATAGCACACTACCAACTGCTTGAAGTTGTATTCAAAAACATGAAGATTTTGGAAGCGAAATTGCTGATTTTTGAACAAAAAATCCTCCCATGGGATATGCACAGGAAATGTTGAATTACGTTAATGACGATCCAGAATTGCTTAAAACGGTCATACTAGTGATGAAGATGTCACATGGGATATGTACAAGAAATGTTGAATTACATTAATGACGATCAGGAATTGCTTAAAACGGTCATAAATAATGATTAAGACAAAAAAACACGGCAAGTTCAAATGTCAAGGTTTTGCTCACTGTTATACCAAAAAATGTATATCAGAACTTCTTCTAACATTGCTAATACCTCTTTTACGCATTACTCTCGTACGTACTTTCTTTTAAAAGGTCAGCAGATTTGCCTTTTAAATTTTTCCCTAAATGTTTTTTATTCCCAAAAATTTTCCAAAGCAACAGAAATTATCCCAAATCTGGGGTAAAAATCCCCAACTTGACAAATAAAAAAAAAAAATAAATAATCTTCAAACTATAACTGAAAAGTCAAGTTCCACAAATGATCTTGCCATAGTTAACTGAATAAATTTTCTAAAATGTTTATTAGTTAATGGACTATTTCTACTCGTAAATAAAAATTCTTAAGTTCTCGTCCATGGCATGACATGGCATGTTCACAATGTGGCGAATATTATTTTGTTGAAAATACAATATTTTTTAATTTAAATTCGATTTTAGTGACCTCTAAACCTCTTCCAAAAAATCTGAAAAAAATCACAAAAATACTTTACCCTATAAGCTTTTTAAAAAAAGTGGGGGAACAAGAAAAAATTTTTTTTGGGACACACTAATGTACAATACAATTAAAAAATTTTTGAAAAGTATATGACTTTGTTGTAATTTTTGCGAAATGTTTTATTTGTTTGCCCACTCTTGTATATATACTACTTATATCGAAATATTTAGCATGTTAAAGTTGCCAACTGCAGTTTTAACTATTTTTTTCGCTTAGTGTAGTACTTTTAAAAGTAGTACTTCAGTATTGGTCACAGTTTTATGTCGACTAAAGTCATTGCTAGCCTAGTAAAATGTTGTATTCAAGAGTTGTCGGTGGTTTGTGGCAAAAAAAAATTCATTCTGTTGCTGCTGCTGCATCATAGTCATTTCTATTTCAACAGCATCTGCTACTGTTACTCTTTTTCCCTCCTGTCTTATTTGTAAGCTTCCTCTTGAAAATTAAAGATCACTTTGTTATGTTTTTATTTTATTTTAATTTCATTTATTTTTTATTTTACTTTAAATGCCCCTATATTAGACTCTATTTAAGAGCATATTTTAATATATATTCATAATAAACCAAGTCTAACCGAACAATTTCAATTCATATTTCATTTGTTAAAGTACCACAATTCAAGCTTTTTATTGATTTTTCATTTTTATTTAATTTAAATTTTTTTTAAGGCTTTATAATTAAAAAAAAAAGTATTAAAATGATTTGTTTGGTGATGTTTTAATATTCTTTAGGCAACAGTGTTAATATTGTTGGGATTTAATGGATATTGACGTGTTACGTATCGTGTAAATATTGATTGTTGCTCATATATTATTGATAACAAGTGATACAGTGGGCTGGTTGATAATGAACGCAGTGTTTAGGTAGAGTATATTTATTGAAATACAAGTGGTTTAAATTAAAGATAACTTTTCTAAATTATTGGTCCAGATTTCTGAAGTCATAGGTATATCCTTATACTTATAGTGTATTGCCGGGGAGAACCTGAGGTCTATTTGACCAGAAATCTAGGTCAGAAGATAGACATTCTAAACAGAGTAAAGGATTTCTTTGATATCTCCACACATTTTCTTTTATTATGCACATAAATTGAACAATCGGAACCTCTTTTTATGTTTTATAAAAAAAAGTTTAACTTTTATATATGAGTATTCCTATAATTGTTCATAAAATAAGGCTGTTTTTTATATTAATTTCCTTTGCATTTGTAAATTGGTCGTAAATAATATAAAATATTGTATGAATGACTGCAGCCTTAGTATTGTTTTAATTGGCCCACTGTGCCTGATTTGATTTACTCTGTATATTATATGCTTATGACACACAAGAGTATTTTTTAGGCATTTTTTGTATAATCTCTATTATTTATTTATATTTTTTTTTTAAATCATATGTTGTTGCTTTAAATTCCAAGTCAAAAAACAATGTCAACAACAAAAATTTTTAACTCTTTTTTTTAAATTTATATTTCAATGAATGTGTATGGAAGTGACGTGTCGCATATACGGGTTAAAAAATAAACGATTAAAAATAAATATTTTTTATTCGGGTAATTATTGTTTTTATTATTATTGCTCCAGTTATATTTTTTTCTTTTTTAACTTTTTCTACTGTTGTACTAAAAATTAAAAAAAAAATTGAATATGTGTGTAGTATATGGAATAGATACCAAACAAAAAACATGTGTACGTGTTACGTACGACACATCCAGGAATTCTGAATATGCAGAAGTTAAAAAATGCAATACATAAGTAGACGTAACACATATTGAAAGAATCCCAGTCAACATTTTTGGTCACTTTTGAGTCTTTTTTGACTCCTCTGGGCGATTAAAGTAGTCACTTATGAGCTCATTTTTGAGTCGAAAATGAATGTTTTGTCGGGAGAAAAATGTACCCTTGCCTCGACTCCCCTGAACGACTCATTTGTGATTCCGCACACTAAACGTGTTTTATTTACCTTTTTATTATCTTTACAATAATAATTGTATTTTGTTTAAAAATATAAAAAAAATTAATTCATCAAGTTCAACTGAAGGAATTCTTTTTTTATATGTATATTATATGCGTCTTTTTATTGATGAGACAAGTTTATGGTGGAATAGACTGGAATGTAAGGAGCTGTTTCTTAAAGATGGAGTTCTTATTTTTTTAAATTATAATTTAGAAATACCTTAAATTTTATTTTATAATTATTGTCCTTTGCTGGGATTGAACCTCGGTCGTTTGAATTTCTGTGCGAGCGTCTTACCACTATACCACGACATCACAATAATTGCATAACTCTTATTCTTTCAAATAAAATAAATCCCATTATAACGAAATGCAGAAGAAAACAATAAAATACGACGCAAAATAATTTTAAAAGCAGTCGTATTTCGAACGTCTGCACGATTAATTTATGATTCCGCACATTTAATCAGTTTTTGATCACCTAAGGGAGTCGTAAATGACTCATTTTGGTGATTTCTGAGCAAGCAATCTTTAATTGCTGACAGGGATATTACAAAACATACGTATTGTATTTATGTGTATGTATGTATGTATAGGGTGGGTAAATATGAGATTAATAAGTAAATTGGCTAAAAAACATATTTTTTTTCTAATTCGGTTTTATTAATACCTTTGGTAAAGTAAAAATATCGGAGTTAATAATGGAATATGATGTTTGGCAAATGTCCACCTTTAGGACGTCGGCAGACGTCTGCTCTTTTCACAAAACTTTAAACCATATTTGGCAACAAAGCTTCGCTTATTTCCCCAATGCAGCGCATCAGTTGTTTGTGGTTTATTCACGTAAACTTGGACTTAAAAATGGCCCCAGAGAAAATAATCCAGCGGCGTTAAATTACTGGAACGAGGCGTCCAATTGACAACACCAAATTTTGACCGGGAATTTGTTAATCAATAACTGAATTGTTTGGCCGGCTGTGTGGGTTATGGCGTCGTTCTGTTTAAACAGAAGGTTATCAACCTCTCATTCCTATAGATGATTTTTCGTTTTCGTTCATTTCACACAGTCAATTCACATGGATAGGAAAGACTGGGAAAGTAACTTGTCATCTCTGACTACAGGCAATGCAAATATTGATAAGTTGGATGCTCTAGATGTTTTAAACATCAACTGTGACAATTTTTCGAGCGTAACGTAATTATGGTCGTCATAATTGACCTACTGTGCAACGATTTGGCAAAGTTATATTAAAATTGTAAGACAAAGTTATATTAAAATTGTAGTCGCCGTGGTCTAGTGCTTAGTGTGTTGGCTTACTAAGACATGGGCCCTGGGTTCGACTCCAGGCTCTGACATCTTCAAAAAGAAATATGAAAAAAATATTTCTTTCGGCGACTACCTCTCAGCAGTCTTCTGGCAAAAGCTCTGAGAGTAACTAATTGCCATTAACAAGCTTCTCAAGTCTGTCGTTCGGAGTCGACATTAAATTGTAGGTCCCGGTACTCATGGATAAAAATTGACACACACAACATGAGTGCTGCGAGAAGCTAGGCCGTAATCCTGACACAGGGTTGTAAAGGCCAGTTATGTATGTATGTATGTATATAAGACTGGAAGCAATTTACGCACAGCTGAAAATGTCGCTTCTGTTAGTTAAAGCGTCGGTTTCACGGCGTTCTCAGCAAGTGGTTATCATGGCGTATTTTAAATTTGGGGTTGCATCATAAAAATGCTTTCGAAAGAAAATTCCATTCCGAAAAACAATAATAATTGATATAAATTTCGAAAATTGGTACATTTTTTACGAATTCGTAAGTTTTTCGATTCGAATCGAAGTAGAAAATAACCCCCCAGGTTTCCAATGCTGACTTGTCGCACATAACTTTCTTTTATGATGAAGCTCATTTCTCACTGGGTGGTTACTTCAAAAAGAAAGTTTATCACATACAGTAACCGGAAAACCCGGAAAGGATTGTGGAAAAACCGAAAACTGTTACTTTTTGGTTCCCGTTAATGTGAACCATGTGAAAGCAGTGATAGTTTAAAAAGACGATACCACGATCCTCACACAACACGATAAGTTTTGGCTTTATTGAGAAATTTCTCAATTTCTCGCCTAATTTGTCGATTTGGTCAACAATTTTATCAGCAATTTAATGCCGTCAGATTTTGTTTTATGGCAATGCGTCAAAGACCGTATAAGACCAAAATTCATGACGCTGAGACTGAGTGAGATATCGTTCGGAATGCGTGAAAAAGTGGCTAATATCTATCTAAAAAGGATTGACATCTGTAACCAACCCAGAGGCGATAATTTAAATGACATTGTATTACATAATGGTAAGATCCAAACATTAAAATAAAATAAAAGTTTTATGAAAACCCCAGTTTAATGTGTCGTCCATTATTTAACTCTATTTTTGAAATCGTAAAATAGATAAACCTGTACATTCTTTCAAGACTATTAAACTAAATAGAGGAATTTCTTAACGATTTTCTAGCTCTTATTGTTCACAATATATTTATTGAAGGAGTTTGCTCACGAATCAATACTTTTGTAACTGCATAAGTAATTATATTCCTCGATTAAGGTTTGCACAGAAGGTAAAGTTTCTAACTTCCTAAAAGTGAAGTCATTTTGCTAGAAGTGTCCTACAAATTACGATCTAAACTCCATTTAAAAGGTAAAAGGACAAACAAATATTCTACGAAACTATAATTGAATCGATCGGTGTAATCCACACAACGTACAGTACTTGTGACATACAACTTCAATACATGTCGCATTCATGTTGTTTCTGGAATTTAAATCTTGTCATTAAAGTGTAGGGGCATTGTTTGCAATGTTGTTACACCCTAAAAGCTTTCGTTCGCATTTCATATACGTATGTATCCCATACATACATACCTACCTATGTACATAAAAGTATATGTGCATATGACGAAAAGGTAATATAAGATGATGATGTTAATGATGACAAAATGATACTGCCGATAATGTTTATGACAACCGAAATTGATGACAATGACGTTTATAAAATAATTTTTATTTCTGTTGTCTGTATCTCCTCTTTGTTATCGTTACAAAACTCTTGCATTTTTACATGAGGCATAAACGTAATCATAAAAATAAAATTTACTTTTTTTGTGTTATTATTGACGCTTTTAAATTTATAATAATTGATTGAGTTTTTTTGTATTCCTTTTGTTTTACATAAGAGTTATATAAAACCGAATTAAACAGAAAAAACAATGAAGTTGATTAACCCAAATAATGGGGTAATATAAATATAGTTTCTTTTCTTTTTATTCTTCAAACCAATTTATTTAAACGTTTTTATCACTAAAAACTAAAACTACACAACATCATAACATACTTTCTTGAAGAATTAATTGTTTGTTAGAGATAACTAAAGGCAAAAAATATGGAATTGTGAAATGAAAAATTTCAGTAACACTTAAATCATTATAAAGAAACTTGCTGATAACATCAGATGTATTTCAGTGATATTAATGGGCCTATTATGGATGGCAACGCAACTTGAGCTGCGATGTAATACCAATCTGGCAACTGGCAACTGAAAGCTGGCAACTCAGTTGCTAAATAGCAGAGTAGGAAAATAAACAAACTGAACGTTTGATCTCATTTTGTTTTGTTTTTTACAATGAGTAAAACAAAAACAAAACGAAAACAGTGAGAGCGATTGTCCCATTTAGTTTTGTATATTGTTTTTGTTTTGAGCACTACAAATACATTAACTCAAATGTGCGTAGGTAGAACAAAAAATTAATGAGAAGAAAAAGAAAAGAAGAAGAGAAAAAGAGCAAATTATACGAATGTAACGGAATAACAAAGTAAGCACAAGAGCGAAAAGCGAATTGTTTCGTTTACGCTCTTTCTCATTTAGAAAGTATTTGTTTTGGTTTTGCTCATGTACAATACGATTAAAAAAATTTGAAAAGTTTATGACTTTGTGGTAATGTTTGCGAAATGTTTTGTTTGTTTACCCACTCTGGTATATAGTAATGTCATAAACGGTCTGTATCCTAACTTCGTATTTCTAAACTAGCATTTTAACACTTACATTGTTTTTTTAATGTCTGTTAATTATTTTAACTTTATTTTCAATATATGAAACGTTTCTTTGTCGTTTTACCACTGGTAACGATGCCATTCTAAATAAATTTAGATCACCCGCACTTCTCAAATTTCAAAATTAAACTAATCACTTGTAAATAGTTTTGACTCATCGAGTGCGAACCAGGGAATTACGCGTTTTAACCACGGATAATAGAGGTAATCACGGTTAATCGAAGCACACAATTTGAAAACATTGCAAACAAAAAACAAAGATTGATCTTTGACCATCATGGTTAATCGGGGTTACCAGTTAACCGAATCACGGATTATCGAGGCCAGACTGTAGTAAAAAATTTGCATATTGGCATTCTGGCGTCAGCACAGAAATTTGCTAATAAAAGACCAAAAAAAAAGAAGAACCATGTCTCCCAGTTTTGCCTAAAGTAATGAGATGTTTTTTATGGTCCCCAAGCATTTGGGGTCTTGGAGTCATTTTTGCAAATAAGTGATTATTTTCTTAAGCTCATATCTTGTAAACCGTTCGTGTTGCACTGTGTTATGTATATGAAATTTCTCTACGATTCGAAACTTCTTTTTAGTTTTTTTTTTGTTTTTGACAAATAATTTGTGTTACTCTAACCAAAATAAATTATTCGTATTACTTTTTTTTCTTAAATAAAATGATATTCGCTTGATACGAATGCAAATTTCCTTGACGTTTATATTAGAACGTGCGTTATAGGCAATTCATTCTTTGGGAAACAGGTTGTTTATGGAATTTGGAATGTTTTTCTAAGTTTTCTTCTACAAAAGCAAAAGAAAAAAAAATAAATTCAGTAACCCAGTTCTTTTCATTATGCATTAATGCTCCATTTACTACTGATTGAAGTTTTTAAAACTTTCTTGGATTCGTTTTTTGCCTGTAATTTGATTTAATTCTGAGTTTTAATTTAAAAATAGATTTTTGTTTACAATTTGTATAGTAATCAGCGGATGTTTAAAGTTATTTTTGCAATAAATTTCGTTCTTTTTTCTGCGATTCATTCGTAATTTTATTCATTTTTATTTTTGTATTTTTTTTTTTTTTGTTGTATTAAATGCTGCTGCAAAGTTTGCAAATTGGTCAGTATCGTGTGTAGAAAACAAAGAAAAAAAAACAAACTAAATTATAAATATCATCGAAAAGATATTGTTGCTGTTATTTAAAATTAGTTTTTAATATATTTTAATTTCAAATCATATTGTGGTTAATGCGGTTGATTTTTTGTTTGTTTTTTTTCTTGTATTTACCCAGGCGGAGAAGAAGCGGTTGTAAAATAACCAAATTTCTGTTAATAAATTTGTTTAATTAAAGTAGAAGAATATTATAAATATATTAAGAAAATTAAACATCTAAACTAAAATAGGAATTTGCTTTACATACATACATAATTGGCCATTACAACCCTGAGAACGAACGACAGATTTGAGAAGCTTGTTCATGGCAATCAGTTACTTTCAGAGCTTTTGTTAGAAGACTGTTGAGAAGTAGTCACCGAAAAAATATTTTTTTCATATTTCTTTTTTTCAAGATGTCAGAGCTGGGGTTTGAACTCGTAGGACTTGTCTTAGTAAGCCAACACACTAACCACTAGTCCACGGAGACCACATTAGTAACGTGATTTGTGTTCTATCACTCTATGCGGTGTCACCTTTAAAGCGGTATAATAATGGTTCTTCGTGTGTTATACGTGGAATTTTAGTGCTTCCCAAAAACGATAAATAAATGGGCCTTGTATTTTATATTCATGTTGGTTTCAGCATAGGTTACACGGGCTCGACGATACAACTATATGATGATACAACGATACAACAATACGACGATACAATGATACAACGATATGATGATACAACGATACGGTACACGGGCTTCGCTTTCAACGTCTAGTAGCCGAAGCACTCAGAACTTTTTAAGGGAACATATTTAAAAGTGTTTTAACAACATTTTCTGTAAACATCGCTATATACTTGGGGTTCCTCTGCCACACGCCGCGTTTGTCTCTCTTTAACTTCTTTTTAACTTTCACTATCTACCCTTTCGCTGATGAAAGCAACATTTGTCACTCATATTCAGTTGGTCGTAGGCCGAGCCTTTTGTAGATTGGGGTGAGATGGCAGAACATGAATAACAAACTAAAAAATAATTCCCGAATAGTGCCGTGCAAGCAGAATCGAATTTAATGCGCGCAAGTCTCAATGTTGTTTTATCAAGCATAGGCGTGATGCAATCTTCTGTAATTGTACGAAATGTAAATATTAAGGATAAGCATACTCTTTGTGGTCTGGTTATGAGAATTAACTGTGATGTTTGTTGGAATGGCAAAAGCTCTGAGAGTAATTAATTGCCATGAACAAGCTTCTCAAGTCTGTCGTTCGGAGTCGACATTAAACTGTAGGTCCCGGTACTCATGGATAAAAATTGACACACACAACATGAGTGCTGCGAGAAGCTAGGCCGTAATCCTGACACAGGGTTGTAAAGGCCAGTTATGTATGTATGTATGTATGTTTGCTGGAATAATCAAATTTTTCGAGTGTCGAAAGAAGCACTCAAGTTCTTCTTCTTTTTTAAAATGGTGCAAGAAAAACTTTACTTCATCTGACCTTGTCAATATTTACAAGACCGGTGGCTCAAAACCTATTTTGGGACTTCTCTATCGATTGCAAAAGAGGACGAAGATGCTTATCAACGACGGCAGGGTATCATTGTTCTATTTTATCATTCTGTCTATCAGAACAATGCATTGTAGAAAAAATTAAATCAAATGTGCACAAACACTACTAATTCTTTCCCCTTACCACAACATATTTTCCAGTGTAATGTTGTGCATGACTAGGAGTCGTCCCCCGAGTGCAGTCTTCAATAAAAAAAAAAAAAAAAAACTGTTCTGCTGGCATCATTTTGATAAAAAGCTGAAAGTCGTAGTGTTTGCTACTCAAAACAATCAAAACAATTCCTTCGTGTTCTTGAGAAGTATTGCGATTAATGTCTTAACGATCTGTATATTGTCTTTTAATTTAAGTCATGGTGTAAATTAGGTGGGAATATGACTTTTTTAGCTACTGAAACTTGCAATATTTGTCTAATTTTAAGTATTCATTTTTGTTTGAAAAATAAATTATTTTAACCGTCCGTTTATTAAAAATTACAAAGTGAAAACAGTCAAACGAAGCCATAAAATTTTGTGGGAAAATTTAAATAAAAAAGAAGAGAATTAAACATGATGAGACTATTTAAATAAAATTAATTTCAAACTTTAATTCCTATATTAGACTTTTAATTAGTATGGACTGTCAAGTGTTAAGTTGACTGAACATTTGCAAACCATATGCACAACTACTAGAAAGTGTAAAAATGTTTTTCTCTCTCTCTATCTTTTGTTTTTAAATTAAATCAAAGTCAAGACAAACCAAGTCAGGAATAAAACTTGAACATTTCAAATGACGCATGTCGAGCTATTATGATTTACGATTTCCTTTCTGTAATCGAATAAAACAAACGCGAGAGAAGAAGACAAACTAAGGAACGTCTTAAAAGACTGATTGAATCATGAAAAGAAAGATTTGCATGCAAATGTTGAAATTCTAATGCTTGAGAATTTGAAATGAGGTAACTGATGAATTTATTCAAACCACCTGTTGTCTTTTCTTTTTCCTTTTTTTTCAATTTTTTTTTGTTTGTTTTTTTTATTACAAATTTTAAATGTAAAAATATAAAACTGATAACAATAATGAAATTTTATTAATTAGAAAAGAAAACAATTTTAAAACAAGGATAACTTAGACTGTCTGTGCGACAGTAGCTGTAACTCTTCACATTTAATTCGTTATTAAATAAACAGCAGATGTTATAAAATTATAGCCAAACGCTTTAATATTTACATTTACAGGGTTGATGGCCCTGTCAGTGACTGGTTTTCCGTATCCTCTAATAAAGGAACAAATTGTTTTATTTCTCTAAATCATAGAATAAAAGAAACACCACTAGAAGGGCAGGTGTTGTTCTCTTGTCTGACGCACTTTTTCGTTACCTTTAAGAAAAGAAAAAGAAAATATACTTTCAACGGTGTAATCTAATTTACCTCAGGAGCTTCAAATATAAACAACAAATTCACAGATGTTTTTAAAAAATATTAAAAAGTAACAAATTGTGTAACAGACAATATTGATCGTCTTTAAAATATTTTGGTGTCACAGAGAAGAAAAAAATCTACCAATAAATAGATTTCTAAACACTATAAGTTTTAATTCTGTTTTGAAAGGTGTTGTTTCTAGTTAAACTAGAAATGTTTTCACGTCTAATATTTGTTTCACAAACACTTGGAAAAGAACTGTTTTACCTTTGTTGGCAAATGGTTTTGATTTGAAGGCAAAGCCAAAAAAGAAGTGATTGATCGATATGCATTAGAGCGTGCCACCTTACAAGGATAAAAAAGTTTCTCCTTACTGTCTCTAATATAAAGTATTTGTGCAAGGAGATTTGGAAATTTCTGTTTTTTTGTTATATAGTCAGCGGTACTTTCTGAAATTTTTAAATTGGATTAAAAAAAATCACTTTTATACAAAAAATTACGATTTCCTATAGGATTTTTGGCCATTTTTGAGAACACTGAGTCACTGTACACTAGACCGTACCTCAAAAAAAGTTTTCCGTACCGCCTCTAATAGAAAGTATTTTTGCAAGATTTCGAACTTTTTTTTTTTTAGCCGAACGTAGGGGGTTTTTCAGTGTTTACAGTCCGATCTTAAAGTGTAATATATCCATTTTTTTTTCTCGAGAACTAATGTTTTGCTCTTAAGGGCTATTTACTGCTGGTCATTTTCCCATATGTGTAAAGTTAAATTTGAATTTAACTAGTAAAGCCACACACCACTTTGTTTAGCACGATCACAATCCGCTTTTGAAGGAAATCGCCTTGGTACACATAAGATAGGCTAGGGCAGGGATGGCGAACCTATGGCACGCAGATAAATTTTCGTTGGCACGTATAATATTTTTCATTTTCATACATACATATGTACTGACTAATCCAAATGCATTTTTGATATTGAAAAAATTGTGAACTCAATTCAAATTTAATGCATTAATTTTAATATTTAAAAAACAAACTTCCATATTTTTGGCGCCTTTATTCATAACGTTAAAATATAATAAAGTCATAATTCTAATAGAAATAATTCAGAAAATTATGTTAAATCGATTATAACTATTTGGTTTTTATTAATCTGTCAAGATAATTTTACTTTCTGGTTGTATGGGAGAAATGGCAAAATATATAAAACCTCTATTCGCATTCACATTAATCAAGCTCTGAATAATTTTATTAAAATTAAAGTTTTTAACGGATATTTCCAAGCATTTAAATGCATTAAATATTAAATTGCAAGGTCCCGGAAAATCAATTGATGTAATGTTCGATATTATTGAAGGTTTTGAGTCCAATTTAGTAATATTTAAACTCGATATTGACAACATCTTAAGTATTTCCCTTTGTTGAAAGATCACCTTCAAAAATTTTCTATTCATGAAGTCTATGAAATTAATATACATTTTTATAGCCTAGTAATAAGTGACATACAAGTCAATTTTGTTAAGAGATTTCAAGATTTCAAACATTAATTAACTTTATTAAATATCCAGACAAGTTTGATTTGGAAACTGCTAAAATGGATCAATTAGAATGGTTAAAGTTGGCGAATTTAGAAATGCAGTCGGCAGAGTTTAATTCAAGTTCTATTTGGAAGCAGAAATTTATAGAGTTGAGGCAAAAAATAGAAAATAATAAAAAAAAGATTAAAAAAGAAGAATACGAAAACATGAATAATATGTTGTTGAAGACATGGTGTTCGCTCCCAGAAACATTTAATGCAATGAAGAAATTGTCTTTAGCTATTCTAACAATATTTTCATCAACGTATAGCTGTGAAAGTCTATTTTCGATTATGAATAATATAAAATCTGATGTACGAAACAGACTTACCGATGAATGTGGGGAGGCTTGTACTTATTTCATTAAAATTGTCAAACTATGATCCGGATTTTGATGCATTATCGAGAAATTTTCAGCAACAAAAATCCAATTAAAAAATATGTCAGCATATTATAGAAATGAATCTAAAATACGCATGTATTTTCATTTTATAAAAATAATATTTATTGGCACGCAGTCAAAAAAAGGTTCGCCATCCCTGGGCTAAGGGGTCTTTTATAGACTTTAATGATTAGTTATAGTCAGCAGTCTTTCGTATTTTGCTAAATTGGATTAAAAAAAATCACTTTTATACAAAAAAATTACCATTTTCTAGAGGATTTTTGGGCATTTTTGAGAACACTGGGTCGCTGTACACACATGCACCACTGTATAAAAATGGTGCTTTAGGGTGTCCTCTTTTTATCCATGCTACTATAACCAGCACAATTTTGGGATTTAAGAAAATTGAATTTAAAATAAAGTACATACTGCTAACTTTCATTATGATATATAATCATTATAAAAGATTTTATAAAGCTTTAAATATAAAGAATATATGGAAGAAAACCTTGCTAATATCTCCGAAAAATTTCAGAGAAGTGGACGAGTTTTTGTACACAATTTTTTTTCAAAATTTTAAATTTTTCTCCAAGTGTTTTCTGTAAGTGTACCAAATTTCAAATTCCTGCCTCTATTCCTTCTTGTTTTGTCCATGTGTTATTCGGGTTCAAAGCATTGTGCGTCGTCTCTTGAAGTTAATCACAAACGCTGTAATTTGTAAAGTCGCATGCAGATAAAAAAGAAATTATCTTAAATCATCTTTCATTAAATACTGATTAAAAATATATTAAAACGTTACCTTAATTTAATACTTGTGGAAGAAAACAACGGCAACAAAAAAGTTTTTAACTTTTATACCACAAGGCACAATATTTAAATAGCTATGGTTCTGGTAAGGGCAATAGCGATGGCAATAGCTAGTGCTGCTGTTATGGATTGGGGTGATTATAAGTAAATAAAAACAAGAAATACTTGAAAAAAAAAGATGTAGACATTTTAACCTAAATTTTCTTTTATGCGTTCTTATAAATCGGATGTGTTTACATTTAGTTTCCTATATGAAATCTGATTTGTGTCTGTTCATGCACGGGTGTTTGTATGCGTTGTGCAACATTGTTGTAGCATATAAAGATTACATTTTGTTATAAACGCCATAACATACTCACAACATATAGCAAAAGATTACACTTTGGGATTCTTACGAAATGCATTTAATGCCACCTCAACGTCTTTCTTCATTATTAATCTCATAAAACTTAAGGAAAGAGTATAAAAGAAACTTTATAAAAGATTTTCAATTCAATGAAAAGAAACCAAAACAACATCTAACCCTAAAAAAAATTGTTTAACCAAGCAAACATACATTCCAATGCTAGTAGACATTGATTTTTATGCAACTTCTACTTGCCTACTTTCTACACTATAGTCATCGTCATTATTATCAGCCATCAGCATCGAAATAACTATTACAGACGGCAGTATCGACATTAGCTTCTTCTGGCAAAACCATCACAATTTCATTATTAAATCTAAATAATTTGTTTAACACCATTTCTGGGTAAAACATTAGCATTTATTTTTATAACAGATTGTGAGAACGAACTTTTCATAGAAAATTAATTTAATAAATAATAAATACTTTAGTGACTTTTTAAACTTAAGTAATGTCAGTTACTTAACAATTACAAATATTTTTAATTGAATTTTGCCAATTACATATAAAACTTCAATTTTTAATTTTTAACACGCGGTTATTAAATAAAAATTACTTTTACTTGTGCAGTAGTTGTAATGTAAATAATAATTGTCATGAAAATAATAATTACAATGTAATTAGTAATTGTTATAATAATAGTAATTGTAATGCAAATAATAATTGTAATGTATTTAGTACTTAATTAGTAATTGAATATGTCAAATTACTTTTGTAGTAATTGTTAATTAAAGAATAAAGTAAAAAATTATATTTTAAAGACGAAACATAAGTATTAATTTTAAAAGTAATTATCAATGCTTACCATTTAATTGCAATTAGTGCAAACATATGTTTTATTAAATGCATTAAAATTTAGTCAAGTAGAATCTCTGTGGCGAATCACAAAGATTCTTTGATTGGTCTGTCACAAAATTAGCTAACCTAACAAAGAACACCGTGGTCTAGTGGTTAGTGTGTTGGCTTACTAAGACATGGGCCCTGGGTTCGACTCCAGGCTCTGACATCTTCAAGAAAAAATAAATATGAAAAAAATATTTCTTTCGGCGACTACCTCTCAGCAGTCTTCTGGCAAAAGCTCTGAGAGTAACTAATGGCCATGAACAAGCTTCTCAAGTCTGTCGTTCGGAATCGACATTAAACTGTAGGTCCCGGTACTCATGGATAAAAATTAACACACACAACATGAGTGCTGCGAGAAGCTAGGCCGTAATCCTGACACAGGGTTGTAAAGGCCAGTTATGTATGTAACAAAGAACACACAACAAATTTAGAACGAAAGATTGTTTATTCATTCCTAAATTAATTTCTGTTACGTCATTAATTAAATGTCATTTAATAGAATTCAGAACTAATTAAGGCATGTAATGATGAAACGAAAATTAATTATTAAAAATGACCATCAATTTCTTGCTCGATTTTCCAGATTATTAACAAAACACAAACAAAAAACATCCTTAATAATGTAATATCATTTCAGCTCGACTCATTTTACCCAACGTGGTTTAGTGGCTTCACTTTATAGTTCGTAGTGTCTACTAGGTCCTTGAAATAGCAAATAACCGCCAAATCCTTCCTTTCATTGTAAGCAAATCTTTTGCCAGCGAGTTATTTCTTTTAGTGTACATACATACCTCGCGATTACAACGGTTCTTCAGAGTTACGGCCTAGCGTCTCGAAGCACCCATATTGTGTGCGTCAATTTATATCAATGAGCACCGAGACCTACAGTTTATCGTCGAATCCGAAGGACAGACTTTAGAAGCTTGTCTATGGCAATCAAATACTCTCAAAGCTTTTGTCAGAAGAGGTGGTCGCCGAAAGAAATATTTTTTCATATTTCTGTGTTTCATGATGTCAGGGCTCGGATTTGAAACCGGAGTTCTCGTCTTAGTGAGCCTCTACACTACTTACTAGACTACGGTGAGCACAAATAACAAGACCTTTATCGAGTTCTTTTTTTCTTTTACCTCTTAGCAGACTTCTGGCAAAACCTCTGAGAGTAACTGATTGTCAGGAACAAGCTTTTCAAGTCTGTCGTTCGGAGTTGACATTAAACTGTAGGTCCCGGTACTCATGGATAAAATTGACACACTCAACATGAGTGGTGCGAGAAGCTAGGCCGTAATCTTGACCCAGAGTTGTAAAGGCCAGTTATGTATGTATGTGACAGTGGATGGATCATAGCAGCCAACTCACGCACCTTTAGTGGCCCATCATCCAATACTATTTTATGAATTTTATTCACCGTTTCTGACAGCTACATCTAAATTGGCCTACCAATGCGTTTTGGCAACTCTTATGGCCTTTTATAAATTCTGCTGCCCAATATTTTATATCGTGGAGGGCACACTTACCCAAAGTAGAGATAATTCGAGTGTTTTGCTATCATTTTCCACATCCGAATATAATCGAAAATTGGAAGTAACAATGTAGAGGCAAAGAATATATAAAATTTTTAAAGATAAAGAACTATTTGTTTTATCTTCTTTACCAAAACAATATTCTAAATTTGTTAAAAATTCCTGTGTTGTAAGGAGTTAAAAACTGTAATATATTAATGGGATAGCTTTTAATACAAGTTAGTTGAGAACCTATTTTGAATATTCCTGCATTATACCCATGAAAATGGTGTTGAATAATAATTTTGTTTCTCTTTTTGTTACCAGTCGATTAGTGTAGAAATAAAACGACCTACCAATCATCGCAACAGTCAGCAATTTCTTTTTCTTTAATATAGGGAACGCACCAAATGACACAGAAAAATAAAAAAGAAACGGAGGAGACTGTTTGCACATGAGCTTAGACATTGCAACGTAAGCTTTTCACAATGTTTGTTATTGTGTGTCTATTTCTTTGCAACAGTTGCTGCAAAAGTAAACAGAATTTGCAACAAATATTTTTAAATTCGTGAAGGCTTTTATTTTTTTAGTTTTAAGTTGGTGTTTTTTATTTTGTTTTTTTATGACAAGTCAACGTAAATCCAGTTTTTTGTTCTGCATTCATTTCTTTTTCGTTGTCCTGTATTTTTTAAATTATTTTTATTTTCTTCTTTCATTGTAAAGCATCGTCTGGAGTTGCTTAAAAGAATTACAAAAAAAAAGTACTTTTTTATTGTGAATTTTATACCCATTTCAGTCATGTTCATACCAGACATTAGTTATTTGAAATAGAGACAAGGAAATTAAGTCAAACAAATAGTTTTGAGCCATGAGAAGACGTAAAAGGATAATCGCATAGTAAGCTTAACAGAAAAATTCAAGCATTTTAAATTTAAAAGATACATTTTTTTCATTCATTCGTTAAAGTATTGGAATTTTATAATTTCGTCTAACATTCAGTTGAAAATTATTTTATCTTTTTATGTAAATATTTTGTTAACATTTTCGAATAGCTAAAGATATTGTTGCCAGATTATGTTCTCATTTAGCTATGCAACAAACAGCTGTTTTGTCATATAAAAAGTAAATATGGAAATACTGAGTGTGCGGTCAATTCGAAATTGTGTTACCTTAACATTTAATGATTAAACAGAATACAACCGCAACTTCAGGCAAAAACAACTGTCAGAGAAAACATTCCCAAAATTAAAACGACTGCCGCAGCTTCACGAACTGTCATTTATTGTTTTTACATTTCTTGTATGGAAAGCTATTAAAAATTAAGTTTATGAGAGTTTTTGCGATGAATCGAATTTTTATTTTACAATTTAATCACATTTATAAATTTTTTTCAATAATTTTTTCTAAAATACCACTAATTTTATTCCAAAATTTATTAATTTATTTAAACTTTCAAATATTTTTTTGATTTTCTTTTGTTCTTATTCTCCTTCCGCCAACAGCAAAAAACAAATGGGTTTGTTTACAAAATCTATGAAATTTAATAAAAGTATGGTAACCAGGCCTGCCAGATGATTTCAATCAAAAATCAGCAAATTTATAAAAAAAATCGGCATTATCTGCAGTCCAAGCAAGAAAAATCGGCAAAAAATCGGCAAATTAAAATTTCCCATTTTAAAGACAATAAAGTAGTTTTATTAACAAAAAATAAGAAAAATAAACAAAAACATAACAATTCAGCAATAACATTAACAAAGCTTTTAGCTGAGCGTTGCACAATTTGCAAATTTCCTATAACTTGCGCTTTTTCTTCTTACCATCCTAAAAAATTTAAATGACTTTGTTATCAATATTTTTGTACCTCTATTGTGTTTGGAATTCAAGTATACTCACATAAGATTGGCTATCTGATGTACATGCATTATCTTCCTTTTCGATATAATCTAAAGCCTGGTATTGAGTTCAATTTTGTGAAAAAAGTTTAGCTACATTTATTTTTCCATTCGAAAAATTTGACATGCAACATATATCCCTAAAAGCATGCATCACCTTTACACTCAACAAATAACACAGTTCAACAAAAAAAATTTTTTTTGTTGCTTTTGACAAGATCTAATTAAACTTTAGTTTGGGGCTCAGAATCTACATGTATTTTAGTTTTTCAGTTTTTCGTTTTAAGACCTGCACTTTTTATGCAATCTTTAACAGTCCAACTGCTGTGCAGTGAGTTGAAATTATAATGATATATCATGCATTTTATATACAGAAATTGCAAAAGACCACCTATAATAATTCGAATATCCAATATAACTCTAAATAACCCAACACCAAAACTATGTCAACAGTAAAAACTCTATTATAAAATCCTGCTCATTATAATATACATACATACATACATACATACATACATACATACATACATACATAACTGGCCTTTACAACCCTGTGTCAGGATTACGGCCTAGCTTCTCGCAGTACTCATGTTGTGTGTGTCAATTTTTATCCATGAGTACCGGGACCTACAGTTTAATGTCGACTCCGAACGACAGACTTGAGAGGCTTGTTCATGGCAATTAGTTACTCTCAGAGCTTTTGCCAGAAGACTGCTGAGAGGTAGTCGCCGAAAGAAATATTTTTTCATATTTCTTTTTTTGAAGATGTCGGAACCTGGAGTCGAACCCAGGGCCCATGTCTTAGTAAGCCAACACACTAACCACTATACCACGGCGACTATAATATAAAAAAGAATTATAATATAAAAAGAATTATTGTAGGCTGGTGTAAATTTATTTTATTTCGTTCGAAAGAAATGTTTACTATGTTGTTCCGTACATGAATCAAAATGTTGACTGAAACTTGTTGCAGTTAGAAAAAATGTTGATATGTAGATTTCACATGTTTTTCGCAACAAGAACAGAGTACTACTTTTGAAACATTTTTTCCAAAACATTTCGTACGATACATTTTTATATGCAATTTAACAGCTTTTCGTACGAAATGTTGAACTCAGTACCAGGCTTAAAAAAAATAATTTTTTAATTTAAATTATATTCATTGAAGGTAAATATAGTGAATTTTTCGTACCTCTACTCTTTTGTAAATATCTATCCATTTTAAAACACAAATATTTAATTTTTTTATATTTTTCTTATAAGAATCACTTGAGTTGCTGTAGCTTGAAAAATTGTTTGGTCTTTCAAATTTGGTAAAAAAAGTTTTCGTTATTTTTTTCTTTTGTTTTGATTCTTCATAGTTGATTTATTTTCAAACAAAAATGTACTAACCGAACACACAGAACATATATACGCTTAATTTTAAATAAATGTAACGTTTTTGTCTCTTTTGCATAAGCGATGACTTATTAACAGTTGTTTCTTTTTATACAGCAAATATTTCAGTGTTGTTAAAAATTTTAAATTATACTAAAATAACTAAAGACGCCGTATTTTAAGTTTATATGAACAAATCGGCATTTTTAAAGCAAAAATCGGCAAATCGGCATATTGGTAATTTTAAGGTAAAAAATCGGCAAAATGCCTATAAATCGGCAAATATGGCATGCCTGATGGTAACAATGTTGAGAGAATTTGTGTCTCAAAATGAGAGCATAAGAAAAATCACTGTCAAAATAAAATAGAATCTATTTAACGGCTGCATTCTCCAGCGTTTTTATGTGTCAATTTGTATGGAAAAAAACGTCATGCCCCAGTTCTGTTTAATCATTTAAAAACAAGAGCTTAATTATTTTTCAATAAAATCACCTAAACGTTTCCAAAGTTTTTCTATAAATTCTATCCCTTAATTAAAATAATTTTTCTGCATATCTTTAAAACAATCGTTGACAGCTAGCTGCCTAAGGATCCAAATTAGGAGAATAAGGAAGATGGTTAAGCAATTTCAACTTCAATTTGTTAAATTTTGCCATATTTAAAACACTCTTGTTGTGGAAGGGAGAGTTGTCCTGCTGAAAAATTAAGTCATTCTTTTTGAGTTTTCAAACTCAGTTGATCCAAAAGATTACAATAACATATCCGAGTATATTGCTTTATCTATTTGAAGATAGTCGATCAGTAATCCCAAATCCCAAAAACCGCTAATTAAAATGTTTTTGCCTTGTTTGGCGCACTCAAGATCTTTCTTCAAGTTTTAATACCTTTTCTATCGCATGCAACGCCGGCTCCTTAAAAATAAGTGGTTGTTACCTAATGGTTTAATTAGCTGAAATAGAAATAATAACAGTTAATCTAAAGTCTCTCTTAGTTTTTAAGAATGTGTGCGGCTATTGCTTTAAGTGAATTTCTACTGTCTATGTTTGCATGGGCTCACGAAAAATTTACATTTTTAAAGCTTAACCAGGAAGAAAATATCGGATTTCCATATGATTTCAAAAATTTTATACAATCTTGAAACAATTAACGTGGAAATTTCGTTCAACTCGATATCGTATTCCTGTTCGTTTACAGTATCGTAGCTATAGGAAGAAAGTACTTACCTGTTCCTTGGATACTTAAGTATTGTTAGAATCCCGGATAATATAGAGACAATCACGGTTAATCTATGCAAAAAAAAAATTAATGGATAAAAAAATTAAAATTAAATATGTTCTTTCCCGGATAATCGACGTTACCGGTTAATTGAGCCACGGATAATCGAGGTCCTCTACTCTACTAAAATGGGCCGCTTCCTTTTACAATTTTTCGGATCCGTAACACGATTATCTCTTATAGTAGATGTTTCGAAGGCTTTGTCATTGAAACATCTTCATTTGGCTTTCATTCATTAACATGTACGCACTTTAAATTGATTATTAAAACAAACTGTAAGAAACCACTTAATTTTATATTACAGGCTTCTATGCACCTCAAACTAGAAAACACAAATTGTATTAAAATGATATTTTCCCAATTTTTCTCTTTTCCATAACAATTTTTGAAATATTTCTTTTAACATTTTTAGCAATTTTTCTCAATACAAATATGTATAATCATTCCCATAACAATTTTTCCTAAAATTTTATTCCAATTAATTTCATTCGAATAAAACCAGAAAGAAAAACAATTCGTTTAGCATTCCAATACAACTTTATTTAAAATTGAACTGACACTGTTCTTTTAAAAAACATGTATAGAGTGTTTTTGTAACGCTGATAGACAAATAACACAAAAAATAAGAATTTGAATCCAAACTTTTGTTTGCCACTAATATTTGAAAATGATTTTGTAGTTATGGACACAGCGAATCACTTTTCAGACGTTCAATTATTGCTTGTTTATCAGCATAAACCAGTGACTTGTTTTAGATTCATTGGAAATAATCAGATAAATGTGTCATATTGCACAAACTTCGAGGGCACTTTATAGATCCCTTTCTAGAAATCGTCAAATTTTGATTTTAATAAGTTGAAGTTTGCGGTGGCAATATCCAATTTAAACAATGCCTCTTCTGCATCAATATCAACCATATGGTTAAAAGGAAAAATCTTTCATTTTATAAAGAAGAGCTACTAACGGTTTTCATTAATCGTAACACTAGTGTCGGCTTCAATTTTGAGAATTAAGTTCCATAATGCCACCATGTGTGTTTTCCTGTGTCTAACGGAGTATGCAGGGTCTTTTGTAGATTCTTTGCTCTCCATATGCGGCAGTTTTAATTAACAAACCCATTACACTAAAAATCAGCCTCATTCATTTATTCAAAAGTTACTCAAAGTACTTCGAACTGAAAATCTATTGTACGGCTCTCAATTAAACTAGGGTTTCAACAGTATATTAGTTTTAAAGCGCTTAAAAATACACCCTCTATTTCCAATTCTGACCTCAATGGCTATAGTCTCACTTAAAATATAATTTTATATATATGGTACATATTATATTTCTATTATCATCATCTTTGGTATATAAATACGTGTGTATGTATGTATGTGTTTATATTATGTTGTATGTATATAAATGTGGCAACAACAACAACAACAATGATGATAATAAGTGACAAGTGTAGACATTATGGAGTTGTTGCTGTTGTTGTCGTGACAATACCAACAATTCAAATTGTTTTTTCCTTTAGAGACAACATTCTTTTGCGTCCCTTGAATTGCTGTTGTTTTGACTGTGATGTCCTTCTTCTTGTAAACGAGCACTCACTCACTCATTCGTTTACTCCTATACAAGTGGCCAGATTAAAATCATCGTAAACACCATAAACACACCCAATATTTTGGATACAACTTGCAAGTGGAAGAACACCGCGACATAGTATGCGACTAGCTAAAGCCACAAGCATGTTTTTGTTCAACACAGTTTTACTCGCAATTATAGCGGTAGAAAACCTATTGAAAAAGATAGTGTGAGAGCTTAAAACATCAGCAAATTTATATCGCTATCGTTTTTCAAGCTTTAATTATACAATAAATTTATTTATTACAAATTTCTTTTAACAAATTAAATCATAAGGTTTGTGTTAAATACTTTGCTTAACATTCTATCCGAACTTATGATTAAAAGCGTACTTACAAACATCCGTTCACTATTACGATAACCAAAATCAATGAATTATAGTTTCAACTGCTTCATTAATCACCTTATTCGCCAGTCAAATATTATTCTATTTTCCAAACTAAAAACAAGGACTCGGTCGCTGGTAAAAGATTTGCTATTTGTGGTTGCCGTAGTCTAGTTCGTAGTGTGTTGGTTTACTAGACGAGAGCAACGTCTTGAAAGAAAGAAGTATTAAAAATATATTACTTTTAGTGACTACCTCTTAGCAGTTTTCTGGCTACAGCTCTGAGATTCACTGATTGACATAAAAAAACTTCTGAAGTCTGTCGTTCGGATTCGACATTAAACAGTAGGTCCTGGTACTCATGGATAAAAAAATTGACGCCACCAATGTGGGTGCTGTGAGAAGCTAGGCCGTAACTTTGAGAAAGGGTTATAATGACCAATTATGTAAGTATGTTTGAGTTTACACGGGATAAAAGTGTTGTATTTTATGCTTTAAAGACATTCAAAACTACAGGTCACCGAATGCACGTCTACAAATCAAGTATTTAGTCAACTACTAAAGTATTTTCAAGACTGCAGCAACTAAATAAATAGCTGATTCGTATATTGATTATTATTTTTCAGTTGCGCAATATACCCACATTGAGTTTTTAGAACGCTATTTTATACAACTTGTTGTATAAACAGCACTAATTTGTTTATTATCCCCAATAAAAGTAAAAGTTAGCCTATGTTGGCTTCAGTTACAACGGTCGTCGTTTAGGCATGAAACCGTGTTGTTATGAAAATAATTATTTGCATATGCACATGTATAATGCGGATCTTCTACAATGTCGTTTTGATTTAACGCTATTAAATTCTATTTTTCAAAGGTTGTATGAAACGTTGTCTTATTTTAATAAGAGCACTATGGTAAAGACAATTTCTTGGTTAGATGTCCAACATAATTAACGGAGTTTGAGCAGTTGTTTTTCTTGACAAGGCTCATAAGGCATAAATAGAAGCTAACACTAGGTTAGGTTGTTCGTATATTTCTTCAGTATCAATGAAGTTTACGCACGGAAATTTTAGAGTGCTGTGAATGCTAAAACTCCCGTGTAATCGGATCAAAACATATTTAGAAGAAACAACTATTACCTTTACTCAATAGCGTCTCAGCATATGTATTATAACTCAGATATTCAGTCCACCTATTTCTTATATTATGACCGTTAGGTTGTCTGAAACATTTTGGGTGATACTTTGGAGATTTAACATTAAACACACAGTCGAATATGCGCATATATGCATGGAAGTAGAAAATTACTTCATTATATAGAAACTTTACAGAAGCCGAAACTATCGTCAAGAAAGAAATTCGTTTCTCGTCGCTATATTTGTGTTTACTGAGCACGAGGACAAATTGTTACTGGTGCGACTCGTCATTCTGCGAATTATGTTCGTATTTTAAAATTTTATGAATATTCTATATCCTTCCGATTAGTTTTGGGTTCGCGGCGATTAATTAGTTGCCCAGAACCTATTTAATATCACCATTACCAATAATACCGTCTGCTCAATTAAATATTGCAACATTGTTTCTGCAGCCTCTGCTATTTTTGTTAATACCACTAATTGGGGGCTCTTATTGTTGGACCAAGAATATATATTTACGATGAGTGTGTGTGCATCTTTTATATTTTGTTGTTGTTGTTGTTTCTAAAAAAGATGGTACCATCGCATCACGTTCATTCTCTTCTAAGTATATTAATGTGTAGTCAACAACTTACGTTCCATGTAGTAGTTTGTTATTGTTGCAATCAATGCTGCTGTTGTTGTTATTCTTTTCAACGATTCACAATTTCTTCTTCGATAAACTCAGCAGTCGGCCAAACAACTAAACGAAAAAAATGTGGAGTGTAGTAGTGGGGGAAGTGAGGAAAAATGTGAAAAACGAAAATTTACAAAATTCCATTCATGGATTTATTTTTGCTCGCCTCGTGTTATTTGTGTAGTATTTGTAGTTGTTCGTGAATGTTTTTGTTTTTTTTTTCTGTTATTGTTTTTTGTCGTTATACGAGAAGTTCTCGTTGCAATTGCAAGTTCAGTTATGTTTGTTTTTCTTTTCAGTTTTTGTAGTTTTTGTCTTTCCTTTTCTATCCTTTCTTATCGCTTCTATTTTGTTTTGCACATTCGATGTTATAAAATCGTTTGGCAATTGTAGGTAATTACTCGCATACATGTACTCCCCTCAATTTTTCACTCATTCATCGTTCATTTTGTCCTTTTCTGTTCATTTTCTTAATGCAATTGTTGTTGCTTTCACTTGATTGTTGAAGTAAAAATGTACTCGTACATTTTACTCTCGCGGTTTTTTTATTTATTTCATTTGTTGATTTGTCTGGCTTGTTATCATTGCGCATAAAAGATTTGGTAGGGGAAGGGAGGGAGGGGGATAAAGAATTGAAAATGAAGGGTCACGTTTTATATCGTATTAAGTTTTTTTTGTTCCCCTGTTCCTGTCATTTGTGTTTTTTTTTATCGCCACTTACATTTAAACGATTCCTTTCATGTAATTCTGTTATGTAGCATGTTGCTGAAATGCGTGGGGGGCTGTATAGTCCATGAGAATCGATAACAATCATAGAGTATTTCCTTTACTTTCTTTTTTTGTTCTATTTTGTGTTTTTGATTCCCATTGCTTGCTCGCACTTTGATTCTTTATTTTTAACTTAAACCGAAGCTTATTTGTGCCTGCACACAAATTTTTTTTCTTTCGTTTTTACTATACGAATGGATTTCTTTTCTTTTTTTGCCGCAATTTTCTTTAATCCGAACGGAAGTTGTGTCAGAGTTATAAATATTTTTATGTGTAGGGGGAAAAACCAATAACCCCAAAGCGTTGATTTCTTTTTTGATTTATTCAATGTTTATTTCTAACACGTTTTTATGAAACATTTTAAGTTGTGCCTTCAAATAAAATGTTAAAATTTGCATTGAAATATCTTTATAAGTCCTTGGTAATACTTTTCACCATATTTATATTGCTGGCCAAAGAGTATATGGAAGAGGTTGTGTTTTTATTAAGCTGAATACTTTTGTATGTATGTAAAGGCGACTGCTTTTCAGCCCTTGAGCTCCAACATAGCGTGTCATGGTTTAGGGAATACTTTTTAAGTCAAAATATGATTTCGACTAAATTTATCAACTTTTCTTTCCCAATAACAACGAATTATGCAGATCCATGGCGTTTTTAAAAGATCATTATGCAAGAATGAGACTAATGAGAAAATGACAGGGGAGCACAGGCAAACCGAGAGCTCCTGATGCCCGTAGTACCAGATTAGAGTAGGTTTCTCTGGTCAGTCCCTGAGAGCTTAAGTAATAAATTACCAACCACTCTCTGCCTATAGCGAGCACCAGGCCATCTAGAGCTAGGTAAACTCCGTATTCCCCGGTGAGTGCAGGCCCCTTGTGTGACGTAAATCACCAGAAGCCATTTACTGTAACCCCGGGGGGGGGGGGGGACCGGGACCTACAATTGTATGTTGATTTAACGTGCGCACCTATCCGTAGACTTAATCACACGCCGCCCGTTGCCGGAGCGGTAGTTGAGTTCAATGCGCCCAACCACCGCCACCCGATGCCGGTACCCTCTAATCCCACCATGCCCGAGGGCACAGCGCTCAGAAGAGAGCCCATAACACCGAGTTGGCAATTTAGCACCACCACCGTCTGGGTAATGATACCCCCCTTACTGACGGGTTTCTATCTAGTACTACCACAGCCACTACGTGTACTTCCCGAAGGACCGCACGAAAACCATCAGACCGGTAACCCCACTTCCCGAATGACTGGGAGTCTTAGGTTAACCGGGGGCTCCTGATGCCCGTAGTACCAGATTAAGGCATCTCTGGTCAGTCCTTGAGAACGCCAGAAATGCCAGCCACGCGTACTTAACGGGACAAGCACCCCAAGTACACGTGACTTAAAGGCCGTGCACCAAATATAACCAACATTCTCTGCCTATATCGAGCGCCAGACCACTCAGGGCTAGGTTGAACCCGATATTCCCCGGAGAAAACAAGCCACTGGCGTAAGTACTCACCAGCAGCCATTTCTGTATTCCGGGGGGAGGACCGGGACCTACAGTTTAACATTGACAGACTTGAAAAGCTTGTTCATGACAATCAGTTACTCACAGACCTTTTGCCAGAAGACTGCTGAGAGGTAGTCGCCGAAAGATATATTTATTTCATATTCCTAGCTAGTGTTTAAATAAGCCAACACTCTAACCGCTAGTTAACGGCAACCACGACCAATAATATCACTTCTGTTTTATTTAGTCTTTTAAAACTCAAAATAATTGCAACATAACCTAACGATGTTTACGAAAAGCTAGCAGCCCCTTAAGTTGTAACTTTTTTTTATAAATGAACTATAGATCCTATAACGTCTAGGAGCTGCGAAATAAAATTGGATTTTTTTTAATTGTTATGTGACCACTAAATAAAAATGCTGCTCAACCACATAAATTGAAACAAAAATGTTGCAAAAAAATAAAATCAAAATTACTCTATGGAATAGCTGTTGTTGGCAAAGGCAAAAAATTTAAAACAGAAAAAGAATAAGGAAGACCAAAGTATGAAAAGAGGAATATAAAAGAAGCCAATGAAACACGGTGAAACCTTCGAAATGTTGTTTTTAAGGAGTGCATATTGTGTGGCATGAAGCCGTTTTTAGAGAGAACTCGTGCTAATGGTTTGCAAGCCAATTAAAATTTCTGCTGCAGTTCAAGACAAGGCACAACATTACAAACAAACGCTAAAAATAATGAAACAACAACAATTACAAGAATAAGTGGAAATACAATATATGGTGGTCGTTATTATCTGTCTGTCTGTCTAATCGTTTCTCTCCATCTCAACCGGCAGAACTTCCTTGGGTGGAACACACTGTTATATGCTGTTGCAATTTTTGCAATTCTCTGCTTTTGTTAAACTTTAAAAATTAATAATTTCTCTGTTTATTTTATTATTTATGTTATCCTTTGGGTTTCTTTGCACTTGTTTTTTTTCTTTCAATGTTGCAACATACATGATGTTGCCACAGATTATATGTACATATATTCTATAATAACATTTTTTTCTTCTCTTCTGTTAAAATTCCAAAACCCAAATGATTGACTGTGTATTCTGTTGCTGTATTCCCTCTGCTACATACCATTGAATTTTGATGAGAACCTGTGGTTTCAATTCGAAACAAAAAAAAAACCTTCAAATTTTAACTGTAGTTGACACAATATTGGAATTATTGCGGTTTTTTTATTTTTTTCACTTCTCCATCTGGTTTGAATTATTAAATTATTATTAAATTGATTTTCATATACAAAACTATTGTGCAACATTTTAAAAAATATCATCCACTTGCAAGGAATACAATGTAGTAAATGATGGTTTGATTGATTTATTTTCATTTAATCGAATACAAGTGATATTGATCTTTTAATGGAATTTTAAATGGAATGTAGTTGATGTTTTCTTATATTACAAAACAAATAACCATAAACTATCTGTCATACCATATACGTACGTACAGGATAATTCTAAAGTATCCATATACAATAGATTGAAATTGAAGTGGCTTTTAAAAGATTCCTTACACATAATGGGTGTTTTTTATAGAGTGACACAAGTTTAAATCACAATAAAGCAATGAAATATATTTTTAATATCAATATACGGGTTTTATTGAAAAGAAAATTTTATGAAATTAATGTTTAATTATAATTTCTGTCATGTGGCCGCGACGGCTGGCGCGAAAAAAAAAGTTTGGAATCATGTTCCTATACCTATGTTTGGAATCATGTTCCAAACTTAACAAAAAGCAACTATCAGCTGTTAAGTAGCTGGTCCAAAAAAGCAGTATTCCCAACACTCTATAAAAAACACTTGATACTACGGTCGTTTATTAACTTGCATCATTTTTTTTTTTTTTTTTTGAGGCCAATACTCAGGGGAGTACTACTAAATGCTGTGCATTTTAGTGGAATTTTTGTGGAAAGGACAGTACATTATGACAACAGAATATTGTTTTCTTATATTATTAAGCGCCTTAGGAATGAGACAAATTGCTGTGAATTGATCATTCAAAGGCCAGTGTTATACCTTCACCCTTGAATGATCAACAGCAATTGCCTCATCGTTGCATATTCATTATGGTGAGTGCCTTCGCTAAGTAGGTTTTTCTTTAGCTGTTATCTACTACTTCCCAATAGGCAGCGCTTTGCTCCTGATCATTCGTTTTTCGTTGTCAAAGGTTAAGGTGGAATAGAGTGGAATGTCAGAGAATCGGTTTCTTTGTACATGGACTTCTTGGAAGGCAGGAAGACCCTCTTATTTTTAAATTATAATTTTGAAAAAACCGCAAACTAACTTTTCATTTTTTACCTTTCCTGGTATTCGAACCTGGGCCGTTTGAGTTTTTGTGCAAGCGCTCTAACAACTATACTACCACATAAAGACTATTTGAGACAGTTTCTTACGATAAACTTTCTGTTTCTCTATAAACACATTCAAAACTACAGACTACCGAATGCAGCCTATCATATGAACATACATAATTATTTTAACGACAACACGAGGACATGACTACAGGGCTACCGTTGTAGCCAGCTTAAACTAATTTCTATTTTAGCTTGAAACAGTGATTGTAATAACACAACAAGATCTGAAAAATAATTAATAAAACCTTGAACTGATTTCTGTTTTGCGAAAATTAATATTCAGCTTACAGATCAGATGCTTATTTTGTTGCTGCCGCTTACAGACAAATTAAGTACGTAACTACTTGACGATATTTGTCGATAGCGGCATTTGTTGGTGCCAATTCGGAAGCCTGTAGTCTGAAATGTGTAAACCATTATTGCTTTCCAACTATTTTACTATACATGGCTTACATTTAACCACCATATTTATTGGTTATATTGGAAGCAATTCCTAATTTGTTAGACAATTGTTCAGTACCAACATTAATCAAAATGTCTCGTTCTCAGTGTATACAGTGACAAAACTACAACAAAAATAACAAGAGCATAATTGACCATTATAACCCTTTTTCAGAGTTAGGGCTAGCTTATCAAGTCAAGCCTTATATGAAAATTACTACTTCTGAACCATCTTTATGTAAAGTTTTACATGATTTTAAATTTTGAAAACCACAATAATAGTGAAGAAATATGAAATAAAATAATTTTTAATAATAATTCAGAATAAATCAAAATGCATGAGAAGTACAAGAAAGCCACAAAAGCAAATATTTGCTTAATGGGGGGACCATATCTTTAGGCTGAGCGCTCATGTACATTGAAAAATAATATTGAAAGTTTTTAAACTTATTTCATTAATTTAATTTTTTCACTTGAAGGTATTTAAGTGTTAAATTTAAACATTCTTTAATGAACACTATTAACTATCGGAATTTTTTGTTCTTCATTTTTCGCAATCTTTAACTAGTGTTTTTCAACCCCTTTTTTCGCCTTCTTATAGAATATATTTTTCTTGAACAATTTTCTTTTAATAAAAAAAAAGAATGTCTTGAAGAAGAAAAATAAATCAATTTTTGTAATACTTGTGCCGAAGAAAAAAAAAATACCACGATTGAAACAATACGAAGGCTTACTTTGTTTGAATTTCAGGTTTATTTTTAATAAATTTCAAGAATTTAATTTTTAAAGGCCATTATCCTGTACAAGTTTTTCAAACGACACTACACTGAGCTTCCCACTGTCTGCCAGTTTACGCGTCTGCACCATTTGTTTGTTTTATTTTTTTCGTCTGTTGCAATTTTTACAACAACATGAGCTGCGAGTTAAAAAAAACCAAAAACAAAAACAGACAACACAGAAATCAAAATCAAAAAACAAAAAGGAAAACATAAATAAAAAAATGAACTTAAACTCTGCTCGTTAAAGTTAAAAAAAAAGAAAAAACAATTTCTATTTCAACTCTGGAAACAAATTTGTGGGGTGACCACATACATACATAAATATTTACTCAGATAAATGTTACATGAAGAAAAAAAAATAATATCTGTCAACAAAGTACTCGTTGTGCCACATCATCCGTTAACATATGTTGAAAATGTTTCGTTTCTATCGAATTATCGCAAATCGTTTCATATTAATTGTGGTGAGTGCCTTCGCTAAGTAAGTTTTAGCCGTTATCTGCTTTTTCCCAATAGGTGGCGCTTTTTCTCCTGATCATTCTTAAATGAAAGGTGGCTAAAAGGCACACGCGATGGGAGTTCCCATGGTAGCAACGTAAAGCTGAGATTCTTAGCTAAATAGAGATTGATGATAAATTCTCTATTAAAAATTATTAATTGGAATTTTCCTACACTTTTAAAGGGTATACATACATAACTGGCCTTTACAACCCTGTGTCAGGATTACGGCCTAGCTTCTCGCAGCACTCATGTTGTGTGTGTGCAAATTTTTATCCATGAGTACCGAACGACAGACTTGAGAAGCTTGTTCATGGCAATTAGTTACTCTCAGAGCTTTTGCCAGAAGACTGCTGAGAGGTAGTCGCCGAAAGAAATATTTTTTCATATTTCTTTTTTTGAAGATGTCAGAGCCTGGGAGTCGAATCCAGGGCCCATGTCTTAGTAAGCCAACACACTAACCACTAGACCACGGCGACTACCTTTAAAGGGTATGACAGCATGTAAAATTGTCGGAATAAACCCATATTTTTTCGGTAGTATTAATAATAGGCGCAATAATAGTGTATAATTTGATGGTATTAAGAACTTAAAAATGAAAATCTTTTGGTAGATTGCAATAAAAAAGTTAAGACAAAGAATTATTGAGGAATTTAAATTTCAAATTTAGTAAAGAAACCATTTGTGGTTAGCAGGGACCGTAATCATTATGAGTTTTATAATAAAAATTACACAATAATGATTATATTGTGAGATTTAAAGATTTTCTTCAATGGTAATGATTATTTTTGAGTAATATTAATAAAAATAAGCCATAATCATTATATTTAAGCAATAGAAATAAAACTCAAAAATAATCATTATTTATGATTTTTATTTTTTTCGGTCAAAATAAAACTCACTTTCAATTTATGACTTTTTTTTGGGGTTTTTTACATTAAAAAATTTGGTCAGAACTAATAAGAGAAAAAAATTGTTCCTTTTGTTATATAAAATATCATTTTCTTGCACAAAAATTATATAATTATTTTTTTCATACATCATCTATAAAGTCGTAAATTAAAAGTGAGTTTTATTTTGAGCGATAAAAATAAAAATCATAAATAATGATTATTTTTGAGTTTTATTTCTATTGCTTAAATATAATGATTATGGCTGATTTTTATTAATATTACTTAAAAATAATCATTACCATTGAAGAAAACTTTAAAAATCAAAAATTTAAAAATCATGACGGATATGCAAAGATTGTTAAAAAATAATAATAATGGTGCAAAAAATTTTTGTTTATGTCTGTTCTAAGTGATTGATTTTTTTATTTAAAAAAACGAACAATAATCATTATTTACGGTCCCTGGTGGTTAGAGTTTCGGCTAAATTGCTCAATGTATTGCTGTAATAATTAGTTTTTTAACTAAAATTTTGTTTTCCCAACTGATTTAAAAGCAATTTGTTTTTTTTTTCGTGTGAAAAGAAAGGCAAACCTTTTAATATTTTGGTAACTAAAAATGTCGTATTTGTCTTATTATATTGTGTTAGCTGGTCACCTTATTAAGTACTTGTAAACTGAAAAACGAAAAAATATTTTCGACGGGATCCAAAACATAGACAACAATTGACTATCGATGAACAAGAAAAAAGTCTTGAATTCTTTTATTATATGCTATTGAAAACAGAACAAAAAATACCACAAATAAATATACGAGTATGTACATAAGAAAAGTGAAAAGAAATCCTATTTTAAAGCCACAGGAATAATAACAATCAATGGCAACAATAAGAATATGAACAAGAAAATAAAATTAAAATTTTAGTTTAAAATATACATAAAAAAGTAAAATAGAATAGAATTAAAGAATACATAAATAGTAATAATGACCTGTTAGAAGTATTAAAAGTGTCAGTTATTCAAATTGAATCATCGAAAAACAACTACTTGAGAAAGTTGAAATGGGCTTTAGGGATTTGGTCGGGGTAAACGTTTTAGCGAATATTCTTGGATTATTTGTTTGCTCGATTTGTTTTCCCAACAGAGTCTTTAAAGAAGTTATTCTTTATTAAACTTTCTTTAAATGCTAGGCAGACTTAAAAAAAATTCGATTACTTTCAGAATCATTTTTCGTCTTAATCATGTTTTGTTACTTGCGTTTGTTCCACTTCCTTATAAATAAAAGTATGTACATAATTAAAACGTCCTATTTTTACAATATATCGGCTAAAGGTAAAGGTAATTATTTTGGTTTTCTATTCAGTGTTACTTTTTATTAGAATTTAAAATACGCAGAGTTTTACATCCAATTAAGTTTTAAGCGCTTTTTTTATCTTAAACAACACATCTTAAGCCTCTAAATACGCATATCGTCGCAAGAATTAAAGAACGCTATAACTGACAAAAAATTGAAAATAAGTTTTTTACATACATAACTGGCCTTTACAACCCTGTGTCAGGATTACGGCCTAGCTTCTGGCAGCACTCAATAATTTTTATCAATAATTTATGTCATCGCTGGAGCTAAATCTTTTTTCACCGAGCCATTTCTTTAAGTTTGGAACATAGTCACTGATTGCTAAATCCGGAGAATATGGCAGTAACAATTCGTAACCCAATTCATGTAATTTTGCCATTGACACTGCAAACGTGTTAACCCGTGCATTATCTTGGAAGGTGCGTGGTATAGTTGTTAGAGCGCTCGCACAAAAACTCAAACGGCCCCTGGTTTAAATCCCAGCAAAGGTTAAAAATGAAAAAATTAGTTTGCTGTTTTTTTTTTTTTCAAAAATTATAATATAAAGACCAAGAAGACCATCTACAAAGAAACCGCTCCCCGACATTCCACCTTAACAAATGTCAACAAAAAAACTAATGATCAGGAAAAAAGCCACACCACACAATCAACATGCCATGATGAGGCAATTGTTGTTGATCATTCAAGAGTGAAGGTATGGCACTGGCCTTTGAATGATCAATTCACAGCAGTTTGTCTAATTACTAAGGTCCTTTCCAAAAATTCCAATACAATGCACTGCATTTAGTAGCGGTTTACCCCTAAGTATTGGTCTCGAATAAAAAAAAAATTTTTCTTGGCCATATGGAGTCATTTTTTTAAACCCTAGTTAAATCGGACCAATAAGTTGGCATAATATTCGCCGTTTATTGTTTTTCTCTTCTGAAGGAAATCGATGTGGAATATCACGCGTGTAATCAAAAAAACTGTTGCCATCACCTTATTGTCTGACAAACTTACCTTTGCCTTCTTCGGAACCACATCACCCGGAGAAATTCATTAGTTACAATGCTGCCTCCGGTCTCCGGAGTGTTGTAATGAATCAATGTTTCATCCACAGTTACAAAACGCCGTAAAAGCTCATGCGAATTGCGGTTAAACTGCTCCAAACAATTCTTTGAAGTCATACGAATGCGTTTATTGTCAATTGAGAGCAAACGCAGCACTCATCTTGGAGACAGCTCTCTTAAACCCAGTTGATAATTTAACAAAAACATACACGAGGTTGTATGCTTTGAACAGCAGTTAAACGCAAAGTAAATGTAAAGTAAATCTATTAACAGTCTATACTTGATGGGGGTATTAGAGAGAAGTTGGAAAAGTCACGAACTTTTTGGTCCGCCCTCGTAATATGTTTAGAATTCTTTTACATATCTCACTCCTTCTCTCTATATCTTATAGTAAGGAGCTTCGGGTATTCTGAACTATCTCTTGTACAGCCATGCTCTATATTGCGACAAAAGATATTGCATACTTTAGGAGTGTTTGTTGCATGGCAAATTTTTCGTATGGAAAAATCAATGTTCCTAAACTCCACAAATTTGAGGAAACAGAATACGACTCTGGCTTTAGAATTCAATAAGTGCCGAAACGGTGAGTGGTTTTTGGGAAGAACTTAAGAATAAAAAATGGCAATCGCCTTCCTTATTAAACAAATTTTGAATGATTTTAAACAGTAACTCATAATTTAATGCTACATTCTAGGAAATTAAGTACTACAATTGTTTCTTAGGATTGTATTTTAAATTCAAATGTAACATTTTTAGCATTTTATGCGTCATACATATTTTCTTGTTTATTTTTCTTCAATATGTATTTCGAAAATGCTAATTAACATGTACTTATACGAGTATATATATATATTTTTGTTTTTTTGATCCCTTTTTATGTTTAACACATGATTGCATTCCTTAAAGGTCCTTAGCATTTACATTTGATTTGGCATCGTAGTACGTTCTTCTTATGTGCAATAATGTTGGTCTGTTTGCCTACATGCCACATGTTGTACGTTTATATGATTTTTAGAATTGTTTTTTGTTTATGGTTTTTGTTACTGTTGAAAATGGTGAGAACGATTTTAATTAGTGATCACAGGAACTAGAAAAATCTTATATTTCTTTTTTTGTGTTGTGTTTTTTTTTCTACGTAATGTTTTCTGAAACTTAAAAAGACCAATGCAGAGTCCAAAGCAAATCGTGTCTTACAGTTGTGAGTTAAAATGAAAATAGCAAAACTATGGTTGACTGAAAGTAGAAAAATAAAACAGACATATAATGCTAAACGAACGGACAGACAAGACAAAGAAAAAAGGTTTCTTCTCTTTGCCTACAATTCGAACTTATTTGAAGCGCCACATGAGTACAGTGACAATTTGTAAATTATTTTTGTAAACATTTTACTTTATGGAAATTACAAGTACACATATTTTTTTTTTTTTAATTTAAAAATATTTTCCCTTCATGTTTGACTCATGTTTTCCGGCGAGTTTCAATCTTCTCACATTTAAGGCAATGAAAATCATAAATGGACTCAAAAAAAAAAAAAAAAAAATGTGTACTTCAACTCAGTCTATTAGAAATGATGTTTATTTACTCGTATATACATACATATGTTTAAAACAAATGAAGTCAGCTTTCAAATTATTTAGAATTTAAAATTTTATTAAAGACACATTTTTTTTTCTCAATTCATGGCAATGTTTGTAATATTTTTTTTTTATTTTCTCATTGCAGTTACAAGTTGTATGCTGAATTCTAAATGTAAGTAATAAATCCATGAGAAAATATTGTAAATATGTATTTTGATATACAGTTTATAACAAAAGAAGTGGAACATTGAAACAAAAACCAAAAAAATAAAAGTTTAAAATAGATTAAACGATATAAAGGGTGCGTAAATTTGACGTAAGGAAGTAAATTGTCTGTCAAAAAATGAAATGCCAAGCATCTTTGACATTTATTTAGTAAAAAGTTGGGAAATGTTAACAATGGAACGCTACACTACCTTTGTTAGTGTTGTTGTATGGCAAACTGAACGAAAAGAACACATTTTTCAACAAAATCATCTTTAGTGATGGGACACCATGATAATCGGTTTTTGTCGATAGTGACCTTTGGTTTCAGCAGGATGATACCACAAGCTACACAGCTGGCCGAACAATTCAGTTATTGAATGAGAAATTTCCCGGTCGCGATTTGGTAATGTCAATTGGCCGCTTCGTTCTTGTGATTTAACGCCGCTGAAGTATATTCTCTGGCGCCATTTAAAAGGCCTGGTTTACGTGAACAAACCACAAACAACTGACGCTGTGAAAGAAGAATTTCGTCGTTGAATTGACGAAGAGATAGGCGCAGCTTCATTGCAAAATGTTGTTCAAAATTTTATAAAAAGAACGGACGTCTGCCAGACATTATATTCTATTATTAATTCCTAAATTTATTATGTACGTACGTTTACATTGTGGACCATTTTTTTAACAATCGAATACAAACTCCTTCTGGCAGTGCATTTAATGCTTTATATTAAAGTTTAATGTCCGTATTTATAAAAAAAACAGTTTTATTAATTGCTCATTTGACAATTACTCCATAGAAATATGTCAAATAAGCACTATATAGACCAATTTTATATTTTATGAATACGGGCATAAATTTATATTTTCAATAAAACAAAAATGCTTTAAAATTTCCCATATTAATTTTTGTTTTTTTTTTTGTATAGTACAAGAGCTTGAGTTAGAAAAGGAATATTATTTCATTTATATTACTGCCGCGCTTGTCCTCGCAGAACCATGAATAGCGGGCACAAAAAAATCGGTTATCATGGTACGATAGGTGTCTCCATTGACCGTAATGCTTGCGCCAATAATGCCTCCGCTCACAAGCAGCACCAAAATACGGCAATCATGGTACAGTTTCTCGTTGGCTATGCGGCTTCAACTCTTGAACCAATTGAACTTTGTAAGGTGTCAAACTGAGATCTTTTCGCAAAAATTGACGTAAACTCTGGAGCGAAATTTTCAATACCTAAGAACGAAAAAGAGTTAATGTTGATGTTGATGCTTTGAGTGAACGCACTGTACAAGCACACACACGTCTTGGCGCATCAACAATGAAACCACGAACTATAACCATTAAACTTGGGCATACCGAGCACTGTTGGTCCGCCTTGTGACCAAATTTTGTACGACATTTTCTTGCAATATACGACTAATTGTCTTTGTTTTGGAAATAATGTCAAATTCGAAATAACTGGGGGTTCAAATTTAAACCAATAAATGACCCACCCTATATACCTTGTTTTTATCTTGTGTAGTAGAAAATAATTTATACAAAATATATTTTGAAATTACCTTAAAAACAAATATTAATTGAAGAGCAAACAAAATATTTGGACAGCGCTTTTAATTTCTATTGTTTTAAACATGGTAAACTGGAATTTAATCCCTTGTTATGTCCCATAAGTTGACCATGTAAAAAATGAAAACAAAAGCAAGAAAAAAATTCTATATTTGGAAATGTTGTAATTGTGTAACAAGTTTTAGGCATTTGTAAACCCTTTTCACAATTTGACAATTTAGCAAATTTAATGGATTTGACATGTTTCAACCTTTTTTATTTACTCAAATAACTACAAACAAATCAAAGCGCTTGACAAACCGGAAGTTAAAAAACGTTTCACGTATATTTGTTTTTACGAATTAATTTTAATCTTAAAACAAAAAATACAAAAAAACTAACATTTGTAATACAAAAATAATATCCCAAATAGAAACAGACATATAAGAGTCTTAATGCACGCATGCCAAAGGTTTTTTGTTGCATAAAAAACAAAATTAGAAATTGTCATAAAGATTTAAAGGAATTGAAATTGGTTACAGTGAGAAAGAGGGAGAGAGAGACAGATCTTGTTTGTATTTAAACACAAAATGAATTTTGCTTAGACAGGACATATGTATGTAAGTATGTGTGTGTTTGGGGATGATGATAATGAAACAAACGGTGGTTGTTTTGATTTTAATCTCATCACACTGTTAATTGTGTTACAAAAATATTAATGGAGAATAATAAAATATAAAAATAATTGCAACAGTTTTTAAAATTGACATCCTGTGAAATTTTTTTTTTACAATAAAGATTTCTATCTTTATTATCCTGCCAAAAATATTTTGTAGATTTCGTAATGTTTGTGATTAGTTTCAAAGCAATTCTTGCATCAGCTTTCATAGTTTTTTATTTAAAAAAAATATAATTTTTTTTATTTGAAAATATATTTTTATAATTCATTATTAAATGGGTAAGAGAAAAATTTACGTAAAATTGATGCCACGTTTGCTCTCAAACGACGTGTAACAGCTTACCAAGTGTGTTTGGAGGTGTTTACCCTTATGTGTACTGGCTTTTGCCCTGTTTTGGAACTTTGAACACAACATGATAAAACTTGATAAGCCAAGCAGCAATCAAAACAGTGGCTTTCGCCCTGTGTATCAGCATCATACAAGGCCAAGTGGGTTTGTCAGCCAATAATCCACATTGACTACATTCATAAGAACAAAATAATTAATTGCTAATATTACACCAACTTGTTGCGTTAAAGAGTATTAAAAAAAGTACGAACAAAAGTTATATATTTTTTTTACATCTAAAGCCAGCACTCAGTGGCGACCCCTTCTTATGCAGTACATTGTGCTGGTCTGGGAAAATATATTATTGCTATACACCAATGCAAAGCAAGTTTGCTCACCAAGTGCATTTTCCATTAATTCGGCTACAAATTGCTAGCTTATCCCCCGTATTTAGCTTCGCTTGACTTTTTTTTGTTTCTAGAATTAAGAAAAGGCTTAAAGAGAAGATATTTAACTTTCAAGGACGATTACGGTCAAGCGCAATTTTCTGTTATATTAATTTTTTTGCACACTGTAATTCTAATAATTATCGTTCATGTCTAATGCGCTAATAAGAGCTGCCCAGTTGTTGTAGTTCTAAATATTGTTGAATTTAAGCGATTCCTTTGAATATTAATTTAAAAAGTACCAGTTATAATATTTTTTTTACAGTGTGACATAAAAATTTTGCAACATTTTTTAAAGGCATAATTCACATACAATTGAGCCTGGGACATCAGTTCTTGTAGTTTTAAATATTTTTGAATTTAAGCGAGAATTATTAAATTTAATTGGAAAAGCTGGCAGTTTTAATTATTTTTTATTTTACAGTGTGACATGAAAATTTTGAAACATAATTCATAACTTGAAAAACTACCGGTTTGAATAATTTTTTTTACAGTGTGACATGAGAATTTTAAAACGTTTATCAAAGGCATATATCACCTACAGTTGAACTTTGGATATCTAGGCCGCTATTAAGCGGCTACGTATGTAAACCAGCAGAATGTTCGCTTTATTTGAAATACTTTTATTAATCGTGCTTTAAATCTTTTACGTTTGATTCTTTTTTTTCGTACATCTTTAACAAAAATTGTTCGATTTTAGTGATACTTTCCATATGAAGCTTGACGGCTTAATAAAATATATATGTTTTCTTGTGTTTTTATGCAGTGATTTAAAAGCTGCAGTCAAAGTAGCAAAAATCGTAAAGTTTTTCAATTTCTATAACTTTTTCATTTGATCTACAACTTCCATTGATCAAAAACCAACTGTTGATAAACTTTTCCTGCTTAAAAATCAAACAGTTTGGTTTGACGGTATACGAGTATTTTGGATTTTTCTTGCTAAGCTCGTTTCTATTCGTACATATTTCCAAAACAAGCGCTTTTTAAATTGTCTCATATTTATATATTCATTTTTATTTTCTTATATAATCTGATAATAATATATCATCCTTTTTTTTGTCACTCTGTAGGTAAAAAAAAATATATTTTTGATTTAAATTAAAAATCTAAGCAGATGTCCCATTTGAAAATGAATTCAAGATTGTTTTTTTTATTCTAACTGTTGTCAAGTTAAATTGATTTTTTTTTATTTTTGTCTTTTTGGTTTCTTTTCTAATTTCTTAACGGCCCCGTTTCTATTTTTCTATTCAACAAAATGAACAGCTGGATATTTGCTGTCTTTTTGCACAATGTCTATAGGAAAAAAGCACCCATAATCATTTTGATAGTGAAATAGAAAAATACCAGAAATTTATGAATACAATACAATTCGATCTACTGGAGTAATTTCGAATTTAAAAACTGTAACGAAGAAAATTGGAACAATTAAAACTAAGAATTTTAAAAATTTCTTAGAAATAGAAAATGTTTATATGGAGTGTTAAAAGTTTCCTGTTCCTTTAAAAGGACAGCTTGTAAAAAATATTATAAAAATGTCAAATTGGAAGAAATTTGTTATACAAGCCACACGAGTTTCTTTTGCCATAATGTTGTAAGTTGTAGTCGCTGGTTAAAAACAATATCCTTGATTGACATGTGCCATATTATAGATGTTTATAATTGTTGTAAAAGGAAACAAACAGCGCGTGTTTTTTAATTAAATGTACATACATATGTAGGTATACTTTTATAAAAATTTTCTAAAACTTTAACCCCTTTTATTATGTATCTTGATTTGAACTACACTTCAACAGTAATATTTGTTAACCCTATTACTTGTAAATTTTAAATTAAAATATGTGATCTCGTAGTCTAGTATGTAGTGTGTTGGCTCACTTTGATAAGAGCTCTGGGCTCAAACTCCAGCTCTGAGATCTTGAAAGAAATAAAACATATTCCTTTCGGCGACCACCTCATAGCAGTCTTCTGCCATGCCAAGAAAAAGATTCTTAAGTCTGTCGTCGTTCGGTGTCGACGTTAATCTTTAAGTTCCGTGACTCACACATTATTGGTGCTGTCACGTTAAGCATATACGCAACAACTAGAATGGGCACTTTATATTCAGTTGTTAAAAAAAGGTTAACGAATTGATTATGGTTGCCAATAAAATAATTTAGTTTGCAGGAAAAAATTATTTTGAATGTCAAAAAATTATTAAATTGTGTGTGCCGAAATTAGATGGCAACCGAACTGTAGTTGCGTTACAAGCGGGCAAACAAAAATTTCTAGTTGCAAGTATAATGAAAAAATATTAGTTTCCAGTTACAACTAAAGGTACTTTTACACTATTACACAAGTCTTAACATTTTCGTTAAATTTTGTCGAAACGAAATCTAATGAGTTTTTGTCTGATTGTCAAAAAATCAAAACGGAGAACTCTCATACTACATTTTGGTTTTTAACTATCTTACTTACTTAGATGACCCGTTAACGGGTTTCGGCCTGCCTCATCACTACACTCCAGGCGCCTCTGCTTAGCGCCCGCTTTCTCCAGTTGGTCACAACAATTTATGACAGGTCGTCATCAACCTGGTCTTTCCAACGTAAACAAAGCCGTCCTCTACGCCGACGTCAATGACCTTTGCATCGAAAACTTTCCTCGCTGGAGCAGGTTCTTCCATCCGAACAACATGGCCGAGATGTTAATGCGCTAAACATCACCGACAAGCTCATACAGTTCATGGTTGGTTCTAATGCGAAACTCATCACTATGCCTTAGAGGACCAAAGATCTTGCGAAGAACTATTCTCTCACTCACACACTCCCAGAACAGCTGCATCGGCACAAGACATAGAGAAATACCGAAAGATTAAGCAACTTCTAGAGTGTTAATTTTGCCGCACCAGGGAGGTTTTTGTCTGTTGGCCAGTGTGATTCTTCGCTTGATCTCTAGACCTACATCATTCTTGCTGGTAATGGCGGTGCCGTGGTAGATGAACTTCTTGACCACATCGAGTGTATCGATGCCAGCTCTAACCTGGGAGCCGATTCGTTCATCGTCCCTATTCGTCCTCAACATGTGCTTCGTCTTGCTCTCATTTTCCGCTAAACCCATTTTAGCAAACTCCCATTCAATAGCATTAAAGGCTGCGGTGACATCTCGCTCGGTATGTTGTCTGCTTACTCAAGTTAAAAATAGTGACATTAGGATGCACACCCGCCTTTTGCAAAACACTCTCCATGACGAAATTATAGAGTTCGCAGGATAAGGAATCGCCTTTTCTGATCCCTTACACTATCAAATAAAATGAAAACAGCTGTTTGTGTTTATCTTTTTCTCCAAGGATGGAGATCCATAATTAATTAGTTTTTTCTTGAAATTTTAAATATGTTTTGTATTTTTGCAGTAACTTATTTAAAAACGGGAATAAGTACAATTGTGTTGAATAATTTTCAGTTTTCCATCCCTGATTTTTTCTTGTATTTGTGTAAAAAAGCAACTCTGATAAAGCGAAGAATCTAATTGTTGAGTGCCATATACGACTGTCAAATTTTTCTTACGTATTTTTTTACATTTCATTACTCATTGTTTTTACACTATTATACTTTTTCATTTTATCTGAGTTTTCGACATGTCATACTCAGTGGGATAGTGTAAAACCTGTTTTTTAATAAGTGCAAGTGATGTATAGCTCAAATTAAATTCGTGTATGACATATATTTTCTACCTTTAATTTGCTATTACTTGTACAATACTTTGCAACAGTTTCTGGCACTTTTTAAATAAAAACACAAACCCGATAGCAGTAAAGTTAAACTAATAATTACGTGGCAACCCTTAGCGGAACTTAAGGAAATGGGAAAAAGCAAAAAATAAACCCTTCACAAATAAAATTAAAATACAATTACAATATAACGATAACAAAAGTTACAGCAACAACAACACATGCATAAAAAAAATATATTTAAATATTGGCAAAAATAAAATTGAGGGCAGTGAACGAATAAATTAGTGAAGGAATATCGGTCGCCTTAAAATTGGCATATGCAAGCGAATGGAACATAAAACGTCGACGGCTCAATTCTTTATTCACCTTTGTTTTGTTTTTTCTTTGTTTTTCCTTTTTTTTTTGTTGTGTTTTATTACATTTCATTTATACAAAAACAATAATAATAATAATGAAATGGTAACAACAAAAAACAAAAATGTTCAAAAGAACCTTCAAGGTAAAGGTAATTCTTCTCTAGATATTGTAGTTCAACTGGGGTGTCATTAAATGCATTACAATGCATGTTCGAACTGGTATTTTTTATGGCACGGCACGTACAGTGTTTGCAATTGAATTTAAACTGTAAGTAATCTTAATATCAAAATAATCAGTGCATTCGCCGGAAATTAAGCAGTTACAAAGAGCGAAGCCAGTTTGTGATTTTTTTTTTTAATTTTCAATAAATTTTGTTGAGCACGCTCCAATGGGTAAAGATGGTTTTTCACTCCCATTTTGCAAAAAAAGAGCCTTTAAACTGTACTTAGAGCCGTCAATAAATAATCTTCATTCAGTTTTTTAATTTTTATAAATTAATCATCTACAACAGTACATTATAGAGTAGAGTGCTTCTTTTCAAAATATGTAGCCAATTCCAAGCTATCTCTATCTATCTATTCACTGCTGCATGTGTGAAGCTAGTAATTCTGCGTTAAATGCTAATCCAAACATTAATCATTTAGCTCAGTTTGAGTCATCAGCCTCATACAAACTGTCACTGCTGGTGAAATATGTTTCGGACTCACTGCTCGTGCACTGGGAATGACTGGTAATAAATCATTTGGTGGACGTGGAACTGGTTTGCAAACTATAGGACATTCGCGTAAGTAATTTTTTTTTCGTTTTTTCATATTTGCTGCGTGGTATAGTGATTAGAGCGCTCGCACAAAAACTTAAACGGCCCAGGTTTAAATCCCAGCAAAGGTGAAAAATTAAAAACTTATTTTGTGATTTTTTTAAAATTATAATTTAAAAATAAGAGGTCCCCCCTTTCAATAAGTCCATCTACAAAGTAATCGCTCCTTGACATTCCACTCTATTTCACCTTAACCTTTGACAGCGAAAAGCATATGATCAAGAGAAAATCACCACCTATGGGGAAGTAGCCGATAACAGCTAAAAAAACCTACTTAGCGGGGGCACTCACCGCACTCAACATGCTACGATGGGACAATTGCTGTTGATCATTTAAGGGTAAAGGTATAACACTGGCCTTTAAATGATCAATTCACAGCAATTGGAATATAATTTAACAAAATATATGTTCTGCTGTCATAATGTACTGTACTTTTCACAAAAATACAATGCACAGCATTTAGTAGGGGTTTACCCCTGAGTTTTGGTCTCAATAAACAAAAAAAAAAACAGAAATAACCATCGGTTCCAAAGTACTGGAACTGATAAATTGAAATAGATGTTCTTGCTATTTCATTGTAGTATAATATTTTGTTTACAATTAGCAGCTATTTTTCTTTTTACCTCCATAATATGGTTACCCTTTTGTAGGCTAAAAATAATTTTCTATGAGCAAAAGTACACAAATGAAGATTTATTGTGGAAAGGCAATACTGTGTGTTGACATTACATTGATATGGGCAGTAGATAACGTAAGGCCGAAGCCACGCAATGAGCGGTGAGCGGCGAAAAATTAAAACATATGGAATACCACTGAAGTGGCCACGCAATGAGTGGCATTTCTAAGCGGTGAAGTATAAACATGGCAAAAGTGAAGGGCTTATGATTTCATCTGTACAAAGCCGACTGCTATTATGGCAAAATAGATTACCAAATTTTAAAAATTAAAATATGGCATTTTAACAACGAACCGCACTAGAAATAACGCTCAGTAATAAGCCGCTTGCCGCTCTGCCTCTCACCGCTCAGCCGCTCATTGCGTGGCCTCGGCCTAAGGCTGACGAAAAACGACCAATTTCGTGGATGTACCTTTGGTTTCTATTTTTAGCTTAACGTCTTCTACAAATAGAAATATAAAAAAATAGTCGTCATTAACCACTGTTCCTTTATTGTCCTGAGTGTATAGTTATTTACAATTACATTTGCCAGCCAGAACAACAACAATAACAAGAATTAAAGCAAAAACTATTTCACTGCCTACAGAGGGGCGAAAAACGTTAAAACTTTTACTATGAATTACAAAAACAACTACACAAATAAATGGTTTATTCACTCATTTAATGTTTTATTGTCACGCTGCACGCTGTTGATGTTTGTATATGTATGTGTGCGTATAACTAATCACATGTGGAATATGGTTTTTTTTTTTGTTATTTCGTTGATATAAAGTTGCGCATGCGCATATGAGCAGATGTCATATTATTACTGAAATAATAAACAAAAGTAATCGTACAAAAGAGGGGGTACTCACTCGCTGTCTTTTGTATTTCTGTCATTATTGTTGTTATTAAAACAGGATTGTAGCTGCTGCTATTGCATTTGCTCTTAGAAAATGTATTTGCTTGCAATATACTGAAATTTGTTTTTAAAATGATTGCATTGTCCTTCTATTTAATTTCTGTCTGTCATAACTGTACAATTCTAACTTTATGTTAATGTTGTTTTAAGACTACTTACTTCAACTCTACTGTAAAATCTTTGTATTCTTTTTTTCGTCTTAGATCTTAAAGTATCCACATTTCTGTATCGCAATTTCCTTTCCTTTTTAATATAAAATTAACAACTCACTCACCTTTAAGCTTAGCTTTTAGTAACGCCACGTCAGTTCATGTAGAGTTGGATCTAATTTAGCCAGGCCAGTTACATAGTGTTTCATGTAAATTATGGAATGAAAAAAAAAAAAATCATAAAAAAATCAATCGAATTGAAAACAATCCATCATAATTAGCATTAAAGAAACAGCAGCTGTAAGTTGAGCCTGCAATTTTTCATTCATAAAAACATTCAGAGTAAATGTTTAAATTCATGCAAAATAAAAAGAAAAAATATAATAAAGTTGAACGAAAATTAATATCAAAATTTTAACTGGCTATGATCGGCATTATGGTACTCTACAGCACAATGTAGTATTTAATGGCAGCTAGAGGCTACAGTAATTAAAAATTACACATCAATTGTCGCTGACAAATTTCATTCTTAATTGTGCAGTGCCTTAACATTTTCGAAATTTCGAAACAGCAGCAATATTCGCTACGTAATCGAAAGTTGGTGCGAAACAATCAATAATTACTCCATTTGCTCGATCCTAGGCCGATTTTATTGATCGTGAAATGGACATAGAACTGTTTTTTTTTTGTTATTTTTTTTAAGTAAATGTTCACAATTTGCAACCCTTGTTCTGGCTTAAAAAATTGCGTTAAAAGACACATGCATGCATACATATATGTACTTTATAAACAGTTTTGAAAGCTCTTACATTTTTACATTGATTGCTGTTTCTTGAAAATGATCATATATGTTGAGTGTCGAAAAAAGTATTCATGTGCCTCGAATTTTTAAAACGTCGCACGAAATCTTCACTTCTTGTGATCTTCTCAATATTTATAAAACCTTTAACCGACCCTAGATGAAATACATCTCTCGAGCTTTAAAGGCTTCTCATCAAGTACAGGAAAGGGCGAAGATGCTTATCAAGTCTATTGATTCATTGAAGCATCGGTGTTTGTCTGTTCTTTCGGTACTATCACTGGAGGTACTCTGATGAAATAAAAACATTAATTCCTATTAATCGCATATTCTTCTTACGTTCTACTCGCATCTCTCATAGAGCACATCCTTTTATAGTTGATTGTCGAGTAAATCACGCACAGTCTAATGTAAGTTGTTCCTGTCAATTATGATATTAAATGTTTAAATCAAATTTGGACAAACATTTCACAGAACGTACTCGTATTTTCCTAGATCACCACAATTTACTCATGAGTAGGAACCATCTCCTGAGTGCTGGCCTCAATGAGAGCATAAGGCTGTTTTGTAAAGCTTGCATTAAACTATTAATGATGGCTTGCCAAACTGTTTTAAACAGATATATCCACCCAATTTGACATTCTTAGCTGTCAAACCATATTTACTCTTATATTATTATACCTTTTTCTTCTTCTTTTTGTTAATACAGTAAACACACTTACGTGTCTTTACATAAAAAAATCAACTCTGATCCATAGAAACACTGTAACTTTTTTAACATTTTCAAAAATTCTAGTGTGCAACAGTAGTCTAGTGCAAGTGTTGTGGGTTCGATTCCCACCAAAGACCCTGACCTACGACACTACACCGAGCATATGGCCGCAAGAATTAAAGAACGCTATAACTGACAAAACATTTAATGTTCACTAGAGCCAAAAAACCTGTATGAAAGTAGAAGGAATATACTGGTATTTTTCAAAACGCAGACGGCGTAAGTGAATTTCTTTTCATCATAAAAATCTGGGACTGGGACCAATCGACGCGTATTTTTTTCTGATAAAAATGATGCAAAAAAACTTATTTTCGATATTTTGTCAGTTTCAGCGTTCTTTAATTCTTGTGCCGATTTGGTCTTAGCCACTTCGCTTATAAAAACTTACTAGAATATAATTTAATATTATATTATAATTTAGTGAATAAATAAGTAATAAATAAAAAAAGTCTAGCCGAAGACCAAAAAACTCATAACAAATAATTCTAAAAATCGTTTAATAAGTGTTCACACCACAGCGTTAAAAGTGAAAATCACTGTATGCACTGTGGTTTACACTATCCGATTTCCTTATCACACTTAATTTTTTTGACATCATTTTATTACAAAGTAAATGTGCCATTATTAACATCGATAGTTCTCATGCAACCAAACAAACATGCGTTATAACGTTATTATTTTAGAATGTGTAGGGTATTTTAACAAAATTTTAACCCAATTTCGAAACAAAAAAAAAATATTTCTTTTTTTGTGTTTTTTTTTTATTGTTTTCATACCTTTCCAAATCAATCCAATTTTTCATAATAAAAAAAAATTTTTGATGACCGTAAAACTACAATAAAAACAATAAAAAAAAAATAATTAATTTTTAAAGCAATATTTTTTAAAGAATATTCGTATAACCAATGAATTTTTTCGCATACCGTATTTCGTAATAATATTTCGAATAATTTGATTTGGTTTTACTGTTTTTCTTTTTTACCTGTGTGATTACTTCAAACTTTTCGTTGTTGTTATAAATTTTTTCTTAAAGAAATAAAAGAAGACCAGTTTTTTTTTCTAAATTTAGGACAACAGCCAAAAAATAAAAAATTAAACGCCCAAAGTCTCTCTCACAAACAAACCAGAGTTGAAAATTCTAGACTTAAGCTGCATAAAGCATTAGCATTCATATACATATGTATGTACGATATATACTAATATGTGCCAGCAAGTTTAAATAAATCTCTATTCTATGCAACAGTTAAAGCTATTCTTTTTCACATTAAATATCTTTTATTTTTATAAAATATAATTCACTTCCTCCCCTTGGCCAGTATAAGAATTTGATTTTTTTTCTTCTAAACTCTCTTTAGGAATAAAGCGAAGAATAATGGAAATTAATGGTACATTCTGTTCTTTTTTCTTTCTCGCTAATGCTCAAAATGTTAAGAAGACATTAAATTTTTATATCTGTGAAGAAATGTACACTTAAAAAAAATTATGAGATTAAAATATTTTTTATATTTTATTACGACTCTTTAAAAAAAATTAGTCAGTAACTACAACATAAACTTAAAATTAAAATATTTATTGTTAAAAATGAAAATTTCGCTTAAACCGTTCTCAAGATATAGAAAAATTAATATTTTCCTTGTATGGGAGGTATCATACCCCAATTCCGCCCATTTATGTATGTATGTATAGACTGCTTCGACAACAAATGCCGTAGAGTTCGACAAATTAAGTTGTGCAAGCCTGAAGCGGTAACGGAAATTCACAAAATTGTTTAGAAGATCGCCCTGCGTGAGCCCCAACTAAAATGATAGGAATTTCTGAAAGTAATGGTGAGGAAATGTTTGCTCTCAATAGAAACAAGAAAAACCCTTAATAAAGATTTTTCAATGAAAATGCAATATAGCCTAGGTTTTGCATGACTGGCACATGGGTCCATTACTCATACCCGAGACATAGAAAGAATTAAATCAATGGACTAGAACGGGCGAATCGTTCTCAATGAAGGCGAAGACAGTTTCATCTGCAGGCAGGGTAATGGCGTGGTGGGTGGGATAACTTTTATTGTTTATTTTTAAAAAGAAAAAAATCCATAACTGGCGAGAGTATTATGGCAACTGATTTATTGCAGCGTTTAAGTGATGAAATAAAAAAAAGTCCGCATTTTGCTAAAAAGAAAGTGTTGTTTATTTAAGACAATGCCCCGTTTCACACATGCCCTATTACAGGTAGAGCTGGAACTCGGCGTGGATTTGCATTGCAATTAAGTGACGTGACCCAAAGTGTGGAAGGGTCATGGCCAAATACGAATTTTCTACTCACATGTGACTACTGCATGGGGGGTGTGATGCACCCTTCCATGATCCATGCTTCGAGGATTGATGTTGATTTTTTTCTTTTTTTTTTTTGCCAAAACAATAATTTTTTTATACCTTCTTAAAAAACTATGCAGAGTAAGAGATTAATCCAACTCTATCGATTCGTTGAGGCATCGGTGTAATGTGGCGTGCGTTTCATTGTTCTATCGGTACACTACAATGGGAGGTGCTCTGATCAAATAAAGGACTTGATTTCGGATAATCGCATATATTTACAGACTACTTTTAGTTGATTGTCCGGTGAATCGCACAATGCATTATAGAGTAGTGCTGGCAATGTATTGAGTAATTCGTCCGGAGTATCGAGTATTTGTACTCTTTTGTAGATACTCAATACTTAAAAGTAAGTACTCAATGCTTTAAGAGTTGTATTTATTCTTCGAAGTTGTATGGAAAATGTAAACTTTAACGGCCAAAACAAAATTCTATCTAAAAACACAATACTTTATGAAAATGTTTTCTCTTAAAAATAAAATCCGTTAAAAGTATTGAGTCGTATTGTGTACCCAAATGAAAGTACTCAATACAACTATTGAGTAATGAAAAGTAGTAGCATTTAACAGCACTATTATTGAAAGAATTCACTCTTTAGCCGCACCGCTCGTTTATGGAACAATTTTCCAGCGAGTGTTTACCTGCCAATTACGATATCAGCAAGTTTAAATCAAAATTTAAAAAAATAAATTTGCGGTTTTTCAAAAATTATAATTTAAAAAATAAGAGGTTCCTACATAACATAACATAACCTAAATTGTGAAATGAATTATTAATTATTTTTGTCACTTGAACTTAAGAAGATGCAACTTTTAAGTACGAGTAATGAATATGTTACAATTTTAAGCCACATTTTAGCAAACAATTTTCTTCGAGTGTAATATTGCCATTAACTTAATTCTTTTCTTGTTTATCTGACTGTGTGTCTTTATAAATTTTGTTATTCTTTACCTTTTTATTCAATATCTTATGAAAAAAAAGCGGCTTTTGTTTGAAAATTCCAGGAATTACCTTAAGCGAGTTATTGGCCCGCAAAAGGACAACATAACATACACGTAAACACGCACACATACACGTACAAATGCAAACACCCTATTAGTTGCAGCATCATCAACAATAACATCATTATCATTATTTTCTAAACTTTATCAACAACATCACTAGAGAAACAGCATCAGAAGAGGATTTTTTTTCACATTAATGAGAGTATTTTTGAACAAGAAAATTATATTTTTCTTACCGCCTCAGCAAATGATCGTTGTTTTGGTTTCGTGGAGAGTATCTTTTTTTTTGGACTTTTGTCTGCATTTGGCCTTTAATTTCAATTTATTTTTGTTGCTGTAGGTTTGTTTGCAGTCTTTAGAAGATACCAGAAGTAAACATTTTTCAATGTGAACCTGAGATTTAAAAAAAACAAAAGTTACAAAACTAAAGAATATCAGCTAAAATAGAAGAGAGCGGTAGAGAGGTAAACAAATGAAAAAGGATGCAAGTCTAAATATTGACAAGAAAAAAAAAGAACAAAAAATCTTAAATAATGTAAAATACAGTGATTTGTTTAGCAATGTTGAGTTTTGGGTCAAAATAATGCCACGGCTAACTTATCGTTGTTTGTGATATATTTTGTTTTGCCGGAAACACAGTAACGATTATTAAGATGCATACATACATACAACCCTGTGTTACGGTCTCGCTCTTCGCGATTATTAAGATAAACACTAAAACTTGTGTAATAAAAATATACAAAAATAGAAAAACTGGTTAGCAAAAGTATATTTACTTAACACAGAAACGTTATACTTAGGAGTTGGAATATAGAGATATTTGCTGATAACTGGCATAATTGTTCCGGCGGTTGTCAGGTCAAATGGTTTCTATTCTCTAAAGGGAGAATCTCTGATAAACTGTTTTCGCTAAGTGGGACAGACTAGTGTGTTGTCTTAGTAGACAAGAGCTCCGGGCTCAAACCCCAGCTCTGACATCTTAAAAGAAAGAAATTTGAAAAAATATTTCTTTCGGCGGCTCCCCCTTAGCAGTCTTCTGGCAAAAGCTCTGAGAGTAACTGGTTACCATGAATCAAGCTGCTTAAGTCTGTCGTTCGAAGCGGTACTCATGGCTAAAAATTAACACACACAACATGAGGGCTGCGAGAAGCCAGGCCGTAAATCTGAAATAATGTTGTAGTGGCCAATTATGTATGCATATATGTATGGGACAGACTTAAGCCTTCTAAAGGGGAAACTTATGGGCCATTGCGGCCTAAGGTACAACTTGAGCAAAATTGGTATCCCCGCTGCCTATCAGAACACATTCCTTGTGATTGTTCGGCTTCATTACCATTCCGTCGTGCGGGAGTTTAATATATCTAGAGTTAATGATTCCACTTTAGGTTTTTGACAACAAAATTTTTAAAATCTGCAATCCGTTTTCGGCTATTTATCTCCGAAACTAGACGAGATATTCGAAAACGGATTGCAGACTAGAAAAAATTGGGGTCTAAAACCTAAAGAGGCATCATTAACTCGACATATATGTATAAAAAATAGGAAATGGCGGATAGAGCACATAAACTCCCGCACGACGATTCATCATTCATGGTGATTCCACATAAGCTGTAGCACACAAATAGAATCGAATAGAGCTCGAATTTCTGAAAGGCCTTACTTTGGATTCTATCTTATTTGGTCGCGTTGCTTTTTCGCCTCTAATAATAATAATTATAAATTTATATATGTGCTCTGACATCAAACTCGACAGAGGGATCAAGGGCAAAACAATTAATATTTTCTCAAAAACAGTCAAATTGCCTTAGGGGCATTTGCCTCTCATGATATGAAATCTAAATTTTTCAAATATTGCGCAGATTGATGCTTAGAAGTACAATTTAGCTGTTTTGGATATCTATACACGGTACGAAAACACAGCTGTGGATGCAGTGGTTAGGAGAGTAATCTGTGGCACAAAGTAGAAAAATATGTTTATTTTTATTAGCAAGAATTTTTTGTGTGCTGACTTCTGCTTAAGGCTCTAAAGTAAGTTTTAAAGGAACATTTGTTGAATAAACATCTCAAAGCAATAGAGTTATTCTGTAATTTCTTCTAATTAATAACCATTTAAATATTTTCTGATTATCAACGTCATTCATTATGCTAACAAGTGCGTTACATAACGATCTGCAATTCAAAAAATTGTATAAATATTTTACAAATTTTTTTATAATCATGTTCTACTGACATTTACTTACATATCGTCTTCAAAAGTGAAAAAATGTTAATATGCACCCCTTGGGTAACAAATACTGGAATGTGTTAGAAACTTCAAATACAATTTCTTGTTAATTAGATAAAAAACAAACACAATATCAGCTTAAAAAATTTTAGGTAATTAAAAATAATATTTTTATTTACTAATTGTCTCAAAATATGAAACCCGTCCTTTACCAACCACTGTGCAACTAAAATCTATAAAAAGAAGCAACAACTACTCTATAAGTATACCATGGTTTCTGCTTCTTATAATAATTTTGTTCATCTTCCCTCCTATTGGGTTACCGTTTTGCTTTTATGCGAGTAACTATACTCGTTGTGATCATGAGAACTTTGAACTGATCGTAATACGACATACTACTTGCTCATGTAAAAAACAAACAGGATATCTTACGAGAATTTCTTTTCTTTTTTTTTGTCTTCTCTCAAATCATTTATTCTTTTATAGCTAATTTTATCTGTCTGTATAGCTGTCAATAGAAATTCTTGTTGTTTTTTATTTTTAATATACAAGTACCACAACATTTTGAATAATTTCACATCATAAAAGGAATCTGTAGGAAGTCCTGTCATAAACAAAAATGGAAATAAGAATTGTATTGCCATATAACAAAGATAAACCAAATTTTAAGTATCAGCATTGAATGAATAATTTTTACCAACAAAAATTAATTCATATTTATTCGTAAAAGCAAGAAAAAACTGCTACTTGATTAAGTTTGCTTGAGGCATTCAATAAAGTTTTATTGGTACTCAACAAAGCTCAGTTCCATATGGGTCATTCCAAGTCAAATTAGCCAATGGGTGTAATTCACCCCAACCCCCCTCAAATTTTATGATTTTTTTTTTTTTTGTAGAAATATAGTATATCATAGAACTAATTTAAATACTAAGTTTGGGGGCACTGACACATCTGGATCCGGAAATATGAGGTCTTGAAAATCGGAAAAAAATGCACAAGTAATACTTACTTAATTTTAATTTTCTTGAAAAGTATTATAGGAACGCATCTCGTTAAAGTCGCATTTAAAAGCGTATTAAATTTCCTTTGATTTAATATGCAACATGATTTATTTTTTTTTTTGAAAAGTCGGAAGCCTATATCTCCGAAAGCGACATTTTTAAAAATTTGAAAAAAAAAATTATGCCAAAGATAGTTTTCTTCTCTACAGTTATGAAAAATTTCAGAGTGGAGGTCTTTTTGGATCAATAAATAAAAATCAAATCAGAAAGGAAGATATTTTACAAGGAGATAAAAACTATTCTCATAGGCGTGGGATAGTGTACGGGGTCAATCGGGGTCAATTGTTGGGTTGAAGGAAAAAAAAAGCCCACAAAAAGCTCCACAACTGCCTGGAGTAAGACTGGCCCTCACTAATATTTTACCCCCAACTTTTTTTCCGAACATACCTACCCACTATCTCCACTCCCTAAAGGGGCTACAGCACAAAGTTTATAAAATTTGCTCCTACCACTCTAGGAAGTGGAGATAGGGGGTAGGTATGTTTTATATGAATTTACTTATGTTAAAATTTTTAAAAATTATTAAATTTTTACTATTAATTCATTAAGTTTATATATTTATGCATTCATATATTCATTCCTGAAGTACTAAATGTACTTCGACCTGTAGATCTATTGTGCAGATTTTATTATCAAAAAAACGTTGAAGGTCACAAATTTTAAAATGAGCTCCTCAAAAGTTTGCAATCAATCTTTGTAATGATGGATCAAAACTAATATCCTATGGGCCCATTCTGGTCGGTCGTTTGTTATTCATTGTTTCGGTTAAGCAATATTATTTTCAAAGAATTACATATATATACATATATATATGAGTTTATACTTAAAAAGGCGTACTAGAGAAAAATCTCACACACATGATTCAAATCCAATTTTTAATAATTAATGACCTCATTTTTTGTTTTGTGTTAAATTGGCTAAAAGTATAACATAAAAAATGTGTCTTTTTTCTGTTTTTTTACATTTTAGATACTTATGTTGGCTAAAAGAAGATCCATGACTTTCAGGCATTTATTTTTAGAAATTCCAAACAGACAGAATTAAAAAATCGTGATTTTGATTAATTTTTTTTCTAAAAATATCTTTCACTATTATCTTTTGTTATAGATTTAATAGAAACAGTGCAAAATTTACAATAAAAATAAAAAAATAACAAAAAACTTAAGAGGACGCAAATAAAAAGAAACACTGATGCAGATATAATGAAGAATTTTTTTTTATATGTACACAGATTTCTTGGAGCATAAATCGTGTGACGATTTCAGTATGTACGAGTATTTATTTTTTTCCTTTTTTCTTTTAAATTCTAAAAAGGAGAAAAAAAAAAATCATTGGTAGTTGAAGGGCTGAAAAGTATTTGAAATAAAGGGGTTGTTGTTAAACATAACGGAGTAGTAGTAGTAGGGTGATTGACTGATTGTCAGACAGCCTTTGAAACAGCAAAAAGTATTGGTTGTTGTTGTTTTTTTTTTTTTCTTATTTAGCATACCCTCGGGCAATAATACTTTCAATAGAAAAGTTTCATTTTGAAACATTTTCGAGTCTCTTGTTTGATTTGTCTGATGGGTGCTTGTCAATAATTGAAAAAAGGCTTTTTTTCTTATCGTTTAAAAAAAACTTAATAACAAGCATTTTAAGAGGTGTTTTGTTTGAAAAACAGTAGTAGTTGCAAAATTACACTGAGCGAAGCACATTCGGTTGCTATGAATTTGAAAAAAATTAAATATAGGCTGGGCAAATTTGAGGTTAGGAAGTGAATTTATTGGCTTAAAAAATATTTTTTTTTCAAATTCCATTTTATTGATACCAATGTAAAGTAGAAATATGGGGCTTCCTTTTCACAAAATTGTGAACCACATTTTGCAACAAAGCTTCTCTTACTCACTATATCGTCGTGCGGAAGTTTATGTGCTCTATCCGCCATTTCATATTTTTTACATATCTCGAGTTAATAATGCCACTTTAGGTTTTTGACCACAAATTTTTTAAGTTTGCAATTTGTTTTCGGATATCTCGTCCAATTTCGAAGATAAATAGCCAAAAACGGATTGCAGATTTTAAAAATTTTTGTGTCAAAAACCTAAAGTGGCATCATTAACTCGAGATATCGTCGTGCGGGAGTTTAAGTGCTCTATACGCCATAAATATAAAATGTGCTCTATCCGCCATTTTATATTTCCCGACTTAATGATGCCACTTTAGGTTTTCGACCCCAAATTTTTGAAGTTTGCAATTTGTTTTCGGATATCTCGTCCAATTTCGAAGATAAATAGCCATAAACGGATTGCAGATTTTAAAAATTTTGGTGTCTAAAACCTAAAGTGGCATCATTAAGTCGGGAAATATAAAATGGCGGATAGAGCACATAAACTCCCGCACGATGATATATTGACTTATAACCTTTTAATATTTATTTCTTTATTAATTCACTTTTTTCCTCTCTCTCTTTCTCTTTGACAGATATTTGCCTGCATAAACATATGGTAAGTTTATTACAACAACAATTGATATATAGAGAAGGACTAACCATTACAACCCTGTGTCAGGGTTACGGCCTAGCTTCTCGCAGCACTCATATTGTGTGTGTTAAAGAACGACAGATTTTGAGAAGCCTTTTTCATGTCAATCAATTACTCCCAGAGCTTTTGCCAGAAGACTGCTGAGAGGTAGTCGCCGAAAGAAATAATTTTTTCGAATATCTTTTTTTTAAGATGTCAGAGCTGAGATTTGAACCCGACGCTGTCGTCTTAGTAAGCCAACACACTAACCACTAGACCACGGCGACTACAAAATACTGAAATGATATTGGCTGTATTAATAATAAATTATTTTGATTTTCAATTGGCTTATACTATTACGAATTATGATAAATATTTTGTTTTAAAAACTAAAAATTTTATTATGAATTAGGTATTATTAGGTATTTATACATATTATATTCATTACTCGTACTAACACTTTTTTTCTAAAAGAAGTTGATTGGAAACTATATTTTTTTTTCTTACAAATTTTTTTTATCTTTTGCCTAAACTTATTAAAGTAAACTTAACAAATTCAAGTTTTCAACTTTGATTTAGTCGAAACAATATCAAAAGATTTTTAGTCTGATTGTCAAAAACACATATCAAATAAAATGAAAACGGTGGACATTTAGTTTTCCATCCTTGATTTCTTTTCTGGTAGGCCGGTAGGTAAGTCAAATGGCCAGTTAATCAAAAACATGATCAACTGCAATTAGCACAAGGTGTCGTTTTGAAACCGTTGCAGGACCTAACTGAAATCACCCAAAAGGAAAACAACTACAGCCAAACAGAGCTGCCCATTAAGTGAAGTAAAGCAAGGGGGTGCAGATTTGCACATTGCGCCAAACTATCGAAAAAAGGCATCCCAAAAAACGTCAAACGTCTGACTGCCAGACCTGGGCAATCACAAAGAAAATGATACACAGTCTCCCTCTCAAAAGAATTCCCGCAACTTCTGCAGTGCGGATTAACCTTTTCGCTGCGCAATTCGTTTTGAGATTTTGTGCCTGCTGTGCGCATTTATTTTAGTAGTTTCATCTTTATTCGTGTTGAGCAGTTTGACCATTTAAACGCTGCGAATTAATTCGTGTTGAGCTGTTTAAAGAAATTAAGTATTGCGAGTTTATTCGTGTAGAGCAGAAATTGATAAATATATTGTGCAGGTTTAGACAAGTTCGTAATTGTTATTATAATTTTTATAGCGAGAATACTCGTCTGGAGCAGCGTACGAAAATAAAATTAGAGCGAGAATATCCGTGTAGAGCAGTTAACGCAGTAACATTGGTAGCCTTAAATACGTATTAAACAGCAAAAATAATCGTATAGAGCAGAAAACATGAATAATACATAGTAAAAATAGTCGTATTGAGCAGCTAACTAATTTAAAACTAAGCGCGAAAATATTCGTCGGGAGCGTATGATACACAAGTTTTTTTTGCGAATATATACGTGTGGAGCAGCGAAAGGGTTAAAGGGAAGGCCAAACCTCTCTGCATGTTCACCGATCAGCCACCGCTATAAGCTTTGACAGGGACTGACGACAAATCCCCAAGATTCCTAGAGTCTTGCCCCGGTTATACCGAGGCCAGAGTGTCCTAGAAACAGCACAGGAAGTGATGGAATTCCACATGTTCTGTGCTTTCTCAAGGAAAAACTTGGATATCCTTTCCTTAATGGCAGTCATAGGGCAGTGAACATCCGAGTAGGAAGCAACAAACTCCCCTCCGGGAGAGGTTCTCCTAGCAAGCTCATCCGCCTTCTCATTTCCCATGATACTCCTATGACCAGGAACCCAGACAAAGGATATGCCACAAGCGTCCCCAAGGAGCTTCAGCTCCTCATTACAGCTTCTTTTCTGGTATTTGTGTAAAAAAGCAACTCTGATAAAATTAAAAATCTTATTGTTTAGAATAATTTCTGCATACGTATTTTTGACATTTAATTACATATTTGTTTACACTATTATACTTTCTCATTTTATCTGAGTTTTTGACATGTCGTTATGCTCAGTGGGATAGTGTAAAACCAGCTTAAACTGTTCAGTTTAGCAATTTAATTTTATTAAAAATATTTCGTAGAAACGAGCTCCTTTTTTTCAGTGTATTTTGATGTGCTTGCTGTTGTTGTATAAGAAAAAAAAACTCAAAATCAAAAAATTTGTTAGTCCTTAGCATTGTACCCTGTGTCCACAAATAATTCTTGATTTGTATACTGATTTTAGTTTTCTCATTCATTTTAAGAAAACCTTTCACTTGTATTGTTTCTTCAAAAAACTATTTTTTTTGTTTGGCTTGAAGGCAAACAAACAAACAAACAAAAAAAAAACAAAAACGCGACAATTGCAAATAAAAAAAGGATAAATCCCAACAATTGTGGCACTACACAGTACAAATTTTAACACACAATTATGGTCACATGCAACACATCTGAAAGAGCAGCAGCACCACTTACACATGCTAAAGAGTATTAGAAAATTAACAAACGCAGCAACTAAGGAAGTAGACGAATAAATGTGGAGTAGACATTTTCGTTTAGGTAATGCCGTTGAGCTCTCTTTTATGCAACCAGAACGTATAAAAGAAAACCAAAACTAAAGGATATTCTTACATAAAAAAGTTTATGACATTCGATTAACAAAAGAAAATAACAAAAACTATGGAAAAGAAAACAAATTACACAACAAATTAAATGTTGAAAATGACAAGTAAGCAGAAAGTTATAAAATTCAACTAACAGAGAACATAGCAGTCTTAATTTCAAGACGGTTTTTTTTTTTTTCTTTTATTTTTATTTTGTTTTTTTAACCACCATGCGAGTCTGGTTAAAAATAATCGGCTTTGAAACGCAAAAAATTTAATAATCATTCCGATAAGAAAAACTCATATACCGGAGATTCTTTGCCGTTTATAAATTTTTTGGGTAAATCAAGATCTTTATTGACATCATTCTACAGTTTTTACATGATAATCGTCTCGGAAAAAAGCAAATTTTTCTATGAATTATTGTTGCACCACCAGGAGAAAACTCTGTTCACATTTTAAGTATGTATTTGAAATCATGGAATTCCTTTTTTCGGGTAATATTTTAAAAAAAAATTTACAAAAACCGCTGCGGCGTACTTGAATTTGCTTTTTTATTTGATTGTTATACGTTCACCCTTGAATAATCAACAGCAATTGCCTCCTCGTTGCATGTTGATTGTGTGGTGAGTGTGCCTTCGCTAAGTAGGTTTAGCTGTTATCTGCTACTTCCCAATAGGTGGCGCTTTTCTCCTGATCATTCGTTTTTTGTTGACATTGGTTAAGGTGGAATAGAGTGGAATGTCGGGGAGCGATTTTTGTTTTTGTAGATGGTCTTCATTTTGAAAAAACCGCAAACTTTTTCATTTTTCACCTTTGCTGGGATTTGAACCTGGGCCGTTTGAGTTTTGTGCGAGTGCTCTAATCACATATATCAAGCAAATATGCTTTTGGCAACCAGTTTCACGCTACCTGAAGACTGTAATCTTTCGCTTTTCACTATGTTTTCTTATGCTTAGACAGCAAACGAAAGCATACTTTCGATATTGTGAAACAAGCTGCTGAAATTCACTTTTGTGCAAAAAAAACTTCTTTTTTATTGAAATAAGTTGACAATTAAAAAATTTTCTTCAATATTTATACAGGGTGTTTTTTATTGAGGTATAGAACTTTAAGTTGGCATCACTTTTTTAACTGGCGGCCATTTTGTCAGCTGTCAAGTGATTAATATTTAGTTTGGTTTGCCATTTCATCATGAACAGGTTGACACAAGAACAACGCTTGCAAATCGTGCAAATTTATTTCGAAAACAATGGTTCAGTTCACGAAGTTTACCGCAAGCTCCGTCCATTTTATGGTCGACATAATCGTCCATCAGAGCAATTAATTCGGTTAACCATGGATCGTTTTCGCACTACGTTTACTCTATGTGATAATACGCATCCGCAGAGACGTCGAACAGTGCGCACCGAAGAAACAATTGCCGCTGTAGAGCAAAGTGTTGAAGAGAACCCGAATGAATCGATTCGTCATCGTGCACAGCAATTGGAGCTTTGTCCATCAACTTTATGGAAGATTTTGCGCAAAGATCTTGGCTTGCGACCTTACAAGATCCAGCTTGTGCAAGAATTAAAGCCGCGAGACCATGCAATGCGTCGTGATTTTGGTGTATGGGCCGAAAATGAGATTGATCTCGATGCTGATTTTCATCGCAAAATTTTGTTTAGTGATGAGGCTCATTTTTGGTTGAATGGCTACGTCAACAAGCAAAATTGCCGCATTTGGAGTGAAGAGAATCCACATGAGACCCTTGAGACGCCATTACATCTACAAAAACTGACTGTTTGGTGTGCTCTTCCGAAATAATGCTGGAGAGTCAGTTACCGTTAATGGAGACCGGTATAGAGCCATGATAACCGACTATTTTGTTCCCGAATTGGATGGCATGAATGTGGATGAGTTGTGGTTCCAACAAGACGGCGCTACATGCCACACAGCGCACGTCACAATCGATTTATTGAAGGAAACATTCAATGAGCGCACAATTTCGCGGAATGGACCTGTCAATTGGCCACCAAGATCGTGTGATTTGACACCATTGGATTATTTTCTTTGGGGATATGTGAAGTCGCTCGTCTACGCCAACAAACCAGAAACGTTAGGGGACTTGGAAGCCAACATTCGTGGCGTTATTGCCAACATACGGCCCCATATGCTCGAAAAAGTGGTTGAAAATTGGACCTGTAGAATTGGCTTTATTCGAGCTAGCCGCGGCGACCACATGCCCGAAATCATATTTAAACATTAATGGCATAAAATTATCCTTCCAATAAAGCCAAATTGATGGACATTAAAACGATTTTCTTGTGTTTTATTTCAATTCGAAGTTCTATACCTCTAAAAAACATCCTGTACTTCTTTGAACTAGAACGTCCTTTTGAAACTGTAGTCAAATGCCAGAAAAATGCATTTTATATTCAACCCCAAACAAACCCCCAAAATGAAATAAAAGACTGCAGTGGAAGGCTCAAGTTTTTCCAAACAAACACAGACTGCTAAGATCTTATTGACGAGTTATGCAATTCAGTTTTTAAAGTTTCAAACAATTTAAATGTCATTCAATTAGCAAATGTACTTAAAAGTTATTCATTTGGAATTTAATTGAAGGAATACATTAAAGAGGGAAATTTATTTCGAATTCCAGTATTCTTTGAGTTTCGTTCAAAATTTGAATAAAATAGACAACAGAGTGAAAGCAAAAGCTCTACAACAAAATGTGATAATTAGTTTAGTACGTGCTATAATTATTTTAAATACTTAGAAGAGTATTTTTTTTTTTTTTGTTTTATTAAAATTCATACTTCAATAATCAACAGTTGCAACCACCACCACAATTAACCAACACTTTACGCCGATTTTGCCACCCTTGGTGAACGAACGCATGCGTATATTCATATTAAAGTCAAAAGAAAGAAAAAAAAAACTCTTGAAATTCATTGTTGCTCTCTATCGGTATGAGACTTTTAAAGAGGAAGATCGATCGCACTATCAACGGACCAAACAACTGACAGCTGCAAACAATTTTGAAGTTTTTTTTTTGTTCTTCGGCTAAATAACCCAATTTTTCTGCTATAAGTCGACAGTCTCGATTACAATATGCTGCATTTACTTCATATTAAAAAAAATTTGAATTGTTGGCATGAAATTAAAGAAAGAAAGAAAAGAAAACAACAAAATAACCAAAAATAGTGTAGGAATGTGAAGCCTTATTATTGCATAACAAAAAAGTTTTGCTTTTTCTTAAACAAAATTTTAAAGGGGCGATATTTTTGTAACTTGAGTTTTTGCAAATACACTCGTCGTAATTACAATAAAAGTTGTTTTTGAAGCATGTCATACAATTTCAAGAGCCGATTTAATATAGAAAAGAAGTCTCTTCAAAAAAACAAAAAATGCTGGCCTCCATCATCATTTTACTTTCAGAAAATTGTTAAACTAAAATTTGTGAAAATCAGTTTTAATAACGCCCATATGCCTCCTCTATATAGCATTGTTGGTTAAATGTAAAGATTCAATATATCAGTACAAAATTATAGTAAAAAAAATCCTAAAGTTTTCCAAAATTGTAAAAATACAGTTTCATTTCAATTTCAAATATTTTAGTAGAAAACGCTTAAATTAACTGGCCAATAGTTTAAATACAAACTTCAAAGAACATTTTTTACACTAGCACAAAAAAACAACAATTTAGTAAACTCTTATTTCCAACAGTGTTGTCAGATTAGGAGATTTATCCCCGAAATGGGGATTTTTTTCGGAAATGGGGATAAAAAAATTAATTTGTGGATGGGGATTTTATTGGGGATAAACGACAAATTTTCGGAAATTTTTAAATTTTTTTTGCTTATATATTTTAGACTTTTTACATTCGGAACACACGATGAAAGATTTTCATATGAAAGTAGGAGTTTATAAGCAAGACTTGTTTCTTGGTTTTAATTTGGTTTATTTTCTCATATAAATAAAAACATCCCCATACCATTATGTTTCCGCCACCATTTTTAATGGTTTTTATTGGGGAAAGAATTTAGTATTAGAGTATCTTCTTACAGTTATTACTTCTTTCGGAGATAAACAAACTAATTTTAGTTTCGTTCGACCAGAAGAAACTTGGTGACTTATATTTAATGGTATAGGAATGTTTGTCATACTATGACACAGGATCTCTGTGAAGAATTGAAGCTACAATAGATGCCGTGTACTACACAAGTATATTAAACGACATCATGATGTCTTATGCTGAATATGAAAAGGCACATCGATAGGTGTTTCGACAAGATAATGATAATGGTGTCAAGATTTTAAGCTGGCCTAAAATCCTATTGTGGAAATTTGTTAAAGATGTGTGGAAGAAACTCTCAATCGATATGTTTTAAAGACTTGTGGACTCAATGCTAAAACTCTGCTTAGACCTTGTTAAAAATAAGGATAATTACACTAAGTGCAGAGGTAATTGAAAGGAATTGTAATTAATAAAAATCACGTTTTTTTAGGCCATCAAATTAAGTGAATCTATTTTTTGAACAGGCAAAATTAGTTGATTTTTAACAATATTTTTGAATATATAGTTTTTTAAGGTCTCATCTTGTGAAGTTTTGTGTTTCTCATATTATTTACTTTATAATTGAATTAAAAATAAAACCAAAAAAATATATATTAATCACGTTTTTCTAATATTTTTCGGTCACAAAGATGTGAGATTATGGTTAATCTATTTCATTGAAGGCCACTGTAAACAGACATACATATCAACTAAAATATGCATTTACATATCAAATAAAACATATTATGTAAATACATGCTTAATAATTGATACAGTTTCTGTGGGGATGAACTAATCAGGATTTTGGGGATATGAATTTCTAAATCGAGGATAAAAATTGAAAACTATCTGACAACCCTGATTTCCAAACAGACTTTCTGTAAATTTACTTTTATCATATCCTCCCTGGTAACATGTACCTCTTTGAACTATCTCCTTCATTACATACGAAACAGTGTTGCCAGAACATGATAAGGAAATATTGTTGAATCCGTAAAAAAAAAATTCTGCTAAAATGTTCTACAGAAGAAAAGTAAAATGCTAAATTTAGATTCGTATTATTTTCAAAAAATTCTTTAAACTACTGGAGTCGCAAGCAGAACTGTTGTGTCAAGTGTTTACTTTAAGAACAGGGTGCACCGTATGCAATTTTAATACACAAAAACTGTTACATTATGTAAATATAGCAACAAATGTGATAAATAAATACTTTCTTTTCAAAAAAATAGTTAAAAATAGTTGATCTAATCAAAAATAATCAAGAAATCTAATCAATTATTTTTTGGATTAGTTTTGATTAGATTTGATTAGAAATGCTAATCGTCACTAATTTTGATTAGATTTTTGATTATTTCTAATCTAATCAATTAGTAATCTGAAATTTTTATCAAAATTCAATTCTAATGATTAGATTATTTTATTTCTCTAATCGTAATGATTTCTAATTCTAGTCGAAATTCCCCAGCTATGGTGTAAAGTTTTTATTTTACAGTGTACGAATACTTTTTCTACCAAATGTACATACATACATATGTATGCACATATTTTGTGTACATAAATAAAAGTGACAACACAAATATTATCGAAATGCATACATAAATTGAACCTTTATTGGAATTTAAAATAATTATTTTATGCAAAAGACCTCAATAGAACATTCATGTATAAACACCTTTGATTTGCGTATCTTCAGCAATTAAAAGGCTTCAACAATTATGCAGTCTGTATGCAATAAAATAAACAAATGTTTTTTCTTTTCCCGCCATTTTTAAACTAATTTTCAAAATTAGAAACTTCGAAAGTCTACTTAGGTGGGTTTTATGTATAGACTACGCATTGCTCTATTATTCAGCATAAAAACTATTAGAAAAAGAACGGCTTGGTAGTTGTATGTATTATCATTGTATTATTGTCAATAATTAAGCGACTGTGAGAAAGCAAAAAGAGACAAAAAACTGCATTATTAAGAGAAAGAAAACAAGCTGATGACACTTTGACTTCAATAGTTTAATAAAAAAAGTACATATTGGTACAATTAGAAATTTATCGGCTATATCGAGTGATTTTTAGCAGCTTTCTTGTTGGCAGCTTAGCTGTTTTCGTGTCACATATTACTGTCAAACAAATTCAGACCAAGGTCTATACTTTAACCATTAATTGTCCTACAAACGAACAAAAGAACGCTTGCAGATTACTGAATTTTACTATCAAAATTCATGCTCATTTCAGAAAGTTCATCGTGGACTTCTTCTATTTTATATTTAGTTTGAGTGAATTTTTAAGGCGCCTATTAGAAATATTGGGACTAAATTTACGTAATTAGGCATTAAACCACCAACAGGCATACTTAGACTACGATCGGATGAAAATAACTCAACTGTATCTGCCAGTGTTGTTGATGATTGTGAGTTATCGATTCGGCGCTGTTCGCCATAATTTAGCCTGTATGTAAATTAATTAATTACACTACATTGAAAATTTTGTGGAAGGTTTTAAATGTAAAATCTTTTTTTTTTTGGGAGGGGGTCGGTACTTTGGAGATGATTACTACTCATGGGGAAGGAGGAAATATTGTGTGGTTCTAATATCGTATCTGATAAGAGTCAGAAAAAATAAAGGTCCAATTTAAAAAATCTGTTACTTTTGCTTTATTATTGAATGGCCAGAGTTATTCCTTCACCACTAAATAATCCAACAGCAATCAACCTCAAGAAGCCCGCACAGTAAAGTTTTAATTAGTGGAGGAATAAAAGATAACAATGAAGATATTAATAATAGTTAGTTACTGCTCCTCAACTGCCTTTCTGGCAGTTAGCCATTTGTGCCCTTGCAGTGTAACCCACTACACCGCGACAGGGCGATTACCGCACGTAGAGGGATAAAATAGAAGCTACACGTCCTACCACAATGGCTTACTTTTTCTTTTGAATTTCAAGCTTTTTGTCAACTTCGCCTAAGTAGGTGAGACCACTTGTGCCTGTGTGAAAAAGAAAATAAAACGTGTAAATAAAAGACGCGGTTTTGTTAAATTTGTGCAAAACTATACCGTGTAAACGCAGGATTGACCTTGTAAACATCATACGTCTATCAGCAATATAACAATATCAGCTGACAACATCCTGTTTTTGTTAAATCAGTTTAAAATATAAATTCACTTGCACATGGAGTTATAAAAAATTATTCATTCAGTTGTATTTGGCAATTTTGGTAACGGAATGTAGGAAACCACTTCTAGATTCGAGGTTCAATCACAGCATTTCCATCGTACGTTTTAATATTTTTTGATAGGGTTTATTGCGGTTTTTTAAGATAATCAAATGGGGTATTGTTATTGTACTCATTGTTGAATCAAGATAACAACCACAGTGTAAACAGTTATGAAACACAAATGAGAGCTTCAAAAGAACAAATCAGCTGTTATTAATTTTACTACCACTTAAGAACAACAAATGTATGTATTTTTGCTATTACATATTTGCTATCTCTGTCATTTTAAATGGTGGTAAAATTGTTGTGTTGTTCTTGTTATTTTTGTTGGGGTTTCATCACTGTATACACTGGTACTCATAGATAAAAAATTTACACACACAACATGAGTGCTGCGAGAAGCTAGGCCGTAATCCTGACACAGGGTTGTAAAGGCCAGTTATGTATGTATTTATGTACACTGGCAATAACAACTTAGTGAGTAGTCTTTTAAAAAACTGTCTTCACCAAAAATGTAACCTGAAAAGTTTACTTTTCAACCGCCGTGTAGGTAGGTTTTGCAGAACTGAATAAGTTTTGTTCAATACTTAGGCAAACTTAATTACCCAAAATTTATTTTGAAAGAAAGTGGCGCTTTTTAAGTTCTTAGAAAAGTAAGACACATTAAATGTGAGTCTGGAAATACATACGAACGTCCGGGATACCGGGCTTGTAAACTTGCTTTAGAAATAAAAATAGGGGGGGGGGGGGATAATACCCTCCTTCTCGAATATTTCTGCCTAAACTGTTAAAAGCAAAGTTTTTTGGTACACTTTTAAGTAATTGTTTTCAAAAATGTTGCACATCTCTTCAGATTTGCTTTGCCTTTAAATAAATTTCGAAAAGGATGATTGTAATCCTTTAATAAATTTGCATGAATGGTTGAATGAATGTGTAAATGAAAGGAAAATAAGAGAGGAGGTATGTATTTTATAGGGTGCAATTTTGTGTTTTATATAATTCTTCTACACTTTTTTTTTTAATTCTGGCATAAAACCAATTTAAAAAGGTTGAAAAAAAAATAACAACAATAACATACAAATTATTTAACTTTTTTTGTCTTCCTGCTACACTCACGGTTGCCACTGGCAAAAATTTTTTTCTACCAAAATTTGACCAAAAAGCTACCAAAAGTTACCATTTTTGAATTTTATTGATAAAAACTTAAAAAAATTCAGTACATATATATTTTTATATTATATATAATTATAATCACTTATTCATATATTAAAAACAAAATAACATAACAAAAACATAAACATAACATTACTTCAGGTATTCTACTTCACATTTTAACGAAATAAGAAAAAAAATTATTTAATATAATCTTTAGCTGACCAAACATAATGTTGGTCTTTGGAACCAGCCAATTCTTTTGCCAACATTATGTTGTTTAATGTTTTATATTCTAATTTATTTCTAAGTTTGGTTTTAATTAAACTTAAATCAAAAAATTTTCTTTCAGCGGCTGCCGAGCTATGAGGAAGGCACATTAAATTAAATATAAAATCAGTCAATTCCTTAAATCTATATTCATTAAGCCCATTTTTTATTAAACTTGTGTTTTCCCAAAAAGAAGTAATATCATCGTTTTGATTGAGATCATTTGATAACAAAGTAAGAAGACTCCATTGAGTAACAATTGTGTCATTGTCACAACTTTTCAAATAATAAAATTCATTTAAAAGATTTAAAATAGAATCTTTAGTTTCATTTAAAATTTTGTTAGGTGTTATAATTGACAACACTTTTAAATCATTTCGGCTAAAATCAAACCTGGTTTTTAATTGATTGAGAAATTCTATGTAAAAATTTCGTATGTGCCCTTTTATTAAAATTTTTTGTGACTCAGAAAATTGGTCAGAATTTAAGTATTTTTCTGATTCGCTCCCCATATATACATTCATTAATGGCAAATAGTACCGGTTATCATTTGTATCACAATCGTTCAAACATGCACATCTTTTTACATACTTGTCATCCATGAAGTTACAAGCAATAAGCTTGAAATTAATTTCAAGTTGCTGATACAAATATGGTAAGCGAACTCTTTCTGACTGGAACTCTTTATTTAAGTTGTTAATTATTTTTAATATGTAAGAAAGAAACATCATGTAAACTTTTATTTCTTCATTACCTAACATATTTGAAATTTCGATTGGCTTAATGCCATTTACTTCTAAAGAACATGACAAAAAATATAATTGTAAGGCCTGCCATTGTTCCAAAATTCTAGAAATGACTTGCTCTAGAGCTAACCACCTTGTCAAAGAAACATCCAGTATTTTATGTGGCTCAATATTACAATATTCTTGGAATTCTTTTAGTTCTGAAACTCTTTTTGGGCTATACGAAAAAAAATTATAAATTTTTCTGCAAAGATCTTCTATGTTGGATGGCAATTTTTTGCAAGCATAGCTGGAACAGAGATGCAGAGAATGGCATGTGCATTTCATATAGAACAAATTTGTGTCACGCTTTAACTTAGTTTTTAAACCATTCAATTCGCCTGCCATTGTGCTTGCGCCATCCGTCGCTAATCCAATTAAGTTTTTTATTGGAATGTTGTTTTGATCGAAGAAGCTGTGTATTACTTGATATATTGCATCAGCATTGGTTTTAACCAATTCTAATAGTGCAACAAATCTGTCGCAAATTGTCTTGGAGACACTATCAAAATACCTTACAACTAACACCAAACATTTCTTATTAGACAAGTCTGTTGTTTCATCGACAATTAGAGAAAATTTTGAAGATCTCATGGCAGTAGTAATATTGTCTGACGCTTTTTTGCCTAAAGTTTCGGCCAACTGTGTTGCTTTAGTACGCCCACATTTAATAGATTTTGCAATGCATGAATCTGGACAACATTCTCGAAGCAAATTGGGTAGAAAATCCATTAATAGTAGTGGTAAGTTATGGCAAATACAAAACATTACCAAGGTTAATTCTGCTTGCCTTATCTTCTTTTCCAGGGAACGCTGATCGTCGCTCAAAAACTTGTCAATTTGAATTAAATTTTTCTTTTGGTGTTCGCTTTGTATGTGCGAAGCATTCGTTTCATGTTTCTTTAAATGCGATAAATGATTTGTAAGTGACTTTTCACATACCACACAGAAACATTTTCCATTTTTATCTTGGAGCCACGAAAAAGTTCTTATCCATTCACCTCTAACTTTTCTAATTTCTTTGGGCTTTTCCCTCTCAACACTGTAAATACATAAAATATTATTACAAATTGTTTTACACGATGTCTTTTAAAGTTATTTACATATTTTTTGATGTTTCTGCTTCATCATCGCTGCTTAGCATACATTCGACTTGAGAAAGTCTTGGCTTTTTTGTTAAAAATCTGAAATATAATTTGAAACCGTTTTAAAGGAAAAAAACAGTAAATAAATAATTATCTTACCTATCCATACCAAACAACTGCAATTTTGACAAATTATATACTATGTGTATAACAACAACATAAACAAATAAACAAAAACAAAATGCGATCTAAACACACATGACTTCCACTTTCGTTTGATGTTTGTACTAGAGCGAAAGATAAGCAATGACACAGTTGTTTTAGTAAACTTCTTATTTGTTTAGAACAGTGTTACCATCGGCTTAAATTTGTTTAAGGTAGTAAGCGGCGGAACACAATTTACACGTAGGCGATTTGCACGTTAACAAGTAAGCACAGCAGAACAGAAATTAAAAAAATTAAATTCAAAAAGTTACCAAAATCAAAATGAAGTTACCAAGTTACCAAAGCAAAAAAAAGTTACCAGTTTTGGTAGAAAATTACCAAAGTGGCAACCGTGGCTACACTGTGTATTCCGTATACGGTTGTATAATATTTACCTCCCATGATATTGAGATGCGCTAAAGCCATAGCCAAAACAGCAGATGCATCAGCATCACTAGCGGTAGTGGTAGTAGTAATTCTGGTAGCCAAAAAGCAACCATCGTCATTATCATCACAATTTTCGTTTGTAAAGAAGTGACAGAGAGAAAAACCAAAACAATGGGAAACAGTGTTGCCATTGCTGTTTTATTTTCTATAAAAAAAATTGTAAGCTTTTTAATTTTTTTCTCTCATCTTGTCAAAGTATTGCTTCCTAAATTTCATCTTTTGTAGGAAGGAGTAGGAATAAAAAAGTTTAAACAAAATTACAACAAAAATAACTCTATAACGTAACAAGGTTATCCATGTTTTGGATTCAAATAAGTTAAATACGAGTAAGACCATGATTTTGCTAAAACATTTATTTCATTTTAATGCTTAAACCTTAGGCCGCCTCTTGATTGGTTGCAGCAGTTCAGCAGTTGATCTTTGTGAGGTTGTTATCGACTACTTTTGACTTAGATCTTGGTGGCCAATGGACCTCGCCGGCCATAGCGCTATGAAGTGAAGGTAACGTTTCTACCAAAGACAGCTACAAACCATAATGCCCTCCATACGCTTAACAATTAGTTTTTTTTTATGCAATTGCATTATTACAATCACTTCTAGGTTCTCCGAGCCTCATATACGACAATTTTGCTTGTTAACGTAACCACAGTTTAGGAAATAAAATTAATCGCTGATGAAAATTTTATTTGCAAGATTATTGTTAATTTTGCACCAAATTATCATACCTATGGCGCTGTAAACGGACATGGCTTGAGTTGCGTGAGTTAAACTTTATATGGATGCAGGTACAAATCCAAACTGCGCTATATTGAGTCGTAATATAATTGGTTTAATGCTAAATACGCCGTGAAGTTGACAGCAAATCCTTTTGTAGTTGATAGTCCAAAAAATCTTTCAATACACTGCAGAGAAAACTCGTTCTGTTTTACCTGTCAAAATTACGATGTTAATAAGTTTTAATCAAATGTTTACAAACGCTACTTGCCTTTCCCCCTTCCTGTAACCTACTTTCTTTAGATCAGTACAATACACCGCAGGAGTAAGAGTCGTCCCCTATTTCACTTCTACCTTTATTTGTCCCATTTATTGTGTGTTCACTTAAAAAAAGTGTAAAATAAATGAACTTTTTAATATGAAGTATTTCAATTTACACCTTTAAACCCTTTATTTTTTCTAAAGTTAACAATTTCCCTTCTAAAACTGCGATTGTATGCGATTCTTCTTACATTTTTAAAATAAACTTAATTTAGTCGTTGATTTTTTTTTACAAATTTGGGAGCCTTTTTAAAACTTCAGCAACCCTGCTGGCAAGTTACCAACCATTTCTGTCTGGCTGCCAACTAGCCAGCCAGTCAACCATTTTTGCATCCATTCGTCCACTTACATGCACATACATACATACATACATATTTATCCAGACAGTATTGTTTTTTAAAGTGGTAGTTTATGAAGTTTAACCTTGTTTGACGATTTCAATAATTTCTATTATTTTTATTTCTCTGTTAATGAAATTGTTGTTGTATAATTTGTTTCTATGGTTTTTTATTCAGCATCCATCCCTTAATGTTAAATAAGAATACTCCTCATATCAGTAAAATTTATTTATATTTCTTTGTATTGCTTGCATTGAGAGATTTTTTTCAGATTGTGTTGTTGCATTATTATACATCCATACATATTTCAAAAAAAAATTAGGGTGACTTTTTGTCCTGTTTTTGTCTTATTTTTTTTTTCTCTCATATAGGTATTTTTACTAATTTTCTTTGGCTTTACAAACAATAAAAAACAATTTTTGACCAGTTTTTTGTTTTATTGGAAAAATAATGCATTATTTTCCACTTTGAACATCATTGCAAGATCAGCAATATCAACAACAAAAACCTTATTCAAATATATATCATCTCTTTTTGTTGTTGTTAAGGTTTTATTATTAAACGGCGGCATACCTGAGTAGCAAAACAAAACAGTCTAAAAGAGAACAACAAAAACAAAATATGTCTTATAAAGAAGGTAAATGCACTTTCAAGAAACATGTTTATATACAAAAAAAAAAGATTAAAAAAGAGAGCATGTGAACGAGTGATATTGGACAATTTAAAATTCCTTTTAGCAATGATCAGCGTTGCCACTATTGGTAGAATTCTACCAAAACTGGTAGAAAATTTTTCGTTTGGTAGGATGGTAGGCTAAATATGATTTTGGTAGATTTTAGCAGAAGCTAAAAAGGAAGAAGTTCTGGTTGCTAAACATGAAATTTTGCAATTTAACATTGAATTACTAAACCAAATCAAATTAAATTTGATTTTAATCGAGAATATATTAAATTGTTACAAATAATTAGAAGTATTGTCAAAAGAAAACTTGCTTATATTGTCCCTTGTTTTAAAATTTTCTAATCTTATAGATTGTGATCCTAATATTATTATGTTGCGATTAAGAGAAACAAATTTTTTAACGGAATTAAACATTGAATTATTTTGGGCTAAAGTTAGTTCAACTAGAAACGGTTTAAATGAGAAAAGTTTTGGTGAATTAAACAACTTTGTTTTAATTTACTTTTTCTTAAGCATAGTTCTTCAGCAGCTGTACGCAAATTGTAAACACTTTCCTAAATCAAAACCAAATTGAGAAACAAACTCGAAATAAATACAATTAATAATATAATGCTCTGTAAAGAGCTTATAAAAGCTCACTATGTGTGGTCAGCAAAAATTTAAATTTCTATACCTACATATTCATTTAGATTATTTTTGAAAAATCGAATTGTTTTTTTTTTTTTTTTAATTTCTTATATTTATAAATGTATTTTCGATTTAATTGTTTAGAACTTGAATTGTTTTTGTTATATATGTATTTTTTATTAAATGTATTTTCGAAAAACTGAACTCTTTTCGTTATATTTTTTACTTTTGGTTATTTATATGTACATGTAAAGGTGTTAATAAAGATTGTTTTTCATCTCAACATTGTGTTTTTAAATGGTTTTTAAATAAAAATGGTTTTTGGTAGATTTTGATCACTTTTGGTAGATTTTGAAAGAAATTTTGGTAGAATAAAAATTTTTTCAGTGGCAACACTGGCAATGATACACTAAACTCTCTCTCTCTCCCTCTCTATATATCTTTTCCAAAGAGCGAGTTGACTAATCTGCAGTAAACAGTAAATTGTTCCCATTTTTATAATTTTTACAAATTCCTTTTTAGAAGTAGTGCCAAAGGATAAAATTAAAAAAACAGCTAAATTATATAACTTCCCAATAAGAAATTTCGTTTTTAAATACATAATTTTTATAATTTAAAAGCTTAAATTATAAGAAAAATTTAAATCACAGCTGATTGGCTCAAATACAACTCATTTTTATTTTAGACAATTTTTGATAGAAACAACATGTTTTTGGGCAGCCTTATGGGTAATTTCATACCATAATTTCATAGACTAGCAGTGCTACTGCGAAATTTAAAGACAATTCTTTGTTTAAAACTAATTTTTTAACTACTTTTGCTGTCGTTAAACGTGTACTAAACTCATATTGTTGTTAAAATGGAACTATTGTCAGTAGAAAATTTATTTCATTGGCACGTTCTTTTATACATTTTTTTCAAAACCTAAAAATAAATTTTAATGAAAATTAAACTGAATTTCAAACTACAAAAAGAATAATACATATAAAAATTAATATTTTATAAATGGGCGTCCCTGTAGACTAGTGGGTAGTTTACTAGTCTGTTAATATGTGAGTTCGATACCCAGTAAAGACTCTGACCTGTTCTACTACACCGAGCGTAATTGCCTACAAACTAATTTTAAATATATTTAAATACATATTTTTGTCTAATGAAAGCAATAATGTCCTGTAGATCCGGAATTTCTATAATATCCCCGCAGTGTCGTCGCTCTTAAGAACTTCAAAATATCGGCCGTTGTGCTCTGCGGTTTTGATCGCTTCGTCACAGAATCTGCACATATCGCTTGAAGTGATTCCTATTTTATTAAAATGTAAATTAAGTCTTCAGTGACCGGTTAGAAGTCCCGCCAATGTTATAGGGTTATCCCTTGAGCATTTAATGCACGACTCAAATCTCCTCCTATTGTAGTTACCGAGTAAAAACTTGGAAAGTCTAAGGCCAGTTTGGTCCAAAAAGAGTAAACGTTCTCTTCTCCTTCAGTATTCCCTTCAAAACTCCCCTTCCCATCCTGCAAAAGGGTTCTGGCTCCATCAGTGACATGGATGCTCTCTTTCTAGCAAGTTGATTTGCCATATAAATTTCCTGAATACCCACATGACATGGGACACACCATAGGCTGACTTTATTGTCCCTACCCAAACGGTTCAGTTTCACCAGACAGTCCCATACTAACATCGCGTTAATAGAAGCAGTCTTAGTAGCATAAACTATTACATTTCCTCCATTGTGCTTAAACTACCTACTAGTCGTTTGATGTTTAAATTTATAAAAATTTATATGCACTCACTTTTTGACATTTGTTATCAGTATACTCTGACAAATCATAAGTATACTTTTTAAATTGCTTGAACAAAGTTATCAAATTATGCAGATTTGAAAATAAATCATCAATTATGTTTGATAATGATGTTTATGTGTTTCCTAACGGGATTTTAAAAAACTTAAATGTCACATATCAACATGATAGAAACTTATTTCGTTCAAAAAGAGCTTCATCAGGAACAGCCACGTTATCCATATATTTGAAATCCTTATCAAATAATATTGCCATGTATTGATACGTTGAATAACAACAACTTTTTCATTAATATTTAATTGGTTGTGTTATTTCAAACAATTTAAAATGTTGAAAGCTTTTTACAAAGCACCCAACAAAATACAAATTTTGAATTGTTCAATTTAAACTTCAAAATCGACATAATTTTTCTTTTCTTTTCAAGCTACGGTCACATTAGGCAAATATTTGACGGAAAAAACATAACCAATATTTTTTTGTAAATATATTATGCAAATATTTTTTTTTTATTTCTTAAAAAATTTGTCTAAAACGATTTTAATAAGAAAAAATTTTTTGATATATAATTATTAAACTTTAAGAAATGAAAAATTAAAAAAATAAATATTTTTATAAAATAGTGGTTACGTTTTTTTTCGTCAAATATTTACCCAATGTGACCGTAGCTTTATAAATTTAATAGTTCTTGCAGTGTTTTACAATATTATTATACTTAAATCATTGACAACATTGTTTTTGATCCTACCAGATAGGAGAAAATTAAACCTCCCCTAATAATTACAATGCTCTACTTAAAAGAGATCTCTCTTTTTTTATATAAAAATAGGTATGTGAAATATTTAAACCAGGGAGAGAGAAAGACTAGTTTCAAATATAAATCAAGATATTAAAAAAGAGTTTCAAACAGGAGAGTATAACCAAATTGTTCATGCATTTTCAGTGCACTCACACTGTACATAAAACAAAAACAAATTACACTGCACCACCATTGAATATACACAATTTACTTACGTACATACTTACACTTACGTTTTATACAAGTTATTTACTTTGATTATATGTATGTGTGCGAGTATATCAAGAAATATTAGAGAGTGTGCACATTTTCCAAGTCTCAGTTTTAAGGGATTTTTATGATACTCAAAGGTTGTCTTCAAATATACGCAACATTAACTAAACGTACGCTGCAGGAAGTAGTGCTACACAAAACAAAAAAAGAAAAGAGAAAATAAATACAAATTAAATTTGTTTTAATATTTTATAACACAACAACAAAAGGAAATAAAAATAATAATAATGCCATAAAATTGAATACAAAAAAAAAAAGGAAATGTGAATTTTTTAATGCCATACAAGGATACTGAACGTCTATTTCTTTGGATTACTTACACTGCTAGACATAAAAAATGCAACAATTATGTGGTTTTATAAAATAAAAACTTAAACTTTTTGTTTAAAAAAATAAAAATAATATATTCTCAATAAAAATGTGTTGATAAAAGTTCATGTTCAAAATTTTTAAATTAAAAATGCCAAGTTTTTAAAATTGTTCTATGAAGAACAACAAAAAATTATGTTTCGTTGGTGTTTTCAAAATTTTTTAATATTTGTTTTTTTTTTTTTGTTGAATTTGTTATAAAAAATTAATTTTTTTTTAAAAGAGTAAAGAAAGGAGTATTAAATTTTTTTGTTTATAAAAATTAAATTGCTATTGCAAAAAATAAAAAAAGAAGAAATATTTACCACCAAACAAGCCAAAAGTTTATACGCTTATTATAATTAAATTATTATTATTAAGAAATTATAATTACTATAAAAATATGCATCAGCCACAAAGAATACTCATCATAACCCACCACTGTCTAACAAATACACCACAAGGAAATTATAAAGTCTGCAGAGTTTAAGCAACAATAAAAAAATATATATATTATTAAAATATTTCAATAAAATGTAAGTGTTTTTTTTAACAAAATATTTAACTGCCTTTAGTTATTTCTTTTTTTTTTGTTTAGTAAAAAAAAAAATACCGGCTATACTTTTTCTTATAGACAACACTGTTTATTTGTAATAGTAATGTAATCCCTTTTTTTAAGTGCATTTCATATACAGTTTTATTTTGTTATTGTTTTTTATATGTATACTTATGTATATTTATATAACATGCGTAAGCATAAATGTATGTACGTCTGTTTTTACTTCTCTTTCTGTCTCTGTTTGCACACTTTGTAAAATATTGCCCATTTTATTCTCTTATTTTCTACATACTTTTATTTCGTGGTTAGTTTTCTTTATCAATTCTGTTTATATTCTTTTATATAATAAATATGTTCTAGCAAAACCAGGCAGACTTTGGCTTGTATACTATACAAGTTTATATACTAATGAAAGACATTGTCGTCAGTGAAGTCTTTAGAAAATTATTGATTCTAATTTTATGGATTTTAATATCTTTAACGACAATATTGTAAAATTTCTCGTGCACGATTTTAAAGGAATATTTTTACAGTTTGAGTTAACGACAGACCATGTTTTTTGTTGAAATGTCATCCGTGAAGGAATTTATACTAGCCGAACAGAACATGTACACGACCGGTGCAAAATTCCTTAAACGGATGTTATTTTCTCCCTTGATTGAGAAATCATTGCAAAGCAGAATTTAAGTTCTTAATAAAATTTAGCTAGCTTTTGATCTAAATTAACAAAAAATAGATCACAACAACCTGTCTGATATTTGATCTAGGGTCTCCAGACCATATAACAATATTTCAAAAAACTAGTTTTCTAATTATGAGTAACACTTAAGGTGGGCATGGCGCCAATGCCAATTTTTTGTGAAATCATTCACCACTATCGTAAGTACGTTAGCCCACCAATTTTTTTTTCATTTATGTTTATTATTTACCAATTTGCCACGCCTCTTTCCACTACGCCAATTTTAAGTATAAACTTTGTTTTTGAAAAAACTATATTTAGTATAACAGTCAAGCGCTTTACGTGACCATTATCTTGAAGCAAACAAACTTCCACTTTAAAAGTGTACACACAGTTATAGATTTCGTAACATTCAACATACGAGTATACGCTACACGCATATACAAATATACAGAAATTATCGTTCGTTTGTGTTGTTGTTTCTTGTTATTACTTTGTGTCTACTACTTCCACTTTATTTGGTTGTTGTTGCTTTTTTTTTGTAATTTTTCTCTCAAAACAAAATGTTGGTTTTTATATTTCAGTGTCAATGTTTTCATAGAGTTGCCAATGTCTGAAAAATAAGTATGTATTTGAAACCAATAAACAGCATAAATAACGTTTGTAATGAAAAGCAATATTTGCGCAACACAACTTCCTTTTTATGTGTATCTACAAGTTGATAGAAGCTCTACAAAAGTTTCTGCTTTTTGCCAATTTGTATATTATAATAGCATGGGAATTACATGTAATAGGGAGTATCATTTAGCCAGAATTCATTAAAGAAGGGCAGAAAAACGGTTTTAGACAAATTGTTTAATTTATAGAATTTTACATGGTCTTTTAACGATCAAATGATCAAATTATTTTTGAATATACAATAAATTTTTGAAAATAAATTTAACCGATTTGGCAGCCCAAGCAACCCCACGAACGTGCGTAAATTGGCTCTTTGAAAAACTGAAGGAATACAACGCATTTTTCAACAAAATCATTTTAATGATGAGGCCCATTTCCAAATAGGCTCACAAAATGCACAAATAGTTGTAGAAAAACCATTACATGGAAAGAAAGTGAACTTACAGTGGGGTTGTTGTTAGACGGCATCATTGCCCTGTATTTTTTCAAAATTTGACAAGGAAAGGACGTGTATAAAAAAATTGTAAATTAAACATGAGAACACCAAAACGGCTTACAAGTCCTTTCATTCAAATAAGTCAGCACAGAAGTTTTTCTTCTCTCTTTTTTGTTTAAGAAAGCTATAAAATATTTGTATTTTTTATGTCAATGGCATAAGTTTCATAAATCTTTGGCTTAAATAAAACGAATGGAAAAGAGTTTAAAATATTGTATCAAACTGGATTAATGACCGTAGCGAATAAAAACTTTCTATTAAAAAAAAATGGAAAATATTGTAATATTTTAATCATGTAATCACGTATGTTGATTTTAAATAAAAGAAAACTGGTAATGAGTTTTCCACTGCCTTAATTTTTAAAGCTATAAAAAAGTTTTACTTCACTACCTGGAATAATTTAGAAGTAAAAAATTTAAATTTAATTTAAATACCAAAACAATGGCATTTAAGAATGCAGGAATAATTTTTTAGATAGCATGAGTAGAATTTTTTTTTTGTTCCCCTATTGAGCGTCTTTTTCACGTTACACAGTATGAGGATGAGACAAGTTGCCGTCTATTGATCACTTTAAAGGCCCGTGTTATACACGTACCTTCACCCTGCAATGTTCAACAGCAATTTCTGCATTTGTCGTTGGATAGAGACGACACACAGTGTACCCATTTCATATAACGAGCGGCCAAAAATAGAAGGAGTTATCGTAGAGTTTTTAAATTTCGTACATTTTCGTAGAATATCTAAATTAGAAAAAATACAAATTTTTAGGATAATCGGGCGAAGGACACGCCCACCGCCTAGATGTGGTGTACTTACAACTACTGTTGTTCTATACATTCATATAAAGAAAACAGTTTACAAATTTGCAATTGTTATACACATAAAAATTAGCAATTTATATGCAGAGTTTTTCTGAAGTTGCAACAAGGATTTTAAATTCTGTTAAATATCCTTCAGGTGAAAAGCTTACATCTCTTTCAAAATTTGTTTGATTTCTTTGAATTACAATTTTCTTCCGGTATTATACCTACTTACATAATATAATAAATGTTCCACATGCGAAATTATATTTTTTTATTCTTTTTTTAGATAGTTTTCATTAGTTTTGAATTTACTGAAACGAATAAAGTCCATTGAGGCTCCATAACTTTGGTAATAAGTAAATTTAAAATAAAGATGAAATATCTGAAACTTACTTTAACAAAAATAGACAAAAAGCAAATTTCTTTCTTCCTTTTTTTCTTCTAATAAAGCTTAAACAAGCTTATTTTAACTTAACTGTAAGTATTAATCACTTAAACTATCGTATTCGCTATCACTTACTTCATTTTCGCTTGAATTTAAACTGTTTATATCAGAAAGGTTATTATTATTATCATCTTGTCTTAAAATAGATATTTTTGGTTCTGACATCAAAATCATTCTTTCAACTAGGTCTTTATTAGTGGATTCACGACTTATTTTCCTAGTATAATTTAATCGTGGACTTCTATAAATTTTATGATTTGCATCCAAAGCTTCTTCAGATAGCATCCCTATAGGTATATTTAAATGCCAGATATCAAAAACAGCACGAATTTTAATACGTCTTGGCACTAAAAATTGTAAATATAAACCAAAGTTGGACGAAGTTGGAAATGAAACAAATTTTGTTTAAATGTACTTACTTGTAGAAGTATTATATTAAAATATGGAAAAAGTATTTTTTGGTATTTTTTTTAATTGTCCACTAAAGTTGTAATATTCACAATAATTGATCTCTTTCTTTTTGTTTGCTTTCTTTGTAACGGTAAATCGCATATGAGTTACAAGTTGTAAAAAAATTATTGTTTTAATAACATACCTGTGTTAGAATTATATTTTGGACTAAATTTTACCACTATATCAAAACGCTTTTTAAAACCAATTCTTTGAAGTTTGCATACTTTTCTATAATTTTTTCAAATAATGGCATACTTAACTACAACCTTCAACTTTAAATTATCATATCTTTTTTAAAAGTCAATATTATTTAAAAATTATTTTTGATTTAATCAATTCAGAATGCTACTAATAACATTAGAAAGTGCTTTTCTTTTTATTCAGTATTTAGTTTTTTTATTTTTGGCCGCCCTCGTTACAGTGTGCGACACCCCGATGTTGACTGTGTATTGTGAAGTGGTTAGAATCTTAAGTAGGAAGCTGTTATTTACTACTTTCCAATAGGTGGCGCTTTCTCCTGATCATTTGTTTTAGTACCAATGCTTGATTGGATTGAATGGAATTTCCGGGGGCATCTTCTTATGGATGGACTTCTTGGAGGAGGGAAACCTCTGCTTTTGTTTATTAAAACTTCGAAAACCGCACATTTGTTTTTCCTCATTTTCTTCTTTAGTGGGTTTTCAACCTGGGCTGCTTTGTATTGGAAGCGAGCTCTTTAACCACTACACTATGCCAAATCGTCAAATCCCGAAAATCCCTGAGTTTTTCGGGATTGGCAACCCTAGTATGTAGTCCTATTTGTACTGAAACCAATTTTATTTTATCGCGCTGTATCGGAAATAACCCTCTCAACTAATACCTGGCCTCTCATGCATAAGTATGCTATGGTTTTAGGTTGTATATTGAAAATATCTTTTCAAAAGAAGCCAATGATTTTTGATGAGCCAAGTAACATCAATGTCGGCTATACCTTTTGTCTTAAAAATATATTTTTCCTTATTTTCTCAAAATAATTTTTAAAACAGGTTGACAAAAAAAATGTTTGCAAAATCCTGCCATAAAATAATGTTTACACTTTTTTCCAACAAATATTTGCCTAATGTGAACGTTCACTTACATATGTATGTATGTAGTATCTTTACTCTTCCATAATATAAAATTTATTAAAATTTCAACTATTGCAGTTGTCTAGTGGGAAAATATCGCGGCATAGAATCATTTGGTCTCAGACTCCATGGTAATAAGCACTTTCCAAACGCAATTCTTACCATTAACAATGACATGTATCCAACCAACCCTCTAATTATTAAAAATAATTTAAAATTTAATAAATCCATACACCACCTTCTCCAAAACACTTTAAAATGGAAAAGAAAATACATATTTTATTAACGCACGACTTAATATTTTAATATTAAGTTGTTTCTTTCTTTTTTAAATATTCTTTAAATAAAGTGGAGTATCATACCCTCAAGCAATTAGTAAATAATGTTTCTTTTTTCATTTCAATTTTTTAAGTTTTTACCAAAAAACCAAAAAAAAAGAACATGCAGGGGTTTAAAGATTCAATTTTTTTTTTTTGTATTGCTTTCTTTAATTTCTTTAGAATATTTAGATTGAAATTGAAAAATGTGGCAGATAAATAAGCCGTATTATGCTTAAAGAAATACATTTATTTGACTGCATTTTAGTACATCAAAGTATTGCTGAGATATGATATGAGAAAATTAAAAAGAAAACAACAACAATAAGAAGTAAAATTGATTCTGTTTTTCTTTTGTTGTTTCTTTAACAGTAGAAAGCCTCCAGGTCACCCCTTTTTTATTATGATTTTTTTTTTTTTTTTTTGAGAACAGACAGCGTGTGAGTACATTTTTTTATTTGTAAGTCCCTAAATATGTTACTGATACCGTTTTGATTTTATATTTTTTTTAGTTTTGCTGAGGGTATTTTGTTACCCTCAAGTTTTTTTTTAGCTTTGGGAAACAAAAAACTTCTCACGTTTTTTATTATTATTTTATTATATAACGTTTTTTTTAATATCTTTAAAAAAAAGATAAACAAGGACTATCAAGAACAATCAGTTCTTCTCAAAGCTATTGCCAAAAGACAGCTAAGCGGTGCCCGCCGAAAGAAATAATTTTTCATATTTCTTTCTTTCAAGATGTCAAAGAATTTAAATCTGAAGATCTCATCTTAGTAAGCCAACAAATTACATATTAGACTAAGGCGACCACCAGCTAAAAACTTAAGGTTAGTAAAAATGGAGCGTTAACAATACAACAACAAAGTTTTTTCATTATTGAGCAATATTTTAAAAATAATAAAAATTTGGCAGATGCCTTTTGAAATTTTTATACAAAATATTCCTTCTTTTCAAAATCTGCACCAAATAGTCATACATTGTGAGAGTATTTGTTGTTCGCCAATCCGACGTTTGTTCTCCGAAGCCCCAACAGGGAAACATTGAGGTAAAAGTGGGCTTTATCGTTCAGGATTATTTTGCTCGAAAAATCTGCATTCATTTACTAATGATTAATAATTCATTCGACGAAATATGTATGTTGTGGTTCTGGTGACACAGATCTTATGTGAGCACATGCACTTGAAAGGTTCTTAAAATTTGCCATTTTTTTTTTCTAAGACACCGTGATCACGTTTTGATTAACTGGCCATTTGACCTACCTATGTGCTTAGCCACCGACGGAATTGATGTTCCTGGGTTTTTACTGATATTGGCATTTAAACGACTTGTGTTTGGACGACAGATGTGTTTATCGTCGCCGACTAATCAAGACATTCTGAATATTTTATTTAACCTATTCACAATTATCGAAGTTTCGACCATATTTTGTACAAAATTTTCGAACTATGGCTTCTAAAATTTCATAATTTTTAAAATACTCGTATTGTTTAATTTTTATTGAATGGAAATGTTTTGATCACTACTGCACTTCAAAGATTAATATGTTTCCCTATTAAACTATGCAGCCCTTCTGCTGCTGTACTCATAGGATCTTCCTTAATCATGATGATCGGTGCCAGAAATGATATTTCCCTACAAAATAACCTACAACCCCCATAGTGCATCTGTTTAGAATATATTAAAGCCATACAAGTATGTACTTTCCCGCCGCAGAACCTGCGCACTGAACATGAAACGATTCATATCCTGTTTTAATTGCAAGAAAATTTCTAATATTTTGTTGAAAATCCCTTATTTTGAATCACCGCCGAACATCTCCGGGGCATTGATTCGACAAGTGACTGACAAGTCTCTAATGGAATTGAGTACCAAGCTTCCTTCACTTTTGTCCACAAATCTTCTTTATTTTTAGCCTTGAGTGATGCAATTTTGTCCTTAACGATTCTCCAAAGATTCTCAATGGGATTTAAGTCCGGCGATTGTGAAGGCCACTCCATTAACTTTATATTTTTCTTTTGGAATCATTCTTTTACGATCTTAGAAGTATGCTTGGGGTCATTTTCTTGCTGGAATTCATACTTTAAAGGCATTTCCCACTCGGCATACGGAAGCATTACTTCTTTAAGAATATGCAGATAAAGATGTTTGTCCATATTTTCCTTGATCCAGAATATTGGCCCAACACCGTACCAGGAAAAACAACCCCATATCATTATGTTGCCGCCGTCATGCTTTATTGTCTTCGTGGTGTACTTTGGATCATATGCTTTATTTTTTGGACGCCTTACCCATGTTCTTCCATCAGGTCCGACTAAGTTTATCTTGGATTCATCAGATCATAGTATGTTTCTCCATTTTTTTTATACCTTCCGGGCCGGCCCATTCAGCATGTACTTTTGCAAACTCAATGCGCTTTTTTCTTTGTCTGTTATTAAGCATTGGAACCTTCTGGGCCGATCTTCCGAATAAATTTTTTTCTCTTAAACGACGTCTAATGGTCCACTCTGATACGGGAAGCTTTAACTCATTTTTCAGCTGAACTGCGGACATAAAAGGATTACGAGTTGATAACATCTTAATGCGATCATCGTCTCTTTTCGAGGTTTTTCGCTGTTGACCCCTTTTAAGTTTTTGTTTTGGAGACTGCAATGCATTTCTTATCATATTCTGCGATCTCCCAAGAATTTCAGCAATTTTCCGTTGGCTATAACTTCGGCTGTGTAGATCCTTTATAATCTTTTTTTCCTCTTCACTACAATGTTTAGAACGTCCCATTTTTTAAATTTTTAGAGGTATTTGCTTTAATAAGTTCTATTAAAAGGCTGAATCTAAAGTTTTCTACAATAATTTTTATAATTTTGGCGTTTAACATTTTAAACTAACAAATTTTTCAAAGTGAACCTATTTATTTGCTCTTTAATTTTATACGGTTAATTTTTTTTAATTTTGGGCAATTTTTTACATAATTAATTATTGTGATGCAGTATTAAAAGTGGGTATTTGCTTTAGTAATTAGCGACTTTTCCTTTTTTATTGCTGTAATGTAAACTATAGTCAAACAAAATTGATTCATCATTTTGATGTGAACCTATTTATCTGCTCGTAACTGTATATGCATATTTTATTTATGAGTTTGTTATGTTTTATTTTAATATTATAAAATAAGTTTTTGTATCCATTCAATACCTTCACTTGCTTAAAAATTAAGTCTTGGCAACTCTGAATATATAATTTAACTTTGATTAAGTTGTCAAAATTTTGTTGTTTTCTTTACATACCGCTTTTTGTTTTCTTTAATTTGCAAATACTACATACACATGCTTACACATGATTTATGTTAAACCACAACAGAAATTGCGACCCTAAATCATGGCTGTTAACAGCAGCAGCGTAAAAAGCACGTATTCGTACCTACATAAGCATATATTATTTAATATTGCCGAACGTCACTTCCGCTTTTATGTGGTGGTTCTTAAAATGTTAACTGTTCACTTAGCACACTACCACCAATGCAATCTACTCTTCTACTTATCTATCTCTCCTCTCTCTTTCTATGGTTTTATAAAGCTTTTTATTTTGTTTGTGTTTTTTGTTTGGCTGATGATTTTAGTTATGCTCTTTTTACACTACTACACTAACAAATAATAAATGTCTGCAGTCCACAAGCCGGCACAGCACTTGTGTATTCTATTATAAATTCCAGAAATTCTCTAAAGAAAAGTAATAAAAAACAATTGGTGTTGGTTTGAAATTGAGTTTCCTGCATTTGCTTAGAGCAAAAGCAAATTGTGTTTTATTTTTGCAAAAACATTCAAAGCAAAGTCAAGTAAATAGAATTTTTTACTTTGATTTTTTTTTTTACAAATAACCTGCTCTTGTGTTGGTTTTGTCTTTGCTCACACATGCAAATCTTTAGAAAGAAATAAACTTGTTTATAATTTGAACAGTATAACTGGCTATTTTTTAAGTTTATTTTTATATTTTTAACTTAAATTGTTAAAACGTTGTACAAAAAAAAATAATAATAATAAATAAAAAACAATTTCAAGTTCTTAGCAATTATTTATAGGTAATTTTAATTTTTTTTATATATTTTAATGAGCAAACAACTAAAATGACGCCAGTGGTTAATTGTGATAATTCTTTTTAAAAAAATTTGCTTTATCAAAATTTCTTTGAATTTAATTATTTTGCAGGTTCCTATAAAAATAAAAAAAAAAACAAAACCACAACTTAATTAAACCAGTGGTAGAGAAACTTAGTTTTACTATTGTTTTTATCAAACAAAATATTTTAATAAAAAAATATAATTGATATAAAAAAGTATGTCAAATAAATACATTTTCTATAATAAATTGCCAATATTAACCTGCAAAGGATAAATATGTACATACATGCTTATTATTTATTGACAACATTCTTTTTTATTACTTACTTCTCCTTAGTTATTTCTATTTTTAATTTTTCTAAACGAACCACGTGTGCGTGTGAGTAATATTAATTCTCACTTTTTTGTGTGGTAAACATAGCTGCCAGATAAATTGACCATGAAATCGTCAAACATCGACAAAAAAATCGTCAAAATCGTCAAATTGATTCCATAAAATCGTCAACAAAATATAAATAAGAAAATATCACCTTTAAAAAAAACTTTTGTTTTTATTTGAGTAAAACTGAAAAATAGAATTGACAGTAGAAATGTATATATTATATTTATTATACACACATGCATTACCATTGCACATTTTAGTCAGTTTAGGTACAATTTTAAATTAATTACAATTTTAATTTAATTATTCTCAATTCCTTATATTAGAATGGTTTTTTGTAAAAGAAATGGCCTCCAAAGACTACTTTTGTTTTTTAGATTTATTTGTCTAAATATTACTTTTCCGTTTGCAAAATATTGTAGTAAATCTAATTTTTTTAAATTTAGATAGAGTTAGGTAAAAAGAGTGGAATTTCTCATTTTCATTTCTGATATTTTGTTTTAAATCTAACAGTTTATTCTCTAAATTGAATAACTTTTATTGTCTTAATTCAGATTGTAGCTCTTGCCTTTCACATTCTTCAATAAAATGGTTAAATTCATTATAAAACGAACGATTTTCTTTGTTTAATATATATTAAGTACTTAAAATCAAATCATATTTTGCCACACTGTTCTAAAAAAATGTGTGAAACAAATAATAATATTATTATGTTTTTCCATTTCCTCAAGAAATATATTTTCTTCGAAGTTTAAAAATTTGTTTATCTTTATTATCTATCAAATCAAAATGTTTGATCATGGCTCTATTTCTAATAATAATATCTTTTAAAATTAAATGTATTAAATTGGTGGATACAATAGTTGCCAAAATTGCTCTTTTTACTGTGTAAAAAGAGCAAAAAATTTTCTTCAGAAATAGAGTAATATTCTACATTTTAATTTCTAAAAGCAATAGTTACAAATAGTGTGATAATAATTATAACAATGTTAAAGAATTCAAAGAAATAAACCTTGCAAATTTTGAAATTCCAAAAATCGTCAAAACAAATAAAAATCGTCAAATTAAGGGCAAAAATCGTCAAATCGTCAAGATGCTATTTTTGTGTCGTAAAATCGTCAAAATGACGATAAATCGTCAAATCTGGCAGCTATGGTGGTAAAGGAGAATATTGTTCTTCAAAAATAATGAGAAGAGTTTTCTTGTTGGAAAAAACGCCACAAGTCCTGTTTTATGTTTAGATGGTTTAAGGCTATAAAGCAATTTTTATTTATTTTTTTTAAGAAAAGGTAAAGTTTGTCTTATCATAAGAAAAAATTATTGTCATTTTTTTGAAGTGCTATTGGTATTTTATAAGGTTTTTGCCTATAATTTGTCTGTAAAATACTTTTATTAACAGGAATTAAAGTGCCATTTAGCAAAATAATATGCAAATCTACTATCATAAGTGGTTTATTATAACACAACACATTAAGAGGCGTTTAACCTGAAATTTAATTTTCGAAAATTATTTCGCTAGAGGGTTACAAGTCTAAAGCTTAAAACCATTGATACAATACCAAATACTAATGGAATTCGTACCGCATATTAACAGATTTGCACACTAACTTGCCGAATATTAAAGTTAAAGAAGAGAGCATTAATATGAAATATTGTATGTACCTTGTACATAACAAGTGTTTATAAAACTTCTCTGCATATTTAGTTGAATAATGAGTAGGTTTTAAAATAAATCTGTGAATTTCATTAAGGTCATTTGTTTTGTTGTTTTTTGATGGGAGGTATAGTATTCTAACATACCGTACAAAAACGCACATATAACAAAAATCCGTTCACTAATAATTTTTTTTATATTGTGTAGTATCTAAGAGGCCTCAAAAAGAAATAGGTATGTGTTGTGTAGAAAATACGTCATCATTTATAAAAACAAAACGAAAATTAAAAAACGCTTTTAAAAATTTATTAAATGACGTCGTCTTCAGTTCAAACGTACTCTTCTGCTCTCTACCTATACAAATTTCAAATAAAAGAAAAATGTGCTTTTTTTTCTTCTTCAATTGAAGATGAAACGTGCAAAACACCATAAGGCCTTTTACAATTTTAATTTCAATACTTTATATAAAATTAATTGTATTTTTCTTTAAATATAATTTAATCAAATTCTTTATTAAGTAGGTATAAATAAAATTGTAAAATATTTACTTGCCCGCACTTACTATTTAACTAATTTTATCTTTCTCTGCCTCTCTCTTTTTTCTGACTCTGTCTTATCTCTCATTTTTCCTTTTTCTGTGTGTAATCTCATTTACTGCTATTTTATTACTCATTTACTGCTAATTTTCCACTGTTTTCGTTTCTCTTGGGTTTCCATTTTTATCACTGCTGTATTTTGTTTTTATACCATTGGTTTCATTGCTGTTTCTCCGACGATTATTTTTTAACTTGTTGGCGTTTTTCTTTAGATTCGAGCATTTAGTGCTTCGTTTGCTACACTCATTAATGGTTGTGTGTGTTTTAATTTCTTCTTGTTTTTAGTGTGTAATAATTCTTATTTTAGTACCCACCTATTTCTTTTTTCTCTACGTTGGAATTGAACCTTTTACTTGATTGATATCATTTTAGTTTTAATATAAAAAGAAAAAAAAATTATATATTTCTTTGGGTTGTATAACTAAACGTGGTCTAATTTATTAAAGATTTTGAAAATTGTTTAAAAGAAAATGAAATGTTTTAAAAGTGTTAAAATAAAGTTATTTAAATAAAATAAATTTGTATTCTTATAAAGAAAATCTGTATTTAAAAATCCTTCGTTTGAAATCGTTATAAATCGGTTTTTTTTTAACCCAAAAAGCAAAACGCAAAAACCGGCCTTAAATAGTATCTAGATACAATATACATACATAAGTATATGAAAAAAGTACAAAAACAAAATATTTATTGTTGTTGTTTTCCTTTACAATTTAACATCATATTTATACGTTCGGTTCATACACATTAACGAAGCAAAAGAAGAAAGAAGCAAATTCTTTGCCGGTCGTAGAAGTCGTTCAATATTTTTTTACTACCGCCACTGTCGTCCAAAAAAAAAATGATAAAACACGTCGCCAACGTAATGTATTCGTAAAAACAAAAAAAATTTTAAGTGGAGAAAAAGATTTGAAACGCATAACTTATCACATTCCTTTTTGCTGCTCCCTACATTGTACATCCGCGTTAACCGTTTTAATTTTTATTTTCCTAAATTAAGTACCTACCTATTAAAATAATACAACGCCTAAGAAAAATGAAACGAATTAAGAAATTGTGTATTAAATCATTTTTCAATACACTTTTAGTTAGCCCTATTATAACTATACTGCTTATGCTTTTAATTAAATTTTAGTTGTTAGTAAAGTTTTTTCTAAATCCTATGTACTTAAAATCCGTGTTTTTTTATTCTTTTCTTGTTTTATAACTCTACGTTTTTTCTTGTTTTCTTTACCATTGGCTACACTTAGCGTTTTGTAAACGTAAACAACAATAATAATTAATCATTGAAATTTTAATTTCTCAAGAAAGAAAAAAACAACAAAATTAAAAAGGAAAAAAGAATAAAGAAAACAAAACAGTTAGAGAAGAAATAAAATGACAGAAAATAAAACAGCTTTTAAAAAGAAATAAATAAAGAAACAAAATAATATTAAAATATATACAAAGAGTAACAATTAAAGAGAGAGAGCGAAAGCAAGGAAAACTATTTAACAAAGATAAAACAAAAAAAAACAACAAAACAAAAACACAACAACATGCTACTCTTAACAGTATAATGTGTCCAAAATATTATTATTGATAACACAAATGTTAATTTGCTCCACCGCCAACAACTCTGCTATTGCGACCGCAATTACAACAATAACAAAGATAAAGTTAAACTAAACTGCATACATGGATGCTGTTATCATGTTATGGGCTGCCCACATGCAATAACAACCAACACAAAATTAGAATTTTCTCTTTAAAAAAATGAAGTAGTGTAAAGAAAAAAAGAAGCAGAGAGATAAGCAGCTAAAAAATCTAATTTTCAATGAATAAAATTAAAACCCTTAGAAAATCATCTGTGATATATCTTCCAATTAACTGCTACAGAAAAAAATAAGCAAAAACTACTGTACACACACACATACACATCATAACTAATATTCTCTCTACCACCGATTTCATTTGCTTTTATTTTTCTTATTATCTCCTCAAAACAAAAAAAAATAAACGGTAAATTAATTTGCTCATTAAAACACTACCCAAAGCTGACGCATCATCAATTTACTCGCATGCGCACACTTACAAACCTACAACTCAGCTGTTAATAAACATGTAAACGAAATTGAGCACGAAGAAAAATTATAATTTTGTTAACATAGGCTGCTGTTAACATTATATAGACGGATACAAAAAGTGTTACCCACTCTAGAGAGTAAAACGTTTAATACCCAAATTACCAACAACAAACAAAAATCAACCGCATTTAAACGTCGTGCTGTTAAAGATAAAAAAACGTGTAAAAAAATTAAGGAATTTAGAAACTACCTATCTGGAGGACTAAATATGTACATATTCCCTGAGAAATTAAGTTAACAATGGCGGCATAGTTTTTCCACAAAATTTCTACATCAACGGAAAAAAGCAGCAACTCTAAATTAGACAGAGTATAAAGAAAAAGGTGGGCTTTAATTTAAGTTTTTCATTTTTATTAATTTTGCTTTTTTTTATTACATTTTAACTGACAACGCAATCGATGATTATATACAGTGTCTCAAAGTAATAATGGGACACACGCTTACGTCGACAGTTCTTGTAATAATTTAGTCAATATAACAACTCCAGGAAAAAATTGTATATGGAATTGAAAAGCATATATGGTACCAAAGAATATAAATCATATAGAATGTGCATCACGTACAAGTAAAATTTCTTATGGCGGGTCGTAATGTTGGAACCCGCAAAAAGAATTGTTACTCTCTTACTTAGCAAAGAGAATTCGTTTATTCTCTTACTTTGCACACACAACATCACAGTGTATAAGACGATAGCCACAACAAAATTTTTACTTCGTGTCTTTTTTTTTTGCTTAAGTACAGAAACGGTTTCATGCTAACAACAATATTCACATACAATACAATTTATGTGTGTGTGTGTCTTATTCATTGTGAGCTGTTTTCGTTTTTTAAATTTTAAAACTTAGAGAATAATGTTGTTGGTTCAAATATTTTTGTGTATTAAAGAATACAGTGCTCCAATACGACTATGTAAGCTAGTGTAGGGCAAAGCATATGTAATTTGTAGTTGCGCGAAGGAAAATACATTAATCTACATCGAATATATAGCGCCCTATTTAATATCGTTATAAAAGTGTAGTTAAGAATATGTTTTATTATTATTATTATTTATTTAAGATCAACAAGTATTCTTATGTTTATTTGAAATAAAAGGTTAACTAAACCAAAAAATGTAATTCCAAAAATATTAAAAAAAACAAATATATATTTATTAATGACAAATTTTCGAATGATAAATTGATGATTTTTCAATTATAAGAAAATTGAAAAAATTTTATTTTTAATTTATGTATGTTTAAAATATATAACTGTATGTATATATTCATTTTTAGAAGAAAAGATACTTAAATTTTTTATATTAAGAATAAATAATAAATAAATAATAATCAAAATTAAAATTATTTCTTAGTTTTTACTTTGAAGCATCAAAAAGTATATTTTGAGGATTTTCATCTCCATAAAAAGGCTAATAAGATTACTTTTTTAAAAATTATTTATTGGATAGAATATCTATTTTTGGAACTTCCTTTTTCTGTAGTCCAAGAGCAATGCTTTCGAAGGAGCAGCAAATCCAATACCTCTATTCTGTGTTGAGAACAAGTGTTGGCAAACCACTCTGGGGTGATTCGTTTACATGACTCAATAATAAAAGATTTTATACCAATTTTTTGAGGTTCAGATTTAAAGACATTATGAAATATTAAAATATGTTTTTCGCTTGCATCCATTTAGCTATCATTCTAAATTATTTTACTTCCCAAAATGGTTTATCTGCAGATTCTTTAAGTGAAATTGTTACAGTAAATGTAAATATTTTAAAAAGCATTGGTTTTAATGTTTATGCCCTTATATGTGATGAAGGCTCGACTAACCGAAAATGATTTTCCAATCTTAAAGTATCTGCTAAAAAACCGTTTTTTGAAATAAGCGATCAAAATGTTTATTGCCTTTATGATTTCCCACACTCAATTAAATCTTTGCGGAATGGGTGGCTGAAATGTGACATAAAAACCCGGGATGGGACGGCAAGCTTTCAGGTAATTAGGGAATTGTAAGAAATGGAAGCAAATGCAAAAACAAAAATGTGCCCAAAACTAAAACGGCAACATATGTTTCCTAACACTTTTGAAAAATGCTTGTAGTATTTGCCACACAAATTTTCAGCAGGCTTGTTTCTGCTGCTATTAAAACAACGTCTGAAACCACAAAATTTAAGACATGTTCCGCAGAATTGGCTTTATCAACAGTTCAGTTTATGGAAAAAATGGCAAAATTTTTGATTGTCTTAATAGTGGCTCCCTTTATCGAGATAATTGCTACAGATCTGCAATTCAGATTAACAATGAAGTATATTAATATATTCAGTTCTTTTTAGAATATTTAAAAAAGGTGGAGTTTGTAGATCAAAACAAGCGTATTTTCTTTTAAAACAAAATGAAACTCACCCTAAATTCAATTCTTATGTTAACAAATGAAATTTTAAGGGAAGGTGGTGATTTATATTTCTTAATGACAAAGTCCCTCAATCAAGACAAATTAGAACACTTTTTCTGTCTTTAAATCTGAACCGCGAAAAATTGGTACAAAATCTTTTATTATTGAGTCATGTAAACGAATGACCCCAGAGTGGTTTGCCGACACTTGTTCTCAACACAGAATAGAGGTATTGGACTTTCTATTATTGGTTCTCCTTCGGAAACATTGCTCTTGGACTACAGAAAAAGGAAGTTCCAAAAAAAGAAAATTAGATATTTTATCCAATAAATAATCTTTAAAAAAAATTAACTTTATTAGCCTTTTTATGGAAATGAAAATCCTCAAAATATACATACTTTTTGATGCTTTGAAGTATAAAGTAAGAAATAATTTTAATATTGATTATTATTTATTTATTATTTATTTTTAACATAAAAAAATTAAAGTGTCTTTTCTTTTAAAAATGTATATATACGTACATATATATAATTCATACATACATATATAAATTAAAAATAAAAATAGAATTTTCTTATAAATAATTGAAAAATCATCAATTTATCATTCGAAAATTTGTCATTAATGAATATATACTTGTTTTTTTATATTTTTGGAATTACATTTTTTGGTTTAGTTGACCTTTTATTTCAAATAAATATAAAATCAATTGTTGAGCTTAAATAAATAATAATAAAAAAATATATTTCTAACTACACTCTTATTACGATATTAAATAGGGCGCCATATATTCGATGTAGATTAATGTATTTTCCTTTGCGCAACTACAAATTAAATATGCTTTGCCCTACACTAGCATATATAGTCGTATCGGAGCACTGTATTCTTTATTACACAAAAATATTTGAACCAACAACATTATTCTCTAAGTTTTAAAATTTAAAAACGAAAACAGCTCACAATGAATAAGACACACAAACCCATAAATTGTATTGTATGTGAATATTGTTGTTAGCATGATACCGTTTCTGTACTTAAGCAAAAAAAAAAACACGAAGTAAAAAATTTGTTGTGGCTATCGTCTTATACACTGTGATGTTGTGTGTGCAAAAATTTTGTTGTGGCTATCTTGCTGTGTGATGTTCTTGTTATAGTTGTTGGAATTTCGTCACTGTATGTACTGTGGCTGAACGAAAAAACCTAACAACAATGCAAAAGAAATAAAACACACATTAGCACAGTGCATACACTGTGACATTAGTTTCTCTTTGGTTTCTCTTGTTTTGTTACGCTCTTTTCTTTTGTTTTGCCTTTTGCCCTTCCTTCCCGCGTCTGAAAAAATGTTGACAAAATATTTGGATAAGTGTTGAGATGCGCATTCTATATGATTTATATTCTTTGATGGTACTTTATTTAAAACGGAAACTTTGAATTCAATTAATGCTGGCAAAACAAAATAATGCAAAATAGACTTCATAATACGTTAATTAGACCTCAAAGTAATAATGGGACAAATTAAAAGAACAATTCATAAGGTATTAAATCTAATATTACGGATAAAGATTAATATTTTGTTGGCAGCCCTTTTTGTCGTATTACTGACTTCAATCGATTTGCCATCGATCCAACAAGTTTACGGCAGAACTCAGGTGATATCCTTTCCCATTCCTCCTTTAGAGCGATTATTAAGTCGTTTTTGGAATTTATATGACGAACTTTTAATTTTTCATCCAAATGGCTCCACACGTGCTCTATTGGATTAATATCCGGCGATTGTGGTGGTTTTTCAAGCACATTCGGTCAGTTATAGAGCAGCCAGCTTCTGACATTGTATGCCTTGTGCTTTGGGTCATTATCTTGGTAAAAGTAATAATCATTTGTAAGAAACAATTTCTCCGCTGATTCTGCAAGATTTGAACGTAAAATATCTAAATAGTATTTGTGGTCCATAATTCCTTCAACAATGTGGAGATTACCCGGTCCAGCTGCTGATATTGTGCCCCATACCATAACAGATCCCATACCGTGTTTTACCGATGGTCTTAAATTTTCTTTGGCGAGCTTCTGTATTCGGTTTTCTCCACACGTAAGAACGTCCATCTGACCGAAAAACATTAAATTTACTTTCGTCGGTAAAGATCACTTTATTCCAGAATGAGGAGTCCTTATTTTTATGTTCTTCAGCAAAGCTAACACGTTTACGTCTGTTTACATCATTTATATAGGGCTTTTTTCTAGCTACCCGGGCATTATAACCATGCTTTCTCAAAATATTTCTTACAGTTTCAGGGTTAGATTTCTTTTTTAGATATTTTTCTGCTTCAGCAGTTAATTTAGGGGCGCTTATATGAGGTTTTTTCTTAACTTCTCTTAATAACCACCGTTCATCTGCATCGGAAAATATATTTCTTTTGTTTGGCTTTGAAGCATTTTCGAAACTTTTTGCATCCGAATAACGTTTTATAATATTAAACACTGTAGATTTCGGTTTATTGACTATTTCTGCAATATTTCGAACAGATTTTCCGGATTTTGAGTGTTCAATTATTAATTTTCTAATTTCAGGCGTTGTTTGTAAACCCCGATTCGCCATAATGAATAATGTATTTAAAATGGTTAAAAAACACTTGTAAAAGAACTCTTAGACCATGTAAATAAAAAATATTTACAAATTGTTCCATTATAGAGCGCATTCAAAACGAAGTTGCCAGCTGTCCCATTATTACTTTGTGATCTAAAAATGTGTTATTGTGAATTATCGCTTGTAACTTTTTTTGATCAAAACAAAAAGCGATAAAATTATGTCATAGCAAAATCAAGAACAAAAGTAACATAAAAACATAAAAAACATAAACATTAACGTAACTGTGAGAAAAAAATATGTTAAATAAAAAGTACTTTGGTTGTGTCCCATTATTACTTTGAGCCACTGTACGTAGAACCAGCACACCATTAAAAGCAAAACGAATGGCAAAAAACAAAAATGTTTTTTTAATGTGCTCAAAAAAATGTTTTAACAAAATTTCTAATTAAATGAAATTATTTGTTAAAACTACAAAAAGAAAAAAAAAAAAAAACAAAAGAGAAACGTAAAGAAAAAACATTTTAATTTTTCTAGAGTTTTGTGTTTCTCTTACAATCAAAAGCATGTCAAGTCACTCAATGCGAAAATTAAAAAAAGAAAAAAAAAATCTCTTGACTGATAATCTAAATATGCCATGAAAAAATAAGAAATTATAAAAACGTGAAAAATAATTTAATTTATCTATCCACCTATAGAAAATTTAGATTTTATGATCGTTATTTTAGAATTTAAGTTTTTTTTTTTGAAACTTCTTAATTTGCATGGCTAACTTCCTCAAACGCTTTTTGCATACTTATTACAGTACTGCAAAACGCAACACTTTGTGCAAAAAAGTAATTAAAAAAATCTCTGCTATGTCATGTCGTCTCAAACACATGCCATGTCATGAAAAGCCATCATAGTGTCTTAGGTGTTGCGGGTAATGTTATTGTAATTCGGCTACGCTGTTGTAGCTCGCTGTACTGAATTCCATGTCTATGAATGCTTTTTAGGCATAATGTTTTTAATACTTGTTTAAACTTTAAAGACAGCTCTTATGAACGAACAAAAATTAAATCTCTAGAACCGTTTACATTAAACCAAACAAATTACATTTCCTACTACGGACGCTCTCATGACCGATCGCGGACAGGGAAAAGTACATTCTTTGGAAAAAAAATTCTAATAAGAGAACATTAGAAAAATCTAATTTAAGCATGAAGAAATGCCAAAAGTGGTTAAAATTTCGTCTAACGAAACTCCTGAAAAAAGCATGAACTGATTTTTATTCAATGCGAAACATTACAGAAACAGAACTAAAAAAACATGCCCCAAAAAGTAATTCAAAAAAATAATAAATTTTTTATAGAAATTATAACAAGCTGAGCTTGTACCTTTTAATAATTTTTATTCCTTTTTTTTATTAAAATAATTAAATTTATACCGGTTTTATAAAATCTTGAAAATATTATTTTTTTTTTTCAATTCAGCAGAATTCAATTAAAATGTATTTTTTTCTTTTTACTTTTAATTGATAAAAAAAAATCGTTTATTTTTGCAAAGTTAAATAAATTTGCCAAATTATAGTCACGATAATTATTGTTGATATTTTTAATTTGCAAATTCATTACCCAAATAAGAGGCAAATTTCTAATGCAATAATAAAACATCATATAGGCAACATTGTAGTTTTAAACAGTTTACTTTACTCTTTTCTTAACTTCCAAAAAAAAAAAAAAAACTGGATTTTTTCTCTAATAAGACTTAAGGCTTTGTTACTCAAACGTAAATGTTGCGGACACGTAAACGTTGCGGGCGAAATTAACGAATGCTAGTTACTATAAGTACGTAAAAGTGTCATATGGACTTGAAGTAAAAAAGAGCAGAAAATTGCATACAAATTGTATTTCTAACCATAAAATAGGTATATAATTATTTATTTAATTATTTAAATGTCTAAACAAATAAAGAGTTTTTATTGTAAATTTCACCAATAATATATTTATGTATGTGTAGTTTCGTTTTAATTTTTTTATTTTATTTGTTTTGGTTTTGCACCCAGTGCTGCTTGGAAACATGCTAAAGGCCATGAAAGCTCTTTGCAAGTTTTTTTCCCCCGGCCTTGTTAAATATCACCTGATTCATTGTTTGGTTTTACGAAGCCTAACCCACGCTTTAAAAATTTCTATAGCATCCGTATACTTATGTAAACAAAACGAAAATAGAAAAATATTCCTATTTCTAATGAAAAACTGACAACACTGCTTAAAATACACATACACTTTTTAAACAGCTGATACGTCATAATATACATACATAATTGGCCATACAACTCTGTTACGACCTAGCTTCTACGTAAAAGCTTAGAAAAATTTTAATTTTATTGGATTCATCCGCAACGTAACGTTACGTTTACGCAACGTTGGTAAGCAAAACGCAATAGCTGATTCGCAACGTAACGATTTTATTCAGAGCTTATTTGACAAGTATTGTACTATAAAAATATGTCAAATTAGTCTTTAATTAAATTAATTAATTATTTCTAATTTTTTTTAATACAGCAGTAAATTATTAAATTTTATATTAATTTTTTTCCTTCAAGTTTAATGCCATTAATTTACTATAAAACGAAATATTGATAAAAAAAAATGTCGGTATTATTTATATAAATTGTAGGTATGTGTACTACTCGTTTTATTATAACAAGTGTTATTCCTCTTTTACAATTCTTTTATTTATTCTTCAAAACGTACAAACTAATTTTGTGCTTATTTTTCTTATATTTCTATACCTATCTACCTTCAAAATAAAATCAATAATAAAACGTTCAATGACACTTTGGAAATAAGTAATAATACCCTTTAATATTTTTGTATTACATACTAAAAAAATATCAGAAGGTACCTATTGAAAGAAGAAATTAATGCGAATTCATTAAAATGATGACATTAACGAAATGAAAAAGAAAAGAATTTCAAAAAGTGTCCATTTTTAATTCTGTTGTCTGTTACTAAACCGACCAGTTAGTAGTTCGTGAATTCCGTTTAACTGCACAAAAAGAACCAACAAAAATGCCACCAACAAAATGTTTAAGAAAATATACAATAAAAATAATAGTAAAATTAAAAGAAGCAAAAACAAGTTACAAAAGGAATATGATATACGTACTTATACATACAGTACTGAACATGAAAATAGCAATACATCTGATATTGGTTTTACTGTTGCCAACACTGCGGAAATATTTTATAAAGGGTAGGAAAATTTAAGGTTAAGAAGTAGATTGGCTTAAAAACATATATTTTTGACCAATTCAGTTTTATTGCTATGCTATGCTATGAAAATTACATATCGTTAAGGTCCATATCACACAATGCAGGTCAAAAAAAGTTATTAATAATGTCCTAATAAGAATGTGTCTAGTTTGTTTGTATGGCATGCAACAATTTCTTATTAGAAACACAGATTGTGTAAAGGATGGGCAAATTTGACGTTAAGAAGTAAATTAGCGTAAAAACGCTAATTTTATCTTTACATGCAGTTTTTTTGATACCAATGTAAAATAGAAATATGGGAATGAATAATAGAATATAATGCCTGCCGAATTTCCACCTCTAGCACATCAGCATACGCCCGCATACGGCTGACGACAAAAAATTAGTATTCGCTTTCCTAATCAACTAGTATTTAATCCATGGAATAATGTTTTTTTCTTGGGTTTTACAGTCATAATAAGACTATAATTGCTTACTAAATAATTATTCTTCATAAATGATCTGTGTGTACCTTGATTGGATTTTAAATTTTAAGACTTTATTTTTTTATTACCAACCAGGGCTTATCGTTCTAAAACTTGTATTATAGATCGTTGATTATCTGATATATTTTCCGCTAGTGGTAGGTTCCATCATAATATTGTCCAAATTATGGATATTTGAGACTTTGGGTCTAACATATAAAATGATGGTATCATTCCTTATTATTTGTTCTCTATTGTAGTGTTTTTTTGTTTTGAAACTATTGTTGGCCATGTATGCACTCGCACGCCAAACTGTCATTGCCTTTACATACATGAATTAATTGAGCCAATTGAAAAAACATCTTCTTCGTTCTCTGTCTGGCGAGCACTGTGTAATAACGGTATCAAAGTAAATATTCTGTAATCTTTTTACGTTTCTGTTTAAAAATTTTTGGAGACGCTAATTTTCACGACTAAATAAATAAATATTATAAATTATAAAAACCGTTCGAAATTAATACAATATGTAGGTACTACTGGTTATGATTTTAAAGTCGTAAATATAATGGTGATCTTCTTAAACAATTTTTAACTTCTATTCTATTACGACAATTGTGCCAAGTGGGAATGTACACGTACGTATGTATGTACATAAAATATGTACATAATGGTGATGTTTTTATAATGTATTTTTTTCTTCATTTTAACTCAACATTTTTGTGTCCAATAATTTTTACTCACTGGCTAATTTTCCATTTGGATTTGTTTTTACACTCTCTGTCTCTCTTTCTTTAACTGTAAGTTTTGCGCAATGCATGAGTTAAAAAATTAAATAATTTTTGCGCCTTTTTTCCTCCCTATGCGTTATTTGGCTTTGTTTTTTTTTTATTATTATTATCTAGGCCCCCCTTATACTGTAATCTGTAATTACTTGTAATTTATTTCACAACATTCAACCATACTACTGCCCTTATTCCCGCGCTACGAACACAATTTTCTGATGATTAAACTCGATTTATTTCTCTTTCTGTCTTCCTTTCTCTTTCTTTCATGAAATATTTGTATTCATTTTTCTCTCAACTAATAATTACACGTTTTTACTAGTTGTTGATTTGGTTGTTTGAGCGTTGTAAACAATATGTAATAAAAACAAATACTGACCTTTGCTTGTATACATACAAATTTACAAGTTTATCGTATTTCTTTTTGATGTTTTTTTTTTTGTTTTTGTTTAATTTTTTTAGGTATTTGAGATGCTATTTTTGTATGTAAAGTATAATTAATTTGTTCGTGTTTATTTTTAATTTAATTTGTTTTTAACAACAGAAGAACTTCTAATAGGCATATTTTTATTTTCTCTTAAAAGTTTATTGTACTTTCAGAATAGTGGTAAACATTTGTATGTAGAGTTGCCAATAGTTGGGTAAATTATTTATTCATTTTATTCTAAGTAAAGGCCCACCTTGTTTATATAAAAATTTCACTAAAACGTTACATTTTATCAACTGACACTTAAAATTTAAGATTAACTTTTGGGTTAAGATTAGCGATGAGATATTAAAACCTCAAAAAAGAAATATACATAGGTATATAATAAATAAATAAAAAAAATAGGAATATATTGATTCGATGGTTATAAAAAAATAAATATTTACAAATTTTTTTAATGCAAACGTTTAGAATTTTGTATTTATCCAATTTAGGTATTTGTTTAAACTTTTGTTTGTGCTTTCGAAAAAAAATATAATAAAAGCTAAAGAAAATACCCTTTTTACAGTGACTTACATGTAACATCTACCTCTAATTTTCGTAGAATTACATGGAACAATATAAGAACAATTTCCTACCTACATCTTATCTCATTCTCTTTTATCTTACATCTTTCATTGTAATTGGTTATCGGTAGAAAAATAGCGAAAAGTTTAATTGTTTATTATTATTTCACCAATAATAAAATGGCATTTAAAAAAAACGAAAAAAATTGTTTTTAATCAATAGGAGTGTCATACCTACTTTTGGCAGAAACATAGGAAAACTAAGCCGCTCTACTTTAACAATGTCAACCCAAAATCCTCACCAAGCGCAGATTTTTTAAAATAGTGTCTCATTTTGTAATTATCATGATAAAAATGTATAATTCTTTAAAACATTGGTATATTCTCATCTAAATCACTTTATATTGCTCAAAAGCCAAAGGCATCCATTGTATTTTTCGGAATGTAATTCCATGACATTACCATCACCATGTTTTACGGTTGGTAATAAATTTTGTCGCATTCCATGGCATTAACATCACCATGTTTTACGGTTGGTAATAAAGTTTGTTGTAACAGTTCGTCATTTTTTTATCCCAAACTCTGTCACCCATCACTTTCGAATTAAACGTACTTTCGTCGCTGAAAATAATATTGGCTCAGAATTTTCCTTCTCAATTTGTGCTCTTGCTCTATTTCTTGAAGTTTGTTTATTCTTCCCAAGAATGTGTGGTTTTATGCAGGAAGTTAAATTAGGTGGATGATCACTTCTTGTCTTACTTTCAAGGCTATTGGTTTCTTTATAGTTTCTTATAATTTTGTGTATGGTTGCCTTTGATCGTCTAACTAATTCACCGATTTCATGTAAAAATTTTCTAGCTTCATGGGATTTGACTACAAGCATTCGTAATTCCAAAAAAGTTTATTTTGCCTTTCTATCTGTATAAATCTTATAAGCTGACACCAGTGTATGTAAATATGTGGATTTTAATTATACTATATTGGCAACTCTTTCTTATGGTTTTGTTTTGGTCCGTACGTTAACGTGTCAATAAAACCTAATTTATTATTTTCCTCTTAATATTCATCTAAATCACTTAAATATGTAGTTTATACCCGTTTTTGTTTTACTTGGCTATCATGCGCAAAACATACGTACATAGGGTGAATTATTTCTAGTAATTGGACTAAGGAACACGTGAATCATAAGTCAATTCTATTAAAATTTTAAAATGTGTATACATATATAAAAAGGGAGAACTAATATGTTTTTCTTTACATACACCTCTAAGAGATATACTCCTCCCCACCATAATCGGCTTTACATATAAATGTAAAGGTATAACCGAACAAAAATATACATACATTTCATTCTATCTTTGGCCAGCATGCTTCCCACCATAACTGAGAATCCTCTCCCCCTAATTTTACTTAAAGAAAACACTTTACAACATGTTTCCAGAAGACGATTGTTTTCAGACGACCGTTTTAACAACTATACCTATATAAAACAGCAAAAACAATTTTTTGAGTTTTTTTTTTCATATAAAAAGTAAACAATCGTCTTTTGAAAACAGCCTGTTAATCTCTGAGTGGATGTTTGGCACGTTTTTTTTTATACAACCCAGCCAGCATTTTTTGAAATTTTTAATCATTTGAGTTCTTTTCAGTGCCAATAAAAAAAAAACGGAAAAATGTTCTTCTTAAAACGTAAAGGATCCGCAATTCTTCTTGGGGAACCCTATAGTGCTATTCAGTAACTTTTAACGATTTGTTTCTTGTTAAAAATTAAAGCCAGTTATGTGGTTTGCACTAACGATATTGTGATTCAATAATTCCTCGTTAACAGAGGTGTATATAAATTAAGCGTCATTTCCATAAGAACCAAAAAAATTAACGACTTTATTACACACTTTATTCAGTGTTTTTTTATATTTTTATTATGCATTTATTCTATAACAAAGTTGTGATTTCAGAAAAATCACTCTTTTGAAATATGTACAGTGTGAATAGGTTCTAATTTTACATACCTACTGTAATTTGACATTAAATTTGATATTTATTCTGAAATTATTTTTAACTTTTTTTAGTTTTGGTAAAATTATTAATGAAATATTAATTTATTATTTAAATTAATTGTTTATTAATTGTTTAAATTTATTGTTTAAATTTCAAGTATTTTAGTAACTTTGTAATATAGAAAGTAGTGTTTTTATTTCCATTTTGTTATACAACTAAAATAGAGCCACCATTTAAAATGCTTAACGATAACGAAAGTGGTTAAAAAAATTTTTTTACTAAACAAATGTTAAAATTTCGTATTGATTTTAAATTGCAATATCTGTTTGCTTTTTAAATTAAACTCTGTTTAATCATAAACGCACAAGTGCTTAATCAGTTGTTTGTCCCAAAAGGTACTCAAAAGAGTCTCAGATTATTTTTTAAACAATCATCCATCCAAATGTTAGCTGGCATCATACTTATACGTATGCATGAATGTGTGTGAGTACTAAAAGTAGATTAAGCAGTGTTGTCAGAATAGGGGAGTTATTCCCCGGAATGGGGGGAATATTTTCTTTGAAATGGGGATAAAAAATTACATTTGGGGATGGTTATTTTATGAGGAAAAGCACATATTTTTTTATTCCTTTTTTGAGATTTTTTAAATTTTACTTTATATTATAAAATTACACAATTTAAGATACTTAATTTAGTTTCTGGTTTCTTACGTGTATACATACATAGTATGACTACAAAATATGAATGATATGCAATGACTAAAAAACTGCAAAGTAGCAAAAGTCGTGAATTTTTTCAATTACTGCAACTTTTTCATTTTCCATTGATCAAAAACAAGCTGTTTCTAAACTTATGCTTCTTAAAAATCAAACAGTCGCAATTAAAGCAACAGCAAAAACTGTAGAACTTTAATATTCGAAAGTTTTAAAAGATTTTTTACTGACTAACTTCAAATTGATTCCTCTGTTCAACAATTTTTTTATTTGAGTGACTTTACATTTTTTTAGTAAGTTATTATATATATTATTATTTATTACTTATTTATTGTACATGAAAGTTATTGCTGGAAGATGGTTTTTCTTTAAGCGCGAGTGATTGTCGAACTAAGCTGCTCATTATATCCATATATAAAATTTTTTTCAAACCAAATTTGCTGGTATAGAATTCTGTTACATACCATTTTATTTTATTAATTAATTCACTTGTAATTCATATGTACATATTTATATTCCGATTTTCCGTCCAAATTATTATTAATAGTAATTTTTCGAAATGTGCTATTTTTAATAGTCTAGAGGACATGTCGGATACAACTACTGATTTTTTGTATAACGAATAACAAATTATATTTTTGTCACTATTTGTTTTATCCGACTTTCAAAATTCCACATCACAAATAAATGAAATATTTTATATATTATTGCGCTATGATTTGATTTGTTTTAAACAATTTTACAAAATACATTTATAGTGCATTTACATTACACCCAACTTTAGTAGAGACATTTAAGAAGATTTCATGCAGTACCAAAAAAAAAACTTAAATTTTTTACACCAATCGCATTTCCAGCGTAATAATTATTCTATATTTTTAAATATGCATTTACCCCGACATCTTGCGGAAAATCTAAAATTTTTATAAAATCTAGTTGCGAATTAGAATTTTTTTTTTTGTTGGGGAAATCTAGTAAATGTACTATTGAAATTTTTTAAATTTTAAAATGGCTGACAAATTTATCACCATAGTACTACATAGAAAAAAATTGCTTTTTGTTTTGTGGGTCCTTTTGGGTATGAATTAAAAATAAGATTATAGTGAGCTTTGGGATTGAAAGTTTGGAGCAATCTGACAACACTGAGATAAAGAGAGCAATGAAATATTTACAAAAACAATAAGAAGAAATAAAACGACCTCGATTTTTTCTTAATATTTCTTTGTTGTTGGTCTTTCTTCCGCGTAACTAACAACTTGCAATAACAAATCTAAGTGTCTACGAATAAAAAGTTTTGCATATACAATTTGTATAAAAATTTTGACAAAATAAGAAACAAAGGAAAGGAAAAAATGTGTCTATCACAAACATACATACTTGTGTATATACAGTAGTGGACATTAGGTTCACGCAATTTGTTATACAAACTACATAAGTACATATGTATGTACATACTAGTTGGTGTTTTAACTTATTGGCCAATTTGTTTTCTGTTACATACATACATACATAATTGGCCATTACAACCCTGTGTCAGGATTACGGCCTAGCTTCTCGCAGCACTCATGCTGTGTGTGTTAAGTTTTTCCCATGAGTACCGGGACCTACAGTTTAAAGTCGACTCCGAACGACAGATTTGAGAAGCTTTTTCATGGCAATTAATTACTCCCAGAGCTTTTGCCAGAAGACTGCTGAGAGGTAGTCGCCGAAAGAAATAATTGTTTCATATTTCTTTTTTTTTTTAAAGATGTCGGAGCTGAGATTTGAACCCAGCACTATCGTCTTCGTAAGCCAACACACTAACCACTGTTGCTGTTCTTATTTTATTTCTCATTAATTGTAAGTAATAAATAACTTTAGTTTGAATTCTAATTTAAAGCATTTGTGAAATTTTGTTGTCATAATTTGATTTTTTACATATACAGCCCGTTCAAAGAAGAAGAATGGTTTTATATAAAAAAATCAAAAATTTGAGTGATTTTTTGTTGGTGTTTCACATATAAAATCGTAATCGTAAACCATTTGATTTCTGTGAACAAACTGTTAATTTACATATTTAAAATACATATTTTGTTTTATTGCATTGAAGGATGAGTACAGTCAGTGTGCTGATTTTATCTCCCTCACTGTATAGAAAATATTTTTTATTTATTTTGTTTTTATAAAAGAAAGCGAAGTTGTATATAAATATTTAAATAAGAAGCAAATATTTAAAAATAGATAAAATATTTTCAATTTTGGGTCATTTAATTTGGTGTCAATATTTTAATTTTTTTTTTTTCATTCATTTTCGTTTTTAATTAAATAGGTAGGAGGTATCTACCTAAATAATTTTGCTATTAAATAGTTTGATTGTTTGATGGTACTTGCCGTCCATATAACAATCAATTAACGGTTTAACACATTTTTCTTTTTTTTTTTTTCTTCGTTTTCACCATTTTTTAATGAATAGAATGAATACCTGCTATAACTGCTTTTTATGGTTGTTTTAATTTTTTTTTGTTTGTTAATGACGTGTATACTCTTACCATTTTATTATTTAGCTTAAAACAAGATGTGTTTTTTTTTTATATATATTATTTCTCCGTCTGTTTTCTGCTATTTTGGCTTTCAATTACAAAGAAAAGTTTGAAGAATAATTGTAAGAAATAAACCGTTTGAAAGATGTATTTCAAACGTTTTTTTTTTCTTCTAAAACTAATTTAAACTATAAAATGTTGTATACTCGTGGCGTAGGTACATAACAGTATATATGTAACTATGAGGTGTGTTTATATACATAAATATTTTAAATAAGATATTTATTTTTTTGTACGTATGGATATGTATTTACGTGCACACATTTGTGTGTACATTTCATTTAAGTTAACGTGTTACTTTTGCTTAAGCCATTAAGTAAAAATAGAAAAAAAAAAAATAGTAAGAAACGTGAAGTAAAAAAGTTGCTCCTTTAGTTAAACTTTAATTTATTTATAGATTTTATTAGTTTTAAAAACGCAACTAATTTTTGCTTATTAAAATTTTAAAACACACGTACATACCTTCTTACCTACATTTTTATACTACCTATACTTATTAGAATACTTTTATTAATATCTATAATATATTTTTGTTGTTGTTTTATTATTCAATGTCATTTTGTTTTTTATTATATGTATTATATTTTATAATAGTCCATAAATACAAGTACATACATACATTAATAAGTATTTATAAAAACAAAAATAAAAAAGAAATTCCACAATTTGTTCGCTCACCTTTTTTAAATTGTTATTGTTAAATATTATACAGTAGTAGTGTTGCTTACTTCACTCAATTAAATAGAAATTGTGGAACTTATCATTTGATTTATCAAAAAAAGTAAATCAGAATAATAACAAAAATTAAATAAAATGTGTAATTTGTGTTAGAAATATCGTTAAAAAAATTTATAAGTATCTATAACTTGTTAGTTAAAAGCAGTCACTCTAACGTGCTTGCAATTAAATTAAATAATTAAAATGTAAATAATTTAGATTAAGACGATTATAGATTAGAAATGTAAATTTGTACATATGTCTTTGCAAAATGCTATCGAGTGTCTTTTCGAAGCCAATTAAACCTCGATTACAGCAATTGTTTAAACGTTTTGTAATCACCGAAGTTAGTGTAGTCGCCGTGGTCTAGTGGTTAGTGTGTTGGCTTACTAAGACATGGGCCCTGGGTTCGACTTCAGGCTCTGACATCTTCAAAAAAAGAAATATGAAAAAAATATTTCTTTCGGCGACTACCTCTCAGCAGTCTTCTGGCAAAAGCTCTGAGAGTAACTAATTGCCATGAACAAGCTTCTCAAGTCTGTCGTTCGGAGTCGACATTAAACTGTAGGTCCCGGTACTCATGGATAAAAATTGACACACAAAACATGAGTGCTGCGAGAAGCTAGGCCGTAATCCTGACACAGGGTTGTAAAGGCCAGTTATGTATGAAGTTAGTCATGCCATAATTAAAATTACAGCAATTTAAAATTTCATTCAATTTAACCTGTTTTCGTTTTAAATATCTCTATATGTATATTTAAATCGTCAAAGTTTTTATTTGAAAATCAGTGAATTTCAAAATGAAAATCATCACAGGGGAATTTTGACACAAATAGCTAAATACTGTAAGAAAACTGAATTTATTGAGATGGCAACTCTGATAGCGATATATTTTTTTTTTGTTTAGTATAAACATGTTAAGAAAAAGAGAATATGTTAAAAATTAACATAATTTTAAAATAAATTTTCATAACATGTTAAAATAAAATTATTTAACATAAACTCTCTCTTGGTTTTTTTGTTTTTATTTTGTTTTCCATACCGTAAAGGGTGATTGATTTAAATGGAATCATACTTTTGAAACATAATTAAAACGTCGGGCGATAAACCGATAAACAGTGATTAAAGTCAAGCGAATTAAATGAAGTTAAATAATAAACGAATATTACAATTTTTACCTTAGAATTTAAACCCTATTCTTAACTAATAGTTTCGTATTATAGCATGAATTTAATTTTCAAACGAAATTTGTTTAATAATAACGTCGCAATAATTAAAGAACGCTGTAACTGACAAAAAATCCAAAATACGTTTTTTTGCATCATTTTTAATCAGAAAAAAAACGCGTCGATTGGTCCCGGTCTCAGATTTCTATGATGAAAAGAAATTCACTTACGCCGTCTGCGTTTAAAAATACCAGTGTCTTCTTTTTTACTTTCATACAGGTTGTTTGGCTCTGGTGAACATTAAATGTTTTGTCAGTTACAGTGTTCTTTAATTCTTGCGACGATATGGAGTTTAATTCTATAAAAAAAATTCCTCTATTTTAATTCAGTTGACAAACTTTTATTACGGATTAAATCTCAAATTAACTTTCAATCAGCTGCGCACTTAAAACAGCAAAGACCAATAGCATTTTTTATTTCCTATTAATTAAATAGTTGATTTGATTTGAAAATTTTTATTATAAGAAAAATTTTAAAATATTATTTGACAGTTGCCGTCTGTCATATCTTTTTTGGCTACTGGAAACTCAATTAGTCCTCGGTTGTCAACCATATTCAACCTATAAAAAACATTTTAAAACATGTTTTCCTTATAGACAGATAAAGTCAAAATCCGGGTGGGATCTTTAGACGTTTAAAAGCTCTGCAGGTTTTTTTGTATGTTCGCTTAATAGATGCCTGAATGCAATCGAAGCTACTATAAAGCAGGTTATGTTACTTTCTTTGTCATCACTTTTTTTATATGCAAATAATACCAATGCCATTTTCAAAACTCTTAAGGAGCCCTTAAAATAATTATTTACTGCAGACATACCTACATAAATATTTTGGAAATATTGTTTAATTTGTCTGTGTGCCTGTAATTTTAAACCATATTCGTAATTTTATCCTCTTTACAGCTACTTTTTAAATTGATGTGAGCCAAAATGAAAAAAACCAATAAAAATAAAATGAAACGAAACAATATAAACAACAATATTTCCAATAACATTGTCACTCGTCAATGCTATAAACCTACCTGAAGGATGGACTTTCTTCGAACTAAAAAGATGAAACCCTTATTTTTATGCTTTAATAAAAAATTTCCACTTAATCAAGCAAACTGTATAAAATATACGCCTTTTATACGAAAAGAAAAAAAGATTTCAAATTATCAACACAATAATTTCATTGTAGTCTTCTAAGATTTCCATGTTTGCAACTCGGATTACATCAATGAAGTAGAGGAGTTTCATGTTAAAAAAAATACAACAATAATACTACAAACATATATGTAGTATCTTTTGTACATGCATGCATGAAAACTGATATACATATTTATGTTAAATATGGTACAATTAAAAATATGTGTTCCAAAAAGAACTAAAAAAATGGGATAAAAAATTTACCGAAAAGGAGATTGGAGTCAGTGAGGCCCAAAGAAAAGTAAGAGATACAAAAAAGTATAGAAATAAAGAGAGATAGCAAAGAGATTTTTTTTGTTCTGTGGGTACTTTTATTTGTAGATTTTTATGTAAAATCAGCGCATTCTTTTTTTTATAATTATTATTTATTTACTCTCTTATAAGTTCTTATACATACACATATGATTTCCAAATTAGTTTTCAATATTTTGTGGTTTTTGTTGTTAGTTTGTTTTAATTGGGGGAGTTTAAATTACTTTTTGTCTTGCTAATTGTGATCTTAAGTTTAGAAGTATTCTTTAAGTCATCCAACTAGCTAAGACATTAAGGCATTGCCTCTTAAAAAATAAAATATTAAAACATTGCAAAATAAATCAAAATAGAAAAGTTAAAGTAGTAAAGAAATCTATAAATAAAAATATAAAAAACCGTTAATATTATAAACCAAACAAAAAAAGTCAGTGACAAATGATTAAAGAAAATATAAAAATTCATAAGAATGTGAGCGACGATTTAAGTATATCTTTTCAAAAAGATGTCTAAATTCATGCTTACAAACTATTGTGTTTCTTTTTTAAACGGATAGAATTTCAAATTGTTAAAAAATAAAAAAAAACATTTTTTATTAGAATAATCCCTATATAACTTAAAAAAATTCGTATGTACGAAATTGGGACTTTTCATGAAAAAACGCATGTGGAAGCTCAGTTTGGAAAGAAATAAAGTCTGGCTCCACTATCGTATAAAGTGAGGTTAGCCAAAGAGAATGTGTGAGATTTTTCTAATAGCCTGTATCAGTGTTGCCAGAAAAAGATGAGGAGACAATGCTAAATCTGTAAAAATCTGCTAAAATGTTCTACAGAAGAAAAGTAAAATGCTAGATTTAGATTTAAAAAAAAATTCTTCAAATTATTGGACTCTTGAGCAGAATTGAAATAATTAATTTTGAATAAGATTTTCGAAAGTGATTTTCAAGTGATTTTTTATACATTTATAACTGTTAAAAACGATAATTTGAAGAAAAATCATAACAAAAGTCAGGAATAAAGTTAATTCTTTCAGTATTTTTAGAGTTGGCGATGCTTTCATTATTTGCCAGGCAATGAATGTAATAGATCAAACGTTGTGTCTTTGAAAATAATCAGCAAGCTTTGTTGTCTCCGAGATCGGATTAGCTGTTTTGCGTTCGTTGGTACGAAAACTTTTTTATAAAATCTGGCCTATTATGCAGATAACTTGTATCTTAAAAGTTATAAAAAAAAGATAGTGTTTGAAAAAAATACCTATTTTGCAAAATATAATTTGCAGTCCACATTATAATTAAATTTTAAAACTTTTTGCAATATATTTCCTAATTATTAGGCCTTATTTCAGTTGGCGACATCGACTATTGCAATAAGGCCTTATTTTTACTGCAAGGCATTAATTTTTTGTGACTTTTATAATAAATTATTTCATAAATAAATAGATAAATGTACTGTTTATTCCAAACACCATTTTTAAAGTCTCCTGAGATTTTAAATATCTTTTTCTTTCTAATAAAACACATTATTTCTTAAAAAAATCATGTTTAACGCTCGACTTGTTGATAAATTTCAATTAAAAGAAAAAAATGTTTGCAAAAAATTATAACATAATTTCAATTTGTTAGTGTAACTATTGTTAGCCATATGGAAAAGAAGAAATTAAAGAAAAAAACTAATGAATGATTTGTCATCTACATATGACAACATTAATGTCGTTATTACTTAAAAATACTTTTTTCTTGTTTTTGTATTTTCTTTTTTAACGGCAAAATGAACAATTGAGTCATATAAACAGTATCTACTTATATTTTTCTATATTTGGCAAATTTTATAAGCCAAATATTCTTTATTAAAAATCAGTTTAGAGTAAAGGGGCTCTTACACGAGTATTGTATTTGAATAGAAATAATAAACTCATCCAAATACACATATCGTCGTGCGGGAGTTTAACTGCTCTATCCGCCATTTCATATTTTTTATATATCTCGAGTTAATGATGCCACTTTAGGTTTTCGACCCCAAATTTTTCAAATCTGTAATTCGTTTCGGAGATAAATAGCCCAAAACGGTTTGCAGATTTTAAAAATTTTGGTGTCAAAAACCTAAATTAGCATCATTAACTCGAGATTTAAAAAATAGAGTATAGAGCACTTAAACTCCCGCACGACGATATCTATCATTCAATGCAAATTGAATTCCTTTTAAGACAACAGAAAAAACTTCCACATATCATAGCTTTAAATTGTTTTCTACGAGACTTAAACATTTTCTTTTCACAAAATACGTATTCCCAACAAATGTACGTTATCACTCTTAAAATAAACATTCAAAATAAATAATTTTCTATTGGCTAATACATGTGTATGTGTGTATGTATGAATGTTTCTGTTCATATACAAATTTAAATTTGTTTAATTAAAAAATTAACTGATGCATTAAATTTTGTTAGAACTGGAACACAAATTTAAACGGTAGTTTATCATTTCTAAAGTTTATTGACATTCAAAATAATTTGTTAATTTGTGTTGGTTTGCTTTAATTACACTTTATATAGGTTTTCCCTTTAGAGGTTTCAATACCGCCGGTCGTCTCATTGTCAGCTGTTAAATATCTGGATCTCAAGTGTCATTTAATTAATTAATGTTTTGCAATTTAAGAACAGGGACTATATAATAATGGAAGAAACTTAAGGAAACTTACCACAAAATTTGTGATTTAAATGTGGCCACATTTCGAGCGTTACGGTGTGATTATGGTTGTCATAATCGCCCTATTTTCCAATTCTCACTCATTGGTTCATTCATTCATAAACAAGATACTACAATATCACTCCAGTCTCGGCCCTCTGACGATCGTCTCGTCACAAAATATGCACATATCGCTTAAAACAATTCCTATCCTATATTCGTTGGTTACATTAACAAGCAAAAATATCGCATATTGGTTGTGAAAAGGCAATTTCATTCGGAGAAAGTGACTGTTTGCCATTGGGCCGTTCAGAGCGCTATGTGCATATAATAAACGACCTATTTTGGACTTCAATTGAAGACTTTATAGCAGAAAAACTTTTTGCATTTGGCGATGTCAGTTGACTTTTGTTTTTTGGTCTATTTGAAAGCTAACATTTGTTAAGTAATCGCTGAAGTAGAAAATAAAAATAATGAAATAAAGGCTTAATCAGAAGATTTATGTCTGTTTTTATTTCAATTTACGTTTTAAACCGAAAACAGTCATATCAAATCCCAGCTCTTTTTTTATTGAGGCCAGCACTCAGGCGATGACCCCTACTCATGCTGTACATTGTGCTGGTCTAGGATAATATGTTATGGGAAGAAGGGGAAATGCCTCTGACGTCTTGAAAGAAAGAAACATGAACAACTATTTCTTTCGGCGACCACCTCTTAATAGCCTTCTGGCAAAAGCTTTGCGAGTAAATGATTGCCATGCTTGATTGCCAAGCTTTTCAACTCTGTCGTTCGGATTCGACGTTAAACAGTAGGTTTCGGTATTCATGGATAAAAATTGCCGCAAACAATATGTGTGCTGTGAGAAGCTGGGAAAATAGTTATAATGGCCAATTATATATGGATTTATCACAGTCATATTGGCATAACTTTTCTAAATATACTACATACATACATATCATATTGTATTTTAATTTCTATATTTATGTATATTAATATTAAAATGTATGTTTCCTTTTTAATATTCAGTTTTTACTTTTCGTTTATAGCCAATTATGCATGACATATGGCCAATATTTGCATAATAACGCATTAACCTGTTTTTTTATAATTTTTTTTTCAACATTTTTGCATATCGAAATTTATAAATATTTTCTATAATTATAAGTATTTGAGTATAAATACATATAAAGAAAGTAAAAATTCTAAAATTTTCTAATTTCTTTTAAAATTATTTCATAATTTAATTTCATTTAATATACATATTATTTCCGGTGAAGTAAAAGTTTAAAGTTTTTATTCTGCTAGCTTTCATTTAAATTTTAGAAAATTGTGTAAAAGTTATATTTTAATAAAAATAGAAAGTATTTTTAAATACAAAAAAAAAATACCCTTCACTTTAAATATGTAAAAATATTCAGTAATAATTTATGCAAAAAAATAAAAACATTCAATAAATTTAAAAGCAAAGATTTTTCCACAACAAAAGCGTTGTTTATGATGAATCAAGTGCCATATCTCCCATTTAAGAAAAACATTCAACACAGCTAATAAATTGGTGAAAAAGAGAGCAATAATACAAAATAAAATTATTGTATAATTTTTCAACTTTAAGATTTATTTTTTAAGAAAATCAGCCCAATTACAAATATATCCTTGGAATTTTCTTCCAGGAAACAAGAGAAAAGAAATATAATAAATCAGAACCAGTTGATCCTTTTCTGATAGAAGGACTAAAATCATAATCAATTCCGATGTTTGTGACAGATTTTGTTATATTATAAATAAAAGAAATGGGAAAAGGAAATAATATCGCTAGGAATTTTCAACTCATAATTGGGCTAAATTTTGTTTCAGCTTCATATAGTCGGTGTATCCTCTGTCCACTTTTCTGTATCTCACAATTTTTTATCAAACCAACAATTTAAAATTATCAGTCGTTTTTTAACTTTGATTGCAATTACTGTGTTTGCAATTCAGCACAAACAATCTATTGAAATATCTTCAGGACGCACCCACTTTACGTACAGCCTTCTCATCATTTAATTTTCCATCAATTATAGCACTTTAGGAATGGCTGACATATCAGCTACCTCCCACTTCATCACTTAAAGATCATCCAATACTATCTTGTGAATTTTCTCAACCGCTTTTGCTGTTTACATTCTTTTACTCAATATTTTATAGTCATAAATCAAAAAACAGGTTCCCTCAGATTCCAATGTAGCTCGATTTTAATATTGCTTGGACTGCTGAGACCTTTTAAATGATAGTATTGAAATGCAAAGCGATGATCAATTTTTTCCATGGTTACCAATTCACTTTGTTGATCGTATTATTTTGAATGTAAGTGCAAGCGTTGCCACCTGGAAACTAAAAATTTCTAATTACCAAATAAATATTAGAAATATTTTATAAGATTGCCAAAGTATATATATAAAGAAGATTTGTGGACAAAAGTGAAGGAAGCTTGGTACTCAATTCCATTAGAGACTTGTCAGTCACTTGTCGAATCAATGCCCCGGAGATGTTCGGCGGTGATTCAAAATAAGGGATTTTCAACAAAATATTAGAAATTTTCTTGCAATTGCACTTTTTTTGTATAAAAATGTCATTCTCTTTTCAATGAACCTATTTATTTGCTCGACAGGCATCAATTAATATATAAAATATATCAATTTTTCTCATTTTTTTTAATTATAATTAAATACATTTTATGTGATTATTTATGTTTAATGTAATAAATATCGCTTTATTGTATATTACCGCTGTTTAAGTTATTTGAAGGCGAATTTATCAAAAAATGTGATGTGAACCTATTTATCTGCTCGTAACTGTATATATTTTTTTAACTACTGTTTCCAGTTGCCAATGGGTAATTGGCAAATTCTTGATACATTGGAACGCTCAAGCGGTCCTTAAGGACGCCAAGAAGGTGATCCATCCGCAATTTGAGGATAAATCTGATGTTCTGAAGTATAGAAGGCCAAATATAGACCACAGATGTAGATGTTTGTAGACTGTGCTTAAACAGCAGAGTACATATGGTCGCAAGAATTAAAGAACGCTAAAACTGACAAAACATTCAATGTTCACCACCGCCGAAAAACTTGTATGAAAGTAGAAACAATACACTGGTATTTTTCAAAACGCAAACGGCGTAAGTGAATTTATTTTCATCGTAGAAATCTAGGACTGGGACCAATCGGCGCGTATTTTTTTTTTTTTTTTTTAATGAAACACAAAAACGTATTTTCGACTTTTTGTCAGTTACAGCGTTCTTTAATTCATAAGACGATATTATGTGAGTGTGTGGCTCTTGATCGACTTAGATTGATGTGTCTGCAAAGGCCTATGATTTCACTGGCGGACATATCCACCTCTAAAGTTTGAAATCTGCTGGTGTTCATAAAGATGGCAGTCTGTTTGTGTATGACTGCTGCTATCTAATACAATACCTGCCTCGTAACAACAACAATACCCTCAAAGATGGCCTGCTGAACATCAATAAACTTAAATGGACACAATAAATGTTATAAGTCGAAATAATACTAATAATTACTTCCATCTATACGTCAGGTTGGCTGGTTTAGGAACCGATTGCGTATATGTGTTATATACATACTTTTAATTGAAAACACACATTTTTAAAGGCTTTAGAACTGAGAATATGTATTTAATTTAAAATGTTTTTATTATCCCGAACAGTTTCATTTACCATTTTAATTATTAACTTTTGTTTTTAAAATTATTGAATATTTTTTTCCCTTTTTTTTGCAGATGTAATATGGAATCCTTAGGTGCTAATTTTAGAAATTAGGAAACATTAAAACAATTTTTTTTTCACTATAAATAAATTGAAAAAAAAAACAAAAATATAAGAAAATCTACAAAGTACAACAAATGCAACATTAAAGCACATCCAAATAAAAAATCAAAAGGAATTTATAATTTTTCCTTCAAACAATCAAATCGCAAATACAAAATCACACACTTAATACGTGAAAGTATTCTACGAGAGTAGCACGTAATAAATCATACTTCCTGGAAAATTAAAATAAAAACAGAAATTGATTGTAGAAACGAACTACAAACTTCTCTTTTTAAACTGAATTTTTTAACTACACAAGGAAAACAAAAAAAAAGAGGAAAATAAATCACTCCACTTTTATAATTTAAATGAAATAATTTTTAAGTAAAAACCTAAAGAAATAGTTTTAAAAACTAAATACAAAAGGAAATAATTTAAACTATTTTGAAAAACAAAAATGGTATTTTAAGTAATCAGCAGAAAACATTAAGAAGAAAGAAAGAAAAAAACAATAAAATAAAGAGCCTATTAAGCACAAAGTTACAAATAATTTTAATAATATTAGAAGAAAAAAGCAAACAAACAAAATTATTTAAAACTTAAAGGCCAAAAACTGTGGTAATACAACGTTTTGTAAAACAAAATAACCACAAAGAGCATAGAAACACAGAAAAAACGTTTAACACGTTTTGTGAGTAAAATGTCAAAGTATTTTGTAAATACTTCAAATGCTAATGCTGCAGGAAATGTTTACCAAATTAATCAACAACAACAACAAAATGTCTCAACTGCAGCCTCAACAGGCACAGCAACATCATCAAAATCAATTGCGACTAGAAAATTATTATCGGATAATACGGCTGGCACAAAACACACCACTACGTCCAATATTACAAGAGGAGTTAGTAGCCGAACAGCTAAGATCTTTATGACGACCACTAATAATCAGCAACAACAAGTGCGGCAGCATCAACAACAACAACAGCCCAATACAACAATGGCTACACATTTGTTAGATCATGGGTATGGTGTTAGTTTGACACCACCCACCGTATCAACAAATGTTGTAGTGGGTCAACATAACAACCCCTCCGCTTTGTCTACTACAACTGCGACCTCTACACCCACTATTGTGACTGCTGCTAATACTATAACGTCTAATACAATACCTGCCTCGCAACAACAACAACAACATCCACAAAAATTTAAGTCTACGGATATGACACAATACTACAAGGTGAGTAATATTTTATAAAGTAGAATACTTGTAAAAAGAAAAAACTCTGTTCTAAGATATCGAAAAAATGTTTTTTATTTCGCTGCCTAAGCATAAGAAAAATATAGTGAGAAAGCGAACGCACGCTTTCTTTCTTTTAGTATCCTGGAACAGACGATTTCATCCTTCATTTTTGTTTAGTTTAACCCTCTAACCCGCCAGAATGCCTCAAGGCTGGCATTACAAAACACTAATTAACTCAAAAAGTAATAATATATTTTTTTTTAATTTTAACGATGACTTTAGTAACAGATCTGTTGACATTTCTCTCGAAGGTTGAAATGCATTCTGACATTTGGTTTTTGTTTTGTCAGCTGTTTTGTGAAAGAAATCATAATTTTAGCACGTGCAGTTTAGTTTGTAATTTTTTTTAAATCAAAGTTATACTAACTTTTAGTCGCCCGATCTATTCGAAATAATGTTTTTTTTTAAGGCAAGACATCCTTTTTTCAGTTTATGCATTTGTAAATGTTAAAAAATTAAAAAAAAAACTGTTTTAAAAACGCCCTGATTTAATTTAAAACTTAATTTGCAAATTACTTTCTGATCGCTTTTTTAGTTTATTGGGTCATAACTAACCCGAAAAAAAATATTTAAAAACTTTGTTTAGCTTTTAGAAGTTTGCGGGTTAGATAGAGGGTTAAAATTCAAAACTTATCTTTTTTTATATACAAAAGTGTATAAACTGTGGTAAAATTTTTATTATGCATATGGCTATAAATGTTTAAACAAATAAATTTTCATCTAAAATATGTACATGTTTTTAATTAAGGTTTTCAAAATTGTATTTCTTTTTGTGTGAAAAAAAAACAGGTGAAACGGCGTATACCTATGAACGAGAGTCATCCCAAAAAACAGGCCAAACAAAGTTTGCAACATCAAACCCCATACCAGCAACAGCAGCAGCAGAATCAGCAACAACAACAATCCCAACATCATGTTGTCATACGTTCCAACTATATGAAACAGGATACAACACAACACCAACAGCAACATCATTCACAGCACCAACAACAACAACAACAACAACAAATTACATTAAATTTCCCCACCCCATCACCACAACCACCCAGACCACCGTCATCTGCCTCATCAACATCATCATCATCCGCTTTAATGGCACCAAATTTTCTCTATAAAATCGGTACAGCTTCTAATAACAGTCATGGCAGCCAAAATACAGGCTCATCAGCAAAACGTACACAAGAAGGAAATCGTGCTGACACCTCATTGGGTATTTTAACTAAAAAATTTGTAGATCTTTTACAAGAATCACCTGATGGTGTAGTCGATTTAAATGATGCTTCTGCAAAATTGGCCGTACAAAAACGTCGTATATATGATATTACAAACGTTTTAGAAGGTATAGGCATTTTGGAGAAGAAATCCAAAAATAACATCCAATGGAAATGTGGTAATTCGTTATTGACATCGGAACGCTCAAATGATATTAAATTGGAAAATGAACGTCTCGAACAGAAAGAGAACGAATTAAATATGCTTATCGATGAGATACGCAATGAATTGCATGGTGAAATATCGCGCAATGATAAATTGGCATATGTGACTCATAGTGATCTATTAAATGTTGATCTGTTTCAGGATCAAATTATTATAGTTATTAAAGCACCACCAGAAGCGAAACTAGTGGTAAGTAAAAATTCAATTTTACATATTTATTTAAAATACAACAGCTGTAATCACTTTTCGTTGCAAAGGTAGCAAACTGACTTTAACTTCAAGTTGATTTCGAAGTTATAGCAGATAAACAATAAAACAAAAACTGTCGCACTTCAACAGTCGACATATTCCAACTCTGTTTTGGAAACATTGTAAATAACTCAGAAAGCTGGCTCTATTTAGTCTTAAATATACTTAAATATTAAAAACAATGCCGCGAAATGAGTATAAGACCCTCAAAATTTTTATAATAAACTGAATTCTCTTCAGAGGAAAAATATGGCAGTAAATTTTTTCCACGAGATCGATATGTAATTTTTGTTTCTGTAGACACATGTCAATAGTTACGAGTGCTCTTTCGATAGATTTAAATCCTTTACTTAGTCACTTAGCTTACTTAGATTGAATGGTTGAGAATCAAAATTTCAATTTCAAATTCCTCTGGTTCAAGTACAGAAAAGCCAAAATTTGTTAAATTGAACTTTCTAAAAAACTTAAAGTCAGTCAAACAAAAAACTGTTTAGGTGCTGCAGTTTTTTTTTTTCTTCTGCTTTAAATTCCGAATCAACTGGAAGTTAAAGTCAGTCAAACCAAAAACTTTCAAAAATTTCCATTGTTGAAGTTCGAGAATTTTTACGGTTGCTTTAACTGCAACTGCTTGATTTTTTTAGAAACATTAGCAAATGAGAAGCAAAGGCTATTAAAAAAAAAATTTAATCGTTTTTAAAAACGCTGCATACCAGAAAATTAGTATCACTTTTCAGTTATGAAATTCGAAATATGTAATTGAATATTAATTGTGTTGATAAAGAACTCTAAAGCATATTTAACTGATTCTTTGGAATTTCTTATATACACAACTATACCCTACTGTATTTCGAATGATGGAGCTAATTATTGTGAAAATTCAATTACGAATGTATATCGACTTGTGCCTACTTGGCTTACTGCCTACATATTGTCAGGTTAATAGAATTGAATGTCTCATTAAATCGTCTGTAACCAACACACAACTGCACTCTTTTATAGGCGAATATTTTTTTACCTATAAATGTTTACACGTTTGCCAAAAAAGAAAAGGAGTATTTAAAATACAAAAAAAATAAAAAATTACCGAATTTCTTTACGTCAATTTCTTCTGGTGGCTGAGTATAATAATTTTTTACCAACGCGTTCTGGTAAATAAAAATAAATATTTGCAGTTATCATTTAAAGAAAATGTCTGGAATATTTTTTATTTCAAAAGAAATGAAATTTATGTGTATTTTTTAATGCAAAGTTTTTTATTCGCAATAATATTTCAGAATTTGTTTTTTTATACACAATCGTGAATGCAAAAGAATAAAAAAATGTTTTTTTATAAACTTGACATAAGATTTTCTTTTCGTCTGTGAGATACAACAACAGTGCCATAATAATTTGTATGAAAAAGATTTGTTTAAATAAAACATAAAATTTTCTAAAAATAAATATAAATAAATAATATTCACAATTAAAAAAGAACCTGATGATGTTGGTTGATTGAATGAGGATATACAGCAGAGCAGTAGCACAATCAGCAAACATCTAAAAGACATTAATTTTGTTTTATATTTGCAGTAATACTTGTTTATACATACAAATGTATGTACGTAGGTATTGTACATACCATACATTCATACATACATATATTCCCAGACGTTACCAAAAACAACAAATGGAAAGACAAAGACAAAACACAAAAACCAATTTTTTTTTTTCGTTTTAATATTTTAACTTTGAGTAAATAAAAATATCAAATGAAAATTTCAAATATTAGTGCCATGTTAGTCGTCAGATTAGCATTAAACTTTTTTAAAGAAAAATAAGAAATTTCGTTTTTCGAAAATTAACATTTATTTTATATGTTTTTAATTTACAGTTACCTGATTCTCTTAATCCTCGTGAGATACATGTTAAAGCCGAAAATAATGGTGAAATTAATGTTTTCCTATGTCATGATAATTCGCCAGAAAATTCACCAAATTTTGGTTCCTCCTCTGTGGCTCAACGGCATGCTGCCAATACTACAACTGCAATACAACAGCAGCGTCAACATGATCCCTTAATAAATGATATGGAAAATGAAAAGAGGCATAGATTAGGTAAATTCCAATCATGAAAAGCATCAAAAATAAATGTTGTTTTATTTTTTGTGCTATACTTTCTTTTCTCAAAAGGTTTAACGTCTGCTGCAGCGTCAGCTCAATCATTAGCAACTACATATCGGGCATCATCAAATACGAATTTGATACATCGTTCGGCTCAACGTAATCTTAGTAAATCAATAGAAGCTGCTGCTCAACAAGATGCGGTTCTGCTAGATGTGAGTTATACAACTCAGGATCAACAGCAGCAACACCATCATCTTCAACAGCAACAGCAACATAATATTCAACAACAACAACATCAACAACACCAACTGCAAACATCTTCAGCAACGTCCTTATTAAATGAAGACGATTTCAATATGTTCCCATCTATAACTAGACCAGTCATAACTCACGTTTTAAATGAACATCAACAACAACAGCAACAAAGGTCACAGGAACAGGAAGAAGATGCTTTGGTTTCCTATCAAAATTTAATGGTTCAATCTAATCAGCAGCAGGCGCAAGATCAGCGTCATCATACCGGTGATAGTAATCCGGATACTAGTGATTCTAATCAAACTCTTACGCTTAATTCTAGTTGTACTACAAGAACAACAACGAATGTAACAAAATTTTCGAAAAAATCTGGTCTACGAAATGATGTAACCATGGTGAATTGTGCAATGGAACAACAACCACAACAGAAACATTCTCAACATACCAGCTTATTAGCGGGCGGCAGTACATCTTCTTCGTCTTCGTCGTCGTTGTCATTGTCAACATCTACGTCAGCAAATTCCTCAAATAACACATCATCGGCGTCAACGCCTCAACATCAACAGGATTTGAGTTATGAAACCGTTGCTCAAAATGATCAACATTTACAAACTGCAAACACATCATCAACAACAACAACCGCAAACGCAACCACTAGTGCTGGCAGTCAACATCATCAACAAGATTTGCAACAACAAATTACAGATAAAATTACTGTTAACGATGGTTTATCATCATCTCATGTCTTGCACATTTCAAATTCACATTCAAGTTGTAGTTCAGGTGTACGAAACGCTTTAATTTCGGATAGTGTTCAACTAAGTCCTACAACCTACAACTGTAAGTACTACTTAAAAATGTTTAATTTTTTTTTCTCTTCTATCTCTTTCTTTTGTCTAACTCTTTCTCTATCTCTCGTGTCTTGAAAAGTGTGTGTATTTTTTTTTTTTTTTAATTCAACAAAAAAACTATCCCATAATTCATTATCATAATGGAAACGCGTAAAATCAAAGTATCGAATAATAAAACAAAACAAAAAATTGTGACGAAAAGGAATCATTCTTGTCGGGAACTCTCTCTGTGATTTGCGTTATTTCTATACTTTGATTTGATTTGAACAAACCCAACTAAAAAAACAAAAACGAACACCATTAAAAAAAAGTAAAAATAACAATAAAATGTTAACATTTACTCACTGTTCACATTCTAATGTACAGTCAGTCATTTGTTCATTTTGTTTGCTATTTCGAAAATAACAGAAAATTCAAAATCATAACTCATCATATTCGCATCACAGTCTGAGTTCTTGCTGAGCGTGCATTCAAAATCTCTCAAATAAAATGAAGTGAATGAAGCAAGAATTGTAAAACAAACAAAAAAAAAAATAAAGTGTTTTAAATTTAATTTTATTTTCTTATATTATTTATCTGCATATTTACTTTTGTTTAAATAAATTTTTACTTTATATGTATTTTCTATATGTATGTATGGCTTTAATTTGTAGAATGATTTCGCAAACCTGGATACGAGCTTTCAGTTCCAATTTGAATTTTTGTTTCTTTTTTTTTCTCATCATAATTGTAATTTGTATGTTTCAATTAAAAACCGTTGTCGTTATTATTTTGCTTAAAAAAATCACAAAGCATTACATTATTGTAGCCTTTCTTTTAGATTTTTCTCTCTCTCTATAAACGCAATATTGTAGTAGTAAATAAATAATTTAATTTACATGTTCAGTTTGTATTAAATTTTATGTCTTTATGTACTATGATGTAGTGTAGTAGACAGTGTAAGTAGAAAACAAACGTTTTTAAAATTATAATTAAATTATACACACAAATATAATCCTTTTTTGTTTGTATTGTTTAATAAAAATTATTATTCTTTTGTGGTTGTGAATCATTTTTATTTATAGGTAGATGATGTAGTATTTTTTGAGTTTTTAATATCATTTCCGTAAAACTGCATTAATCGTAGAATATTCTGCTAATTCAGAATTCATAGACATACATATCTAATTAATATATTATTCATATTATTGTACTATTATATATTGTCCCTAAGAACCTTTATTTGGAATGAAAAACTGTACTGATTTTAATTAATACAATTAATACATTACAAGATGTATGACAAAAGTATATTTTATTTATGCCTATATTAGCCTAAACCCGACGTGCCATGTACCACCACTACCATTTGTTTACATTTTTAGAGACTATAAAGTAAACCGACCAAATGCAGAAAATTTAGCTTTAACACTTCTCAAGATATATTTAACTTGTAGGGGGGTACTACTCCCACTTGTACAATTCCGTCCACTTCCATAAAGTCGTTCAAACAAAATTTAGAAACATTTGTTTTAATCGTTCTCATAATATACGAAAAATCAATGTTTTGTTTGTATAGGAGGAACAACGCCCATTTGTCCGATTATGCCCACCTTTTGATTGATGATTTGATTGATCATAAAGTCATTCAAGCAAAATTTAGAAACTTTAGCTTCAACCGTTTACAAAAATTTAGATACAGTTTATTTGAGAGGTACAACGCCCAGGGGGGTTACTTTGTATTTCGATTCGAATCGGAAATGCTTTGGAAAGAAATTTCCCATTCGAAAAATCAATAAAAATGGAAAAACAATTTTTTTTCGAAAATTCATAAATTTTTACGAATTGGTAAGATTTTCTCGATTCGAATCGAAATACAAAATAACCCCCCAGGTCCAATTAAAAAAAACAATCTATTGCACTTATGGTAGTTGAAGCAATCTATGTTCCAAATTAAAAAAAAAAATCAATTCGATCGTTTAGGCGTGATTTGGAGATTTCCTATTAAAAATAAAAATTAAATTAAAAAAGTAAATAGAAAAAGTGTTTGCGTTTCTGAGACGATCACGTTTTCGCGAGTTGACTGTATTAACTTTTTTATTACCTAATTTTCAAATATTTGACACAATTAAGTTTTATTTGTTTTTGAAAAATAAATATTCGATTTCAATTTCACTCGAATTCGTTTTACAGAACATATTCGATAATGTTTTTATGCCAGATTTGAATGCTGCACGAATACATTTATATCTTTAACAGCCATTGTAAAAGTTTTAAGTCAACTGCGTACATTTATTTTTAATTAAACTCCTATGTTCTGACAAACGCGCAATTTTACTTTTTCGATTTTACCACAAATGGAAATATTCGATAAACAATCGAAAATAGAGATGTTCGAAGATGGTTACTCATCTTTAAAATTGTTTATAAACTCCTTGAAAGAGTTTTTTTGTGTATTCAGTGGATCATTAATAAGTAACTAATTGAAATAGGCGTGACCTAATAACAACAAATTTTAGATAAAAATCATTTTAAAAAAAACTCATAAAAGAAGTTATAAAACAATTTTAAAAATAACAACTCATCTCGGAAAATTTTCTTTGATTTTGTTTACCAAATATTTCAATTTATATATCTAAAAACATTTTTTAGAGATGATGGCAGGTTTTTCCAACGACGTCATACATATTCTAATTATAAAAGATCTTTTAAATACAGAAAGATTTAAACAAGGCACTATAATTTGATCATTACGAGTAGAAGTTATAAATCTAAAACTGTTAGCCAGATGATAAGGTTGACCTAATTCAACTATTTTATAGAATAATAAAAGCAATCGTACATTAAGATAAGTTCCAATACTACATCCCAAAACTCTAGAAACATGTGAAGTAACACGATTAGAGGATCACGAAGTTTAATGTCAAAAATATAGCGATTCATTCTCCTAAAAACCCTCTCAAGAATAAGTAAATTACCTCTTAATGATGAACCAGACAGTAATTAATCTTAGATAAAAGCAAAGCATGAGTCAGACGATAATCTAATATGTTCAGGAGTATAAGAGTAAAAAGTATACAATCTTTTTAATATAAAAGAAATTTTATTAGATACAACATTAATATGTTGTTCAAAATTTAGTTTTGTTTATATTTTACAATAGTATTTTATTATACTTACAAATAGCTGATCCGACAAACGCTGACCTGTCCAAATTAGAAAAAATGTTTGGGTTCGATTTTTAAAATGCGTTAAAAGGATGAAAAACAAACTATTTCAACTGAAAGTTGACAAACATTTGAAAGAAAAATTGGTCAAATCGAACGCAGTTTTTATGCAAATTTTTTTAAAATTTTATGAAATTTCATTCGATATCGAATATACATATTTTGACATGTTAATTTTCCATGTGGTGGTCGAACATGTTTGAACGGCATAACATGACATTGACTCTTGTTATTGCGATATATAGAGCTAACTTTGCAGGGCTTTAATATGAACATATTGTACCCTTACTTAATATTTAGTTGTGTAGTGCATAGTTGAATAGAGCGCCTTTTTAAATTTGTTAAGCCATCTGTCACATGAGGTAAATATTTGCTGAAAAAAAACCTGACAAATATTTTACGAAAGGATTATTTTTTATTTATTCATTCCCTCAAGTTTAACCCTGCTACTACGTTAGGGTCATTTTATGACCCAAATTGCATTTTTCCGGCGATTAAAGAGAAAAAGACCTTTACGAAATGCATTACTTGTAATAATTACGTCTGTCTATCGCACCGAAACACAAAATATAAGTTTATATAAAACCTACTGCAATCATCACGGGTCTTCAAAACTTTTTTCTTTTGTAAAAATTAATATTTTTATAATAAAAATATATCGGGTCATAAAATGACCCAAAACATAATATACGTAAGTTTTTTTTAACGTAGTAGCAGGGTTAATTAATTAAAATATTTTTACATATTATGTAGTAATGTTTTTAAATAATTTTGGAAAAAATGTTTACATACAACGAAATATTTGGATAAACTTTTTTTTTTAAATAGAGGGGTTACGCTTTTTTCGTCAAATATTTGCCTAATAACCATTTTAACCAAATTAACCATAGCTTTAAGTAGATACTTTGTTAGACATTTTATTTTCTTACATTTTATTTTAATTTTTGTAGTACAACTTTTTTATATATTATTTTTTGTTTTTTTTTTTAACTACTAAAGTGTTTTATATTAAAAGAAATTATTAATAAATAATTGCAATAAAACAAATTGTGTCATTGAAACGCCTCTAATAATCATATTGTCATAACAAAAAAGTATATCAAATGAAATGAAACACAGAAAGAAATACATAAATTCATATTGGAACTGAACTCTCGTGGGTCTGCATGGCACACATACCACCAAAAACAATTTAAATGTTCTTGTTGTGTATAACATTTTGTATTTGAAAATTTGTAGCACCATGAGATTCAGCTCTGGCATGAATTTCAAAGCACAAAATCAAATAAAATCAATCAAAGTATAAATAAATAAATAAATATAATTATTAATAATTTATGTAAAATGAAATTTAAAGGTCTAATTGCCTTTCAAAATAACTGTTTTCTAAATTCTTAAATTTTTTTTTTTTTAGATTTTGAAGACTTGCCGCCATTGTTGCCCATTGAACCGCCTTTGGATGGTTTATATAATTTCTCCTTGGATCAGTCAGAGGGTCTTAATGATTTATTTCATGATTTAGTTTAAATATTCTATTATTATTATTCCCTGTGTTTCCCTCTAAGTTATCCATACTACCTTTTATCCTCTTTCTTTTTTGTTCACACTGCTGTAGGAATGATCACCAAAAGAAAAAAAAAACTTTTTTTTTGTTTTTGTTTTTCATTTAAACAATAATTTCAAATTATAAAACAAAGAAAAAAAAAATATAAAATAAAAAAAATCTAAAAAATAAAACACAATAAACTAGTGAAAAATAGTCTTAAAATCCAATATAAATATAGTCTGAAAAAGAAAACTAAACTAAACATTTAAATATATAAAAATAGAACATTTAATTTTAGTGATTTAACACAAAATATTTGTAAATTCTAAAATCAGGTTTTCAATTTACAAAATAAAATTTAATTATTATAAAACAACAACATAAAAATTATATATAATAAAAAATGAATGTTTGTAATATATTTATTAAAACACACATACATAAAATTTTTTATTTAATAATATTTATCAGTGTAAATTATTACTACCTAGTAAAAAAACAAAAAACAAACAAAAAGAAAAAAAAAATAATTAAACAAAATGGCATGTTTTTAAAACACTTAATAAAAAAACAAAAAATTTTTTCGAACATTAAAATTGAATGTAAAAATTAATTAAATTTAAATATGATTTTTTTTAACTTGTACATTAATCAAAATTATTATATAAATCACAGGTTTTTTTTTCTGTTGCTCACAAAATGAAAAACTATATAAATTTTATTTTAAATATACTATATTTTTGGTTTATATGAAATTTTTATGTTTTTGAATTGCTTTTAATGTGCATAAACGAAAAAAGAAAAAAAGAAATTTTTTTTCTAAAATTTTTTGTTTAACTTGTTAATTTTTTTTTTAAAGCAATAGTTATTTTTTCTTAAAAATATTACAACAAATTCTCTATATTTACACTGTTAATTAAAAAAAAAATTATAATAAAAAATATTTTTCTTTTATTTTTTTTTTCTTTTTTTTGTTAATACTTTTATTTTTATTATAATTTAAATTTATTAAAATAAACAGTAAAATGTTAATAGTGAAGCAAACAGCAGTAGCAAAGCAAACAAACCTAAGATAGCAAAAACAACAAACTTATTTTAATGCTAAACGCTTATATTTTTATACATTTAAAACACATACTACATAAAAACATACTAATTAATTATTACAAGAAAAAAATAAATATATACAAAATATATATATTTTGTTATTGTTAACAAATGATAAACAAAAAAAAGGTAAAACGATAAAAGAAAAATTGTAAAGCAAACAAAATTTTTTAAATAAAAAAAAAACAAACTTTTTAAGTCAGGGGGGCTTATTTTGTATTTCGATGCATAGCGAAAATGGTTTCAAAAGAAAATACCATTCGAAAAAACAATAATACGCCAATTGGCGACGTCATCGTCGCGTAACGACATTTTTGTAATAGATTAAAGGCAAGAGAATCATTTTTTCTTTATTCTGCTACAAAAATGTCGTCAGACGATAACGACGTCGCCAACTGGAATAAGGCCTAATAATTTATATAAAAATTGTAAATTTTTACGAATTTGTACATTTTTAGATTCGAATCGAAATACAAATTAACCCCGCTGGATTTACAATATAGAAATTGAAAGACAGACAGACAGACGAAACTTGTAGAAATGGTAACGAAATTGTGAAGAGTGTAGTACACCGAACACTTTCATTTTTCTTTTCCACCACTTTCCGTAATTTTGGCTTATTCTGTTTATCGTTTAAGTTCTACATTGTTGTAAAAGTTTTAGGCATAAAGCAAAAGAGCATTGAAAAATGTCTGCCTTTCAATTTGTAAATTTTAAATCCCCACTAACTGCTGTATTCACACAAAAAATATTTTCGGTTTATCAAGAGCTGATTATATTTAATTTTGTTATGAATACGGCAGGCAGTATATATTTTTTTCTTTTTCTACTCCTTCCCAACTCTCCCCTAATTTCTGTTACTTAGTTTTACTGTAATTTTATATATTTTAAGTAAAAAAAAAAAAAAAAAAAAACAAAAAATAAAAAGGAAAAAACCAAATTCGTACACAAAAGTTATGAAAAGACACTTCCTTTTTGCCCTTCTCTGTTCTGTTAATTATATTTTTTTATATACTTATATTAAAAGCTCAATAATAGTTATTTTATAAAAAAAAATTAAAATAATAATAATAAAATAAAAACTTATTATGTTTTTCTAAGTAACACATAAATATTGAAGTTTATTTATTTTTTTTTTCATTTTTAATTGCTTGAAACTCCAGGAGAATTAACTGTAATTTGTTTACACCTGATAATTATTTTCCTTGATTGAAATCTTAGCTCAAAAATAATTTATTTGTATAATCTGGTATGTGATGGAAAATTATTTCCTTCGAATTTGTTGATATCGTCTGTATATTCAAAGTCATATAAACCTTAATTTTTTTAAATTTTAAATAATCAAGGAAGTAGTATCAATAGTAATGAGTGAAAAAGGAATTCCCTATGTTTGCAGGTTTGGAAGTTATAGCAACTTAATATTTTAGTTGATTTCAGTTTCGATCAAAATAGTTTTTCATCACATACCAGAATGTTTCCTTTTTTCAATTCTTACTTATAATCTTAAAAATGTTAAAACACTGAATGCAATATTTGTTTTTCTTTTTTTATTTTTAATTTTATCACTGAAAGTTTTGCATTTTAAATTTCTATATACTACTTATTATTATCTAGTAGTCGCCGTGGTCTAGTGGTTAGTGTGTTGGCTTACTAAGACATGGGCCCTGGGTTCGACTCCAGGCTCTGACATCTTCATAAAAAAGAAATATGAAAAAATATTTCTTTCGGCGACTACATCTCAGCAGTCTTCTGGCAAAAACTCTGAGAGTAACTAATTGCCATGAACAAGCTTCTCAAGTCTGTCGTTCGGAGTCGACATTAAACTGTAGGTCCCGGTACTCATGGATAAAAATTGACACACACAACATGAGTGCTGCGAGAAGCTAGGCCGTAATCCTGACACAGGGTTGTAAAGGCCAGTTATGTATGTACTTATTATTATCTAATAGGATTTATTTCAGTTCGCGATACATCTCCATTCCTATCCGTCAAAATTTTTAATTTTCTTTTTATTCGTTAGCTTAATGGTAATTTTCTTATCATTTTTGATTATGAAAACTTTAAAATCAAAAGGACATTTAAGTTTTCTATAACTTATAAAATAAAGTCGTTTTCGATACCTGGAGGTGGGGTTACTTTGTATTTCGATTCGAATCGAAAATCTAATTTTCTAAAAAATTTTGTATTCATTTTTATTGATATTTCGAATGGAAAATTTCTTTCGAAAATATTTTTGAATCGAAATACATACAATGTAACTTTCCTGATATTTTTAAAATGTGTCGAAAGTTTTCATACTTTTTTATTCGTTCACTTAATGACTAATAACATAAATTTTTGGTTTGTCAAAACCTTAAAACAACAATTCACGCAATTTTACAGCCTGTTTGTTCATAGAAGACAAATGGTGTAAGATGTTCGTTTTTTTATACATACTTGTGTGAAACAACAGAAATAAACCACGCAAATTGTTTAATGGTTTTCAGGTAAAAAGACAAACATCTTAAACCATTCGTCTTCTATGAACAGGAAGGCTGTTAGTTTTGTTTGTCCGTGAAAAATATTCGACATAATTTCACTCGAATTGGTTTACAGCATATACCCTGAATATGTGGTTTCTAGTCACATGCAGTTTTTTTATAAGTTTACAAGTATGTTCTGTAAAACACAAGTTTTTGTGTAATTTTTAATTATCGAAATTACAAAGAATAGAAAATTCGTACAAATATGTATTAGGCCTTATTTCAGTTGGCAACGTTTTTGTAATAGAATAGAGAAAAAAGGTTTCTCTTGTCTTTAATCTATAACAAAAATTTCGCTAGACAATGACGTCACCAACTGAAATAAGGCCTATTAAATAATTTTATGATAAATATTAAGATACTTACGAAATAAAGACGATAAAAGAATATCAATAAAGGAGAAATAGTAAAGGATCTCAAAAAATTTCGTTAATTTCGTGTTTATTATGCTGAATAAATAAGTTTACAATTAAAATTTATTAAAAAGCCATTATGCCATTTATTTGCACAATATCGCCCATGTTCTGAGAATTGCATTCCGTTTTCAAAACGCATTTGAGCATGTTCTGACAAACGCGCGATTTGCTTGTTTTCGATTTTAACGCAAATGGAAATATTCGCTAAACAAACGCGAATGGCGATGTTTGTATATGAATACTCATCTTTAAAATTGTTTTTGAACTCCTTTTAAGAGTTTCTATTGTGAATTAGTACAAAATTGTGTATTCAGTTGATCATAAATAAGTAAGCAAAAAATTTTTAATTATAAATTTTTAATAAAATTTTTAAAAGAAAACGTACAAGATTCCACAAATTAAAAGAAATCATATTAAATTTATATTTTGTATAATTTTTTTAATTTCTTAAAGTTCAGATTTAATACAATAGACCAAAACGCTTCAGAGTACATTAGCGATTTGAAATCGCCAAATTTCTAGCGTTTTCGTTTTTCAGAAAACCTATTTGGCGACTTTAAATCGAAAACGCAAAATTAAAGCGTTTTGAGATTTTCAGAACATGGGCGTATAAGTATTTTAAAGTTTCAAATTACCGTTAACAAATCACAAACAGAACATCTGTTTTATGATTTGCTATCAGTTTCACAAAAAGTAATTTTCAAAACATACCTATTTAGTTACTATAATAAACTGAATTAAAATAAAGAATTTCTACAAACTTTTTTTAAGGGGAAGGGGGGAAAAAGCATTATACTTTCGCGTAGGTCGTCACCTCGCATGATATGTCGAACTCACCCAAAAGGGTATACCGGCTAAAAACCCTCGTTATGTCCTCACCAGGGGAAGAATACCACCTCGGAACCACATTCGCATTACTTCAAGGTGGACCCCTTTTTGGCACGGTTACCAGTTTCGTCTTGCATCCAGAACCCCCACTTTCAATAGCTTCAAGGTCCTTCTTTTCCCATTTTAGGATACGTTCAAAGTATCCTGCAATGGAGGTCCAGTTCGCCATGTTTGTCGTCATAATCTCGACGATATTCTCGAGCGTAATTCTTCCAACTGCTGACATCAGTTCTGCTCGATAGCAATGCCAGCGCTTGCAATCGAAAATGGTGTGCTCCGCGTTGTCAATCACATCTTCTTTAATCATTCTATTTAAATGCAGCCTAATTTCAATTAAAGAACAAACATTTTAACTATTTTATGTATTTCCAAATAAGCATGTTATGGAATATAAAGAAAAAAGGACAGACTATTAAAGCGGCAGATCCAATTATTACGATTACGAAAAAAGTATAAGAACATATATGTAAAAGCCTCATAAGTAAATGCAGTTTTCCACGTTTGGAATATAAAATCAAACCTTTCTTCTTGTAATTACTGACTTGGTGTTCTTAGAAAAACAAATAAAAAAATGTTTAGTTTTCCTACTTTCCTGTTATTCATGCATAATATTGTATGTACTGTACTCTATATGAATTTAGTTTTTCCAATACACAATATCTATATTAATAATACAGTTTCCTTTAAGCAAAAAATATATATATATAAACAATAAAGAGTTAAAGACTCTTTAATAATAGTAATAATATATATAAAAAGATCTTAATTCGTAAAAACTAAAAACCACAAAAATATATCGAATAGTTAAACATTTCAAAATACAAACAACAAAATATTCTATTTAAAAATTAAAACGTATAAAGTTAATATTAAAAACAAAGTAAACTTGATAGTAAAACAAATATATATTTTTATTTTAATAGATCCTATGCAAAACTATAATTAATTTCTTTAAAACAATAAATATTTCGTTTACATAAAACAAAAACAAAATATTATTTTGTAATATAAAATAAAAATAGAACTTAAATGTAATTAATAAATAATAATAAAACAAAAAAAGAAAAGAAATTTGTAAACATCAATTGTTAAGTATTTTTTATTTTTCATTCTTTAATATTAAAAAAAAACAAGAAAAACAAAACAAATAAAGAAATGTTAAGTTTAACTCAAAAAAACAAAAATATTCATAAAACTAAAATAAAAACTTTGTTTTATTTCATTATATGTACTATACTACATACTACTTAAATCCAGCGTGCTTCGCTATACCTACCACTAGTACCATTTGGCCACATTTTTTGACTAATGGTTTTTAGTGACTACCAAGAAATTCAGACCAAATTCACAAACTTTGACTGTAACCGACCTCAAGATATACAGAAGTCAGTAGCAAAGAGGGCTTTTACACTATACAACAAGTCGTATGATATGCGAAATTTTTGTGTAGAACAGTTGCAGTGGAAAAGTCTAAATCGAAATATTCGTTAATGAGAGAAAATAGTAGAATAGTTGCCGTGGTCTAGTGGTTAGTGTATTGGCGTACTAAGACATGAGCCCTGGTTTCAAACCCCAGAATATGAAAAAATACCTCTTTCGGCGACTACCTCTTAGCAGTATTCTGGCAAAAGCTCTGAGAGTTACTGATTGCCATGAACAATTTTCTCAAATCTGGCGTTGGGAGTCTACTTTAAACTGTAGGTCGCGGCACTCATGGATAAAAAATTAACACACAGAACATGGGTACTGCGAGAAACTAGGCCGTAACCCTGTGTCGCCCAAAATCTACCAATAAATATTTTCCTTCAATTTTTGTATGAATATCATACAAACAATTTTTCACAGTGTGGATTATTTTCAAATATGGCATCTCTAAAACACCTATAGCTAAAAAACTGTTTTGTTTACATTGTGTTAAGGCGAATTCATTATAAAATGAATTAAGGCCTCTTAATAAAATCAACTCAATTCTCAGACTGATTTGAATTTAAATGCTGTAATTATTAATTTATGTGTTTTTTTCCTTTAGCAGTGATACCGATTTATTAGCATATAATTCAAGATTTTTTTATATTTCCGTCGGGCTGTTTTTGCTAATATAACAAATGGTGAAATTACGTACACCATGGTATTACAATTGTAGAACAATAATTTTTGAACAGTTGGGATGACCTTATAAATAGGGGTTGATTTCATTCTTACAGTTCATTCTTGTTTGTAAATTCGCCGTGAATTGTGTTCTTGTTTATTAAACGTTGTGAAAAATAAAACGACTCAAGAATGAATATCTTGCCCAAGAAAAGGTAATTTTAATTTGTTTTTTAATTAAATATCAATTAGTTAACCATTAAAAAAATCAATTAATTAACCATTACAGATGGCATGTGAGAACGAAAGACAATATTGCCAGAGTAAGAAAAGATGAAGCAGCGGCACTTGAAGAGGAACTTAAGAAGCAGGAAAAGTTGGAATTGGCGGTAAGTTAAAAAGAAAGCATCTGCGAATAATATGAGTTTTAAAATTTCATTTCAAAACGTTGTAAATATTTATAGGAAAGTGAAGCCCGTTTAAATTTTCTACGTAAACGCTCTGGTTTGCCAGAGAAACACAATTCACAGGAGGAGATATCAAAAGAATCAACAAATGAAAGCAATAACGATCCCACTAATTCTCAACATGTAAATTTATTTGTTGACTACAAGAGTCATGTAAAAACCACAAATAAAGAATTGGAGAAAGAAAAGAAAGCAGAGCAGGAGAAGTATGAAAAGCAAATTGGTTATTTAACGTATTTGGGTCAAGACACAAACGAAGCGTTAAGACTTAAAAGCTGGTATGAAGTTGCGCCTAAACGTTCAGCCATAGGCAATGAACGGGAAGAGCTTAATGAAAAGGATTTAAAGAACAAACATAATCATGATCCGTTGACCTTAATTAATGCACTTCTGCCGCCAGAAACTAAAATGCCGTTAAAAGCAGCTCTTGCAAAGCGCAAACGAAGTCCTACACCTGAAGTCATTGTTGATATAGCTAAATATGAAAAACAAACGAAAAAACATAAAAAGGAACACAAAAGACATAAAAAAGAAAAACATAAAAAACATAGTAAAGATCATAAACATGAAAAGGAACATCAAGCGAATAAAAGAGATATTGTGGATGATAAGCTGCAAAAACAGTTAAAACTTGAAAAATTAAGAAAAGAACGCTTACGTCGCGAGACAACAGAACGAGCCAGACAGGAAGCTTTGCTAGCCCCTAAAGAAAGTAATCAAACACAGGATACAAAATCTACCAGTACACCCAGAGTAATACAAAAATACAATAGTCAGTTTAATCCTGAATTGGCAAAGCAAAATATGAATTAATAGTATATAATATGCATACATACATATGTACATACATATTATGTATTTATGTAGTCTTGAAGGTAAGACGAAATCAAAATGCAATAAAATACTAAGAAATATGAATTATACGGGTATGTTCCAGACTTCGATTCGTTTCGAAATGCAAAATTGTTTGCATCCCAATAATTCCAAAACTGCTGTACCCAAATCCACACGTTTTTTAATAACAAAGTAATTAGAAAATAAATGATTTTTTATATAAGCTTTGGAACAAAACTTTATATCGCATTTGCTGCTTTCCATAAAAAAATAAAAGTTTTGCATCAAAATGCCAGGAACTGTTGTATCTTTATGTATAAAATTAAATTAAAATTTGTAAATGAATTAAGAAACATTTTTGAATTAAACATGAGACTTAAAAATTATTTTGCTTCAACTAAAAATTAAAGTTTCCTTTTACATATGTGATCTACAGTAAAAATACTGAATAGTTTAAAAATATATATTTTTTATTAATGTTTGCGCAAAAAAATTGTTTTTATTAAATTCAATAAAGAGCACTTCAAACTAAAAACAAAAATTTTGTTCTTATTAGATCACATAATGGAATAAAAGGCAATTTGTTTTACTTTCACCTATTCTTTGCTACTCGAATTGAAGACTAATAAAAATATGTGTAGGTGAAATGCAGAACAACAAGAATGCTAAAGTAATCCACTTTCGAGTAAATTCGGATTCTAGAACACACCCGTTTAAACCAAAAAATTGAAATAACTTTCAAGGATGTTTTTAAGTAAACGTGTTGCAAAGATTTCTAAGATTAAAATTTTATTATTTGTTTTAATGAAATAATCTAATTTATCTGTCTAATAAAATTCTACCTTTTACTATCACCAAGTTGTAATAATGGGCCTAACAGATATAATACTTATGGAATAACAAGTAATTGTTTACTTTTTAATAAGTAGATTAACTAACATAAAACAAAATATTGCAAACTCTAAACTTAATAGTTAAATATTGTCACATTGCTTTTTTGCATCATTCTAAATCCTTGGCACATCTAAAGCCTAAATTTCCAGCAGAGCTATCGGCTGTATTTTGAGAACGAGCAGCACAACGATAACGAAAGCAATAGGTTTTATGGCATAAATATGAGCCACCTTTTTTCACACGTTTAGGATTAGAACTTTTATCATCACTAGACCATAAATCTTGTGTCCATTCCCAAACATTTCCGACAATATTATAGAGATTGTAAATATTTTGAGGAAATGTATCAACAGGACAAGTGGTAACATAACCATCTTCTTTGGTATTATTATCAGGGAATTCACCCTGCCAAATATTTAGCCTGAAATGAATCATAAATTAAAATAACTTTGAAACTATTTCAAGTACTTGCATAATAAATAAAGTTACCAATGTTTATCTTTAGGCATTAATTTATTACCCCAAGGGTAAAGCTTTCTGTTTTTACCACCTCTACACGCTACTTCCCATTCAGCTTCAAGGGGTAAACGCTTGTTAACCCATTTACAATAGCTCACAGCATCATTCCATGACACATGAACCACCGGATGTTTTTCCAAACCTTCCAAAGTACTTTCTGGGCCATTGGGATTTTTCCAACAAACACCCTCAACTTTAAACCACCATGGAGCACTTGCCACCCTATAGTCCTGTAGTTTTTCTTGATCTTCAGCACTTAATAATGATTTAAATACAAAACTGTCGCCAAATTTCTCGGCTTCTGTTTTATAGTTTGTAGCTTTTATAAATTCTATAAACTTTTCATTAGAAACTTCATATTTATCAATATAAAAATCCTTAATTGTAACCAAACGTTCAGGCGCTTCATGATCTTCTCTGAAATGTGGTTCATCTGTTCCTATTAAGTACTGGCCGCCCGGTATTAGCGACATGCCATCATAATTTGGCTCTGGATAATAGTCCCTGTAATGTTTATTTTTTACTGTATGTTGACAAACCTTCACAGAATCCTCGCCAGAGTCTTGATGACTTGTTTTAATACTGCTAAGGAGATTATTGACGTTGTCATTTTCCTGCTTTTGTGTTTCAACATTTTCTCTATCCTGTTTATTGCAACCACAATCGAGAAATACCGGCACCACATATAGAAGTAATATAAGGAGAAATTTATACAAAATCATTATTTCTATTGTTAGTTAACTAAACAATTAATTAAGTTCATATCAGCAATTTTGCAATTTTTTATAAAGATCGGTTATAAAAAATGTAAACAAACGGTAAAAGAGCTGCCAGATTTATAATATTACGATTAAGTGCCATACTTCGCGAAAATATTAGTTAATATTTTATCTACACTGTAAAAAGTGATTGCTTTAAATAAGTTTTATATTCTGCTTGTAAAAGATGACAGACACAATCAATATGCTTTATACGAAGGCAAATTTGATTGAAATTTATAACACCCAGTCTACACGAGCAATAGATTTGCTATATTATAAGCAGATTTTTGTTCGATATTATTTTCTTAGCCGACCATCATTGGTAAAACAATTGTTCGACAAACAATGTGCTACTAGCTTTTCTAAATTCGCAAGCGAAGACATAAACAATACGCACATGATGACAAATTTTCAATTGTGCATTACACCCCGTCTATACGAGCCATAGATTTGGTATATCATGAACAAATTTTTGTTCGATCATCGATTTGGCTCGTGTAGACTCTCTAAATCAATGTCATGTTCTTTGTCGACCATCGTTGGTAAAACAATTGTTCGAACAACAATGTGCTACCATCAACTATCATTTTTAGTTTGGCGCCATCTTTTTTACATTCTCACCGCAGAAATAAACGAAATGCACTTGATAAAAAATTATAAATAATGATTTGGTAAACTATACGTAGTCACCACATACACAAATTAGAACAAAATTTTGACATTTGTGCTGCCGACGTTTTGTTCATGATATACCAAATCTATGGTTCGTATAGACGGGTGTTAGTATACCATACACCAATTAGAACATAATTTTGACATTTGACAATTCGAAGATAGTGAGTAATTTATATGCGTAATAATGACAATTTGTATTCTATAAAGAACCGATAAATTTTATTACAATATAATATTGTAGCTGTAATTTATTAAGTACCAATTTAGTCGACCAATTTTCTTTACCCTATTCAAAATAATTTTAAATGTAGATACTGTGTTATTTGTACCCGCATATGCTTTTATATGGTATTGCTGCTATAATATTTACTGATAAAATATTCCAGAAAACAGTATTTAAAATTAATTTCAAATTTATTATAAAATTATCAGCCTGTTTCTAGAACACGAATGGTTTTTGACATTCGTCTTTTTATATGGGAAACACTAACAAATTTGAGTGTTTTTGTTTTTCTAGAAACAGGCTGTATATTCATATTGTATAAAAAGAAAAGAATTTTTACTATATTTACATTATTCAGTTATCGTTTTCCATACAATTTTGACAAATTTAAAAAAAAAGTGCACGTAAAATTTACGTACGTTATGGTTCTAGGGTTAACATTCTTTCGCTCTAAAAAATCCCTATAGTGTCATCTCTTTTGTAATAATATGCACCACTGTTGCTTAAAAGAGAACGAATATTGAAATTTTTGCCGGCCGTTATCAGTTATTTGTCATTATACCGTTTACATACACAGGGCTTTTTGCAGCGCAAAATATTAGCAAACAGTTTATAAAAGAGTACAAAACACAAAATAAGAGCAAAGAGGTATATAAATATTATAGGAAAAGCAACGCCGTGCAAAAGTAAGCACCCAAGCCAACGCCACTTTAATTAATTTATTTTTATTAGTGCAGAAATAATAAAAGAAAAAAGTGTGCAAAATAATAAATTAATGCATCAATACAATTATTTTTAAATTACTTTTAAACAAAAAAATACATTTTTAATTTGTGCTTTTTTTTTCTTTTAAATTAAGGGAAATAGACTTGAGCAGAAAAAAGTTCTGTATAAAGCGAAAGAGGTGGGAAAACGACATCAAAGCGCGTAAAACATTAATTACTGCAACAACAAAAAAAGAAGGAAAAGAATTGCCTGGAAGCCGCAACTATATACAATACAAAAGAACTTCAAATTAAAAAAAAGAAAATACAAATCGAAAAATAAAGAAAACACGAAACTAAAAAAAAAAATTGAAAATGAATGACAAAGTGGAAGAAGTAATGGCTGTAAGTGATGAAGGTGATGCTGGCGAAGGTGATGGTACAGTTTCACCCTCTCCAGCTACTGTACCGAAAAAGCGCGGTCGTCCCCTAAATCCCGATAAACCAAAGAAAACTGCTACGGTTGGCCGGGGAAGAGGAAGGCCTGCTAAGGGTAATGAAAGTGGTGGTACAGCAGCATCTGCAACTAACAAAAAGCCAACTAAAGTAGCAGCATCTGCAGATGGCAGTGAAGAGGAGGGTACCGCCAGTGACGGTGGCAGTCCTTTGTCAAATGGCGATGCTAATGAAGCGGCTTCAGCTGGAGGAAGAGGTCGTCCATCAAAGGGAAAACGTAAGCTAGCACATGCTATTGAAGCTACAGGTAGAGGACGTGGCCGTCCAAAGAAACCTACTAAAGTTGATAACGGTGACGAGGAAGAAGAGGTCGCAGATGAGAATGATGACGGTGAATCAAGCGATTATAAGCCTGGCAAAAAAGCAAATGTAAACAAGGCTGCTAAAAAAGGACGCGGACGTCCTAAGAAAGTACAGAATAGTGATGATGACAGTAAGTAGAAGGTTTGGACATAAATTACTAATCCATTAACATTTATCAGCATAATAAAATTGCTATTAAAAAAATTCATTTTTTTGTGGATTTTTTAATGGCGGGCATAAGGTTTTTTTTGTTATTTCCCCATCATTCTCTTAAGGCACCTAAATAGGTTTCAGAGTTAAAGTTAGGTTTTCCTTACATGGAAGGTTGTAAAAAGGTTACAGATGCAAAGCCTGAAATAAATAGGAAGAATTTTTGAGAGGGCGTTATCATCATTGCTTCATGTTTGAATATTTAAATTTGCGCTAGTTTATATCCCTTCCTAAGCTTCTTGCAATAGAATCAATCATTATCTACAACAGGACCACTCACATCGAATGAAAAAAATATAATTTAGCTAGTCTGCCATATACATATATTCATTTGTACTGTTGTGGCAAGTGGTACCAAAGAGCGATTTTAGTTTGTAATATTTTTTACGATTTACTAGAAGTATGCAGAGTTCGAGTATTTTTTTATCAGAATTTATACGCTTGCTGTAATCAATTTAAGGCCCATGTCTTTAAAAAAGATTTTGGAGCTAAAGTTCATAGAAGAATATGATGGCTAAGTCATAATTTTGGATTTGAGTGGACCTTAGAAATTAATCGAGAGCAATTTTTAGAGGGTATTATCATGATTACTTACAGTGGCACAATTTATTAATCGGCACAGGCTTTTTCTTTTTTTTAATAGAATTGTAATACCAGTTTTGCTTTTTTATTTGTTGTAAGCAGCTTGATAAAAATCATTAACGTTAAGGAGGAAAAAAACATAGCACTAAAACTAACAACAACAATTTAACCCTCTGCGACTGATGTGGTAGTCTATCAGACACCAAAAAACACAAAATAGTATTTTGAAAATGCATACCATGCCGATTAATAACAATAAACAGGAATTTTCGCTATAAATTAGAAAACTAATTATATAAATAATACGTTATACTCATAAACAATAAAAAAATTGGTTTTATTAGTTTTACAAATCGGAACTTTGGAAAATATAAGCCATGGAAATGGTGTCTGGTAGACTACCACGCCATTAGAATTTTAAGAACTATATCACGTCAGTCGCAGAGGGTTAACAATGAAGCAGATAATAAAGTCAAATTTATAGTCAGATACTACAAAAAAATCTTAGATTTCTTCCAATTTTCTTTATTATGTAGAGCATCTAAATTGCATACACATTTTAAACTGATTTTAGCAATTTTTCCAGCATATAAGGATCAACTTGTTCATCTCCTTAGTGGAAATCAATCTCGATCTCAATTCATTTTTAAAAGAAGTACATAGACTTTCCATAACATATTGGCAGTTATGCTGTAACTATGTCGAGAAAAATTTCAATTTTATTCAGAACAGTTGAGTATTATTGAGATTATCGGTTGTGTGCAGTATGCTAGCTGTGCCTTTATTAAACTGAGCCACTGTGTACGGACGTACTTGCTTTATGCATTAATTTTAATTATTTGCGGTTTTGAGTAGCTTATTTCATTTATATTATTCTTAAGCATCTTTTAGAGTAAAAATACACCAATACCCCGGTTTGCGTCGCTAATTGGGACTGAAAAAATGAGACGCAAACCGAAACGACGCAAACTGAAGAAGAATTTTCAATTGTTTACGTATTTGATTTTCGTTTAGTCAATACAGGTTTTAAACATTTTAGCTTAGAAAAAGGGTTTTTCAATCAATATATTTTCTTATTATTTTTTGAATAACAGATTTTATTAAAATAAAAATATAACAATTGTGAAGACCACTGTTATAATTCGAAACTAATAACTACGCTTAACATATAAACAATGCACACCTGCAAATTTGCTTTCCACTATACCGGAAATACCCTTTTTTGCTTTAACTTTGTAAAAACATTTTCATATCAACCACGCAAATCGAAGCATTTACGACGCAACTTCGAAGCCATGCGACGCAAACTGAAACAAAAACGACTCAACATTGAAATTCCAGAAACTTAAAAAAAGACGCAACTTCGAAGCGACGCAAACTGAAGCGACGCAAATCGGGGTATTGGTGTATTAACAATTTATGGGCAATTTTAACGAAATAATGATACACAACTTTTTTTATTTGGCATTTTTTTATGTAGACTTGTGATTTATGAGGTAAGTAAATAGTTTGGAGACAACTAACTCTGGGGGTTTACTTTGTATTACGATTCGAATCGAAAATCTTACGAATTCGTAAAAATTTAGAATTTTCGAAAAAATGTTGTATTCATTATTATTGATTTTTCGAATGGGAAATTTCTTTCAAAAGCATTTTTAATTTGAATCGAAATACAAAGTAATCCTCCTGACTTTTACTGACTGCAATTACAATTTGGAAAGTATTTCAATTCACTTTTAAAAATATCTACTCCGTTAAAAAAAGAAGTTAAGAATAGCAAAAAAATAAAATTTTTTGGAAATTCTATTTTCATACTTTGGAACAAACTTTTTATATTTATGACTTTTTTTTATATATTAAAGAGATAATTTAAATTAAAAATATAAATAATTATTTCTAGGCTCTGATGATAAATTGGACGATGATGAAGAAAGACGGCCTGTTGGTCGCCCACCATCTGGTGGCGTCAATTTGAATATTGTGTCTACAGGTCGTGGCCAGGGTCGTCCCAAAAAAGAAGTTGCTCCTAACAAGCGAACAACTGATGCAGAGAATGGTGGTGAGATACCCAAGAAACGTGGAAGACCACCCACATCCAATCCCACCAAACCACCATATCAACCTTCAGGAAAACCACGCGGTCGTCCAAAGGCATCAGCTCAAAACAAAGAATCATCGGATCAAGAGAATAATGGTGAAGAAAAAACATTAAATGCTGCAAACAACTCCGCCGATGATAATGAAAATGGTGAGGATGGTAAAGCTAATAGTGACAGTGAAGATGGAATTTAAATTTTTACTCATGTTGGGCAAACAATCTACATCTAAATATTTACTAAATATTAATGTTATACTTGAATTAATGCAGCCATAAAAAGAAAATATGATTTTTTTGGTTCTTTTTAAGTATAATGCAATATATTTTGTTTGTATCGGCATATTTTTAAGTATAACTTTTTTAAAATAATTCAGCGGAATATATTTAATATTATTCTTTTAATTATTTAAGTACTCTGTATACATTTCATATTAATTTAAAAAATTGTATTTCATTTTTATTTCTTGTGTCATCATTTAATTTAAGTTTAATATTAATGAATGTTTAAAATTGAAATACATATATATTTATATTATTAGCCTTGACTAACACAATTTCATTTACCACATAAATACATAACATAGATTTAAAATGGAATGAAGAACAAATTAATTATCAAATTTCTTAGAATCATCCTTTAACATACACCAACATTATAGCTTGTACAACATTCATCACATACAACAAACATACCTACATTTAAACACAAAAAGAAAGTTAAATAAAAATAATCCAGTATTTAAAATAAATCCATTTTTTTTATATTTAAGTTCAGCTCTTAAGTAAATAAACCGCTTTATTATTGGAGAAACAGCATTCGTATAGGAATATATCGTTGGTCTCAGGTAGAAAGGCCCTAACTCACATAATTTAAAATTTACAGGAGGAGGTAAAAATACAACAGATACTGTAATTATTAATATACAACTTTTTATTAAATGCTGTACAATTACTTGTAATACCGTTAGTTTTAATAATATTGCAAAGATTTTTTGTTAGGATGTGCATATTTCTGAAATTTATTGGAATACTAAAAAAAATCAGTTTTGAAAAAAAATCGAGTTAGGGCCTTTCTACCTGAGACCAACGATATGTATGTATACCGTCAGAACAACTGTGTATATTAGCAGCTAAATTTTTATAATTTTTAATTTAACCCTAAGGACCTTTTTTTTAGGAATTTTGAATATTTCGTTGCTACGGTTGGGAATGTACTGGAATTGAGTGTTTTCAAGTCTTTTGAATGTTTTGGTAATCTATGTCGTTATGCGAATCAATAAATAAAATTATGAAAGCCTTGTCAAATAATGGATCGATTATGGATGGCAACCAAATCTGTTTAATTGCAGAAGTATATTTTTTTACAAGTAAAATTTTAAAGTATCTGTTGCCGTCTGTAATACCATTTTTTGGCAATTGACAACTCCACCAAAGTCCGGTTGTTATCTATTGATCGACCCATTAATGGGTTCATTAACCCTAGAACCATAACGTACGTAAATTTTACGTGCACTTTTTTTTTAATTTTTCAAAATTGTATGGAAAACGATAACTGAATAATGTAAATATAGTAAAAATTCTTTTCTTTTTATACAATATGAATTAAAATAAATAAATTAATTTAATTAAATAAATTGAAAATTTTCTAACTTGAAAAATTGCGTAAAAATTAGCGTTATGGTTCTAGGGTTAAGGATGGCAACCGAAGTTGAGTTGCGTTGCCAGTTGCCCAAATGGTATTACAGATGTCAATTGGCAACTCAGTTGCTAATTGGTGAATATATTGGCAACTGCATATTTGTCATTGCTGTGTATGTATTTTAACTCCCATGTGCTGGAAATCGCATGAAATAGGCGAACTCGATATGAAATCGCAAAAGAGGTGTGCTAGAGTTCACAATCGCCAGAAATTAGGCGTTTTCAAATGACAAACTTTTACGTATGTGATCTATAAGTGAAATTGCATATTTTCTTAAAAATGTGTATATAATTTAACATAAAAGCATACATGAATAAAATCTAATATGTTTTTTATAAATACAAAGTAAAAAAAGTAATATTTTACAATTAATTTTAATAGAAAATGTAAAATAAAAAGTATGTTCTTTTTCATTGCTCATCTCTAAGAAAACGCTTTCTAATACGATGTTTTCTTTCATATTGTTTTTTTTTTTTAAATTAAACTTAACAATGACGCAACTGGCATTTTTATTAATTTTTATATATGTTTATATTACGTTTGTTTTTATTACTTTTGACACTTAAAACATGTTTCCATTTTTCGAACATAACTTTGAAAACGCACGATTTCCAACACATGAAAAACTAAAATTGGCGATTTTGAAATCACAAGTGATTTGAAATCCCACGTTTTCCAGCACATGGGCGTAAGTCATAAGGCGTCGAAAACTAAAAATTAAGTAAATTTTTTTATTTAAAACGTTGTTTTGCCATATAAATTTGATCTAGGAAATATTTTTTTAGTTCAAATAATTTTGAAACTCTTCACCGAACTGCAAAAGTCAACATTGATATAAACAATCAATGTCTGCATTTCTAATTATTTTAATAAATGACTATCCACCATTATTGGTACTTCTGTTTGATAGTTGGGGATAGGGAAAAGTATCCCCTGTACCGCACCCTCTAAGTACTTCTTAAAAAAAATGTAAGCCATATGTGTTCTAGGTACGCAGATATACATATCTAGTTTAAAATGTTATCGATGTCGGTAACTTATTTAGTTGGGGCATAAATTTCCCCTTGCGGTGGGTATCTTAACATTTAGGGGTATGAAAAATATATGTGAAAATTTACTTTTATTAATCTAAAGTTGTGTTAAGACACCAACAAAATTTAATCAAAATAAGTTTGTTAGTTGGGGGTAGGGAGAAATAGCCCTTGTGCCGCCCTCTCTGAGTACTTAAAAAAACGTAAACCATACATGCTCTACGGTAAATATCTAGTTTAAAATTTCATCGAAGTCGGTACGTTATTTAGGTGAGGCATAAATTTTCCCTTGGGGCGGGTCACCTCAATATGAAAAATAGATGTTGACCAATTCTCAGATCTACCCGATGTGCACACTAAATATCTTGAAAATCGGACCAGCCATTTCGGAGGATTTTAGCAACAAATACCGCGACACCAGAATTTTATATATTAGATATGAAATTATACTACAGGTAACATGGATTGAGCTATTTCCAAATTAAAATCGTTGCCGTGGGATATCTCACAATTGCCTTTGCATAAAACCTTAGAGCCACACAAACTTTTTAAACTGTCGGTATTGCAGTAGACAAATCTTGTCTGCTGTCTTTATATAAAATCTCTTGTACATATATAGCTGACAGCATCTATAGGAAGGCATTGTTTTTTTATTTATAATTTCTCTTAAAATAGAGCATTCATGAAAGCTGGAACTACAGATATGCTTTGTTAGATTTAATAGCTAATTATGAGTAGATCGATACAATAATAGGCTGGTCTAGGATAAACTTGCTATGGTTAGACAACAAACGCGCTGCATTGCGTTGAAATTAAATGTAAAAATAATTTATAAAAAAAATTCGTTAAGTTATCATTAATCTGGTAACTTAGAAAATCTCTAACTAATTCTCCTACTTGTTTCCATAAAATAAAATTCAGAGTAAGCATTTTGAAATATATATACAATTTAAGTCATTGTTTTTTTTTCAGTTTTTCAAATTGTTTTTCTTATTTTAATACAAATTTTTGTAACAAAATGATTTTAAAATAACGCATTTGTCCAAATAATTAAAAATGACAAACGGTATCTACAGACAACTGAAAATAATTGCGGCTTTAATAATACTATTAATGTCATAGTGACGGCGTTGATTTAATTCGAACGTCTTTGTTTTCTGCTTGTGTTTTGCCGAGAAAAATTGCAGAGCAGCGGAAAAGTCTTGTATATTCTGTGCAAAAATTATTGTAGAAAATAAATTTAAAGTTTTAAATTAAAATTTCCTTGTGAAAAGTAATTAAATATCACTGTGAAATATTGGCAAAATATATATATGAGAAAATAATAATCATATTAAATAAAATGCTTCTTTAAATATAGCTCTCATGCTAAAAATTGTGTAAATTTTCTTGTAAGAATAATTCTCTCCAATTAGCATCTCTCGAATATAAAGGTGTGTGTTAAAAACGAAAAAATATATATATATCTATAAAAAATTATTTTTATGAAAATGTGAATTGAAAAATTAAATGAAATAAAAAAATGTAATTGCTAAATAAATGTTTAATAGTAATATCTAAGAAAAAGTATTACGAACAAGAACAATTTTGTTCATTAATTTGTCTCCCATTAGGCCGCACATTTTTTTATAATTATTTACTCAAATTGCGGTAAGAGAGAAAGAATGAAGAAAATAGAAAAAGAGTAAAAAACAGTGTGTAAGAAAATCGGCAATTACAATAATATAAAAAAGGAATTATATGGCTTATAACAACACATTAGTATATAAAATATTTATATATATATATATACAAATAAATAATACAACGAATGCCGCAAACAAAAGAGAATAACAAACCAAAAAAAAGCGAATTTATAAATATTGTGCAGAATGTGAATTATGCTTAAAAAAGATTTGTTTCTTAATTATATGCTAAAAATTAATACCTCTTTTAAAAAGTATTTTGTTAAATCATTTGTGTATAATTTTATTGTCTGCAAATTAATCAACTTGATTTGCCTTTGCATTCTCTTCATTGCAGTTGGATGCCGCTGATTCATATATTTCACTCTTTCTAAAATTGCATCTTTTTTAAAAAATCCTTTGCTTTTTATTGTCTGTTTTTGTTTCTCTTTCGTCCATGAAAAATAACCAGAGCTGTATTTGTGTATGAAGTTCTTTTCGTTTGTAAAAAAAATGTAGCCGGTTTACTATTTTTATATCTGTACATACTCGTACTTTATAAACATTTTTCTTAGGATATACAGGTATGAATAAATCAGTTATTTATTATGATAATTTATTAAAAATTTTGAAGATAAGTAATTAATTTTAATTAGAGTTTGTTTAGAAAATGGGGTTTGAAATTTTGAAATATACCTATTGCACTTTGCTTTTATTGTAGGACAAAAATTATTTTCTTTTTGTTTCGTCAGAAACGCTTTATTTAGATCAAAGTTAACTGCAATGAATATTTTATAACCTTCATTTAGCAGTTTAAACGATTACCCCTACAATAAAATACCATTACAGTTTAATTAAATTTTTATTAAACGGAAGAAAATGTGCACATTTTCTTATTCTTAGCCAGTGCTAATTAAAAAATGTTATTTAATAATTAATCTATTAGTAGTATTTAAAGAGTCCAAAACAAAAGAAAAGCTAAAGTGTTCAATATTTGACGATGATAAAGATGCCAAGAAATATGTTATAAGAAAACTTGTTGCACATTAAAGAATTTACTAAAAAATAGGAACAAAAAGAACTTGTTTACAACAAACAATTCGTTAGTTTACAACAGTTGACCACAGTGTTGTATCTATTTGACAAGAAGAAGTGCAAGGATTGCAATACGCATAGGTTTGCATGTTATTCGAAATAAGTCTACCTTGTAATAATTGCAACATGATCTATATTGTTAACACTCAGCGGCTATATTCTCTTCCGATACAAGTCCTCTTTAAGCATCTCTTAAATTTATTACCTATGTCTTGACTAATATTATATTCTATTTGTCTATGTCTACATTTTGAATCTTCTTAGGTACAAGGTTTTTCATGGGTATTCCTTCTTATCGTTGTCTGTCGAACAAATTTTTAGCTGGCTTTATGGAAATAAATTTGATAGAAGTTTCTTCAAAACTGTTATCAGAAAATACTATATTTTGATCAATGCTATTGCCAGACAAATTGCAAATTGCAGCCTTATTTTTTTGTCACCTTTGTGACATAACTTGCGCTCATTTAGTGACCATAAAATATATTTCTCTGGTCAGAATATTCTAAGTCTAGAGCCATTTCTGACCAATTTCTGTCTTTTGCGAATATTATATCAGAAGTTTCTCCGCCTTATTTTCTATAAAACAAACAATAATTGACTGACAATGTCTTTACCTAGCTTTCTTTGTTTTGTTTTAATAATTTTTAGAATGTAAATCTCCATATACCTATAATTTTGAAGCCGTCTGACGTCGCAGAAAGCTGAAATTTTGCATACTTAAAGCTCATTTGCTTCACATGTGCAAGACGGAGACAGATTTTTGATTTTCCGGTTGTGGTGGGCTTTATGACCAAATAATTTTCCTACCGTATTGGTTTTTGCGAAATTCGTACAAACTTGTCAATGGACTGACAGACTTGAACACTACGCATTTGTCATCTAATCATTATTTAATTTTTATATAAGAATTGTATATGCACTATTCGTATTTAATCATTTACCTGCTTAAAAAGTGATCATAAACAATTGGATGTAATTCAAACACCAATATCCCTTTTTTTTGGTCAGACATTTTTCAATCTTCTAGACGATCAACGTCTAAACACTCGCATTTTGAACACACATATAGATGATAAACCCTTGTTATGCAACACGGATCAACAGTCAAATTCTATGGTAGCAACAAGAAACGATTACCACCAGTATTCCTTGTACCTATAGCGTTCTAATTGATCATCTTTACATAACAGTATGCTTTTAAAAAAATATTTATAATCGGAAGACCATTTAGACGACACCTAGCTTTAAAGATAAAATTAAAAAAAAAAAAAAGTTATAATTGTTCCTTCGAGCCGGATTTGAACCAGCGACCTATGGATTTCTACTAATTGCAAACACACTACAGTCCACCGCTCTACCAACTGAGCTATCGAAGGTATGTCAATCTCATGCTTTATATTCCATATAAGTCGTTGAGAAATAACAGACTCTTATAAAGAGTATTAAAAGAGGAAATGAATTACAAAAATTTCAACAAAATGTAAACAAATATTTTAAGTAACTTTATATGATTGTATATAGGCATTCATTTTGTATAATGGAAAAGCAAGAGTTACCTAATTTATACAAATGTTTTTCAAGCTACAAAAAATTTGCGCATGATTTCTCTCTATGACAAACATGTGTTCTCTCAAAAAAAAACTCACTCAATATTATGAGTTTTTTTGTGTTTTTTTTGTTTTATAATTCATCCTAGGGCTCGACTTAATTTACAATAAAGCGGCAACAACAAACGAGAATAAAGTACGGCGAAAGTGTTGTCAAAATAAAAAAAAAATACCCCACAAAATGTTTTATTGTATATCAGCAAAAAAAGAGAATTAAGTACGGCGCAAGTGTTGTCAAATTAAAAAAAAAAATACCCCATCGGTTTTTTTTACTGAAATTCAACATTCTATTCCTCATTCTTTTTTATTGGTTCTTTGTAGAGCAGTTTGTGGCTGTTGGCATTTATTTTGAGTTTTGACAGATTAAATATAGCTATAGCTAAAGTATTTGGCAGCGATCATAAACAAAATAAAAATGTTACGAGCTTACCAAAGATTACGAGATAACCTCTTAAATCTATATATGTAATATTTAATTTCAATCTTAAGGCTTAAAGAAAATTCGTCTGTTTGTGTTTTTATTGAAATAAAAACGAACAAAATTATTCCTAAATATTACCATAAGCACATTATTTGGGGCAAAATGAAAAAAAAAAAAAAACGAAATGGCAAATTACGGCAATCGATATCAAACGAAATTTATATGAAAACTGCTTTTAAATATTATAAAATTTCGATCGATATCGAATGCCGTACTTTGGCCCTTGAGTTTGATAAAAAAATATAAATGAATCTAATTTTAACGTAAAAAACTCTATATAATCCACATTCTTTTAAATTTAAAAGTTCGATAATATATTGGTTTTTGTAGATCATTATTGTATGAATTCACTAAACTTTTTTTTTGCAAATTTTTCAATCTTCATTCATTTGACTTTGAAAATACTGACGATTTTAATTTCGAACGAAATCGTTTTTCATCATATACCAGATTATGTTTGTTGTATAGAATAGTAAACATCTTAAGGAACTTATATGTATTTCGATTTTTATTAATTCCGTCGATATTAAAAAAAGGAACCTTTCGTATAAAACATAAGCCGCTAAATTTAGTTATGTGATTGTCAACATTGTGTGCCTAAAACAAACATAAGAATAATGTGCAAAATAAATTAAGAGATGAACTGTAAACAATAGGAGACAAAGAGAGCATATACGAAAAAACCCATAAGGGCTGAGAATAACGACGAATGAAGAAAAAGAATTAAAAGTTAGAGCAGTATCAAACTCATGCATGCACACATATAAAAAACCGCAAATCCCGATGTACGAAGGGCAACGGCGGCGCAACTGAAAAACAACAGAACAGAAGCATTTTGTGTGTGTTCTCGCGACGAAGAGATTTCTTCTTCAGCCGATAAAATATAAAATTCTTTGTGTAAATAATTGTATAAAGATATACCTAAATTATTAAGAAATAATTAAACAGTGAAAAATTAAAATAAAATTACCTTGTTTATACAGAAAAAATTTGTATGAAATACAAAAATCCTTGATTAAAAAAGTAAAGAAATAAATAGATGCAAAGAAATTGTGAGTGCTTTTCTTTTTACGACCACAAAGCAAGCACCACCTTAAGGAATATTTGCGACGAGACCATTTAATATTTTTTTGTATTTTGTCATCCACAATTACATACATTTATGTATATCTATCTGTATAATTAAATTATTTTTCGTGTATTAAAAAGTGTAAAAAGAAATAGAAAATTTTCTGTGTATTGTGTATTAGAATTTAGTTTTATTTGAACATTAAAAAATTGTAATTATTTTTGTACAGAAAGTAAACATTGGGACCTAAAGTGTTATCAAGTCCCATATCTTTATGAAGATTTTCCTAAGATCAATTGTGTAAATTTTATTGTAAATTTTATGAAAGAAAATTATCTCTACCACGCAATCAACATATTCGACGACAGGCGTACATATACAATCAAATCAAATTTGTTGTATTTTATGTTTGTCATTACAATTTTTAACGCCGCGTTTTTAACAACAACAACTCTTTTGAAGAAAAACGGTAAAAATCAATGTTTATCATTACTTTAATAATTAATTTAAATATTATATTCAGCCTAAGAAAAACAATATAAAAAGTTAGAAAAAGCCCATAAAAGACATTTCGATTTTTCTTTAATTTTCATAGTCAATAGGATTTTCTTTTAAGTTCTTCGATTTTCTATGTTCTTTTTTATTTAATGTGTGCCTTATCCTTTTTCCTCGTTTTTTCTCTCTTGTCACTTGTTTGTTATTTTTTTATTTCATTCTTGTTCACTCTCGCTTGTGCTCACTGATTTATTTTCGTTTACCCTCGATTCTCTTTTGACGCCATATTTGTCTTGTGTTTGCAAACAAAGTTGCCAAAGTTTTAATTTTATCTTTAGTAAAGAGAGAAGGAAAACGTTAATATTTTAAATGCAAAATTATTTATATAAATATTTTTGCGATATAGGTACTATATATACTTGGAATTTAGTACTTATTTTGATATTAATTATAATATCTATTATTATTTTTAATTAATATTGGCAATGAAGAATTTCATGTCTCATGTCATGAATTATTGTAAATATATTCACTCAAATATACTCGTAAATGCTAATCCCCTATGTTGCACAGTACATTTCTGAATATACACATTCTGAAATATGTATAGATTTCTCAACATAGGATTAATGATTATTTCAATTCGAATCGAAAATTATATGAATTCGTAAAAATTTACTAATTTCCGAAAAGATTTTGTATCCATTTATTAATGATGTTTCGAATGGGAAATTTCTTTCGAAAGCATTTTCGATTCGAATCGAATAACGTTAAAACATTATTTCGGCAACATCGCAAGAAATCAATCTCCTTTAATACGGTCTACTCTAAAAAATCAACCAAACCACAAAGTTGCAAAACATCAACATGATCTGTTAAAACATACATTTATATATATTATGCAAACACAGTAGGACCTTCAACAACAATTGGAACGCGGATTTGATTTGCTTAATAAATAAAACCCGATCAGACCAACCTAAACTAGAGCGCAATGCCCAAACGTTTTTATGCGCTTATCAATAGCGCTGTATTTAGTAACATAACGTCATACTAAGTATAGTTATGTTTTGTACCTTGTTTGATAAAAACCGAAAAATAAGCATAACAAAGAGGAACAAAATCACAACATTGCCCTTAAAGTAGCTAAAATGTCATTTCTTAACGAAATGACAGATAAAATTATGAAAAACACGTTTTTTTGAAAGTTTTTTTTTTACATTTTTATGCGCTGGCAAAATTGGATTTTACAATTGCAAAGCCTTAGGGCCGCGCTATTTGTTTGCCCAGTTTTTATGGGCATGATAATTTTTGACAGATAGTTTGCGCTTTACGCTATTATTTAGCTTGGCCTGTATTTATTATTAATTAAGGTTGACTTAGAATGTTCTATCTAGGAGTGGAAATAAGATAGTTTCCTGGATAATGCTTTTGTTTGGTTTCTTCAGTATCTGAATAATAAGAATGTTTATCAATATATGCTCTATTTTAAATTTACACAATAATCCGATAAACATCAGCAAATTGACAGCCTGTTCATAAAAGCGAATTGCCTACAACACACGTATAAATATTAACTTTAAACAAAGCGAATGTAATTTTTTGTGTAAAAACGTAACAACTGGCAGATTGTTTTGGTTTTTGTAACAAGAATTTCCTTTGAAAAGATATTTATATTCGTCCACCAAAATTAAATGAAACAGGATTTTTTCTGTCATTTCACTGATGAAATGAACACATACATATATATGTATGTATGCTTTTTTTCCACCGATACACACATTTTTGTATCTTTTTTGCTTTAAATATAAAAATATTCACCAACTTCTAAAAATATAATCTTTTTTTGCTTGTTTACAATTAGCAGCTGTTTTTCTTTTTGCCGCCATATTAGGATTACTCATTTTTGTGCTGAAATAATAATTTTCTATGAGTAAAAGTAGTAAGCAAATTAAGTTTTATTGCCCACATAACTTTATGTGAGCGAAGAATGTACTAATGTGGATTCGTTTGTCTTCAGTATGGTGTCTTCTAGAGCTGGAAAACTATCGATAGTCGCACCATTCGATGTTTTCGATAGTTGGCTCAAAAACTATCGATATTATCGATAGTATCGAATTATTTCAGAAATGTTAAATTTCACGTTCCTGTTAGCATATAGACAAAACAGTCATACGGAGAACAAACTTGTTTCATATAAAGTGACACGTTATGGTAAGTTAGCCATTCTTTTCGCTTGAAGTCCACAAGTCTGTTGTAATAGCTCAGATTTGCACTTCATTAAGCATAGTTTGCAATTTACTCTTGGTTGTATTAAACAAATTTACCATCATCACATTTTTCAGAGAGTTTCTTGAAGGAAAGATGTAGCGGGTATTTAAGCATTTAATAAAATCTCGGAAACATGTATCCTGTAATCATTGGCTGTAAATCATTTGCGACCAAAGATATTAAAGCAGTATGTAGTGGTTTTTTTCATTCGGAATCCCCTTTATAGGTTTTAGACACTTTGACAAAATACTTGACTGTGTTTGATTGCTTCGGCAGTTGGTTATGAGATGGATGGGCACGTTTTAGGTTGTCAAATAAGTTTGATGTGTTGCCTCTAGTATTGTAAATTTTCGAAAACAGCCGATATTGTGCGTTTTCTATATCTTTTGCTTTTAGAAAAAATTTCCAAACTTCCGATTTTCTTGCTTGTTTCTATAAGGAGTTGCATTTAAAAATATGTACTATTCGAGTTAAGTTATTGCAACTTGAAAAAGTCTGGCCTGTTGCAATTGTTGAAGCGATGATGGTTTTAAGCTAAAGAAATCTGCTTAAGTCAATTAAATGCTGCATTTAACGGTAGTATCGCTATCGAAAAAATAACATCGATAGTCTAATAAAAATAGAACTATAGATAATATCGATAGTACTATCGATTGTTTGCCAGCTCTAGTGTCTTCTATGAACAGGCTGTATATTAGATTTGAAAAATATAACAATTTGTAAGCTGCGAGAAGCTAGGCCGTAGTCCTGACACAGGGTTGCTAAGGCCAGTTATGTAATTTGTAATTTCATTCGATTGTAATTTTAATTCAATAAAAAACAAAATTTATTTTATGTCTGAAATTCGTTTTATTGGCTTAAACTACTTTAAGGAAATTAAATTAAAAAATATATAAATTTATTTTAATAGAAGCGAATATAGCCGAAAAATTTGTAACAACTGTTTTATGGAAATATTTTCATTTTATTTTTTGCTTTTTTATAATTAAAAAATGTATATGTATATCGTCATATTGAATGTAAACGGACGTAACTATACAAAATTACAAAATTGAGTTTTTTTTTTATTAATTAATGTTCGTTTTATGAAAATACATGCTCGTGCAAAATTTTTGATTCCTACGATCAAAATTAGCGATTTTATTAACGAAATCCAAACGGACGTAACTACAAGTGCTTGTATTTTCAAATTCAATTTATATGAAAACCTTACGTACAAACTCATTTGTTGTATATAGGGATGCTAATCCCTATATCTCGATCCTGATAATTATATGATTTTCAGCATCTACAAAATTTTTGGTTTTATGGTTTTTGTTTCTCCTGTAAAAAAACAAAAAGTATAGTTACTTCCGTTTGCATTTAATATGACGATAAGTAAATGTATAAATTTTTGTTTCCTTTATTTTAGAAAATGGTAGTAAAACACAAACATACTGGACTGGCAACTCTGACCGTTGCCAGTGTGGTTATTGTTTTTTTTTTGTGTGGTTTGTTTATACTTTTTTTTTTAAATTGCTCATTGTTGTTCTTCTTTGCTTTGCCTTTCTTCTGGTTCCATGTTTTATTTCTCCTTTTCACATAATGTCTTTACTTGCTGTAGTTGTCCACAAATGACATTGCTCGCTAAATGTTTGTGTTGTTATTGTTTTACTTTATAGATAGAACTCGTGTGAGAGCGTTTGGTAGGTAATTCACAAAGATTGTCTGCCTCGCCTGCTGGTTGCTTATATACATATGTTGATATGATTTTTGTTTTTGGTTTTTTTAATTCTTTGTTCATTAGTTGGGACAATTTTTTGTCTCTTCAATCTCATATTTTTATTTCTATATTTACTCAAAATGATTTTCTACTTATTATTTTGTTTTTCACCTCACTTTCCTATCTATTGTTGTAGCATATCCTTCCTTTTTTGTGAATATTTTTCATTTTCCTCCATAATACCTATCACCTATTACTTAAATATTTATGTAAGTACTAAAGGTAAGTTCACATTTGTCGAATATTTGATGAAAAAAGCGTAACCACAGAGAACGAAATTTTTTTTATAAAATATCTATAATAGTATCTATAGTGTTTATACTTTTTTCATTAAATAGGTATTTGAAAAATGTGAACGTACACAGCTTAAGTTACGCTAATATTTTGACTCTTATTTTATTAATTTCATAATAAGTCTGTATCATTAATTATTTACAACAAACATGTGCTTTAATTACAAATCAACTTATTTATACCTACCATTTTAGCAAAATTTTATTTTACAATAACCTGTAGGTAATTGTCATTTGATTACGTCGAATTTATAAAAAAACATTGTCAATTTGTTTTAATTAATCATATAACTATAAGTGTGCGTTTGTTTATAAAAAGAGATTCTCCTTCGAGCCGGATTTGAACCAGCGACCTATGGATTTCTAAGATTATTTGTTTACTCTACAGTCCACCGCTCTACCAACTGAGCTATCGAAGGCTTGTTATCTTTTTATATATTATTAAGTCAACTTATATGCTTACAAAAAATAAAACAAAAAGTAACTTTTTATCATCACTCACACCCAAATTAAGGCCTCGATTATAGTTCACAACAGTTGTAAATTTAATGTTGTATTTTTAAAAATGCGATTATGATTTACAACACCTATGTATCTATGTTTATTATATGTTGAAACCAATACAACACAACATTTAGGTGTTGTGAACGATAATAGGGGCCTAAATCGGTAATGTATAGGTACGTTATATGCCTATTGCCGATAATATACAATTTGCTACTTTGAAAATACAAAAACTATTTTTTTGACTGTTGTTTTTGTTGTAGTTGTAATTGTTTTAGTACTGCAAACATATCTAAAGCCGCTTTGAGACAGAAATATATAGTACATTCAAACATTTTCTTTTGAATTCTCTTTTAAACTTTGTTTCATCTTTATTTTACATTGTACTGTGGTTGGTGTTTTTTACCTGCAAATTAGGGATGAATCGATAAAAAAAATTAATTTTTTGCTATCGAAACTTTTCAATTGAAAAATTTCTGTGCAATACTTGTCATTATTATTATTCTGGTATGTGATGAAAATCTATTACGAACGAAATTGAAATCGACTAATATAAAAATAATTAGAACACATAAGTTGTATATGCCTTTGAAAATACAGACGATTTCAATTTCGATTGAAGTCGTTTTTCATCATATACCGGATTATGTATGTATGTAGTCATTCCTCTTCTAATTTACTACTTTTTTGCCGGCATTAAAAATATAAAGCGTTGAAAAATTTTTTACCGACATACATAAGTATAGATATCAAGATAGGTAGATATCGATAACTAGGTTGTATCGTTTCAACCCTATTTGCTAACAATGCAGAACAAAGCAGAATTGCGAATATGATAATGTCTGTAGTCTTCCCATTCTTCTTTCGATTCTATTTTTAAAATTACAAACTACCTACATATTAAATTTCCCCAATGTAAAAAACGTGTAAAAGAAATATGTACTTAAGAAGTGAGCACTTTCATTTTTGCACTTTTAATAAGTACCTATGTACCTATCTACTTAATATTAGTAAAAAATTTGAAATAAATTAAAATATTAATCTTTAATTTATTTTCTTCTTTCTTTTCAGTGTAAAAATTTTGTGTATAGAAAAATAATTCACTAGTTTTTAATAAATTATATATCGTGCATTAAAAACTTTTTTGTAAGAATTAGAAATATAGTAATATACCTCCTACCTATGTAACTAAAAATCTCATTACTGATCTATAATTTTAATCACAATTATTATTATTATTATTGCAACACTCTCAACACACACTGTCGCATTTTATGTATTGAGAGGAGTCAAGGAGAAAAACAAAAGAGAGTTTAAAGTGAAATTACAACATACAACAACAACACGTGCATACATTTGAGTATATTGAATGTACGGCAAACTGAAAGCAAGGAAATCAAATAAAGAAAATCAAATAAAGGAAAGAAAAGAATAAACAAATGAGTAAAAAGAATCCATGTATTTATCATTACCTTAATTGTCGTTCGTCAGTTTTTTAACTTGTATTGTGTACAATTATTGTATTTTTGTGTATAAAAGTGTTTAAATGTAATTATTAATTATAAAATGCAGTAAATTAATTATAAGCAAAAAAGAACAAACAAAACAAAGAATAAAAAATAGTGTGTAAAAATAGAAATTCTTAAGTTGCAAATAAAAAAGTAAAAGTCTGTGTGTATTTACGTATTGAAAAGAAGAACATAACGAATTAAACCCTATTGTAAACGCGTTCAGATCGGTCAGTTTTTAAATCGTATTTCGTAACGTTTGATCGTCGTGTAAAAAATATATGAAATCTTGAAAAACTTACTTACTAAATACACTTAAATAAGTTCTTTTGAAATAAAAATAAATTAAATTTGTAAAGAAATAACGCTGCCTGTTCCAGAAAACAAAAATTAAAAAAAAACAAAATTTTTTTGTATAAAAAGAAGTGAAAGATTTTCGTTTTCTTACAAATTAAACAAAACTCCTTCCCCCTTTGTGTAAATAAACGGCCTCAAAATAGAGCTGCTATCGACTACTGCAATATCCTTTACCCCCATTGAATCCACAGTGTCTTCACAACCAGCAGCACATTATCAATCAACAATATCATCATTATCACCATCGCCCTTTTATACGGCTCATCATCAGCAACAACAGCAATATCATCAACCGGTACCCACAATCCCTACTGACGCTGCAACGTATCATCAACAACAGCAACATCATCAACAACAACAGCAGCAACAGCAGCAGCAGCAGCAACAACAACAACAATATCATCGTCAATCATTGCAAAATTTTCTTTTAGCACCAACATCTCTATCAACTTTACCCTCATCTGTACATAATCAGAATTCGAATACAAACTGTAATATATTGAACTCATCTGCTGTAAGTGGTTTACCATCATCGTCATCTGGGCTTAATCCTCAATCTTCAGCTCAGTTATTACATCAACAACAACAACAAGAACAGCAACAACAACAGCATACGATAACAGCAACACACATGAAGTTATTGGGTAGTAACGATGATAGACAAGTGCGCGGCGGTGTTGATCAATCTGTACCGCGCACCCAAGATGATGTTGCTGCTGCAGCTGCAGCCGCAGCAGCTGTGGGCTACGTATTTCCACGTCCCTCACCCGGTGGTGTCCAACCCGGTGTAAACAATGCTGCTACTGGTGCCAGTATACATGATGTTGCAGCCGCTGAATATGCGGCACAATTTGCGCAAAAACAAGCTCGTTGGGCTTGTGGTGATGAGCATACAATTGATGTGAGTAACATTTTATTTTCTATTTATTTCTCCTTTTGTTGTTTTTTTTTTTTAATTCATTTGTCCCATTTTATTGGATCATTATTATAATTTCATAAATTTACTTTTATTTGCTATTTAATGGTTTCCAAATATTGAAATCTTTTTCTTAATTTATTTGTTTTTAAAAGTTTTTGGCAATTGTCCAATAAATTTTCCATTGCTTTACTTGTTTGCTAAAGTACTTCAGCAGACATAAAATAGTGTCAATAAACGTAAAAGTAAAATTTATTTCTTTTTGTAATTTTTTTATTGTATTTCAATTTCTTTGTTTAATGCAAAGCTTTACAATATTTTCGTACTTATGAATGTACATACAATCTCTTTGTGCTCTACCATCTGTCAGTTATAGTAATTCCTTTTATTTTATCGGCTTTTCTGTGTAATTCAAGATTTGTAAGTTTTTTCACGTTTCCTTCAAGGCCTAACAGGATCAGTTTTACTTTTACAAATATTTTGTGGCCCTCCTATGCTTTGGCTAAATGAATATGGTAACACTTGATAGAAAAGGAACAGAATTTTTATACAGTCTGTCTTTTATTTGTGTAAGAGGCACAAAGCTCTATTCTTTGTTCCCACATAGGCTTATTACGCATTTTGATTTTGATTTCGTCATCCGTCGTTCAGATGAAAGACAAAATGTTTATCTTTCGTTTCTTGTTTAGAAACTCTGAGATCCTTCTTCGTTATTCTCCGTTTCTTACGGCAATATATTTGGGATATTATTACTCGCCGATGTTTTCAAAGTTGATATATTACGTCTATCAGTTATCCGCTCACATACAAATGAAATATATAACTTCTTCATGAACTCAGAACTTATAAAAGCCATACTTAATATACCATAAAATTGGCACATTGGCCATCTGTTTGTCTTCCTGGAAGAGCTCATTGTACTGCACATTTGGTCAAACGTATCCATTCCGCCGTTCGTTTTATTCTAAAATTCTATCGTATGCTCCTTCATTAAACGATGATATCAATGTCATCTGATATAAAGCTTATTATCTATATCGTATTCGTTTGATTTCTATTTAATTTTGAGTTAAATATGTTTTATATAACGAGTTAAAAAAAACATATTTAACTTGGCATACTTATCTTCACACACATTCAATTTTTTTAAGACTGATTTGTAATAATTTTTTCGGGCAGACGTACATATTTTTTAACTTTTTGAAAATGTTCAAGAAAATTTCATTTCTCTTGTAATCTGTCCTCTAGAGAGACCCTATTTCTCCCTAAACACATCCATTCGCTATTTCTGACGCCTGAAAGCACTGACACCACTGCTCTTTTTGGAGCCATAGGTATACCAGTCTTTATCAAACTCAGTTCAAACTATGTAGCCAAAGCACAGTTCCAAGGGCAATGCAGTCAGGACCGATATTGCATTCCTGACAACCCTGTGACGAATGACCACACTCCCCGACGAAGTTCAAAGCACTTACTGAAAACATTTCTGTCGAACATCAATTAAATGTGTAGTGAGTTTAAAACAATCACGGGCTCCAGAGCTACTGTTGGACATGTTTTCCTTGCCCAATTTCTTTGTGGTATGGTGGTAGCTTCTTTAGATTCTATATCAAACTATTATCGTGTGAGGAAGTATGAGCCTAACAACATCAGAATAAATCCACAATGTCATTCAAGACAATGAACTCATGTCTTACCATAAGAAGATCGCCTTAGCTCTGGTCTACTTGGTACAAAACTAACCGTAATGTTTATTATTAACAAGAGATCCAACGTCGCCCTTCCAGATTAAGTATAAGGTCCGATACCAGTGCATATTGATACAATAACATTAGATCTATTGTAAGAGATTTTTGTCAATCGATTGACAAAATTCCCTCTATATTACCCTCTTAGACCTTCTAATATCATTATTGTACACCGTGAGATCAACCCTGTATGTTTGAGAGTCCCTTGTGCGCCTAGCCTTATTAAATTTCCTCCTTACTGTTTTCTTTAGAATTGCGAAAGTGTCATTCCACTATAGCCACTCTACGTCCGGCCGTATGGCCTCTGTGATGCACTGTAATTGATTTCAGTTTGATACTATTGAGCCAGGTATACAGGCAGGTCTGAAGTAGGCCGATTTCTTTTTTCATTGAAAATTACAGATTTTTTTCTATAATTAAGCGTCTTAGGAATGAGACAAGTTTTTTTTTATTTGAGACCAATACTCAGGGGTAAACCCCTACTAAATGCTGTGCATTGTATTGCAATTACCTCATCGTTGCATGTTGATTATGTGGTGAGTGTGCCTTCTCTGAGTAGGTTTAGCCGTTATCTGCTACTTCCCAATAGGTGGCGTTTTTTTCCCTGATCATTCGTTTTTTTATTGACATTGGTTAAGGTGGAATAGAGTGGAATGTTGGGCAATGGTTTCTTTGTAGAGGGTCTTCCTGGAGAGGGGGGGAGAACCCCTTATTTTTAAATTATAATTTTGAAAAAAACCGCAAACTAACTTTTCCACCTCTTCTGGGATTTGAACCTGGATCCTTTGAGTTTTTGTGCTAGCGCTCTAACCACTATTACACGCACCCCCCAGTTGCTGTCAGTTGATGTTTTAGGGACTATAGGCTTATCATTGGTCCTAGCAACTTTAACCAAATCAAATCTAATATACATGTGATCGGATAAGAATATCTTGTCAGACTTATACCAGTTCCTTATAATGTTGGACGTGAATATATCACGCAATGTAATATCTAACACCTCCATATTGTCTGTGCTCCCCTACACCAAAAGTGCAATGGCATCACACTCAGCAATGAAGTGGCGATTATTCTCCTTACAGAACCTAATGAAGCTCTGTAGTTTCAACGGTGAGACATATTCCACTTTCTCTGGTGTGTAAGCAGAGCCACATATTACTCCTAGACACCTACACTTGGGGCCAATCTTACACTGATAGCCATCAGGTCCTTTGTAATAAACTCTGTAATGGGAAAGAAGTTAAGTTTGGAATTTACCATAAAAACTGTACACGGCTTAGCTCTATGTGCGTGTATAAACACGATTTATTTTTAAGTCCATCGGCCAAAAGCCTTATAGCACCTGTATTAGCCCTAGGCTTTTGTTCTCATTGACATCTATGACTAAATACGCCCGACGCATAACTTGCAGAGCCCCCCTAATATCCACTTTGAATACCGCCATCGTTACTTTCTTTAGCCATATACGAGTTTAGGTCCTATGAAATAAAACACATCCCACCTCTTCTCGATAGGTTGTGCATAAATATCGTCTACTGGCTTTACCTTATGGATTCAAACCTAATCTTCTAGTATTAATGATTTTTCCGTCAGATACGACATTTGTCTAATATGACCATACCTTAACATACAAAATTGTTCATTTGCGTAAAATAAATAGAACATATCGTCGCAAAAATTAAAGAACGCTGTAACTGACAAAACATCGAAAATACGTTTTTTTGCATCATTTTTATAAAAAAAAATACGCGTCGATTGGTCCCGGTCCCAGATTTCTACGATGAAAATAAATTCACTTACGCCGTCTGCGTTTTGAAAAATACCAGTGTCTTTGTTCTACTTTCATACAGGTTTTTTTTGGCTCTAGTGAACATTTAAGGTTTTGTCAGTTACAGCGTTCTTTAATTCCATCGACGATATGTTCTTAAAACAAATTTCCATTAATTTCCAATAACTTGTATATTAAAATTTTTCTTGTTTTTTTTTTAGAACCCCGATAAATGGAAGTACAATCCTCCCATGAATCCTGCCAATGCTGCACCTGGCGCACCACCTGGCAGTGGTCCCGGCACAATTGGCCCAATTGGTATGGGCGCTGGTATGGGTAGTATGGGCACTAATGGTGGTTTACATCCCTCAATGGGTGGTCCAAATCAAATGGGAAATTCAGCAGCTGCAGCTGCTGCCGCCGGTATGGCTGCCATGCAACAGGCTGCTGCTGTTGCAAAACATAATCAAATGATGTCACAAGTAGCTGCTGCAGCTGCTCAACATCAGCATCATCAACAGCAACAACAACAGCAGCAACAACAACAGCAACAGCAGCAGCAACAACAACAACAACAGCAGCAGCAGCAACAGCAGCCACCACATCCATCACATCAGCAGCCACCACATCCTCAGCATCAACAGCATGGTCCCCCACATCCATCACAAATGCAGTCTCATCAATATAATTCGAATCTTCTTAATCATGCCATGAATAATCCAGCAGCAGCTGCTGCCGCTGCTGCAGCAATTGCCGCTGGTATGACACATATGCAATTACCGCCAGCTATGCAAGCGGCTACAGGCAATATTTATGATCATCCAGGCGTACATCCTGGTGTAGGCATGAATGGTGTACCAAAGCCACCGCCACCAGGACAACCAGGTCCAGGTGAATTGGTTTATCTGGGTGGACAACCACATGCTGCCGCTGCATTGAATATGATGCAACAAAATCAATACATGAATAATCAAGCTGCAGCTGCCGCAGCCGCTTCACGTAATGCAGCAGCGGTAAGTCAACTTTATTCGACTTTTGTTTTATTTATTTACATATTTTTTTTTAATACCCAAATTTTTAATTATGATATAAATTGTTGCGCCGATATTAACTTATATATCATATTTAGTGGCATTTGTTGTATATGCAGTTGAACCTCGTTTATCCGGGTTTGAATTATAATACTTCATAACGTTCGCTTTGTGTTTTGGCTCTATTAGTCGAGCTGTAAAGGCCTCGTTACTCAAACGTAAACGTTGCGGATATGTAAACGTCGCGGCCGAGTTCAGCGAATGGTTTAGAATTGGTTTACAATTTTTAAAGAGCTGATACGTAAAAACGAAGAAAAATTTTAAATTTATTGGATTCCCCCGCAACGCAACGTTACGTTTACGTATAAGTAATCATTTACACATAGGCTTGATAAGCAAAACTGAACAGCTGTTCCGCAACATTTACGTTTGAGTAACTAGGCCTTAAATCTTTTATCCGTGTCAATAATTTGGTGATTTTCTTTTTTATACATCAACTACAAACGTTGTTACAATTTGGGAATTACTTTTTTTTACTTCAACGTAGTTTTCCTATAATATAAATTACTTTAAATAGTTCGTTTTTACGCCCTAATAAAATATTTATGTTGTCTTTTGTTTCGCGGTTATCCGTGCTAAGTTCGATTACATTCGAACTGCTTAATCGAGGACGAACTGTATATTAAATGGTCTTTAACCATTATAACACAACTTGTTTTTAGCCCCTCATTCTTTTTTCTCTGTTAGTGTTTGATTTATTCAATTAAAATTGAGTTTTAGTTTGATGATTAAACCATTGTTTGTCATTTACTTGTTTAATGCAGTGACAGTATTGATGTTTGATTGATAAATTATAATGAAATTTAATATGCTTTTTGTTACTTGCGTTAGGTGGGGGAGTATGTGATAATTTTCCATTAAAGTTAATAAGGTGTGGGGGAAAATATGATTTAGAGGCAACGATTTTTTTCTTTTTGTTTTGGCAGAAAAGATAAAATATTGTTATGAAGAGCTTTTTTGACAAATTAATTAAATGAAATAAATAAATAAGTCCTTAATAAACTTAAAGCATTTTTTGTATTCACGAAAAATAAAATTTACTTTAATTGTCGTATTCAAAGAAATTAAATGTAGGTTTGAAGTGTACTGTTGGCTCTGTGTTCAAATCCCAGCTCTGACATCTTGAAAGAAAGAAATATTTCTTTCGGCGACTTTCTTTTAGCAGTCTTGTGCAGAAGCTCTGAGAACAAGCTTCTCAAGCCTGTAGTTCGGATTCGCCGTTAAACTCTAGTTCGCTAGGCCGTAACTCTGCAAAAGGCTTGTAATGGCCAAAAAATTTGATTTAAAAAACACTTCTGGTTGTATATTTTTTAAATGGGGGCAGAAATTGTGCTTTTATTTATTCGGTGGATCTTGAAAATTTCTCTCTCTTTCTTGTGTGCCATTTAGGGAAAGAAATAAATTTCAATTTCAATAATTTGAATGTTGGTTTTTTTTAGCAATGTCTTAACCTATTTCCTATCTTTATCTAGACATATATTTTTTATTCGGTTTAAGATGTCAAATTAGCCATTAGGATAACCAACTTTTAACAAATAAGCTCATCTTTTTGTTACACTTGGGACAATTATGATCAGCTGTTTACACTTTTAGCTTTAGATTTCAAAACGTATAATATCAATATTCTGGTGGAAATGTCTTTGATAAGTAATTTTCATTCTATTTATTTGTTATTGACGCAACTGCTATTCCTGTAACGACAATTTATTTTTATTTATAAATTAAAATTATGATGCCACTGTAAGGCCACTATTAAAGTGAAGACATATGTGCTGTTTTTTTTAATATTTGTTTAAACGCTCGCGTATTTTTATGAATTACTTAAGACATTGCATATCTTCTATTTTTTTTAAGTATGAGTAGAAAAACTAATAGACTGCCTAGGTGAATTCAACAAAATTGTTAATATTGTAAAAGAGAAAATAAAATTTGCAGTTGCCGACATTGTGTTACTTAATGTTCTTGATTTCAAGAGCTGAGTATTTGAGTAGAGTAGTGTTTTTTATTACTCTTTTCTTTATTTTTTTTTTCATTTTCCGATATATAAACTGGAAGTTTTTTCTTGCAATAGGTTTTTGTCTGTGCACTTGTCTCTGTCTCTCGCTCTCTGTTAACAAGCATTGCTGTCGAAGAAATAAAATGTAGATTTAAATATTTTCTACTTGGTAAAATATTTAATGCAGTTGGCGTGTTGCAGTTGCATTTAATGCACATGTATAGCTTTTTATAATGAGAGTTCTTTAAAGAATATGTTCTTTTTTTGTAATATTTTAAAGTTACAATATACAATATATGTATGTATGTACTTATTAGGGATGCCAGTCGCTAATTGCCAAAAATAAATACATACATATATGCAAAATTTTTAGTTTTATATATTTTATTAATACAATTTTATTTTATTTATACAATTTTTTTTAAATTTCATGACAAAAAAAAAAAACATTTACAAAATCTTTCTGAAAACTATAGACTCGAATCATCCGACTTTATAATTATATAATTTTTGTGCACTAAAATTATATTTTAATAAAATGATTAAGCATTTCTTAATATTTTTTTTCTTTTACTAGTTCTGACCAAAATTTTAATGTTTATTAAGTCATAAATTGAAAGTGAGTTTTATTTTGAGCGAAAAAAATAAAAATCATATATAATGATTATTTTTAAGTTTTATTTCTTTTGCTCAAAAATAATGATTATGGCTGATTTTTATTAATATTATTCATTATTAATCCTTAAAACTCATAATATAACATTATTGAGTAATTTTTATTATAAAACTAATAATGATTACGGTCCTTGTTTTTAAAAGGTTTTTCTTTGATAAAAATTGTAATAAACTTATGTAGAAATTAATATAGTATTATAATTTTTTATTTCCAATAAATCCCGATATCGCGAAAAATCCAGAATCCCGGGTTTGTCGAAAACCAGTCTCGATTGGCATCCCTATTACTTATCCATCATCAACTAAATTTTGTTGATTGTTATTTCTTCTTGTCTATGTCGTTAGTTTTCACCCATTTTAATTTTCTCTTGTTGTTGATTTGTTCTTTCTATATTTTCTAATTAGTAAAACTATTTTAACCTTTAACTACTGAGGTGGTGGTAAATTTTACCCCCTCCTTAGATTTTTTAATATATTGCCTTCGGTTGAGCGCTGTTGAGTCCCTGTTTTGTTATACTAAATCTTTGATTTTTTTTTATTTTTATAATCATATTTATATAAAAATGTATTTTCTTGTTCTTTTAAAAATAAATTATTAAAAAAAAATTTTTTTTGACTAATTTTTTTGGTAAAACAAAAGGTGGTAAAATTTACCCCACGTCAATAACTATGAAAAAATATTTCACCTCCGTAGTTAAAGGTTAAATATACATGCGTACATTCATTCATTCATATGTATATTATTCCCATATTTAACACTTATTTTTTTACATGTTCTTCTTTGAAATGAGCTTTAATGTGTTTTAAAAAACATAACAAAACTTAAGAAAAGCAATTCGCAATAATTTAACGATTTGTTAATTGATTTTTAAAAGAAATGATCTTTTTAATTGGTTATGGGGTAGAAAACCCATGACTCTTTTAACTAGTTTCTAAACCATCATTACGTAAAGTTCAATTTTCATAGATTGATTATCAAAAACAGCTTAACCCATTTCCGCCCGCTGTACTATATATAGTACACAACTTAAAGTTCAAGTAAAAATTATAAAATGCAGTTTTTTTTACTCGGGAAACGCTTTTTATCAGTCAATAAGAGTACATGCAACATCCACGTAGCTGTTGTATATCAACTTATCATATCATAGTTGAAAAATATCAATTATGGGAATCCCCTTTTGGCTAGTGATTTATTTCTTGTGAGATTGTGAATGGTTATGTAATTTATTTTACATCAGTTAACTTTGAAGAACGTTAAATAGCAGTTTATTTACTTGATAACATCACATTCTAATAAAAGCAATATAAAAAAGTTTAGTTCGTATAGAATTTTTTGAGCTATAGCATATTAAGTGCTGCTGTACTAAGTAGTACTGTACTGTAAAAAATGTTGTTTAAATCTAGTAATAAATATTGAATTTTAAAAATTTTTCTTGGTTTCCATTTGGGCGTTAATGGGTTAACTTTGACTTGCCAGCTGGCGAAAAACTTTTTTACACAAAACATGCTGGCTCTCAGTTGCAGTCTGAAATAACGTTTAAGGCAACTGCCAACTCTGCAAAAGATTGGTTGTCATGTATGAAGAACCGATGAGTGGATATTGATTATCTTACTTAAGTCGCCCGACATTACTTATAAAATTTTTAACTGTGCAAAAAAAGTTCAAAGTGCAAACAAATAATTCACAATAGACCAGACCCTACGCATAAAAGAATGCTCTTTATTACAGGAGCCTCATTGATCATAATTTTCCATATTAATTATATTCATTCTTCCCATGTGGTCATGGCTTCCCTATTTTACGTCTTTCTTTAAAATTTATGATTTTTTCCTTTTTCGCAAATGAATGTTTTAAATAATTGTGTGAAAACAATGAAACCAACATTATAAATTTTCATAAATAAGCAGGGCAACTCTGCATAATCTCTAATCAAATGAGATTGTTTATATGATTAAGAAGATAGAAATTAGAAGATTATAACAGAAAACAAATGAACAAAAAAGAATAGATTTTATTTTAAGAAGAAAAAAAAATAATAATTCAGGCTAAAGTTACAAATCTTGCAACTGCAGCAATAATAAACAAAGAATGGATAAAAAAATTAGAAGTACTTTTTCACTCTCTGTACATAAGTTATACTACATACTTGTGGGACTAGGGCACTAAAAAGTATTAAACTAAAAATATAACAAATATACTTACACATACATTACTCACATTTAACTTCATTTAATTTACAACAAAACAAGACAACAAAAATGATTTCGTTTCTTTTCCTTTCCTGTTCTTCTTCTCAACAATATATAGTATAGCATACAATTATTATACCAATGAAAACTGAAAAAACGTGCAGAGTTTTTAAATTGATTAGGTGATGATATAAAGAGCAAAAGAGTAATGCCAACTGTTCGGGTCTTGTTTTGTTATTCTTAAACGCCTTTTTTTGCATCAGCAAAAGTTGATCAGCTTTTTGTTTTGAATTGGTTTTTTGAAGAATACATGAATGTGTGTTTATGCGTTATTGTTTAAAAAAAGTCAATATATGTGCAGCCAAACGGGTCAAGTTGATTTTCTTGAAATTTTTACAATATTTCTATAAATTTAAAATTTCCAAGTGGGCAGTGCTTCGCCCATAAAAACATATTTATTTGTCTATAACTTTAAAATGGTAATACTAAGTCTTTAAATTTGGTTCAGTTATGTTCCTAGTCATTGCAAATGTGGGCATGTTATCTTCCATACAAACTAAGAATTGGTTCTTGTATGAAGAATGGTTAAAGCTAAAGTTTCTGAATTTGGTCCGAATAACTTCATGGTCAATACAAATCATCAGTTAAAGAGGGAGCAATTGAAATCGAAGCTATTTAATCTCGATTAACAAGGGCTCAAAATAATGAAAATAAAAAGTAACAATGAAACTAATTCTCGATAATTGGGTAGCACCCAAATTAGAGATATTTGCTGAAAATAATTAATAAAACAAAAATTTTTCCGAAAAGTTGAAAAGACTATGTTTATTCCAATAGAACAAAACTCAGTTGAAGGAGTATTTGGAAAATCAATCCCAGCGAAGGACAAAAATTAAAAAAAAGAGCGGTTTTTCTAAAAATTATAATTTAAAAATAAGAAGTCCATATTCAAAAAACTGCTCCCTGACATTTCCAGTCTATACCACCAAAAACGAATAATCAGGAGTACATCGCCGCCACCTTCTGGGAAGATAATAGCTACCCTAATGAAGACGCTCGCCTCTCACATTCAACATCCAATTGCTGGTGATCACTCATGGGTGAAGGTATAACACTGGTCTTTGTGTGGTCAAATTGACTGTAACTTCTCTTATAAACAAAAAAGGCGCATAATAACAAAATTAAATAAAAATCTATCTATGTATGTATCTTTAAATTCCAATACAATGCACTTCATCAGTAGGGGTTTACCCTTAAGTATTGGTCTTAAAAAAATATCAAATATCAAATTTTTCTTGTGTCTTTTCGTCCGACGCCTAAACATATGAACTCGCAGTAAGAAAGAAAACAAACCTATTCTTTCGATATTCTGAAACAGGATGCATTAATTAAATACTTCTAAAGATAACATCGTTAACGTTTTCATTCATGTTTTAATATTCTCCACCTTCGTTTGCCGAAAAGTATGTGACCAATTCGGACACTTGGAAAAAACTTAATTATCATTTGCTTGCATAAAACTTGTGACTAGGATTTTAAATAGATAAAAAAAAAAGTTTGCATAGGCATCATTGTTTTCTTATGAAAAGTAAAAGAACGCGTACTTCTTGTATTTACATTTGTGTATAATTTTATGTTGTTGTTTCTTTGGTTTTTCACCAATGGGGCTGTTGGCGAATTACATCAAGAACACATAAAAGAAAATTTATTAAAAGAAATTGAAGAACAGTTTTTTAAGTATTAGTTGCATTACAACATAGTTAATACTCAAATAAGGGTGTAAAAGAAAAACTTGCAATTTTATTTACAATGAAGAGCGCGATAAAGAGATAAAAAATATTCTCGTACGTACTTTTTTTATGCAGTAGAAATGATTATTAAAGAAAAACAAAACCTTTTAATAAAATTGAAGATTGATTGATTTTTGTTTGTATGTTTGCTGGTCTTTAGCCTCCGTATACATGCTGGCATGCATACGGACTTACATTGTACGAATGTATTGTATGTACATATTAAATGATCTGTGTGATGAGGCGAGCATACAGAATTTTATTTAGTACTTTGTTGTTTTTAATTTTTGTTATGTGTGCAGAAAAAAAAAATACAAAAAATATGCCGGCTGTCTGTCATCTTTATTTAATCAACGGCAAGTTTAGCAAATAATTTTTTAGTAAATAATAAAAAAAAAATAAAACTGAAATAAATTAAATTTTAATAATTAATTACAGTGCAACCTCGCCTAGCGCAACTTTTCGATAAGCGAACGCCTCGATTATTGCAACCAGTCGATTTAACTTTATAAAAAAATCCTATGTTATCACAATTTTTTTCCTAAAATTATGAATTTGTTTTTATTTTATAATTGCTGGCTTTCAAGAAACAACTGCTCCTGGTCGAAAAATGAGCACAAATAAATATAGTAAATCATTTAAATTAAATTTATTAAGTTAGGTTCTTAAATATTCTGACTCGGTTATCGCAACTATCTCAGTTATGGCAACAGCCAAAATTTCTATTAGTTGAGTTAAGCGACCTTGCACCACTGTAATAATCAACGGCAATAAATAAAACTTAAAAAAAAAAAAAATTGAAATTTGTATATTAAGGCCTATTTATAAGGTCGACTCAACTTTCAAAAATATTTAAAATATAAAATGCTTATATGTACATATTTAGGCCTGTTTATAAGTTCTAAGGCTAATAAGGAATAAAATAAAGTAAATTAGAGAGAGGAAGAAGTATATTTATAAAAATGTAAATAAAACAAAAAAAAAAAAAAAAATTTTTTATAAAAATAAAAATTAAAAAATTGGAGATGCGGGGCATCGATCCCCGTACCTCTCACATGCTAAGCGAGCGCTCTACCATCTGAGCTACATCCCCATGTGAGCGACCAGTAAAAGACAACACAGTCGAACAACAGCATTTGCAGTCTCTGCTATGAAAAATGAAACAAATTACTAGTGACAACTACAACTAGCAAACAAATCTATTTTTGAAGCGATATATTTTGATTTATTTTTGGCAACAAAATTTGTCCAGGAATATACTAAGTGCTGCTATTAGTATTTGTTATTTATTTATTGGCGTTGCATTATTTTTTAAGAATTCCTTTTCTATGTTAATTAAATAGAGAACCTATTTATTTGGCTATTTACGAAAAGTTTTTGTTAAGCATTAATGTACAACATTTTAAGACAAATCTTTAAAATTTCGTGCTTGTTTTTATAAATGAGTCATAATAATTACAATCGAAAAAATAATTTAATACCTACAATGCAAAACATTATACCTAGACGGATATAATACCTACATACTTCTTCAATTTTTACTTTTTGAATTTTTTCCTTTTAACACCTGGAACATCTTACGCGCATATGTACGTACGCAATTCAGCAGTATGCATTGAAAACTTCATTCACTACGAAAACGGCCATCATCCTGTTTAGCTGGTGCTTTTTGTTAGTTAATTGGTCATTAGCAAGCTATTAATTAAAATTAGTTTAAAAAAGTATGTTACTTGTAATTGAAAGAGTAAATATTTATAATATTGTTGATGATTCAAATAATGGTCAAGAGGTCGTCCAACTTCGTCATTTTAACAAAATATGTAGTCCCATAAATTTAAAAAAAAAAAATATAGTATAAATAACTTTGTTTGCGTTAAACAACGCTCAAATGTGCGCAGATAATTTCTCTTTTCTTTCTTCTAATATATTCTTTCTTTCTCTCTCATTCTAAACAAAATCTCCATTATGCGGACTATACACTTTTCAACTGGTTTATTCAACTTGCCCAGACAATATCATTATACCTAACTAACTCAGTTGAAACATCAGTGTGCCTCATAGTAATCACGTTTGCTTTTAAGAGTCAGTAGTTATGATGGCCAGCTATAAAATCTCAATATAATTGTTGCGCACGTTTTTTTAACTCCCAACCGTCTGTTGTTACTTTTTATTTTTTTATTTGAGTTTTTATTTTTAATTATATTGTATTTTATTGTTTAACCTTATTGTTGTTGTTACTGTTATTTTTGTTTTGTTTGTGACTTTATGTTTGCTGTTACTCATCAGATGTTTTTGGTTTTTTTGTTTTTCTTTCCAACATCTTTCGCTTCTGTTTTAATTTATGCCAATGTTTGCTGCCAGTGCTGCCGCTTTCGTTATTTCAACAACAATTTTTTTAATTTTTTGTGTATTTTTTTTTTCATTTTGTTAGTAGGAATCTATTTTCTCTGTCAAAAATACATAATTATTATTAATGAATGCTATTATTACCATTCACTCTAATTTTTTGTCACTATATTCGTAACTTTCCTCTTGTTATTAGTTTTGATTTAAAAGTTTTAAATATGTACCTCTACTTAGATCAGTGGTCTTCACAAAGAGAGTCACACAAAAATACACTGAGAGATGAGATTGGTTTCTTCATTTGTGTTGTTTTTAACAACTTGAATGAAATTAGTGAAAATTTTCGTTTTAAAAACCTTTAATTTTAAAATTAAAACTAATTTATTAAAATTATTCATAAAATAAATTGTTTGTAAATATATGCTATAAACAAATTGAAATGTAGTTAAAAGAAATATAAACATTAATAAGTTTATGTTGCTTATTATCATAACTTCTCAGTGTCTGACAAACAAATTTAGCTCTCTTGAAAACTAATAAAACATAAACACATACGCAATTTTTGTCTCACACACATGTTTTTGTAATAATTGTGGTTGTCGTTTAACATGATGAAAACATAGCGTATGGATTTCTTTTTATGAAAGATTTTTAACATTGCAAATTTTTTAATAATTAATTAAGTTTTTCATAGGAAAATAAAACAAAAACTGGTTTCCAGGAATTCTAAAAGTGATATCTGTTAATAAAGTACAATACATTTAATTTTAAACTAATATAATAAGAATTAACGATACGGGTAGTTTTGGTATATTTTAAGAAGCTGTTTGCCAGAATTTTTGTGGAATTAAGCAACCCTGGTTGTAATATTCACGAAGAGAGTAAGAAAAACCAAAAAAAAATATCCGAACAATTTATTTACCTGAGTAATACTGGTGAAGACCACTGACTTAGATCATGGCAAATAAAAAGTGCAAAAAATAATACCTATAATATAATATAAATAAAAAATGGATAATGGTTATTCGAGTACTAAAATATATTGAATATTAAAAATATTTAAAAAATTGATTTAATAATGTACTAAAAAGTTTTTTTTTTATTTTATCTTATTTAGAGCATGTTTTATGTTTTCACGCATTTAGTCCCCATTAAATTAGGATCATTTCTTTCAAATTTGTTTTGTATAATAATGTCGGATTTTTGTTAAAGTATGTGATCATTTTAAAATACCTTCTTCACACTATACCCAAAACGCGTACAGCAAAACCCCCTATAGCTGCTATATTGCAGCTAAACATCAACTACTTAATTTTATAGCCATTTATAACCGCCTAATTTTGTTGTAGTAAAAAAAAATATGTACTATAGAAACATATCTACAGTGGTGTTCAATAAAATAGATTCACCATGATCTAACCTCTTTCAGACCGAAATAACTTTATTAAACGTGATTAATAATTTTGTTTTTATTTTTATTTGTTTCATATATAAACTTTAAGTTAAGCTTCAGGTCAATTAAAATAAATATTATTTCGTTCTTTCGCTGCGTAGCTTCTTCAGGAAATATTTATCGTATTCAATTTTTTTTTTAACAGAGAAGTAGCGAAATATCAAAATAATGTTTATTTTAATTGTCCTGAAGCGTAGCCAAAAATTTATATATTACTCAATAATAAGGTCAACTAAACTTATTGATACAATTTATTTGTTACAATTAAAAAGTAAATATCATAAAAATATAAATATTCCAATGGTATGGGGATGCTTTTCATACTATGGAATTGACCCTACAATGGATGCCGTATACTAAACAAATATTCTAAACGACATCATGATGTCTTATGTTAACTGAGAAATGTTACTTCGATGGGATTTTCAATAAGATAAAAACCCGAAACACACATCGAAGCCAGCAAACGATTGGTTTCAAAATAATGACGTCTAGTATTTAAGTTGATCTACACAATATACATACATACATACATAATTGGCCATAACAACCCTGTGTCAGGGTTACGACCTAGCTTCTCGCAGCACTCATGTTGTGCGTGTTAATTTTTATCCATGAGTACCTACAGTTTAAAATCGACTCCGAACAACAGATATGAGAAGCTTTTTCATGGCAATGAATTATTCCCAAAACTTTTGCCAGAAGGCTGCTGAGAGTTAGAAATAATTTTTTTATTTTCTATTCTTCAAGATGTCAGAGATGAGATTTTAACCCGGCGCTATCGTCTTAGTAAGCTAGTAAGTAAGCTAAGCACTAACCACTAGACTTTAATTTTCATTTAAAATTTATGGTAAATTGTCAAAGCGACTCTTTGAGGAAAAAACCCTTCTAATAAAGAACAGTTGTGGGAATTTGTTAAAGTTGAGTGGAAAAATACATATTCCAAACGAAACGTGTCAAAGACTTGTGGATTCAATGCTAAAACGTTGTTTAGCTTTTAATACAATAAGGGTAATTCTACTAAGTTCTGAGGTAAATAAACGATAATTGAAGGAAATAATTTGGCTTAATTATAAAAAAACCAACTCTTTTAGGCCACCAAATTTGGTGAATCTATTTTATTAAACAGGCAAAACTATTTGATTTTAAAAATATGTAGAAGTTTTGTATTTTTTATCTTGTTTACTTTGTAATTGTCTCAAAGATGTTAGATCATGGCGAAGCTATTTTATTAAACACCACTGTATGTACATATATATATCTTACAGCTTTACATTTCTCTCGAAATTAGCAACACTGTTTATTTATTTTATCCTCACGAGTTGTGCTTTAAATTTTTGTTCGTTCTTTGTAATATGTTTTTCTGCACTTCAATTTCTTTTAATTTCTAATATACCTTTAAAATAAAATACAATTTTTTAATGTTGTTGGTTTTTTTTTAATGTTGCGGCTAAACTTGGAATTACATAAAATTGTTCACTTTATTATAGTTTTTGTGTGTGTGTGTTTTTTTTTGTTTAAGTATTTAGTTAGCAAGAGCAACAAAAATCATACTACAATTTCAGATTTTGTTTGAGCTTAAGAGCCGCCACTGTGTGCAGAGTCTGCTTTTTTTTTAATTTTTTCGCTCGTTTGTACTGTCTCAGTAGTTGTCAACCATCGTTTGAATAAAATTCTCAACGTGAAACGGTGTGTTTGTGACGGTGTGTTAAACTCGAGTTTTTAATTAATAAAATATCGTAAATTTTAGAATTAAAAAAAAAACTAGGAAAATAATAAAAAAATTAAATACATAAAGGAAAAACATAAAAAATACCCCGGCATTTTTATAAATTCAATTAAAAATAGAAAAATAACAAATGAAAAATAAGAAGAGTCAATAAAAAAATCAAAATTTCTAGAAAAAAAAGTTAATTGAACAACAATAAACAAATTTAATTACAATTTTCATATAAATTTTATACATATCAACATAGTCATCAAATAAATAATTTAAATGATACTAATAATGTTCCTTTCAAAAATACTTTCTAAGGAAGAGTAATTAATTAAATAAACACCTTGTTAACATTAAAATAAATAAATGAGTTCTAAAAACAAAATGAATAAATTCGGAATATAAAGAACTGCACAAAACTATAGGGAGTTTATGAAAGCAAATTTTCCTTTTTAAATACCTACCTAGTCCAACCTTTTTTGTTTGTTCTCTCTAAGCACAGGTATATGCTTCAATGACAACCGCTTTTAACAATTTGGAAAGAGAAAATATTTACTTAAGTAGGATTTCGTTTGTCAAATTATCGTCTACAGTAGTGTATGTGTATATGTATAATACTGCTGGAATATAACTCTGCAAGATAAACACGTTTTTGCATCAAAACATTATCAAATCAATTTAAAATCGTATGAATAATATTAATTGGCCAGTTCTTTTCCTTTTAAAAGAGTTTGCATGACTTTTAAGAATATTTTGGCTGTCAGAAATTTTTCTACAGAAAATTCATTACTTAACAAATACAAAGTGAGCCCGATACCACAGCTGATTGGTTTCTGTTGCTCTTTGTTTATGTCAAAAATGTATTGTTTTTTTGTTATTTAAAAAATTTTTTTTCTTTAGGAAATTTTTATGATTATATACTTTCTTTTCAACATTTGAATGATTAATATACTTTCTTTAGAAAATTTGTATGATTAACATATTTCGCTTAGAAAATTTGCTTGAAAACAAACAGAACAACATCATTTTGTTAAGAAAATTTGTATAAAGAACATATCTTTAGAAAGTTTACATGCAAAATATATTTTCTGTATAATGTTTGTATGTCTACCATATTCTCTTTTAAAAAAATTTCATAACAAATTTATTTTTTTAAGAAAATTTGTATGATTAGCACATTTCCTGTAGAACATTTGTATGATTAACACATCTCGTTTCAAAAATCTATATGAAAAATATGTTTTCTGTATAATATTTGTACGGCTATCAGATTTTCTTTAAAAAGAGTAGCCTAACAAACTTTTATTATTGAAGAATATTTGTATGATTAATATATCTTTCTTAGAAAATTTGTATGATTAATACACTTTCTTTGCAAAATTTGTATGATTAACATATTTTCTTTTAAAAATTTGTACGACTAACATAATTTCTTTAAAAAATGTAAATGAAAAATATATTTTTTGTATAATATATGTACGGGCTAACAAGTTTCCTGTAGAAAATTTTTTTTTTTTTGAATTTGTATGAGTAACGTATTCTCTTCAGAAAAATTTGTATGGCCAACGTATTTTCTTTGAAAGCTTATTTTACTGGCATAGTTTCTTCCGTAGATTTGCATAATAAATGTATATATTTTTAAAACTTGTGTGACAATATTTTTGTTCGGAAAACTTGTATAAAATAATTTTTATATAAAACTAGCGACCCTGTGCCTGCAAAAAAAAAATGTGGGGAGCCCACGCCAACTTGTACAATTCCGCAGACTTTTCGACCCAAGATTTTCATTGCTTGTGAAGTCCGAAACTATACCTTTAACCGTTTTCAAAATGCGTAAAGATTAATATCAAGTTTGTATGGGAACTACCACGCCCACTTGTCCAAATCTGCTCAATTTTTAAGTCATGATTTCAATTGGCGAAGAAGTTATTTAGTCTAAATTCAGAAACTATCTGTAACCACTCCTAGATATACAAAAATCAATATTTAGTTTATGTGAGAGGTACCACGCCCACTTGTGCAATTCCGCCCACTTTCTGACTGATGATTTACTTTGATCATAAAATCATTCAGACCATATTCAAAAACTTTAGCTTTCACCGTACAAGATGTACAAAAATCAAGAACAACTTAGAGGCGATTTTAACCAAACATTAATCTATACTATATATGTACGTTCCAATACCTACCTACGCTATTCATAAATTTGAGAAGAAAATTAGAGAAATTAAAAAAAAAAATTGTGTTTCAAAAATAGTGAGAAAAACAACAGTTGATTTGCTTCTTAAAAATTAATTACTCTTAATTATATGGTGCTTTTGTAAAAAATAATAAAAAAAAACAATTTTTAATAAATGTTATAATAAAATGCCATAACTGTGTTTAAATAAATTTTTTTAAAGAATTAATAGTGAATTTAATAAATAAATATTTTTAGTGTAATCGAATGTAATAAGAATTTAAAGCATTTGTAAATAATAATTTTTGTAAAATCTACTACTTTTGTGCTTAAAATATTTGTAAACCAAGAGCAAACTACTCCATCACTTCAACTGACCTCTTCTTCTACGTTTTTCGAAATTAATGCCTTTTATGTCACGTTGTTGGGGTAGTGTGCTTGTCACGTGATTACTTCTAATACTCTATAAATCGTTTAAAGGATTTACAACCACAGCCAATTCACCACTACACGATTTAATCGGTTGTTGCTGTATACCTTCTGTTCAAGAATTATCACCGCAAGCTGGATGCTTTTTTTCCTCTTCCCTTAAAGAGGACAAATAAACTTGTGTGCGCGCGTGTGTGTGTGTACGAGTATTTTACAAGTAAAAGAAAATTTCTCAAGTACTCTCTCTCTATTCATGATGAAATTTTTCCATGAATTCATATTCGATGCACGTAATGCTGAGGATATGGCATTAACCGCCCAAGAAATGGTAAATAAATAAAAAAAAAAGAAATAGAAAAAAAAAATTGAAATTTATATTTTGAAATAAAAACTTTAAAATTGTAATTTTATTTGTAAGTATTTATATATTTTATGGAGAGGTTCAAGTGTCAAATTTTAATTTGTTGAATATTATTTTACGAGTGTTATTTTTTATATGTATAGAAAATATTACTTCCGGAAATAGGTATTTTTTAAATTTTAAGAGTTAAAGAAAACATTTGTTGTGCATCATATTGTATTTTATTTACTAAAAAAGTATATCTAAAAAGCTAAATTGTTTTTGTTTTAATCCGCCAGTATTTGAAATGTTATGATACTCGTATGTGGTAGCAAATCAATTTAAAATAATACCAGAGTTAATACTTAGGGTTGATTATTGTACTCGTATTTTGTTTTTGGGGTTTTCATGCGAGGGCAGGTTGAAAATTTCGTGTATGTTTTATTTTTTTTGTTATGAAATTGTTTTATTTTATAACACTTCTAAATATTAAAAGTGAAAGACTAGGACTGCTTTTTTGTCCTTTTCATTTAACGAAATGTAATTTGTACCTTTTATACAAAGTCCAGGATCCTGCAAAAACAGCCATAGCTTTAGAGTTTCTCTTTGTCTTGGTTTTTGGTTTTATGTTTGTTGAGTTGCAGCCAAATAGTTGCCGTGGTCTAGTGGTTAGTGTGTTGGCCCATTGTTCAAACCTCAGCTCTGACATCTTGGAAAAAACAAAAGAAATACGAGTATGAAAATATTATTTCCTTCGGCGACTACCTCACAGCAGTCTTCTGGCGAAAGCTCTGAGAGTAACTGGTTGCCATGAACAATCATCACAAGTCTGTGATTCGGAGTCGACTTTAAACTGTAGATCCCGGTACTCATGGATAAAAATTAACACATACAACGTGGGTGCTGCGAGAAGTTAAGCCGTAACCCTGATACAGGTTTGTAATGACCAATTATGTCTGCATGTATGTATGAGCTGCAGACAAGTTTTATGGTGCTAGCGATAGAAAAATTCGTTACCGTTTTCCACCTGCTCTTGATCATTTAAAGGAACTAAATTTTCCTATTTTACTTTACTTCTGAGCAATGGCAGTAAACACTGACAGAACTTAGCCCTGTTTGGTTTGGAAGAGGAAGTGGGAAGAAACTACATAAACTATAGACGATATCAATAGTTGGGTGCGGTTCTTTAAGAAACTATATGGCTGGCTGACTGCGGCTCAAATGCAGGGAGAAGATTTTTGATTTGATTTAGTGTTATATTTGAAATCAATGCTGCTAATGGTGCAGCGAAGGCTTAGATAGTGTTAAGCAGAAAATGGAATTGTACTGAATTGTAGGTTAGGTTAGGTTAGGTTAAAATTGGCAGCCGCCGCCAGGCAAAGCACACTTGGGTCCAATAAGGTCCCGTTGTGATACCATTATATCCACCAAAAACATGTCTATGACCGTTGGCCATTCTCCAACCAACCCGATAATCTTACGAAGGTGTGAATTTTGTTCAAATCACCTCCAGTTAAACAGGATCTATCGATAAATTCGGGGCGTCCAAAGATTCTCATTCTCAGGTCCCCCAGTGCGGGACAATGACAGAGAAAATGTTCCGTTGTTGGCGGAATTGTAAGGCGGATGTCTATTATGGTGGAAACCACTTACATATGTACTGTCCTTGTGCCAGATGTTGCCGATATTGCCTTTTTCTGTTTTATATTTATCTACTTATGCCACGTTTTGTATAATTTCATGAACTCTACTGAAGACCTTTTTTGAGCAATTTAAACATTTCAGCACATTTCCAACCTTTCTTTGATACATTAAGAGTTTTTTTACCACTACTACGAAATTCCCCAGCTGCTCTCGTAGCTTGTTTGTTTTTGTCACCATTTGAAGGTATAAATAAACACAAACATCACTAAGTCCAACGTCTGTAACATTTTATGAAAAAAATATTTAAATTAAAACAAATATTTTTCCGGTTTCAATTATTCCACAATGTTATAGAGAACGAAATTAATGGCAGACATAATAATAGAAATTAAAACAGACCAACAAACAGATGGTCACAAATGCACTGTTCTTTTTAGGGAAAAGCTTAAAAATCAACTCTTTTTCTCTTTTAATAAAAGAAATTTTCCACTTGATTAGTTGTATAAAAAGTTGTGTAGTGTATACAAAAAAGTCAATAAAAAGAATCTTTCATTTAAAACATTCATTTTCATTTTTTTTTTCATTTTTGAATGCTAGTGGAACCCACTTAACTTTTTTTTAAATAATAATAAGCGGAGGTTATGTAAACATTTTTGTTCTATTTCTGCACTAGTTTTTGAGTTTATAGCTTCCTTTAACATTCGTGCCATCTATCGGACAAATACGAAACCATCTATCGAAAAAATAGGAAACACTATTCATTAGATCGTATCTTAGAAAAAAAAAAGTTTCCTCGTACCGCCTCTAATATTAAGTATTTTTTTTAAAGAAAATTTCGAAAATTTGTTTTTTAGCCGAACGTAGGGGTCGCCTTTTTAGTTTTTTCATTATATCTTAGGCATTTATAGTCCTTTCTTAAAGTTTGTCTAGAGAAGACCAAAAACATTTCTTTATTATACTTTAAGAGTCGACTGTAAATGCCTAAGATATAACGAAAAAACTTAAAAATCGAACCCTATGTTCGGCATAAAAATATATTTGAATGTTTTTGCTACGAAAAGACCAATGTTGATATCAATAGCCTTTAAGGGCAAACATTACTCTTTTCGAGGCTTACAAATTTGATATATCATACTTTAAAATCGGACTAAAATATAACAAAAAAACCTGCTGACAAAAGTACTTTATATTAGAGGCGGTAGGTGAAAACGTTTTTTTTTTTTGTTTTGTTTTTTGCCTTGTCGTTTGTAAGCTCTGCTATTCATGTTTTATAGAAGAATATATACAAATAGAACGAAACTACAGGAACACAACTCACAGACAATGGAACATATGCCCAAGGGTGACAAGTAGTTCTAAGAAGAAAATTTGCAAAATTTAGCAATTTTTTTGGGAAAAAGTCTACAATTTATATTGAAAATCTTAAAAAAAATATTCAAAACCATTTCAAATTTAACTGCTACTGTGTACAAATCTGTGTAAGACTTTATTTTAAAGTTTTGAAATCTTTCTTTATATTTCTAAATATATTTTATTCCCTCCGAAAAGTAGATTTTCTGTGTAGTTTTTAATGTGGTTCTTCTTCAATGTGTTCTCAACCTGCTTTGAATAATTTGTGCTAATCAAAAACACTTGTTTTTGGTCTTCTGCGTCATTTGGAAAGTTTTGGCCGCTTATATTTTATTTCGCTTACAAAATTTAATGCTACTTCTTCGTTGAATATTGTCCGACATTATGAATATCGTAGACAAATTTTTCCCTTGTTTGCAAACACAAATGTAACTACTCCACCAATGAATCAATTCACCTAAAGAACATACAGATGTCAATAACATAACATTTGTCGTAGCCGATGAGCTAGGGAAGCTTAAATTGAAGTCTTGCTCATATTTTTTCTTGTAGTATTTTTGGAACAATTTTTTCCAAATAACACTGAATGAAGTTTTGTTCGTTCCTTTAATCTCTCTAACCATAAAAGCCTTTTGATTTGTTTGTATGTTTTTAAATTTCTCTTTCTGTCCACATGTTGCTTTTTTCGTTTTTGTCAACGAATTGCATTGTAGTAAAAAAATTTGCGTATGTGTTCAACCAAGGCTGTCAGATTTGGGAATTTTTCCCCAAAGTTGAGGATTTTTTGTTGACTAAAGGGACAAAACAACTGATTTGAGTATAAGTGATTAAAAATTTCTTTCTCTTCGTAATATACTTATGGCCTGTTTCTGTTTAAGCCTGTTTTGAACTCAGTTCGACACAAAACGATTTCACTCATAACGATAACTTCATATGCGTTTATACCTATGTTTTGAGTCGCAACAGTTTAAAAACTGTTTTAACTAACAGCTAATTCTAAATAATTCTAATTCTAATTTTTTCATATTTTTTATATTAATATACATAGAATGATAAAAATATCCAATGTAAGAAATTGGCAACCCCATCAAATTTGACAAAACATTCTTTACAGCTCATTTTCATAAAAGTTTAAAAAAAATAAGGATTTTTTTCAATTTTGGGGATATTTAAAATTTTTTTGGGGGCACCAAAAAAGTATCTGGGAACACTGTATTTGACTGCTCGTAATAAACTGGGTTGACTTAAGTAAAACATATGTATATTGAAGTATGTATTTGACTGTCTGGCTATTTGACTTGTCATTTGACTGTTGCCTTTATATTGTTCTTTTGCGTGCTTTTATTTATTTGCTCTTCATATTTTTAATTTTTTGATTACTTTGTTTGTCTTTTACGGTTGCTTTTCTTTACAAGAGAAAGAGAGAGTTAGCCCTCCAACAAGGTGAAAGGGGTATGCGAGAAAGTGTAGGTAGTATCTGTGTAACCCCAACATATTCGTATGATTATAACTATTTTTGTTATTTTTAATAGTAAGTAGTACTTAAAAATGGGAATAAGTGTTTACATTGGTGGTAATAAAAATAACATTTTTGTTTTAATGTTTTTAGAAATACTTCTATTGTCAGAATAATTGTGTAATTTATAATGTAATGTAGGCAGTTAATTCACTGATTTTGCTGTATTAGGGTGTTATAAGAATGTAAGTTATAAAGGAGAGCGCTATTGGAAATTTAAAAGCAGTGTGTGCGTTTTTGTTATGTTTGTTTAAGGAGAATATGAAACGTACATATATTTTTCTGACAATACTGCACAAAGAAGTAGTTATATTAAAACTTATTGTAAGAAACACTTTCCATACATACATACATAATTGGCCAGAGTTACGGCCAAGCTTCTTCCAGCACCCATATTGTGTGCCTCAATTTTTATCTATGACCTACAGTTTAACATAGACTCCGAACGACGGGCTTGAGAAGCTTATTCATGTCAATCAGTTTCGCTCCGAACTTTTGTCAGAAGACTGCTATGAGGTGGTTGCCGTAAAAATATTTTTTAATATTTCTTTCTTTCAATATGTCAGAGCTGGTGTTTGAACCCGGAGCTCTCGTCTTAGTAGGCCAACACACTCCATACTAGACTACGGTGACCAAAACTAATTTTGTAGCAGATGACAATTAAGTCATAAACCAAAATTATGAAAACTTAAATTAATTGTTGTTACTGGTTTTCTTTATGTGCACTGCTATATTTCTTATCAAAACTGTGTAGGAATGTAGGTGCACTCTTAAATTCATTAAGTAGAATGTCGTCTAAGTTCTAGTTTTTTCTTTTTCTTGAGGTATTTGAACTATAAACATAAAAATTTGTACATACTCGTATGTATCTATAAACTAGGAAAATAAAAATATAAAAAAAAACAATAAAAACCACCTGAAATTATTAAAATACCCCCACCATGTCAGTTACAATACTTCTAGACTTTTTCTTTATATTTTTTTTACCTTTGGAAACCTGGTAAAGTGTCGCTTAAAATCGATTAAAATATTTTTGTTTTCATGTAATAAAAACACATGTTCCTTCTTCTAAAAAAAATCGATTTGTGAATAAATTGGGGAATGGTTTTTTAAATTTATAATACAGTAGCTTAGCTTTAATATCATATAGTAGATAGGAAATGGTAAATATACTCACTGTACGCTGGACATTATCTAGTCAAATATTCATTTAAATCACAATTAGAAGTGAATTAAAGCCGATTTTCTGTGGCCCCATCAGCAATGTCTTCTATATCCATATGTACATCAGTATACGGATGTTGGCGTAAACAAAACAATGGCTAGACATCATAGAAGCGACCCGTAAGAATGTTTGCTTTTATCAGTTTTATTAATGCAAAAATCTAAAAGTAATTTTTTTTTATTTTGTTGTGTGTACACAAAACGTACCGTTCGGACATAGCAAGTTATCAAAGCCGTCAAATCCTTCAAAGCAAAAATTCAATGAAACCATCTTCGGAAACAGAAAGCCATGGCCTGTGAGATAAAAATCGCACAAAAGTCCATGAGTCGTATTATTAAAAAAAGACTTGGGTCTTGGAGCTTTCAAACAACGTACAGGAAATTTGCTGACTGCACCTCTAAAAAAATAGGATAGAAAAATCCAAACGTCTTTTGGTGAAGTACGCTGATAACTTGCATAGAAAAATCTTGTTTACGAATGAAAAAATGTTTACCGTAGAGGAAAAGTTAACAAATAAAATGATAAGGTTTATGTCCGGTCATCTAAACAAGCACCAGAACTCATCATAATTTGGTGGGCTGTCTCTTACGATGGGTTTACTGACTGACATTTCTGTGAACAAGCCCTGCAGAAAATAAGGCTTATCAGTAAGTTATTTTGTAAGGGAGAAATTGTAAACAATCATTTACTCGTGCGCATCAGTAATGCATGATTTTTATATGAAATGAGCCGCTGAAATGCAATAGAAATGCAAAATTTATTGCAACCAGCAAGCAAATAGTATAACAAATCAAAAATAATACCTTATCCCGTAGCATATTTGGAAGCTAATAATGTATAGAAAACAATATAATACTTCCATTATTGCTTACAATTTTATTTATTGCTTCCACATCTTAAAAATTGCCTGCTGGGGGCAAAACCATTGGCCAAAATTTACCAAAAAACCGTTTTGGAAACAGTTGTAAAGCCGCTTAACAATTACCTGTTCCAAAACCAGCCTTGGACTTTCCAACAAGATTCTGCACCAGCTTATAAGGCTAAAACGACACAGACCTCGCTTCGAAACAGTTTGCCAGGTTTTATATGCTCTGAAGATTGGCCATCTGGCAGCCCTGATTTGAATCCTTTGGATTACAAATTCTGGACGGTTTTAGAGGTTATGGTCTTTTACAAAAGTACCATAACATTGATTTTCTTAAGACAGCTTTAGTTCGTGCTGTAGTAAATTTTCCAATGGCCAATGCAGATTAAGGAGTGTGTGAATTTGTTCCAAAACCATTCATTAGTTTTTGTTTTATAGCCCAACATATCAGTTACAGTATTTATGTCCCTACTAAGTACTTAAATATGAAATTCCACTCGCATTTTAATTAATTTTTAATAAAAAACTTTTTTTGCATAAAAAAATACGCTATCGTCACTTCCAGATAAGTTGTTTTTATTGTTTAAATAAAACTTTTTTCTTCTGTTAAAAGGCCTACATTTTTTTTGAATAATTAATTTTGTATGTTACCTTTCTTTGCAAAAAAAATTTACATACATATGTGTGCCTATATTTTTTTGACATACTTTCACTTTTTATGCATAAAATTTTTAACAAAATTAAAAAACACACAAAATTCACACAAATATCAAAACTGACCAAAAAAACAGCGCTTTTTTGTTCGTTTAATTTAATTGCTAAAAACATTAAAAAACAAGAATGTAAAACAAAAAACAATTTTATTTAAATATACACTTAAACGCGATACAAATTTTGTTTAATTTTATCGATTGATTAAACGAAAAATTCAAATAAAAAAATAAAAGAGTAACAAAAAACAAATAAATAAACAATAAAGGCCTGAAACAGAGTAATAAAACACATGAATTACACTTAACGCCAACCCAGAGAAACAAAAAAAATAAAACAAACTATACCTTTCATGGTGTTCTCATTTGTTGTACTCACGCTCAAACATAAGAAAAACAATAACAATAAAAAACGTGCCTAAAACTTTGTATTATTGCCAAATAGCTTTAAATTTAAATAACACAGGCTAGTAGAGCCTACATTTTTTAGCCCGTAATCATAGTCAAACACTAAAGCCCGTATGACACTATATTTTTTTTTATTGATTTGTTATAGAATTGAAGAAAAGAAACAATAAATGCTAGAAATAGTGGAATATAAAAAAGTTAAACAAAATATTTATTTTTGTTTTTGTGTTTATATTTATTTCAATGTTGATACTTTTATTTTGTAAAAAAACGCTACTTTGAAGAGAAAAATACCGTAAAATTGCTTAATTGTGGAATAACACTATAAAGTTAGTAACACTATAATATTTTAAATTCTAAATGTCAATTATAATGTAAAATATTTTAATTTGTTTTTGACAAACTCCACTTTTTTGTCGATATCATTTGAAAATATTTTGACAATTCTGTATTGATGTGAATATAGTTGAACTCCTTACACCCGTAAGACTTTCTTATTATACTATATTTGAACTGTTATCCAAATCTATATCAATACGAAAAATTGTAGTCGTAAGGGCTTATAGTTGGTTCTTTTTAAAAACAATTTTAAATTAAAAACCTTTGCTTTTTTTATTTATTCTGCAATTACAATTGAACCTTGATTATCCGGGTGTCTATTAACCGGCTACATCTTTAAACCGGCAGGCTCCTTTTTTTTGCTTCATTGGTTTTTACCTTAATTGACAAATGTTTATGCAACACTTGGCCAAATGAACCCTTAAAGTAAAAGCAGTAAAATAATAAAAAAAAAATTTTTACTTTCATAAAAATTTTACAAAAATTAAAGAAATTGTAGAATACTGCACATAAAATAATTTTTTTGTAATTAAACAAAAGCGGCAACACTGCAACTGTATTTCATATTTAATTTTTCAATTATCTATCTGTTTCTCTCTAGCAGATATACCACTTTAAGTACTGTGTGTGTGTGACAAACACGAAATGTAAAATGTTTGCAACTTTTCAAGAAATAAAATTAAAAAACAAAACAATGAAAAAAATAAAAAAAAAAACATTAAGCCGGCCGGTATAAAATTCGTTCAAATCGTTTTAGTTTTTATTATTTTTTTCTAAACCAATTTTATTTAATTTTTCTTTTTTGCTTTACATTTTTTTTATTAACAAGGAAAGTTGTTTAATTAAAAAGGCACTAAAAAAAATTTAAGCAGTCAGAAATATGTAAAAAAAATTGAAAACGTTTATAAACTCAACAAATGGACTGCTGCACTATAATGCTGCATCTTCATTCCATGAAGTCATTTTAACAAACAAATACTACGAAATTAAAAATCAAATGATGATTGACGAATTTCTTTGTACGTCCCCTTTTAAACGTCATGTACAAGACACTTACCCATACATATGCATTATTTGATGAGTTAATTTGAACGTGATCAGACCGCTTTAAAACCAACTATTGTAAACCGTTGCATTTAAAACAGCCGCTGTATGCCACTGCGTCATACGAGACCTATTTGCTGCATCATTTAGTCTACAATTTGTTCAACAAATCTACTAATTCCTCAATTCCTCAAGCTTCAGACCTGTTACCTTTCTGATGGATATGGGTTTCATCTTATACTCATCCATCTAAATTTATCAGAAACCCCACATGCATACATATAATTTGTATTCCGCTGTATCTGATACATTTTAGCAGAATTAATAAACATTTACATTGGTCTGTAATCGTACATTCATAATTGACCATTAAAACCTTTTTTCAGAGTTAAGGCCTAGCTTCACGTAGCACCCATATTGTGTGTGTCAATTTTTATCTATGAGTTCCGGAACCTACAGTTTAACGTCGACTCCGAACGACAGGCCTTAGAAACTTGTTAACAGGTGAACGCCGAAACGAATATTTTTTCATATTTCTTTCTTTTAATAAAATTGTTATACATACTCGTAATTTTGTTTTACATTTGTATTGTTTAAAAGTGTAATTTTATTACTGTTTCCTTCTGCTTAACTTCTGTCATATTTTGTTTTCATTTTCTAAGAAATAAATTGTTGTTAGTCGCCGTGGTCTAGTGGTTAGTGTGTTGGCTTACTAAGACATGGGTCCCGGGTTCGACTCCAGGCTCCGACATCTTCAAAAAAGAAATACGAAAAAAATATTTCTTTCGGCGACTACCTCTCAGCAGTCTTCTGGCAAAAGCTCTGAGAGTAACTAATTGCCATGAACAAGCTTCTCAAGTCTGTCGTTCGGAGTCGATATTAAACTGTAGGTCCCGGTACTCATGGATAAAAATTGACACACACAACATGAGTGCTGCGAGAAGCTAGGCCGTAATCCTGACTCAGGGTTGTAAAGGCCAGTTATGTATGTATGTATGTAAATTGTTATTTTTTATAAGAAACTTTTTACATACATACAAAGTTATGTATTTTTAAATAAAACAGTGTGTGATATATTAGTGTGAAAATTACATTTTTTTTCTTTTTAATTCTTTTTGTAACAACATGGAATTGCTTTTAAACTTAAGCTTATCTTAACTTTAGCATATTAGTGATGTATCACAGTGATAAATAAAATCTTACAAAAAAACTTATTCTTATTTTTCTTAGAATGCAATATGTGAAAATGAATAACAAGAATTTTGAAAAATGAATAACAAAAAATTGAAATTATCAATTGTGATATATCACAGCATTTGCATTTCCATCTCCTTAAAGCTCTATAATCTCTACTTAATCCCTATTATTACAAATTTATTTGCCAATCACTGCTTATACTCCAGACACATACTACATATGACAAATTGTAAGGCAGTGGTGATGATAAAGCAGCAATAAAACTTGCTTCTGTGCTGCATTATTTTTTTGTTTGTTTAAATGAATAATAAACGGATTCAATGGATACTTTATCAAAAAAAAAAAGGTATTATAACAGGAAAATACAATATTAATCCAAGAATTCAAAAAACAAAATCTATAAGTATTTCCTTGATAAGCAAAATGTGAAATGAATAGTGAGAATTTGTTTGAAATGAAAAGTTTCTGCATAATTCTAGAGCATGTTGATTTAAAAACCAAGCCATTAATAACAACAATATCATGCCGTTCATTTATCGGAAAAAGTATTTTCTGTCAATCACAATTTAAACAGAATAAAAATTAAATGTCCACAGATAACATCCTTCCCCCTATTAATGACCTCTAGTCATAGGTCATCCCCTGAGTACCTGGTGTCGATTACACTGAAAAGAAAATGATTATAACCGGTAGTCGATATCGAGCGAAATTTAATTAAAATGTCTAACAATCTGCCAAGTAATTCGGGTTTCTTGCACTTATATGATTATTGAGAGTGCGAGTACAAGAATTTAAGAACATTTTTTTTTGCATTAAGGCCAGCACTCAGGGGATGACCCCTACTTATGCAGTACATTGTGCTGGTCTAGGAAAATGTGCTATGGGAATGGGGATAGAGGGAGTAGTGCTGGTGGACATTTGATTTAAACTTACTGATATCGTCACTGAAAGGTAAAACATTGGCTGGAAGATTGTTTCATAAACATGTGGTGCAACTAAAAAACGAATTTTCTCTATAATGCGTTGTGCGATTTACTGGACAATCAACTACAAATGGATGTGCTCTGAGAGAGGTACGCGTAGTCCGCAAGAATAATCGACCACCTGGAATCAAATCCCTTATTTCATCAAAGCACCTCCGATGGTAGTATCGATAGAACAATGAAACGCACGCCACATTGCGCCGATGTTCCAACGAGTCGATAGAGTTGTATACACTACCGTCGCTGATGAGCACCTTCGCCCTTTCCTGTATTTTTAGAAAAATATGAAGGTTAATAAAACATAATCGACACCAAAAGCCATATCCTCCTTGCGTACGCGAACGATTTACAAAACTTTTTTGTTGATACTCGTATCACAACTAATTAGTTTTGGTTTGCAAACTGGTTTAAAAACTATCAGGGTTGCTTACTCTGAACTCTTTAGGCTAAACTTCTTATGAAATTGTTTTTGTAAGTTTTAAAAATTAAGAACTTTTTGTGATAAAAAAAAAATAGTTTCATGTGTGATAATAGTGCGTTAAAATGTTTAATTTATAAAAATTTAATTAATTAAATTATTTTAATATTTTAAAAAACAACGTAAATGAAATCGTAATCAACAATAAAAAAAAAATAAAATAAAACACAACCCAACAATATTTTTTTTTAACAATTCTTGATTAGTCATGTTGTTGTTTTTATTTTATTTTTTGTAAAATAATTGTAATTTTGTTGTTGTTGTTATTTTTTGGCGGTTTTTAGAAAAACTGTGTCAAGATTAAAACACCATTTAGAGTTTGAAAATCTTGACTATTGACTCTATACTCTCATACTGCTCTACTCTTTGTCAACATACATATATGGGCTGTTTGAAATTGATTTATTGTTTCGTTTTTAAAAATAAACAACAACAATAATAAAACTAAAAATAAGTCTATAGCCTTTAAAAAAAAGTTGAGTTTAATGAACAAGACATAAAAAAAAAAAAAAAAAGAAAAAGAAAACAGTAGAAAAACATATGCTTCACGAACAATTGCTTGCTCAGTCAACAAATCTCTGTCCGCATGTCTGAGAGAGTTTGCCTGACAAATAGCCGGCTTTTTAAACTTTAAATGGAATTGAAGTGCTGTTGTTGAAAACAGCCACTAGGCCAGCAATAACACAAATGGCAATTACAAGTGTAACCACTATAAAAAAATAATATGAAATTAATATTAAGGGTATTCACTTTAAGAAGTTAGTATATTGGCCATCAAAGAAGTTTTAGGTAATTGTCTGTTTGTGTTTTTTTTAATAAATTTTTAAATAATTTTTAACTTTAACTTTTAAATTTTTTTATCACTTTCGACTTCATTTCCATTTAGTTGGTGATTGCTAAGGAATCATTTAAATTTTTTTCATCATCAAATCCTTTTTAAATTCTGTCAAACAAATACAGGCGATTTCTGCTTTGTCGGGTTAAAGAAATATGTATTTTTTTTAAGCGTTAGGACTGGTTGGCATAGTTTTCTTTGAGAAATTCTAGCGATTTCTCTTTTAAACTTTGTTAGCTGTCGACAATAAAAAAATTTACTTTTACAAGTTCTGTTTTATCGTTTTCTATTTGACAACATATAGTTGTTTGTGCATTTTTATTGTTACGAACGAAGTACAAAACAACATGGCGAGTACGACAAAGTCTGTCAAGTCTGTCGTTCGGGTTGCACGTTAACCTATAGCTTCCAGTAATCATAGATAAAGAATTAACGCACTGCTGTGAGAAGGTACATAGATCGTAAACCTGAAAAAGGGTTTTAATAGAGAATTATAAATTGGGAATATAGTCGCCGTGGTCTAGTGGTTAGTGTGGTGGCTTACTAAACCGATAGCGCCGGGTTCAAATCTCAGCTCTGATATCTTGAAAAAAAGAAATATGAAAAAATATTTCTTTCGGCGACTACCTGTCAGCAGTCTTCTGGCAAAAGCTCTGAGAGTAATTAATTGCCATGAACAAGCTTCTCAAGTCTGTTGTTCGGAGTCGACTTTAAACTGTAGGTCCCGGTAATCATGGATAAAAATTTACACACACAACATGAGTGCTGCGAGATGCTAGGCCATGACCCTGACACAGGGTTGTAATGGCCAATTATGTATGTATGTAATATATAGCTGAATTATTTATGTATTAATAACATATTTAAACAGCTGTTTTGGATGTTAATTCTTGTGTCTTTCAATAATGACGAATTTATTATTGAGGAAGTTATAAGAAGTTTTAAAAGTTACCATTTTTTGAATTACTCCATTTTTTTGTACAGCGAGTGTATATCCCTAATACTGTCACGAATGTTTACTGTATAGGCTTTAAGATTAATAATAATTCATAAAAAAAAGGTTAACTAAATAACCATATGTACATATGTACATATATTTGATGTATTTACTGACTGAAAAAAAACATGCCATGCCAAATTGATGGACCGATATACATACTTACATACCCTATCTAACTTAAATACTAAATTTGGAGGGTTTCTCAATTCTTTAATACAAAATTGAGTTTTATCTTATGACGGAGAAATAAAAATCCCAAAATGAGCTTTTCATTTTTAGTTGTTCACAAGAAATTCGTGTTACAAAACCCAGAACAATCTGCCAATTGTTACGTTTTTACACAAAAGAAAGTGACATTTGCTTTATATGAACGCAAATTTGCTTGGCGTTAATATATATTCATGTGTTTTAGGTAATTCGGGTTTTATGAACGGGCTGTTACTCTAATGTGTACACATCTAATATCCCCTTGTATGATGACTTCCACAAATTCCCGTTCTCATGTAACAAAATTGTGTCCCGTTTTGATTGATAAGTGCGAGTAATTCTGTAAATTTGTTAAAATCAAGTTGATCGCAAATTATTAAAATTTTGTTTGCTGGTACCTAAAAACAATTGGGGAAATATCCCAGCAGAAAATAGTGCTTACCAATAAGCTATTTTTTAAGGGAGAACTTGTAAACAATCACTTACACATGCGCATCAAAAATGCATGATTTTTATATGAAATGAGCCGGTATAATGCAATAGAAATGCAAAGCTATTGCAATCAGTAAGCAAATAGTATGAAAAATCAAAAATAATACCTTACTCCCTACCATTTTTGGAAGCCTTTAAGTATGAATAAACAATATAATGCTTCCATTATTGCTTACAATTTTATTTATTGCTTCCAAATTTGAAAATTTTTCTGCTGAGATAGTGCTCTTACGATTAAAAGTACTTAAATTATTTTTTTTTTCTATTTAAACTCATTTTTTTTTTCTATTTAAACTCATTTTTTTTAAATAAAATTTTAATAAAAAAGAAATAAAACTGAACTAATTATCATCTCACATTTAGAGTCTCTCAAAACCGAGACACATACATATGTATGTAAGTACATACGTACTCGTGCATATATTCACAACATTTGTGTTCACAGGTTGTTTTCTTTTAACATTTTAATACTTAATTTACCTGTTTTACGCCCTTTTAATTTCATTAAATTTCAGGAGTAACAGAAAATAGAAAAAAAAAAAAATAATCCGAATAAAAAAGTGAGTAGAAAACGAAATATTACTCGTTCGTATTGTAGTGGAAATTACAAATTTTAAATGCAAAAATATATTTAAAAAACAAAGCAATTACATGTTGACAAACTATTTAAATGAAAGTAAATGGCAGTTGACAAAATATGGGTTCTAATGGAATAACATACGAGTACATAAAACATTCTTTATCGTTCTTCTAATGACTGATACGAGTATTTAAAGTTTAAAACTTGTCCATCACAAAACTAAAAGTAGATATCAGAAGGGTAGTATAGCACATACCTATCCACTCCCATTTATAAATTTGTCATAAAGTTTTTATTATCCATGATTTTTTTTTCTTTTTGCAATTTTTAGTGGTTAATTGTTGGTTGAGTTCACTTTTATTTATTATTTATTTCTTGTTATCAAACTGTTCACAGAATTTATAACTTTTTTGTGGTTACAAATGTGGTTTAAAGTTTTGCATTTAATTTTTAAAACAAATAAGTTTTAAATTGATTAAAAAAAGTTATTTTGTTTTAATATAACGACTTCGTACTACAACATCTAATCCTAGTAAGAATAACTCTTTCTCTCAAAATAGGAATCTCTGTGGGATTTACTAGATTTTGATCGAAATTTCAAAAGAAGTTGATGCGGGTGTAAATGCAATGCGCTATGAGAGAACTAAATTTGCCGTATAAAAGGTGTTTGATGAAGCAATTCGGTTTAATTCATTGATTTTGATCATCGCAATATACTCTATTGAGGTATTGAATTGTATCGATGAAACAACACTTCCTTTTTCGATAAATGCGCCCATTATCCCTTAATTTAAGCATTTAAACGCCGCAATAATTATTTTTATTGTGTTCCCTTTTTTTAAATGAAATAAAAATTATCCCACACCCATTACACATTTTTGTCTGTAAATGGAACTTTCGTTACCTTCTTTCGACAAGATTTTTCCATTATAGTCCACTGCTTTGAATGTTTCTTTGTCAAAGGTGTAAAGTGGTGGACCGATTTCTCATCTATTGTAACGAATCGACGCAAAAATCCGTCTTTATTGTGGTGAAACATTGCCACACAGTGTGGAATTGAAATCTTCACCACTTGAGGCTTCTTTACTGCATCTAAGTATATTGCACACAGCTCTCTTTTTATTAGTTTTTCCGTCAATATACGATGTATTGGGCTTTTTAAAAGCCTGTTGTTTCAGCGATTGGCGGGGGTTGTTCAGCGCATTAACCTCCAACGGCTACGCTGGCTCAGCCATATTGTTCGAATGTAAAAAACTGCTTCAGCGAGAAGTTTTCGATGCGTAGGCCACTAAATGTCGGAGTAGAGGACGACCCTGCCCTGCTTACATTGGAAGGTGTAGGTTGATAAAACCTTGCCATCAGTTGGTGTAACCAACTGGAGAAAGTGCACGCTAAGCAGAGGCGCATGGAGATTAGTGCTCAGGCAGGCCGAAACCCGTTTACGGGTTGTTATGGTCAGCTAAATAAGTACGTAAGACATTTTAGCTAGCTCTCACATCATCAGTCAATGATTATTCAATATCACTTTGTGAATATTCTTAACCCTTTCAGACACGGGTGGGCACCTCATTTGGCAGTTCGCTACATTATTCGTCTTGTTAGCTTGTCTTCCGTCGAATAAATTCTGCTACCCAATAGTTTATAAAACTCAATATTCTCCAGAGTTGAGTTGTATAGCGATGACAATTTATTTTGCATTTTAACAAATTTTCAGCGATAATTTTTTTGAAAGTATGTTTTGTAAGGCTGTTATTATCCACCAAGTAATTTTTTTACAAACTACTTTTGGCATGTAGTACACTTTACAAAGTCAAAGACAGTCGCTACTAAGCAGACCTTCGTCAGCTTATAGTGTAGAAGAACTAAATTATTAGCAGCACTACATACTTTCGGCTTCACAGTTTGGTTTAATGGCTTCAGACACCCAGTTTTAAGGTTTTCAGTATATGTTTTGCAAATTTACTGAAATCCATTTACCTTTTTGCCTCACAAAATTTTCCCTTTCGTTTGTATTACCTTTTAGGCCACTTTTATTGCAGCATCAATTTTGTTTTGCTTTTTTTTTCGTTGCACTTGCTGCACTTTTATTTAAGCGCTGTGCTCGCTTATACAGCTAAAAGAACACTTTTTCATGCCAAAAATGGTGGCGAGTATAATTAAAATATAATACGAACGATAATAATGATGACTTCACATCATAATTATAATACTCGTACGTATTTAAACACTTTTAAATAATTTATGTTTAAAAATTTAATGACTGGTTGTTAGTTGGTTAGTGGTTGGCTGCTTTTTATTTTGAAATGATTTACCTTTAAGCCATTGTCGGGGGTAATATTTAAAAATAAAATTACAAAAAAAAAAAAAAAAAATAACCCACAACCTAAAAATAATGGACTTTTATTATGACAAGTGTGTTATTTAAACGTTTGTTGTAAATTAAATGTGAAAAATGTTGAAATTTTTTTTTCTCTGTTATAAAAGCTGGCAGCAAAATGGCTTTAATACGCATTTTTGTAAAGCCTATTTTTAGGTTAACAAACAAAAGGGTAAAACCTACTGCTTTTACAAGTATTTTGTAGGTACTGTAAAGGGAGTATTAAAAAAATTTCTTTTGTATTGCAGTTGTTCAGCAAAATTTCCAGGAAAATCATGTTATAATAACGAAAAAAACAAAAAAAAAAAAAAAAAACGGTAAAAGCTTTAGTGAAATAAAGAAGCATATAATTAGGCATATGTTGGCAGCAAAATCAGCCAAAAATAACTGGAACTGATTCATACTTTTGATAGGGTGACGGGGAAATATTAAAGAATTTTACAAAAAAACTATATTTTCTTTATAAACTAGAAAGGAAGGAAGGCTTGCTGATGCCTATTTATTTTATTTTTTCTTTTTCTTTGCAATGTTGTTCAAAAATTCTCCTCAAACGTGCTATAGTCTCCCGCTATGAATTTTTTTAACGTTACAGTTTCCCTCTGCCATTCTTACATGGGCATATTCAGTTTTGTACAGAAGGTATCGGGTGGCCAAAGTCTGTTTATAGGAATTCTTGTTGCCTTTGGTGTGGCTAAACATTTCTGTCGATTCAGACGAGCTTTCTCAAGGACCGCGTTATAAAAGTTGTTATTGATGGTGTCTTTTTCATATGAGTTCATGCTAAATTCGGGAGTAATGCAAGGCTCTGTTCTGTCTCCAACTCTATTTTTGATTTTTCTTAACGATCGTGGCTTTTTTACTTCAACCTTTAACTACTGAGGCGGTGGTATATTTTACCCCCTCCTTAGATTTTTTAATTTGTTTTCTTCGGTTGAGCGCTGTTGAGTTCCTGTTTTGTTCTTTGACTTTTTTATTTTTATAATCCTATTTATATAAAAATGTATTTTCCTGTTCTTTTAAAATAAATTATTAAAAAAAAATTTTTTTTGGCATTTTTTTTAAAAAAAACAAAAGGTGGTAAAATTTATCCCACGTCAATAATTATGTCCAAATATTTCACCTCAGTAGTTAAAGGTTATATTCTGTCTACTATTTCTCAGATGACAGCAACATTTGTCACTTATATTCATTTAATCATCGGCCGAGTCTTTTGGAGATTATGGTGAGAAGGCAGAATATAAGTGACACACTTACAAATGACCTGCAAATAATCTCCCAGTGAGGCCGTGCGAAGAGGGCTGAATTTAATGCTCGTAAAACCAATAAAGATCTGGGCATGGGCATTAAATGTACCGTCCGATTAAATGATCACATATTTGGAGTGTCGAAAGAAGCATTCTAGTGTCTCGGTTTTATAAAACTTCCAGAAAATACTTTACTCCATCAGACCTTCTCAGTATTTATAACTTTTATCCGACTCAAAATGGAATACAACTTTTATGCATGGGCCCGTGTTTCAAGGTCTATTTTGGGGCTTTTTGAAATCGTGCAGGAAAGGGCGTAGGTTGAGCATTAGCGCTATGTGGCGCGCGTTTCATTGTTCTATCGGTACTACCATGGAAGTTGCTCTGTTGAAATAAAGGACTGACTTCTGGATAATCTCATATTCCTAAGGACTACTCGTGCCTCTCATACAGAGCACATCCTTTTGTAGTTGTTTGTCCAGGAAATCGCACAATGCATTATAAAGGGAATTCATTCCTTAGCCGCACTTCTCTTCTGATTTCTTCGAAGTCCATATGCTGCAATTTTGCTTGTTGACGTAATCACTGACTGAGATATTTTGTTCATAATTTTACCAGCCTGTTTTTAACACCCATACAGCATATGCACATCGTTGGGAATAGTCAGCCGATTTTAATGTTATGTGAGTTGGACTTTAAAAGAATGGAGGCCTAAATTTAAATGCAAAATACGCCATAATTATCTATAAGTGCCAATTGCTGAGAATGCAGTAGAATCAACATATTCGGATTATAGGCCAAACTTTTACTAACAGAAGAAGAGATACATTCGGCATGCGATAATACCTCTTTGAATTACTTTTTATTCTTGTCAATTTCCTGCACAGTGGGGCTTAATCACCCCGTTATTAGGTTGAAAAGTTCCGTGTGTTTAAGTATTTTCATACGTTCTTTAGTTGCTAAACAATCCATATTCGTAAATGTCAAACCTTTCACTAAATGCATACATTAATCTACCAGATAACAGGTATTTAACACCTGACAGCATTGCCAGATTGACGTTTTTTTTAAAAGACATAATTATCATTGTATTGTAACAAGAAAATAATTAAATAAATTTAAGTATTTGAGCTTAGTACAGTTATTAAATTTCTTGCTTTTATTACTTTTTTTTTTAAATAAATCTACCTGGCTACTCTGATAGACTGTATTTGTTGGCTTTGTTGTTGTAATAATAATTAAATTTATTTTCGTCAATTAGGTCACAGAGCAACAACAGCAACAGCAACAATAACAATAAATTATGAAAAATCACAGCAGAAAATATTAACACTTGATTACACAATTTATATTTATAACGATTGGCATTAACACGCCTACAACGCCCACTAATGTTTCAGTGCTTACACAGAGCACAAAACAACATGAGTAGGGGCATCAAAAAGCCAATGAGCAACTGCAATAAATGACAACAAAATACGGTGCTACAAAACAAAAACAAAAAAATTGTTGCATCAGCTATTTTTTCTTTATCTCTTTACATATAAATGTTCATTTTTGTTTGCTGCCGTCGACCTATTGGTATAGTTAAGAATACTGTTGTATTGCTGCTTATAGCTAAACCGATAATATTTTTTATGAAGTACTTATACATATATATTAATTGTTTTTTTTTTCTTTGCTTATTTATGACCATATTTTCATTTATCTTTTTAATCCTTTTATTTCTTCTTTATTGGTTTTTTCCAGATCACTACATCCACTGCCAAAAAATTATGGGAAAAATCAGATGGCAAAGGCACAGCCTCAGCTGGTGTTACCGGTGGCCCTTTAAATCCTTTACACATTGGTGATCCGCATGTATGGAAGGATTCACCCTGGTCAACACAGAGTGAAACAATATTGCCACGGCCACGTACATTTCCACAAGCACCAGATACATCAGCGAGTGGCAATGCTGGCATACTGAGGTAAGAAAGCCGTTACAGAAAAACCATATGAACTTTTAAATGAATAACAAGAATGTCACAGAATTTGGAAATTAATATTTTTATTTCTTTTTTACTTTCTTTTTGTATAGTCCCCGCGACTCTACAAGTGGTTTAGGTGTTAAAATGGTTGAATATGTTTTGGGTGGTTCGCCAACAAATAAAGAGAGTCCTTTGTCAGGTCTGGAACCTCGTTTGAGGGCACTGAAATTTGACGACAATGATAAGGTAAGTAATTTGTTCTCTTTTAATTATTTGTATAATTAAGTTAAATATTATACAATAAACAGAGATTTGTAGAAAAGAAAACGTCAATAGTTTATTTTCTTTGACTGAATCCTAAACAGCCGAAAAAAAAGTTTAAATTAATATTTTATTGCCTCCCAATGTTTTCTCGTGAGCCTAGAGTTACGACTAATCGTATTTCAAGGGAAAATAGCCCTGCGGGTATTATGAAAGACAAAAAATGGGGAAAATAACCCCGAAAGTGTTTTCCTCGGCAGATTTTAAATAAATCTGTAAAAGAATAATAGAAAGACGTTCATTTGCATGACCTCTACAGTAGACAATAAAATAATAACCTTATTCGGAGTGCAGTGTTTTGAGCTGCGTGTAATACTTGTCTTAGGTTGTCACTTAGAAACGACGTCAAAATGAGAGTTGCTGCATACAAGTTAAGAAGAGATCGGACAATTCCCTTATAAGAAGATATAATGGTCTCTTTATCTCTGCCACAAGATGTACCGGCGATTGACTTAAAGACTTTGTTTCGAATTTTCATTTGCGTATATGATCGCTATAGTCTAGTATGTATTGTATATACTGTCTTAGTTTACCAGACGAGAGTTTCTGACATATTGAAAGAAAGAAATGTATTTCTTAGGTCAACCACCTCTTAACAGTCTTCTGGCAAAATCTCTAAGAGTAACTGATGGCCATGAACAATCTTCTCAATGCTGCCGGTTGGAGTCGACGTTAAACTGCCGGTCCTGGTACACATGGCAAAAATTTGACGCACACAATATGGGTGCTGGGAGAAGTTAGACCGCAATTCTAAAAAAGAGTTGTAATGGTCAACTATGTATGTATGTCTGGCTGATGTAAGAGACATGGGATTTAGGGTTGAGGAGACTGTCAAATACTATCCCGAGAATTATACCCGGCGAGTGCTGTTCTTGTATTCTGGTGATTCTACCCACCACCCACAGTGCTTTTGGGGAATATGGAGGGCACATAGCTCTAAGTGGCAAGGGAGTCGTTACTTTACAGGTAAAAGTAAGAGGCGGAATCCCTAAGACTTGGTTTCAAACTTTTGGTTGGTTCCTCATCTGGATCATTGTTTCTCCTATCTGCTTCGAGTTGAGAAGAATATAAAATACACCTCATTACAACCCCGATAATTTTGTGGGTTTGGTATATTCGCCACAGATATCGAGTTCTTTCTTAGCGTTTACTTTGAAGTCGTTAACTTTCAATTATGTTTTCTCAAGAAATCGATACTGATGGCGGATTATTCTGCCTTTGCATCCGATGAATATATGATACCATCAGAAGGTTTTAAGGCTGAAAGTGTAGCACGCCCACTTTAATCTTTTAATAGCGCGAATTTTACCCTTTTAACTCAAAAAACGCCTCTCTGTCAGAGAGATAATTGGCAATCCATAGTTTAATGTAAAGAGTATTAGGGAGAGCAGAGTGTATTATGTCATATATTAGCATAGAGTAATTGGTCGTATCAAATGCTTTGGATAAATCTAAAGGAGTAACAAGCGTTGACACGACACGATATGCGATTTAGATAGTTATCATATTTAAAACCGTAGTTGCAGTAGGGGTGACTCTGTAGTCAGTGTTACCAGAAATTAATTATCTTCATCATGATGGAATATCGATCCATATATTACATACATACATACATACATAATTGGCCATTACAACCCTGTGTTAGAGTTACGGCCTAGCTTCTCACAGCACTCATGTGTGTGTTAATTTTTATCCATGAATACCGGGACCTACAGTTTAAAGTCGACTCCGAACGACAGATTTGAGAAGCTTGTTCATTGCAATTAATTACTCTCAGAGATTTTGCCAGAAGACTGCTGAGAGGTAGTCGCCGAAAGAAATAATACGCCGTATTCCAATTGGCGACGTCGTCATTTTTGTAATAGTTTAAAGGCAAGAGAAACATTTTTTCTTTATTCTGCTACAAAAATGTCGTCAGAGGACAGCGACGTCGTCAACTGGACTAAGACTGAACTTTTTCATATTTCTTTTTTTCAAGATATCAGAGCTGAGATTTGAACCCGGCACTATAGTCTTAGTAAGCCAACACACTAACCACTAGACCACGGCGACCATATATTATAGTAAATTAATTGTTCTTGTGTGTACTACCCTCGTGTATATTTTTGTTTTCTGTACTTCCGGTTATATTTTGTTGCGCCATAACTTTTTATCCGCATAATGTAATTTTATTTTAAATTTCATTTCCTGTTCCTGTTTTTCTCTTCATTTGTATTGCATTGATTTTTGATCTTCTTAATTTTTATTATTTTGCTATCTGCAGATGTAATTGAAGTCACTGTTTTTAATTCAAATGTCCTGCTATTTTTATTATTGTATTATGAATACTGTTGTGGTTGTTGAGTTGCATTGAAAGAATTTATTTTTCATTTCAATTTTGTTATTCTCTTTTTCTCATTTAATTTTTTTCTTACAGACACATGATGATAAAGAGAAGGCAAACTCCCCATTTGATACAAATGGTTTAAAAAAGGATGATCAAGTCACAACAACAAATGGTGTTGTCGTCAATGGCATTGATGATGACAAGGGTTTCAAGTAAGTATAACTAAAATTCTATTTTTTTACTTCTCGTAGTACTTTGACAAGTTAAAAAAGAAACAGAAATTTGAAATTAAAAGAAATTTAAAAAATTTAAACTTGTGCAAGAGGATTGCTTCATAACAGCAACAGTATAACTCATTGTATCATGAATTTGTACAAAATGTCCGACAAACCGTCTATACAGTTAATATTTTTAAAATGTTTGCGTTAGAAGCTAATACATATATCAAAATAGTACAATAATATCAACTTTTCTCACTTCAAAAGAAATCCACTTGTTAGATTGTTCTTTGATCTAGGGTGTAATGTAATGGATCAATATTTCTTTTAATTAAAACTAAACTAGAACATCGCCTGCATAGTTTCTCCAATCTAAAAAAAAACGCTGCGTTTTACTTAAAACATTGCAATTGTGGTAATTAAATAGCCGGTACTGCGATACTCTATGTTTTAGTTTTCTTAAAATTGACGCTGATAAGTGATTAAAATGATTGAGTAAAATGAAATCTTTTCTTTAATAAATGAAATTGTTTAAAAAAAAATAAGAACACCGTGGACTGTGTAAACTCTTCTGTAAAGAAGAGAGAGTGCGAGAGACAGTTTTACAATAATAAAACCACACTGATATACAAATAACTTTTCAGCCATTCTAGTTTGTACAAACATGTTTGTTTCCATGAATAAAATAAACAGATTACGTATTGCACAGGTCCGTTGGTTTTTCTCTTTGTTAATGGGAGTGTGCGTGACGTAGATAGTGCCTATTCTGTTTGCTAAAAAACACAACCTTTTTATTTTTAATACCTATGAAAAGAATTTAAAAATATATGGAAAAATTAAATGTGCAATAAAAAATTTTAATAAAAACAAGTCGTTCAAAATTTTTTTTAGTTTTCTATTTATTTTTTATTTTTTAATTTTTTTTATTATTTTTATTTTGTTTAATTTTTTTTTTATTTTTTTATTATCTTTTTAATAAGAAACCTAAACCAATAACCTTTCGAATCCCTTAAATATAAAAAAACCACTTATAATTTTAAACCAAATAATCAATTAAAATAAAAACGAATCAATTGAACAATATAATCAATATAAAACGACATCGTATATTTTTTTTATTATATGTACTAGTATTTGAAATATGAGAAAGCACCATATTTTCCATTTTTCATAAAAATTTTATATAATTTTCATACAGTCTTGGGCACCTGTGACGTAGTACATGCACAGCTTGAAATTATTTTTAAAACAGTAACGCAACATCTTGCTTTATTGCTTCATGAGCTTTTATTTCTTTACTTATTATTGTTGACGTTGTTGTAATTTTATCGTGTGAAAGAGTTGCCAGAACCATCATTTAATTTTAAAAACTTTTGATGATAATTTTTTTTCTGATATTATAATTTTTTCTATTAAAAAAAAAAATTAGAAATGTCTTTGATGAAAATGTTTTTTTTTAGCATGAATATGCCTCGAATACAAAAATACGCATCTTTTTGTAAGCATAAGGTGTAGAAATAAAATAATTTTTGAACAGCGTTTATATATATTTTTAGTAAATTTGAGCAATTTCTGTGTTTTTATAATTAACATAAACTTTCCAAATTTATTTGATATTACAAATATTTCTTGTCAATTTTAATAAACATTTTACATTCTAGACCAGTGGTCTTCACAAAGAGAGTCATACAAAAATACACTGACAGAAGAAATTGTTTTTTTTTTAGTTGTGTTGCTTTTCAAAAATTGAAATAAAAAAGTGAAAATGTTTGTTTCGAAACATTTAAGATTGACATGAATAATCTTACACTTTATAAATCCCATTGGTGGGAAGATTTATTTTGTAGGTAATAATTCCATGGCAGTTTCATACTTCCATGTTTATATAAAATTCTACAATGGCTATTTATGAAAATATGATTTCTTTCCGCCACGTACTGACTGTATGTAAAACTTCTGGCAACACTGACTTACACAGTATAAGGAGCTTTACAACTCTCATTGTTTATTAGAAAAGGTGTTTTGTGAGATACATATCTGGGCATGCATGTGTTTGTATAGAAAGATTTTGTGTTTATTCTTGAAATTATTTTTTTTTTTTTGCACTACACAATTACAACTCCATTTGTACAATGGCATTGACATTAGAATATAAAAAACTGGTTTCTTCAAGGTTTCTCTTACATAGTGTTTGTGTATGTATGTGGATAGTGACTGGCTAAATAGTTATTGTTTTTTTTTATTTTTTTCTCTTAGTTGTTCTTGTTTACATTAAACAAGTTTTACATATGACAACATACAACGAAATCAACAATGACTACATAGTTGTAGACACTGAAAATATGTGTCTGGTTGTGTCTTTGACTGTGTCTAGCTAATAGTTACTTTTGCAACTGTAACAATAGCCGTAATGTCGACCACAAGAATTGCAAAAGAGGAAGGAAGAAACCAACGCTGTTGTTGCTTTTCTTTGCCGTCATGATCAACTTGCCAACAAACATTCATGTTTTTCTCCTCTTTTTCTTCAATTCATGCATATGCATGCAGGTGTGTGCAAATTATGTATATAAAAAAAAGAGAAAAGTAATACTAGACTAGCAAAAATTAACAACATACCAGAGATGCAAAAGTTGGTACAATTGTACTTTTTGTGTTGTTGAGCACTACTTGGAAGTCAAAAGTACAATAGGACGCTATTGACACTTGTGTATTTTAACAATTTTGTTTAAAACCAAATCACGTTGGTTGGTCTTACATTGCAAATGTCAATTTGGCATTACTGAGAAATTAAAGTATTTGGGAACAATTCGAAATAAAATATACTATATTGCTATATAAATATATTTTGTTGAAAAACAATTGAATTTATTATTTTTTTATTTACCACAAAATCTTAACAGTTGACTAAACTGCTTGTTTAGAGACGTTTTCACTAACTAACACTTAAACTTTACCAATTTTGAATAGACTAACATTACGCTAACCGTTTTCACTAACTCAGCCTTAAATAAATCTATTCTACATGAGGGTTTAGCTTTCCATAATCAACCTAAACTAAATTTTCTACGTAGGCAGATATGATAGGCTGAGTTTCACGCCTTCGTAGCAAAAGTAACAATTTACATTTTATTTCTGAGAAATATTAGGTATTCAAACTCAGTTTTTTACTAATGACTATGAATGACCTAGAAAATAAGAAAAAGGGATAAAAAACCGCTCGTAGTCGGTATTGATTATCGGTCGTATGTATAATGAAAAATTAGCAACTCGTTAGTAAATGGGACAAAAAACTGGCAAGTTTATCACCCGCTATACACTGATATTATTAAAACTGTCTATTTGATAACTAGTCTGATAATCCAAAAAATTAAATACCTTGCATCTTTGAGTAAGAATTTCCACGTATTGGAATGACAAACTTAGTCTGCTATCAAATAAAGCATAAAACAGATAAAAGTACGGTTACGGTATCAAAGTAAGAGTAAGAGTTATTAAAATAAGAAAAGTTGGTAACCAAAGGGGAACTGTTTGTTATTAAAACAATAACGGCTGGTCATAAAGTGATACCGACTTGTTATTGAAATATTGTTACCAACCCTTAACGAAGCAAGTACAAACGGACTTAACCCAATTTCAATACCAATGGTATAAATTTCGGTAGTTTTGTACCGCTTTTTTCCCTGAGTGATGATTTGCAGAATTTTTATTTCTGTAAATTGTTCTTTTTCAATGTAGTACTGTGTCTTACAATCAGCGTTGCCACTACTGGTAGAATTCTACCAAAACTGGTAGAAAATTTTTCGTTTGGTAGGATGGTAGGCTGAAAATGATTTTGGTAGATTTTAGCAGAAGCTAAAAAAATCTTAATAAGAAATTTCAGTCGGAAAGTTCAAGATTGGTGTATTTATATTCAAGCATAAAATCTAAATTTTTGCTCATATTAAGCAATTTTATCAAAAAATATTTAATACACAACACTGAAACTGATTTTAAAAATACTAATTGATTGATGTTTCAATAATTTTTATCGGTATAAAAGCCGAAATGTATCTTCATGTATCTAAAAATCTTAACCCGGAAGAAGCTTTTGATGTGAAACATGAGATTTTGCAATTTTACATTGAATTACTAAACCAAACCAATGCTAGATTTGATTTTAAACGAGAAGATATTAAGTAATTACAAATAATTGCTCCTGAGAAAGTATTGTCAATAGAAGACTTGCCTATATTGTCCCTTGTTTTAAAATTTTCTAATCTTATAGACTGTGATCCTGATATTATTATCACACAGTGGAATATGTTGCGATTAACAGAAACAAATCTTTCAACGGAATTAAACATTAAATTATTTTGTGCTAAAGTTAGTTCAATTAGAAACGCTATGAATGAGAAAAGTTTTGGTGAATTAACCAACTTTGTTTTTAATTTACTTTTTCTTTCGCATAGTTCTTCAGCAGCTGAACGTAAATTGTTATAACATTTGTTATAATTGTTATAACAATTGTTATAACTGCTATAGCAGTTTCCTTAAACAAAACCAAATTTAGAAACAAACTCGAAATAAATACAATTAATAATATAATGCTCTGTAGAGAGCTTGTAAAAGCTAATTATGGTCACTATATGTGGTCAGAGAGAGAGATTTTTGTAAGAAGCAATACAAATTGTTTGAATTAACCCATTTATTGAAATGGACATGGCATTGATTTTTTAAGATATGTACATTTTTATAATTAGCACATATTTATTATTACTAGCATTTAGTTTTTTAGTGAATATTTATGTGAATAAATTAAAATTTTAAAATAACCTTTTAAATGCACTTAGATTATTTTTGAAAAATCGAATTGTTTTCTTTACATTTCTTGTATTTATTTATGTATTTTCGATTTTATTGTTTAGAAATATAATTGTTTTTGTTATATGTTTATTCCTTGTATTTTCGAAGAACTGAATTCTTTTCTTTACATTTTTTATTTTTGGTTATTTATATGTATACGTAAAGGTGGTAATAAAAATTGTTTTTCATCTCAACAATGTGTTCTTAAATGGTTTTTAATTTAAAATAGTTTTTGGTAGATTTTGATAACTTTTGGTAGATTTTGAAAGAAATTTTGGTAGAATTAGAATTTTTTCAGTGGTAACACTGCTTACAATAAGTAAAAAATAATAAATATATTATTATTACATTGAAATTAGAGTAATTTAGTAGTTTCTATTGACTTTAGGGAAAATATTAACCAAAACTTAAAAAAGTCCTCATATACACATTGCAGAAAAAAAATAACAAAAACGGCAACACTGATAGATATAGACCAAGAAAGAGAGAGAGCGAGTGAAAAAAAATACGAACAACACTAACAATAATAATATTAATGGTGGTAATGGTTTGTTATTATTGTTTTGTAATAACACAAAATTATCTCATACAAACATTTTCGTTCTTCACATACATTATTTCTTTCTTCTTCTACTTGCACTCCATTGCTTGCTTGTATTTGTGTGTCTGGTTATTGCATAAAAAATAGAAAACATTTTTATAACAGTAATAATGATTATAAATTAGTTTCAAGTTTTTTACTTGAAATATTGCTATTTATATTTATTTTTGTTATTGTTGTGTCGTCTATCTTCGGCTATTATTCTTTGCTTTTGTTGTTATTTAATGTCACAGTACATTTCTGTAACTTCTTCTATTACTCTTGGGTTGTAAAGTGTAATTGTGTGTATATGATGTCTCTTTCTGGGCTTTAGATGTTATTATTACAGGGATGGAAATCGGGCATCTCATTTAAAAATTAAGGGGTGGTATAAAAATTGTCATTTATTGTCATTTTTCACATGAAATTGTTTAACACAATATACATATTCGAGAGCGGTTCCACAATTAGCCAACCTAGCTAAGGAAATATAACAAACTAGGAAAAAGAAAACTTTTGAATACATTCATAGTTTAATAATTTTTGAAATATTAATAAAAGCTAGACAAAAAAAAAAAAAACGCCATTAGTTTGCCAGCAGATTTTCCATATTCCACTCCACTACTTTGAATGTATGTTTGCCTTGGGTGTGAAGTGGTTGACCCATTTCCATAGTTAGGAATCGATGTAAATCGAATTATTGCGGTGATTTGTAGAACAACACTTCATTGAAATATCTTTACGGCGCTAAACACAGTTTTCTCATCATAAAATTTTTCTTAAATATACAATGTATAACACCTTTTAAAATACAAACGTGTAGTCGAATACCAACGTTACATCATCTTTTCCATCTCTGTTTATTTATTGTGTTTACATTTATGTTGATGCCCGTATTTGCGTTAACAAATACATGCATATACAATGTATTTACTCATAATGATAGGGTTGTAAAGTATTGTTAACCTTTAAGTTTTGCTATTGCAGTTTTGTAGTTGTGACAGAGCTGTTAATCTGGTTTTTATTGATTTTCAGCAAAGATTTCAGAAATTTTAGTGTTTTGAATATCTCGCCCCAGGACTTTAAGTTTTAAATCCTGTTAATATGAAAAGTACTCATAAATCTGGATATTTTTCATTCAAAAGTCAATTCCTATGATGTTGCACAGTCTTGTTTCTTATAGTGTTTTCCATTCTGATCAAAATGTTCCATGTATGCTACCATTTTTGTGGGTTTATGTTCCATTCTAAAAATACATGCATGAATGCAAACAAATTTCATTTTCCTTTCTAAATATGTTGCACAAATAAATGGTAAATATGTGCCATATTTTACCCTCAATTATATTTCAGTGTGTCATAATACCCTTTTTTACAACTGTGAAAGTTAAATATTTTTTTATAGCATTGTTTTGTTTCCATTGTTGCTTGTGTATTTTTACACTTAAAATTATTTATATATATTAAAAAATTATAAATAAATACTAATAAGTTTATCAAATAATTATTGTTATTGATAAAATCCATTTCTTTAATTTTATTTTAATTTTTATAATTGCGCAGCGAGATTTCACAATTTGATTGCTGAAAGTCAGTGTTTTCACTCTTACTGATGTCTATCACAAAATGGCGTTTTTAAACACAGAATTTGATTTTATTTGTAAAATCTTGCATATTTTTGTTCCATTGAAGTGGAAAAAAAGAGCCATTTTATGAGGGTGCATGTAACATAATAAAATAATTACACTTTTATTCGGTAGCATTTTTTTGCAGAATGGAAAACACCATTAGTTTCTCCACGATTCCTTAAAAAGCAACAATTTTTTCAGCTATTTCTTGTAATTTTTTATTTATTTTGAAACAAAAATTTTTCAAAGTCAAGAATTATTTGTTAAACAATACGTTGATTTACTTAAAGCAATGCTTTATTACTTGTCTTTGGTAGGCATTTAAATTAAAGAGTCTACGCTCAGAATACTGTATTGACTCAAACTGTCTTCCTTTGTTTGTTCCTTTCTTTAGGAAGTTTAACAAAACTTACATATGTTTCAACACGACTTAATTTCGTTTAATCTCTTAAATCCTTAAGATTTATTGTACCGGGAATTAAATTTGCTTTCGTTGTTTCTTGCTTCAAATTTTTCCATTTTATTTCTTTATGAACTCTTCTCGTTATCCTTTTTGTTTCGTTTTCGATAACCTTTTTTCTTAAAGCTTTTAACACAATAACCGCAATTTAAAACAGAATGCTGGAAAGGAGATTTTAGCCAAGTCACAGTATATTCTTACTTTTGTGTGTCAATGTTTATAGCCAGCCATTGTACGATATTCAAGTACTCTTGCCAAGTTTTCTTTTCTATCTTAATTAGGGAGAATGAATGTAAAAAAAGTTTTTTTTGGGTCAATAACTGTCGTTTTTTTATTTTTGTTTTATTCTCTTGAGAATATACCGAAAAAAAGATGGAGAGATGTGAGTAGACTTTTTAAATTATAAGAAATACTTATACAAATTAAAACCTACTAAAGATATAAAAAGAAGTTCAATTTTAAACTAAATGATAGGAAATATTTAATTTTAATAAATTCCAACGTTGCTTAAGCGTACATCGATTCATTTCGTTCAGTGGAGATAATACAGTGAATTTTGTGACAGAATAGAATGACATCAGTATTGCCATATTCGAAATAACCAGTGGTTCTAATTAAAAGCGGTAGATACGAGTATCTTACCTGATATGTTGTAGTGTTGTGCAGATAATTCTGAAGATTAAAAAGCCATATTGAAATTGAATGGGAGTTTATTAATTAAATGGCGAAGAATGAATAATATTGGAAATATTTATTTATTATAATAAAATTAATTCAATATTGTTCATCGTTAGCCACTACTTTTTCCCATATGTTTGTTAGCTTATGGGTTCCGCGCCAAAAGTACTGCTCGGGTTTCGACGTACAGAATGAATCAAGCAAATTTTTGATACCCTGTTCTCAAGTGAAGCGTATAATGGCAATCAGAAGAGGCATCAGAAGGCGGGTGAGCCAAAGTTTCCCATCCACTCTTTTCAAAATCGCCTTTAAACGCCTCTCGGCTTCAATTCATATTGAATCCAATTTCCTTGCTTTTGAATGAATCCAAATGATTTAAACGTAGGGAAATGGCTTATTGTGTGGCTCTCACTGATAATGTAAGTTATTTTTGCGGTTGACAAGTAATGCTTCCAATTCCTCATCTTCAAACTTTTTCGACTGACCAGGCCTCTTCTTGTCTTCTGTGTCTAAATCATCACTTTTGAATCTCGCAAACCAACTTTCACAAGATTTTTGAGTTGGTGCTTCTTGACATGACCGTAAGCTTCTATCAACAATCGGTAACTTTCAGCAGCCGTTTTCTTCAAATGCAGGAAGGTTTTCACACTTCATCGCAAAACATCTTGTAGTGGTTATGAAGATAAGCAAGCCTCTATATTAAAAAAATTATACACTAAATGAGAATTATATCCCATATAAGGTGTGCGTCACTATAAAGTGTAACACCCATTTTTCTTAATAACTTTTTTCACCTTTAATCAAAATTATTTTTCTTAATCACAATATCTTTGAAAAATATGTCAGATTTTAAAATGTATCAGTTTGTCAAATTTGACTTGTTAGTTAGTTCACAATGGATAATCAAAGACAAGTGCATACAAAAATTATTCAAATAATTCAAAAAAACCATATTGGAGATATACAAAAGTTGCTAGGGAAGTCCACGTGACCAGGCAATGTGTTTCCAGAGTGGTCAAAAAGTTCAACAAAGACCTAAAAATTGAAAGAAAGCCTGGAACAGGTAAAGCAAAACTGGTAACGAACGACGCGAAAGCCAAAAAGGTTGAGAAGCTTTTGCTGGCTCTTCCAAACATTTCTGGTCGCGAAGTGGCCCGGCGCGTGCAATGTTCGGAAAGTTTTGTGCGTTGAGTTAAAGCTAAAGCTGGCCTTAAAACATTTAAAGTCCAAAAAGTTCCGGATAGAAATGCTAAGAAGAATATTGAAGCAAAAAAAAAGAGCAAAACTCCTCAAAAAAGAATTTTTTCAAAAGTTCGAATGTTGTGTAATGGATGATGAAACTTACGTTTTTGCAGACTTTGCGCAGCTTCCTGGCCAAGAGTTTTATGTAGCGGATAGTAGAGGCAATGTTTCTGAAAAGTTCCGAACTAAAAAACTATCAAAATTTCCCAAAAAGTTCCTAGTTTGGCAGGCTATTTGTAGCTGCGGCAACAGAAGTGCATCGTTTCTTACATTGGGATCAATAAACTCAGATATTTATATCAAAGAGTGTCTTCAAAAGAGGTTGCTCCCATTTCTAAGACAGCACAACATATCAACATTCCTCTGGCCAGATTTGGCAACATGTCACTACAGTAAAAGCGCAATAGACTGGTATAATAAAAATAATGTTATTTTTGTTCCAAAAGAGGCTAACCCACCAAACTGCCCAGAGCTGCGGCCTATTGAAAGATATTGGGCTCTGGTCAAAAGAGAACTAAAGAAGAGTACATCTGTTCCCAAAACCATTACTAGTTTTCGATATAAATGGACAGCTGGTACCAAAAAAATCACCGAAAACACTATAACATTGCTTATGGATGGCATAATGAATAAAATAAAAAATTTTATAAAATTAAATTAATTTTTAAATAAAATAATACAGAATATAAATCTGTAATAAAAATGCAAAATAAAACTGTTTTGTTTTTAACTCTAGCTTACTCCAGTCAGATTTTATTTGGCTTTTGATGTGTTACAGTTTATAGTGACGCACACCTTAGTATATAAAAAATAATCACAAGAATTTAAAATCAATATATTCCTGTTTTTTAAATTTATATTCTAAGAGTTCATAGTTTTAATACCATCTTTGGGAAACAGTCTCCTGACGAGTTTCTTGAGCAGAGACGAAATTGCCATAGAGACATGCTTATGCACACAAGCAATACATTTCATGTTTAATTTCAAATCGTTTACTTTTATAATATTTCTAAAAAAGCTCACGTTTTCATTTGCCGCATCAATTTGAATAATAATTCAAACTTCAAAAAAAGAAAATTCCTTGAACGGTATTTCTTAACCCGGCCACTCACGTATAGTTTTAACTGAACAGTTGTACATACGAGTATGTGGGTAATAACTGACAGTTCAACTCAACCGTTCAGTTTAACTGAGAAATTTAAAATTTTTATATTTTTAACTGATAGTTTCAACTGAGGTGAAAAATTAAATAGAACTGTTCAGTTTGAATTTTGGGATTTCAGAGCTCTTAGAAAACTTTACAGAAAATTATTTTGCAAATTTTATTGTAAGTGGTGATAACTGTTGGGTGCTTAACTGATACCCATACGGTGCTAATTTTCTAGCAATCGTGATCAGTATACTCTGGAAAATTATTATGAATAGATTGATGCTTTAACACCGCTAACAAATTATTCAAATTAATTGAAAAATGAGCGAATGTCACAAAAAAAAGTCCTCATTTTGGGAATAAATCCCCTAATCTGATAACATTGACTGAACGCTCTTATGTTCTGTGGTAAACATTGTCGACCAAATGTAAGAAAAAAAAAAAACACTAAATAAAGTGGACTTAAAGTCTTTACTTACGATACAAATTTTGAATTAAAGTTTTTATTTTGCATCCCACCATAAACTTTTTCTATAGACATTTGTAATTTTTGATTTCTTTTAAATAAAAATTAAACAAAATGGCGATTTTTTTTTATCCATTTTTGGTGGATATTAGTGCTTAGCATGCCTTAGCACATATAAAAAATGCCTATTTTGTTGTAAAAATCCTGAAATAAAAATGATTTCCTAAATTCATTTATTCTGTGTTTCTTTCTTTCATTCTGTGGTTGTTTTCCGCTATGTTGCGTGCTGCTCTACCGATTGTCTCGCTCTCACATGCTATTTTTAAATAACAAATAAAAAAAGTTTGTTGCTTAAGTCTTTTGTTTTATTTCATTGAAAACCCGTCAAAGACTGCCCTTGGCTCTTTAATTCTTTTCTTTATATTTTTTATTTTTAATTTTTGTAATTATAAGCGCAAAATAATGATGCATTATTTGCCAAACACTGACTGAAATTGCATTTTAATTATTTATTTATTTTTGTATATATTTTAACAAAAAAAAACAAAAAAACAAAAAAAAAAAAAAATTAAGAGTAGAAGGTTACTAATGAATATTTTTTTGTTTTTCACAAAATCAAATTACGTAATTGCATGCCATTTACTGGCAGTTATTTGGAAACATTATTTATTTTTTTTGCTTAAAATTATTCTTTTCAACGAATTAGATTTGTGGAAAATGTAACTGATTAAGTTTATTCGCATGTGCTGTAATCAATGCATCTGTGCATCTAAAAAAATATTTTTACATTTTGAATTTATTTGCTCAGAGGGGATTTTTCTTATATTTAAATATTGTTCGAGTGATTAAAATACTTCCGTGAAAGTAGCATAAGTCGTGAAGTTTTTCAATTTCTACAACTTCTCCTTTACCATTGATTACAAATAAGCTGTTGATAAACGTATGATTCTTAAAAATAATTTTTAAATCCTACATTCGATTGCAAACAATTCGTTTGAAAGAATTTCGACTGTTTTGCAGCAATTCGAGTCTTGAGTGTTGGTTGCTGTTTCATTAGCCACCTTGGACGGCACCTACAATGTTTCATCATTCCAAATACAAATAAAAAGTAATAAATACTCGGTTAATCAAAATATATACATTTATATGCACTACAAATAATACAAGTAGATCCGTTTTTTCCAAGCAAAAGGCTTTTTTTCAGAACTCTACACGAAGTCCTAATGGTGGCAGTCCTGCCTTCAAGTCTTCTTTTTTTTAATTAAGGCAAACAGTGAAATGTTACTTATGATGCTAAAAAATTAGCCACGTAATTAGTATTTTTGTATATATATGTAAGTAATATATATTGTATATAGAATTAAAATTTACTTATTAGTAAATCGCGGTACTTACCCTTTCCATATTTACGCTTTCTAAAAACTCTAAGCTTAATATCATCATCAGAGTTTTCAGCAACGTCGGTACTTTCAAGACAACTATCTCTGATCGCCGTGGTCTAGTGGTTAGTATGTTGGCTTACTAAGACATGAGCCCCGGGTTCGAAACCCAGCTCTGACAATTTAAAAAAAAGATATATGAAAAAAATATTTCTTTCTGCGACTACCTCTCAGCAGTCTTCTGGTAAAAGCTCTGAGAGTAACTAATTGCCATGAACAAGCTTCTCAAGTCTGTCGTTCGGAGTCGACATTAAACTGTAGGTCCCGGTACTCATGGATAAAAATTGACACACACAACATGAGTGCTGCGAGAAGCTAGGCTGTAAACCTGACACAGGGTTGTAAAGGCCAGTTATGTATGTATGTATGTATGTATGTATGTATCTCTGATCATATCAATTTAATATTCAATTCTAATAACTCACTCCAATAAGCTGTCGTCCTCAATGTTATACTGTTTTATTTTCTTTATAATAAAAATAATTTTGATAATCGTTGTCAATTCGTACAAGTTCGTTAACAAAATGACAAGGTGCGTTGTCACTTACTTAAATTTGTCAACGTGCATGTTCGTGCATGGTCAAACAAAAACTGACAACGTGTTGTGGCAAATTGACCACGAACGGTGTTGATTTTGCAACACATTTCTTTCTCTAACAAGATTATCACTCTTTCCTATACTCTGCTAAATCATTTTTTCTCATACAGTTATAGGTTTTTTTTATAAAGAAAACCTTTGCGAAATGGGAGTTTTAAATTTTTGTTGTTGCGCTTTATTAAAATAACTCACTGATTTTTGCATCTTCAAACTCATTTTAGAAAAATCTAAAATATTATGATAATCCATACACTTACATACATACACTGGCTTTATAAACATGGAATCTTTTTCTTCAAACTACCCTTAAAAAACAAGATTGATATACAACCAGTTAAAAAATATATGAAATATAGTGAAAACTTATTATAAATTTTATGAGTTTCAAATTGGAATCACTATAAAATCTTTCTTAATTGTGTAATTTCATTGTGTAATTGTCATCAGTCTCTTACTAATGCAAATTGTACAATTGAAGTATTTCTATAAGTACACAATATAGAAAAGAAAACGTCATTAAAGCACACCCAATAATTATTGATAAAAACAAATCTGCATTGTGATCACCATACTCGTACATTTAAGAAACAACGTCTCATTAAAAATATAAAATAAAAAACTAAAAGTTATAATTAAATGGCATTAATTTTTATAAAGATGCATTAGTTTTTATTTATATTTTTATTAATTGCAGTGCTGTTGTTGCTATTGTTGTATTATTTCCTATTAAAAATTATTCATTCATTTGCACGTTTTTTTTTGTTCCACCCATTTGAGGTCATTAACATCAGCCATAAAACGACAACAACAATTAAATGATTTTAAATGAATGAATGAATGAATGAACGTTTTAAATGCTATTTTTTTTCTCTTTCTTTAACAGAAGCTGTTGTTTTAGTTTATTTTTTCTTTTATTTGTTATTTACCCGGTTGCAGTTTTCAATTTAAATAAATTTAAAAATTTTTATTTTTGTATTGTTCTTGTGTGTTGTCGGCGTTTTTTTTTTATTTCTTTCAGTAGATGGTAGACAAAATCAATTTATGCATTAAATAATAATAATTTTTTTTCTTAAGTTTTAAAGATTCGCTAGACAGTTATGTTTCTCAACAAATGTTTTAACAGTGTTGATAAAATAAATCAGTACTCATTTGAAGATTTAAAAGAAAACGTAATTTAAAAAAAAAACGCGTTATTTTTTAACTCTTAAACCAGCATTTAGACCAGGCCTGTGCAAAAGTAAAAATGTAGTTTTATTGGTGAGAAAATGAGAATTACACTGCTGAACGTGCTCATAGCATTATTAGCATCTGTATGAATTTATTTTTAATTAAAAATTATATGTTATATTTATCTAAAAATGTACTTACTATAAAAAAATTTATAAATGCTATTCTGCTATAAAGGAACAGAACAAAAAAGTACTTTTAATTTTTAACAAAAAAAAAAAAGAATTTTTTTAATAAAAGTTTTTCGTATTTATTTTCATTTAATTTATTAACAGCTTTATGAAAAGAATGAAAATGTCGCAGAAAAACTTTTAAATTATATTCTTAAGTGTTCTATAATAAATATGGTATTGGGGATTACCAAACGAATTTATAATAATAAAATATTTGTGTGCATTGCTATTAATTTTGTTCTCACTGTAAACAATAAATCAGCGTACATCCAACACGCACGTTAACTCGTCACTGTTTCAGTGACAACTTAAGAGCGTAAGAATACATTTGAGTTAAGCTAAGGAACAATTGTCTATGAAATTTTTATTTTTGCACAGGCCTGATTTGGACTCTGCTTTTTTCATGAGAGACGGGTATATACGGAAAGTCTTGATAATTGTTTTAAATGTCCTTTTTTTAATTTCTCTTTTAACATTTACATACATACACCGTCGACATGAAAACGCCTAAGCATAAAGAAAGCAATATTTTTCAATATTTGGAAATATTTTAGGTGTATTCGAGATGCATAACGAAGTGTCACCCAAACTTACCTAATAAAGTTACCCAAAATAGTCTGAAATGCGTTTGAGATAACAAAAATTGTGTGAGAGAGAGCTCAAGATTTTTCATTTCCTGTACAAAGTCGTATCATACATTACGTCGTACAAAGCGGTTACAATGTTCAATGCATGTCAACTGTGTTTAACTGTTAAATCATATAAAAGTTAAAATTTTTGCAACTTCCATACGTTAGATACGTTGCCAATCAGAGTGGGCAAACAAACAAAACATTTCGCAAAAGTTTCAACAAAGTCATACACTTTTCAAAATTTTTTTAATAGTATTGTACATGAGCAAAACAAACACAAATACTTTCTAAATGAGAAAGAGCGCAAATGAAACAATTAGCTTTTCGCTCTTGTGCTTGCTTTGTTTTTTTTGTTGTTTTTTTCTCTTCTTCTTCTCTTTTACTCTTCTATCCTTTTTCTTCTCATTCATTTTTTGTTCTACCTACGCACATTTGAGTTAGTGTATTTGTAGTACTCAAAACAAAAAGAATATACAAAATTAAATGGGACAATCTTTCTCACTGTTTCTGTTTTATTTTTGTTTTACTTATTGTCAAGAATACAACAAAATGAGATCAAACGTTCAGTTTTGTTTATTTTCCTACTCTGTTGCCAATTTTGCCAATAACTTGCTTCACTATAATAACAGACTTCGAAATACACAATTGGGGCAACGCAGTTATGTACTTCTGCCTTTAATACCGCGAGAGCATTGTATCATTCTTTTTCCTACTAGAAATGTTAGATTAAAAAACCAGTTAACCAGATTTTGTAAAAAATAAGAAAATCAGTAAAACGCCAGTTTTAAATTATTATATTCGACTTAATTATTAAAAAGAAGCTGAGTTGAAATTTTAAAATGAAAAAAAAAAAAAAAAAATTGGAAAACATTCTTACTTACCGCTGTCTGTCTGTTAGTTTACAAAAATTACCCGAGTGGTACTTCAATATTTTGTGAACCGATGACCTGTGATTTGTAGCATATGCTGCTAATTAAGAATAAAAAAAATTCTGTTTCGTCAGAAACGCTTTGATTAGATCAAAGATAAGTGAAATGAATAATTTTTTTGGTAATTAAAGCGTTTCTGACGAAACAAAATTAAATAAAAAAAATTAATCATACCTTTCCTGGGGCTCGAACTTCGGTCCTCCAGCGCATAAAAAAAAGTACTTAAAAATATTCCAATTATTATTACCATCTCTTCAATTTTGATTTTAGAACAATTTTAGTCTACAATTGAGATTCCACTGTATGCTATAGCACAGAATGCGCAGTTTGAAATGCTGTGAAAAAATGCGTCATAAAAATGTTAAACAGTTTGAAAAGAATTGTTTTGATTTTGTCACAAATATTAGAGTGATTGTCTATGCTTAATGTGATGACATGTTTTGGACAACTTACTGCTTTGGTTTATTTGGTTTATGTCTGTACTATAATACATTTCTACTGCCTTGACTAGTAACACTACAAAGCATTCTAAACTGTAATTGTTTATGTACAACTAACATGAATTGCCATAAAGATTTTAATGTTAAATTTCTTATTTTTTTTTTTTGTTTCTTTTTATTCTTTTTACAGTCGCACACCCGGTTCTCGTCAACCCTCACCGGCTGAAGAAACTCTACCACGTCCACCTAATCTCTTAGATCCGAGTCAACATGCCGGTTTTCCACCACATGCGTTTAATCATATGTTGGGCGCTGCTGGTATGGATCATCCTGGCAATAATACAGGTTCAGGTGGTCCCGGCGCTCCTGGTCAACAAATGAATTCAAATTTTGCTCATCATCAAATGCCACAAATGAATCAATTACAACCGCCAGTAATGAATGGTGTGGGTGGTATGCAAATGGCTCAGGTGAGTAGTGTTGGTTGGAGATTTTTCTAAAGAACTTTCTAATGCCTGTTTTGTTTTTACGTTCTATAAACCAATAACTGTTGAAATTAAATGAAATTTTAAATTGTTTTTGTTTTAAAATGTCTCAAGGCTTTGATATTCTTTTCTAATCATCCGCTTTATGACCGTTAACAAGTTTAAGTAAAAAGTTCTTACTAAGTTTTTGGTATTCATACTTAAAATTAAAGTATACTTTATGTAGAGCTGGCTCTAAATGGTAGCCACCTCTTAAGGCCGTGATAAACTATCCTATCTCAGTCATACGATTTGTCAAAAAAATCGTGTGTATTAAAAAAGTATAAGAGGGTGGCATAAAAATGCATCTGTATGACAGATTTTTTGACAAGTCTGTCCGACTTCATATCCTTTTGAAAAAATTCATAAAAATTTTTTTCTCTATGCATTTTATAAGATATTAGCAAAAAGCAACTCTGCATATGCTTTGAAACTTATTTTGTGTGATGGTGTGGCACTATTGTTGCCATTTTGAAGCGACTTTCAAAAGTATTACCGAAATCGATTAGATTTTCATATGAATGAATCGTACGACTGTGTATGATAGTATATCATGGCCTTTATTTGAGAAACGTTTTCTTATGACATCTAATAGCAAATTACGAAGTGACAACTTTGAACAGCTGGGCTGACTTTCTAAATGTATATTTACAATGTATGAGTATCACTACAGTATTAAAACCAAATTGATGCATTGTATTGTTACGTTTTTAATACGTTACATACTAATACGAGTACTTTGCAACTCTGTAATCGTTTAGGAACGTTTATATGTATTGTGACATATCTTTAAAATAAAGGGGAACAATGATGGAAGAGCCTATTTTATTGCAAAATTGTTTAGATATTTTCAAACAAGGAAACTATCTCCGTATCGTAATTAAAAATATTCTGATCAGAATACATAGAACGCATATACACATACATAATGGGCCATTGCAACCCTGTTTCAAGGTTACAGCCTAGCTTCTTGGAGCACTTAAGTTGTGTGTGTTAATTTTTTTGTCCATGAGTACCGGTACACTACAGTTTAAAGTCGACTCTGAACGACAGATTTGAGAAACTTGTTCATAGCAATAAGTTACTTTCAGAGCTTTTGCCAGAAGACGGCTAAGAGGTAGTCGCCGATATTTTCATTTTAATGTATTCAACATGTCAGAGCTGGGGTTTGAACCCTGAACTCTTGTCCTAGTAAGCCAACACACTAACCACTAGACCACTATGTCCGACAGGGCGGTCGAAAATTGGGAATTAATTTTTTTTTTTTAGTTTGTTTCTCTTATTATTTTTTTGTTATATTATTTATTTTTTATATACATTCCTATATACTTGTGCATACATAGCATATACATATTTATTTATTTATTCTAATTTATTTCTTTAATTCTTTATTACAGAGTCCCATGTTAAATCATCAGGGTCAAGGTCCCAATCAAATTGAATCTCCTGGAAATTTATTGCAGCAACAGCCTCCTAATTTTGATGTACAGGTAAGAGAATATATATTTCTTTATATAATATATTTATTTCTATAGATTTTAGAACCTGGCTTGTCAGCTGAATTAAAATTTTTATATTTTTTTCTTTATTATTTTCGATTATTTTGGGAAAATAGAGAAACTAGAAAAATACTAATATTATTGTAATATAACAATTAAGTGTCATTCATTCTATTTTTCACATAAGTAAAGTTTTAAATACCCTTTTATCACGTACGTGATGGATAAAATATAGCAAAATTTTTTAAGGTACAAGGTACTCCAGAATAAAAAGTAGCAGTGCAATAAAATAGAGAAGGCAGTGTATTGCGAAACAATCTTTACAAGATAGTCTTTAATTTAAAATTCAAATAAACGCAACACTGTGCTTATTTTACTAAAAGTACTGAGTAAATCCTTATTCACGCTGTGCATTGTCGTAGATAGATTTTTTTCTATTAAGCGCCTTATGTTACACAGGTTGGCGATGAGACAACCTGCTGTCAATTGATCATTCAAAGGCCATTCATTCACCCTTGAATGATCAACAGCAATTGCCCCATCTGGTGTTGGATACAGACGACGGCTTGATGTTGATTTTATATTGTAAAGTCGTGAGGATCTTTTCCTTCAGTAGGTAGCTGTCATCTAATAATTCCCAATAGTTGACACTTTATTCTGTTCAATCGTTTTGGTGCTAGTGGTAAAGGTGGCTAGAGTGGAATGTCAGGGGGTGGCTTCTTATGGAGGTTGTAAACATCTAATATATATAAATTTTTTTCAATTAAAACCTTGAAAACTGCAATATGTTTTAATATTTCACTATTAAATTAGATTTATTCCTATTCCACCTTAACCAATGTCAACAAAAAAAAAAAAAAAAACGAATGATCAGCGGAAAAAAGCGCCACCTATTGGGAAGTAGCAGATAACAGCTAAACCTACCTAACGAAGGCACACTCACCACACAATTAACATGCAACGATGAGACAATTGCTATCGATCAAACAAGGGTGAAGGTATAGCACTGGCCTTTGAATGATCACTTCACAGCAATTTGTCTCATTCCTAAGGCGCTTAATAATAATATAATTAATTGTAATATATGTACATACTGTCCTTTCTAAAATCCCAATACAATGCACAGCATTTAGTAGGGGTTTTCCCCTGAGTATTGGTCTCGAAATAAAAAAAAAAAATTAATTCTTAAATAGAAAACAAGAAGAAGAAGAAAAAAAAATGTTGACAAATAAGCCTAAACAGCTGTTATTGTTTTTTTTTTAATGCGTTCAGCACTCACAAGATGACTACTAATAATGGAGGAAAATACGTGTAAAAGTCTGCGGACCAATCAGAAAAAAATTAAGGCCCTACTTTAAAAATGCGTACTGCAATGAAATCGGTTGCTGTTGATAAATTATTCAATGACCAGTGTTATACCTTCACCACAGAATAATCCGATAGCAATCAACCCCAAGAAGCCCGCACATTAAAGTTTAAATTAGGGGAAAAATAAAATATCATAATGATATGGGAGATGATGTTTTTGACGTTTTTGTTGTTCTCCCTAATCCATCCCTTGTGATCATTCTTAGTATCTGCTCCTCAACTGCCTTTCTGACATGAGAGACCCTGCTATTGCTCTCCGCCAGCTTAGCCAGTAGATTTCTTGCTGTGTAAGCCTCTAAACCACGAAAAGGTGATTATCTCACGTCGAGAGATAAAAGGAGAATAACTTGTATGTGTATCTGGCACTGTTTCATATTAAACCGGATTACACGATTCTATTAATATTGTAAAGCCTATTGGAATTGTGTTTGAAAGTGCTAAAGGGTTTTAGATGGTTTACGAAGCACTTAAAAGACTGCAAAATATATTTTTGTCTGTCCAGCTGTTACTGAAACATTCTTTCTTTTATAAAATTCAAGAAAAAAGAAAAAATAAACTGAAGACCACACACAATTTTAAACAGGCATTCAGATATTTTTATCTGGTTTCATATGTTATTTGTTTAATACAATTGACACGTTTTTACACCCAAAATATTTTTTGGCAAATATCACAAATACTTCTCACAGACTTAATTTATTCATTTACTTAATGTTTGTGTTAAAGTCTTCGTCTGTTCTTTGGTTTTCTCTTAAAATTTGGAATGTTAAATGAACTTGTTCGTAAGCTACTGGCAAATTTTTTGTGACATCTACAACATACACATTTACCCCTGGGATGGATGCATTTGGTGGCATACAGATTGTATATTCAAAATAAATGTTACCATGTTGCGCCTTTCTTTTCTTTGTTTTTTTATTTGATTTCTTTTCATTTGAAAAAGATTTGTTCTCCACAACATCGTTCATTTTATGCTACATTAATAGCCCAGGATATCATTATCCTTTGGCTGCTTGCATTTGCCTATAGACAGTAGAATTCAGTGTGAGTTTCTTATGGTCTCGTTGTGTTATTTATTTGCCACATTAGTGTTTCCATGTGTACAAGTCTGTCTTATTACTGGTTACATATGAAGTTTTCTTGGCTATTTGTCTGGTGGTTTTTTTTCTCAATATTTTTGACTATTTTTAGATTTGTATCGGGTTTTTTTTATTGTATTTTTTGGCTTGATATCAGTTTTCATTTTGGCTACAAAAATAATTCTATAATTTGCTCTGGTGTTACAAATTGTTTTTGTATTCGTTTAATTGAAAAATTTTGAAAAAGAAAAAAAAAAAATAAAGACAATTGGCATGGTGTGGTTTTATTTTGATAGATTTTCAATGTTTCTTAAATTAATCTCTTAAGAAAAAAAGGGCGCAAAACTTTCTGTTACAACTGAAGCAAATTTCAATAGCCGGACATTCTAACGTCGAATCCGTGCAACAGACTTGAGAAACTTGTTTATGAAGATCATTTACTCTCACAGCTTTTGCCTGAATAATGCTTAGAGGTGGTCACTGAAAGAAATGTTTCTTTCTTTCAAGATGTTAGAGCTGATTTGAATCCCGAGCTCTCATCTAATAAGCCAACCCAATACCTACTAGACTACGGGGACTACAACTTCCAACTACCACAACTCATTTCTACAGAATTATTGCTGAACACAATGAAATCACATGTCGAAAAATGTTGCTTTTAGTTGCTGACTAGCAGCATTACGCCATTTACCAAGACAAACAATTTCAATTGGCGTTTATAGTAGAAATAAAATGATTGCCAATTGCCGAAAAAAAATTTCTATCATAACAAGTTTTCTTGCAAACTCTGTGGCCAAAAAAATTTTATTGCAAGCAAATGGTCTTGCAAAGTCAAATGGAAGTGAGTGATGGAAGTAAGACACGTTCTCCTTTTTAATATTTTTTTACTTTTAATGTTATTTTGGCTCAAAGATATCCTTTTAAAAAAATACCACAAAATCCTTTTACTGGCAAACAAAATGAAACAAGAAAGTATCGATGAATTTATTAAAGAAATGAAAACAAAAAAGAAACAACCACTGATGATTTTTTTTTTAAATATTTTTTTCCCTATAAAAGGAAAATGCGAAAGAAATTTTAGCAATTCTGAAATTTTATCAGGCAACTTTAGGCTTTAACGACTACAAGAAATACGGATAAAAAAAACAACCATTTTATTGATTTTCAATTTGGTAACACCAGTAACAGAGCCTGGAAAAATTTTTAAAATGCACTACAAATTTTCTGCATCTGTAACAGAAAGGCTGTAAAAGACTGTAAAATAAAACGGAAATAAAAAGAAATTTAACTGAAAAGAAAAATATTGCAGTTGAAATAGCAACAGCAAACAGCAAACAAAAAACAAAATAATTTTTTTGCAGAACTTTTTTATTTCTTTTTTACAAGAAAGATAGAGAAATATGTACATTTTTGCAACAAAATGTAGTAAGAAAAAAGGGGGAAAAAACAGAGAGAGGGACACATGGTTACTTTACACACGAGGTTTGCTCAGAAAATATGGTGTTGCTGGTTCATATAAAAAGTGTACGAGATTTTATATTTTTGAACGAAAAAATCGAAAATTATTGCTGAACGATCTGCAACGAACAACTTTAACCTGTAGGTCCCGGTACTCATAGATAAAAATTAACACACACACATTAACATTGCGAGAAGCTAGGCCGTAACCCTGACACAGTGTTGAATGATCTGCAAATACAAGTTCAAATCCCAGTAAAATTTGTTACCATTTTTAATTAATTTTGTTTCGTCATAAAATGTCTCAATTAGATCGGAACTAAAGTGAGTTTCGATTGTTTTTTTGTTATGATTTCTCAATCAAGAGAATAAATGTATCTTCTGTGGCTGTAATTCAAAAGACATCGCGAAACTCAACACTACTTTTAACAACATCGTACGTTATATATTCTGCTTGAGTAGATTTGACCATATCTCCCAATACTCAAATCGTATCTTTAATGTTTCCCTTAATAACTATCTGAAAATAAAAAATCTAGTTTTTCCTAACAAAATAGTAACATCAGAACACCCAAAATATCTTTATAATCGTTTAAGATTTATGAGATCTTCAAGGGAAGTGGTATATTGCAATTAATACATCACATTTCCTCACAGAAAATAGTCTAGAGGTGTTAAATCGCACGATTTTGGAGGCCAATTCACGTTGCCTTTAATAAATGAATTGTGACACGAGCTGCGTGACATGGTACGTCGTCTTGTTGAAACCACAACTTCTGCACATCATGGTTGCTTAACCGAGGAAAGAAAAAGTCACTAATCCGGGCACCATTGATTATAAAGTTTTGACCAGTAATGTTTTCAAAGAAGTAAAGACCAAGGGTTCCACCAAACACAGAAAAAATTATTGCAGGAATATTTTCAAACAAACGCTTGTTCAATTTTTATTTCGTTTTCAAATAAAGTTTTGTTTGATTCTATTAATAATTTTGTTTGAATGTATTTTAAAAGTATCAATGTTGATAAAACATGATATAAAGAAAACAAAAAAACAGAAATGTATTGCTTTGTAAATACTTTTGTTTGGTTTTAATATATTAGATGGGATATGATTCGCATTTAGTTTATAACTATTTTAACATAAGTATTTATAGTTCTGAATAACACCTTTGGGAAAAAGTCTCTTGACGAGTCTCTTAAACAGAGACGAAATGGCCATAGAGACATGTTTACCCCCAAAAGCATTCATTTCAAATTACATTAAAATAAATAATACAATAATAATATTAATAATACTATTAATAATAATAAAATATAAAAATAAATTATCATAAAAAATTTAAATTTGTAAAAAAATTATTTGAATTTTCTGTCAAATTTCTGAACATTATTTTGCTGTCTCGAATAATTATTTGTTCAATTTTGCATTCATTTTTAAACATTTTATTTTTTTAATTGGCAACTTTTTTCTCTAAAAACAAATTTTTTTTCAAAAAATATATTAATTGGTTTGACAAAATTTTTGTTTGCTTAGAGCAGTAATATTTAATAAAACTTTTATCTACTTCTATTAAATTTTTTCTTTGATTCTTTTTTGTGACTCCAATAAAAATGTTTATTGAATATCGCATCATTTTTATTGAAAATATCGCAATTTTTTTTCAAACAAAAAATTACAAATTTGTTGTTCGAATTCACAAATTTCTTTGTAGGACCGAAATTAAACAAAAAATTTATTAACTCAGTGAATTTCGTGTCTGAATCAAAAAAATAATTTTTTCTGTGAACACTCAGCTTTTCTTCATGTAACGGAGTCCTTATACCAAATATCGCTGTCTAAATGATTAAACAGAACTGGGGCATGACGTTTTTTTCTATACAAATTGTCAGATAAAAACGCTGGAAAATGCAGTCGTGAAATAGAATCTGTTTTATTTTGACAGCGATTTTTCTTATGATCTCATTTTTAGAAACAAATTCTCAACAATGTTACCACACTTTTATTAAATTTCATACATTTTATAATCAAACCCCATTTGTTTATTGTTGTTGGCAAAAAGAAAAATAAGAACAAAAGAAAATCGAAACAACATTTGAAAGTTTAAATAAATTAAAAACAAAAAATATTTTTCGCCATATAGGCAAATACATTTAATATACATAATATATATGAAATATATTGCTTTGGGGATAAGCATGTCTCTATGGCCATTTCGTCTCTGCTTAAGAGACTCGTCAGGAGACTTTTTCCCAAAGGTGGTAACCAAAAATACAAATACTTATATTCAAAAAGTTTAAACTAAATGTGAATCACATTTAGTATATAAAAACCAAACAAAAGTATTTACAAAGCAAATGTATTTGCCTATATGGCGAAAAATATTTTTTGTTTTTAATAAAAATATTTTCGTTTTTCCAATATTTGCTACAGGTTTTTGTGCTAACTAATTGTTGGCTAACTGTGGTGAACGGGAAGAATAGAATTTCAATAATTTTTAAAAACAGAAATGTATTGCTTTGTAAATACTTTTGTTTGGTTTTTATATACTAAATGTGATTCACATTTAGTTTATAACTATTTGAATATAAGTATTTGTATTTTTGGTTACCACCTTTGGGAAAAAGTCTCCTGACGAGTCTCTTAAGCAGAGACGAAATGGCCATAGAGACATGCTTATCCCCAAAGCAATACATTTCATATATATTATGTTTAAATAAATTAATAAATTTTGGAATTTGTTAAATAAAATGAGTGATATTTTAGTAAAAATAATTGAAAAAGTGTGTAAAGATGATTAAATTATAAAATATAAGTTCAATTCTTTGCAAAAACTCTCATAAACTTAATTTTTAATAGCTTTACATACAAGCAATGTAAAAACAATAAATGACAGTTCGTGAAGTTGTGGCCGTCGTTTTAATTTTTGGTCACGTTTTCTCTGAGACGTTTTTACCTGAAGTTGCGGTCGTATTCTGTTTAATCATTTATTTATTGACTCATCCATTCAAACAAAAAATACATACATTGGTAAACAAAATTCAGGATCAATAGCCATCTTGTTTCAAAATTAATTTGCGCAATTTGGAAATGTTGTTCAGCCAATAGTTTGTTTATGTTGAATTGCCGAACAAAACTAAACATACATCCCTTGACAGCTGACAGAACAGCTGCAGTTAAAAAAGTGTTGGCAATTTGAATGATAGCTCTAAAACTAAAAATCAGCTGTTATTAATTTTATTACCAACAATTATATGTACTTTTGCTAATACTTGCTATCTCTTTCATTTTAAATGGTAGAAAAATTGTTGAGCTTCTCCATATATTTCTGCCCCAAACCTCGTTTTCATACTAGAATGTGGATAACTTGTGCAACCAGCACTCGCTCTTTTTCTCTCTCTCTCTCTGCTTTCTGTGTTCACAAACTTTAAAACACTGTAACACAATTGCAACATATAAATTAAAGAAAAGGAAGAACAAAACTAAAGCCTACATATAGGCTTACAAGCACTGTTTTTGTGTTGTTTACTCATGCATTTTCTATAGGCAGCAAATTAAGCAGAAACTGACAGTTGCTGCTTTTGTGTTTTCGGTTCTCATTTTTGCTTGCCTATAATTTGCTTCCACTTGAAACCACTATTTTGAATAATTTTTTCATGTTGTAAAATATTTGTAACAATTGGAGGGAAAAAAAAACCGAATTCGTAACAATTTTTTTCCGTTGTTGTTCGTTTTAAAGGAAAAAAAAAAACTGCCTGATGCTGGGAGTCAGAAATTCTTAAGGGATTAACTGCAACAGTATAAAAAAGCAGTAGAAAAAAAAGTGCCTATAGAATAACTCCTGCTACTATCGTTGCCACTGTTGCAGTTGCTTTTACTGCAGTATTTTATTTTTAAAACGTCATTGGCTTAACACTTCTCTTTCCCTCGTTTTTACTATCTGTCTCTTTGTGTGTGTGTGTGATTTTTTTGCCCTTTTCCTGGCTTATAGTTTTAAGTTTTTATGTTTGTTTGTTTCGTTTTTTCCCCCCAGTTTTTTGCTATTTCGTCCAGGCAATTTTCAAGCCAAATGCCTTTAAAAGCATTGAAAAGCAATTTTGCGGCTAATAAATCCGATTTTTCTCTATCCATTTCGTTCGTTTGTTTCAGTTTGTCTGTCTTTGCCTTTTTTTATTATTTTTTTTATTATTATAAATTGTGCATTTGCAGCATTGACTCTCTGGCTTTCTATTGATACTGCCATTACCAATGCGTTTGATGCCACGGGAACCATTTACTGTTGCAACTGGCATACACTAAAAGTAAAGAGGAATGAGTGGAGGAATTGCTTTTTTTTTACAAATAAATAGGTCTCTGCTTTCATTCTAAAGTTAAATTTTATTTAACGAGAGTCATGTGATAAGTTTTAGAGATTTGCTTTTTTTTAGTGATACGCTGCTAGTGGTGATTACAGAAAAGCCAAATGCCTCAAGAAAGTTTTTATTGTTTTAGTTACGCTTCATAAAATGAACGAGTTCTCTAGTATGAAATAGCTCTGGTATATAGTTCAAGTTCATTTGAATTTATTGTGTTTACGAGCAAAACCAGTTCTCATGAAATATATACAGAGAGATACCGTTACGCTAACATGTTAAACGAACTATAACATTCAACTGCCAAACTTTTAACTGGAAACTTTTAATATCATTTATATATAAATTTAAGTTTTATTTTCTAAACTTTGTTGTCATAATTTCTGACTGATCTTTCCCCATCCACTACTGTTACTTAAGTAGACAATTGACATGTCAACGACGTTATGAATGTCCAGACAGCTTTTATAGTGTTTTGCCTTGGATTTTGTATGCATGGAGCTGCAAATTAAAATACGAAACGCAACATAAAAAGCGGCAAAACAAACACAATTACTGAGAAAGCCGCAGATTTTCCTAATTCCGATTATCCATCACTCTTTGCTATGTAATGAAATGCGAAAAGTAAAAGCCTTCTTTTATGTATCTTTCGAAGCAAAAGTCAATTGGAATTCGGTAATTCGTTTGAAACGAACGCAGAGTTGTATTTAAAATTTAGTTTAAAATGATGTAAAAAACTTGACAGCACTTGACTAAATTACCAGAATTTAAAAATAACATTTTAAAATTTAAGTAATTTTTTCTTTTAAATAAAAAGAAAGTGCTGTATTTTTTCTTTTTATTTGAGACTTATACTCAGGGGTAAACCCTTACTAACTGCTGTGCAATTTATTGGAATTTTTTTAGAAAGGACAGTACATATATTATTATTAATTATATTATTATTAAGCGCCTTAGGAACGAGACAAATTGCTGTGAATTGATCATTCAAAAGCCAACAGCAATTGCCTCATGTTGTTGCATGTTTATTGTGTGGTGAGTGCGTTCGCTAAGTAGGTTTAGCTGTTATCTGCTACTTCCCAGTAGGTGGCGTTTTTCTCCTTATCATTCCTTTTTCTTATTTACATTGGTTAGGGTGAAGTAGAGTGGAATGTCGAGGAGCGGTTTCTTCATAGATGGTCTTTTTGGAGGGGAGGGGGGAGGGACTTACTTTTTTTAATTATAACTTTTAAAAATAACCGCAAACTAACTTTTTCATTTTTCACCTTTGCTGGGATTTAAACCTCTGCCGTTTGAGTTTTGGTGCGAACGTTCCTACCACTATATGACGCACCCCACCTTCAATAAAGTCGGTGTTTAAATGTTAGCAATGAAAATATGTGACACGTAGAACCATGCAAATTTTAATCCGCTTTCAATTTAAAATATTTAAGTGATTTCAACAGAATTTTTCTTAAACAAAATATAACTTTTTATGAAATCAAATAATAAACTTTTCTAAATGCAACAGTTCTCTAAAGAACACAATCACTAGATTTAAAAAAAAAATTACAACAAATAAACGAATAAACTTTAAAACTGATACTGATAATTGTGCACATATATATCGACACATAATAAATAAGCACAGAACTGAAAAAGGAAAAACATGACAGTGAGTGACAAATAATATAAACAGATTGACGACACCACGGATAATAGTTATGTAAGATATTTGTTATGAAAGTTGTGATATTTTTCTGTTTGTGATTTTTATTAAATTTATGTTATATGTTTTAAATTGTATTGTAGTGATAAATTGTTCCCTGAGGATGATCAACGAGGTTGATCGAAATATTGGAAGAATAAATTAAATAAAGAAACACAAAATAAAGTGTTAAAATTTTTTAATTTATATATAAGAACCTCAAAGCCGAAAGTTTGTATAATTAACATAAAAAAATTATTTTAAATAATTTTAATTTTTGCCACCAAAATGTCAGCGGCACACAATGTTCTATGGAGCGGTGGGGGTGGCCGGAGCTTGTTAGGTATCTTTTGTTTGTTCTAGGAAGCCCATGTACTACATATAACGACTTTTGCTTTTATGGAAACAATTTTATGCAAAAATATCGATTTGGATTAATTGGGCGGTGGGCGATGGGCGTGGATGATTTTGATGAAATTCCACTATTTTCTTCATTTAGACAATATAATGCTCGGTGGCAACTTTCAATAATCTAGGACCACTTCTTATATATATTTTGCATAAACATTTATGAAGCCCCCATACCACTGTGTGGCGCCGTCCTGCTGAAATCAAGAAACAGTGATGGCAACATTAGCCAATTGTGGCCACAAAAAGATAGTAATCATGGCTTGATAATTTCTCGGTCGTGTAATTTCTCGATTTGGCGATTTTTATAGGAAAATCTTTTGGCAGCTACTGAGTGTTTCGTTTCGTTTTTTTTTTATATTTTAATTAAATATTGACTGACTCAGTTTGTTTTAATTGTTTTTTTTCGTAAACTAAAGAAAATTTTTTTATATTTTTAATTTTCTATTTTTTGTTGTTACTTTTTTATGCTCTGTTTATTGATTATTACTTGATTTCTTGCTGTTTATTTTTTCGTATGATTTTCAACACTTTTTTTATGATGAAAAACCAAAAGTAAACTTAAAATAATTATTTTTCAATTCTTTTATGTATTTTTGATATTTTTTTAATATGAATCTTGTTTGTTAATTATTTTAAATCATATTGAGTTTTTAATGTTATTGTTTTTGCCAATTATTATTGCAAAAAAAAAATAGTTTTTTCTTTAACAAATGAATCAATATCTCTTCCAAATAAAAACTGTTGTACTGTTGCGTGTTTGAATTAAAAAACGAAAAATTATTAAATAATAATATGACTCTGTGTGTTTAATTGTGTTAATTTTTTTGTGGTGTTTAGAAATAACAATTAAATTTAGTTGTTTGTTTTTTCTTTTTAAATATTTATTTTGTATTTTGGTTTAAATGGTCTCAGTCACCCTACTTTCCTAAAAAGTAGTCATCTAATCTTAACATAAAAACTACATAAGCCCTTAGTTTGCCTAGAGTTTATTTATAATACTCTATCTAAACTGTTGTCAACTTTCTACTAAACAAAAAGGTGTTAACTATAAAATTTATACATACAGGCATACATAATTGGCCATTACCACCCTGTTTTAGAGTTACAGCCGAGCTTCTCGCAGTACTCATGTTGTGTGTGTCAATTTAAAGTCGAATCTGAACGACAGACTTGAGAAGCTTTTTCATGGCTTTTGCCACAAGACTGCTAAGAGTTAGTCACCGAAAGAAATATTCATTTTTTTTTTAAGATGTCAGAGCTGAGGTTTGAACCCTGAGCTATCGTCTTAGTAAGCCAACACACTAACCACTACACGATGGCGACTACCAACAATTTATTTATTGACATCGCTTTTTCAGAAAATTTCAAAATGCTTGAATTTTAAAGAATTTGTATTTTTTTTATTTTAAATATAAATTTAAATGTCTTAATCAGAGATGATTTGAAAGAAAAATGGTTAAATTGATTAATTGATATATGAAAAGTGGCAAGTGTATTGAATTGTGAGTAAATTCCGTGCTAACGAGCTGCCAAGCCAAATCAGTGGGGCGAATTAAAGCATTCGATATCGAGCGAAATTTCATATAATTTTAAAAGAGTTTACCTTGAAATTTCGCTTGATATGGAATGCCGTAATTTGCCCCCAGTATGCTAGGTGGCATCTTGTTAGCCACTTCGTGAATAGGGCCGATGGCATTTAAGAGAAATATCATGCAAACCATCGTTTAATCATTTCTAAAAATGCAAATTATAACATGTTTTGAAAATTCTTATTATAAATAAAAAATAAGTAATAAAAAATAAAAACTATATAAACTCTTATGTTCAAAAAGTTATAAACTAAATGAGAATCATATCCCACTTGGTAAATAAAAACAGGAGCATTTACAAAGCAATACATTTCTGTTTTTGAAAAAATTCAAATTCCCTTTTTTTCTGTTTCACAATAGTTAGCCAACAACTAGTTGGCACAATAACCTGATGAAACGATGATTGAAACGATTTGGGAAAATGTCTTCTGACGAGTCTCTTAAGCAGAGGCAAAATGAATAAATAATTCATATCCATTTTGTAAGCCCGTTTTTGTGGGTCAATCACGCCTAAACGATTGAACCGATTTTGTGGAAATTTTGGAACATAGATTGCTTGAACCATCGAAAGTAAATAAATAGTAATTTTTGTATATCTTGAGATTTTTTGAGGCTAAAGTTTCCGAACTTAGTCCCAATGACTTCATATCTCAATGACTTCATATCATCAATCAGAAAGTAAGTGTAATTGGACAAGTGGGCGTGGTACCTCCCATACAAACTAAATACTGATTTTTGTACATCTTAAGAACCGTTAAAGCTTAAGTTTCTAAATTTGCCCTGAACGACTACACGATCGATCAAGGAAAATCATCATCACTTCACAAACAAGTTAAATCCCAGCAGAAAATACAAGTAAGTTATTTTGTAAAGGAGAAATTTTAACAATCACTTACTACTGGGCACCAATAATGCATGATTTTTATATGAAATGAGCCGCTAAAATGCAATAGAAATGCAAATTTATTGCAACCAGTAAGAAAATAGTTTAAAAAATCAAAAATAATACCTTATCCTGTAGCATATTTGGAAGCTTTAATGTATAAAAAACGATATAATACTTCCATTATTACTTAGAATTTTATTTATTGCTTCCAAATCTTAAAAATTTTCTGCTGGGATATTGATTTCTTTATATCTTGAAAAGTGTTGAAGCTAAAGTTACTGAATTTCGTGTAATTGATTTCGTAGTTAATTAAAATCATCCGTAGGAAAAAGGGCGGACAAGTAGGCGTGGTATCTCACACATAAACTAACTTTTAACTTCTGTGTATCTTAAATCGGTTACAGCTAAAGGTTCTTTTGTCTGAATTACTTCGCAGTCACTAAAAATCATTAATCAAAAACTGAGGACAAATGGTAGTGGTAAGCGTGGCGAAGTACGCGGGGCTAAGGCTAGTAAATAATAAAAAAAAAATAAATTCATTGGTCATTAGCACTGCAAAAAAAAAATATTCGATCTTTTTCCAACAACCCGACAATTATTTCTTGGTACAGTTAATACACCTACTGAAGTGTATTATGCAGCCGACTTTAACCGATGGAAAAGTTTTTACAGGAATTTTATTGTTTTTGTTTTATAAATATTGTTGTTGTTGTTGTTTTTGTGGTTTCCTTCATATTTAATACATAATTTTGGTTTGAAAACAATAAAACCTAGAGCCTCAAACACATTAAAACAAAAAAGAGTTGAAAAAAATTAAACAAAACTTTAAAGAGTCCAATACTACTTGTACCAATACCGATTATTAGAAAGCCCACTGCACAAAGTACGAGGAATTATGCAATAAAACCTGATGACCAAATGACCACTGCATTTAACATGGTAGTTTCTGGTGAGAAGGTAGATACATGGCTGGCATTTGTCTTTTTCTGTAATGAATAATTTATATTTTATTGTCTGATATGTTGGTTTATTTAGTTTTTAAATAAATTTAATTATTTGTTATATTTATTATGTATTATGGTTACAAAAACAATACCCTTAACAAAAAATTTAATTTTTAATTGAAAACTATTGCCTGTGGCAACCAAAAATCCTTTTCATTACTTTTAATATTTTTTAAATAAAATTTTATGGCTGGAGAAGGGTTTTAAAATTAAAATCTATTTTTTTATGGTTTCGAAATTTTATTAAAAAATAAAATTTTATTTTTTAATTGTGTTTTTGAAGTCTTTAAACAAATAAAACGTGATTTTATGTGGATTTTGAAAGCATAAAAATTTTTCATAATTTTTTTTTATTTTAAACTGTTTTTCAATTATTTATATTAAAAAATAATAATAATTCCACACGTTTTATTTACATATTTGTTAAAACATTTTCAGCTCCATTTAACCCTTTCTTTTCATGATAGATCTTCTTCGCGTTTGATAATACTCTAGTTCAGAGTTATTATTGAAATTTAAAAAAAAATAATACTAAAAAATATAAAAATTAAATGCCAATAATTTAAATTTGAAGATGATCACGAATTTTTTATTGTCAACGTTTTTCATACTCTACATTCTACTTCAGTTAACATTGACAATTGAAGGAAACTGTCAATCTTTTTTTTCTAGTTATAAAAGTGTATGTAATAGGTGTATTCACTTAAAAGACAGAAATTAAAGTGAACAAATTTAAAACATTTTGTAGACAGAGTTTTATATCTTTGTGTCTGAAACTAATATGTTACATTTATTGCGAGAATATAATATTGAAAAGGATGTGTGAGAGCAAATTCGAGGCAGACAATTTAATATTCTCTGCGACATAACTCAAGTCGCTTACACATATGCCGAAAAATGTTTTTTCGGCACTACAAGAGAGGTTAAAAATTGTTCGCAATCGGATTGGCAGTGATAGTTCTTTAGTTACTTTCTTTCGCAGTACGATAGAAAATGTAGTCGCATTATTGTCGGTAAGATTTTACAAAGTTCTACTCCGAATCAAGTTTTCCCACATATGAGCAAATTTAGAAGCTTTATATGGAGAGAAAAACAAAGTGATTACGCTTTGTCGTCAAATATTTGCTCAATGTTAACTGTTAATATTTTGAATATAAAGCCAAATATACATATATTCACTTTGAATGGGCGTCGCACCGCCCAGTTGGAATTTTTGATATTTACACAGCCTACAGTTTCTTCCAGGCACACCGAGAGATGTTGTAAAATTTTTAAGAAGAACTGTTTAGCCGTTGAGCTGTCTATAGACTTCAAACAAACCTACAAACATACTCATTTTTGTGTATAAGATTTTACGATGTCGAAAGAATTCATTCGCCCGCCTTCTAAGCGAACGAAAATTGATTTGGACTTCTCTTTATTAGATTTTGTTAGATATGATGTCAAAAGAAACTCTAAGTGAATGAAAGCAAGGCGAAATATATAAAAAAGAGTTCGGTATTCTTGCAAAGCTGATAAGGCTATGCAGAATGACGTTGAGCAACTTCTGCAGCCCCGTCAAGGTGGGAAAAGGACCTCTCCGAACCTTTTAATACCGTGCGAGGCTTTAGACTAGGCAATCCCTTATCCGGCGACCTCTTCAATTTCGTCATGGAGAGTGTTCTTAAAACGGCGGGTGTGCATCGTAATGGCACTGTTTTTAACAAAAGTGTTCAGCTCCTTGCGTATGCACACCTTGCCTAGGCATACCAAGTGAGATGTCATCTCAGCCTTTAATGCTATTGAACGGGAGTCTGCTAAAATGGGAAGTACATGTTGTCGACGAGTAGGGACGTTGACCGTATCGGCTCACAGGTTACAGCCGGCAACTATACATTCGATGTGGTCAAGGTGTTCATCTACCTTGGCACCGCCAATACCAGCAAGAATGATGTCAGTCTGGAGATCAAACGAAGAATCACACTGGCCAACAGGTGCTACTACGGTCTCGATAGGTAGTTTATTAACAGAGCTCTCTCTCTCGTGCGACGAAATTAACACTCTACAAGTCGCTTATTCTTCCGGGGCTTCTTTATGGTGACGTTGGACGCTGTCTTGCGCCGATGAAGCGGCCCTAGCACTACCAAACCGTACACCCGCCCAAACAACCCAGTTATTGCATGAGACATTTTCCGATCGCGATTTGACGATGTCAATTAGCTGCCTCGTTTTGGTAATTTAACGCCGTTGGATTATTTTCTGCGAGGCCATTTGAAAGACCCGGTTTATGTGAACAAACCACAAACGTGCTAGAGGTGGACATAATATTCCATTATTAGTTCTCATATTTCTACTTTATTTTGGTATCAGTTAAACTGAATTTGCCTAAAAAAATGGCTCAAAAAGCCAATTTATTTCCCGTTCTTTAATTTTCCCACCTTTTATAAGGTTTTACAATTTCAAAATAACACATTCTTTCACTTTAAGCGAAACAAAATTGATTTGAATTTCCCTTTATTAAAAGATTTTGTTAAAATGTGTATTATAAATTATTTGAGTTTCCTTCGCGTTTCTCTGAAATTTTGTTCTTTTAAACCATGAATTAAGCTACTGGTATAAGCTCTTGAATTTGATAATTTTCAAACTGTTGTATAAGTTCAGAAATATAGTATCCTATACAGCTGGAGCTATTAGGGACAAATTCCCTTAGCTGTATTACGAATCTCCCAAGACTTAAACCACATATAAACTATTGGCAGCAGGTTTCTTTTAAAAATTAAGTTGAAAACAATATATTCATATTCCGAAATGTAGTATTAAAAGTTTTCATTTAGGCTTTAAAAATATCTTATGTGCGCTTTTTGACAAAAATTTAACATTTAATTGCTTTTGGTGAATACCCCTATAATTTTTTTTTTTGTGTAGCAGTCTTTCATAAATTTATTTCTTTAATTTTCCGCCAAATAAATCATATCAATCGCTGTTTTTTTTTTCTTTTTTTGTATCCATTGAAGACAGGGTTTCTACTATTTATGGCCATAAACAGGCTTATATAACGGCATTGCTTTTGTAAGTTTTTTTTGTGTTTTCTGTTTTTATTCATATCCATCACCACCTTAACATGTCACAGAGACATGAAAATGTTGTATTAAATACTGCAGAAGGTGTTCGAAAAATGCAAAATAATTGGTAACGAAGTGCAAAATGTTTTTAATGTTCATTTATAATCACGTTTTTAATACGATGTTGCCGTGAGATTATAATTCGATGCTGTTTATTGAGAAATGCTATAAAAAAACTTTTGGTGCTTAAAAAAGAATATTCATACTCGTATGATGATAACCTTTATCACAAAAGCAATAAATCTTAAATATTTAAAAGCGTTAATTTTTCTAAAGTGGTACAAAAACCAAAAAGTACAAAAAGAAAAGTACAAAAAAGTACAAAAAATAAAAAAAAGTACTTTTTATTTAATGCTTAAAAATCTGCTATTTTTAAAATAAAATATAAATTTTGGTTAAAAAAAAAATACCAATTTTCATAAGTTCTTAGTACTTTACAACTTAAATAAATGCTAAGACTGTGCTTCTATAGCAACGGAAAATATAAAAGCGGTCTATCATTGCATTAGTAATAGTGAAATGGGTCAAATTTATTATACTTTGTTTATGAAACGCCTCCATCCATCAATAGAATTTATTCGTTGTTTTCAAATTCGTTTTAATTTTTTTTTTCTATTTTTCTTTTGTATTTTTTTTCTACAGAACCCAGGACCCAAAAGAGTATCTCTACTGTGTTATGTTCTGTTGTAAAAATCCTAAAATAATATTATTTTTTTCCATGATTGGTTTGGGTTGGTTGGTTGTTTGTGCCAGTGGTGAAAAATTGTGGGGTTGTTGAATGAAAGGTAAAGGCAGTACAAGAAAATCTTGGTATTGCATGTGTCATGAAAGTTTGTTTGATTTTTTCCACGATTCTTATGCGCTGTAGAGCTCTATTTTTATTTAATTTTTTTCTTATTTTTATATATTTTTTTAATTAAATCGTATTTAAATAAAAGAAAATATTTTTATATATTTTTTTCTGTAGTCCTCGGAAAATAAATTGAAATTGAAAATCAAACCCAGTTTAAGGGAAATAAACAATATGTGTTCATGGTCACAAGCACATACACATTTGGAAATTTTTGGCTTTTTAAATTTAAAATTTATTTAAAAAAATATATTTAAAGAACTGCAGTTCCAATTGCTAACAACGCCTACAAAGAAGTAATAATTTAAAATTTTTTTTAAAAGTATTTTTTTTTCAAACAAAATGGTACTTTTTTTTTAAAAAAATATTGCTTTTTAAAAGACCGTTATACATACATACATAATTGGCTATTACAACCCTGTGTCAGGGTTTCGGCCTAGCGTCTCGCAGCACTCATGTTGTATGTGTCAATTTTTATCCAGGAGTACCGGGACCTACAGTTTAAAGTCGACTCCGAACGACAGATTTGAGATTTTTCATGGCAATCAATAACTCCCAGATCTTTTGTCAGAAGACTGCTGAGAGGTAGTCGCCGAAAAAATAATTTTTATCATATTTCTTTTTTTCAAGATATCAGAGCTAAGATTTGAACCCGACGCTATCGTCTCAGTAAGCCAACACACTAACCATTAGACCACGGCGACTACAACGTATCTTCCTTAAATAGAAGCATCTAAACTCCATTTTTCTTTTTTTTTTCTTCTAAACCATAATTTACTTTAATTTTGAAAAGTATACTTTTAAATGCTATATGCTTTCTATTTAATCTGAAGCATACTTTTTGGCTGAATATTTTGATTACATTTTATTTATTTAAAATAAACCAACAAAACTTTTGAACAAACAATAAATAAAAACTACTTTTAAAAAGCCATTTAATTTAATATTGTAGTTTTTGAAAATAAAAACAAAAAAGTGAAAAAAATTAAACTTTTCTGTCAACTGTCAACCAATTCACACTTCCCAATCTTTGCTGCTTCTCTCTCCTTTTCTCTTGCATGGCAGTATATTTTATTTGCCAACACTTTTTTTATTTGCTCAAAAAATCGCGTGCATTAAACATGAAAGGAAGTGCAGCTGCAGAAAGAAAAGTTGTGAGAAAAAACAATAACAAAATAAATTTTTAAGTTTTGAGAGTATGTGTGTGAGAAAGAGATAGTGAGCGAGAGTGAGAGAAAGTCTGATAGGGACAGGAGGAAAAAAGGAAGGATTGTTTATTATTTTGCCATTATAGTTTTTGTCTTGTTTAAGATTTTTTTGTTTATTTTTTTGCAATCAATATACAGTGGCACAACACAGTCATTGAACAAGTGTTAAAATTAAGTAAAAAATGGTAGAATTCATTTATTTAAAAAAAATTTAATACATTTTGTTGTTTTGATATGAGGAAGACTATACGATGTCGTCTTTGAAATACAACATTCCAATACAATACACTGCATGTGTAGGGGTTTCCCCTGAGTATTGGTCTTAAAAAAAGTATAGTATTTCTCGAATAATTGCCCCACTCTTAATTGCCTGTCACGCTTATTTCTTGTACAAATCTAGCCATTTAACTCTATTCACTATGTTATGTTGTTTTGTGACGAGCTGCTTTTCCATTATAGCCTTTCTTAAGTAGAAATGTTGGTACTGTCTTCGGGCTGCAGCTTTTATTGATGAGTTTAGGTATTTGATTTTCCAGATTAGGAGCTCTTATTTTAGGCCTTTTTTTAAATTTGTTAGAAAATCCATTCTTTGTTGGCATTTGTAAACAATTAACGGCTTCCAGATTTTGGTTTGCTTTCAATAGATTTTGTTCAATTAAATAGGGATTGTTGATTTGGGTGTTCCAAGGGTGTCCGCCGGGAAGGTATACTGCTTTGCCGCTATTTTGGTAAACTTTAGTCTTGACAGTTCGTATTTGGCAGTCGTAAAGTAGAGACGTGGCAAATTTTTTATGGAAAAATATTCGGTAAACCAGCGTCTTTTAATCCTCAAAACATTTTATCAAAATCAATCATCGATTACTGTGAGTTTCAGGAAAAAATCATAATGGGTGACGAGGTACATTTTCATTTGAATGGATATGTGAATAAACAGAATAGTCGGTTCTGGCCAATGGAAAACACTCAAATTGTTCATCAGTCATCTTTGACAGTTTGGTATGCAATTTGGTCAGGACCAACCATTGGACCTTACTTCTTTGAAACTAAAAACGGCTTAACGGTAACTGTCAATGAGGAGCGATGTTTGCATTTTAAGGGTTATTTTAATATATAAAACTTTAAGGCACCAAAAATCGAAACTTTATCCGACGACTTTATTGATTCACTGTATACTTTCCCTCTCTTTCATACTTTCTTTATATTACTGGTAAACATTTAAATATGAACTATACTGCAGCAAAAAAAAAAAAAAAAAAAATAACACGGCTGTCATTCATGTATTCATAAGCTAGAAAATAATTTATAACCTCCAAAATATGTACTTCTTATACGTGCATATGTATGAGTGAATTTATGTGTATATGTACGTGTTCCAAGGTTTTGTTGTTTTACACTTTAGCTTTTTTGTTTTTATTTTTATTGTTGCAGTAGCTTCTCTTTCTAGGAACGTAAAAGCAACAATCATTTGTATGCATATTCGTACAGAAGTGTGCATGAGGTGTCGTGTTTATTTATTATTTTTATATATTTTTCTTAAAGTAGGTAACCCAGTCATACACATTGATTTGTGTTGACATCCTCAATTGTAGTAAAACAATAACACAAATACACGAAAAGGAAACGAAACAGAAAAAAATCATAAAGAAAACAATGAAAAGTTTTATTTAAACTCCCTATTGTTGTTCTGTTCTCTCTCTCTCTCTAATTGAAATATATAAACATATACAAGGACTACAAAAGTGAGCGAAATTTATGTTTGGGTGGGGGTGTTTATGGAAAATAATAATAAAAAATGCAAATGAATGAGTTTATTGTGGTGTAAATAAGTGATTAATAATTAATGCGTTTTCTTGGTTACTGTAAATAATGAAAGGGATAATTAAGGAGAGAATGTTGCATGTGCAGTCATTTGTTTATGCGTTGAAAAAAAGAAAACAAGATTGTATTGAAAGTGAGGTTATGTTTTTATTTTTCCTTTCCTTTCTTGTGCAAAAATATTATTTTTAAAAATGTTAAGGGACGTTGTATTAATTTGTAATTAATAATATACTCAGCATGATCACAAGCTTTTGGCTAAAATAAAATGAAAATGACGACCACTCAGTAACAAGTAACTAGACCTTTGACGACTTTGTTTTGAGGACTGTAGCAAGGAAAAGTAATACAGACTTCCGTGTTGGTTTCTGTTTTATGGCCACAATGCTTTAATTTGAAAGGAAAACGAATAAAACGCAAGACGGTTACGAAAAGGAGCGGTTTTCAGTTAAAAAGCCTTTTTTGCGATGTCGAGTGAATCCCTTTAGTTCGTTTTCTAGGCGAAATTTATTCGATCTTGTTATTCATTACTTTCGTCTTGCTATCGTTCGCTGATATTTTCTTTCGACATCATAACTTAGGCTAGAAATTTTCATTATTGGGAATGATTTTTGTGTTATTTTACCGGTCGGCAACAAAGAACTAGACTTTTGACGATGTAGTGAAACCACAACGAGTACCATGTTTTTAGATTTGCATTAAGGAAAAGCAATATTGAATTCTGAATAGCAACGGTTTCAGTTTAATAGCCTATTTCACGATCTCGAATGTATAGCTTTCGGTCGCTTTCTAAGCGAAAAATATTCAATTTTGTTCTTTACTACGCTCACCTTGCTATCGTTGGCTGATATTTTCGTTTGACATTGTGAATTAGGCTCTACCAATCTGTCTTATGATATCGAAAGAACGTTTTTGTTTGTTTACTGGCTGTGCTTGACTTATCGTCGTGCAGGAGTTTCTGTGCTCTATCCGCCAGTTGATATTTTTTATATAACTCGATTTAATGATGCCACTTTAGATTTTCGACCCAAAATTTTTCAAGTCTGCAATCCGTTTTCGGATAATCTCGTTCAGTCTCAGAGATAAATAGCCGAAAATGGATTGCAGATTTTAAAAATTTTTGAGTCAAAAACGTAAAGTGGCATCATTAACTCCCGCACTATGTTATGCTATGGTAGCAAACGAAAAAATTCTTTCGACATCTTGAAAGTTTGCATTTTTGGCAACGATTACGGTGTATGTGGAAACTCAGGGTTATTTATCATATTGACTTAAAAGAACTTAAGGAATAAAAACAAAAGAGTCTTTACTTGTGTCATCAGGATAATTTATGCTTTGCTTTGATTTCTTATTATTCTTTAAATATCAAAGCCACACTAAAACAATGCAATAGAAAATATTCTAGCAGAGAATTAGAGTGAGAAAAAGAAGTGAAATGACCAAGAATAATACATGTACTCGTAAACAAATGTATAAAAGAATAATGTAATGCATAATGAGAATATGAGTGAGGAAAGCAGAGAGAAAATGCCAGCAAACAGCCTGCCATAGAATAGAATTATTAATTACAACACAAATAAAAACAAACAAACAAACAAACAAGCAAACAAAGCAATAAAAGACACTTAAAGAAAATTAAAAAACATGAAAGCAAAAGTGCGAAAAAAAGAAAATGCAAATGAATGCGAAGGAATAATAAATAAATGACGTTTATTTTAGTGTTGCCAGTAAAACAAAAAAGAAAAAGAAACAAAAAATGGTCATCACTGTAAATGAACACATTCTTTAAATAGAATGATGGGCAAATGAAAGATGGGGAAAACTGAAAAAAAGAAAAATCATTCTTTAGAAAATTAAAAAAAAAACAAGAGAAATGAAAATTTGTAATTTTTAAAACTAAATGTCACATAATTTTTCACTATTGCGAGTGTCAGCTACTGCTAAAAGAAAAAAAAAAACAACCAAGTGACACTTTTTAATGATGAACAATAATTTCTTGCAACACGACAGGGAATTTTGTATGCAGGAAGTACATATAAATCAATCAATGAAGAAAACTTAGCTGTACAGACAAAACTTGCAAATCAGTTGAAATGTATTTGCGAAAGAAGTTGGCTAAACTCACACTCAGAAAAAAAAGTGGTAGAAAACTACCGAAATTGATACCATTTGGTATTAAAATTGAGTTAAGACCGTTTGTGCTTACTTCGTTAACCGTTGGTATCGATTTTTTCTTTTTTTTTTTATTAACTTATGATATTTTTATACAATTGTTAGCGATTTTACTACCGGTTGTTCTTGATTTGTTAACTTATGGTATTTTGTGTCATATGTTCTTATTTTAAGCTTGACTTGGTACTAAAAATTAATGAAATATTTTTCACAATTTGTTCTTAATTTGATACCCTTCGTTAATAATTTTAGAACGCCTTTTTTCCCTCTGTGCATGCTATGCTGTTTGAACAGAATTCAGTTCTTCTATATTTTCACCAAATGTTAAGACTCCTTAAGACTCAAAAAATCTCCGTTAAGCTCAAATCTTTATTAAATTAAATTTATTTAATTAAATTTTTAAGTTACGGGCAAGAACTGCTTGAAATAGTAGTAGTTTAAAAATATTGGCTATGATTCTCTAGGCTCTATTAGTCAATATGACCTTCAATAATGGATGTTCATCAAAAGAAATCCACTGTTTTAAATGTTTTTTTTTCCAAGCTTGGGCCGTCTATAAACCAAAAAGCACAAAATGCCTGTACCAGTCGCGCTAATGGCTTTTCTTTATAGAAATGATCAAAAGAGGCATCATTCACCCGCTCTTTCTCTTTTCATATCATTTACAAACGAATTCTAAATAAAAATTTCCCGGTAATTCTTTTCCTTTTCTTTTTTATACAATGTAAATTATATGAGAAACATAAAAGAGGAAAAAAAAACTGACTGCCTGTGGGCACATTAAAAAACCTACGTTTTGAAAAGAGGCGTGGCAAATTATTAAGAACCAACCCCTAAAAATAATCATAAACGACTAAAATTTTTCAATTATTCTACAAAAAATACGTTCACTTTTTAAGATTCATATACTTGGGATACTACTTAAGCTACTTCGTGCTAAATATTGGCTTGGTGGAAAGGGGCGTGGTCTTTAAATAAAAAATAAATGTAGTAAATCTTAACAAAAGATCGCGTATGTTCTCAAAAACGAACTCAAATAAAATTAATATCCGCGGTTTTTCAAAGTCAAATAAAATTTCATTGCGAGAATTATTTTAAAGTTTTCGTATTCAAGGAATTTGAAATTAATGGTCGGAGAGAATCAGAATGAATGAATCAGAATTCATATTTAAAAATTGTAGCAGTTTGAAATTAAACGTATAATTCAATGGGTTTATACTAGTGCTGTCAAATAGTATTGAGTATTTTCATTTGGGTACCCAATACTACTCAATACTTTTTACGGATTTTATTTTTAAGAGAAAACAATTTCATAAAGTATTGTGTTTTGAGAACGAAATTTGTTTGGCCGTTAAAATTAACCTTTTCCATATAACTTCGAAGAAAAAATACAACTCTTAAAGTATTGAGTAGTTACTTTTAAGTATTGAGTACCCAAAAATTAGTACAAATACTCGATACTCGGTACCCATTACTCAATACTTTGCCAACACTAGTTTATACTTGGAATTGTTGTTGGAATTTGCCGGTTTCTTAATAACATGCGCTAAGACACTATTCGTTATCAAATACCAAAAGTTGCTCCTGTACCTTTTGAAAATGAAGAAACCATTTAAATTGACCATTTGAAGTTGTATTCCTTGGGTCTCCGGAGTTGTTAAAACCATATATTTTCTTAAGAAAAAAATGTATAACTTTCTTCCCTCCAAAAGGCGTCTTTCATGTAAAAAATTTCTTAAAAACATGTTCTCTTTTTAATGGAAACATAATGTGAAAAATTAGAAAACAGTTTTTTTTTCTTTGTTCCATAATACCTTCCAACAAAACCAAAACAATGATGCAATCCCAACAAAAATAAAAACAACATCTACATCATTATCCTTGCGATTGTAACCAGAACAATGAGTGTCATTTTCTTTTCATAATCAACGTTAATCCCTCTTAATGTCAAACTAAACAAAACCAGCCATCCATAACCGAAAAAAAAACCAACCATTCAGTGACATCCTCCAAACGCCACATTTAATGAATGCGTCTTCGTTGTCGTTTTAGCCATAAAAAAAATATTTTAATTTTGTATGCAATTCACAGGCAGTGAAAAAAACAAAAATATGAAAACCACTGACAATATTTGTGGGTGGCATCATTAGCTTATTTTCTTATCAGGGGACTTAAGATATACAAAAAAAAGTGAAAGAAAAAGAAATTTAAATTAAACCCTTTCATTTATATTTCGTCAGCTTTCTAAACAAAAACAAAAATAAAAAAAAAAGTTGTGACCAACAAAGAAGGCAGCATAGAACAAATAAACGAAATTTTATAAAAAGACTTCATAATTTTGATTGACAAATGTCTGTCAGAGAAAAAGCTCCAAGTAGGGTAGCTAAGGGTTCTATCACCAACTCACTGATTAAAGTAGCTGATGAAATGACAGCTTCAGAAAGGTAATTATTTTAGGGGGGGGGGGGGGGGTACTACTTACTATTTTTTTATTACAGTCGGTTAAAACCAATGATTTTTGGCTTCAATATTTGTTGTGTGTGGTAAATGCTTTAAAAATAAAACACTACTTTGGAGAAAATTGTAAGAGTTTTGTTTTTAATTTTGCAATGACAACCAATGGCTAAGAAGATGACTTAGACTTTGGCCTGAATTTTAATGCAGGTCGTGTCTGTTTCGGAAGGACGTTGAACAAAATGTTTTAATCCCTGACCATTATAGGGTATTACATAATTCAGCCATACAGATAAATTAAACGAAAATCTAAAGATTATTATTCGTTGACATTCCAAAATGGGCACAGCAGCAAATTGACTTTACCGGCGTTTTCTTTTCTACCAAAAACTATAGTCCTATTGCCTTGTTCTCCTCTTCATTTTGTCAAAATATTGTCTCCTCTTTCAAATTTTAAGAAAAGAGATTTGGAACGCTCATTTAAGCAGAGTGGGCAAACAAACAAAACATTTCGCAAACGTTACCACAAAGTCATAAACTTTAAAAATTTTTTTATATCGAATTGTACATGAGCAAAACCAAAACAAATACTTTCTAAATGAGAAAAAGCGCAAACGAAAAAGTTTCGCTTTTTGCGCTTTTGCTTGCTTTGTTATTCCGTTACATTCGTATAATTTGCTCTTTTTCTCTTCTTCTTTTATTTTTCTTCTCATTAATTTTTTGTTGTACCTACGCACATTTGAGTTAGTGTATTTGTAGTGCTCAAAACAAAAACAATATACAAAGCTAAGTGGGACAATCGCTCTCACCGTTTTTGTTTTGTTTTTGTTTTACTCATTGTAAAGAACAAAACAAAATGAGATCAAACGTGTCGTTTTGTTTATTTTTCTACTCTGCAAGTAAGTCTTAGACACACTAAGAACGAACGTAATTCTGATCTCAAGTAAAAATTTCAGATGTAAGGCTTTTCTTACGAGTCATTGTTATTTAAGAGTGCTCTTACGAATTCCATTATAAATGTAGATGTTTGTAGATTTGGCTTTAAGGCTTTAAAAACAATGGAAGACATATTCTGTGAATATTGCATTCTTGATAGATTTAAGTAGAGAACCATATAACTTCTCTGGCGGATGCCCGTAATCAGAATAAACCTTTTAGGTCTATTGAACGAACAGTAGACTAAAAGCAACGCACAAGATCTTGAGCAATAAAGTACCTCGAAACTGTGTTCGATCGGACGTAAATAATATTGGGCTGCGTGGTATGTAACGCCCTTCTTTTACAACCATATGTCTTTTAGCTTCATATCGTCTACTTAGAAAACGCATCTTAAACGCAGTTGGCAATCATTGCCTTACACCGCTAACGGCCTAGTTAACATGAAACTCATGCGTTCTACAGTTCATATCACTCATTTTTCTATTGAACCCTTTCAGATCTCATGTTGTTTCGGTTTTTTCTCTCAAATTTAAAAATTTTATTTGCAGACCATATCGTCGCAAGAATTAAAGAACGCTGTAACTGATAAAAAATTTAAAATACGTTTTTCGCATCATTTTTATCAGAAAAAATACGAGTCGATTGGTTCCGGCCCCAGATTTCTATGATAAAAAGATATTCACTTACGCCGTCTGCTTTTTGAAAAATACCAGTGTCTTCTTTCTATTTTCATACAGGTTTTTTGGCTCTTACGAGAAAAAGAAAACGTGTTGAATATTCCAAAATGGCAAATAACCTGCAGGCAATCTATCAGCCCAATTCTAAATAAAAATTCCTCGGGAGTTTTTTGCCTCTCCCATTTTGCCCATATAAATTCAATTGTAAAAATAGGAAAGGGAATAAATTTCCCGGGGAATTTTTATTCAGAATTGGGCTGTATGAGTTGGGTTTGCCTGAACAGAGTCGAATTTAATATGCACAAGACTCAATATTGTTTTATCAGGCATAATCCTGGTAGTGATGATATTGAGAAGGTGGATGCTTTTGCTGTTCTGCGCATGATAATTACCTGTGGTGTTCATTAGACTGATTAGAATATTCGAGTGTCGAAAGAAGCATTCTTAAGTTCTTAAAACGGTGCAAGCAATACTTCACTTGATTTGATCTTCTTTTCGCTTACAAGACCTTTATCAGACCACAAATGGAATACAACTCTTATTCATGTTCCGTTGCTTAAAACATGAGTACTTGAAAGGGCGTAGGTGTTTATCCAAAACGGTAGGTTAACCAACTCTATCCACTCATTGAAGCAGTGGCGCAATGTAGCGTGCATGTCACTCTTCTATCGCTATTACCACTGGCAGTGCTCTGATGAAACAACAGCATTAATTTCAAAGAAACGAATATTCTTACGGTCTACTCGTACCTCTCAAAGGGGAAATCGTTTTGTATTTGATACTCTACGGAATCGCACAGTGCATTATAGAGAGAATTCTTTCTTTAGCCGCACTTTGCGTTTATAGAAAGTTTTTGCTGTCAATTACGATGTTAATGAGTTCAAATCAAAAGTCCAAAAACACTACTCAAACATTCCTTGATTCCATAACCTATTTTCCTAGACCATCGCAATATACTGCATGAGTAGTAGTGGTCGCCCCCTAAATACTCTTCGCAATGTTGATGATTTGGCAAAAGTATGGGAACATATGATGATGGCCAATTTCACAGATTTGGTCTTAACATTAAAGCCGTTTTCAACTTTTTAAAACTTGTAAAGACCCTATTCTTTGAAATTCTTTATTTTTGGAGGAATCTTGTACTCCGCTAGGAATCAAAATCTATTGGGTTCCTCTAAATGCCTACTTTGTGGATTTATTGTTTCCGCTAACTCTCGTTTTAGAATAAAAGTTTAGGAATAGGTAAATACTACTGTTTGAACCGATCATTATATGGTTTTCATCTACTTTTATTTTAAATATCAGATTAAATGCAATATGTAGTACTCCCTTCTACAATATGGTTGTAATTTTAGCAGAAAAACAGTAATAATTCTTTAAATACAGTGGTGGTTACAAGAAGGTTAGAAGCCATTTTTATTATTATGGATCTGTTTTATTTTAAATATTTCTTTTTGGTTGGTATAGAACCAACCACACTATAATGGAAATAACAATTCAACTATTCATTACAATAGAACAAAAAAAAAAAAAAAAAAAAAAACATATTTAATAACACACAAAAAAGGCATAATAATCGTGGCACATAATCATAAACAATCATTATTGTTGGCATAAAATATTCAACAGTGGCAAGTGTCATCGTCATCATCGTCATCATCATGTGACATATATCGTATATTGTAAAGTGTTCACAATACATACTGTGATGCATGACATAATGTAGTGAAAAAAATGTCACTTTAACTTGAAAAAAAATTTTTTTATAATCATTTTCCTTCTATATTTATACTTTTTCTTAGTCCCGAACGTAGCGTAGCTTAAGAACAAACAAAGAAGAAAACGAAAAAAGACTTTTTAAGTTGGTCCTTTTGGAGAAAACAACGGCAACAATAATGTGATGAATTATTACGCAATATTTTCTTTATATTTAATATACAAATAGGGTGTGGTGATGTTGTTTGTTTTTGTATCACATATAAAAGGAAAAATTATAATTTTACTTACCCTAAAACCTGCTGACATATTACATTAAATTAAGGGTGTCTCTTAAAAATAATTGTTCCTCCAAGTAGTAACAACTGTTTAATATTACATACATATATATGTACATGCATAATTGGCCGTTACAACTCGGTTTCAGGGTTACGGCCTAGCTTCTCGCAGAACCCAGTTGTGTGTGTTAATTTTTATCCATGAGTACCGGGACCTACAGTTTAAAATCGATTCCGAGTGACAGACTTAAAAAGCTTGTCCATTTCAATAAGTTACTCTCAGAGCTTTTGCCAGAAGACTGCTGAGAGGTTCTTATTTAACGAAAATTAAAAATGCACAACTAAGAACATATTACCATCTTCCTTGAATTTGGCTTAAAAGTATTGTATTGGATGTAATCTTGTACTCTTTGCTTTGGTTTTTTGCTTTTTCGCTTAGATTTGAAAAAGCTTATATCGTGTTCAAATCCTTCTCAAGATAACTCATAACTTCACATCTTTTACATACAACAGCCTTTGCGATATATATTAAAGTCTCTAATGTGTGCTTTCTGATGCACTAATTTTCCAGAAGGTGGAATAATCATTAAAACGAGCTTCTACAAGGACATTAGGATTAGTTTACTACTACTCTAGGTCGTAGTTTACCTTTGGTTTCTGGTTCGATGTAGGTCCAAGTCACGATATTCCACTGTAAGTTATATTGGTTATCCAGGTTTGGTTGTTCCTCTTGTTAGGCCGACATCACGCAATGAGCGGCAAAGCGGTGAGCGCCAAAAATTAAAACATATGGAATACTACTGAAGTGGCAACGCAATGAGCGGCATTTTGTGAGCTGCTAAGCGGCGCCGCTCGGGAATAGAACTTGTTCTAGTTTTTAGTTAATTTCTGAGCGGCGAAGTATAAACATGGCAAAAGCGAATGCGAAGCTTAATCCGATCGCTCAGAAATGACGCTCAGTAATAAGCCACTCGCCGCTTTGCCGCTTATTGCGTGGCCTCGGCCTAAGACGATACATGCCTTAGAATTACTTCGATACTTCTTTCAATAGGTCTAGTAAGGTATTCAAGTCAAAGCGATAAAAAAGTTTAGTTACGATCTGGGCGATCAGAAATCCACTGTATAAGATTCTACCGAATATTCTTACGGACATTGGCTAAGATTTTCATCCTTATATGGACCTTGGTTACATTTTTACTAAATCAGGGACATTAAATTTATCCACAACATTGGGAATAGCACGATTATAATGATGTGGTGTAATAGCTATCAACTGTCACCAAGTCGGATAAAGACCCATCCCTTAAAATTTTTTTATGTTTATAGCGAATTCTTTCAGTAATCCTCTTGGAAACATATGGGCTTCCACATAGCGGCTTTTAGGTAGTACACTGAAGACGTGAGACATAAGTTCCCGTTTGTTACTTTTAGCTGCTAGTGAGATATGACGGAAATTTACGTCACGCATGCAGTATTCTATAATAAATTAGAACTGCGGTTATTAAGGAGGCATATGAAAAAAGTACAAAGAAATTTAGGTTATACACTCTTCACTACATATTGTCTTTAATGTGTTAAATAAAGGAACATTAGCCCAGTGTGGTGTGACGGGCTATCTGTGCACTCGTCTGTATAGTAATATATTGGTAAGGATCCTCTGTTTTTTTACTACTTATATACGTATGATAGATAATGCTAAACCTTAACTATCTATCATTGTAAAGCTAAACAGGCAGTTATTTCATAAATTATAAACGATTTTACAGTCTGTTATACTTCTTTGTAATTTAATGTTTTGCCTGAAGTTTGTTATACTTCTTTGTAATTTAATATTTTGCCTGAAGTATTTGAAAACTGCAACAGAAATCTGATTAAAGATGTTCTAATATTCTTGGAAATTTTTAGGATACGTTTTATATTTGTTTTTAATTACATGCCATTCACATTTTAAGGGACACCCTTATTGTCCATCTACATATGTCTGTAACTTGCCTTGTATTACTTCATACAATAAAAACGTTAATATTTGTATAGAGTAGAACAATATAAATTTATATTTTGTTTTTGGAAAGAATATAATAAAAATATTCACATTTACTTTCTTCCATTTACTCTATTATTATTTGCGTTTTAATGTACCCTAACGATACAGCACTTATTATTTGCTAAAGAACACGTCATTTCCACACCTTTTAAATTCTTTGCAAAACCTCTGTGCTACTTATTTTTATAAAGAACTACTTTTTCTGTGAACAAACTACTGTCATAATTAATGAAAGTAACAGACCGATGCTTAGTATCTACGCCAATGTTAGATATAAAACCTTTAATAGCACTTAGTAGAGCCTAAAAATAGGCACTGGTAGTATTTGTTATGAAAATGTTGTAGATATGTAGTATGCTTTTCAGCAATTTGTTTATTATTATTTTGTCATATTTGTCCTTTCTATTCAATAGATAAATACTTGACAATAATATTTATTAAATGAATTTAAGAAAATGGACATTTTTGTGGCCTCTTTAAATACGTAAACGAAGCATATTTGACAGGGTTTTTCTTTTTAATACAATTTAAATATCATTATAGCCTGGTTAATAAATTTTATTTGTTTTAAAGTTACTTAAAAATTATCACAAATTAGTTTAGCTTTAAAATTTTCAAATTATGAGAAATGTGGCCTGATACTGATATTTAAATTAGGGGTATAGGTTTAATCTGCTATGCGACTTTTCAACTTTTAATAAAATTTCATACATGTTCACCAATTTAAGAAGCATATAAGACACTAGTCATAAAGCCGACAGCAGTCGGAAAATCAAAAATCTGTGGAGCAAATGAGCTTTAAATATGCAAAATTTCAGTTTTTTCTTGGAATCAGACGGCTTCAAAAAGCTGCGGAAAGAGAATTGGACATACATCCGGACAAACAACGAAATTAATATATATAGATTTAACAAATTAAATGAATACCTCCGTGCTCTATTATTAAACACCTTAAAACTCAATAAATTATAGGGGTGTTTTTTTAATACAATGTTTTGCTACTTTTTATGTTCGACAGGTGAAAGTAACACTTGATTTTTTAAAAAATTAAAAAAAAAAATATTGTTCTTTGAATTGCATACTTTTCTTCTGCTCTTTTTGTAATATAAAAGTATGCTTTAAATTTTTTGCTGTAGCATATCTTTGGGGTAAACAAAAGAAATAAAATAACCACCGTAATAATAGTGAAGAGATTTATTATTACCCACTATAATGTTTTTCTTGTTTTATAACAAAATACTAATATATTTTTATTTCTACTTTCTTTTGTTTTAGGTAAGATGACAAATTTGTTAAAATTTTTCAAAAATCAATCACAGGTAATTGGTATACCCACTGTGCAAATATTGAAATTCCTAAATAGAGTTTTCTTTTTTTTATTAAATTAATATCCTTTTATTATAGCAATCATTGTACCAATTATTTCTATTTGTATCAATTTATTTATTAAGCAAATATATATTGCATACATTTAGGAGTTATTTAATTTTTTTTCTATTGCATACTTTTAGTTAAATTACATATCAAGACAATTTCTAATAAATTTTCACAAAAAGTGAAATGAATTGAAACAGACTTACAGACCTTGCTAAAATATTTCTAAAACTTTCTTAAAGCAATGGAGTATTGGACCATCATAAGTGTCTACACTTAGTCAATGAAACCATTTAATAGAAAAACCACATAAAACAAAAGACTTTGGTTTGTTGCAAACGTTTTCTAAGCTGAATAAAAATTTTTGTTTAGTTTTCCTCTTTTGTTTGTTGTCTTTTTTGTGGTTTGATAAAGAACAACTTTTTTTTATATTGCAAGGATTTGTCGTTTTTTCCTAATTGTCTGGCCATTTACAAGCTGAGAATTTGTTTCTTCTCTTTATTAATGGTATATTTCTCATTTAGTATTTAAACTTCTAAATAAGTTGACAAAGTATTCTCATTTTGTTAAAATAGTTTTAAATGTTTTGCCAGTTTTTTCCTTTTTTTATAGTGAGATAAGAAAAAAAAAGAACTAAACTCGTTGAGGTTTGTAGAGATAGGGACTAAAGCTTTTAGAAAATACAAAAGTTTGAAATTAATTTATTTTTAATTTAAGAAAATATAATCAAGTAGCAGTATGTACCAGTAATTAAAAAAAAGAAGAATATGTAAATGGTAGGTGAACAATTCTTTTTATCCTAAAAGTATAGCCTTAAAAATTTTAGATATTTTTTTTTCAACTTTTTATGCCACAATCTTTCATAAGACATTATTTATGCAAATATAAGAGTAAATTTATTCCGCTGATATGCTTACAAATAATTTTCATTGTTTTCAATACCGCCTTAAGTTTCTTCTAATCCCAAATGCTAAAATCATATGTCAGTTTGACTAGTTTCGGGACAATGGCGAAGTGTAAATCTTTGTCATTTTAGTCCGTTGCGATTGCGATTAAAAGCTTTTTCTCCTAGAAATCACACGATTCATAAGTTATTCTTAAATTTCACCATTTTCTCTATAAAATATCTCGTCCTATAGAAATTTTCCATCTCTACTTTTCTCTGCTGGTGCGGCAAGAAAACCACACTTGAACCCTTGAAAAGTTAAACTTTTTCACACGCTATAGTTTTCATGAAGCCTAAAAGTTTACTAAGTTTTATACTCAATTTCTTTTGCCAATTTTGTCTCTCTCTCTCTCCCTTTTTCTCTGTCTAACTATCTATCGTTAGGTGTTATATTTCAACAAAACTTCGTTTTTTTTTTGCTTTGTAGAAATCTCAGCAAACTTGGGTATAAATAAGTGGGAAAGTTTAACCAGGAGTATAAATGTTTGTCAACATGTCTTTCTGAATGCGTGCGAGTGTGTGAATAAGTCTAGTGGTTGGCTTTCAACACTTGTGTGCTTCTGATTTTTTTAAACACTTTGATTCTTCTTTATTAATGGATGTGTGCTTGCTTGTGAGTTAGTGATTCTAAATCTTTACGTTTTATTTATGTCTGAATGTGTATGAGATTTGGTGGCTGTCTGCTTGCATGTATGAGTGTGTGTTTAGAAAACTTTACTGAGATTTTTTTTTCTTACTTTTGCAAAACAAAAGCAAGTTTAGCTTCTGATAACCGAAACAAAACATTTCAACAACTTTGGGTTTAGAAAAGTTGTTTCATTTGTTTTTTTACACTTCTTCGTGCTCCCTTTTTAATGCTTTAATAGTTTTTGTTTTTGCGCCTTAATTCTATCTCTTCTTCACATAGAAAAAATTTTAACTATTTAAATATTTTTCTAAATGCTTATTGGGTTGTGTGTGCGTCTGTGTGTTTTTTTTATTTTGTATGTAAGATTGTATTTTAAAATAGTTGTGACTACTTTATGGCTCAAGTTGAAAATTTAAAAGTGAAAAAAATGTAGCATGGTTTTATGCGACTACTATATCGTAATTTATTTATTAATTCTCAAATTGTTGGAAAATTTTAAGAATTTTTTTTTTGTTTTGTTTTAAAACAATTTCTTATAAATTGTTTAATTCATTATTTAATGATTTTTCCACAAGCTTGCTCTTCTCTAAGTGCATATATCCGCCATTAGAAGACCTCGTTTCAAGTATTTTTTTTCTTTTACTTCTTCTGTCTTGTATGCTAAAAGAAAAATTTAATGAATTTTTAAAAGCTTTTTATTCTGTTGTTACCATTTAACTAATAGGGAAACAATTTTCTAAAGAGAGAGAGAAAAAAAAATCTATATATAACATGAAAAAGTCATAGAAAAGTACGACTAAAAGGCCTTCTAATCAATTGTTCAGGTTGATGGCAATAAAATTTATGTGTGCCCATGATATTTACTTCAAACACTGTAAATAACCTGAATAAGTTTGGCTAGAGGAAAATATTTTCTCATCTGTATACTGTATACTGGCCAACTGAATTTAAATTCGTAGAGTCAATTTTAATAGCTGTCGGCATTTCTAAAAGAAATATTATTAAATTAGCGGGTTCTCAAGCTCACTTTAAGGGACACGTGTAGCTAGACAATTACTTAAGTCACAATAAAGAAATTGTGCACATATACAGATCTTTCGTTAATAATATATTAAAAGGCGGTTAAAAGTGGGCGTGGTAGCAAGGATTGTGGCTAATAAATGGGGAAACACAGGCCAAGAAACGTCTGCTGCTCTTGCCAAGTACATACATACATACATAATTGGCATTACAACCCTGTTACAGGGGTAAGGCCTAGCTTCTCCATCCAACCATGTTCTTTGTGGCTATTTTTTTTACCTATAAGTACCGGGACCTACTCTAAACGACCGACTTGAGAAGCTTGTTTATGGTAATCAGTTACTCTCAGAGGTTTTGCCAGCAGACTGCTAAGAGGTGGTGGTGGTCGCCAAAAGAAATATTTTTTCATATTTGTTTTTGTAGATGTAAGAGCTGGGACTTGAACCCGGAGGTCTCACCTAGTAAACCAACACATTAACCACTAGACTAAGGCGACTAGTTTTCCCTAGTAGTGTATTAAAATATATAATTGTTTAGTCGAATGCTTAGAACTCTAAACACGATTAGGTACTTTTGTTTCATTCATTCATTCATAAAAGAGGTACTAAAGTACTTCAAACTGTAGATCTGTTGTACAGCCGTCAACTTAACTAGAGTTTCTATAGTATCTCTCCAGTTTCTTCGCTTTGACGAACTTCAAAATATCGGCCGGAGCCAACTTTGACAATACCCCAACTGATATTCGATAATCACCAAGGTTTCTCTTCCTACTGTGCATCAATGCCTCATCACAGAATCTGCGCATATACACATTCTTTTCTTTGAGAGTTACTTCATAATTGCTACGCCCAGCTTTGATAGAGAGACAAATTTGTATAATTTGTAAAATTTTTTTCTCTCACTTGATCCGAATTATTGCAGTTAACTTTTTCTGAATCTAATTTTTCTTTTATTTACTCTGGTAGAAATGGAACCCATGTATCTTAAAATACAATCTTTTAATAATAGCCTCCAATTAGTCTTCTATGTCCGCATTTCTACTCGTATTTTTTTAAAGATATCTCGAAACTAATTTTATAATTTAATTCTATACGGACTTTAAGCCCTTAACACTTTGCCTTATACCAAATCAATATGCGTCCATGCTTCTCCTGCCAAATAGTTTTATATTGTCTCTCTCATTACACTGTGATATGGCTTTTCTTATAATTTAATAGATTCTGCTCTTACATTTACGTTATTGCCTTCTAAATCACAGAGTACATCTTGAAGGTTCAATTTTAATTTTCACTTTTCATATAATTAAAGAATCATGAGATTTTGTTCCATCTGTTTACTCTTCCCCTTGCTTTGAATGTATAATTTTTACATTTTCACAGATATTTAAGTTTTCTTTTCTCTTTCTGTCTCTACACATAAAATGTTCACTTTAATGGCGGATGTAATTGACTTCCTTTATGGTATTGTAATATCAGAACAGCTGTTTGAATGGCTGCATCTATAAGTTGATTGCTGCCTTAATGATAGGCTCTACCCGTCACATTCCCTCTATATGTGGTGGTGTGTGTGCGTGTAGAAAAAGGCGGAAAAGCTAGTAGTTGTACGCCAAATACTTAATGGGTGGGTGTGTTTTTTTTCCTTTTTTGCTCTCCAGTCAAGGTAAATGGATAATGGTAAAATCATTGTGTCAGTTTGTTAGAATGTACGAGTATGTAGTTGGTTTAGCATAGTATTGTGTGGCAGGGGTGTTTGGTAAAAGCTTAATTACATTTTGTTTACCTTTTCTATTAACAGTTTAAATTGATAGAGAAGAAAGAACAAGAAGAAAAAAAAAAAAAGAAATTAAAGCAAAAGCGTAACATTTTATTAGAGAAATAAATGAGGATAATGAAAGTAATATCTTGTAAGAGGAAATCAATATATGGCACCATATAAGGTAATTAAAAGCATACATTAAGGAGAAAGTAAAAGAATATACAGCTAAAGCATACATTAAGGATTTACAAATTTAATTGCAAAAATAGTTTGAATTTTAAAACATTGCTTATTATTATATATTTTAAGATCTATTGTGTCCTTACGAATCTATTGTTTCTATGGCAGTGGGTCACTGCCTTCCTAATAAACACCTGCAAGTCTAGAACTTTAGTGGTGGCTATCTCATGTAAGGAGACCATTTGCTTCTCTAAACACATTTAACTAAAACTATCCAGAAGATCACATTCTCACAAATTTAGTTGTAACTTCATTAGTCCAGAAAGGAAAATGGTCGCAAAGCAAATGTTACTTTTTGGTATAATTTTTCAAACCAAATATCAGACCAATACGAAATATGATATTGAACCCCAAAATAAAGTGAATAATTGTCTCAAAATTAAAAAAATAATGGGCGTTTTGAAAAATGACTCGACAAAAATGAAAAAAAAAAACGGTTAAAACTAGGGGGTTACTTTCTATTTCGATTCTAATCGAAAATCTTACGAATTCGTAAAAATTTAAAAATTTTCTAAAAATGTGTGTATTCATTATTATTGATTTTTCGAACGGGAAATTTCTTCCGAAAGCATTTTCGATTCGAATCGGAATACAAAGTAACCACCCTGAAGTGAAAAACACGAAAATTTCAGATCCTTTATATAAGTAAAAATGCAAGTATTTTTTGTTTAGTGAAACGAAAATGGCCTTAAAACAAAATTAAACAGGTACTTCTTGTATAATTCTGTCTTTCCACAACGTGTTTCATTTTTAATAGAAAATGATCAACTTGTCTATACGAGTAACGTAATCACAGTACCCAGAAATTTTGTCCCCTTAAATAAAAATTAGCTTAAAGAAAACCAACAAATGCATTCTCCTTCACATTGACCTCTCACAGGCAAAATCGTTGCATTCGTTAACGAATAATTCAAATTATAACTATTCGTTACGAAAGTTTGTTCGAACACCAGTGAGACGAATTGGTCTCTGAACTTTGGTGTTTATAAATTTACCTAAAACTTCAATGCTATTGCGGCATTTAAATCTATCATTACAAATGCTTATCATTACATGTGCCTATGGATAAAAAAAGTTTTGAAACAAACTTCACCGATACATGAACTTTTGTTGTCTTTTATATACTAAATATGATATAATTCTCATTTAGTTTAAATTTTTTGAACCTAAGAGTTCAGAGTTTTAATACCATCTTTAGGAAAGAGTCTCCTGGGAGGTTACTTTGTATTTCGATTCGAATTGAAAATGCTTTCGAAAGAAATTTCCCATTCGAAAAATCAATAATAAAAAAGTTTTCGAAAATTCTTAAGATTTTCTTGAGTAGAAACGTGGCCATAGAGACATGCTTATATCAATGCATTTCATATTTAATATTTAATTATTTAATTTAAAATAAATTTAGTACTTTTTATGGTACTTTCTATAAGTACTCTTCTCTAAAAAGTACTTTTATGAAATTACATACATATGTATTTCTATTTTTAGGAATTTTAGTTTTAAAAATGCATTACTAAAGAATTTTAATTAACTGTGCAACACCTAAAAGTAGGCTATATTTCAAACAAAGCATAATTAGAAAAACATGTGCTTTCATTTCAAGTGATTTACAACAATATTTTAATATTTCCCCAAAATACTTTAATTGTTTTTATTGTTATTTATAGGTTTATAACATTTCATAATAATCTGACTAATTAGAAAATAGTTTTTGTATGTTTTTTTGCTTCTGTTGCACAGGAAATGAAGGGTTTTTAAAAATAAATATTGCGAATAATGTATCAGAAGAACAAAAAAAAAACACTCCGTATTTAATTGCCAAGAAAAATAAATATATTTGTAATATTTTTGGCCAATACACAGGAAAAGAGAAAAAATCTAAACCCATGCAGAAAGTGCGTAACACAACACACACTAAGCAAATATCTCTCAAGTATTTGGGATTTCAGTTTAAACCAACAAGCAAATGTATATGTATTGGTTTTTTTATATATATTTCTTGGCATTGGCTTAATGGGGTTACCCTCTTTTGCTGCATTTTATTTGTGTGGCAAGTTCATGTTGCCATTATCTCTGACTGGCTTTTGTTTGTTTGCAATAATATTTTTGGCTTTTTTTTATTTAATAATAATTGGCCTAAATCGTTTAAGCCTACATGTTTCTTTAGCTGTAATTGTGTTGTTGTTTTTGTTGCTGTTGTAGCCAAGTTTATTTTTGCCCTTTTTAAAATATAATTTTTGATTTATAGAGTATGAACAAATTTTCCAATAATAAACAAACTGACACTGACTACAAATGCACATATTCTATACGTGTAAGCGTGTTGGTAAGCCTAAAATGCTGCTGTTTTTTTTCTTTCTTTATATTGTTCAATCATGTACTATGTATATGTGGATTGGTTTAGTTGGCAATAGTTTTTTTGACCAATTTGATTATAATTTATATTTATGAATGTGTTTATAATAGACTGGAATTCACCGAGAAATATCTGTTGAGAGAACAAATTTTTTTTCTTCTGTAAAAACTAAATACGCCTAAACATGTGCTATTGATATTGTGGGCATACAGTGTGTAAATTTTTGCTTCGAACTGAGAAAAAGCAAATTAAATGCTTCAGTAAATGTTTTGCGCCATAAATACAAATAGAAAAGAGGAAATAAAAATTTATTGAAATAGTTTTAAAATAAATTGGTGACTTTATTTTAATTTTTTGTAGTAAAAATTATGTTTTTAGAAAGACCTAAAAATAGGCAATTAAAAACAAATATATATATTAAATTTTTTTTGTATGTGGCACACACAAAATAGTAAAATGCATACAACAATAATTGGCCATTAACAACCCTATTTCAGGGTTTAGGGTAAGCTTCTTGCCGCACCCATGTCATGTGTTTCAATTTTTATCCATGAGTACCGCGGACCTACAGTTTAATGTCGACTCCGAACGGCGGACTTGAAAAGCTTGTTCATGGCAATCAGTCACTTTCAGAGCTCTTCCCAAAAGAGCGAAAGATATAATTTTTCAAATTTCTTTCTTTCAAGATATAAGAGCTGGGGTTTCAACTCGAAGCTCTTGTCTAAAAGACAGGACACTACATTATGACAACAGACCATATAGTTTGTTATTAAGCGCTTTAGGAATGATTGCTGTGAATTGATCATTAAAAGGCCAGTGTTATATCTTCACGCTTGTTCCATCGTTACATGTTGATTGTGGTGAGTGCCTTCGCTAAGTAGGTTTTAGCTGTTACCTGCTAACAAAAATTTGTCTTACAAAAATAATTATTTCCTGAAAATCTGTTATGTATTCCCCATAATCCTTAAAGTATGCAGTCTTTGTTAATATAAAAGAGTTTTTAATGCTATTGAAAATTGTCATTTTAAACCAATTTGTTGTTCTAATGCATTTGCGTTAATTAAAAGTACATATTTTAGCTCCTTACAATATACTTTAGAATTTAGATGAAGTTCTATTATGCACACAACAAAATATAAACTTTTTACTGTTGATTGTTAATTATTTTCACATTTTTTTTTTGTTATTTTTTTGTAGCATTTTTGTCTACCCTGAAAGGGATGGCAATAAACTGATTTATTTACGTGCCACTGCCATTATTTATTCTACTCATTAATATTTAACAAGTTTCATAATTAAATAAAAATTGCTTAAGAAGTTGTTTTGTTTTCTTTATTCTTTTTCTTATTTTCTTTCCTTTTTCTGTTATTATTTACAAGTTGTTTTCAAACGTGACACCTGAAAATATACTGCTGAAAAGAAAAAAAAAAAAAAAAATAAAAAATAAAAAATAATCATTACTGCTCTAGGGCAATGAAAAACGAAAAACAACAACAGAAACAACAAATGTCGATTTTTTTTCTGTTTCTTACACATTCGCCATTAATTTTTTTATGTTTTCATTAAAACCTTCAAATAAGGCAGTAAAAGTATGAAGAAAGGAAAAAGTTTTTATTTTTTGGGCTATTTTTTATTTTTTTTTTGTAACAAAACTTTGTACTTCACTAAGGACTGCAACAACAAAATCATTAAGAAATGTAAACAATCGAATACAACAAAATTGATCATGTTTGTATCAATTAATAGGCCATCACTTGTTTAAAGTTTTGTTTTTTTTTCTGCAGTTACTTTTAAAGAAAAATTGGAAAGAGGAACATACTAAAAAAAATACGAGTAACTTTAGCATACTTAAAGGAGAAAGTTAATTAATTTGTTTTAATTTTTGCAAAATATAAAATAAAAATCATGTAAATTCTTTATGACCAACTCTATTATCTTGTGAATAGAGACGCTGAAGTGAGTTTTGGTGAGCCAGAGAACCTGTTATGTACGTCTCTTAAGGGTTAAAAATCAAAAATATATTTTTCTTTTTAAAAATTTTTGTTTTTACAAGAATATTATTATTAATATTCCGGTATGTGATAAAAAACTATTTCAATCGAAGATTTGTTGGTTATTAAGGGCAGTACTCTTTGACAAGGCTTTAGCAATTTTTTTTCTTTATTGAGACCAATACTCAGTGGTAAATCCCTACTGATGCTGTGCATTGTATTGGAATTTTTTGAAAAGGACAAAGCATATATTATATTTTTTCTTATATTATTATTATTATTAAGCGCCTTAGCAATGAGACAAATTGCTGTGAATTGTTCATTCAAAAGCCCGAGTTATACCTTCACCCTTGAATGATCCACAACAATTGTCTCATCCTTGCATGTTGATTGTGTGGTGAGTGTGTGTCTTCGCTAAGTAGGTTTAGCTGTTATCTACTACTTCCCAATAGGTGGCGCTTGTCTTCTGATCATTCGTCTTTGTTGTCGATGGTTAAGATGGAATAGAGTGGAATGTCAGGGAGCGGTTTCTTTGTTGATGGACTTCTTGGAGGGGGGGTGGGGGGGACCTCTTATTTTTATTTCAATTCGAATTTTGAAAAAACCGCATACTAACTTTACTGGGATTTGAACCTGGGCCGTTTGAGTTTTTGTGCGAGCGCTCTAACCACTATACCTTAAGGTTAGCAAGCTGGAAAGATCCTATGCATTAGCGTGTGATTTGAAGTAACATAGTATTATCAGATTAACAGACTTATTCCCAAAATGGAGATTTTTTTCTCTAATGGCAATAAAAAGATTACATTTGGGGATGGCGATTTTATTAGGAATAATTGAAATACTATTATAGGTGATTGCTTAAATATATATTTAACTTTTTTATCGTATCTCTTAATTACAAACATATTTACAAAATAAAATTCAGGTGAATGGCTGATATGTTTTTTATATAAAATACCTATTTAAGGAACAAGAAATTATGTTGAGGCGCTTTAAATTCATTTGCTGAAAGGCTTCTTTGTTAACTAAAAATAATAATGTTTTAGCCTGTCACACGTTGTCGAACGTAAAACTAAGCGAACGAAAACAAGTCACTCATTATTGATCGAAAAAGGGTACCACCATGTTTAAATCTATCGCCTTTTTTTTGCTTTATGGTTAAGACGTAAGATACGAGTATTTAAAAATTTTTAAATTTCAAATGTTGATGAAACAACAGTTAACCGAAAATTGGTAAATTATGACTCTAAAATATTTACGTTATTGTTCAAATTTGTTTTCGTTAGACTTGCCATACTTAAAACATTTCCGAAGATGGAATGTGAAAAAACGGAAACGTTCGATATCATGGGATGGGTGTTTATCAAAAAAATCTTTAATCGAAAAACAAAATTTCAAAATTTCTGTCCTTTTTTTTTTTGATGAAATCTGTTAATCTATGTAGAAATATTTTTGTACAGAGAATAGTTTTTATATAAAAAAAAAAATAAAATAAACGAAAAAACTAAAGGGGGATTTTGGGGATAAAAATTCGAAAAAATTTGACAAGCTTGAGCTACCTGAGTTAGTTTCTTTAATGAAAACGACGATTTTGAAATGGATTATTAAAAAGTTCACGCATGTAAAATATATTTTAATATTGCATGCTTTTAGGCTTTACAAAAATAACTTTTTATAGGTTGTTTAATTTATTGCAAAAAAAACTATCGTTTATTATTAAATTCATGATTTATTGCCTTGGCATAGAGATAAAACAAAAGGATTTTTTATTGTTAACAAATACATAGGTACATACTATGTACATACATATGTATGTATGGCTGTATATTAAGAGCAGAACACTGGAGAGAGTTGATTTAAAAGTTTGATTTAAAAGTTTTTTTCTCTCATTTTATTGAATTAATCGTTTAAAACATTTAATATTATCATTTAATAAATATTGACACAAAAGAAAAAAAAATGTATATTTTATGTGATAACAACTGCAAAAACAATAACAAAAATTATAATATAAAAAAAGAAATGCAACAACAACCACAGAAATAATAATAATAATAATTATAAAAATATTAATAATGCCTATAAATTAACATCTGTGGAGTATAAAAATGAATTTAAACTGGTAATACTAATTAACATTTAATTAACTGCAAAATTAATGACAGTTCATTATAATATATGCACATACATATGTATGTATATATGTAGTTGGCATTTTTGTTGCTATTATAAAGCAATATCCTTAAAACGATATGTTTAATACTGGGTCTTTAAAGCTTAGGAAACCAGAGTAACTTTTTTAAACTTTTCTATAGACAACAAATTCCACTCATTGAGTGGTAATGAAGCTTTCTTGATCAACTATTTTACTATCGAGTGCTGTTTTCACAGCTACACAAGTTTAGATCATAATAAAACAAAGAAATAAATTTTTAGTTTCAATAAAACTGGCAGTATTGAATAGAAATTTTCACAAACTTTTCGCAGCCTTATTTCGCCAATAACTTGTTGAATATTGATTTCGAGGTGGACAGGCATCTCTAACTTATCCACGTAGATACGAGTAAATGACTGCCTAACCATAAAGAAAATAATCCATTCGTGTTAAATTACTCGATCCTGGTGGCCAATTAGTGATACCATTACATCAATTTATTCTTTCGTCATAAGTCTTTTTGAGCAAAACAATTGTCATCTGAATTAGACCTGTCGAAACCCCATGTCAGCATAATTAATGCCTGCTGATTGAGGTACGCAAAAATTGCAAATCATGTCCCTATACCGTTCACCATTGACATTATGATTTTGACCATAAAGCTCAACAAACAGTATATTTCTGTGGATTTAATAGTATTTGAATCTAGAAGTATTTAAATAATCTATGGATTTTCCATGAAAATGCCATGGTGCAGATTATGTTTTTTCTTAATTTTTTCATTGTGTGTTAATATTTGGTTTAAAATAGTTTTTATTAAAATTTAAGTGTGAAACAACGTGTTTAAAAATTAATTATTATAATGCAGGTATTAAAGCTTTAAAGATATATGCAACAATTTTTCATAATTAGGAAAAGCAAAACAAGAAAAAACATTCATTTTTATTCTATTAAATTAATTTGGTTTTGGTAAATGAAATTAAATTAATTGTAGCGTTTTTTGCTTATAAAATCATCACAATTTACAGCAAACCCTAGTTTTACGAGCTAAAATAGCTGCTAAATCATTTCTAAAATTTATTTTTGTATGTTTATTGGCGAAACTCCGCTGTTAATCGTAGATTTGTTATAATTTCTATTTAACATAAATATACATACACATTCTAGTTAAAAAAAAATGAGTAATTTTAAAAATAGGTCCTTTCAGCCTACATACATACAAAAATTGGGCATTACAGCCCTGTTTTAAGATTACGGCCTAGCTTCTGGCTACACTCATGTTGTGTGTCTTAATTTTTATCTATGAGTACCGGGACCTACAGTTTAAAGTTGTCTCCGAACGACAGATTTGAAAAACTTGTTCATGGCAATCAGTTATTCTCAGAGCGTCTGCCAGAAGACTGCTGAGTGGTAGTCGTTAAATTATATATTTTTTTAAAGTTCTTTTTTTTCTTGTCTAGTAAGCCAACACACTAACCACTAGAATAGGGCGACTACTGCAATATCGTCAGTTTAAAAAGTTTGGGCGGCAGAAGGCAATTTTCAGAAAACCCACGTTAAAGATTTTAATTCGGGATTGTCCAATCCACGTTGTTTGTAGTATAAAGTCATAAATTAAATAAAAGAAATAAACTTAGTTTTTAGTTTTTGACGCCTTATGACTAAAAATATCTACACAACGACCACAAATATACAAAATATTCATAATTTAACAACTTAGTTGCCAGCTTTCAGTTTCGAATTGTTATCTGTAATACCATTTAGACATTTGGCAACGCAACTCAAGTACGCTTGCCATCCGTAATACAGTGCGACTTCGATTTTCGCAACCCCCGATTAACGCAACACCCCGATTAGCGCAACAGGCAAATTTTTTGCATTACAGTCTTTATAAGTGCAACGATTTTCAAAAATGAGTCTCAATAAGTGCAACACTATTCTTTTTTTTAAATATATTTACAATGATTTCTGTTTGTATTTCTTGTTCAGAAACGTAGTTTTATAAAAGTAATCATTTTTAACCAAAGAATACTATTTCAATAGCATTTCTCCCTAGTTAGTGCTGTCCCAAACACGTTTTAAAATACAAATACAAACGCATCAGTTTTCTGTTTCGCAGCATATCGTCGTGCGGGAGTTTAAGTGCTCTAAGTGGCATCATTACCTCGACACAGAGGGAAAAAAGGCGTTCTAAAATTATTAACCAAGGGTATTAATTTAAGAACAAATTGTGAACAATATTTCGTTAACCTGCTGTACCAAATCAAGCTTAATGCGTTATTAAAATAAGAACAAATGCCACAAAATACCATAAGTTAAAAAATCAAGAACAACCATTAGTCAAATCGTGAACAATTGTATAAAAATATCATAAGTTAATAAAAAAAAATCGATACCAAAAGTTAACGAAGTAAGCACAAACGGACTTAACTCAATTTTAATACCAAATGGTATAAATTTCGGTAGTTTTGTACCGCTTTTTTCCCTGAGTGGAGAAATATAAAATGGCGTATAGAGCACTTAAACTCCCGCACGACGATATGTAACATATTATATAACTTACATATTTGTATAATTTCACTTTTTAAAACAAAAAATTGCTCGCTATGCCAATGTTTCAACAAGAAGACTGTTTTTTAATAGTTAGTTTTTTGTTTTTTTAATAAAAAAATTGTTTTTTTTAGAAATAATTTGTTTCTTTTTATTAAAAATGGGGTATTTTCAGGTACAATAAAAAGTTGTCGATAATTGCAACTTTTTCGGTAATTGCAACAGGCCAGATTTCTTCAAGTTGCGAAAATCGAGCTCGCACTGTAATTCCATAAATTTATTGGGTTTATAAGTTACTGAATGAGAAAAATTCTGTTTTACTGTTTTGAAAAAAATATTAGGTTTTTTTTTTAATTTTAAAGTATTTCTCGCGTTAATATAGTTATGCCAGAATAAAGCAAAACTCAATTATAATTAAATATTACAGATATGTGTAGAAAAATAACTTTTTTTCAAGAGCATTTATTGAACATTTTTTAAATTTGTACTCGAATACAGTTATTAAATAAATTGTTTTGTTTTAGTTTTTCTACTTTTTAAATAATTTTTGCATTTTTTATTCAGGCATTTATTATTTAAAAATTAAATTTTCTTTAAACCATAAATTTTTAATTTTATTTTAAATCGTATACTTTTCAAATGATGTTTAAAAATATGTAGTAGAATGTTTGAAAGTAAATCGAAAATTTTTATAATATTTATAAAAGAATTTAAGCTGTGGAAACAAATTTAATATTTAATAAAAATTATTAATCTCTGAAGGTCTTTAAATAATTGACATTTATTTAAACAAATTTATACAAAACAATATAAAATGTGTATATAATTTATAGTGGTACTGGATATCACTTGGCATTTTTGTAAAGAGGTAAAATGCAGTTGCAGCTTCTTCTGAAAAGTTATGCTCGAGTAATAACCAGGCTACACCAAAACTAGCTTGTTTATCCTTTACTTGGAAAATAGAAGAAAAGAAAAGGCCAGACAGGTCTTAGACTTTCTAAACGTCTACTTGTTAACTATGATCGAAGAATACTTGAGTCGTGCATGAAGGATAGTGATAGCTTCATTATTTGTGTTGATTTTAATTCGCCTTTTGTTTCCTGGCATTCCTTGCCTGATTCTGAATATTTGACATATTTAACTCTTTCACTTTGGTCTATGGATTTCTTCTCTCCGTTCTCTGACCTAATCAGATGAATTTTGCGAAAAATACAATAAACCCTCTCTTACCTTGTTTAAATTATTTATCAAGAGAAGCAAAAAAGAAAAAAAAAATGTGTACAAATTAAATGCTAATAGTTTTTAATTAAATATTTATTTTTGAAAACTGTTTTAATTTGTCTTCCTATACTTCAACTCTTCCCTCTTTGCTGAAAGTAATTCGAAATTCTGTGAAAATTTAGGCACTTTTTACCTTCTAGGAAATTACACATCCATTGATTAATGACGCAATAAAACAATTAATTATATAGAAAAAAAAAAGAAATATTTAACAGAAGCAAGAAAAACACAGTAGTCAATACCGACTATTTACGATACCCTACCTTAGAGAACTTGTTAAAGGCGTGTTGGCAAACATTTCTTTTTCTAAATTTGATGGGTTGTCTGTTAATATGGATATAATTTATATCATATTTATATCGTTCACATCGTTACTGCCAGAGATCCCCCCGGGAGGTAGGGACAAACGCTGCTGGCGATACACACGCCCATGGCACAAAACTCCCGGGGCATGTGGAGTTCAACCTAGCTCTGAGTGGGCTGACGCTCGCTATAGGCAGAGAGTGGTTGGTGGTGCATAGTACCACATGTGCTATCGGAGACTTGGCTGGCATCAGTCCAGGGGACTGTTATACTGGTGACAACAGTTCGTTCCTGGTGGTGTTGGCCTTGTCTCTGTAAGTGTGCGTGGCTGACATTTTCTGGCGTTCTCAAGGACTAACCAGAGATGACTTAATCTGGTACTACGGGCATCAGGGACGTCCCGGTTTCCTTGTGCTCCCCTGTCTTTCGGGGAGTGAGGTAAATCGGCCTGATGGTTTGGGTGCGGTCCTTCGGGAAGTACACGTAGTGGCAGTGGTATATGCTGGGTAGTAGTTTAACCCCCTCAACAAGGGGGGTTGCTGCTATCCAGGAAACGGTAGTGACGAAATTGTTAACCCAATGTCCATGGGCTCTCCTCTGAGCGGTGTGTCTTGGACATATCCGAAATTTGACGGTACCGGCTCTGGGTGGCGCTGGTTGGACGCTTAAATTCGACTACCGTCCGGACACGTGCGGACGGTGCGCATGTAAAATCATCTATTCGTTACTGCCAGAGAAAGCTTGCGCGATCAGTTTTTTACATAAAGGAGGGGTGTAACTAAAGAAAAAAATAATCCAATAAGTGATTTACTGGACAATCAACTACAAACTCAAACTTTTTTCTGTATACCAATATAGTAGTTTACCACACCCGCATATGCTTCAATGTATCAATAGAATTAAATACTCTGCCGCCACTAAAAAGTATATTCGTTCTTTCCAGTACTCAATCCAGAAGTCTCAATATAGAATCTAAAGGATTTCATGCAGAAGAATTGTATTCGACGGATAAAAGTTTTGTTAAGATTGAGATCTAATGGATTAATTGACATCCCTGAAAGAAAAAAAATTAAAAAACAAATATTTTTTCGGGATCCATCTCCTAGTAGTCAACCATCTAGCAAAAGCTCAGAGAGCAACTGATTGCCATGAACAAGCTTCTCAAGTCTGTCATTGGAATTCGACGTTAAGCTGTATGTCCCAATGCTAATGAAAAATTGAAGCACTCAATATGAGTACTGTGAGAAGCTATTCCGTAACTCTGAAACAGAGTTGTAATGGCCAATTAAAGTCAATAACTTTAATATCACCCAGCTATAGCGCCTTAGTTGGACTACAGATGGAATATTTGCTTTAAATGCTTGAACAGACTTACAACTATTCTTTATTCTTTTGTTGACAGTAAAATAGCAGCCGGTACTCTTTTCCTACGACATTACTTATTTGACTCAACAACTACCAACCTGCTTGTTCTACTTATTTTTTTTTTCTTTAATGAAATTCATTTCTTTATTTAATTTTTTACTAAAAGCACAATAACTCTAGAGTAAATGTAGCTGGAGCATAGGCCGAGAGAAGTAGAGAGCATATGTTAATTAATAGCGAATTATTAACAAATTCCCCAAAGTGTGATGTGGTGGGTTGGTGTGTGTCAACAGTATATGAAAAACAACAACTGTAGAGAAAAAAGGTTTTAAAATAAAGGTTTGTCCTGTACATATATTCATTATAACAATTACTCCCCTTTTACATTTCCAAAGTTAATGTTGTTACTTTTGCCTTTCTGGTTATTCTCAAGGGTGATCTCTCGGTGTGGTGTATAAAGTATTTGCTTTATAACAGAGGGCAATGAAGGTGGATGGGGTTTCGCCTTTTTCCATACAGCATAAGTTCTATGAATTTAAATTACATTTTAGAACATAAAAGTACATCCAGCCAGACAACAATAGCATTAAAAAAAACAACAAATTAACAAAGAGCAAAATGGAGACAAACAAAATTGACCCAATGATGGGATCGTAGAACCTAAAAGAAGCAAAAGTAAGAAGAACAAAATTAAAATAAAACCTTCACGTACTTTTTATTTTGATTTTTTATTTTCTTTGCTTAACAGCAAATGATACGAATTTGTATTTATGAGGGAGCTATGGAAGGGAGGTCAAATGAGTGTAAATGAATTGTGGTCGTTTGTAGGTTTAAGAAAGTCTTTCTTTTTTTATTTTGTTGACATCATTTGTAATGAATGTGACGGTAATAAATGTTAAGGTGAATTACTTGAAAGCTTTTAAAAGAGAGACCCCCAAAAATATGCTATGATTTTTATTTTTGATATAAATTACTAAAAATATGCTGCACTCTTCTTCTTAATGGCTGAATAAAAAAAGAATAATTATTAAGGCGGGGGTTATCCAGTAGACTAGTAGTTAGAATGTTGGTTTACTAGTTAGACGGCATATCGAGTTCTCTTTAACTTCATCCAACATATTGTTCTTAATTGTTGAACAATAAGAATTTTTTTTTAATTTTTTCATAGATGATCTTAAGCAGAAAATAATATTTTAAAGAATATAAAAATATAAACCGACACCATATACACGAGGATAGTTTTAAAGTTTGGCAAAGAAAGCCAAACAAATTGAGAACGAAAAATCCTCTTTTTCTCAACTTATTCATCTAGTTTATTCGATAAGTTTTTCTATATTCAATAAGTTTGACACCCTATTTATAGTAAAACCTATCTAGGTGTCTTAAAATAACCCTAAATACCACCTCTCAACTGTAGACAAAGCTTTTACCGCTCAGCCCTTTTTAAGTTTACATACATACATAACTGGCCTTTACAACCCTGTGTCAGGATTACGACCTAGCTTCTCGCAGCACTCATGTTATGTGTGTAAATTTTTATCCATGAGTACCGGGAGCTACAGTTTAATGTCGACTCCGAACGACAGACTTGAGAACCTTGTTCATGGCAATTAATTACTCTCAGAGTTTATGCCAGAAGAGTGCTGAGAGGTAGCCACCGAAAGAAATATTTTTTCATATTTTATTTTTTTTTAAGATGTCGGAGCTGGGTTTCGAACGCAGGGCTCATGTCTTAGTAAGCCAACACACTAACCACTAGACCACGGCGACTACAACTAATTTTTAAGTTTGGCAATAGAAAATAATCTATAGAAGCTCAATCTATCAAATAAAATCTGATACCTTAAGAGCTTAAAAAGTTTGAAAAAAGGTTCTTTGTTTAAAAGAAGTTACACAACTTTCTTAATGCAGAAGAAAGTAAATCAATCTTGGAGTACGTTTCCGATGTTCTCTGGGGAGACCTCCGCAATAGTTAGGTATTGTAAAGCAATAGTTCTGCCAAACCAACGAAGACAAGATTCTTCGAATTCCTTTTATGATTCTAGTTGTTCGCAGAGGTATTATTATAGGCAGGCTATAGGGTTACACTTGAGACTGTCGTTTCGCTAAAAGGGTTTTAACCAGAGTAGGAAAATAAACAAAACTGAACGTTTAATCTCATTTTGTAAATCTCAATGAGTAAAACAAAAATAAAACAGAAACAATGAGAAAGATTGTCCCATTTAATTTTATATATTGTTTTTGTTTTCAGTACTACAAATACTCTATCTGATGACAAGAAAAAGAAAAGAAGAAGAGAAAAAGAAAAGAAGAAGAGAAAAAAACAACAAAAACAAAGCAAACACAAAAGCGAAAAGCTAATTGTTTCGTTTGCGCTCTTTCTCATTTAGAAAGTATTTGTTTTGGTTTTGCTCATGTACAATACGATTAAAAAAATTTTTAAAAGTTTATGACTTTGTGGTAACGTTTTCGAAATGTTTTGTTCGTTTGCCCACTCTGGTTTGAATTTCTAGAATGACCGAATCAATATAAATTTTATTTTCTTGTTAATTTAAAAAATAATAAAAAAAATTTTTTTTTTTTTTTTTTTGGTTTACCATTAAAAAAATGGAATTACCAGTGCATACCATTATGAATATTTGATGTTTCTTTCCGAAAAACTTTTATAATGAAATGCAATTTTTGGCAAAAGAATTTATTTTCTTTTTTTAAATAAATAAAATTAAAATTTATTCTTTACAAAAAGAAACTTATAATGTTTTCTTTTATTTATTATTTATATTTTGCAAATAAAAATTGTATTTTCTTTAAAATTCTTTGCCTTTTTCGTCATACTATTTTTTCTTAATTTTATTTTTTTTTTCTTCTAAAGTGTTCTTCTGTGCAAGGTTAAGTTTGAATGCATTTAAAACAAACGCTACCAAAACCATCAAAATTGTAACTAAAGCAACAACTATTTAAAGTTGAGAAACTAAAAAGTTTTGTTAAATTACTTTTTATTTCAAATAAATAACAAAGTGGAAAATCAAATCAAATAAGCACCACAGCAACTCTGCACATCCATTATTTCAGAGCATACTTTTAGGAAATTTGTTTTATGGTTCTCTTTCTGTCTCGCACTCTGTTTACATATAGCGATATATTCATTTATATTGTGTTTCAATTTATACATAATTTTATAGCATACTTTTTGCAACACCCCCTCTTTTGCAGTAGAATTTTAAATTTCATTGCATACTTTTAGTTGCTTAAAAAAAAAGAAAAATATCAGAAAAAGTCTGTCAGTCAAAGTTGTTTTTTTTTAACTTTTTCTGTGTATATTTGTGTGATATTTTTTGGAACTAAAGAAAAATCTAACTTAAATGTTTTTGTAGCTGCTACAATATAAACCAGCTGAAGAGTTTTTTACTTGCAGCTAAAATTTTTTTTCTTTCTGCATCACTGTAAATTAAAATACAAATTTTTAGTTTTCAAATTAAAACATTAAAATTATTTGTAATATTATTTTATAATAATTTTACGTTTTTAAGGTTACGTTTTGTGGCCCATTATACTCGTATGCTTCCCATTTGCCGTTGGCGGTTTCCGTCATACTCTTCAAATTTAATGCAAAACAAAAGTCATTATGATTTCATGTGAAGAGTTAAATTTACAATGAAAACATATGCAACATGTTAGCAATGATGAAATGTTAGGAAGTTTAAAGCTCTCTACAGTAGGCATGTTACCTAAAATCGATCGACAGACTGAATTTGATTTGGTGTTTTTAAATTCAATATTTCATTTTATCTGTTACACTGCCATTATCAGATCAAGACTAGATAGGATATTCTGTTCCTATCTTGGTGTTCATAGTGTTTTAAGATCAATGTATGCAGTGCATTGTATTGGAATGCTGAATATATAGATATAGAGAGATAGATGTGAAGATTTTAAAGGCCTTCTGTCAATGGGACAAATTCCTGTTAATTTAATCACTCACAGGCCAGTATTATACCTTCACCTTTGAATGATCAACAGTAATTGCCCCATCTGGATGTTGAATGTGAGTGGAGAGAAACTCTTTTATGTAGGTAAGCTGTTATCTTCCCAGAAGGTGGCGCTGTACTCCAGATCATTCGTTTCTTCGTGGAATAGAGTGGAAAATTCAGGCAGCGGTTTCGTGAAGTTAGACTTCTTGGAGGGGGGACCTCTTATTTTTAAATTATAATTTTTAAAAAACCGCAAATTTTTTATTTTTTTATTTTTCTCCTTCGCTGGTGTTCGAACGCAAACGTTTAATTACAAACACCTTAGACATACTTTTGACAATGACGCATGTTCATTAATGCATTGAAATACTTTTCAGTGCGCAACTTCTGTTAAATTTGTGCATTCCTCTTATGGTTTACGACTTTTATAGTTTTAATAGGAAGATTTTTTCATTTTGTAGAATTTCTAATTTTCATGCAGTTTTAAAAAGTTTACAATTTTAAGTTTCTTCGTACGATGGCATGCATAATATATGAGAAGAGCTTGACAAGTTGTTTTCCAAACGTCCAACTTATTTTTCTCAATCTATCTTCGACTTCGATTCCACTAAGAGGCACAGCATGAGTAGTGCTTAACTCCCCTGAGTATTGGTTTAAGTAAAAATGTAAGTCAAACGAGATCATGAAGCCATGATCGAGATGCCTTTCTGCGTGTAAGCCAAACGGTAGCTCTGACGCAACACCACACGATTTTCTGTGCTAAACACGAGATAATGGCAGACACTTGCATCGAAATACTTCAGTTCAAAATCTAGCTTAGCAGGTCAGGAAGCAAATTACCGTATACGATATACATATATAGTAGTTAGAGTGCTCGCAAAAAAACTCCAACAGCCCAGGTTCAAATCCCAGCTAAGGTGAAAAATGAAAAAGTTTGTTTGCGTTTTTTTTTTAAATTATAATTTCAAATGTCAATAAAAAAACTAATGATCAGGAGAAAAGCTCCACCTATTGGTAAGTAGCAGATAACAGCTAAACCTACTTAGCGAAGACACTCACCACACAATCAACATGCAACGATGAGGCAATTTCAGTTGATCATTCAAGGGTGAAGGTATAACACTGGCCTTCGAATGATCAATTCACAGCAATTTGTGTCTCATTCCTAAGGCGCTTAATAGTAATATAAGAAAAACAAAAATGACAGAACATATCTGTCATAAATTTACTATCTTTACCAGAAATTCAAATAGAAAGAACTGCATTTAGTAAGGGTTTACCCCTTGGACTCAAATAAAAAACAATTTACATATCGAACAATTTACAATTTCGATATCTGTACCGTTTCCTCATCTTTCTAATTCTGAATGTTTTTACAATAGCCATTATTTGGGTATTACACATACTTAGTTTCCAACTTACTTCCCAAGCGCGGCGAGAATCTGAAGTCTTTTTTTATGAACAGAGAAGATCACAACATGCTGGATGTTTCAAGATTAATAGCAGTCCAACTGATGTTGAAGTCATTTCCAGGGGTGTAGCCATGCCCAGCGACGACAACTCTTTAATCACTTTCCTGTCAGCAATATCACTACTTCGAATATAGCCACGTATTGCCATTCATGTCACTTCAACATTATGTCGTCACATTTCATCATTATAAGGAACTACACTGGAAGTCACACACCATCAACACATAAAGTTTAGACAACAACAGAATAAACACAAGCAGACAGAGATGGGAATTATTTAAAATAGGAAATTATCAAAAAATGTGTAGAAAAACAAAAGTGGTGTAAAACAAGAAAAAAGCAAAAATATTAAATTGGTATTAAAAATAATGGCGTTACTCGTATATGTTGACTTAGTTTTTAAATAAACAAACTAAAACATTTATTTAAAATGATATTTTAAATGAAATATTAAAACAACAGCATCCTTAACCAGTCAGTATCAGTTTCATATACTGGCTGCTCCTATAGAAACACAATCCAACTCAACGCAACATAACTTTACAGACAAGAATTTTCAAGCAACAAAAATTGTTGAAAAAAAAAAAAATAGGTGATGTCTGGGTTACATCACCTAAAACCACATTTATTTTATTGTTTGTTTTCAGGCATGTTGGATTTTTTGAATGAAAATCAGTAGCTGCTTTCAAAGCAGTGCAACGACAAAGTTCTAAATTAAAAAGAGAGAGAAAAAAAAAAAAACAATTTCATATAAACTTTATTATGACTGTGTGTGTTTGTGTAACTTCACTGTTCATAATAAAAAACGAGAGTTTGAAACACAACTACAGAACTATTTTCGTTCGTTGATTTGTTGTCTGTATTGCCACATCACATACTACTCTCGTACGCACAATTTCTTTGAAAAAAAAAAAGAAATATTTTCCATATTTTCAAAAACTTTTATTTTGAAATCATAGAGCTGAAATAATAATATTTTTAAGTTTTATTTTTCCCCTTTTTCTTTCTTTTTTTTTTTTTTTTGCTAAAAACTCACAACTTTTCAACTGTGATTTAAAACAATAATTTTATTTTTCCATGGTCTCTACCAAAGTAGTAATAATGATTTTATTAATAAAATGGTTCTTTTCTCTTTATACAACAATAACAAAAAAAAAAATAATTTTATTAAGTAACAAATTATTTTTAACAAAATATCGGGTGGGCCATCTATCGGGGTTTAGTTTGAACTGCCGGTTATTTTGAATCTGACGATACTTATGCCCTTCTATTCTTTTACAAAATTGAGTATAATATCTCCCCTGAACGAAATAAATCGATTTATGCTTGAGCAACATTAGGTTTTATGGGGAATTAATTTTTAAAACAAAGGCAATTGGTTCCGAAATGGCATGAAAAAATAATTGTTTCGTATGGAGCTGATTTTCATCTTGGTGTGTATGTTCATAAGCATATCGTATTTGGGTCTCAGAAAACCCACACATCGTTTTACATACCAATGCAGACATTATGTGCAGATTGGTGTGGCATGTGAAGCGGAGACATTCGACGGCGCAAACAATACGCCTGGTGTTTTAGGACACTGAAATGTTAAAATCATGCGTATTTTACTTAAATGGAATCACTTTGTCATATGCAGAAACCGTGGTTTCATTAGATCTTTATCGTTTAAACTTTTGTTGGGTTCTTTTGTAAGTGTTTTAATTCTGCAGTTAAAAAGCCAAAACTGCTGGGTCGTCTGCTATTCAGTAGTTGCAACCTTATGCTTGAACTGTGTCATATAGCAGAGAGTTTAGAAATATTCTATCTTAGCCTGAGTATTAGTTTGTGAGAACCAATCGGTATCTCTGATAAATTTGACCAGATTCTTCAGTGATATGCTCGTGAGGCAGTTCACAGATCATTGAAGAGAATGGCGTTATTTTAGTGCAGTGTTGTCAGATTAGGGGATTTATCCCCAAAATGGGAATTTTTTTTCTGAAATGGAGATAAAAAAAATTCATTTGGGGATGGGGATTTCATTGGGGATGTCGACAAGTTTTCGGCGATTTTTATAATTTCATATGAAAGTATGCTTGCTTATAAACTTGCTTAAAACCATCTATTTTTATGGTTTTTATTGCGGAGCAATTCAGTATTAGAGGGTCTTCTTATAGCTAAAGTACTTTGTTTTTGGAGATAAGCATGATAACTTTAATTTTGTCCGAGCACAAATTACTTCTCCCCTTAATGTTATGGGAACATTTTTTCCTACTATTGCACAGGGCAATTATTTAGAATTGAAGGTACAATAGATGCTGTGCACTATAGAAATATTTTAGACGATCATGATGTCTTACGCTGAATATGAAATGGCACATCGATGGGTGTTTTAACAACTTAACGACCCGAAACACACACCGAAGCGAGAAAAAGGTTGGTTACAAAATATTTGCCGTCAAGGTCTGCACAGTCTACAGATTTTAATCCTACTAAACTTTCCTCTTCGAGGAAAAAACCCTTTTGAGAAGGAACAGTTGTGAGAATTTGGTAAAGATGTGTGGAAGAACATTGCAATCGATATGTTTTAAAGACTTGTAGACTAAATGCCAAAACGCTTCTTGGACCTTATTAAAAATCAGGGTAATTTTACTAAGTACAGAAGTAAATAATAAAATACATGCAAAATTATTGATGCACTTTCTGTGGTGATTTTTGGGGATAAACTAATTAGGGTTTTGGGGATATGAATTTCAAAATTGGGAATAAAAATTGAAAACTTTCTGACAACCCTGCTTTAGTGCGACAGAAAAATTTCAGGGCAATACAATGTATTGCAAAACTTAAAGAATGGACTCACAAGCATTAAAAAGTACTGCTTCAGCACTAGGACTGGTAGATTACAGGTTTACCGAGGCACCATTGCAGTTTTCTTTAGGACTTTACACCTAAGCAACAGCATTTTTATGAGTCATATTAAGCATTATTCGGTTGCAAGAATGTAAAGTTGACTAGTTGTGTGTATGTGTTTGTTGCAATTGCTGTTGTTGTGGTATTTTGAAGTTCAAAGTTCATTCTAAACAAAACAAAGTTTCTTAAATTTACAACATAATCATCATCATCATTATTATCAACAGTTTATAACTTCCACTGAGTTGAACAATTATTTGTTCATGTGTTCTGTTATTCTTATTCTTATTGTGGTTTTTTTGTGTATAACATTTGTATTCATATATATGTTATAACAGAATCATGAACATAATTTTAGTTTGAGATTCTTTCTTTAGGGAATTTTTAAAATAAACAATAAAAGTTGCTGTTTTTTTACATAAAACTTTATATCAAATTAATTTATTTGTTGAAATAGGCTGAATATTTGCCTTAAAGTAGGCTTTTATTTCTTTGGAGTAATTTTTAATTAAATATAACATTTTAACGTAATTTTAACTGTTTCATTTGTTATTGTATTTGTTATTGTAAATTTAAAAAATTTTATTGTTTTGTTACGAGTATATTGCTTCTTTTAACATAAACGAGGCGTAAAAATGTCTGTTGCATGTTGGAACGGAACATCTGAAAGAGGGAAGACAATTATCACTTGTTAAGTTCAGCCCATATCATGTAAAATGTAAAGTTAACTTGTCCATTATCATTATTACACTGTGTTTCAAAGGGTTGGACAAACACAATTTTTTTCCATCTGTTTATTTATGTCAAATGTGTTAAATTGCTTCTTTTTCTTTTATATCACAAGAACAGCGTTACATTGTTTACAAGGGAGGTCATCAATGAAACACCTTCAAATTCAGTTTTATATATTGGAATCTATAGATGATATTAAAAGAGAAAAAAATTAACTGGGAACGCCCTGAAATACTGCATAGTTGTTGGTACAGCGTTATTCTGTGTGCCATTAATAGAACTCTTTTCTCGCTTTTTTAGAACAAAGATGAAAAATGAATTATAATTTAAAAATAAGAGGTCCCCCCACCCACCTCCAAGTAGTCCATCTACAAAGTACCGCTCCCTGACATTAACTCTATTCCACCTTAACTTTTGACAACGAAATACGAATGATCAGGAGAAAAGCGCCACTTATTGGGAAGTAGCAGAAAACAGCTAAAACCCTACTTAGCGAAGGCACTCACCACACAATCAACATGCAACGATGAGGCAATTTCTGTTGATCATTCAAGGGTGAAGGTATAACACTGGCCTTCGAAAGATCAATTCACAGCAATTTTTGTCTCATTCCTAAGGTGCTTAATAATATAAGAAAATCTGTTATCATAAAACAACAAAAAATTCCAATACAATGGACAACATTTAGTAGGGGTTTACCCCTGAGTATTGGTCTCAAAAAAAAAAAAAAAGAAAGTTCTATTATTAAACTGGGGGAAAAAATAAAGAAATTAGTTACAGATTAAATTGACGAACTCAAAGCTAACAATCGTGTCAAAATTATAGCTGCATAGCTTCTTATAATAAAAAAAATGGTTTAATGTTAATATTGTTGAACGAAGGGCTCATCTAGGATTCTTATTCATTTAAAAGATCTATCAGTTGTAACGTACCATGTAGAACGGTTAGCAATGTCCTTAAGATGGAATAATTGATATTGTAGAAAAGGAGGGTGGGAGCCATTTATACACTAGCAACAGCCGGGCAGGGGGGTTCGTTCCCTTTCTAAACAAAATCTGGTCCTTACAGATTATTTATTGTAGACTCCCTTGTCTTCACAAGATATAAATATGTGTTTAAACTAAAATATTTTAAAATGACTACAAGGCCTATATTACCAAAAGCGAGCCCGCTCATAGTCATAATTGAGAACTATAGAAACAAAAAAAAAACTAATTAAACACATTCTATTTAAACTAGGGCGTAATAAGGGCATCTTCAGGTGTCTTCGAAGAGCCAGTCTCTAAACCCTCCCAATACCTAAGTTCTAATGACTGAAATAATATGTTTTTAGAACCCCAAATGGATACCTAAACGTTTATCATCCTATGAAAACACACACATAACTTATTTACCTAGACATATTGTCTACTAATTTTTATTTTCAAAAAAAATTCATTTCTTAAAAGTTAAAATTCTAAATATTGACATTTTAAATCACTGTTCAAAATTATTGAATTCAAATTTATAAACATTTTATTAACTACTCTGATTTCAATTTTAAAAACAGACTTAGATTTAATTAATTTTTATATTTAAATATTATTAAAAGTGAGTATTAATTATAAATTTCGCTAAGTGGAGATATACTATTCGTAGTCACTATTATTAAATTTGGTTGTAATCAATAAAAAAATAAAACGTTGCGTAAATCTGTTTACAGAAATATTGTCAGCAGCATAACTACTCAAAATAACATAATTAATTTAGTGAATGAAAGAAATTTTTAATATTACAATGATAATGAATGTGCCTTATGAATGATACTTATGCTGCTGCGCAGGATTACAGTAAACAGTTTCACAAATATATAAGTATTGGGTGTATGAAATGGTTTTAGACTCACCAAACATGTTGATTACCGATGTACTTGAAGGCCTTCCAGAACTCGATATGCATGTTGACGGGATGTTATTTTGTCTGATTTGCTGTAAAAATTTAATTAATTAATTACATCCAAATTTAGCTTATATTTGAATCAATCTCCCTTTACGCTGTATTACTACTCACAAAAATTAATGTAATACTTATAGGTATAGAAAATTTCATATGCAAAATTACAAAAAAAAAAAAAAAGACTACACAATTAACATTAAAACTCTTTTTCTTCTTTTCTTTAAAATTAATAATGGATATTATGAAAGAAAATTTATAATAATGTTTCCATTTAATTTCCTTTCTTATTCAACTAAAGTATTTAAATTTTTATATAAATTAACTTTTCTTTTTCTTTTATCTAGTCGCGAGGTGTATAATAGTTTGTACAGAAATGCATTATTTATATTAATATAATTTCATGAGTATTTTAATTAAATTATATTTGATTATTTTAGTTTTTCTATTTTTCGAACTAAGAGACAACACTTTAAAATCCGAAAATTTTCCGTTATTAGGGGATTAATTCTCAATAAAAAAATACTTTTATAGGTTATATCAAAAAAAAAATACCGGTATTACATTAGTTTACTGTTCTTTCTATTGTTGTAATACTTTAAATACAATGGTGCTCCCGATCCCAAGTTGACCCGTTAACCACGTGGCTGGCAACAGAAAGCCACTGCGGGAAGCACCAACTTGGATGCAACTTTCCACTAGCTGGTTGCACTTTCCCGACCGTGTTTTCAATCCTTCTTATTTTTATTTCAATTTTGATTGGACGAAGGTTATGTAGACTTAACCTATTGAAAAATATAAATGTGAAAAAAGAATACCTCATCCATATGCGTGCAAAAATTTACCTCCAATGAATAAAATCCTGATAAGTGAGATTTTATCAGATATTGTTATCAAAAGCAAGAAAAACCAATTTTACCTTTTGCTTTATAATATATATAATAATTTTATTCTTTTGTACTGACCACGTTTTCACTGACTGTACAAGTCGGTTTTATTTTACACTTGACTTCTAACTAAGCTTTCGATTGATCTTTTACGTATTAGCACCAATGACAAAATGAACGAGCCGAGGTTTTCTTGTCATAATTAAAGTTTCAGGCAGAAAAGTTCAAGAATAACGGTATGAAAGAAAACGAAACACTAATTCATTTGTCATACTACAATTATGTAGAAAAGAACAAAACCAGGGTAGTCCTAATAGTAAACACGCTGTACCATATTCAATGTTGCCGACAGTAATTACGGTCAAAGTAAAACAAACAATAATTCCGTTTACTCATTATTCAATACTACTTTTTAATTCATAAAAATTCATTGACAAAATATACCATTTTTCTTTCCAATCTAAATATTCTATTACGTTCCCTTTACATATTGCTGAATGATTTCTTTCTTTCTTTTTTTTTTTTTCTTTCCTTTCTTTTGCCTGTAAACAAAAACTTTAATTTAAAACTTCATTATCATTCTCACTCTTGTAATGTTTCTCAACATGTCTCCGAATTGTTGACTCTCACTAAATTTACCACTCAGTGGCCGCTTACTATATGTGTTTTTGTCTTCTGCCTATTTTCTTCTTTCATCAATACTGTAAATTTAATTCATAGTTAACTAAAACTCAAAATTTTTTCTGTTTTGTAGCAGAATTGAGTACAGCAAATTAAAATTTGGATTACAATGGTTTAATTCTACAGCTACTCCTGTTTTTACACGTATACAACATATGTACTTATATATGTGCCAATAAAATTTTTACTGATAATAGAGATAATAGAAAATAATACCAACAAATAAAAAAATAAAACCAACATACAAAAATATTTAGCCAAACCGAGCATTACAAAACTAGATAATAATTCTATATTTATATAATTATTAAATAGAAAAAGCCGGTTTATTCGCGTAAGTCTTTGGCGTGGTATGTGCCAACTATTTTGCCCTGTTGATCCTCTATAAGATAATAGTGGTTACCTAATTTTTCCTTGATCTTACTTTTTATAAACAACGGCGAAAGTTTAGCATTAAACTCCTTTCCCTTATGACTCTGAGCAAAATTTCGTCTAAACACTTCTTGTCCTACACTGAAATTACCTGGTCTAGAACGAAGATTATATTGTTGCCGGTTCGCCTCATATGCCTGTTTTATATGTTTTCTTAATTTTTCACGTATTAAGCTAAGATTATCATCGCGTGAAAGGTGGTAGGAAGATTCTTCCAGCAAATTTAAATTTTTAAGCAACGAATAGGACGTACCATGAGTGATCATATCTAAACCAAAAAGCGCATGGTAGGGTGTGGATTTGATTGCCTGATGATAAGAATTCCTCAAAGCACAACTTATTTTTGTCAGATTTTCATCCCATAACTTTTGATCTTTTTTCAAGTAAGCTCTTATCCCTGCCAACACTGATCTATTAACTCGCTCAGAAGCATTACTCTGGGGAGAGTAAACAGCCGTATAAATATGATCAATACCGTAACTAGTAAGGAATGCATTAAATTCGTTGCAACGAAATTGAGATCCGTTGTCACTGATGATACATTCTGGGACACCGTAGACGTGAAATATTTCCTTCTGAAGAATTTCAATAATTATATTGGCTGTAAATTTTCGAATAGGGAATAACCAATGGAATTTTGTCAGGTGGTCTAAAATTATTAAAAGTCCAATAGATCCAGTTTTACTTCTTGGATAAGGTCCTAGGAGATCAATATATAAACGCTGAAATGGTCGTATAGAAATAGCCTGTTTACCCATTTCAGGTCTAAGGACAACGTTAGGCGCTTTTGTGCTTTTGCATACCGCACAGTTTCCAATATAATGCCTTACATCTCGCACTAACCCTGGCCAAAAAAAATTTCTCCTTATCAATTCAACTGTTTTGACCATGCCTCCATGGGCCGCTATTGGGTCATCGTGAGCTCTTAAAATAACATTACGACGTAATTCCTTAGGTACCCATAATTTCCAGCTTTTCTCCTCCTGTGTAGGCTCTCCACTATAATGTTCAGTACGTATGTAAATGTATTGATCGATTACTTTTATATCCGGATATTTACTTTCATTATCGGCAATTTTCTGTTTCAGATTGACATACTCTGCATCCATGAAATGTGTTGAGTTTAAATCTATTTCGGGTTCAGTGCAGGTTATGGTTGAAATTTCATTAGTGTAACTTCGAGACAACGCATCAGGGACAATGTGCTCTTTTCCTTTTCGATGGCTTATTTTGAATTTATATGACTGCAGTTTAAATGCCCACCGAGCGAGACGACCAGTAAGATCCGATTGATTCATCAGCCATAGAAGGCTCGAGTGGTCGGTTACAATTTCGAATTCCTGTAACTCTAGGTAACACCGAAAACGCTTTATTGCCTCAATAGCAGCCAAGCACTCACGCTCCGTTACACTATAATTTTTTTGTGAAGTATTCAGCTTTTTACTCATAAAAGCTATTGGCTTTTCATCTCCATTCTCATCTAGTTGTACCAAAACTGCACCTATACCAGTATCGCTAGCATCGCAGTGAACAAAGAATTTTCTTTCAAAATTAGGATTTGTAAGTACAGGGGCTGTTGTTAATAGTTGTTTTATTTTTTCAAATGATTCCTGAGCCTCAGGGGTCCATGAAAATGTTTTCTTTGTTGACAGTAATTCACTTATAGGATACACTACCTCAGAAAAGTTGTGGATGAATCTTCTATACCATCCGGCAAGCCCTAAGAAGCCTCTGACTTGTTTTATTGATTTTGGTACTGGCCAATTTATGATCGCACTTACTTTTTCTGGATCTGTCATGATTCCGCCATTTCCTATTATAAACCCGAGATATTGAACTTTGGTCACACAAAATTTGCTCTTTGAAAGATTAATCGTTAAATTCGCTTTTTTAAATTGCTCAGCTACGCGAACTAATAACGAAAGGTGGCTCTGAAAATCTTCTGATACTATAATTAGGTCGTCTAGGTATCCAAAAACAGAATTACGTAGTTCCGGTGGTATAATTTCATCAACCAATCGACACATAGTTTGCGGGGCGTTACAAAGTCCAAATGGCATAACCACAAATTGATATAGGGGCCTACCCGGTATTGTAAACGCTGTCAACGGCTTCGCCTCTTCTGCTAAACTAATTTGCCAATAAGCATCTTTAAGATCTAATTTAGATATGACATTTGCCTTTGGTAACCTAGAGAAAATACCTTCTATTGACGGAAGTGGGTATGCGTCTTTTCTGGTAACCGAATTTAACTTTCTCGCATCGAGACACAAACGGACTTTGTTAGGCTTAAGGACGAGTCTCATAGGGGAGCTCCAGGGTGATTGTGAAGGTTCAATTACTCCTAATGATAACATTCTATCTACCTCGGCAAACATAAGTTTTTCCACAGCAGGTGATACTGGATAGAAACGCTGTTTTATCGGTTTCGAGTCCCCTATGTCAATCTCATGCTTAATAAGTCCAGTTCTACCTAAACCCTGTTTCTCAAAATCCGGAAATAACGCTATAATTACATCCAACTGCTGTTGTTGTTGGCGAGTTAGAGGATATTTAGACTCAAGCTCAGGTTCAGTTTTCACAGATACAGGACTACTAGTTACTGCCATTATTTTAGAGATTTCGTACAAATGATCATTTACTGAAAACTTGCTAAAAATCTCTGCCGATTCGACAATACTTGAAATTAAACCGAATGCCCTGCAAAAATCAACCCCAAGGATCAACCTCTGCCTAATACTCGGTATAACGAACAACTTCATCAAATGTTGTTGATCTTTAAATTCAACTTTCACTTCTAGCCAACCTAATACTTCCTGTGAATTTCCATCCGCTGTGTTCACCAAGGCGCGACATTTGTAATAGTTCTCAAATTTAGAAAAGTTTGTTTGTGCAAGATCACCACCTATACATGATATATTTGCACCAGTGTCAAGCAAACCGTGTTCAGAGAAGTCTAAAAATGAGACTTTAGCATAAAAACGCTGATCTTTTGGATTACCCACAATAGCTGATATTAACATTTTGCGACATAGTTTACGGGTTTTAAAATATTGACGAAGTCTTAATGTAGATCTTTTGGGTTTAATTTGTTTTGTCTGGTAAATTGATTCACAATTAAAAATTTTATTTCGTCTATCAATGTAATTTTTCCACTTGATATGATAAGGCACAATCGGGTAAATTATTTTATTACAATTTTGTCTTTTCTTATTTTCATCTAAATTTGACTTATCTTTTACAAGTATGTAGGGCTTATTTTGATCACGTTCAGGAATTTTCTCAGATCCTATTTTCACATTGTCTCCTATGTTTATTAGTTTTTTGATACCTTTATTTTCTTATATGAACACTTGGGACATTGAGGTTTGTATGTGTTTTTCATTCCGCAGCCATAACAAAATATTTTGCGGTCCTCCAGGCAATCATCCCAAAAATGATCCAATCCATCACAATTCCAGCAACGAACAGACCTATTTTGAACCTCCAATGCACAAAGTTCACTATCTGTAGAATGGGTAGTAGACTCTACTGGATTAGATGCAGTATCACAGCCTATTTCCGCAATATGCCTTTTTTGTAAATAAGTATTTTGTGGACGAATGGACAGATTTTTTCTTACATACTCGTCATTTAAAAACGACTCTCTCATTTGTACTAACTTACGCAAATGTGGAATAGAGTGAACTGGCACGTATAGTAAATCCTGACGTATTTCTGGTCTAAGATTTCTAGTTACTATCTCTATTAACTCCATTTCTGATATAGGCGATGGTAAGCGGTCCATTATTGAAGAAATATTATCAAAATATACATCAAAAGTTTCACCAACTCTCTGCTTTCTATTTCGAATTTCCTCACGTATGTCAAAAGATGATTTAAAATCACGATATTGGCATCTTATTGCCTCACAGAAATCTTCCCAATTAACTAACTCTACTTGTCTTCTATATCGCCAATACCAGTCCTTGGCTTTTCCACTCAACAAAACATTTAAATTCCTCACAATATGATTAAAATCGCCATGTAAATTGTCGTTAGTTAATGACCGAATACGATAAAGAAATTCCTCTATATTGAGTCCGGAGGAAGAACCGTCGAATTTTATATTCCAGCTGGTGATAATTGTGGTTATTTTGTCCGTATTAAAACTGGACATATTAGAATAAGAGGAGGTTGATAAATTATTTCGATTTGTTGAATTAGGTTCAACATGGTTAGAATTTCTATTGATACGTCCTGAAATACTATTCTCCATTCGCGACGGATGTACTTGATTATTAGAATTTGACATAATGTTTAAATTAGAAAGTAATCGCGATATATTCGTTTCAATCATCTGATTCAGCTGATCATAATCAATGAATATCTGACTAGTTCTATTAGGGTGCAAAAGTAAATTATTATCCTGATTTTCGGGATGCAAATTTTCCTGGCGCGAAGTCCGTAAAGGGGTAGAAATATTTTCAACATCATTATTGTTATGACTCAATTCCAGTAGTAATCGTTGATTATCTCGCTCAGTATTTTTTAATTGACGTCGAGTGGTATGCTGCTTTGAAATAGCACCCCTACCTCGATTTCTTGTAATAGGCCCTGTAGTGGAATTATTCTTCCCAGGTAAATCTCTTTTCACAGCCAAATCTATTGATTTAAGGTCCACGAGCTCACAAGGAAGTTTACATGTGGGACAGAAGTTATTGTCTGATAAATATTTTTCGATGCAAGATCGATGAAAAACATGGTTGCAGGATATAATGTTTAGACAGTCATCATTCACCGACATATCACTATTACAAACAGTACATACTGACTCAGTAGTAAAATTCGAAGCAGAACCAGAAATACCAGTTGCCATTTCACTCGGAGGTGTTCTCGAGACCGACATTTTAAATTCTTATAAGATCCTAAACAAAAATAAATGAAATCTAACTAGGCACCTTTTTTAAAAATTCAACACTGAAAAAGCAATAATCAAGACTGAAAAAAATTTAAAATCCAAAATTTTATCCACAAACTGTCACTAAGAGTCGTTCAATAAAATTTATTTTCTTCTAAGGTTATGAGATAAACTATAACTTATAACAAAGTTCAAGGGTTTTCAAAATTATGTACGTGTGCAATATAAATTTGACTAACGTATTTTAATGTTCTACGTTACTCAAACAAATATATTCAAACTTATCTAACACGTTATAAAAATTTTTCCATTTTCATAGCGAACGTCGTTTACGCTCCTATTAAAACTGCATAAAAGAAAAATTTTGTTTTTTCCTTTTTCTTTTTTTTTTTTTTTTCATTAAATTTAAAGTACCGTAATAAGAATTTGAAAAAAAATTTACCTACTACAATTTAATACAGTATTTCAAATCTTTTACTCTAGATTCCGTATACAAGTTATAATTGAATAAAAAAAATTAATTAATTCTTTCTAGGTGTTCTCATTTAGGATGATAAACCAATTAGGCATATTTTTTTTTCTCTTTTTTTTTTTGTTTTTTTTTTTTCTTTTTGTTTTTTTTTTTTTTTTTTTTTTGTTTTTCTTTCTTTTTACCCTATTCAATAGAATATGTTAAGATCTATTACAAAACCAGGCTATTGAAACAATTGTATCTAAAAGAATTATGTGCAAAACGCCAACCAGTCAAAACTACTCTATCCTATTGTCAATAAAACTTAAACATAAATTGGACAGAAACTCGCAACAGCAAACTATCTGTAATCCGAAATTATGTGTAAGGACTGACCATAAGCCAAACACAAAACTCAAATATCCACAATCATACCTCGCTTTCCATTAACTTCATACACCAATCTACAAAAATAGTAGAAAGTACCAACACTTACTTCCTAGTCCTTGTACTCGCTTTAGTGTGCAAGTAAATGAAAGTCCAACAAGGGTTATTAGTTATTCAACTAAGATTGCAATATTATTGTATGCAGTTATTGGAAATCGATATTTCATGAAATCTAATTTAATTAAAAAAACTTTTGGAACTGAAAGCAAATAATGGGTTAACTTCACTTTCGAGCCCCACGTTGGGCGCCATATATTTATCTGTAACGTACCATGTAGAACGGTTAGCAATGTCCTTAAGATGGAATAATTGATATTGTAGAAAAGGAGGGTGGGAGCCATTTATACACTAGCAACAGCCGGGCAGGGGGGTTCGTTCCCTTTCTAAACAAAATCTGGTCCTTACAGATTATTTATTGTAGACTCCCTTGTCTTCACAAGATATAAATATGTGTTTAAACTAAAATATTTTAAAATGACTACAAGGCCTATATTACCAAAAGCGAGCCCGCTCATAGTCATAATTGAGAACTATAGAAACAAAAAAAAAACTAATTAAACACATTCTATTTAAACTAGGGCGTAATAAGGGCATCTTCAGGTGTCTTCGAAGAGCCAGTCTCTAAACCCTCCCAATACCTAAGTTCTAATGACTGAAATAATATGTTTTTAGAACCCCAAATGGATACCTAAACGTTTATCATCCTATGAAAACACACACATAACTTATTTACCTAGACATATTGTCTACTAATTTTTATTTTCAAAAAAAATTCATTTCTTAAAAGTTAAAATTCTAAATATTGACATTTTAAATCACTGTTCAAAATTATTGAATTCAAATTTATAAACATTTTATTAACTACTCTGATTTCAATTTTAAAAACAGACTTAGATTTAATTAATTTTTATATTTAAATATTATTAAAAGTGGGTATTAATTATAAATTTCGCTAAGTGGAGATATACTATTCGTAGTCACTATTATTAAATTTGGTTGTAATCAATAAAAAAATAAAACGTTGCGTAAATCTGTTTACAGAAATATTGTCAGCAGCATAACTACTCAAAATAACATAATTAATTTAGTGAATGAAAGAAATTTTTAATATTACAATGATAATGAATGTGCCTTATGAATGATACTTATGCTGCTGCGCAGGATTACAGTAAACAGTTTCACAAATATATAAGTATTGGGTGTATGAAATGGTTTTAGACTCACCAAACATGTTGATTACCGATGTACTTGAAGGCCTTCCAGAACTCGATATGCATGTTGACGGGATGTTATTTTGTCTGATTTGCTGTAAAAATTTAATTAATTAATTACATCCAAATTTAGCTTATATTTGAATCAATCTCCCTTTACGCTGTATTACTACTCACAAAAATTAATGTAATACTTATAGGTATAGAAAATTTCATATGCAAAATTACAAAAAAAAAAAAAAAGACTACACAATTAACATTAAAACTCTTTTTCTTCTTTTCTTTAAAATTAATAATGGATATTATGAAAGAAAATTTATAATAATGTTTCCATTTAATTTCCTTTCTTATTCAACTAAAGTATTTAAATTTTTATATAAATTAACTTTTCTTTTTCTTTTATCTAGTCGCGAGGTGTATAATAGTTTGTACAGAAATGCATTATTTATATTAATATAATTTCATGAGTATTTTAATTAAATTATATTTGATTATTTTAGTTTTTCTATTTTTCGAACTAAGAGACAACACTTTAAAATCCGAAAATTTTCCGTTATTAGGGGATTAATTCTCAATAAAAAAATACTTTTATAGGTTATATCAAAAAAAAATACCGGTATTACATTAGTTTACTGTTCTTTCTATTGTTGTAATACTTTAAATACAATGGTGCTCTCGATCCCAAGTTGACCCGTTAACCACGTGGCTGGCAACAGAAAGCCACTGCGGGAAGCACCAACTTGGATGCAACTTTCCACTAGCTGGTTGCACTTTCCCGACCGTGTTTTCAATCCTTCTTATTTTTATTTCAATTTTGATTGGACGAAGGTTATGTAGACTTAACCTATTGAAAAATATAAATGTGAAAAAAGAATACCTCATCCATATGCGTGCAAAAATTTACCTCCAATGAATAAAATCCTGATAAGTGAGATTTTATCAGATATTGTTATCAAAAGCAAGAAAAACCAATTTTACCTTTTGCTTTATAATATATATAATAATTTTATTCTTTTGTACTGACCACGTTTTCACTGACTGTACAAGTCGGTTTTATTTTACACTTGACTTCTAACTAAGCTTTCGATTGATCTTTTACGTATTAGCACCAATGACAAAATGAACGAGCCGAGGTTTTCTTGTCATAATTAAAGTTTCAGGCAGAAAAGTTCAAGAATAACGGTATGAAAGAAAACGAAACACTAATTCATTTGTCATACTACAATTATGTAGAAAAGAACAAAACCAGGGTAGTCCTAATAGTAAACACGCTGTACCATATTCAATGTTGCCGACAGTAATTACGGTCAAAGTAAAACAAACAATAATTCCGTTTACTCATTATTCAATACTACTTTTTAATTCATAAAAATTCATTGACAAAATATACCATTTTTCTTTCCAATCTAAATATTCTATTACGTTCCCTTTACATATTGCTGAATGATTTCTTTCTTTCTTTTTTTTTTTTTCTTTCCTTTCTTTTGCCTGTAAACAAAAACTTTAATTTAAAACTTCATTATCATTCTCACTCTTGTAATGTTTCTCAACATGTCTCCGAATTGTTGACTCTCACTAAATTTACCACTCAGTGGCCGCTTACTATATGTGTTTTTGTCTTCTGCCTATTTTCTTCTTTCATCAATACTGTAAATTTAATTCATAGTTAACTAAAACTCAAAATTTTTTCTGTTTTGTAGCAGAATTGAGTACAGCAAATTAAAATTTGGATTACAATGGTTTAATTCTACAGCTACTCCTGTTTTTACACGTATACAACATATGTACTTATATATGTGCCAATAAAATTTTTACTGATAATAGAGATAATAGAAAATAATACCAACAAATAAAAAAATAAAACCAACATACAAAAATATTTAGCCAAACCGAGCATTACAAAACTAGATAATAATTCTATATTTATATAATTATTAAATAGAAAAAGCCGGTTTATTCGCGTAAGTCTTTGGCGTGGTATGTGCCAACTATTTTGCCCTGTTGATCCTCTATAAGATAATAGTGGTTACCTAATTTTTCCTTGATCTTACTTTTTATAAACAACGGCGAAAGTTTAGCATTAAACTCCTTTCCCTTATGACTCTGAGCAAAATTTCGTCTAAACACTTCTTGTCCTACACTGAAATTACCTGGTCTAGAACGAAGATTATATTGTTGCCGGTTCGCCTCATATGCCTGTTTTATATGTTTTCTTAATTTTTCACGTATTAAGCTAAGATTATCATCGCGTGAAAGGTGGTAGGAAGATTCTTCCAGCAAATTTAAATTTTTAAGCAACGAATAGGACGTACCATGAGTGATCATATCTAAACCAAAAAGCGCATGGTAGGGTGTGGATTTGATTGCCTGATGATAAGAATTCCTCAAAGCACAACTTATTTTTGTCAGATTTTCATCCCATAACTTTTGATCTTTTTTCAAGTAAGCTCTTATCCCTGCCAACACTGATCTATTAACTCGCTCAGAAGCATTACTCTGGGGAGAGTAAACAGCCGTATAAATATGATCAATACCGTAACTAGTAAGGAATGCATTAAATTCGTTGCAACGAAATTGAGATCCGTTGTCACTGATGATACATTCTGGGACACCGTAGACGTGAAATATTTCCTTCTGAAGAATTTCAATAATTATATTGGCTGTAAATTTTCGAATAGGGAATAACCAATGGAATTTTGTCAGGTGGTCTAAAATTATTAAAAGTCCAATAGATCCAGTTTTACTTCTTGGATAAGGTCCTAGGAGATCAATATATAAACGCTGAAATGGTCGTATAGAAATAGCCTGTTTACCCATTTCAGGTCTAAGGACAACGTTAGGCGCTTTTGTGCTTTTGCATACCGCACAGTTTCCAATATAATGCCTTACATCTCGCACTAACCCTGGCCAAAAAAAATTTCTCCTTATCAATTCAACTGTTTTGACCATGCCTCCATGGGCCGCTATTGGGTCATCGTGAGCTCTTAAAATAACATTACGACGTAATTCCTTAGGTACCCATAATTTCCAGCTTTTCTCCTCCTGTGTAGGCTCTCCACTATAATGTTCAGTACGTATGTAAATGTATTGATCGATTACTTTTATATCCGGATATTTACTTTCATTATCGGCAATTTTCTGTTTCAGATTGACATACTCTGCATCCATGAAATGTGTTGAGTTTAAATCTATTTCGGGTTCAGTGCAGGTTATGGTTGAAATTTCATTAGTGTAACTTCGAGACAACGCATCAGGGACAATGTGCTCTTTTCCTTTTCGATGGCTTATTTTGAATTTATATGACTGCAGTTTAAATGCCCACCGAGCGAGACGACCAGTAAGATCCGATTGATTCATCAGCCATAGAAGGCTCGAGTGGTCGGTTACAATTTCGAATTCCTGTAACTCTAGGTAACACCGAAAACGCTTTATTGCCTCAATAGCAGCCAAGCACTCACGCTCCGTTACACTATAATTTTTTTGTGAAGTATTCAGCTTTTTACTCATAAAAGCTATTGGCTTTTCATCTCCATTCTCATCTAGTTGTACCAAAACTGCACCTATACCAGTATCGCTAGCATCGCAGTGAACAAAGAATTTTCTTTCAAAATTAGGATTTGTAAGTACAGGGGCTGTTGTTAATAGTTGTTTTATTTTTTCAAATGATTCCTGAGCCTCAGGGGTCCATGAAAATGTTTTCTTTGTTGACAGTAATTCACTTATAGGATACACTACCTCAGAAAAGTTGTGGATGAATCTTCTATACCATCCGGCAAGCCCTAAGAAGCCTCTGACTTGTTTTATTGATTTTGGTACTGGCCAATTTATGATCGCACTTACTTTTTCTGGATCTGTCATGATTCCGCCATTTCCTATTATAAACCCGAGATATTGAACTTTGGTCACACAAAATTTGCTCTTTGAAAGATTAATCGTTAAATTCGCTTTTTTAAATTGCTCAGCTACGCGAACTAATAACGAAAGGTGGCTCTGAAAATCTTCTGATACTATAATTAGGTCGTCTAGGTATCCAAAAACAGAATTACGTAGTTCCGGTGGTATAATTTCATCAACCAATCGACACATAGTTTGCGGGGCGTTACAAAGTCCAAATGGCATAACCACAAATTGATATAGGGGCCTACCCGGTATTGTAAACGCTGTCAACGGCTTCGCCTCTTCTGCTAAACTAATTTGCCAATAAGCATCTTTAAGATCTAATTTAGATATGACATTTGCCTTTGGTAACCTAGAGAAAATACCTTCTATTGACGGAAGTGGGTATGCGTCTTTTCTGGTAACCGAATTTAACTTTCTCGCATCGAGACACAAACGGACTTTGTTAGGCTTAAGGACGAGTCTCATAGGGGAGCTCCAGGGTGATTGTGAAGGTTCAATTACTCCTAATGATAACATTCTATCTACCTCGGCAAACATAAGTTTTTCCACAGCAGGTGATACTGGATAGAAACGCTGTTTTATCGGTTTCGAGTCCCCTATGTCAATCTCATGCTTAATAAGTCCAGTTCTACCTAAACCCTGTTTCTCAAAATCCGGAAATAACGCTATAATTACATCCAACTGCTGTTGTTGTTGGCGAGTTAGAGGATATTTAGACTCAAGCTCAGGTTCAGTTTTCACAGATACAGGACTACTAGTTACTGCCATTATTTTAGAGATTTCGTACAAATGATCATTTACTGAAAACTTGCTAAAAATCTCTGCCGATTCGACAATACTTGAAATTAAACCGAATGCCCTGCAAAAATCAACCCCAAGGATCAACCTCTGCCTAATACTCGGTATAACGAACAACTTCATCAAATGTTGTTGATCTTTAAATTCAACTTTCACTTCTAGCCAACCTAATACTTCCTGTGAATTTCCATCCGCTGTGTTCACCAAGGCGCGACATTTGTAATAGTTCTCAAATTTAGAAAAGTTTGTTTGTGCAAGATCACCACCTATACATGATATATTTGCACCAGTGTCAAGCAAACCGTGTTCAGAGAAGTCTAAAAATGAGACTTTAGCATAAAAACGCTGATCTTTTGGATTACCCACAATAGCTGATATTAACATTTTGCGACATAGTTTACGGGTTTTAAAATATTGACGAAGTCTTAATGTAGATCTTTTGGGTTTAATTTGTTTTGTCTGGTAAATTGATTCACAATTAAAAATTTTATTTCGTCTATCAATGTAATTTTTCCACTTGATATGATAAGGCACAATCGGGTAAATTATTTTATTACAATTTTGTCTTTTCTTATTTTCATCTAAATTTGACTTATCTTTTACAAGTATGTAGGGCTTATTTTGATCACGTTCAGGAATTTTCTCAGATCCTATTTTCACATTGTCTCCTATGTTTATTAGTTTTTTGATACCTTTATTTTCTTATATGAACACTTGGGACATTGAGGTTTGTATGTGTTTTTCATTCCGCAGCCATAACAAAATATTTTGCGGTCCTCCAGGCAATCATCCCAAAAATGATCCAATCCATCACAATTCCAGCAACGAACAGACCTATTTTGAACCTCCAATGCACAAAGTTCACTATCTGTAGAATGGGTAGTAGACTCTACTGGATTAGATGCAGTATCACAGCCTATTTCCGCAATATGCCTTTTTTGTAAATAAGTATTTTGTGGACGAATGGACAGATTTTTTCTTACATACTCGTCATTTAAAAACGACTCTCTCATTTGTACTAACTTACGCAAATGTGGAATAGAGTGAACTGGCACGTATAGTAAATCCTGACGTATTTCTGGTCTAAGATTTCTAGTTACTATCTCTATTAACTCCATTTCTGATATAGGCGATGGTAAGCGGTCCATTATTGAAGAAATATTATCAAAATATACATCAAAAGTTTCACCAACTCTCTGCTTTCTATTTCGAATTTCCTCACGTATGTCAAAAGATGATTTAAAATCACGATATTGGCATCTTATTGCCTCACAGAAATCTTCCCAATTAACTAACTCTACTTGTCTTCTATATCGCCAATACCAGTCCTTGGCTTTTCCACTCAACAAAACATTTAAATTCCTCACAATATGATTAAAATCGCCATGTAAATTGTCGTTAGTTAATGACCGAATACGATAAAGAAATTCCTCTATATTGAGTCCGGAGGAAGAACCGTCGAATTTTATATTCCAGCTGGTGATAATTGTGGTTATTTTGTCCGTATTAAAACTGGACATATTAGAATAAGAGGAGGTTGATAAATTATTTCGATTTGTTGAATTAGGTTCAACATGGTTAGAATTTCTATTGATACGTCCTGAAATACTATTCTCCATTCGCGACGGATGTACTTGATTATTAGAATTTGACATAATGTTTAAATTAGAAAGTAATCGCGATATATTCGTTTCAATCATCTGATTCAGCTGATCATAATCAATGAATATCTGACTAGTTCTATTAGGGTGCAAAAGTAAATTATTATCCTGATTTTCGGGATGCAAATTTTCCTGGCGCGAAGTCCGTAAAGGAGTAGAAATATTTTCAACATCATTATTGTTATGACTCAATTCCAGTAGTAATCGTTGATTATCTCGCTCAGTATTTTTTAATTGACGTCGAGTGGTATGCTGCTTTGAAATAGCACCCCTACCTCGATTTCTTGTAATAGGCCCTGTAGTGGAATTATTCTTCCCAGGTAAATCTCTTTTCACAGCCAAATCTATTGATTTAAGGTCCACGAGCTCACAAGGAAGTTTACATGTGGGACAGAAGTTATTGTCTGATAAATATTTTTCGATGCAAGATCGATGAAAAACATGGTTGCAGGATATAATGTTTAGACAGTCATCATTCACCGACATATCACTATTACAAACAGTACATACTGACTCAGTAGTAAAATTCGAAGCAGAACCAGAAATACCAGTTGCCATTTCACTCGGAGGTGTTCTCGAGACCGACATTTTAAATTCTTATAAGATCCTAAACAAAAATAAATGAAATCTAACTAGGCACCTTTTTTAAAAATTCAACACTGAAAAAGCAATAATCAAGACTGAAAAAAATTTAAAATCCAAAATTTTATCCACAAACTGTCACTAAGAGTCGTTCAATAAAATTTATTTTCTTCTAAGGTTATGAGATAAACTATAACTTATAACAAAGTTCAAGGGTTTTCAAAATTATGTACGTGTGCAATATAAATTTGACTAACGTATTTTAATGTTCTACGTTACTCAAACAAATATATTCAAACTTATCTAACACGTTATAAAAATTTTTCCATTTTCATAGCGAACGTCGTTTACGCTCCTATTAAAACTGCATAAAAGAAAAATTTTGTTTTTTCCTTTTTCTTTTTTTTTTTTTTTTTTCATTAAATTTAAAGTACCGTAATAAGAATTTGAAAAAAAATTTACCTACTACAATTTAATACAGTATTTCAAATCTTTTACTCTAGATTCCGTATACAAGTTATAATTGAATAAAAAAAATTAATTAATTCTTTCTAGGTGTTCTCATTTAGGATGATAAACCAATTAGGCATATTTTTTTTTCTCTTTTTTTTTTTGTTTTTTTTTTTTTTTTTTTTTTGTTTTTCTTTCTTTTTACCCTATTCAATAGAATATGTTAAGATCTATTACAAAACCAGGCTATTGAAACAATTGTATCTAAAAGAATTATGTGCAAAACGCCAACCAGTCAAAACTACTCTATCCTATTGTCAATAAAACTTAAACATAAATTGGACAGAAACTCGCAACAGCAAACTATCTGTAATCCGAAATTATGTGTAAGGACTGACCATAAGCCAAACACAAAACTCAAATATCCACAATCATACCTCGCTTTCCATTAACTTCATACACCAATCTACAAAAATAGTAGAAAGTACCAACACTTACTTCCTAGTCCTTGTACTCGCTTTAGTGTGCAAGTAAATGAAAGTCCAACAAGGGTTATTAGTTATTCAACTAAGATTGCAATATTATTGTATGCAGTTATTGGAAATCGATATTTCATGAAATCTAATTTAATTAAAAAAACTTTTGGAACTGAAAGCAAATAATGGGTTAACTTCACTTTCGAGCCCCACGTTGGGCGCCATATATTTATCTGTAACGTACCATGTAGAACGGTTAGCAATGTCCTTAAGATGGAATAATTGATATTGTAGAAAAGGAGGGTGGGAGCCATTTATACACTAGCAACAGCCGGGCAGGGGGGTTCGTTCCCTTTCTAAACAAAATCTGGTCCTTACAGATTATTTATTGTAGACTCCCTTGTCTTCACAAGATATAAATATGTGTTTAAACTAAAATATTTTAAAATGACTACAAGGCCTATATTACCAAAAGCGAGCCCGCTCATAGTCATAATTGAGAACTATAGAAACAAAAAAAAAACTAATTAAACACATTCTATTTAAACTAGGGCGTAATAAGGGCATCTTCAGGTGTCTTCGAAGAGCCAGTCTCTAAACCCTCCCAATACCTAAGTTCTAATGACTGAAATAATATGTTTTTAGAACCCCAAATGGATACCTAAACGTTTATCATCCTATGAAAACACACACATAACTTATTTACCTAGACATATTGTCTACTAATTTTTATTTTCAAAAAAAATTCATTTCTTAAAAGTTAAAATTCTAAATATTGACATTTTAAATCACTGTTCAAAATTATTGAATTCAAATTTATAAACATTTTATTAACTACTCTGATTTCAATTTTAAAAACAGACTTAGATTTAATTAATTTTTATATTTAAATATTATTAAAAGTGAGTATTAATTATAAATTTCGCTAAGTGGAGATATACTATTCGTAGTCACTATTATTAAATTTGGTTGTAATCAATAAAAAAATAAAACGTTGCGTAAATCTGTTTACAGAAATATTGTCAGCAGCATAACTACTCAAAATAACATAATTAATTTAGTGAATGAAAGAAATTTTTAATATTACAATGATAATGAATGTGCCTTATGAATGATACTTATGCTGCTGCGCAGGATTACAGTAAACAGTTTCACAAATATATAAGTATTGGGTGTATGAAATGGTTTTAGACTCACCAAACATGTTGATTACCGATGTACTTGAAGGCCTTCCAGAACTCGATATGCATGTTGACGGGATGTTATTTTGTCTGATTTGCTGTAAAAATTTAATTAATTAATTACATCCAAATTTAGCTTATATTTGAATCAATCTCCCTTTACGCTGTATTACTACTCACAAAAATTAATGTAATACTTATAGGTATAGAAAATTTCATATGCAAAATTACAAAAAAAAAAAAAAAGACTACACAATTAACATTAAAACTCTTTTTCTTCTTTTCTTTAAAATTAATAATGGATATTATGAAAGAAAATTTATAATAATGTTTCCATTTAATTTCCTTTCTTATTCAACTAAAGTATTTAAATTTTTATATAAATTAACTTTTCTTTTTCTTTTATCTAGTCGCGAGGTGTATAATAGTTTGTACAGAAATGCATTATTTATATTAATATAATTTCATGAGTATTTTAATTAAATTATATTTGATTATTTTAGTTTTTCTATTTTTCGAACTAAGAGACAACACTTTAAAATCCGAAAATTTTCCGTTATTAGGGGATTAATTCTCAATAAAAAAATACTTTTATAGGTTATATCAAAAAAAAAATACCGGTATTACATTAGTTTACTGTTCTTTCTATTGTTGTAATACTTTAAATACAATGGTGCTCCCGATCCCAAGTTGACCCGTTAACCACGTGGCTGGCAACAGAAAGCCACTGCGGGAAGCACCAACTTGGATGCAACTTTCCACTAGCTGGTTGCACTTTCCCGACCGTGTTTTCAATCCTTCTTATTTTTATTTCAATTTTGATTGGACGAAGGTTATGTAGACTTAACCTATTGAAAAATATAAATGTGAAAAAAGAATACCTCATCCATATGCGTGCAAAAATTTACCTCCAATGAATAAAATCCTGATAAGTGAGATTTTATCAGATATTGTTATCAAAAGCAAGAAAAACCAATTTTACCTTTTGCTTTATAATATATATAATAATTTTATTCTTTTGTACTGACCACGTTTTCACTGACTGTACAAGTCGGTTTTATTTTACACTTGACTTCTAACTAAGCTTTCGATTGATCTTTTACGTATTAGCACCAATGACAAAATGAACGAGCCGAGGTTTTCTTGTCATAATTAAAGTTTCAGGCAGAAAAGTTCAAGAATAACGGTATGAAAGAAAACGAAACACTAATTCATTTGTCATACTACAATTATGTAGAAAAGAACAAAACCAGGGTAGTCCTAATAGTAAACACGCTGTACCATATTCAATGTTGCCGACAGTAATTACGGTCAAAGTAAAACAAACAATAATTCCGTTTACTCATTATTCAATACTACTTTTTAATTCATAAAAATTCATTGACAAAATATACCATTTTTCTTTCCAATCTAAATATTCTATTACGTTCCCTTTACATATTGCTGAATGATTTCTTTCTTTCTTTTTTTTTTTTTTCTTTCCTTTCTTTTGCCTGTAAACAAAAACTTTAATTTAAAACTTCATTATCATTCTCACTCTTGTAATGTTTCTCAACATGTCTCCGAATTGTTGACTCTCACTAAATTTACCACTCAGTGGCCGCTTACTATATGTGTTTTTGTCTTCTGCCTATTTTCTTCTTTCATCAATACTGTAAATTTAATTCATAGTTAACTAAAACTCAAAATTTTTTCTGTTTTGTAGCAGAATTGAGTACAGCAAATTAAAATTTGGATTACAATGGTTTAATTCTACAGCTACTCCTGTTTTTACACGTATACAACATATGTACTTATATATGTGCCAATAAAATTTTTACTGATAATAGAGATAATAGAAAATAATACCAACAAATAAAAAAATAAAACCAACATACAAAAATATTTAGCCAAACCGAGCATTACACAGTGATCACATATGTACATCATTGGATAAACATCTGCTTCATTGAGTTAAAAGGACTTGCTTACACTCTGGCTCACTCTCAGTATAAGTACTTGTGCAGCATTAAAAATAAAAAGTATTTGTTGTATACATACTCGTATGTACATATGAATTATATACTTATGTATTTTATATACAATATTTTAACAAGTAAATTTATTACACTTTTATTTTGTCAATATATTGTATTTTATTTAAAATACATACACAAATAATCCTATCTTGGTTAATGAGTATGTTTGTAACAGTTTTTTTTCCTCCAAATCCTGTATTTTATTTCCATAAAATAAATTACAAATGTATTGCGTATTTACCATTTGAATTTATATTTGTATACTCTACGCTACTACATGCTAAATGGTAGCGGTCTGTAGAGTCCTATTTTAGTTTAAGGTATGAACGTTCATATTAAACAAAAAAGTCACATTGAAAATTATCCGTAGGGTGACAAGGAATTATACTGTTGAAAGAGTCATACACAAAAAGCTCTACAGAGCTAAAGGAACTTTTGGATAACTGACATTAGAGAAGAGCACAGCTTACGATCACGGGCAGAATCTCGCTCATATCAAATATGAAGTATTTATTGGATGTGTCCCGAATTAATACCCGATATATTTACGATATCCTGTAAAAACCCCAAGCTGAGTAAGGGCAAAAAAAAAAAATATGTCTGCTCATCCTCCTCATCAGCCAAAGTTTATTAAATATCGCCACCAATTAGAGATCTCTGCGATACACCTGCGATCTATCACGCCTGATATCAAAAACAGCCCCGTACAATGGCTTTATTTGTATTTGGATTTTCACCTCGATGCATAAACATTCCAACTCACCCAACAATTGTAGCTGCCTGATCATTTACCGCGCTTTAGATATGCAAATTGAGTGCTAGAGCAATAGGCATTTAACACTGATTTTTCTAACAAAATATCGAGTATACGAGTACATAATTCGTATTTATTTCTTCCTTTTAAACTGTAATGAACATATTGGTCGAATAATTGTTACATACTCGTACTGTAATATATTTGCGATTACACAAATATTTCATTTTTGTTTTTAATTTTTTTGTATTTTTAACTGATATTTGCAATTGACCTGAATTTTTTATTTAACGTTTTGCTGTAATTTAATTAAAATATTATTTATTTTGTTTTTGTGTGTGTTTTTTTTTATTATCAAATAATTCAAATATTTATTTATTATCCCTCTCATGTTCTCTTTTTGTTTTTTCTTTTACTTTCAGGTAAGCAATAATTTTGAATATAACAACCATTCTGTAAATACTATAGAAAAAACGAAACTTGTATCTAAAATCAAGGCAAATTAAAAAAAGTTCTATTGTGGTAAGTTTTGAAGAGAACTGGACGTTTGCAACAAAGCGTGATTACTGGCTACTGTCACTCAAATTGCAAAAAAAAATATGGGTAAATTTGAAATTTATAAATTCGAAATAGACATATACAATGTATACATACATACTATACACACATTTATTCGAAATATACAGTGCGAGCTGTATTTTCGCAACTTCAAAATATATAAGTTGTTTCAATTACATTGTACAACAATTTCAAACTTTTTGCAAAATTACGCCTTCAATTTGATTGTTTTTAGGTATTTACGTTAAGTTTTGGGTTTTGGTGTGCCCTGACATATATAGTAAAATTTTATGGCCAACATTTTTGTAAAACATTTCACCCCACCCCTCTCCTTTTTCGGGGAGCTTTTTACGATTTGTTAGAATAATGCCACAAAACGCAGTTATGCGGGGGAGTTAGAGGGTTAATATGTGCTACGAAAATATTTGTCGTGATATTTTCTACAAAGTTGATAAACATACCATACACCTCAGATGTAAGTAAAACAAAGTTTTATACACCTATATGCTGCAAGTGTTGACCAGAGATGGAGTATTTTAACCGCCTCTAAAATAAAAATCCTTTGTGATCTGTCAAAACGCCGACATACGTATATATTTTTTTAGTCTCCTCTACCAGGATTAATTGGCGAAACGCCGTAATATTTTTCGTGCTGAACAGTGTTATTAACAACTGTTTCTTATACTTACAAACACTACTTTTTTTTACATCTTGTGGTTAAAAGGATTTTCTCGGCGGCAATGTCACTCAGTCTGTCGCTGACACTCAATTTGTAAGAGTATTCCTTTATATCGTCGATGGAATTAAAGAATGCTGTAACTGACAAAACCTTAAATATTCACCAGAGCCAAAAAACCTGTATGAAAGTAGAACAAATACACTGGTATTTTTCGTTTCGCAGACGGCGTAAGTGAATTTATTTTCATCGTAGAAATCTGGGACCGGGTCCAATCGACGCGTATTTTTTTTCTGATAAAAATGATGCAAAAAACGTTTTTTATATTTTTTGCCAGTTACAGCGTTCTTTAATTCCATTGACGATATGCTTGATGAATTTGATAAAATATATCGGTAAGGAAATTATAATCCACAAATATCGTCAGTGAAAAATTCAGTAACCTTCGGTGTAAAGGACATACATACGTAGGATATATGACAAGAAACATGTTGAAGTAGCAGTGAATGGGCAAAAAGTGTTGTAGTGTTATTGTTGTTTTGGCATCATCAACTCGATATATATAAAAATGTCTACGTATATTCGAAATAAAGGGTAGCGTTGAATCACAAGCACAAGATGTACAGTTGACATTGCTAAATAGTGACCTGGAAATTTCTCATGCAAACACTAAATTTTTTGGCCGGCTGTGTGATTTGTGGTACCGTCCTACTGAAAGGAAATGTTAACATTAGCCACTTGTAGCCACAAGATATCGGTTACGATGGTCTCTTCACTAAGAATGATTTTGTTGAAAAGTGCATTGCTTTCGATCAGTTTTTTAAACAGCCAATTAACAAATGTTCGACGCAAATAATGGTAGTGTAGCGTGTCATGGTTAAAATATTCCTACAAAGGATGACCGTTCAATTCTTGACATTTTATCCTTTGACGGACAATTTACTTCCTTACCTCAAATTTGCACACCCTGTAGGCATGTACATATGCCTATAATCATATACATTTGTATATATGATTCCCGTCATGTGTTTTATTACATTTTCGTCATGTAACATTCTAAAAGGGGAACGATAGCCAGTTAGAAAATTTCATCAAATTTTATAAATTCTGTAGCATTTGTTTAAATTTTGACATTTTGTTTTAAATGAAGTCTCAGTTTCAGCAGGAGGTTTCCATTTTTCCTTTCCTTACTATTGCAATAAGCTTACCGTCTCTTTATCAAAATCTTAGCATTTATTAAACACAGGGTGTTTGGTCTCTTCCCCAATTATTTATCATTGTCAAAAGAGTATGAGTGGGGGAGGCGAAATTCAGCAATTTAATGCATTTGAATATTGAATTGATGTCAGTGCATGCAAAACACATGATATGGCCGACAGCCAACGTATACTCGCAAAATATTATACAAATGATTATTTAGTTGAATTTGTTACTCTCTCTACCCCATTTCACAAACTATACCACTGCCGATAAATTTTCTAATAACACTGTAATACGTACCTGATAGAAAACCACTTTAGATTGGTTGGTATTTTACGTATTAAATAACGTTATCCAGCTGCTGTATATGGCAAGTGTTAAAAGATCAAAAATAGTTCAAGGGACAACAAGGGTTGGATCAAATTTTAAAACCTTTTGGCAAAATAGTGTCTTTTTGTATTGATTTTGAAACCTCCAACCGCCCCTAATGTGACAAGAGAACACCAAAATGCATGAACACCACATGTACTTGTTATACATTAAGAAAGCGTTAATTAGAATTGATTTATATTGGACACAGACACAGATGTAGATGTAGATTGCAGGTGTAACAACAAGACAACAGTTGTGGCTGTACGATATATGCAAGAAGAACGTTGCACATCATGCAACAAACTAACAGACGCTTGTCAATCTCACACCACAGTGTTCTTATTAAATTTACTAGTTGTGTGTAAAATATTTCTGCCATTTTCGTTTAATAAAAATCAATATTTTTATTTGGCATTCGAATAAATTTAATATCAATTTTATGTGATTTGCAAGGTCGAAATTATTTCTACTGTAGGCCTTTAATCTTTAGCTTCTGCCATGAAATCTTAATTAATTTATATGTCACAAAATCTTTAATGTTTCATTAATAATATGAATCAGATATTAATGCGTAATTTGTTAAAAAAAAAAACATTTAGTGTTAATGCGCAAACAGGTTTCTACCTGGAAGGTCCGTAATTTCTGTGTTTTATTGTTTTTGATTTTTTTTAAAAATTTGTTTGACTGCTTGTGTCAACCATAAAATGGCTTGATTAAATTTGTAGCCGTTGTTAAGCTATAAAAGAATGATTGTTTTTTTTATTTCTAGCACAGCTTTGTGTAATAGTTTTTATTGGAATTACGACTTTAACCTAAAAGTATTACGATTTTCGTATGCGTAGTGCAGCAGAAAAAATTTTACTTAATTTTTAAAGAGCCGTAATAAGCACACCATAGTTTGAAAAATTTTGCAGCGTGTCTTCAGCTACATAGTGCTGAGTATTAAGTAGTTACTTTAAGTATTGAGTACCCAAGAATTAGCACAAACACTCGATACTCGGTACCCATTACTAAATAATTGGGCAGCACTACAACTAACGTTCGTACAAGATTAAATTATATCGTAAAGTTGAAATTAAACGGCCATAGACAATGATATAAGTTCTTGGAAGAGACTTTGTTTTTTAGGCCCATTTCAGAGTAAATAGTTACCTGACAGCAAGTCTAATTGTCGAATTCGAGTCAATAAGCTTTCCAAATGAGGTCGAAAAAGGTCTAAAGCATTTCGTTACTGGCATTGCTGAGTAGACATTTGGAACTGGTGGCTTTCAGGGGTTCACATTTGTTGTAATGACTATCAACTTTCTTTAACATGAATTGGATGTTAAAGATACTAACGACATATCTCCATACTCGTATATAATTTCAACAAGTTCTTGCCACATTGGACATTGTGCACGAACAATTTGAGCTCAATGTCAAGGTCGTATATTTAAATTTTTCAATTTGACTAAGGAACATTTTCTTGTGGGGCTTTTTTAGGTCAAGTAAAACAAGTGGGTAAACCACATATCAAACGCCCAACCTATCCGCCACACATTTATTTTTTTTTATTTTTAAGGCCAGCACTCAGGGGACGGCTCCTACTCATGCAGTACATTGTGCTGGTCTAGGAAAATATGTTGTGGGAAGGGGGAAAAAGGGAGTAGTGTTTGTGGACATTTGATTTAAACCTACTGATATCGTAATTGGCAGGAAAAACTTACGCCGGAGGATTGTTCCACAAACGAGCGGTGCGGCTAAAGAACGAATTCTCTCTATAATGCATTGTGCGATTCGCTGAACAATCAACCACAAGAGGGTGCGCTCTGAGAGAGGTACGTGTAGTCCGCAAGAATATGCGACCACTCAGAATCAAATCCCTTATCTCATCACAGCACCTCCCATGGTAGTATCGATAAAACAATGAAACGCACGCCATATTGCGCCGATGCTCCAACGAATCGATAGAATTGTATACCCTACCGTCGCTGATAAGCACCTTCGCCCTTTCCTGTACGAGGTCGAGAAGCCCCAAAATTGATTTTGAAGCACCGGCCCATACATGGGAGTTGTATTCCATCCTAGGTCGGATGAATGTTTTGTAAATATTGAGAAGGTCAGATGGAGTGAAGTATTTCCTGCACCGTTTTAGAAAACCGAGGCACTTGAATGCTTCTTTCGACACTCGAAATATGTGATCATTCCAACGGACATCACAATTAATTCTCATGCCCAGAACATCAAGAGCGTCAGCCTCCTCACTATTTAAATTACCCATAGTCACAGATGGCAGGATTAAATCATCACAACGCCTATGCGTTATAAAACAACATTGGGTCTTGCGCGCATTAAATTCGACCCTGTTCGCAAGACCTCACTCGGAGATTCTTTGCACATTCATCAAGAGAGGGTTTTAACCAAATCCACTATGGTTTCAAATTTAATTTTTTTGTGGGTATAAATTACAATAATGATGGCACATAAATAAATTAAAAAAGAAAATGGACGGACCACGCCTACTTCTTACATACATATGTACATAATCGACCTTTACAATCCTATTTCAGAGTTACGGCCTAGTTTCTCACAATTGTGTGCCTCCATATTTTTCCATGAGTACCGGGACCTACTGTTTACTGCCAAATCTGAACGACGGACTTGAGAAGCTTGTTCATGGCAATCAGATTTATATGAAAATTGTTTTTAAATTGTATGAAATTTCGATCGATATCGAATGCCGTAATTTGCCCCCAGTTATTTCCGAGGGATGATTGCCGAAAGATTTATTTTTTCATATTTCTTTCTTTTAAGATGTCAGAACTGAGGTTTAAACCCGGAGCTCTCGTCTAACTTACTACGACGGCCACATGCCTACTTCCTACGCCGCTTAAAAGGTATCCCAATTGAAATTACTGACTTTGACAAAAAAAAAAAAATTAATACGTGTTTTATTTGATTTTTTTTAAACATTCAAAATTTTATTGTTTTTGTGAAGAATCTACTCTATCAGTTTATAATTTTTCCAAACAGAAAGCATATCGGTTAATCAAAAGTTTTGCTAATATTTGCTGAAAAATGCTGTTTGAATATACACGTAAACTGCACACTGTGACGAACGTTTGCACACTTAAACTTTCATGCAAGTTCCTTTCCAAACAAAACTACTGGTCAATGGAAATTATATGCAGGTTATGTTGAGACTACAAAACTAGACAATTACAATATCAGAAATTAGGACAAGGATTCGACAACAATTAAAAACAAACTTATAAATTAACGCCCGTATTCATAAAAAATATTTTAGGTTTATTGAGGGTTTATTTGACAAATTTCTATGCAGTACTTGTCAAATAAATCCTCCCTAAACCTAAAATATTTTTTGTGAATACGGGCATCAATCTACTAATCTGGGGCTACATTTTCCTATTTTTTTAATACTTTACAACTTTATTGATTACAACTAAACATGGAGATAGATAAGCTTATCTTTCGTTCCTTCTCAAGAGACTCTTTTGGTTTTAAACAAATAATTGTCTTTTTCCATATTAATTATTCCACTTATTTATTAAGTATCTATTTTCAATTACAAATAAGTTTCACTTTCATATATTATGGCAAAAAAATATTTTTCTTCTCAATAAAATACCAGCAAGTGAAACAATACTTCTAATAAATGAAAGAATTTTGTTGATTTTACTGAATTCCTAAACCACAAAAGTTTAAATAATAATTTCAGTTACTTATGCAACTGATTACAGCAACACTTATTTTACTAAAAAAAATTTTTTTTTGTTAGAGAACTAAAGTTTTATGCAGAGAAGAGATAAATACATACTCATAAGTACATATATAAAATTAATATCTTCATTTCCTGTTGGTAAACATTAATTTTCTTGTGTTTGGCTAAAATGTAAACAACAAACCACTTCATCATCAGAATATTATCAGTTGCATCAACAACATCATTATCATTATCAGCATCATCGTCATCATGTTGTTAATCTTTCTGGTAAAATGTGGCAAAAATGTGGTCGATTGTTGCAGTTGTAAATGATGTTGGTTTATAATTTAAATCTTTGAAAATCAAGTGTTAACATTTACAAAATATTTATTTGATTTGTTTTGTTAACAAAAAAATTATAAAAATTTTTCTAAAAGCCCAGCACAATAGAGCTGCTCAATATCGATATATGAATACACTTGGCTTTTAATTAAATTAAAATTAAGAGAAAATTATTTTACCTGCAACTGTTTTTCTATTTAATATATCAGTATATTTTAATTAAAATTATTTAGAATCCAAAATATTTCATAAAATCAATTTCAATTTTAAAAGAAAATAAATTATTTCATTGCTTTCACACTACATTTTATTGTGCAGATTAGAATAGCATTTTTTATTCATACGGCTGCCGCGGCTAACCTCACACATTACCCCATTCAATCGGGAATGCCATGCATGACATCCAGTCTATTCCACTAGAAACGAATGATCAGGAGTACAGCACCGCCTTCTGGGAAGATGACAGTTAACCTAATTAGTGAAGACGGTCATTAGTGAAGGTATAACACTGTCCCTTAAGTGGTGAAATTGAAAGAAACTTGTCTCATCAACAAAAAAAGGTATAATACATACTTCTCTAGGACAAAAAAGAATCTATCTATCTTCAAATTCCAATACAATACACTGTAAGAGTAGAGGTTTACTCCTGAGTATTGGTCTTAAAAAAAATAATTGCTCAATTGTCGATGTAACACTTGCCTTTAACGACGCCCAATAGAAAATTATCTGGCAGTGTCAAACCATAGCCCCTTGGTGGCTCATTGACATCCCATTTTGGCTAATTAAGCGGCCATCAGACGTTTGATACCATAAATCGATTGAGGCATGAAATGTATGGCAAGTTTCATCCTCCTGTTGAAACCAAACATCATTCACATCAATACCATGAAGGAGGGGGTGAAAAAAAATCCGTTGCGACTGTAATGTTCATGTGCATGTGTCGGCCAACGATAACTCCCTTTCACTAGGTGCACCTGCATTGGCTCTCGTAAGATCACGTGAGGGTTTTCTAAACCAAAGTGAAAATTAGATTCATCAAAAAAAACTTTTTTTTATTATATGCTGAGAACCCGGGCTCGAGCCCCAGGAAAAATGATAAATTTTTTAAATTAATTTTGTTTCGTCAGATTTTGTTTTTCTGTTTTTAACCACCTCGACATTATCATGCAGTTTTTCGTTTGCCCATCTGGTGAAGAAAAATCAAAGCGGATGGTCATCATTCTTCAACTTTGAATTAACTAAACTTTGTAAGGCGTCATACAGAAATCTTTTCGCAAATTGCGATGTTAAACGGTGCGTAATATGTTCAATTCTTTTTCTTCTTCTTCTGACCAAACTGAGTTCAGGGTTTTACTAACTTTTGGTAGTACAATCGATCCTATACTGTGGAGTTCTTGTATTTTTCTAAAAATCTTTATTTGTCGCATAGTGTAATCAGCCACAACTTTAATATTTTCTGGTGCAGGCACTGTATGAGCTCGCTTACGTTTTGATGCATCAACACTAAAACCAGTTTCACGAACTTCAACAATAAACTTGCCTATAACGAGCATTCTTAGTTCTTCCCTGCCACCATTTTTGTGCAATTTCCAATAAATTGCCTTTGCTTTGTCTCTTGAAATTAACGAAGATGATATGAAAGTATTACGTCTCTAAATTCTAAGAATTGTTATTGAGCGAAATATTTGCAAAATTTGTTTTATTTATACAAGAAAATTGTAGAGTCCGACTCCACAATACATAACATTTAAATAAGAAAATATTTCTTTCGGCGACTACCTCTTAGCAGTCTTCTGTCAAAAGCTCTGAGAGTAACTGATTGTCATGAAAAAGCTTCTCAAGTCTGTCGTTCGGAATCGACTTTTAACTGTAGGTCACCGTACTCATGGATAAAACTTGACATACACAGCATGAATCCTGCAAGAAGCTAGGCCATAACTCTGAAACAGGGTGGTAATGGCCAATTATGTATGTATGTATGTGTGAGTCCTAAATGCGGTTGGCAAACGGGCTTGCATGAGCTTGATTGCCAAGATATTTGGAGTGGTGTTAAGTTACAAAGCCAAATATAACTTGTCACGTTTAAATGATATTTTTGTTTAATAAACTCAAATACATTCAAAAATGTCATCAATCACTAACATTTTGTCAATAAATACAGTATTCCCCGGATAATTGTCCCATGCTTAATTGCCTTTCATGCTTATTTAATTCAATTTCTATATCTCTATATGTTTTCTTACCATTTTCAAATAAAATTCCACGGTTAATTAACTTTCGCTTTATTGTTTTACTCGCTTAATTACCTCCAATATATTTTCCTCCCTTAAAATTAATTCGTTTAATTACTCAACTCTGTTAATATAGGGATAAAATGTCTGTTAAATTTACTTTCAAACTACTTTTTTGATACAATCTTGCAATTAAAGTCTACCAAGTTTATGTAAAGGTACGAGTTACTTGCTTTTCACATGTATTGACGGCAGTGTATACAGGCAATTAAGCGTATTCGTTTAATTACCTTAAAGAGGCAATTAACCGTATTCGTTTAAATGACTTTCACGCATAATTGCCCAAAAATGTTGACATTTTAGTCGAGGCAATTATCCGTGGAATACTGCAGTTCTAATGTAAGGCATATTTATGAAGTCATCACCGAAGTTTTACAATGATACCTTTACAGGAAGTATTTTTGGCCACCAATTCCATACATCTCCGACCACTGTGCGACGGTTAGTAAATATCGTATCGTACAGTAGTGATTTCCAATCATAACACAATTATTTGTATATTAATAATTCATTTCATTAATGTTACTTTCTTTACTAATTTGTTAATTAAAATTTTCAAAACTTCTAAACAAAATAAGTATGTAATTGGATCATACGAGTAATTTTAATACAATTCATAATAATACACTTTTTTCATGGACAAGGATATTAAAATAATACAAAAGCATACATAGTATTTGCTCAATACCAATTATTTATCATGAACATATCAATGCATATAAAGTACATGTAGTATATATAGATATTTTATTTTCTCATTATATTCCTATTTACTATTCAATAGGATACAATTCCTATACTACTTATATACATTCTTGTATATTAATGTGAAGAAAATTATAATTATTTAATCAATTTAAAAAAGAAAAATTATTTGCAGGTTTATAGGAAATAAAATCAAAAAAATACAAAGACCAATACCATATTGTGGGGTGTATTTTCTAGATTTAAAATGTTTTTCTCAGTTGAAGTATAATACAGTAGTGGTCTTATAATAAACACATTCAATATTAACATGACGAAAACAATCGACTGCATTGCTTTTACCCATACACAGGATATTGAAATAACTCTTAATAGATATATTGTACATACAAGAGAGAATACACGTACTCGTACATATACTATGTATCATTAAAGTGTAGTTGTAATTAAGTTTAACGTTGTGGCAAACAATTTTATTTGCCACTGCCGTGCCATATTGCCACCAACCACCATATAATCCCTCAACATTTATGAATTTCTCCCAATTTAACGTGCTTGTGAATGAAATTTCTCTCATAATTTTTTGGTTTTTATTTCGAATTTTCATTTTGGTTGCACTAATTAGGATTTTTGGTTTTTTGCAAAAATTTTTAAGCCGGATTTCAATTAATTGCCATATTTTATGTTTCTTTTTTTATCAATTCTCATTATAATTATTACGAGTATTATCAGCTTCAAACTTAAAGGTCATCATTACTTGTCATCATCATGGTCATATTGGTTGGTTTGGTTTGTTGTTTTGAGAGGGTGACAAAAACACTCACACTGCTGGTCTTGTCACTAACATTTTGCAAAATTCAAACAGACATTGGTTTTTATCTTCTGACTTTAATTATTTTCTATATATTTTATAAACTTTTTGAAAGCAATATTGTTTAGTAGGAGAAAACTTGTTTCACTTTCTGCTTTGATTAGTGTACTAAGAGTTCTCTAGGGTAGTTATAGGCGTTTTTTTAACTTTAACTGGGTATAGTGTTTAGAGCGGTCGCCCAAAAACTCAAACGGCCCAGATTTCGAATCTCAGCAAAGGTGAAAAATTATAATTTAAAAATAGGAGGCCCCCCCCTCTAAGAAGTCCTTATACAATGTAACCGCTCCCTGACGTTCCATTCTATTCCACCTTAACCCTTGAAAAACGAATGATCAGGAGAAAAGCGCCACCTATTGGGAAGTAACAGATAACAGCTAAAAACCTACTTAGCGAAGACACCACATAATCAACATGCAATAATGAGGCCATTGCTGTTGATCATTCAAGGGTGATGGTATAATACTCACCTTTGAAAGATCAATTCATTTAGTCTCATTCCCAAGGCGCTTAATAATATAAGAAAACAAAATATATGTTCTGTTGCCATAATGCCCCTGAGTATTGCTCTCAATAATAAAAAAAAAAAACACTGCTGTTGGCAACTGTTATCTATCGCTAGGCTTGAGGATACATCTAACCGTACTTTCAAAATCTGGCCTGACTTCATAAATGCAGTTTGCAATGCAACGCTGCAATGTATTGCGTTCATAAACACATTAGACATACTTTTGGCAATGATGCTAATTCATCAATGCATGGCAATACTTTTCAATGCGCAACATCTATTAAATTTGTGCATTGGCTTTATTTATAATGCTTTACTACTTTTTGTGTGTCTAAATTATAGTTTTGGCAGGAAGGTTTTTGGTTTTATAGAGTTTCTTATTTTAACCCATTTCCGCCCGCTGTACTATATATAGTACACAACTTAAAGTTGAAGTAAAAATTATAAAATTAATTTTTTTTACTCGGGAAACGCTTTTTATAAGTCAATAAGAATACATGCAACATCCACATGGCTGTTGTACATCAACTTATCATATCATAGTTGAAAAATATCAATTATGGGAATCTCCATTTTGGCTAGTGATTTATTTCTTGAGAGAATGGTCATGTAGTTTATTTTACATCAGTTAACTTTGAAGAACGTTAAATAGCAGTTTATTTACTTGATAACATCACATTCTAATAAAAGCAATATAAGACGGTTTAGTTCGTATAGAATTTTTTGAGCTATTATAGCATATTAAGTGCTGCTGTACTAAGCTTAGTACACCTGAAAAAACACAACTCAGAATATTTTTTTTTGGTTTTTTTCTTTTACTGTACTGTAAAAAATGTTGTTTAAATCTAGTAATGAATATTGAATTTTAAAAAAATATTCTTGGTTTTCATTTGGGCCTTAATGGGTTAATAAATATTTAAGACAGTTTTACAAAATCTGAAAATTTTGATGTTTTCAAAAACTGTCTCAATAAACCAAACTTTTATGTGTTCGAAAATTTTGTTATTTCGAAATTTTATTGCATTATGGCTGTATTGCCATCAAATGTAGCTTCGCCTTATAAGCGAATTTCTGTGCAGTGTTGACAGCATTTATGTAGTCAACCCTGGTTTGCAACATAAAATGTTTGGCACCCCGTTATTTTCGTTCGCTTCATACAAAATCAATGGGCATGAGAATTTTTGACAGTCAAATAAACACTTGCTGGGCTTGGTTAGGCTGCAACGTACTCGTATGTTATGTTTTATTCTACATTTATTTTAAGTGTTGGCTTACTAAGACTATAGCGCTGGGTTCAAATCTTTGGTCTGACATCTTGAAAAAAAGGAATATGAAAAAAATTATTTCTTTCGACTACCTCTTAGCAGACGTTTGACAAAAGCTCTGAGAGTAAATGATTGCCATGAACAAGCTTCTCAAGTCTGTTGTTCGGAATCGACTTTAAACTGTAGGTCCCGGTACTCCTGGATAGAAAATTAACACACTTAGCATGGGTGCTCAGAGAAGCTAGGCTGTTATCCTGTAACAGGGTTTTAAAGGTCAGTTATGTATTTTTCTTCTTTAATATTTCTTTGCTTCAAGATGTTAGAGCCGGGACTTGAACCTTAGTAAGCCAACACACTAACCACTAGACTATGGAGATTACTTAGCATTTTTTAAACTTTTTGTACTGGTTATTTTTCTTATTTTTTATTTAATAACTTTTGATTTCTAAATACAAAAATAAAAAAAAACTACCAACACAAAATTCTTGAAACTTTAAAACTTTAAAGGTACGGTCACATTGGGTAAATATTTGACGAAAACAACGTAACCACTATTTTATGAAAATATTTATTTTTTAATTTTTTATTTCTTAAAGTTTAATTAATTATACATATATCAAAATAATTTTGCTGAATATCGTTTTTAAAAAATTTTTGGAGTAATGTTTACATAAAAAGAAATATTTGCATAATATATTTTCAAAAAAATAGTGGTTACGCTTTTTTCGTCAAATATTTGCCTAATGTGACCGTAGCTTTAAAGTTTTAAAGTTTCAAATTAAATATTTGCACCAAAAATTCTCTTAATTTCCTGGCAACAAATGAGAACCTGCTACATCATTACATTTAATTTTTTTTTTGTTTGTTTCGCAAGTAAAAGTTTTAAAGGCTCAAGTCTGTCATAATCTAGATTCCTTTTTTGTGTATTTTTATTTTAATAAAATTACAGCTAAAAATTGCCACTATAATTCATGGCAGGCAGCAGTACACGAAACAAGTGCCCAGAAAGAAAAATAAAAAACGAAATCAAAAAGTGCAACTAACTGCAGCTAAAAATGGGGAGAAATTGCGGAAACTTTATAGTTTGGCCAACCATTTTTTTCTTCATTTGCTTTCCGATTGTAGTTCATGACAGTCTGTGTGCGTTTTTTTCTTGTTTTATTTTTCTGGCAATAACTTCAAGTCAATGATAAAAATCTTTTGTCGGCATTTCAAAAACTACTTGTTGCAATTTCCGTTCGCGTGCTTTTTATTCTTTTTTTTCTCTCTTTTTGTAGGTGTTTTTAGGCGCTCGTTTGTGGTGCTTTTCTATTCGTATTCTCAAACTCAAAGTACTCTTTTATCCTTAGAAAAGATTAAAAAGAGTAAAGCTTTTAAAAGCTTTTTTACCATAAAGTAAAATAAGAGTAAACTTAATATTTTCGGAGTTTCAAAGTAGTTTGTGTAACTGCGCAGTATCCTTGTTAAAAAACGAAAGAAGACAAAAAATCAATTTTCTCCACTGTGCTGAAAAATAAAAAAAAAACGAAAACTGTGTAAGTGAAAGTAATAAAACGGGTGTGTTATTTGTACTTCATTTCCAGGAAATTATGGCTTTCACTTGCAACAACTGAAAACAAAAGAAATGATGTCAACATTTTGCCTTAAAATATGCTTTCATTTATATATCAAATAGCTTAACAAAGTTCTACTAAAACAGAAAAAAAAAAATCTGTATAGATTTCTTTGAAATTATAAAATATTCAACAGTTATTGTCTACAATGAAAGTAAAAAGTAAAAATAGCATACAACAGCAAAAAAAAGGTGTAAAAAGTGAAATAAAGAGCACGTATAAGAGTTTTCATAGCAACCCCAAAATGTATGCAACAGTTTTGTTTAACAGTAGAAAAAAAAAAGAAAAACTGAAAAAATGGCTTTAGAAACTCTTCTAACAAATAAAACTTAAAGCGAATGCTATAAATTATATTAAATTATATACTTTACGAACTGTTATACAACTGTTATATTAAATCTCTTATACTACTTTTGGCTTTTGTGAAACAAATTCAACAGTTTAAAATACAACAGCTAGGAATATCTTGCTATTAGCAAAGAAAATATGGCTATGATGATGAAAAACTTCAGTTCTTTTTTCTTTGTGTTTCAACAACAAAGATATCAACGCCGTAAACTAAATTCTCTACATTAGAGCCGAAAAATGTTCACTTTAAAAACAGGCGTTTAATATTTAAAATGTAAAGTGATTTATCCCCAGAAAAAAAGTAATTTTAAGTAGATTATTACTGAATTTCTTCAGTAATATTGTAATTTGACTGCCTTTAGCAATAATTCCCTTTAAGTTTCTGTTTTACGCGCCAAACTGCAGTAAATCAGAAACGAGACGTTAGAGTTGCGGAACGAATTATGGTACCACTGTACTTCAAACTGAAACTAAAACAAATCATGAGCCAAATCGTCTTACTCCTGATCTGATAAGTTTCCATAGCGAATATTAAGAATTTAGTTACAAGATCTCATCATTTCTATCAGGATCTTCCGATACTGAATGCTAAAATTAGGCTGCAAAAAATTAGACAACGAATTTTAATTTTCGGCCTCTATTACTGTTTAAGGGAAACCCAATTTAAGACCTTAATTTGTCTTATTTTTGTTATCGGCAGCTCAAGGTTTGGGGTTGTGTTCCACATTCAAAGATACGCCAATTGAATCATTCTCTTCCTAATGGAATAAAACTGAATAATCTCGCCATATAAAGTTTAAAAGATTTTTCAATATCTTTTCGCGGGTAATTGTACTGTGGACGAATTGGCTAGGTCGGGTACGTCTCTGCCAGGACGTTCATCCTTATGTGGAAATGGGTATACCTCTTTCCTCTGTTAGACTCCTTATTAGGAGGAAATATTTATTGAACGCGAACCTGTCCTGGGCGGTGGAGGAGTCTTGTAACGTTGCTAGACTTACCTGGCCTAAGCTGGATTTGAGGCGTACCAATAAATTCTTTAAACTATACCGCAGGGATATCTCTTCCACTGTATCTATCCTCACAGCTCACTGCGTGATGGGCAGGCATGCAGATAGACTGCGCTTACCCGCGAATGAATTCTGTCGTGGCTGTACGTCGATTGAGGAAGAGGAGATTGTAGTTCACTATATTTGCCAGTGCCCATCCCTGGCTCGACGTAGATTTTCTACATTAGGATCTTCTTTTCTTGATAGCTTGATCCTGGACATTGAATGAATTGCCAAATTCATTAGCCTCTCTGGCTGGTTTCCAGCATAATTTTCTGGGGAAGTACTGCTTCTTGTGTGGTGCCTCGGGCTATTCGGGCTCCCTACATCATGTGGTATCACAACGGGCGGCTATGAGTTCTTAAGTGTGCCTTGTTAGTACAAGGTTGCCACTTCCTTTACTGGGAATTGAAGTAACTGATTAATCCAGTTTCGTTAGAAACCATTTAAAAAAAACAAAATACTGCTGCTTCAATGAAAGGAGAAATACTCGATGTGGAGTAATTCCAATCGCTTGTTCCACCAATAGTACGCGGTATCTTATGCACAAATTTCTCACCAGAAGTCAGACTCGTTACTTTTGTTTATGGCATAAACACTTTACCACGAGGCAGACTCTTGATTATAGGCCAAATGGTTAAGAAAGAAATTCCTATACAAACAACATATATTGGAACTTGCAAAAGAAAAGAGCCAGAAAGTATGCTGTAAATAATTGTTTTAAATCTTGGTTAACTGCGTTGAATATTACATTTTTGTTTTAAATTTCTTGTTAAGCAGCCCTGATACGCTTCTCACTCATCAGGACATACCTTAAGAGCTGCTTTAGCGTCTTTCAACCACAAGCACAGCAGTATAAATATAATATTAGCAGACTGCATTTAATAAATTAAAATTTTAATATCTATTTATTGCAGCGCTTTTTTTTTTTTTTGCTTTCCTTAGTTTGGCTTTTTGGGTTTTATTTTTAAAACAGACTTGCTGCGTGCCACTTGTCTTTTTTGTGTTTTTACTTTTAAGGACACTGTTGTTTATTTATTCTTTACTCCGCCTTTACCACCAGAAGATGGTATTATTGTGCTTGTTTTCATGGCGACATTGTTGTCCTTTTTACAAATATTTTGTTTTTGTTTTTTTGGTGGGTAATTGGCGGTTGCCGCTTTTTCGCTTTAAACTCATTATTAATTTATTATTTTTAAATACGACAGTATTGCAGAAATTCTTTTGAACTTTCCTTTCTCTTATTACGTTTCTTATATTCCATTTTATTTTTATAATTTGAACGCCGCATGATATACAAAAAAAAAAGGAAAAAACGAGAAAATAAAAGTAAAAGTAAAAAAAGCCGTAAAATGTCAGGGTTTTTTATTTAAAGCCTTACAAATGGTGTTTCAATTAACAATTTTGGCTGGCCAAAAAAAAAAAAAAAAATAAAATAAAAATTTATAGTCTGGCCTTTGAAAAAGTAATTCATTTAAAATTAAAACTGTAAAATGATATTAAAAAGAAATTTCGTTTATTAAATTATTACGGATTTTTATTATTTTTTGTTTATATATCTTGCAGTAAGAAATGAGTTTTTGCATACTTTAGAAAAAAAAAAAATATTGCATACTTTAGGACACTTAAATTATATTTTAATGTCATCAACTCTTTTGTTCATTAATTTTTTTCACACTTCTTTCTTGTCTACTAATTTGTGAGTAAAAGAAAAATTGTTTTTTTTTTTTTTGCTTCTCTACCAAATATCCACCACTTATTAACGAGAAGTTCGAGCTTGTTATTGCTATTGTCCCCAGAACAAATTACATGAAGTCGTCCTTACCTTCTGCAACATTTTGTAATTTCATGTAATTGAAAACACTCTTCAATGTGAAAAATAAAATTGAATTTCCCAAATGGCTAAAAGATCACGAAGTAACACTTGTTGTCTAACACACAAAAGGATTCGTTTAATGAAAATGTCTCTTGAATCAATGGCTGAACCAACGGCGATACCACAAAACTATTTTACTGAAAGCAGCAATAAAATAAGACAAAAAAAAAATACAAAAGTTCATTAAAGTCAAATTAAATGGAAGGATTGATTTTTTTTATTCTATTACGTAGAATTGAATTTTTCTTTTGTCTTTTAATTTTTCTAAAACTTTAATTTTGACAAGTTTTATTGCAATACATTTTGTAGAGACAACAAACATTTGTCAAATCCAGACTTACATAGTTTGCCATGGGCCCAAATTTTTTAAGAAAAGTGTGTAGAATCTAAACATTCATTCGGAATTTGAACATATTTTTCTGCTATAGAAAATTGTATAGAATTTGACACAATGTTTCTGTTGTACATATACAGTCGAACTACCATAACTCGAACGTCTCTAACTCGAATAAATTACGCACAAATTTCCTTCCCTAACTCGAACTTCCATAAGCTAAAGTTCTCCATATCCCAAACAAAATTTATGTAACTGACAAAAAATCGAAAATACGTTTTTTGCATAATTTTTATCAGAAAAAAAAATACGCGTCGATTGGTCCAGGTCCCAGATTTCCACGATGAAAATAAATTCACTTACGCTGCTTGCGAAATGAAAAATCCTAGTGTATTTGTTCCACTTTTAAAAAAGTTTTTTGGCTCTTGTGAACATTTAAGGTTTTGTCAGTTACAGCGTTCTTTAATTCCATCGACGATATGGAATTCTATACTGCGAAGTATTTTGCTTTGTTTTTTCCTGTTTATTTAACTTTTATACTTTGTATTGTTTTATTTAGGGGAAATCCCTTTAGTACATCATGATTTCATTAAAATTAAATTGTATTTGAGGCTAATTACCAAGTCTGCTTAAAAATGAACAAAATAACTTGCATTACTACTGTGTTCAAGATTATATTGAAGCAGATAACGACATTGTTGAGCATTACTGCCCTAAATCAGAGAAAACAGCCTTATGTGTAACAGAAAGTAATGGTAAGGTTTGGGTGGAAGAAAATATTGATCAGCCTTTCAAAAATGAAGTAGAAAATTCTTTGCAAACTTTGAACTTTCCTAAACATATTTGCAAACGAAACTCACTACAGATAATAAGCATTATAATGCTTTACACGGATTAGCTTCGTTTTATACCGAAACTAATAGAAAACAAAAAAAATTTCAGTAATTAAAAAAAAAGAGAATTTCTATAGCAAACTTAAAGGTATTGACAACAGAGTATGACGTCCCTTCAAGAGCCAATAATTGATGTCCATTATTGGTTACGGTTCCAATTAACGTACTTGTCATACGATCACAACTGGCTTCATGAAAGTTGTTGTGCACATTGTTAAAGAACTCGAAGTTCTAATGATGCAAAATGGTGTATACTGCGGCGAAATTGGTCAAGGTTTTTTTTTTTCAAAGGAGCGCAAGGAAATTGTTTGTTTGGTCGTGTTTGTTCACAAGAAATAAATCGAATTTTTTTCGTATAGAAAATGTATTCGTAATCTGATTTTCTATAACAGAAAATATATACCAAATTTAAACAAATGACTTTTATTTACGGGATTTTATCATGCTTATACTCGAGTTTAACAGCCTATTTCACAATGTCGTAACAAACAGTCACTGAGCGAAAGAAAGACACACGAAAGAAAAGTAGTTTGGATTTCTCTATGTCTTTCGCCTGCTCTTACGAGTTATACTTTTTCTTTTTTAACCTTTAACTACTGAGGTGGTGTTAAATTTTACCCCCTCCTTAGATTTTTTAATTTATTTTCTTCGGTTGAGCGCTGTTGTGTCCCTGTTTTGTTATACTAAATATTTGAATTTTTTATTTTTATAATCATATTTATATCAACGATGGAATTAAAGAACGCTGTAACTGACAAAAAATCGAAAATACGTTTTTTGCATCATTTTTATCAGCAGAAAAATACGCGTCGATTGGTCCAAGTCCCAGATTTCTACGATGAAAATAAATTCACTTACGCCGTCTGCGAAATGAAAAATACCAGTGTATTTGTTCTACATTTATGAAAGTTTTTTTGGCTCTGGTGAACATTTAAGGTTTTGTCAGTTACAGCGTTCTTTAATTCCATCGTCGATATAGAAATGTATTTTCTTGTTCTTTTAAAAATAAATTATTGAAAAAAATTTTTTTTGACTAATTTTTTTTGTAAAACAAAAGGTGGTAAAATTTACCCCACGTCAATAACTATGAAAAAATATTTCACCTCCGTAGTTAAAGGTTAAATATTGTAAAAATAAAGTGCTGCCAGTTGAACGTTTTTAATGGATTTCTTTAGAAAAACAAAATATATTACTATTTTGCTTGTGAACAAATGCAACTCTGTTTAAAAGTGTTTACTTGTACATATCCGCTAAGGAGGGTCAAGGTAATACAAGTCCTACGACATGTCAAACTTTTGTGTAGAAGAGAATGACTAGTATCGTGGAAACTTAATATGTAATGAGACTGTACGACATTGAGAGAAAATACGGATGAAAATTTGACAGTTTTTGTTTTTGAAATTTTTTAAAAAACCATCACATTTCATTAGATCAGGGATGCATTTTTATGTTTTTGTTTGTTTATGATAAATGAATTCACAATGTCTGTAAATGTTGTGTGCATGTGTATGTGCATTTTATGTTTTCATTTTACTTTGTTTTAGTATTTTATCAACCGTGTAAACGCAAAAAATATCTGTGGTAAGATTTTTACTCTCATTTTTAAAATACGGACGAAATTTCATAATATTTTCTCTTTGATTATACGTACGACTTGTATTACCGTCTAAACCCGCCTTTACAAATATTCTTCCAGCTGTCATCCAACGCTTAAGAAATATTAATACATCTTCTCAACAAATTGCATTGTGATTGGATCAATTTCGTGTTGTAATTGTAACATGTATGGGCAGCTTAATGATATAAAAAATTATGACATAAAACCAAAACAAAACTGTTTATGTGTGTGCGTGTGTTTTTGTATTATAAAAAAGTGCGTAGGTGTGTGAATTTTTATACTTGAATCGGCATAATTTTGTTGTCTAAGATCTGTTTGTACGTATCTATTGTAAAGTGTGTGATTGTATGTCTATACGATTATTTCGTGTTTTGCATCAAACGAAACCAAAAAGGCAAGTGATTCCATTTGACATTTGCCTTCGCCTGTATTCGACATTGTAAAATTGGTTTTTGTATGAAAATCATTACGTTTTTCTTTTTCTTATTCGTTTTGTTCGCACACAATTCTGATGTAGAGAAACCAAAATCAAATTTTTTTCGTTCAGCAAGCGAAAGAGAGCACTCACTCACTCGACATTGTGAAGTAGTCTGTAAAAAATTAAATTCAAATATTAAAAAAAAATATCTGACCTTGAGATTATTTTCAATAGGAATTTAACAGTTTGGTTTAAATATTTCTGCTTTAAATATTTAAGATTTCTTGAAAATTTTTTAGTCCAACTTTTTGGTTTTTAGAAAAGAATGTCAAAGTTTTGATAGATGCAGAGTGTAATTTTTTATTAAAAATTTCACGTCTTTCTTCATAAAAATATTCTATATAAAAAATCCATCTCTTATTTTCTTGTTATTATGAGAAGAAGAAAAACAATATTTATGTTGCTTTTTAAAAAATATTTGTGTGCCATTTGAAATGTGGGTTTTAAAATGATTGTTTTCATAATTGTTTAATGCTTGAACAGGAACAGTTCCGAAGCATTCACAATAACTAATTGATTGATTATTTGCTCTTACAAATTAACCCAAAACTTTTGTTGTATCCTTGTTTTATTTTGTAATTTTTCTATTGTTTTTTCTTTAAACGTGACCAAAACAGCATCAGTTAATTTTAAAGCAAATCAATTTAATTCCATTTGGGTAGCATTTTAATTACCTTTTCATTTGGTAGAGCCAATAACAAATCTCTATTAAATTATTCAACAGCATAAAACAAAATGAAATTAAATAATAAATGTAATGGGAAAATGGAAAACATTTTCAAAAAACAAAACGAATTATAAAGGGGAGAAAAATGAGGAAGAAAGTTGTAAATAAATAATCGTGTCAGGAGACCGCAACAACATGGCAAACAATGCCACAATGGTCGATGGTGAGGGTATGCTATGAGGAAGAAACGAAAGTAGTAGACAAGCAATTGAAAACAGTTCCTGTACAAAACTTCTATTAGACTGTGAACCCGGTTCTTAAGCAGTTTATTCTCAAGCTTTACATTTAAAGAAGAGTTTCACACAAATCGTTAGAAGGGTTTTTTTGGTATAAAAATGTATTCCTTATTTTTTAATGCAATTGCAATGGAAATCAAAACCAAGATATTAAAAAAAAACGGATTTTTTTTCAAGTTGTGTTACCGGAAATGAAAGGAAACTAAGCAAATGTGATAAACAAACAACAACTACAATTAAAATCCTTTCAACCCTATTTAGCGGTTAAGAAGTTTCAAACAAACAATAACAGCAACAAAATACTCAATTGTGTTGGCAACTATTGCTCTGGAAATGGAAGGAAGAAAAAAAATAGGGAAAAAATCAAAGAATCCAGACTGATTGTATTGATTGAATTGAGGCTAAAGAAAGAAAATAAAACAAACAAAACAACATCATTTCAATTGAAAACCAATTTGTGTTGAAAAGAAAAAAACGTAACAGAGAAGAGATACAAATACGAAATTTTTTTTCTACACAAGCAGGAGCCTGTGAGAGACTGACCAATAGCATAAAAAAAAGCAAACAAGAATTGCAATTGAGTGTCAAGTGTATTAGAAAGGAAGCGGCAACATGACGCGGATAATGAAGAAATAACATAAAATACAATTTCCAATGAATTAATGACTGAATAGTAGCCATTCGATGTTTTAAAATCTGAAAGTGTTTCCTTTTCCACTTTAACTTACAGTCTTAAGTGGTTGAACACACTTAACGCCACGCCACGCCACACCACTACTACTACTTACACATCCATCTCTGGTTAGCCATAGCAACCATATCCGATTGGTTTAAGAATAGCAATCCCAGAGAATATTTGCAGAACATAAACCAAAATTAATGTAACGGAAGTATTCAAGTGGGCAGAAATATTCAACAGGAATAAAATGAAAATTATTAGAGTGAAGAAAATTGTGGGTAAAACTGAGGTGAAAAAATAAAAAGAAATAAAAAAAAAAATAGAATAAAATAAGCAGAGAAAATTTTTTATGCCACAAGCTTTTATGTAGAAAAATAATTTGAAATTTTCTTAAAGAGAAAAATTGAGTTCTAAAATTGTAACCAAGCTCAAAATTTGTTCAATGAGGAGGCCTCGTCCTTCTCCATTTCTAAGCCCCTCATACATATTTTTTTTAGCAAAAGCAGCAATTTCATCCATTATACGTTTTTTTCTTTGCTTCTCATCTGCTAATAATTCTTTTTCCGATCAATTAAACTCGTTCTTCTCATAGAAAACCAGGAGGTAATAGTGTAATGAAGTCGTCTTAGTTAAAATGATTAAAAAATACCTCTAAAAATCATCAAATCGTGTGCTCTATTTAGCAGAAGCAGCTTAAACGATATTCTTCTGTTAAGGATTTGGAATTGCTTGGTATTACTAAGCCAATGGATACTTAATTTTATTTTCTTACAGTTCCCAAGAATTGTTTTTGTTGGCTCTTCATTGTGAATTAAATGAATCGCAGTTAATTGGAGTTACAATTGTTCCTTTCTTTGCATGATAAAACAACAGTTCATCAGCTTTGTAACCTCAATGTCTGAAAGCCGAGTCCCATGCAGAGGTGTTGATAGGGTCCAGGCACTCGTGCGTCATTTTGTAGGTAAACGTGGTTTACTGTAGACATACATACATACTTTACATACATACTTGGCTATTACAACCCTGTGTCAGGATTACGGCCTAGCTTCTCGCAGCACTCATGTTGTGTGTGTTAGTTTTTATCCATGAGTACTGGGACCTACAGTTTAAAGTCGACTCCGAACGACAGATTTGAGAAGCTTTTTCATGGCAATCAATTACTCCCACAGCTTTTGCCAGAAGACTGCTGAGCGGTAGTCGCCGAAAGAAATAATTTTTTCATATTTCTTTTTTACAAGAGCTGAGATTTGAACCCGGCGCTATCGTCTGAGTGAGTCAACACACTAACCACTCGACTACGGCGACTACAATCGACGGTTTTCTGTAGAGCTTTTAATTATCATTTGACAAATCGAAGTGGATTCTTCTTATATTTCCGTGTAAGAAATTTACCTTTAAGAAACTGCTGCGATTGGTGTACCTAGCTACTGTCCTTTGATAAACACTTAATAGTATACCTTTTTGTTATTTATTTGTTTTATTTCAGACCAATATTTAGGGGTAAACCCTTACTAAATGCTGTGCATTGTATTGAAGTTTTTGGAAATTACATTATTAATTACATAATGAGACAAATTGCTGTGAACTGATCATTCAAAGGCCTGTGTTATACCTTCACCCTTGAATGATCAACAGCAATTGCCTCATCGTTGCATGTTGATTGTGTGGTGAGTGCCTTCGCTAAGTAGGTTTATAGGAAGTTTAGCTGTTTTCTGCTACTTCCCAAAAGGTGGCGCTTTTCTCCTGATCATTGGTTTTTTTATTGACATTGATTAAGGTGGAATAGAGTGGCATGTCGGGGAGCGGTTTTTTTTTTGTAGATGGTGGGGGAGGGGCAACCTCTTATTTTGAAATAATAATTTTGAAGAAAAAAACCGCAAAAAACCCTTTGTTGGGATTTGAATCTGAGCTGTTTGAGTTTTGGTGCGAGCGCTTTACTGTAACCACTATACCACACACCCTCCCATTATTAAATCTCGTTTTAAATTTTGTCCTCCAGGATCTACAAACGTGTTTTCTTCCTTCTTTACTTAGGGAAATAAATTTTAAAATTTTAACAACCGAATAAATAAATCGTTTGCATTATCATCATAGTGCCTCTCATTGCCTCAATGGAACAAGGTTGACATTGTTAAGCCAACATAAATGATCCGATGCCGTTTACTCCATCAGTTCTTTTATGTGTAAGAGTATATCAAAAATTTTTAAATAATTTTGGCTTAAATTTAAAAAAATAATTAAAAAATTTTACAACCCCTTGTAATGGTAAATATGCATCATCGCAACCGTCACTACTAACGTTACAACCATCGTTTGCATAACAATAACTGAGTGTGTTAAACTCTCAATATGTATGTTTGTGCGGTTTTTGTATGTCTCCCAAAGTTTTAATTCAAAAATTTCTGAATTAACAGCAGCAACAGCAGCAGCCGACAAAACTTTGTTGGAACGCCATAACAGCCACAAATACAAAAACAAATATTCTCTCTCAAACACAAATATACTCTACTCTTCTTCACTCTATACTACGTTCTCACATAATTGTGTTAATTTTGCTGGTGAACTTATTAGTGTAGAAATGATTTGTTTTTTTTTTCTTTTTTATTCAACTTTTGTTTTTTAATCTGATAGTTTACTTTTACTAATTACTTGCCAACAACTGTAGTCATCAATGTGTTTCCTTAAACTTGGTAGACAAACACATCTGTTTTGCAAACTTTTTTCTTTTTTAACCATAATCTTAGAATAGGATTAACAACAAAAACCAGAAAAACAACAACAAAATTATTTTTTGGCTTTGTTGTGGTTTCAAGGACAATTATTATGTTGTCGATAACGATGTTGATAATGTTGATGTAATTTGTGTTATTGCTTATGCTGCTTAAAGGAGAGGAAAATACGAAAACAACATTAAGAAAAACCGAAAAGTAAAATTCAAAACTTTTTTAAGAACCATAAAATCTGTTAAATTTTCTTGTTAATGAAGTTGACTAGGAAGATTAAATGCAGAAACATGAACTCAAAACTTATGCTTCTTGTACACAGAAAAACACACAAATACACAAACTTAACCAAAAGCACAGTTATAAACACACATCGAGAGACTAATTTTGTGCATTTTAAATACAAACCAGCAAATACTTTCATGAAATCTTTATATATTGCATCTAGCGCTTGACTCTTTGTTTGCTGGGTGGTGAACACAACATATTAAACTGTTAGGAAGAGAGTGTGTGTGCTTAAACAGCTACACAGAGAGTATTGGCAATGGTATTGCCATGTAAATGTACTTTTTCTTTGCATTTTAACCTGTAATTAAATGTAGTTGTTGTTGTTATCTTTTCTAGGATTAAATTTTTATTTATAAACAAAAAGAAAGAGAGAGAAGAAGAAAAAGTGTATAGAAATTTGTTCCACAAGTATCTTCGTAAGTTTAATTACAGATGTTGTTGGCTTTAAACTCTGTTATCGCCTATTTTAAAGATTGTTTTCAAAACAAAGTTTCAAATGTGGTTTAAACGTGAACGAAAAAAATTAAAGAGTAATTGATAGAGACAGAGTGTAATTAAATATTTTAAAATGGTTGTAAAAGCATGGAATTGCAAATTGCAATTTAACACGTTCACGCCGGCACTGCAATTCATGTTTCTTGCCCATAAGCGGTTGCACTGAAAGCTTTTCGTTCTATCGGGCGGGCGCGAACTAAATGTTTCAACGAAAGATTGTCGACAGGAAACGGTTTCATGCATTAATCTTTTGATGCTATTGGGGTTATGTTTTGTGTCTATATTATTGAATAATTAATTTTTATTTTATATCATTGATATATTTATGTTATAAGTATTATTTTTGTTATAATTATTATCGAATTATTTATGTTTTTGTTATTGAATTAAAGTTATGTTTAAAATACTTAATACAATATTATCTATATTAAAATTATTATTAAAAAATACATATAAATGCTTTAAATGAAAATTTAAAATAAATTTTTAGTGATGTGCACTGCTTGGTAGTACAATCATATGCGTACCACCGATAAGGCAATTCTGTGCGAGCCACCGGTGGTACGCGCCGGCGTGAACGTGTTAATGTGAAATACATCAGAATTGATTGATTCTAATCTCATACCCCAGCTCTGACATCTAGTGAGAAAGAAATATAAAAAAAATATTTCCTACGGGCAATAATCTATAGGGTGTTTTTTTTAGAGGTATAGAACTTCGAATTGAAATAAAACACAAGAAAATCGTTTTAATGTCCATCAATTTGGCTTTATTGGAAGGATAATTCTATGCCATTAATGTTTAAATATGATTTCGGGCATGTGGCCGCCGCGGCTAGCTCGAATAAAGATAATTTTACAGGTCCAATTTTCAATAACTTTTTCGAGCATATGGGGCCGTATGTTGGCAATAACGCCACGAATGTTGGCTTCCAAGTCCCCTAACGTTTCTGGTTTTTGGCGTAGACAAGCGACTTCACATATCCCCAAAGAAAATAATCCAATGGTGTCAAATCACACGATCTTGGTGGCCAATTGACAGGTCCATTCCGCGAAATTATGCGCTCATCGAAAGTTTCCTTCAATAAATCGATTGTGAAGACGTGCGCTGTGTGGCATGTAGCGCCGTCTTGTTGGAACCACAACTCATTCACATTCATGCCATCCAATTCGGGAACAAGATAGTCGGTTATCATGGCTCTATACCGGTCTCCATTAACGGTAACTGACTCTCCAGCATTATTTCGGAAGAAGTATGGCCCAATGACTCTCCACCAGCCCATAGAGCACACCAAACAGTCAGTTTTTGTGGATGTAATGGCGTCTCAAGGGTCTCATGTGGATTCTCTTCACTCCAAATGCGGCAATTTTGCTTGTTGACGTAGCCATTCAACCAAAAATGAGCCTCATCACTGAACAAAATTTTGCGATGAAAATCAGCATCGAGATCAATCTCATTTTCGGCCGATACACCAAAATCACGACGCATTGCATGGTCTCGCGGCTTTAATTCTTGCACAAGCTGGATCTTGTAAGGTCGCAAGCCAAGATCTTTGCGCAAAATCTTCCATAAAGTTGATGGACAAAGCTCCAATTGCTGTGCACGGTGGCGACTCGATTCATTCGGGTTCTCTTCAACACTTTGCTCTACAGCGGCAATTGTTTCTTCGGTGCGCACTGTTCGACGTCTCTGCGGATGCGTATTATCACATAGAGTAAACGTAGTGCGAAAACGATCCATGGTTAACCGAATTAATTGCTCTGATGGACGATTATGTCGACCATAAAATGGACGGAGCTTGCGGTAAACTTCGCGAACTGAACCATTATTTTCGAAATAAATTTGCACGATTTGCAAGCGTTGTTCTTTTGTCAACCTGTTCATGATGAAATGGCAAACCAAACTAAATATTAATCACTTGACAGCTGACAAAATGGCCGCCAGTTAAAAAAGTGATGCCAACTTAAAGTTCTGTACCTCAATAAAAAACACCTTGTATAAGCAATCTTCTGGCAAAAGCTCTGAGAGTAACTGATTGTCATGAATATGTTTCACACACAAGTCTGTCGTTGTGAGTCGACGTTAAAATGCAGATCTCATTGATAAATATTGACACACCCAATTTAAGTGCTGCGAGAAGCAACGCCGTATTCTGTTTGATTTCCCCACTCGGAATCAATACACAAACAAGTGCTTTATTTAGGGCAGAATACTGCTAGATATCGTGGAGATCAGTGTTACGTACTAAATTTGTTGGTATTGATTTTTCATGACATTTTCGTTTACAAAGCTGCTCAACAATTCGAAATATTTTCGTAAATTCAGACGATGACTTTCGTGCATATCACGCTGAGGTTTTTTTTAAAACCGCACGATATTCTGAGACATCATAATCGCTCACCTTCCTTTGTATTGCTACTATGTACGTCTTATTGCTCTCACTTTTTGAAATATAATAAAGGGTGAATAAATTTGAGGTTAGGAAGTGAATTGGCTTGAAAATATATTTTCTTTTAAATAAATTCACCAATGGTAGTGGTTAGTGTGTTGGCTTACTAAGACGATAGCGTCGTTTTCAAATCTCATCTCATCATCCTGACGTCTTAAAACAAAAGAAATATGTAAAATTTATATTTATAGTCGCCGAAAGGACTATCTCTCAACAGTCTTCTGGCAGAAGCTCTGGGAATAAATGATTGCCATGAAAAAGCTTCTCAAATCTGTCGTTCGGAGTCGACTTTAAACTGTAGGTCCCAGTACTCATGGATAAAAACTAACACACACAACGTGAGTGCTGCGAGAAGCTAGGACGTAACCCTGACACAGGGTTGTAATGGCCAATTATGTATGTATGTATGCAATGTAAAGTCTGCCAAACGTCTACCTCTACCACATCTCCCTCTACCACATCTCCGGACACAGCTCGATTTTACAAAATTTTGCAATAGAGCTTCGCCTAGTTCGTAAATCCAGCGCCGAATCTCTTCTTTCAAGGCGTTGGTTGTTTGTGGTTTGTTTACGTAAAACCGGGTTTTTAAATGGTCCCAGTGAAAATAGTCCAGCGACGTTAAATCATAACGAAGAGGGCCAATTAACAACGTCAAATCGCTACTGGAAAATATCTTATGGAATAACTGAATAGTATGACCGGCTATGTGGCTTTTGATGGCATCCTGCCGAAATTTCAAAACGTTCTGGACACTAACAAGTTAATTAGACTGAAATTATATTCCTTTTTATTTTTTGTAATTTAAATTATTTATTGATTTTGATAAAGGGAGGGAAGGGTAGCACAATTTAGTCCCAGTTTTTTTTTTACTATTATGGTAAAATGATTTTGCAGTTTTAATTTTTGTTCATTTGGGATGCCTTAAATAAAAACTTAATTTTTACTCTTAAATTTTTAATTTAAATTTAAATTATTTTTAATTATTTGCATTTTTTTTTCTTATTAAAAATAAAATTATAAAATTATTAAAACAACGGTGTTTTTAAATATTTACAAAATGTTTCACTGTGTGCTCTGTGGGCCTTGAGCCTGACAAACTTTTAATTTGATCTGTGGTTTATGGTTCCATATGGTTTTTAAATAAAATTGTGTGTTTTAAAATAATAAATTTATAAATACCCTACAATATAAATATCAGCCTATAGATTTTATGTTCTTCTGATTATTAAAGTAACGAAAAAATAAAAAAAAAAAATTAATAATTTTTTTATTTTCTATTTTATTATCATTTCAGGTATGTGTCAGACAAAGTTTGCATTTTAAGAAATTTAAAAGTAAGTTTTTATAAATGTAAGCATTCAGTTTCTATAAAATAGTTTTTTGTTTTATTTTTATTTTTATACTGTAAGACACATTGAAAAACAACACAAAAGTAACAAAAAATTCGAAGTTGATTTTTTAATGATAATTTTATATTTTATTTTTGTAAGAACACGCTTTTGTGCATTTTGGCTAAACATCTGTATTAAAGGCCTGCGAGTTATTGGTTTCGTATTTAAACATAACTTCGCTATTTTCTCGGACAGCCAACCTGCGGTCCGGGTATAGTACACCTTTAGAATGAACCATAATGGCACTTTGATATATGGGTGCCAGGGAACTGAAATATAGAAAGTAACGAAATAGCAGATGACCTGGTGAGACATGAATCTGCCATAGACATTTCTGAGGTATCTAAGGGATTTATAAACAGGACTGATATGCATTGAAGTTACAGATTCAGTGTTTATTTACGAAGAGCTAGACAAACTTCATAAAGCAACTCTTTGTCATTTTTGCAACAAATATTCTTCTCTAGAAAAGGGAAAACTAAAAGTCGTTTAGGATTTTCCTATTTTATAATTATAAATTTTATTGTAAAACAATTATTTTCAACAGCATTACTCTCTGATATGGTTGTTTATTTTATTTATAATTTATTTCTGCCATATCTCACACCTTTTTGAAACCACCAAACTTTTATTCACTCTAAATGACCGGACCCATAATGATATATGAGTCGGTTAAATATTTTTTACTTTTTTTGGCGTTTTATAGAAGCATATGTTATTTAATGAACTTTGTCTTGTTTGTCTGTTTGAGTGTAAATAATTATTTTGCCACAAAATTAGAATTGATTAAAATACAATTTGTTGCAGTTGCTGCTATTGCTGTTGCACGGCTTTCGCTTAATAACACTGCTTCTATAGGTTTTTTGGAAAAATAATTTATATTTTTTGTGGGTTTTTATTTTATTTATTTTTTGATAATTATTATAAAGTTTTATTTTACATGCTGCGTATGCTTTTAATGTTCATTTGAGGTCTATTTATATTTTATTGGTAAATTTTTTAATTCTATTTTGTTGAAAATCATAAAAAAAAAATATTTAAAATTTTTACGGTAAAAGTGTTTTAAATTAAAAACTTTATTTTTAAGAAATATGGTAAAACATGTCTAAATGAAATTGTTTTTTTTTTCTAAGGGGCTTCTGTAAAAAAATTATTAAAATTAAGAGGAGTTTTCTTATGCTGAAAATTTCTTATATTTCGCAACTAAAATCTTAAAAACGTATTGCAGTCAATAATTGCAATGCCAGCTGCTGCATTGTTCTATTGTTTTAACAAAATAAAGGAATTGGTTATTAATAATCGCATATTCTCATGCAATCATTGTGTTCCTCGCTGATCACAGTATTTACAGTTCCATTGTTACTTGAATCGCCCAATAAATAACAGAGAGAGTTTATTCTTTTGCCGTTCTCTTATATTGTCAATTGGTGGTCTCCCTTTCAAGTGTCCCAACATACTTTATATTTTGCCACAATAAAAACAAATAAACAAATTACATAAAACTTTTAGATAGACTTGAAGGTATCTAAAGGCTCATTAGATAGGTAGATCACGAACGTCATTAACTAGCTCCGTCGAAACGTTTTGAAAACTTTTAAAGGACTATCAGACAAACAGAAAAAGAAATGCCGTCGAATGGAGCTGTTTATATACGAGTAGCAGCACAGAAAAAAATAAAAATCTGTTTCAATTAAAAAGTTTGTGATATCAATTAAAAAATTGTTTATTTTTCCACTAGTAAACAACAACAATGCTATCAATTAAGCTGATTGTAATATTAATTAAAAGTATTTAAAG